>CM071598.1:86802500-89302500 GCA_036435485.1 Saposhnikovia divaricata
TATATATATATATGTCATTGCTCCATACAGAACACCCTTATATAACAAACAATAAAGAACACCTTAGATCTAATAGATCCAATGGCCCCGCCAGGGGCACCCAATACAAAAAGTTGTTATTTTTTTACCCTCTATCCATCCAGCAAAAAACAATAAAAAAAAAATTAAAAAAAATTTTACTGTTCATGATGACGTCACGTCATCATGAACAGTAAATTTTTTTAAAAATTTTTTTATTATTTTTTTGCTGGATGGATAGTGGGTAAAAAAATAACAACTTTTTGTATTAGGTGCCATGGCGGAACTCTTATATTAGATTAGATATGAGGTATTCTTTATTTTTTGTTATGGAGTGCAACTCTATATATATATATATATATATATATATATATATAATAGAACAAATGGGGGGTTACATGAGCAAATTTATTCATATAAAAAGTCATATTTCCCCTACTAATTCTATCTATATATGTTATATTTCCGGGGGCTATTTAGGTATTGCAACACTAACATATTTATTACATAATAATAACTGATATGAACTAATATGCATTTATTATTATGTAATTAATACTTGTATGTATCTCTGTATCCATCCATGTTAACTCTATATATTTATATTTCGAAGTACAGTTTTGATATTAACATTGACCTATTTATTACATATCGTTCAAGTTTGCTTAAAAAAAATTATGCATCAAAATAAAGCATAGCGTAAAATATAAAACAAATTTAACCAGAATAATAATTTGCATGTCACGATCGGGTATTGCATAAATTCCGTTTCCTCACAACAATTGCTGCGAAGATATGAATAATCGAAGATATCAACAATCCAACCCTACGTGATCACGAGTAATTCATAAATATTTGTAATCTAGAGCATGCCCGTGCCTTGCACGGGCTAGAAAGCTTGTTGATGAATAAAAAGCAGAACCATATGCATCTATGTACAAAAAAGCCATTATTTTAAAACTCCTCTATAGCCGGGTTCATTTTTTTTTCATTACTAGGTACATTTTTAGATAATCTTCTATAATCAATCATGAGCATAAGAATTTTAGGGAATGAATATGTTAATTGGTGATTATTTTAGATTATTATTTATGGATAGATTAAAGTTGGAATTTGTGGAAGAGTTGGGTCAAGAAGCTTAATTGGATGAGAAAGAAGGAAGGAAGGAGAGACCAATGAACTTTGGACAAGTAGCTAACTATTATTTATATTTATTAAGTTTTTACCTTTCACTTTGAAAGGTTTTATTGTTTTAAGCAGTTAGAATTTTATCTTTTTTTGTTTGGATTCAGTTCGGTTTCGGCTTTATATATTTTCTATTTAGATTGGGTTTTTAAATGTGTTTCCTCGATGGTTCATGTATTGGCTAATTTCAAGCGATAATTTCTTTTGGATTTATATTGGGTTTAGGTTATTGTCCAGCCTATATATACCCCTCTCATATAATCTTTTAAGACAAACAATGGATGATGTAAACTTTTGTTTTGAGATAAACTATGATTAGTCTTGCTTTCCTATAAACTTCAATTACTGGATTGTTTTGAAGTTTAGATTCAAATTACTTAATTTCTGGATTGATCTGAGGAATTTGAGATTCAAAGTTCTCGTTTCCGGATTGATCGTGTTCTTTTGAAATATCATTTTCTTCTTGGTTTCTTTATTCGTGGAGCCATCCACATTAATTTGGTATTATGAGCCAGGTTTTTTCCATCAATTTCTTAATTGTTGGGAGATCTAGGATTTAAAAAAAACAAAAAAAGTTACTATTTATCGATACTATTCATGTGGTACTGTTCATTAGTTAGTTTTCATCGACACTGTTCACGGGTACTGTTTGTTAGTTACAAAGTCATGTCTGCATACCAAACTATAACAAACCTACTGGTTTGTAATGCCTTGCATTACCTACTTGACCCTTTAATTGGGGGATCCCTTTGTCTGTCAAAGATTCTACATTTGTACTTCGTTGAATGTAAATTTTAATTCATGTAACCTCAAATAAATCACTGAATGTATGTTGGAAGAAGATCGGTGGATCATGTCTCAAGACTTTCTAAAGACAAATTAAAGAATAAAGATGTTTCAGAAATGAAGTGTAAAATTGATTAAGTCATAATTCGAGAAGTGTAGAATGAACTGTTAGAGAAGTCACGAATTCGAGAAGTGCTACGTTGACAATTCGAGAAGTGAAATGTATTGTTTGGATAAGTGAAGAAATCATTAATTCAAGATGTCCTTAGTGAAGTCAAAATACACTAATTTGAGATGTTCTAGTTAGTGATGTCAAAATACACTGATTCAAGATGTCCTAATTACTGAAGTCAAAATACATTGATTCGAGATGTCCTAATTAGTGAAGTGAAATACACTAATTCAAGATATCATAATTAGTGAAGTCAAAATACACTTATTCATGAAGTATTAAGGAAACTGATTCGTGAAGTCAAGATATCAAATCAGTTATTTTAGAGAAGTCGAATGAGGGATTTGCAGTTTTTCAAAAAAAATATAGACAATCTACACAAACCAAGGCACGTATAGTGGTCCAGTTGTTGCAGTGTGCACCTGACAAGCCTATAAAGAAGCTTAGAGAGAAATTCAAGGAGATACAACTAAAGAAGTGGATGTGGTCAGTATCCAAAACAAAAAGGAATCACATGACACTACAACAAATTTGATTGTTACCTACAAATGTTAAGTGTAGGTAAAACTGCTATACTGGTAGATGTAAGATTGAAGATTTTATCTACTGATATTAAATTGGTAGCATTTGGTAGGTAAAAGTTGATGGAGAAAACCACTTTAGCTACACATATCCATATTGGTAGGTAATTTATATATGGGTCCCACAATCATAATACATGTATCAGCTGACTTGTTATTGGTTAGCTGACTTGGAAGTACACATGGAAATGTTAGATGGCATCTCATAAACATGCCATATGGCACCTTACTTTGCTCGACATGTGGCACTTCGAAAAGCAATTAAATGGCATTTCTGAGGCTAGGTGTTAGCTTACAATTGGGCCACTTGGCACCGTACTAATATTGCTTGTCAGTGTACAATGCTAAGCAACGAGTAAAGTAAGAAATAAATGAACTGATAATTATATTCTTTTTTTCAATAATTGTTGCGCTGCTTCGTTACATTTTCTTGATAAAATTGTATAATGCAATATATACTAAAGAAATTTCATCATTGATTTATCAAAAAATAAAATATGAAGCATAATAAACTAGAGTGTTCAATAAATAGCATAAATAAAAAAAATCAAACAATAAGAAATATAAAATTTCAAAAATAAAAAATTACAAGGCGCAAAGTATTCGTGAATATCCTAGCTCATACAATTGTAAAAATTAATAAAAGAAACAAGATAATTTGTAATTAAATTAAACAATAAAATTGCCCCGCATGAAGCTCCAACTTATTATCCAAAGATGTTGTATAAACTTGAATTGGTGGAAGCATTGGAGATTGTGTCTTCAGAAAATTATTTTGCTTCTATAGATATTCATCAAAAATTAGCATTACACCTGAGATGTTGCTTCTGGCCACACCATGACATCAATAACAGCTAACACAAAGATTGTCATTCATCAATGTGAGGTGTGTGCAGGTACCACCCAATTGTTAACCTTGGAAAGAATCGATACAAATTGAAAACTAATACGAACATTTTTGTTACCAAGCCTTATCACCAATGTTACTACCCACTTGGATCCCAAATGTACCTCAAAGTGTTTCCCTAGTGATTTATGTTAACAAGGAACCAAAGTTTTGGCTATATTCCTTGGCAACCACAGCTTTTGAAGTTATGTGCTCAGCTTTTCCTGCAAACGAAATGGAACAAGAAATGTTATGACATGAATATCACTAATTACATTGTCCTA
Source organism: Saposhnikovia divaricata (assembly GCA_036435485.1). Lineage (NCBI taxonomy): Eukaryota > Viridiplantae > Streptophyta > Magnoliopsida > Apiales > Apiaceae > Saposhnikovia > Saposhnikovia divaricata. The sequence goes on from CM071598.1 coordinate 86,806,413, forward strand.
TACGTGTTTTAAGAAGATTGTGCATTAAGTGATACTAGTGAACCTGAATCTTATGCATAAGCTCTGAAAGATGAGCACGAAAACGAGTGGGTCTATGCCATGCAAGATGAGATGAAATCCTTGTATGAGAATATACTTTTGAGTTGGTGAAGCTACCTAAGGGAAAATGAGCTTTGAAAAATAGGTGGGTTTATAGAGTGAAGCAAGATGAGCATCCTTCATAACCATGGTATAAATCTAGGTTGGTCGTCAAGGGATTCAGTCAGAAAAAATGTATTAATTTTGATGAGATCTTTTCTCTAGTTGTTAAGATGACATCAATTTGTGTGGTGCTTGGTTTAGCAGCTAGTCTTGATCTGGAGATTGAACAAATGGATGTCAAGACAGCTTTTCTAAATGGTGACTTGGACAAAGAAATTTACATGGAGCAACCTGAAGGTTTGGTAAAAGATAAAGAGGATTATGTTTGTAGACTTCTTAAGAGTCTATACGGTTATGAAGCAAGCACCACGGCGATGGTATAAAAAGTTGGAGTCATTTATGGAGCAAGGCTATCATAAGACTATTTCTGACCATTGTGTTTTTATCCAGAAATTTTTAGATGATGATTTTATCATATTATTCCTTTATGTGGATGACATGCTTATTGTTGGCAAAATTGCTGGAAGAATTTCCTAGTTAAAGCAACAGTTGAGTAAGTTCTTTACTATGAAGGACTTGGGGCCATCGAAACAGATTCTTAGCATTCGTGTTCATCAAGATAGAGCGGCCAAGAAGTTGCATATATCACAAGAGTAGTATATTGAAAAAGTGCTTTGCAGGTTCAACATGGATAAATCTAAAGTTATTAGTTTTCCTCTTACTACCAACTTTAAGTTAACTGAAAAGGATTCTCCTTCTACAAAGGATGAAATTGTAGAGATGGATGGTGTTCCATATGCCTCAACAGTAGGAAGTTTGATCTATGCTATGTGTTACAGGGAGAATTTCGTTACAACACGAAATTGGAGGTTGCTTGATTTACGTAGCAAAATACGGATATTCTGCTAAGAACACGAAGAACACGGAGGAGATTTGTAACTGTTTGTGGTTGATTTTGTCTATTGATATTTAGTGGTGAACTGTTTCTCAAGTCTTTACAAGATGCCTACGTACCTTATTTATAGGGATCAAGCCACACGTAGTTCTCTTAGAGAAGAAGTTATCTAGACGGGCTAGGGTTTCTATGGGCTCGGCTTAGCCCAAATCCACTAGTCGTCTCCTTGGGTTGATATATTTTACTCATTTGACCTCGCTGGGCCTAGCTATGAGCCTTCATAAGAATATTCTAGGCCTCGTTGGCCCCCTGGGCCTCGTTGGACCTCTAGGCCTCGCTGGACCTCTAGGTCTCGCTGGACCCCTAGGCCACCTCTAGGCCTTGCTGACCTCTAGACCTCCTCTAGGCCTCGCTGACCTCTAGGACTCGCTGACCTATAGGCCACCTCTAGGCCTCGCTGGACCTCTAGGCCGGGCTAGCGTGAGACCCCTTGGGTGATAGTCAAGAGATTTATGAGATAGAAGTGAGGCGATCCTTAATCGGCCTCATGCCTTGTTTATCCTTCTTCAATACTTGGGTCCATTGAGAGATTTTTGAGCCCATTATGAGAGGTGGACCCCTTGTATAGTCATTTGAGCCTGTTTAGGATTTATGCCGAGATTCGGGCATAACAACTACCCCCGATTCCATATTGCCATTATGAATGCGATGTGGAATCAAGTAAAGTTGTGTCTTCCAATTATGTCTTCAAGTCTTTTTTGAAATATGATGAGAGGACTCTTCTCCGAGCTTGCTCCTTGCTAATATAAATTTCTTTTTTCTTCAAAAATATTTTGAAATTTGGGAAGCCTCCTCGCTTCGTATAATTATTTTTTATTGTACAAGTTGCCTGCTTCGCCAAAATTTTTGAATTGCCCGCTCGCTTTGTAAATTTCCACAGTCTCACAAACATCAACCTTAGGCCTGTCAATGGATCAAGAATCCGATCCGATCCGATCCGATCCGATCCAACCCGAAATTAGCGGGTATGGATCCTTAAAAAAAATATCCGATCCAATAAGGATCCGATCCGATAAGGATCCGATCCGATAAGGATCCGATCCGATAAGGAGCGGGTATGGATTTAGCATGATCCGATCCGTTAACGATCCGATCCGAATATATTTATATTTTAAATATTTTTTATATATTATATATAATATATTTATTATATATAATATATAATAAAAAAATATCTACATATCTATACTATATTATATATATAATATATGTTATATTTATTATTTATATGTATTATATAATATAAAATATGCTATATTTATTTTTTAGTATATATTAAATATTTTTTATTTATCATATATAATATAAATTTTTTAAAAAATATATAGACTTTTCTATTAACATCTAAAAATTTGAATACAACTCAAAGTACTAGTTGATCGTTGAATTACTAAATCAAATGAATTTATTTTTTTTTCTTTTTTTTTTAAATTAAGCGGGTCGGACCTCCGATCCGAAAATCCGAAATCCGAACGGATCGGGTATGGATCAGACTAAAAAATATCCGACCCTGATCCGATCTGAATCCGATCCGAAAAATTTTAATGGATTTGGATATGGATTTAGGATAATCCGATCCGAATCCGACCCGTTAACAGACCTAATCAATCTCATGTATAATAGGTTGCATTCCACCTTTAATATTCTTTGTAAATTTATTGTTAAATCACGTGGGTCCACCTTCTATAGTCTTTCACCCTGGCCTTTTATAAGTTGATTGCCACTTTCTAACATGTTAACTCCACCGAAGACATCTTGATAGTTTTTTTATAATAATCTTCACGCGGGCCCTCACCACTTCCATCTTGATTTCAATTTGGCTTACATTCTTTTAAAGCCTCGTGATGTCGCAGTCCTTGTATGTATAATAGCCAATACCTTGCCAGCCTCACATGGTTTTTTCTTTTTTCTTGATGTTCTCGCGTAACTGAATTTTTTTTATTGCATCTCCTTGCAGGCTATTCTTCTCACTGTATCTGCAGAGCTCGTACATGTCATCTTTGATTAGTTTCCTCTATTTTTGTATATATGCTTCCCATTGTAATCACGAGCCCTTGATTTACTTTGCATACACGCGAACCCACATCACTATAATTCTTTTGCATCCTCAGCTCGCTGCTTCAGTCCTTTCCTTAAAATATTACTACGTATTATGTAAGCTTCATTAGGACCTGCTAATTTCAGCTTAGTATTGTCTTCAGTTCTCGAAGTGAATCTCGCGCCATATAGCATATTTGTTTTAACGAATCGAGTCACCCTCCTGCTTTACTTCACCCGTGTTCTTGACTCGCGAATCAACATGTTACAATTACATGACTGCCTTGTATATTGTAGAAATTTTTGTTTATATTCACGCGGGTCCCTGTTGAAATTTTTGTTGAGGTTGCTGGACTACGTAACCTTGTATACAGCAGCTTTGATTTTCTGAACTCCTTTCTAATTTAGAAACTATAGATGCCTCGTATGTGAACCACTTCGTTCCTTCTTTTACATCCCGGCTCGTTGGTATTTTTTTTACTAATGTTGCATGTAGGCTCCTCTTGACTTCACTTTACTGACCCTGCTAAATTAATTGATTCTGAAAACCAATTTACACCAATTTGATCTTCAAGTGCTTGCGTGTTAGAAATTTCACATAATGCCATTCCACGTGAGTCATGGTTCCTGTGCCAATTTTCCTGCCAAGTCTCTTGCTTTCGTAGACTTGTACCACCTAGATTTTTTTTTTCTTTATTTTTTCTTCTCTTTAAATCATCCTCGTTCCTGATACCAAAAGAAGACTGTAAACACTGGGTTTACTCGATATACACTCACACACTGTATTAAGATATCAACTTAGTTTGCAATGATAGAAAACAAAACAGCAAAACGCAAGCTGGTATATTGATACGTGATAAAATAAAAGATTACAAATACTGACTATTCAAAGAAAGAGACATAACCATGACAGCTACAAATTAGCTCCACGATCCTATTTATTCTCACACGACTCCTAACACTACTCAACTAACAAAGACTGATTCTAATGATAATAAACCAACTCAACGTTAACTTATTTAAAACCAACAGTTTAGATTATTTCCTTACATACTCCCCCATAATCTAAACTGCCATCTGCAAATTCTTTAAGCCCAGCAAATCTCGCATTCGCTCAAACTTTGCAGTAGTCATCGCCTTCGTTAGTACGTCTGCACGCTGTTCCCCCGTACTGATATGCTTGACAGTAATAACACCCTTCTCAATACAATCACGAATAAAGTGATAACGGATGTCTATATGCTTACTACGCCCATGAAACACCGGGTTTTTGGCCAAGTCAATAGTCGACTTGTTATCAATATAAATCACAACTGGACTAAGCTTCACACCTGTAATTTGACTGAGCAAGTTCCGTAGCCAAACGCCTTGACAGGCTGCAGCGGTAGCAGCCATAAACTCGGCTTCACATGATGAAAGTGCCACACACCTTTGCTTCTGTGAAACCCATGTGATCAAGCTCTCGTTCAAGTAGAAAGCAATGCCTCCTGTGCTCTTCCTATCCTCAATATTACCTGCTAAATCACTGTCCGAATAACCACTTAACAAATAGTCTCCTGCTCCCTTCGTGTAAATCAAGCCAAAATCCACAGTCCCCTTGATATATCTAAGAATACGTTTCACTGCATTCATGTGTAACACTGTGGGACGTTCCATGTATCGGCTGACAATGCCTACTGAATGAGCGATATCAGGGCGAGTATGCACCAAATACCTTAGACCACCAACCAGGCTCTTAAATTTCGTTGGATCCACTGCTTTTCCGTGTTCATCCTTATGCATTTGAATCTTTGGTTCAATTGGATATCTCACAGCATTACACTCCTCGAGCCCAGCCTTTTCTAGCAAACTCCTCGCATATGCAGCTTGTTTTATCTTCACATAACCACTCTCTTGACTCACTTCAATGCCCAGGTAATAAGATAATAACCCAAGATCACTCATCTCAAACTCTTCAGCCATTTGCTTCTTGAACCTCTTTATAGTCGCCAAACTAGTCCCAAGTACCAGTATAAAGCCTCAGATGAGGCGACCTTGTCATGCGATCCCCCTTTCTGTCCGAGCGAGTCCTCCCCCTCATTCCAGTCAGGGTTGGTTTGATCTGTTAGGACATCATCGAAGTCATCAACGAGTTTCTTAGGGGGGAGTTTGCTTCCTTCCCCTGGCGCTCTACCGCCTGTCCTTGCATTCCTCTTCGATCCTCTAGAACTATAGCGCTTCTCCACCTTTGCGACCCTTTCATGTACCGCGGTCACCTACTCACCGAGGCCTTTTAGAAAAGACATGACCTCGCTGTTCAATGTCACCCTCTGTGCTGGGGGGGTGTGCTCCTCCCTGTTCCCAGTCTTAGAGTTGTCCTTGGATGCCTCGTCCTCTGAGGGGCCTCTCGTCAGGGGATCGTCCTTGTTCACCTTATGCGATCCCGGGGTCTCACCATCGTTCCTCTTTTTGTGTGATTTAGTCATCGTTCTCCCAATTCAATGACTGCCCCCTCCTTCTAGCGCCAAATGTTATAGGGAGAATATTGTATAACAATATTTTGGAGGTTTGCTGGATTATCGGAGCAAAATACGGATATTTTGCTAACAAAAGAAGAACAAAGGATTAGGGTTTGTGTGTATGAATGTGGCTGAGCTTGATAGGTGTGTTTCAGGTAAACTGTTTCTCATCCGTATCAAGGTGCCTACGTACCCTATTTATAGGGATCAAGCCTGACGTAGTTCTTGGGCCACAAGTTACCTAGGCGGGCTAGGGTTTTATGAGATAAGCCAAGGTCCAAGCCCACTTGTTTAGGGCTGACGTGGCAGTAAGTCATCAAATCTATCCATGATCCATGATCCAGCTGTAGAAGCTCATAATCTCGAATAAATAGATTCGGAATAAAAGATCCATCAGGGCCCTTGCATGCGACCTTGAGAGGTCTGGCCATGCGAAGCGATCCCTGTGCCCAGCTACTCATGCGACCTTAAGTCTGGCCATGAGCCTTCCAGAGAAGAGGAGATAATGATCTCGCTGTAAGTTATAGGCGTGGTGCAAAGCGAAGCGATCCTCCTACAAGCATCGCCAGCGAGGCGCTGCATCGCGAGGCGCTCCTGTAATAGAAGTATTATTACCAAGATATGCCGGGCTGATTCCAATAGTGGGCTTTAGTGACCCAATCTTCATCTTCCAGACCCATCGTAGATTATGAACCATCAATTTAGCTAATTAAATCAATTTATCCATTATGCCAGATTTGGGCATAACATGTGGTACTGGAGAAAAGAGCGAATTTATCATTATTCGGTAAAAATAGCTTATGTCTTGATGTAGGAGAATAAAGAAGCTGTGAATTTATTTGTGAACCATCGATGCTGCCAAAAGTTAAACACTTCTTTAGGAAGTAACAGGGTGTCTATCTACGAAATCGCAACTGAGACTAAAACATGTTTACCTGAAGGTCCTATGTCTTATGTGCAATGTTGAACTAGAAACTATTAATCGTTCTATTTTAAACTGCTCATTGTCTCAAGAATCTGGAGTCGAGTCAAAGGAATAAGGAATTGTACCTCAGGTACTGTTCATGAGTCTTTTATGGTTTGGTTCTCGAACATATTTGATAGTTGGACGCAAGTGAAAAGACATATGGTTGCTATGTTATGTTGGTCGATATGGAAGTGTAGGAATGATCTGGTTTGGAATCAAAAAGGTGCAGAGGTAGCAGATGTCGTAGGATTAGCAAGAGTGGTCCTTCAACAATGCCAGTGTGCTCAAGACAAAACTATTGATAATTTTATGGGTCATATGACCTCTTCAGATGGCGATTAGCACTGGACGCTTCCAACCGAAGAAACAATTAAGGTAAACTGTGATGGTGCGTTATTTGAGCTCTCTAATTATTAATTGTTACAGTTTCTCATATGTTGCAAGTGACCACCAGGGTGAGCTTTTAGAAGTAAGAACACGTTTCTGAATGGGAATATATTTCCAGAAAGTGGAAGTGTAGAGGCTACGGGGATTCGAGAAGCTCTCAGCCGGGTTAAAGGAAGCAAGCACAGCAAAGTAATAGTAAAGATTGATTGCCTTGTGGCTGTGCACGTAATAAGGAGCTCGGGTGCTTTGTTATCATACTTTGGTCAGATCATAGAAGACTACAAGGTGTTGCTCTCGGAGTTCAAAGAGAAAGATGCGACAATTAAGTTCGTTAAACGGTCTGTCAACAATGTAGCCTGATTTGAAATATCAATGAAATTTCATTTTCTCTGACAAGAAAAAAATCAAATAAATCAAATCTTGTATTTGAATTTCAAGAAGAACAACCAATTAATACAAGTATTTGGGAAATTGTAATTAAAAATGGATTGAATGACGATTGTGAATGCTATACTTTACGTGTATACGTAAAGTGTATGTACGATGATACGTACGTAACAGTGATTGATCTAATAGTATTTTGGGGGAAAAATAACCTGGATTAGAAAGACCGTAAAAGCGGGTAAAATGAGTGATACCAAATCTCCATAATATCTGAAAGTTTGTAATATTGTGCTGACACAACTAAGCTAAATAAATATTTCTTTATATATTAAATTGTTAATTATAGAAATTTTAGTGGATAAATTTAAAGAATGAATCATTGAACAGGTCATAGTTGGTTATTTTTCAAAAATTAAATTACTATCTTTTTTTGAAATAAAAGTGCATTCCATTAAATCACCAAAACATCCGACAAGAGTGTCTCCAACAAACTCAATGGAGGAAACGTAAAAATACTAAAGCCATTAGGCGTACAAGATAATCTAGTCATGCTATGCGCTACCTTATTTTCCTGCTTTCTAGTAAAAACAACCGAAACACCATTTCTAATGCGACAAAACTCCCTGCATTGCTCGAGCAAAACACCCATCTCCACATAATTCTTCTTCGCCTTGTTTATAGCATTATCCTTATCTATGTAAATTATGAGAACTCTTCACCAGAACTCATTGAAAAATTGATGATAATTTTTGAAATTAATGTTTTAATCTTGATGATAAAAATAATGTACTTTTTTTTTTTTGAATAACAAGTGTTTTAAATTCAATAAAACAAAGCCATACGGCATCTACAAATCATATCGAGTAGAACAAACATATAATAGATTGTATCGCTGGACATCCATAAGAGACCAAAAGCGAAATTTTGAAAAAGATATATACATCTGTATCCCCAACATCCGTTTGAACTTATCGATCATGAGTGCAGAACCAAAACAGCTTCAATCACTAAGTCCAAATCCACGCTCCCACAAACCGGAGAGAAAAACAAACTCCCACCAAACGGTGAGAAAACCAAACACTTAAGCATTACAAGCTAAAGATTAAGATCTTAAAGATTTAAAACTGAAAAAAAAACATAGATTATATTCGATACCTTCTTTTTAGCATAGCTTGGACGGATGACAACCAAAATATCTAAAGGGCACACTTTAGATTTTTTACACCTAAATTATATTTGGACGGAAATTATTGTCGACCAAAGTTGTCCATATGTGGACTTTTGCATCTTCAATTTTACACCTAAATTATATGCACACTTTGTTGTATAAATCTAATATGTTCTCATCTCTTACGGTACAGCTCTTCAACCACAGTTTCACCGGAACCGGAAATTAATATGGATACAAATATAGTTATGATCAGTGTATGGTGCATACTGCTTGCCTTTACGCTCATCTCAATTCGAAGAACTAAAGCCAAAGCAACTCAAAAACTACCACCAGGCCCCTTCCCCTTGCCCATTATTGGAAGTATACACAAACTAGGCAAGCACCCTCATAAATCCTTAGCCAACCTTGCACAAGTTTACGGCCCAATCATGCATCTAAAACTAGGCGGCATGACTACCATAGTCATCTCTTCATCAAGCACAGCTGGACAAGTCCTCCGAAAGCAAGATATTGCCTTCTCTAATCGTCTGCTTCTTGACGCCATACGTGCACTCGACCATAATAAGTACTCAACAGTATGGTTGCCTGTTGGCAGTCGGTGGAGAAGCCTCAGAAAAATTATGAGCTCAAATATTTTTACTGCTAATAAACTTGATTCAAATCAGCATCTACGAAGTCAGAAGGTGCATGATCTTATTAAATACTGTGAAAAGTGTAGCCAAAGTGGGGAGGCTGTAGATATTGGTGCCGTTGCTTTTCTGACTTCGCTCAATCTTATGTCAAACACTATATTTTCCAAAGATATGATAGATTCATTCGAAAATTCGGAGGCTAAAGTGTTCAGGGACTTGGTGTGGAATGCTATGGTTGAGATTGGCAAGCCTAATCTTGTGGATTACTTTCCTATTCTTCGGTGGATGGATCCACAAGGTATAAAGCGACGACTGGCTTCTCATTTCAGCAACTTAATCAAGTGGTTTGATGTTCAGGTAGATGACCGTTTGGAGCTGAAGAGGCAAGGAAATCCAGGTGATAATACTATAACAGGGGACGTGCTTGACGAGCTGCTAAAATTACAACATGCAAATGAGATTGATAAATCTCACATCCAACACTTGTTTGTGGTAAGATATAGATTCTATTCATCCTCAATGTTACCTAGTAAGTTACTTTTCTGCTGCAATATCATAAAATTCTGTGTCGTTAAAACAATTTGGCAGGACTTATTTGGAGCAGGAACTGATACAAGTTCGAGTACAGTGGAATGGGCGATGTCCGAGATATTACGAAAACCAGAAACCATATTGGTGAAGGCGAAAGGTGAGCTTAATGAATTGATCGGAAAATGCAAGATTATAGAAGAAGCTGACGTTTCTAAATTGGATTATCTGAAATGTATTGTGAAAGAAACTTTGAGGTTACACCCCCCAGCCCCCTTGTTAGTACCACGCCAAGTAAAAGATGAAGTTGAACTCTGTGGCTACACTGTTCCGGAGAATTCACAAGTGCTAGTCAGTGCATGGGCTATTGGACGAGACCCTGTGATATGGAAAAATCCCTTGTGTTTTCAACCGGAGAGGTTCATGGACTCTGAAATTGATGTCAACAGCCAGGACTACGAGCTGATTCCATTTGGTGGGGGTCGAAGAATATGTCCTGGAATGCCTTTGGCAATGAGGATGGTCCCAGTCATGTTAGGCTCCCTCCTGAATTGTTTTGACTGGAAACTTGAAGGTGGAATCGCACCAGAGGAGCTAAACATGGAGGATAAGTTTGGGCTCACTCTAGCAAAGCTTCATCCACTTCGTGCTTTACCAACTTCAGTTCTTTAAATTCGTTCTAGCCTCCAGGCCAGATGATGTACTGGGTTTATAGTTTCTCTTGCAGAATCTAGTTAATGTATAATAATTATCATAAATAAAACCTTTAGTGTAGTTGAAACCTATGAAGAGCCCTTCTCCATATTTAAAGGTACTAGACAACATGTATATTATAATTATTTTATTATATAATTAGCTTATAACTTGTACGTTCATTTTTTAATATGTACAATTATATTAATTTTTTTATATTTATATGTTATTAATTTATATATCAAATTGCTGTTAAAAAATTTGATATATATATAGATAGATTTTGCACATTGAATGAATTCTTAAAATTTGATTTGAACGATTTTACAGCCCACATGAAATTAAAAAAATAATATTTAATTTAGTGATTGTTTAACAATGATTTTCCAATTAAAACTACGCATAAACAAAAGAGAGAAAAAATTTACGATTTTTTACGTTGAAAATTGATGTGCTAGAAATAAAGCATTTAATTTCGTAAGCGCACGATCATCATTTTAATAACTAAGATTCGTTCCACAGAGACTAAAAATTTTCGTGTAACCTTAATTTCTAATTTAGACGAATTAATACAATTAATTTTGTGAGAGAATTGCTTTTTAATATTTAACTAAGAAATATTAGTAATTAATAAAATTTACATGTACGTAACGAAACAATTTAATTATGTAATTAACTTAGACAATTTTTTTTTGAAGTAAATTAGACAATTAAAATCAACCTACAAAAATAAATGTAACCAGGCTAATGATTGAAGTTATGATTAATCTAATAAATAATGGATGGTTAGGCAATGATGGCCACAATGATTACATAAAAATAATGCAAACAAGACAGGCAAAGTTGAATAAAACAGGACAAAACATGTTACATGCGGACTACATATAGAAAATGGGCCACCTAATTAATGGGTCAGTCAAATGGAACAAGAGTCTAACGCTTTAACATATTATATCCTCCATATATAATTATATCCTATATATAATTGGTGTAAAGGAGTTCTTAAGGTTGGTTTGGTCGTAAGGGGTAGATTTGTCTTTTCAAGAATATAATTAGTAACTTAAATAATGTTAAATAGAAATAAAAATTAAAATATTATTAAATTATACACCTTATTGGAAAATTTGTAAATGGAGTTTGTAGATAACATTTTGCAATTCTTTCAAAAATAAATCATTAATTAATAATATATAGTATAATAAAGTTAGCGAGTGAAAAATCTTTAAATATAAATTTAACATTTTAAAATTATAAAAACATGAGGTGTAAAGGAGTTCTTATGGTTGGTTTGGTCGTCAGGGATAGATTTGTCTTTTCAAGAATATAATTAGTAACTTAAATAATGTTAAATAGAAATAAAAATTAAAATATTATTAAATTATACACCTTATTGGAAAATTTGTAAATGGAGTTTGTAGATAACATTTTGCAATTCTTTCAAAAATAAATCATTAATTAATAATATATAGTATAATAAAGTTAGCGAGTGAAAAATCTTTAAAAATATCAATTTAACATTTTAAAATTATAAAAACATGAGGTGTAAAGGAGTTCTTATGGTTGGTTTGGTCGTCAGGGATAGATTTGTCTTTTCAAGAATATAATTAGTAACTTAAATAATGTTAAATAGAAATAAAAATTAAAATATTATTAAATTATACACCTTATTGGAAAATTTGTAAATGGAGTTTGTAGATAACATTTTGCAATTCTTTCAAAAATAAATCATTAATTAATAATATATAGTATAATAAAGTTAGCGATTGAAAAATCTTTAAAAATATCAATTTAACATTTTAAAATTATAAAAACATGAAATTTTAAGAAAACAAATTCAATAACAATTAAAATAATAAACATCAATATTAATAAAATAAACATCGTTAATTTAATGGTGCTTATAAACATTATTTTATAATTTTCATACAAATAATTTAAAACCAAAAATATTAAAATAAGTTATAAAACGTCCCGTGCATTGCACGGGTTTAATGCTTGTTATATATAATTGGCGTAAGGAGGTTTAGGTGGTCATCTTGTCGTCAGGGTTAAAAAAGTAAGTTTAGTAAAAATTAGAAATGGGCCAGAGAAGAGTTGGGCCAGAGTGTTGATTTAAAAGACCAAACAAACATATTTTTTAGTATCTAAGTGTAAAGATGATATACTTTTTTCCAATCATCTAGAAACCGGCATCGTATATTTAAGCACATTTCGAGTAGATGGTGTGATAGGAAATCGTCTTGCCTTTTGGCATGGTGAGTATGTCATAGTTTGTTTCGTATCAGTCTGTCAATCGTTTTGATAAACTCTTATCCTAGTCATTTCTATAGTTAATAATTTTGAGGCATTATGTCAAGAATGATGGATTCATTGAAAGAGATGGAGGAAAGTTTTGCTACGATACGTTTAGAGAAGGAGGATGTTGGAGGCTTGGTGTATGAAGAGGCTGGAGAGGAGTTAAGCGAGATAGATGTTCGCTGGTGTTTGGTGGGCAGTTTTCTTACGGATTCTCCAATAGATTTTCAGGCTATGCAACATAAGATGGCCTCCCTATGGAAACCAGGCAGGGGATTATATGTGAAAAAGTTGGAGGCAAACAGGTTCTTATTCCAGTTCTATCATGAAATCGATATCAAACGTGTCATAGAGGGGAGTCCATGGACGTTTGGTCGATTCCATCTGGTGTTCACTAGGTTAAAAGAAGGGGATAACCCAAGAACGATGGCCATTAACAGTATGGATATCTGGGTACAACTCCATGATATGAGTTCAGATTTCATGTCGCAGCGAGTGGTTACGGACATTGGAAACTACTTAGGTAAATTTATTGAGGCTGACGTTAATAATTTTCAAGGTGTATGGAGAGAATATCTTCGAGTAAGGGTATCAATCAATCTGAGTACACCACTGAAGAGAAGAATGAAACTGAGGAAAAGTGTAGAACAATGGTGTTGGGTTAATTTCAAGTATGAAAGTGTGCCCACATTTTGTTTTATTTGTGGTCTCATAGGCCACAGTGAAAAGTTCTGTGAGAAGCTGTTCGAGACACCGGAGGAATTAATTGAGAGGCCATATGGGAGCTGGATGAGGGCTGAACCGAGGAGAAGAAATCATACTATAGGTGCAAAGTGGCTTAGGCCGGGAGGAGTTTCTCCGGCGGCTGTGTCAAGGGAGAAAGAAGAGTCAAATGGGGAGAAAGTTGTTGGCGAAAATCAAGGAGCAATAATTCAAAAAACCTATAATTCAGGGGGGATAATTGACAGTATGGGAGGTGAAACAATATTTCAAAAATCCTCTAAATCAGGGGCGATAACTGGTAGCAGGGGCAGTGATAATCGTTTGATAATCAGAGAATATCAAGGAGAGAAAATCAGGGAGGATAATGTGGCCAAGTTCAAAAATAAGGAGTTAAGTTTATATAATGATATTTTGGCGGGAAAGGAGGGGGTAGAGGATTCAGTCGAGTTAAATGTGTTAGTCACAAAAAGGAGACGTACTGAAAGTCCAAACATAGATGGAGCAGAGGAGGACGCAGACAAGTCATTTGATGTTGATATGGAGAATCAAACAAGTCCAAAAAACTTGCTACTGGCGGGTTCTGCAATGCAGACCCGCCCATCCTCATGAGTACGCTAAGTTGGAATTGCCAGGGTATTGGGCTTCCCTGGAAAATTCAATTCCTTAAAGATGTTGTTTAACAACAAAAGCCCAGTTTTTTTTTCCTGTGTGAGACATTGTGTGGGAAAGAGAAGATGGATCGAATTCAGAAAATGTTAAAATTTGAAGGTATGATAGTGGTTAATGCTCAGGGAAGAAGCGGAGGGTTGGCAATGTTGTGGAAAGATGCAGATCAGGCAAAGCTACTAAGCTACTCGCAAAACCACATAGATATAGAGACAAAAGTCATGAGGATGGAACCTTGGCGTCTTACTGGAATTTATGGGGAGCCATGTAGATCTAATAGAAGGAAGACTTGGGAGCTGTTGCGTAACCTATCTCGTGATTCGAATTTACCATGGTGTGCTATTGGCGATATGAATAATATTGTCTCAAACTCAGACAAAAATGGAGGTGTGCCATACCCTAACTGGTTAGTTGAAGGTTTTAATACTGCCATTGCAGACGCTGGCTTAATTGATATGAACTTGTTGGGTCACCAGTTTACATGGGAAAGGGGTAGAGGTACAGAAAATTTTATCGAAACGCGACTGGATCGAGCTATGACTACTGAAGATTGGCTGCAGCTTTTCCCTCAGGCAAGTCTCCATAACTTGGAGGGAACGCCATCGGACCACAGTCCAATTTTCTTAAATCCAAGGAAGATAACGTGTCAAGAAGGCATGAAAAAATTCCGTTTCGAAAACGCTTGGCTTCTGGAACCTATGTGTGCTCAACTAGTAAAAGATAGTTGAGAGGATGATGATTTATTGAATATTCAGCATAAGGTTCAGAAATGCGGGGAAGTAATTGGTGACTGGGGGAGAGAGTTAACACAGAACTTTAGTAGGAGAATCAGGGACTGCAAAAGAGAACTAAAAAGACTGAGAAGTAAAAATGATGAAGAGTCTACAAAGAGCTTTATAGCTGTTAAGAAAAAACTGTTCTTGATTTTAGATCAAAGGGAGGTTTTTTGGAGGCAAAGATCGAAACAGTTGTGGTTGAAAGCTGGGGATAAGAATAGTCGATACTTTCACAATACTGCTAGTGCGAGGAAAAGAGCGAACTATATTCATAGACTACAAAACTCTAATGGGGATTGGAAGGAATGGGATGATGGGCTAGCAGATCTGATTTCGAACTATTTTGAAGCTTTATTCACAGCAGGTAGCTCTAATTGGGAAGAGGTGACTAGCAAAATCCCTACTACAATCTCAGATGAACAGAATGCAGAGCTGCTCAGGGAAGTAACAGAAGAAGAAGTAAAATTCGCTCTATTTCAGATGCACCCGGATAAGTCACCTGGTCCGGACGGCATGACACCAGCTTTTTTTCAAAGGCATTGGTCTATTGTTGGTGAAGATATAGTGGAGTTAACAAGGAGATTTTTTCGAGATGGAGAGTTGCTGAATGGTCTTAATGAAACGAATCTGGTCCTTATTCCAAAGAAGAAAAATCCCGTTCAGGTAAGTGATCTTAGACCTATCTCGTTATGCAATGTTCTTGTCAAGGTCATTACAAAGGTATTGGCGAATAGGTTGAAGGATTTGTTGGAGGTGGTAGTGTCAAACACCCAAAGTGCGTTTATACCTGGGAGACTTATATCAGATAACATTATGGTATCGTACGAAGTTATGCATTTTTTAAAAAGAAAGAAATATGGCAAAGAGGGATACATGGCTGTCAAACTTGACATGAGTAAGGCTTACGATAGAATCGAATGGAGTTATTTGAGGGCTATTCTGTCTAAAATGGGTTTCAATGATTGGTGGATCCATTTGGTTTTAAAGTATGTCACCACTGTGTCATATAAAATTGTGCATGGTTCGAAAGTTATGGGACCTATCTATCCTACTCGAGGAATCAGACAAGGTGATCCATTATCACCGTATTTGTTCATCATCTATGCGGAAGGGTTATCAGCGTTGTTGAAGATATTTGAAGGGAAGAATTGGCTTCATGGGGTGAAGGTTTGTCGTCAAGCTCCAAGTATTTCACACATGCTATTCGCAGACGATAGCTACTTATTTTGCAGAGCAAATGTGGAAGAGGCGATGAAAGTAATGGAGATGCTGAAAATGTTTGAACAAGCTTCAGGGCAGAAAGTGAATAACGACAAATCATCTGTTTTCTTCAGCTCTAACGTGATTACATATAATAGAACAACGGTTTGTCAGGCTTTACTAATGAAGGAAGCTGATCATCAGAGTAAATATCTGGGTCTTCCTAATATTCTTGGTCGAAACAAGACAGCAATTCTGGGATTTTTGAAAGAGAAGGTCAGAGATAAGGTTAGAAGTTGGACAAACACAACGGTTTCGAAGGCAGGACAGGAGATCCTAATCAAGACAATCAAGATATGTTAAATGTGAGGGACCAGAACTGTATTCTTCAAGTTCCGCTGGACGATCAGGTGGAGGAGGATACGATTACTTGGATGCATGAAAACACAGGCGTTTATTCAGTAAAGAGTGCGTATAACATGATTCAAAGGCAGAAAGGGTTCTACAGTAGAGAAGATAGTTCGAGTATCTGGAGTCAAATGTGGAAAGTGAAAGCTCCTCCAAAAACTCTGAATTTGGCTTGGCGTGCTTTGTCAGGGTGCTTACCTACAAAACTTCAATTGTTTCAAAAACACGTTCAGATTGATACAAGGTGCCCAGTTTGTCTGAATGGAGAAGAGTCTATTTTTCACAGCTTAATTTCTTGTGCTCAAGCAATTCAATGTTGGAAATTGGTGTTACCCAATTACAGTGAGCCGTTGGAGCAAGATTTTCACAGCTGGATGGTTCGGATGTTTAGTACTTATAATCATAAACTGCTCCCAGAGATAACCACAATCTGTTGGGCTATCTGGCAAGCAAGAAATAACTTGGTTTGGAATCAAAAAAGTTCGAATGCTAATGACATCGTTGCTTCTGCAAAGCAGTACCTTTTACAGTGGAGACAAACCCAATCTCTCTCTACAGCTGCTCTATTCCAGACATTAAAGGAAGGGGATGGAGCTTCAACTTGGGTCAGGCCTCAGGAGAATATAATAAAGGTAACAGTAGATGCAGCGTTATTTGTAGATCGTTCTGAGTATGGTTTTGCTTTGATTGCTAGAGATTCAGCTGGGCAGTTAGTAGAAGCTGTTACAAAGTGCTATCAGGGGACTAATACAGCAGAGTTCGCAGAGGCAATGGCGGTTAAGGAAGCTTTGTCTTGGATAAAACAGAAGCAGTGGGAGAACGTGGAGCTGGAATCGGATTGTTTGGCTGTTGTGCAGGCGATTCGTAGTAGAGTCCATATGCGATCAAGGTTTGGTCAGGTTATTGAGTTTTGTCGTAGAGAGATTGGTTATCTTAACAAGGTGTCTTTGTATTTCGTCAAACGGTCTGCAAATATGGTAGCTCATCAATTTGCGAGAGCTTCATATAAATTCCCAGATCGTGTTTTCAATAGGTATAATGTTCCTATTGAGTTAAAAGATTGTATTTTGTCGGAGTTGGTTGTTGAATAAAATTTCTCCATTTTTCGTCAAAAAAAAAAGACCAAACAAACAGATTAAAAATAATGCAATAAAATAACACATGTAAAAAACCAAATTATTAAAAAAAAGGTTATTAAGTCAACACAAATTAATAAATTAACATTTTATTATTTTGCAAAGATTCTAGATTCGGTATTAAAGTTGTAAATAAATTAAAAAAACAATCCGAAAATCTAAAATAAAATAATTTAGAGATCCTAAATATAATAACCATAAAAAATCCTGTAATAATTTAATAATTTAATTAAATTTCATAAAAAACCTTACCAGAAAAATGAGTTTCAAGAAAACCTAATTATTGAAAAAGTCATAAAACAAGTAAATTCTAGGAAAAAGAGTTGTAGTAGCACAAAATTTATAAATCACAAATTCATTCTTTATATATAATAAACAAGTAAACAAAAAACACATCAGAATTTCAGTTCAATTTTTTTTTTACAAAACAAGAATTTACATTTAATTGCAAAACAATTTTTTTTTTTGAAAAAATATATGGTAAAACAAGATATTAAAAAAGTAATCAAAAAACATGTCATAATTGGAAATGATATGTTAAATTATAATAAGTTCCCACATGTCCAAATTATATTACATATATTCTAATAAATAGAAAAAACACGCCAAAAATATAAAACATTAAAATATATGTTAGGCTAAACCTTAAAATATAATTTAGAAAAAAAAATTCGTTTATCATATAAAAGTGTTTTAAGAAAAATATTACTTTAATAAAAATTATTCAGCATTCTATTTTTAGGTTCGACAACAAATATGTTTCTAAAATTAAGAAACAAGAACAAAATAGAAAAAACCATAATTAAAAATAAGCCTCAAATTCATTCTTTATATATAACAAAAAAAGTAAACAAATCATACCATCAGAATTTAAAATCAAAATAATTTTTTAAAAAACAAGAATTTACATTTAATTACAAAATAAAAAAAAGTCTTTAAGAAAATATATGGTAAAATAAGATATTAAAAAAGTAATAAAAACATGTCATAATTAGAAATGACACCAAAATTCAACAAAATGTAATCTACAAAAAAAACACCAATTCAAAAAATATCTAACTTTAGAAAACTAAAATCAATAATAAACTTTAATATAATGCACTTAAAACAAATATAAATCAACACAAAAATATAAAAATATAGTACAAATTTGTGTGTTCACAATTATATAATCACACACACACACACACACACACACATATATATATATATAAATATATTTATATATAAAGATTAGTTAAACCAATACGTTTATATATGTCTAAAGTATATTGTATATATTCTAATAAAATAGAAGAAAACACCCTAAAAATATGAAATATTAAAATATATGTCAAGCTAAACCTTAAAATATAATTTACTAAAAAAATCGTTTACCAAATAAAAGTGGTTTAAGAAAAAATTACTTTAGTAAAACTCATTAAATATTCTATTTTTAGGTTTGACAACAAATATGTTTCTAAAATTTAAATTAAAAAAATGTGAGCATAAATCAACATATAAACAAATTCTTATTTTGCAAAGAAAAAATTTAAATTAAAAAAGTGAACTCAAATCAACAAATGAACATATTTTAAATTACAAAGCAATTCAAACACACACAAAATAAATTTTCATTAATAACTAAATATAATACAACATAAAAACCCCTAAGATTACTCTAAACAAAAACACATAATAAACACCACACATGGCAAAAATATAAAATTAACATGAAAAAATAACAATATTCAAACAAATAAAAAAATTTAATACCATACATATTTTAAAAAAAGTTAAAAAAATGTCTTGAAAAACTATAAGAAACACTATAACAAAAGATCTAAAAATTTTAAGATAATCATTAAATTACATAATAAAAAAGATTAAAAAAATCTGTTACACGAATATAGTACCTATATGTTTAAGTATATCATATGTAATCTACTAAAATAAAAAAATCAAAAATAATTATGAAATACTAAAAAATATGTTAGCCTAATTAACTTTAAAATATAAATTATAGAAAAGTCATTTACAAGGAAAAAAAATAAATGTATACTACAAACCATATAACATATATATTATTATCAATAAAGTAAAAGCAAACTATTAAAAATACTATAAAGCTAATTTTACAAAAAAAAAAAATTATAATCAAAATTATACTAAAAAATATTAATAAAGTTACCGTGCATCGCACGGGTATAAAACTAGTTAAAACTAATGCAGGTTACTCAAAATAAGGCATGACTCTAGACAAGAAAAGGAAATGGGCCGGAAGAGGTAATTTGGGCCACAACTTGAAATGGGCTAGGAAATTAAGTAGGCTAATTATCATAAAACCAAATGGACTACAAACTATTTAACAAATGGACTAGCTTAAGGAAAATGCAGAACTAACATGTGAATAAGAGCCTGAAACATAGTATTAAAATTAAGTGATGAAATTTAACTACAGAAGCAATAACCGAGACATAAATAAAAAGCAAACAATTAATGATAGAAAAAGAAAACAAAACTGAAATTTATTAACGGCCGAAATAGAGATCTATTCCCCTATCCTTAACAGCAAGTAATTATTTACAAATTAATAAACGAGTGAGATTTATGGCAATAATAATTAATTAAACTAAAAGGAAGCAGCATAAAAGAAAACGGAATTTAGAAACATAAACTGCTGCTTAAACATGCTAATTAACATGAAAATGGATCAGGAGAATGAAAATGGGCTTTAGCAAAAAAATGAAACTGATTAAAGTTTACAAGAAAGCAGGCTAAATTCAGATCGGAAGATTTAAATCGGAGAAAACTTTTACTGTAAACATAGATAAAAAAATGAAATGCACTGAAACTAAAATAATGACATAATGAGTGTGTTAAAATGAAGATTTTTATTTATCGTGACTGAGCAAATCAAATCCCAACACAAAATGTAGTCGTGCCGGAATAAGTTCACCGAAAAAGATAAATGAAGCCGGAAAATGAAAGACTAACAAGCACTAAAAGTAGATTTAGAAATGTAAAACACTAATTTATTTATATATAAATAAAAAGTAAAATTAAGGGCTCCTTTCAACCCACAAGTGGTTAACACAATTGCTACTTTATCCACTTGTAAAATTGAAATGGATCATAACCAAAGTATGAAATGAAGAGAGCAAGATGTAAAGAATAAGAGAAATGAAAGATTGCATTAATATGAAGGAAATTGTTTACAAGATTTGAAAGCTACTACAAAATAAAGAGGGAGGTAAATACTGAAATTAGGGTAACTAAAAAAAACTAAGGTGTGGATGACAAAAGGAAAGAGGATATTTATATGATAGAAATAGGGTTTTGGGGTATGTTGGGTAGATCTCCACCATACACATGTGGGTGTGTTCGAGGAATCCCCTTCTTCCATGTGTCATCTTTTCTCTCCAATTATTCCTGTTTGCACCAAGCTCCCTTTTCTTTTGCCTTTTTGTATTTTTCTCCTTTTCCTTCCTCTTTTGCCCTTTCTTGTCCATTTTTCTTGAATTTTGTTATTTCTTTATTTATTATTGAAATTCCCGAAATGCAACAAATTAAATCATTAAAATACGAGTTCAAGAAACAAATAGGTAACAAAATATGCAAAAATATGCAATTATCAAAAATTCTATTCGATTTATGAAATCAACTTATATTTCGTAGTGATTATCAAAATACCCTTTTATTATTTGAATAATTCTGCTAACAACCAAATACAGTTTTAATAATAAGTGTAAAAGTGATTTTGTCCAAATTTTTTGTAGTCGGTAATCTGGTCTTCAGTGCGACAAAATAAATAAAAACCGTTAGATCATAAAATAAATAGATGAAAAACGTTGGATCTAGCATAATAAATATCTTATATTTTAACATGTACACTGAAAAGTGTATTCATATTTAAATACGAAAAGTGTATTTATATTGAAAAATGAAAACTGTATGTCAATGATTTAAATTATATATTAGTTTTCTACATTGAATAGGATTATCAATGTAGGTCTTCTATACTGAATTGAATTAATGTAAAAATTCGTAATTATATTTTCTCTCGAGATTCTGAGTGTTTCCATTTCGATAATAATTATTAAATCATCATTAATTTAAAGATAATTTTAAAAGTTTCGCGTGGGCTGTAAAATCAACCAAATCTGATTTCTAAATCTCGAGATAGTGGCCAAATAATAAGTATGAACTTTTTTAATTTTAATAAAAAAATAAATAAAATTCACTTGTATCCTTTTTTAATTATATAAAAGTGTTATAATTTTCTTTTTAAAATTCAATTCTAATACAATCTTTTTTAATTGTATCATTTTTAGATTATAATTTTTTTTAATATGACACAAACTTGAAAATACAGTTTTAATGATAAGTGTAAGAGTGATTTTGTCCAAAATTTTGTTAGTCGGTAATCTGATCTTCATTGCTACAAAATAAATAAGAAACGTTAGATCATAAATCACTAGTACAAAACAGGGCTTTTACGTCGCCTTTTTTGGTCTTATACGTCGGTTAAATGGCGACGTATAGAGGGGCGACGTATAAAGTCCCAGTCTTTTACGTCGGTTAAAAAGGCGACGTATAAAGTATTATATATGTCGGGTAAAAGGCGACGTAATAGAGGTAAAAAGGCGACGTAATAGATAGAATATACGTCGGGTATAAAGGCGACGTAATAGGTAGAATATACGTCGGGTAAAAAGGCGACGTAATAGATAGAATATACGTCGGGTAAAAATGCGACGTAATAGGTAGATAACCGTCGTATATTATCAAAAAAAAAACAAAAAAAAATTCTTTTTTTTATACACCCAAATAACGTTGAACAATCAAAAACCATAATTTGTACAACCAAAATCTTGCAATAATAGAAATTTCTCAACTTTCAAATTATTATAAACATTCATACATCAAAATATCAGCTAAAATACAATTTTACATAAGTTTACATATGTTCACTACTCTAAGCTTAGAAAAATACAGTAAACAGTCAAAAGGCCAAATATAAGAGCTAAAATAACATATTTGCCCAAACATTTTATTAATTATACTGATAGTTTCATCTCCATCGTCTTCATCGGGATACTTTCCTGCAGGTCACTTTTTTTGGATATCCTGTTGTGAACTGATGGCTCCTTCTTGAAACAGCAACACACCAGGTCTTGAAAGAGAGACATTTCCAAACTGTTGCTCCTTTGGTGCTGGAAGTTCTGCAACATCATACACATGTTAATTAAAAACCAAAAAAAGCTCATGTTCAAGTCAAGTTCATTAAGAACCACAGGCATCAAAAGATTTTGATTCTTACACTATGTTTAGGTTTAGTGCAGGACTGTATCATCAATACCTTTCTAACTTTGTGATGACCTACTCGAATCAGAATCCTGGATGGTAATCACATTACAAAACCCAAAGACTTGTATCAATAGCTACTCTTTTTGTAATATTAAAAATTTGTAGATCCTAAAATCACATAGCAATCAACAACAAAATTTTGAATCAATGCTGCTTGTTAGACAGATAATTTCAAGCATCAGGTTGAGTCTAAGCATGCTATTTGAGTATCAGAATATTGGCTAGTGTGAGAAATAATCTCACTGAAGTTTCAATCAGATTTTCAGTTTGTTAGGTTCTAGATAATACACAGAACGAAATGTTAAAGGAAAGAAGTTAAGCAATAACCATTTTCATAATTTAAGCCACCTTTCCGCCTCTAGCACAACCACAAGGCACAAGCTGCTATACATTAAAGTAAGTTACACTTTTTATCTCATGACAGAGAACAACTATAAATTCTGTAAAAGATGCAACGGATTACAGAATTGATAGAATGCTAAAACAATAATGTAACGGCTTACCTCATAGAAGAGGAAACCAAAGGCAAAATATTCAGACAAATAGGAGATATGGCACCATTTAAGTTCAACCACAGCTCCCCTGCACAAAGAAAGGTATAGGGATATAAATTTTGAAAACATTTTAAGTTTTACGGTTGCGATAGTTAGTTGCCAGATTACTAACTCTTGCATAACTAGAATTACCTTCCAAGTCAAAGTAAACTAGACTCTGAAGCTTACAACATATCAGAAATTCATAGCAAAATCAAACCTACACAATCTGCAACATTTATTTAAAGGCAGCCCTGTTTTCTGCAGGACTACGTGTCAAATCAGCCTTAGTAATTCGGCATTAATTCAACTTCTACAAGTCCACTGATGCTGAGATTTTGCAAACATATTCTCAACATATAGACCTACAACTTTTAGCTTTTAAGAAATGACAAATTCTGTAATTACGGTCATCAAAATGCTAACACAATCCAAAACTTAAATTCTGAAATCTTCAGAATTTTCAGAACTACACTAACTAATAAATTCGTAACTCTTGCAATTCAAGTTCATAAATTACCAAACTTCACAGCCATTTAATAAAGAGGTATATCAATACTTTCATAATTTATTCAACCAATAACTTGATCATTAATGTTTCCAAAGATCGAGTACAAAACAGGCCAGATTTTATGAAGTCAAAATCTGCTGCGCTAGAGTTCAATGAAACATTAATAACTTCCTATATACGTATTCAACTCTCAAAAAATTTAACAGAGATATTATTCAGATGTATTACTACTATTTCATATAAATCACCTGGTGTAAATCTTTTTCTAAAGTTATCAAAACAATTTCACAAAATTGATCGAATTTAGGGTTCTAGAAACTATATAACTTTGATTAAATAATAATCCTCAGACCATGAATGATGTAAATCAAAGTAATGAATTAAACTTGTCAAAACAGATGAGATAATGCTTTACTAATCTGTACTACATACCTGCTTAAGCACCAAAATATGATAGATTCCAGACCTCCACATACATCAATTTGGGATTTTCTTCTTCAGCTAAACTCATTCTTCTATCCTCTTCTTGCTCTAGTTTTTCTTTTCTATTTCCCGTATATGCAACCTATATAGATGGTTTCATCTTATCTCCCCTAATACTCCAGAACTAGCCCCACAAAAAAAAAATACTCCAGAACTAGTCATCTAGATACTTTTTATATATATGTATATAATTATTGAGTCTAAATTGCACCATATTCCCCAGCCTCTCCATTTCTTTTCAATCTAGTCCTTCAACTCCTTTTCTATATATAGTCTAGACCCCTCCTTTCCACTTAACAATTTTATAACAATTAATAATAATTAAAACATATTTTATTCTCTTCTAAATTACATAAATAATATAGTGATGGGATTTTGTAGACAAAGACATGTAATGATCAAATAAAGCACAAACAAAAATTATAAATGATTTAACTATATAAAACTAAAAATGTAATGAGTTTTTAACACATGTAAAATGTATATACATTTCTCTTTGGTCAGAGATGTCACACAGAGCAACTCCAAAAAACAAGTGATGGACACAGAGCAAGTTTACACATACAATGACTCATAGTGACAATCACAACCTCAATTAACGGATGCAAGGAAGCCAGAACACTAACCAACCTTACTAAAGGAAGCAATGCAGTTATGTATGAGCACATCAAATTTTCATTTAAATCAAATAACATACTCAATCAGCTAACAAGACAACACAGAGAGAATCTCAAAATAGCACAGTTATGAGCTACTCAAAGCTTCAAGCAATAAAACTAAGTAATACAAGTAGGACCCTTAATAATGTATCACACCAAGTAACACACAATACTGAAGTTAAGGATTCTATTATATACTGAACTCAATATAAAACAAGAAGAAAATCTGAAGAGCTCCATAATAATCAAAAATCTATCACAGATTCAAGTAAGACAATAATTCTCATAAATCCTAATACCAAATCAAGATAATAACTAACAGGAACTTCATTAAGATTTAACACAAGGTCTCAACTCATAAATTAACAGGTATGAGCCACTAGCTAGACACAAGATACCATTATCCCACAATATCACATACTAATTTTATCAACCAGTAATAGATATAAGAGTGAGACGAGTGCACCTGGACCGTGGTGGTTATTCACACGGTGAGATCATCCAAAAACATTAAACAAATATAGAACAATGAGTGAGAAGCATCAAAACCTAAGACTCATCCGAGTTGAGTCACCTGACACACTAAGTTCTGGTGATTCATTGCCGAGTTGATCACTAAAAAGAATGAAAACGATGAGGAAAGAATTGTACAACCAAGGGGCTTTTAATATATGATGTATAATACATCATTATCAACATGAATCTATCAAGAAACAGATGAAAAATCATTGTGATGACCAAGAACAAGAGGGGATAAAAGCTAGGGTTTGTATCTTTTTCAATCGGGGGCTAAAACAAATGAAAAAGGATTGAAACTAATGTAATCGAGGCAGGGGAACATGATATTGGGGTCATTTTAGAATAATGAACGGTGAATTGGCTGGAAAATTGGAATCGCCGATTTAGGGTAGAGAGAGAGAGAGAGAGAGAGAGAGAGCGGCGAGAGGATGTTTAGTTTAGGAGAGTAGAGCTTTTTGATTACAGATTTCTTTAATTCAAAGGTTTTATACGTCGGGTTACATATACAGCGACGTAAAAATAGATACTATATACGATGGATAATACAAAACCTACGTATAAATGCACACTTTATATGTCGGTTGAGACCAAACCGACGTATAAAATAGAATTTTATATGTCGCTTTTTTCTAAATCAATGTATAATATCATTATATATGTCGTCTTTTTTTAACCGACGTATAATATTATCATATACGTCGCCTTTTTCTCGAACCGACGTAAAAAGTCATCTCAAATGGGTTATATACGTCGCTCTTTTAAAAATGCGACGTATAAAGTATTATATACGTCGCCTTCCTTTATGTGCGACGTAAAAGAGGCGACGTAAATGATCAGTTTTGTACACTGAAAGAAAATGGATCAGGAGAATGAAAATGGATCAGGAGAATGATCAGTTTTATAAACTGCTGCTTAAACATGCTAATTAACATGAAAATGGATCAGGAGAATGAAAATGGGCTTTAGCAAAAAAATGAAACTGATTAAAGTTTACAAGAAAGCAGGCTAAATTCAGATCGGAAGATTTAAATCGGAGAAAACTTTTACTGTAAACATAGATAAAAAAATGAAATGCACTGAAACTAAAATAATGACATAATGAGTGTGTTAAAATGAAGATTTTTATTTATCGTGACTGAGCAAATCAAATCCCAACACAAAATGAAGTCGTGCTGGAATAAGTTCACCGAAAAAGATAAATGAAGCCGAAAAATGAAAGACTAACAAGCACTAAAAGTAGATCTAGAAATGTAAAACACTAATTTATATATAAATAAAAAGTAAAACTAAGGGCTCCTTTCAATCCACAAGTGGTTAGCACAATTGCTACTTTATCCACTTGTAAAATTGAAATGGATCATAACCAAAGTACGAAATGAAGAGAGCAAGATGTAAAGAATAAGAGAAATGAAAGATTGCATTAATATGAAGGAAATTGTTTACAAGATTTGAAAGCTACTACAAAATAAAGAGGGAGGTAAATACTGAAACTAGGGTAACTAAAAAAAACTAAGGTGTGGATGACAAAAGGAAAGGGGATATTTATATGATAGAAATAAGGTTTTGGGGTATGTTGGGTAGATCTCCACCATACACATGTGGGTGTGTTCGAGGAATCCCCTTCTTCCATGTGTCATCTTTTCTCTCCAATTATTCCTGTTTGCACCAAGCTCCCTTTTCTTTTGCCTTTTTGTATTTTTCTCCTTTTCCTTCCTCTTTTGCCCTTTCTTGTCCATTTTTCTTGAATTTTGTTATTTCTTTATTTATTATTGAAATTCCCGAAATGCAACAAATTAAATCATTAAAATACGAGTTCAAGAAACAAATAGGTAACAAAATATGCAAAAATATGCAATTATCAAAAATTCTATTCGATTTATGAAATCAACTTATATTTCGTAGTGATTATCAAAATACCCTTTTATTATTTGAATAATTATGCTAACAACCAAATACAGTTTTAATAATAAATGTAAAAGTGATTTTGTCCAAATTTTTTGTAGTCGGTAATCTGGTCTTCAGTGCGACAAAATAAATAAAAACCGTTAGATCATAAAATAAATAGATGAAAAACGTTGGATCTAGCATAATAAATATCTTATATTTTAACATGTACACTGAAAAGTGTATTCATATTTAAATACGAAAAGTGTATTTATATTGAAAAATGAAAACTGTATGTCAATGATTTAAATTATATATTGGTTTTCTACATTGAATAGGATTATCAATGTAGGTCTTCTATACTGAATTGAATTAATGTAAAAATTCGTAATTATATTTTCTCTCGAGATTCTAAGTGTTTCCATTTCGATAATAATTATTAAATCATCATTAATCTAAAGATAATTTTAAAAGTTTCGCGTGGACTGTAAAATCAACCAAATCTGATTTCTAAATCTCGAGATAGTGGCCAAATAATAAGTATGAACTTTTTTAATTTTAATAAGAAAATAAATAAAATTCACTTGTATCCTTTTTTAATTATATAAAAGTGTTATAATTTTCTTTTTAAAATTCAATTCTAATACAATCTTTTTTAATTGTATCATTTTTAGATTATAATTTTTTTTAATATGACACAAACTTGAAAATACAGTTTTAATGATAAGTGTAAGAGTGATTTTGTCCAAAATTTTGTTAGTCGGTAATCTGATCTTCATTGCTACAAAATAAATAAGAATCGTTAGATCATAAATATAAAGGGATGAAAAACGTTGGATCTATCATAATAAATATTTTACATTTTAACATGTAAACTAAAAAGTGTATTTATACTGAAACTGAAAAAGTGTATGTTTAATGATTTAAATCATATATAATTTGGTTTTCTATATTGAATAGGATAATCAATGTAGGTCTTCTACACTGAATATGATTAACGTAAAAACTCATAATTATATTTTCTCTTGAGATTCTAAGCGTTTCCATTTCGATTATAATTGTTAAATCATCACTAAATTAAAGATAATTTTATGAGTTTCGCTTGGAATGTGAAATCATCCAAATCTGATTTATAGATCTCGAGATTGAGCCCAAATAGTAAAAATGAACTTTTTTTTAATATTAATAAAAGAATAAATAAATTCAATTGTATCCCTTTTTAATTATATTATATTCATATTATAATTTTTTTAAAATTCAATTCTAATATTTTAAATTATATCATTTTTAGATTATAATTTTCTTTTTAATATGATATAATCTTGATCGTCTGTTTTAAAAAATATTAAATTCGATGGTTGAGATTATTTTGGTAGTATAGTGACCAAAATAATTGTACTACCAAAATAATGGATAAGATCACTCTTAATTATATATAACAATATAATACCTCGCTTATTATAGTGTATAAATAGATAGATAGATAGATAGAGATAGTATATATAGATAGTTTATATTATAACTTTATTATGATGTTACCTTATTTTTACTAAATTTATGAGGTTAGTAAGAATCGAATCCTTGACTTATGGTAGTACTTCTTATTATCCCTTTTACTTTTATTGTATAATAGGGTGCAATTAATATTGATTAAAATTATTTATTTTTATATATAATGTTATTTATTTATTATTAATGATAATAATAGTTGTTTAGAACTAACTACTATATATGAATTATAATGTACATATCATGAATACTATATTAATCAACGATATGATCTGTTTATTTTTTGTTCGATTGTTTTTGTAGATACCGTATGACTTTTCATCATTAAATTAATTCTCTTTCAAAAACAACTATACATGATGGTAAAATTTTAATTTAATTTTGTAATTGATAGGATTCGAAACTTGGTCCTTTAGTAAAATAATTTAAAATATAACATTCCTTAATATTTGATTTAACGACCCTCATTTATTTACCAAAAATCTAACAATCATTATTCTTTTTATGTTTAAACCCTGAACCAATTGAATCAAATTATCCCCTAATTTGCTTATTATAGATAGTACTAGTTTCCTTATTATTGATTGGTATAGATAGATATATAAAATTAATGAAATTAATATAAATGCAAATATTTAAGTATAGTGTATTTTGAATTTTTTATGATTGCTTGAATAAAAATCCTTTGCATTTTTTAGTATCTTTTTTTGGCTAAATACACCCGTTGTAATACCAATAATATGAATTTTAAAATTACAATCTGGTATTAATATGATTGAACTTTTAAATATATAAATATATATTCAAGTTATATTTAATTTTAAGAATTTGTAAATTATCTATGTATCATTGTAAAATATATTTTTTTTGTAAAATATTTTATTTTAAGGATAATGGAAGTGAAAGTTACCTTATGCCTGTAGTAAGCATGCAAGGTAATCGGATGGTTTTGTTAAAATGCCAAAATACGTGGCTTTGATTTTCTTACCTGAAAATAATTTTGGGTTAGTTTTATCCATGTTTTCAAAAAACTAAAAATTAATAATATCCATATTTTTAAAAAAATGCTAAAGATACCAAATTGATGTGGGGTATATTTAACTAAACACAACAATGGGACAGTTATATTACAATTAACAAGAACAGACAATTAACCAAATAACGAAACAAACATGATGGAAAAACAAAAATATAATTAAATACTCTAAAAACAAAAGAAAGGAAAAAAACACTTAGTCTAATAGAAGCTTTAAAACTCTGACAGAACAGAACAGCTGAGTCGCCAAGGCTTAGAGAAGTCTTTACTGCTCTTGAAGAGATTATTGCCCCGCTTACGCTGTGACGGGTTGCAACAATATCGCTTCCAGGATAAAACAGCTCAGATCAATCCGGTCACAGACACGGCAGAGATCAACAGTGACTAGCACCTTAGTTCGCCCAAAAAACCTATGCAACTTATAAATGAATGCAAGGTAGGCACTTGAGATTACTACATAAAATTCAAGTAGACCCTTCTATATATAAGCAAATCAAGTTGCTAAGTTCAAATTCTTCTCGATGTGGTATTTTAAGAAAAATCACATTTCAACTAGAAACTTTGCCTACATATAATTATGGATTACACTAAAAAAATGTCTTAAATCCAAACACGAAAGTTTAAGTCCTCATATCAAGGAACAACTTCCATAAGTTAGTTTCCGGAAATTACATCAAGAGCACATCTAAAAAATGCCTCAAACTTTCCATTTTCTAACAATCCCCCACAAATCCATATAGTAATGCATATCAGATTCTACTCATGATTTGGTTTTCAGAGTCGGTACCCTTCCGGGTTTGAACCCTCATAAGTCCTCTACTTCGATGGCTACTGGATATAGATGGAATGTTTCATCTTGAATCTTTATCCGTTTGATGTAACCACACTCCATAGACGACGATAAATCAAAAGGCTATGGTGCTGATCTACAGCTTTGAGATGTTAATGGTCACGTCTCGATCCTATTCGTCGAATGTTTCGAGGAATAACCCTTTCCTCTAATTGCGACCACACAATTACATTCGCTTAGCTAGGCATCTTCAGAGATGTACCGCTAGCATCTCGTCATATGACTTGACCCCATTCAGAGCTCAAATAACTCTTGCTATTCTGGCAGTTACAGTACCTTTTAGGTTTACTAGACTCAGATATAGAGTATCTAAGTATATAGTAAAGGTACTACCGATTCACCCTTACAGCTTGTTATTACCACATTGAATACACTTTCGAGGGATCTCCTCTCATGTGTATTGGGTTCCCGTTGTAGATGAATCATGATGGGCTATCAGTCCCATCCCCAACCTTGACTTAGGGACAACAACATGCTCAAGTCCCTTAGTTAAAGGATCAGCTAGGTTATGTTGAGTTCTAATAAACTCAACAACTATAATCCTTTCAGACATTAGACACTTTATAGACTTTAGTCTAACTTGGATATGTCTCTTTGTTTTCACATTATACTTCTTGCTGTTAATCTTGTCGATAGTTGTACGGCTATCACAATGAACAGCAAAAGTAGAAAGTCGTCGGCTTACTACAGGTAACACTGACATAAGTCTATGTAGCCATTCAGCCTCCGTCCCCGTGGCATCTAATGCACACAACTCAGTCTCTAAAGTAGACCAAGTTATAACAGTTTATCTAGAAGACTTCCATGATATTGCTCCACCCGCAAGGGTAAACAGGTATCCAGTCACTCCATTGGAACCAGACTTCTTAGCTATCCAACTTGCATCACTATATCCCTCTAGCACTCCAGGAAACCTCCTGTAATGCAAACCAAGATAGATGGTGCCTTTCAGATATCTAAGTACTCCATCCAGAGCATCCCAATGAGTCTTGTTTGGGCAGCTTGTATATTTGGCTAACGTAGACACAGAATATGAAATATCCGGTCTAGTACCATTAGCAAGATACTGCAAACTCCCAATAATTTGAGAATACCTTAACTTAGACACTGGAACTCCTGAACTTTTCTTGACAAGGGCAATTTTAGGATCATACGGAGTACTTGCGATTCTACGATTTGAATAACCATACTTCTCAAGTATAGATTTCACTATATAATGAAATTTTGACAAGGTTATTCTATCAGTTGACTGAGTCAACTTGATTCCAAGAATCACACTAGCCTCACCCATATCCATCATTTCAAAATGCCTTTTCAAGAAACTTTTTGTCTCGTTAATAATCTCAATATTGGTTCCAAACAATAAAATATCATCCACATATAGGCACACAATAATACATTCATTTCCTTTAACCATGTAATAGACACACTTGTCACTTTCATTAACTACAAACTCTGATTCTAAAATAGTTTCATCAAACTTTTTATGCCAGTCTCTCGGAGCTTGTTTTAAGCCATATATAGACTTGATTAACTTACATACTTTCCTTTCATTTCTAGATGCAACAAATCCCTCAGGTTGATCCATATAAATCTCTTCTTCAAGTTCACTATGAAGAAAAGCTGTCTTTACATCCATTTGATGGATGATAAGACCATGTACGGAAGCCAATGCTATAAGCATTCGGATTGTTGTCATTCTAGCAACCGGAGAGTATGTATCAAAGTAATCAATGCCTTCCTTTTTCTTAAAACCCTTAGCTACTAGCCTAGCTTTATACTTATCTATTGAGCCATCCGGGTTCATCTTTCTTTTGAAAACCCATTTACATCCTATAGTAGAACACCCAGGAGGTAGATCAACCAACTCCCATGTTCCATTAGAAACAATAGAGTCAATCTCACTTTTTCACGCACCTTTCCAGTACCTACATTCTGAAGAATCCATGGCTTGCCGGAAAGTTAAAGGTTCATCCTCGACATTATAAGTGATAAAATCACTTCCAAAGTCCTTGATTACCTTCGCACGCTTACTCCTTCTAGGTTCCTCTACTTCATCAGGAGTAGAGCTACTACTAGGATCCGCCCCCACATTTGTCATCCTATCCACATGATCAGGAATGGAACTCGATATGTGAGTAGGATCATCATAAAAAATACAGTGAGGTATTCCAGCCTTCATAGGAAACACATCCTCAAAGAATGTTGCATCACGAAATTCAACTATAGTGTTTGCCATTATTCTGTCTATGTCAGATTTTAACACTAAAAATCTCATAGCCGTGGTGGTTTCTATATAGCCCAAAAAGATTAAATCAACAGTTTTTGGCCCTAGTTTCTTCCTCTTATGTTCCGGGACAAGTACCTTTGCGAGGCACCCCCACACACGAAAATATTTTAAACTAGTCTTTTTTGTTATCCATAATTCATAAGGTGTCTTGTCCATATGTTTCAGAGGGACTCTATTCAGAATATGGCAAGCCGTATTCAGAGCCGCCCCCCACATGTACTTAGGCAACCTCGAATTAATCAGCATAATGTTGATCATATCTTTAAAGGTTCTATTCTTTCGTTCTTCCACCCCATTAGACTCAGGTGTATTTGGTGGATTCACCTCATGAACTATACCATTGCTCTTGAAAAATTCATTAATCGAGGTACTCGTATACTCACCACCTCTATCTGATCTCAGACGTTTAAGTACTTTACTTGTTTGTGTTTCAGCTTTAGCTTTGAACATAATGAATTTTTCTAGTGCTTCATCTTTATGTTTAAGCAAATAAACACAACAATATCTACTATAGTCACCTATAAAAGTAATGAAATATCTTTTATTATCCTTAGTCACTATGCCACTAAATTCACATATGCCCGTGTACACTAAGTCTAGCACTCCTGAATCCCATACCACATTATGAAAGGGTTTCCTAGTTTGTTTAGCTGTCACACATACTTGACATTTAGATTTCTTATCAATGGCATGTTTTGGAATCAACTCTAAATTCATCATGTTGTTTAGAGCACCAAAATTCAAGTGACCAAGACATAAGTGCCACAAATCAGATGATTCAACACAATTAACAGAAGGAGCAACATTATCATTAATAAAACTACCAAAAACAGGCTAAACATTTATCAGAAACAATCCATCAGACAAGTAACCTTTGCCAACAAAAACACCAGTATGTGTAATAACTACTTTATTACATTTCAGAGAAAGTTCAAATCCATTCTTAACTAAACAACTTCCACTTATTATATTTCTATGAATATCAGGAACATGATGCACTCTAGTGAGGGATAGAACACGCCGAGAAGCAAACTTCAGGTCCACGTTTCTTATTTCGAGCACTTGTGCAACACTAGCATTCTCCATCGTCACTGTCACTCCATGAGTCTGTTGATAAGATACAAACAGAGTTTTATCAGCACAAATGTGCACATTAGCTCCAGTATCAATCAACCATTCATGAGACAAATAAGTGGATAGTATAACAGGCTTATAGGTAACATACCCGTCATTGGTTATAGAAACAAATGCCTCACCAATAACCATGTTAGCCATAGGCCTATCAATGGTTCCATCTCCAAGCACAGTGTTTGCTTGAGCAACCACATCAGCTTTCTTCGCTTTCTTTACAGGACAGTCCTTGCTCCAATGACCAACCTGTCCACAAGACCAACATTATTTGTTTGCCTTTGGTTTCTTAGCCTTGTTCTTGTCTTTATTAGACTTAGTGTTTTCCTTCGTAGTAAATTCTTTTCTTTTCTTACCAACAGTCATTACATTCACCTTCGAACTACTATCATGTTCAGCAGGCATCACATGTCCCTGTTTGGACTTATGCTGCTCCTGCACTAAGATGTCCAACATCAGATTAGTCCACGTGATCTCTCCTTTCTGTCTCTTCAGGGAGAGAGCAAACTCTTCCCAAGACTTCTGGAGCTTTTCAATCACTGTCATAACCTGAAACTTCTCAGGAATGACCATACCGGACTCCTTCAAAGCATGCACCAACATCTCAAACTCGTGCACCTGCTCAGTAATGGATTTAGTATCCACCAGTTTAAAATCAAGGAACCGAGCCACATAATACTTTTCCAACCCTAGCAAGTCAGTATTATGTGTCTGGTCCAGCTTCTCCCATAAGAGCTTAGCTGTGTAGGAATCCGATGAATAACATTAAACAGAGTGTTCACTAAAGCTACAAGAATTGCAGCCCTAGCCACCCCATCCTTTTCCTCCCATATAGCATAAGCCTTAACGGTATTAGCCTTTTCCGTAACTACAACTGGTTTCTCATACTGCAACGCCGGCCATAGACCCTTTTTCGTAAGCCACCGTTTCATCTTTTTCTGTCAACGAGAAAAACCAACACCCCCACCGAATTTATCGGGCATACCCGACAAATCGATAGGTTATGGAAAACGGTACGTGGTCCAATCAATGGTGGGTGCAGCAACCCCGAGCCAGTATCAACAACAGGAGTTTCAGTTTCATTAACCATCTTGCTAATTAACAAATATAACAAATAATCTCTTCAAGATTGTTGGGTATATTTAACTAAACAACATAACGATGGGACAGTTATATTACAATTAACAAGAACAAGCAATTAACCAAATAACGAAACAAACACGATGGCAAAACAAAATATATAATTAAATACTGTAAAAACAAAAGAAAGGAGAAAAAAATACTTAGCTCTAACAGAAGCTTTAAAACTCTGACAGAACAGAACAGCTGAGTCGTCAAGGCTTAGAGAAGTCTTGACTGTTCTTGAAGAGATTATTGCCCCACTTACGCTGTGATGGGTTGCAGCAATATCGCTTCAATGATAAAATAGTTTAGATCAATCCGGTCACAGACACGACCGAGATCAACAGCGACTAGCATCTCAGTTCACCCAAAAAACCTATGCAACTTATAAAAGAATGCAAGGTAGGCACTTGAGATTACTACCTAAAACTCAAGTAGACCCTTCTATATATAGGCAAATCAAGTTGCTAAGTTCAAATTCTTCTCGATGTGGTATTTTAAGAAAAATCACATTTCAACTAGCAACTTTGCCTACATATAATTATGGATCACACTAAGAAAATGTCTTAGATCCAAACATGAAAGTTTAAGTCCTCATATCAAGGAACAACTTCCATAAGTTAGTTTTCGGAAATTACATCAAGAGCACATCTAAAAAGTGCCTCAAACTTTCCGTTATATAACAATTGAAACATCCCAAAATGCCAAGTAATTAGTGCATGTCATTTGGTAACAAATTCTGGTACCCAATTTGATACCTCTAGCACTACTCATATTTTAATATGATAATGATGTGTATTATATATTCATGGACGAAAATGACTATCAAGTATCATATACAATGTTATCTTATCCTTATCGCTGTACTTTCATGTCATCCAAAAAAAGGCTCAGAAAAAGATAGAGAATGAGCATCTGATAAGTACTCGGAAACATACTAGAAGCCCAAATATTATGAGATACTGTACACTCAAAAATAGCATCAAAGGAATTGTCAAAGTTATCAAAGGATGAACTTCTACTGTATGTTACGTTGACTTGGGCTGCCTGGACTAGTAGAAACAAGGTGTTATATGAGTCTAGCTTACATGATCAAAAATTAATGGCATCAGGTTTCATACGATATGTGGAGGAGTATAAATTATACGCTGCAAGGGTCTTTGGGAAGAGCGGTAGAATGAATTTATATTCATCAAATAGGTGGAATCCACCTACTGAAGGTGTGGCCGGTGAAACTAAATTTTGATGCAGCTGTTATTGCAGGAAGTGGTAGTCGGCTGGGGGTGGTGCTAAGGAACTCCAGGGGAAGGATATTAGCCACGGCAGTGAAAAAACAAACTGAATATTGAAAACCTGATTTGCCAGAGGAGCACCTTTGTGTTATGGGCTTCAGATTGCTCGCAGACTGGGGTATATGAACCTATGGGTTGAAAGTGATGCTCTAGGAATTGTCCAGAAGATCAGATCAGGGTGTAAAGGTCTTAGTCCGATATTCTTGTTGGTCGATGAAATTATTCTTGCTATGAGTTTCTTTGATTTTTGTTTTTGTAGTCACGTTAAAAGAGAGGGAAATACGGTAGCTCATTTAGTTGCTCGATCTTGTCCTTCAAATGGGAGGAGGAATTTGTAATGTTTGATTCTTTTCCGCAAGGTATTTTATGTTTAGCGGACATAGATTTAAATGAATGAAGTTGTTATTCCCAGATTACAGACTTGTATAATTGTAGAAGGGGGGGTTGAATACAATTCTTGATATTTATAAATTCCTGATAAGAACTCCAGAAATCTATAAGAAGATAATTGCTGTATAAAGATTAATGCACAAACACATATAAAATCAGGTGGTTAAATGCACCACCTGAAGCTTTTATTTGAAGAAAACTCTGTGATACAAATGTACACAGCTGCTGTTTTACAACTCTTTGCTTTCTAAGGATATTCAAGAAAACCTTAAGCAAATGTATCTGTTTTCTTAGCTTCAAAAGAGTTGCTACACTTGGTTATATATCCCAAGTTTACAAGTACTACAAGAATAAGATAATACTAATCTAATTCAAGTTGGCTTGCTACTTCACTCCAAATACACATGTAGCCGAAAGGTTGTCCTTGTGAACAGACATGTCCCCTGCACCTTTCTTGTATTCATAGTGTAAACGGAATGCTTCTTTCTTCTGCGTTTCCAAAGTATGGCTGCCATACTGCTTTTTGTACCTACTATCAACCCATGTGATCTGTCAGTCAAACCTGTCTTTATCAACTGCTAATCCCCAGCTAGCATAGAAGAAAGTGTTAATGATTATCCGTTGACATTGTACACTGTCATCCGTTGATAGTAGAATGAGCTGTATCCGTTGATATTGTAGATTTGAGCTGTATCCGTTGATAGAGTTCTGTCTTCATCCGTTGATACACTTTCACTTAAACAGAATTACATAGCATAGCTTATTTACAATTGGCTACCCTATTCTGCCTATCCATTGATGGTCAACATGACTGTGGATAAAAACACTATCAATTGATAACGTAGAGATACTACAGTATGCTACAAAACCTCATCCGTTGATGAGCTACCTGTCAACGGATAGAGTTATAATTCCTCGTCCGTTGATAGTTACAAAACATGACTTATACAATTTGTGCATAAAATGTGAAGTTATCACCAAGTACAACATATTCCTAACAATCTCCCCCAATTTATGCTTGATGAACATAAAGCCATAAATTTAGGACCTTGATGATAACAAAACATTTCCCTAGAAATATTTACTGATGGATGCATAATTGTATTAAGCTTCAAAAATTAAATACAGAAAGTTTGAGAAATTTACAGAGAAAGGTTGCTCCTCTAGACTGAGCAGATTAAGACTGTTTCTTTTCTCTTGTTGGCATCACCCTTGATTTTCCTTCTTTGGCAGAGTTGGACTCAATCTGCATTTGGAGTTGCCTATAGAAGGCATCTTCTTCATCAACCTTTGGATTTAGCTTTTGTTGTAACCATCTCAGGTATTGAGAACTAGCCTTTGATAGTTGGTCTTCTAACCTGAAGAATCTCCTGTTTCCATCTTCATCCCTGAACTTCATCATCCAGAAGGGTTGAATGTGGATTTTCTGTTCATTGTATGGGATCTTCATCTTCTTTGGTAGTCTTGATGGTGAGTTCCATTCTCTCCTTATCTGTTATATTCTGTCCAGTATCTCCCCTTTTGCTATCTTGGAGAACCCTGTGTATCTCTTAATTGCAGAGAACACCTTGGTTAAGGTCAGATAATTTTCTCC
Source organism: Saposhnikovia divaricata (assembly GCA_036435485.1). NCBI lineage: Eukaryota > Viridiplantae > Streptophyta > Magnoliopsida > Apiales > Apiaceae > Saposhnikovia > Saposhnikovia divaricata. The sequence goes on from CM071598.1 coordinate 86,845,159, forward strand.
AAGAACCCTCTGTAGTAGCCATGTCCTTTCCTTTCCTCCCTTGTATACAAAGACCAATCTCTCAGGCAAATGCTTGTATTTGTCAATTCCTCTTACTTCTGACAATTCATCCAGATACAGATTCATGCCAGAGTATTCTTCAATATCTGCCTGATAGATAAAATCATCCTTGTTTTCCAAGATTGGCTGCTTAACAATAACAGGCACCCTAGCAACTTGAATTGGTTTCTTTGAAGGTTGCTTCCTTGGTATCCTTTTCTTCTGTTTAGGCTTCTGTTGAGGCTTCAGCAAGAATGAAGGAACCTCAATGGAGTCAAGATTCATTGGTTCCTCTTTAGGTATTATAGGGTCACCATGGAAATCCACAGCTGGGTTGATTACTTATGCAGAAATAGATATTGATGAGCCAGTAGTTTCCTTACTTACATTTTCTGGAGAGACATGCCTCTTTGCCTTTGTTTTTACTCTCCTTTTGGGTTTGAATTTGGGGACTTCCTCTGGTTCCCTCATTTCATCCTCTACCTCATCCATTAACTCCTGAGCCAGCTTGGCTTGCTTCTCATCTGAGTTTTCATATCTCTCTTCTTCACTTGGATGAGCTTCCCTGAGAAGTCTGGAGGTCTCCTCTCTTTTTGCTTCAACAAATCTAGGATGGCTGTTGGATATATTTAAGACTTTTCCATTCCTTATGATTACAGCCATCCATTCTCTTACACTCCTATTGGCATTTTCCTTGAACTCCTTAATTTGCTTTCCCATTAGCTTCCCTTCATCATCCTTGGGAAATGGAAAGTCCAATTGTAACTTGTTCTTCCCATTTGCTTTAGGTGGAGAGTAAGCTCTATTTTTTATGCAAGGTTCAAATTCTTTGACAAAGGAAGGTTCAGCATCATAAAATGTAGTACTCACAATTGCTGGAGTGAGCACCTTCAGAATTGTGGTTGAGATTTTTGGAGTAGAAGCTTGAGTAGAGAACAAAGCTGATGCAATTGATTCATTGATCATCCTCTCTATCCTCATTATTCTTTCTGTTGCCTCCTTGTTGATCTTCTCTAATTCTTCAATTCTGGCTTGCCTCTCACCATCTGAGATTTCTGATAAGTCAGGAATCACAGGCAAAGCCTTTTGTTTCTTCACAGGGGAAGCCTCTATAGAAAATTCTATTGGATTGACCACTATAGTTGGCTGTTGCTCCCCCTCAGTCTGTGCTATCTTGCTACTGGCAGCTTGAAATTGACTAGTAGTAGCTGCAACCTCTTCTATTCTTGTTTCCTTTTTCTCCCCCTTTTTGTTAGCATCAAAGGCTGGAGGTGAGGCTGTAAGTAGCCTTTCCAGTAGCTCAGTCTGTTTTGCTTGGTTGGCAATGATTTCCTTCATCTGAGATTCCATACTATCCACTCTGGAGGAAAGATGCTGAACAGACTTGGCCAGGCTATCTTCTTTTAACAATTTGCTAGTCAGCACCTTCTGAGTGGTAGTAGGGGCTAGTGCCTCAATCCTGGCATCTAGTTCTACTTTCATTTCCCTGATTGCAGTTTGGACCTCCTCTTGTTGTGTTCTTTGAATAACCATTTGCATCTTGTGAAGTTTCAGGGAGGCCATTATTTGCTGAAGGACAGCCTTCCTCTGTGGATATGCATTCTGGTGCTCAGCCATAGCAGTTTGATATTACTTCATAATTTCCACATTGAAGCCACCAACCACAGTGGTAGTAGAAAATAGCCATTCTGGAGTATCCTCCACATTGACTTCTTCATCATTTTCTGTGCTAGCACTGTCATCATTTCCAAACTCTTCACTTTCAGCATCTGAAGGCAGAGTTGTCAAAGCTTCCTTTGCTCTTTGTAGAGATTCTGAGGTGTGCACTAGGTGCATTGCCTCCTCTGCCTCCACATTGCCCTGTTGTTCCATGACTTGATAGGCAGAAACAGGATGAATAAAGGTTTCAGGATCCAAAGAGATGGAGTCAATGATTGACTGATATTCTTGTTGAAATTCCATCTCTTTGGAAGCTTCATCAACCTCCATTAACTCACTTGCAAGGCTGGATCTTCCTGCCTTATATCTCCTGTAGTCCCTTCTCTCCTCTCATCTCTCTTTTCTTGCATCAGGGGCTCCCCCTGGCTTACACCTCTCACACCCTCACCTTCACCTACTAAGGTGGAACTCTCTTGCTCTCCTTTTGTCTGACCTGAAGAAATGGTCAACCTATCATTATTTACCTCTCCTTTTGCCTGCTCACAAGGCAGCCTCTCACTCCCTTCCCTCAATCCTAAAAGTGTTTCAACTACTGAGAACTCCTCCACACTTGACACAGGAATGTCAGATATAGCAGTGGTAGAGTGAGTTATCAACGGATAAGGGATATCCGTTGATGGAGTAGTTATAGCTGTCAACGGATGGCTAGACAAAGGCGCATCCGTTGATGGAGAAACACTTGTCAACGGATGAAGGATATCCGTTGATAAAGGAAAGATAGTATCCGTTGAAGTGAAAACCAACACTGAATCTATGGAGATTGATTTTAAAGATGAGGCCACAGATTTTGTTGTGAATTCAGGAATGGAAGATTGATGGCCCAACAAATCATCTAAAAGATGATGACCACCAATTGCAGAGTGGGGCTTCTCCAAGAATCTTAAAGATGGAGAATCAGGAATTGATGCAGATATCATATCCACATCTAGAGATGGAGTTGGTGAAGGTGGATTGTAATGTGTATCGATTTGAAGGTTATGAATAGGGGGCTGTGACTCCACATTTGCTGGAGCCACATCAAACTAACTTTGAGAAGGTACAGTTGACTGTACAGTATGTGCACCCTGTGTAACCCCAGTGGTTTTAGATTTTACTCTTCTACCATAGGTTTTTGAGAGAGGGCTAGTGTCCCTTACCCTTTTGTGTAGAGTTCCTGTGGAACTTAAGTCAGTAGTCACACCCTGTTGAGAGGATGTAACTAAGGCTTGGCTATTTAGTGCACTCTCCTCACCTACCTTATTCTTAGGGCTTGCACCCTGTCCCTCACCACTCACTACCACCTTCACACTCCCCTCAAGAGTTTTGGTAGGTTTTACAACAGGTGTCTTTTGAGAGACACTTGAGGTTTTCTTTTTAGATTGTGGTTTTGGAACTCTGGATTTGGTCACCTTGGTAGGAGCCTGTTTGGTCACAACTACAGACTCCATTGTGACACTAGAAGGCAAAGAAATTTGGGGGTTAGAGATAGGAGTTTCAAGGTTAGAAATAGTTACCTGAACAATTGGTAGATATACCAATTGTACTCCTGCATTTGAGTTCATTCGAATTAAATCACTTAAGACTCTCTTCTCCTGAACAAAACATGGGAACTTGCTATCCGGGTTAGCAATGGATAGCTTATTCTCAGATACATGCAGTGCTAAGAGCATCAAAAATCTAGAAAAATAGATATTCTTGCTCCTAGTTTCCTTTTTACCTAATTTTGCTGCTATCTCATACATGACTAGTGCATTCTTTAACCATTCCTTTCCTAACAATTTTCCCTAAATTCTCAGTACTAAGGGCATAATTTATGGAATTAAGCATGGCAACAATTTCAGCATCACTGGGTACTTTCAGACAATTATTCTCAGACAATTTTAAACAAGCAGTTATCACATCAGAATTAACTACATAGTTTTTACCCTTTAAGGAAAAAGCAATTGTACCGTCTGTGCCATTGTACTTAGCAGATGCCCACACCTCTTCAATTACCTCGTGGATTAGAGGAGTTGTGGTAGTCATAGCATACGACAGTTTACATTTCTTCACAAAATTCATCAAGGTGTGATAAGCTTCTGGGGCATTCACTGTATCAACATAGGCCGCGAAGTTGTTCTTCTCATAGGTGAACCCAGTGGAAGACATCATCTTAACAATAGGCGCCATTGAAGTGTTTGAACTTTTGTTGCAGAGAGTTTTAGTGAAGAAGATGCAGTTTACTTATGAGAATCTTGAAAGTGGATAAAAGTGAGATGTGAGAGCACAAGACAGCCTTTTATATTTTTCAAGAGTTGAAAATGAAATAATTAAAAGTAATTACCCATTGGTTAAAAGTAACTGTCAGTTAATAAAAGAAAATTTATACAGCCATGCCTATATATACACGTTTACCAACGGCTATATTTAAAAGAAAATATGTATATCACCGGATATAAGATGAACGGTTGAGAAACAATTTATCCGTCGATGTTGTGGACAACCTGTTATCCGTTGATATACGAAAATCTAGTAATGTGTTTATACTACCAACGGTAAAAGGATATCCGTTGATAAGATAATTTTCCCTTAGACAAAATTTCTGCAGAAATTTTTTTTGAGAGTTTTTAATTCTCAAGTAAATCAAAACACATTTCTAGCTGCAAAGCAGTAAGATCAAATATCACTAGGAGTTATGACAAATTAAGCATACCTAGTTCACCTACCAATCTTGTGAATGTGGATTCTTCAAGAGGCTTGGTGAAGATATCTGCAAGCTGCATTTCACTTGGCACAAAGTGCATTTCTACTGTACCATTCATCACATGTTCTCTAATGAAGTGGTATTTGATGTCAATATGCTTGGTTCTCGAATGTTGCACTGGATTCCCTGTGATGGCAATAGCACTTGTGTTGTCACAGAAAATTGGAATCTTCTCAAATTTTAGACCATAGTCAATAAGTTGATTTTTCATCCATAAAATCTATGCACAACAACTTCCAGCAGCAATGTACTCAGCTTCAGCTATAGAAGTGGAGACTGAGTTCTGTTTCTTACTGAACCATGAAACAAGCCTGTTTCCTAGAAATTGACAAGAACCTGTAGTACTTTTCCTATCAATTCTGCAACCTGCATAATCTGCATCTGAGTAGCTAGTTAGATCAAAACTAGATTCTCTTGGGTACCAAATGCCAAGGTTTGGTGTTCCCTTGAGATACCTGAAAATTCTCTTAATAGCTATCAAGTGAGACTCTCTAGGGTCAGCTTGAAATCTAGCAAAAAGACAAGTAGAAAACATTATATCAGGTCTACTAGCTGTTAGGTATAGAAGTGAACCTACCATGCCTCTATAGCTTGAGATGTCCACAAACTTTTCCTTAGTATTCAACTCAAGCTTAGTTGCAGTGGCCATAGGTGTTTTTGCAGAGGTACAATCCATTAAGTCAAATTTCTTTAAAAGATCATAAATATATTTTGTTTGACTTATGAAAATGCCCTCATTAACTTGCTTTACTTGTAAGCCAAGAAAGTAAGTTAATTCACCCATCATGCTTATTTCATACCTACTTTGCATAAGTTTGGCAAACCTTTTGCAAAGCTTCTCATCTGTAGACCCAAAAATAATATCATCTACATAGATTTGAACAAGTATTGAAGAGCCATTGATATTCCTATGAAATAAGGTTTTATCTACTGTACCTCTAGTGAAGTGATTCTCCAAAAGAAATTGAGATAAAGTGTTATACCAGGCTCTTGGTGCTTGCTTCAAACCATAAAGTGCTTTCATGAGAAGATATACATATTCTGGAAATTCTGGATCTTCAAAGCCAAGAGGTTGATGGAAATAGACCTCTTCTTCCAGTTCCTCATTTAGAAAGGCACTTTTGACATCCATCTGATAGACCTTGAAATTGGCATGTGCTGCATAGGCTAGGAAGATTCTGATTGCCTCAAGTCTTGCCATTGGAGCAAAAGTTTCATCAAAATCTATCCTTTCTTCTTGAGAATAGCCCTTTGCCACTAATCTAGCTTTATTCCTCACAATTATGCCATTTTCATCTGTCTTATTCTTGAGAACCCATTTAGAAACTATGACACTTCTATCATTAGGTTTGGGCACAAGCTTCCAGACTTTATTTCTTTCAAATTGGTTTAGCTCTTCTTGCATTGCTAAGACCCAATCTGGATCTAGAAGGGCATCTTCCACTTTCTTAGGTTCCTCTTGAGACAGGAAGCTACTGTATAGGCATTCTTCTTGAGTGGCCCTCCTAGTTTGGACTCTTGAATTTGATTCACCAATGATTAACTCAAATGGATGATCTCTAGTCCATTTTCTTGCAGGTGGAAGGTTTGATCTTGATGAGGTTGCTTCATTTTTATGAGCATGATCATGTTGATTTAGCATTGAATTTTGACCCTGAGAAACTCCCCCTGAGTTTGTTGTCCTTGCGGAATTATGAAGTTGACTGTCAACGGATGCATCTCCTTATCTATCAACGGATGCTCCATTTTGCCTGTCGACGGATGCATGAGAATGCCTGTCAACGGATGCATCGGATGCTCTAATATGACTGTCAACAGATGCTTCATTTCCAGTGTGAGCATCACTTCTAGTTTGGCCAACAACTCTTGGTGAATTTCCATGGTCATGATCTTCATTTTCCTCATCATCATCATTGTACATTCTTCCTTCTACCTCATTCTCAAATTCCAGCTTTTCATGGGAGCCTCCATCATTTAGACCTAGAATCTTTTGATCATCAAACATAACATGTACAGATTCCATAACAATGTTGGTTCTTAGATTGTAGACTTTATAGGCTTTCCCTGCTGCATATCCAACAAAAATAGCTTCATCTACCTTTGCTTCAAATTTGCCCAAGTTATCTCCATGATTCCTTAGTAGAAAACACAACGTTTCTTGTTGGTTAACAACTGATAAGGGGTCATTCCTCTAGCTTGATTGACCAAGGAAATATTCTGAGTGATGCATGCAGTGTTGACAGCTTCAGCCCAGAAATATGTTGGTAATCTTGATTCACTTAACATTGTTCTAGCTGCTTCAATGAGAGTTCTGTTTTTCCTTTCAACAACCCCATTTTTTTGAGGTGTTCTGGCAGCAGAAAACTCATGGAAAATTCCATTTTCTTCACAGAAAATCTTAATTGTGGAATTCTTGAATTCAGTACCATTGTCACTCCTGATTGTTTGTACTTTGTCTTCAGAACCATTGCTTAGTATTCTGAGGTGATTGATGATGATTTCACTTGCACAATCCTTGGAGTACAGGAAGAAGGTCCATGTAAACTTAGAAAAATCATATACAATCACCAGACAGTATTTCTTCTTTGAAATAGACATGACATTTACTGGACCAAATAAGTCCATATGCAGCAATTGAAGTGGCTTAACAATGGATGACTCTGTCTTGCTCTTGAAGGATGATTTCTTTTGTTTCCCTAATTGGCAGGCATCACACAGTCCATCTTTGATAAATTCCAATTGAGGGATTCCTCTAGCAAGATCCTTTCTTACCAAGTCATTCATAACTTTAAAATTCAAATGTGACAGCTTCTTATGCCATAGCCAACTCTCATCCTTACTTGCTTTGCTGAAGAGACAAGTAATGGATTCTGAGCATGCTGAATTGAAGTCAGCTATGTAAACATTTCCTTTTCTAAAGCCTGTCAATACCACATTGTTGTCTTCCTTAGCAGAAAAAACACAGGCTTCTTTTGTGAACCTTACTTCATAGTCTTTGTCACAAATCTGACTGATACTCAGCAAATTGTGCTTCAAACCTTCAACTAAGGCCACTTCTTCAATGATGACATTGTCTTTTGAAATCAAGCCATATCCCTTAGTATATCCTTTGCTGTCATCTCTAAAGGTAATTCTAGGGCCAGCTCCTTTCTTGAACTCTATGAGCAGGGTTGAATCTCCTGTCATGTGCCTAGAGCATCCACTGTCTAGGTACCATAGATTCCTCCTGTTTCCCTACACACATCCAAAAGCAAATCAAGTTGATTTTGGTACCCAAGCTTCCTTGGGTCCTTTCTTGTTAGCCTTTGACTTTACAATCTTGGCATTCTTCACCTTAGATGTAGATGCCTGATTGATGGGGTTTGACAAATGCTTATTTGCATGAATATTTGATGCATGCATTTGTGGAAAATTGGCATACATATTATGTTAGGCCGAATACACAATTATAATCAAGATCGTATGAGAGATTAACAATAGAATACACGTTTAAACAATTAAAAACTGTTTGGAATTAATAACTCCTCTCTCAATGATGTAAAATATCACAGAGAGCTGCTTAGGTTACAATGAATATTGTTTCACAATAATCGATTACCCTTCTAGGGTTAACCTAACTGTATTTATAAGATATACAGCTGCTATACAATCGATAATTGATACTCCTATAAATTAGCTATACAATTGATATCAATTACGATTGCTAAACGTCTCCTTAGTCAACTCAATCTCTTTGACAACTATCCAATCTTCAAAGATATTGCTTCCATAATAAATCTTCAAACACTGTTGACCAGTAGACGATGCCTCCAGACAGAGTTTAACAAACTCTGTCGAGCTTCCATCTGTCAGCGTTTAACTAAACTCTGACTGCTTCCAGCTAAACTCTGATTTATCACTGTAACACTTAAACACTGATTAATATTCACATCAATTATTTCTAACAATCTCCCCCAACTTGTTCATTAGCAAAAAAATGCACAAGTTTAACAATAATTGATGATGTCAAAACAAATAAACAAATACAGTGTTTAATATACAAACAGAGTTTAACTTCTACTTAACAAAACCTACATAAAACAAGAAAATTCTTACAGAGTTTTAATCCTTAATTTCCTCAACATCTGGTGTTGATCTGAGATAGTCTATAAGTAATCTTCGTTCAGCATTTTCACGCTCTGTCTGCATAACCTCCTTGATCTCCTTTAGCTTAGGATCATCTTCACCAGTTTGATAAATAGCAGACCTCAGATCATAGATTTGTTTCTTCTCATCTCATTCCCTAGTCTGATGAACTGTGCTTTTGCTGACTCTGAGTTAAAATCAAGAACTGTTATACCCAGGTCTGTTTTCAGTTTAGCACTGTCCTTCTTCATCTCAACAATATTCCCATGATAATCTCTGTATTTTTGGACATATTGACTGTTGTATCTCATACCTCTGACTGCCAAATTATGCAACATCTTCTTCTTTAGCACATTTTCAGCTTGTTGAGTCCTTTGATTTTTCACCTTGAAGAGATATAGAACATATTCTAATTCCTCCCATAGCTTCAAATCAAGATCATACTCACCAATTTTGTATACAGTACCATCTTCCATGAAATACAGTAGAAAGTCTTTATCCAAACTTCTTTGATGAATCAACTGTACTGACTCCAGTCTGTCTAAACTCTCCTGAGTAACACCAAGACCTAGAACAGACAGTGATGAAGGATCTCGAGGACCAGTATTCATTCTGACTTCTTTATGAGAGCCCAATCAAGATTTATCTCGACCTTGCTTTCCTGTTAAAGCTCTACCATGCAGAAAATCAGTAGTAGTACCTCCAGTCATCAGAGATGGATCATGAAGAGTTGGTTTTCCAAAAACCATTTGTATTTGAGTAGATAAAGGTCTCTGTACAACTTGTGTAGAAATAGAGGTTGTATTCTTCTTCTTTGAGTCTTCTCCTTCTTTAGCAATGCCTTTTAGCTTCAATCTGGCTTCAGCTTCTGTTGGTTTCTTAGATACTTGTGATCTTTGATCAGCACCAACATTTTCTTTAATCACAATGCCTTAAAGAATAGGCCTAGGAGCTTATTCTTTCTTTTTAAACTTTCCAGACTTTAAAGCTTTCTGATGTTCTTCTTGTAGATTCTTTTCTTTAGCTTTAATGTCTTCAATAGTAACTCCTTCTTGATTTTCTTCCAGAAATAACTTAGCAGCCAGTTCTTCATCTGTCTGTGGATTTTCAGTGAATAATAAACTCCTGGTATTTGAAGTACCCTGAGCATCAGTAATTATTCCAACAGACTTTGACTTAGAAGATTTGCTAGATCTCAGACTTTGATCAGCTCTTAATCTCTTCCCTTTGTCATGTGCTCCTGCTCCTCCATCTTCAGTATCATCATCCTTAGTCAGAGTTTGAGATTGCCTGCACTTAGACTTAGCAACTCTCTCCCCCTTTTTGACATCATCAGGAATCAAAATAGAAGTAATCAGTTCCAAGGAGTTAGCAATGGAATCAATCTTTCCAGACAATACATTCTGATTTTGTTCAACTTGACCCAGCCTCTGAAACAGAGTTTCTTGAGCTTTGGAAATGGTCTTAAACTTTGTCAGATTATCCCTCTGCATAGTCATATCTCTAGCAACAACATCAGCTCTTAGTTCATTAATAGCTTTTTGAGATTCATCAAATCTTTCATTCAGAGTTTTGACTTGAACAATGGTGGCTTGCAGATTTGAGAGAATATCAGGATTTGAGATCTTTGTGGCAGATTGATGAACAAATTTAGCTGCTCTTTCAATAGGAAAAATACAGTCTGACTTATACCAATCCCTTGAATTCTTGGCAAAGTGTTCAGCTTCAATGTCATGTTGATGTGAAGGTTTAGAAAAAGGTGTGTGCTTAGCATCAGTTTGAACTGTTACACTCTGAGAAGAGTTTGACTCTGCACTTCCTTCATCTTCAACATCAACAGCTGCATCTTCAACTTGATCAGTATGCACTGCAACATTCTCTACAACAATCTCTGTAATTTCAGTAACATTCACTGCTATTTCAGCAACAATCTATGTAGGTGTATCTCTAGACTCAACAGACTTTGGAACTTCAACTTGTTCAACCTCTTCACCTTGTTCAAGAACCTGGTGAGCATCAGAGAATAGCTCAGTGTGTGATGCCACTGTTTCATCAAGTACTACAGTAGGCTGATCAGCTGCACCAGTTTCTTCAGAGTTTGAAATAACAGGTGAGAGAGGAACATTAATGTGATCAGAGAATGGTATGAATGTTTCAACAAAATCATCCATAGTAGTAAAACCCTCTATGTTGTCCTCATCCATTTGTACACTGGCAGTTGTATTGGCAGCTTCTTCTGCAGTATATGTCTCAACAGTAGGTATTTCCTTGGAAATCACCTCTGGAGCTTCAAAGTGCATTTCCTCATCAGAATCATCAAGAATCAATCTTCTTCTTTTGACTTGAGGCACTTCAACTGTCTCTTCTTCAGTAGAATCATCTAGAACAGAAGGTGATGGAGGTCTGTTTGCCCTTTCCTTTCTAGCCCTTTTAGGCCTGACAGACTCCTTTTGAATTTGAACAGATTCCCTTCTAGCTCTAGCTAATCGATGCTGTGTATTTGCTGCTATGTGTTTTCTTCTACCTCCATGTTTTGGTTTGGGTTGGGTAATAGATGGTTGTTGTTCAGGTTGAGGTGAAGGTTGAGGTTGGGTTTGTGTTTCAGTGTTTAGAGTTGGAGGTTCAGTGTGTGTAGGTGGTTGAATGGGTTCAGTGTTTATAGATTGTTGAGGTTCAGAGTTTGTAGGTTCAGACTCAGGCTGTGGAGGGTCTTGAGGTTGATGTAAAAAATTTTGAATTGTAAGTGGCAACACCAAATCAGGTAATTGCTCCTTGTTAGCATCTTTGTTGGTTAGATCAGAGAATATCCTCTTATTAACCTTAAAGGCTAGAATGGTGTCATTCTCAGCAATCTCAACACCATGAACACAGGCAGTGAATAATAACTGACAAAATCTGGCAAAGTAGACAGTACTATCCTCTGACAACCTATCACCTGTATTCATTAAAACAAGTCTACCAAAATCGAAATTACTTCCATAGAGAAGAGAATACCCGATTTGAAGACTTCCAGTAGGAATGGCATCCCAGTTGGTGACTTTCTTGCCAAAAGCTCTTGTGATGCAATCAAAGAAGAAACTCCATTCCTTCCTGAGCCCTGGCCTTTTTACATTACCAAGCTTGTCCAAAGAACCAGAAAACCCCAGCTGCTGCAACATCTCCTTCAATTGATTCTCACCAGCAACACTGTATGAAGTGTGTGTATCAAAACCCATAGTATCTCTGACTGTTGTAGGAGTAATTACATACTCTGTCTCCTCATAAATGAAAACAATTGATGGATTTCCATTCTCTCCTCCATCGTCATACATAGAGTTTTTCCAGAAAGTAGCAATCTGAGTGGCAGAAAGTGTTTGTGGTTCAACTAGAGCTGTACCAATCTCTGAATCTCCCAAAAAGTTTTGAATTAAATGAAACGCCTCTGGAACTTTTTCATTGTTCAATGGGGCTGCATAATTGTTAGGAACAAACAATAATCCTTGGGCAGTAAAAGCTTTAGTGGCCATTAGAATCGATTTGAGAAGAAAATATGAGTGAAAAAGATATGTAGCAAAGGTGTTTGTGGAAATGTGCAAATGAGATAGCAAGTAACTGTGAATGGGTTGTGTGCAGAGAAAATAACCGTGTAAGTACAAATGATTAGAGTTGTAATGAAAAAGTAAAACCCAGTCGTTTTAACATTAATACACTCAACCAATTACTCAATTAATGTGCAAGTGGGACACATTAGTGGGTGAGTGGGACACGTGGCACATATATAATGGAACAACTATGCACATTCAGTAACTATAGCAATAATTACTACTAATTTCTCTACCATTACCAACACACTTTACCACTCCAACACTCATTAACAGTTGGTAATAATTTATTTCATTTTTCAAAAAACTCTTTTTACCCCAAGTTTGTAAATTGTCTGAAATAAATTACCTTAGAGTATTAGACAAAATTCGTCAGCGTTTGTCAATTCTCCAACTGCATTACCATAATCCTTTCAAAAACTGCACAGGTGTGAATATATGTGTGTGTATAGCAGAGTTTACCAATTCAAATTTTAGAGCATCTAATTTTTCATAAAATCCATAAAGTAAATCAGTAAACACTGGATGCACAAACTCTCATAGTAAACACTGAATGTATGATGAATGCTAAACTCTGTAGTAAACTATTTATATACAGTAATATTTAATTAATTTATAACCCCTGTCTAATTTTTTTTTTCAGAGGTTGGAACTAGTCACCAAAAATCCTATAATTTTAGCCCTTATCATCTTGATAAGTTCCTGGATCTTCCTAGTCTTTGACTAGTCACCAATAATTAGAGAATTTTAGCCCTTACTATATACCAGCAAGTTCCTGGGTCGTCCTAGACACCAACATAATCTCAAAGGAGTTCTAACAGTCTATATAAATTTGAGTTGGGGGTTGACTAATAACAAAATTTAACTTAACAGTGTATGACTAACAGAGTTTAGAGCTCATCAACATCAGAAATTATTCATGAGAGGCAATGCACACAGTATTTACAGACTCAGAGTTTAGGATAAATAAACTAAGAGATGCTATAAATATGAAATAGTATCATGCTGTGTTAATTTTCTGCACAATCTAGGATTAGATCACAAATAACTTAGAAGGATTCATGATTAATTACTGAGAATCATGCTTCATACAAATTTCTTCATTGGTGTTAACATTCAGACAAAAACATTATCAGAGTTTCTCAGAGTTTATCCAACATACCAACAGTGTGTGACCTACAGAGCATGCTAACAGATTTTAACATTTAAAGAACAGAGTTTGCATAGCAGAGTTTAACAACAGAGTTCACATAGCAGTTAACATATCATAGAATTATGAGCAACACATTACATAAGTAAAATTTTGAGTCTAACCAATATCTCTAGTCAAAACCAGAGACCATTCCTAGTTCATTTACCAACCTTGTAAATACAGCTTCACTCAATGGCTTGGTGAAGATATCTACAAGCTGTTGTTCTATAGACACAAAATGAAGCTCAATATTCCCTTCCTCTACATGTTCTCTGATAAAGTGGTACCTTATGCTGATGTGCTTGGTCATTGAATGTTGTACTGGATTACCTGTCATAGCAATAGCACTTTGATTATCACAGTAAATTGGTATTTTACTGTACCTCAATCCATAATCCAGCAATTGATTCTTCATCCACAGAATCTGTGCACAACAGCTACCAGCAGCAATATACTCTGCTTCAGCTGTAGATGTTGAAATTGATTTCTGTTTCTTGCTGTACCAAGAAACAAGTCTATCACCCAGAAATTGACAACTTCCACTGGTGCTTTTTCTGTCTATCTTGCAGCCTGCAAAGTCTGCATCAGAGTAACCAAGTAGCTTGAAATTTGATTCTCTAGGATACCACAGACCTAAAGTTATGGTTCCCTTGAGATACTTAAAAATCCTCTTCACATCTGTTAGATGTGGTTCTCTGGGATCTGCCTGAAACCTTGCACAGAGACAAGTTGCATACATGATATCAGGCCTGCTAGCTGTTAGATAAAGAAGAGATCCTATCATGCCTCTGTAGTTTGTCATATCTACTGAAGCTCCTGTATCTTTGTCCAACTTTGTTGTTGTTGCCATGGGAGTTGATGCAGATGAGCAGTCAAGCATACCAAATTTCTTGAGAAGATTTCTGGTATATTTTGCTTGATTTATGAAAATCCCATCATCCGTTTGCTTCACCTGTGGGCCTAGAAAATAACTAAGCTCTCCCATCATGCTCATTTGATACCTGGACTGCATGAGCTTGGAAAACTTTTTACCGAGTTTATCATTAGTAGACCCAAAAATTATGTCATCAACATATATCTGAACTAAAAGCAAGTCATCACCATAGTTAAAGTAGAACAGTGTTTTATCAATTGCACCTCTGTTGAACCCACTTTCTAAAAGAAATTGAGCCAGAGTTTCATACCATGCTCTTGGTGCCTGCTTAAGTCCATAGAGTGCCTTATCCAGCCTGTAGACATAGTCTGGATATTTTGAGTCCACAAAACCTGGTGGTTGTTCAACAAACACTTCTTCTTCAAGCTTCCCATTCAGAAAAGCACTTTTCACATCCATCTGAAATACCTTGAATTTCTTGTGAGAGGCATATGCTAAAAAAATTCTTATTGCCTCCAATCTTGCAACTGGAGCAAAAGTTTCTTCATAGTCTATTCCTTCCTACTGTGAATAGCCTTTTGCCACAAGTCTAGCCTTATTCCTTGTAACAACTCCCTCACTGTCAGTTTTGTTTCTGAAAACCCATCTAGTACCAACAACAGATCTATTCTTCGGTCTAGGTACAAGGGTCCATACTTTATTTCTTTCAAATTCATTTAACTCCTCATGCATTGCTGTTATCCAGTCAGCATCTTGAAGAGCTTCTTCTACCTTTTTTGGTTCATTCTTAGACAAGAATGCATGAAACAGACATTCACTTACTATAGCACTTCTTGTCCTTACTGTTGCATCTGGATCTCCAATAATTAAATCAGGTGCATGAGATTGTCCATTTCCTAGCTGAAGGTAAATGGCTTCTATCAGTATGTGATCCTCCCCCTTGATCCATGTTCTCCTGATTTTCTTGTTGTCTTTCCTCATTTTCTGAGGCTCCCCCTGAATTTGACTGCTCAGAGTTTGAACTGTCAGATTTTGCACTTTCAAAGTTTGAGTCATCAGAGTTTGATCAAGATTTTTCAGTTGACCCACTATCAGAATTTGAGTCATCATTTTGATCATGCTCCCCCTCAACTGGTTCTCCCCTTTGTTTTGACTGAGAAGTTTCTTCAGTGTTTACCAGTAGATGTTCAGAGTATGCTTCAACAGAGTTTGTCAGATCAGTTTCATCAGAGTTTACTTCATCAGAGATTAAGTCTTCATTTTCAAAGTGCAGTTGATCATGTTCATTTACATCTTCAAGTCCAGTTATTTTCTTGTCATCAAATGACACATGAATTGACTCCATAATCACCTTGGTTCTCAGATTATAAACTCTGAATGCCTTAGTTGACAGTGGATAGCCAACAAAAATTCCTTCATCAGCTTTTAACTCAAATTTGGTCAACTGTTCAGGATGAGTTTTCAACACAAAGCATTTGCATTAAAAAATATGAAAATATTTAAGGTTTGGCTTCTTTTCCCTCACCATCTCATTTGGTGTTTTTCCATGCTTGTTGATCAGTGTGGCATTTTGAGAAAAACAGGCTGTTTGAACTGCTTCTGCCCAGAAATAGGTTGGCAATTTTGCTTCATCAAGCATAGTTCTGGCAGCTTCTATCAAGGTTCTATTCTTCCTCTCAACTACACTATTTTGCTGTGGTGTACCAGGTGCAGAAAACTCTTGCTTCAATCCTTTGTTCTTGCAGAATTCTTTCATTGTTGTAATCCTGAATTCAGTTCCATTATCACTTCTGATTATTTTGACTTTGTGTTTTGATCCTTTGTCCAGTAGCTTTACATGCTCCATCAGAGTTAATGCAGTTTCATCTTTCTTTGCTAGAAAATACACCCAAGTGTATCTGGTGTGTTCATCAACAATGACTAGAGCATATTTCTTTCTTCCAATTGACAAGACATTCACTGGTCCAAAGAGATCAACATGTAGAAGATGATAAGGATCAACAATTGAAGATTCAGACTTGCTCTTGAAAGATGACATCCTTTGTTTGGCCTTTTGACAGGAATCACACAGGCCATCAACATTTAATAAAGACTTTGGAAGTCCTCTTACAAGATCCTTTCTTATCAACTCATTGATGTTATTCAGATTCAGATGAGAGAGTTTCTTATGCCACTTCCAACTCTCTTCACTAGACATTCTTGTGGATAGGCACACAGCTTTTCTATCAAAGTTTGTCAACAAACTTGCTTCATAGATATTATTGCGCCTGTGTCCAACTAGAACAACTTTCCCTGTAGATTTACTGATGATTTCACAGTATTCAGGCTGAAAATCTACATGATATCCTCTGTCACAGATTTGACTCACATATAGCAGATCATGCTTGAGTCCTGGAACCAGAGCTACATTTGTGATGATGACACTTCCAAGATTGATATTGCCATATCCCAGAGTACGTCCTATGTTGCCATCTCCATAGGAAACTTTTGGGCCAGCCTTCTCCACATACTCTGATAGCAGGGCTTTATTTCCAGTCATGTGTCCTGAACATCCACTGTCCACGACTAGGGTACTCCCTCTTATGCCCTGCAATCACAAACAATTACTGAAGATTAGATTTAAGGATCCAGACTTGCTTGGATCCTTTGGCTTTCTTAACTTTGTTAGCTTTAGCAGCGGAATATGCATTATCAGAGTATAAGCTAACATTTTCAGAGTTTACACTTGCAGAATTGACCTTAACCCATTTCAAATTGGGCTTAAGTTCATAGTAGTTATGATAAATAGCATGATAATCCCTGCAAGTATAAATAGAATGCCAAGTACTTCCACAATGTTTGCATAAAGTCTGTGGTCTAGTTCTAACATTATCTTTCTTTACTTCAGACTTGGAAGGTAAAGAATTAATGTTTTTATTCTTCCTGCAGAAACTAGCAAGATGGTTAGTGCTACCACAGTTATGACATGTCTTTCTTGGAGCAAAAGTAGCAAGCATTGGATAATTACCTTGAGTAATGCCTACTTTACCATTTCTATTCTTCCTAGACACTTTCTGTTTCTTGACAAATTTTAACTCATTAAGCTTATGCTTGAGTTGTTTATCTGTCATTGAACCAATATTAGCCTGTTTAACACTAGTTTTTACTGGTTCTTTCTTAACAGCTTCTTGTTCAGCTTCAGACTTAGGTTCATTTATTCCATGAACAAATTTTGTAGATGGAAGATGTGTTCTAATTTTGACTTTGTTTTGAAACCTAAGTTCATCTCCCTCACAGTAACCTAAACCAACTGTGGCTGACTGAAAAACCTCTTGAGTGTCTTTTCCAGAATGAGTCCAAGTTTTAATTATGTGATTTGCCTTTTCCAATTCAGATTCAAGTTGCTTATATTTTCCTAGCAAATCATGTTCTAGATAAACAGCATCATCTCTTTCTTTCTGAACTTGTTGCATGTTTTCAAGTTTCTCTTCAACAATTTTATTTCTCACTTTAAGTTCAGAATTTTCAGATTTGATTATCTCATTCTCTATAGTCTGATCCCTATAACTGATATGCAAAGCCTTAAGATAGATTCTTAATTCAGTTATATCATCAGTATTATAAGCATAGGTAGTTAGAGGTACCTTGTTTTCAGAATCTTCAGATTCATTCTCAATAGAAGCCATGAGAGCATAGTTAACATCCTCATCTGAGTCTGAAGTGTCTACCCAGTCTCTGCCTTTTGTGAAGAGTGCTTTTTTAGTTTTACCCTTCTTGCACTCAGGAGCATAGTGACCCATCTCCTTACACTTGTAGCATTGAATCTCAGACTTGTCCTTCTTCCCAGACTTGGTATCCTTTCTCTCAGTCTTTCTGAAACTTTTTCTGTCAGAATTTGAATCTTTCTTAGAAAACCGTTTGCCCTTCTTGAAGTTCTTGAAACCCATCTTCTTGAAGGTCTTCACCATCAAAGCAGCCATTTGCAACATTTCTTCTTCATCATCCTCAGAGTCAGATGATTCATCAGTGTTTGAATCAACATCAGAGTTTGATGACTCACTTTCAGAATGTATGACTAAAGCCTTTCCCTTAGCTTTCTTCCTTGATGCTTCCTTTGTAACACCCCCAGATCCGGGGTCCGGGATCCGGTCGTTACGGTTTCCAATTCTGTCCACAACACTTGAACTTTCCTTAACATAAAATAAATTACATCTCTATGACCCAACACAACAATGTAAAACACACCCGTTATAGTCCCAGAGATGAAATCAGAGTAACAATCAAATTTTTATTAATCACATTATGAGTTCTTACAATCCAAAAGAATTTCAATATAAATACATACTCTTTGCCATCCATTTACATAAGTCATACTAGACCATATGCTTGGTACTGAAAGAATAAATATATCCTACCAATAGCTTCTTCTTCAGCTCTGGTAGTCTCATCGTCCTCGCCCGCGTCGAGTGCACCTTGTGCGAGTCATCTGGTCTAGCTGTTGTTGTGATATAATAATAAAGCAAGGGTGAGCAATAGCCCACCAACAATAATATATAACTGAACGATAATATATAACAGTTCAAAAGTATCTTTCGAACCATATGCCATGCATTTACGGAAATGATGCCAGTATAATATGAACGATGAAGTTACAAGGTAACTTAAAGTATTTGTTTGTAGGAATATCTGCTACATCTAAAGTAAGCGTGATATTCTCATTGTCATTAAAAGGAGGAACTTGCATGAAAAGATTGCAATTCCAGTTATGAACACTTTTCCAGCTCTGCCAACACTAATCACGTTGCAGGAAATAAATAAGTTTGGATGATGAACCAATGATGGAGTATTCACCGCGCCCGCTGTTCCAATCTTGATGATCAGTCGAGATCGTACAACTCAAATTAGATTTACTACCGGTAGAAGGAAGAACTGACGGCTTTACTTGTATACCGCCTTACTAGCTCTCCCCGGCCAACGGTTGGGCCAAAGGGGATGGACCGGCGCTACTCGGCCTCTTACACGACTCCTAGTTCAAATAGAATTCATGATTCTGAATGTAACATTCGTCCCCCTTTCCCCAAGTATAATACTTGTTGATAAGACTCCACAAAGTAGTCGTATCTAGTTGGAAAGGAAAATTCACCAATAACTTCCAAGCTATTGCTTGGTAACGAATATCAACTTGTTCCAACCATCTTACCCCTCGAAAGATGAGAAGGTAAACAACGACTTAATAAGTCAATAGCACCCGAGTTGCGAGTGAAGAGAATACTTTATGACCGGGAAGTCGACAAGATAAATATCATTTTCCAAGTAAGGTTCCCTTATTATTAAGGAAGATAGACGCAATGAAGAATGATGTCTGAGAACCTTTCTTGATATAAGATTAATAATAATATGACTCCGAAATATTTTCCGTAATAATCGAAGAAGATAAACCTTATTGAGGTTATTCTAAGTAGGGAATAAATATTCAGAGAATATTTATTGAATTAAAAATATTTAAAGGATATTTAGGAATATGAAAGAATATCTTTAATCAGAGTATTTCTCAAAATAATCCTTGAAGAAATATCAGGAGAATATTTATTGAATAAATAAATATTTACACGAATATTCAAAACAATATTCATTAATTAATAAGGAATTTAAATGAATATTCAAAAAGTAATATTCATTTAATGAATAATATTCAAAATGAATATCAAGTAATATTCATTTAGTAATCCGAGCTTTAAATGAATATTCGAGATAATATTCGATAAATAAATCAAGCTTCAGATGAATATTAGAATAATATTCATCAAGTAAGTAATATCTTAAATGAATATTCAAAAGTAATATTCATTTAATAAATAATATTCTAAATGGATATTCAAATAATATTCATTTAGTAGTCCAATCTTTAGAAGAATATTCGGAATAATAATCGATAATCTATTCGACTTTGAATGAATATTGAAAAATATTATTCGTCGAATGGTTACGTTCAAATAATTATTTGAAGTAAGGGTCGTTAAATAAATAATCTCGAACGAATATTCAAATAATATTCGTCGCCCAAATACTTAAATATTTTCCTCCGAGGTAATCTCGATATATCAAGAAATATTGACTCCCGGTCTATATTTGACGAATAAGATGTATACGCCCTTCTATGAGGGTCTTACAATAACCGGCTTATAATTGATACGTTAGTTATCTAATTTATAAGCCAATAAACAATCAGGGAACAAGCATAACGATATAACTTGAAAGTAGGCATGCATGCTATGGCATATGTATAACAGAAAACACACACACACATATATATATATATATATATATATATATATATATATATATATATATATATATATATATATATTCAATCACAACAACAGCCTAAAAGAAGGGAATTGAAACTTGCCTGGTAGTCGAGTACGGTAAGGGGTAGTGGTAGCGGGTCCCGGGTCAGCTTGGTGATCTATAAATAGCCAAGGCATTCGGGATTAATCACTTAACATCTTAAAAGTTAAGTTATACTTAAATCAAAACACGTTCTCGAGTTATCTCGTTATACCCCTTTTTGTGGATTCCTTTTATCATTGATCCGACCCGACATTCGTTCGTTAATACGACATGTCACTGTACTTACACTTGGGACATACTTAAGTCATACAAGTTCTAAAGTCGATCGTTACGAACCAATATTATACTCCGAGTTTTATCGCCCGTTTTCTAAGTGTTTTACCGAAGTTATAATAGAGTCGTCTTTTAGGGGTTCGTTCGCGTTTAACCTCGACTCGAATATTTTTAATAAATCGAAAAACGATCCTTTTGACATACGGTTTTCTTTCACACCTTTCTTTTCACCTCTAGTATTTATTTACCAAGATTCGTTATGACTTTACATATTTTACGAGGGCTCAATTTCAGTTACGAACTTTCGTTTACGGATTCGAACTACTTTTAGTAAATCGGTCATAAATCCTAAACCGTAAGTCTGTTTGATTCGATTCTTTTTCCAAAATGATCTACGACTCAAGATCTACAAGGGCATGTTAGATACTTGTCCAGTTTCAGCCATTAGATCTACTGTGATGCACGGTTTTCAATGATTAACGAAATTTCGGCATTATAACGGCTATAATACGAACGTTCCAAAAATCGCAATCAACAACCCAAGCCACACCGGGCATCAATACAACTTATACACATAATAATCATCTCATAAGTCCAGAATCTACTGATCTTAGCATCAAAATCATCATGCATCTTAAATCATATAACTAATTACATAATCATGCTTATAATTATCACTATAATCATACCAAGCTAAATCCATCAAAAACATTCATAAATCTCAAATCAAATGCTAGGGTTTCAAGAGATCTACCTTCCTTGGAGTATGATATAACCTTAATAAGCTTGGTATGGTCCTTGTCTAGCTTAATCAAACCTTAGATCATCCAAAGAAATCATGAAAACAAAGTTAGTTTCTAAGATCCACTATTCATCGTCAATCTTGTAAAAATCATATAAAATCAAAAACTAAGAGTTTGGTTCTAAAATTTTTACCACACCTTCTACTCTTCAAGGGCTTTATTTTGAGCTATAGAAAATAAGAATCCAACCATGGGAGCTAGGGTTTTGAGCCCCATCTTTATACTGATCAGAACCTGGAAAGTTTTTGTCCTCCAACTTTAAGCATGGATTTGACTAGGCTATAGTACTTGGATTTCCATGAAATTTGAAACGAACCTTTCCCATGGAGTAGAGAAGCTATGGTTAAAATTTGGTGATTTTATCATGGATAGAAATGGAGATATGAATTTTTTTCTTAAGCTTGGTTCTGCTGGGCAGTTTTTGGAGAAATGTGTTTTTGCTTGCTTTTTTTTTTTTTTCCTTTCTTCACCCTTTTGATCATAATATCTAGATATTATTGGATGTGTGTGGCTGGTGGCTCACCTTGGGGCTTGTGCAAAGAGTCTTGGAGAAGCTTGGTAGATATTTGTTTTGTTTCTTGTTTGATTTAAGTGATTTAAATCACTTAACTCCTAAATTGTTTTGATTTAATCCTTGATTAAATAATTTAATCCACTCGATATAATTCTCTTGATGATCATATAGGATATTTAATCTTGTCACAATCTTGATCCTTAATCCCTGATTCGTTCGCTTAATTGCTTAATCTCGTTGTAAAGTTTCAGCAGTTTCTAGAACGCTTGATTCACTGTCTCAGTGGTTTTCGTTCTAATTTCTAAAATCAAATATAATAAAATTCCAAAATATCAAATCCTCAAAGTTAATATCTCAATTATTGGATTATAATAATATATAATCCACTGTCCGGTCAAATATTATACCGAAAAAGAATTTGGAATTTCTGAATTCCGATCGTCTCTGCATTCACTTATTTCCTCCGCGTATTACTAATATGACTTCGAAACATCCATATCACGTCCCGTACATAGGGTGGCGTGAAAAGTTTTCCAACTTACAAAATCAACTATTCATCCACCGAATTACTATTCACGTACAGGAAACACTATACACGTACGGGAAACACTATGCACGTATGGGAAACACTATGCACGTACGGGAAACACTATGCACGTATGGGAAACACTATGCACGTACGAGAAACACTATGCACGTATGGGAAACACTATGCACGTACTCATTTCCCTTCAAGGATCCATTAGCTTCTTCCTGGACGGTAGATTATTCTTATCTAGGTCCTCAACCATCGAATTACTCTATTCTGACAATATACCAATGCATCAGGATTATTGTCCAAAGCAATATCCATTCATTACAATCATTGTTCTTTCAAACCACCATTCATTAGTGCTCTTTAACCACAATAAGAAAAGTTTTAATTCTACACAAAATTCGGGTTATTACATCCTTCTTCAAGGGTTTTTCTTTTGGATTGATCTCCTGTTTCTCTGCTCCAATTCCAATTCATGAGTTTTTAGCAGCCCATAGATTTCATCAATCTCAGTATCAGCAAGATCATAGTTATCTCTTATGGTGGTTGTCTTCACATCCCACTTTTCAGGTAAGGCAAGAAGAAATTTGAAATTTGAGTCTTCTAGATCATACTCTTTATTAACCAATGACAAATCATTGAGCAGTTTACAGAATCTGTCATGGTTTCTTCAGATTTAGCCTCAAAGTGCTCATACTCCTGTGTGAGTATGTTCCTTCTATTCTTCTTGGTAGCAGCAGTTCCTTGACATCTAACCTCAAGAGCATCCCAGATTTCTTTGGCAATGGTGCAGTTAATTACTTTATTAGACATAACATTGTCTAAGGCACTATGAAGTAGATGCCTAACTTTTGCATCCTTAGCAATAGATGAAAGATCTTCAGGAGTAAGATCTTTCTTCTCCTTTGGAACTGTTTTAGCTTCTTGACCAGCAGCAGCAACAAATAGCTTTGTAGGTTTATGAGGACCTTCATAAATTCTGTCAAGATATTCTGGATCTGTAGCCTCCAGAAACATGGTCATCTTCACCTTCCAGATTCAATACTCTACTGGCCTGAGAATAGGAACCCTGATTGTCTCATAACGACTCACAGTAGTAGGATGAGCCTTCTCAGAACTTGAACCTGTTGGAGGAGGTATCTCTGCCATTGATTATAGCTTTGTGTGTGGATCTTAAACTGTATAGAGTAACAGATTTGCTCTGATACCAATTGTTAGGCCGAATACACAATTATAATCAAGTTCGTATGAGAGATTAACGATATAATACGCGTTTAAATAATTAAAAACTGTTTGGAATTAATAACTCCTCTCTCGGTGATGTAAAATATCACAGAGAGCTGCTTAGGTTACAATGAATAATGTTTCATAATAATCGATTACCCTTCTAGGGTTAACCTAACTGTATTTATAAGATATACAGCTGCTATACAATCGATAATTGATACTCCTATAAATTAGTTATACAATTGATATCAATTACGATTGCTACACGTCTCCTTAGTCAACTCAATCTCTTTGATAGCTATCCAATCTTCAAAGATATTGCTTCCATAATAAATCTTCAAACACTGTAGACCAGTAGACGCTGCCTCCAGACAGAGTTTAACAAACTCTGTCGAGCTTCCATCTGTCAGCATTTAACTAAACTCTTACTACTTCCAGCTAAACTCTGATTTATCACTGTAACACTTAAACACTGATTAATATTCACATCAATTATTTCTAACATATTATTCATGCTAGGAATGTTCCATGACATTTGTGGCATTTTCACAGATTGAAAATAAGGATTAGACACATATGGCATGTTCACATATGGATTTGAAAAACTAGCATTTTGATACAAACCAGGCATTGCAGGCATACATGGTATAGTTTGAGGTACATGAGCAGGAGCCTTGTTAACAATCTTGCAATTAGAAGATAGGTAATTGACACTATTACAATTACTACAAGTTTTCCTAGGGGCAAACTTGTCAGGAGAATAATTGTTTTTCTTGTTGATGCCTATCTTACCATTTCTGTTCTTTTTCTTTTTACCATTAATTTCTACTTTTCATTATCTGATTTACCAACAGCCTTTTTGTTATGTAAATCACCTGCCTTAGCCTTCCCACTAGATTTGGTTTGGCTACACTCACCAGTAACAAAGTTCTTGGTGACTGGACCATACTTAATATCCAGTTTCTTGAGTTCCCTCTTACTAACAAACTTTTTGTTAGTCGACGGATACCTCTCATCCTTTGATGGTTCATCTATCAACGGATGATCACTATCCGTTGATTCACAAATAGTCTCTAGATCCTCAAGGCAAGGTTCTAGCTCCTTTTTCTTTTGAGTCCAGGTCTCCTTCACAAACGATTCTATTCCCTGGACTTCTATTATGTTTTGTGAAATATTCCTACAGCTTTGAAATTTAGCAATTATCCATTGTTCTTTTTCAAGCTGGTCTCTTAAAATCAGTTCTCTTTTTAACACAGCTTCAAGTTCACTTTTAGCATTATTGCAATCAACTCTCATTTTCTCAAATTCTAGAAATTGAACTTCTAGAGCAGCATTTCTATCACTTAAAAACAAATTAGTCTCTTTAATCATATTGTTCTCTTTAGTAAGTGATTTAAGAGTAACACTCAAGTGATATAGTTCAGTAGACATTACATCTATAACACTATTGCATTCCTCTTTGGTGAGCTCAGAGAGATTAGTAGAAAATACCTGATTGCTAGCTGAACTTGCTTCCTACTCTCCAGAATCAGCCATCAATGCAAGGTTGACATACTCAACATCATCATCAGAATGATTTCCATCAGCAGCCCAGTCATACTCTTGGGTCATGAATGCCTTTCCTTTCTGCCTGAGAAGATCAAAATATTTCTTCTTGTAGTCAACAGCTTCAGTTGGCTTTCCCTTGTTCTCAGATCTGGGCGTCCTGCATTCACTTATCATGTGACCAGCAATTCCATAATTGTAGCATTTAATTTTGGATTTATCCACAAAGTTGCTTGTGGAATAATCCTTGTTAAATGGCTTGGCCACCCCAGAGTTTCTCTTGAATTTCAGCTTAGAGAATCTCCTAGACAGAAAGGCTAAGTGCTCATCTATCTCATCCAATTCATCCTGCTGAAGGACATTCAATTCTTCAGACACCTTTTCCTTGCTCCTGCTTGATTCTGCTCTACATTTACAAACCTCCCTGTT
The DNA here is from genome assembly GCA_036435485.1 of Saposhnikovia divaricata. Classification (NCBI taxonomy): domain Eukaryota; kingdom Viridiplantae; phylum Streptophyta; class Magnoliopsida; order Apiales; family Apiaceae; genus Saposhnikovia; species Saposhnikovia divaricata. The sequence goes on from CM071598.1 coordinate 86,871,067, forward strand.
TGGTGTAGAACAAGCAGCTTCTGTCCTTTTCTCCTCCTTCTGCTCCAAGTTGGCAACAAGTGCAACTGACCCACTTTTCTTTTGGGACTTCTTAATCTCTTCATCCTGCTCCATTTCCAGCTCATATGTCTTTAAAGTTCCATAGAGCCTTTCAAGAGTAAATGTCTTATACTCTTGAGTGTTTCTTAGAGAAACAGTCATTGGCTTCCACTCTTTGGGCAATGATCTCAGAAATTTGAGATTAGAATCTTTAACTTGATAGATTCTTCCATATAGTTTCAAGCCATTTAGTAGCTTTTGAAATCTACTAAATGTATCATTCAATGTTTCTCAATTCTTTAAATGGACGTGTTCATACTGTTGGATTAGTAGTTGCATCTTGTTTTCCCTCACATGTTCTGTTCCTTCACAAAGGGTTTGAACAGTGTCCCATGCTTCCTTGGAGGTAGTACAGCTGATAACATTGTCAACCATGTCTGTTTCTAGACCATTGAACATTATATTCATGGTCTTTTTGTCTTTGTGGACTTCTGCCATATCTTCAAGACTCCATTCAGAAACAGGTTTGGGAATGAGAGTGTCAGGCGCATCTTCAGCAAGGCCAACTCTTGCTGCAGTCTTCATCGGAACATGAGGACCCTTGTCAAAGCAATCCACAAAACCCTCATCAATGGACAAGAGATGTAGACGCATTTTTACTTTCCAGTGAAAGTAATTCTCTCTATCAAGAACTGGTATCTTTACTCCATAATCCTTCTTATACATATTGGAAGTGTGTTGATCTTTAAACTTCAAATATGTTAGAAGCTTGCTCTGATACCAATTGTTATTCCCAGATTACACACTTGTATAATTGTAGAAGGGGGGGGGGTTGAATACAATTCTCTATATTTATAAATTCCTGATAAGGACTCCAGAAATCTATTAGAAGATAATTGCTGTATAAAGATTAATGCACAAACACATATAAAATCAGGTGGTTAAATGCACCACCTGAAGCTTTTATTTGAAGAAAACTCTGTGATACAAATGTACACAGCTGCTGTTTTACAACTCTTTGCTTTCTAAGGATATTCAAGAAAACCTTAAGCAAATGTAACTGTTTTCTTAGCTTCTAAAGAGTTGCAACACTTGGTTATATATCCCAAGTTTACAAGTACTACAAGAATAAGATAATACTAATCTAATTCAAGTTGACTTGCTACTTCACTCCAAATACACATGTAGCCGAAAGGTTGTCCTTGTGAACAGACATGTCCCCTGTACCTTTCTTGTATTCATAGTGTAAACGGAATGCTTCTTTCTTCTGCGTTTCCAAAGTATGGCTGCCATACTGCTTTTTGTACCTACTATCAACCCATGTGATCTGTCAGTCAAACCTGTCTTTATCAACTGCTAATCCCCAGCTAGCATAGAAGAAAGTGTTAATGATTATCCGTTGACATTGTACACTGTCATCTGTTGATAATAGATTGAGTTGTATCCGTTGATATTGTAGATTTGAGCTGTATCCGTTGATAGAGTTCTGTCTTCATCCGTTGATACACTTTCACTTAAACAGAATTACATAGCATAGGTTATTTACAATTGGCTACCCTATTCTGCCTATCCATTGATGGTCAACATGACTGTGGATAATAACACTATCAATTGATAACATAGAGATACTGCAGTATGCTACAAAACCTCATCCGTTGATGCGCTACCTGTCAACGGATAGAGTTATAATTCCTCATCCGTTGATAGTTACAAAACATGACTTATACAATTTGTGCATAAAATGTGAAGTTATCATCAAGTACAACATATTCCTAACAGAAGCTCCTCTATTTTTGTTTTAAAAAAATCGATGTACTTTCATTTTGAAAGAATTGTAATTTTACCCCCAAGAGAAATTGGTTGCCAAACCCTCGCTTCACACCTCCATACTAAAAACTTGCTACCTTTAAGATATGGGTCAAGAACAGGGGTAGATATGAAAAAGAAATGGCTGCATTGCCATTGGCTAATGTTAAAATATATAAATATTTATTATATTATTATACTAAACATATTTTTGATACTTTATTTTATATAGATTTATAATATAAGTATGGATACATTTATTATAAATTTTGGATTGATAATAATAATATTTTAATTTTTTTTCTCTACTTTAAAATAGTATCAAGAGCTAGGTTTCGAGGGAGATGATAATCAAATTCATCGTTTGTTAAGGGATAATCGTGGATGTTTAACCAAATCGTTAGAGAGGCGCTACAAAAACAAATTTATTTTGAAAATTCATAGGAATTTTTTTGTCCAGATCAGCCAACTTCTTTTGTAATTTCCAGAGTTTTAATTGTTTGATCGGCCTAAAATTTTTACTAAATCTTCTTTGCATCATTATCTAAGTTTTGAACGGAAGAGATCGCATTTGGAGTTCTGGAAGGTCAGATTTCAAGAGTTTGAACAGATTGCTTCTAATTCATTCTTTACGTCGTACTTAATGTTATAAGTTGGGTGTTGTTGATTGATTGACATCTATATTACTTGATTATTGAGATATTCTCGTTGTAGTTATAACTAGCTTATAACCCATGCAAGGCACGACTCCTTTTTAAATATTTATAATTATATTAATTCTTTTCAAATTTATATGTAATTAATTTACTTATCAAATTGTTGTTAAAAAATTGATATATATATATATATATATAAATATGATTTTACACGTTCGATTTAATATTTGTATTCTGTCTTGATATCTTAAAATTTTATTTGGACGATTTTGCAGCCCACGTGAAATTAACAAAATAATCTTTAATTTAGTTATGGTTTAAAAATTATTTACCAATTAAATCTATGCAGAAACAAAAGAGAGAAGAAATTGACGATTATTTACGTTGAAAATTCTATTCCAATAGGAATTCTAATTCTAATTCATTTTGATTATCAAAAACCCTTGTTATTATTTGAATATAGTTCTATTAACAACTAAATACAATTATCTCCTTATATATAATAAGCATAAGAGTGATTTTATCCATAATTTTGGTCCATGGTCATTGTACCGCAAAAATAATTTCAACCGTCGAATCTAATAATTTTAAAAATAGACGATCGAGATTATATCATTTTAAAAAAAATTATAATATAAAAAGGATATAATTAAAAAAAGTTGTATTAGAATTGAATTTTAAAATGAAAATTATAGTCTGAAAAGGATATAATTTCAAAAAGGCTATATTAGATATGAATTTTACTTATTTTTTTATTAATAATAAAAAAAGTTCATATTTACTATTTGAACTCTATATCAAGATTTATAAAGTAGATTTAGATGATTTTACAACACACGCGAAGCTCATAAAATTATCTTTAATTTAGTAATTATTTAAAAATTATTATTCGAACGAAAACACTCAAAATCTTATGATAAAATATAATTATGAATTTTTACATTAATCTTATTCAGTGTAGAATACCTACATTGATAATCCTATTCAATTAAAAAAAACCTAATTATATGTGATTTGCATTATTGATATTCACTTTTTCGTATTTCAATATAAATATACTTTTTAGTTTACATGTTAAAATTGTAATAACCCTAATTTCTTTTTGAACTTGGAAAAAAAATTATTTATAGGGAAGACATATAATTAGAATAACTATTGGAAGTAGAATAGGTATTTATAAGGCAAATGATTAAAAATTCTATTGAAAGTAGAATAGGAGTTCGAATTTATAGAGAATATGAGTTCAAAATTAAAGTTTTTTTCTCTCCATGTATGTGTGAGAGGCTGTGATTTTTCTCTCCATTTCTGGTAAAGACGTGTGGGAGGCGTTTACGCAATGGCAAACCAGGAGGATTTGAATAAGCTTTTGGCAGATCTGGATATTACCAATGAGGAGGAGGAAGAATTAGTGTTTGATGAGGAGGCTGAGGAGAATGGGAACAGATTTGAGCTGTGTTTGGTGGGGAGGTTTCTTACTGAAAAGAATCTCAATGTGCGAGTAATGAAATCTAAACTGGCAGACATTTGGAGACCTGCGATGGGAATCAGTATAAAAACTTTAACGCCAGGATTGTATTTGTTTCAGTTTTTCAGTAAAGATGATATGCAGTGGATGATGAGTAATGGGCCTTGGTCTTTTGACAATGCCATTTTGGTTACAAGTACGATTCCAAATGGAGGAGATCCCACAAAAGTACCTCTAAACGAAGTTGAATTCTGGGTGCAAATATATGATCTACCTTCTAATTTTATGACTGAGGCGGTGGGGAAGCAGCTGGGGAATTTCTTTGGAACATTTGTGATGTACGATACAAGCAATAATGCGAGTTTATGGAGGGAGTACATGAGGTTGAGGATAAAGGTGGATGTAAGGTTGCCATTAAATAGAAGGAAGAAGATCTGTAAGAGAGACAGAACGGAGCTAATTGTTACGTGCAAATATGAAAAATTGGGTGATTTCTGTTTTCGATGTGGCACTCTTTCTCATACTGAACGATCATGCAGAAAGAGGGTTGATGAGAGATCGGATGAGGAAGCTAAAGGGTGGGGAAGCTGGCTTAGGGCACCACCACGTAGGGGGGCGGCGCAAGGGCACAGCAAGTGGCTCAGGGAGGAAAATTCGGATGGTTGGGGCGGGAAATCAGGAAAAGATAGCAATCAGCATTTTCAAAATTCTGGTGTAACGCATTTAGGGGGATTGCAGCGTTTTGAAAGGAAGGTAGTAGAGGATAAGGTGGAGGCTAGTAACAGAAGCGTGGATGTTGGAAGAGATAAGGAGGGAACTCAAAATTTAAATCAAATTTATGGGCCTGGGTCTGAAGAGCTTGATGGGCTGGTTGTTGAGGAAAGAAAAAGACAGAGAACTGGGCCGAGTGAGATTATGGACCTGGATAAGGATTACAATTTAAAACCAACAGATTCTGGGCTTTCTAATGTGGATTGCACTGAATCTTCTTCTTCTGTATTGGCTAAGCTTGCGATGCAAGCTAGCCAGACATTATGAATTGCTTAGGTTGGAACTGTAGGGGCCTGGGGAAAGCCCGTACAGTTCGAGTCCTATGCGATCTGGTTCGTGATCGCAAACCCGATGTTTTATTTCTAATGGAGACTATTTCTGTAGTTAGTAGAATAGAAGAGTTAAGAATAAAGATGGGCTTTGCTCAATGTTTTTCTGTGGATCGTGTTGGAAGGAGCGGGGGTCTTGCTGTTTTCTGGCATGATCGTGCTGAGTGTAGTGTTTCAGGGTATTCGCAGAATCATGTGGACTTGATTTTTAATGAGAATAATCAGCCAAAGTGGAGGTTGTCGTGTTTTTATGGGATGCCAGAAAGATCTAGAAGGAAGCAATCTTGGGAGTTGATTTGTAAGCTAGCTGTGATGTCGAGCCTCCCATGGTGTATCATGGGGGACTTTAATGATTTACTGTATAAGTCAGATAAAGAAGGTACTCATCCACATCCAGAGTATCTTATGCGAGGTTTCCGTGACGCGTTGGATACTAGTTCTCTTTCAGAAGTGGAGTTGAGTGGGGGTCGCTTTACTTGGGAAAAAGGTCGAGGAACAAATAACTGGGTGAAGGAACGCTTGGACAGGGCGTTTGCTAATATGGGTTGGTGGAATATTTTCCCTCTGTGTAAGCTTATGGTAGTTACTACAGCTGTATCGGATCATGAAGCTCTGTTTTTACAGCTCATGGAGATTGAGGTGCCAAAGAAATTGTTTAGATTTAAGTTTGAGAATACATGGCTCAAGGAGCCATCTTTTGTTACAGAAGTTAGAGAGTGTTGGGAGAATCTTCCTGTCACTCATTTGGTGCCAAAACTGATGTCAGTATCGCGCTTTATGGAGAAGTGGGGAAGGGACTTTTTCAACAAATTCAAAGAAAAAGTCAGAAAGCAAAAAGCAATTCTTGATTTATTAAAGGAAAGGCATGATGATTGTAGCATAAGGGAGTACTTGAAGGCTAGAGATAGGCTGAATGAAATTCTGTTGCACGAGGAGTTGTACTGGAAACAGCGAGCAAAGCTATTTTGGCTTAAAGAAGGGGACGAGAATACTAGATTTTTTCATGCTAGTGCTACAGCAAGGAGGAAGGCAAATCGAATCAATTTTCTGTTAACAGATGATGGGAATCGAGTTGACAAGGCAGAAGACATGTGTGAGCTGGTTAAAAACTATTTCCAGAATGTCTTTGCAGATCCAGGAGATGTTGTCTCGACTGAAAGTATTGGTTGCCCCAGGGTTGTATCATATGATCAAAACCAGGAGTTAGTAGCAGAAGTGACCTTTGAAGAGTTTACTGTGGCTATGAGCCAGATGCACCCCGACAAGGCGTCAGGCCCCGACGGATTGAACCCTGCATTTTATCAAAATTTTTGGAAGGTTTTAGGCAAGGATGTTTTTGAATGTTGTCGTGATTGGTTGCAAGGTAACTCTTTTCCGGCTGAATTGAACCATACTAATGTTGTATTGATTCCTAAGAAAGATAATGCATGCTCTCTAAAGGATCTTAGACCTATAGCTTTATGCAACGTCTTGTACAAAATTATGGCCAAGGTCTTATCGAATAGATTGAAAAATGTACTACCAGGTCTTATTTCAGAACAGCAGTCTGCATTTGTTCCAGGCAGGTGCATCACAGATAATGTAGTGGTGGCTTTTGAAGTTATTCATCACATGAGAGGAGCAAGGAGGGGCCAGGAAGAGGAGGTTGCTCTAAAGCTGGATATAAGTAAAGCATATGATAGAGTGAATTGGGATTTTTTGAAAGAAAGAATGAAAGCTCTGGGGTTTTGTTCGAAGTGGATCAACTGGATTATGCGTTGTGTTACTACAGTTTCTTATGAGGTGGTGTTTAATGGCTTGAGTGTAGGTCCAATTGTGCCAAAAAGAGGGTTGCGACAGGGAGACCCGCTATCGCCGTATCTGTTTTTGTTTTGTGTTGAAGGGCTCTCTAATCTTCTGGACAATGCAGGTGGGGAAGGGCAAATTCATGGGTGTCGAATCAGTCCAGTTGCTCCGGAAATTACTCATCTACTTTTCGCGGATGATAGCTTCCTTTTTTTCAGAGCTACGAGGGAAGAGGCGACAAGGGTTAAGAATATTCTAAATGTTTATGCAGATAGATCAGGCCAAGCAGTAAATTACTTGAAGTCGGGGGTGTTTTTCAGCTCGAATGTAAGGCGTGACAAATTGGTGGAGATTTCAGAAATTCTTGGTGTTCAAGGGGATATTTCAACGAGCAACTATCTGGGATTACCTTCTTTAATAGGACGATCGAAGAAGAGGGTATTTGGTTTTTTAAAGGAGAAAGTTTGTAAGCGAATTGACAGCTGGAAATCTAGGCCTATATCAAGAGCAGGGAAATCCGTTCTCATAAAGAATGTAGCGCAAGCTATTCCGTCCTACTGTATGACGTGTTTCTTACTTCCCAAGACCTTAATTCAGGAGATTGAGAGGCAGTTTAATGCCTATTGGTGGAGTTCAGGGGCTGCTACTAACAAAGGAATTCGATGGCTATCTTGGGAAGGTATGTCTGTTCCTAAATGTAAAGGTGGTATGGGCTTTCGGAATATGTATGATTTCAATTTGGCGCTATTGGGAAAACATATTTGGAGGTGTATTCAAAGTCCAAATCTACTAGTTACTCGGGTTTTAAAAGCAAGGTACTTCCCAAATGTACATATTTTGGAAGCTTCTAAAGGAGTGAAGGCTAGTTTTGTTTGGATGGGCATTTGGCAAGCAAAAGAATCGTTAGCTGAGGACTTTCGTTGGGTAGTTGGGGATGGTCACTCGGTTGTAGCAACGAGAGACCCCTGGTTGGCTCAAAAGAAAGATTTTAAAGTTGATAAGTTGCAAATGTATGAGGGCAGAGACGAGAAAGTGGCGACTCTATTTCTACCAGGTTCTAAAATCTGGGATTCTGGGAGAGTTCGAGAATTATTTAGCAGTGATGATGCTACAGCTATTCTGGCAACGACTGTGCCACAACGTCAAATTGATGATCGAATAGTATGGTCTAGGTCAATTGATGGAATATACATTGTGAAGACCGGTTACCGTGTTTTGCAAAATCGAAATGCTGTTAATTCTAATTGTGCTCAATCAGAAGGCTGGAGCCGTATTTGGCGTCTGACTATCCCTCATAAGGTAAAGATTTTTATTTGGCGCTTTTGCAGAGACAATGTCCCAGTTCGTACAAGACTACAGAGTAAAGGAGTATCCCTGCCATTAGTGTGTCCCATGTGTAATTCTGATATGGAGCATATGCGTCACTTATTTTTTGACTGTCCTTTTGCGTTGAGTTGCTGGCAATCAGTTGGTCTTAGCTATGATTTGAGTGCAGTTCAGTCGGTTTCAGAATGGATGCTTCAGAAAGTTGCGAGTGCTAATCACAAAGAAGTTATCTCTATATGTCTTGTTTTATGGGGGATCTGGTTTTGGCGCAACAAGAAGGTCTGGCAAGATCAAAGCATGAATCCAGCAATTGCTATGGAAAATACATTCAGGATGGTCAAAGAATGGAGAGATGTTCGAGGAAGAGGTACATTGGGCAGCTCTGGAGATAAGGCAAGAGGTTGTAGTGTGAAGAAGTGGCATCCTCCAGAACCAGGGGGGTTGAAACTTAATGTTGATGCGTCTTATTTCCCAGAGCAGGTGTCGTTCTCAGTAGGAATGGTCTTGCGCAATCAGGAGGGTACATTTATTGGAGGTAAGTGTATTTCTCTCCCTCGACCAGCAACTGTGATGGAGGCTGAATGTATAGGGATTAGGGAAGCGCTGTCTTGGATAATGGAGATGCCAGAGAGGAAGGTAATGGTCGAAACAGACTCGTTATTAGCAGCTCGAGCTCTGAACGGAAAATCAGTACATTTACTGGAGGTTGGACATGTTATAGATCATTGCAGAATGATGCTTCATGGCTTACCGTCTGTCAGTTTACGTCATGTTCGAAAGCAAGCCAATAGGGTGGCTCATAGTCTAGCTAGGGTTCCCTGTTCGTTGAATTGCTCTCTTATGTTTTCGTCTCCTCCTACCCATTTGGTGGAGATTATGTTGAATGATTTATTGAAGTAATGAAAGCTTTTAATTTCAAAAAAAAATAAAAAATTAAACATATAATTAAAAGTTCTATTTGAAGCAGAATAGGTGTTTGAATATATAAAGGAGACATATAATTAAATATTTTACTGGAAGCAGAATACTAGGATGGTGGTGACATCTTTTACGATATTCTAAAATTATAAATTTGTTACATAATTTAATTATACTTCTATTAGGAAAATTCATCATAAATCTAATACTATTCTCATAAAAAAAGTCTGCGTATCTAAAAAGAAAAGAATTGATGTTTTAACGTAATAAAAGAATATTCTCATGCGGTAACCCTAAATAAATAAAGGAGTATCTATAACATAAAGAGAAAATAAGATTTTTTTTTATTTTTTTTAAAACTTTATAAATTTTAGAAAATTTAAAGAAAGTAAAAAAATTGAATTCACTCTATTTTTAGGTTTTGATTTTAAGAAATATAAGTTAAGTATCATCAATAATATGTAATCAATATATGTAATGAAGTTAGAATTTTGATTACAAACGAGAGTGGCTCGAAACGTGTTTAACGGGAAGACGGATCACTATTAAAGTTTCTATTAGCTATTAGAATGGACCTACAGTGTCGGTTAAATAATATATGTTAAATTTAGGGTTTTGATCTTAACCAGAGAGTGGCTAAATAGAAATAACCGTGTTTAACGAGAAAGCTGTTCATTAGAGAAGACCGTGTTGAATATTTAAATTTAATATTGATGATATAATAGAAAATAAATATTTTTTAAATTTTTTAGAATTTTAGGATTTTAAATATTAATAACTAAAATATTAGAAGCATGATAGATGTTCAATTTTATGGAGAATAAGAGTTTGAATTTTTACGAACGACATATAATTAAAGTTCTATTGAAATTAGAATATGTGTTTGTAAGGCATATAACTAAGACATATATATATATATATATATATATATATATATATATATATATTAATATGTATTTGTATATGTAAATGTGTATATTGCAGTGTATAGAAAGAGTTCTGGGAAGTATTTGTATATATCAATATTGTTATTTACAAAAGATAGATAAGTACTATATATAGATATCAATGTGCCTAACTAAGACACCAAAGTCTATACTAGGGTGTTATAAGTCCAAGGACGGTGCCTAAATTCAAGGACGGTGCCTAACTATCTTGACACTCCCCCTCAAGTTGATGCATATATATCACTCATGCCCAACTTGCCAATAAGTGGATGTAACATTTTCTTGACCAACCCCTTAGTCAATACATCGGCTAGTTGATCTTCTGATCGTACAAAGTGAATGCTAATGATATCACTATTAATTTTTTCTTTGATAAAATGTCGATCGATCTCGATATGTTTAGTCCGATCATGTTGAACTGGGTTGTGTGCAATATCAATGGCTGCCTTGTTGTCACAATACAACTTCATTGGATTCCCGGATGAAAGGCCTAATTCCTGTAAGAGAAGTCCAATCCATGACAATTCATGCACTCCTTTAGCCATAGCTCTGTACTCTGCCTCAGCACTAGATAATGCAACAACAGGTTGTTTCTTGCTTCGCCAAGTAACGAGGTTACCTCCAACAAACGTGGAATATCCTGACGTGGAACGTCTGTCATCTAGACAACCAGCCCAATCAGAATCTGTATAGCCCTCAATCTCGAGATGATGGTTTTTAGTAAACATCACTCCTTTTCTAGGAGCAGCCTTAAGATACCTTAATATCATATAAACTGCATCCAAATGTGGTTGACGAGGATCATGCATATATCTGCTTACAATTCCCACGGCATATGCTATATCTGGTCGCGTATGTGAAAGATAAATTAGTCTTCCAACCAATCTTTGATACCGGGGTCTATCGACAATGTCACCTGTTTCTCCACAAAGTTTATGATTCGCTTCTATAGGAGAATCTGTAGGTCTACATCCTAACATACCTGTTTCATTTAAAAGGTCAAGTGTATACTTTCGTTGTGAAAGGAAGATACCACCTGAACTTCTGGAGACTTCAATGCCAAGAAAATACTGTAGTTTTCCCAAATCCTTCATCTCAAATTCGGAAGCAAGTCTCCGTTTAACATCCGTAATCTCACATGTGTCATTGCCAGTGATCACAATATCATCAACATAAACAATCAAGACTGTGATCTTTTCCCCCTTTCTTTTTACAAACATTGTGTGATCCGAATTGCTCTGTTTATAGTCAAATTTGACCATTGCCTTTTGAAATTTGCCAAACCAAACTCTTGGGGACTGCTTCAATCCATAAATAGTCTTCTTCAATTTGCATACCTTCCCGATGGTTGCAGCTGTAGAAAATCCAGGTGGGATATCCATGTAGACCTCTTCTTGTAGGTCTCCATGTAAAAATGCATTTTTTACATCCAACTGTTGAAGTTCCCATCCAAGATTTGCTGCACATGAAATAAGGACTCGAATAGAAGCCATTTTTGCCACTGGAGCAAAAGTTTCCTGATAATCACTCCCATAAGATTCAGTATACCCTTTCGCCATAAGTCTTGCTTTGTACCTATCAATCAACCCATTAGGCTTTTGTTTCACAGTAAACACCCATCTGCATCCTATTACCTTTCTTTCAGCAGGAAGATGAGTTAACTCCCAAGTGCCATTATGTTTCAAGGCATTCATTTCTTCTATCATAGCATCTTTCCATTTAGGATCACATAAAGCATCCTGCCAAGTATGTGGAACAGAAACACTAGACAAGGGTGATACAAAAGCAAGTGAAGAAGGAGATAATGCATTATAAGAAACAAAGTTCGAGATAGGATGGTTAGTACAAGAACGTGTACCCTTTCTTAAAGCAATAGGAAGATTAAGAGTTGGATCAAGAGTGTTACCGTTATCAGACTCAATTATAGGAGCTATAGGATCTGCCTCGAGGTCAGAGGTCTCTGGATGTGGTAAAGTGGTGACATCTTCATTGTTCCGCCTAGAATATGTAATCAAATCTGGCCTGTCAAACCTATTTAGATCATCTAACTCACTACCCAAACGTGGAGGTGTGGATGATGTGTTTGGAATGGTGTTTGGCACATTGATGAATGGAAGGAATTGAGACTCCTCTATCGCTTTACTATCAAGACTGTGTTGGTTAATCTCCCCCTGAAGCAAGGAGGAGGATCCGGGAGAGAAGTAAGAAATAGACTCCCAGAAAGTAACATCGTGACTGACATATGTGCGATGTGAGGGAGGATGATAGCACTTATACCCCTTTTAAGTTGGTGTATAACCAATGAAAACACAGCGGAGAGCACGAGAATCAAGTTTATCCCGAGAGGGAGAATGATTATGAACAAAGCATACACTCCCAAATAACCGAAGAGGCAATGGATGAGACGAAGGTGCAGGAATAAAGGACAATGGTGTTCTGAATTGTAGTACACTTGAAGGAAGACGGTTGATCAGATATGCAGCAGTCATGACTGCCTCACCCCAAAGATATTTAGGGACATCCATAGTTAATATGAGGGACCGTGCTACCTGTTGTAAGTGACCAATTTTCATTTCAGCAACTCCATTTTGCTGAGAGGTTTTAACACATGTAGTTTGATGAATAATACCCCACGTGTCCAAATAAGATGTAAACATTCCGGCATACTCGGTACCATTATCACTTCGCAAAATTTTAACAGAGGCATTGAACTGTGTTTGTATCATGTGGTGGAAGGATTTAAAACATCCGAATACTTCACTTTTGTGTTTAAGAAGGTATACAAAAGTAAGTCGAGAATGACAATCAACAAAGACAACAAACCACCTATACCCATCATGTGTAGGATGACTAAATGGACCCCAAACATCAGTATGAATAGTAGAAAAAAGAGTAGGACTTCTCTTATTTCTAGATGGATACGGTGACCTTTTATGTTTGGCTAATTCACATGGTTCACAAAAAAATTCTTCCTTTTTACATTTTGATGCTAAATTCGGAAAGAGATGCGACAGAACACCAAATGAAGGATGACCTAATCGTCTATGCCATTTATACAAGGACTCTAAACTGGGATTAGATTTAGATGAAACCTGATAACTTGTTGATGGCGAAACAAAATTCCCTTCCATAATATAGAGGCCATCTATCACTTTACCACTACCAAGGACCTTGCCTGTCGCCAGATCCTGAAAAACACAGTGAGAAGGGAAAAAGGTTACTGAACAATTAAGATTTTCAGTAATACATTGAACCGATAATAAGTTCACTGATAAAGAAGGAACATGTAAGACAGATGATAACAGTAATAATGGAAGAGAATAGGAAGTCCCCTGTCCTTGAACAGGTATATGAGTTCCATTAGCAATTCGAACAGTGCTTATTCCACTGATTGAGTGATATGACTGTAGTAAACTGGAATTGAAAGTCATATGTTCCGACGCTCCCGAGTCAATGATCCATGAATTAGGTGACTTGTGAGAGACAGAATGACAAGAAATACTCGAATAAAAAGTATTTGTCGGTACATATGAGGCTGCAGTCTTCAACTTTATATCAGAAACCAACTGTCGAAAAAACTTGAGGTCCGAAATAGTTAGGCCGGAGTGAGTTCCAGAAAAATCCTCTTTCATCATGCTAAATAAATCCGGAATAAAATACCCGAAAAATATTTATCCAACAATTATAGTCAAGTCTTAACTTGAACTAAATCAATATTTTATGGACACAAAAAAAAACCCTTAACAGGCCCGGATTTTGTTTAAAAGAAACTCAAATACTTCTTTTTCCAATTGACCCATCGCTATAAATAAAGGCCCAGTGACAGAGAGGCCCACAAACTTAATAGCCCAAATCTTTATGAGCCTAACCCTTTTAAAGTTAGCCCACTAGATATGTCAGATAACATAACAACCCAAGCTGTCCTTTTTTTTCTTTTACAACAGCAGATATATATACGTGTATCTATCCCTTTTTTTTATCAAGCAAGAAGATTTTAATAAAACTTCTATTTATACTTTTGAGCCCTGTTAAACCCAAACATGTATAAATATATCTCAGCAGTGTATACTATCAATTATCAATTAGCCCAATCAACAAAATCAATGTAAACTTCCTGATGTATATAAAAGATGTTACCAGCAGTGGTTGTACATGAAGATGACTATATGGACTCCACTAGTCATAGACTCACAGAGTTGTAGTTGGGTCTTTTTACTGAGTTGACTCAGTGTGTTAACTCGCGGATAGGCCCTGAGATTGCTGAATACCAGATCGCTGACACGGTTCCCTTAAGAAGCTATGCCGTGAAAAATTACAGGTTGTTTGGTAATCTTCTTCAACCGATCTGAGTTTGGCTGAGATTTGTTTAATGGTTCAAAACTGAAAATTTTCAAAAAACCCTGTTCTTCTTAAAGAATTGCAGGTGGGTTTTAAGAATGAAAGCAACCTGCCTCTTCTTTAGTTACCATGCTCTGATACCATATTAATATGTATTTGTATATGTAAATGTGTATATTGCAGTGTATAGAAAGAGTTCTGGGAAGTATTTGTATATATCAATATTGTTATTTACAAGAGATAGATAAGTACTATATATAGATATCAATGTGCCTAACTAAGACACCAAAGTCTATACTAGGGTGTTATAAGTCCAAGGACGGTGCCTAACTATCTTGACAATATATATAAAGGGTTTGATTCAAATGAGAACCACTATCTAAAAGAGAATCGGAGAACCATTGGATCCTACTGTAGAACCTATTTTGTTTGGTAATAAAAATATAGTGTGTCCCGCTATTGAATTTCAAAGTTATGCACATGAAATTAAAATTTTTACAATTGAACTTGCTTCTTCTACAAAGTTCTACAACTGAACTTACTTACCATTGAGTTCTACTGCAAATTCATTTTGTTTCGTATTAAAAATAGTGTTCTGCTACTGAATTTCAAAGTTATTCACATGAAATTAAAAGTTCTACAACTGAACTTGCTTTTTTACAAAATTCTACAAATGAACTTACTTTTTTAACAAACATTCTGTAGCTGAACTTAAAAGCCTGAATTTAAAGTTATGCACATGAAAGTATAATTTCTACAAATGAACTTGCTTCTTCTACAAAGTTCTTCAACTGAACTTAGTTACCATTGGGTTTTAGTGTAGAATCTATTTTGTTTCGTACTAAAAATATAGTGTCCAGCTAGTGAACTTCAAAGTTTTGCACATGACATTAAAAGTTCTACAATCGAACTTGGTTTTTCTACAAAGTTCTACGACTGAACTTACTTTTTTCAACAAATATTTTGTTGCTGAACTTAAAAGTTATGCATCTGAATTGTGAAGTCAAACATATAAATTATAAAGTTCCGCTACAGAACTTATTAGAGTTCTCAGGTTCTCAATTTAGTGTGGTTCTCCATAGAGAGTGACCCGGTGCTTCTCACTGAGTAACCAAATAAAATGAGTAACTTCGGAACTAGAATCATCACCATCCAATACAAAAAAAAATTAGTGGATCAGATGTATCTTGCACCTACGTTGTACACGTGCATGATAGAACTAAACAACAATTATTTTGTAGTTTGAATACTTTTTCCTCCTGTAACATCCTGTAGCATCCTGTACTTTATGTGTACTAACTTTTACATATTTTTTTGTTATGATTTTTATTTAATTTTTATCTGGTTCAACATAAAGAATCTAATTTTTATATAATTCATAAATTTTGTTTTTAATATACATATGAAATAATATAAACAAAGAACACATTAAAATGTTTTGTTTTATAACTATCAAAATAATGTTTTATTCTCGGCAAAAAAAACAATGTTCTATTTTTTATTCAATAATTTTTTTTAATATTTTTTTCAATTTTCAAAAATTAAATACGGAACCTAATCATTTTTATAATTTATGAATTGTATTTTTAATATACAATATTTAATATTGTATAAAATAAAGAACGACTCTTTGTAAACATTATTTAAAATACAGAACACAAGTTTTGCATATAATGAACATGAATTATTTATTTATATAATTCTAATTTTTTAATATAAAAAGCATGTTCTGTATTTAAAATAAATTTACAGAACAACAGGTGTGTCCTGTATAAATTACATAAATCATGCATATTTTGGAATTAAATGAATTTTTAATTTTGATTGAGTTAAAGGAGACGATAAGAAAATTCTAAATTTAAATTTAAAATACAGAACATCTACAACTTTAATTTCTAGACTCTGAAACTTAGAATCTGTACAATGACAGTAAAAAAAGACACGTAAATAAGGTGTCTTTACTGTAGTTTATTTAACAAAATTTATGTATTATATAACTTAATATTAGTGTTTTGTATTCCATATTCCATATTTTAATAAACTAAAATTTAGTGTTCTGTATTTAGAAAACTGATTTTTTGTTCTGTAAAAAAATCTGCATTCAATAGTTATTCTAAATTTTTGTAAACTGATATATTTATGTTGTGAATATGTGAAATATTTATGTTATGTATTTAGTAAAGAAATATGTAATTTAATAGAAAAAACAGTAAACATTAGGAAGTTGGTATATCAGACAGTTAAATTGTGGGTATGTATACACCTATCAATATGTTATGTTGCGTGGTAAGAAGTTTTTGTTTTATTTTAATCTTGATCGTTGATTCATTTTTAATCTAATGGCTTGTATTTAGTTACCAAGTTACTCAATTAAAATAGTTCCTAATTGAATTAATATATATATATATATATAGGGTCTTGTTCTAATAGAAACTAACTTAGAATAAAAACTAGAAACTAAACCTAAATTAAATATTTCAAGCTAATTTGATGACCAAATTAGGGGTACTCCAATACAAAAAACGTTTAAAATTATTGTCTCTATTCAACAAAAAAATAAAAAAATAAAAAAATATAAAAAAAAAGTTACTGTTCACGTGATGATGTGGCACGTGAACAGTAACTTTTTTTTAAATTTTTTTTTTTAAATTTTTGTTGAATAGAGCCAAGAATTTTAAACGTTTTTTGTGAAGGTGCCCCTAGCGGGGCCATTAAAATAAATGAAATATAATTTATTTAGTATAGGTTTCTAGTTTCTATTCTAAGATTGGTTTCTATTTGAACGCTAGCATATATATATATATATATATATATATATATATATATATATATATATATATATATATATATATATATATATATATATATACATACATAGGGTCTTGTTCTAATAGAAACTAAATTAGAATAGAAACTAGAAACCAAACCAAAATTTAACATTTCAAGCTAATCTAATGATCAAACAAAAAAGGTATAATAATCTACCCTCTATTCAGTAAAAAATAAAAAATATTGTTCACACTGATGACATGGCAGTGACGTCATCGCGTGAACAGTAATTTTTTTTTACAGAGCATTGGGGAGTTAATTTATGACATTTTTTGTGAAGGTGCCCCTAGCGGGGCCCTTAGAATGAATGAAATATAATTTATTTAGTGTTGGTTTCTAGTTTCTACTCTAACTTTGGTTTCTATTTGAACGCTAGCCTATATATATATATATATATATATATATATATATATACGTATCTTTTTTCCCAAAAATCCTTTATTTTAACTTTTTTATACAAATTAATTATACTTGCATTAGAAAAATATATTTATAACTTCAATGTAATTCCCGTAATGAAAAGTCTTCGTATTTAAAACAAATATATGTGTTAACATAATAGAAAGACATTCCCATGGGGAAGCTGTAAATAAACACAGGAATATCTATATTATACATAAAATATATAATATACTTTCTGTAACGCCTCAACTTCCCAATACTGAAAATATACTTTTTATAATAAAATAGACTTTGATACAGAGGAATTTTAGAAATTTTCGGCATGAAGTATTCGTAAATCGGACTATCCACCTGTATTTCAACCCAAACCAAATTCCAATTCACAATCTCAAATAAATTTAATACACCAACGATTCCTTACCGAGGATCGATTCCAGGTTATGGTATGAAACAAGAATCTAAACTATACAAATTATTACAATTTCTTTCACTACTCTGAATACAATTACTATACCGTCTAATCTGTAGCTTAATTCCAATCCGTGCTTACCCGCTCCGGCTTCAAACTTTATCTTGTATAGAGTGTCTCCTCGCTCTCATATGATTTGTAAGATGTAGACATCCACCCTTAATCCTAACTGAAAGGTTAGGGAAAATAAAGCAAGAGTGAGCCAACAACGCTCAGCAAGTATTCAATATAGTGAAACAACAATATTTCAATGATTCATTGATGAGCAATATCAATGACCAAACTATCTCAAAGGAATAACTAAATTTCTATCATAGCATAAAACTTTCCATCAAAACATACTTTTCATAAAACTTTTTAAAAACATTTAAGTTGATTGTATTATTATCCTGATTACGGACAATACGGGTGATCAGCCACGTAGAGTCCCCTTTCCTTTGAAATTGGGTTCCCAATTATGCAACACATTGGCCTTTAATGCTAGACTAAGGGAACCACCCTTAGCCTCTTACGCTAAACAAAAAGTGCTGGACTAGGGGAACCACCCCTAGCCTCTTACGCTTCTCCAATCTATAAAATCTTTAAAAACTTTAAAACATTTCACTTTTAAGACCTTTATACTCACTGATAACAGATCAGCCCAGTATAAGCCATTTTAAAAACATCTTTAATTAATAGTCCATTTTAATGAGCAACAATAAAAGATTTAGGGACATGGAATCATTCGATATAAGGAATCATAAATGGCAAAGCAATAAAATTAAACTAAGCATGATATTGTTCTGTAAGACAGAATTACGAATCAACAAATCTGCAAGGCAAAATCGTATATCAACAAGGAAATATAAATCAATGAAATAACGGAGCAATTATTAAGATACTAGGATTTGAACAGCAATTATAGAGAAATCAGGGAATACAGAGAATTCGAAGTTCAACAGAAAATTTAAGTTACTGTACTGATTATGACCACTCATTTCAAAGATTATCAATTGATGAGAATCCGTTGCAAAGTTTGAACTAACATAAAAGATTCGAATAAATTAAAACGAAGATTTAAGAAATTCCCAATTACTTAAGGTCTCACTCTTGTCAACTAAGCACTCATAGGCTTTAGCTACCAGAACCGGCATGACAATAATGAGTTTAAATAATTAAGAAGATCTCAATTCATTCTTGGCTTTAACCGTCACTGAGCAACACATGCTTCAACGATAGTATAAACCTCGAATTAATTTACAATAATTTGAAGAAAAATGCTCTTTGAAGAATATTAATATAGACGAGGAATATTTATATAAAATAATTTTAAAAGAATCATCACCTGAACGATAGGTGAAGAGAATAAACAATGACAGAATAATTTGAGAATGTATGTTCATGAATTAATAGAAGAAGAATGTCACTGGAAATAAAAATAAAAGGTACAGACACTAGCAAAATAATTTGGAAAGAATAACATAAAATTAACGGATCAGGTTCACATTATTAGGACTAGAAACGAAAGGTATAGATGCTTGCAAGAAAAGATTTCGAAAGACACAAATAAATAATACAAAAGGTTTCACATCACTTGAACAATAAGTGAGGGATAGTAAACTTGCCTGAATACACAGGGTTTCCATTTCCAATACTTTAACACTTTATCACTTTACATCCGTCTCTACTTCTTTATATTCCACCTTTCTTCGATCACACATCCATCTTTTCTTTATCACTTGTCAGCCCCGATAAGTATCTCCTCCCTCTACATTCCATCTACATATACACTGGCTCTTAGCTGGCCTCCTATGCGTACCTATATACAGGTAAAGTACTACTTCAGTACACTTACAATCTTAATTATCTACTCTATTCTACCCAATCGTGTCCTATTACGCTTTACAACTTAACACATATAGCATACACTGATCATATTCTTAAATTAGTAATATATAACCACAAAATCATATAAGCACTTAGCACGTAATATCTACTTACACTTATATCTTGTAGCGTACATATAACATTTACACACCAGAAATCTTTATCAAAATTTATAAAATAATTCTAATAAAAATTGGACTGCACCTCCTTTATAATATGACTTAACCTGTAAGAAATACTATTAACCCCATTCAATAACCAAATATCCTTTGCTTCAATACAATACACAATCATACCCATTCATACTAATGTACCTCATTTGTACATTTCTGACAATCCTAAATTTGATACATAACGTACATATACCACAGTTCCACCAAAATGTACATCCAATTTCTATTATCCTTAAAATCAAGTCAATATCCACAATATTAATTTAGCAATTATAATTATCACTTTACTTATAACAGACCAATTACGAACCAATTATCTAACCATATTAATTAGCTGTGACAATCACACAATCCGAATATTATTCTACTAATAACATGTAGACTATACTCGTGAGAAATGAAATCAATATTTTTATGAAATTTTGACGGCATCCCCTTTGTACGGGTAGCCTACCAGTCGGACACTACCGACACAAAATCAACAGCAATCACCTTCGAACTATATTCACAATCGATCTCTATTATACCCATAGTACATAAACCAGTAACAAGCAAATTCAAATTTACAAATATCCTAATTACTGAACAATTCTTCATATAATCCAATTATACAATACCGAATACATAATTCAAAAATTAAATACACGGATTTAAAAATGTCTCGTAATTCATAGAATAATTATACCAAGAATTCAAGACCAAATTCGGCTTTCTAATTCTATCCAGACCAACTCAATATATATATATATATATATATATATATATATATATATATATATATATGTAGTCACCAAAAACTTCAAGGAAACTCAGGTAATCCAAAGAAGGCTTTAATTCGAACCACAACAACAATCAATACCTTAGCAATGAAAGCCCCAATCTCTACCCACACCTCGTATAAGACATAAACACGCAACGAACACACACAGTACCCAATTCGATATTGCTAGAAATCAGGGATCTGATAGATTTTTAGTTATAATCATTGTGATCTGCTAGTTAAGATTAGTTGCTAGAATCAAGTTAGTAATTGTTACTGCCTTGTACAGGCCATGTAAATCCTCTATATATTTTGTACATGTAGTGAATAGCATATACAAGTAAAAATATTGAATACAATTGTGTTTATGATCATGGTATCAGAGCCACCTTCAATATCTACTTAATCATATAGAAATTGAAGTTTGGTCCTGTATTCACAATTGTCTTTTTTTTCTTCCGCTACAAAATTTCTTTTTTATTGTTTATATCACTATGGGTAATCCATCAGATAGTGGTGAAAATTCTTTAAAAAAGAATGAATCAATCCAGATATAAGAAACGTATTCCTTAATCACTCCAGAACGTCTTGATGGTACCAACTATATTGAGTGGTCTCTAAACGCTCAAAATAAAATCCGTGGGAGAAAGCGATGGGGTTTTATCTCTGGTACAAAGGTTGCACCAACAGATGTTAAGTCGGAGGAATACGAAACTTGGGAGGATGAAAATTATTTAGTCAAATCTTGGCTTCTTGATGCAATGACAAAGGAAACGAGGTCTCTTTTTCTTCGACTGGCTACAGCAAAAGAGATCTAGGAGGCAGTAAAACAAACATATTCTGTTGATCAGGATGCATCAAGAGCTTATCAATTACATTGTGAGGTATTTTCAATTAAACAAAATGGTGGATCTATCATCACTTATTTTGGAAAACTGCATAAAATATGGCAGGAATTGGATGATATTGATAATTGTATCATGGAGTGTGCCAAAGACATTGAAAGATATAATACGAAAGTTAACTCTGAACGTTTGTATGTTTTTTTGGCCGGACTTGATGCACAACTTGATGGAGCTCGAGGTCGTGTACTTGCCACAAAACCTCTCCCTGACATCCATAGTGCTTATGCCCTGATCTGTTCAGAAGCGAATAGACAGGGTGCTATGCTTGGAGAAATGATCGAAGAAGGGGCAGTCATGGTCTCCCGGAGAATACCAGTATCTAAAAAGGACTGTAAGTGTACTCACTGTAATGGTATCGGTCATACTGTTGATACTTGTTTTCGTATTCATGGGTATCCGGATTGGCATCCAAAAAGTAAAAAGACGATATCATCTACAACTAAAGAGGATGATGGTAGCTCTAAAGGGAATCTAGTGAGTACATCAGGATTTGCGGCTAAATCAGGTACCTTTTTTACTGGAAGTAATGATTGGATAATCGACTCCGGTGCAACGGATCATATGACTTGTGATCGTAATAAATATAGCCACTTTTCCTTTAGAAGCCTTAAAAGTAGTATCACTAATGCAAATGGGGTATCTTCCCCTGTTGTTGGAATTGGTACAGTATCATTATCTCCAACTTTAAGTATTAGAGATGTTTTATATGTGCCATCTTTAGATTACAATCTTCTCTCGGTTGAAAAGCTAACAAAAACTCATAACTGTTTTGCTTTTTTCCCCATGCTCATTGTTCTTTTCAGGACATCCATACCAAGGAGACGATTGGCAGTGGTAAGAAAGTTGGAGGATTGTACTATCTGGAAGACAAGCCTCAGTATTCTGGTGAAGAAAGACAACAAGCTTCTTTGGTAAAAGATGATCGAATAAATAAAAAAGAAGAAATATGGTTGTGGCATAAGAGATTAGGACATCCATCTTTCTCTTATCTTAGAAAGTTATTTCCTTCTTTGTTTACCGAATTTGATTTATCAGATTTTCAGTGTGAAACTTGTGTAATGGCAAAGAGTCATCGTACTACATTTTATTTGAGTGGCAATAAAGCAAATTCTCCATTTTCTTTAATTCATTCAGATGTTTAGGGTAATTACTACTCATAATGGAATGCGATGGTTTGTAACTTTTGTTGACGATTGCACAAGAATGACTTGGATTTATCAGTTAAAATACAAGAGTGATGTGCAATCTGTTTTTAACCTATTTCACCACATGATAAAAATACAATTTGAAACGTCAATAAAGGTCCTTCGTTCTAACAATGGAGGAGAATACTTCAAACAAGAATTAAGAGATTTCTTGCAATCAGAAGGCATTATTCATCAAACATCTTGTACTCATTCACCTCAACAAAATGGTATTGCTGAGCGGAAAAATAAACAATTGTTAGAAGTTGTCCGTGCTTTATTGTTAGAGGTAGGGGTGAGTATTCGGTTTTAACCGAACCGAACCGAATTTTAATTCGGTTAACCGAAACCGAAATTCCAGAAAAATCCGAACCGAAAACCGAACCGAAATAAATTCGGTTTTTAACCGAACCGAAATATTTATTTCGGTTATTACCGAAAACCGAAAATATAAAACCGAAATTTGAGAAAAGTTGCTGTAATTACAAAATATATCCAGACAATTTGAGACAATATGTATATGTTCCATGTACTCAATTTCAAAGCTGGACCAAATGATAGAATAAACCCTCAAATTCATATTCTCAATGCATCCATGACTAGTAAAGTATTGCGAAGAGCCGGAGATCTCAAATTTTGATGCCTAGTTATTCAAAACTTACAACTTTTTATGGAATGGTATATTATTTAAATATAAAGTGCAAGTTCCCTTACCAGTAGTACTAGTATATTGTTTTGTTTACTTGCTAGCGTGCCAAAAGTTGAATTATTTGGGTTCTCAAAGCTTGACTCTACTTGTCTATTAAAGAGACGAGAGAGTGAGTGACCTGTGACTCGGTAATAAGTAATAACTTATTCAAATATAACTTTATGTAATATTTTATTAATATATTAAAAATTCGGTTTTTATTTCGGTTATTCGGTTAACCGCGGTTAAAAACCGAACCGAACCGAAAACCGAAATTTCTGAAAAACCAGAACCGAAAACCGAACTGAATTGTTAAATTCGGTTAACCGAACCGAAATTATTTCGGTTATTCGGTTCGGTTTTCGGTTAACCGGACCGAATGCTCACCCCTAGTTAGAGGGAAATGTTCCATGTAGATTTTGGGGTGAAGCTTTGAATTCAGCAGTTTGCTTGATTAATAGAACTCCGTCGAGTGTTCTTAATTTCAGAAGACCGTTAGATGTATTCTCTGATCATCACTCTCTTCCACCAATAGTGAAACTAGCTCCCAAAATTTTTGGATGTATAGCCTACGTTCATTTATATTCACACCAACGGACTAAACTTGAGGCTCGTGCTCTAAAGTGTGTGTTTGTGGGATATGGTCTCACTCAAAAGGGTTACAAGTGCTATGATCCGATCTCAAAAAAATTCTTTGTTTCCATGGATGACACTTTCCATGAACTAGAATTCTTTTATAAAAAGGCATCCAACGATTCATTGCTTCAGGGGGAAAAATCAGAAGAAGTTTTTAATCATGAATATTTAGAAGCATTTGTTCCACTAAATTCAGGATATCCTTCCAAATGAGAGCAATAGTGAAGTACAAGATATAATTACCATGGAATCTGAAACTCTAAATTCTCAGGAGAACTCAGAAGAAGATTGTCCAGAAGACTCTCTCCATGATAATACAAGTCCTGCCACTACACAATCACCGAGTCAATCGTCTTCTGAAATTTCATTAGAGGTACATACTACTGCTCAATCTAATGTTGATAATGATAATACTCAGTCTCAATATCATCTTCCACCTCGCTTAAATCGGGGTGTACCACCTACTAGATATGAGCCTGACCTTAAAGCCAAAATAAAATATCCCATTAGTAATTATGTATCTTCTGAAAAGTTGTCCAAGTCATATGCATCTTATGCATCACAATTATCTTCTACCTCTATTCCTAATAAATTACAGGATGCTTTAGAAGATGCCAAATGGATTGAAGCTATGACTAAAGAAATGTCAGCCCTTGAAAAAAATGCTACTAGGGAGATGGTACCATTACCAAAAGGGAAGAAGACTGTGGGATGTAGATGGGTTTTTCCGGTCAAACAAAAATCTGATGGAACAATAGAAAGATATAAAGCGAGGCTCATTGCGAAAGGCTACACACAATCATATGGGGTTGATTATCAAGACACATTTGCACCTGTTGCAAAACTGAACACAGTAAGAGTAGTGTTGTCATTAGCGGCTAATCAAGATAGACCACTCCTTCAGTTCGATGTAAAAAAATGCTTTTTTGCATGGTGAACTCAACGAAGAGGTGTACATGGACCCTCCACCAGGAATCCAAAAGTACTCGAACACTAAAATGGTGTGCAAACTTCTGAAGACATTGTATGGTTTAAAACAATCTCCCAGAGCTTGGTTTGGTAAATTTACGAAGTCTATGAAGAAGTTCGGTTACAAACAAAGCAACTGTGATCATACTTTGTTTTTCAAACGTAGAAATGGTAAAATTTCTATCTTAATAGTCTATGTTGATGATATGGTGGTAACTGGCGATGATATAGATGAAATCACGAGGTTACAACAATACTTAGCCTCGGAATTTGAAATGAAATAACTTGGTGACCTCAAGTACTTTCTCGGAATCGAAGTAGCAAGATCCAAGAACGGTATTTTTCTGTTTCAGAGAAAATACGTGTTAGACATGTTAACTGAGACGGGAATGCTTGGATGCAAACCTGCTAGTATTCCTATTGAACAAAATCACAAGTTATTTCATTGTCAAGATGAAGCGTTAATTGACAAACAAAGGTATCAACGACTTGTGGGAAAATTAATTTACTTAGCTCACACCAGACCAGACATTGATTATGTTGTTGGTGTGCTTAGTCAATTTATGCATGATCCTCGTAAACCTCACATGGATGTTGTGGAACAGGTTTTGCGATATTTGAAATCTGCTCCAGGTAAAGGCTTACTCTTTACTAAAAATAGTCATCTAAATATAGAGGGATATACGGATGTAGACTGGGCAGGTTCAGCTGATAATCGGAGATCAACTTCAGGATACTTTACTTTTGTAGGTGGAAACCTTGAGACGTGGAGAAGTAAAAAGCAAGCTGTAGTATCAAGGTCAAGTGCAGAAGCTGAATTTAGAGGCATGGCACTGGGAGTCTGTGAGTTACTGTGGCTAAGAAATTTGTTAAGAGATCTGGGAATCAAATCTAAAAGTGCAATGAAACTGTACTGTGATAACACCTCAGCTATAGAGATTGCTCATAATCCGGTACAACATGACAGAACGAAACATGTAGAAGTTGATAGACATTTTATCAAGGAAAAACTTGAAGCTCAGATTATTACATTTCCTTTTGTGACGTCTCAGAATCAACTTGCTGATATGCTTACTAAAGCTGTTGCAGGCAGATCCTTTACTCACTCGTTATGCAAGTTAGGCATGTATGATATTTATGCTCCAACTTGAGGGGGAATGCTAGAAATCAGGGATCTGATAGATTTTTAGTTATAATCATTGTGATCTGCTAGTTAAGATTAGCTGCTAGAATCAAGTTAGTAATTGTTACTGCCTTGTACAGGCCATGTAAATCCTCTATATATTTTGTACATGTAGTTAATAGCATATACAAGTAAAAATATTGGAGTACAATTGTGTTTATGATCAGATATACACACACAAACATCACCACTTACCACGCACACTTGACTATACTCGTACAAGCCACAAACACACGGCCATACATTGCAGTCCTGTTGAACAACACACAGTAACTATAGACGCAACAGCATACACACACGTATCCACAAATAGAGTTCATGAACAGGGGAGGGGAAGCACAGTTTACCCACGCACACACACCCTGCGGCAAGATCACATACACAGACAAACTCGAATTACCACACACCCACGCAGTATTAACACACACACGCGCACTCTACAAACACCCACACCACTATCACAGTACATCATCACCGTTGTTCGACATAACCTAACAATCTGCCCAGCTACTGCAGCACACACAACACCATATATACATACGTATATGCCAAAAGTATTTTGGGGAAAAAGAAGGATTTATGGGAAGATAAAATCGGGAGAGAGAGATTGAATCGATAGAGAGGGATGGGGGAGAGAGAGAGAGAGAGAGAGAGAGAGAGAGAGAGAGAGAGAGAGAGAGAGAGAGAGAGAGAGAGAGAGAAGAGGTTTGAGAGAAGTCGAGAGATTCCAGAGAGTTCTTCAAAGAAACTTGACTGAAAAATGAAATTGGGGGTGTTGAATATCTGGTAATTAAGGATTAAAAAGGAAATGGATTTTCTAATTAAACCATTTGAAATATTTGATGAAATAGAAAAATAATTAAATGATATTTGAAAAATAAATATCATAAAAAATCATTTCTAAAATGTAGAATATGAATTTAGCTATCTCCCCATATTTTTAAAATATTTATAGGATCAAAATCGAATTAAATATGAATTTTACAAATTTTGATATTTTAAATGCAATATAACTCGTAAAATCATTTTAAAATCCTTAAACACCCAAAATAATTCTCACAATAATTTTAAAAACTAAATAATAATACAAGGATAATGTTACAAAAGATTTCGTGATTTTTAATAACTCTGATGGTTTTATAAAAATTTTCGAAGATCAATAATGCATAATTTAAATATATTTTTAATCACAAAAATTCAAATAAAAATACACGGACCTACTCGACACACATACATCACCATATAAACATGTAAACATGATGTCACATTTACATATATTTAACATCAAAAAAATTTCACACCATATAATTCACAGTTAATATTTAAATAATAATATTTATATATTTATAAATACGATATTTTCTAGGGCGTTATACTTTCATCTTTTAAAAATTCATAAATATTCGAAAGTTTGGAAAATGTTAAAGTTTAAATTTATTTTCTTTTAAAGTTTTATTTTTAAGAAAAAACAAGTTATTTTATAAGATAAGTATCATCAATAATATGTAATGTAATTAGAATTTTGGTTCCAGATAAGAGCCACTCGAAACGTGTTTAAGACGGCTCATTAGAAAAGATTGTATTAGCTTATAGAATTTGATACTGATGTCATAATTTTTTAATTTTACGGTTCGATTTTTATGGATAAAAATTAATGCATGAATCTTTATAATATACGTTAAAGTTGGGATTTCGATTATAACGAGAGAGCGGCTCAATCGAAAGAATCGTGTTTAACAAGAAATCGGTTCATTAGAGAAAATTATATAACTATTAAATTCAGTATTGATAATATAATATAACGTAAACATGTATTGAAATTTTTTAAAAAAATTGTAAGGTCGTCGCCAAGCGCGATTTATGGACTAGTTATTATCTAAAATTCATGTATATTACATTTGGAAAGTTTTATTCTGAACAATATTCACTGAATCCCGCTGCTTGAACCGCATGCTTAGATGAAATGCAGATTAAAACTTTATAGTACAAAATCGAAATTTTCAAAAAAAAAAAAAAAACCTTATATTGAAGACAGTCTGCAGGTAAAGGAACAAATGTGCAATAAAATCAAACTGGATTAAGGAACAACCGGAGTTGCTAAAGCACGAAGGGGGTGAAGCTTTGCTAGAGTGAGGCCAAACTTATCCTCCATGTTCAACTCCTCTGATGCAACACCACCTTGAAGTTTCCAGTCAAAACAATTTATAAGGGAGCCTAACATGACTGGCACCATTCTCATCGCCAATGGCAATCCAGGACATATCCTTCGACCTGCACCAAATGGAATCAGCTCATAATCATGGCCATTAACATCAATTTCAGAGTCCATGAACCTCTCTGGTTGAAAACACAAGGGATTTTTCCATAGCATTGGATCCCGTCCAATAGCCCATGCATTGACTAGCACTTGTGAATTCTTTGGAATAGTGTAGCCACAGAGTTTAACTTCATCTTTTACTCGGCGTGGTAATAAGAAGGGAGCTGATGGGTGTAACCTTACAGTTTCTTTCACAATGCATCGCAAATAAACCAACTTAGAAATGTCTGCTTCTCCTATGATCTTGCCCTTTCCAATCACTTGGTTCAGCTCAGCTTTTGCCTTCGCTAATATTGTTTCTGGATGTTTTAATATCTCAGCCATCCCCCATTCCACAATACTTGAAGTTGTGTCTGTTCCTGCAACAAATAAATCCTGCATATAAGACAAAGTGAATGTTCCGAATTACATCGAGTTGGTACAGATAAGACAATTATGATTATTTGATAACATATCTTTGAGTTGAATGATACAAATTATATTAAATTAAGTCAAAATATATGTAATTGTAATGGTGGACCGCTGTATATTTAATCCAAGAATGACCTCTAAATACAAGTTTATACATAAAATCAACATACATTTTGTAATGCTACTAATCCTCAAACAATTCAGATTCTAAGGATTCATGTGACCTAAAATGTCCATTACTGATTAAAACATGAGGATAAAAAGAACTTACCATGAACAAGTGTTGGATGTGAGTTTTATCAATCTCATTTGTTTGTTGTAGTATTAGAAGTTCATCAAGCACGTCCTTCGCACTAGTATCCTGAGAGAAGTTTCCCAATCTCTTCATCTCCAAGCGTTCATTTACCAGACCATCAAATAACTCAATTAACTTCTCAGAATAGGCGGTCATTCGCAGCTTTATACCTTGTGGATCAATCCATTTGAGAAAAGGAAAAAGATCTACCAAATTAGGCTTGCCTGCCTCAACCATAATATTCCACACTAAGTCCCTGAACTCCTTACAATCCGAATTGTCATACGAATCTGTCATATCCTTGGAAAATATAGTGCTTGACAAAAGATTCAGCGAAGTTAGAAAAGCAGCGCGACCAATATCTACAGCCTCCCCACTTTGGCTACACTTTTCACAGTATTTAATAAGATCATGCACCTTACTACTTCGTAGATGCTGATTTTTATCAAGCTTGTTAGCTGTAAATACATACGAGCTCATAATTTTTCTTAGGCTTCTCCACCGACTGCCAACAGGCAACCATGCTACCGAGTATTCATTATGGTTGCAAGCGCTTATAGAATCCGGCACATGCCTATTAGAGAAGGCCAGGTCTTGCTTTTGGAGGACTTGTTGAGCGGTGCTTGAGGAAGAAATTACTATGGTAGTTATGTGGCCTAGTTTTAGATACATGACTGGACCGTAAACTTGAGCGAGTTTGGCTAAGGATCTGTGGGGGTGCCTGCCCAGTTTGTGTATGTTTCCAATGATAGGTAAAGGGTAGGGTCCTGGTGGAAGTTTTTGATTAAATTTGCCACTAATCCGCGGAAGTGAGAGGAGAGTAAAGGCAAGCAATATGCACAATACACTAATTATAACTATATCCATTTATGATATATCCCAAAGCAACTATGGATAGATAGCTATCATTAAGAAAGGAAGAAGCTAACTTAATATATATATGGATCAGACTTTTGAAATGATATTTCCAGGTGGTGTATTTGTTGGACTCTACAATTGAAGGTGTAGCCTTCTTTATGTTTCTATGATCAATGTGATGTAATCTGAGAGTGTATATGAGAGTGCAAATGGCCAACTGCGTACGGAGAGATTGATCTTAATTTATCAAATTCCCCGCCACTTTGTCTTATCCTGTTGAACTTCACACAATGTGGCCTGCTCCTGGTATCTATTGATTAATTCTAGAGGGGTCAGAGGCCTACCACAATATCCTCTGTAGGCAGGCACTCCTGACTCCTCAAACTGAGAAGACAGATTTCACCACCACTAGTACAAAAAGGCCCATATGCGTCTCCCATTTTGCGTCAAGCAAGTAGCAACAGACATAAAATAGTTTAATACGTCTGTTATAGCTTAGATTGTATATCGATATTTGTTTCACCAGTAGCCATCTCCTTAATTCAGTAGCTCTTTCATTTTAAAACCATGCATTCATTCATTGAAGTCGTAACAAATAAAAGTATGTTAATGATCTACTTTAGATTTGTATTCACTTTTGACATTACCTTTATGAAGTTTATCATGAAGCCATCTCCTTAACAACAATGATGACATCCTCTTCTTTAAGAAGTTCATGTCAACTTTGAGATTTGTATTCACTTTAGATTTGAATAGATTTTAGCATGTTGATTATCTACGAAGAAGATTTTATTTGGACGGGTATGATATCACTCCCACCGCCTCAAGGACATTAAACATATATACCGAGTTTTAATATTTACGTCAACAAAATGAAGAATCCGAGCTAGGCGACCACAATTCTTTTTTTTTTTTTTCCAAATTTAAAACGGATTTAATTAATACTTTGAAAGAGACTCAATCGGGACAAACCCCCAACTGATCATGCAACCAGGTTGAAAAACAAATAAACGAGCTAAATAATTAGCCGTCTTGTTTCCGGATTGCTTAACTGAATACAAATATTCTGAAAATTAAAAATGAAGATAATGGTTTCCCGAGAATTCCAGCCTGCATCTCCCCTGAAAACAGTAGCTTCACAATTGATCCTCACAGTAATTCCATGGATAATGCAATGTTTAGAGGACTCAGTTGAGTTTAGAGTCCTCATGTTATGAACAGATTTTTTTTTTTGTGAGAGTTCACAATTGACCCTCACAGTAATTTCATGGATAATGCAATGTTTAGAGGACTCAGTTGCAAAAACTGAGTTTAGAGTCCTCATGTTATGAACATATTTTTTTTTTGTGAGAGGTGAGCACATGCAATTTTCACTACCATTTTAAACATACCCCAGCTATCTACCTGCCAGCTATCTACCTGCCGGATACCAGCTATAGACCTGCCGAAAGTGTTGTTGATGCGAGATATCCAGATCTCCCAATACACCGTAAAACTCATTTTCAACACAACCAACACATCGCAAAAAGTGAGACACATCGCACAAAGCGAGACACTCAAACACAAATAATAACTCAAACAGCATAAACGAAAAAATCCAAACTCAATTTTATTGAGAAGAAAACAAAACAACAGAGGATGTTTATTGATAGAAAAATTAAAAAACAAGGGAAGAGGTGATGTGTGGATGGAGAAGGTGCGACTAGGAATTGAGATGGGTATAAGGGAGAGAGAGAATTGAGATGGGAAGAAAGTAGATGTGGGCGATTAGGGTTAGAGAGAGATGGGGCGGCTGACTATCATTTCATAGAGAGATGATTAATGGGAGCATTATTCTTTAATTGGTTGGATATAAGGATGAGTAGTGCTAGGTACCCCGAATTTTGTTCCCCAAAAAAATCCCGAATGATGTGGCATGAATGAGTTGGCAATATGAACGATTTTAATTGGTGAAATTGATGTGATCCTGGCGGGTCCATTAAAATTATAGCCAATCAGAGAGTGACACATGTAATTTGGGAAAAATTTGGGATCCAATTTGGGGAACCTAGCATTTTCCTATAAGGATATAAGGATTGGTGGTAACTTAATTAAATATTTCATATTGCCACATCACTTTTATCTTTATCACATCATTTTGTAATTATTTTTTGTAAATTTTATATCCCTAACATTATTCAGAACTAGCCTATAACCCGTGCAAAACATGGGCTATTATCTATTATTATTAACTAATATATTAATTATTTGACTTAATAGAAAATTTTAATTCATTTTAATAAATTTTATTAATAATTTTAAATTTATATATGTTTCATACTTAATTTCATGACATAAATAAATATCATTAATTTAACGTTATTTTTAAATTTATTGTTAAATATCTTAAAAATTCAATCAATATTTTTAAAAAATTATTTAGTGTTACCTAAAATAATACAAGAAAGAATCGTAAAAATAAGTGTGTGCGGGCGATGATCCCATTTATATTCGCCATAATTCCTTTTTTACATGTCCCAAAAGTATTCACCATGTTTCCTTAATGGAAAAATTTAAGCGTTAAATATGTTAAGTTTTTCTAAATATATAAACAATTGAGAGTAAGTTTGACAATTTTCACTTGATTGCTAAATACTCGTTTTTTGATTGATGACCAATATAAACGGGATGGAGTAAGTATAATTTAACTGAATTTGGACTTTTAACACATTTTTTTAAATTTTTAAAAATGTACTTTTGTGCCTTATTGGTAAATTTTGTTGTTTATAATAAATAAATTAATATTTTTAATATAATTTTTTAACTTGTTATTTTTAGGAAGATGTTAATAACCTTACTGATAAATTTTGTTGTTTATAACAAGTAAACTAATATTTTAATATAACTTTTTTAACTAATTAATTTTAGTAAGATGTGGACAATTTTTGGAAGGTGTTAACCAACTAATCAAATATAACTTATTTTGCTTATAATAGTATAGTATAGATAGATAATAGATTATAACATGTGCGATGCATGGCTTTCTTAAATTTAAATAATATTTATTTATAGTTTAATAATTATATATCTGAAATATAGTATTTAATATAATATTGGCATAATATATATTACTAAATAATAATCATTTAATTATATGATATATTATTTGAATTATGACTATATTTTATTATAATAATATAAATATAAATGGAAGTATCGCATATACTTATATTCAAATTTTTGTTGATATTATCATATTCATATTATGATTCTATAATAATCCATAATGTAATCTTTATCTAAAATAAAATGTAATATTAATTTGTAATTGTATGAAAATTTTATTGTTTATTATATAGTTTTAGATTGTTTTCACTTTGTAGATTTATAATTTTTTGTAAATTTGTTATTAAATATGTGATTTTAATTCAAATATAATTGAAAGAGTATATAATTGAATAATAATTGTTAACAAACATTTTGGGAAGGTGTTAATCGACCGACCAACCAATCAATTAAACCATGTTTCGCTTTGGCTTATAATAGTATAGTATAGATTTATAATATTTGTAAATTTGTTAATAAATATGTGATTTTAATTAAATATAACTGAAAGAGTATGTAATTGAATATTAGTTGCATTATAATTAAAAGAGTTTGTTATTAAGTAAAATATGTAGTTTATTTTTTGCAAAATAAAATTGTATATGCATTTTAATTTATTTTTTATTTTTTGGAAGGTGTTAACAAACTTTTTGGAAAGGTGTTAACCGACCAACCAACCAATTATGCTCTATTTTGCTTATAATAGTATAGTATAGATTTGTTAATAAATATGTGATCTTAATTAAATATAACTGAAAGAGTATGTAACTGAATATTTGTTGCATTATAATTAAAAGAGTTTGTTATTAAGTAAAATATGTAGTTTATTTTTTGCAACATAAAATTTTATATGCATTTTAATTTATTTTTTATTTTTTGGAAGGTGTTAACAAACGTTTTGGGAAGTTGTTAATCGACTGACCAGCCAACCAATTATACCCTGTTTCGCTTTCGCTTATAATTGTATAGTATAGATTTATAATTTTTGTAAATTTGTTAATAAATATGTGATTTTAATTAAATATAACTGAGAGAGTATGTATTTGAATATTAGTTGCATTATAATTAAAAGAGTTTGTTATTAAGTAAAATAAGTAGTTTATTTTTGCAAAATAAAATTTTATATGCTTTTTAATTTATTTTTTATTTTTTGGAAGGTGTTAACAAACATATTGGGAAGGTGTTAACCGGCCGACCAACCAACCAATTATACCATGTTTCGCTTATAATAGTATAGTATCGATTTGTTAATAAAAATGTGATTTGAATTAAATATAACTGAAAGAGTATGTAATTAAATATTAGTTGCATTATATTTAAAAGACTTTGTTATTAAGTAAAATATGTAGTTTATTTTTTTGCAAAATAAAATTTTATATGCATTTTAATTTTTTTGGAAGGTGTTAACAAACATTTTGGAAATGTGTTAACCGACCGACCAACCAACCAATTATACCCTGTTGCTTATAATAGTATAGTACAGATTTGTTAATAAATATGTGATTTTAATTGAATATAACTGAAAGAGTATGTAATTGAATATTAGTTGCATTATAATTAAAAGAGTTTGTTATTAAGTAAAATATGTAGTTTATTTTTTGCAAAATAAAATATATGCATTTTAATTTATTTTTTATTTTTTGGAAGGTGTTAACGAACTTTTTGGGAAGGTGTTAACCGAACGACCAACCAACCAATTATACCATGTTTCGCTTATAATAGTATAGTATAGATTTATTTTTTATTTTTTGGAAGGTGTTAACAAACTTTTTGGGAAGTTGTTAACCGAACGACCAACCAACCAACCAATTATACCCTATTTCGTTTATAATAATATAGTATATATATATATATATATAATATGTATTCTTAGTAAGTTCTGATCGTTACACCCTTTCTTATTTTTACTTGTAATTTTGAAGGTCAAGTACATTTGTCCAAACGCATTTTCACAAAAGGGTGTTGACAAAAATCTATCTATACTATTATATAATAACGGAAATATTAAAATTTGGTGGGTTGATCTATTCATACGGTGCCTGTTCTTTTTATTTAATTACCTTTCCTTAACTGTACATGTTATTTTACCAAATTATCCTCACTTAATTTTTTTTAATTACTAATAATTAATAAATTTTCTTTTTCAGATAAAACATGTACTTTTCTATTTTCTCTATAACTAATCAACTTTCTTTTTTACGTAAAATACACTATCTTTATATTTTATCTTGATTTCCTTTTCTAATTTTCTATAACTAATCAATTTCCTTTTTAACGTAAAATTCATTATTTTTTTATATTTTACCTATCTAAAACTTTTCCTTTTCAAAGACACTTATAAGCAATTCAATTTAATAAATAAAAAATTATAAGTATAATTACCAACACTTAACCAATTACCATTTTTAGCTAAAACAATTACTTTTCTATTTTTTTTTTCTAAGTAAAACCTATTTTGGTAGCTTTATTTAAATAAATAAATAAATTAAAATAAGTAATTGTTGAGTATTGAACACACGAATAGAATACAGAGGGGGGTGAATGGATTCTTGAACTTTTCTTGTTCTTGAATCTGTTTGGTGCATGTAGCAAGCTATGTGTTATGTGTGTGTAGAACTATAAGTGCGGATAGTGAACAACACAAGACACAATATTCACTTTAATCTAATATTTTATTAGATAAAGATTTGCTACAAACTGTGAATACAAATGATAGTATTCTCAGCTTCGTTTTCTCAGAGAGATGTATTTTCTAAATGTGAATCTTAAAACTTCTCTCTAACTAAAGAAGTGAGGTTGTATTCTTATAGAACATGAATACAACCTACTTACTAGAAATAAGGTTACAGGATAAATTACTTTCTAGTATGTCTATCCTATTTGAGTAAGCATCCAAACGGCTACAGGTTTGACTTCTTGAAGTTCTGTTCAGATCCACTTCTTTAGCTCTTTGTCTCTTATACATCTCTCTAAGCTTCTTTGTAGGCTTTCCAAAGTACCTTACAGTTTGTGGTCCATAAAGTGCTTTGGCTTGTTGCAGGTTTCTGACTTGTACAATTTCTCCAGTTTTTGTCTCCAAGATTGTATTCAAGAAGTAACTTAGTGATTGATTCGAGAACTAGAATTGACTTGATAGATAACTCTGAGTTCTCGAATACTACAAAGCTGACATATCGAATCACTTCTCGAATAGCTCTTTTCTTCAGGAATCCTTGAGTTGTCGAATAGATCATTTAACTTATCGAATCCCTGAGATATCGAATAGCTTTCTGAGTCTTTGAGATATCGAATACAACTTTGACTTGTTGACTCTTGGAGAACTCGAATACCACTTTGACTTGTTGACTTCTTGAGTTCTCGAATAGAGTAATAGACATGTCGAATCTCTGAGTTATCGAATGACACTTTGACTTGTTGACTCTCAGAGATGTCGAACGGTGTTTTTACAGATATCGAATCCTTGACTTGTCGAATGCTAGACTTCTCGAATAGAACAAAACACTTCTCGAATTAGTACTTAGGCAAATCTTCATTCTTCGAATTCCAACTGTGTTTATTTTGACAGTCTTGATCTTCAAGCTTGAGACATGATCCTTGGAACTTCTTTCAAGCATTATTCTCTGACTTTTAATTACAGTTACACAGATAGAAATTGATACCTATTATAAGTACTACAACAAGTAGAAACTCTACAACTAGAGGTTCCCTCAGTTAAGAGGTCATGTAAGTAATGCAAAGCATTACAAATAATTAGGCTTGTTCTCAGGCATGCCTCTGTGACTAACAATCTCCCCCAAATTGTGAGTGAGAACCTTAGTCACAATTTCATGTCTGATAACAAGCCTAACATACATAAAGATAAAACTTGACAGTACATGTATGAAATTGAATAACAACATGGATAGAACTGCAATGAGTGATTTTACAGACTATGATGAAATACTAGCATTTGTCATTTGATTCCATCTCCATTGCCTTGGCTTGTAGATCATCATATGCCTTCTGTTTCCTTTCTTTCTCCTTTCTTGCATTCTCATCCATAGCTTTTATGATCTCTGCCATAGCATCTAGTTCTTCAAGCAGAATAGAGTTCTTGAAGTCTTCAAGTACTGGCTTCAGAATGTTGGCAGGATAGTGATTGAGTATGTTCATTCTTATATTGACCTGATCTCCATTTCTTCTCCTATACTTCACAACATAGGGATTGAATTGAACTCTACACAATCCTTTTGCCCTTAGCTTTTCTGCTTCAACTTCCAGCCTATCAATCTCCTTCTCCCTTTCTAGCCATATCTCAAAGCACCCCTTTCTTATCTTCTCAACATAGTCTCTCTTCATCTTCACAAAATCAATCAACTCCAGCTTCCATACTCTCTCCACTTTGTCTTCAGAATCCAATAATGCAATAATTCTTTCTATCTCATATAGCTTGCCCCAATTTTGACAACCCCCTTGTTTGAATTTCATCTGTCTTCCATCAGTGTATTTGATTTCAAGGCAGTCATTCACAATTGCAGCATAGTAGATTCTTTGAGTTCTTAGAAATTGCAGTTCGTCTTCATCAAAATTTTCATCTAGTGGTTGGAGTTTTAATCTTGGAATGATTGTTAGGGCCCTTGATTTAGATGTCTTCACTTTTCTTACAACTTGTTTGAATTTGATTTTTTTCACTTGGTTGCTTGGCAGAAACTTGTGACCCTTACTTGTAGACCATTATAGTACACCATTAGCAGTATGCTTTTGGAAACATACACATGGTTTCTTGAGTTAAATCTTCTTCTCTTCTTGAGGTGGCAAGACAGTTGCAGAAGCCATAGAAATAGATTTTGGTAGGTCATTACTAGCTGTAATCACCCTAGATATAGAGTCTTGTGTTGTGGTGAGGTTACTGTTAGTAATGCTTAGGGCTTGCTATTTTTCACTTTTCCTCTCATAGACTTTTCCTTGGTCATCATCACCCTTCCTATCTTTGTTATCCTTCTTCTTCTTGTCTTCATCATCCTTATCACTCTTGTGATGTCTTCTCCTCCCATCACTCTTATCCTCATCTTTATCATCCTTCTTTTTCCTTGTTTTAGCCATCTCTGGGACAGAGCCAGTTGCTAGAAAGATCTGAGAATATGCAATGCTTCCAACTCTTCAACAGTTCTTATCCCATTCTTCTTTTGTAGATGATCAATGATGTCAATTATAAGTCTGTGATTTCTAATAGTGAGATCCTTAGGAATGACAAGCTGATTGACATCTTCTATCTTTGTACCAGACTGATAGAGAATGGTTCTTGGATTAATGCACACTTCAGGCAATCTAGCTTGTTGAACATTCCTAAGTTCAGAGCATAGGCTCTTGTTGTTTTCTCCCTTCTTTTCAATCAACTCCAAAATAGCATCAATCTCTGTGAATTTTAGAACCTTCAAGGTGTCATAAGATAGATGCCATATTTTGCCATTTGACACCATCATAATCTCCTTGAGAAAGATTTGATTTAGCTTTCTTGGTATCACTGTCAAATATTTGATTTGATCTTTAAGGCTCCTTCTGTACAGCAATGCATCTCCTCCAACCTTTGCCTTTAAGGCTTACAGAAACTTCAAGAAAGCATCATCATGATAAATCTCTAAGTTTGCTACTTCTATCAGCTTGGCCTCTGTAACCACATCCACTTCAACTGGTTGATCTTCTTTATTTCTGGAGGTTTTGGCTTGATTAGTTGGGCACTTAGCATAGAGCCTGCTACCACTGTAGTAGTGATAGTTTACTTTTGGCTACTTGGAGTAGTGATATGCACAGGTGATAGAGTAACAACTGGCAGAGAAGATGGAGGTTCATCAACTTTAGCTTTCCCTTTGCCTTGAACATTTGTTGTAGATTTTGAAATTCTTGGTTGGCCACCCTCAGTTATGACAATGCCTTTCTCCTTAGGTTTCTCCTCCTTAGGCTTCTCCCCCTTAGGTTTTGAGTTCCTTAAGGTCCTCTTCTCCCCCATAGGCTTGTTATCAGGCACAGAGGCTTTGGTAGGGGCCTTTAGGTTGGAAGAGGTGGGATTGATAGATTCATCAGACAGAGGGAGTCCCATGTGCTTCATCATAGCAGACAACATCAATTATTGGTGAAGAAGAACCTCAGCTGTGGTGGTGGCTTGAGTGTCCAACTTTTCAGTAAGAATTGCAACTGTGTCTGTAAGATGAGCATTTGACTGTTTGAGGGAGCTCACTTCCTGTTCAAGAGTAGCCACCTTGGTGAACAACTCAGAAGCTTTAAATCCAGAAATAGATTGGTCCTTAAGTCTTTGCACTTCAAACTTGGTCATGTCATGGAGAGGGACTTCAGTCACCAATTTGTCACCATATTGATTGGCAAAGAGAGTCCTAAGTACTACATTTGCATCAGTTGTTTGATTAGAGAGCTTTTCCATCTGAGTAGCCATATTGTTGACAGCACTTTGAAGCAATATCAAAGAATTATCCATTGTAGTACAGGTGGCTTTGCATCCCTGAATGTCCTTGATGACAGAGTTGAGAGAAGGGAACTTGGAGGCAAAGTCCCTATTGATTTCATTTACTTCCTTGATTGTGGCTACACACACTTCATTAATTTCTGTCTTAAGGCCCTTGCCAAGATAGTGTGCAGCTTTCAAAATTCCCTTGTAGGTGTCATTGACAGCTTCATACACCTCACCAGGAGTTAGAGATTTGGCATTGGACCCTAATGAGGTGATGTACTCTTCTCTGAGGAATTGAAGACCTTCTAAGAGAGCAATGTCATACTTTCCTTGTAACCAGGCATCTACATTTCCGTCTCTTTCAGCATCATCTATTATCTTTTCCTTCTACAGCTCCACATTATCTCTATGACATAGGAGAATAGCCTCATAGTCTGGATCTGGCATATCTGCAGTGAGTAGGTTTTAAGCAATCTTTGTGAACTCAGGCTACAGACCGTCAATTGAAGAGCTTCAACCGTCAATTGTTGTGGAACAGACCCTGATCCTGAAGCACTGTCATGTTGCACAGGCTTCAGCCATTGAGACATGAAGTTAGAGCTAGAGCTAGGCAAGCTAGACTCCTCAGTTACAGATGCAACTTCTGCAACCGGATGAATTGACTCTACTACTGTTGTCTCCATAGGAGTGGGATGAGTTACAACAGTAGTTGACACAGGCACAGAGTTTCTAGTGAAAACTAGTGAATCCTCTATGTTTGTGATGGTGTCATTAGGATATGCCCCAACTTGCATTCCCTCGCCATCTAAATGTGGTTCCTGGGTGGTGAGCAAAGTGTCATGCACTAAGTCACTTGAATCCATTGGTTCACCAAGAGGATAGAATTCTTGGTGATCAATGCCTTGCACCTCAATTGCTTGAATTGCAGGTTCAAAAGAAATTTGAGATTTAGATTCTGGAAGAGAAGTGTCTTTTAGAGTAGATTTTGGAAACTCCCCCTGAGAAATAGAGGGAGTTTCAAGTGTGATGTGCTCTCCACTCAGTGTAGTGACAGCCTTATCACTCCTTGGTGCTGACTCTTTACAAGAAGGTGCATTGGGGAGGATGCTTGATTCTATAGATGCACCCTATTGAGAGGATACATCTAGTGAATTGTGTGCCCCTGATTTTACAACTTCAACCATTTGTGTGACTGAAGAGGTGGTTTGTGATTTCTTCTTCTTTGGTCTTTGTAAGGGTGACTCAGGTTCCTCACTTTCTAGACCTAATTCTACAGCCAATGCTGCTTCTGTCAAGATATTCAAGGCTCAGATTCAATCTATTTTCTCTTCTTCTTCTTCTCCTTTTTACTAACACCACCCTATTGAGAGGATGATGCAGGTGGCTCTGTGTTTGGTAGAGTGTTTGTTTGAGGGGTTTGGTTAGCAGGCCCTGGGTTAGCATTTTGTTCTACTTGCTTGGGTTGTGCTAACTGTGATTTTGACTCAAATATTGGCATGTTGTGGGGGTAAGTCCTAAATAAACTCTCCATATTGGGAGTTATTTTAAGTCTTACATCCACATCATTCCTAGTCTCCAAGTTACCAAAAATGAGTTTGGTCATGAATCTAGGATAGCCTATTCTACTCTTATCTATTCCAGGCAATTCAATAAATTTCTAATTTACTAAATTAAGTGCAGATTGAATAAAGCGAGGGAAGAAAATTTCAGTACCTCTCTTGGCTGAGTTCTTACCAAGCCTCCCGTAGAGCTCCTATATAATAAGTTGGCCAACATTGATCTTTTTCCCATAAGCTAAGGCATAGCCTATTTGCTGTGCTGGTGCACTGATTTGGTCAAAGCATGACTTTCTTGCTGTGAAGACTTGAAGAATGGTGGCAAAGACATAACTCCATTCCTTCCTCAAGAACTTCCTATTCAAATGTCCAAGTTTGATTTCATCTGAGTAGTGAATGAAATCAAAGAAGTCCTCCAATTCACCATTTGTGGCTGGACTGTCATACACCTCCTGTTGTAAGCCCAGTGCTTGATTCATGTCTTCAGTGGTGATAGTGATTTCCTTGTCCTGAATTTTGCAGTAGACTATGTATGACGTTATTGCATTCTCTAGGGCCACAAATTCCTTAGTAGCAGTCCTCCAAAACTGTTGTAGTAGGTCTAGATACAGAGTTGGGTTGGCTGAGAGTGCATCCTTGATGTATGACTGTGACATCCATCGAACAAAGCACTTGAAGTTCACATTGGGTACTTCAACATCGTTGGTTATTGCGATGAAGTTTGTTTGTTTGGGTATGGTGAGTTGAGTGTTTGCCATTGATACACACACACACACACACACACACACACACACACAGAGAGAAAGAGAGAGAACGAAGATTGAAGAAGAAATTTAGCTTCAGAAGTTATGGTTTTCAGAGGTTTTGGACAGTTAGATGCTTGAGAAATCGAACGAAATGAATCGAATAGATGTTGAATTGTATAAGTGTGAAGTACTTGAATTGTCGATTCGATATATGTTTTGTATCGACAAGTCAGGCATTCGAGAAGTAGAAATCAACTATTCGATAAGTCAAGAGAGGCTTATTCGATAACTCAAGCAGGTTGTAACTCACAGCTGGCAGTTATCTAACTTAGAAATAATTCTAAATTAAATAAAATATGTTTTTATGAGTGATTTAAAATTCTGAATAAAAATCCAAAAACGGTTAAGATTCAGCGAGAATTCAGCCTTTTCAAATGATTCGAGAACTCCAATACAGTATTCGACAACTCAGTCATCAGAGAACTCAATTACCATATTCGAGAAGTCAAACATGTCTTTGTTCGATATCTCCAAAAAGGCACTATTCGAGAACTCGAGAGTGTTCCAAATAGACTTGTTAGAGAAGTCGACCATTGACATGAAAGTCATTAGAGAAGTCTGACTTATCGAACTGTTCTTTTCACTCATAAAATTTAATTTTCACTATCTTTTAAAATTTACCAGTAATATTCAATGGAGAATAATTCTAATAAATTATATAGTGATTTTCTCAAAATTTCATAGAAATTTCAAGTTGATATAATATGATTTTTCAACATATGCAACAGATTTGAAATATTTATAAATCATATTTCAGCCAACACTTACTTCAAAAATATTGAGAATTTTGATAAAGTAAGTGTTTACTGCTGCAACAATCTAGTTGATATTTTCACTTAGCCAGATTCTGAAAAATTCAGCATTCCAATCTCACTAACCAACCTTGTGAAGATCGCTTCATCCAATGGCTTAGTGAATATATCAGCTAATTATTTATCTGTGGAGAGATAATGCAACTCAATGGTTCCATTAGTTGCATGCTCCCTAATGAAATGATATCTGATGTCAATGTGATTTGTCCTAGAATGATTGACAGGATTGGCAACTATAGATATTGCACTTGTGTTGTCACACATGATTGGAATTCTTTCCAACACAAGTCCATAATCTCTAAGTTGATTTCTAATCCAAAGCACTTGAGCACAGCAACTTCCAGCAGCTATGTATTCAGCCTCAGTTGTGGAAATTGACACAGATTGTTGTTTCTTGCTGTACCAAGAGACTAACCTTTGTCCAAGAAATTGGCAGCTACCTGAGGTGCTTTTCCTATCCACTCTGCATCCAGCATAATCGGCATCAGAATAACCAACCAGACTGAACCCTGTGTCCTTAGGATACCATAAACCCAAGTTTGGAGTGCCCTTCAGATATCTAAAGATCCTCTTTATAGCAATCAAATGTGACTCTTTTGGATTTGATTGAAACCTTGCATACAGACATGTAGCAAACATGATGTCTGGCCTACTTGCAGTGAGATAGAGTGGAGAACCAACCATGCCTCTGTAGACTGAGGTATCTACTTTCTTGCCTTTAGTATCTTCATCCAATTTGGTGGCAGTGGCCATGGATGTCTTTGCAGGTGAGCAGTCTTCTAAGTCAAACTTCTTCAATAAATCCTTGATGTACTTGGTTTGACTGATAAAGATACCATCCTTCCTTTGACTAACTTGTAACCCAAGAAATAATGTCAACTCTCCCATCATGCTCATCTCATATCTGCTCTGCATGAGCTTAGAAAATTTCTCACACAGCTTCTCATTTGTAGAGCCAAATATGATATCATCCACATAGATCTGAACTAGGATAATATCATTACCATGCTTCTTGTAAAACAGTGTCTTGTCCAATGTGCCTCTAGTGAATTGATTTTCAAGAAGAAATTGTGATAAAGTATCATACCATGCCCTTGGAGCCTGCTTAAGTCCATACAATGCCTTAAGCAATCTGTAGACAAATTATGGGAAATGTGGATCCTCAAAGCCATGTGGTTGTTGCACATAAACCTCTTCTTCAAACTCTCCATTCAGAAATGCACTCTTGACATCCATTTGATAGACTTTAAAGTTTGAATGAGCAGCAAATGCCAAGAAGATTCTGATGGCTTCCAATCTAGCAACAGGGGCAAATGTCTCATCATAATCAATGCCTTCCTGTTGAGAGTATCCTTTTGCAACCAACCTTGCTTTGTTTCTTACTATTACACCATCTTCATCCAACAATGGTTCTGTTCTCTGGTGCAGGCAGAAGCTCCCATACTTTTTTTCTTTCAAATTGATCCAGCTCCTTTTGCATAGCAACAATCCAATCTGGATCCAACAGTGCATCATCAAGTTTCTTAGGCTCAATCTGAGATAGAAAGCAACCATAGAGACACTCATTTTGAGTAGCTGTCCTAGTCCTTACTCCTGCATTTGGATCTCCAATAATTTGCTCTGTAGTGTGTGATCTATCCCATTTCCTTGAATGCTCAGTCTGATTTCTCAACCTTG
Organism: Saposhnikovia divaricata; assembly: GCA_036435485.1. Taxonomy (NCBI): domain Eukaryota; kingdom Viridiplantae; phylum Streptophyta; class Magnoliopsida; order Apiales; family Apiaceae; genus Saposhnikovia; species Saposhnikovia divaricata. The sequence continues at coordinate 86,915,769 of CM071598.1, forward strand.
ATGTTGCTTCATCATCCAAGTCATGATCATTTTCATTTCCTCCCCCTGTGAAGTTGCCACTATGCACAGGTGTGTCTTGGATGCTTGTCTCTTCACTGTTGATTGGCACAAATTCTTCCATTGCTTCATCATTCACTGGAATTGGTTGAATTGTAGTCTCAACTTCTGTTTCAATCTCTTCATCAGAATCATCTAGATTTTCAAACCTTAATGGATCTTTATCTTCATCATTGGCTTCTTCTAATCCAGATAGTTTGCTGTCATCAAAAGTCACATCTGTGCTTTCCATAACTTTCTTATGACTGATGACATAAACTTTGTATGCAATTCTCTCCATAGAATAGCCAAGAAAAATTCTTTCAAATGCCTTTGCATCAAACTTTCCAACATATTCTGAATTATCCTTCAACACAAAGTATTTGCTTCCAAAAGTATGAACATACTTTAGAGTAGGCTTCTTTCCATTCATCAAATTGTAAGGTGTCTTTCCAGTGTTTTTGTTGATGAGAGTTCTGTTCTGGATATAGCATGCAGTGCTCACAGCCTCAGCCCAAAAACATGTAGGCATCTTTGCATCAAGCAACATTGTTCTAGCAGCCTCAATTAGAGTTCTATTCTTTCTCTCAACTACTCCATTTTGTTGTGGAGTCCTTGGAGCTGAGAATTGTTGTGAAATGCCATTCTCTTTGCAAAATGCTTCAAGTAAGGCATTTCTGAACTCTGTTCCATTATCACTTCTCAATGCAATCACACTTGCATTGTTGGCCTTTGCTTCCTTATCAACTTTCTTTATGTGATTACTTGTGAAGTCTCATCCTTTGATGCTAGAAATTCCACCCATGTATACCTTGTGTAGTCATCAACCATCACTAGGGCATACTTCTTTCTTGAGAGTGACATAATATTGACAGGCCCAAACAAGTACATATGAATTAGTTGCAGGGGCTTGGTTATTGATGTCACTGTCTTTGACTTGTGGATTGACCTTTTCATCTTTCCTTTTTGACAAGCCTCACACACTCCTTCTTGATAGAATTCAAGTGTGGGCATGCCTCTCATTAATTCTCTTTTAGCTAGAGAATTAATGGCCTTGAAGTTCAGGTGTGATAACTTCGTGTGCCACAGCCAACAGTCTTCATTTGATGCTTTTAAATAGATGCAATAAACTTTGTCCTTGCTTGCAGAATCCATATTGGCTACAAATAGGCTTCCTTTACTTACTCCAGATAGAGCAAAGTCACCAGTCTTCTTGTGGGTGATCAAACATTCATCTTTGTCAAAATTTACCTTGAATCCTCTATCAGTAAACTGACCAACACTTAGCAGATTATGCTTGAGTCCCTTGACTAATGCTACATCTTCAATGATGACATTTCCAACTTTCAACTTGCCATATCCCAATGTGTTACCCATGCTGTCATCTCCAAAAGCAACCATTGGGCCAGCCTTCTCCTCATATTGTGATAGCAGGGCCATATCACCAGTCATGTGATTTGAGCATCCACTGTCCAAAATCCACATGACCTTCTTTTCATTTTCTTTGCCCTGCAAACATAAAGGTATTACTTCTCCTTTGGTACCCAAACAAGTTTGGGTCCACTTGGCTTAGAAACAAATTTATCAAAAATAACATACTTATCAACTTTCTTAGGACTAGTCTTCTTGTCATTGTTAGAAGTCTTAGAAACTGAGTTCTCAGACTTAGGTGATAGAGGTACCTTCCTAGTTGTAGGAGGACTTGAAAACTCTGGCCTTGTGTAGTATGTGTGAATATTGTGACTGATGCAACCATCCATGAATTGTCTTCTCAAATTAAAACAGCTAGTCATAACATTCATATTGCATGGCATACAGTCAAGTTTATCACAAAAAGGTGAATCTCTATGTCTTAAAGGCACAAAGCAATCATAGAATGGTTTAGCCATACTACCAATTGGTTTCTTGCATGCATGTGTTAAGTGATTAGTACTAAAACAGTTTTAACAAGTTTTTCTAGGGGCATTAGGCACATAAGCATAATTATTATCCTTTTTTATCCCTAGCTTTCCATTCCTGTTATGTTTCTTATTAGCCACTTTCTTCTCAGATTCATTTTTCCCAGCTGAAACAAACTTCATAAACTTCTCAGGTCTAGGTCTACCTCCTACTGGCTTCTTGGCTTTTGCCTTGACACTCTCACTCCTGGAGGATGCTGGTTGTTCACTAGACTGTGCCTCATCCTCATCATTCAACATTTGCCTAATGAGTAAGGCATCCTCATCAACTTCAAATGTTGGTTCTTTAAAAATTGGAGACTCGGTCTTTTTCAAAATGTGAGGCACTTCCTCCTGAACAACTATGTCATCTTCAATGATAGCATAGCCTTTCCTCCATTTAAGAGTGTCATAGTCAAGTCCAATGGAAGCCTTGGGTTTAGCTTGGTTTCTCTCATGGTAGGACTGCAATAGACTAGAGGAGTTTTTAAAATTTTTCTGTCTGAATTCATTTTCAGCTAGTTCATCCCAAATAGCCTTCTCAACCTGACTAGCACAAAGAACCTTATTCTGCAGATATTCAACTTCTTTCTTAAGGTTATCTACTTGTATAGCAGTTAGCTCAAGTTCCTCATTTTTCTTGTTTAACAGTTCATTTCTAGTAGACAGTTTAGCAATCTCTTCGTTAGCAGCAGTCATACTAGTATGAATATTAAACATTTCAATAGACAGTTGTTCAACCATACATTTATATTCATAAACAAACATATCTATGGTAGTGAAAAATGGTACCTGAGAGTCAGATGGAGATTGTTCATCCTTGGAATCAGCCATCAAGGCATAGTTGCAAAATTCTTGCTCTTCTCCATCACTATCAGAGTCATCCCAACACTTCCCTTCAGCTATGTTGGCCTTGCCTTGTGTTTGCTTTTTCAGAAGGGCCTCATACTTAGCTTCAAGCTCTAGAAACTCCTTATCCTTCTTTTTAGGCTTCTTGCATTCACTGGCAAAATGCCCTAGGTCATTGCATCTATAACACCTTACAGATGACCTATCCACATGGCTGGTTTTGAATTTATTCTTGTTTGCTTTCACAGGTGTCTTGCTCTTGTTGAATGAATGGTTTTAGGGTCTATGTTTGAAGGGTTGGTTCCTCTTGAATATGATGTTTGGAAATTTCCTAGCCATGAAAGCATATGAGATATTCTCCACGCCATCTAGTTCTTCAAGAGTATAGAACTCATCTTCTTCCTTCTCTTCAACAGGTTCAGTCACTTCAACTTTAGCTTCTTCATCATCTACTATCTCCTCTATCCTCAGCTGACTTGTAGATGCTTCTAGGTCTTGAACAGGTTTCCTGACAATCAAGTCACATGACGTGTTTATCATTCTGCCTTGGTTGGCTTGTATAGCCCTCTTTTGAAGCAACTCAAGCTCATGAGTCTTTAAAACCCCATAGAGCACATCATATGTGATTTTGTTTAAATATCTTTCCCTTAGAGAAATGACCCTCTGCTCTAGGTGGTTTGGAGAAGACAATAGAAACTTCATGTTCAACTCTTTAGTGCTGTAAACCTTCCCATTCATCTGTAGCTCAGTAATACTTTCCTTGGTCTGTGCCATGAAAGCTTCATACTGTGTGACCAGTATCTGTTTCTTGTTCTCTCTAACCTCCTCTGTCCCTTCACACAATACCTCAATGTGATCCCACATCTCTTTTACTGATTTGCATGAGGCAATGTTGACAAACATTGACATCTCCATAGAATCTATTATCAGCAGCATGAGATGACCATCCAGGGCAACCATATCTTTCTCTGAGTCTGTCCACTTGGATGGTTCCTTGGCCACATAGGTTCTTGGATAGGTTGTGGTTCCAACTGTCTTTTCAGGGATCTCTTGTTGTGGAACAAAGGGACAATTCTTGAGGTTGTAATTCTCTTTGTCGAACTTAGGGACCTTCACCGTTCCTGTAGTCTTTGGTGTATTCATGATCGTTTTCTTTTTTTGAATAAACAGCCTGCTTTGTTACCACTTATTGAGTATTGAACACACGAATAGAATACAGAGGGGGTGAATGGATTCTTGAACTTTTCTTGTTCTTGAATCTGTTTGGTGTATTTAGCAAGCTATGTGTTATGCGTGTGTAGAACTATAAGTGCGGATAGTGAACAACACAAGACACAATATTCACTTTAATCTAATATTTTATTAGATAAAGATTTGCTACAAACTATGAATACAAATGATAGTATTCTCAGCTTCATTTTCTCGGAGAGATGTATTTTCTAAATGTGAATCTTAAAACTTCTCTCTAACTAAAGAAGTGAGGTTGTATTCTTATAGAACATGAATACAACCTACTTACTACAAATAAGGTTACAGGATAAATTACTTTCTAGTATGTATATCCTATTTGAGTAAGCATCCAAACGGCTACAGGTTTGACTTCTTGAAGTTTTGTTTAGATCCACTTCTTTAGCTCTTTGTCTCTTGTACATCTCTCTAAGCTTCTTTGTAGGCTTTCCAAAGTACCTTACATTTTGTGGTCCATAAAGTGCTTTGGCTTGTTGCAGGTTTCTGACTTGTACAATTTCTCCAGTATTTTATCTCCAATATTGTATTCAAGAAGTAACTTAGTGATTGATTCGAGAACTAGAATTGACTTGATAGATAACTCTGAGTTCTCGAATACTACAAAGCTGACATATCGAATCACTTCTCGAATAGCTCTTTTCTTCAAGAATCCTTGAGTTGTCGAATAGAGCATTTAACTTATCGAATCCCTGAGATATCGAATAGCTTTCTGAGTCTTTGAGATATCGAATACAACTTTGACTTGTTGACTTCTTGAGTTCTCGAATAGAGTAATAGACATGTCGAATCTCTGAGCTATCGAATGACACTTTGACTTGTTGACTCTCAGAGATGTCGAACAGTGTTTTTACAGATATCGAATCCTTGACATGTCGAATGCTAGACTTCTCGAATAGAACAAAACACTTCTCGAATTGGTACTTAGGCAAATCTTCATTCTTCGAATTCCAACTGTGTTTATTTTGACAGTCTTGATCTTCAAGCTTGAGGCATGATCTTTGGAACTTCTTTCAAGCATTATTCTCTGACTTTTAATTACAGTTACACAGATAGAAATTGATGCCTATTATAAGTACTACAACAAGTAGAAACTCTATAACTAGAGGTTCCCTCATTTTAGAGGTCATGTAAGTAATGCAAAGCATTACAAAAAATTAGGCTTGTTATTGATGTACTCAAGCATGCCTCTGTGACTAACAGTAATAACTAGCCATATAAATTTTTTACATTTTTTTTATGTCTCTTGATCTACTTAGTCTAATAAAATTTGCAAAAATTTAAATTCTCAACCATCGATATCAGGATTATTATCACTGTTCTACATAGAAATTTCTATAATTATTCTATGGAAGCTTACATAAAAATTCATAAAAGATGGAAGCCTTATGATCCTTTCGTTAAATATTGAAATAAATAATTTGGGCTTTAGGAATAAGGGATAAACACCATAATAAGGGAAAATAGGCTGGGACTCTGTCTCTTCCCCTTCTGTTAGAGCAAAGGTGGTTCATTTTCCCGTGCAGACACGCTTCCCCTCCTGCCTCGTTTTATGTGCCGTATTCGTTCACTACGGGGACGTGACCTACCACATATATTCACGCGTGCACGTCTTTTACTCTCTTCTTTTTCATATCATCTCTAAAAGAAATCTCCTAGCTCTCCCCTCTATTTTCTTTAACCACATTCAAAGGCTCCAATGGTTCCTGTCAAGATCTCGTACAACATCCCTTTCAGATCACTCGTTCTGTAACACCCCCAGATCCGGGGTCAGGGATTGGGTCGTTACGGTCTCATAACTTATACCTAATACTTGACTTGAGTCCACAATAAATAAATCACATGCTGTGACCCCACAATAATTTCCACTCACACACACACAACAGTTATAGTCCCAGAGATGAAATTGAAATAAGTCTTACATTAAAGGGTTACGAATAAAAGTTATTACAATCCCAAAAGGATAACATCACAAGTTTAAAAGTTTTGCCGTTAATTACATTAATTATACATATAGTTAAACAGGAAACAAAAGCTGTCTAACTATGCTACCTCAGCAATGGCGGCTAGCATCTCAGCGGGGAGTCCGGTGGGTCGGGTAACCTGCTTGCGCCGAGTGTGCCTGACGCGAGACATCTGTCCTAGCTGTTGTTGTGACATAATATGAACAAAGCAAGGGTGAGCGAAAGCCCACCAACAATAATATAACTGAACAGTGATACATATATATAGCAGTTCAAAATATCCGTTGAAATCATATGCCATGCATTAATGAAGTTATTGCCAGGGTAATAAAAAGGATGAAGTTACCAGGTAACTCAAAGTATTTGTTTGTAGAAATATCTGCTACATCAAAAGTAAGCGAGATATTCTCATTGTTATTAAAAAGAGGAACTTGCATGAAAAGATTGCAATTCCAGTTATGAACACTTTTCCAGCTCTGCCAAAAGTAATCATGTTGCAGGAAATATATATGTTTGGATGATGAACCAATGATGGAGTATTCACCGCGCCCGCTATTCCAATCTTGATGATCAGTCGAGATCGTACAGCTCAAATTAGGTTTACTACCGGTAGAAGGAAGAACTGATGGCTTTACTTGTCTACCGCCTTACTAGCTCTCCCCGGCCAACGGTTGGGCCAAAGGGGATGGACCGGCGCTACTCGGCCTCTTACACGACTCCTAGTTCAAATAGAATTCACGATTCTGAATGTAACGTTCGTCTCCCTTTCCCCAAGTATAATACTTGTTGATAAGACTCCATAAAGTAGTCGTATCTAGTTGGAAAGGAAAATTCACCAATAACTTCCAAGCTATTGCTTGGTAACAAATATCAACTTGTTCCAACAAACTTACCCCTCGAAAGATGAGAAGGTACACAATGACTTAATAAGTCAATAGCACCCGCATTGCGAGTGAAGAGAATATTTTATGACCGGGAAGTCGACAAGATAAATAACATTTTCCAAGTAAGGTTCCCTTATTATTAGGGAGGTAGACTCAAAGAAAAATGATGTCTGAGAACCTTTCTCGATATAAGATTAATAATAATATGACTCCGAAATATTTTTCGTAATAATCGAAGAAGATAAACCTTATTGAGGTTATTCTAAGTATGGAATAAATAGTCAGAGAATATTTATTGAATTAAAAATATTTAAAGAATATTTAGGAATATGAAAGAATATCTTTAATCAGAGTATTTTTCAAAATAATCCCTGAAGAAATATCAGGAGAATATTTATTGAATAAATAAATATTTAAATGAATATTCAAAATAATATTCATTAATTAATAAGACCTGAAAGGAATATTTAAGATAATATTCATAATTAATTAGGAATTTAAATGAATATTCAAAAAGTAATATTCATTTAATGAATAATATTCTAAATGAATATCAAGTAATATTCATTTAGTAATCCAAGCTTTAAAGGAATATTCGAGATAATATTCGATAAATAAATCAAGCTTCAAATGAATATTAGAATAATATTCATCAAGTAATTAATATCTTAAATGAATATTCAAAAGTAATATTCATTTAATAAAATAATATTCTAAATGGATATTCAAATAATATTCATTTAGTAGTCCAATCTTTAGAAGAATATTCGGAATAATAATCGATAATCTATTCGACTTTGAATGAATATTGAAAAATATTATTCGTCGAATGGTTACGTTCAAATAATTATTTGAAGTAGGGATCGTTAAATAAATAATCTCGAACGAATATTCAAATAATATTCGTCGCCCAAATAATGGAAAATATTTACTTAAATATTTTCCTCCGAGGTAATCTCGATATATCAAGAAATATTGACTCCCGGTCTATATTTGATGAATAAGATATATACACCCTTCTCTGAGGGTCTTACAATAACCGGCTTATAATTGATACGTTAGCTATCTAATTTATAAGCCAATAAACAATCAGGGAACAAGCATAATGATATAACTTGAAAGTAGGCATGCATGCTATGGCATATGTATAACAGAAAACATATATATATATATATATATATTCAATCACAACAACAGCCTAAAAGAAGGGAATTGAAACTTGCCTGGTAGTCGAGTACGGTAAGGGGTAGTGGTAGCGGGTCCCGGTTCAGCTTGGTGATCTATAAATAGCCAAGGCATTCGGGATTAATCACTTAACATCTCAAAAGTTAAGTTATTCTTAAATCGAAACACGTTCTCGAGTTATCTCGTTATATCCCTTTTAGTGGATTCCTTTTTATCACTGATCCGACCCGACATTCGTTCGTTAATACGACATGTCACTGTACTTATACTTGGGACATACTTAAGTCATACAAGTTCTAAGGTTGATCGTTACGAACCAATATTATACTCCGAGTTTTATCGCCCGTTTTCTAAGTGTTTTACCGAAGTTATAATAGAGTCGTCTTTTAGGGGTTCGTTCGCGTTTAACCTCGACTCGAATATTTTTAATAAATCGAAAAATGATCCTTTTGACATAAGGTTTTCTTTCACACCTTCCTTTTTACCTCTAGTATTTATTTACCACGATTCATCATGACTTTACATATTTTATCGGGGTTCAACTTAAGTTACGAACTTTCGTTTACGGATTCGAACTACTTTTAGTAAATCGGTCATAAATCCTAAACCGTAAGTCTGTTTCACGTGATCTTTATATCAAAACGAAGCTTAGAACATTACCTAACCTATCATGGCTGATAAAGTCTCTGGACAGTAGGGTTTTGACATGGAAAATGGCATACAATACATGGTATTGCAAAATCGGACATTATAACGGCTGTAATACGAACGTTCCAAAAATCACAATCAACAACCCAAGCCACACCGGGCATCTAAACAACTTATACACATAATAAACATCTCACAAGTCTAGAGGCTACTGATCTTAGCATCAAAACCATCATGCATCTTAAATCATATAACTAATTACATAATCATGCTTATAATTATCACTATAATCATACCAAGCTAAATCCATCAAGAACATGCTTAAAACTCAAAGTAGATCTAGGGTTTTCAAGTCTTATACCTTCCTTGTAGTATGTACTAGCCTCACAAAGCTTGGTATTGCCCTTGGATAGCCTTAACTTAGCTAGGATCAACCATGAAAACAAGAAAAACAAAGATTAGTTCTTGAAAACACTATTCATCATCAACTTTGATGATTTATTTGAAAATGAAAGGAAGTGAATTTAAGGCTGAAATTTCTAGGGCATCTAAGCTATGATATGTAGTACTTACCCTAAAAATTTGAAGATCAAACAATGGTGGGAACCCCCTTTTCTAGCTCCTTGGCCGAGAGTGATGTTTAAGGAAGATAATGGAGAGTTTTTCTTCTTTATTTGTTTTTGTTTGCTTTGTTATGACTTAATACAAGTATTATTATGTATATAACTTGGATGCATCTCCTCCTTTTGTGTTGTCACTCATCTATAGGTCCAAGTGTTGGCTTCTTAGTGGACCATGTGTTGGCACCACATTAAACAACTCCATTTTTGGTTAAATGCTAAAGAATCATCCTAGTTGTAGTTGACTTTCATGTGACATACTTTGGTTTCTATTATTACATCCACTTGCACATACATGTATCTTGCTTTCTCTGCTTGATTCTGTGTCCGGTTATTGCTCGTTTCGATTGGTCGTTCGTAGGAATATTTCACGGATTTCTATTTAGGGTTTACCGGGAATCTTTCTAATATTAATACTATCGTTCTCCATCTTTCTTTCTAACTTTCAAATTTATATTCGTTAAATCCATTCGTTAAATACTTAAGGCTATCAGTGTCCAGGGAACTCTCGGAGAAAATAAAAGTGCAGTTTTTCGGAATCCGACAGCTTTTACATACACTTATTTTCCCCTGGATCACTAATACGAACTCGGAAATCTGTTCCGAATACTTCTATATAGTGTCGTCTCACATTATTCTATACTCCCACCAAAACACTATTCATTCTTTATTCTTTACTTATTCTCTTAGGGTTGTACAATTGTCCGTATTCTCTTTCGATCGTTCCTTAACCTTTTTACGGAACTACTGGATTAATCGTTATCGATATGGATGACATGAGAATATTCTCCTTCTTGAAATTGCCATATCTTATTCCCTTAGAAGATAGATTATTCTTACCTATGTTGTCACCCTTTAGCATTCTTCAAGACATAGAAATAATAAAGTCGAATTCCATTCATTCTTTCCAAATATCAATTATTACATTGTAGCCGTAACCACTATTCATTCTTACATCATTAAATACATAAAAGTTTTAATTCCACCCAAAATCTGGGTTCTTACACGTTCATTTTTCAATTCAAACTAAGGTACGCTTCTGATTCCCATTATGTTCTGATTTACTTTCATAATTGCGTGCCATGTCTATCTATTTGCTTGCTTGTATGCACGCATTAACATACGATTGATGGTTGATTTGGTCTTTTCGACATCCGCACACACTTCAATTGTTAGATTTCTCGGTGTTTGCCTATTTCTGACTTGTCCAACGTAATGTGTTCATATCCTTACTTCGCCTGTATGCACAAATGCGTCCCAACCTTTTATCTTACTGCGATACGCCGGTTACATGTAGTTTAGTTATTCGTTGCTGCCCTTGTTATTATGCTTAGAATATGTTTGATGAAAGGCCTTATATATGTGTTCGATACTTGCAAACATTATACCTTGTGTACTTATGTGTTAGTACGCGAGGCCAAAAATGACTTGTAACACTCTAAGAGGATCTTTCTTTTGTCCCTTCGAGGTGGTCGCTAAGAATGAGATAGCCTACCTAACTTCCTCTTTCAACATCCACTCCCAACTTCAAAGAGACGACGGGAATTGAACCCGCGCATGGTGGATTCAAAATTTGCCTTAATAGGCGAGAGTATTATACAATATATTTCTCCCAAGCTTGAGCTTTCGCAAATCTCTCCTTGCATGTAAGTATTTTAAATTGGTTACCGCCCCTAGGGTAAAATAGCCATACGTTCCTTTGGGATCCCACTTTCACATTCCCCGTCTGGTAATATTGTAAAGACCCCCTTGCCTTAAGTCATCTTATCAGTTGTGGGTTTGTTCCGTGGGTCGCCATTCGAGATATCCACTTTAGGTTTTGCCTCTTTCATTGAGAGGGCTTCTTTTGTATCATCATAAATTTCCTTTTGTTAGTATTCACCAAAACCCTTTATGGGCCTCTCTTTTTCCAACCATCTTAAGTTATCCTTGGTGTGTCTGGTGACTGACATGGTTGCTCTATTTTACAGATGTCAGCCCAATCTGCATCCATTAATTCTTTCAGCCACCCTAGTAACCTTTCTGCCCAGTCTGGAGAACCGTTCAATTCTTTGACCTCTCCCATAACTGACCTCCTAATTTCACCTCCTTCGCCACTATCGAAGCCCACTGTGAGCTCCTGTACACGCTCCAGGGTGATGGTAATTGACCCCCAAGAAGCTAAGATAAATTAATCAGCTCCCTTCTCACCCCATGGGAGCTGGCTCCTCCAACTTTGGGAGGGATGATTCCAACCTTGTAATTTTGAGTTCCACCACCGGAGATGAGGAGAGAATGGCTTCTATGGGCCTGCTTCCCTGGGTTAGATACCAATTTATTGAATAAAGGTGAACAACTATTTTTTGACGATACTGATTTTGGGGATGATGAGAAAGGGTACGTCGAGGTATGGGCTACCACGGAGGTCGCCCCCACCTGCGAGAATTTAGATTCCACTATGAAGGCCGATAGGCTAGAGAAGTTGTTAGACTCTTGCAACCCTGGATGTTTCTTAGTGATTCCTGGTGCAGGGGAGAGGTTCCACCGGTTCGACAACCTTCATCCTGAATAGGCTATTCCTAACGTCGTTCTGTCTACGAATTGCATCAAGCTAGGGTTCTTTTTGCCTATGTACCCGTTCTTCTAGCTCCCCTAAAGTTGACCCCTAACTCCTATCGGGTTGTAGCTTGAATGTTCATTCTCTACGATTAGCACTTATATTTCTCTTTATCTATGAGATAACTAGGCTACTTTCATCAGCTGAAGAAGGTCGGTAGGAAGGCGGGGGTATTTTAACTCACTGCCTGGAACAATAGGCACGACCAATGTGTCAAAGGAAACAAACGAGGTATGTATGATTGGCAGATGATGTTTCTGTACTGTTACGACTATAATGAGATTAAGAAAAGCTTCAATATGTCTCCCTGTAAGTCTCCGTACCTTAATAATCTCATATTTCTCTTTTCGTCCCCACCTTTGTTTACTTATCAGATAGCTTCGTATGTTATTATGTTTTTTTAGGATTTCTAAAACAAACCCCCCTATGCGGGGTTGAAAAGAGAAGAACTAAGAAGGTGGCCAAACTGGCAGCCAAGCTTAGGGATGGTGATGGTTTGCTAACCCCGGAAGTTTTTGTTCGGTTGGGCTTCGCTCAACCCAAGCGTGTTACGCTCTTCACCTCTGATAGCGATGTTGGTGAGGGGTTTGCAGATCTAGTGAATTGGGGGGACTTAAGATGGTTATCAGAGTTTGGGACGCAGATCTCCATCGAAACTATGTCTAGTTTGTGTCCATTTGTTTTCTTTTTACTTGTATGCTTTTACCCATGCGGATACACATGTCTATAATTTGCTTTACTGTTTCTTCTATATTTTTTTCCTTCATATTTGCTCTATTAACACCTGACTTGGTACCTATTTCATTTATTTTGTATACATGGCAGAAAAAGTACCCACCTTCATACAACCATCATCCAGATACGAAGACCTATTTGGTGAAGACAATTTCGACCCGCTAAGAATTGTCCTCAACGCTCCCCGGTCACTCAAGTGGTAGCAAGAGGGATCCTCCTTTTGCTGAGAAGAGGAAGCTGCCGATTCCCCCAGGTGGTACACCTCAGACCTGGGTACCCGACACTCTAAAAGGCTCAAAACCCAGTCTAAGGTGGCACTGACCTCGGGCTTCTCCCAGGATGTACAAAATTTTTACAATATGTTAGGCGGTCAAATCCCCATCGAAACTATACGTGAGTGATCAAAGGTTAGGTCCACGGATGCTGCTCGTGAAATGCTATTTGGTGCTGCCAAAGCTATTTCCATCAGTTACAGATAAGGGTAGATGGCCGCCGCCACTAGAAGTGATGTGAGGTTAAGAGACGAGCTCAGGGATGTGAGAAGTGCCCACAAGGCTGAAGAGGATGAAAACAAGAGGTTGTCGGGTGAGAACAAGCGGTTGAAGGCTAGTGAAGCATCTCTACTAAAAGAGAATGAAAAGCTGAGTAGATTGGTAAGTGAGCAAGACAAAGTGAATGGGGACTTGGAGGCTAGCTATACCTCCAAGGTCAAAGAATTACAATCTCAGGTGGACGGTCTGGTTGTCGTTGTCAGGAAATATAAGGAAGTTATGCCTATTAGAGAGAAAGAGAAATATTAGAATGGATTCGCTAATGGGGGAAAGGATCAACTTCGTACTACCTGGATGAAGGTGTCGGACTTTGAATGGAAGCTCTTGGAAGAGGACGCCGCCAGGCAGGTGGGGGAAGCTCTTGGAAGCTCTTAGGAAAGGAAGATTTTATGACCAGAATTGATTCAACAGACAAAGGAAAAGGTTGAGATTATACAGAAGAGGTTGGTTACTGCCCAGGATCGACAAAGAAAATATGCTGATTTGGATATGAAGGATTTGAGTTTTGAAGTCGGAGACCAAGTGTTATTAAGGTATTGCCATGGAAAGGAGTTACGAGATTTGGTAAGAAAGGAAAGTTGAGTCCAAGGTATGTAGGACCATTCGAGATTTTGAGACAAATTGGCAAGCACTAGTACAAAACTGAGTTTTTACGTCGGTTAAATAGGTCTTATACGTAAGTTAAATGGCGACGTATAGAGGGGCGACATATAAAGTCACGGGTCTTTTACGTCGGTTAAAAAGGCGACGTATAAAGTCCAAATATATGTCGCTAAAAAGCCGACGTATAATGTAAAAAACACTAACGTATAATGTCCAAAAAGGACTGACGTATAATGCCCAAAAAAGCCGACGTATAATGTCCAAAAACGACCGATGTATAATTTTGAAAAACGCCGACGTATATTGTCGAAAAAGACATGACTTAAAATGTCCAAAAGACCGTCGTATATTGTCTAAAAACGACCGACGTATAATGTCCAAAAGACCGACGTATAATGTCTATTAAAAAAAGACAATTTTTCCCCTGTTTATATTTATATATACACCAAAATTCCTGTTATTCAAACCAAAAAAATTAATAAAATTTGCAATCTAAATTTCTCAACAAAGTGATTAATTAAATTAAAATAATTATTATTACATACTTGAAAATACATCCACAATATTTATAAATTCTTGATCAAAGTAACCATGTCATACATTTAATTACATCATAACTATCATAAATCCAAAATATAATATCTATTTTCCGATTGCTGCAACCTGCAAGGTAAGATAAAATATTGCCCTGTTTATGGTCCTTCCTTCCTTTCTTATTTCCTGCTTTGCTCACTGGATTTGATGAAGCAACCAATCCAACTGCAGGCGACTTCTTAGGTGCGGGTGGCCTAACATTTACCAAAAACAATTATGACATTCTTAAGAACACTTGTACAAACAACTTTTATTACTAATGCAAGACACATTAAAAAAAGTTTAAATTTTGTTGAGACAAAAGATAAGCGAGTATAATATTAAGCAAAAAGATAAAAACAGTAAACAAGAAAAGCGAGTGACATATAAGAGAGATGTCAATTACATACAACAGAGGTAACAGAATCAAATCGATAATAATTCAAAAAGTTTGTGCTTATTTACAATCTACACAGAGTAAATTTAATTGTTTCTCTCTTGGTGCATGGAGTAATTATTCAATTGCTTGTTCGTGCAGTGTAAGTATGTAACACGACCCTATTATATAATTTTGCCCAAGGAATTAAAGCAACACACAGTTAAGCTTCCATGAATGAATGAACACAACTCTCAACATGCGTACTAAAAGAAGTCAATCATTTTAATTAATCACGTCATTGATAGTAATAGACGATAACATTTGAATCATACCATCTGTTGCTTCCCGATTCTTAAATAAACAGAGTACTGGTTTCACTAAATTGACAAAACAAACAAAACGAAAGGGGGCAATAAACAATGGCAGGAACATCATTATATCCACCACTCAAGCCAACTCCCTTCTTATTACTAGTACTTGTTTTCTCGTAACCGCTTTTATAATGTAGTTGAATATTATTATTTATTAGGTCCGTGAATATATAGAGTTTTTACCCTATTTTATCTACCCGTCATAGGACAGTATTGGTGTCAGCATCCTACATAAGTGTCAGATTCTTAGTTTTAAAATATTAAGGATTCTTCGATATGAATTCAAAAGTGGACTCTAGTATATAGGCTAAGCACAAGTGAAATTTTACACATTCACAGTTCTTAATTTATTTTACCTTTTATAATAGTGTCTTCTACCAATTAAACTTATACACGTAATTTTATATACCATTAAAAATGTCATCAATGGACATCACTTTCTATAAACAAGTTGTAAGGCCATATACATCATATCGAACTTAGATTGCTACAAAATGAATTGCCTTGGTATCAATATGAAAGATTTTATTCAGATCTCATACCCAAACCCATGTCATGTCCAGTTGACACGGGTATAAGGACAAATTGAGAGTCTGGGTAATGGAGGCAGTATCAACCATGAACGACCATGTCCAGGGAAATGAAACTATGCAATGACATATTCAGACATTTTGGCAATTTTTGTTTGACCAAGTGATAAGATCTGGTTCCTGAATGCAGTGCAGATTTTTTAAATGTAAAAGTTTGACTCCTAGATATGTAAGCTGAATAAACATAAACATTTGGGCCTTAAGTTTTATTGAGTTGCCATTTAAAGAAAACAAATAGCACTTTTATATCCTTACAAGTTCATTGCTTTTATCAACCTTATCATCCCATTATAATACCCTGTCACACAATAATCAGAACTAAACTCAGGTACCATAATAATGAACATTTACCGTAATAATGAACATCATGCATCATCGTTTGTACCGTAGTATCCAATTCAGGCAAAAGAATTACTTCTAGAAAAGGTAATAATAGAATAATTTATCAAGGATATAAATTTGATTGTGAATGTCATTACCTGTTATTAGTCTTTGTATCCTTCATCTTTGCATTAATATTATCCTTCCCCTCCAAGTCATCACCCTCCCAAACAACTTCAGTTACTGAGTATCAAAACAAAAACAAATGCACCTTCGTTATATATACTATAGTTACACAATTTTGTGTGTGTGTCTCAAGAGAGTATGGGGTAAGAATGTAACCTATAAAAAATTTCTATAAATTTATTTTCTAGAAAAATACAATCCTGTCATACCTTCTCTCCCACGCTCATCTAAATAAATACTTTAGCATCTAAATAAATACCTTCTATCGTCACTGCTTCCTTCCTCTACTATCTTGCCAGCACATACTTTAGCATCTGCATTGACTAAACATCGTATGCAAACTTTAGACATGAAACAAAACAGCAACGGAAGCAGAAATATACAAGGTAACCAAATAAATACTTTGTTCTTTCTGTAAGTAATATAGAGTATTAGAAAGCTAACCGGCAATATTAGATTTGGTATTACTAGTTCCAGAGGACAATTTATTATTCTGCGGATCCTTCTTCTTGTCAGCAGGAAAACAATATACCAGGAAACATGAAAGCAGTTTTTCAATTTTGTACTAGTGATATATTGCATTTCTCGGTCATCTATTTTTACCAAAACATAACACGTATTTTTAACAAAAACTTCATTTCATCTAAACATTTCACCTAGACATTTAATCAAACACTTAAGAGCAACAAACTCTGAAAACATAGAAAACCAGCAAAAAAGAAACTCGCCACCGGATTTTCTCAAAGTCAACTGAGCCATGTGTCAGCATTAATACCTGCAAAAGATTTGAACAAAAACTCCTCTTTGAACAAAATATTTAATCGTCTCATAAAATACCAGCAAAAACTGGAATTGTTGTAGGGAGAATTTCGTTACAACAAGAAATTGGAGGTTGCTGGAATCACGGAGCAAAATACGGATATTTTGCTAAGAACACGAAGAACACGGGAGGAGATTGGTGTTTGTTTGTGGCTGATCTTGTTGATAGATAGTCAGGGATGAGCTGAGGCGTATCCAAACAAGGTGCCTACGTACCCTATTTATAGGGATCAAGCCATACGTAGTTCTTGGAGAAGAAGTTACCTAGGCGGGCTAGGGTTTTAAGAGATAAGCCATAGTCCAAGCCCACTCGTTTAGGGCTGACGTGGCAGTGAGTCATCAACCCTATCCATGATCCATGGCCCAAAAGGAGGAAGCCTATGGTCTCGCACGGATAGAGTTGGCTAGTAGAGAAGTAACAAGGGCCTTGCATGCGACCTCGAGGGATCTGGCCATGCGAAGCGAACCCTAGTGTCCAGCTACTCATGCGACCTCGAGGGGTCAGGCCATGAGCCTTCCAGAAAAGAGTGAGATAGCGATCCCCGGGTTGCGACCCCGGTAGATGCGACCTCGAGGCCTAGCGGCGTTAGAGGCGCAGAGGCCTAGCGTGAGACGCGCAGAGGCCTAGCATGAGACGCCTTGAGTAGTAGTAGGAGGTCATAGTGAGGCGACCCCTAGGGCGGGATCATGTCTTTTGAGAGATTGTCTTCAAATAATATGATGAGATAAAGGCGAGGTGATCCCTGACCGGGCCTCACGCCTTGTTGATCCTTCTTCAATATTTAAGCCCATTAGTAGATAATTGAGCCCATTAAGAGAGGTGGTTGAGCCCATTAAGAGAGGTGGGCCCCTTGCATAGTCGTTTGAGCCTGTTTAGGATCTATGCCGAGATTCGGGCATAACAACTACCCCCCGATTCCATATTGCCATTATGAATGAAATGTGGAATCAAGTAAAGTGACGCCTTCCAGTTGATGTGAAGCCATGTATATGTTAGTGATGGTGACCTCGAAGGGTTCTTCCAAGCACAATATGGTCCTGCAGGGATCTTGAGAGGCGACCTCATAGGGCCTCGCGGTCATAAATTGTTAAATATGTCTTCTGTTTAGCTGATATATGAGCTCATGCTTTCACTTGTGTCTTCAAGCTCTTCCTAGAATATGATGAGAGGACTCTCCTCCGAGCTCACTCCTTGTTATTATGATGAGAAGACTCCTTATATGATGAAAAGACTCCCTTTATGTTGAGGACTCCTCATAAGTTGAGTGGACTCCTCATAGCCCCATATGTGGAGAGGTCTTCTCTTTCTGATATAATGAGAGGACTCCTCGCAGCCTCATATGTTGAGAGGCCTCCTCCTCGCAGCCTCATATGTTGAGAGGCCTCCTCCTCGTAAACTCATATGTTGAGAGGCCTCCTCCTCACAGCCTCACATGTTGAGAGGCCTCCTCCTCGTAAACTCATATGTTGAGAGGCCTCCTCCTCGCAGCCTCACATGTTGAGAGGCCTCCTTCTCGCAGCCTCATATGTTGAAAGGCCTCCTCCTCGCAAACTCATATGTTGAGAGGCCTCCCTTAGTGGCTCGCACTTCTCAACCTATGACCCTCTGGAGTAACGAGCTCGATCCCGGCCCTGGCTTCGTCCTTGTTTGATGACCCATCTCGCATATGAACACAAAGTACTCCTCCTTCGCCTCGCATAATCCATATTGCTGGCTCTAGCCCCACCTCACATATGTAGCTGGTGGGCCTTGCATCTTTGAAAACTAGTAATTTTGAATTTTCCCAAGTGCTTTGGGATAGCTGATTGAGTCTTCATATGCTCTTATTTGCTTGTAGATTGACTTTAACACATGCCTAGAGATAGCTCCACATTGTATAGACTTACGGATTGACCCATCATCGCCAATGAGGTCAAGTGGCCTTGCATTGTAAGATATCGGGCTTGCGGCCTCACAACGCTAGGTGCAGCCTCGCAACGCTAGGTGATGCCTCGCAACGCTAGGTGATGCCTCGCAACGCTAGGTGCGGCATCGCAACGCTAGGTGTGGCCTCGCAACACTAAGTGTGGCCTTGTCTTGAAAATTTTCAAATGCCCTTCTAGAAGAGGTGTATATGTAATGCCACTATCCCCCGAGTCCTCATTATCATTGTAGATGTGATGAGGAATCAAAGTGTTTCAGCAATCTTCTTGTATTATTTGGAGTTGACACCATTTGTAATGAAAGGAATTTGATGTGATCCCGCTATAAGCATACTTGACTCCTTCAACGCTATCCCAGAGCACTTGTACTCTTCACTGTTGTCCCAAGGCACTTGGCCTCATCAACGCTATCTGGGGGCACTTGGCCTCATTACGCTATCTCGGAGCACTTGGCCTCATCACACGCCATCCCAGGGCACTTGGCCTCATCACGCTATCCCGGGGTACTTGGCCTCATCAAAGTTGTCCCAAGGCATTTGGGCTCTCCAACGCTATCCCAGAGCACTTGTACTTGACTTCTTCAACGCTATCCCAAAGTACTTGTACTCTTCACTGTTGTCCCAAGGTACTTGACCTTATCAACGCTATCCCGGGGCACTTGGCCTCATCACGCTATCCCGGGGCACTTGGACTCTCCAACGCTAAGCAAGAGCACTTAGCTTCTTTAATGTCATAACATGCTTCCCTATGTTGAACAAGAATGTAGATATTGAGGTCTTGAGCTCATTTTATTTTTCAAATACTTTGGCTTATCTTCCTTCATCTCTAGTATGAGCTTGAGACCAATGAGAGCCTCGTTTTCAGCCTCCTTATTTGTTGCTTGCTCTTCCCAGTGTCTTGAGTTAATCGAGGACCTCCTCATTGTCGGCAAGGGTCGGGGGCGTCCCCCCTTACCCCAAGGATCGGGGGCGTCCCCCCTCTCCTCGGCGTAGAGGTATTTTACCAAGAAGAAGCATCTCACGATCTCGATATCCACACCATATAGGGGCCTCATTAGCTTCATCATATAGGGGCCTCACGATCTCGACGAGGAGATGGGGGTCTGTCGTCACGATGATGGGACCACTCACAATCTCCACAAGGAGAGAGGGGGTCTGTCATCATGACGATGGGACCGCTCACGATCTCGATGAGGAGATGGAGGTCATTTAGAACCTTGACCCTTGCCTTGGCCTCTATCACTTATCCTTCTTGTCAGTAGTGAGCTTCTCGAGCTTGACTCCTCTTGATCCTCCTTACAATCCTTCTTCTTACAATCTCGGGGTCGGGCTCGTACTTATGGGACCGCTCACACTCTCAACGAGGAGAGGGGGGTCTCTCATCGCAATGATGGGACCGCTCGCGCTCTCTTCAAAGAGAGGGGGGTCTGTCTTCGCGACGATTGGACCGCTCACGCTCTCAACGAAGAGATGGGGGTCATTCCGAACCTTGGCCCCTACATTGGCCTCGCTCCTAGTGACGTCGCTTATGCTTCTCGAATGCGGCCTCGCAACGCTAGGTGGGGCCTCGCTATGCTAGGTGCAAGCATGGCCTCGGTACGCTAGGTGCAAGTATGGCCTCGCTACGCTAGGTGCAAGCATGACCTCGCTACGCTAGGTGCAAGCATGACCTCGCTCCTATGGGGTCGCTCCTGGGGGGTAGTTGTTATGCTAGCCCGGCCTCGGCCTCTCACGCTAGCCCGGCCTCGGCCTCTCCGTTTTTCTTGTTCGAGTTAGTCATCGTTCTCCCAAATTAATGACTGCCCTCCTTCTAGCGCAAAATGTTGTAGGGAGAATTTCGTTACAACACGAAATTGGAGGTTGCTGGAATCACGGAGCAAAATACGGATATTTTGCTAAGAACACGGGAGGAGATTGGTGTTTGTTTGTGGCTGATCTTGTTGATAGATAGTCAGGGATGAGCTGAGGTGTATCCAAACAAGGTGCATACGTACCCTATTTATAGGGATCAAGCCATACGTAGTTCTTGGAGAATAAGTTACCTAGGCGGGCTAGGGTTTTAAGAGATAAGCCATAGTCCAAGCCCACTCGTTTAGGGCTGACGTGGCAGTGAGTCATCAACCCTATCCATGATCCATGGCCAAAAAGGAGGAAGCCTATGGTCTCGCACGGATAGAGTTGGCTAGTAGAGAAGTAACAAGGCCTTGCATGCGACCTCGAGGGATCTGGCCATGCGAAGCGAACCCTAGTGTCCAGCTACTCATGCGACCTCGAGGGGTCAGGCCATGAGCCTTCCAGAAAAGAGTGAGATAGCGATCCCGGGTTGCGACCCCGGTAGATGCGACCTCGAGGCCTAGCGGCGTTAGAGGCGCAGAGGCCTAGCGTGAGAGGCATAGAGGCCTAGCATGAGACACCTTGAGTAGTAGCAGGAGGTCATAGTGAGGCGACCCCTAGGGCGGGATCATGTCTTTTGAGAGATTGTCTTCAAATAATATGATGAGATAAAGGCGAGGTGATCCCTGACCGGGCCTCACGCCTTGTTGATCCTTCTTCAATATTTAAGCCCATTAGTAGATAATTGAGCCCATTAAGAGAGGTGGTTGAGCCCATTAAGAGAGGTGGGCCCCTTGCATAGTCGTTTGAGCCTGTTTAGGATCTATGCCGACATTCGGGCATAACAGGAATCATTACTTGCGTAAAAAAATTAAAGTAACAAGCCGGAAGAGGGGAGAAAGAAAACACAAGGTTAAATCTTCCCTTTTTCACTATAAACATAACAGCTATAATTGACGAAAAATGTGAATAAAGCACAATAAAAATAAGTGAATTACCATTACTCATTACAGAATGATTTATACATCAGCATAATTGATACGATTATCAATTGAAGATAGTATCATATCAATTGACAAGTGCACCTAATCAGAAATCAAACCCAGAAACAAACCCAGCTATAATTGAAGATAGCACAATGACATGAACTCGGTAAAAACAAACCCAAAAATTAGAAATTGCAAAACACAGAAATCGGAAATTGAAACAAAAACAACAATACAGGGGTTGGCGATGGAGGTGAGACAAAAGGAGAGATGTCGAAGAAACAGAGGAGCAGCGGGAGAAGAAGGGGGATCTTAAAATTAAAAGGAGAGTTAAAATTATATGAGTTAAAAGAGAGTTAAAATGAAAAAAATGAATGGTTGAGATCTTGTTAATTGCATCCAACGGTTAATTAATTTAATGAAGCACAATCCATGTGCTCAAGAATTACCCAATAATATTGTGACACGTGGCCTAGCACTAAATGATGAGATAACTTATACGTCGCCTTACAAAAAATCGACGTAAAAAGTACATCTTATATGTCGGTTATATTAAGAGTAACGTATATAATAGCATTATATACGTCGCCTTTTCCTCAACCGACGTATAATGTCATCATATATACGTCACCTTTTCCTCAACCGACGTATAATATCATCATATACGTCGCCTTTTCCTCAACCGACGTATATAGTATCATTATATACGTCGCCTTTTTCTCGACTAACGTATATAGTAGCATTATATATGTCGCTTTTTCCTCAACCGACGTATAATATTATCATATACGTCGGTTTTTTCTCGAACCGACGTAAAAAAAAGGTTTAAAAATGTAATTATACGTCGCCTTTAGGCGGAACCGACGTATAAAAGTGTTTTATGCGTCGCCTTCGGGCGGAACCGACGTATAATAGGCGACGTAAAAGATCATTTTTGTACTATTGAAGGTTGCTTATGAATTGGCGTTACCACCGCACATGCAACACATTCACAATGTTTTTCATGTGTCTATGCTCAAGAAGTACAATCCAGATAAGAGTCACAAAATCGAATATGAACCCACTGAGATTCAGCCAGATTTATCCTACGAAGAGCAACCAGTAGAAATTCAAGATAGGACTGATAGGAAGATTAGGAATAAGACTGTCAGTTTGGTTAACGTATTGTGGAGGAATCCTAAAGTTGAAGAATCAACTTGGGAGCTTGAGAGTGAAATGCTCGCAAAGTATCCTCATCTATTTACTTAGGTAAGATTCTGAGGACATAATCCTTTTTAAGGGGGGAAGATATATCGACCTAAAAATTCGTGTATTTTATTAAGTATTTAATTAGCTTATAAATGAACACTTTTGTGATTTGTATGTTGGATATATTTTTGTGAAGACAAGGTATGTATGAAATCATGAATATGTGATTATATGATGATTGGTATGTGCCAAATGTGATCGTGGAATTTTATTTGTATTTACATTAAAAGTATTTTAAATATGCATTTTTAATTTTCTAAATATTTTATAAAATCATTGGAGTCATTTAAATTCATGAAATCTTTTGAATTATCATCTTTGTGATATTCGTTAGTTTTTAAAATTAGTGGGAGTATTTAATTGTGTGTGTAAGTATTTTTAAATGATTTTAAAAGCTTTATTTCCTTAAAAGGTTCTTTATTTCAAAAATTTGTAATAAATTCATTTTTGACTCAAAAATTATTTTAAAAATATGGGGAGGTTTGTAATTTCATAAATTTAATTTTAGAATTCTAAAAATTATTTTTCCCCTAATTTCCTAATTTATTTCGATTTTAAAATGATTAAAATCAGTTTCTGAAAAGGAAGTAGATTTTCAGCAACTGTTAATTTACGAAATTACCCCTGTAGGCATTATATCACAACACCGCCCCATTTCTTCCTCCTTGTTCAAGTTTTTCTTCATCTGGGTATACTCTCTCTTCCCCTTTTCATTTTTTTCGATTCTCAACCTCAAAATCATGCTAAATATCTGTTTTAATTGCTTATACATGTTCTTGTGCTTAATTAAGTTGTTGGTTTGAGTTTTTAGTTGAATATATGTATGTATATATACGATTGTATGTATGTATGAGCATGAAAACCTACATGCAAGCCTTGTGGTGGTGTTTTTAGGTCTTTATGATGATGATGATTATAGTTAAAAACGAAGTTTTGGAGAAATTTAGAGTTTGTTTTCGAGTTTTGAGCAAACCCCACCGGCAACCATGGCGGTTTCCGGCGAGGTCTGACCGGTGGTGGTGGTAAGTTTGATTTTTGCAGTCTATAGAAGTAATTTAGAGTACATATAAGTGATTAAAAGTAATTGCATGCAAGGGTTTTGACATCTTTGAATTTTTTTCGAATTATGTGCATATATATTTGACTTTTCAAATTTGATTAGTGATAATCTAGGAATTTAGTTGATGTTTATGAAGTTTATGGTTAATTACAAAATCTAATTAGGTGTAGTGTGAATTTATAGAGTTTCATGTATAATTTTTCGAATTATTTGTAATTAATTCGAATTTTTGTGTACTAACATGAATAATTCGAATTTCTTGAGTTATTAGTAACAATTGGAACTTGATTCTAGATGATAAAATGCTAAGTGCTAGTTAGTTGATTTATAAGTGTAATTTTCAGATTTAATGTAAGTTAAGATTCGAATTTATGACTTAAAAATATGAATTATATGCTTTTGATAATTAAATGAATATGATTTAGTAATTTTATTCGGTAATTAATTAAGTTGCTAATTAATGATAATTATTTGATGATTTTGGATTACCTAGGGATGTATGTGGTCAAAGATATGTATGTTAGTATGAGATGTTAGAATTAATCCATGTATATAAATGATCATTATTCGTTAAAAGTGATATTAAGTCGATAATATAGTGTTATGTATAATTGGTTTTCATGACTTTGAGTTGTGACCAGTAGTATGATTTTAACTTATAAACGGACTTGAGATCCATTGAGATTGTTTAGGTTGTGATTTGAGTCGGTTATGTTCGGACGGGCTAGTCAATAATACAGAGGAGGTGCTGCCCGATTTTCGTTAGGATTATAAGTTGTAAAGTCAATAGTATATTGTTATGAGCTATTCATAAACTGAGTTGACAGAAACTGTTAAGTGTATAAATGACGTACATGATTTGCATGCCTATGTGTTACGTGTTTAAGTGCTTACTTGGTTATACTAAAGTATTTGGTAAGTAGGTCTAGTATGTGGTATGTGTACTAAGTGTTAACGCGTTATAAGAATCGTTTGGGTAGAATAGGATTAGAAGTAAAGAGGAATATAGTACTGAAGTAGTGTAATGGTTTATGTAGATACGAAGGACGTAGGCCCTAGAAATCGAGGAAAGGCTAAAGCTGAGATTCAGTAGGCTAAGCTATTTGAGCTATTGCATACTACCCGAGGCAAGTAACTCTGTCTATTCTTAAAGTTCATATTCTTGAAATTGTTATCAAATGTTGATCCATGTACTGTGCCCTGCTATCCCTATCTTTGCATGTACCCAGATTTCTGTTAACAATTATTGCTTGATCACGCATGAACCCTAAAATAGCATAATAATTTTTAATTGCTTCTTGACCATACTATGTCATACAGACATTCATAACCAAACCTAATTGACTGACAGATAAACCATTCTTTAAATGTCCTGTGTCCGCAACGAGATCAAGCTGTGTTGACCCTAAAATCTTATAAAACTTCATTGTGACCTGATCACTAATCTAAGAATCTGATTACCTTACCTATTAACCCTTAAACTCTGTAACTTGGTTAAGCTGCCCTAAGAACTGTTATAACACATATCTTTGACCTTTGAATTTGAAACCCTTTATTATTCCCTGATCGATTACCTTTAAACCTTGGAGTCTATATCTTTATGATTTAGACTTGTAAACCCTATTCCTTTGAATTCAGAATACTTAGTCAAACCCTTTGACTTTTATCATTGCAAATCAAAATGTTTTACAATCTAAAGTGTTTTCAAAATTGAAAGCTTTTCTAAGATTTACTAATTTTCAAAAGAATGTTTTATAAAAGTTTAGGAAATCCGTCAAAATGGTTTCTACGGATTCCTAAAGATTAGAGAGGCGTAAGCGATCGGGTAATACCGATCCAGCCTGTTTATGTATTATGTTGTAGTTCAGGTGGGACCAGTCCAGCACATTTATAGGTCAATGTGTGCCTCTTGGGAACCCAAGCTATTTTGATGTCCAGAGGGACTTTGTGTCCGTTATGGGGACTTTACCTGGCTGATCACCCGTATTATCTGTTGATGAGTAAAAACCTCCAATCAGTTTTTTTAAAGTGAATGATTACTTTTAAGTTACCGTGAAATGAAATTGGTTTACCATTTGAAATGTCAATTTCTTTACACATATTCTGTTATCCACTGTTATTCAGTTAATGCTTTTCTATCCTGTTGATATCGCAAGCTAGTATTATTCCTGTTGTTTTCAATTTTCCATTTATGTTACTTGCTGAGCGTTGGCTCATTATTATTTTGTCTAACCCTTTTTACAGTAACTTAAGAATCATGGGTCGTACCATTCAGACTACGAGGAAGTGCACATTCCGTAACCCTACTGTGGTTTCTTTTGAGTTGCCATCCGAGGTAGATGCAATAACAGCTCAGTGAGGAGATTTTTGAGTTAGTTTGTGAGAACTGGTAGTTAAAACTTTTAAACAAGGGTTGTAATAATGATTATATTTTGAATCTGGTTTGTAATAATAAGTAGTTAGACATTGGCTTGCTTGTTTCATACCATTACCTGTGAAAGATCCAGGTGAATAGTGTTGGGGTCAATCAGCATGCTATATCTACATTTACTTATTTTTAGGTTGTTTGTATCTAGTGTGTTAATGACTCTCCGATCTAGACCCCAGGTCGGGAGGGCGTCACGGGTTGGTATCAGAGCTACAATTTTTTATCACTAAAACAAGCCAGGATCTAGGGATCACCAATAAAAGAAGTAGAAACAACTAGAATTTAAGAGTGATAGGTGTTAGGGAGTGATTATAGGTTTAGGTTCATCCTTTTGCATTAGATTTTATAGGACTAACCTAACAGATAACGTTTATATTCTGAGTGTATATATATATTATTGCTACAGGAGATGGATCTGGATGACGATGCACCCCTACTTCCCGGTTTCGATATCTCATCCGATGAGTCTGACCCTTCCGAGATTATGTCCGATGCCGATGCTGATGTTGAATCTGACCCGGAAGAGATGTCAGAGACTGAGGTCGGGAGTCCACCTGTCCGTACTGACACCCCTGTACCTACCACCGAGCTCGTTCCTATACCAGTACCAGTCGTGACCCCTACTGTCACTGAGCACGGTGAGTCCTCCGTAGGATCTTACATGGTTCCCGAGCCCGTACCTGAGCGTACCTATGCCGATGTAGTCCGTGATTATGAAATTCTGGCAGGCCAGAACACTGAGCTTAAGGAGCTGATCGAGAAGATGAAGGTGGAGGCCCAGCTTCGAGTGGACTTGACTACGATCGACTTGAGGGGACGCATTAGGATGCTTAAGGATACTGTTAGACACCGTCTGCACCGGGATCCCATATCTCACGAAGCATTAGAGGAGGCCCGTAGCTTTCTAGTTTGGTTTTCTGGACGTTGACAAAGCTCCGTGAGACTCGTGGTTCCCGTGACTAGGGATTAGCTATTGTGAACGTGGTGGTGAGTGGGACATCTAGTGGAGCCCACTAGTGTTAGCTATTATCACTACTAGTTTAGGATATTTTCCTGGTTTCCTATTCTTTGTAGTCCGATAGTATTTTGTTTAGACTTTTCTTTTTCTTTATCAGCTCCGGTTTGTAGAAGGGTTTGAATACCCTTAACTTATGTTGTTGTATCTTTTGCCATTTTAGTGACGTGTGTGTTTATATATTCCTATGTCAACTGCTTTACATACCGCTTTTACATACCGTCTTTCCATGTTTACTAACCTGTTCATATATAAACCCTGTTGCATTACTTTAAACTGTACCCATATCATATTGATTCAATGGAACCGATCATCTATTGGTACTAGACGGTTGCAACCTGTTTTCTTTTATATATATACTTGCATGTTGTTTACCTATTGTTCATTTTCTTATCAGAAAGATGCCTCCTAGAAGAAACCGTCAAAATGCTACCCCAGAAAACCAAAATCCTGACAACCCTACCATGGCCCAAATGTTTCAACTACTACAACAACAAACTACTGCCGTTGTACAACACCAACAGCACCAAGCTGCCCCACCTGCTACAACTTTTAAATCTTTTCAAGTTGTTCACCCACCTGAGTTCAAAGGAACTCTAAACCCTATAGAACTAAGTCAATATGGTTAAAGGATATCGAGAAAGCTTTCATGTTAGTTAGGGTTGAAGATGACCAGAAGGAGGAGTTTTCTAGTTTCTATTTGAGGTCGGAAGCTAATTTTTGGTGGGAATCTATTAAGGCTGTAAAAGGAGATGTAATTACTTGGCCTAGGTTTGTAGAGTTGTTTAATGAGAAATATTTGCCAGGTTATCTACAGGATCAGTTAAAAGTTCAGTTTTTAGAGTTAAAACAGGAAGGAATGACTGTGGCTGAGTATGAAGCCAAATTCACCGAGTTGTCAAGGTTTGCACCCCAGTATGTAGGGAATGAGGCTAGTAAGGCTAAAAATTTTTAACATGGATTAAAGCCTTGGTTAAGAAGCAGAGTGGCTGCATTTGAGTTAAGGACTTTGTTGACTCGTAAACACGCAAGTATACGCGATCACAAATAGCAAGTGATAAATAAGATTCGTTCCGCAGAGACTAGGCGTAAATGCCAGTTTAATACCTATGCAACAGTGTTTGGCTACTTCTTAATGCTTGACAATTACCCAATTGAGTTTTGAATTAACTATCTTAATTAACTAAGACAGACTAACTAACGAATAAGAATGCTTATAAATGAGAAAACATGGAGTTCCAATTTCATTGAATATTTCACTAAAGGTTGACACATAGAATCGATACAGGTGATAAAAATTGATAATTAACCAGATAACCACGACAATAATACGAACTACCTTTCAGTACACTCGTATCAAACCACTTCATATCCACAAAAGATAGAAATTAAGAGGACACCAAATTATATTCAAATTATATATGCCTATAAAATCTGGAAACACAATTGGTTTAAGCACAAGTTATCTTTATAATTACATGGGGCAATATGCATTGGTTAAATCATACCACTAATCATGAGTAATTAAATTAATTCAAGAACCCATGCTAATATGGCGACATCTCAATCCTAGAATCCACTTTCGCATTCATCAAGGATTAATAGATTAGATGCTAGCTACACATCCATCAATTAATTCAACCATATCAGATTATCGCAAATAAATCACCCCATAATCACTTACATGTCAAACACAATAGTTACGTAAACAAATCCATTGGAACCCCATGATAATGAATTAGTTCATAATAAAACTAATCACCATCATGGGTTCTAAATTAAACATGATTCTAACGAAACAATTAAGTAATGAAAGAGAACAAACAATTAAAGGTAGAAGAGAAATGAAATAGAAAGTTTATCCCCAATGTAGAAGAATACAAAAGTTCAAAAGATTACTCCTTGCTTGTCACGAGCTTGGAGATTCTTCCTTGCAATTGTTCTAAGAAAAATAGATGAAAGTGAAGATAGATGCTAAAAATGAAAACTAAAACAACGATAGTTCGTTTTTCCCTTTAGGTTTCTCAAAAATACATATATAAAATGCCCTCCTACTAGACCTAAAGAAACAGGCCCAATAACAATTGACCCGACAAAACAAAAGTTGAAAATCTGCTAAACAGCCCCGGGCAAGCGCCCCTGCGCCTTGGCAAGCGCCCCTGCGCCTCTGTCTCCCTGGAAAATTTCCTCCTGGCGCGCTCTAGCACCTGACCAAGCGCTAGGGCGCCTTCTTGACCCTGGAAAAACTTCAAAACTTCCACAAACTTCTACAACTTGACTTGTTGCCTTGCTCTTATTTACTTGTACAAGCTCCGGATTAAATTCACACCACCATAACATTGTTTTAGCCCATAATGACTTCGACGACACAACCTACACCAATTACACAAAAACACATCAAATGGCAACGAAACTCGAGAACTTGCAACCGTTTTAAGTCCGAACGGAAGACAAATAGTGGATATAAAATCCACTTATCAAACCCCCAAACTTAAACCGTTGCTTGTCCTCAAGCAATGCAAAATCAACCTAAAGTGATGAATGAATGCAAATAAAACTAAATGTCATGATAATGCGAATGTGTCCTAATGCAATGATCCCACACAATTTATCCTAAACCAACTCAACAAGCAAATGCCTCAACGAATGCAACAACTCCAAACAGAGCTCGACTAAGGCCCCGTATACTAACAATACATGCTCAGAAACGTGGTGTGTGCATTTCCCACTAGATATACTCTCGAAACTAGATAGAAGACATAACCAATTCTTCGCCAAGACAATCACATGTTTATAAACAGAATGAACTTTAGACACTCCGTGACTCAAAGACACCGCCATCATCATTCAAGGTAGACAAGGATTCATGCTTTACTATACAAAATAACACAAAACATCACATATACATGCTTATTGACCGTGCAATGGGTGAGACCCCTAAAGGCTTATACAATAGCACTCATGTAGCGAGCGTTAGGTTAGTGGATCCCAGACCGGAAAAGTCTTAGGTCACTAGGCATTAAAATCCCCAAGAACTTACTTGCTCGAGTACTAGAGAGCCCACCCTAGCCAATTCGCATACACACACTCTCACAAACGCTCATTTTTTTTTATACTTACAACTCTTTTTTTTTTCCTTTTTTTTTTCTTCTTGCCCTTTTTTTTTTATAAATCACTCATGGGTGCACTATCTCACCCCCCTAGACTACTCATATTAAATATGAGCGGCTACTAGCCATTTGACGCCTAGCCATTATTACACTACGACACAACACTTAGCATGACATCCCTGTTTTCCCCCAAACTTATACTTAAGTGCTCCTACGCCATCAAGGGAATAACGAAAATTCTAGATATAAATAGGTGATTAAATCCCAACAACCAAACCAGGTATGACTCGATCTAGCCCAAGAGCAAACAGTGAGACCGTGAAAAGATTGTGTTCCCGACACACGCAAGTCAATTTCATAAGTACTTAAATCAACCCTCTGTTCATTGTCATCACACTCACAGAAATAGACACTCATGTGGAATCATGTGATATGCATGAACAAAATGATAACACCCCTAACTAAAACTATATGACATGGCATCTTAAATGCACTCTAAATGGCATGGCAAAATTACTAACATGAACTAAATGCAAAATTACTAACATGAACTAGCATGAATATGCAACTATATGCAATGCAATCACTCTTGATACCCTAAAAACACCCCCAAACTTAAAATTTGCAATGTCCACATTGAAGGTAAATTTAAAGGGTACAAGAGATACTCCCCTACTCGTCGTCATCTCCACCCTCCTGTGGTGGTGTGTCTGGTGGTGGATAGACGTGGTGAGCTCCGAAAGTGGGCCATGTGACATGAATACCCTGTTGCTGGTACACTCCATCCAATGTCTGAGTCAAGTCTGTAGCAAATCTGTGAAGCATAGCATTCGTAGTGTCATAACGCCTCATCATGCGTCTGAACTGAGCATCACTAAAAACCACATTCCCCTGGCTCGTCTGCGCATGAGAAGGTTCCGCTCTGTCTGACTGACAATGCGCTCTCTCCACCGGTGGTGGAATACTACCTCCCTCAGCATTATCAACATAACCAAGGCCCCTAGGGTGAGGAGTGCCACCCGGCCATTCCGTCAACCTCTGAATCAAATGATGATCAATAGAGCCCATCGGTCTGTGTAGAGTCTCATCATTGTGCCAAGTGACACCAACATGAACACACAACTCAGCAATAATCACGGCATGTGGAATCCCTCCTGTAGTGCCACCCCGCAAAAATTTCATAATATTCTGATAGATTAGATACCCGAGATCAATATATTTCCCGTTCAGAATGCCCCACAAAATGATAGCACGGTCAACAGTAACATCAGTGACGTGTGAAGTTGGCATTATTCGGGCACACAAAAATAAGAACCAAGCTCGAGCATACCTAGTCAGTGCAGCTGCGGGAAAAGTACTCGGCTCAGTCGAACCTACCTTGCACTTCCAAACCGTGCCCGGTATACACATTCCCGCTATAATAGCATCCAAGTCAACATCAACCCGGGTCTTCTGCACCCAATCCTCAGCACCTGAAGGCTTCGATAGAGATAATATGCGACGTATATACCCGGGCTTGTAAGCCACTGCCTGACCCCTAACCATAGTGATCCCATTTTTATCTTCCTTTGCATTGGCATAGAATTCCCTTACAATGCTCAATGGAACTGCCACGGGCTTTGCACAAAATGCCGACCACCCCAACTCTCTAACCATAGCTCCCAATTCTCCGTCCTCAGAAGAAGGAATGAAACCCCTTTCCTTGATTACAGCTTTCGTCAACAAATTATCGAACTCAAGTTGTGCCGCCTTAGACACAAATTTGTCAACATCATAATCTGCTTCTACTTCCTCCTTCGAACTACTACTACTCATAACCCTTAACCTCTTTGGAGCCATTAAAAAAAACAACAACCCACAATGCAATATCACCAATCTCTACTAGCAATTATAAATCAAGCAACTTCTCCCAAAAATTCACCAATACATAAAGTTTCCAAAATTTAACAAGAACACAATTCGTACATAAACAAGAATGGAGAAGAGTATACCCAATGACGAGTCCGAGAGGTGAACTTGAAGCTAATATAGCAAATTTCCTCCACCAACTTGAATCTTGAAGCTCGAAAATTGGAATTTTGGGGGAAAGAATGAATTTAGGGATTTGAAGTTGTGTATATATAAGTATATGTATAGGTGGGTGTAAAGAGATTTTTGTGTTTGGGTTATGAGATGAGATGGGATTGGGTAGAGTTAGGAATTGAAGATATGAGGGAATGGTGAGTGGAAGGAATTAGGTATAGAATTTAGGAGAGAAGATGGAGAAATTTGGGTGTTTAGCTTTGGTTTTAGAATCGGCACTGCTGTGTTTTTCTTTTGTTTTGATTTTTTTTTTTTATAAATCACGCGCCCTTGCGCCTCAGTATAACGCCCCAGCGCTCGATACATCCTGGATTAGCAGACTAAGCGCGGCGCTCTTGCGCTGGAGTAGGCGCTCTAGCGGGTGGTGGCTCCTGGACTGTCGACCTTGCATTTTTTTTTTTTTTTCAAAGGTAAAAAAAAACTTTCCCGAGATTTTGCAAAATCCGAAGTAATTGTATCCTGAAACACTGCAACAAAATCATCAAGGCACCTTGCGGGAGTAATAATATTAATAATAATAATACAAAACTTACAATAAGCGTGGGTTGCCTCCCGAGAAGCGCTGTCGTTAACGTTATTTAGCCGGACGTTTTCACTGAGAATCAAGTAGTTGCAAGAACAGCGGTGACCGCTTCACGGTTCACCATACCACCAAAATAGTGCTTAAGCCTCTGACCGTTCACTTTAAACGATTGTTCAGGTGATTTATCATAAATTTCCACTGCGCCATGTGGAAACACTGTCTTCACCTTGAAAGGACCAGACCACCTTGATTTAAGCTTTCCCGGAAAGAGTTTGAGCCGGGAGTTGAAAAGATGTACTAGTTGGCCTGGTTCAAAGGTTTTGGGCATCAATTTTCTGTCGTGCCACTTCTTCACTTTCTCCTTGTACATCTTCGAGTTCTCATAGGCTTGAGAACGGAATTCTTCCAATTCATTTAGTTGCAACAACCGCTTCTCACCAGCTAACTTCATGTCAAAGTTCAGCTTCTGCAAAGCCCAGTATGCCTTATGCTCAAGCTCCGCTGGTAGATGACACGCTTTCCCATAAACCAACTGGAAGGGTGACATTCCCAATGGAGTTTTATACGCTGTCCTGTAGGCCCATACAGCTTCATCTAATTTCAAGGACCAATCCTTCCTCGAAGGATTCACTACCTTTTCCAAGATTCTTTTGATTTCTCGATTAGATACCTCGGCTTGACCATTTTTCTGAGGATGATAGGCTGTTGCAACGCGGTGAGATACTCGATACTTGGCTAATAAAGCCGTGAACTGGCGATTGCAAAAATGAGTTCCTTCATCACTGATAATAGCACGAGGGGTTCCAAAACGAGTGAAGATTTGTTTGTGTAGAAAGTTGAGCACTACCTTAGCATCATTCGTCGGTAGAGCTTTCACCTCAATCCATTTGGATACATAATCCACTGCCAAAAGAATGTACTGGTTGTTGCATGAGGGAACAAAAGGTCTCATGAAATCGATTCCCCAAACATCAAAGACCTCCACTTCAAGCATATTATTTAGAGGCATCTCGTTTCTCCTCGAGATATTACCAACTCTTTGGCATCGATCACATCTCATCACAAACTGATGAGCATCTTTGAATAGAGTTGGCCAGAAAAATCCTGCTTGAAGCACTCGAGCAACGGTCTTATCTCCACCATAATGACCACCATAGATAGTGTCATGACAATCTCGCAAAATCCCCTCTGTCTCACTGTATGGAATACACCGTCTGAGAAGCTGATCTGGTCCTTGCTTGAATAAGTAAGGTTCGTCCCAACGGTACCTCTTCACATCATGAAGAAACTTCTTTTTCTGAGCGAAAGAAAAATCAGATGGGATGACATTGCTCACTAGATAATTCACAAAGTCAGCAAACCAAGGTACTTCCCCTTGCACCTGAAACAACTGCTCATCCGGGAATTGTTCATTGATTAGAGTTTCATTCTTTTTAGTTACCTCGCCCTGCTCCAATCTTGAAAGATGATCAGCTACCTGAGTTTCCGTCTCCTTGCGGTCCTTGATTTCAAGTTCGAACTCCTGAAGTAAGAGTACCCATCGAATCAGTCGGGGTTTAGTATCCTTTTTAGCGAGCAGATATCTGATGGCTGCGTGGTCCGTGTAGACTGTGACTTTTGCACCAAGCAAGTAAGATCTAAATTTCTCAAATCCGTAAACAACTGCTAACAGCTCCTTTTCAGTGGTGGTGTAATTCAGTTGGGCATCATTCAGGGTCTTACTAGCATAGTAAACCACATGAAACACATTTAACTTTCGTTGCCCGAGAACCACGCCCACGGTGAAATCACTCGCGTCACACATCATCTCGAATGGCTCATCCCAGTTAGGGGCTGTAATGACTGGAGTAGTTGTTAGCTTCTTTTTCAAGTGCTCGAACGCCTGCAAACATTCCTCAGTGAATTTAAAAGGCGTGTCCTTCTCTAGTAGACTGCAGAGTGGCTTTGTGATTTTAGAGAAATCCTTTATGAAACGCCTATAGAAACCAGCGTGTCCCAGAAAGCTGCGATCTCCTTTGACTGAGAGAGGAGGAGGAAGTTTCTCGATTGTCTCCAGCTTGGCATTGTCCACTTCTAAACCCTTTCTAGACACCTTGTGACCTAGAATGATGCCTTCCTGTACCATGAAGTGGCACTTCTCCCAGTTGAGCACTAGATTTGTCTCAACACACCTTTTCAATACCATGCTCAGATTATGTAAACATTCATCATAAGAAGTCCCAAAAACTGAGAAATCATCCATGAAGACTTCCACATTAATTCCAATCATATCAGAAAAGATAGCCATCATGCATCTTTGGAAAGTGGCTGGAGCACCACAAAGACCAAAAGAAACCCGTCGGAAAGCAAAAGTACCAAATGGACAAGTAAAGGTAGTCTTCTCCTGATCTTCCGGAGCTATGGCAATCTGATTATAACCCGAATACCCATCTAGCAAACAGTAGTACTCGTGACCAGCTAGTCTGTCCAGCATCTGATCAATGAACGGTAGAGGGAAGTGATCCTTCCTAGTAGCCTTGTTCAATTTTCTGTAGTCCATACACACTCTCCAACCTGTGACTGTCCGAGTTGGAATAAGCTCATTCTTCTCATTGGGTACCACTATCATACCCCCTTTCTTTGGTACACACTGAACCGGGCTCACCCAAGAACTATCCGAGATGGGATAAATGATGCCCGCATCTAGCCATTTAAGAATCTCCTTCTTGACAACCTCTTTCATGATGGGGTTTAGCCTCCTCTGATGTTCCACAGAAGGTTTGCTTCCCTCCTCCATTGGAATTTTGTGCATGCAGTAAGAGGGGCTGATGCCCTTGATGTCTGCTATAGTCCACCATATGGCTGACTTGAACTCTCTCAGAATCCGCAAGAGTTTTTCTTCCTCACTACCTGACAGGTTAGATGCAACAATAACAGGTAAAGTAGAAGCTTCACCAAGAAATACATACCTTAGATGATCCGGCAGTGGCTTAAGTTCAAGTTCAGGGGCTTCTTCAATAGATGGCTTTAGACGAATCTGTGATTTTTGAAGCTCAGCTAAGCCAAGTGATTCCGGTGGCGCATTGAATTTCCTTTGGTAGGGATTAGCATTAAGCAACTGAACACACTCTGCCATTTCTTCGTCTTCAGAATCAGAGTCCCCTTGTAAAGTGCTTACCAAGACATCTGCATTCGACAACTGCTTCCTTTCCTCATGTTGCAATGATTAGCCATGTCAAGTCTGAAACAATCTTCCTCTTCAGTTGGAAGTTGCATGGCTTTAAACACATTGAATGTGATGTTTTGATCATGCACTCTCATAGTCAGCTCCCCTTTCTGAACATCGATCAACGTTTTGCCAGTGGACAAGAATGGCCTTCCCAAGATGATAGGGATGTTCTTGTCTTCCTCAAAATCCAAGATAACAAAGTCAGTGGGAAAAATGAGTTTGTCCACTTTGACTAAGACGTCTTCCACTATTCCACGAGGATATGTAACCGATCTGTTAGCTAGCTGCAAAGAAATATTGGTTGGTTTTGGGTCGGGAAGTCCAAGTGTCATGAAGACTGAGAGAGGCATCAGATTAATGCTTGCACCAAGATCACACAAGCATTTGTTGAACGACACGTTTCCAATAGTGCAAGGAATAGTGAAGCTCCCTGGATCCTTAAGCTTTGGAGGTAATTTTTGATGCAAGATTGCACTACATTCCTCCGTCAATGCTACCGTCTCAAAATCAGCTAGCTTTATCTTCTTTGAAAGAATTCCTTTCATAAATTTGGCGTAGCTAGGCATTTGTTCCAAAGCTTCAACAAATGGGATATTAATATGCAACTTTTTGAATACCTCCAGAAATTTACCAAATTGCTGATCCAGTTTCTGTTTCTGCATCCTTTGAGGAAATGGTGGAGGTGGATAGACTGGAGGAGTCGCCTCTGAAGGAACTGACTGCTTAGCTGGTTGAGAGATTGGCTGTTTTTCCTTTTTCGCCACTACCGCTTGCTCATCCTGTTCTGAATTCTGCTCAACTTCTGCTCCCCCTGTGACTTTTCCTGACCGCAGGGTAATAGCTTGTACATGTTCCTTGCTCTCTCGTTTGCCTAGATTGGGTTCTGTGTTGCTAGGCAAACTACCTTGCTGTCTTTGGAGTAGGACATTTGCGAGCTGTCCAATCTGATTTTCCAAAGTCTTGAGAGAAGATGCTTGACTCTGGAGTGATACCGCTTGGCTTTTGACCATTGATCTCAATTCTTCTAATTCAGATTTTTCACTCGACTGTTGCTGAAATCCCGGAGGCTGATATGGTTGCCTCGGTGCATACTGCTGCTGCATCCCCGAAGGATTGAACTGTCTACCCCCAAACTGCTGGTTAAGAGGAGGATAAGATGATTGCTGCGTGTTGTTCTAATTGTTCCCCCAGCTAAAGTTAGGGTGATTCCTGTTGTTTGGAAGATATGTGTTAGGAGCTGGGACTTATGGCCTTTGAAAGTTGCTGACGAACTGCGCTGACTCATTAGATATGGCGGATTGACGAGTGTCATGCCCACCTGCACATAGCTCACAGATGCTAGCTACCTGTTGCATCCCAAGATTAGCCAACGAATCCACCTTCATGTTAAGAGCTTCTAACTGAGCTGACAGAGCAGTAGCAGTATCAACTTGAAGAACTCCTGCTACTTTGTTTGGTTGCAATCTCTGCGAAGGATCTTGGTACTCATTTGCAGCCATCATTTCAATCAGATCATAGGCTTCCTCGTAGCTTTTAGCCCACAACGCTCCACCAGAAGCAGCATCTACCATAGGCCTAGATTGGCCTCCCAGTCCATTATAGAAGCAATTAATAACCATCCAGTCGAGCATCCCGTGATGGGGGCATTTTCTGAGCATCTCCTTATAACGCTCCCAAGCTTCACACAATGACTCACCCTGTGTCTGAGCAAACTGAGCAATAGCATTCCTTATGGCCGCTGTTTTCGCCATAGGAAAGAATTTTGAGAGAAATTTTTGGGCAAGCTCTTCCCAAGTAGTGATAGACCCAGCCGGTAATGAATGTAACCAGCTTTTAGCTTTGTCCCTTAAGGAGAAGGGAAAGAGTCTCAGCTTCACAGCATCCTCTGAAACACCATTGAACTTGAAGGTGTCACAAATTTCGATGAAATTCCGAATATGCATATTAGGGTCCTCAGTTGCACCACCCCCAAACTGCACTGTGTTCTGTACCATTTGGATAGTGCCAGGCTTGATCTCAAATGTATTCGCTGCGATAGCTGGCCTGATGATACTTGACTGTATATCATTTATCCTTGGTTGCGAATAATCCATAAGTGCTCTTGGTGGAACCAGTGGAATAGGATCTCCCATTGTACTCGTTGGTTCAACTTCTTCCTCTAGTAAATCTATCTCTTCCTTCTTTTCTAGTTCCGCTTTGGTTTGAGATCGTGTTCGCATGCACGTTCAAGTACCTGAAAAATGAAGGAAAAGAAGAACACAAGATAAGTAATTAAAACGGGTCAAGTCAATAGTCTATAACGACCACTGATGACAAGCACATAAACTACAATTAACACCGAAGTCCCCGGCAGCGGCGCCAAAAACTTGTTGACTCGTAAACACGCAAGTATACGCGATCACAAATAGCAAGTGATAAATAAGATTCGTTCCGCAGAGACTAGGCGTAAATGCCAGTTTAATACCTATGCAACAGTGTTTGGCTACTTCTTAATGCTTGACAATTACCCAATTGAGTTTTGAATTAACTATCTTAATTAACTAAGACAGACTAACTAACGAATAAGAATGCTTATAAATGAGAAAACATGGAGTTCCAATTTCATTGAATATTTCACTAAAGGTTGACACATAGAATCGATACAGGTGATAAAAATTGATAATTAACTAGATAACCACGACAATAATACGAACTACCTTTCAGTACACTCGTATCAAACCACTTCATATCCACAAAAGATAGAAATTAAGACACCAAATAATATTCAAATTATATATGCCTATACAATCTGGAAACACAATTGGTTTAAGCACAGGTTATCTTTATAATTACATGGGGCAATATGCATTGGTTAAATCATACCACTAATCATGAGTAATTAAATTAATTCAAGAACCCATGCTAATATGGCGACATCTCAATCCTAGAATCCACTTTCGCATTCATCAAGGATTAATAGATTAGATGCTAGCTACACATCCATCAATTAATTCAACCATATCAGATTATCGCAAATAAATCACCCCATAATCACTTACATGTCAAACACAATAGTTACGTAAACAAATCCATTGGAACCCCATGATAATGAATTAGTTCATAATAAAACTAATCACCATCATGGGTTCTAAATTAAACATGATTTTAACGAAACAATTAAGTAATGAAAGAGAATAAACAATTAAAGGTAGAAGAGAAATGAAATAGAAAGTTTATCCCCAATGTAGAAGAATACAAAAGTTCCAAAGATTACTCCTTGCTTGTCACGAGCTTGGAGATTCTTCCTTGCAATTGTTCTAAGAAAAATAGATGAAAGTGAAGATAGATGCTAAAAATGAAAACTAAAACAACGATAGTTCGTTTTTCCCTTTAGGTTTCTCAAAAATACATATATAAAAATGCCCTCCTACTAGACCTAAAGAAACAGGCCCAATAACAATTGACCCGACAAAACAAAAGTTGAAAATCTGCTAAACAGCCCCGGGCAAGCGCCCCTGCGCCTTGGCAAGCGCCCCTGCGCTTGACAAGCGCCCCTACGCCTCTGTCTCCCTCGAAAATTTCCTCCTGGCGCGCTCTATCACCTGACCAAGCGCTAGGGCGCCTTCTTGACCCTGGAAAAACTTCAAAACTTCCACAAACTTCTACAACTTGACTTGTTGCCTTGCTCTTATTTACTTGTACAAGCTCCGGATTAAATTCACACCACCATAACATTGTTTTAGCCCATAATGACTTCGACGACACAACCTACACCAATTACACAAAAACACATCAAATGGCAACGAAACTCGAGAACTTGCAACCGTTTTAAGTCCGAACGGAAGACAAATAGTGGATATAAAATCCACTTATCAGACTTACACGGCCGTTGTTCAGAAGGCCATGATTATAGAAGGAGAAAGTGATTTGAATCAGAAAGAGAAGGCTGGGAAGAAAAGGAAGTTTGAGAAAGTGGAGAAGAGCCAAGAACCAGAAGGACAGAAGAATTGTCAGAATAGAGGAAGGTCTGGAAATCAACAAGGAGGGATTAAGAAGTTTCAGAGATTTAGAAGTGGTAATGGATGTCAAGACCGTAGACCTCAAGGAGTTAACCCTCAGGCTGTAGCAAGATCCGTACTACAAGACTGTAAGATCTGTGGACGAAAGCACCCGGGTATCTGCAATAAGCCTAACATCATTTGTTTCAAGTGTGACAAGAAAGGACATTATGCCCATGAGTGTCCGAGAGTGAAACCAGTAGGAATGACCTGTTTCAAGTGTGGTAAGGTTGGCTGCATAGCTCGTAACTGCAAGGAACCTATTTAGACATCCAATGTTTTGAGGATTACCACACCTCCAGCACCATATCAAGCACCTCAACCTAAAGCTCATACTTTTAACATGTCTGTTAAAGAAGCTGTTCAGGATGCGGATGTAGTTGCAGGTACGCTTCCTGTAAACTCTTTGGAAGCTAAAGTTTTGATTGATTCTGGAGCTACTAAGTCATTTGTATCTGAGAGATTTCTTGATAAGTTGCACTATGAGATTCGACCATTAGAAAAGGCATTAGTGGTAGAAGTTGCCAATCAGGATAAGATTTTCATAGATCGGGAGTGTCCTAATTGTAGTATTGAGATCGGAGGTTATCTTTTGTACGCTGATTTATTACCTTTTAAGTTGGGAGAATTCGACGTTATTTTAGGAATGGATTGGTTGACAGAGTGTGATGCGCAGATTGAATGTAGGAAGAAACAAGTAAAGCTGTATACAGAAGATGGTAATGAAGTGGTATTTCAAGGATAGAAGCAAGATAAGAAATTTCTAACTTTTATGCAAGCGAAGCGATTGCTAAAACAAGGCTGCGAAGCTTATTTAGCACACGTAGTTGATGTGGAGAAACAAGTCCCTACGATGGAAGATATTCCGGTTGTGAATGAGTTTCCCGACGTATTTCCTGACGAATTACCCGAATTACTTCCAGACCGAGAAGTGGAATTTGCGATTGATTTAGCACCTGGAACCGAGCCTGTTTCTAAAGCACCTTATCGAATGGCACCTGCTGAGATGAAAGAGTTAGCTACTCAGTTACAAGATTTATTGGATAAAGGAGTCATAAGGCCGAGTGTGTCCCCGTGGGGACCACCAATGTTGTTAGTTAAGAAGAAGGACGGAAGTATGAGGTTGTGTATTGACTACAGAGAACTTAACAAGTTGACCATCAAGAATAAGTATCCATTACCAAGAATAGATGATTTGTTTGACCAACTAAAAGAAGCCGCATACTTTTCTAAGATTGATTTAAGATCAGGATACCATCATTTGAAGATTAAGCCAGAGGATATTCCGGAGACTACTTTTCGTACGAGATATGGACACTATGAGTTCTTAGTGATGGCTTTTGGATTGACGAATGCGCCAACAGTGTTTATGGATTTGATTAATCCAGTGTTCAAGAAGTATTTGGATAAGTTCGTAATTGTATTTATTGATGACATCTTAATATATTCGAGAACCCCCGAAGAACATGTCGAGCACCTAAGGATGGCATTGGAAACCCTAGGAAAGGAAAGTGTGACGCCCTCTCAATTTGGGGCCTAGATCGGGGAGTCACTAACACACTAGATACAAACAACCTAAAAATAATTAAATATAGATATAGCATGCTGGCTGACCCCAACTCTACTCACCTGGATCTTTCACAGGTAATGGTATGAAACAAGCAAGCCAACGTCTAACTACTTATTATTATTACAAACCAAATTCAAATTAAAATCATTATTACAAACCCTTGTTCAAAAGTTCAAACTACCAGTTCTCACAACTAACTCAAAACTCTCAAATACTGAGCTGTCCATGCAGCTACCTGAGATGGCAACTCAAAAGAAACCACAACAGGGTCACGGAAGGTACATTTCCTCACAGTCTGTCTAGTACCTGCCATGACTCTCAATATACTGTCAAAAGGGTTCACAAGATAACAATGAGCTAATGCTCAGCAAGTAACAAAAGTACTAAACTGGTAATGACAGTATTAGGATAGCAAAGTGAATAGTTGAATCAACGTAAGTTATACTGGAAGTGGATAATAACAAGATATCAACTGATAAATAGAATAATAATGGATAACTGGATACGTGTAAAGCAATTGACATTTCAAATGGTAAACCAATTTCATTTCACAGTAACTTAAAAGTAATCATTCACTTTAAGAAAACTGATTGGAGGTTTTTACTCATCAACAGACAATACGGGTGACCAGCCACGTAAAGTCCCCATACGGACACAAAGTCCCTCTGGACATTAAAATAGCTTGGGTTCCCAAGAGGCACACATTGGCCTATAAAGGTGTTGGACTGGTCCCACCAGAACTACAGCAATATATACACAAACATGCTGGACCGGTGTTACCCGATCACTTACACCTCTCCAATCTTTAGGAATTCATAGAAACCATTTTGACGGAGTTCCTAAACTTTTATAAAACATTCTTTTGAAAACATTAAATCTTAGAAAAGCTTTCAATTTTGAAAATACTTTGGCTTGTAAAACATTTTGATTTGCAATGATAAAAGTTAAAGGGTTTGACCAAGTATTCTGAATTCAAAGGAATAAGGTTTACAAGTCTGTATCATGAAAATATAGACTTAATGGCTCTAGGGCAAATGATGGAAATAATAAAGAGTTTCAAAGTCAAAGGTCAATGATGTGTCATAACCGTTTTTAGGGCAATTGATCAAGTTATAGAGTTTAAGGAACAATAATAAAGGTAACCAAGTTCTTAGATCAATGATTAGGTCACAATGAAGTTTTATAAGTATTAGGTTCAATACAGGTTCAACTGGTTACAGACATAGGTCAAGTAGAACACTGGTTTATCTGTCAATCAATTAGGTTTGAATATAGAAATCTGTATGACATATATTGTCAAGAAACAATTAGAAATAATTATGCTATTTTGGGGTTTACGTGATCAAACAGGTTTTTATCGTTAAAGAGTTTTGGTACATGCAAAGGTAGGTTTATAACAAGAATATGATCAACATGAATAGAATAGGCATGCTTGAATCAATAGGTTATAACAGTTTCATGAATATAAACTTCAGAGAAAAGACAGAGTTACTTGCCTCTGTTAGAATGCAATAGCTAACAGCTCACTGATACTCAACCTTAGCTTTTCCCTTATTGCTAGGTCCTACGTCCTTCGTATCTACACAAACCATATCACTGATTTAGAATACTATACTTTCTTAATCGTCTAATACTAATCTACCCAAACGATTCCTATAACGCGTTATTACTTAACATATATTACATAACGACTAATCTTACAGTATAATTTAATAAGGTCACATAGCATTTAAGCACATAGCATATAAAACATGCAAATCATACATATCACTTAGTTACTTAACCATCAAGGTAATCTTGGTTTCTAAATAGTCAACCATCAAATATTAAGAATTAGTCATTTAACTAATTATCAAATATATAAATCACAAAATCATATTTAGCAAATCACAAAATCTTATAATTCATATTTTTGATCAAAAATTCGAATTCTAGCCTATTAAAATTCTGAAAATCATCTTTACATGACTACTAATCAATACTTAGGATATAATCATAAAAATCAATTTCTAATTAATACAAATTATTCATAAAATTCGAATTATTCATAATTAATCTATAATTCGAATTAAATACATGCATATCTATAATTTCCTTTTATACCTAAATAAAATCTAAAATCAACAATAGATAGCAAGAATCTCATTCAAAGTCATGGATTAACAAGTAACAAATTCAAAAAATTCAAAATAATTATATGTATATTTCGAAAAATTCAAGAATGCAAGAAATCTGATGTGCTAAAATATGACATTTTATATCGCAAGCGCACGATCTTCGTAGTATTTTAAGATTCGGTCCACAGGGAATAATTTTTATTTCGCGATCCTTAATTTTTAACTTAGGCGAATTAGAACAAATTGGGATTTTTTTGTAAAATTTGGATTTTTTATTTAATTCCTAAATCTATTTTTCTTAAAAGAAAATTAAATTAATCTACTTAAACTAAAGACTGAATTTTTCATTTTTTACTATTTGAAGTAAAATTACCTAAAGAAAATTTAAACAAATTTTAAAGGAAATTCTAATTTATTCTAATTTAATTTAACGAATTAAAAT
The DNA here is from genome assembly GCA_036435485.1 of Saposhnikovia divaricata. Taxonomy (NCBI): domain Eukaryota; kingdom Viridiplantae; phylum Streptophyta; class Magnoliopsida; order Apiales; family Apiaceae; genus Saposhnikovia; species Saposhnikovia divaricata. The sequence continues at coordinate 86,960,442 of CM071598.1, forward strand.
TTAAAAGAATAGAAAAATTAGCCACTCTTAATTTCTAATTATTTGAACTAAGGCAATTTGGGTTTTTGGATTTTTACTATTTTAATTAAAAGAAAATTTAAACTATTTTTTTTTTAAAACAAAATTTAAATTATTATTCAAACTCTAAACTAATTAATTAAAAATAAAAACTAAAAGTAGAAATCAACAAAAATTAAATTAATCTAGAACCAGTTTAGATTTTAGAAACTTTTAGTTTCAACTAATTAATTCCTAAATGAAAATTTAAAACTGATTAAATTTATTCTTAAACTAACTAATTAAAAGTGAAAAGAAATAAAAATTAAATTATAAACACATTACACAAAACTTAATAAAACATGAATCGGAAATACAGAACCTTGACAGCAACACTCGGAGCGTTTGACATGACTCTGCACTATAAACTCAGTTGAACTCGACAATTGACTCAAAACGAAACTTAACAAAAACTCGAAATAATCAAGACATGGTCAAGAACTGTTAACGCAGCAACAACTTGCAAATCAGAAACGAAACCAAAACATTAACCGACGATCTCGGGAATTAAGTAAACAAAGAACAGAGTTTTAATTACAAACTGGACTCAGAAACTCACGACCTCAGTACTGTGCACAGCAACAAACCACGCAGAAGATTAACTTAGGAATACAGAACTAAACTCCAACGCAGTCCTAGTTAAAACGCACTCGGTACATAACAATGAACCCGGAAACAATAGCACAACATAATAGACTCAGTCTCGAACAACATAACAACAAACAAGCTCAGTCTCGACATAACTAACCACAACAACAACGCAGAACACAACACAGAAACGTTCGACTCGGAAACAACCAAAGACAACATAACTCAGCAACAATCTAGAAACTTAGAACATCGACTTGCAAACTCAGAAAACAACAACTACAAAACAGAACTCAGCAGCGATCTCATCGACAATTTCGAACTCAACAAAAACGAAACCAAAACGCCAAACAAACTCGGTTTAAAAACAAACGAAATCGGCTCAGAATTTCGACTCCAAAAACCAACTAAAATGCAGCGATGATTCTTCAAACTCAGCAAATACCCGAACAAACAACTCAAATTCTGAAATTAAAAACAACGATGTGGCTGCAAACTCGACTCAATCAAGACGAAACCTCAGCAGAATCATAGAACTCAAAACCCACACAACGGAATCAGCTTTTTATAGAAGAAAAATGACCTAGTAATTAAACACAATCTTCGAACTGCAAATTTAAAAAAAAAAAGAAAGGGGTTTTGCGTTTGAGTGTGAATCGAAGGAGAAGAACAAGAATCAAAGGAGGCGCAGCAAATTTAAGCAGGAGGGGTGTGGCTTTGAATCACGGCGAGCAAGAAGAAGAATACTACTGGGGGTTTGATGGAATGGCAAAGTAGATGGGGAAAGAAAAAGAGTTGGAATCGGCAAAGAAGTACAGAGAGATTCTATCTGTTTTAATCGAAGAAAGAAAAAAAATTGAAAATAATGGAATGGGTTTGATTGAAAGAAAACAGGGGAGGCTAATATCACTATATGAGGATTCGAATTAAGACTGAATAACGAGACAGAGAATTCAATCTGGAAACAAAATTTTATTATTATTTTTAAAATTATACTAGCACATAAAATAAGAAAATTTAGATCTATAATTAACAATAATAAAACCCACAATAAAATGGAAATTTGAAGGGGCACAATTACAATTATTAACTAAGAACAAGAAATTAAAGATCGTTAATTTCAACCCCAAGTGGTTAGCTTTCGCTACTTTGTCCACTAATCGGATTTAAGAAAATAACGAAAATGAAGCTTGTATTAAAATGAGAGAAGTGTTTACAAAGAACAATTACAAAATGAAGGCTAAAAAATATGGAGGCTAAAAAATTTAGGGTAAGGAAAGAAAAACTAAGATGTAGATTAAGATGTAAGATGTGTTGTTTACAAATGAAGGGGGTATTTATAGGTAAAAATTAGGATTTTGGGGGTGTGTTTGCAATTTCCCTAATTGCTCCAAAATCCTAGCTCTTTTTCCTTCTTTCACTTTAGTCCTTTTTCTTTCTCTTTTGCCCTTCTTTGCACTTTATTTCTTTATTTTGCCATTTCTTCATTTTTCTCGAATTTCCTGAAATGCAACAAAATAAGTTTATTAAAATACGAGTTCAAGTAGCAAATAGGTAATAAAAATATGCAAAAATATGCACTTATCAAAATCTTTACATGCAACTCAATTTATGAATCATTTAACACTTATGAGGGCTCAAGATCACTGTATAACCAACAATCCACCACCACTGGCCGACCAATCACCGGAAAAAGCTACCGCGGTGAGGGTTTGGACCAAAACTCGAACCCAAGCTCTGAATCAAACAAAACTTAAATTTTATTACATAATTAACATCATAAGATCATCTAATCACTGAATTACTAACTAACTAGGCTTGCATTTTGATTTGGACACATACATACACACACAGTCGCATATATACACAAAACTCAATTAAAAACTCAACCTAATCATCAAATAAACTTAAGAACACGATTTTGGTAAATTAAACATTGATTTCAGTGATTTAGTAATTAAAAACGAAGAAAATGAAAAAGGAATGAAGAAGAGAGAGAGAGAGAGAGAGAGAGAGAGAGAGAGAGAGAGAGAGAGAGAGCAGTACCACCGTTGCTGAACTCACGAACAAGAAGAAGAAAAATGAAGTGGGTGGTGATGTTATAGGCTCAGGGGTAAAACAATAATTACACAAATGCTGAAAATCTTATTTCTTTTTAAAATTCATTTTTAATCATTTAAAAATTGAAATAAATTGGGAAATGGAGAGAGAAATAATTTTTAAAATTTTAAAATGAAGTTATGAAATTACAAACCTCCCCATATTTTTAAAATAATTTTTGAGTCAAAAATGAATTTTATATGAATTTTTGAAATAAAGAGCCTTTGAAAGAAATAAAGCTTTTTAAATCATTTTAAAATACTTAAACACACAATTAAATACTTCCAGTAATTTTAAAAACAAATTAATATCACAAGAATGATAATGTAAAAGATTTCATGATTTTAAACGACTTCAATGATCTTATAAGATTTTTGGAATATTAAAAATACATGTTTAAAATAGTTTTTATGCACCAAAAATGCAATTAAAATTCTACGAACACATACGGCACATACCAATCATCATAAAATCACATAATCATGATTCCACACATAAATTGACTTCACAAAATATCCATATCATATAATTCACATTTATCAATTAAATAAACTATTATATAATTGCGAAAAATTCTAGGTCGTTATAGAAAGGTTGTACACTATATAACGCCCTAGAAAATTTTGAATTTAAAATTATTTATTATGAATTATATTATGTGAATATTGTTGTAAATGTGAAATGCATGTGAATTGTGCTTATGTGTTTATATGATGATTTGGGTAAGTTGTGAAGGTTGGTGTATTTTATTTATAATTTTGAGAATTTAAATAAAGCTAAATCATGCATTTTTGATCTTCTGTCAATTTTATAAAATTATCGGAGGAATTAAAAATCATGAAATTTTTTGAAATATTATCTTTATATATTTATTGAGTTTTAAAAATTGTTGGGTGGATTAATTCGGATGTTTTAGAATTTTAAAATGATTTTAAGAGTTTTATTGTATTTAAGGGATCAAAACTTGTAAAATCCATATTTAATTCGTTTTTGATCCGAAAAATATTTTAAAAATATGTGTGTGCTCATAATTTTATATTCTTTATTTTAAAAATGAAAAGTTTAAGTTTCTGAATATTTTATTTAATTTCGATTTATAAAAGTTGTTTATTGGTATTAAAAGCGAATAAGTGTTTTAAATTGGGCCGGATAGAAGATAGGGCAGAATATATTAGCATTGGGCCAAGCCTATTAACGCAAACAAAACAGATAGTCGACAGAAATTGTAATCGGGGAGAGAGAAAGTGATTTGGGAAAGAAATTGGGGTTTGAGAATTAGGGAATTGAAATTGGGGGTTTAATTGTGGAAGCTATTATACATATATATGTGTATGTATATGTCTGTGCGAGCAAGGGGTGGGGAGGAGATCAGTTGCAGCAGCAGGAAGGGAGGGTGGAAACCCCACCGCGTGGCGGCGGTGGCCGGCGGTGGTGGTGGTGGTCAGAGTCGTGAAGCAGCGGGGGGGTAGTGGCGAGGCGCAGCAGCGGTGAGCAAGAAGCGAGAGAGAGGGGAGAGAGAGAGAGAGAGAGAGAGAGAGAGAGAGAGAGAGAGAGAGAGAGAGAGAGAGAGAGAGAGAGAGAGAGAGAGAGAGAGAGAGAGAGAGAGGGAGAGGGAAGAAAGATTTTGGGGGAGATTGAAATCGAAATGGTATTCTCCTTTATTTTTTTATGTAATTATTTAAATTTCATTTTTGATTAAATTGTGATAATATTGTTGTAATTAAATTAGATTTAAATTGCGATATTATTGTTTTAATTTTCGTAGTTTAATTCGAAAAGTTTATAATTGTTAATTATAATTGTTGAGATTAGTTGTGAATTCGATATATGTTCGAGTTTAGAGATTGTTATTATTAATTATTGTTGTTGTAAGTTGAGTTAGAGTAGTTGTTGAATGTCATAATTGTTAATTACTTGGTATTAGTTTGTAAGTGGTTAATTATAATTGTGGGGATTTATTTCGAGTTCGCTAATATGTTTTGGTGACTGTTAGTTGCTAATTAATGTTATTGTGTAGAAAGTAAAGTTATAATTTAGAAAGCTGAACTTGGGGGATTGTGATGAATGTTGGGAGTTATATGGATAGTTGTTGTATAATATATATTTATATGAGTTGGCTAGTCGTAATTGTCTATGTGCTAAGTGTTATAGGTCAAGTAATTGTATTTGTTAAGTGCTTATCTGTCAAATTCTTGGTGGTGAATTATATGTGGTCAAGTGGTTTGGTTAAGGAATTGTATAATTGCCTAAGATGTACATTGGTATAAATGTTCAGTAATGGTTTCTGAAAAAGTACCACTGGCCCTAGAGGTTATGTGATTTGTTTTGATTTAGTTTTCAAATGTAATCTATAGTAAAGTTAAACTGTTATTTTATTTCCTTATGTGTTTATGTGGTCAATGATTATATGTTATTTAGTTTAACTACGAGGAGTCGTAAGGAGATCATAAGTTCTAAATGTAAATATTTAAGGACTTGTGTAATTCTCGTCGACTAGATCCTCGGGCTTACGAATACCAATGATTGATTATCACAAGTATAATTAATATGCTCTAGTGGCATGATCATTGATATAGCGTAAGTAATAGTTAGTGCTAGGAGTTGTTTCCTAGGGCTTACGAATACCAATGATTGATTGTCACGTGTATCATTAATATGCGTGAGTGATATGATCATTGATATAGCGTAAGTAGTAGTTAATGTTAACATAAATTATTATGTGTTTACTGCATGTCGAGGTAGAATTTCTTATGTGTTGAGGTGCCGCATGTCTGGGCGGGTACTTTCTTTATTTGTGCACTTTTATGTTGCTGTAAGTTGAAGCATCTTGATTTTTGGTAAATATATAGTTAAAACTCCTTGAGTTGTTGAATTGAAAAACAGGTGGATAGTCCGATAAACGAATACTACATGCCGAAATTTTCTAAAATTCCCTTGCAAATCTATTTAAAATCTATGTAATTTATTTAATTTTGATGATTTGAAAGTGTGTTATGATTTTTAAGAGTCTAGGTAAATATGTGATGGTAAATATGAGATAGTTGATGTGAAGAATTGAGATGTGGTATTATTTTAAAGTGTTTGCCACTAGTTAATATTTAAGTATTAAGTGGCCATCCGTGTTAATTGTTTATGTGATGTTTATTTGACCTAGTTGGTTATACTAAAGCTATTTCGTGAAAACGAATGTATATGTTTATATATGTTATATGAGTAAGCGTTATAGGACGCGTTTGGGTAGAATAGAGCAAAACAATAAGATTTTTTCTTAGTTGGATACTAAAATGGTATTTGACCTTGAAAAGGTTCAAATAGGAAACCTGGCCAAGGACAGTGCGCGAGTAATCTGAAGGATGAACAGAAGGACGAATAAGAAACCCACATGTAAGGAAAGAGATTGACGGGAAGCTATGTTGAGTATCGATGTGAAAATCAGGAACTTCGCGAATCGAGGCAAGTGTTCTTGCTATTCACTTATTGTTCAAGTGATACAATTTAAATTATTTGTAGTATGTGATGATTTGGCCAAGTATAGATGGCAGATGATACATATATTTTTTCCCAGATAAGTGTGATGCTGTTTATCTCCCCTACCCGTAATTCAAATATCCGATTTGCAAAGAACTTTACAAATAACCTTTCTCGCTCATTTTCTTATCCCTGGAAAGCCACTTCTTCCATTTTCGTCAAATTGGTTTAAGAATTCCCCAAATAAAGGAAATCCAAGATTTTAAACTCTTATGAAAGCCTGCTAGCGAAACTCTTGATTCTAGCATATCTTCACCAATGTACCCCCATTTAGAAAAATGTTTTCTTTCAAATTGATCTGAACTGTTCCATATTAGAATCGTTTTTCAAACAAATGTTTAAGCCATTTTATTCGCTTATAGAAACTCAAACTTTTCAGTGTGCCTAGTATTTGACCATATCTTCGCTTTAACTTAGAGTTTTGATGGTTGAAAATCTTATTGCAATGTATATCTTTTATGTGCTCAAGTGAAATTTCTCTTTAGATAAATTGCTGACGTTATAAATTCCAATTATTCATATTCATCTTGTTGGTATTTATTCGAATTGTCATTCTTTATCTTTTCCACCCTGTGTGGTATCGAACTTGTCGATATCAGTTAAGAATCTTGGTTGTTCGTTTATCCCCTGTGTTGTATCGAACTTATCGATACTAGACGATGATGTCGTTTCTTATTAACTCCTAATCATGAGTTGTCCTGGAACGTGAGTTTTCCAGTTAGTTGGTTGACAAAGGTTGTCGATTGTTCCGGCACCTAATGCGTTTAACTTAGAATTGGAAATGTTTTTAAAACGGATGTCCCTTCGGGGAGACCATATTATGGTCAACAGATGTCCCTTCGGGGAGACCAGATTAATGGTCAGAAGTTAAGGCCAATGTGTGCCATGGATCCAATTAAGGACAATGCTGTGTGAGTTTGTCCGGGGTTAGTGCATGACTGATCAGCAGCCTAACCTTGATGTTTTTTTTAAAATAAATAAAAATTCCAATTCTAATCTATATTCTGAGATTGTGATGTTTAGCTCTTGACTCCTTGGAAATTTGTTTAATAATATTTTGATATCGGAACTCTTATCAGTTCTAGTTTCTGATGCACCTTATTAATGTCGAATTGTAGGCCTCATGGCAATCTAAAAGTTGACCCGAAGGTAGTTCTGACCAGTTTAGTTATTGTAATTTATTCCGTTAGTGAAGGATTTTCACTATGCTTGCTGTTATGATCGAGTATGGTGTATATTTTTAGGTTACCAAGCTGTTCTAGGAGTGTAGAAATCTTATTTCTTTGTAATTATCTTGATTACTAATGAATTTTCATGTATTAATGACATATATCCTTAAATAACTGAATGCAGTGTATTTCAATGACAGTGATGTGCTTTTAGAAAATAAAAGGCTTTCTATATCTGATTCTGTGGTTCTGCCAGGCTTCCAGGGGGGAACCTGGGGTACCAGCCGATAACCCAACTGTGATAACCTTTCTGGAAAGCCGGTTATGGAAACTACTCTGGGAATCCTACCTATCATTTCACTCTTAATAAAATGATACCATTTGTAAAAGTCAATTGTAGAAGGGTATCAATGAGAATTATTTTAAAAAATAGTAACTTAACGTTTCATTAATGGAAGGATATGACAAATGTAATTCCTTACTTTAGGGGTGTCATTCGTAAAACCAAAACATGAAATGACACCATTTGAAAAAGTCAATTATAAAAGGGTAACAATGAGAATTTTTCATAAAAATATGATGACCGCTGGTTCAGCTGAATATCTATATATTATAAATTAGTGGATAGCTCGTTCCTTAGGTTCGGTATCGATATTCAGGTTCAGATAAAATTTTATACTTTATTTTGATCCATAGACTATCCATTTTATAGGTATGGTATCCATTTTAGTTTTGTATTGGATCCAAATTATTATTTGACCCATGTTCAATTATGGAAATTTGTATATTAAATTTAAATATCATTAATGTCCATTACATTTTTGGTAAGTGAAATAATAAAAATTTTGAGTGAATCTTTCAATTATGGTAATCTCATTAATACATATCATCACATGTCATGTGTAACAAAAATTTGACTAAATTAAATTTTAAATGTACTTATTATATTATATAAAATAGCATTTAATTGTACTAATATTAATCATTTCAAGATTTTTATTATTTAATCATTATTAAATTATTTTGTTTCTTTAGTTTATCCTTATTATGATAGATTAATATTTTAATAAAATAATATTATGAAGTACCGTGTGCGTAGCACGGGCTATAATCTAGTGTATTTAAATGGGTAGAATTTGAAATTTAACGAGATTTGACCGCACCATTATTACCTGTTCACCTCGTGCATAAGTAATCTAAAGTATTTTCACTTTTTGACACATGTTTAAAGTTATTTATAATTATAAATGAAATAGTGAAACTAAATAAAAAAGATCATGAAAATAGTTTTTTTTAAATTAAACATTGAAATACAGTTAATTATAATTTTATTTCACAAGGCACAATTTTGTTTAGGATTAACTGTTACAACTTGAAACTATTTTTTGGATTTTCTGAAATTGACTAAAAATTGACAAAGTTGTAGAAGAATATAGATGAGAGATTGAATAGAAATTTAAAAACAAAACAATATTCTCATTGATGCCTCCAAAGGATAGAGCCAAGATACATATATACTACAGCTTGCCCAGAGATTTTGTTGTTGGGCTTTGCAAATGTTTGGTTACAGACAACTTAAGATACCTAAACTCTGGCCCAATAGACCCATCTTAAATCCAATGCCTAAACTAACCCATTTCATGACAATACCGCCCTCTATAAATCATCCTTGTCCTCAAGGATAAGTGAATTCAGAACCAATAATATAACACTCCAATGCTAAGAAGGAGCCCTTTGCTTGACAAAGGGTACCTTTTTTTCTTTGACGAAATGCAGATATCTCATATCATTAAATCATGGCGAATACAATCCTTAGCTTTGGCCGGAACAGAACTCCAACCAAAGATACGATCAGGATACATATGAGACACGTGAGCAAGTTCATGTGCCGACATATTCGCAGATCGTTTAATAAAATACAACTTGATGTTGTTAACATGACAAGCTAATTCTCTACAATCCTCGATTACTAAACCAAGCCTAGAAAGCAAAGGTACTGCACTCCTTATCAGCTGAACTACAACTAAACAATCTGACTCCACTGTGACCGTATCCCACTTCATCTCCTTAGCCCAACTTAGTGCTTCCTTAACTGCTACTGCTTATGCCAGAGTGGGATTCAAGGTTTCTGAAATCAATCTCGTCTTGGCCAAAATTAAGTGACCCTGGTGATCTCGAGCAATGATTCCACAGCCCGAAACTCCACGACCTTCAAAGACTGCTGCATCCACTATAATCTTTACTTCATTCTGGTGTGGCTTTGCCCAGATCATAGCCCCATCACCCTCTACAGGGGGTTTGATAGGCACACATAACCCTCTATTCTAAGCCGCATTCCACTGTGAAAGATATTCCCACGCTTTTACAACTATCCTCAAAGCTAGCCATTTCCTATTGTTGCAAACCAGATCATTTCTAGACTCCAAATAGACCATCACTGTTACGCTCCCTAATCCGGTAACCCAATTTTATCGGATGTCCCTGAAGGTTTAAATTATTAATAAACGGTTATAAATTGGAAAGCGTAAGAGGCTAGGGGTGGTTCTCCTAGTCCAGCACTTTTTATTTAGCGTAAGAGGCTAGGGGTGGTTCCCCTAGTCCAGCATTAAAGGCCAATGTGTTGCCTAATTGGGAACCCAATTTCAAAGGAAGGGGGACTTTACGTGGTTGATCACCCGTATTGTCCGTAATCAGGATAATAATACAGTCAACTTAAATGTTTTTAAAAAAAAAATTTATGAAAAGTATGTTTGATGGAAAGAAACGTTTTTTAGAAAAAGGTTATGATTTAAAGAAAAATGGAAAGTTTGATGCTATGAAAGAAATTTAGTTATTCCCTTGAGATAGTTTGATCATTGATATTGTTCATCAATGAAACATTGTAAGATGGTTGTTCACTATACTATGCACTTGTTGAGCGTTCATTGGCTCACTCCTGCTTTGTTTTTCCTAACCCTTTGTAGTTAGGTTTAAAGATGATCTACTACATTTATCACTGCGAATGAGAGCGATGAGGTGTTATTTTCATGATAGAATTCGAAGCCAGAGCGGGTAAGCACAGATTGGGTTTGAGATACGAATTAGACGGTACAGTATTTTGTATTTAGAGCTGAGATAGAAGTTGTAATAATTTGTATTAGTTAGATTCTTGTTTCATACCATAACCTGGAATCGATCCTCGGTGAGGAATCATTGGTGTATTAAGTTTTATTTGTAATTTTTAACTGGAAATTGGTTTGGGTTGAAATACAGGTGGATAGTCCGATTTACGAATACTTTATGCCGAAATTTTCTAAAATTCCCCTGTATCAAAGTCTATTTTTATTATAAAAAGTATATTTTCAATATTGGGAAGTCGGGATGTCACAAGCACAAAGTGATGATCTTAGCTTTTATATTTCTCGACTGACCTGTAAACTTCAGCTGTAACCATTGCACAATATCCATGTTCACATCCGTATTTATGCCTGGCTTAAAAATCTGCCAGCACGTGGCTGCTACAGAGCATTGAACTAGAGCATGAAATATAGTTTCTAGTTCCTCCCTACAAACTGGACATTGACTAGTTACCTGCACATGCTTGGTCTGAAGTTGAGTCATGGTCGGTAAACAAAGATTAGACGCCCTCCAGATGACATTTAACACCTGAGGTAGTGCTTTAATTTTCCACAGACTTTTCCAAAAACCAGTTGTGTCACGTGTGTACCACGCTCCTTTCTAAGTTTGCAACATCCTGTACGCACTCTTGACTGTGTATTGCCCTGTATTCTCCAACTTCCAACTCAAAACATCTTTATCCAAGTCTTGTTCGATGTTGGTACGAAGAATGCTTTGCTGGTCTCTGGTCTCAAAAATGTCCTTTATAATCTCAAGATCCCACTCCTTAGTGCCCATACTGAACAATGAACACACCTTTTAATTAATCAGTGCCGGAGAAACAGTAGTAATATAAACATTCTCCATACTATCTAACCACGGCTGATTTAATATTTGAATGTCCTTGCCATTGCCAATTCTCCAACTTGAACCTATAGATATAACTTTCTTAGCTTCGAGAATGCTACGCCAAATAAAACTAGGGCTGCTACCTAGCTTAGCTTCCATGAAAGTTGTATCTGGATAATATTTTGCTTTGTACATCCTTGCCACTAGACTGTCCTGATTTGTAATAAGTCGCTAGCATTGCTTTCCTAGCATGTTTAAGTTGAAATCACGCAGGCTTCTAAAACCCATTCCTCCAGCATGCTTGTGCCTGTTCATTCTATCCCAGGCCATCCAACTTATTTTAGAGTTACTCTTCTGAGATGAGTTCCAGAAGAATTTTGCTAAGCACACTTCGATTTCCTTGGTCAACTCGAGAGGGAGCAAGAAGACGTTCATTGCATATGATGGTAACGTCTGGGCCACCATTTTGATCAAGACTTCCTTTGCAGGTCTTGACACTTTCTTCTCCGTCCAATTTTGACTACTAGCTTTTACTTTGTCTTTCAAATACCCGAAAACAACCAACTTATTTCTACCTAGTAAACTTGGAAGACCCAGATACTTAGAAGATGAATCTGCTTCCTTAATCTGCATGTTGTGGCATACCATTTCTTTATTGTAACTGATGACATTAGCACTGAAAAACACTGTGGACTTGCTTCTGTTAATCCTTTGCCCCGATTCTTTCTCGTACACATCCAATAACTCCATTACTCTACTTGCTTCCTCCTGATCTGCCTTACAATAGAGGTAACTGTCGTCTGCAAACAACGTGTGAGTTATCATTTGAGCTCTTTTACAAATTTTAATTCCTTGTAGCCATTTTCGAGCCTCATAATGTCTGATTAACGCTAATAAACCCTCAGCACAAACTATAAAGAGATAAGGAGACAATGGGTCTCCTTGTCTCAGCCCATTTAAGAATCAGATGGGTCCACCAGTTACTAAATCCCATTGTCAAGAGCATTCCTTTCAAAAACTTCCACTCGATTCGATCATAGGCCTTGGACATATCAAGTTTAATAGCCATACACCCTTCCTTCCAAAATTTCTTTCTTTTCAGATAATGCATGACCTCGAATGAATCATGATGTTGTCCGATATTAAGCGACCTGGGAGAAAAGCACTTTGGGTATCCGATATTATAGTATCCAACACCTTTTTCAGACGATTCGTAATTACTTTTGTAATGATTTTCATCACTACATTGCATAATGCAATCGATCTCAACTCTGTCAGCTTGGTAAGATGCTTCTTTTTTGGAATAAGCACAGTGTTAGTAGCATTCATGTCTTCCAACAGCTTCCCTGTTTCAAAAAAATCCTTCGTTAACTGAATGACTTCCTTACCTACAGTAGCCCAATTTTTCTGAAAGAAAGCCGGGGTCATTCCATCTGGCCCCGGAGCTTTGTCAGGATCCATATGAAATAGAGCATCCTTCACTTCCTGATCAGATATCGGTTTAAGAAGTTTCTCATTTTGCTGCTCCGATATAGATTTTGGAATACACTCCAGTACACCCTCTAGTTCCGTATGTTCCTCCGTAAATACTTGCTGAAATTATTCTTTGATCAAGTCCTGCAAACCAGAATTCCAGTCAATCCACTCTTCTTCCTCATTTTTTAATCGCTGAATATGGTTATTACTCCTCCTTCTACTACATGAAGCATGAAAATATTTCGTATTCTTGTCACCAGCTTGCAACCATAACAGTTTAGACCTCTGTCTCCAGAAAATTTCTTTTTGATCTAAGACCAAGTGAAGCTGCTTTCTTGCCATCTCATACTCAGCTATGGACTGGGGGTCTTGTTTGTTTCTGAGTGACTTCAACTTGATTTTACATTCCTTTATACGCTTACCAAAACACCCTGTAATTTCTCTTCCCCATACTTCCAGGCTTTGTTCACAATTTTGAACCTTTTGACTGACATTCCTATTATCATCTCCCTCCCAACAGTCTTTAATAATCTGAAAGCACATAGGTTCTGTCAACCAAGCATTTTCGAAACGAAATTGTTTCTTTTTGTTACCTCTGATTTACTGCTCTAGAATCATTAATAATGGACTATGATCTGATGGTGTTCCTTCGATGTTATAGACTTTAATCATCTGGAATAAACTCCTCCATTGAGCATTAACAAGAACCCTGTCGAGTCGAATCTCAATCCATTGACTCGTGTTCCGACCCCTCTCCCAGGTAAATTGGTGACCAATGATGTCCATATCTTAAAGCTCTACATCTTGCAAACAGCTATTAAATCCCTCTATCAAGTGATTCGGGTAAGTCGCTCCTCCTTTTTTATCTGCCTGTGAAGTTACGTTATTAAAATCCCCCATCAAACACCATGGAAGATTTGCATCTCTCGATAAATTTCGTAATAAGTCCCATGTTTTATGCCTCTAAGCTCTTTCTGGCTCACCGTAGATGCCCGTCAAGCGCCAATCACCTTTATCAATTGATTTGATCACTATATCAATATGAGACTGAGAGAGACTTAACAGATTGACGTTATCTGCATTCTTCCAGAACATAGTAATGCCACCACTCTTTCCACGAGGTTCCACTGCTATGAAACCTTCAAAACCCAGCTTACTGCATAACTCCTCCATCTTAGAATAGCTACTGATAGTCTCACTAAGGAAAACAAATGATGGTTTTTCTATAAGGCTTAAATGTTTAAGGAACCGAATTTTTCCAGGATTACCCAAGCCCTGGCAGTTCCAGGCTAAGGCATTCATGATGAGTGGCGGGGCTGCGATGTAACACCAGCCAATAACACGTTTTTTTGGTTCTGTTGGACAGCTTCATTCACATCCTCATCCAGCCCAATACTCGAACTCTCAATAGGGCCCAATACTAATATTTGAGTAACCTCTTCTTTACGCGCTCGTTTTGAATTTGAAACAATAATTCCTTCATTTTCGCCCATTATCATATCTTCAGTTACGTTATCCTTATCATTTCTTTGCAAACTCATTAGCACGTCTGTATTGCCACTCTTTCCTCCTTTAATTTCACTTGCCACCCTCCCGTTACGCGAAACCGTTATCTTATCTTCTTCCTTGTCTTCATCTATTTTCTTTACACCTCCGGTCCCCACATTTACCGAAATCACCTTTCCCCCCAAAGAATCACGAATCCATTGGTTTTCTCGGTTAAAAGCTTGTTTTCTGGTCGTGGCTCTAAGAGAACTATCATACTTCCTTACCTCTTGCACTTCCGGATTGTCAAATAACTTCCCACAGAATCGATCAGAGTGTCCAATCATTCCACAAAAGAAACAAAACGTCGGCAGCCTTTCATACTTAAAAGATAACCACATCCATTCTCCTCCGCTCTTCTTAATACGTATTCCGTTTCTTAAAGGGCGACCAATGTCTATAGCTACCTTGATTCTTAGATAGTTCCTCCATAACCCTTGAAAGTTTTTTGGGTCAGATGCTAAAAATCTACCCACATAATTTCCAATGGATTTATGAATACTTTTTGAATTGTAACCAACTGGTAAGTCATACACCTGAAGCCAAATGAACAATTCTGATAACTTTATTGATTGTAACTGCTCCCCCTTATCCAACTTCTTGAGCAAAAGAACTTGCTGATTAAATGTCCATGGGCCTTCATCCAACACCCTTTGAATATCAAGATCATGAAAAAATTTAAACAAGAAGAGATTAGGAATACTCGTCTCCTCCATGAATACACCTTTCACTGGCCTCCATACCGATGCCAATGTGTCTTGCATTGCCAGGAAATTGATCTTCTTATTTGTCATAAAGCTTCCAACTAGGCACCGATCATACTCCACCTTCACAGTTTCCTCCGGGATCTCATTCAAAATCAGACCTTCTCCTTCATCATCCTCAATCATTAACGCAGCATAACTTTCCATTATGTTTTTACCTCGCGAGGAACTAGCCATTAGAGATCAAAGCAAAGAATGAAACTTAAAAGATCAAGCAATAAGAATTATAAAACTAAAACAGAAAAGAACTCGTCATATAGGCGAGAGAGAAAAACTCGTCATATAGGTGAGAGAGAAAAGAAGAATTCAAGTTAACATGACAAAGGATACCTTAAGATAATTGAGTATCAAGTCAATGCAATAAGCTACCAAGTGAGCATACTGTGTCAAGGTAACTACAGAAAAATAGATTTGAACCTCTGTTACTTGAAAGATAGAGAATGAGCAAAAACTTGCATGAAAACCATCCCCACAAAAACAAACTTCGTCTAACATAATGTATTGACGGGTCAGCCTTCTAGTGCCACTTATTAGAATTTGGATGCAGTAGAGATCAACATTATGGGAACGAGAGATTCTATTGTCTATCCAAGTTCCATAAGATAAGTTTGCGGAAGATGCTAGCTGAAAAGACCTCGTGCAATGACTCTTCCATTCTACACAAGATTTAGGAAACTTAGAAATCTGACGGATGGAAAGAACTTTTGCTAGTTGACGTTCAGCATCCTTGTCACTGCATAGTTGAGTACGTAAATGCAAAAGTTTACAAGGTTTTTGAAGCTCAGCTACATCACCACTACTTATCGCCAACATTATTTTTTTCTATCATATAGTCAGGGCCCAAATCATGTCCTTGTGTTGATCACAAACAACAATGAACTCGTTAATTAACGGTCAACATCTTTACCAATTCACCCGCATGTTGGTAAGACAAAAATGATTCGGACCAAATTTTTGCAGAACGAGTATCAAGAGCAATATCTTTAGTTATCCTAGTAAAACCCCTTAGCCTCTGACTGGAATTATAATGGACTTAGGTGTAGCTTCTTGCAAAAGCTTTATAAAAGCATCTTGTCTTAAAAGATAAAAGTCATGTAAGGATTCTGAGAGTCTATTCCTTTCCGCAGAGATAATAGCTGGGGGCTGAATGTCATCGTCAATGGCACGATCACAGAACAACGCAAAGAGGTCAATATGTAATATTTCCACTACAAGATCACTGGCAAAATCAAGAGCCCATGCTCTTTTTGCTCCTACTTCAGTCTTAAAACAAATAAAAACAATACCTATAAATAGTGTACTATTAAGGAATATCATATGATTAACTTCATCAATGGGGACAAAACTTTTAAAGAAATTATATATATGCCCTTTGTTTGAGTAGTCCGGAAGGCCTATAACATCAATTTTGGTAACCATATCTAATCCCTTCTTTTCCTCATTTTCAAAATATATCTCCCTCTTACTCACACAATCTGAATAATACCTTGACAAACCACGAGGAAATTCTGGGGACATGTCTGTGTTATGTGCATGTGCGAATTGCACACTTGTTATAACCATAAAAAGTGCATCCACCATCTTCTGAAGGACATGAAAAGCATGAAGGGCATATGTGTGCGAATAAGCAAGAGAGAGCAGTGGCTGACCCCAAGCAAATGCTGAAATGGCTTCTTGATTTTTGGTTAAAATGCAAATATTGCATAGTACAACAACAACAGCTTCAGTTCCGAATCCATTATGATGAACTTGAACAAGTTGCACAAGCAATGCAGAAGCCCCATGCCCTTCCCTAGCTGCAGCTTCATTACTATTTTTTTCCATAGGAAGCCGACATTGTTGATGTAAAAGTTACATGCTTTTGCATTACCCTATACTTGCAGCTTCGATGTAGCATTATCCAATAATATAGGCCATTTACTTTAACTTCCGACATGCTACATTTAATCATACCAGCAACAGAATCTGATTTTGCAACACTTAAACTCTTTTGGTAAGTAACGGAAAAATTCAAGCTATTCTTAACTTAAAATGCAACACCTCCAGTTTTATAACCCTCCTTCAAGAGGACTTCAGCAGAAGGTGTGATATAAACCTCTAATGTCATCGAACTTTCACTGATCTAAACACCATCTCCGTCACTAACATCAATGAATCTTCGACTATATCATCTCTCTCGTTACTATAAGATCCATGTATAAAATCATTCAAACCCTCATTCATGCCACCTCGAGGATTAGTACCGGATATACCATTTATAATTTCATCTATATTCAAATCCTTATCAGCATCTCAAAAGATATCTTACTATAATCCAGAAATCTGCTGTTGAGCACCTTCCCCTTCCTTACTATTATCTACTGACACAAACTCTGCCCCAAACTCTGTAGGGAATTGTGGTTCCTGCTTACGGAAAGACTCTGAAATCAGTGAGTGCTCTGTTTTTTGACTGTCGGAAAAAGTAAAGCCAATTTCAGAACCTTTAATGACCACAGTACAATCTCCAAACTCTAATATAGATGCATCAACTAAATCCGACACCACCTGCACACCATATTTTTTGTTATCTGGAACTCTATCAGTTCTCTTCAAAATTGGCACCTCCTCATTGACTCCGTCATAATTAGTCCCCTTTCTAACATCGACACCTATATCTCCTTTTGCATTTCTTCTTGTTACTACACTTGAAGCATTAGTTTCAGCATACATGTAGCGTAAGGTGCCTAAAACATCATATTCAAACTCACTCACTTCGAATAGCAATATCTTTTCAATTTGGTACTCTTGAAACTTAGACCAATTAACTACCCCCTGCAAGGTTGTAATTGACCACAAATCAATAGTTTCCCTAATTTCTTCTTTGAGACCAATTATAAAATTATGAGGAAGTATCTCCTCACTAAACATAAAATTGTAGATATATTCAGCTAACTCCTTAACTTGTGAAAATGTAATGGCATACTCATCAACCGAGCGATGTTGTTGGATCCTCAACGGATTCAACAATTTACAAAGATCCACCTCACAGTCATCAAAAACGGACCAACAAATCATGTAAAAATATTTTTCACTCGACTCTTTCATTTCGTTTCTGATAAACCACCTATACCATGTACCAGCTCCCCCTTGAAAGTGAACACCAGCTAACCTTATCTTCTCCACATCCAACTCAGGTTTATTTTCAAAATAATCTCGAGCCTTTAATATCCATTCCCGTGGATTAGTAGCATCGAATACTGGTAACACGTAGGATCCTTCACAAATTTTTTCGAAACCTTTAAGGATACTAACACTTGAATTGACATGATGTGAATCAACAGTAACATGACGGTTTGACACAATAGCTGTGATCTTCGATTCTCTACTAGGATTTTTACCAAACACATGAGGTGTAGAGGTTGTAGATATGTAGAAATCTAGCGTTGGTTATACTGGTGGTGGTTCAGCGGAGTGCAAAACATGTGGTGTGTGCAGAGAAGGAGGCAGTTGGTATGTGGAGGCAGACGTGTAAACAGGTGATGTATTAGTAGATGTAAATGATGGAGAATACCAATAGGAATTGACATTTTGATGTTCTAATAAGCAATATGGGTTTTTGAGTGTACCATTCCACAGAGATGAAGAAATTGTATAATCAGATGTAATGCTCACAGGTGGTCCAACTTGATGTGGTTCACCAATTTTTGAGTCTGTAGCACCACAATTCCAATTGTTCATCATTCCTTTTTGTTGATGTCACTAAATTGATTGCTCATCGACTGTCACTTGATTTTGTAGCATCGACTATATATTTGCACCTTGTAATCTCACTCTCTCTATTAATTCGTTGATTTGTGTATTAACGTCCTTAGGTTGATTCATAAAGTTGAATTGCATTGTGTCCAATGAAGGATAGCTCTGATACCACTGTTACAACTTGAAACTGTTGGCCTATTTGATTTGGATGATTCTATGATTACATATATTTTGGAATGTTATTTATTATACTAACATGCCATTGATTTTGATGATAATATGTTCACATATATTTTGGCATGATATTTATTATCTTACATGCTCTTGATTTTGATAATAATGTGATTACATATATTTTGGATGATATTAGTGCTACTAACATTTTTGATCTTAATGATTATGCAAAATCTTTTATGTTGGTATAATGCTTGTTATTACTTATTGATTATCAATTCAGCAAGCTGGTTTAAGTTTTACAGGATTATTTCATTCAGACTGACAGTTTATTTTCAGCAAGCTATTATGGATCATATTACATATTTCAGCAAGCTGAATTCACAGCCCCTGCCAAAATCAGCGTGTTGATTCTGGACGATAGAAATAACAGAATTCAAGAAGACATACATTTTTCAAGGAGCTATCTGTGATATATACTTAGGAATATTGTAAGGGACCCTCTGAATTATTCAAACCCATCATACACTTCAATATTCTCAAGTCAAGTAAAGTGGGAGACAACATATTCCTTTTCTTTAAATAAGGAAAGCACTTGCCTAACTTTACATTATTTATTTGACTATACCCATACAAACACATTATCTATTCCTTCTTTGTCTTCACCATCATTTCAACTATACACGCTCCTACCAACTATGAAGACAACAGCTCCTATAATCAGCTCCTCCACTTTTCCATGTTTACTGCTAGAAAATCCGAAGGAGCCTCTTAACACTTGAATTTCATATTCTCTTGTTTACCTATAAATAGCATGTTCTTGCTCAGTTCAAAAACAACAATCCAAGTACAAAAACAAGAACATATATACACACAACTTCGAGCCTATTTGCTATATTCTTGAAAACCTCTCAAACTCTCACATATATACGCATATATACTTTCAGAGGGTTCAATAGGTTGAGTTGTATTTATTAAAAACTTTGTATTGTTCAAGTTGAAAAGATTAGTTGTTGTACAAGTTTGGCTTAAGGTTTTGGGTGGGTAGAACTAGACTAGAGAAGGATATTTGGGAAGTATTGCTTAGAGAGTTAGTTCAGCACAGCAATTCAGCAAGCCAATTTGTAAGCAGCTGGGTGTAAAGGGAGATATATTGTTGGATCTTGTAATCGGTTTATAGTGATCAATAATATATTTTCTTACCAAGTTGGTAAGGGACCAGGACGTAGACCATAGGGGATTAGGGGTCGAACCTGGCTAAAAGATCTTGTGTTACATTTTATTATCTGCACATTTCATACTGCACTGCATTTACAATCAAATTCAGCATGCTGTTATTAAACTGTTAGGTCATATCAGCAAGCTGATTCTGGTGAAAATCAAAACAGTTCATAGTTAACCACTATCAGCCATAATACACCTATTCACCCCCCCTCTAGGTGTGTTTATCAGAAACTATTTTTTCGGATTTTTTGAAACTGATTAAAAATTGACAAGGTTGCAGAAGAAGATATGTAAGAACCCTAATTTTTGGTAATATTTCCTTTTATTTAATATCTTGTGACATTGTCAATGTGGAACCTTTCTAGTCATCCCTGTTGATTAATAGAATTGATTGTCTGAGAAACTATGTTGTTACATTCACTATGTAAGATAAAAGGAAGATTGTGAAGGCAAGAGTCTTATTGTTAGTAAGATTTATAAAACTTGGGATTTGAGAATGATTAGAGTATTAAAAGATTTATTAAGAATTATGACGAGGAATTATGGATATTCGAGGGATTTACACAATTAAGTACTTAAGGGATTATAGGGGAAATCTCTACGCGACAAAATATTATTACGAGAGATTAATTAAGATACGATATGAATTAAAGATTAAATGACAAGCATTGGTGGAAGAATAATGATACAAGGAGTAGTATTGCATGCAAGTCCCATGCAACCAAGTAATTAGGAGGAAGCAAACTAGAAAAGCATAAAGTGGAAGAGGAATAGTAACTAGTTTGGTGCATTGTCCAAGGAGACAAGAAAGCATGGTGTAGCTAGTCTATGACATAGGTTGGCAACATGTGATGAGGTGCATATACATATCCTTACATACCACAATAATACAACATAACCAACCAACACCAAAAGCAAAAAGAAAAACTCTTCCCCCCCCCCTTGTTCATAGCTCTCGGCCAAAGCTAGAAGGAGGAAGAAAAGATTTTCTTTCTCCCACTTTCCATCACTCTTAATTCAAGATATAATTACTAGGCCCTCTACAACATCTAAGCAAGGTATGTTAATAGTTTCAAGCCATTTCATCCATCCAAATTCAAGTTGTAAATTGTTAAAGATTTGGTGAATAGTAACCATGTTTGATTTTCTTTTAGATCTTGGATTGTAAGGGTTGTAGGAGACCATTCAAGGTGTTATTGAGTTGTGTAAGGCTTATCCAAGGCTCCTAGGTGCTCAAGAAGGTATAAAAATCTCAAACCCTTTTGGTCATGTAGTGTTTATAGTGTTTGGTAGTAGATCCATGTGTTATATTGATAATCTTGGTGGTATAAGTAAGGGATGACATGGATCTTGAGTTTTGATGTTGTGATTGTGACTTTTATGATTGTGGATAGTATATGTGTCTCCATGGGTGTTATAAACCATGAACTAAGTGAATTAAGTGTTGTTTGTGTTGTGGAATTGTGAAAATTGGTTGATCTAAGTAGTACATGCTTGCTGAGTTTTTTCCAGGAACATTGACCTGTCTTGTAACACGGTTTTGGACCCCCAAATTTTGTCCCCTGATGTCCTACCATATATTGTTGGAAAGATAATTGAATGTAGTTTCTGGAAATGTAAGGTTCATGGCTATGTGGTGTATAGATTTTAAGTTATGGCCGGAGAAGTGAATTGTGTTTCTGGATTCCGGACTGCACTAAGTGACCCCCTTGTGAACCTTGTTTAAACCCCTAAAAATATATGTGGGATCATGGAAAAATTTGAGAAGTTAGGGAATACAGTGGTGAAGACCACCCAAAAAGAATTGGATTAAAATATGAATTTTTGGATTTTATAAAAATGCTAGAGTAAATTTTGCGCAAGGGAAAAAGTCGTTAGTGGAGCATAATTCTAGGGGTAATGGTTATGATTCGAATAAAAAAACTAAATTAAGTCGATTAAGTGACGAGCGTAATCGAGTGATGACATGAACCTATAGTGGGGCTAGAGTGTCATAAGACAAAGTCGTTAAGTTAATTTCGTACCCCCTAAAACCCCGTAATTAAAGAGATATTGTTAAGGTACTAACGAGCGGTTATTGCTTATGTATAGATCGTTCGACTCCGCACGCTCGACCACCCCAACCAAACCAAGGCAAGTTTACTTTTCAAAACTTATACATATACAAGGACTTTCACTGTTGTGTTTGTAGTTTTCAACTATATCAAATGTTATGTTTATCGAAGTATTGATGCAATTGAGATTGTATAAGTACATATATGTTTGTACCCCTTGAACTTAGATTGAAATGTTTTCCTCGGACAACGACTCTAGCAATAGAGGTCGTAGCGGTCCGTATATACTATTGACCGGGGAGCGGTATATTATTATATCGTAACTAGTTTGCGAAAACCCGAAGGGTCATTCGGGGAGTATCGTATACTCAAGTAATTATTTTCATATCTTCGTAAATACTCGAAACCCTATCTTGGATTAAAAGTTTATTTTATCGAATAAATATTTTATTAATTATTAATATTAAATTTTAAAATATTATATATTAATTATTGTTCATTATTTTAAAGACAAAGCTAATCCAAGATACCTTTAGCACTTTCAAACTCGAACTCTTTCGAACTCAAAACATTTTCGAAAACCCCCGGTCAGGTTCTGCTTCTTGTATGATTTCAAGAATCATCGGTCGACTGATGTCGGACCTCAATTACTCTGTTTTCAATCAAAATCAAGTTTTTAAAAGAAAAAGGGACTCTGGCAGGTGTGGGAACCGTTGACGAACGATTCCCGGGATGTGTAAGCGGCCGTGAGCCAGGCGGTCCATCAATTATTATTCCGGCCCAGGTGTTGCCGAAGGATGATTACGGATGTAATTTTCATCGAGGGTGATTACGGATGTAGTTTTCACCCGAGGGATAGTTACGGATGTAGTTTCTATCCTTCTACCGGTAGAGAAGACCCGCGGATTATTGGACTTGGATGTGGCGACTGATCATCGTCAATCCTTGTCAGGTTTTATGTTTTCTTTAAGTCCCATTCCCCCATTTTGGAAAAATGCTTTGACACTGCTTCTTAGGCTTTTGTGCCAAGTCACTGATAGTGTTCTATTTTGACGAGAAAGATGTTGACTCTATGCAGTATCTAGAACTGCAAGTTTATTTTGAAAACAAGGGCACATATTGAAGCACCTTCGAGATTTATCAACAATGACAAGTGATTTTATATCTGATTGATACAAACAAGTTTAATAACTGACAATCATATGAAATGTTATATTGCTTACCTTATAGGTATATTTCTTGCTGAGCTATAGTTGCTCACTCTTGCTTGTTTTCAAACTTTACAAACACAACAGCTAAGCAAAATGGCAAGAACCAGACAGACTGCTCGAAAGCAGGTGACTAGACCCGAGCCAGCAGTCGAGATTCCACCGGTAGGCCCCATTAGCAGGATTGGTTGGCAGCTTTTGTTAGTTCATTTTATTTATCAGTATGACCTGTGCAAGGCAGTGTATCGTAACAAACTTTCAAGACGCCAACTTCGCTTCATATCGAAGTGTTGCTGGTAGCATAAATACTATTTAATTCGGTCTGTAATAACTCTGATAATTTTATTTCTGCTTAATCAATGTTGTGACGTTTCTGAGGCTCTAACCTCTGTGTGTGTGTGCGGTGTGAGTTTATTGTGGGGTCGATGTCTATGTTATATATATTATGTGCAAGAACAGGTATGTTACTAATGGAAAATGGACCGTGAGCGCCTAGATCTCCGACCCCGGATCTGGGGGCGTCACAGAAATGGTATCAGAGCGAGGTTACAGTTCTCAGAAACGATAGTAATTTAAGAAAACAACCCTAATAATAATAACAATAATAATAACCCTAATAACAACTTTAATAATACTTAGAACTCTCATCGAGTTTGTAGTCGGGTTATCGGATATAGCCCTGACTTTAAGGCCCGTGAGGGAACTACTCCTAAACATTTCTTTTTGGTTAGTGACCCTCCTTATTTCCCTTGTGTAGATGGAGGAGATACCAGACCCTGAGGCTTTCGAGAGAGAGCATGATGAGGCACTGATGCGAGATATCGAGGATCCTGAGGAGGATATGGGTGCTGACTCCGAGCTTGGCCCCTGGATTACGCTGATAGGAGATACTGATGATGAGGATCCCGTTGAGGAGCCCTTTGAGCCTGAGCCTGAGCCAGAGCCTGTTACCCCATCTCCTGTAGCTACTGATGAGGAGATTGTGAGATCCGGTGAGGGTCGTGTTGTGTCACCCCCACCTTCTCCACAGACATCTAGCCCTGTTTCAGCGGACGGTGACTCCGAGGATGATACTTCTGGCGAGGAGGAGCTTGACCCTACCCCTGCTACTGCTCTTGCTCCTGCTACTGCTGCTGCACCTGCTCCTGTTCCTGTCATACCACCTCCACCGATGGACCTACCCCCAGTGTCGGGTACTGAGCACGCTTACGTGGTACAGTTCCTGACCCGAGACTTACTTTCTGCGGAGGCCCGACTTAACGAGGCGAGGCGGGCACTAGTGGAGGAGCGCGAGGCGCGCTTGAGGATCCAGGCTGAGATGAGGACCGCTGTTGCTAGGAGGACTAGGGCTCGACTCCATAGGATTGAGAGGAGGAGTCGCGAGAGGATTCTTGGATTAGGGATCCGCGGGGGCGGAGTGATCCAGGCTAGGGATGCTAGGCGTGTTGTGCGTCGTGCATTTGGCCGAGTGAGGACCTTGCTCCGCCGCGGTGCGGCCCCGTGATGTGTTACTGATAGCTCAGTCCCCTAGGTTCAGATGACATTAGTGTGTCGATTTTGCGGGATAGTTGACTTGTGCAGTGGTATCCTTTCTGACCAGTGGATGAGTAGACTGACCTACAGATATGTAGATGTGATTTCGGGTAGTATGTACGGATGTAGCCCTACTTTTGTGTAGCCTGACTATTCGGATGATGTACTTGTATTTGTTCCACTTTTGCTAGACTTTGACATCGGAACTATGTATTTGGCTCTAACATCCAAACTTTGTGATAACCCTTGTACCGTACTTATTTAGTTTCAGTTTCCTTAATATTGCCTCAACTGCTTTACTTTCCGATGCCATGCTCTACTGTTTTGATATACAACTGTGATTATATAATTGCTACAAGCCACAAATACAACCATGCTGTTTCAAATTTACGATATGCGATTTCAAATTGTTCTCTACAATTTTCAAAAATGTTCCTACAATTTTTTTTTTTAAATAAATTTTTTTCAAAATATATATATATATATATTATTTTTTTTTTGAGGTTTCGAAATTTTGAAAACTCTTGTAAATGTTTTCGCATCCCAAAGGGATTTTTCCCAAAAATGTTTGACATTTTATTTCCAACATCGGATTATTAAAACTTTTGCAACTTCCACCCTTATGAGGAGGAACGATACGCTCCTCACCCGTGCAAACGCTGTCAGGTAATTGGAAAACCCTAACCCATTTCTTGTTTTATTATCAGAATCATGCCACCCAGAAGAATGAACACTCGAGCTCACCCGATCAGTTCTGAGGGCCAGGGTAGCCACCATGGAACCGGAGGCCACCAGAACCGTGAAGGGAGAATGTCAACCTGAGTGAGAGTGAGGGCAACGATCATAACTTGTTTGATGACTCTGAGTATGAAGAAGAAGAAGCTGGTGATGACACCCGAGAGGCAGAACATCCTAGGGGAGGCCCTATGGAACAGTTCATGGAGTTACTTAGGCAGAACTTGGACCGTCCCCCAGTTCAGCAACCACCCCAAAATGCTAATGCTAATGCTTTCCGGAACTTCAAATCCCTGAAACCCCCAGAATTTAAAGGAACTGCCGACCCGGTCGAGGCAAGGGCCTGGCTGAAGGAAATGGAAAAATCTTTTGAGATACTAGGTGTCGCTGAGGAGCAGAAGACTGTTTTCGCCACTTACCTTCTGAAGGGTGAGGCGAACTATTGGTGGGAAGCTAAGAAGAATTTGGAAGGAAGAGGTGTGGTGACCAGGGAGAGGTTTAGCAAGCTGTTCTTGGAGAAGTACTTTCCTAGGTTCATGGAGACACAAATGGAGCTGAAGTTTTTGGAACTAAAGCAAGGTAACATGATGGTGGCCGAGTATGAGGCCAAATTTACTGAGTTGTCAAGATTTGTGCCGGAATATGTAAACTCTGAGGCAAAGAGGGCCCGAAGGTTTCAATTAGGGCTAAAGCAATGGATTCAGAATCATGTGGCGGTTCTTGAGCTGACAGACTATGCCACCCTGGTACAGAAAGCATCAATTGTTGAGGCTAGGAGTGAACAGATGCAGAGGGAGAGGGAAGGAAAGAAGAGGAAGTTTGATAGTCGAAAGGGAAACTCTGCGGGAGGGAGCTTTCCGAGCAAATTTAAGCGAGGAACGATGTCCCAACCCAGCGGAAACTTTTGAACCAAGAGAACTGAAAGTTGGAGTGTGGGCCAGAGCGGCCGACCACAGGGATCGTCTTACTCTACCCCATCCCGAGCCCAACCCCCAGAATGCAATAAATGCGGAAGGAAATATGCGGGCGTGTGTAACCTACAGGATGTGAAGTGCTTCAAGTGTAGGCTGACAGGACATTATGCTAACGCCTGTCGAGGAACTAGTAACAACACCAGTGCCGGAGGTAATTGCTTCAAGTGTGGGAAACCAGGGCACCGAATGAGGGAGTGTATGTCCTCTGGGCCAGCTGCATCGAGAGTGAGTGGAACTGCTTCTAACAAGGCCCCTACTGCAAGAACTTTTAACATGACGGTGCAGGATGCCGTGAGGAACACGGATGTGATTGCAGGTACTCTACTACTCAACTTAGTTAAGGCAAATGTTTTATTTGATTCGGGAGCTACCAAGTCTTTCATATCTCTAGATTTTGTATGTCAGTTAGGCCTTAAGACTGAACCATTGAAAGACAGACTGCAAATAGAGATAGCTAATCATGAAATTATTCCTGTTGGCCAAGTATGTCCAGGTTGTGACCTAGAAATAGAAGGGCGACACTTTCGGGTAGACTTAATACCTTTTAAACTAGGGGAGTTTGACGTAATAGTAGGTATGGATTGGTTAACAACCCACGGAGCCCAGATTGATTGTGTCAAGAAAAAAATAAGTTTGAGACTGCCATGGGACGAGGAAGTAGTGTTTAGTGGGAAACGGCAAAACCAAAAGTTCCTGACTATGATTCAAGCTAAGAAGCTGTTACGTAAAGGATGCGAAGCCTATTTAGCCTATGTGAAGGATACCAAGAAGGAGGCACCAAACCTACAGGAAATCCCTGTCGTTAATGAATTCGCGGACGTATTTCCGGATGATCTTCCCGGACTACCACCTGATAGAGACATCGAGTTCGCTATAGACTTAGTTCCGGGTACGGCCCCAATTTCGAAAGCCCCATATCGGCTAGCCCCAGTGGAGATGAAAGAGCTGGCCACTCAGTTACAAGAGTTGTTGGATAAAGGGATGATAAGACCTAGTGTGTCACCGTGGGGAGCCCCGGTGTTATTCGTGAAAAAGAAGGGTGGTAGTATGAGATTATGTATAGACTACAGGGAGTTGAACAAGGTGATTATCAAGAATAAGTATCCCTTGCCCAGGATAGATGACCTGTTTGATCAATTGAAAGATGCAGTTTATTTCTCTAAAATTGATTTGAGGACCGGGTATCACCAGTTAAAGATTAAACCAGAAGATATACCAAAGACGGCCTTTCGCACTCGGTACGGACACTATGAGTTCCTAGTGATGTCATTTGGGTTAACGAATGCCCCTGCAGCTTTCATGGATTTAATGAATCTAGTCTTCAAGAAGTACTTGGACAAGTGTGTTATAGTCTTCATCGATGACATCTTGATTTATTCCAAGACGAAGGAGGAACATGCAGAGCACTTGAGGATTGTATTGGGAGCATTGAGAGAAGAAAAGTTGTACGCTAAGTTCTCGAAGTGTGAATTTTGGTTGAAGGAAGTTCAGTTTTTAGGGCATGTGATTAGCGAACAAGGCATTCTAGTGGACCCAGCCAAAATAGAGGCTGTGTCAAATTGGGAGAGACCAACCTGAAAGGCAGAGTGTGTAAACTTGTAACACTATAACTAATGTAACTCAACTAAAGGAAAAGATACTTAACCAGAAGACAATCAAGAACAAGAAGTCACAAGAAATCAACACTAAATGAAGACAAGGTAATTGATACAATTCAACATGTTAACTATGATCAAGCCAAGAAGAAATCATTGAGAGAAGTTCAAGTCAAAGTTGTTCATGCCTCAGTGATTTGAAAAGCCAAGAATCAAGATCATAACTATCAGTATCAATAAGACCAATTGATTTCAAGTGAACAAGAAGGAAAGCAATTATTGGAAAGCCATATTACTAATTGGATATGGTAATTTATTCAAGAAGCAAAAACCCTATCAAGACTAGTCACTTATGAACCAGACCAGTGCATCAAGTGTCAGGACATTGATAGCAAGTTTATGTCAGTAATAAAGATCCATGTTCAAGAGCTTGGTGAAGAATAAAGAAGACATGAAGATATCACAAGTTCAAGATGTGCATTGAAGTTACAAGTTGAAGACCAGAATATTTTCTAAGTACTAAATATTCTAGATGACCAAGTAGAAGTTTCTAAGTAGAAGTTCTACTTAGAACTTCGAGATGGCTAAGTAGAAATTCTCAAGTAGAAGTTCTACTTAGAGTGCAGCTTCAACATGACACATGGCATCTTCTGATTGGCAGATTTCCAAGCTTTCAAGATAAGGCAAGATTTATGTGGACATCATTGGGCCACATATATCTTAGTCTTTGAAGACTACAGGACATAGATTACATGTAGTATAAATAGAAGTACTTGTGTAATGTTTTAGTTAGAGAGCAATAGTTGAGAGAAACACAAGAAAAAGAGAGAGAGTGCATTCACAGAGCTTAGTATCATTAACTTATCTCTGAACTTCTGTTATACTTTGTAATGAATGTTGTAGCAACCATTTCAAGTTATATATAAGACATATATTCCTTGAATTTGTGTGTTCATTTATTGCATCGTATTTATTGCTTCTCATATTCGAAAAGTTGTATTCACCCCCCCTCTACAACACATTTGGACCTAACAATTGGTATCAGAGCTATATGTTTAACATACAAAACATAGATCCTTGTGTTTAGAGGAAGAATCGTGAGTTTTCATTTTCTAGATCTACTTTTCATTTTCTCGAAAAATGTGCTTTAATTCGTTTGCAGTGAAAACTCATCCGAAAAATTATTTAAATACTCCAGGTGTGATTATTTAGCTTGGGTGTATTTTAATTAATTTTTGTGAATTAATCTGGGTACTTTCATATTTGGTGTTCTTGAGTGTTCATCATCTGTTCTTATCAAAGAAGACAACCCAACAACTTTTTGATCTCCTTTTCAAACAGATAAATAGTAAAAGAATAAAAAGGTGTTTTTGGACTTTGTGATTTGCATTATTCACGGCCGAAAGTGTAACAAGACATACTCAGTACCTAGCACGTGGGTTAGGTGGGTTTGGTGAGTAAAGCATCAAAAGTCAAAAGGTGTTAAAGAGATAATATTGTTTATTCAATATTAAAGTAATCTGCAGAAAATTTATTCTAAGGACAAAAGTTCTACATAGAATTTCTACTTGAGATTTTCTACATAGAATTTTGACTTGGACAATTTCTACTTGGTGAAGTTCGACTTGAGCAAAATTTCTACTTAGAGAAATTTCGACTTAGGCAAAAGTTCTACATATACATTCTACATAGCCTAGTCTTGGGTACTTAGAAACTTTTAGTGACCAGAATTGAAATGGCTCCTAAAAATGCATTCAAGATCCCAATGTTCAATCGAGATCACTATGAAGAATGGGTTTTCAGAATGAGACTCTATTTAGAGACTGTTAACCCTGAATATCTGGAAATCCTTGACAAGGGTAAATTTGTTCCAATGGTGGTTATTCCTGCACATACGGAAGGAGGGGGTGGTTATAGCACCTCGGTCTGAGCCTAAAAAGGCCTCGGAGTTTTCGGATGCTGACAAGGAACAAATAGCTTGTGATACTGCCGTTCGACAAACCTTGATGGAATCTCTTGATCATGAAATGTTCAACATAGTCAAAGGTCTGACTACAGCGAAGAAGATTTGGGACAAGATAGAAGTTGTCATGGAAGGATCTGCAGAGGTCAGAAGCAACAAGACACTCATACTCAAGATGGAGTATGACACCTTTAGAATACGAAAAGGAGAAGCAATAACAGATGTCTATCTACGATTCAGTCAGTTGGTATTGGATTTGAATCTGAGAGGTGTAACTCTCCCCATGGTTGAGACTAATACGAGATATCTGAGGAACCAGCCAAAAAGCATTGAACATAGGGTCTACGCAATAAGAGAAACCAGAGATTTGCATACAACTTCTCTGGAAGAATATTATGGAATATTAAAGACCTATGAGCTGGAAACACTTCAAGATCAAGCATGGGACAATGATTCAAAGGGAAAAGAAACTGCATCAGGATTAGTTGCTGATGAGGAAGAGTCTAAGAAGGCAATGGTTGCAGCAAAGCCTAAATCATCACTTGCACCACATCAAGTTGATAATGATGACGAGTGCACATCTAACAGTGATGATGACTACTACACCCAAGAAGAGCTGGACAACATGGACGATAGTGTCGTGGCATACATGGCAAGGAAGTTCAGCAACATGAGATTCAGAAAGAGCAACCGACCACAGAGAAATTCTTCATCTTACTATCGGGCTGCTAAGGGTGGTGGTAGTTCGTCAGGCTACCAAGGTAAAGGCAAGAATACCAGCTACAAATCTCCTTTGGATTTCAAAATGAAGTTCAAATGCTATAATTGTGGTGAAGCTGGACATTTTGCCTCGGACTGCAAAAAGCCTAAATAGACTTATCCAAAAGAGACATATGAAGCCCTCAAAAGCAAGTATGAATCGCTAGTGAAGGAAAGACATGGAAAACGAGCTTTATTGGTGACAGAAGGAAGAGCTTGGGATGATTCAGATGAGGAAGATGTTACTCATGTAGCAAACTTTGCCCTCATGGCTGAGACATCAGAGGAACCAGAGGTACCAGTTCTGACTCTTAAAGTAGAAATGTCTATTGATGATTATAAGGAACAGAACGGGGCTCTTAGTGAAGAGATATATATGTTGTGCAAAAGCCTAGACTCTTCTCAAAAGGAACAGAAAACACTTGTTGCCAAATTTAGAATGCTTGAGGCAAAAGTGGAAGAGTTAGAGGCTGCTTGCACTGTAGATACTTCCCTAAAAGACTTTATTAAATCTCTAGAACACAAGCTCGTCCTTAAGGAAGAAGTAGAAGCATGTCTTAGGAACAATCTAGCTGAGTTAGAAACTAAATGCAAAGCTTACAAACAAGCTGCTAGTAAAGTGTATGTAGATAATGACACATTTAAGAAGATAACTGGAGTAGGTGTAGGACTTGATTATTCTGACCTTCCTAAGAAAGAAGGAAAGAGACCTATTGACCCTAGTTCCAGTGACCTTAAAAAGGAAACACCTATCATTCTTAAATCAGCTGTCAAACCTATCTACAAACACCTTGTTCCTAGAATAGAAGAAGAAGAGACTGAATTGATAGCTAGATATGAGATTGAGATGGAAGATCGCCAGAAAGCACAACCTATAACTCCTATCAAACAAGTTAAAATCAATTTCCCTAGAGATGAATCTAGACTAGGATTAGGAGCTAAGGCTGTTAAACAACAAGGAAAGAAAGAAAAAGGCATAAAAGAGGTTAAGGCTGAACGAATAAAGAAAGCATGTAATCACTGTAAATCTACTGAACATCTTTCTTATGCATGTAAAGCTAAAATAAATGTTCCTGCTGCACATGCAATGCCTAATGCCTACCACACATACAATGAATAATCTGCATCAGAATCATGCATAGTGTGGTCAACCTAATTGTATGCCATGCACTTTTTGTTGGAACAATCAGATCTTGGCACTGCGATTTTTGATACAATAAATTAAAGAGTACGAATAGAAAAGTCACCTTGTTAACGGTTGATTCCACGCTCTTCTATTGTATTCCCAAATTCCCTTGAGCGAAGTGTGGCCTTCGTCTTCTCAAGTTAACCTCTCTTCTTGCTCCTGGGTGGCTACAAAAGTTTTTCGACCAGCCCCCAGCAAGAAGAGAATAAGAATATATATAGGCTACAATAGGGATCATGGACAATTAGGTTGGGCCTTCTAATTACATCTTGAGCCTAGCCCAATGTAATTAAATATTAATTCAATCCACTAAAGAATTAATATTTGCACTACCTTTCCTAATACCGTAATTTAATTAATTAATTCGGTTCCAATATTATTTGCTTATTAAATTCCCCATGTTTAAAATATCGCATGTCCATTAATTAAATAAATTACTGATAATTCATTTAATTAATATCTTTTATCCTTGATCATCCACTCAACCTTTATTTAATTATGCTGGAATAAATCCACCTGCAGGGTTTCACATAATTAAATCTTTTTGAGCTTTCAAGGGGACATCATTAACCCGAATATTATCAGGACATGGATTCCTTCAATAAATAATATCCCACCATATATATTATTTCATCACCCAAAATATAATGATGTAATTCACAAGAATTATTTCATATATAAATCAAAGCATGTAAATAATATATACGTGTCAATTATTATTTCCGGATTAAGAACCTAAGCATTAATAATAACATAGAATCTTAGTTCACCTTCTTAATCAGTATAAGGGAACAATTCTAAATTTGATCCTGTTCAATATACACAAAGTATACTAGTATTATTTATTAGTCAATATAAACTAATCTAAATAATACTACAGCCATTCCAGTGGATTTTCTAACTCCACCTGTGCTGTGAACCTTATTATATTATATAAACCGTATTTAATAATCTAATATTCTGTATCCCATTTGATACTAGATTATTCACAATATATAATATTTAGACAACATTTTTTTTTGAAGGGTAATATTTAGACAACATGTAAACATTTAAATGATTCTCAATTAAACCGGCCAGAAATAAATGTAAATACTTCAAATAAATATTTTCAGTATACACCAACAATCTCCCACTTATACTCAAAATATTCTATGAGTATATCAGTGTTTATTTAATCCACTATTACACAGAAAACTATGTGTCCATCCATCTGACTCCTATCGCTTCCACATGCCTGTCAAAAACCTTGGCTGGCAAACTCTTTGTGAAAGGATCTGCCCGGTTGTCTTCTGATGATATGTGAGCCACAACTATATCTCCTCGCTTTACGATTCCTCGTATGAGATGATACTTACGTTCAATATGTTTAGCTGCTTTGTGATCTCGCGGTTCCTTCGAATTTGCCACAGCACCAGTGTTATCACAATACACTGTCAAGCTCCTAGGCAAATTAGGTACCACATCCAAGTCCAAAAGGAAATTCCTGAACCATACAGCCTCCTTTGCAGCCTCAGAGGCCGCCACGTACTCGGCTTCCATGGTAGAGTCTGCAATGCATTTCTGCTTTACACTCCTCCATATAACGGCTCCACCTCCCAAAGTAAAAACATATCCCGAGGTCGATTTCCTCTTATCCCTATCTGATTGGAAATCTGAATCAGTATATCCCAAAGGAAATAGATCTGAGGCCTTGTAAATTAACATATACTCCTTAGTCCTTCTCAGGTACTTGAGTATAGTTTTTACTGCACTCCAATGTTCCTGACCTGGGTTCGACTGATATCTACTAACCATGACTACTGCAAAGCAGATGTCAGGCCTCGTACATAACATAGCATACATTAAGCTTCCACATGCCGAAGCATAAGGAACTGCTTTCATGCTCTCTATATCCTTAGGTGTCGAAGGACACTGCTCCTTGGATAGAGCCACTCTATGCTTAAAAGGTAGAAAACCTTTCTTAGAGTTCTGCATGTTAAAACGAGCTAATACTTCATCAATGTAGGGCTCTTGAGATAAAGCCAACATCTTTTTCTTGCGATCCCTTATTACTTTGATCCCAAGGATGTATGCCGCTTCACCTAAGTCCTTCATTTCAAATTGTTTGAACAACCATGCCTTTACTGATGACAATATCTTAACATTGTTTCCAATGAGTAAAATGTCATCTACATACAGTACTAGAAAAACCACCGCATTACCCTCACTTCTCTTATACACACATGATTCGCTTGGACTTTGATCAAATCCATATGACTGGACTGCCTGATCAAAACGAATATTCCAGTCCCTAGAAGCTTGTTTTAGCCCATAAATAGACCTCTTAAGCTTACAAACAAGATGCTCTTGGCCTTCCTTAATGAATCCTTTTGGTTGTTGCATATAGATGGTTTCCTCAAGACTTCCATTAAGGAAAGCTGTCTTGACATCCATTTGCCAAATCTCATAATCGAGAAGAGCTGCTATAGATAAAAGAATCCGGATCGACTTAAGCATAACAACCGGTGAAAAGGTTTCCTCATAATCGATCCCTTCTTTCTGAGTATACCCTTTCGCAACAAGTCGTGCTTTCCAGGCTTTCACCTTTTTGTCAGATCCTCTTTTCTTCTTGTAGATCCACATACATCCAATGGGTTTTACACCTTTGGGTGGTTCCACGAGCTCCCAAACTTGATTAGAATACATAGATTCCATCTCAGATTCCATTGCCTTTTGCCAAAGATCTGCATCTTTATCTAGAATTGCTTCTTCGTATGTCCTGGGATCCTCATCATGTTCACCAGAGACCAAGTCTGAGGACTCTCCCAAAAACATGAATCGATCAGGTTGTTGAACAACCCTCCCACTACGACGAAGCACCGGTGTGGTATTAGTGACAGGTTGTGCATTTTCTTGTGGTTGATCTACTTGTACTATTGGCACTTGGGGATTATCTGTCCCTCCCACTAGTTCCTCTAAAACGATACTACTCATGGGTTTGTGTTTCATTATATAGTCTTCTTCTAAGAATCTAGCATTGGTGCTAACAATGATATCTCGATCCCTAGGACTATAAAATGAATAACCTTTCGTTCCCATGGGATAGCCTACAAACAGCCTTACTTCTGTACGAGATTCTAACTTAGTCGCGTTCTTGTTCAGCACATGTGCTGGACAACCCCAAATCCGAATATGTCTTAGACTTGGTTTGCTACCAGTCCACAATTCTATTGGAGTCTTGGGAACCGACTTAGAAGGTACCAAGTTTAGAAGGTAAGCTGTTGTTTCTATAGCATATCCCTAGAACGACTTGGGTAAATCTGAATAACTCATCATCGATCTAACACTCTCTAAAAGAGTCCGATTCCTTCTCTCTGCTACACCATTCTGCTGAGGTGTTCCAGGTGCGGACAACTGGGATGCAATCCCATTTTCCGATAAATATTCCCTAAATTCTCCAAGCAAGTATTCGCCACCACGATCTGATCGCAGTGACTTGATACATTTTCCAAGATGTCGCTTCTCCACACTTGCTTTGTACTCTTTGAATTTTTCAAAGCACTCAGACTTACGGCGCAACAAATAAATGTACCCATATCTAGAATAATCGTCAATGAAAGTGACAAAATACTCATAACCTCCTCTTGCTTGGATACTCATAGGTCCACATAAATCAGTATGAACCAATTCTAACACTTCTTTAGCTCTATTCCCCTTTTCTTTAAAAGGCCTATTAGTCATCTTACCTTCCAAGCAGGATTCGCAAACTGGAAATGGCTCCACTGCCAACGAGCCTAATGGCCCATCTACTACCAGTCTTTGAATCCTCCTCAAGTTAATATGACCTAATCTTAAGTGCCAAAGATATGTTTGGTTCAATTCAGAAGGTTTCTTTCTTTTATTTGAGCTAGAAAGAATGTTATTAGTTTCCTTATGTTGCAGCATTGGTTGGATAGGATTAATAATATATAAATTGTCTTGCAATGTACCAGAACATATAACTCATTTATTCATCATAATAGAAACATTACGATCCAAACAAACATTATAACCATCCATAGCAAGTTTAGAAACCGAAATTAAATTCCTTCTAAACGAAGGTACATAAAGACAATTGTTCAAAACCAAAATCCTATCATCGCCAAAAGATAATGTAATTATTCCAACTGCAACTACTGCTACTTTCGTAGCATCTCCCATGAACACATATATCTCGCCATCTCTAAGCATTCTGGATTGCTGGAACCCCTGCATAGAGTTACAAACATGGTCAGTGGCTCCTGTATCTACACACCAAGTGCTCGTAGATATAGCCGCTATATATGTTTCTGTAACTAGAGAAAGAGACATACCAGTATTGTTTGTCTTCTTAGGAAGAGGACAATCCTGTTTCCAGTGACCTGACTGCTTGCACCTGAAGCACTTGCCCTTAGGCTTTTTCACACCACCTTGAACTCCCACTGCATTAGCAATCTTTCCAGCTTTCTGTGTCTGAGTCTTTTTCTTCTTCTTACCTTTCAGCTTAGATGAAGAAGCTTTCTCGGCCACATTTATTTGAACATCCTGCTTAAAGAGTCCTTTAGCTGCCTGAAGTTCTGTCAGAAGTTCTGCGAGACTATACATCCTTTTGTTCATGGTGTAATTCAAGCGGAACTGCTCAAAACTTTTGGGCAAGCTCATAAGGATGATATCGATCTGGGTTTCCCCATCAATATCAGCACCAAGGATCTCCATCTCATTCAGATGAGACATCATTCTGAGAACATGATCCCTTACAGGTGTTCCTTCAACCATCTGAGTGTTCATTAAAGCCTTCATTGCTACTTGCCTAGCAGCCCTATTCTGTTCTCCAAAAAGTTCCTTGAGATTAAAGAGCATATCTGAAGCAGTGGGCATAGCCTGATGCTGATGTTGCAAAACACCCGACATTGCTGCCAGAATGTAACATCGCGACATCTCATCAGCCTTAATCCACCGCTTATAATACTCCTTCTCACTTTCAGGAGCATCTTCAGCAGGCTGGTCTGGCTTGGGTTCATAAGTACAAAATTTGTACTCCTCAGCAGTCAACACTATGTCCAAATTACGTTTCCATTCAATATAGTTCGGTCCAGTAAGTTTGTTATCCTTAAGTATGGTGAATAGTGGATTAAAGCCCATAGTGATCTAATCCTGAGAATCATACATGTAACACATAATCAGATAGTTGCATAAATCTTAAATCCTATTGGTTTCCTCTAAAAATTAATTAAAATTAATGCAATAATATTTAAACACCATAAGTATCTGGTACGCCACGATGGGTGACATATATACCACTTAAATTCGTTTAAATATTACTTCGGTCCTATTACTAAATAATACGCCACGTTAGGGTGGACTATATATTATTTTTCATAGCTAAGTGTATACCATTATTAAATCTTAAATTAATAAAAGGACTGGATACCACCATTAAATATTTCAAATCAATAATCGATAATAGGATAATTCCCAGATCGGGGGGAGCATTGTCAAGAGGCATCACTTAAGACCCCTTTCTAGACAGAATCATCCTTTCTCTCAATATCAAAATCTATATTCAATCAGTGGTACCCTTCTAATTAATTGAATTCTATGAAACTTGGTACGCCACAATGGGTGGCATGTATACCTTTCAATATTCGTAATTAATTTAGGAAGTTTGTTCTAGTAATATCCATAACACTACCTGACACCATAAATCATACGCCACGATGGGTGGCATGTATATAATTTATATTCATCTCGGTGTTAAATTACATACAAACAATAATGGAGACCATGGGATTTAATTCCTAATTAATTCCCTCACCCATTTAGAATTTTTTTTATTTTTATTTAAAATGGAGGAATTTTATCTAGATGCATCGCCCTATGTTATTTTTTCGAGGTCTACATGTTATAAAAATAACAATACAAAGAACACATAACATAGCAGCATGCATCATAAAATCAAAGCAATAAATAAAATTAATGTCCATGTCGTCCTAATTATGTTAAACATGCAATTAAAATTACACA
The DNA here is from genome assembly GCA_036435485.1 of Saposhnikovia divaricata. Lineage (NCBI taxonomy): Eukaryota > Viridiplantae > Streptophyta > Magnoliopsida > Apiales > Apiaceae > Saposhnikovia > Saposhnikovia divaricata. The sequence continues at coordinate 86,998,778 of CM071598.1, forward strand.
CATAATTAACAACACACATAATAATTATTTAAAGCAATAATTAAAAAATTAAATAGTGGAATTAAAATTAAAAAAACATAATTTAAATCCACTATTATGGCCCCTTGAAAAAAAAAAAATTCCAGCCCTGTTCTGCTGAAAAAATCTTTTTTTTCTGTAAAAACCCTCTGTTGCGCATTCAAGACCTGCGTTACAGACCTGTTTAATCCTGTAACGCAGGACAGACCTGCGTTACGCACTCTTAGATCCTGTAACGCAGGACAGACCTGCGTTACTAGCTTTGTGCAGAATTTCACGCGCCTGCTTTTGTCTTCTTTGTCGCCAGAATTATTTTCTTCCTTATTCGAACAGCAGGAGCTTCTGTCGACTACTTAATTAAAAACAAATCGAACCAGCAGCCATAACAGCTACGCAGCGGACAATTATTTTTCTCCGTTTTGATTTCCGATCGCACGTAATTGTTACAAAATACCTGAATCTTAATAAAATCCAATAAACAATTACAAAAAAATAGATCTAATACAAAACTAATTTTGTAAATCTATTCTAACACGATCAACCCTCGTGTTTTACAACCACGATAAACCACGTGGAAAGCAAACAAAAATTAAAATTACATGGCCATAATAGTGGATACTAAACAACCTGCAAAAGATTATTATCCAAGCACACCACTATACACATGCATATATAATTACGACATGGACATCGTATCAAAATTCGCAGAACCAATGAACCAGGCTCTGATACCAATTGTTGGAACAATCAGATCTTGGCACTGCGATTTTTGATACAATAAATTAAAGAGTACGAATAGAAAAGTCACCTTGTTAACGGTTGATTCCACGCTCTTCTATTGTATTCCCAAATTCCCTTGAGCGAAGTGTGGCCTTCGTCTTCTCAAGTTAACCTCTCTTCTTGCTCCTGGGTGGCTACAAAAGTTTTTCGACCAGCCCCCAGCAAGAAGAGAATAAGAATATATATAGGCTACAATAGGGATCATGGACAATTAGGTTGGGCCTTCTAATTACATCTTGAGCCTAGCCCAATGTAATTAAATATTAATTCAATCCACTAAAGAATTAATATTTGCACTACCTTTCCTAATACCGTAATTTAATTAATTAATTCGGTTCCAATATTATTTGCTTATTAAATTCCCCATGTTTAAAATATCGCATGTCCATTAATTAAATAAATTACTGATAATTCATTTAATTAATATCTTTTATCCTTGATCATCCACTCAACCTTTATTTAATTATGCTGGAATAAATCCACCTGCAGGGTTTCACATAATTAAATCTTTTTGAGCTTTCAAGGGGACATCATTAACCCGAATATTATCAGGACATGGATTCCTTCAATAAATAATATCCCACCATATATATTATTTCATCACCAAAAATATAATGATATAATTCACAAGAATTATTTCATATATAAATCAAAGCATGTAAATAATATATACGTGTCAATTATTATTTCCGGATTAAGAACCTAAGCATTAATAATAACATAGAATCTTAGTTCACCTTCTTAATCAGTATAAGGGAACAATTCTAAATTTGATCCTGTTCAATATACACAAAGTATACTAGTATTATTTATTAGTCAATATAAACTAATCTAAATAATACTACAGCCATTCCAGTGGATTGTCTAACTCCACCTGTGCTGTGAACCTTATTATATTATATAAACCGTATTTAATAATCTAATATTCTGTATCCCATTTGATACTAGATTATTCACAATATATAATATTTAGACAACATGTAAACATTTAAATGATTCTCAATTAAACCGGCCAGAAATAAATGTAAATACTTCAAATAAATATTTTCAGTATACACCAACACTTTTAACATCATGCAAACTTTTGTGCATTTAATGAATGCATCTAGCCAGTCATGCTCAAATACTGTTGCTAGTTCAAACATCAAGAAAAAGCATGTGAGAGCCAAGACTGTCAGTCCTCCTAAAGTTAGGAGTGACAAACCTTCTCATAAGACTGACAAATCTGTCAAGTCTGAGAAAGGAAAGGAGATAGTCGAAAGCTCTAGTAATGTTAAGAAAAGTGCATCTCCTGTTGTTAAATCTGTTGATTCTCGATCTTATCGAAAAGCCGGGCCCAATCAAAGTTGGGTTCCGAAGAATGTCTAACCAATCTGTCATTGCAGGGCGTTAAGCAGAATAGAAATAAAGTTATATGGGTGCTAGACAGTGGAGCATCGAGGCATATGACTGGAAACAAGTCCCTGCTTACAGAGTTGGTTATGAAGGCTGGCCCTTATGTTACCTTTGGAGATGACAGCATAGGTGTGACAAAGGGATATGGAAAACTGAAGACTGGTAATGTCATCATTGAAGATATTTCCTATGTTGAGGGACTGAAGCACAATCTGTTGAGTATCAGTCAATTCTGTGACAAAGGTTACGAAATTGTCTTCAACAAGAAAGGTGTATCAATCACTCACATCAAGGAAGGCTCATTAGCTTTGAGAGGAGTTCGAAAGGCAGATCTTTTTGTTGCAGACATGGATTCAGCAAATCAGAATGAGGTCACCTGTTTCTACAGCAAAGCCTCGGATGATGAAAGCTGGTTATGGCACAAAAAGCTATCTCACTTAAACTTCAAAACGATGAATGCTCTCGCGAGGCGAGAATTGGTGAGAGATCTACCTCAAATGGAGTTCGCTCCGAAAGGACTCTGTGAAGCTTGTGAAATGGGAAAGTCGAAGCGAGCATCGCATAAAAGCAAAGAAATTTCTAGTATTACTGAGCCTCTACAACTTCTTCATATGGATTTGTTTGGCCCAGTGAATGTCCTATCTTTGTCTAGGAAAAGATATGCATTGGTAATCGTGGATGACTTCTCCAAGTATACATGGGTATTGTTCGCAATGACGAAAGACGAAGTACCTTTCTTAATCATTGATCACATCACTCAAATTGAGAATGTTTCAACACTTACTGTGAAGACGATTAGATCAGACAATGGCACTGAATTCAAAAACACAGTGCTGAATGATTTCTGTGTATCTAAAGGAATACGTCGTCAGTATTCAGCCCCGAGAACTCCACAGCAAAATGGAGTAGTTGAAAGGAAGAATAGAACTTTGGTTGAAGCAGCAAGAACTTTGTTGTATGATTCAAAACTTCCTTTATACTTCTGGGCCAAAGCAGTGAGTACCGCTTGTTACACTCAAAATAGAACCTTGATTATAAAAGATAAAGAAAAGACACCATGTGAATTAATGAACAACAGAAGACCAACAATCAAATACTTTCATGTCTTCGGAGCAAAATGCTATGTGCTTATAGATGATGAAAATCTAGGCAAGTTTGCAGCAAAAGCTCGTGAAGGAATCTTTGTTGGTTATTCCACAGATGTGGTGGCAGCTTATAGAGTGTTCTTAGTGAATGATCGAAAAGTGACTGAAAGCTACAACGTCAGATTCGACGATACCAAACTCCCATCAATTTCTAGAGATTCTAGTGAACCTGAGTCCCTAAAATTTCAGAATCTGGACTTAGATGAACTTGAAGATGAACCTGAGTTAGTTGTCCCATTAAATGTTCCAAGTGTACGTGAAGAACCTGAGTCTAGTGAACAAGCTAATTCTACAAGATCATAAGAGACTTCTTCAGTACGAACCGGCAATAACTCAGGGGGAGTAAATAGCAGCTCAAGGACAACTGTTCAAGGCTCGAGACGAGTTGACAGTAGTTCTGTAGGAGCTGGCACTAACTCAGGGGGAGTTAGTGAAAATAATCAAAGTAGTCAGCACCACAACTTAGAAAGTCAAGCAGAATCATCAAGACAATTTCCAGGTGAACGGGTATGGAATAGAGACCATCCGTTTGAGTTAATTATTGGTGATCCAAATGCTGGTGTGACTACTAGAAGAACTGCTAGAGCTGACCTGGCTAATATTTCCTTATATTCTGGGTTCTTATCCAAGCTTGAACCTAAAAAAATAGAAGAAGCTCTTGGTGATGCTGATTGGGTGATTGCAATGCAAGAGGAACTCAATAAGTTTGAAAGGCAGAAAGTTTGGAAACTGGTACCCCGACCAAAGAACATATCAGTAATTGGAGCTAGGTGGGTATTCAGAAATAAATTGGATGAAAACGGACTTGTAACACGAAACAAGGCTCGTTTGGTTGCAAAAGGTTATTCTCAGCGAGAAGGAATTGATTATGATGAAACCTATGCACCAGTTGCAAGACTTGAGGCAGTCAGGATGTTCTTGGCATTTGCAGCACATAAGAACTTCAAGGTTTTCCAGATGGATGTGAAAAGTGCCTTCCAGAACGGAGAGTTAGAAGAAGAAGTGTATCTGGAACAGCCGCCTGGCGTCATTGATCCAGAACATGTAGATTTTGTGTATCTTCTCTTCAAATCTGTCTATGGCCTCAAGCAATCCCCAAGGCGATGGTATGAAACCCTATCCTTATTCTTAATTGAAAATGGTTTTGTTAGGAGAGTAATTGATAAAACATTGTTCTATAAAAATGTAAGAAATGACTTAATACTTGTTCAAGTCTATGTGGACGATATTATTTTTGGGTCATCAAATGAGCGCTTGTGCGAGAAATTTGCCAAGCTAATGCAGGAAAAATATGAGATGAGCATGATGGGAGAGCTGTCCTTCTTCCTTGGATTACAGATCAGTCAGAGAAAAGATGGTATCTTTATATGTCAATCCAAGTACGTCAGAGATTTACTCAAGAAGTATAATCTAGAAGATGCATCACCAGCTAAGACTCCCATGGCAACAGCCACGAAGCTTGATGAAGACAAATCAGGTAAATCAGTTGACATCACAAGCTATCGAGGTATGATTGGCTCACTCCTCTATTTAACTGCAAGTAGACCCGATATAATGTTCGCAACTTGTTTATGTGCAAGGTTCCAAGCGGATCCTAGAGAATCACATCTCGTAGCCGTCAAAAGAATTTTTAGGTATCTCAAGGGCACACCAAATCTAGGAATTTGGTACCCAAGAGATACAGGTTTTAATCTTATTGGCTATTCGGATTCAGACTATGCAGGTTGCAGGATTGATAGGAAAAGCACATCTGGTGCTTGTCAATTTCTTGGCAGAAGATTGGTGTCCTGGCAAAGTAAAAAAGCAACATACAGTATCTACTTCTACTGCTGAAGCTGAGTACATTGCTGCTGGAAGCTGTGTAGCTCAAATACTGTGGATGAGGAACCAATTGAAGGATTATGGCATGGAGCACAAGAAAATTCCAATCATGTGTGACAACACAAGTGCCATTGCCATAACCAACAATCCTGTAGATCACTCAAGAACCAAGCACATCGACATCAGGTATCACTTCATAAGAGAACATGTCGAGGAGGGGACTGTGGAGCTACATTTTGTGCCCACAATGCAACAAATTGCAGATATATTCACCAAACCTCTTGATGAAGTAACATTCAATAGATTGGTTGGTGAATTGGGAATGCTTAACACAAGTTAGTAAAGCCTTCTATCTGTAAAATCCATGTTTATGTTTGTATGTGCAAGCTACTCAATCAGTATATGCTTAGACTTTAAAATGCCTAATTAATGATTGTTATAGGTTGCATATAGTGTGTCTTTGCATAAATTCCTTGTGTTTTAAGTGTCTTTTATAGCACAAATCTGTGAATTTATGCTTGTTAGATTGTATGATCATAGGGGGAGTTAAATTCATAATATTCTAAATATTGCATGATTTTTAGATGAATTTACCTATGATTTTCATGTAATTAGAGGCCTTAGAATTTAAAATCTTCAAAATTTCGAGTTAGTTTCTATCTCGAAACTCATCTAGAAATTCGACTTGAATTTCGACTTAAGCTGTCAGAGTGAAGTTTTGAAAATTCTAAGTCTGGGAAGAATTTCGAGTTGGCTATCTCGAAATTCATCTCGAAATTCGACTTTGTGTTCGAGTTCGAGTTACTAGTGTGCCTAGTTCTATCTTCAAAATATTCGAGATAAAGTCTATCTCGAATTTTATCTCAATGATTGAGATGAGGTTTCCATTAAGGGAATATTTTGAAAAGAACTGAGAATTAACTTCGAGTTAGTCTATCTCGAAACTCAACTCGAATTTCGACTTGATGTTCGAGATAGAGTTCTTAGTCTATCTCGAAACTCAACTCGAATTTCGACTTGATGTTCGAGATAGAGTTCTCAGTTAAGCTAAAGGGAATTTTTCGAGTTACACTCCTAACTCGAAACATATCTTGAATTACCATGTAGTTTTTGCTTCAAGGGGGTATTTTGGAAAGAATTGAGAATAACTTCGAGTTAGTCTCTATCTCGAAACTCAACTCGAATTTCGACTTGATGTTCGAGATAGAGTTAAACTTCTAACTCGAAACGTATCTCGAATTTCCCTATTTCCTTTACTGGAGGGGAATTTTCCAAGTTTACTACAAGTTAATAAAGTTCGAGATAGGATTTCCCTGTAGTCTTTGCTGAAAAATTGGTTAAAGTGATTGTTTATGCTTATTTGTTCGAGTTAACCTCTATCTCGAACTTCATCTCGAAGTTCGACTTGATGTTCGAGATAGAGTTCGACTTAAGTCCTCCCTGTATGTACTTAGACTTTAACACTCTTTTTAACAGGGATACTTTTGTCATTTCACAATCATCTATATATACATCTCTAACTCGATGCATCATTCACTTTACCTAATTTCATTTTCACAGCAGCCGCTTCACAAAAACAGGGCGATTTCACAAATTACATACCTTTAATCCGTGTTTTTGTGATTAAACTCATACTAATCACGAATTACTGCCAATTTTTTTGACTGTTACTCACTGTGTTATCATTAATCTTTGTGTTACTGTGTTTAGTGACCATTCATACACGCGGATATACATACACACGAACATAAATTGTTTGTGTAACTGTTCACAAAACACGATTTCATATTCTCTATCCATATACACACGATTTCACTGGTATACACACGAATATTCATCTTCTTTGAATATTCAGATTTAGTAATTGGCAACTGTTCATATCCCGTAGTTTAACTTTTCAGATTGTCTTTTGATATTCTCGAAAAATTAAATGGGATAAAACTGTTAATTCGTAAATTATTTGTTTTTCAAAATAAAAAAAAAAAATTCACATCTTTTAAAGAAAAACATTTAATTAAAATGGCTCACCAATTTTCACTTGCTAAAAACAATTTTTATAATATTTTTACGGAAATTGGTGATCAACTCCCGCGGTTTAAGTTTTGGATACGATTTCTTAATTTGTACTCCAAGGCTAGCCATGCTTTTACTTCTAAACCTACACTAGTACATGATGCTTTACAGCAATTATGGACTAGTGCGGTTACTTTTGGGAGCAAAACAACCCCCTTTGGTTTCAGGTTTACCTTAGCGGGTCAGGAATATGAGGTGACTGAAGAAATTGTCAACAGGGTTCTGGGATTCCCAATCAAAGATGCTTATGATGCAGAACCTACAGCGGAACAACGCCTCACATTCTTTGAAGAAATAGGATGTTATCCTCCGACTGGCCGGATCACTGGAAACATCCAAAAACAATTCTTCTATGTGGAATGGAATTACTTTTTCGAGGCCATCACAAGATGTTTTCGGGCACGCGAAAAAGATTTTCATCAAATTCCAATTCCAATGCAAACCTTTGCAATTGCCCTAGCAAGAGAACTGGATATAAATTATGGACGCATAGTTCTCTCTGAGATAGTGGCTTCAATGGGATCTCCTGCAAGCAGAGATCTCACTACAACTGATGTTGTCTGCTGGTTTCCTCGGTTCCTACAAATGCTGATTAATGATCTAATACCGAAGGATGCTCTTGCTGTTAGACAGGGATTTGCCGGAAGCCCAACATCTGCATCGCTAGGGATGGGCACTAAGTCACTTTCAACTATTGCTAATCAGGATAAACATCAAGGTAAACATATGTCAATTCCTGAAAATATTCAAATGTGGCTTAGATATGATGCAGGAGTTACCAATTTGGAGGAATCATCGCAAGTTTCTTCATATGCTCAGAATCCATCCGCTCATGCTGAGGCATTTGATGGGATTCCTGATGAGCAAAGCGATGAGGCACAAGGTAATGAATCAGGTAATCTCTCCCTGCATACTATTCATTCCTCCTCCTATGTATCTGATTCCGAGACCCAAGAGACTGCTAACCCGCAGAATCTATCCCAGGGTGAGAGCTATATTTCTGAGCCTGATACACATTCTTATTCTCTTTCACCCCTGTTAACGGAAGTCAGAAAGCCAGCACGTGTATATGTAGGAGATGATGAGGAGAGTGAACCCGAAGAGCAGCAACTTATTCGAAAGAAAGCCAAACTTTTTCACGCTGCTACTTCAAAACCCCAGTCAAACCCTAATGTGTCACACGCAACCACTCCACCTCACGAGAGTGGTTCTCCCTTTAAACAATCTGCACATAGGGATTTTGGTGAGGATTATGTACCTTTTGAAGATCCTGTTACTTCAAAAGGACATGAAGTTTTAACAACTTCAACCGTACCTTCACCGGTACGTACTGATGCTGCAAAGAGGATCGGTTCTGATGTCGTACAAGAACACTTTGCAGCCACTCAACCTGAGATTCCAACTCAGGACATAACAGACATAGATCCCATAACTACCAATTATATTGCTTATCCAATTTCTGCAGGTACTGCTTCATACTTTGGATCAATCATAGAAGACATACACGAGCGTGAGACAGGGAGTGTGTGTGAGAGGTTAGGGAGAGAGGGACCTTTATTTTTAAGGCCCGAAACCGAGCGCCAAATACCAACAGAACGAGTATTAGAGCGAGGTCACCTAAACCAAACACCGTCCCTTAACATTGAAAATCTTGATACGCGTATGACTTCTATGGAAAATCAGATGAGGCAGTTCGGATAGACGATGGGGCAGTTCGGGATGAACATTGGAAACAATCAAAGGGCTCTAGACGACTACGCAGCAAGAATGGCAAGTCAAGCTACAGCTTTTGATGCTTTGACAAATAAGGTCAATGACTTGGGCCATGCTGGTGGTGTCTTGGGAAGCACTCTTAATGAAAGGATGGGGGCAATGGAGTCTACAATGCATACAATGGCTGTGGAGATCAGTAGAATGATGTTCGCAGTCAGGAGTTTTGTGCCCGCCGAGTGTTTCGAGTCGCAACAACCTCCCCCCGATGCTGGTGCAGGTGGTGCTAGTGGAGCGGGAGCCTCCGGTTCTGGTTTTGGAGGTTCTTATGCAGCTGGTGGATCTGAAGACCAAGGTGGAGCTCAGGATAACTCACCTAAGGGGGAGAGTGGAAAGGAGACGAGACAGCAGGCAGTTCACATCGAAGAAATTGAAGAACCCGCTGATCTTGTCAAGGAACCAGAAATTGAGCCGTCTGTTGATGAAGAGGCTCTGAGGAGGAGAAAGGGTAAGGCAATGATGGTTGATGAACCATTCGTTGACCTGAGTCATCAGGAAACAGTACAGGAGGTACTTGACTCAGATTCTGATATGGAAGACGTACCTTTGGCACATGCTATAAAGAGATCTTTGAAGGAACAAGGTGGAGGTGCTGGGATGTCTTCTGGAATGCCTGAAGAAATTCCTGTTGATGAGGAAACCCTTAAAGCTCAACAGTTAGCCTTGGAACAAGCTCAGTTCCATAAAATGAAGATGATGCAAGAACGTGCTGCATTCCTAGAAAAGAAAGTGGAGCTCCAAGGGAAGCAGTACGATCATGAGCTTGCAAGGCTAGCTGATCCTCAAGTTGATCTGGACAAACGAAGGATAGGGCAGAAGTGGGATGAAGCAAGGAAGATATTGATGGGATCCTGTGCGAAAGGAGTTCATAACAAGGAGGCAGATGACCTGTTCTACAACCTGAATTTGCAGAATCCAATGACTGTGGACTATATAAATGCTTTGAAGAGATTAATTTCTAAAGTCAGGATTGGATACAATGCAACACTTAAGGAGTGGCAGGTTATTTTGTCTTTGGTAGAAGGAGTCCCAACATCTTTCCTATATGTGGATGACCAATTCATAACGAGAAGATCTGCGTCAGAGTTGTTCTTGCTAGCGACAAAAATTCAATACTCTCAATCTGAGGAGCTAAGCATTCTGTACAGGGATCAATTAATGCAGCTAGCAGAGGACAAGGGTCCAGAATTCTCAGCATATCCAAATTTTGTCCGGATGGTAGTTGACGGGAAGATGAAGAGGGTTAGCATGGAGGAAAATGACTTAACGGAGCTTTCAGTGGAATCTCTCAAAGCTGTCTGTAGACAAATGATGAGTAAGGGATTCGCTTCTGAGCTTAAAGAAAAATCAGTGAAGATCATTGAAAGAGTCATATTCAAGAAGAGCAATGAGGTGTGGAAGTGTGATATCATTGCTCCAAACCCTCTTGATAACGTGAAGATTGAGCCGGAGCTGATGGAGAAGAAATGGAATATTCTTCAAGCCATGAAAAATGTAGATGAAGCTCTGACTCTTCCTTCTGGAGCACTGGAACAAGGAGAGATAAAGGAGGCAATTGGTGTTCCAGGAAGTGATAGTGTATACTGGATACACGCTTATGCTGAAGATACAGCCGATGCTTTAGTATTCATAGATGCAGACCAGAATCAAACGTTCTTGTATATGAGTAGAAAATGGCTGCTACAGACTCACAATGCTGCATTTCTGGAGAGAGTATTACATGTATTCAAATGGGGCGAAGTGGAAGATATGTATGTGGAAGAAAAGCAGAGACTCATGAGTTACCTGTCTGAGATAGTGGTGGAAAAGAAGCGGATGGAGCGAGATGCGGCCAGTGTCCACAACACTGACCATGTCAAGGGCTACCCTAAGATGATCTATTGTCAGTTTAAAGCTGATAAATCTCACTGGAAACCTCAGCTCATAATGAAGAACTTTGAGGACATTCCAAAGATCAGAACTACTCAGGAGGTGGACAAACTCAGAAGGCTTTTCAAACATCCTTATCCAGAGCCCAAGAATCCTCTAGAAATGGAAGCTGTAAGTCTGTTGAATGCTAGGTGGAAGCAGCTTCGCGATCCAGTGTACAAGAAAGAACAGCAGCAGAAGGAGAAGCGCAAAAGGCAGAAAGAAGAGAAAGACCAAGCTGCTGAAGCTAGAAAGAGGAAACGGAATTAGGGTTCAGAGTGGTGTGAACTTGAAGTTGGAAAAACTTCATGTCTTTCGGTTGCTTTAACTCACTTGAGGAAAATTCACCTTAGAGTGAATCCAATAAGGTGATACAAGCTTGACTAAAAGGTATGAAATAATCCAGGTGATAGGAATCACTCAAATGATCTTTAATTCGAAGTTCGAATTCTGTTTCTAGTTTAAGTTCTTTGTATTGTTTTCAAGTACTTTTCAATTGTATATTATTCAAGACTGTAATGTTAATTATCTTTTCTCGTCTCATTGTTTAGTTGAGTTATCCTTCATTAATTTGAATGTCATTGTTAGACAGTCAAATAGGGGGAGATTGAAAGGCAGAGTGTGTAAACTTGTAACACTATAACTAATGTAACTCAACTAAAGGAAAAGATACTTAACCAGAAGACAATCAAGAACAAGAAGTCACAAGAAATCAACACTAAATGAAGACAAGGTAATTGATACAATTCAACATGTTAACTATGATCAAGCCAAGAAGAAATCATTGAGAGAAGTTCAAGTCAAAGTTGTTCATGCCTCAGTGATTTGAAAAGCCAAGAATCAAGATCATAACTATCAGTATCAATAAGACCAATTGATTTCAAGTGAACAAGAAGGAAAGCAATTATTGGAAAGCCATATTACTAATTGGATATGGTAATTTATTCAAGAAGCAAAAACCCTATCAAGACTAGTCACTTATGAACCAGACCAGTGCATCAAGTGTCAGGACATTGATAGCAAGTTTATGTCAGTAATAAAGATCCATGTTCAAGAGCTTGGTGAAGAATAAAAAAGACATGAAGATATCACAAGTTCAAGATGTGCATTGAAGTTTCAAGTTGAAGACCAGAATATTTTCTAAGTACTAAATATTCTAGATGACCAAGTAGAAGTTTCTAAGTAGAAGTTCTACTTAGAACTTCGAGATGGCTAAGTAGAAATTCTCAAGTAGAAGTTCTACTTAGAGTGCAGCTTCAACATGACACATGGCATCTTCTGATTGGCAGATTTCCAAGATTTCAAGATAAGGCAAGATTTATGTGGACATCATTGGGCCACGTATATCTTAGTCTTTGAAGACTACAGGACATAGATTACATGTAGTATAAATAGAAGTACTTGTGTAATGTTTTAGTTAGAGAGCAATAGTTGAGAGAAACACAAGAAAAAGAGAGAGAGTGCATTCACAGAGCTTAGTATCATTCACTTCTCTCTGAACTTCTGTTATACTTTGTAATGAATGTTGTAGCAACCATTTCAAGTTATATATAAGACATATATTCCTTGAATTTGTGTGTTCATTTATTGCATCGTATTTATTGCTTCTCATATTCGAAAAGTTGTATTCACCCCCCCCCCCTCTACAACACATTTGGACCTAACACAACCACTCCGACAGAGGTGAGAAGTTTTATAGGGTTGGCTGGCTACTATAGGAGATTTGTCCAAGACTTTGCCAAGATAGCAGCCCCTTTGACCCGACTAACTCGCAAGACCGAGAAGTTTGTGTGGACTGAAAAATGCGAAGAGAGCTTCCAAGAGTTGAAGAAGAGATTGGTGACAGCGCCAGTACTAGCCCTACCTGATGATAAGGGAGATTTTGTGATTTATAGCGACGCATCCCATAAAGGTTTAGGGTGTGTGCTTATGCAGCACGGTAAGGTGATCGCGTATGCATCCAGAGAACTTAAGGAGTATGAGATAAGATACCCCACCCATGATTTGGAATTAGCAGCGATAGTTTTTGCTTTGAAGATTTGGAGACATTATCTTTACGGAGAAAAGTGTGAAATCTACACGGATCATAAGAGCTTAAAGTACATATTCACTCAGAAAGAGTTAAACATGAGGCAGAGGAGATGGCTAGAGCTAATTAAAGATTATGATTGTGAGATTCATTATCACCCAGGGAAGGCCAATGTGGTGGCCGATGCACTTAGCCGAAAGGAGAAACTCAAGATGATAACGTCAGTGGACGAGTTGATCAAGGACCTTGAGAAACTGGAGATTGAAGTGAGGTTACCAGGAATTGGACAAGAGAGTCTAATGGAAATAAGAGTCCAACCACCGCTATTGGAAAAGATTAAGTTATGCCAGGAAAAGAAGATAGAAGAAGAAAAGAATTCGATGGAGAAAATTTTGACTGGCGACGAAATTAAATGTGAGAAGGACGGGAATGGAATTATGAGGTACGCATCTAGGATATGGATCCCGAACGTTCAAGAATTAAAAGACGAGATTTTGCAAGAAGCTCATAGTTCAAGGTACTCAATTCACCCTGGAGGCACTAAGATGTATAGGGATTTGAGAGAATACTATTGGTGGCCAAATATGAAGAAGGACGTGGCAGAGTGGGTAAGTAAATGCTTGACATGTCAAAGAGTGAAGGCCGAACACCAGAGGCCCAGTGGATTGTTGCAACCATTAGAGATACCCGAGTGGAAGTGGGAGCAAATTGCAATGGACTTTGTGGTCGGATTACCAAGGACCAAGACTAATCATGATGCCATTTGGGTAATTATCGATAGGTTGACCAAGTCAGCACATTTTCTTCCAATCAACGAGAGATATACTATCGACAAGCTGGCGGATATTTACTTAAAGGAGATTGTGGTTAGGCATGGGGTTCTTGTGAGCATTGTATCAGATAGAGACCCAAGATTCAACTCCAGGTTCTGGAGAAGTTTTTAGGATTGTGTGGGGACCAAGTTAAACATGAGTACTGCATACCATCCCCAAACAGACGGACAGAGTGAGAGAACCATCCAGACCATCGAGGACATGTTGAGGGTATGTGCCATTGATTTTAAGGGAAGTTGGGATGACCACTTGCCGTTGATCGAATTTTCCTACAACAACAGTTACCATGCGAGTATAGGCATGCCCCCATATGAAGCTTTGTACGGATGAAGATGTCGGTCTCCCTTGTGCTGGGAAGAGGTTGGAGAGCGGAAGATTTTAGGACCTGAACTGGTCCAACGAACAAGAGAGACTATCGAGCTCATAAGAGGACGGCTGGTAGCGGCCCAAGACAGACAGAAGAAGTATGCGGACCAGACCCGCAAGGACAAAGAATATGAGGTAGGAGAGTTTGTGATGTTAAAAGTATCACCATGGAAGGGATTGATGAGATTTGGTAAGAAAGGGAAACTAAGCCCGAGATTTATTGGACCTTTTGAGATCTTGAAACGAGTTGGGAAGTTAGCCTATGAATTGGCTTTACCCCCGAGCTTGCAGCAAGTACATAATGTGTTCCATGTGTCCATGCTACGACCCTACCATACCGACTTCCGACATGTGATAGAACATGATCAGGTGGATCTGCAACCAGACTTAACATATGTGGAGCAACCCGTAGAAATCATGGATAGAAAAGAACAGGTGCTGAGAAACAAGGTTGTCAAATTAGTGAGAGTTTTGTGGAGGAATCAGAATGTCGAAGAATCAACATGGGAACTAGAGAGCGCGATGCGTGAAAAGCACCCCCAACTGTTTTCAACCTGATTCCGGGACGGAATCCTTTTAAGGAGGGCAGGCTGTAAGAACCCTAATTTTTGGTAATATTTCCTTTTATTTAATATCTTGTGACATTGTCAATGTGGAACCTTTCAAGTCATCCCTGTTGATTAATAGAATTGATTGTCTGAGAAACTATGTTGTTACATTCACTATGTAAGATAAAAGGAAGATTGTGAAAGCAAGAGTCTTATTGTTAGTAAGATTTATAAAACTTGGGATTTGAGAATGATTAGAGTATTAAAAGATTTATTAAGAATTATGACGAGGAATTATGGATATTCGAGGGATTTACACAATTAAGTACTTAAGGGATTATAGGGGAAATCTCTACGCGACAAAATATTATTACGAGAGATTAATTAAGATACGATATGAATTAAAGATTAAATGACAAGCATTGGTGGAAGAATAATGATACAAGGAGTAGTATTGCATGCAAGTCCCATGCAACCAAGTAATTAGGAGGAAGCAAACTAGAAAAGCATAAAGTGGAGGAGGAATAGTAACTAGTTTGGTGCATTGTCCAAGGAGACAAGAAAGCATGGTGTAGCTAGTCTATGACATAGGTTGGCAACATGTGATGAGGTGCATATACATATCCTTACATACCACAATAATACAACATAACCAACCAACACCAAAAGCAAAAAGAAAAACTCTTCCCCCCCTTGTTCATAGCTCTCGGCCAAAGCTAGAAGGAGGAAGAAAAGATTTTCTTTCTCCCACTTTCCATCACTCTTAATTCAAGATATAATTACTAGGCCCTCTACAACATCTAAGCAAGGTATGTTAATAGTTTCAAGCCATTTTATCCATCCAAATTCAAGTTGTAAATTGTTAAAGATTTGGTGAATAGTAACCATGTTTGATTTTCTTTTAGATCTTGGATTGTAAGGGTTGTAGGAGACCATTCAAGGTGTTATTGAGTTGTGTAAGGCTTATCCAAGGCTCCTAGGTGCTCAAGAAGGTATAAAAATCTCAAACCCTTTTGGTCATGTAGTGTTTATAGTGTTTGGTAGTAGATCCATGTGTTATATTGATAATCTTGGTGGTATAAGTAAGGGATGACATGGATCTTGAGTTTTGATGTTGTGATTGTGACTTTTATGATTGTGGATAGTATATGTGTCTCCATGGGTGTTATAAACCATGAACTAAGTGAATTAAGTGTTGTTTGTGTTGTGGAATTGTGAAAATTGGTTGATCTAAGTAGTACATGCTTGCTGAGTTTTTTCCAGGAACATTGACCTGTCTTGTAACACGGTTTTGAACCCCTAAATGTTGTCCCCTGATGTCCTACCATATATTGTTGGAAAGATAATTGAATGTAGTTTCTGGAAATGTAAGGTTCATGGCTAGGTGATGTATAGATTTTAAGTTATGGCCGGAGAAGTGAATTGTGTTTCTGGATTCCGGACTGCACTAAGTGACCCCCTTGTGAACCTTGTTTAAACCCCTAAAAATATATGTGGGATCATGGAAAAATTTGAGAAGTTAGGGAATACAGTGGTGAAGACCACCCAAAAAGAATTGGATTAAAATATGAATTTTTGGATTTTATAAAAATGCTAGAGTAAATTTTGCGCAAGGGAAAAAGTCGTTAGTGGAGCATAATTCTAGGGGTAATGGTTATGATTCGAATGTGGTAACTAAATTAAGTCGATTAAGTGACGAGCGTAATCGAGTGATGACATGAACCTATAGTGGGGCTAGAGTGTCATAAGACGAAGTCGTTAAGTTAATTTCGTACCCCCTAAAACCCCGTAATTAAAGAGATATTGTTAAGGTACTAACGAGCGGTTATTGCTTATGTATAGATCGTTCGACTCCGCACGCTCGACCACCCCAACCAAACCAAGGAAAGTTTACTTTTCAAAACTTATACATATACAAGGACTTTCACTGTTGTGTTTGTAGTTTTCAACTATATCAAATGTTATGTTTATCGAAGTATTGATGCAATTGAGATTGTATAAGTACATATATGTTTGTACCCCTTGAACTTAGATTGAAATGTTTTCCTCGGACAACGACTCTAGCAATAGAGGTCGTAGCGGTCCGTATATACTATTGACCGGGGAGCGGTATATTATTATATCGTAACTAGTTTGCGAAAACCCGAAGGGTCATTCGGGGAGTATCGTATACTCAAGTAATTATTTTCATATCTTCGTAAATACTCGAAACCCTATCTTGGATTAAAAGTTTATTTTATCGAATAATTATTTTATTAATTATTAATATTAAATCTTAAAATATTATTTATTAATTATTGTTCATTATTTTAAAGACAAAGCTAATCCAAGATACCTTTAGCACTTTCAAACTCGAACTCTTTCGAACTCAAAACATTTTCGAAAACCCCCGGTCAGGTTCTACTTCTTGTATGATTTCAAGAATCATCGGTCAACTGATGTCGGACCTCAATTACTCTGTTTTCAATCAAAATCAAGTTTTCAAAAGAAAAAGAAAAAGGGACTCTGGCAGGTGTGGGAACCGTTGACGAACGATTCCCGGGATGTGTAAGCGGCCGTGAGCCAGGCGGTCCATCAATTATTATTCCGGCCCAGGTGTTGCCGAAGGATGATTACGGATGTAGTTTTCATCGAGGGTGATTACGGATGTAGTTTTCACCCGAGGGATAGTTACGGATGTAGTTTCTATCCTTCTACCGGTAGAGAAGACCCGCGGATTATTGGACTTGGATGTGGCGACTGATCATCGTCAATCCTTGTCAGGTTTTATGTTTTCTTTAAGTCCCATTCCTCCATTTTGGAAAAATGCTTTGACACTGCTTCTTAGGCTTTTGTGCCAAGTCGCTGATAGTGTTCTATTTTGACGAGAAAGATGTTGACTCTATGCAGTATCTAGAACTGCAAGTTTATTTTGAAAACAAGGGCACATATTGATGCACCTTCGAGATTTATCAACAATGACAAGTGATTTTATATCTGATTGATACAAACAAGTTTAATAACTGCCAATCATATGAAATGTTATATTGCTTACCTTATACGTATATTTCTTGCTGAGCTATAGTTGCTCACTCTTGCTTGTTTTCAAACTTTACAAACACAACAGCTAAGCGAAATGGCAAGAACCAGACAGACTGCTCGAAAGCAGGTGACTAGACCCGAGCCAGCAGTCGAGATTCCACCAGTAGGCCCCATTAGCTGGATTGGTTGGTAGCTTTTGTTAGTTCGTTTTATTTATCAGTATGACCTGTGCAAGGCAGTGTATCGTAACAAACTTTCAAGCCGCCAACTTCGCTTCATATCGAAGTGTTGCTGGTAGCATAAATACTATTTAATTCGGTCTGTAATAACTCTGATAATTTTATTTCTGCTTAATCAATGTTGTGACGTTTCTGAGGCTCTAACCTGTGTGTGTGTGTGCGGTGTGAGTTTATTGTGGGGTCGATGGCTGTGTTATATATATTATGTGCAAGAACAGGTATGTTACTAATGGAAAATGGACCGTGAGCGCCTAGATCTCCGACCCTGGATCTGGGGGCGTCACAAGATAGATGGAAGACATAGTAGAAATTTAATAACAAAACAAAACAACCTTTTCATTGATGCCTAATGCCTCCAAAAATAGAGCCAAGATACATATATACTACAGCTTGCCCAGCAATTTTGTTGTTGGGCTTTGCAAATTAATGTTTGGTTATAGACAATTTAAGATACCTAAACTCTGGCCCAATAGACCCGCCTTAAATCCAAAACCTAAACTGGCCATTTTACGACACTAACACATTGGAGGTGGTCAAATTAACCATTATTATAATGAGTAAATTACAGAGTGGTGGCTGTACTTTACACCAATTTTCAAAAAAATGACCAGTCTTTCATTTTCTCAAATTAGTGGCCAACCTTTCACTTTGTCTTTCAAAATAGTGGCCATTCTTTCAATTTCTCAAATTAATGGCCAACATTTCATTCCGTATTTTAAAAAAGTGGCTACTTTAGAGATAATTAATCTACTATTGGCCACTTTTTTGAAAGGCAGAGTGAAAGATTGGCCACTAATTTAAGAAATTGAAAGACTGACCACTGTTTTGAAATATGGGTTTTTGAGTGTACCATTCCACAGAGATGAAGAAATTGTATAACCAGATATAATGTTCACATGTGGTCCAACTTGATGTGGTTCACCAATTTTTGAGTCTGTAGCACCACAATTCCAATTGTTCATCATTCCTTTTTGTTGATGTCACTAAATTGATTGCTCATCGACTGTCACTTGATTTTGTAGCATCAACTATATATTTGCACCTTGTAATCTCACTCTCTCCATCAATTCGTTGATTTATGTATTAATGTCCTTAGGTTGATTCATAAAGCTGAATTGCATTGTGTCCAATGAAGGATAGCTCTGATACCACTGTTATACCTTGAAACTATTTTTTGGGATTTTCTGAAATTGATTAAAAATTGACAAGGTTGCAGAAGAAGATAGATGGAAGACATAGTAGAAATTTAATAACAAAATAAAACAACATTTTCATTGATGCCTGATGCCTCAAAAAAATAAATCCAAGATACATATATACTATAGCTTGCCCAGCAATTTTGTTGTTGGGTGTTAACTCGAATAACTTGTAGAAGGGGGGTTGAATACAAGTTAAGTAATCGTGTCTGATTTTTGCTTAACTAGATAAACAAGAACAAACGAATGAATCAACCTTGTTTGTATTAAATAAGATCAAATACAAACTCTACCAAAGGTGTACAATACCTTTAGCGGCTGCTCTCAATACAAATCTCTCTCTGTTTGTTTCGAACTCTCGAATACAAACCTTATACTAAGCTCTCATTCACGAACTCACGAACGCTTTTTACAATGATATAGAGAGAGTATTTATAATGCTACCTATCAACTAATAACAGAAAGTTATGATCTATACATGACAATGTTCTGCCATCCAGTTGATAGTTTCCATCAATAGTAAACTCTTTCCTTATAATACCTTCTTGCTTGTTCTTCAAAACAACGATCCTATTTTATAGCACTTTCCAGTTTCTGTAGCATCCGTAATGACATCATCAATAGTATGACTGATATCAGGATTTCACCTTGCATCAGGACTCGACATCTATCAGTATCTATCTTGTCATATCAGGATCTGTTCACAATTCCTGAAATGTAGTCCTTGACACACTGTTCCTGACTTAACTCTACAGTTTACTGTCTAACACATATATTCTATACAAAGTGCTAAATCCTTTATAAGATCAGGATATCCAAGAAGTATGTGCAATTTCTATTCTTAACATCACAACTCATAAATTATTCTTAACAATCTCCCCCTATTTATGCTTTAAAATCTGAAGCATAAATCTAAGTTGTAGATGTCAAAACATATAACAATACACCTAGAATAGAATTTATGAATTTAAGATCATGAAGTTAAGTACCTCCTTCTTCAGATGTAGACAAAGTATCTAGTACTTAGAAGAAAGAATTCAACTATTTTGATGCTTCTTTTCCTTTACCACTTCCCTGTTGAGATTCACCTCTATCACCCTTAGTTCTTCCTTTATCTCCCTCAGTCTATTGTTGTTGTTGTTGTTGTTGTTGTCTCTGAATTGTCTTTATCTCCCTCTTTTTGACATCAGCAACATTAATTCCAAGAGATTCAGTAACAGAACAAAAGAGATTCATCAGAATTGCTTGATTTTCCATAATATTGACTTGGTTATCTTCAAGTTTGAAGTCTTGATTGAATAGCAATTTGAGAATTCTGAATATCTTTTAGAACGTCAGAATTAACTTCAATATTGGAAGTGCTTGTTGTATGTTCAGACTCAGATGCAGAAAGAACTTTATTAGCAATTTTTGTAGAAGAAGTTGCCTGTCTAGCATGATCTACTGAAGTAGAATGATATTCAAGTAATAATACTTGAGTATAATTACAAACATCTTCACCTTTCTGATCTGAAGCTGAAATATGATCATCCTGTCCTTTACCAGTATTCTGTGTACTAACATCTACAAATCCTGACTCCTCCTGAGAGTGATCAGATACAGTTGATGTCTCAATTCTAGCTAATATTGGAAGTACATACAAAGGAATACTAGGATCATTAGGAAGTTCTTCTGGTACATGTGAAGTAAGAGATTGTCTTAGCCTTTCACCTCTTCTGTTGATGATTCCTGCAAGCCTTTCTTTTTGTTTCTGAGTTTTAACTTCTCGCTTTGCATTGTGCTCTGACAAGATTTGGAGTTCCTTTGAGATATCTAAAAATTCTCTTCACAGCAATTAAATGCGATTCCTTAGGATCACTTTGGAATCTAGCACATAAATAGGTAGAAAACATTATATCTGGTCTACTTGAAGTTAAGTATAACAATGAACCTATCATGCCTCTATAGCTAGTGTTATCAACACTCTTTCCCTTAGGATCAGAGTCTAGCTTAGTGGCTATTGCCATGGGTGTTTTTGCAACTGAACAATCTTGAAAGTCAAACCTTTTTAAAAGATCTTTGATATACTTTGACTGATTAATAAAAATACCAGTCTCAGTCTGTTTGACCTGCAAGCCTAAAAAGTAATTTAGTTCACCCATCATGCTCATCTGATACTTAGACTGCATAAGCTTGCTGAACTTAACACATAACTTTTCATTAGTAGAACCAAATATGATGTCATCAACATAAACTTGAACTAAAAGCAATTCACCTTTAATCTTTCTAAAGAATAGAGTTTTGTCAATTGTACCTCTTGTGAAACCATTTTCAAGAAGAAATTTAGACAAAGTCTCATACCATGCTCTTGGTGCCTACTTTAGTCCATAGAGTGCCTTGTCAAGTTTGTAGACATGATTTGGAAACTTTAGATCAACAAAACCAAGTGGTTGCTCCATATATACTTTCTCATCAAGCTTGCCATTTAGAAAAGCACTCTTTACATCCATCTGGTATACCTTGAACTTTGAATGAGCTGCAAATGCAAGAAACATCTTGCTTCCAATCTTGCTAGAGGTGCAAAGGTTTCATCATAATCAATGCCTTCTTCCTAAGAGTAACCCTTGGCCACCAGTTTTGCTTTGTTTCTTACAATCATACCAGATTCATCTAGCTTGTTTCTGAAAACCCATTTCGCACCAATAATAGATCTATCTTTAGGTCTTGGTACCAGTTTCCAGACTTTGTTCCTCTCAAACTCATTTAATTCTTCAAGCATTGCAATTACCCAATGAGGATCCTGTAAGGCTTCTTCAACCTTCTTAGGTTCATTCTTTGAGAGAAAACAACTGTACAATAATTCATTTTGAATTGATCTTCAAGTTCAAGCACCACTATTTGGATCACCAATAATCAAATCTTTAGTATGATCCCTTGTCCATCTTCTAACAGGTGGTAGATTACTCCTGCAAGATTCTCCCCCTAAGTTAGTGGTATGTCTTGTAGAAGAACTTTCTCTGCCTTCAAAAGCTCCCCCTTGATCAGTAGAATCAGTAGACTCCATACTGCTGCTAGTCTCTGATCTTCCTTCGCTAGTCTCTGAAGGATCAGTTCCTGATGGAGTAGACTCTGAATGACTAGTCTGTTCCTGATGAGCACTGTGTTCTCCTCGATTAACTTGATCCCCCTCAACAGTAGCATTCCTTTGAGAAGCAATAGAGATTTCAATTTAAGAAGTTTCATCATCACTGGAGAGTGTCTCAGAATCCTTAAGATTTTCGAATTCCAAATTGTCATGGCTTTCATCAGTTTGCAAAATTCCAAACCTCTTGTCATCAAATGCAACATGAATTGATTCCATAACAATGTGAGTTCTGAGATTGTATACTTTGAAGGCCTTTGATGCAGAATATCCTAGAAAGATTGCTTCATCCGATTTAGCTTCAAATTTTCCAAGTTGTTCTGGATGAACTTTCAGGACATAGCATTTGCATCCAAAGATGTGAAAATATTTCACACTTGGTTTCTTTCCTTTGATCATCTCATAAGGAGTCTTACCATGACTATTTATCAAGCTACAATTTTGAGTAAAACATGCAGTGTTGATAGCTTCTACCCAGAAATAAGTTGGAAGCTTTGCATCAGCAAGCATGGTTCTAGCTGCCTCTATGAGAGTTCTGTTCTTTCTTTCTACTACACCATTCTGCTGAGGTGTTTCAGGTGCAGAAAAATGTTGAATGATTCCATTGTCTATACAATACTCCTCCATTGTAGAATTCTTGAATTCTGTTCCATTGTCACTCCTAAGTACTTTGACTTTATACTCAGAGCTATTCTGAATATTCTTGACAAGATCAATGATTTGCTGAGGAGCTTCATCCTTTTTATGTAGAAAGAATACCCATGTGAACCTTGTGTAGTCATCCACTATAACTAGAGCATATCTTTTCTTGCTGATAGACATAATGTTTACTGGACCAAATAGATCAAGATGCAGCATGTGAAATGGTTCAGTAATTGAATTTTTTGTCTTGCTCTTGAAAGTGGTTCCTTTCTGTTTACCAAGCTGACAAGCATCACAAAGTCCATCTTGCAAATAATTTACCTGAGGTAGGCCTCTCACTAGATTGTGCTTAACAAGTTGATTAAGCTTCTTGAAGTTAAGATGCGAGAGCTTCTTGTGCCAATTCCAGCTTTCATCATTCGATGCCTTGCTGTAAAGACATCTAACAGTTCCTTTAGATGTATCACTCAAGATTGCTTCATAGATGTTACCATGTCTCTGACCAGTTAGAACAATGTCTCCATTCTTCATATTCAAGATTTTGCATCCTTCTCTGTCAAAGATTGATTGGTAACCTTTATCACCCAGTTGACTTATGCTTAAAAGTGTGTGTTTCAAGCCTTCAACCAGTGCTACGTTTTCTATGATGACATTCCCCAAAACAATTGAGCCATATCCCAGAGTTTCTCCTTTGTTGCCATCTCCAAAAGATATTACTGGGCCAGCTTTCCTCTCAAACTTTGTAAGCAGGGACTTCTTTTCAGTCATATGTCCAGAGCATCCACTGTCCAAGATAATTGAATGCTTCTTTCCTGTGCCCTGCAAACAAAAAAAATAACTAGTTAGAAATTTTTAGGACCCAACTTTGATTGGATCCTTTCTTACTAGATTTAGAAACAACAGGCTTAGAAGATTTTGCTTTGGATTTACCTGTTATAGAGTTAACCTTAGACTCTGATTTCACAAACTGTTTGTGACTAGGAGTTTCAGATTTCAGAGAATAATAGTCATAATACAGTTCATGATATTCTTTACACATATAGATGGAATGAAGTAAACTACCACAATGATAACAAGCTTTTTGTGGTTGGTATTGAATTTTCTGAGTCTTGGGAAATCTGGACTCAGTTTTCCAAGAAGGTTTTTTATTGCAGTCTAGGCCCAAATGATTACGATTTCCACATTTATAGCATTTCTTCCTAGGTGCATCAGGTACATTCTTGTAATTATTCTCTTTGTTAATACCTTCTTTTCCATTCCTATTTCTCTTGATCTTGCTAGACTCTGAAAGACCTTCTAGTTTCTGTTTCAGCTGAGACTTAGACAGAAAGCCTATGTTGACATTCTTAGGTTTTTCTAACACTTTCTCATATGAACTATTATTGTTAATTCTCTTGTGTACAACTGGGGTACCATTTGAATCAACAAATTTAACATGATTCGGTTCAGGAATTTTTTTCTTACCTTCAGATTTAGATGTGCTAGTTTCTACTTTACTATTATCATTCAGGACAACAGCTACAGGAGTTTCACTTTTATCCTTCTCAAAACCTAAGGCATAAACCTTACCAGGTATCTGATTATTGATAATGTCCTGAGTCTTTTTGCAAGATGTATTCCACATGTGAAATCTATCTCTCTCTTCCTCTAGTTCTTTTCTGACATAGTCATAAGCCTCAAGAATAACACTATAATCATGCTTAGCTTTATCAGAACTTAACCTATAATGTTCCATTTGAATTAACTCAGATTCAAGAATATTATTTCTACCAACTAATTCATCATTTTTAATATTAAGATCATCTTTTTCACTAGTAAGAATTCTGAAATTAGTCATAAGATTCTTAAACTCAGCATGGATAGTTCTAATATCATCAGAATCTAAGCTATCAAACGAATCAAGAGAGTGAAAAGATACCTTGATAGAAGATGAAGAAGTTTTCTTTGGAGATCCAGGCTTGTCTGAAGCACTTGCCATCAAAACAATGTTATCATAATCCAATTCATCTTCAGAATCACTGGATTCTGCCCAATCCTTCTGTGTGACCATGAGTGCATTACCTTTTCCTAAATTCCTAGGCTTCTTACACTCACTTGCAAAGTGTCCAAGCTCGCTGTAGTTAAAGCACTTGATCTTGGCCTTATCAAGCTTCACGATTGTACTTTTGCCTTTGTCACTCTTCTTCTCCTCTTTCTTTTGAAAAGATCCTTTGCTAAATCTTCTCCTGTTGAATCTTCCTTTCTTGAAAGCTTTACCAAACATAGCAAAGAGTTCCTGCATCTCTGATTCAGAATCACTGTTGTTAGAGTCTGTATCTGCAGTCTCTGACTCAGAACTTTCTTTGCTCTTTTTCTTCCTTGAGTCTCTTTCAATAGATTCAGACTTTTCCTCTGGAAGCTTCTTTGATTCAGATTGAGCAGTGAGTGCAACAGTTTTCATCTTTCCTTCACTCCTACTCTTTTTCTGCTGCCTGTCAAGTTCATAAGCCCTAAGTTTTCCATAGACTGCCTCTAATGATATTTCATCCAGATAATTAGCTTCCTCAATTGCAGATATCTTCTCATTGTAGAAATCAGGCAAGGCTTTCATGAACTTAGTATTCATATCCTCCAAGTCATAATATTTGCCGTGCATGGCCATCTCATTGATGAGTTTAGTAAACCTATCAAAGGTGTCAGTTAGTGACTCGCCAGACTTGGATTCAAAGTACTCATACTGTTGTATGAGAAGTGTCCTCATATTCTTCCTGACAGGTTTTGTTCCTTCACAGTGAACCTTTAGATTGTCTCATATCACCTTAGCAATCTTACAAGAGAGAACATAGTTAGTGAGAACAGAATCAAGACTGTTGAATAATATGTTTCTCACTTTAGCTTCCTTAAGAACGTTCACCTTGTTCTTATCTGACCATTCAGATTTAGGCTTCTCTGCCGTGTGCTCTGGAACAACTTTTCCTTCGACAGTTGCTTGAGCAACAACCCTTGTTGGAACAAAAGGCCCATCTCTTATTCTGTCAAGATAATCAGGATCTGTTGCTTCTAGGTGGTGCAACATCTTCACTTCCCATAGAGTATATTCGTTTCTCTTGAGCATAGGGATCTTAGTATTACCATCCTTGTAACCAGACATGATTACAGATCTTTATGATTATTCGAAATCAACCTGCTCTGATACCAATTGTTAACTCGAATAACTTGTAGAAGGGGGGTTGAATACAAGTTAAATAATCGTGTCTGATTTTTGCTTAATTAGATAAACAAGAGCAAACGAATGAATTAACCTTGTTTGTATTAAATAAGATCAAATACAAACTCTACCGAAGGTGTACAATACCTTTAGCAGCTGCTCTCAATACAAATATCTCTCTGTTTGTTTCAAACTCTCGAATACAAACCTTATACTAAGCTCTCATTCACGAACTCGCGAACGCTTTTTACAATGATATAGAGAGAGTATTTATAATGCTACCTATCAACTAATAACAGAAAGTTATGATCTATACATGACAATGTTCTGCCGTCCAGTTGATAGTTTCCATCAATAGTAAACTCTTTCCTTTATGATACCTTCTTGCTTGTTCTTCAAAACAACGATCCTGTTTTATAGCACTTTCCAGTTTCTGTAGCATCCGTAATGACATCATCAATAGTATGACTGATATCAGGATTTCACCTTGCATCAGGACTCGACATCCATCAGTATCTGTCTTGTCATATCAGGATTTGTTCACAGTTCCTGAAATGTAGTCCTTGACACACTGTTACTGACTTAACTCTACAATTTACTGTCTAACACATATATCCTATACAAAGTGCTAAATCCTTTATAAGATCAGGATATACAAGAAGTATGTGCAAATTCTATTCTTAACATCACAACTCATAAATTATTCCTAACATTGGGCTTTGCAAATTAATGTTTGGTTATAGACAATTTAAGATACCTAAACTCTGGCCCAATAGACCCGCCTTAAATCCAAAACCTAAACTGGCCATTTTACGACACTAACACATTGGAGGTGGTCAAATTAACCATTATTATAATGAGTAAATTATAGAGCGGTGGCTGTACTTTACACCGATTTTCAAAAAAATGACCAGTCTTTCATTTTATCAGATTAGTGGTCAACCTTTCACTTTGTCTTTCAAAATAGTGGCCAGTCTTTCAATTTCTCAAATTAGTGGCCAACATTTCATTCCGCATTTTAAAAAAGTGGCTACTTTATAGAAAATTATTCTACTATTGGCCACTTTTTTGAAAGGCGGAGTGAAAGATTGGCCATTAATTTAACAAATTGAAAGACTGACCACTGTTTTGAAAGACAAAGTGAAAGGTTGGCCACTAATTTAAGAAATTGAAAGATTGACCACTTTTTTGAAAATCGATATAAAATACGGTCACCGCTTTGTAATTTACTCTATTATAATTTCCTAAAAAATGCTATTATATCATTTTAAGCAATTTTTTTTTTGTGAGGCATTTTAAGCAATTATTAAACTAAAGACACCACAAAACAAAGGTATAAATGACTAACATATTTCAGAATCTTGAACCTAGCAAACAGTTCTTTTTCTTCTAAAATTGAACAAAAATTACACTCCATCTTCATCTGGTTGAAGATAATGGCTCAAACCCTTTTAAAATCATTCCCCAAACTTACCCAATTCACAATCACTGTCAAAAACAGTGCCGTTTTTGCACGTCACTCCTCAAATTATCACCTCCCCAGAAGAAGCATATGTTGTTACAGTACAAGCAGTGAAAAGGATTCAAATTTGGAGGCAATTGGGAGAGAATTGTTGGGGCTTTCTGATGAACAATTGTTGAGTCAGTGTGATCAGACCACTTTTAAGTCTTCTGGGCCTGGTGGGCAACATAGGAATAAGAGGGAGACTGCTGTCAGGCTGAAGCATCTTTCCACTGGCATTGTTGCTCAGGTTTGTTTGCTCGTATCGTTTTTTCGGCTTCGTAAATATATCGCTTTAAATTTTAATGAAATGCTGTTGTAATTTGTTAATTGAGTTTTGTTGTGTCATTTTAGGATTTTTTTTTTTCTTTTTCTATCTATGTGATTTTCTGGATAATTGAGGTTGTGGGTGGTTTTCCGACATTTCTATTCTTAATGTGAAGCTTGAGAGGGTATTTAAGTTTTTAACAGGTACAGTTTGTGTTGTTTTTTTTAGTATTTTTTAGGTTAGGTTGTTTACCGTTTGTAAAGGTCAAAAAATTTATTGAAATTTTATGGAAAAGACTGAATAACAAAGGTTAAAGGAATGATTTTCTTAAAAAACTATCTGTTTTGGGTCTTGTTTGGATTAATCTAGCCTTGACATCTTTGGGTTATCTCTGTGTTTTTTGTGTCGATAATGAAGTTATGTGTGTAGATTGTGGTAGACATTGTCGCCCCTGATTAGACCCCTTGCATTGTAAAGGGAAAATATGCACCTATGTGGTGGCCTATTGTAAGAGGTTCCCAATATCTTAGTCCCATATGCGAGATTCAAGCGGTATTTAAGACCTAAAGTGTGCAATTTTTTTTCATAAATCATCTTATATTGGGCTAATACTTATACGTGGTTTTAATTTATGAAAAACCAGTTTGTTGGCTGGCATGATAAGTGTTGTGTGTTATGCCACTGTGAAGTAAGCAGCATTCATGAGATAGCATAAAAATGTTGAGGATTTATTTTGGTTTTGGGTGAAGCCACATATAGAGGACTAAGATAAAGAAACTAAAAAGCATTTACTTGACTGTTGTACATAGGCTATGTTGGTTAAGAGGTTAAATCAGGAGATTGGACTATAACCCTACAAGTTATCTATTTCCGTGTTTGTTTTCAAAATTTGGCCAAGAGATTAGCAATGTGTTTTCCATTAAAGATTTTTTAGGTCTCTTTCAATGATAATAAGTTGCATTTACTTGTAGGCTGCAGAAGATAGATCACAACACATGAACCGTGCATCTGCATTGACTCGGTTGCGAACTATGCTTGCTCTTAAAGGTTTGTTATTCCTTATGCACGTACATGCATTCTGCATCTCCCCCATACTGGACATCACTACTTGAATATGTCACAAGAATACTAAAGTAAGCAAGACAACCAGTGAGACATTAACACTAGGGTTCAAGAGCTCAAACTGAACACATATATAGTCACTCGGACATGCTTCACAATATCATTTTTAGTAATCATATATTAGCTACTATGTCATCCCTACAACTTCTGTAATCTGTATATTAATTATTAATACTATCTTATTTTTTTTATTTAGTCAGGAACACTATAGATCTTGATACATATTCACCTCCACTAGAGCTTCTTCAAATTCTTCCTGCAAAATCTACCATCAGAGGAAAAGATGTCGGTTCACAAATTGGCCCCAAAAATCCAAAGTTTGTTTTGGTCTGCCTTATTCTCTTGTCTTCTTCTTTTTCTGTGTCAAATGTTGAAGGCTTTGAGTTACTTGATGTGAAGCGAGTTGGATTCGTATTTGTGATCACTACATTAAGTATTTGGATAGTTGTAACCAACGGTTTTCTTTCCTTTTTGCAGGGGATGCAAGCGTTACTTGATTTAATTTGTGCAGTGGATGGTTCTGTAGCTGATGCAGCAAATAAACTGGGGTACTAAATATTGATTTCAAACCTCTAATACGTTTGCATTTTCCTTTTGAGTTTTTTATCTTAAATTTGATGAATTAAATTAAATTTATATCCAAAATTTGGGAGAATTTTTGAAGTTTTCTGCTTTTCCAGTGTTCTTTAGATACTTTCTAACGGAAACTATTAAGAGTAGGATGCAGCAGGGTCAAGAAAATATTAACTTGTAATGTATAAGTGGGAAAAATGTTATCCATTACATTCTGGTGTTCTGTATGATTATAATGTGATAATTAACTGATTTGGGGTAATACTATTAAGCTGACTCACTATGCACTCAACTTCTTATTAGAATATGACCATTACTGCAGGCTAAGTACTGGAGCTCTGTCAAGATTGATATTATCAGATGATTCACTTCGAATGGCAGTGAATGAATTTAGAGCATCCAAGGTAAACATTTATGTACATAGATTCGTTTTCAATTCTCTTTGTTTTCATTTGTAAAAAGAAACATCTTTTTCCTAGCCCTAACACAGAATTTCTCCACATCCAATAATGTGTAGTTGTTCCCATTAAGTAATTTAATTTATTTGTATTTCTAAAATTTATCAGATAACATCATTTCTTCAGCTTGTAGTATATGCTCAGAATGATCGCAATCAGTGACATCGTAATGGCAGTGGAGAAATTTTAAAAGCAGATAGTAGTAGTCTCTTGAGAATAGGAGAATCAGTGATCAGAGTCTACCTACAGCTTAGTTAATCTGTCAAAATCCCAAACAAACAACATTATCAACAAATCTAAAAATAAACTGTGTCGTGCTTGTGCCTTGAAATTTGCAAATTTGTCCTCTTTTTTAAATTTTGCTTGTAGGTACTCTATTGATTTGACATTAATTATCACCTCTCTACAGTGAATGATGAATATTAAAAAAAATCAAAATGGGTTGTGAAAGACTGAAGTTTGAATGTCTAACCATGCAGGGAATGAAGCCTCTCAAATAGCACTTTTTAAATTGCAACTTTGTGAATCAGGTGCAGAAGTGATCTTCTCTTTGTTCTATGCTTACAGATCTGCATGGTAATTAACTTAGTTGTCGCTGTATCTGATTATATGTTGCCTTTTTTGTATATGAAGGGTTGAATTTGTATCTGTTTTGGCCTTTTAACTGTTTTTCCCTGATGAATTGCAAGTTTTATTTTTGATGCCTGAAACCTTATAGTATAACTAGTTGAAAGTAAAATTGTAAAACAGTTTTATTCCTTGACTTGTAGCAGACATCTATGTCATAACCTGCTTTAAACGTGCAAACAAGTATCTTTATACATGCAAAATAGTTTATTTACTTCTACAGATAGACATTTGAGGATTTAGTTATTGCATAATGATATTTTCACATTCGACTAATAAAACAAGTAAATTTTAAAATTCTAAATGGTGAAGTTAAGGCAGAAAGAATGTACCCTCCACTGTCTTGCACTACGGAATCTGCATTATACTGTAAGTTATGCCTACAGAGAGCTAACTTCTTAATCATCTGTTTGCTGGCAGAGTTCTTCGTAGATGGATTTCTTTTGACAAGCTGTTTCTGGTCCCTTAGTAAAATGCTTTCATAACCACCAAAAGAGGATACATTTAGCCTTAAGGAGATTTTTCGTTGAGGTCTTTTTAAGGTAGGTGAGGCGGGGAATGTGGAATCACATTCTTTTCTGAGATGGAGCAGTCTGTTTCATTTGGTGTGAGATAATCTGTAGTTAATTCATTGTCCTGCACTATGTTACTGGTTTTTAAGTATACTTATGATCATACATGTAAGTATTATTATGCCTAGACCCGCCTAGCATATTTTAGAACCTTGGTCATAGAATGTGTTATGATCTATCCATATCTTACTCGACGATAGCATCCTGATTGCAACTCCATCTGCATGTCCTATATTGATAGAGTATGGGCGCCTATACAAGGTTATTACTAAGGGACTTAGTCGTATTTCCATTCCATGAAGTACATAGGCGCCTCTAGAGGAGCATGACTGCTAGGACTTAGAAATTTCTCGCCTCTTGAGCACAATAGACGCCTCTCCTGATGCATGATTAAGGGACTTGGTCAATTTTCATTCCTTTAGCTTGATGGGTGCCTCCAGAGTGCTAAGATTGCTAGTACTTGGATTTTTCAAGCCTCTACTCCAAATGACTTAAAAAGTTTTTCACAACTCCTGTACCTGCTGGATGAACATTTTCTTCTCAAAATCAATTGGTCAACTTAACAATATTCCTTTCCTCGATACTCCAATTTTTTTTTTTTGCAAACTATTGACGCCTAGTACAATGGTCTAGTTCACAAACAACTAACAATCGCTCACGGTCTTCGTATATTGACTTATGTTCACTGTTAAGTCTGCAACTATATAAAGGCATTTCCATTGAAATCTTCTGGTCTTCACACAAATCATGATAGCCGCTTCGAATATCTCCAATCCCTTATTCCATTAATGCCTGAACATATTAATTAACTTCGCACAACACTCTGTTGAAGACTTCTTCACTACAGCTAACCCTGATTCCTGTAGATACTAAATCTTCATACTAGATAGATTCCTATGAACGTAGTATTATTTATAAGTCCTATTTTAGTGTTGATTTAGAACATTGTTGACTTTATCATACAACATTAGTCCTCCTCAACAATCTCCCAACTAATATTGTTGACTTTACTCATACAACTTCAGTCCTCCTTAACATTTTCTAGTCAATGTCATGATAGGCGACAGGTATGACACTAATTGTGTTTTAATACTTGGAATATCTACCTATTGTTACTAAACATGGGTTTCTAGTTCAAAGTAGTTATCTTTCTCTACATACTTTGTAAGTACACATTTTATATATTTCTGATTCGTTGGAAGATGCAAGCATCTTCAAGGCACCGGGCTGAATCATTATCCAATAGGGTTTTAATTTTACTGCCACTGCTTTTAAACAAGTGATCCTTGAAGTTTCAATGCACATAGTATAACTCTAGACATAATCAATGTAACTTGCATAAAGGAAAAAATTATTCTTAAGATCTATTATGGTATTTTCTATGTGTTAACGAAGGAATTTAGTGAAAACTAATACAGGAAGTGTTGTTGGAATTGTGGTGGTTGTTGACGATGGTAGATGATATAGGATGTTAGGGTTAGGGTTTGGTGATTTGGGGTGGCTGGGATTGTATGTGAGATTTGTTTGCAATTAAGATCGAATAGGGAATTCTCTCTTTTCGCAAGGATCCATCGTTTCATACAATGTGCCCATGTACCCTTATCTATAGGAATCAAACCAAACGTGGTTCTTAGGGAATAAGTATTCCGAATGGGCTAGGTTTCCTTCCTTGGAAAGCCCATAGGACCTGGGTCACTGTTTGTAGTGGAATCTACTCGGGCCTTTAAGGCTGAGCTACTTTCTTGGAGCGTGGCAGTCAAGTCATTGACCCGAGATTATCGGAGTCAACGCCCATCCTGAACCAAAAAGTAAAGATAGCTAATCAAAGGGCTAGCTTTCAAATCATTATGGGGCCACGCCCTTAGACCTTCCTTGCAGGGCGATTGCCTGCTAGCTTGGATGGGGCCTAGTCCTCTTTTATAGCTACGATAGTAGATGATTTGGGTCATGTTGCATAATCTCCAGCGTCTTCTATATAGCTGCTTTTGGGAGATTCCCACTCCAATGCCCAAGCGGGCGAGGCCTCCTAGGAGGGCGAGGCTTGTCAAAGCTGACAGCCAAAGTCTTCTGTCCTGAATGATGATTTCCTTAGAGGGTGAGGCCCTTCACATGTGGGCAGGCCGATTCCATATTGGGCTTGGGTTGCATGTCTACTCTCTTACTAAACGTGGTAGCTGCCTCCTTGCTCTAGAACTTTTATGTCATCTAATTAATTTCGTTTGTATTAATAAAAGACTGTTTTGTTTTTATCACGGGCTTTATATAATTTAAGTATTTAAATAAGATGTTCCACAGTCTAAAGTAAAGCTTTTATAATTATGATGAGATTGTAATAGTGATTTTTAAAAGATGATAACTCTAAAGTTAAATTGTTCCTGGCTGTTGGATAACTAATTGGAAGTTAGTTAACCATGTACATACTATGTTTGCTTTATTATGAAGGATGTCTGTTCTCAAAGGCATTTGTTTGGTGACACTATAATTAGTATGTAGGTGTTTGTTATAGAATAAGTTAACAGAACATGAATCAAATAGTTGAGCAACTAATGGAGTTCAGTCACATGTAATTAGTTGTTCATATAGTGATGGTTGTACAAGTGTCCTTAAACTTGAGATCATCCTCATAATCATTAGTTCTTAGTCTCTAGGAACAATAATAAAGGCTTTTATGGGCATAGGAAATTTTACATGGAGATAGTGTTTGATCAATGAGGGATTTGGCCCTTCCAGTGAAGGAAGAAAAAGTTTTATGCTATTCCATTTATGCTAGTTCAGGAATCTCTGGCCAAAGTGAATGAAATTAGAAAGAAGTTTCTAATTTGCATTAGTAGGAACTAAGTATAGTGAATAGGAAAGCATATGACTAAATTAGATAGGCTTTGACACAAGATCCGTACCTTGTATTTAATCAGGACATTATAGTCTAGAAGCAACAAATTGTACGGCAACCATTCACTGAATAGGTTTTTATTATTTTAAGCAATGAATTTATATTATCCGGATAGTCGCGATATGTTGAGAAGTATCCCTCACAATGTAGAATAAATATGATTAATTTATTCATTGTATATAATGAATTAAAATAATTCATGTAAATAATAATGAAATGGTTCTTTTATTATTTATTTCTATTACCGGCTTAATTATTAATTAATTAATTAATGAGATTAATTAATTGTAGGATTAATAATTATATTATTTTATAGTCAAAATTCAGCCAAAATTTTTGCCTATAAATATACACTTATAAACCCTATTAGGCCAACCCTGTTTTTCACAAGAAAAAAAAAAGGCAATCCTAATTCTCTTTCACAGCTTCTTCGTCTTTCCTGATTTGATCTCTTGATGGATACCGGTGGGGTACTTCACATATTGAGGAACAACTGCTAGCAGCCTTTCTAATCCATTCGGATCGCTTTTGTATGGTGCAAATCGATTTCCTCGTATATTTCATGATTCATATATACAAATTACAGGTTTTATTGTCATAAAAATTGTTATCCATGCTTCCGATATGCAATAAATCCCTTCACCTTACCCAAGGCGTCGCCTTCTGATGTAAATATATTTCCTTCATGTCTGCATGATCTTTAAATGCTAAAGCTTGAGGCGATGCCTCACTTTACAAATGGAGTCACCCCTTTAATCTCTGTCTTCTCATTTTTCTCACTTTAATTCCATTCCCATACCGAATTGATGCCGGTCTTGCTCCAGAGCAAGAACTCTGTTGAGGTTTCCAACTAAACTTTAATATCTTTCCGGTGTTCTCCAAAAAAAATCCCAAGATAAACATCCTCCCTCCGTTCTTTGGCAAGGGCGTCATCCCTTCAAGTAAGCGAGGTCTCCAGTAGAGTTGATAAGTCTTCTAGTATGTAATAAGCCTTCTGATATGAATTACCTCCGAGAAGGTAAGGGGAAGTCCCAATCTATCTAAACTTGTTCGTGATTTATTCCACATAAGCGTCGTTTGCTTATTGTCAGGTTTTCTCCTCTAGTGAGGAGGACGCTGATATGGATGAGAAACGGTCACATTATACTTTGATCTTGGTCCTCATTTTGGTAGACACCGCTTTGAAGAGGAAGTAGTGAGTGATGCTTGTAATAAGGTTGAGCTGCACACAATAAGATTCCTTAATGTGCTGATAGTCTTTATGGCCATGTCTCGAGAAGGCGACGATGCCACTAAAGGGCGATGCTGTTTGAAAATTATTGCCCCAAACAGTAAATCTTCTAATGCTGAATTATTGAATTTGGTCTTTGTCATGCGAGGGTGACGCCATTGTAATGGGTGACCTGGTTGAAAAGTGGTTGGCACATTCGTAACAAGTCTTCATCATTAATATCTTCATTCATTCATTTTCGAGCAAACAGCAGAGGCATGACCATTTACTTGTATTTCCAATTCGTGAAATGCTTCTTTCTTTGTCTATTAGTAATCTTACAAAGTTTAACCCAATACTTTAGGTGAAAGTCTCATGGCGAGGGGGAGGATCTTTGTTGATCATGAGACTAACCCTTACTCTCCTTCTTCGATTAATTCAAAATTCCTTCAGTAGCACCACGTGGAGAGAGGTTTCCCTGATCTCAAGATTCTCATCTATCGTAGACACTCAGAGAGGGAGAGAAGTTTCGTAGGCAATGCTTTGCTAGTGACGTAGATCACTGATAAGCGAGAGAGGCCTTCAGGTTATAGAAAGGCACGAACCATCATCTTGAACTCTTCCTTATAGTCTTTTTGATAGAGGGCGAGGCCTCGTAAATAGTAAGCGAGGGCATTTGTTGACAAGTAGGCAGAAGCATATTCTCTAAATCCCATGAGTCGGAGTCTCCACGGTATCTTCAATCATGCGAGATCATTCATAGGGCAGTGTCCCTTTCAAAATTCAATAAGACTACTGATCCCTATCCTACTAAATGTCTAGGGTGTAATCACGTTCTCTTGATTTTTTAAATAATGATAGGCGTATCTCTCTTTGAACAGGCTTGGTAGCTAGTATTCCTTCGATTTTCTTCTGATGTAGGACTCTTTCAAAATAGCATCAACCCCCAAGGGCATTCAAACTTCATCGACGTCCAAGAGCCTTCAAAACGAAATCACCCCCGAAGGTCTTCAAAATAAGAAAATTGTTGATGGTCTTTAAAATAAGATCATCCCCGAGAGTCTTCCAAAACATCATCATCCTTGAAAAATTATGAAACAAGATTACCTATAAGGACCTTTTACATAATTTTTCTAATGGTCTTCTAAGAATTACTCCTAGGGCCTTCAAAACGGAATCAACTCCCAAGTGTCTTCTAATCCAAGCATTATCTCGAAGGATCTTCCAAGCAATATCACCCTGAAGGTGGAGGGTCTTCTAAGCAAATATCACCCCGGAGGACCTTCTAAGCAAAATTACCCCCAAGGACCTTTAAATGAAATTATGCTAGAGGTCTTCCCTATTGCAACTTTATTCTTCATAAGTGTTGTCCATCGAGAAGAGGTCGCCTATTGATAGAATATATTTTTATATATTTTTTAGATAATTTTATTCTCATATATATTATCTTATGCATTGATAGATTTTGATGTTTTATTATAGGATGCAAGGAATTTCTAAACTTGGAAGAATTTGGAGAAAAAGATCTATTTTGGAGCTAATTTAGAAGAAAATCCGGAATTATTGGACTACATGGGTTCTTCACGTTGTTTGGGCCCTATCTTGAGTTCCATAAGTTCGATTTTAACGATCTTACAGCCCACGTGAAACTTGTAAAATTTTCTTTAGCTCAGAGATGGTCAAATAAGCAAAATCCAACTGGAACAGCCTAGAAACAGAGTAGAATGGACAACTTTGAATTTTTATTAGAGAATCCTATTCGCTTTAGAAGACTTACTTGTAAATTTATTAAAACATTAAAATACTTTATTTTTATGAGCAAATTTTATTATTATAATTTATTATTAGCTTGGAACTAGATGCGAAAGAGACACATAATATATTAGATAGTTAGGGTTTACATATAGAAACCTAGAGAGATGCCATGGATTTTCATCTTGTGACGAGATTGATGATTGCAGATTTTTAATTATGTTTCTACATTATATTTGTAGTTTTACTTGTTTAGTTATTAGTGTAGTCGTTTATAGGGCATAAAGAGGAAACCATGTTTGCACTATAATCTTGGCATGATTTTCATAGTGGTTTGGTTGATTGTGACTAAGTTTACTTGATTATGTTTTGATGTTTAATTTATGTAATCGGCCGATATCATGAATTGTTTCTATGTAAATAGGAGTAATAGATCGAGAGATTTTACTCATTAGATGCACACATATGATTAGTAGAACTGAATTTGAGTGAAAGAGCATCATTGGATTTCTAAGAGTGTTAATACTCGAGAGAGATTAGCATTGATTTAATTACCTAATCAATCAAATTACTAAAAGTAATTAATTATGTAAGCATTTTTCGAGAGTGTTATTACTTGAGAGAGAATGGCAAACTCTAGTGCGTGACCACGTTAATTGGTTCAGCTTAATTAGAAACCAATTATTTTGTAAGTATGGTGGACCTATTTGCCTTAGGTTTTAAATTCATTAGCTTAGTAATTGTTTAATTAGTGTTAATTTAGTTATAGTTATTAGTTAGTTAAAATCCTTAAATATTCGTTTGTTCTTGAAACAATTTACGATAATTGAATCAAAATCAATAGAACATGTCTCCTGTCTCCTTGTGGATACGACCCGCTTGCCACTTTATACTAGCAATAGACATCGTGTCCTTGCGATTATATATAATTAAACACATCACCTATCTTGATACTTTAAAAACTTCAGAATATATGAAAATGGCCTTCACACATTCCTACATTTGGGAAGCGAGCCCTATCGAAAGTCGGCACTCCCAGATTCTTCTATTTCTCCATTCCTGCAAATTTCATCAAACACTGTTTTAAGAGTTGTTCATATGTATAGATAGTTGCTTTTCAGAAAGAAATTTTACTATAATTCGATGTCACAAGATTCTGAGCATTCCAAGCAATGTCCTCCTAAAAAGAGGCTAGTCCTAAGCATTCCAAGGAATATCCTCCTTCAAGGAGATCGTACTCCTGAGAACCTCCCTTCCTCCTTGGAGGTGTACCTTTCAAAATCTTTTTTGTGCATTCCAAGAAACACCCTCCTCCTCCAAGGAGGTGTAATCCTCATAATCTCCTTCATGCATTTCGATGAACACCTTCCTCCAAGGTGGTGTATTCCTCAAAATCTCATTTATACATTTCAATGGAACGCCCTCCTCCAAGGAAGTGTATCTCTCAGAATCTTCTTTATGGATTTCGAGCAACACCCTCCTCCAATGAGGTGTATCTCTCATAATGTTCTTGGTAAGCTTCCCAGAAATACAATTAAGCTTCCCGGAAGTAGAGTTTTTCCAAGATATTCCGAATGAGATGCTCTTCAAAAGATCGTCTGTCATAGCATTTCAAGGCTGAAACTCCTAAAAGAAGATCGTTCGTCATAGCATCTCAATTTAATTTTTTTAATATGAAACAATGTAATCATTTTCTTCCATGTTTATGTTGTATTTATAGACAAGCTTACCGGGATCTCGGGAGCCAGCTATGGTAGCACATGGATTGATATCAGTTAATTTTTTCAACAGATCGGTATCAAATTTGATTTCATTCTTATTTTGGATCCACACCTATATTTCTATTTTTTCCGGGTTGTAATTTCTTATTTCAAGTCTACTGATTTGCACAAATAACGTATTTATCAAAAACATGTATGTTTGTTTTCTTAATTTTTCTTAATATAATCTTAAATAAAAAATTAATTAAATAGCATTTATTAATAAGTGAAATTCCGTTTAGTTGCATTTCAGAAAAATTTGAATTCATCCATATTTTCGTTTCACATCTAGATTCTTATCTACTAGAACTAGATTTGTTAAAATTCTGTTGTAATCACAATTATTTTACTATAATCTACCGAGTTGAACAAATAACGTAATTTTTTTAATGATTTTATAGTTATAATTTTATAAATTTTTAGTTACTTTTTGCATTTTTAATTTTTATATTATATAATAATGTTGATTTAATTGCTTCATTATGTTGTCAATAAATAAAATATAAAATTGTCATATTTTATTGGATAATACTAAAAAAGTTTTAATTATTAATTACATACAAGAAAACGTAATATAACAATAAAAAATAAGACAAACTTTTAATAATATCAATAATATTATAATATTAAAAAATAAATAAATAAGATATTATGATATTGTTTTAAAAATATACATTTTTTAAATTAAAATAAATAAGATCATTTCAAGCTCTGGATTTAAAATGGGCTCTAAGACTTCCACCTTGGCAGGCAAAATATTTTAAGATTCCCCCCGAATTCTTTTGCGTTGCCAAGGCTATTGCTGTGCTGGGGACGTTGCAAAACCTATCTTTTACAGAGCAAGTTCAGTATTTGACCAAGCAGTAAGTTAGATTTTAGTAAATCTAATTCTTTGCCGCAACAGCATTCTCCAAACCAGAACCAGGATTCTAGCTGGATATGGAATATGAAATTTCGAACACAGGTTACTGTAATCCTCCTTCATTGAGTCACGACGTAAAAAAGAAAAGAACTGGAAAGTTTCGAGGACAATGATGCATACGTCGCAAAGAGAAAACATGCCAAAAATTAAGTGGATCAGATGTTTTTCTCGACTCTGATGGCTGAAACTAGATATATGGCACAATGCAGCATAGCATTGAACAAATTTGCTTAGTTTATTGTATTTGCTTCAAAAAAAAACATGAAAGCATGTTTATGACGTGTTTCTCAACCTGCTCACAATTCCCACATCTGCAACAATAAAATTTTACACGTAACAGGTTTTTACATACATGAGTATTTTTAATTTTGGTATTGGAGCATGTTATCCAACTACAAATAAAACAAAAAAAAATAAAAAAATTACTTTAATAACATTACTAGATACGTTAACTTACACAATGATGTAGACAAAATCCATCCACAATTTTTACACCTTAGGGTGGATTTCAAATAGAAGTTCAACTACTCCCTCCGTCCCTCTCATTTGTGTTGGATACGGAGATTAAGAAAAAGTACACGGTAATGGTGAAAAGTAAAAAAAAGTGAGTAAAATGGTAAAAACAATCAATATTTTATATAATAAAATGAGTTTTTCTGAAATAAAGTAGTAGGTGTAGTTATTTTTTAAATTATAAAACTTTACTATTTTGGATAAATTTTGGAATGTAAAAAATTAAAAGGGACATCCCAAAAAAAAAGTGTAAAGCAATAAGAGAGATAGGAGTACAAAATTTCCTTTACTTTCTAAGACATTACACGTATTAATAACCTAACATTTTGAAGCAAACACCATTAACAGAAAAATGAACTTTGTAGTAATAAGATAGCAAAAAAATAAATAATATTATCAACCCCTACACATAAAATCTGCAAAAAATGAACAAAAAAATAAACACAAATTCTGCAGAAGGAACAAGCAAAAAACTGCAGCAACTAAATTCTACAGTCCGGCAAAATCTACAGAAATCAAAATTCTGCAACACCAGAAAAAAAAAAAAAAAAAAAAAAACTCCGGAACTTTTGCAAGAGCAGAACCTCCAAAAAATGCTGCAACATAATTTAATTCTAATTAATGTTATACTTTAAAACCTCAATGATACTGAGAAAGTAGCACTCCGTTACTACTATGGTTGAATCAATAAAACATCACAAGTGCAAGGAGATAATGACGTCAACTAGACTTTGGAACACATTGATTGTGGAGATGCAACGACACCACAATAAATCTACTGCAGAAAATCTCTAAAAAAATCTCCACACCATTCTGCCACTCCAAAATCCACAAACAATGAAATCGTGCCAAAAATCTACAGGAAAAAAACTGCAGCAGAACATATTAAAGTTCTGCAGAGAAAAAAAAAACCCCAGCAAAACAACCCTAAATTCTGCAGAAAAGTAAAGTGCAAACTGATTGTACCTATTTTTCTGCAGGAAAAAAAAAAGAAGAAGAAGAAGAAAATTCTTTAGAAAAAACAAAAAATATGCAGAAATTTTATGCACAATCCTGCAGACTAGACATCTTAAATTTGCCTCAATTGAGATCAGGTCTCAAATAATTATTTTATCTCAATCTATAACTCTTCCGCACCTTAACAATCCTGCAATACCAAGTCATCTACTTTTGGGTACTTTGAGTGATACTTCAGAACTATAATTACAATACGTAATGTAGCTCCTTGCAAGTGTTTAGGATTAAAAAGGAAAGACAAGAGACTAATAATACCTGCAAGCTTGGAAGTTGTTCGCAAGCAGACAATGCCATTGTTGAAAATAGAGTTTATGCTAATTAAAAAGAACAAGATGTTTAAGGACCGCTTAATTTTATTTTTAAGTATAATATAACATAACAATAATCACACTCATTTAACATCAAAATTTCAAGGGAAAATCCAACTTAGTTTTAACAGTGGTTTATATGATGCTACAACACATTAAGGAATTTTTAAGGCCAATATTTTCGATTCGTCCAATTTCAATCATCTTACAAACGGATCGGCAACTGAGAAAAATTGATGAACAATGCTCATTTTATATATATATTTAAAGAATCACGGATTGGCAGAAATTAATAATACAATGATTTCTAAATCCTTTTCCAAATCAGATACAATAATGATTTTCATAGAAAAATCTATTTTCAGCCTCACGCGAAACTCCGTAAAAAACATCCCACAAGATAATCCAACAGAATTACATATGTGTTGTCAAACAAATATTTTACACATTAACATACCAAAAATCAATTAATAACACAAGATATTAAATAAAAAGTACAAAACAAGAATAAACTCGCCCGTGCTTTGCACAGGTTATCAGTTAGTCATGGTTAATTTACAAAAATGTGTGTACGGTTTAATGGCTAAACTTTTCATACTATTTTACCTGGACAAAAATACTCAGGTCATATTATCTGAAATATAGATTCAATTCTGATTTAAATCAACTAAAGAAATAATCTTTCATAAAACACTAAAGAAATAATTATTGGCAACAATATTGTCACCTACAACCTAATTTACAATGCACCGCAGAGAACGAAAGAGTCGGTCAATTACAAAGGCAAGGTGTTTGAGATTAAAACCCCTCCTCCCCCCTCCCCTGAACCAAACACACTGCAAACCC
Source organism: Saposhnikovia divaricata (assembly GCA_036435485.1). Classification (NCBI taxonomy): domain Eukaryota; kingdom Viridiplantae; phylum Streptophyta; class Magnoliopsida; order Apiales; family Apiaceae; genus Saposhnikovia; species Saposhnikovia divaricata. Next base: position 87,041,209 of record CM071598.1, read on the forward strand.
AAGGGCAAGGCTACTTTAGGAGTGTTCTTACAAAATTCCAACCAGTCTGTTTTTACATAAATATTACTCGATTAAGGCTGAGCATTCGGTAACCGAACCGAACCGAAATAATTCGGTTCGGTTAACCGAACCGAAATAATTCGGTTTTAATTCGGTTATGGCTTTTTGTGTATTTCGGTTTTTCGATTTTTTTACCGAATTAACCTAAGTATATTAAAAAAAACAAAATTATTATATATATATATATATATATATATTTATATCATATATGTAAAAAAATATTAAATTTGGTTTTTATATTTATATAATATATTATATATATAATATATAATATATATTATAATATATATATATAAAAAAATAAATATAAAAATTGTTATATATATTTATATCATATATTTATATATTAAATATATATTTATATCAATTCGGTTTTTTATTTCGGTATTCGGTTTTCACCGAAATATTAAATTCGGTTCGGTAAAATAACCGAAATTATTTCGGTTCTTAATTCGGTTATGATTTTTGAGCTATTCGGTTATTTCAGTATTTCGGTTCGGTTATAACCGAATAATCAACCCTATACTTGACTATTTAACATTAATGTATAGAGAAAACAAAAGGGAAATTATTTTGACTCCTTTGTTTATAGAGGCCAAAACTCCAAAAATGTCAGATTAATAAAGTTATACATATCATATATTACAAAATAAAATAAGTGTTAATTCATCTAAAACCTTAAGGTATTAAAGAAAGGTATTATATGTATCTTGTATATTTTTTAAAACATGTCAAGTTACCCATCTAATAAGAGTTCACCAAAGGACCTTACCCATATAGAAAATCCTATCATCTAGAAATATCTTGAAAATGTTATCATATTACATATACTAGCTTATAGCCCGTGCAAAACACTTGTTACTTTTAAATATTTTTAAAATTATATGATTAAACAAAAAAGAGTATAATTTATTATGGATATAATTTAACTTTGTAATAATAATTAATAAAATTATTAGTAATAATAATAGTTATTTAATAAATGACGTGTATTATTTAAAACTAATAATATAAAATCTTAATGTAAATTTGTTGTTGACGGGATTCGAACCTTGTATCTTTAGAAGAGGGATTTAAATATAGAATATTCCTTATTATTAGATCTAACGGTTATCATCTATTTACTAAGGGGGTGGTATTGTATTATGACTTTTAATGACAATTCTTGGGGTAATGACTTTTATGGATTTTATAGACTTTTAATGACTCTTAATGATTCTTCTTGAGTCACCAAAATTTCGAAATACTTTTGATGACTCCTAATGAAATGACTTCTAAAAACTTTTATAGACTTTTTGATAGATTTTGTGGTTTACTAGACTAACTACAAAGATTATATATTAGCCTATGCTGTGAAACCTTTTAACCTTTTTTCACTGCAATCCAATTTCGATCGTGTGTTCACTGATTAATCCGGCCACCAAAAAATTGAGTACTAGGTATATTTCTTGTGGGTTAAGTATCAAAGTGGTCACTGAAGTGAAAGCCATATATCAATTCATTCACCGATCTTAACGGGGTATCATTTGAATCATTAAAGTCATAATAAATATCAAACAAATACCTATATATATATACTAGGAAAGTAAAAGTAATTTTTCATCGAGTTCTACACATTTTACTTAAATGCTACTATCATTAAATGAAAGATTATGAATTCTAGTATTTTTGATAATATATTTAGAATTTAAAAAGTTTATTTACTATTTATTTATAATCAAATGACCACTCACATACTTAACCCTATTTCTTGTTAAATTGAGCATTCATTGCATATTTTTATCTGAGAATTATATATTTGTCACTATTCATAGCTAATTATGATGCAAAACTATGTCATTAGCCAGCAATATATTTGTGATGAAAAGCTATTTTATTGGTGTTTTATGTGAATTTTTGCAAGCACAATATTTTTAGAAACCCATGAATTACTATAATGTTTGATGGATTCTTATTTTACTTTGTGTATTATGATCTAGTTTTACAAAATTACAAAAGATCGCACCCTCAATAATATTGTTTACTGAAGTGAATATAAATATTGAAATTGAAAACCAAGAAGAAGAAGAAAAAGAGATGGAAGAAGAGGAAGAAAGAGAAGAAAAGCGACAGGAAATTTTAAAAAAATTATTTACAGTAAATGAAACAATATTATTCAAGATGATTTTTATACAATTATTAGAAGTCATGTCAAATCTTATCAAAAAGCTCATGATTTTTTTTTCAAGGGATGTAGTTAAAAGTTTTGTTAAAAGTCATTAAAAGTCATTCTCATTAAAAGTCATTGACTTTTTGAATAACACCATACTTATAAAGAGTCTATAAATGTCTAAATTCAATACCGCCCTACTTTTAAATACTTCTTAAAAATCTTAATTGAATAACACCATACTTTTAAAGACTCTTTAAATGTTAGAATTGAATACCCCATAACTTTTAAAATCATTAAAAGTCTTTAAAAGTTTTAATACAATACCACCCCCTAAATATCTATCAGTCACTATTCTTTTAATGGTTGATTGAACCAAACTACCAATTATACCCTAGTTTGCTTATTATATATTAGTATAGATGTAAAACGGAAATACATGAACACTTTTATAGTCCTATGAACTCGGAGGATTATACTGAGTTGGCGAATTCAAAAAGTACTGCTTATTTTTGAAATTACAAAAAAAATTAATATCCAATAGAAATCATGGAAGACTTTAATCTGTCAAAATTCATCAGATTGTCTGTATAGGACCACGTCCCAAGGCAACAACATTAGTAATGACATGAGATCAACTCATTTGTCACAGAGAAATAAGTGGGATAATTTGCCCCATCCATTGGTTTCAAGTCGTAGTCTAGTATTCTCTACAAATTGTGTTGAAGAACTTTTGATCTTTAAATGCTAGGATCTGCCAATGCTATTGTTAATACACAGGCCTACTGATTATAATGTCGAGTGTAACAAAAATAGGGGTAAACACAAAGAAGGAACTGGGGAATTTACATTCTCTTACCAAATCACCTACAATATTATATTTCTGAAATGGAGCTTTCAAATACTGCAGATATCAGTTGCTCTTCGACTCATCATTTGATAATCAATTAGTGCTGTAACAGAACCATAATTTGTTTAAGGTTTAAACAGCATAAATTGTGAAATTTCCACAGAGCATACTGAAATGCATAATTTTCATCATATGCCACATGGGTGATAAACTTTCAAAAAATATTCCAACCACCAACCTGAGAGGCCTACGCTTTTACTGCTTTCTCCATATGTTGATGAAAGCAGACTTCAAAGTCCCCCAAATAGATGAATTTGTCTGAATTTTATCTACCGTTTGTTCTTCACTTGGTTCCCTAATACACAAACAATTTATCAGCTTTTAGCTTAAAATATATATATAGTATGCAAGAACACATACAATCACAAACAAACAAGCTTATAATCAATATTCTCAAGGTAATTCCAATCAGCACACTCATGTAACTTACGTGAGATACAAAGCATTTTTTATGTAAATGCAGAGGGGGGGCATTTTTGTAAAAGCCGGATTTGTGCATATTATTACAATTATCCTATTAATTCACACTACGTACTTAGGCTAGCCCCCCAAGTATCTTCTCTAAGAGTAAATATATATACATATTTATTCGCAATCCGTTTACTTTGAGAATTAAGGTTTTGGATCGTTTACTTCAATTTGGTAAAAGGACATTTCAATAAGTATGAAGACAGTAGTAAATTAAACAGAATAACCTTAAGACTTCCAAAAAAACTAATACCACTATAGTCTATATCCAACTAATATTTCATTCCCCGTAATCCAACTATAGCAAGTCAAATATCGAAACCAACCCCTTTTCCAACTTTTGAATAAACACACCATCTGATGAAGGAAAACATAAAATCCAAATGATATGTCTACCTATATTGAATGAGATTATATCACCTGAATCGCCATAAATTAACAATTGCCTCATCTTGGCTAGATACAAATTAATTATATATCAGATCAAAAGCTTCACTAAAACTACCTAAACAAAATCAGGGCACAGATACTCCTAATTAAGTTCTTTTTTTTGTACACCAAACGTTATATATAATCTAAATGGATCTGAGAAGCCTATATACAATCTCATGTTATATCTAACTTCTTTCAATATATGATCATAACCTTAATAATCAAAGGATTATTAGGTAATCTGATGTAGACATTAGTATGGAATCAATTGTCATGAAACGGTATTAAAGCCACATTACACTACTGGTGGCTCGAAGTTCATTGTGCTACACATCCACACCATAATCTCTCTTAATTTTACATTACAATTTGATTTCAACCCACAACCACATTACAATTGCTCTTTATTTTACATGCATACAGCCTTATTCTCTATTAGCATTCTCAATCAAAAAATCTGATCCAAAGAACATTGTGAAAACTGTGCAATTATAAAATTATCAAGAAGGTCTAAGCTAAACCAAACACTAAAATCTTAGTCTAATCACAGTATAAAGCATCTTGAGAAAAATAAAATACAGAAAAATAAATGGATAAATAAACTAACCCCGCAGACTTTCGATGTTCCTCATTACTGTTCTCTGGTATATTCGGAAATGAATTTTTATGAGAAGGTTGATGTTCTTCATTTTGGCTTTCTAAACCATCAACATCGGGCACAGATTCACGGTGGCTTTCCTCTGTAGCATCTTCAGATTTTTTTGCACATGAAACATCAAGCAATGGTTGCTGAATGCACTGATTAGATTCTTCCTCTTGAGTGTTTTCTGCTTTCTTGGGCAGCAGACACTCTAGAGATGGTTGATACATATCAATTTTGCTTTCTGAACCATCTATTTCTAGCACAGACCCACAGATTTTTTGCTCTGCCACATCATTGGGATTCTCTAAACATGAAACCTTTGACAATGGTTGGCGAACCTCAGATTTGCCCTTTGAGCCATCTACATCTAGCAGAATTTTATGATGTTCTTCCTCGTTCACATTCTCTGACTTCATTGCTACAGAAATATCAAGAGATGGTTTAAATTTAACAGCATTCTTAACTATCTCCACAGACTTTCGATATTCCTCTTTTTTGTTCTCTGGTATATTTGGAATTGAATATTCATGAGATTGATGCTCTTCATTTTTGCTTTCGGAACTATCGACATCAGGCACAGATTCACAGCATGTTTCCTCTTCAGCATCTTCAAATTTTTTTGCACATGAAACATTAAGCAATGGTTGCTGAATGCAATGATTAGGTTCATCCTCTCGAGTGTTCTCAGCATTGCTTTTTAAGCCAGATGATAAATGACTATTCCTCACTTCTGTTTCGGTTGAAACTTCCTTCCCACCATTAATGGATGGCAACTTAGAATTGTATTCCAGCTCCTGCATTATTTTCTTGACAACATAGTACGATCCCCCCACTTCTTTCTTAGTGTGAGAAACAGTCGGGAACTTCCCTGAATTATCACCTCGGTATCTGTACAAAAATTGTATTTTCCTTGCTTTATATGTATGTGTAAGTGGAACTGTATGATTCATACAAACAAGTCTTCACCAGTGTAATATGTACGTAATAACATTATTTCCAGAAACATAAGGAGTGTTCACTAGGTCGTAAAGAGTGTCTAACAAATGTCTTCAATACTAATTCAGAAAGTTCCCACCTAGAAGTGGCTGCATCTACAGATAAAAATGTGTCTTTATCATGAAAATACATAATGTTGAAAACTATACTGATCGAGCATAAGTTATGCCCTTTATACTTTTTGCACTCTCGCCACAATTCAAACGAGACAGAATTATTATAAGCATTCATTTATGCACTTGATGCTAGAAATACTGATTAAGCATCATGAATTGTTCCTCAGCCTCTTCAATTTAAGTAAAAATGTAAGCTACACAATGTTAATATACACTCTGGTGACATCATTGTTTCCCATACAATTTATATTAACTTTCTGGTGACTTGATTGTTTCCCATAGAATAGAAGATTCTCTCCTGTTATGCCTGTTATATATATCATGTTTAGAAAGATAGATAGTTATAATATTGGCTAGTAAGACAACTTTATATATACATTTAGCTCAGCGCAGAAGACCGCTAAGATATATAGAACACTGCCTAAGACTACTTTCTGCAAATTAAAAAACCATTCTCATTATAGAAGAGGCTATAATCCTACACTTTAACAGCTCTAGTATAAGTTACCTAATTATTAGTGTTCTTGTGAATCAGGTTAAAACAAGTAGTATATCATAATTTGACATGCCTGGTCAGGTGGAGATATGGGCAGCGGCCCTTAATACTGGAGCAAGTCTAATTCATATATTTATAAACGATAACATACATTAGCAGAAAAGGCTGCAACACATACAAGCCAAAGATTAATACCAAAAAACTATTAACATAGTGTGTTGGCAACTGAAAGAGATTTCTTTTTTTGCATGAAACAATGCTATAACATTATTAACAGAAGTTTAAAAAACATGAAGTGTACATAACATTATTACATATATGTAATATGTGATATTCAATTTAGAAACCAAATTTGAATCCAGAGTTCTATTAAGTGATCTCGAATAGTTGTCTAAAATAACGGCTGCAGTGTCATATCATATTCAAGTTTTGAAAATAAGGGAAAACCTTGAAATTAACGCCCACACACACACACACACACACACACACACACACAAGAAACTCACTCAGCCTAATAAGTTGCAGTATTATAGATATACAGTGCCTTGCCGTGCCTAAAGTTTGTTAAAAACAAAGTTTACCACAGCAAAACTTCAAAGATCAACAAACAAGAAGACAATACAATACAGTAGACGTGTTATTAACATATCTTTTCTTAATTAATAACAATTGAGCATCCACAATCATCATCAACTATAGTTCACAAATCAAAAGCTACAGAAGAAAAGACAAGCACACAGGAGGAAAAACAGTTATAACTCAGATTCATATATGTTGTGTAAGCAATAACCTAAAGAAGAAAGGTGCTCTTAAAAAAACTATTAACAAATTGTGGGAGAATTTTAGATTACAGGAAAATTGTTATTTGGGATATGTAGGTAAAAAATAATCTATGAGCAATACAGCAAGGGTTTTGGGCCTTTCGGCCAAGAATTGTTCAGAAGTTTTTTTCTCACTCGGCTTAAATAGAAAATAAGCGAAACAACCTTAATGAACTGCCTAGTATAGCACAATCCCATTAAACCCCCATTAACTTGTTAATGAATGACCACTAAAGGTCTCTGCTAAAGTTGATACAATAAGTGATACGTAACTTGTGCGAAAATTTACTTCACACATGAAACCCCATCTCACTAATTAAACTTTACCGACTAAACAAATGATTCCCAAATATACACAAACTAACTGAAGGATTAATATTACCTATTCACGAATGACTCGACCATGACACGTCTCTTGCCTATAGGCAACCGTTTCCCTGTCTTTCTAACTTTTGGTTCGTCACAAGGAACTGAAGCAGCATATGACGACTTTGCACGGCACCAAGCTTTCGATCCACGAGCAAGATTAGAGATCTCCTTCACTATAATCAATCATCCAACACAATTACATACGCAAATTAAAGTCTAAGAAATTTTAGCCCCCAATTTATTCTAACACGAAACTATGAGAATGCAAATGAAGTCAAGAAACTGCTAACACAGCTTAACATTCAAAATAACGGCAACTATACATCTGTTTGTTAGAACTTTTAAACTAAAAATTCAATACATTCATACATAAAACCAAAAAAAAAAAAAAAAACTCAAGCCAAATGTAACAACACTAATTCAGTTAAAACAGAATAATAAACACAGACAAGAAAGCGCAAATCGTCTAAGGACATAACAAGACTACCCTAGCACCGGAGATTGTAGAGCTTCTCGGAAGAGTCCAAAAAGTCATGCATAGTAAAATTGCAACAACACTTCACAACAATAGCAAAATCCGTAAATCAAGTCTAAGACACCGATAATCATCTCTTGTTGATTACATTACGTAATTTTAGTCATGTACCCAAAATCAATAAATAACAGTTACCAGGAAATAAATATCAACCACATTCAAAATTTAGACCAAAAAAATCGAAAACCAGCTTAAAATGTAGAGTATATATTTATTAAGCACCTAAACGAGATATTCAGGACAATAACACGAAGCAAATCAAGTTTAAAAACTGCCAACAGAGCATAAATTTACATACATACATGTGCAAAAATATTGCGAAATTACAAAAGCTAGATTACGATCTGTGTGTATAAACATATACATACACATTAAGAGCCTCGGGGTATAAATACATACCCCGTTTAAGAGCCAGCATCGCCAGAAAACTTGGTGAGAGATACAAATGGGTTTTGTATATTTGTTTGTAGCCCAGGGGTTTTACTTTTAGTTTAGTTGGGGTTTATTCACCTTCGGGTCGGGTATTAATGGATCTGTATTTTGACTTTTGAGCAATATGTTCTATGCTAGTGCTAGCTTTAAAATTAAATAGCTTTTTGAGTAAAGTGCATTTTGTGTACTCGCATTTTAGGTGTCAGATCATTTGGGATACTAGACTTTTAAAAGTATCACTTGCTATACTGAACTATAAACTTTTTTATAATGTGTGTACTACCGTCAAATCTGGTTAACTCCGTTAAATTTTTCAAGGGCATTTCAGTCTTTTCATCATCATCTTCTTCCTCAAACCCATCTCCTTCCTCTCCGTCGTCTACAACCTTCTCCTCCGACCAACGACCACCCCCAACCTCACCACCTCTGGCGCCTAACACTTCACCTCATCCCCTTTTCTCCTCTCCTTCCACCCATTCAACACCACCTCGCAACCAACCACTCTCCTTATTCAATCTCGCAACCCCCACCTGCAATTCACCCAGCCCCAAAACAACAGTACTGCCGCCCTCCATCCCTCTCCTCGCGACCACCACATCCATCTGCTCTTCCTCCACCCATTTCCCTCGTTCTTCTTCGACCCACCGCACCTCTCCCCACTGCTCCTCCCCTCTTCTACACTCCACCTCCAACTGCCATCACCCAGCCTCCCCTCCGACCCACTGCTGTCCAACATGAAACAGATTTCATCAGATGCTCAATTATATGAGGGAGAAGAGTTTGTTCATACTCTAGATATAACAGATGAGTTTGAACTTGATGGAGAAGTTGGAAAGAGATTGAACCAAATGATTCCTGCTCCTGTGAGTACATTACAGAATGTAGATCAATGTTTTGTAGACTGGACCTGTGAAATTTTGTAAAACGATTTTGTATGTTTACCAAACATATCCTTCACTTTTCAACAACTTTATATTCATTGATTTCTGACCCTTGTTTTTCCTTCTTACCAAGTGCTGACACAATCCTGTTTGTAACTTAAGTGTAAATGTGCGTGTTTTGGGTCACAATTGATGTTGCTTGGGGGCGGGTCTGAATAATGGAGATTGTTGATGAACGATGATTTGGCAAATGTATACGTAATCGACAATTCATATGTTCTGTGTGTGGATTACTTGTGTCATTCTGTGTGCACATATAAACATTGGTGACTCTAAGCTCCATACCATTTGTGTTATTGTCAATCCGTACACCTTACAGTAGTAAAACCCATATGATTTATTGTAAACAGCTTTTCATCACAACTGTCCTGATCAATGTATTCTGTATATGTATCTTAAAGAACGCAAAACAACAGTACTGCCGCCCACCTCCCCGCCGTTCGTCCCATTCACCTCCTTCACCCTTTCTCCTCCTCCCACAACACAACCGCAGTCACCTCTCTCCTGTTATTTCCTTCCGTTCTCCATTCTCCTCTCATCACCACTTCATCCCACAACTCATCACCACGTGTGGTGCCGCCCATCTTCGTCCCTCCCCCTTCAATTTCCGTCCACCTAATTCCTTCAAAAACCACCGCAGCCCTTCCCTTTTATCTTGCAAACCACCAACGCAGCCCAGCCATCCACCTCCTCTGTTCAACATCCTTCACAAACGTCCCTCACTCTCATCTCCTTCAATTCGCACACACCTTCCGCCTGCTACTCTCCATCCATCTCCTTCAGGCACTCCAAAAAAAATGGTCTGAAAAGGTTAAAGTATCGATACATATAGAGTAGTTAGGCTGTCATAAGAAACTTTTGCCAAATATAAAGCTACAGGTCTTAAGACTCAGAGAAGTATGGGTTTGTATTCTGGTCTTAATTGAAGAGTATTTTATCCTCATACACGCAAAGATAGAGAGAGAGATGATGAAAAGACTGAAATGCCCTTGAAAAACTTAACGGAGCTAATCAGATTTGACGGTAGTACACACATTATAAAAATGTTGATAGTGCAGTATAGCTCGTGGTACTTTCTAAAGTCTAGTATCCCAAGTGGTCTGACAGCCTAACTACGCGTACACAAAATGCACTTTACTCTAGCTTTTTTGATAAATATATTTTATTAAGATAGAAGTATAATATGAAGTTAAATTAAAGATATTATTTTAAGTAAAACAAAAAACTTGTAAAATAAGATATTAAAACCTAATGTTTCGACTTGTTTATAGTGAATAAAGTCGTATAATTTGATAAATAACTGTCAATTTTAAGAATTACTCTCTCCTGTATCTCTCTTTTATATATCTAAACCGCCGCCGACCCAACATCCACCCAAATCAACCAACCCCTTTCTCTCCGTGTTCATCGTCTAGGAAATTAAATGAGAGTCGACTCTCGATGAAAGCTTTTCCCTTTCGTTTTTTCTTTCAATAAACGAGTTTTAGTTGAAAAATCATTCGAGCTTCTTCTCCGTTTTTCTCAGATCTACTCCGGTTTAGAGCTTGAAATTTCAATTAAAATTCTTTCTTAGAGTCAAAATCTCATTCTTAACATCATATCAAAATTTGGTGTTATTCCGAGATCTTTGATTTTTCGAATTTATTTGATTGTTTGAGTTATTAGTTGTTTGTTTGATTGTCTCGCTTTATGCGATGTGTTTGATTGTCTCGCTTTATGCGATGTGTATGTTGTGTTGAAAATGAAGTTTTCGGTGTTTTTGGGAGATTTGGATATTTCGTATCAACTCTTTCGACAGGTCTATAGCTGGTATCCGGCAGGTAGATAGCTGGGGTGTTCTTGAAGCGGTGGTGAAAATCGCATGTGCTCACCTCTCACAAAATATGTTCATAACATCTTCTGAACATTGTACTATACATGGAATTAATGTGAGGGTCAATTGTGAAGCTACTGTTTTCAGGGGTGATGCAGACTGGATTGCTCGAGAAACCGTTATCTTTATTTTTAATTTTCAGTAATTTGTATTTAGGTAGTTAAGCAATCCGGAAACAAGACGGCTAATTTTTTAGCTCGTTTTTTGTTTTTCAACCTGGTTGCATGATCAGTTGGGAATTTGTCCCGATTGAGTCGCCTTTGAAGTATTTATGAAATCACTTTAAATTTGGCAAAAAAAAAAAGTCGTTACGAAATCTTTTCAAATAATTTATATCAAGTTAAATATGCATTAATGTTTTTACTTTTTATGTTTGACACCATAATTAGCCTTCTATCTCTGCTACATACGGAACGGTAAAAAATATTAATTAATTAATATAAATATCTATATTATCTATCTATCTATACTAATCTATCTATCTATACTATTATATTAAAGCCGAAACATTGAAAGTTTTGGTTTTCGGTTTGGTTATCCTAAGTTTTGGTTTTCGGTTTGGTTATCCTAATTATTAAAATAAATAATTAAATTACAAAAACAACTCAAAAAACTAATTACTAATGTTAACGTAATTATATTCGGATTAAAATTCCTTCATCCACTTCTACTTGGACTCTTTTTTCTGCTCCAACAACTCAATTATTCATTTTTTCTAAAGATTTTACTTCTAATTAAAACAATTTACCATTTAATTTAAAAGTAATATTACAATAATTAATATATATCCAAAATATCACACCATATCTTTCCGTAATTATTTTTAGTAGTAATTTTTGTAATTAAAACATGGAGTACTTTTTAATTTAAAATTAATCTTGAGATCACTAATATACACCCAAAAATAACTCACCATATATACAAATTATTATTTTTATTAATAAATAACAATCGTTAGATCTAATAATAAGATATATTATATGCTTAAATTAATTTACTAAAAATTCAAAGTTCGAACCCGTCAACGACATTTTTAATTTAGAATTTTACAAAATAAATTTTAAACCATGCATTTCATTATATAAATTTATATTAAATTTAAATTAAAAAATTATTAAAAATAAGGATTATATAAAAACATAATTATAATGTTAAATAAATTTTATAATCTATCAAAAGAAACCCGTGCTTCGCACGGGTTATAAGCTAGTACTATTATATTAAAGCCGAAACATTGAAAGTTTTGGTTTTCGGCTTGGTTATCCTATTTATTTTGGTTTTCGGTTTGGTTAATTTAATTTTTAATTAATTTTAAATATAAAATAAATCAATTTTAATCCGTTATTGGCTATAGTCCTAAAGACACAATAGTATTTTATATTTACACCATTACTAATACAGCTAAACTTAAAACCTCCGTTGCCTTCACGAACACTGTGCACGGAACTCTATTCTTCTAAACCTAATTTACACCATCTTCATCAATTCAATACACGGTTTGATAAAATGGGTTAAAAGTTGGGTCTGATCCATAAAAATATTAATCTACAAACAATCCATCCAACTCCAATTCGCAGCCCATCCAAGCCTGTAATCAAAACTATCACATTTAGCAAAATAATTTAGTTATATCCTTTATATCCTTATTATATCTATATATCTATCTATACCATTATATTAAAGCCGAAACATTGAAAATTTTGGTTTTCGGTTTGGTTATCCTAATTATTAAAATAAATAATTAAATTACAAAAACAACTCAAAAAGCTAATTACTAATGTTAACGTAATTATATTCCGATTAAAATTCCTTCATAGACATTGAACTTCTACTTTGACTCTTTTTTCTCCTCCAACAACTCAATTCCCCATTTTTTCTAAAGATTTTACTTCTAATTAAAACACTTTACCATTTAATTTAAAACTAATATTACAATAATTAATATATATCCAAAATATCACACCATATATTTCCGTAATTATTTTTAGTAGTAATTTTTGTAATTAAAACACGTTACTTTTTAATTTAAAATTAATCTTGCGATCACTAATATACACCCAAAAATATCTCATTATATATTCAAATCATTATTTTTAGTAATAAATAAGAATCGTTAGATTTAATAATAAGATATATTATATGATTAAATTAATTTACTAAAAATTTAAAGTTCGAACCCGTCAACGACATTTTTAATTTAGAATTTTACAAAATAAATTTTAAATCATGCATATCATTATATAAATTTATATTAAATTAAAATTAAAAAATTATTAAAAATAATATTATATAAAAACATAATTATAATGTTAAATAAATTTTATAACCTATCAAAAGAAACCCGTGCTTCGCACGGTACTATTATATAAAAACTTAAACATTAAAAGTTTGGTTTGTTGGTACGGTACCTGTTGATTTTATTTATTTACCCTTACTTAAATCAATTTCCCTTTTCACGTAAATTACAGTTTATCTAACTAAAATTTTTCCTTTTCTAAAAACACTATAAGCAATTCTGTTTAATAAAATAAAATATTATAATTATTAATAATTAATCAATTACCTTTTTCAGCTAAAATACGTTACCTTTTATATTTTTTTAGTTTTTTTCAGTTGATTTTAATTATTGTCCTTACTTAATGTTACATGTTATTTTACAGAATTATCCTTACTTAATTATTTATAGTTACTAATAAATTTCCTTTTTCAGGTAAAACATGTTACCTTTTCTATTTTTCAATATCTAAGCAATTTTCTTTTTCACATAAAATATGAGCAATTCTATTTAATAAAATTAATATTATAATTATAATTACTAATAATTAACCAATGACCTTTTTAACTAAAATACATTACATTTTCTATTTTATTTCCCAGTAAAACCTGTTCAGGTAACTTTATTTAGGTAAAATGTTTCCTTTTTCAGGTAAAATATGTTACATTTTCTATTTTTCAATAACTAATCAATTTCCCTTTTCACATAAAATACAATTTATCTAACTAAAATTTTTCCTTTTCTTAAAACACTGTGAGCAATTCTGTTCAACAAAATAAAATGTTATAATTACTAATAATTAACCAATTACCTCTTATAGCTAAAATACGTTACCTTTTATATTTTTCTATTTATTTAAGTAAAATCTATTTGGTTTGCTTTATTTAAGTACAATTAAATAATAATAATAATAATAATAATAATAATAATAATAATAATAATAATAATAATAATAATAATAATAATAATAATAATAAGTTACTTTCTCTCGCCTCTCGCCTCAAACTTTTCCTTTCGGTGGAAAAGTAGGCTTCTTCTTCATCTCCGCGGCTGCCCCTCCGGCGGTGGTTTATCCACCGGCCGGAGGCCTTCTTCCTTGTTTTCTTTTCAATAAATCCCAATTGTTTGGGAGTCTGTGTATCTCTCCTTTTGGAGTGCGTCTCTCCTTTTGGAGTGGTTTGGAGTGTTTTTATGTATTTAATTAATTATGTATCTCTATGTTCGTGGTTGGATCTGCTGAGAATAACTTTGTTGATGTCTTGGGAGATCTGGAAAGACTGCATCGAAGCTATGACGGTGAAGATTATTGCAAGAGCTCACCATTCACAACCAAAGATGGTTCATCATATTTTGGAGGTTTTCACTTTCGTCATGTCTATAGCTGGTATCCGGCATGTAGATAGCTGGGGTGTTACTCATCCTTTGGGGGTTTCCATGTTCGGCATATCTATAGCTGGTATCCGGCATGTAGATAGCTGGAGTGAGGATTCTGAACATCGGGGTATCAACGGTTCTTATGTGATGTTGTCAATTGTGATATCGCTGTTTTCAGGGATTTTGACGCAATTTGGATCGCTTGGGATGTTTTCGAATTTGTTTTTAGCTTCAAGAACTTTTATGTTCATCTTGTTGAACGATCAGAAAACAATTTATTTGTTTTTCAGCCTGGTCGTGTTGACAGTCGGGGGTTTGTCCCGCTGTTATATTGAGTTGTTTGATCCAGTAATATAATTCTATGCATTTCGTCAAAAAATAAAAATAATAATAATAATAATAATAATAATAATAATAATAATAATAATAATAATAATAATAATAATATAGTAACTAATAACTAATCGATTACGTTTCTCAGCTAAAACATTTAATCTTTTCAATATTTTCAAACTAAAATTCATAATTTTCTCAAAATATCACGGACAACATATATATATTTATATCAGATCATATCATTTAAAATTTTAAGTCAACAAAATTTATGTCTTAAAGTTTTTAATTCAAATTATAAAAAATCCGTTATATTAAAGAACATCTGTGCATTGCACGGGTTTTAAGCTAGTAATCTATAATAAGCAAACTAAAAGATAATTTGTAGTTTAGTTTGGTTGTTTAGTTCAACCAACCGTTAAAAAAATAGTGACCGTTAGATATTTAGTAAATAGATGATAACCGTTATATTTAATAATAAAGAATATTCTATATTTAAATCCCTCTTCCAAAGATTCAAGGTTCGAATCCTTTCAATAACAAATTTACTTTAATATTTTATATTATTAGTTTTAAACAATACATGTCATTTTTTAAATAACTATTAGTATTACTAATAATTTTATTAATTAATATTACAATGTTAAATTATACCTATAATAAATTAAAATACTCTATTTTGTTTAATCATATAATTCTAAAAATATTTAAAAGTAACTCGTGCTTTGCACGGGCTATAAGTTAGTATTATTTAAATCATTATTTAGAAAAAAAAAGATATTTTCATTAGAATGTAATTAATTTATGTATAAAATTACATACTCGTCAACTTATACCAATTGCATTAATATTTAAATAATCAAACAATTATATAACATTCAAATCCCCCGCTTAAACGTTCTAAACCCTTCTTTAGTGTTTTTTCTTAATTTTGTTTTTCATTCGATTTCTCTCATTTTTTTAGAATCTTTCTACCAATTCATGAGTTTTTTACCCATATTTTAAATTTTGTTGTTTTATAAAATTTGTATATTTAAATGTGCAATACTGTGAATTTCTAGATTTTTTTATCATATCAATTCATTCAAAAAATTTGTATGGGTCGCGATAAATTTTTTGAATGCATATTAAAAATTCATAAATACTTATTTTCAAAACTGTTGTAAATTATTAGATTGTCTCTCAAATTTTTTTGCATGTTTCAGCGATATGAGAAAGAATTTCTACTGTGCAAGATCCATTAAACAAACATAGTTATGACAAAGTAAGCTTTCTTCTAATCTAGTTCGTCACTATCATTTTTACAAATTGTATGTTCTTTTATTAGTAAATTGATTTACTATAGAAAATAAACATTATCAATCAACCAAATATATCCCATTCTTAGAGCATGATATGATTGTTAGACTTTATGGTGATTGCCCCTCATCTTATTTTAATGACAATTTAAAATGTGTATATTCAGTTTAAGAGTTTGAAGGTTGAATTTTTTATTCTTTTCGATTAGAATATGGTATATTATATATTAGTTTTCTTTTACCAATACCGATCTGAATTTTTGAATTTAGGTTTGGATTTAAATTTTAAAACCTGAAATAATTATGATTTGGATTTCAATTGTACCGAATCGATATCCAATCTAAAATTTGAAACTCGATCCATTAATAATATAAAATCATAATCTGAAATTATCAAATGTAATATTTTAGATGTAAGTATATTTTATATATTTTTATTCAAATATTTTATTAGAAATAGTAATATTTTCATTTGTGCATTATATGAAGAATTATTTTTTAATATATTTTATATTTTCCTTAGTATGTCAATTCGTATAATATGTTACATTTGGCTACTTGCTTAATTTAATTTTTTAATGTTTAATTAGTTTATTAATATAATCAATATTGTTTGCGTGTATTGATTATTTTAAATTTAAATACCCTATTACTTATTTTGGATAACCGAAAAAACCAGATCTTATCCGAAACTTAACGGATTTGGTTTTGGATATTGAATTTTAAATTTGGATTATTTTTAAACACCATAAATACTTGGATATGGGTTTGGATTTTATAAAACTCAGACCGAACCCAACCTGTTGTCATCCCTACGCGTAAGACATTTGAAAATGAGTATCACCTACCTTTTTTTAATTGACTAACATGGTAGAATAGAAAACTGTACATGAAACTAATATCAAATGTGTAATATATAAACACCTAATCACATTTTATATATGTGTCCTTGTAATTTAATTATGGGGTTAAAAATATGAAATTCATTTTCCTTTAACAGTGAGTATATTTTTCTGACATATAGTAGAAGAAAGTGATTACGTAGACTTGACAAATCGATTGTGTTGTGTACATTCATGCCGTGTGTCTTTGGGGTCTTGCATGAAAATGTCATGAAATTTTTTTTTTGTACCCAAAATTTGAACACAAAACGCCACTAAACTACACGAATTTTTTTCGTACATGAAAGGAAAATAATGCACGAATAGAAAAAAATATGACAATTACGTGTAATGTTACTCTCTGCCCAAGTTATCTAAGTATGTTACTATATAACTAAAAACAAAATTAAGATGTTACAAAACAATACTAAGAGTAGAGTACATAAAATGAAGCCCACCCTTTTTAAATTTTTTTATTATTAATAAATATCTATGTTTGTTTAGAATTTATCTACCAAGCTATTAAGTTTTTTTTACCTATATTTAAGGTTTTGTTGATATTAAAATTACATATTATAGTAGAGTGAAAGCTGTTGGTTCAATAGAATAAAGAACAGCGATAATTCATTTTTTATCTAGGGTTCCGATGAGAATCAACCGACAATAACCAAATCCACTGATCTCCTTTCCTCTTCTTCTCTGCTTCCTACTCCTCCCTCTTTGTCCAACCAAGCCATCATCCACCTTCAAAAATCTCATGCGTCCCTCCATAAATCGAATTTTTTTTCCAAAAATTCCAAAAAACTCATTCGAGTTTCTCAGATCTTCTTCGATTTAGAACTCGAAATACCAAATAAACACGTTTCTTAGACTCAAAATCTCTTGCTTAACATCATATTAAAATTTTGGTAAGGTCCGAGATCTTTGACTTTTTGATTTGTATCGCCTTGGGCAAAGTATCGCTTTATGCGTATTTCTGATTGTCTTTATGTTTATTGTTTTTTTGGTGTTGGATCTGGTGAGAATGATATTGTTGATGTTTTTAGGGATCTGGAAAACCTATATCGAAGCCGGGGCGGTGGTGATTATTGCAAGAGCTCACCTTTCACCACCAAAGATCGTTCATCCTTTGAGGGTTTCACTTTTGGCATATCTATAGCTGGTATCTGACATGTAGATAGTTGGGTGTCGCTCCTCCAACCTCAATTTATGCAATTGGGGTTTCTGAACAATGGTCTAACAATGATTTTAATTGATAATCTCAATTGTGATGCTACTACTTTCAGGGATGTTGGTGCAATATGGATCGCTTGGGATGTCTTCGATTTTGTTTTTAGCTTTCAAGAATTTTCAAATTCTGTGTGTTGAACGATCAGGAAACAAATCAGCTAATTGTCTTTAGTTTGTTATTTGTTTTCCAACCTGCTTATATTGGCAATTGGAGGTTTGTCTCGATTGTGTTATGTTCTACTTAATGAAAAATGGTATTTTTTCGTCAAAAAAATTACATATTATAAACCAACCAAACAAATTCTATATGTCTGCTCTTAGATCAGGATATGGGAATTGAAAATATTCACTAACAATATTTTCATTAACTCCGTAATGAATTTTATTTTTTGATTGATTATTTTTTATTGATAATTATACACCAAATAATGTATAAAATATTTGAGAGTATATTTAGTATTTTGAATAATTCAAATATATTGTCAAGTCAATTTGTTTGTATATTAATTATTGCATAACTAAAAAATATCGATAAGTAAAATGTTAAATGTAATTGGTTTAAAATTCAATTTAAAATTTTATTTGGTTGAATCTAGCTCTTTTTTTTATAATTGATTAATTTAAAAGTTTGTAGAAAACGTGTATTTATAAGTGTGGTAAAAACTTTTCAATTTTTAAAATTTATAATTCAATAATAATAGATTTATTCAAATTTGACTGCACCTTATGATTCTAGATCGAGAATCTGAGATATTAAAACAATATATTGTATAACATAGATAAAATAGACTCATATATTATAATAACACATTTGTATTAAAATTAATTATAAATATTCTATTTCAGAAAATGGCTCTATACATAGAGAGGGGCGCAAAGAACAATGTGCCAGTATATAATAATGTAATTGTGATTGACTTTAAATCAAAAATCGTGATTAATTAGTTAACAATTATTTATGAAAATTAATTCTTAATATATAACTATATATTATAGTATAATTTTGATTGACTTTAAATTAAAAGATTGATAAGTTAATAAATATTTAATCACTTTAGAAAATATTTAATTTGTGCATGTACTAAATAAAATAAATTTTGTATTTCAATTTTTTTTTAAGTAACCACGATAAGTAAATTAGGATGAGAATGATATGGTTAATTTAATTTTAGTGGTAAATTTTGATTGACTCTTATATATATTTATGAAAATTAATTTGTGACCGATAACAATGTAATTATGATTAATTGTAAATCAAAAGAGTGAAAAATTAATATTGTGAAAATCGTTTAATAATATATCTTTGTATAATCCTGATTGATTTTAATTTAGAATGTTAATTTATTATAATTGTTTTTTGACATTAAAAAATATGTAATACATTTATATGTCAAATCAGGTAACTACCATATTTAAAATAAAATTGTTAAGTAACCATGGTTAGTATAATAGGATGAAAATGGTAAATAAAGAAAGTTTTTAATATAATATGATTGGTCTAAAATTTAGTAATGAGCTCTGATTGGTACTAAAATAATTTACAATTTTTTGATGGGCTAACTACATCTAACTATTTAACTAGGTAGATTTATATGTATGAACTAGCGTTCTACCCGTACTACGCACCGACAAATAATTTTTTTAATTAATTAATAAAAATATATTATTTTGTTATTATTTAGAAAAAAAGATAATTTAATTAGAATGTAAATTAACTTAAGTATAAAATTGCGTATCCATTAGTTCATTCCAATTGCATTAATATTAATATTATCAACCAATTACCAAAATATTTACCATCCCGCAAAAAAGTTCAAAACCTCTCTTTATTGTTTTTTTTTCTTTTTTATTGAGAATATTTCTACCAAATTAATAAACTTTTTACCCATATTTTGGATTTTGTTCTTTTTGGAATTCGGTATATTTAAATATTCAGCATCATGGATCCTTAGAATATTTATTATATTAGTTCATTGAAATATTTGTATGGATCGCGGTCAATTTTTCTAATACATAATAAAAATTCACATATACTATTTTCTCACAACCACAATGAATCATTAGATTGACTCCAAAAAAAGTTTACATGTTTCACCAATATGAGAAAGGATCTCTATTGTATAAGATCCACGAAACGAATGTAGTTATGATAAAGGAAACTCTCCAACTAATCTAATTTGCTATGTTTTCGTTCAATATTATTTTTACAAATTATATATTATTTTATTAATGAACTAATATACTATAGTAAATAAATATTATCAACCAATCAAACAAATCTAACATTTTGCATCGTTAGTGTAAGGTATGACTTGTCACCTGTCAGCTTCTTCTTGCTTATGCCAAAAGGCCAGGCTAAATTGGAGCCTAAAGGGGGAGAAAAATACCAAATTCTTCCATAAGGTAATTCTACGGCGCAGAAGTAATAACAGGATCTCGAGAATTCAATTGGGTGAAGCTTTTCTACAAGATCCTAAAGAAATCAAGGATGCCTTCTTTTCACACTTCGAATCCTTTTTGAGCAGAATACAATGCTTGTGGAGTCTTCAGAATTGGAAGGTTAGCTCTACAGAAGTTAACTGAGTTTGATAGAGTACAATTGTGCAAGGATTTTAATATAGAGGAAATTGAATGGGCTCTAAAAGAAACCGATTCAACTAAAGCTCCTGGTCCAGATGGACTCAATGCAGGTGTCTTGAAAGCGGTGTGGGCATCTATCAAACAGGATGTTCTGGGATTGTTTTCAAAAATTTCATGCCACTGGTGTCATTCCGAGAGGTACTAACTCTTCATTTATTTCACTAATTCCAAAGAAGAGTGATGCAAGAAAGGCTTCGGACTACCGTCCTATTAGTCTTATGAATGTGCCGATGAAGCTGCTAACTAAAGTGTTAGCGATCAGACTAAAAAAGGTCATGAATTACTTGGTATCCTCAAATGAGTCAGCTTATATTCAGGGTCGTCAGATTTCTGATATCATCTTGGTGGCTAACGAGGTTTGTTCTTCCTTACAAGCTAGTAAATGTAAGGGACTGATTTTTAAAATAGATTTTGAGAATGCTTTTGACAGTATTGACTAGAGTTTTCTATTCGATACTGTTGTAGCTATGAATTTTGATTCCAAATGGGTTTTGTGGTTAAAGTCCATCTTTCATTCCTCCTCCATATCGGTACTCGTTAATGGCTCTCCTACAGATGAATTCCACCCTAATCGAGGCCTTAGACAAGGAGACCCATTGTCTCCACTCTTATTTAACTTGGTTGGAGAGGTCCTATCTGCTTTGCTATCGAAGGCTAGATTGCAAGGTGTTTTCTCAGGAATTACTCTTCCCAAGTGTGATATGGAATTAACTCACTTATAGTATGCGGATGACGTAGTTCTCTTCTAAAAGAATGATGATGATTCTGTGAAAGGGGTGAAAAAGGTACTCAAGTGCTTTGAGTTGTTGTTCGGGCTGAAAATAAACTATTACAAGAGTGATCTATTCGGCTATAGTGATGATGAAGCCACAATGGAAAGGTTGTCAAACTTCCTTGGTTGCAAAGTAGGGCGTGGCCCAATTAACTATTTGGGTGCAACATTGGGGGCCTCTCCAAATAAAACTTCCTACTGGGATCCTCTAATTCTTAGAGTAAAAAATAAGTTGAAGCAATGGGATTCAGAAGGTGTTTCTATGGCTGGAAGACTGATTTTGCTAAAAGTATCAATAGACAGTATGCCCCTATACTGGTTCAATCTTTTCCGCATCCCAGTGGCTGTTCTAAACAATTTGGAAAAAATTAGAAGGCAGTTTCTATGGGGACATACTGAAAAAGATGGAATTATATCGAAAAAATTCCATTCTCTGGGTTGGAATAAAATCTGCAATAGAAAAGAGATTGGATGTTTAGGAATTTTATCTCTCAAGGACAAAAACTTATCTTGCCTAGCGAAGTGGTGGTGGAGATGTTACTTTGAAAGATCTAGTTTGTGGAACAAGATTTTGGCTCAAAAGTATGGCCATAATGTCAATTATGACATGCCATCTCTCAATCTCAATGTTGCAAGTTCACCTGTGGTGAAGAGTTTCGTGAACATCAATCTAGTAGCTAATATGGCAAATTTGTTGGCCAAACACAACTTTGCATGGAAAGTTGGCAATGGAGAGGCAATTTTCTTTTGGGAAGACTGCTGGCATCACTCTGGTCCACTCTTAAATAGCTTACCAAACCTATACAGAATCTCGAGCCTAAAACACTCGACAATCAAGTCATTTGTGGATCACTGGCGAACAAATTCAGGCAGTACTAACTTGCTATGGTCAAGAAATCTTCTCAACAAGGACATGGAAAATATGGATCGACTTAGTAGGATAGTGGACTCTATAAATCTATAGCAGGGACAAGATCTTCTTCTTTGGAAACCTGAGAAGGGATTGTTCTCAACAAAGCTTTTGGGCGATGCCTTGCAAAGGAACTCTAGTTTGGATATAAACCAGAATTCCATTTGAGGGATCATCTGGAAGTCTAAAATACAGCCAACACTTTCAATTTTTTTGTGGAAAATCCAGTGGAATGTGCTTACTACAAAGCAGTTCCTAAATTTGAGGATCCCCTATATCACTCTTTTTTATGTTTGGTGTACACTGAAGATTGAATCACTATGTCTCCTATTCTGGGAGTGTGATCTAGCAATCTGGGCTTGGGAGTATGTGGGTAAGTTGTGGAATGTCTCGAGAGCACTTGCATCTTTGGGAAGCTTTTCTCTTTGGTCTCTTTTCAAAATTCAAACTGGGGATAATGTTGTCAAGATTTGGAGATTGGTGGTTTCTACCACATTATGGACTATTTGGTTGTCCAGAAATGAAGTTACTTTCTCTGGGATAAGAATTACAAGGTCAACTTTGGCGTATCTAATCTCTCTCGTGTAAGTGAGTGGGGCAAAGCGACATGTATTCTGCCCTTCGGTTCTGATCCATTGTGGAAAGTTAATCCCCATGGAGTCATTGCTGTGTACTTTAACAAAATTGAGAAAAAAATTTTGGAAGAACAAATTCCTTGCTTTTGACCTGGTGTGTGCAGTGGATGGTGCCTGGGGTCCAAAATTTCTTAACAACTACAGTGGTGGCATTGGTGGTTCCATTTTTAACAACCAGGGTTTAGTGATTTACACCTTTTCAGGTCCTTGATCTGCAAATAGCAGCCTAGAAGCAGAAATTATAGCTATCATGCATGTTGCTCAAGTGTTAAATAAAAAGGAGTTGAAATCTTGTAGAGCTACGATTTGCTCAGATTCTATTGAAGCTATAAACTTCTTTAGAGATGGCTGTGATTGGCAAAATTAAACATAGATTGGATTACCTAGTTGATATGAGTTCTTTCAATCTAGACTTTATGAAATTATCCTCTGCACTTTGTTACGTAGAGAGAGAGTTGAATCACAACGCAGATAACCTGGCAAAAAAAAGGTTGACAAGGCCTCTTCTTTCTAGCCATTGGGATGGATCTAAAATATTATCCTCCAGATGATGGGCTGGGTTTTTAGTGAGTTTCATTTGGGCCGAGTATGTTTTGCTTCTTGAAATATCTGAATTTCAGTTTGGACTGGGCCTTTCTCAGTGGTCTTTAGACTTTGACACAATCCTTCTCTAATTGTCCCTCAATTATTACGTATTCTTCAATACATTTCTTTTCTCTGTTTGTAACATTTTATTATGTTGCATGGTCTGTTTTCACTTGGAGATTGCTTCGTTGGTAGTGCCCCTTTTTAATTTTCCCAGTCTCCAGTGCATACTACCAAGGAAACGCATGGAGCTCTTTTCCAGTTGTAGCTATATCATGACTACATGCAGCCATTATTTTTCTTGGAAATACGCTCTTTTCTCATGTTTAAAATTTGGGTGCAGGTCTGATTCCCTCTTCTCTTCTTATAACGTCTTCCTTTTCTCCCCTTCTCTTTTCATCTCCTTCTCTCTCTACTTCTTCTTTTCTTCAATGGAGAATATCTGGGCTCCACCAGAAGATTGGTTTGTGAAAGTCAATGTTCACTATGTCTCTTTGGAAATTCCTTTGGTCAATGGAAACAATAACGGGGTTGGCGTTCTCATAAGGACTCAGAAGGGAGTAAGATTTAGGGTGCCATGGGTCCTTTGCATGGTGTGACTGAACTCCAAGCATTGTTATGGGGGGTTCAAGCAGCTCTGGTACAGTGCCATCTTTTGGGTCGCTTCAAAGTCCATATTAAAACTACGCACAGGGGAGTGTATGATACAATACGTCATCAAGAGGATCAAATTGTAGCTGAGGATATCTTAGAAGTGGTTAAGCAATTTAACACCCTGTACGCAAATAACTTTGTGGAAGGTTTAACTCATTGGAGGGCATCACTCATTCCAAATGGTATGAATGGAACAACGGCTTACATGGCTACGTTTGGTATGCATAATATGGTAAACTTTGTCACTGCTTATGGGACTTTTGGTGAACTGAAAAACTTCCTCAACAGAGACATGGGCTTGTATCTACCTTTTGAAATAGAGGATGATTTTGGTCTCGGTGAGGTAATTGATGCTTCCCCTCCTCCCTCCCTAACTTGCATGATGAATTTGTTGATCATGATCTAGATATGGATATGCATGCATATAATTTTGCTCCTGTGAACAGAGGTGTGGTAGTCAGTCGTAATAACCTTGCTGATCTTTCAAACTATCATAACTCCCCACCTATCAACATAGATGTTCAGGATCCTACTCAAAACATTACGGTTAATGTTAATTTCAACTTCTATCTTAATGTCAATGTTAATGTGAATGGTGGGGTTCCTGAAAATTGTGATGAGGTGTTCCCTCAAGAGGAAAGTACACAGAGTTATCAAGGGGTTGATGTGGCCAGTTTGAAGACTAGTTCGAAGGGGAAAACAAAAGTTCTTACTCAATACGCTTTTAATGAAGACGGGCTACTAAGCAAGGAGGCTATCAACATTATCGATAGTGGGCGTCTGTTATCAGTTTCAAAATGCTTTGGTAAGCAGTGATTGACTTAGAAGAAGAGATTTTTGATGGGATATATGCCAAGGATATCTTGGACTGTGCTATTCGTGGATCCTTGGATAGTGTTTTGGGCACTGTTCGCAACTCAAAGGTCAAGGCCAAAGGGATCAGAATCAAAGATGCAGATGTTAAGGTTGTAAAGTTTACTGCTGATGTTGTCTCATCTCAGGAAGAGTTTATGGAATTAGACGAAGCTCTTATGGAATGGGCTCTATTTGAACAAGCCTCTATGGGACTATTGGGCAAGTAGTTGATACTTGGTGGGCTTATCTCGGTTTCTAGTAGTGCTGATAGGTCTTGTTGATTTTGGTTAATTTATGTTCTAAGTTTGTTTTCTTAGCCTGTTTAGATGTTTTAAGTCTTTGCAGTGGTGTGATGTATTTGGAACTTAAGGCTTGGCCTACTGTTAAAGTTTATGGTGATTGCCTTTAGTTTAGAGTTTATGGTGGTTGCCATTAGTTTATTTGTAATGACAACTTAAAATGTGTATTTTCAGTTTGGGAGTTTGTATATTGGATTTTTTATTCTTTTCTATTAAAACATTGTATATTAAATTTTAGTATTTTTTACTCGTAAAATAAGCCATTTGAAAATGACCATCACCTATTTTTTTTTCTATTTGACTAACTTGTTAAAACAAAATAATGTCTATAAAACTAAAATCAAGTGTGTAATATATAAACACATAATCACATTATTATATATGTGTCCTTGCAATTTCATTATCGCGTTAAATAACATGAAATTCATTTTCCTTTAACAATGAATACATTTTTCTTATAAATATTAGAAGAAAGCGCTTACGTAGCCCTGACAAATCGTTTGTGTTGTGTATAAAAATCATTAATATTTATAATTTCATGTGTATCGACCTTTTTAGTTATCAATATTAATGATTTTTATAGTATAGATAAAATTTTGTACCTTATGATTTTAGATTGACAATTTGAAATATTAAAATATGATATAGTATTAGATTAAATTTATTCATGTATTAGTATAAATATTTTTAATAAAATAATCATAGTTGTTGTGGAACAAAAAGTAAGGTTATCGAATTGCGGCTAGGGTTCGTGAGCTTCGTGCTTTAATGGCTGCGCTTGTGTTACCGTGACCTAATTCGGGTCTTCACAAGATGCCTACGTATCTCGAAGTTGAGAATCAAGCCAAAAAACGTAGTTCTGAGATGAGGGGTCTGGCCCTTTATATAGGCTGTAGGAGCCTCAGAATCGTAGTAGGGTTTGGAGACTTGGTGGACAAGTCACCGTTATTGAGGAAGGTTCTGACTCCTTCCATCATTTTGTTTCTCGAATCTCCAACTGTCCGATTAATTCTTTATAACGTACTCTATTTTTTTTTTGACAAATAGGCGAGCAGCCGTTGACGTTTTCCTAGATTTTACGCAGACCTCTATGAGATAAATAGTCTTTTTTGTGCAATTCCAAATGTGAAGTAAGTCTCCGTATCCTATTGGTGAAACTCACTACTTTTATAGGAATTAGTTTCCATGTTGAATTAGGTGCCTTGGAGGCTACACAATATCCCTGGGATATTCCAGAACGTTCCTGGTTTCTAGAACGTTCCTGTTTTGTGGATCAGGCCCGTGTTATAAACAAGCTTATACCGGGCGTCCCCGGTTTGGGCTGTTCTTTTGGGCTTAACCACCAACCACGAATTTAATGCCCAGCTAGGGTTTCGGGCCTCGTTTATGAACCAATAAATACTATATTAATTATGTCTTTAGGGATTATTTTTCACCCATATCGGCCCTACCAGGGTATCGTCTTACAATGAAGTGTGGAGCGACCTACACATTCATAACGACTAAGATTCTCTCCTAAGTTAATACTTAAGAAAGTTAAACGTTCCTTGACCTCTCGAACCTTTTTCTTAAGATTTCTGTGCCCTTCGGGAATAGGATTAGTGTCGCTTCGAGCTCATAGACAATAATCCAAGTGCAATTCGTGCATAGGATCCTTTATCATAGATTCATTAATGATTTATTTCCCTCAACTTTTCTAAGTTAGGGTTAATATCAGACGGTCATTGCTCATAAGCCTTAATAAGGGCTAATTTTTCAGCAAAAGACACTAATTCAGCCCTAATCGAGGCTAAACAACCCTAAACGGGGCTACAAAGGCCTTAACCGAGGCTAACTAATTCATATTTAATGTGATTACTACTAGGATATCCACCCTTAACCTTGAGATAGGTTAATTTTAGAGTTAGAGTCCTTAAACGTCGATAATCGAGGTTAATCATCCCTAATTGCGATTAGCGAAACCCTAATCCCAAATTTTGGAGTCAAGCCAATCTAATAGAGATTCTTATAACCTCATGGTTGTAGAAAGAATCACGTAAAAATTCTCATTTTTGAGTTGTCTAGGCAAGAAATACGGCCTTCTGGGCAAGGTGTTTCAAACACCTTCCTGATTTCAAACACCCTCCTGGTTTCAAACACCCCTGGCATTTCTAAACTCAAATTTTGAAGTTGAGTTTATATGATAGGGATTCTTATAATCTCCTGGTATGAGCAAGAATCACATGAAAATATGCATTTTTGAACGTTTTAGAGGCGAAATACCTCATTCTGAGCTGGTTTTCAAACCAGACCTTGTTTCAAACACCTTCCTTATATCAACTTCTTGAAACCACTGAGAGACCTACCTAGGCTTGTAGAGAACCTTGCAAGGTTTCCAAATCCAAAATTTGAGCACAAACGGAGCATTTTTGAGCGTTCTGGAGGGTCATGAAACCACCTAGGAGGTCCAGGTGTTCAAAACACCTGACCAAGGTAGCCTGGTCGGCCTACTCTGGTCGGCCATTCGGCCAAGGGGACCTGGTCGGCCACCCCTGGTCGGCTGGGCCCCATGAATATTTTTGGCCAAATTTTGACTAGTTGACTTTGACCGTTGACTTTTAACCTTTACTTTGACCAAAGCCAAAACTTATTTTAAACTCCCCTCCTTGTTTCTAGAGTGAGTTTACAACACCTTGGTTGATTTTGTGATCCTTAATCACAAACAACCTTCTTCTTAGTTTTTAGGACCTTCTTGGTTTTAACTTGTTCTTGAACTCTTAGTTTCAAACAACCTTGGGCTATACTATGGCCCTTGGCTTGCTGACACCCTTTCATACTTACAATAGGGTATTTTAAACAACCTTGGCCTTGCCCCCCTTTGCCATGGAGGTCTTTGTTCCTTTATTAGTTTGTATAGGGATTTCTCTTGTTTTCAACACCTGACTTCAAGTCTAGGGTGCTATGGTCAGTTTTTATCCTTGATTTCATACTCAAGGACTTTAAAACTCCTACCTAGTTTGTAAGACCGTGCCTTGGCTTGATTTTATTCAACGGTTCCTGACTTTCAGGCCTTGAATTCAATCAACAAGCTTAATTCAGGGCATACAACCTCGTTGGCCATCTGGGCTTATATTTTGTGCAGGGTTTCAAAACTCCCACCATATTTCTTAGAGTATATCTTCCATATTTCTATAAAGTATTAGCTTTTTAGCTAATCTTTCTATTTAGTGCCTTAATCATGGATTTTTGGCTTAATCCTCTGTTTAGGCTCAATTAAGCATAAGTTAGTTTAACCTATTAGGTTGTTAACTATGTTGCTGCTCCAGCCTGCATTTCCATTCGTTTCTTTCGTTTATTTTCACGAATTAGATCGTTTATTTGACCCAATTTCGAATTCACAACGCCTTTTTCCTGCTGTTTTCGGCTATTTAACCTGTAAACGCGGGTCGTTGGAAAGATGACCGGCTATGATGGGTCCCCCATTTCCTTATAAAAGAGTAGGAAGTCATTCTTCACATTTCCTTCTTCTCTCAAAGAAAATTTCTCTCTGAAGATCTCTCAAGATTCAAGCACCTCTCTCAATTTCAGACAAACCTGACGGCAAGTGAAGGTGGTCAGAGCACCGTAGTTCCTTCCAAGGGCCTTCTCCAAGCAATCAACAGGAGGACCAAAGACAAGAATAGGAAAGGAAAGATGTTTCCTCCTCGTTACCAGTTAACTTTACCCCAACTCTTAGATGAGCCCGGGGACGTGTTTCCAAACAATGCGGAATTTGATTCTTTCATATTCCCTAGCACTTTAGGCGTAGGAGATATTAACGACCTACTGAAATATGAATTTCCTTCTGGTTTGAGACTCAGAATCCCTTCACCGGGAGATAGGACTTGTAATTGGCACCCTGAAAATTTATATGTATACAAAGGGGCTATCACAACTGGCCTTAGGTTTCCGGTTCACCCTTGGCTTCTTAGGTTACTAGCTGAAGTTAAAATCAACCCGTGCCAACTATATCCTAACTCCTGGAAATTTATCTTCATTTTTATGGTTGAATGCATTAAGGGAAGCGTCCGCCTTAGCATTCCTTTATTTAGACATTTGTTTGCTTTCAAAAATAGCCCTGTTACTAGGAAAGGATGGGTGAGCATCCAACATCGTACAAAGTCCCGAATGATTATCAATGCTGCCTCCGTGCCTGACTCATGCCACAATTGGAGGCATGAATTTTTCATCCTTAGATGGAAAGGAGGAGACTGGGGTGAATTTTTCAGGTCTAAATTCAATCACGTGAACGATGAGGGTGTTAGTGAGCTGCAGCTCTCAAGTGAAGAAGTAGCCAATCGGGATTGGCTTATTTCAACCTTTCAAAATGCTCACTACCGCGAAGTTGTGACTGAGCATAACTTGATAGAGACCGGGCTTAGTAGTATCCCTCCCGAGGGTAATTCTTACTTTAACTCCTTTATTCTCATCATACTTGTTCTTATTCCAACATTGTTTTCTTTGTCGTTTCTTGTAGTTGCTGAGGAGATTGACATCCTGCCGGGTCATGCTCCTCAAATTACTAAAAGGATGATTAAAAAGGTTGAGAAAGAAGCCAACCTTGACGACGTTCCAGTTCCTGAATTCCTTCAGCATTGCTCAAAAGCTGGGAAAAGGAGTATGAAAACTGCATTTATGCCTGAGTGGGGGATATGCGAGCAGGACGCTATCCGAGATAGCCATCTTCTTGCTCAGGAATGGTCTCGGAATGCCATAGCCCCGGTTGACAAGGTTCATTTTGCAACAACAACGGACCTTGGGGAAAATGAAAGCTTGGGGGCATTTCACGCCTATAACGTAAGCTTATCTCCTCTTCCTTTTTTTTTACTCTTGCTAGATATTGACCATCATGGTTTAACATAACTTTTTTATGGTGTTTTATTCTTGTAGCTGAATGCTCATTTCCAGAACGCTATCCAGCTTGGGAAATCATATTAGGATAAGGAAAGAACTGCCCTCAAGGCTGCGGAGAAGCATAAGAAAGAATCTCAAGAATGGAAGGCTAAGTACTTCACCTCCGAAGACCAACTCTCATCCCTTAGGGAAAAATATGCAGCCTTGGAGAATAGAACCCAGAACAACGAGGATTCCATCATCCAGAACTACTAATATGCAGCCTTGGAGAATAGAACCCAGAACAACGAGGATTCCATCATCCAGAACTACTTGGGATCGGATACATTCCTTGCCTTCATTGACGAACATGACAGGGAGGTCCAACTGGACAGCATGACTATAGGTTGGGAAAAAGCTGTGAATAAGATTAGCCATGACCATAAAGGGGTCATTTCTCCTTCCTTTTATCCAAGTCCTTGGAAGGTGACTGATGTTTATGACCTTGTTGAGGGTGCTGGAACTTCCTCTCATGCATACATGCGTGCTTCAGGCTCTGGGGCTAAGGCCACTCCCCAACACTCAGGATCTAGTTCTGGGAGGCACCCTTCAAAATCCCGTGGGAAGGATCAGAGTGGCAGTTCAGAAAGCCCTTTAGCTGGCTAAATTCGCGAGCCCAGATCGGTGAGTGTTACCAGTTCCTCAACTTCGACTTCCAAGAGCAAGGAAGAAGGTGAGATGGGGTCATCCAGTGAAGAAGAAGTCCCTGTTCAGGTTGCTCCTCCGAAAACCAAGAAACGGTTGGTGAAGACTGCTTTTGTCAAGAAGTGATTATCTTTTGAGCCTTGCATGGCTTACGTTTGCCTCATGTGGCTCTTATTCAGTTCTCGTTTTATCCTGACTTTGCACATGGTCCTTCACAGACTTATATTTTTATTCGGTGTTGTGTGTAACTTATAACTCTGTCCCCTAGGGGTATATTATCTACGTGCTTGTTTCCTTTAATTCATACGTTCTTTTTTTTACGGTACTTGGTCATCCTAGACTAACACACATCAGGTGTTTGGTACATCATTAAAATCGCAGAAACGTAGAATGGAAAACAAACTTGTATTAATAACGTGAAATGGGCTCTGCCCTTACATAAAATGATAAGTTCTACTATGAGCAACATGCTCTGCAATGGTTTTATATAAACCTTATTTCTATTTCTATTAGATAGGCAAAAAGCTAAGTCCTTACTAGGAGAGCTTAAACATAATAAATCTTGAGATTCGAGGCATGCCAAGTACGAGGCACCTCACTTCCATCCAAGGTTTCCAACTTGTAAGAACCTCTTCCCAACGTTTTGCTACCTCTATACGGCCCTTCCCAATTAGGGGCTAACTTGCCTACTGTCCAACTCCAGATGCTTCTATCTTCCTTAAAACCAAGTCACCTTATTTAAAGAACCTTTATTTAACCCTATGGTTGTAATAAAAAGATGCCCTCTTCTGGTGCTCTACATTGCGGGCATTCGCTTCATCCCTGACTTCATCAATTAAATCAAGGGCAAACCTCATGCCTTCCTCATTGGTTTCTTACTCATATGCTTCCACCCTTGGAGACGCATGAGAGATCTCCACGGGCACTACTGCCTCTGCTCCATAGGCTAGCAAAAACGGGGTAGCTCCTATTGTCACTTTACAAGTGGTACGATATGCCCATAGAATAGGCAGCAGCTCATCCACCCACGCGTTTCTTGAACGTTCGACCCTTTTCTTAAGTCCATCAAGGATAATCCGATTCGCTACCTCATCTTGCCCATTAGCCTGAGGGTGAGCTACTGAAGTGAAGCGAAGTTCGATGGTGTTCTCCTCATAATACTTCTTAAACTCCTCATTGTTGAATTGGCTCCCATTATCCGTCACAAGGATTCGTGGGATACCGTATTTGCAAATTAAGTTCTCCCAGAAGAATTGGGCAACTTGTTGGGTGGTTATCTTAGCTAATGGCTTAGCTTCAATCCACTTGGTAAAATAGTCGATGGCCACTATCAAGAACTTCCTTTGTGCTGAAGCTACAGGGAAAGGACCTAGAATGTCCTGAAGGAATTTATGACTGTTGCGGAAGTGTAAATCACATTTACTTGCATAAAAACCTAATTAATCATGTATATAGATTTAAAAATTGTATGAACACAAGAAAAATACCTTGATAGCTTTCCTGGGATTGTTATGAACGTGTCTATGATTTCCAGCAATCACCCCTCAAGTGTGGAGTGCTCTAATGGTATCCACCAAGATCAAATATCATATAGTAGATTAAGAACAATTGAGAAAATTAATTAAATGGTTTGGAATGATTTTGATGAACTTCAAAAGCTCTCCATGATCTTCTAAACCTCCTGGGATGTTTTTTGTGTTGTGTGTTTGTGATGTCCTCCAACTCTTGGATATGTTTGATATTTAAAGAAATAAAGTCTTTACTTTATCTAATTAAATAATCATTTAATAATTAAAACCCTTTTAATTATTAATCCCATTCTGAAAATAATTCTCTCATAAAATTTATTTTCTCAAACTAAATTTTGTAATTAATAATTATTAAGAACTTTTCTTAATTTATTTATAATCTATTAAATCTCATTTAATAAATTATAAATAATTGCTAATTAATTATTTATTCAATAAATAAATAATTCATAGCCATTATTAATTATTCTCATCATCTATAAATATTTAACCTTTTTATGGTGTGACCCTTTAGGTTCAATATTAAGCCGGCAGTAGAAATAAATAATAATAAACTATTTATTATTACTTATACGAATTACTAATTAATTCGTTAAATATAATTACATAAGTAATTAATATTTATTCTACATCGTGAGTGATACTTTTGAATATATCGCGACTATCCGGATAATATGAATTCATTGCTTAGAATATATAAAACCTATTCAGCAAATGGTTACCGTACAATCAATTCCTTCTACCCGACAATATCCCGATTAAATACAAGGCATGGATCGCGTGTCAAGCCTATTTAATTTAATCATATAATTTCTTATACATTATGTCTAGTTCATTTGAATTAGAAACTCTTTCTAACTTCAATTACTCTGGCCAGAGATTCCAGAACTAACATAGTAAGAACATCATAGGATATTCACTTTCTTTTACTGAAAGGGGGTAGATTCTTTATCGATCGTTAACTATCTTCATATACAAATTCCTATACCCGGAATAGAACTAATGATTGTCCCTTGAGGACTTAGAACTAAACCAAAACATAGTTCATTGTATATAAGATTACTTTAACGGTCTCAAGTCTAAGGACACTTGTACCACCATCAACTTATGAACAACTATTAACACGTGAGTAAACTCCATTAGTCGTTCATTTGATCAAGTCACGTTCAGTGAACTTATTCTCCAATAAGCACCTACATACTAGCTATAGTGTCACCACACGAATGTCTATGAGAACAGACATCCTTCCGAGGAAACAAGCATAGTATGTACCGATCTTTACGGATTGACTAACTCCCAATTAGTTATCCTACGATCGGGAACTATTTAAGTTTAGTGTTATCATCTTCTAGATCTCATTATTATAATCTCATTATAATTCTAGAAGGCAAAATACTATCAAACTCCCACTTGTACTAAAGCCAATCACTCTGGTATCTTATACCCATCTTATCTCTATGTCGATCAAAGTGAGCCTGAGACAATGCCTTAGTAAATTGGTCCGCTATGTTGTTATGTGTGTCAATTCTTACGATGTTGACATCCCCTCTTTCTATGATCTCTCGAATCAGATGAAAGCGCCGCAACACGTGTTTGGAATTCTATTGAGATCTTGGTTCCTTAGCTTGAGCTATCGCAGCGTTGTTATCACAATACAACACTATAGGATCCTCAATGCTGGGAACTACTCCCAAATCAGAAACAAATTTCCTCATCCAGGCAGCTTCCTTTGCAGCTTCACATGCAGCTATATATTCCGCTTCCGCTGTGGAGTCAGCCGTTGTAGGCTGTTTGGAACTCTTCCAACTAATCGCTCCCCCATTTAGAGTAAATACATACCCTGACTGGGATCTGCTACCATCGCCTTCTGATTGAAAACTAGAGTCAGTATAACCCTCAATTTTCAATTCAGATCCACCAAAAACAAGAAAAACATCTTTAGTCCTTCTCAAGTACTTCAATATGTTCTTCACTGCTTTCCAGTGTTCTTCACCTGGGTTAGACTGATATCTGCTCGTCACACTAAGTGAATGAGCAACATCAGCTCTAGTACATAACATCGCATACATGATGGATCCTATTGCCGAGGCATAAGGAATCCTACTCATGCGCACCCTTTCCTCATATGTCTTTGGAGACATCTTCTCGGAAAGAGTAATCCCATGACTAATAGGAATGAGACCTCTTTTCGAGTTCTCCATGCTAAACCTTTTTAGCACTTTATCGATGTATGTACCTTGGGATAGGCCAATCGTTCGATTAGATCTATCTCTATAGATCTTCATCCCTAAAATATAGGATGCCTCTCCCAAGTCCTTCATAGTGAAGTTCTTTGATAGCCAGACCTTGACTGATTGTAACATCGGTATATCATTTCCTATTATAAGTATGTCATCCACATACAATATAAGAAATGTTACCGCGCTCCCACTAACCTTCTTGTAAACACATGGTTCATCTAAGTTTTTGATAAAATCAAACTCTTTGATTGTCTCATCAAAACGGATGTTCCATCTTCGAGAAGCTTGCTTCAAACCATATATGGATCGAAGCAGTCTACATATTAGATTTTCGTTTCCACTGGAAACAAAACCCTCTGGCTGTGTCATATACACTTCCTCTTCAAGTTTCCCATTGAGGAAGGCCGTCATTACGTCCATTTGCCAGATCTCGTAATCATAGTAGGCTGCAATCGCAAGCAAAATCCTAATGGATTTGAGCAAGGCTACAGGCGAAAAGGTTTCATCAAAGTCAATCCCTTGTCTTTGTTTGAATCCTTTTGCCACAAGCCTGGCCTTATAGGTCTCCACCTGGCCATCTGCTCCTAACTTTCGTTTGTATATCCATTTGCACCCAATGGGTTTAACTCCTTCAGGTGCCTCAACCAAAGTCCACACTTGGTTTATATACATCGAGTCCATTTCGGATTTCATGGCATCCTGCCATTTCTCTGAGTCATTACAACTCACAGCCTCTTCATAAGTCATAGGGTCCTCATCATCAACAAATGACAAATCATCATCATTTTCAATGACAAGCCCGTAATATCTTTCGATTGGGCGGGACACTCTCTCTGACTTACGTAAAGGTTGTTTTACAAAAGGTTGTTCTTTCTGAACAGGTACTTCTTCTCTAATCGTTGCATTTTGTGGTTCTTGAACTTCATCAAGTTCAATATTTCTCCCACTGTTTCTATCAAGGAGGAACTGTTCCTCTAAGAAGTGTGCGTGTCTAGAAACAAATATCCTTTGATCAGAAGGATAATAGAAATAATATCCATGACCTTCTTTAGGATATCCCACAAAACTGCATTTCACGGATCTAGGTTCCAACTTATCATGTTCAACTTTCTTGACATAAGCTGGACACCCCCAAACCTTAACATGTTTAAGACCTGGTTTCTTCCCACTCCACATCTCATGTGGGGTCGTGAGAACCGATTTAGAAGGCACCTTGTTCAGTAAATACGCTAACGTCTCTAAAGCATAACCCCATAGTGATACTGGAAGATCAGTAAAGCTCATCATGGACCTCACCATATCTAATAGAGTACGATTCCTTCTCTCAGATACTCCATTTAATTGTGGAGTATAGGGAGGGGTCCATTGAGAAACTATACC
Organism: Saposhnikovia divaricata; assembly: GCA_036435485.1. Taxonomy (NCBI): domain Eukaryota; kingdom Viridiplantae; phylum Streptophyta; class Magnoliopsida; order Apiales; family Apiaceae; genus Saposhnikovia; species Saposhnikovia divaricata. The sequence goes on from CM071598.1 coordinate 87,077,896, forward strand.
ATTTTCTTTAAGATAACCTAAAAACTCTCTGCTTAAGTACTCACCTCCTCGATCTGATCGAAGAACTTTTATACTACGTGCGGTTTGTTTTTCTACTTCATTTCTATATTCCTTGAACTTTTCAAAAGCTTCGGATTTGTATTTCATAAGATATACATATCCTAACCTGGATCGATCATCCGTAAAAGTAATGAAGTATGAAAATCCTCCTCTAGCACTTGTTGACATTGGTCCACATACATCTGTGTGTACCAAGTCTAACAACCCCGCAGCTCTATCTCCATGTCCAGTAAATGGAGATTTAGTCATTTTAACCATGAGACAAGACTCGCATGTAGGATATGATTCAAAATCAAAATGTTCTAGTAACTTATCCTTATGTAATGTGCGAAGTCTGTTCTCACTAATATGACCTAGTCTGCAGTGCCATAAATAAGTTGGATTTTTATTATCTCCTTTTCTTTTATTATTAGGTTGTTCAATTTGAAACAAATTATGTTCTAAGTCACATATATACAAACCATTATGTAATGTACCGTATCCATAAGTAATATTATTTCTCTTAATTAAACATTTATTATTCTCAACAATAAATGTAAAACCATCCGAATCAAGTACAGGAATAGAAACAATATTTCTTACAATAGATGGTACATAATAACATTTATTCAACACGATAGTTTTGCCCGTAGGCATATGCAAAGGAAATGATCCTACAGCTGCAGCAGCAACTCTTGCTCCATTGCCCATCAATAGAATCACTTCATCTTCCCCCAGAGGTCTACTTTGCTTTAGTCCCTGCAACGAATTACAAATATGAGACCCACAAGCAGTATCCAATACCCAAGTAGAAATCTGACTTAAAGACATATTTAGTTCAATCATGAACATACCTGAATCTGAAGCGGTAATCTCATTGCCCTTCATATTCTTTAACTCTGCAAGGTAAACCTTGCAGTTCCTCTTCCAGTGTCCCACCTTGTTACAGTGGAAGCAAACTGCTTTGCTTTTCGGGTCAGCCTTTGGTGGAACAGGTTTATTCTCACCCTTTTTCTTATTCTTCGGCTTCCAGTTCCTCTTTCTCTTAGTAGAGGTACTGGCACCGATCATAAGAACAGAACCCCTTTTGGAGGGAAAATTCGCCTCAGCAGTTTTCAACATGTTGTGGAGCTCAGCTAAGCTGGCATCCAGCTTGTTCATGTGAAAGTTCATAACGAACTGCGAGAACGAATCCGGGAGTGACTGCAAGACTAAATCTTGGCATAACTCCCCATCCATGACAAAACCTAACTGCCCTAGATGCTCAATCAGATTGATCATCTTAAGCACATGGTCATTCACAGACGACCCTTCAGCCATTCTACATTAGAATAGCTCTTTCGATATATCATATCGAGCGGTTCTCCCTTGTACATCATAAAGCTCCTGTAGATGTATCAGAATGGTTGGAGCATCCATTTTCTCATGTTGCTTCTGTAACTCAGGTGTCATGGATGCTAGCATGACACATTGAGCAACATTAGCAGCATCTAACCATTCATTATACACTTCTCGTTCATGGAAAAGTGCATCATCAGAAGGAGGTACAGGTAAAGGCGAGTCAAGCACATAATCCTTCTTCTCAGCCCTGAGAACGATTCTCAGGTTTCGAAGCCAATCAGCATAATTGGGACCAGTCAATTTGTTCGCATCAAGTATGCTACGGAGTGATAGAGCAGAAGACATGATCTATAAATCTGAAATTTGTGAACACATAACAACATTAGTAGATATCCAATTTTATTATAACACCTTATGAATCGGGTCTTTATTCATAGGTGGCTCCCACAGTTTTATTAAAATTATACAACCCTCAAATGTATAACTTAAGCATTCTCAATGCATGTGAGAATAGGGATCCTACTTTCCATTATATAACCTCGGCTGTAGCACGAAACGCTGTGTAATGTTCCATAGGCAGATAACTCTTTATCAATTACATCTCATGTTATTCCCTAATTCCATTTAGCCTCTTGAATCATTGAATCACGGCTGTAGCACGTCTAAATTCTATATTCTAAGTCAAGTGAGACCCAACATCTCGTTAAATTAATAAGATCTCAATAGCCCACGGCTGTAGCACGTAACGACAATTGGATTCTAATTAATTATACGCATCTCATGTAATAGACAAGTAATTCCTATTTTTGAAAACGAAGCCCTCGGCTGTAGCACGAAACGACAAAGCTCAAAACTAAGAATCACTTTCTACCATGTTGGAAGGCTATGACCGACACAAGCCCGTTGTGACATTGGCCATTTAATTACTAGATATTAAATAACGAGGGATTTTATATTATTTAGGTTACGAAACGTTTTCGTTAAAACCTAAAGTCAAACATGAATTTTATATACGATATATAAAACTATATATATTATCTCATGGCATTTCTATGCACACATATATATAGGCAAACATGTTATATCATGTTAAACATTGTTAAACATCTATATGAAACAATATTAGTATTTTAAAGTATTTTAACATAATTAAAACAGGCTTTAAAACACTTCCGGAAGCTATAACCATTTTAAAATTAATTTTTAAAATTTATTTGACCACTCCATTAGATCCGTCTCGAAAAAACGAATCCAACGATATATTATACGCCTCAAACGGAGTTAAGGATCAACGGGAAAAGTCAAAATACGAATCAGGCCATTACTGTCACCTTTTGACCCTGTAACGCATTACCAGAATGCGTTACAGGCCAAAAATAACATATCACCTGTGTAACGCATTCAACAGACGCGTTACACAGTGATGACGTCATGCTGACGTCATGCTGACGTCAGCATCCGGCAACCCATGACCTGACCCGACCCATGACCGACCCGACCCGGCGCGTGAGCTGCACGCGCGGCGCGTGAGCCGCCAGCGCGTGAAGCCCACGCGCGTAGCCCAGTCGCGCGCAGTGCTTTGCTTTTACAGTCGACTGAAATTTTTATAAATATATATATATATATATATATATATATATATATATTATATATCTTCTGTCGGCCCGCTCTTTCCAGCCCACAGCCCAATAATACAATATTTTGGGCCCCCAATAATACTACCCATCTAGATATTTTTAGAAATAATATATATATCTATAAAACAGATTATTATTTATTAATTTCTAAACTCTTTAAAAATCAATAATAAATAATCTATCCATGGGAAAATTATGAAACTTTTTCTGGGACTTCTACAACACTTGTAGAAAATATATCAGTGATCAAAATTATTTTAAAAAATAATTTATTAATTAATTCGTAATTAATTTGATTATAGCCTCCTAGAACTTCAAAAATTCATAACTAATTCATACAAGCTTGAAAAATTCCGAAATTTTTTCTAGGATCTATATACATGCAACCTATGCTCTGATACCATTGAAGGAATTTATGACCGTTGCGGAAGTGTAAATCACATTTACTTACATAAAAACCTAATTAATCATGTATATAGATTTAACAATTGTATGAACACAAGAAAAATACCTTGATAGCTTTCCTGGGATTGTTATGAATGTGTCTATGATTTCCAGCAATCACCCCTCAAGTGTGGAGTGCTCTAATGGTATCCACCAAGATGAAATATCATATAGTAGATTAAGAACAATTGAGAAAATTAATTAAATGGTTTGGAATGATTTTGATGAACTTCAAAAGCTCTCCATGATCTTCTAAACCTCCTGGGATGTTTTTTGTGTTGTGTGTTTGTGATGTCCTCCAACTCTTGGATATGTTTGATATTTAAAGAAATAAAGTCTTTACTTTATCTAATTAAATAATCATTTAATAATTAAAACCCTTTTAATTATTAATCCCATTCTGAAAATAATTCTCTCATAAAATTTAATTTCTCAAACTAAATTTTTTAATTAATAATTATTAAGAACTTTTCTTAATTTATTTATAATCTATTAAATCTCATTTAATAAATTATAAATAATTGCTAATTAATTATTTATTCAATAAATAAATAATTCATAGCCATTATTAATTATTCTCATCATCTATAAATATTTAACCTTTTTATGGTGTGACCCTTTAGGTTCAATATTAAGCCGGTAGTAGAAATAAATAATAATAAACTATTTATTATTACTTATACGAATTACTAATTAATTCGTTAAATATAATTACATAAGTAATTAATATTTATTCTACATCGTGAGTGATACTTTTGAATATATCGCGACTATCCGGATAATATGAATTCATTGCTTAGAATATATAAAACCTATTCAGCAAATGGTTACCGTACAATCAATTCCTTCTACCCGACAATATCCCGATTAAATACAAGGCATGGATCGCGTGTCAAGCCTATTTAATTTAATCATATAATTTCTTATACATTATGTCTAGTTCATTTGAATTAGAAACTCTTTCTAACTTCAATTACTCTGGCCAGAGATTCCAGAACTAACATAGTAAGAACATCATAGGATATTCACTTTCTTTTACTGAAAGGGGTAGATTCTTTATCGATCGTTAACTATCTTCATATACAAATTCCTATACCCGGAATAGAACTAATGATTGTCCCTTGAGGACTTAGAACTAAACCAAAACATAGTTCATTGTATATAAGATTACTTTAACGGTCTCAAGTCTATGGACACTTGTACCACCATCAACTTATGAACAATTATTAACACGTGAGTAAACTCCATTAGTCGTTCATTTGATCAAGTCACGTTCAGTGAACTTATTCTCCAATAAGCACCTACATACTAGCTATAGTGTCACCACACGAATGTCTATGAGAACAGACATCCTTCCGAGGAAGCAAGCATAGTATGTACCGATCTTTACGGATTGACTAACTCCCAATTAGTTATCCTACGATCGGGAACTATTTAAGTTTAGTGTTATCTTCTTCTAGATCTCATTATTATAATCTCATTATAATTCTAGAAGCTTTACTCTAAACTATGGAACTTCTTATTTAAACACTTTAAATAGATAAAGCCCGTAATAAAAACAACAAGTCTTTTATTAATATAAATAAAATCAAATAAGATTACATGAAAGTATTTCCTAACCCATCACACATGATTGGGTTTAGGACAAAATACTATCATGTCCATCCCCCACATGGTAAACGGAATAGGAGAGTTAATCGACGTTAACATCTCTGGCGACTGCCTAAAAATCGGAGCGTGTTTCTGACACCTGTCACACTTCTTGACATAACTTTGAGCATCTACCAACATCTGTGGCCAATAAAACCCCAGACGGGTGATCTTATGGGCTAGGGCTCTGCCCCCCAAGTGTTGCCCACAGATCCCTTCATGAACTTCCTTTAATGCTTCTTCTGCCTCTTGGGGCCTCAAACACTTCAAGTACGGGATAACAAAAGACCTCTTGTAAAGGATGCCTTCAATCAAGACATATCTCAATGCTCTCACTGATAGTTTCCGCGCCTCCGAAGCGTCTTCGGGAAGCCATCCCGTTTCCAAATGTGCCTTGATAGGATCTATCCAACAACTTCCTATATCGATGGGTGCCACCAATTTCGAATTGATGGAAGGGGCCTTCAAGACCTGGAAGTAAACACTCCTTGCATAATTCTCTATCTCAGAAGAGGCGAACTTTGATAGGGCATCGGCCTTGACGTTCTCCTCCCTCGGAATGTGCTCCATATAGCATTCATCAAACTGAGTCATAACGGCTTTCACAACCCTTAGGTATTTTGCCATAATTTCATCCTTGGCTTCGAACTCACCATTCACCTGTGATACTACGAGCCTCGAATCCCCACAAATTTTAAGGTTCTTGACTCTCAATATTCTGGCCAAGACTAATCCGGCTATCAAGGCTTCATATTCAGCTTCATTGTTGGTTGTTGGAAAGTCCAACTTCAAAGCATATTCTACTAAAAACCCATTGGGGCTTTGCAAGACCAGGCCTGCACCACTAGATTTTGTTTTTGATGCCCAATCAAAATAGAGCACCCAATATTCCTTCTGATCAGGTATAAGCTCCTCAACTTTACCTTCACCTTCTTGGCTTGACACTATCTCCTGCCCCCCGACTTCTTGGTTGTCGATGGTGCATTCAACCATGAAGTCAGCTAATGCCCGAGCCTTGATGGATGTCCGAGGCTTATATGTGATATCGAACTCCCCGAGTTCTATCGCCCATTTAATCAACCTTCCACTGGCCTTGGGGCTATGCAATATACTTTTCAACTGCTGATCCTTTAGGACTTCAATCTTGTGTGCCTGGAAGTAAGGTCGTAGCTTCCTTGAAACTGTTACTAGCGCCAAAGCAAACTTCTCAATGGGTGAGTAATTCAACTCAGCTCCGTGCAATACCTTGCTCACGTAGTAGATAGGCTTCTGAATCTTGTTTTCCTCTCGAATGAGAACGACACTCAATGCTTGTTCGGATATCGCTAGGTATAAATATAGGGTCTCTCCAGGACTAGGTTTGGCCAACAACGGGGCCTCAGCCATGTACTTTTTTAGCTGTTCAAAAGCCTCTTGGCTTTCTGAAATCCATTCAAAATTCTTCACTTTCTTCAAAGCCTGAAAGAAGGGTAAACATTTCTCGCCAGACCTTGAGATGAATCTTTCCAATGCGGCTATTCTACCAGTCAACTTCTGCACGTCCCTCACAGAACGGGGTGGTTCCATATCGAGGATCGCCTTAATCTTATCCGGGTTGGCTTCAATGCCACGTTTTGAAACCATCAAGCCCAAAAACTTCCCTGATCCAACGCCAAAAGCACACTTGGCCGGATTTAACATCATCTTATGGTGCCTCAGCACTTCAAAAGCCTCTCTGAGGTGTTCAATATGGTCTACTGTAAACAAGCTTTTGACCAACATATCATCAACGTAGACCTCCATGGTTTTCCCAATCAGATGGGAAAATATCTTATTTACCAGTCGTTGATAAGTAGCTCCTGCATTCTTTAGTCCAAAAGCCATGACAAGGTAACAAAAAACACCAAAGTCAGTTATGAAAGATACCTTCGGGATGTCATCTTTGTGCATCCTAATCTGGTTGTAGCCGCTGAAACCATCCATGAAACTCAGCATTTCGTGCCCTGCCGTGACATCTATTAGTGTGTCAATCCATGGTAAAGGGAAGCAATCCTTAGGGCATACGTCATTCAAATCGGTGAAGTCTATACACATCCTCCACTTTCCGTTGGCTTTCTTGACCATCACAGGGTTAGCCAACCATTCAGGGAACTGAATCTCCTCAATAAAACCAGCTTTCAAGAGCTTGTCCACCTCTTGCTTAATGGCCTCTTGCCTTTCCGGAGCAAAGTTCCTCTTCTTCTGTTTTATTGCCTTCTGCTTGGGGTCGACATTCAACCTGTGAGTTATGAGTTGGGGGTCTATCCCTGGCATATCAGCTGCCGTCCAAGCGAACACATCTCTGTTTTCTTGTAGGAATTCTACCAACTTGCCCTTCAAGGGTTCTTTTAAAGACGCTCCAACATACGTAACTTTTGCAGGGTCTCGGGAATCCAGAGGTATAGGAACCAAATCTTCTACCGGCTTCCCGCGGTGTTCATCATCCCCTCGGACATCCATGTCTTCTATCGGGAGGACCTGCCCCCCTACTCCATCAGCTCTTAATATGGCCACATAACAACTTCTGTCCATCTTCTGATCACCCTTCTGTTCTCCAACACCATTCCTAGTTGGAAACTTGACTTTCATGTGGTAGCTTGAGGCAACAGCCTTAAACGCGTGAAGTCCAGTCCTTCCGAGGATCGCGTTATACGTGGAAGCTGCTTTGATTACCAGGAAATTTAACATCTGAGTGGCTTCCTTGGGCTCCTGTCCAATAGTAACTGGTAGTTGGATGGTTCCTTCAACATTGGATTCGACTCCATTGAACCCATATATAGGCATATTGTTAGGAGTCAACTGCGAGTCGTTATATCCCATCTTCACAAATGCATCATGAAACAAAATATCGACAGAAGCACCATTGTCTATCAAGACTCGCTTCACCTCTGAATTTCCAATTACTGGAGTTATGACCAACGGGTCGTCATGGGGGAACTTCACCCCTTCCAAGTCTGAATCGTCAAAACCAATCACTACTTTAGTCTTTGCACGTTTTGGGGCCTCTCCCATGATGTGCATCACTTCCCTGGCATATGCCTTTCGAGAGTTCCTTGTTGTGCCAGCCGCAGTCGGGCCTCCCCAAATCATGTTAATAACTGGCCCTCGTGGCTGGGGGTTACGATCACGATCGTTGTCCCTTCTATCATTATCCCTTCTATCATAGTCTCTCCTTTGATTTCCAAAATCTTCGCCTTTCGTGAACCTGCTCAACTTTCCTTTTCGGATCAAGAATTCGATCTCGTCCTTAAGTTGCCTGCAATCATCGGTGTCATGCCCTATATCCTTGTGGAACCTACAGTATTGATCCTTGTTTCTCTTTGCGGGATCACCCCTGAGTGGCTTCGGCCATCGGAAATCCTTGTCTTTCTCAATATCCATCAGGATTTGACTCCTAGGGGCATTCAACCTCGCGTATTCAGAGAACCTTGGTCCCAAATTTTTCTTAGGGGCAGAGTCGGAGTCCTTGCTAGTCCGGGGATATTTGTCCCTAGCATCATACTCCTACTCTTGCTTCCGCTTCCGGTTATTTCCGTTTCCTCCATTCGTTGTAGGGGCTTCTGCCTTCCTTATGCTCTCTTCTGCTTTTATGTATTTACTCGCCCTTCTTTGGAGCTCAGTCATGCTCTCAGGGGGATGTTTGCCAACGACATCTGAAAGTAGGTGTTCGTTGTTCCATTCTCCAGGGCTATTATAGCTACCTTGTTCTCCAGGTCTGGTACGTTCAATGTCTCCTTGGTGAAACGCTTGAGATAATTCCTCAGGTTCTCATTCTTCCCTTGTTTCACTTGCATGAGAGATGCAGAGCTTTTTTCATGGACTTATCAACTAACAAACTGATTGATGAAAGCAGTGCTCAACTCCTTGAAGGAACCAATTAAGTTTGCGGGTAACCGGCTATACCATCTTTGAGCCATGCCTGCCAGGGTTTGAGGGAACGCCCTACACTTAAGAGCGTCGCTGGCGGGTTGTAACAACAGCGCGTTTGAGAACGTCCTGACATGATTCGAGGGATCACCCGTTCCATCGTATGGTTTTATCGTGGGCATCTTTAATTTTCGGGAAACACGAGCGTTCATCACCTCCTCAGTGAACGGGGGCGTGGGATCGTCAGGGTCTCCGAGTGGCATCAGGTCTTTGGGATCACCCCAGGGGGTTTCCACCCTTGTAGCTCCTCCAGTTGGGGCACCAGCCCTTCTTGGTCTCCTTGAGGATCTTTCCAAATCAATGAAGGGAATCTCCCTCGAAGTTAGAGGGGGCCTATTCTGATTCTGCCTTGCTTGCTCCCTGGCTATATCGTCCTTCAGCCTTTAGATCTCAGCCTCATGAGCCTTGATTCTCTCAGCGACTGTTTGAGGAGGTCCATCATGGATTCTTCGAGTCCTTCCCATAGGCTCCTTGCTTGCACGTCGCCTTCTCGGGGCTTCACCACGATCGTCGTCCTCAGACGAGGAATCATCAGTGTAAGGTCCGGAGTAACCATAATACCCTTGCTCAGGAGGGGCTAAACCCCTAACATAGGGAGGCTGATACGACTCAGGTATCTGTAGGGCGTGACCACTTGGTCCAGGATCCCTACGATTTGGAGGGTAGTTAGGCAATCCGTATAACGGATCGGTGCTCACGGGGAGTGTAGTGGTGGAGATCTGAACTCTTGAGAGTGGGGACGGCTATTTAATGGTGAGACCACCATCTGAAGCTGATTGGTCTCCCGTCCCGGATGGACGTCCACTGATAAGGTTCTCTCATCATGGAGATTCGTCCCTATGGGTTGAGAAACTTGAGGCTGAGTGGTTGTCTCTGTTAATGGGGGTACATACCCTTGCTCCGTAACAACGGGTGGAGCGGTGGAGATGGCTAGTGGATCAGAAGTAACAGGAACGTTCTCAGTTGTCGTTCTTCGTGTGTTAACCATGGTTGATGTTGTCTTCCCACAAACGGCGCCAAATGTTGTGGAACAAAAAGTAAGGTTATCGAATTGCGGCTAGGGTTCGTGAGCTTCGTGCTTTAATGGCTGCGCTTGTGTTACAGTGACCTAATTCGGGTCTTCACAAGATGCCTACGTATCTCGAAGTTGAGAATCAAGCCAAAAAACGTCGTTCTGAGATGAGGGGTCTGGCCCTTTATATAGGCTGTAGGAGCCTCAGAATCGTAGTAGGGTTTGGAGACTTGGTGGACAAGTCATCGTTATTGAGGAAGGTTCTGACTCCTTCCTTATAGGAATTAGTTTCCATGTTGAATTAGGTGCCTTGGAGGCTACACAATATCCCTGGGATATTCTAGAACGTTCCTATTTTGTGGATCAGGCCCGTGTTATAAACAAGCTTATACCGGGCGTCCCCAGTTTGGGCTATTCTTTTGGGCTTAACCACCAACCACGAATTTAATGCCCAGCTAGGGTTTCGGGCCTCATTTATGAGCCAATAAATACTATATTAATTATGTCTTTAGGGATTATTTTTCACCCATATCAATAGTCTTTAAAATAAAATTTTCAAGTAACCAAGATAGGTAAATAAGGATGAAAGTGATTTGATTATTTTGATTTTAGTGGTAATTTAGGAGTGCTTGTAATATATATTTATAATATTATGAAATCAGTTAATAATATATTTGTATAATCCTAACTGAATTTAGTTTAAAATTTTAATTTATTATAATTTTTTTTGAAATTAAAAAAATGTTATATATGAATATTTTAAATTTTAATAAACTAATTATTGTATTAAAAATTAAATTGTTAAGTAACCAAGATAAGTAAATTAGGATGATAATGATAAGACTCTTTTAATTTTAGTCGTAAATTTTGATTGGTTCTAATCTATATTTATGAAAATTAATCTGTAATCTATAATAGTTTAATTTTGATTTATTGAAAATCAACAAAGTGGTAAATTAGTTAATATTATGAAAATCAGTTAATATTATATATTTATACAATCCTGATTAATTTTAGTTTACAATAGTAATTTATTATAAATAATTTTGAAATTAAAATATATGTAATATATGGATGTGTTAAATCAAGTAACTATTAAATTTAAATTAGAATTGTTAACTAACCCTGGTTAGCATAATAGGAATGTAATATTAAATAAGGAAAACTTTTAAAAGAATATGATTGGTCTTTAATTTAGGAGTGATCTCTGATTGGTCCTAAAATAATTCATAATTTTCTGATTGGTTAACTATATATTAACTATATATGGATATACTCATGTATTATAATAAAAGAAAGATGTTTTGATATAAGAAAAGTATAATTAATGAAGACAAAGATGAAATAATTAATTTTTTTTCGAGATTGGTTTTAGCACAGCTGGGGGAGGTGGGTTGGTCTTGATTGCGAGGATTGCATGGTATAATAATTAAATTATATCAACTGATTAATTATATGGGTGAAAGCCCCCAATAACTAAAATTTAAAGTGAAGTGCCCAAAATAACGAATGACGGAAAAGCTGACCAAAATAACGATTCGACTGCGCATTTGGAAAATGCGTACACTAGATGCGCATATGCGCGGTGCGTATTACTCCTTAATCCTTATATTAACCCTTATCTTTTCCTCTGCATACACATTCTTCGGATGCGGGTGTCAAGCCACGCATAAAGAAAATGCGTATATCCACCTGATCCATGTTGTCACTTTAAAACCTCCAGCCATTCCCACTGTTTATGAGTAGCATCTCTTGTTTTTATTTTAAATAAACCGTGTATTCACTCATCTCTATCCACTCATCCACAGGTTCTTATATATACTTGTCTGTACTCTGTAGATTGTAGAAATACGAAACAATTTTACACAAAAACCAACTCATTCAATAACATATTCAAGTCCTCTGCAAGAGCTCTTGGCCTGCGGCCCCAAACGTGATGAAGGATGAGTGAGAGAGAGATGAGGGATGAGAGAGAGAGGAGAGGTGAGAGATGAGAGGACACACGTACTGAACATTTTAAGAAAAGAAAAAAAAAATAAGGATGCACTCCACTTGTTTGACATGAGGTAGAGGCCAGTCAACCAGCATTTAAGTTAATGTTAGTATACGCATATGCGCTGTGCGGCTATGATTGGGTAAAAAGGACAACATTCGCGACAAAAGTTAATTTGGGCAATTCAACTATAAAACAATGATATTAAGGGCATTTATCCTAATTATATTATATACTAAAAAATTGTATTTGTTAACTTAAATATATGTGATTAGTATCTTGGTTAAAATTTAATAGAAGAAAAGTTGAAAAATAAATATTATTAATCTAAAATTTAGGGCAGCTAATTAATAAATTTTTAACTAAATTTATACTTATATTGGGATGCTTAATTGTCTAAGGCCCTGGTGCAAGTTTTGTTAGCATGGAGCTAAGATCATCCTGTAGATACTATGATAAATAGCTAAGTAATAATCTTTTAACTAGATTTTAGTTAAGTTTTTAAAGAACAAAATAGAAGTATAAATTAACTTAAATTAAAATAATAAATATTGAGTAGCCCAAAACTACTTAAAAAATATATAATTAGTATCTCGCATATGTTGTAAATTGGGATATAACAAATAAAAAATAATTTTAAATCAAAATTATGCAAATATATAATTTCATGTAAAAAGCGGAGATGATTGATGATTCATTGTTATTGTATAATTAATGAGGACAAAGATGAATTAATTAGTTGTTTTTTGAGATTGGTTTTAGCACAGCGGGGGGAGGGGGTTGGTCTTCATTGCGAGAATTGCATGGTATAATAATTAAATTATATCAATCGATTAATCATATTATATACTAAAAAATTGTATTAGTTAACTCATGGTTAACTTGTATGTGGTTAATACTTTGGTTAAACTTTAACAGAAGGAAAGTTGAAGAATGAATATTATTGGTCTTAAATTTAGAGAATGCCTCTGATTGGTCCTAAAATAATTCCTCTTTTCTAATAGGTTAACTACATAATGTGGTAGACTCAAGTATTATAATAAAGGATATCCAAATTAATGAATTTTAATTGAACTTTAAAACATTTAAATGTAAGTATAAATATCTAAATTTGAATTAAAACTCTCACTAAAAATATACTAAAACCAAGTACATTTTTTCCAATGAGAATTCTAGCCAATTAAGTTACTTACACTTGAGAAACAATCAATTTCTCTTTTGTTATTATGTTAAACACCGTAACATCAAATTTTGAATTAGATTGTTAATTTTACTTAAAAAATTACAATGTACCTTATTTTTTATTAATTTATATTGATACTGAAAATGCACACCTAAAGAGAATGGGTGAATAGGTGTTATGACTAATAATGACCAATTTTAAATATTACCAAGTTACCTGACTGTATGATCATAAAACAGTCTGAAATGCTAACTGGCAGCTAACGGGATTCACAAATTAATATATTGGCCACTAGCTACGTTATGTAATGCAGTAAATGTAAAGTGCACTAAGTAAAGAACACACAACAATTTTGGCCAGGTTCGACTCCAATCTCCTAATGGTCTCCATATAAGGTTTAGGATGGTCCCTGGTTGGAAGTTTTAGTGCATTCACCATCTTAGAAGATGTCACGTTTACGCAAGAACCAGTGTCCACAATCACATTACAAGTTCGATCTCCAACTGCAGCTCTTGTATGGAATAAGTTCTCCCTTTGTTCTTTTTCTTCTATGGGTGTGCAATCAGTTCTAAGAAGTCTTCTCAAGAGACCAATGTTGTTCTTCTCTTCCTCCGACTCAATAGACTCATGGTTTAGATCATCCCATCTCTCAGAATTATCGTACTCAAAATCTGTTTCATCATCATCATCATACTCTTATCCCTGTTGAGCAGAAAGAGTTCTTTCTCGTTCTTCCTATTCCTCATAAGCTGTCAACAAAATGTACTCTTTTCTAGAAAGGGTAACTTTATTCGTACAGTCCTTTGCAAGGTGTCCTAAGCCTTGACACCTGAAACACCTTTTCTTTGCTATCGCGGCTTGTTTAGGACTCAATTGGATCTTTCCTTTGGTTTATCTTCCTTTGAGAATGCATTGCCCCCGCTATAAGAAGTACTCTTATAAGCACCAGAATTTTCACCCTTGAAAGACGTCTTAGAGAATCCTTTGTAAATTGGTTTTGGTTTTTCTTTCTCTTGCTTTTCAATCCGAATAGCCAGCTTTGTCACATCATCAAAGAATGTGTAAGGAATAAGTTCGACCTTATTTCCAATAGAAGAATTCAATCCCTTGATATAATGACCAATTTTCATCTCTTCTTCTTTTTTCAAGTCACATAGGATACACAACCTCTTAAATTCTGTAGTGTATTCAGTCACACTAAGGTTTCATTGTTTGAGTTGATTCAGCTTCAAGTAATCATCTTGTATGTACTCTCGCGGAATAAAACGATTCTTTAATTGCAGTTTCATCTCAGTCCAACTTTTGATTCTAGGAGCCTCTTCCCTCATGAGCTTTGTCTTCAAATTGTCAAACCATACAGATGCATATCTTGTTAGCTTCATGTTGGCAATTTTATAAGACTTCTGATCATCAAAACCTTTATAGTCAAAGATTTTTTTCCATCTGTCTCACCCATTCTAAGAATTCCTCGGCATCACCTGCTCCACTAAATTCTGGTACATCCCACTTAAAGCTTTTATCATCATCATTGTTGTTAGTGGGTGGAGGGTTTCTTATAAAGCCTATACGAGGAGGTGTATTTTCTGCCGTAACAATAACCCCTTCAATCCTCACGTTCGTAGCTTGTAAACCATCGATCCTCTCATTTGTAGCTCGTAAACTTGCCTTGATCTCTACTTGTTCTTTTGTGTTTTTGTTAATTGCTCTACCATATAAGCAATTTTCTCAGTAATATTTTTAAGAATCAACTTCAAGAAATCTCCATCTGATCCTTCCCCTGCTATTAACGTGCAACCATATAAACCCAAGAACTAATATAACAGTGCCGATGAATAGTATCATGAACAGTGCCGATGAACAATATCGTGAACAGTGCCGATGAACAGTGCCGATGAATAGTCGTTGAACAGTGCCCATGAATAGTACCCATGAACAGTAACTTTTCCCCCCCCCGAAAACCCTAGATCTCCCAACAATTAAGAAATTGATGGAGAAACCTTGGCTCTTGATACCAAATTGATACGGAACGTGATGTGTTTATGATAATATGTAATATTGATAGATATATAGTAACCTTTAAATCTCCAAAGATGGAGAAACAAAACTCTAACTCTGAATCTCCGAATGGAGAAACAAAACTCAAACTCTGAATTCACTCCTGCATTCGATTCTCAAAGCTATCAAATAGCCAAAATCTTATTATCAAAAATCGTGTGCCAAAAGATTACAAGACAAGAGTATATATAGGCTACATAAATAATCTTATTCAACCCTTATTCAGATAGGAATCTAAAATAAATTCAATATCAGCTAGGAATTTAGCTAATACCTGAACCCAACTAGGAAACTCATCAAAATCCTGATCCAACTTAAATAAAATCCTAAGTGCTTAAAGCAAGAAAAACCCTTTCAAGTGAAAGGTAAAAACTTGCAAGCCAAATATATATAATTATATACTCCCTCTATCCCTTTTTAGTTGGCATATTTGTAAAAAAAAATTGTCCCTAATTAGTTGTCACATTCCTTGTTCCAATACATAATTTTACCAATTTTTCCATATATACCCCTTTATTTCTAATACCAATGTTTGACTTTATATTTAATATACACACTCACAACTCATCATTTAATGTTAAGATTAAGGGCAAACATGGAAACAAATTACATAATTAAATCTTTCTTAATATGTGTGTTTTTTGCAAATGTGCCAACTAAAAAGGGACGGAGGGAGTAATAAGTAACAATTCTATTTTGTATCGT
Organism: Saposhnikovia divaricata; assembly: GCA_036435485.1. NCBI lineage: Eukaryota > Viridiplantae > Streptophyta > Magnoliopsida > Apiales > Apiaceae > Saposhnikovia > Saposhnikovia divaricata. Next base: position 87,093,900 of record CM071598.1, read on the forward strand.
CCTACACGACACGGGAAATAGAATATGAATTCCCACCAGAATCAACTCCAAATCCCAAAGCATCAATCATGATCTCCACAGGCTCATACGATGGCACAAGATCAACCACCGTGGTCACGTAAACACTCCCAGACCTTGTTCTTTTAAGAGACTCATCATTCTCCCCTTCTTGAAAAGAATTTGTCCTCAAATTTGCATCGTCGATGTACGGAGCTAAATCACCAACATTGAATGTAGAACTTACTCCTCCATATGAATCAGGGAGCTCAATATTGTAGGCACTATCTCCGTATCTCTCTATTATCTTGAAAGGTCCATCAGCTCTAGGCATTAACTTATTTTTTCTCATATCAGGAAACCTCTCCTTTCTTAGATTAAGCCAAACCAAATCGCCAGGATTGAACACAACTTGTTGTCTCTTCTTATTGGCACGTTCCTTGTATCTAGTGTTCATCTTTTCAATTTGCATTTTAACTTGATCACAAGTTCTAAAGAAGGCTTCTTAACGTTTCTTAGCATCAAAATTTGGGATATCTTTTTTTGAAAATCTGTCCACTACAACCATAATAGAATCCTTACCCATAGCAGTACGGGGTAATCCATCTTGTAGCACATACGAATCAGTCGGCGACGCAAAAATAGAAGAGAAATCACGGTCAGTCACATACAACTCCTTCAAATGTTCAAATCCCAAAATTCTTGCATCCAAAATTGTAAGCATATAATGTCTTCGAGATAAGGCATCAGCAACAACATTACTTTTCCCATCCTTATACTTGGAAGAAAATGTAAAGGATTGCAGAAATTTAACCCATTTTGCATGTCTTACACTTAACTTCTGTTGCCCATGAACTTCAAACTCTCATGATCGGAATGTAAAACAAATGGTGAAGGACGCAAATAATGTGACCAATGAGCCATAGAACCTACAATCGCGCAAAACTCCTTATCATATGTCGAGTAATTAAGTTTAGCACCATTTAACTTCTCACTAAAGAATGCAATAGGCCTTCTTTCTTTCAAAAGAACAGCACCTATACCAAGTCCACTAGCATCAGTCTCTACTTCAAATACTTTGTTAAAGTCCGGTAAAGCAAGTATAGGTGTCTTGCAAAGAAGATTCTTAATTTCCTCAAATGCATTATTTGCACTAGAATTCCACTCAAATTCTTTTTTCTTCATTAGCTCAGTAAGTGGTGCAGTCACAGTGCTAACATTTCGAATGAACCTTTTATAAAATGAGGCCAAGCCATGAAAACTTCAAACATCATGAGCATTTTTAGGCGTAGGCCAAGTAGAAATAGCATCTACCTTAGATATCCACTCTCACGCCATCCCCAGCCACAATATAACCAAGAAAAGTAAGAGTAGGTACTAGAAAAGTACATTTCTCCATCTTCCCAAACAATTTTTCTTCTCGAAGAACCATAAAAACTTTTCGCAAGTGTTCTAAATGTTGTTCTCTATTAACACTATACACAAGTATATCATTCAAGTAGACAACGACAAAAGAATTTAGAAAAGGTCATAATACCTCATTCATCAATCTCATAAAACGATTCTTTAATTGCCGTTTCATCTCAATCTAAGTTGTGATTCTAGGAGCCTCTTCCCTCATGAGCTTTGTCTTCAAATTGTCAAACCATACAGATGCATATCTTGTTAGCTTCATGTTGGCAATTTTATAAGACTTCTGATCATCAAAACCTTTATAGTCAAAGATTTTTTCCATCTGTCTCACTCATTCTAAGAAATCCTCGGCATCACCTGCTCCACAAATTCTGGTACATACCACTTCAAGCTTTTATCATCATCATTGTTGTTAGTGGGTGGAGGGTTTCTTATAAAGCCTGTGCGAGGAGGTGTATTTTCTACCGTAATAATAACCCCTTCAATCCTCTCGTTCGTAGCTTGTAAACCATCGATCCTCTCATTTGTAGCTCGTAAACTTGCTTTGATCTCTACTTGTTCTTTTGTGTTTTTTGTTAATTGCTCTACCATATAAGCAATTTGCTCAGTAATATTTTTAAGAGTCAACTTCAAGAAATCTCCATCTGATCCTTCCCCTGCCATTAACGTGAAACCATACAAACCCAAGAACTAATATAACAGTGCCGATGAACAGTACCATGAACAGTGTCGATGAACAGTACCGTGAACAATGCCGATGAATAGTCGCTTGAACAGTGCCCGTGAATAGTACCCGTGAACAGTAACTTTTTTCCCCTAAAAACCCTAGATCTCCCAACAATTAAGAAATTGATGGAGAAACCTTGGCTCTTGATACCAAATTGATATGGAACGTGATGTGTTTATGACAATATGTAATAATGATAGATATATAGTAACCTCTGAATCTCCAAAGATGGAGAAATAAAACTCTAACTCTGAATCTCCGAATGGAGAAACAAAACTCAAACTCTGAATTCACTCCTGAATTCGATTCTCAAAGCTATCAAATAGCCAAAATCTTATTATCAAAAATTGTGTCCCAAAAGATTACAAGACAAGAGTATTTATATGCTACATAAATAACCTTATTCAACCCTTATTCAGATTAGAATCTAAAATAAATTCAATATCAGCTAGGAATTTAGCTAATACCTGAACGCAACTAGGAAACCCATCAAAATCCTAATCTAACTTGAAAAAAAAATCCTAAGTGCTTAAAGCAAGAAAAACCCTTTCAAGTGAAAGGTAAAAACTTGCAAGCCAAATATATATATATTTATATAATAAGTAACAATTCTATTTTGTATCGTCCCACACGACACAGGAAATAGAATATGACTTCCCACCAGAATCAACTTCAAATCCCAAGCATCAATCATGATCTCCACAGGCTCATACGATGGCACAAGATCAACCACTGTGGTCACGTTAACACTCCCAGACCTTGTTCTTTTAAGAGACTCATCAATTTGAAACTATGAACTCCAGCAAGAATATATCTCGTATAATATAAGAGCTCAAGTATGGGAAAGATTTAGCAAATCAGTTTGAAAAACACTTGTGTTTCTTTAGAATGTTGTCCAACAACTTTAAAAGAAAATCACACAATTATTTATATAGTGAACAAATTCGAATTATCCCAAAAAACACCAACATTCTTGACCATAAAAGTCTCACATTTTAATTGTTTGATTAATTCAACACCAACATTCATAAAGTAAAGTTTAGAAATTAGAAGAACTTTGCGAACAAGAACATTGAAAAATCAACGTTCAACTGATTAGAAAACCATGAGAAAATAGAAGTTGTTTAGCGATAAAATGTTTAGAAACAAACTTCCTTTAAAATAGGGTTTTGAAAGATAATTATATAAAAACATTTATAAAAACATTTTGAGCCCATATATATAATTATTCGATCAGTATTTCTGTTAGAATCCGTACAGAAATCAAGTCCTATTAAAATTTCATGAAAGTAGGACTTCCAGAAATTTTAGACTCTATTCTGATAAGTCTTGCCAGCTTGCTACGTATAGAATAAAGCTTTCTTTCCAACTAGCTGCTATACCCTGTTTTGCTAAGAATTAAGATAATTACTAAAACCTGCAAAACATATTTAGTCTAGTACATATAACCAGCTTGCTACTAGAGTGTGATCATTAAAATTTTTGGGTTTCAATCTCCACCTTTTTAATGACTACACATCAATTTTATGAGAGAATAAAAACTCCCCTTAATTTGATAATTCTGTAACAACATGTTAAACTCATACTAAATACTGATCGATTCACATATCTGAACAACGTACTCAACCAAAAATTAAATCCATTCTGCACAAGTACTACAATAACACATCCAACAATTCGACTTTAACCAAATCTATAATATTATATAATAAACAAACAAGGGTATAATTTGGTTGTTTGGTTCAACTTGGTTCAACCATCTAAAAGAATAGTGATTGTTAGATATTTAGTAAATATCTTCAACAGCAGCAGTGTCTTCAAACTGCCATAACTCCTTCATTTATTACTCAAATTTTGTGTTCTATAGCTTGTTGGAAAGGTATTGAGATGATCTACAACTCTTCTTCAGGAGCCTCGTTCAGAAAAGCATGGTAAGGCTCTCGTTTTTCCAGTTCTTTCTGGAGTTGTAATGCTGATTCCGAAAATCTAACTTGTTTCTTGAATTCCTTTGCAAGTTTGAAGATGATAAACATAGATCAAGATCCCTTAAGGCTTACAAGCTCTTGTTAGTATTTTTAAGGAATCAAGAAAGGTATAAGATCCCTCCACTCTGAGTTCATGTCAGGTTTATGGTTTATATTTCAAGATCTATAAGTAATAGTGTAGTTCTTGGTGTTCTGGGCCTTTGGTGATGAGATCTTGAGGATTGATGTTTGTTATTATGTTGTGAACCATGTTCTTAGATTATGTAGTCTTGTATGTGTTAAGGATAAGGATCTTGGTGATTTTGGTGGTTGTATTAAAATAACAAGAGATCTTGAAAGTTAAAGTGGTGAAAAAGGATGTTGGAAATCTTTGTGACATGTTCTGTTTTTTAAAGAGATTTCAGACCATCAAACCTTGTCACCTTGAAACCCACCACACATTTATGGAAAGATTTTGTTTTGTAGTTTCTAGACATATAAAGTTCATTGTGAGATGATTTATGGTTTGTGAGTTATGGTCAAATTAGTAAGTAGTATTCCTGAGTAGAAACTTGTACATTGAGAGGCTAAACGAACCCCTTAAAATTGGTTGGAAATTATGAAAATTTTATTTTAGCTATCCCTTACAGTATAGAAGACGACCCAAAAAAAATCAAGTAAAAATGTTAATTTTTCGATTTTATAAAAATATCGGAACCAAAGTTGCGCGATGACAACATGCCCTGCATAGTCACTGCCCTGTTCTGAGAAACTCGGGAAATGAGTCCCCTGACCGGGGTTAGAACTTTGTTGGAATATATTCTAGATATTCTCTATATCGTGCACGCGAAAACGGTGCATCATTTGAGTTAACGGTTAAGGAGTTATGAGCGTTTTAGTGAAACTAGCGCAAATAGTTCCACTCCGTAGTTGATCAAGTTTCTAAAATCCGTTTTGCCTACCGACACTTGTGTTTTCCATATCGAAACAATTTTGATAAATATCATAAACACTCAAGAAGTTCCTTGAGGTGATTTCGTAATTAATTATGGAATTTTCAATTTATTAAAAATGTTGGAATGCGAGTCACGTAATAGTAACTTCCTGAAAAGTCAACTCTAGGAGCACCATTTTGACGAACCATTTTGGCTAAAATAAAAGGACAATTACAAACCGGTCAAAACACGAAAGTTGTTGAGGAAAATCATGACCACATATTGGAATAAAGAATTGGATTAAAGGTCATTGATAAGATAACTTTACGAATGGTTAAAATAGACCCGAGGAGGTGAAATGCCTGGCAAAGATAAGTGTTTATAGAAAATGGCTAAGGACTCGTAAAGACAAAAGATGCTTGCGATCACGTAATTGGTTAATGAAGTTTAGTGTACTTGTTAGTAGTATGGGTAGCTATTCGATTAAGAATGCTAACCGTTATTTGATATCTGATTCCAGAACTATCCGGAACGAGTGAAACCTGGGGAATGTACTTTGGATTCCAGGCAAGTTTTCCAACCCTAAGTTTTTGTTTTCAAAATATTATATTTTGATTCTGCCTATGCAAGTTTTCCAAAACCGAACTTTAATTATATTTCAAAAACTGTTGTTGTTGTGATATGAATGCATGTACTGCTTTATATATATATATATATATATATATATATATATATATATATATATATATATATATATATATATATATATATATATTGCGAGAAAGTTTACAAATGCATGCATGATTTTTCTCGTAGTACTTGTGATACTAAATTATGTCACGTGCATATATATATATATATATACACACACCCCCAAGTTATTTATATGTATATATATGGCTATGTTAAGGCTCGGGTAGAGCGTGAATACTTTCGGATATTAATCGGGAGTCGGAGTATTTTTTTTGTAAAAACCCGGTAACCCCGGAGACTAATATTTTTCAATAATCGATAGATTCCGATGATTTTAAAATTTCAAAATATCGGAATTATTTATTTTAAATTATTTAAAGAATTTTATTTGAATATTTATTTATTAAATGAATATTAATTTCAATATTCATTTAAAGTTGATTTATTTAATTATATGATTAATTATTAATTATTTTAATATTTAATAATTGTTTAATAATTAATTATTAAATATTATTTAAAAATGATTTAAATATTATAAAAATTACTAAAAAATTATTTAAATTTATTTGGCCTATTTAAAAAAATTATTTATGGCCTTTAAAAATTATTTTAAATATTTTCTGGCCTTTAGAAAAATATTTAAAAATAGTATGGGTTCTCAAATATTTTTATATCTACATATCCTTCGCAAATATCACCCCAATGGCTTGCGAACTTATCAAAACTTGGGAACCCAAAGATTTGGGAGCGATTAAAAATGTTTTCTCCCTTCGCTACAAACTAAAATGTAATCAGTTCAATAGCCCTGCCTTACCGGGAGGGTCAGGTTTTAAAAATCTTTAAAAAAACTCCGAATAACTCCCAAGTAAAGTTTGAAACGAATTCCTTAAGTAAAGAAAATCAGTTGACGGAGGTCAACTTGTGAGATGAATATACTTCAATGTTTTCTTTCAGAAGTGACGAATTTAAAAAGGTTTCAAGCTGGTTTAATAATTCTCGGACTGGAGGTTGTTAGGATGGGAACGACTTGGTTACTCGCGGGTAACAAGCCCATCTGGTTATGCATATATCGACGAAGGTGTGGCATCCATCACGATATTTGCCCTGGCAGGTAGCCAGCTTAAGACCCATAGATGGTCGTGCCACGGCCTCTATAGTAGGTACGTCACCCGTCTACTAGCAGCGAAGTGTTGTTTTGTACGGTACAATTGCTGATCACCTTGTATCGGGGTTCTCCGATATAGTCCCTTTCCTTCCAATTGGAATTGTGCTGCTACACTGTACTGGAAGCCCAGGTGCTCCAGTACCGATAGTGTTGTCAGTGTTGAACTTATCAAGAAAAGATATTTATCCAAACGTTCCTGTTTTGAAATGACTCAGGGAAATTTAATGCTATTTTAAAAGCTGAATTTATAGTATCCTACTCAGTTTTCAAATGAGGTGAAAGTATTTTTGCAGTACTATTATTATATTGCTGAGGTACAGCATCTTCAACTGTAAGGTGTTTGACGAAGATGATATACATATATGTATATATTTTCAAACTTGAGAAGTATTGGAACCTTATAAATGGTTTAGTTTTCGTATGATGAAAAGCAACTTTCGTAGCAGCATATTGAACTGCGTATTTTGAAAAACTCTCTAAAAGGTTATCAAAATTATAGTGTATACTATTTTGCTACGATATAAAGGTTATTATTGTTATTATGAACTTAATTTGTTCATATGATATCATTTTCTTAAAGCTTCATACTCAGTACGAGTATTTATTCAAAACTCGGACATGTATATTGTCGAGTTATATTTTGATATCAAGAGATATATACTCATACTTTTGGAAAAATCTTTTTCGAGACAAATTATATTATTTCTCAAAACGGAAAACTTGCTGAGTATTATGTAGCTTATTCTTGCTTTATAAAAACCTTTCAGAAAGAGGAGAATTGGGTCGGTTAACTCCGTACCAGCTGAAGAGGAGTAGAAGAGTTACCCCTGGAATGATGTAGTTTCGGATAAATACTACAAAGTAAGTCTGATAGGTTTCAACTGTCACTAGCAAGACTTGCCTTCAGGTGCAGTTTGTATAAGTGAAGTTGTGTAAGATTCTGGATTATATAGATGAATGGTAATATTTAGTGTTACTCTGATTATCGTTTCTGAGGCTCTAACTTGTAAGTGTGAAAGATTGAGGTCTGGATTGGTGTATTGTTGAGTTGTAAATTCATTACAGGTATGATATGGATGGAAGGTGATGTGACGACCTGAATCCGTGACCTTGGATTTGGGGGCGTTACAATTAAGGTTTTAGAACTAAGGTTCCACGGATCATAAGTAGTGTTTCATTTGGGTGGTTTAGGAAATAAGAGTAAAGAAAGGTTTCTGACATAGCAAGGTATGAATTATAATTTAAGGTTTATAGTTCAATTAAAATTACTACAAACAATAGGGTATAGAAGTTTAAATAATTATTTAGAGGCACAAGAAATAAGGTACGAGGGTTTAAACATCAATTCATAAGAACAAGTAATAAGGTACAAGAGTTAAGCAATGATTCATAGAGATAAGCAAGGTACAAGAGTTTCAACAATAATTTATAAAGAATAATTAACAAGGTACGAGAGATTCAACAATAATTTGAAAGGAACAATAGTAAATTATAAAAGTTTGAACAAAATTCACCAACAGTTGATGGAATCTGAACTTCAACATAAGGTTCGAGTCACTTGCATTAACCAAGTACTTTCACGCTAGTCACTTAGCTCAAAAACTCTTAGCCTTTGCCTTTCCTTTATTCCTTGGGTCTACGTCCTTCGAATTACACATATAAAAACTCTATTTCAGAATTCTATACAATATTCAACGTTCCTCTACAACATCTAATCTTAATCTACCCTTGCGATAGTCCTTAAATTTATTCATTTTATTCATATATTATCAACCCTTGACCACTGACATATAAATATAATTACAACCGATAAATATTTAACACATAATCACATAAAGAAAACATAGTCCAAATACCACTCCATACTAGTAGTACATACGTATATACATATACTCGAGGAAATAAAATTAAGATTTTTTTAGAAAATTTTGACGGCATCCCCTTTATACTGGTGACTGCCAGTCTGAACATAACCGACACAACCAACCAATAATCATTATATTCCAAATAAAACTTACAACAAATAACATACTAACAATACGAGCTAATTTTACTTCAATGAAAATATTTCTTAAATTAATTAAATTGTACTAACCAAATATACAATTCGGAAATTAAAACACGAACTAACAAAAATATTGGGTAATCAACTAACAACTAACTTCACTTAATTATTCAGAAATCAACCAACTGAAATTGAAATTTTACAGCCAAATTCCCAAATTCCAATATCCGAATTACACAAACAAGAATAGAATACTCGACCACCCAATTAAACTTCAAATGACCAACATGTATATACAGGGCCACACCTTAACAGATATAACATACCCACACTGCATTGACTCTACACAACACTCTCACCTTGAACTCATTCTACATAACTCACACAACAGCACACACCCGAAGTACTCAACATTGACACCACACCCACATCAACTCACGCTATTTAAACCCACCCACACACAGCATATACGCTCATCTCGCAGGAAAGAACAGGAGAGAAATTTAATTTCTAAACCAAACTATGAACACCAGCGAACTGCCTTGCTTACCAGAACAAACCCAACACACACACAAGCTGCAACTCTCACAAAATAAACACACCGAACCCGGGACTCAACACAGCAGTCCCACCCACCTATACACACACGCTTAACAGCCACACACACATACACGCATTATCGGATTCAAAGAAAAGAAAGGGGAGAGTGAGGGAAAAAGGGAGATTACAGGAGAGGGTGATTAAAGAGAGAGGTTAAGCGAGAGAGAGGCGAGGGAGAGATTTTAAGAGGCTTCCAGAGAAATTGAGAGATTGTTTAGAACTGCTTTTGGGTTTTCTAATTAGGAGAAATTAGGGATTTAAAAGAATAAAAGGGGAAAGTGGAATAAAGGGGAAAAGTAATGTAATATTCAAATTTCTAAAAAAAGCGATTTGAATTCCCTTTGTAAAAATAGAAATTTAACGAATAATATTTGAGAATAATCATGATTTTATTTTTTTGAATGCAGAGAACAAAATTAGCCATCTCCCCATATTTTTAAAATATTTTTAGGATCAATAACGAATTAAATATGAATTTTACCAAAGTAAATCCCAAAAATGCAAAATAGTTCATAAAATCATTTTAAAATCATTAAAGGCTAAAAATATTTCATCAAATATTTTTAAAAGTCAAATAAACTCATAAAGCTAATAATGCAAAAGATTTCAGGATTTATACTAATCCCAATGATGTTATAAAATTCTCATAAAATAAATAACGCATGATTTAAACAGAATTTAATCACCAAAAATAAATAAAAATAAGTAGACTTATCCGACACATATAAATCATCAAATAAACCCACTAACATGATATCACACATATTTTTCCTTCTCAACAATATTTACGCCACATAACTCACATTTAATATTAATTAAATAATTATAAATACCAAAAATTTTCTAAGGCGTTATATCCTTCCCCCCTTAATAGGATTCTGTCCTCAGAATCTCACATAAATAAATAGATGAGGATACTTTTCGAGCATCTCGCTCTCAAGTTCCCATGTCGATTCCTCCAGTCTAGGATTTCTCCACAAAATCTTTACCAGTCTAACCGTCTTATTCCTCAATTTCCTATCCATTCTATCCTGAATTGCTACAGGCTGCTCTGGGCAGCAATCAACCTTTTCTGAATGATTCCGATCTTTTCCTTCGTTTGCGGTACTAGTTTTGGTCCTAACACCTTACGCTCACCAACCTCGGCCCAATACACCGGAGATCTACATTTCCTTCCATATAAAGCTTCGTATGGCGATATTCCAATACTAGCATGATAGCTGTTGTTTTAAGAAAACTCCACCAAAGGTAAATGCTCATCCCAACTTCCTTTAAAATCCAATACACACATTCGAAGCATGTCTTCAATAGTTTGTATGGTTCGCTCACTCTGTCCGTCTGTCTGTGGATGATAAACTGTACTCATCTTAAGCTTAGTGCCTAAACATTCCTAAAATTGCTTCCAAAATCTAGAGTTGAAACGTGGATCTTGATCAGACACAATAGTTACTGGCACAGTGTGACGCATAACCACTTCTTTCAAATACAGCTGTACCAACTTATCTAAGGAGAATCTTTCGTTAATTGGAAGGAGATGTGCAGACTTAGTCGATCGATCTATGATCACCCAAATTGCATCATGATTGGTTTTTGTTCTCAGTAGTCCCACGACAAAGTCCATAGCTAGGTGCTCCCATTTCCACTCAGGAATATCTAACGGCTGTAGTAGTCCACTGAGCGTTCGGTGTTCGGCTTTGACTCTTTGACATGTGTAACACTTACTAACCCACTGTGCAATTTTTCTTTCAATTTCAAAGTCATTTCTTTCACTCTAGAATTCCTTTAATTCAATTCACATATTGATAGGCTCGTCCTGTAAGCCCGCAATTTCCAAAATAACTGAAACCTTTGGTTTATCGTTAATTCTAAATACTTATTACTCGTACGTGACGATCCATTTCTACTGAAAATCGGACATGACCTATTTGTATAATGGACTATGCCCTGTACACAATGCTTTAAATACTAACCTGATCATCCATAAATAATTCATTCATACACAACACTAAAACAAAACCCGCCTTGACTTGTAGCAACCAGGTAAATAATTAAATCTTTAAAACAAAATCCCCGCGACTAAAATAATTAATACAACTTCCACGCTCCTACTCATAATTCAGATTGCCCCAGATAAAACTTTGAGAAAAAGAATATCAAGAAATCCCCCAACCATTCTTACTCCCCTTTCAACGTACAATGTTACTCGAGGAGGGAACAACTGGGAAACTTTTATCAATCATTAATCCCATTGTTTTACTGAGTAACCGTTTCGAAAATAATAACCATTTACCTTGACACGTATATATCTTATGCGCAATATAAGCTATCCCGGGGTCTTAGAATATATCAAAATATCATCGATGAAAACTATCACAAATTTATCCAAATGCTTCCTAAAGACTCTATTCATGAGATTCAATAGCATCACTAAGAATTCATAATGTCCATATTTTGTGCGAAATACCGTTTTTAGAGTGTCTTCGGGTTTGATCTTCAATTGATGATAGCCCGATCTTAAGTCAATCTTCGAGAAATAAGCTGCTCCTTTAAGTTGATCAAAACAAATCATCGATTCTAGGTAGGGAATATCTATTCTTGATGGTCAGCTTGTTAAGCTCTCGATAGTCGATACACAGTTTCATAATGCCATTTTTTTTATTGACGAACAGCACAGGCGCTCCTCATGGTGATACACTTGGCCTTATGACTCCCTTATCCAAAAGTTCTTGCAATTGCGTTGCTAACTCTTTCATCTCCACAGGTTTCATCCTATATGGTGCTTTGGCTTTGGACACAGGTTCTGCTCCAGGTGTTAAGTCTATAACAAACTCCACTTCTCGATCTGGAGGTAAACCGGGTAATTCTTCAGGAAAAACGTTGAGGAATTCGTTAACAATTGGTATATCTTCTATCTTCGGTGCTTGCTTCTCTACATCCACTACATGTGCTAAATATGCTTCACATCCTTGCCTAAGTAACCTCTTAGCTTGCATAATACTCCAAAATTTCTTCACTTGTCTTTGCCTTTGAAATACAACTTCCTTATCATCTTCAGTCCTTAATCTTACCTGCTTCTTTCTACACTCTATCTGTGCATCATAATCAGCCAACCAATCCATTCCTAAGATTACATTAAATTCTCCCATTTTGAAAGGTATCAAATTGGGATAGAAAAAGTAACCACCTATCTCTATATTACACTGAGGACACACCTGATTAACGGGGACTCTATCTTGGTTTGACACTTCTGTCATTAAAGCTTGCTCTAAAAGTCGAATTTCACATTGCAATTTATTAACAAAATTATTGGAAATGAAAGATTTGGTAGCTCCATAATCAATTAAAACTTTAGCCTCTACTGAGTTCACAGGAAGCGTACCTGCGACAACATCAACTTCCTGAACTGCATCCTGTATTGTCATATTAAAGGTTCTGGCTCTAGGTGAAGACATCTGGGTCTGGGATGGAGGTCTAGCTATCCTTAAAACATTAGTTGACCGAACTGGCTGCTTACAATCCCTAGCAATATGACCAAGTTTCCCTAAGTTGTAGCATATTATCCCCGGTTTTGAAGTCGTGCAATTTCCCGCATAATGTCCCTTCTTGCCGCACTTAAAACATGTGATACTTAGTCTGTGGCAAACTCCCAAGTGCTTCTTCCCACACGTTGTACATTCAGGTAAGGTTGGTCTAATTGCAAGCTGTTGATTGGTATTCTAAAAATGTTTACCTTCACCACCATTCCCATTCTTCGGCTTCTGAAAACCTCAGTTTCTATCAAGTTGCACCTCATTCCTTGGCTTGGACTTGTTATTATTATTTTTACCTCTTGTGTTTCGACTTCCCTCAGTACTTTCTATCTTCCTTTTCTTTCTTACCTTCTCCTTCGCATTCAGCCACGCCCTAGCTTCTATTGGGTTCATGGCACCTTTAAACTCTGGAGGGTGCATGATTTGAAAAGATTTGATTGTCACGAGTGGTTGAGCTGGTGGTTGTTGAACCAGTGCAGCTGTTTGTTGTTGAAGAAGTTGGAGGATGTGGGTCATGGTTGGGTCGACTGGATTCGGATTGTCAGGGTTCTGGTTTTCAGGGTTTGCAGCATGTGTTTTCTTCTTTGGAGGCATGGTTCTGATAAGAAAACAAGTAACTTATCAAGCAACATGCTAATATATGCAGAAATAAGGTTTACAAATCCTGAATTTGAGTTGTCTATGATCACAAGAGTCATAACAGTGTAAAGAATCAGGGAAACATAGGTATTATCTTGAACAAGTACTTCTAACAGGAAATATTCAGACAACTCTGAAATATAATGAAAAATGCGTAAATAACAAGAAAATAAAGGTCAGGGTACCAACAGAGTTAATAATATGAACAACAGTTTTTTTTAGAGTTCAAGGTACACTGTTAACAATCCAACTACTAAAAGGTAAATGCCGAGAATAATCCCTGTCTTCCACAATCTGTGATAACGATACAACGCAAAAAGAAAGTACTAAAGCGATAAAAGGATATCCTAAACCTATCACCTACGGTCCTAATAATAACATACACCTATGGCTCCTATCCTATGTCTGTAAGGGTTCAAATCCTATCCTACACCTATCCTATACCTAACCTGGCTTGTTTCAGTGACCAAAACCTGACAGGTCTGATACCAACCTGTAACGCCCCGACTACCCACTAATAAACATATACTTTATATAATAAAATACTCACAAACAATTGAATAATTATATACATATAGATATTACAACCTCAAAACCTTTTTAGATATATAATAAAACCATGATTTAACCATATATTGTTTTTTAAAAAAAATAGTCTGAGAATTTTAGAAAATAGAACTCAATGCACACAAAACTCTTATCAATTAAGCTTGTTCTCTTTTATTGAAATTGATTAGATAAATAAATAAACTTTGATATAGGGAAATTTAGAAAATTTCGGCATGAAGTATTCATAATACGGACTATCCACCTGTATTTTGAACCAACCAAATTTCATAAAAAAAACAACGACAATTCCAACTATTTAAGAAAAACCAGCACATGTTCAACCTGTCCTAACCGATTAGGTGAACCATACTACTATGCCCTCCCGATCAAGGAACAAGATCGGGGCACCACAAATCAAAACTAAATACATAGCACTGATAACCAGACATTAAGACATAATACAATTCCCCACTGTCGGATTCAAAGAAAAGAAAGGGGAGAGTGAGGGAAAAAGGGAGATTGCAGGAGAGGGTGATTAAAAAGAGAGGTCAAGCGAGAGAGAGACGCGAGGGAGAGATTTTTTAGTCGAGAGAGATTTTAAGAGGCTTCTAGAGAAATCGAGAGATTGTTTAGAACTGCTGTTGGGTTTTCTAATTAGGAGAAATTAGGGATTTAAAAGAACAAAAGGGGAAAGTTAGGAATAAAGGGGAAATGTAATGTAATATTCGAATTTCTAAAAAAAAACGATTTGAATTCCCTTTTTAAAAATAGAAATTTAACGAATAATATTTGAGAATAATCATGATTTTATTTTTTTTGAATGCAGAGAACAAAATTAGCTATCTCCCCATATTTTTAAAATATTTTTAGGATCAATAACGAATTAAATATTAATTTTACCAAAGTAAATCCCAAAAATGAAATATAGTTCATAAAATCATTTTAAAATCCATAAAGGCTAAAAATAATTCATCAAATATTTTTAAAAGTCAAATAAACTCATAAAGCTAATAATGCAAAAGATTTCAGGATTTATACTAATCCCAATGATTTTATAAAATTCTCATAAGATAAATAACACATGATTTAAATAGAATTTAATCACAAAAAATAAATAAAAATACGTAGACTTATCCGACACATATAAATCATCAAATAAACCCACTAACACGATATCACACATATTTTTCCTTCTCAACAATATTCACGCCACATAACTCACATTTAATATTTAAATAATTATAAATACCAAAAATTTTCTAAGGCGTTATATAGCTGGTACTCTGTATTGACAAAGATAAGTTCATTTTTTTCCCTTTGCAACATTGTCTCTCAAGAAGTGATGTCGAACATCGATATGCTTTGTTCTAGAGTGATTCCCCGAATTCTTTGAAATGTTGATAGTACTCGTGTTGTCACAATAAATTGGAACTTTTCGCATTTGATTCCAAAATTTCAAAGTGTTTGTATCATCCATAGCATCTGAGAGCAGTAGCTACCAACAACCAAATACTCCCCCTCGACCGTGGATAATGCAACAGAAGTTTACTTCTTGCTTTTCCAAGTTACCAAACTCTATCCTTAAAATGCACAAACACCACTTGTACTCTTGCGATCAGTTTGATAATCTGCATAACATATATTACTATACCCAACAAGGTCAAATACATTTATGATGGGATAGAATAAACCAAGAGTAATTGTTCCACTAATATATTTACCTCTATACTTGCGAACATCAACATCTTTACCATGCTCATCTATTGTCAGCAGAACTCATAGGTGTACATTTTGCCTTGATGTTCTCATATCCAAACTTCTTGAGCAGATTCTTGATGTACTTGGATTGATGTACATAGATTCCATCTAGAGTTTGCTTGATTTGGAGCCCTAAATAGTAGTTGAGCTCACCCATCATGCTCATGTCAAACTTACTATGTATACACTTAGAAAACCACTTACACATATCATCATTAGTAGATCCAAAGATAATATCATCCACATATATTTGTACAACCAAAATATCATTACCAATAACCTTAGTAAATAATGTGGGATCGATTTTAGCTCGAATGAATCCATTCTTGATCAAAAAATTACTTAGTCTTTCGTACTATTATCTAGTACTTGTTGAAGTCCATATATGCCTTCTTCAACTTGAAAACATGATTATGAAATTGCTCACTCTGAAAACCAGGAGGTTGCTTGACATAGACTTCTTCTTTCAAGTAGCCATTAAGAAATTCACTCTTCACATCCATTTGATGTAGCTTGAACTACTTGAAGCATGAAAATAAAAGTAACATCCTTATTGACTCTAACCTTGCAACCGGGGAATAAGTTTCATTAAAATCAATTCTGTCTTATTGATTGTATCCTTATGCAACAAGTCTTGCTCTGTTTTGAGTTACTGTACCAAATTTATCAACTTTGTTCTTGAAGACCCATTTAGTACCAATGATTGAAGCATTTTTAAGTGGCTTTACAAGTTCCCAAACATCACATCTTTCAAATTTATTGAGTCCTTCTTACATTACTATGATCCAATTTTCATCTTGAAGTGCTTCCTTGACATTCTTTGGTTCTTCATGAGCTAGAAAGGCAACAAATGCACAAAAATTGATTTGACCCTTCCTTGTCTTGATTCCTTCTGATTTGTCACCAATGATCAACTCTAGAGGATGATTCTTCATTGTCCTTGTTGACTTTGGCAAAGAATGTTGAGCTATGACTTCCTCATTTACTCTAATTCTCTTGGATGGTAGGGAGGCTTCATCTCCTTCATAGAGTGGCATCTTTTCTTGTGATCTCTGACCTCTAGGACCTCCAAAGTGAGCTTTAACAGATGGCTTTACAATAGTTGAGGTTGATTCAGGTTCCTTGGGAGCTTGTTGAGTTGCTGTATTTGACCTTGCAGCTCGTTGTTAGTACCTGTTTCTGCAATTTCTTTCTCATCTCTTGACAGATCAACATTAAATTCTTGAAATGAAACATCAATAGATTCTTCAACAATACGTTTAGAGATATTATAGACTCTATAAGCACGACTTGTTAAAGAATAACCTAAAAACATTGCTTCATAAAATTTAGCATCAAATTTACCATCTCTATCAATAATTTTGAGTATAAAGTACCTACATTGAAAGACCTTGAAGTAGCCTATGTTTGGATTCTTATTCCTTAACAATATATATAGAGTCTTGTTGAGAATAGGCCTGATTAACAATCTGTTAAGAACTAGCTGTGTTGACTGCTTCTACCTAGAAACTCCTTGACAGCTTGCTCTTTTGCAGCAATGTCCTAGCTGTTTCTTGCAAAGACCTGTTCTTTCTTTCCACAACTCCATTTTACTATGGAGTTCTTAGAGTAGAGAATTCATGAGAAATTCCTCTATCTTCACAACATGAGATAAAGTCATTTTGGAATTCACCACCTCAATCACTCCTGATACATACAAGTCTTGTCTTAAGCTTGTTCTCAGGCAACTTAATTTGCTTCTCAAATTCACTGAAAGCACAATCTTTAGTACGAAGAAACAATACTTTGGGTAATCCTCTAACGAGCTTCTTTGTAGACAGCTTGCTGAGTAAGTCCATGTGAGCATGTCCAAGCCTTCTATGCCAAAGATCTGGATTTATATCAACTGCAGCTAAACACCAATATGAATCCTGCATATCAAAGTCCAAATCCTTCCCTTTTAGCAACTAGGGGGACTTTGTTAGTGCCAACATTAATAGTACATTTCTCTTTATCAAAATCCATAATATATCATTATCGTATAACTGACTTATACTAATCAAATTATACTTAAGACCTTGAACATATTGTACTTTATTAATAGAAATGACATTATTACCGATTGTTCCTTTTCCAAGAATTTGGAGTGTTTTGCTATCACCAATTATATAACACTTCCACCCATTCTCATCTTGAGGTTAAGGAACTGAGATTTGTCACCACACATATGTCTTGTGCATCCACTATCCAATATCCATTGATTTAATTTCACTTTGACAACAAGACATACCTACAAAACAAATGAAAAATAACTCAACGTTTTGGTACCCATATTTATTTGGGTCCAATATGGTTAGTTGATATAAGATAAAGAACATTTAAAACAAATTTCTTGATCCACATTTGGACCACTTTAGTAGCTTGATTTCTAGATCTTGTTGTTCTATCAGCTTGTTGCCTGTGAGCTGTCTGTTTGTTCCAGCTTGCTGGCTTAGCATTCTGAACTTTGAAATTATTTGCCAAATGACCCTTATTTTCACATTTATAGTAGATTCTCCATGGCATAGCATAATCATAAGAAATACCATGTTTGCCTTCATATTTAAGACCAGTATCCTTTGATGTTGAAGCCATTCCAAGTCATTCTCTGTCTAATGGAACCTTTGTTTGCTTCATCATGGATTTGAGTGTTTCCTCTTCTTGAACAAACTTTCCCATTCCTTTTTGAATGTTCTCGATCTTAGCTTCTAACTCTTTGATCCTTTTAGCTTGTTGAGATACTTCCAATGAACATGATTCCTATGAATTAAAAGTCTCAAAGCATGCATCTCAGCATCAATTTTTGCTTTCATCTCGCTGAGTTCCTTCATTAGAACATCATTCCTCTTGAGAAGTACTTTGTTGACCCCTTTAAACTAAGGTATCTTTGCTTTAACATCAGCAATGATTTGAGCATGGTTATTAGCTGGAGTCTTCTCGACCATAATTTCAGAGGTGATCTTTCAAAGTTGATCATTTTTCTTTTCAAACTGATTGTTCTCATTCTTTAACTCCATGAACTGAATAATAGAGATATTACTATAATCTTGCATGATTAGTTCATCTTGCATAGAAGTATGAGAAGGTAATTTTAGAACTAAAAGAGTTTACCTCACTATGGTTGTCATCTAAATCCGAGACATCACTTTCTACAAGGCCAACTTGATTGATTCCTTGAGCATTGTTCTCATCGCCAAGACCAACAAGAGCAAGGTTCATAATCTCATCACTTGATTCATCATCAGAAGCTGACTCTACATCATCACTCCATGTCAAAAGTGCCTTTGCTTTCTTCTTGTCCCTTAAGGCATCTTGTTGCTTTGGCTTGTTCTTCAGCTTGTAGTAATCCCTTTTGTAATGACCTTTCTTGTCGTATTCAAAACATGCCTCCTCTTTGACATCTTTCTTTGTTCCAGAAGCCTTGTTCTTTAGCTTGTTCCTCTTGTCAAGCATCTTCTTGATTTTTCTGGACAAAAGAGCCAATTCTTCATCAAAATCATATTCTACATCTGAATCGAGCTTGCCTCCACTAGAGTATAAGGCTAGATTCTTCATCTTTTCAACAAGACCTTTGACTGATTCCATCTTACTTTCATGAATCTTGCTTTCAAACTGCTCTAACTCAGCAAACATAGCTAAATGATCCATAGTATCAATGGTTGGAGAAGATTCAAATGCAATAACTTAAGCCTCTAAGAAGAATGGTCCTGCACTAAGAACTTTCTTGATTTCATCTTTGGATAGTCTTTCCAAGCCTCTTTAGTGAATTTATAGTGACTTGAAACCTTAGTTGACTTTCCTTGATAGTTTCTCCTTCCTTGAGCTTGAAGTTGCCAAAATCATTCATTAGCTTCCTATGTTTCACCTTCCTTAGAGATTTTGAACCTTCATAATAGGTTTCCAAAGCATCCTACATTTTCTTTGCTATTTTGAGTAAAGAAACTTTATCATGCTCAGCTTAATCCAAGGCATTCAATAGAGAATTCCTAGCTTCTCCATTGTACCAAAACTTGATCAATTCATCAGGTGTGAGATCATCAACATCTTTTGGTTTGCCATCCTTATCCAGAAATTCATAGTTCCCTTTCAGAACAACTGTTAGGAATTATGTTGTACTTGATGATAACACACATCACTTCAGCATAATTTGTATAAGTAATTCTCTATAGCTCTTCAATGGATGGTAAGATTTCACAGGATCCGTTGAAGAGGTAACTTATCAACAGATAAGTTCTTTTGTAATATGTACTTAAAAGATTCTAGAATAGCAGTTGAAGTTAAAACAAGTCATGTTAACTATCAACAGATGTGTAGAATAGGTTAGTAAATTGTAAATATTTGATACTTTGTAATTCTGCATAAGTGAAGTGATATTTCAACGGATGAAGCTCAATACACTTCAACGGAAGCTAAATCATCCTTCAACGGATGATAAGCAATTCTACATCAATGGATAATGTAGTACATTTTCCAAAATAGTTGAAGTGACTTGTCATTCTAACAATGCACATGGATTGAAAAGAATCTCAAAGTACATGGAAGCCGGGGAAATGGGGACCTCGAAGAAGAAAAAACATTCATTTTCTATACAAGCAAATTGGATGGTATTTTCAAAGTAAATTCTATCAAAGAAAATTATCCAATTTACTCACATAAAGACAAGGAGTGAAGAATCATGCCTGCTGGATCTAGAGTATTGTAATATTTTGTCTCTATAGGTGTTATAAATTTGGCTATATAACCAAGTGTAGCAGTTGTTTTGTGACTAAGAAACACAAGTGCATTTGCTTAGTATTGTTAGGGTTTTCTTGTAAGAGCAAAGCACTGAAATTGCAGCTGTGTATTGAACACATATTACTTTTTTAACATATATATATACATATATATATATATATATATATATATATATATATATATATATATATATATATATATATGGGTAAGGTTCTAGGGAGAACCTCCTTAGGAGGAGAACAAGAGAACTCAATCCTGACCATTCAATATTTAGATATTTAATAAATCAAAAATTATTGTGTATAATGGCAATGATGTAAATACAAGTAAGAAACAAGGTTATTTTCATTGTACATTTTGTTATAATATACGGTATTTCATTCTATACTTAAGGAAACATTACATCAAACAATATTTGATTGAATAGTTGAATCTTTTTAATATTGTAAATGATCCATGATTGAATATATCTCTCTGTAATGCTTTACGATATACATTGATTGAATTTGACGACCTTTATTAAACTTCTAAACCTAGGTAAACGAAGAAAATCATAGAAGCGTGAAGAAAGAATAAGATAAAAACACACAGAACATTGAAATCTTACGGTATAGAGTGTTGAATTTTTTATTTATATTCTGTGTTATTGTTTAATCAAGAATCGTGTTTCAAGATTCATTAAGGTGTTCTGTTGGAGGTGTAGATCCAACAAGAGGTATGTCTTTTCATTAAGGTGTTCTGTTTGAGGTGTAGATGTAATCGCACAAATCACATCTTGTCTTTTCAATTAGAACAAAAGTAAAGGCACGCATGATCTGCAATAAGATTTATACTTGTTTAGTCATGCTAGTGTTCTCCAATGTGTTCCACGGGTGATCTGCAATATCCTAAGGTGTTCTCTAACGTGTTCCAGTACGGTGGTGATCTTGCTAAGGTATTCTCTAATGTATTAAATGATTTGTTGGGGTGTCATATTTTGAACTGTCTTGTGTTTGTATTTAGAGTTTTAGAAAGTGTAAGAAAGTAGTAATTTAGATGTTTGGCTTCTGTTTGTCTAATGGTTTTGTCATTGAATCTCAGGCTGCAAACTATCTCAACATCAAGAGCCTCTTGGACTTGACTTGCCAGACTATGGCTGACATGATCAAGGGGAAGACACAAGATGAGATCAAGAAGACTTTCAACATCAAGAATGACTTAACTCAGAGGAAGAGGAGGAGGTTCGCAGGGAGAATGCTTGGGCCTTTGAATGATCCTACCTAAGAAGACTGCTAAAATGTCAATATTGGCTTAGTTTTTATGATATCTGATGTTAGCTGCACTATCTGAATTAGCTTATTTATGTATATGGGATTTGGTTGTATAAATCTTCCACCTCTACCAATCAGGTTCTCTCTATCTATGAGCCTCAAACTGTGCCCTCTATTAATCAGGGTGTTGTCTTTAAAGAGCCTGAAGTGCATTCTTCTATGTTACTCACTAGATTAGCACCTGCTAATGAGAAGGGCAAAGGCATTATGGGTAAAGTTTTGAGTGAGTTAAATATGGTATAGGCTTTCGAGCCCAGTTCTAATTGGTACTGTTTTTCTCAGCAGTCCGTGTTGGGGTTTGATGGTATGTTGGCTCCTCTCATGGGTTCAGTGAATGTAGATCCACAACATGCAAATATTAAGTCTGACTCTATCTTTGAGAAAGTCAGCTCGTTTAATACTAAGTCTAATGAAGTGGAAGTGGTGATCTTAGATTAAGGTCTGGGATTTTTAAGTGACTCTACCTTTTTGGGTATTGTTTAAGTCTTTATTGACATGTCTTTAGTCGAGTCCTGGGTACGTAGTTGTCAGCAGTGATGTAGTTTTGGTATTGGTCTTTCAGTTGTGTCATTGTTCTAGTAGTCCTTAGCTGCTTCAGTTTGTATTTTTCATTGCCAGCTTTATTCAGCTTTTAGTCCTCTCTTTTCTTAATTGTAAGTGTCGTTGGGCTTTTGGTAATGTTATATGGCTTATCTAAAAAAAAAATTCCTACGTGATAATTCTCTATAAATAGTTATAAATCGCAAGAGTTAATATTAATTTTTTTAAGAAATCTTATATTTTTGACCTTTTTGAAAATTTTTAAATCAATATTTTAGTTTTCAATCTAAGATTCCTTTAAGTATTTGGTATCAACATATTATTTTTTTTATTTTCTCCTTGTACTTCTTTTCCAAAATATTTATGTATGGTAAGATTCTGAGTTTGCACATTGATACATTAGTTGTTATTTTATTCTTGTGTTAATATTTTTTTTATGAATCTTTAATTTTTTGACCATTGATTTCATTGAACGTTTTGTAGAACATATTAATTATTTTATTTATTCTCGACGTTTCTTACAAAAAAAGTTATATACGCATAGCACGTTGATAAATTATTTGTTATTATTTTTTATAATGCTAATATTTATTTATTTCCAGGATTCTTTTATTTTTTTAACCTTTTATTGTATTTTTCAAATTAATTTTTATCTTTTTAGTTTTTGATTCTACTAAATGGTTTGTAACAACATATTAATTTTTCTACTTTCTCCTCCAATTTTTCTCAAAAAGGTTATAAATTACAAAATTCCATTACGCATGACAAGATTCTTAGGTGCTGCCCATTTATATATAATTTCTTGTTATCTATTTTAGTGTCAATATCAATTTATTTTTAGTAATCCTTTATTTTTTGACCTTTTTGGGTATTTTTAAAAGCATTATTTAAGTTTTCGGTCTATGATTATCATCACATTAATTATTTTTTTTTTCTTCACGAACTTTTTTTTATCAAAAATTTTACGAATTGCAAAACTCCATTAGGTGTTGTGAATTGATATATTAGTTATTATTTATTCTAGTGATAATAATTATTTATTTTTATGAATATGTTACTTTTCGACCTCTTTGTGTGTTTTTAAAATCAATTTTTAAGTTTTCATTCAAAGATTCCATTGAATGTTTTGTAACAACATATTAGTTAATTTATTTATTACTAAATGTTTTTTCAAAACAAATATAAACGGTAATATTTAGTTATGTGTAGTAATATTTCAAGACAATTATAAGATTCCGTTAAGTTTTTTAATAAAATATTTAAAAAAAATTAAAATTTTGTCAAAAAATATTTATCAAAACATTTTAGGAATCTCACATTGACAATATGCATTATATACACTTTAATGAACTTCACCATATATTTAAAAATTACAAAAAAATGAAATATTTTTTCTATAAGAATATTTAGAAGGATATGAGTACTTTTCTTTTAAAAAATCTACTTATTAATATTTTTAAGGATACTGAAAATTCCGTTAAGTGATTCGACAATAATATACTTATTCTTTTAAAATTTCAAAGTAATTAAATAAAACACCTAACTAATTAAAATTTCACTTATGTATTTTTTTCTATTAGACTATTATGTAGAGGATTATTATCTACAGGATTATTACCATATCTTTAAATTTTTTTTTTGAATTTATTATTACACACTTCCGAATAAATAGTAGGTAATGAATTTTTTTTTTAAAAAATAGATATGAAAAATTTTAAATTAAGATTGTGTATTTAAAATATTAATTATGTGTAGTAATATTTCAAGACAAATACGAGATTCCGTTAAGCGTTTTAATAAAATATTTACAAATTCTTTTAAAATTTTGTCAAAAAATATTTATCGAAACACTTTTAGGAATCTCACATTGACAATGTACATTGTATACAATTTAATGAACTTCACCACATATCTAAAAATTACCAAAAAAATGAAATATTTTTTCTAAAAGAATATTTAGAAGGATATGAGTCTTTTCTTTAAAAAAATCTACTTATTAATATTTAGAAGGATATTCAAGATTCCGTCAAGTGTTTCGGTTATTCAGTTTGATCAATAAATATTTATCAAAACACTTAAGGAATCTCACATTGACAATATGTATTAAAAATAGTTTAATGAATTTCACTATAAGTCTAAAAATTACAAAAAAATGAAATAAATTTTCCAAAAAAATTAAAAAATATGTGAATACTATATTAATAAAATATTCATCAAGTGTTTCACTAAATATTTTTTAATTGTGACGGATCAATCAAATAATTATTTTGAAGATTCCGTTAAGTGCTTTAATAAAATATTTACAAATTCTTTTAAAATTTTGTCAAAAAATATTTATTAAAACACTTTTAAGAATGTCACATTAACAATGTGCATTATATACCATTTAATGAACTTCACCATATGTCTAAAAATTACAAAAAAAAATGAAATATTTTTTTAAAAGAATATTTAGAAGGATATGAGTCTTTTCTTTAAAAAAAACCTAATTATTAATATTTAGAAGGATATTCAAGATTCCGTTAGGTGTTTCGGTAAAAATCTACTTATTCAGTTTGATCAATAAATATTTATCAAAACACTTAAGGAATCTCGCATTGACAATATGTATTAAAAATAGTTTAATGAATTTTTTTGGTCCCGGAGTATATTGCAGAAGGGGGGTTGAATGCAATATAGATAATTCCAAATCTTTACCTCAACAACAATGATAAAGATTGTAAACTATCTATACAAGAAATGCAAACACAAGTAGTAACTCAAGAAGTTATCAAAAAATAAATGTTTTATTTATTTTGCGAAGTGTTGCTACAACCTCGAGAAAAAGTATTTTCTCAAGTTTCGACTTCTTGAATCGATTACAGAAAGAATGAGAGATGTTTATCTATAAAGATTAATCTTCTCTCACATCTCTATCACATAGGTTGCGGAGCCGCTATCATTTTCAAGTGGCAGCTCCTTACAAGTTGCACACCCATGTGACTTTCCCGAAATGCTATACAAACAGACTATCACTAAGCATAAAGCAATCTGGGTTCTTTCTAAAACTAGCTAAAACAATTCTAGTAGATGTATACTGTAATATCCCGTAATATTTAGAATAATAATAATAATAATAATAAAAGAATAATAGAATAAAAAGGATTAAAATTAGATTATAAATAGGATTTAAAATTAGATTAGAATAGTGGGCTTAATATATGGATCGGATTTGAATACGTAGGTCTATTCTTCACACAAATCTGCTGTCTTGTAAAATTCGTAGTAAATTCATCGTAAGTCGGAATTCGTTGATTCTGAACTTTTCGGAAAGATATTTTCGTGTTCTACAACTTTCGTTCTTTGAGTTTTTCAAGAAAACGTCGTTTAGAGGGCCAAAAAGACTGAATACAGATCTGATCAGAAGTGGTTACATGTTTTTTATTCTTGTTTTTCCGTTTAGAGGTAAGTTTCCGACTGATCTTTCTAGTGTTTTCAAAATTATGTATTATGTGTACATATTTGTTATCAAAATTTGGGCTAAGTGATAATATTTTGAAGTTATACGTGTATTATTGTATATGTGTTATGTGTAAGCAGCAATAGTCTTGGGACTCTGATTTATGCCATGGTTTGCGAAAATAAGAATAAGAATAAGGACCGAGTCACCGGGTTGTAGTGACAATTTTCTGAAAATTTAGGACCGTTATCACCGGGTTGTAGTGGTCGTGGTATGAATTATGGGTTTCAAGTTATTGTTGTTATGTGTAGTCGTATCGTATCGTATCATATCGAATATGAATTAGAATACGTGTATAGAAAGTTATGTATCATATATTTTATCGTATCGTATCAATTATTGTATTCTTTTATGTGTATATGTGTTATTTGGCCTTACTAGTGGATTGATTGGTTACTTGCTGGGCTGTATAGCTCATTACTTACAATTTTCAGGTTCGGTGTACAATCGAGTTTGGTAGCGTTGGAGTTCGAAGACCATAGAATTGAGCTAGATTGACTTTTCGATAGATGTTAGCTGCGCTTTTGTAATAAGTACCTTCGTAATTGACTTTTTGATTAATAAAATTGTATTTCCTTTTAGTTTCGTAATTAGAAATTAATATCCCGAAAAGTCGGGCTGTTACATGTGACATTGTGGTGTAGTGGTAAGAGCATGCATAAGCTATTTGATAGACTGAAGTTCGATTCTCATGAACAACATTTTTACTGTAACAGCCCGACTTTTCGGGATATTAATTTCTAATTACGAAACTAAAAGGAAATACAATTTTATTAATCAAAAAGTCAATTACGAAGGTACTTATTACAAAAGCGCAGCTAACATCTATCGAAAAGTCAATCTAGCTCAATTTTATGGTCTTCGAACTCCAACGCTACCAAACTCGATTGTACACCGAACCTGAAAATTGTAAGTAATGAGCTATACAGCCCAGCAAGTAACCAATCGATCCACTAGTAAGGCCAAATAACACATATACACATAAAAGAATACAATAATTGATACGATACGATAAAATATATGATACATAACTTTCTATACACGTATTCTAATTCATATTCGATATGATACGATACGATACGACTACACATAACAACAATAACTTGAAACCCATAATTCATACCACGACCACTACAACCCGGTGATAACGGTCCTAAATTTTCAGAAAATTGTCACTACAACCCGGTGACTCGGTCCTTATTCTTATTCTTATTTTCGCAAACCATGGCATAAATCAGAATCCCAAGACTATTGCTGCTTACACATAACACATATACAATAATACACGTATAACTTCAAAATATTATCACTTAGCCCAAATTTTGATAACAAATATGTACACATAATACATAATTGAAAACACTAGAAAGATCAGTCGGAAACTTACCTCTAAACGGAAAAACAAGAATAAAAAACATGTAACCACTCCTGATCAGATCTGTATTCAATCTTTTTGGCCCTCTAAACGACGGTTTCTTGAAAAACTCAAAGAACGAAAGTTGTAGAACACGAAAATATCTTTCCGAAAAGTACAGAATCAACGAATTCCGACTTACGATGAATTTACTACGAATTTTACAAGACAGCAGATTTGTGTGAAGAATAGACCTACGAATTTTGTAAATAAACATAAAGAAGAAGAATATGATGTTTATATAGCGTTACATAACCCTATGTCCAAACCTAAAAGTTATCCGTATTCAAATCCGATCCATATATTAAGCCCACTATTCTAATCTAAATTTAAATCCTATTTATAATCTAATTTTAATCCTTTTTATTTCATTATTCTATTATTCTTTTATTATTATTATTATTATTATTCTAAATATTACGGGATATTACATATTACCCTCCTTAAAAAGAATTTGGTCCCCAAATTTACAACAATCCTAAACACCAAAAAGATCATGATACATCTATTTTACATTCTAGTCCTAACAACAGTCTAAAGGATCGCATCCTAGAGAATGTACTAGTCCCATACCTAATACACTCCGAAGGACAGCCTGCTCTTGATACCAACTGTAACATCCCGGATTTTCGGGACATTAATTCTAATTACGAAACTAAAAGGAAATACAATTTTATTAATCAAAAAGTCAATTACGAAGGTACTTATTACAAAAGCGCAGCTAACATCTATCGAAAAGTCAATCTAGCTCAATTCTATGGTCTTCGAACTCCAACGCTACCAAACTCGATTGTACACCTAACCTGAAAATTGTAAGTAATGAGCTATACAGCCCAGCAAGTAACCAATCGATCCACTAGTAAGGCCAAATAACATATATACACATAAAAGAATACAATAATTGATACGATACGATAAAATATATGATACGATAACTTTCTATACACGTATTCTAATTCATATTCGATATGATACGATACGATACGACTACACATAACAACAATAACTTGAAACCCATAATTCATACCACGACCACTACAATCCGGTGATAACGGTCCTAAATTTTCAGAAAATTGTCACTACAACCCGGTGACTCGGTCCTTATTCTTATTCTTATTTTCGCAAACCATGGCATAAATCAGAGTCCCAAGACTATTGCTGCTTACACATAACACATATACAATAATACACGTATAACTTCAAAATATTATCACTTAGCCCAAATTTTGATAACAAATATGTACACATAATACATAATTTTGAAAACACTAGAAAGATCAGTCGGAAACTTACCTCTAAACGGAAAAATAAGAATAAAAAACATGTAACCACTCCTGATCAGATCTGTATTCAGTCTTTTTGGCTCTCTAAACGACGTTTTCTTGAAAAACTCAAAGAACGAAAGTTGTAGAACACGAAAATATCTTTCCGAAAAGTCCAGAATCAACGAATTCCGACTTACGATGAATTTACTACGAATTTTACAAGACAGCAGATTTGTGTGAAGAATAGACCTACGAATTTTGTAAATAAACATGAAGAAGAAGAATATGATGTTTTTATAGCGTTACAAAACCCTATGTCCAAACCTAAAAGTTATCCGTATTCAAATCCGATCCATATATTAAGCCCACTATTCTAATCTAATTTTAAATCCTATTTATAATCTAATTTTAATCCTTTTTATTCTATTATTCTTTTATTATTATTATTATTATTCTAAATATTACGGGATATTACATATACTTTTCATACTCTTGAATTGTCGAGCTTCGTCTTGTGATCTCTCAAGTTTCGGTCGTAGTCTTGCAGGTCTGCTACAATCTTTGACAAAATGTAGCAAATCTGTTTCTTGAACATCTAAACTGTCACGGGTTTGACTGAGATAAATCCCCAATTCAAATATTCCATTGAGACAGTAACCTTTTACGCCAAGCTTGCTGTCATGAGAATATTCCTTGTGTGACAGTATGAGTCACCGCCATTGATGCTTTCGGGACTTTCAAACTTGCTGTCAAAGTGTGAGAATGTTGCTGTCTTCATGCTTCCGTCAATGTTGCTGTCAGATGAAACTTGCTGTCGTGACCTTGCAACATGTTGTCTTCTTGTAACCTTACTGTCAATGTTGTGACAGTAACATTTATTCTTTCTGTCTTCCTTATGTATGTCTTGAGGCTTAAACAAATGCATGAACTTCTTCCAAGAGATACAATTATTACATGACAGTAGATTATTCGATCACAAAATCACATTATGGCTGTGACAGTATGTTCTACTTAGTCTATACAAATAAAACTAAGTACTAGTTTAGTTGTCGCTAAGCTATCACCCATAAATTCTAACAAATTTCACTATAAGTCTAAAAACTACAAAAAATGAAATAAATTTTCCAAATAAATAAATATATATATATATATATATATATGAGTACTTTTTTAAAAAATATTCGTCAAGTGTTTCAATAAATATTTTTTAATTGTGACGATCAATCAAATAATTATTTTGAAGATTCCGTTAAGTGTTTTAATAAAATATTTACAAATTCTTTTAAAATTTTGTCAAAACACTTTTAGGAATCTCACATTGACAATGTGCATTATATACACTTTAATGAACTTCACAATATATCTAAAAATTACAAAAAAAAAATTGAAATATTTTTTCTAAAAGAATATTTAGAAAGATATGAGTACTTTTCTTTTAAAAAAATCTACTTATTAATATTTTCAAGGATACAGAAGATAATGAAAATATTAAAAAGAATATGTTGAGTATTGAATATACCAAAGAGAATACAGAGGGGGGTGAATGGATTCTCGACTTTTCTTTTGAATCTGCTTAGTCGTGTATGTGTTTTCGTGCTCAAACAAATATGAGTGCGGAAATATAGGACACAACAACACAATACTCACTTTAATCTAATGTTTTATTAGATCAAAATGTTGCTACAACCTGAGAACACAATTTTGTATTCTCAGCTTCTTTCTCAGAGAGATATTACTTGTAAAAACTATTGATCACTCTGTTTTGATACTTTCTAAGGAAGTAGGGTTGTTCACTTATATCACGTGAACAACTTGCTTACAACAAATAAGGTAGCAAAACAAATTTGCTTTCTAATGTGTCTATCCTATTTGAGTAAACATCCAAACTGCTACAGATTTGACTTCTTAGAACTCTGTTCAGATCCACTTCTTTAGCTCACTTCTTTTGTACTATCTCTCCAAGCTTCTTTGTAGGCTTTCCAACGTGCTTTACAGTATGTGGTCCATAAAGCGTCTTGGCTTGTTGCAGGTTTCTGACTTGTACAATTCTTCAGTATTTTGTCTCCAAGATTGCAGTCGAGAAGTAACTTTGTTGGTGATTCAAGAACTAGAATTGGCTTAATCAATAACTCCGAGTTCTTGAATACTGTTGAACTGACATATCGAATCACTTCTCGAATAAGTCCTTTCTCCAGGGATCCTTGAGATATCGAATAGAGCATTTTACTTGTCGAATCCCTGAGATATCGAATAGCTTCCTGAGTCATTGAGATATCGAATGGAACATTAACTTATTGACTCCTAGAGAACTCGAATGATACTTTGACTTGTTGACTTTCTGAGTTCTCGAATAGAGTAGTAGACATATCGAATCTCTGAGATATCGAATGAGATATTGAACAGTGCATTCAGAGATATCGAATAATGTCTTTGTAGATATCGAATCCCTGACTTCTCGAAAGCTAGACTTCTCGAATAGATCAAAACACTTCTCGAATTGGTACTTAGGCAAATCTTCATTCTCCAAATTCCAACTGTGTTTATTTTGAAAGTCTTGGTCTTTAAGCTTGAGGCATGATCCTTGGAACTTCTTTCAAGCATTATTCTCTGACTTTAATTACAGTTACACAGGTAGAATTTGATGCCTATTACAAGTACTACAACAAGTAGAAACTCTACAACTAGAGGTTCCCTCAGTTAAGAGGTCATGTAGGTAATGCACAGCATTACAGTCAATTAGGCTTGTTATTAGATGTATACATGCATGCCTCTGTGACTAACAATCTCCCCCAAATTGTGAGTAAGACCCTTAGTCACAATTTCATGTCTGATAACAAGCCTTAACATACATAAAGATAAAACTTGAAAAGTACAGGTATGTAATTTGATTGAAAATACAAAGAGGCATCCTTACAAGTTATGAAGAATTACTAGCCATATCCTTTTGGATTCATCTCTTGAGCTTTGGCTTGCAGATTCTCATTTTTCTTCTTTTCTTCAGCTTCTTTAGCTTTCTTCTTTGCATTTTCTTCCATAACAAGAACAATGTCTTCTATAGCAGTGAGTTCCTCAATTAGAGGAGAGCCTGATAGATCTTTAAGAACTTCATTCAGCTATTTCTCAGAGTAGGAACTGATGTAGTCCATTCTAATCTTCACAGTTCTTCCATATTTCTTGTATTCAATAATGTAAGGATTATACTTGACTCTACACAGACCCATGGCTCTTAACTCATCAGCCTTAGCTTCCATAGCAACAAACTCCTCCTCTCTTTTCTTGAACAGCTCCTCACTTTTCTTTTTCTGTTCTGCCTGGTGATCTCTCTTCATCTTGACAAAGTCAATCAACTCTAGCTTCCAAACTCTTTCCACTCTATCTTTAGAATCCAACATAGAAATAATCCTTTCTATATCATCTAGCTTGCCCCAATACTGACATGTCCCTTGCCTGAATTTCTTCTGTCTTCCATCAGTATATTTAATTTCAAGGCAGTCATCAACAATGGTAACATGATAGATTCTTTGAGCCCATAGGAAATGTAGTTGGTCTTCATCAAAGTCTTCATCTAGTGGTTGGAGTTTTAATCCTGGAATGATAGTTAGGGCCCTTGATTTAGATGGCTTTACTCTTCTTGCAACTTGTTTAAATTTGATCTTTTTCACTTGGTTGCTTAGCAGAAACTTGTGACCTTTTGTGACGCCCCCAGATCCGGGGTCGGAGATCTAGGCGCTCACGGTCCATTTTCCATTAATAACATACCTACTCTTGCACATAATATATATAACACCGCCATCGACCCCAAAATAAACTCACACCACACTCACACACACAGGTTAGAGCCTCAGAAACGTCACACATTGATTAAAAAGTAATAAAGTTATCAGAGTTATTACAGACCGAATTAAATAGTATTTATGCTACCAGCAACACTCCGATATGAAGCGAAGCTGGCGGCTTGAAAGTTTGTTACGATACACTGCCTTGCACAGGTCATGCTGATAAATAAAACGTACTAACAAAAGCTGCCAACCAATCCGGCTAATGGGGCCTACCGGTGGAATCTCAAGTGGTGGCTCGGGCTTAGTCACCTGCTTTCGAACAGTCTGCCTGGGTCTTGCCATTTCGCTTAGCTGTTGTGTTTGTAAAGTTTGAAAACAAGCAAGAGTGAGCAACTATAGCTCAGCAAGAAATATATATATAAGATAAGCAATATACATCTCATATGATTGGCAGTTGATATATTTGTTTGAATCAATCAGTTATGAAATCACTTGTCATAGTTGATAAATCTCGAAGGTGCAACAATATGTGCCCTTGTTTTCAAAATAAACTTGCAGTTCTAGATACTGCATTGAATCAACATCTTTCTCATCAAAATAGAACACTATCAGCAACTTGGCACAAGAGCCTAAGAAGCAGTGTCAAAGCATTTTTCCAAAATGGAGGAATGGGACTTAAAGAAAACATAAAAACCTGACAAGGATTGACGATGATCAGTCGCCACATCCAAGTCCAATAATCCGCGGGTCTTCTCTACCGGTAGAAGGATAGAAACTACATCCGTAACTATCCCTCGGGTGAAAACTACATTCGTAATCACCCTCGATGAAAACTACATCCGTAATCATCCTTCGGCAACACCTGGGCCGGAATAATAATTGATGGACCGCCTGGCTCACGGCCGCTTACACATCCCGGGAATCGTTCGTCAACGGTTCCCACACCTGCCAGAGTCCCTTTTTCTTTTTCTTTTAAAAACTTGATTTTGATTGAAAACAGAGTAATTGAGGTTCGACATCAGTCGACCGATGATTCTTGAAATCATACAAGAAGCAGAACCTGACCGGGGGTTTTCAAAAAATGTTTTGAGTTCGAAAGAGTTCGAGCTTGAAAGTATTAAAAAGTATCTTGGATTAACTTTGTCTTTAAATAATGAACAGTAATTAATAATAATATTTTAAAATTTAATATTAATAATTAATAAAATAATTATTCGATAAGATAAACTTTTAATCCAAGATAGGGTTTCGAGTATTTACGAAGATATAATAATAGTTATTTGAATATACGATACCACCCGAATGACCCTTCGGGTTTTCGCAATATAGATACGATATAACAATATACCGCTCCCCGGTCAATAGTATATACGGACCGCTACGACCTCTATTGCTAGAGTCGTTGTCCGAAGAAAACATTTCAATCTAAGTTCAAGGGGGTATAAGCATACATGTACTTGTTCAATCTCAATTGCATCAATACTTCGATAAACATAGCATTTGATATCATTTGAAAACTACAAACACAACAGTGAAAA
Organism: Saposhnikovia divaricata; assembly: GCA_036435485.1. Lineage (NCBI taxonomy): Eukaryota > Viridiplantae > Streptophyta > Magnoliopsida > Apiales > Apiaceae > Saposhnikovia > Saposhnikovia divaricata. The sequence continues at coordinate 87,127,975 of CM071598.1, forward strand.
TCCTTGTATAGGGATAAGTTTTGAAAAGTAAACTTGCCTTGGTTTGGTTGGGGTGGTCGAGCGTGCGGATTCGAACGATCTATACATAAACAATAATCGTTCGTTAGCACCTTAACAATTTCTCTTTAATTACGGGGTTTTAAGGGGGTACGAAACTAACTTAACGACTTCGTCTTATGACTCCCTAGCCCCACTATAGGTCCATGTCATCACTCGTTTACGCTCGTCACTTACTCGAATTAATTTAGTTACCACGTTCGAATCATAACCACTAACCCTAGAATAATGTTCCACTAATCGACTTTTTCCATTGCGCGAATTTTACTCTAACATTTTTATAAAATCCAAAAATTCATATTTTATTCCAATTCCTTTTGGGTGGTCTTCACCACTGCATTACCTACATTCTCAAATTTTTCCATGATCCCAAATATATTTTAAGGTGTTTAAACAAGGTTCACAAGGGGGTCACTTAATGCAGTCCCTAGTCCAGAAACAAAATTCACTTCTCCGGCCATAAATAAAAATCCACACATCACCTAGCTATGAACCTTACATTTCCAGAAACTACATTCAATTATCTTTCCAACAATATAAGGTAGGACATCAGGGGACATCATTTGGGTGTTCAAAAGCGTGCTACAACACAGATCAAAGTTCCTGGACAAACTCAGCAAGCTCAAGTCACTTAGATCAACCCTTTTTCATACTTCCATAACATATTCACCACTTAATACACTTAGATCATGACTCATAACACTCATGGAGACATATATATTAACCATAGTCATAAAAATCACAATCTCAACATCAAAGCCCAAGATCCATGCTATCCAATACATATACATTCAAGATAAGCCCTAAAATACATGGATCTACTACCATACTATATGAACAACACATAACCAAGGGTGGTTTGAGATTTTATACCTTCTTGAGTAGCTAAGGACCTTGAATGAGCTTTACAACAACTAAGAATACTTGGATGAGCCCTCACACACCTTAATCCTTCAAGATCTAAAAGATAATAAACTTATGTTAACACTTTTCTAACTTTCAACAATTTATATCTCAAGAACCAATGGATGGAAGGCTAAGAAATTGATACCATACCTCTAATATGATGCAAGGAAGCCCTAGGAATTTTGATCAAGGTTGTAGATGAAGAAATCTTGGAGAGAAAATCTCTCCCTCTCTCTCCAAGGAGTTCGGCCGAGAGCTTTACTAAAGGGGGGGGGAGTGTTTTTCTCTTTTTTGTTTTGTTGGAATGGTAAGAAATGCTAAGTATGATATGTATTATTATGGTTGATAAGAGTAGTCACATGTTTCCAAGCTATAGCCTAGGTTGCCTCCCATGCCCTATTGTCCCCTAAGTACATCATCCATCATGCTAGTCACTATTCACTTCTACTTTTATGTTTTCTAGTTCCTTTTTCTAACTATCTAGTTACATGGCACTTGCATGTAATTTCTTTCCTTGTAATATTATTCTCCCACCAATGCTTGTCATTTAATCCTTACTTCGTATCGTATCTTAATTCTTCTCTCGTAATAATATTTCGTCGCGTAGAGATTTCCCTTATAATTCCTTAAGTACTAATTGTGTAAGTTCCTCGAATGTTCATAATTCCTCGTCTTAACTCTTAATAAATCCTTTAATATTCTAACCATTCTCAATCCCAAGTTTTATAAATATTACTGACAGTAAGACTCTTGCATTCACAATCTCTCTGTATATCTTACATAATAAATGCAACAACGCAATTTCTCAGACAATCAATTCTATAAATCAACAGGGATGACTAGAAAGGTTCCATAATGATAATGTCACAAGATATTAAATAAAAGGAAATATTACCAAAAATTAGGGTTCTTACAGCCTCCCCTCCTTAAAAGGATTCCGTCCCGAAATCAGGTTGAAAACAGTTGGGGGTGATTTTCACGCATCGCGCTCTCTAGTTCCCATGTTGATTCTTCGACATTCTGATTCCTCCACAAGACTCTCACTAGTTTAACAACCTTGTTCCTCAGCACTTGTTCTTTTCTATCCATGATTTCTACGGGTTGCTCTACATATGTTAAGTCTGGTTGCAGATCCACTTGATCATGTTCTATCACATGTCGGAAGTCGGTATGGTACGGTCGTAGCATGGACTCATGGAACACGTTATGTACTTGCTGTAAGCTCGGGGGTAAATCCAATTCATAGGCTAACTTCCCAACTCGTTTCAAGATCTCAAAAGGTCCAATAAATCTCGGGCTTAGCTTTCCCTTCTTACCAAATCTCATCAATCCCTTCCACGGCGATACCTTCAACATCACAAACTCTCCTACTTCATATTCTTTGTCCTTGCGGATCTGGTCCGCATACTTCTTCTGTCTGTCTTGGGCTGCTACCAGCCGTCCTCTTATGAGCTCGATAGTTTCTCTTGTCTGTTGGACCAGTTCAGGCCCTAAAATCTTCCGCTCTCCAACTTCTTCCCAACACAAGGGAGACCGACATCTTCGTCCGTATAAAGCTTCATATGGGGGCATGCCTATACTCGCATGGTAACTGTTGTTGTAGGAAAATTCGATCAACGGCAAGTGGTCATCCCAACTTCCCTTAAAATCAATGGCACATACCCTCAACATGTCCTCGATGGTCTGGATGGTTCTCTCACTCTGTCCGTCTGTTTGGGGATGGTATGCAGTACTCATGTTTAACTTGGTCCCCACACAATCCTGAAAACTCCTCCAGAACCTGGAGTTGAATCTTGGGTCTCTATCTGATACAATGCTCACAGGAACCCCATGTCTAACCACAATCTCCTTTAGGTAAATATCTGCCAGCTTGTCGACAGTATATCTCTCGTTGATTGGAAGAAAATGTGCTGACTTGGTCAACCTATCGATAATTACCCAAATGGCATCATGATTTGTCTTGGTCCTTGGTAATCCGACCACAAAGTCCATCGCAATCTGCTCCCACTTCCACTCGGGTATCTCTAAGGGTTGCAACAATCCACTGGGCCTCTGGTGTTCGGCCTTTACTCTTTGACATGACAAGCATTTACTTACCCACTCTGCCACGTCCTTTTTCATATTAGGCCACCAATAGTATTCTCTCAGATCTCTATAGATCTTAGTGCCTCCAGGGTGAATTGAGTACCTCGAACTATGAGCCTCTTGCAAAATCTCATCTTTTAACTCTTGAACGTTCGGAATCCATATCCTAGATGCGTACCTCATAATTCCATTCTCGTCCTTCTCACACTTAATTTCCTCGCCAGTCAAAATTTTCTCCATCGAATTCTTTTCTTCTTCTATCTTCTTCTCCTGGCATAACTTAATCTTCTCCAATAACGGTGGTTGGACTTTTATTTCCATTAGACTCTCTTGTCCAATTCCTGGTAATCTCACTTCAATCTCCAGTTTCTCAAGGTCCTTGATCAATTCGTCCACTGACGTTATCATCTTAAGCTTCTCCTTTCGGCTAAGTGCATCGGCCACCATGTAAGAACCCCAAATTTTGGATATAATTTGTAAGAACCCAGATTTTTGGTACTAATTAAAACTTTTTATTATGTATTGGAGTATGAATGTATCAATGGGTTAATAGATGGATATTGAATGGATTCGGATTCAATTATGATATGCCATGAAGAATGGTATTGGTTGACAACTTATATAAGAATTATCTATCTCCTAGGAAATTAAGAAGTGGCAATTCCAATGAAGAAGATTATTCTTATGTCATCCAAATCGATATCTGTTATTAGTCCGGTGGTTCCGTAAAAGGGTTAAGGAACGATCGAAAGAGAATACGGACAATTGTACAACCCTAGATGAATAAGTAAAGAATAAGGATGAATAGTGATTTTGGTGTAATTGAGAATATTATTAGACGACGCTATATAGAAGTATTCGGAACGAATTTCCGAGTTCGTATTAGTGATCCAGGGGGAAAATAAGTGTATGTAAAAGCTGTCGGATTCTGAAAAACCGCACTTTTATTTTCTCCGAGAGTTCCCTGGACACTGATAGCCTTAAGTATTTAACGAATGGATTTAAGGATTATAAATTGGAAAGTTAGAATGAAAGATGGAGAATGATAGTATTAATATTAAGAGGATTCCCGGTAAACCCTAATTAGAAATCCGTGAAATATTCCTACGAACGATCAATCAAAACGGGCAATAACCAGATACAGAATCAAGCAGAGGAAGCAAGATACATGCATGTACAAATGATAAATATCTAGTAACTAGTATGGTTAGAGATTAACTAATACTTAGCAAATCAAACTACTAGTTGCATGTAAACCATCAAAATCTTAACACATGTCCCTCCATTTTCATCATCCATTACATCACTACTTTAATAAAGTAACTTTACACAATATCTTCCACTACACACTTGAATTAGTGGATGAAAAGTAGCAAGGTAAAATACACCACAAAACCAACCAAGGCAAAGAAACTCTCCATTTTCTCTTTCCTCTCAAACTGATCAGCTAGAGCAACCATCAAAGAAAAAATCATAACTCCATTTCCAACCATGATAAAATCACCAAAATTTGACCATAGCTTCTCCATTCCATGTATAACATTCGTACAAAATTTCATAATTTTTGAAGGTCGTTTGAATGGGTAAATAAATTCAAGAAGATCACCCTGTTTTTCCTCTCAAAAACAGGGCATTCGAATTTTGCATAAATTCAAGGATCAAAATCAAGCTTCCACCCCTTATTTGATCTTCCAAATTTTATGGTGAGTCCTATATTTCATAAAACTAATCTCCATGAAATCTTAGCTTCAAATTCCTTTGTTAGCATTTTCAAATAAATCAACAAAGATGAGAATGAATAGTGTTCTTCAAGATTTAACTTTGTTTTCTTTGATTCTTATGGTTGATCTAGCTACTCTAAGGCCACACAAGGGTAGATCAAGGCTTAGTAGGGCTTTAGAACACTCCAAGGAAGGTAATCATCACTTGAAACCCTAGGTCTTACTTTGAGATTTTGCATGCTTTGGATGGATTTAGTATAAGTGATGTTATTAGCATGATTAGTTAAGTGGTTTAGTTAATTTAAGAAGCATGATGATTTTGATGCTAAGATCAGTAGCTTCTGGACTTGTTGAGATGAAGATCATGTGTATAAGTTGGATTTGTGCCCGGTGTGGCTTGGTATTGTTGTTATGATTTTTGGAATGTTCGATTTATAGCCGTCGTAATGCAAAAATTTCGTTAAGCTTAAGAAAACGATTTTGACAGAACATGTAACTCCCTGTTTGGCTTCGTTTTCTGCCATGATAGGATAGATCATGTTATAAGCTTCGTTTTGATATAAAGATCGTGTGAAACGGACTTACGGTTTAGGAGTTACGGTCGGTTTACTAAAAGTAGTTCGAAACCGTAACCGAGAATTCGTAATTAAAAATGAACCCTCGTAAAATACGTAAGTCAGTGGCGAATCTTGGTAATTAAATACTAGAGGTAAAAAGGGAGGTGTGAGAGAAAACCTCATGTGAATCGGATCATTTTTTTTGATTTTATAAAAATGTTCGAATATAGGTTAAACGCGAACGAACCCCTTAAAAGTATAACTTTGGTTATAACGTAGAAAACGAGCGATAAAACTCGAGATATAATCTTGGTTCGTAATCGATCAAATTTAGAACTTATACGACTTAAGTATACACTAAGTGTGAATACGATGACATGTCTTAATGACGAACAAATGTCAAATCGTATCGGTAATAAAAAGAGTTACACTAAAAAGGGGTATAACGAAATAATTCGAAAACATGTTTCGACTTAAGTTAATACTTAACCTTTTGAAAAATGTTAAGTGATTGATTAATCTCGAATTTCTTGACTATTATAGATCGCCGAGCTGACTCGGGACACCCTACCACTACCCCCACCCGTGCTCAATTACCAGGCAAGTGTTCAAACCTTTGAACCTGTTGTTGTGATAATATATGTATATGATTTCTGTTTTACATATGCCATCGCATGCATGCCTGTTTCCAATTATATTGTGACTCTGTTTTTTTTTTGTGATACTTGTTCCCTGAATTGATATTGGCTTATAGACTAGATACGATTTATCAGTAATAAGCCGGATTGTTTTGGTAAGACCCTTAGCGAAGGGCATATGATATTCATTCTAAATATAGACCGGGAGTCGGTATTTTGAGTTATAGATAGTCGTGGAAACCCGGAGGGATTCCAACGACAGATTATTATTTATCTGAGGAAGGTTATTGTTAAACGTTATTATATTCCATAAAGTATCAATTACTTGGAAATATTTCGAGGAATGTTATTCGAGTATTATCTTAGTCGAGAGATAATAAATGAATGTTAATTTTGAATATTCATTTAGAGTTGATATTTAATGAGTATTATTTTGATATTCTTTAGAATGTTATTTATTAAATGAATATTACTTTCGAATATTCATTTAAGGTTTTATGTACTTAATGAATATTACTTTAAAATATTCATTGGAAGTTCTATTTACTTAAGGAATATTATTTCGATTATTCCTTTAAAGTTTTGATTACTAAATGAATATTATTTGGATATTCATTTAGAAGATTATTTATTAAATGAATGCTATTTGGATATTCATTTAAAAGAGTAAATATTAAATGAACATTATTTTCAAATATTCATTTAAGGTTTGAATTTTTTATTGAATACTATTTTAAATATTTATTGGAGTTTAATTATTTAATGAATATTATTTTGAATATTCATTTAAGGAGGGATTTATTTATTAAATAATTCCATATATTCATTCGAGGATTACTTACGAGCAATATTATGAATTAATAATATTCCATAATTATTATTGAGTAAATAAATATTCTTGGAATATTTATTTAATTCTTTTAAATTCTTTTTAAAATAATTTATATTATTCGGAGATTACCTTTCACCTCCAGATATCATGTAAAATATTTCGGAGTCTTTTTACGACTATTTTATCAAGGAAAGGTTCCCAACTCTTTCATTTTCATTTAAATCTATCTTAAAAGGATTTAAATGCTCGCTCAAACTTCCATATTATAGGGGAACTTACTTGAGCAATGTTATTTATCTTGTTGACTTCCCGGTCATAATTTATCCTCTTCACTCGCAACTTGGTTGCTATGGACTCATTAAGTCTGTGTTTACCTTCTCATCTTTCGAGGGGTAAGATTGTTGGAACAAGTTGATGTTCGTTACCAAGCAATAGCTTGGAAGTTATTGGCGAATTTTCCTTTCCAAATAGATACGACTACTTTGTAGAGTCTTATCAACAAGTATTATACTTGGGGAAAGGGGGACGAACGTTACATTCAGAATCATGAATTCTATTGGAACTAGGAGTCGTGTAAGAGGCCGAGTAGCGCCGGTCCATCCCCTTTGGCCCAACCGTTGGCCTGGGAGAGCTAGTAAGGCGGTAGACAAGTAAAGCCGTCAGTTCTTCCTTCTACCGGTAGTAAATCTAATTTGAGCTGTACGATCTTGACTGATCATCAAGATTGGAACAGCGGGCGCGGTGAATACTCCATCATTGGTTCATCATCCAAACTTATTTATTTCCTGCAACATGATTACTGTTGGCAGAGCTGGAAAAGTGTTCGTAACTGAAATTGCAATATTTTCCTTGCAAGTTCCTCTTTATAATATCTTGATTATTTTCGACATAGCAGATATTCCCTCATATATTTACATTTTGAGTTACCTTGTAACTTCATCGTTCATATTATACTGGCATCATTTCCGTAAATGCATGGCATATGGTTTGAAAGATACTTTTGAACTGTTATATATTATCATTCAGTTAAATATTATTGTTGGTGGGCTATTGCTCACCCTTGCTTTATTATTATATCACAACAACAGCTAGACCAGATGACTCGCACAAGGCACACTCGATGCTGGCGAGGACGATGAGACTACCAGAGCCGAAGAGAAAGCTATTGGTAGGATAGATTTAATCTTTTAGTACCAAGTATATGGTCTAGTATGACTCATGTAAATGGATGGCAAAGAGTATGTATTTATATTAAAATTCTTTTGGGTTGTAAGAACTCATAATGTGTTTAATAAAATTTGGTTGTTACTCTGATTTCATCTCTGGGACTATAACGGGTGTGTTTTATGTTATTGTTTTGGGTCACAAGGTTGTAATTTAATATTTATGTTGAACTGTGGATGGGAATTGAGACGGTAACGACCAGATCCTTGACCCCGGATCTAGGGGTGTTACAGAAGTGGTATCAGAGCGTACGTTATAAACCCCAGAGATGAGGCGACGTTAAAACAATAAATTCACTAAGATAACAAGAACTCTTGCCAAGTTCATAGTCGGAGTACTTAATGTAGTGATGACCTATAAAACTCTTATGGGAACTATTAAGTATCATGATAGTAACTTAGCTCGATATCCCATCGACAAGTAAGGCAACAGACCTTGAGGCATACGAGCAGCAGCGCGATGATGCTTTATTATATGTTGAAGATCAGCGGGTAAATTCAATAGAGTACCCTACTGGAGACCCGGAAGAGGTTCCAGCAGATAAGGAAAATCTTGTTAGGATAAGGAGCTTACCCTCGAAGAATGAGGGCTGTAGCCAGAAAGACTGAGATGATTAAGGTATAGAGCTCAGAAAAGTGGGCATAAAGAACTAAGCTATTAGCAAGAGAACTGAAGATTCATGTTGGATTCGTGGCTGGACTACTGGAGGTAGTACCAGCAAGTAAGACGGATTGGAAGAATTACTTGAGATCTTATACGGGAATAGATGAGAATCATTAGAGACTTTCATATTAACGAAAAGAGTGCTAGAAGGATGTATGATTATCAAAGGCATCGATATAAGGCGAGGAGCAGAGTCCCTAGGAATAGTTGAGAAGAGGCAGTAAGTGCCATATCATTTGATAAATGAATAAGTATGAATATTGTCAGTAATAATTCGCCATGAGAAGGCAGATGTCATAGGTTGTAATTTATGGAACCAAATTGAGGTTGATGAAGTTGTTTTATTCAAGAAAATGTCCATTTTATGAATGAATCAGTTAGAAAGTGAAAACATTGGGAATTGACAGCATGATTGGATAAAGTTATATAAGGAAGTAGTAAGCAAGACAATAATCTCAGAACCTACCGGAAGATAAGACCAGTGAGTCAAGACGAACTCGTAATGAGACTATTGTCAGAGACTAAGTATAGCGTTAATTTAACTCAGTGAAATGATGAACCAAAAACGTTAGATGCATGTGACTCAGAGGAATATTAAATTCTTTCTTTTCTTTGAATGGATTATAGTAGTTACCTTAAGTTTACTCCGACGCGGAATTATAATGGATCAAGTAATACGATCAGCAGTTAAAGAGAAAAATGTGAGAAAATCTTCCTGGAGCTAAAAGATGAAATTGGTAATGATCAAGAGTTGGCATTGTTTAATGGAAAAAGGGAGACTTTGTGCTTCCAACGACGCTTCGCATAAAAGATTAGGATGTGTGCTTGCGCAGCACGACAAAGTACTTACGGATGCATTCGGACAGCATGGTTCACCAGGTTCGGATGGCCTTAGTAGTGCCAATTTTTGTGGAACAACCAACTCCGACGGTAATGTTCCTTCTGAGACTGGTAGTCAGGTAGACTGACATTTGGTAATATTGAATATCAGGACGTATAGGTATCAGGACGTTGTGACAAGTTTCAGTTTAAAACTGTTAATTCCCTTCTAAGGGATGTATATAATTGGTTCCTCTCCAGGGGTTAAACTTCCAACCCGATGACGATTATTTCGTTAATTATGACTGCTTACGGTTCTACCTACTAGGAGGTTCATAGAACTATTCTTCAGGTTTCGAAACTGGTCTCCTTAGTGTTACCAGTCGATGGATAGATTGACCAAAATTTCCCTAATTCTGGGAAGAACTTCAACGAATTTTGGCAAACCTTGTCTTTCTGATTATCAGAGAACATCATGGAAGAGAGTAGAAACTGTGGCAAACCCCGTGAATTGGGTAAGGTAGCCGCTACATGGGTTGGTGGACAGACCCCGGTTATCGCGATTGATTGTAGAAATACAATGATGAAGTGAGATTGGACGAAAACAGGAAATGTAAGTAAGAAACCAGCCGGACTGAGAAACTCCGAGATTGACTTAAGTGAAAAGGCTGTTATGCCAGGAATGGTAAGCTTGCGTGGCACGTGGTAGTGATAAGAATAGTTGAAAAGGTAAAAATAGAGGAAAGGTGACCAGAGACGGTGCCGAGAAGTCGATTAAGACTTATATGGAGTAAAGTTTCGGAAAGGTAGAAAGGTATCAAAGTAGAAGGCACTATGCCAGCAATTGCTAGAAAAGTAATGCTAAATTAGCCAACCCCTAAAATCATATATAATTTTAGTGTGGCCAGTTGAGGGCAAGTCACAAAGGATTATCAAGTGACTAGACCAGCAATGAAAGAACAAAGCAGGGTTGCTTCTAAGAAAGCACCGACTGCAAGGCCTTCTGATATAAAGGAAACATTAATGAGATCGTAGGAATCTTCTGCTGAACAGCCCATGTTTTGATTGGGAATTCACTAGACCTTTTTGGGATGGGGTCACCCGTACTAAAGTGACTCATGTGTATATGGTTGTCCAAGATTACGAGTAAAATGGAAGTATAGTGACTTGAGATGTATGATGTTAGGGTATCGTGAATACCATGAATATATTATGACGGAGGAAAGTAAACAATGAAGGTATATGAAGAGAGTATAGAAATGGTCAGAAATTGAACAGTATGCTGTAGGAACTTTCTCTGAGGCAAGTACCTTTGCGAAGAACGATAAGCACTAGGAAATTCACGTTGAACTCGACCAATATCTTTCAGAACATCCTTGCTACCATTAACAAGTTCTGTAAAAGAGCAGATAGACCTACGTTGTCTTTTGGAAGGTCAAATAGGTTGACCACTATCTGAAAGAAGAAATTAGCAGTAAGCTACCGATCGATTATCAAATAAGAATGATTGAAAAGAGACCCTTATTAAGGATACATGATTTGATTGCCAGTTATAGGATGCAGGAATTCCTTTGCAGTTGAATTAAGGATAAGATATCCATAAAGTAAGGCAAACCCTGGGGAATGCACAAGGGATGGCACTAACCCTAATAAAGACATTGTGAATTCAGATGATATGAGTTGGATTTGCTAAGGCAACAATAACCTGTACAGATTATTAAAAAGAGTTCTGGAAAGAACAGAGATAGAATTATTAGGGTATTGATCAAAGACGTTTTGATGTACCTTGTACCTAGAAAATACAGGAGGAATGATGAGGACGACCTAAGAAACCTTACAAGGAAAAGCTAATATTCTGAGTTTCCAACTAGAAGTTTGGAAGAGAATGTAAGACACAATAACAATATACCAGATGATGCATGTATGAAACCCTGAGGGAGTATGGATTGAACCTATAAAGGTTGAGATTATCCTAAGATAAGGAAAGAACTAAGAAAAGAAGTATCTTAAGTAGGATTGGGAATAAACGTGATAAAGTTCCCACGGGTAGTTGGAAGGAATGACTTATGGAAAAAGACTGATAGATATATTTTTCTCCTTCAGCAGAGCTTAAGGGAGAATGCTTTCACCCAACAGTGATGAGAATGAGGTAAAAAAAAAAATTGAATTGAAATGTATCCGGAGAACAAGGATTACCAGAAATTACTATTATTAGGAAAGGCCAATGAGGTGGCCGACAATCTAAGTATAAAGGAATAATTACAAATGTTCATACCGAAGAAACAGAATAATATTTGGAAGGACCTTGAAGGTCATATCGGGATGGAGGAATTTACATTCCTTCTGATGATTGTGCAAGAATCGACGATAATAGTAGTTTAAGTAAAGATTCGATTCCTGATGGGTCTTAAGCATATTACATACCTTAGAAGGTCCCGTTTTGAGGCAAACCAGGACAATGATACAAAAAAAAAATTGACGAAGTAAACCATTAAGTTTCCAGTCTTTTATGGAAGATGCATGAGTGATAGTTTCATCAACCTGACTTAGCTGCGATGCTTGAAACTCTTCTGCAATTTTATCTACTTCATGTAATATCTACATCAAGTTCAGGAAGTGTTCCTTATGGATAAGGAATAGTGATTACTTTGTCTCCCTAAAGGATTGAAACCCGTACGATTAGCTATTAAGGCACTACGTAAGCAACAAGCGATGGTGATTCTTCTAAGAAAGTAGATGACAACGTAAAGATAAAGAAAGTGCTGCTATTGATAAGCTAAATGGCATGTTGATGAATGACAAGCAAGTTTGTGTTAGTGTACTTCTGCGCAAACAAGATAGAGAATATGAGGTTGATGATTCATGATGCTAAATGTATTCCCGTGGAAAAAATTAATGAGACTTAGAGAGAAGGGCAGTTGAGCCCGAGACTTATTAGGCCACCTGAGGGTTTAAAGTGTTCGGAAGGTGGCATTCGAGCCAGTTTTACCCCCAAAGCTTATAGCATGGTAGTAACGTGTTTCTTGTGGCAAAGCTACACCAGTAAAATGCAGATGCTCAATAGATGATAAGAGTGCGAGCAGGTAGGTGTACGACCTGGTCTGACTTACGAAAGACAACCTGTGAAAAACCGCGGGTAGAAAAGAATAAGTGATGAGAAACAAGTTGACAGAAGTAGATTATATTGGATCTAGCTAAAGAAATCGGCCAGATTCATTTCGGAGGTTTTAAATTTGAAATAATGTGATGATTATAGAGTAAATGTGACGGGGTACCAATAAGGAGGTGCCAAGTGCAAAAGATGCCTCAATAAAGAGATGAAGGTGGAAGTAAATAACAGAGGTAAATAAATATCAGATAATAAGAAGGATGTGATTGATAAAGAAAAGACTGGGAAAGTATCTATGAAATGTGAAGTAAGGAATGTTATGAATGGATTAATAAATGGGTTTCTGATGAATTATCAGGATGACAACCTGATAGTGTTAATATAATAGATATGAAAAGCTAGTAGCGTGACATGGAATGTCAGTAACAATGATGTCCAGCGAGAAACCTAAGATTTAACCTAAGAGGTTGAAAGATTTTTCCAAAAGTGTTGCTAAGATTGAACCAGAGTATAGGTCCATAGAATAATGGACAAAACAGCAAGATATGTTGACACGTGAAATTGCGATCAAATGGTATTGGATATAATCATGATTATTTTCTTCTTTGATGAACCTCTATAGTTCAGAGGTAAATTCTGAGTATGATATTTTACAAAAAAAAAAATCTATAATCCTTTAGAATTCTTTTCTTTTCTTCTCTCTTATTCATCTTCTTTATGAATTGAGAAGAACAACCCTTTAAGGAGGGGAGGTACTGCTACGTGACTATCTGTCTATGTGATAGAAGTCTAAGTGGAATACCATAACTTGTTTAATTGCTTGTCAAGTACTAAAGGCTGGCCCCCTTCTGTACTAACTATGCAATATAACAAATGTTCAATTGATCATAGTGATCTCTCAATAAATCTTTCCACTTCTCTATATTGATTGAGATTACGAAGATTAAGGCGATCAGGAAATGCATAGTGCGAGTGAGGTTATCTCCGAATTCGCAATGCGATAGTGATACCGATGTCACTGTAGATACCAATAAGGGTGATATTATATGAATGAGTAAGAGCAGAACCAGGATAGTGTGATGTGCAAAAGTAGAAAAGTTGATAAAAAGGAAAAAGAGAGTACTGTAGCACTACGGAGATGTGCTGTAAACGGGTTGAAATGATTAAGGTTCAACCGAGGACTGGAAAGCTAGATGACAAACAAGAACCCGATTGTTTCCTACCTGATTCCGGGACGGAATCCTTTTAAGGAGGGGAGACTGTAAGAACCCCAAATTTTGGATATAATTTGTAAGAACCCAGATTTTTGGTACTAATTAAAACTTTTTATTATGTATTGGAGTATGAATGTATCAATGGGTTAATAGATGGATATTGAATGGATTCGGATTCAATTATGATATGCCATGAAGAATGGTATTGGTTGACAACTTATATAAGAATTATCTATCTCCTAGGAAATTAAGAAGTGGCAATTCCAATGAAGAAGATTATTCTTATGTCATCCAAATCGATATCTGTTATTAGTCCGGTGGTTCCGTAAAAGGGTTAAGGAACGATCGAAAGAGAATACGGACAATTGTACAACCCTAGATGAATAAGTAAAGAATAAGGATGAATAGTGATTTTGGTGTAATTGAGAATATTATTAGACGACGCTATATAGAAGTATTCGGAACGAATTTCCGAGTTCGTATTAGTGATCCAGGGGGAAAATAAGTGTATGTAAAAGCTGTCGGATTCTGAAAAACCGCACTTTTATTTTCTCCGAGAGTTCCCTGGACACTGATAGCCTTAAGTATTTAACGAATGGATTTAAGGATTATAAATTGGAAAGTTAGAATGAAAGATGGAGAATGATAGTATTAATATTAAGAGGATTCCCGGTAAACCCTAATTAGAAATCCGTGAAATATTCCTACGAACGATCAATCAAAACGGGCAATAACCAGACACAGAATCAAGCAGAGGAAGCAAGATACATGCATGTACAAATGATAAATATCTAGTAACTAGTATGGTTAGAGATTAACTAATACTTAGCAAATCAAACTACTAGTTGCATGTAAACCATCAAAATCTTAACACATGTCCCTCCATTTTCATCATCCATTACATCACTACTTTAATAAAGTAGCTTTACACAATATCTTCCACTACACACTTGAATTAGTGGATGAAAAGTAGCAAGGTAAAATACACCACAAAACCAACCAAGGTAAAGAAACTCTCCATTTTCTCTTTCCTCTCAAACTGATCAGCTAGAGCAACCATCAAAGAAAAAATCATAACTCCATTTCCAACCATGATAAAATCACCAAAATTTGACCATAGCTTCTCCACTCCATGTATAACATTCGTACAAAATTTCATAATTTTTGAAGGTCGTTTGAATGGGTAAATAAATTCAAGAAGATCACCCTGTTTTTCCTCTCAAAAACAGGGCATTCGAATTTTGCATAAATTCAAGGATCAAAATCAAGCTTCCACCCCTTATTTGATCTTCCAAATTTTATGGTGAGTCCTATATTTCATAAAACTAATCTCCATGAAATCTTAGCTTCAAATTCCTTTGTTAGCATTTTCAAATAAATCAACAAAGATGAGAATGAATAGTGTTCTTCAAGATTTAACTTTGTTTTCTTTGATTCTTATGGTTGATCTAGCTACTCTAAGGCCACACAAGGGTAGATCAAGGCTTAGTAGGGCTTTAGAACACTCCAAGGAAGGTAATCATCACTTGAAACCCTAGGTCTTACTTTGAGATTTTGCATGCTTTGGATGGATTTAGTATAAGTGATGTTATTAGCATGATTAGTTAAGTGGTTTAGTTAATTTAAGAAGCATGATGATTTTGATGCTAAGATCAGTAGCTTCTGGACTTGTTGAGATGAAGATCATGTGTATAAGTTGGATTTGTGCCCGGTGTGGCTTGGTATTGTTGTTATGATTTTTGGAATGTTCGATTTATAGCCGTCGTAATGCAAAAATTTCGTTAAGCTTAAGAAAACGATTTTGACAGAACATGTAACTCCCTGTTTGGCTTCGTTTTCTGCCATGATAGGATAGATCATGTTATAAGCTTCGTTTTGATATAAAGATCGTGTGAAACGGACTTACGGTTTAGGAGTTACGATCGGTTTACTAAAAGTAGTTCGAAACCGTAACCGAGAATTCGTAATTAAAAATGAACCCTCGTAAAATACGTAAGTCAGTGGCGAATCTTGGTAATTAAATACTAGAGGTAAAAAGGGAGGTGTGAGAGAAAACCTCATGTGAATCGGATCATTTTTTTTGATTTTATAAAAATGTTCGAATATAGGTTAAACGCGAACGAACCCCTTAAAAGTATAACTTTGGTTATAACGTAGAAAACGAGCGATAAAACTCGAGATATAATCTTGGTTCGTAATCGATCAAATTTAGAACTTATACGACTTAAGTATACACTAAGTGTGAATACGATGACATGTCTTAATGACGAACAAATGTCAAATCGTATCGGTAATAAAAAGAGTTACACTAAAAAGGGGTATAACGAAATAATTCGAAAACATGTTTCGACTTAAGTTAATACTTAACCTTTTGAAAAATGTTAAGTGATTGATTAATCTCGAATTTCTTGACTATTATAGATCGCCGAGCTGACTCGGGACACCCTACCACTACCCCCACCCGTGCTCAATTACCAGGCAAGTGTTCAAACCTTTGAACCTGTTGTTGTGATAATATATGTATATGATTTCTGTTTTACATATGCCATCGCATGCATGCCTGTTTCCAATTATATTGTGACTCTGTTTTTTTTTTGTGATACTTGTTCCCTGAATTGATATTGGCTTATAGACTAGATACGATTTATCAGTAATAAGCCGGATTGTTTTGGTAAGACCCTTAGCGAAGGGCATATGATATTCATTCTAAATATAGACCGGGAGTCGGTATTTTGAGTTATAGATAGTCGTGGAAACCCGGAGGGATTCCAACGACAGATTATTATTTATCTGAGGAAGGTTATTGTTAAACGTTATTATATTCCATAAAGTATCAATTACTTGGAAATATTTCGAGGAATGTTATTCGAGTATTATCTTAGTCGAGAGATAATAAATGAATGTTAATTTTGAATATTCATTTAGAGTTGATATTTAATGAGTATTATTTTGATATTCTTTAGAATGTTATTTATTAAATGAATATTACTTTCGAATATTCATTTAAGGTTTTATGTACTTAATGAATATTACTTTAAAATATTCATTGGAAGTTCTATTTACTTAAGGAATATTATTTCGATTATTCCTTTAAAGTTTTGATTACTAAATGAATATTATTTGGATATTCATTTAGAAGATTATTTATTAAATGAATGCTATTTGGATATTCATTTAAAAGAGTAAATATTAAATGAACATTATTTTCAAATATTCATTTAAGGTTTGAATTTTTTATTGAATACTATTTTAAATATTTATTGGAGTTTAATTATTTAATGAATATTATTTTGAATATTCATTTAAGGAGGGATTTATTTATTAAATAATTCCATATATTCATTCGAGGATTACTTACGAGCAATATTATGAATTAATAATATTCCATAATTATTATTGAGTAAATAAATATTCTTGGAATATTTATTTAATTCTTTTAAATTCTTTTTAAAATAATTTATATTATTCGGAGATTACCTTTCACCTCCAGATATCATGTAAAATATTTCGGAGTCTTTTTACGACTATTTTATCAAGGAAAGGTTCCCAACTCTTTCATTTTCATTTAAATCTATCTTAAAAGGATTTAAATGCTCGCTCAAACTTCCATATTATAGGGGAACTTACTTGAGCAATGTTATTTATCTTGTTGACTTCCCGGTCATAATTTATCCTCTTCACTCGCAACTTGGTTGCTATGGACTCATTAAGTCTGTGTTTACCTTCTCATCTTTCGAGGGGTAAGATTGTTGGAACAAGTTGATGTTCGTTACCAAGCAATAGCTTGGAAGTTATTGGCGAATTTTCCTTTCCAAATAGATACGACTACTTTGTAGAGTCCTATCAACAAGTATTATACTTGGGGAAAGGGGGACGAACGTTACATTCAGAATCATGAATTCTATTGGAACTAGGAGTCGTGTAAGAGGCCGAGTAGCGCCGGTCCATCCCCTTTGGCCCAACCGTTGGCCTGGGAGAGCTAGTAAGGCGGTAGACAAGTAAAGCCGTCAGTTCTTCCTTCTACCGGTAGTAAATCTAATTTGAGCTGTACGATCTTGACTGATCATCAAGATTGGAACAGCGGGCGCGGTGAATACTCCATCATTGGTTCATCATCCAAACTTATTTATTTCCTGCAACATGATTACTGTTGGCAGAGCTGGAAAAGTGTTCGTAACTGAAATTGCAATATTTTCCTTGCAAGTTCCTCTTTATAATATCTTGCTTATTTTCGACATAGCAGATATTCCCTCATATATTTACATTTTGAGTTACCTTGTAACTTCATCGTTCATATTATACTGGCATCATTTCCGTAAATGCATGGCATATGGTTTGAAAGATACTTTTGAACTGTTATATATTATCATTCAGTTAAATATTATTGTTGGTGGGCTATTGCTCACCCTTGCTTTATTATTATATCACAACAACAGCTAGACCAGATGACTCGCACAAGGCACACTCGATGCTGGCGAGGACGATGAGACTACCAGAGCCGAAGAGAAAGCTATTGGTAGGATAGATTTAATCTTTTAGTACCAAGTATATGGTCTAGTATGACTCATGTAAATGGATGGCAAAGAGTATGTATTTATATTAAAATTCTTTTGGGTTGTAAGAACTCATAATGTGTTTAATAAAATTTGGTTGTTACTCTGATTTCATCTCTGGGACTATAACGGGTGTGTTTTATGTTATTGTTTTGGGTCACAAGGTTGTAATTTAATATTTATGTTGAACTGTGGATGGGAATTGAGACGGTAACGACCAGATCCTTGACCCCGGATCTAGGGGTGTTACACACCACATTGGCCTTCCCTGGGTGATAATGAATCTCACAATCATAATCTTTGATTAGCTCTAGCCATCTCCTCTGCCTCATGTTTAACTCTTTCTGAGTGAATATGTACTTTAAGCTCTTGTGATTCGTGTAGATTTCACACTTTTCTCCGTAAAGATAATGTCTCCAGATCTTCAAAGCAAAAACTATTGTTGCTAATTCCAAATCATGGGTGAGGTATCTGATCTCATACTCCTTAAGTTGTCTGGACGCATAAGCAATTACCTTACCGTGCTGCATAAGCACACACCCTAAACCTTTATGGGATGCGTCGCTATAAATCACAAAATCTCCCTTATCATCAGGTAGGGCTAGTACTGGTGCTGTCACCAACCTCTTTTTCAACTCTTGAAAACTCTCTTCGCATCTTTCAGTCCACACAAACTTCTCGGTCTTGCGAGTTAGTCGGGTCATAGAGGCTGCTATCTTTGCAAAGTCTTGGACGAATCTCCTGTAGTAGCCAGCCAGTCCTATGAAACTTCTCACCTCTGTCGGAGTGGTTGGCCTCTCCCAATTTGATACAGCCTCTATTTTGGCTGGGTCCACTAGAATGCCTTGTTCGCTAATCACATGCCCTAAAAACTGAACTTCCTTCAACCAAAATTCGCACTTCGAGAACTTAGCGTACAGCTTTTCTTCTCTCAATGCTCCCAATATAATCCTCAAGTGCTCTGCATGTTCCTCCTTCGTCTTGGAATAAATCAAGATATCATCGATGAAGACTATAACACACTTGTCCAAGTATTTCTTGAAGACTCGATTCATTAAGTCCATGAAAGCTGCAGGGGCATTCGTTAACCCAAATGACATCACTAGGAACTCATAGTGTCCATACCGGGTGCGAAAGGCCGTCTTTGGTATATCTTCTGGTTTGATCTTTAACTGGTGGTACCCGGTCCGCAAATCAATCTTAGAGAAATAAACTGCATCTTTCAATTGGTCAAACAGGTCATCTATCCTAGGCAAGGGATACTTATTCTTGATAGTCACCTTGTTCAACTCCCTGTAGTCTATACATAATCTCATGCTGCCGTCCTTCTTCTTCACGAACAACACCGGGGCTCCCCACGGTGACACACTAGGTCTTATCATCCCTTTATCCAACAACTCTTGTAACCGAGTGGCCAGTTCTTTCATTTCCACTGGGGCTAGCCGATATGGGGCTTTCGAAATTGGGGCCGTACCCGGAACTAAGTCTATAGCAAACTCGATGTCCCTATCGGGTGGTAGTCCGGGAAGATCGTCCGGAAATACATCCGCGAACTCATTGACGACAGGGATTTCCTGTAGGTTTGGTGCCTCTTTCTTGGTATCCTTCACATAGGCTAAATAGGCTTCGCATCCTTTACGTAACAGCTTCTTAGCTTGAATCATAGTCAGGAACTTTTGGCTTTGCCGTTTCCCACTAAATACTACTTCCTCGTCCCCTGGCAGTCTCAAACTTACTTTCTTCTTGACACAATCAATTTGGGCTCCATGGGTTGTTAACCAATCCATACCTACTATTACGTCAAACTCCCCTAGTTTAAAAGGTATTAAGTCTACCTGAAAGTGTCGCCCTTCTATTTCTAGGTCACAACCTGGACATACTTGACTAACGGGAATAATTTCATGATTAGCTATCTCTATTTGCAATCTGTCTTTCAATGGTTCAGTATTAAGGCCTAACCGACATACAAAATCTAGAGATATGAAAGACTTGGTAGCTCCCGAATCAAATAAAACATTTGCTTTAACTGAGTTGAGTAAAAGGGTACCTGCAATCACATCCGTGTTCCTCACGGCATCCTGCACCGTCATGTTAAAAGTTCTTGCAGTAGGGGCCTTGTTAGAAGCAGTTCCACTCACTCTCGATGCAGCTAGCCCAGAGGACATACATTCCCTCATTCGGTGCCCTGGTTTCCCACACTTGAAGCAATTACCTCCGACACTCGGGTTGTTACTAGTTCCGTGACAGGCGTTAGCATAATGCCCTGTCAGCCCACACTTGAAGCATTTCACATCTTGCAGGTTGCACACGCCCGCATGTTTCCTTCCATATTTGTTACATTCTGGGGGTTGGGCTCGGGATGGGGTAGAGTAAGACGATCCCTGAGGTCGGCCGCCCTGGCCCACACTCCAACTTTCAGCTCTCTTCGTTCCAAAGTTCCCGCTGGGTTTGGACATCGTTCCTCGCTTAAATTTGCTCGGAAAGCTCCCACCAGCAGAGTTTCCCTTTCGGCTATCCAACTTTCTCTTCTTTCCTTCTCTCTCCTTCTGCATCTGTTCACTCCCAGCTTCAACAATTGACGCTTTCTGTACCAGGGTGGCATAGTCTGTCAGCTCAAGAACCGCCACACGATTCTGAATCCATTGTTTTAGCCCTAATTGAAATCTTCGGGCCCTCTTTGCCTCAGAGTTCACATACTCCGGCACAAACCTTGACAACTCAGTAAATTTGGCCTCATACTCGGCCGCCGTCATATTTCCTTGCTTCAGCTCCAAAAACTTCAGCTCCATTTGTGTCTCCATGAACCTAGGAAAGTACTTCTCCAAGAACAGCTCGCTAAATCTCTCCCAGGTTACCACACCTCTTCCTTCCAAATTCTTCTTAGCTTCCCACCAATAGTTCGCCTCACCCTTCAGAAGGTAAGTGGCGAAAACAGTCTTCTGCTCTTCAGCGACACCTAGTATCTCGAAAGATTTTTCCATTTCCTTCAGCCAGGCCCTTGCCTCGACAGGGTCGGCAGTTCCTTTAAATTCTGGGGGTTTCAGGGATTTGAAGTTCCGGAAAGCATTAGCATTAGCATTCTGGGGTGGTTGCTGAACTGGGGGACGGTCCAAGTTCTGCCTAAGTAACTCCATGAACTGTTCCATAGGGCCTCCCCTAGGATGTTCTACCTCTCGGGTATCATCACCAGCTTCTTCTTCTTCATACTCAGAGTCGTCAAACAGGTTATGATCGTTG
Source organism: Saposhnikovia divaricata (assembly GCA_036435485.1). Taxonomy (NCBI): domain Eukaryota; kingdom Viridiplantae; phylum Streptophyta; class Magnoliopsida; order Apiales; family Apiaceae; genus Saposhnikovia; species Saposhnikovia divaricata. Next base: position 87,149,590 of record CM071598.1, read on the forward strand.
CCCTCATTATCACTCAGGTTGACATTCTCCCCTTCACGGTTCTGGTGGCCTCCGGCTCCATGGTGGCTACCCTGGCCCTCAGAACTGATCGGGTGGGCTCGAGTGTTCATTCTTCTGGGTGGCATGATTCTGATAATAAAACAAGAAAGGGGTTAGGGTTTTCCAATTACCTGACAGCGTTTACACGGGTCAGGAGCGTATCGTTCCTCCTCATAAGGGTGGAAGTACAGAAATTTTGATAATCCGATGTTGGAGATAAAATGTCAAAAATTTTTGGGGGAAAAATCCCTTTGGGATGCGAAAACATTTACAAGAGTTTTCAAAATTTCGAAACCTCAAAATATTTTTCAAAATTTCAAAACACATTTTTTTTTTGAAAAATTTGTTTTTAAAGATTGTAGGAACATTTTTGGAAATTGTAGAAAATAATTTGAAATCGCATATCGTAAATTTGAAACAGTATTGTTGTATTTGTGGCTTGTAGCAATTGTATAATCACAGTTGTATATCAAAACAGTTAAGCATGGCATCGGAAAGTAAAGCAGTTGAGGCAATATTAAAGAAACTGGAACTAAATAAGTACGGTACAAGGGTTATCACAAGTTTGGATGTTAGAGCCAAATACATAGTTCCGATGTCAAAGTCTAGCAAAAGCGGAACAAATACAAATACATCATCCGAATAGTCAGGCTACACAAAAGTAGGGCTACATCCATACATACTACCCGAAGTCACATCTACATATCTGTAGGTCAGTCTACTCATCCACTGGTCAGAAAGGATACCACTGCACAAGTCAACTATCCCGCAAAATCGACACACTAATGTCATCTGAACCTAGGGGACTGAGCTATCAGTAACACATCACGGGGCCGCGCCGCGACGGAGCAAGGTCCTCACTCGGGTAAATGCACGACGCACAACACGCCTAGCATCCCTAGCCTGGATCACTCCGCCCCCGCGGATCCCTTAACCAAGAATCCTATCGCGACTCCTCATCTCGATCCTGTGGAGTCGAGCCCTAGTCCTCCTAGCAACAGTGGTCCTCATCTCAGCCTGGATCCTCAAGCGCGCCTCGCGCTCCTCCACTAGTGCCCGCCTCGCCTCGTTAAGTCGGGCCTCTGCAGATAATAAGTCTCGGGTCAGGAACTGTACCACGTAAGCATGCTCAGTACCCGACACTGGGGGTAGGTCCGCCGGTGGAGGTGGTATGACAGGAACAGGCATAGGTGCAGCAGCAGCAGCAGGAGCAGGGGTAGGGTCAAGCTCCTCCCCGCCAGAAGTGTCATCCTCAGAGTCACCGTCCGATGAAACAGGGCTAGATGTCTGTGGAGAAGGTGGGGGTGACACAACACGACCCTCGCCGGATCTCACACTCTCCTCATCAGTAGCTACAGGAGATGGGGTAATAGGCTCTGGCTCGGGCTCAAGCTCAAAGGGCTCCTCAACGGGATCCTCATCATCAGTACTATCTATCACTGTAATCCAGGGGCCAAGCTCGGAGTCAGCACCCATATCCTCCTCAGGGTCCTCGGTCTCTCGCATCAGGGCCTCATCATGCTCCCTCTCGAAAGCCTCAGGGTCTGGTATCTCCTCCATCTACACAAGGGAAATAAGGTGGGTCACTAACCATAAAAGAAGGGTTTAGGAGTAGTTCCCTCACGGGCCTTAAAGTCAGGGCTATATCCGATAACCCGACTATAAACTCGATGAGAGTTCTAAGTATTATTAATGTTGTTATTAAGGTTATCGTTATTGTTATTATTATTAGGGTTGCTTTCTTAAATTACTATCATTTCTGAGAACTGTAACCTCACTCTGATACCATTTCTGTGACGCCCCCAGATCCGGGGTCGGAGATCTAGGCACTCACGGTCCATTTTCCATTAATAACATACCTGCTCTTGCACATAATATATATAACACCGCCATCGACCCCACAATAAACTCACACTACACTCACACACACAGGTTAGAGCCTCAGAAACGTCACACATTGATTAAACAGTAATAAAGTTATCAGAGTTATTACAGACCGAATTAAATAGTATTTATGCTACCAGCAACACTCCGATATGAAGCGAAGCTGGCGGCTTGAAAGTTTGTTACGATACACTGCCTTGCACAGGTCATGCTGATAAATAAAATGTACTAACAAAAGCTGCCAACCAATCCGGCTAATGGGGCCTACCGGTGGAATCTCAAGTGGTGGCTCGGGCCTAGCCACCTGCTTTCGAACAGTCTGCCTGGGTCTTGCCATTTCGCTTTGCTGTTGTGTTTGTAAAGTTTGAAAACAAGCAAGAGTGAGCAACTATAGCTCATCAAGAAATATATATATAAGATAAGCAATATACATCTCATATGATTGGCAGTTGATATATTTGTTTGAATCAATCAGTTATGAAATCACTTGTCATAGTTGATAAATCTCGAAGGTGCAATAATATGTGCCCTTGTTTTCAAAATAAACTTGCAGTTCTAGGTACTACATTGAATCAACATCTTTCTCATCAAAATAGAACACTATCAGCAACTTGGCACAAGAGCCTAAGAAGCAGTGTCAAAGCATTTTTCCAAAATGGAGGAATGGGACTTAAAGAAAACATAAAAACCTGACAAGGATTGACGATGATCAGTCGCCACATCCAAGTCCAATAATCCGCGGGTCTTCTCTACCGGTAGAAGGATAGAAACTACATCCGTAACTATCCCTCGGGTGAAAACTACATCCGTAATCACCCTCGATGAAAACTACATCCGTAATCATCCTTCGGCAACACCTGGGCCGGAATAATAATTGATGGACCGCCTGGCTCACGGCCGCTTACACATCCCGGGAATCGTTCGTCAACGGTTCCCACACCTGCCAGAGTCCCTTTTTCTTTTTCTTTTAAAAACTTGATTTTGATTGAAAATAGAGTAATTGAGGTTCGACATCAGTCGACCGATGATTCTTGAAATCATACAAGAAGCAGAACCTGACCGGGGGTTTTCGAAAAATGTTTTGAGTTCGAAAGAGTTCGAGCTTGAAAGTATTAAAAAGTATCTTGGATTAACTTTGTCTTTAAATAATGAACAGTAATTAATAATAATATTTTAAAATTTAATATTAATAATTAATAAAATAATTATTCGATAAGATAAACTTTTAATCCAAGATAGGGTTTCGAGTATTTACGAAGATATAATAATAGTTATTTGAATATACGATACCACCCGAATGACCCTTCGGGTTTTCGCAATATAGATACGATATAACAATATACCGCTCCCCGGTCAATAGTATATACGGACCGCTACGACCTCTATTGCTAGAGTCGTTGTCCGAAGAAAAAATTTCAATCTAAGTTCAAGGGGGTATAAGCATACATGTACTTGTTCAATCTCAATTGCATCAATACTTCGATAAACATAGCATTTGATATCATTTGAAAACTACAAACACAACAGTGAAAATCCTTGTATAGGGATAAGTTTTGAAAAGTAAACTTGCCTTGGTTTGGTTGGGGTGGTCGAGCGTGCGGATTCGAACGATCTATACATAAACAATAATCGTTCGTTAGCACCTTAACAATTTCTCTTTAATTACGGGGTTTTAAGGGGGTACGAAATTAACTTAACGACTTCGTCTTACGACTCCCTAGCCCCACTATAGTTCCATGTCATCACTCGTTTACCCTCGTCACTTACTCGACTTAATTTAGTTACCACGTTCGAATCATAACCACTAACCCTAGAATAATGTTCCACTAATCGACTTTTTCCATTCCGCGAATTTTACTCTAGCATTTTTATAAAATCCAAAAATTCATATTTTATTCCAATTCCTTTTGGGTGGTCTTCACCACTGCATTACCTACATTCTCAAAATTTTCCATGATCCCAAATATATTTTAAGGTGTTTAAACAAGGTTCACAAGGGGGTCACTTAATGCAGTCCCTAGTCCAGAAACAAAATTCACTTCTCCGGCCATAACTAAAAATCCACACATCACCTAGCTATGAACCTTACATTTCCAGAAACTACATTCAATTATCTTTCCAACAATATAAGGTAAGACATCAGGGGACATCATTTGGGTGTTCAAAATCGTGCTACAACACAGATCAAAGTTCCTGGACAAACTCAGCAAGCTCAAGTCACTTAGATCAACCCTTTTTCATACTTCCATAACATATTCACCACTTAATACACTTAGATCATGACTCATAACACTCATGGAGACATATATATTAACCATAGTCATAAAAATCACAATCTCAACATCAAAGCCCAAGATCCATGCTATCCAATACATATACATTCAAGATAAGCCCTAAAATACATGGATCTACTACCATACTATATGAACAACACATAACCAAGGGTGGTTTGAGATTTTATACCTTCTTGAGTAGATAAGGACCTTGAATGAGCTTTACAACAACTAAGAATACTTGGATGAGCCCTCACACACCTTAATCCTTCAAGATCTAAAAGATAATAAACTTATGTTAACACTTTTCTAACTTTCAACAATTTATATCTCAAGAACCAATGGATGGAAGGCTAAGAAATTGATACCATACCTCTAATATGATGCAAGGAAGCCCTAGGAATTTTGATCAAGGTTGTAGATGAAGAAATCTTGGAGAGAAAATCTCTCCCTCTCTCTCCAAGGAGTTCGGCCGAGAGCTTTACTAAATGGGGGGGAGTGTTTTTCTCTTTTTTGTTTTGTTGGAATGGTAAGAAATGCTAAGTATGATATGTATTATTGTGGTTGATAAGAGTAGTCACATGTTGCCTCCCATGCCCTATTGTCCCCTAAGTACATCATCCATCATGCTAGTCACTATTCACTTCTACTTTTATGTTTTCTAGTTCCTTTTTCTAACTATCTAGTTACATGGCACTTGCATGTAATTTCTTTCCTTGTAATATTATTCTCCCACCAATGCTTGTCATTTAATCCTTACTTCGTATCGTATCTTAATTCTTCTCTCGTAATAATATTTCGTCGCGTAGAGATTTCCCTTATAATTCCTTAAGTACTAATTGTGTAAATTCCTCGAATGTTCATAATTCCTCGTCTTAACTCTTAATAAATCCTTTAATATTCTAACCATTCTCAATCCCAAGTTTTATAAATATTACTGACAGTAAGACTCTTGCATTCACAATCTCTCTGTATATCTTACATAATAAATGCAACAACGCAGTTTCTCAGACAATCAATTCTATAAATCAACAGGGATGACTAGAAAGGTTCCATAATGATAATGTCACAAGATATTAAATAGAAGGAAATATTACCAAAAATTAGGGTTCTTACACCTTTGCTGGTAGACCATTGTAGTACACCATTAGCAGTTTCATTTTGGATACATACAGATGGTTTCTTAAATTGAATATCCTTCTCTTCTTGAGGTGGCAAAACAGTTGCAGAAGCCATAGATATAGATTTTGATAGGTCACTACTAACTGTATTCACCCTAGACTTAGAGTCTTGTGTTATGGTGAGGTTACAGTTAGCAATGCCTAAGGCTTGCTGTTTCCCACTTTTCCTCTCATAGACTTTGCTTTGGTCATCATCATCCTTCTTGTCCTTGCTTTCCTTCTTCTTCTTATCTTTATCACCCTTATCACTCTTGTGATGTCTTCTTCTCCCATCACTTTTGTCTTCATCTTCATCATCCTTATTTATCCTTCCTTTGCCTATTTCTAGAATCTCACCTGTGGTAATGAAGGTTCTGAGAATGTGCAATGCCTCTACTTCTTCACCAGTTCCCATCCCATTCTTTTTTTGTAATTTATCAATAATGTCAATGATAAATCTGTAATTCTGGAGAGTGAGGTCCTTGGGAATGATTAGCTATTTGATATCCTCAATCTTTATGCCAGAATGATAGATAATTGTTCTTGGATAAGTGCAAACTTCAGGCAACCTATCTTGTTGACCATTCCTTAGATCAGCATATAGACTCTTGTTGTTCTCTCCCTTCTTCTCTATTAACCCCAGGATAGCATCAATCTCTGTGAATTTTAGAGCCTTCAAGGTGTCATAAGATAGATGCCATATTTTACCACTGGTCACCATCATAATCTCCTTGAGATAGATTTGATTTAGCTTCCTTGGAATCACTGTCAGAAATTTGATTTGTTCTCTCAGACTCCTTCTGTACTCCAATGTATCCCCTCCAACCTTTGCTCGAGAGACTTGCAGAAACTTCGAGAAGGCAGCATCATGATAAGTTTCTGAATTTGCCACTTCTATCAGCTTGGCCTCAGTAACTACATCCACTTCAACTGGTTGATCTTCTTCATTTCTGGAGGTTTTAGCTTGCTCAGTTGGCATAGATCCTGCGACCACTGTAGAGGTGATGGTTTGTTTTTGGCCACTTGGGGTAGTGATGTGTACAGGAGGTAGAGTGACAGTTGGTAGAGAAGGTAGATGTGCATTGACTTTGGCTTTGCCCTTGCCTTGAACATGAGAGGTTGTAGGTTTTGAGATTTTTGGTTGACCACCCTTAGTTATTATTATGCCTTTCTCCTTATGCTTCTCTCCCTTAGTCTGCTGCTCCCCCTTAGGCTTTGATATCCTTAAGTTCCTCTTCTCCCCCTTAGGCTTGTTGTCAGGCACAAAGGCTTTGGTAGAGACCCTTGGGTTGGAAGAGGTGGGATTAACAGATTCATCAGGTAGAGGGAGCCCCATATGCTTCATCATAGCAGACAACATTAGTTGTTGATGAAGAAGAACATCAGCTGTGGTGGTAGCTTGAGTGTCCAACTTCTCGGTGAGAGTTGTTACTGTGTCTGTAAGATGAGCATTTTAATGCTTGAGTGAGCTCACTTCTTTCTCCAGAGTATCCACCTTGGTGAATAACTCATTAGCTTTAAAGCCAGACAATGATTGTTCCTTGAGCCTCACTACCTCAAACTTGGTCATATTATGCACAGGGACCTCAGTCACCAATTTATCTCCATATTGATTTGTAAACATGGTCATCAGCATGGCATTGGCATCTGTTGTCTGACCAGAGAGATTCTGAACTTGAGTTGCTAGATTGCTGACAGTTCTATGAAGCAAAGCCATGCCATTGTGCATCTTGATGCAGGTAGATTTGCAGTCTTGTATGATTTTGAGGACATGATCTAAAGTTGGAAACTTGGCAGCAAATTCTCTCTTGATTTCTCCCACTGTCTAGGCTATTTCATCACACACCTTGTTGACTTCTGTCTTAACACCCTTGCCAAGATAGTGTGCAGCCTTGAGGAATCCCTTAAAAGAATCATTCATGGCCTCATACACTTCACCAGGAGTTAGAGATTTAGCATTTGAACCCAAGGGTCTTTTAGAGTAGATTTTGGCAACTCCCCCTGAGAAATAGAGGGAGTTTCAAGTGCGATGTGCTCTCCACTCAGTGTTGTGCCAGCCTTATCACTCCCTTGTGCTGACTCTTTACAAGATAGTGCATTGGGGAGGATGCTTGATTCTATAGATGCACCCTATTGAGAGGATACATCTAGTGAACTATGTGCCCCTAATTTTACAACTTCAGCCATTTGTGTGACTGAAGAGGTGGTTTTCTTAGCTTTCTTCTTCTTTGGCTTTTGCAAGGGTGACACAGGTGCCTCACTTTCTAAGCCTAATTCAGTATTCAATGCTGCTTCTGTTAGCATTTTCAAGGGTTCAAAGGCTATCTCCTTTCTTTTCTTTTTACTAACACCACCCTGTTGAGAGGATGATGCAGGTGGCTCTGTGTTTGGTTCAGGGGGTTGGTTAGCTGGCCCTGGGTTAGCATTTTATTCTACTTGCTTTGGTTGTGCTAACTCAGACTTAGAGGCAAATGTTGGCTTGTTGTGGGGGTAAGACTCAAATAACCTTTGCATATGAGGGGTTATTACAAGCCTAACATCCACATCATTCCTAGTCTCCAAGTTACCAAAAATGAGTTTGGTCATGGATTTCGGATAGCCTATTCTATTTCTATTCATCCCAGGCAATTCAATTAGTTTATTATCTACAAAATTAAGAGCAGATTGAATAAAACGAGGGAAGAAAATTTCATTACCTCTCTTGGTTGAGTTCTTACCAAGTCTCCCATATAGCTCCTGCATAATTAGATTACCCACATTGATTTTCCTATCATATGCCAGGGAGTATGCAATTTGTTGTGCAGGTGCACTGATTTGATCAAAACTCGACTTTCTAGTAGTGAACACCTGCAGCAGTGTGGCGAACACAAAACTCCATTCCTTTCTTAGACACTTTGTTAGTCCAATAAGATTGTAGAAGGGGGGGTTGAATACAATCTATATCATTTTCTCCAAATTTGTCTTCTAAATAAAATTTAATTCAAACAAATTTGTGCGGAATAAAATAACACAAATTTCAAGTTGAATATAACAATATATTAACTTGATGGGTGTTACAAAATCAGTACAAGTGATTATCAAGAAATTAATAACTAATTAGAAAATTCGACATGAACTTTTCTAATTTAGTTAATAAAAATCAAGATATCAAGTCAAGAACTAGGAAACTTAATTCGCTAGTAATACACAAGTCACAAATAATCAAGTTCCAATGGATACAATTTTTGTTACAAGGAACTCAAGAATTTATGGCAATTTAATTGAGCATGAAAGATGAATGAGAGATATGATATGTTGGCTTTCTTTCTTTCCTTTCTTTTCTGTCCGTGTATGTCTGTGTGTTGTGTTTGTTTCACTGGCTTCTGTCTCTTTTATAGCAATGTTTGATATTTTGCTGCCACCATGACAAAAACTGCTCCATGACATAATCTTGTAATCTCGGTATGACATAAACCGTACCATGACATAATCTGTTGATCGGTATGACATAAATCATAGTCTCGGTATGACATAAATTGTGTCATGACATAATCCTTGAACATGACATAATCTTGTCTTAACTCCAGTATGACATAAACTGTGCATTTTATGTCAATATGACAAAATCTGTCTGTTCTCTCCCAATATGACATAAACTCAGCGTTTCACATTTATTCTTTTATGTCATAGAAACCTTATTAATTATTTAATGATTAATTAATTAATTCAGACTTAATTGATACAATAAGTAATTTAATAAATAAATTAATTCTTTTAGAATTAATTCATTAATTAAATAAACTATAATGATTTATATCAATTAAAGGTGAACTAATTAAAATCAATAAATACTTAACTTACCTCAATGAATCACTGTAAATAGTGAATAACTTCCACTGGATAATTGTTGACGTTCGATGTACTGTCTGGTTCATGAACGACTAACTCCAATTTCTATTCTTCACTTTGACTCTCAGTTGTGATCCATGTACTTTCTCAACACACTTTAATTCCTCTAGTACTGATGCTGTCTTCATAATAATCTCTGTCACTATAAATGAATCCACTTCTTTAACGAATACTTCACTGAGGCTTGATCAGATGTCTGAACTTCTTTCAATGTAGTAATTCCTCAAGTCTGTAGACCTTGATCTTTTTCTTCTGACAGATAATACTATCTGAGATTCCTTGTGACAGTCTATATACTATTTACTATTACAATCTTGTTCAAGTTGAGTTGTATCCTCGAAATACAAATAGGCTACATCATATGCCTTTCAATCTCCCCCTATTTGTTTGGTAGACAATAACAAGCAAATACCTAGAGGATAACTCAACTACCTCACTTAAACAAGAAAAAGATAAAACTTTTAAGAATTAAGTAAATAATACAAAAAAAATTCTCTGGTTTAGATTTAACAATTCCAGAATCTTCAGTTGATGAAATGATAGATGATTGTTCCTCTAGCACTGAACTGATCTTTAATAGATAACTCATCTTCATTTCTGATTCTTCATATCTCTGCCTGATAATCCTTCACATCTTACATTGGTGATTATCAGCAGTTCTTGATTTACAATCACTTCCCATTTCTGACACAGCTTTTCTCACTAAAGAAAAATAGCTGTTCCTACTATATAGACAATGATGAATCAATACCATTTCTATAACTTCTGGTGAATTTACTACTCTTCCACTTAGCCTTTATACATAGTACATTGAAAGACTAATTGAAAAGTATTGTGATGTAATTCTCCTTATATCTCCACTTTCATAACAAATGAAAGTTCTTTTGCTTCTTCATCTAAGGCTCCCCCTTAGTAAATAGACTTGCTTCACATTCTAAGCACAGTCTTTACTGCTCCCCCTTTCTAACTCACTCTTCTTTTACTTGTACCCCATACTTCTCCCCCTTAGTTGAGTATATCCTACTAAGGTAAGCTTTAAGCTTGAATATATCTTTTTCAATATATCTCTCCCCCTTAGTTGAGGAATCCTCCATTCAACTAATTGACAAAGTAGTTGATACCAAATTGTTACCAATTTATACCAATCGTTAGAGTACATTGAAATCAATTGATAAAGCTTTGTTAGAAAGAAAGTTTCATTTTCTTCCTCACTGTGAGTGTGTGATAGTGTTTAGTGTATCTCATAAGTGTTTCACTCTTCTCTCCACTCATTTGTGTTGAGTGTCTCACTTCTCTCTATGTTTACACTCTTGCTCACTAGTGTTTCACTCATTGCTCCAACATCCTTTAGTGTACCTGCAAAGAAAAATCACCCTAGCCCCTTCAAGAGAGGTCAGTGGTGGTGCAATGGGAGTTCGCAAATCCCAAATCCTCGTTGGACTCGTCAGACGAATCTGGGTCATAATCTACAAGTTGCTAATTTTCCCTTTTTAGGGTTTTCAGATTTGAATTCTGAGAAGGTAGACAATGATCTATAGAATTTAGCATTGAGATCAAAGTTCCCTTCAAATGTTTGTGAAGACATCACCTTGTTAAACTCATCAGGTAAAATCTGAATCATAGTTCACAAGTTGCCGATCCGCACCTATGTCGGATCCGTTACCCGCAGGATCCAGAGATGTTCCCTCTGGGGATTTAGATAATGATCTTGTTGAATTTTGCATTTGAGATCAATACCTTCTCTCGAGGTCTGTGAAGAATCTTGATTCATCAAAGAACCTTTAACTTATAATCCTAACCGTAAAATGGTTGGATTACAGGTTTCCGTCAATTCATCCTTAGTGTGTGCAATCTCACTTGTGCATATGAAATATTTTGGTTAGTGTATAAGGTAGTGACTCTCCAACTGAATATCCCACACATCCTTGTTTGCTGCATCAAGTGCAGTTACTCCCTGGTGACCTCTAGTCTGATAGATTACTTCCATTTAGGGGGTAAGACAGAATGTGTTTGAGTTTGACTGTAGTCTGGGTCAAAAGTTGTTGGGTTTACAACCTTATGCCTAAACATGTGAGAATACAAAATTTCATGTAGATGAGCTTGCATCATAGAATATGAGCAACATAGAGATAGAATGCATTTTTAACATTGAAAAGTTTTCTGAGAAAATATTGCATTTATCTTAAGAGAAATGATGTACAGTTGTGATTTCAAAAGGTTTACAATGTAAGCAATCACAGCTGTAGAAAGAGATTTTGAATTTAGGAAGATAAAGATCCTGAGCCGGTTTTACTAAACAAGAACATAGGCAAAAATCCAATTAATAAATATTAATCGAATCAACGTATTTTAATGTTTAAACCAATACAAACAAAACTATTTTATCATGTTTTAGGTCCTGCATGATAGATACCAACTATTAGAAATTGTTAGCACTTGATAGGTCTTGTCTTCCAATTGTTAGATCCTGAAAATCAAACATATCAATTGTATAGACACATACCAATTTGATACCAACATTGGTCAATTGTTAAGTCCTTAACACGAAGATCTGTTAACAGCAATCACAAAACAAAAATTTATACTTAAACTGCAGGTTTTGTGTGTGTTAAGAAGAAGAACAACAAAAGAACCAAGTACAGTGACCTACTTGTAAGTTTTGAAAGTAAGTGACTAAACTGTAAAAACTATACAAACTATTTATGTACACATGAAAAAGAATATACAAAAATAAGAAATAATATACATAATAATTATACAAAATAAAAACAAAAAAAGAAAATAAAATTCAAATAAAACTAAACAAAGAAGAAAATTTTGAATTACATAAAAATAATAAAACTATACATAAATTAATAATTTACAAAAATTTGACATAATAATATACAAACAAATTTTTATTTTTATATATATATATATATATATTTTATATATATATATATATATATTAAAATTCAAAAATAACTATATTAATAATATTTACAGAATATTAAAGATAAAAGATAATAATTTAGAAAAATATCTACAACAATATAACTACTTAAAATAACTAAATAGAAAATATAAAATACTAAAAATACCATTGTTGTGGAATAAAAACTAGGTTACGATTTGTAATTAATGCTAGGGTGGTTGAGCTTCGAGCTTTAATGGTTGTTTTCGTGTTACGAGACTAATCGGTCCTCACAGAGTGCCTACGTATCTCGTTATTGAGAATAAAGCCAGAACGTAGTTCTAGGTGATGGTGCCCTCGAGGCTATGGAGGCGAGAGCTCACCTAGGACGCAGTGGCTTGTATGTCCTTATTCGAGGATTAAGCCAAAACGTGGTGGGTAACGTATGGAGATGTGTCCAAAACGTAAGTGACGTATTGAGCTCTGCCCAAAAACGTAGTTCGGAGAAGAGGGGTTAGACCCTTTATATAGGCTGAGAAGCCCTAGAATTATGGTAGGAGTCAGAGACTTGGTGGACAAGTCTTCCTTGAGGAAGGTTCTAGATCTCTTCCTTATAGGAATCAGTTTCCATGTTGAAATATGTATCTTGGAGGCTAAGTCAGGCAAGAGTAATATCCTTGTTTGACTCTTATTTGCTGAGCTGTTTATTACCCTTAATATTAATTACGAAATTAATATTATAAATAGGGTTTGGGCCCATCTGGTGGGCCCCACGGTTGGACCATTCCGGGTCTAATTAATGCCACATTAAATGTGTCTTTAGGGCTTACTTTTAGCCCATATCATTTGCCCCCCAACTTCTAGGAAAACTGATCAGGTTTTCCTTGAAGTTTTAACGGTCCTTTCCAAGACTCGGGTCAGGGTTCATCTTTATACACTAGTGTTTCACGAGTATTGTCTTTATATAAAGCGTGGAGCAACCGACGCATTTACGACAATGTTAATTCGATGCTAATCGGCACTAATCAGCCTTAACGACATTTAAACAATGTTTAAACGACGTTGAACGGCATAAAACGGCACTAAACGGTACTAACTAGCCTTAAACGACACTTAAACAACGTTTAAGTGACGCCAACCGGCATTAAAACGACACTGAACGGTGCTAGAAGACACTGTCGGTGCTAACGACATTACTGGTGCTATCGGCACTAACGGTGCTTATCGGTACTTATTCGGTGCTTATCGGCACTAACGGTGCTAATCGGCACTTAATCGGTGCTTATCGGCACTGACGGTGCTATCGGCACTAACGGTGCTAATCGGCACTTAATCGGTGCTTATCGGCACTAACGGTGCTATCGGCACTAACGGTGCTAATCGGCACTTAATCGGTGCTTATCGGCACTAACGGCACTAAACGGCGCTAAACGGCCTTAAACGACGTTTAAACGATGTTAAACGATGATAAACGGCGTTAAACGGCACTAAACGGCTCTAAACGGCCTTAAACGACGTTTAAACGATGTTAAACTACGTTAAACGACGATAAACGGCATTAAACAGCACTAAACGGTGCTAACTAGCCTTAAACGACACTTAAACAACGTTTAAGTGACGCCAACCGGCATTGAACGACACTGAACGGTGCTAGAAGACACTGTCGGCGCTAACGACATTACTGGTGCTATCGGCACTAACGGTGCTTATCGGTACTTATTCGGTGCTTATCGGCACTAACGGTGCTAATCGGCACTTAATCGGTGCTTATCGGCACTGACGGTGCTATCGGCACTAACGGTGTTAATCGGCACTTAATCGGTGCTTATCGGCACTAACGGTGCTATCGGCACTAACGGTGCTAATCGGCACTTAATCGGTGCTTATCGGCACTAACGGCACTAAACGGCGATAAACGGCCTTAAACGACGTTTAAACGATGTTAAACGACGATAAACGGCGTTAAACGGCACTAAACGGCGCTAAACGGCCTTAAACGACGTTTAAACGATGTTAAACGACGATAAACGGCGTTAAACGGCACTAAACGGCGCTAAACGGCGCTAAACGGCGCTAAACGGAGGAGATTCGGGACAATTGTAACCTCTTCCGGGCAGCGAGTCAGCCGACAAGGGTCCTGGCCAGCTGCCAGGTGCTCCTGGTCGGCTGCCAGGAGATCCTGGTCGGCTGCCAGGAGATCCTGGTCGGCTGCCAGGAGATCCTGGTCGGCCAGACCCTCTGTGTGGCACCTGGTCGGCTGCCAGGAGATCCTGGTTGCCTGCCAGGTGCTTCTGGTTGCCTGCCAGGTGCTTCTTGATCGCCGGCAGATTGACGGGAGATCAAGGTTGACTTTAATGATGTCACACGATGCTTAAACGACGTTTCAATGTTTGTGTAAACGACGTTAAATGGCATAAAACGGCACTATATGGTGCTAATTCGAAGGTCGATGTTTGTCACGAAAAGTGAGAAACCTTCAATAGAACCATCAAACGATCCAACCAACCGAAGGGAGGTGGCAAGATGGGTGTCAGGGAGTCAACTGGAGCCCCTCCGTGGCACCTGGTTGGCTGCCAGGTGCTCCTGGTCGGCTGCCAGGTGCTCCTGGTCGGCTGCCAAGTGCTCCTGGTCGACTGCCAAGAGATCCTGGTTGGCTGCCAGGAGATCCTGGTCGGCCAGGGGGTGCTCCTTGTCGGCTGGAACCTTCCAAGGTTGTAGAAAACTCTGTGACCTTCGCGTGGGATGTAAGATCGCCCAAATCTGATACCCGGAGCTCAAGATATGACCAAAACAGCGTGAGGTCGGCTGACAAGAGAGCTTCTGGTCGCCCAGACCCCTTCTTGGGCAGCTGGTCGGCTGCCAGGAGGTCCTGGTCGGCTGGGGACCTTCCAAGGTTGTAGAAAACTCCATGACCTTCGCGTGGACTGTAAGATCGGCCAAATCTGATACCCGAAGCTCAAGATATGGCCCAAACAGCGTGAGGTCGGCTGACAAGAGAGCTTCTGGTCGGCCAGACCCCTTCCTGGGCAGCTGGTCGGCTTCTAGGAGGTCCTGGTCGGCTGGGGACCTTCCAAGGTTGTAGAAAACTCCATGACCTTCGCGTGGACTGTAAGATCGCCCAAATCTGATACCCGGAGCTGAAGATATGGCCCAAACAGCGTGAGGACCTCTCTTCGTGGCACCAGGTCGGCTGGAGGATGCTCCACGTCGCCTAGGGATGATCCAGGTCGGCCAGACCTCCTCCGTGGCACCTGGTCGGCTGCCAGGTGCTCCTGGTTGTCTGCCAGGTGCTCCTGGTCGGCTACCAGGTGCTCCTGGTTGCCTGGGAGTGCTTAAACGACGTTTCAATCTATGTTAAACGACGTTGAATGGCATAAGACGGCACTACACGGTGCTAATCGATGCTTGAACGACCTTTCAATCTACGTTAAACGACGTTGAATGGCATAAGACGGCACTACACGGTGCTAATCGATGCTTTAACGACGTTTAGTTGGAGGTCGATGTTCATTCCGGAAAGTGAGAAACCTTCAACAGAACCATCAAACGATCGAACCAACTGACGGAAGGTGCCAGGAGGTCGGCTGAAGCCCCTCCGTGGCACCTGGTCGGCTGCCAGGAGATCCTGGTCGTCCAGACCTTCTCCATGGCACCTGGTCAGCTGCCAGGAGATCCTGGTCGGCCAGACCTTCTTCATGGCACCTGGTCGGCTGCCAGGAGATCCTGGTTGCCTGCCAGGTGCTCCAGGTTTGCTGACAGGTGCTCCATGGTCGCTTTGTCGTGCCTCTCGGAGTTCTTCGCAATGCTTGGAGTCTCGTTCTTGAATCACGTCCTTGACATTTGTATGTTGTCTACATCCATTCAAGGCATAATTAATCTCTCTTTCTTGTTCTAAGATGTGGAGCTTGTGATGAAGCTTTTTAGTTGTTGCCCCCCTTGTTTCATATGGTGGAGGTCTTGCTTCTCGTTTGATCGTTCAAGAAGTTTCTTTTCCACTGAGCACTTGACTTCAAGTCTGGTTTGCATTGTTATCTGGTTGTCAACCCTTTATCTTGATTCTAGGTTTCCAACCTTCCTTTGGTTTGAATTCGATTGACGGCTCTTGATTCAAGTCCTTAAACTCAAACGACGAACTCGATTGGAGGCAGACAACCTTTTTGGCCGTCTCGATTGGAGACAGACAGCCTTTTCAAGGCTAAACATTTGTATCGGAATTTGAGATTCCAGATTAAGTAAGGAATGACAAAGGACCTCTTATCTCAACATTCTCACTAACAGTTTTTGTGCCTTCAAGGCATTATCAGGGAGCCAACCAGTCTCAGGGTGAGCTTTTATGAGGGTCTATCCTTCAGCTTACATCAATTGGTGCTATCAATTTGAAATAATAGACGGGGCCTTCAAGACCTGAAAGTAAACTCTTCCGGCGTAGTTCTCTATCTCAGAAGAAGTAAACTTAGATTGGGCATCAGCCTTAACGTTCTGTGCTCTCGAAATGTGCTTCTCATACCATTCATTCAAACTCAGTCATCACGGCCTTCACGACTCTCAAGTACTTTGCCGTAGTTTGAGATTCTTGACTCTCATTATTCTAGCCAAGTCTAAACCGGCTATCAAGGCCTCATACTCAGCTTCATTGTTAGTTGTCGGAAAATCCAACTTCAAAGCATATTCAACTGTGAACCCATCGGGGCATTGCAAGACTAGGCCTCCGCCACTAGATTTTGTTTTTGATGCTTCATCAAAATAGAGCACCCAATATTCCTTCTGATCAGGTACAAGTTCTTCATCTTTATCTCTACTTTCAGGGGTGGTTATCATCTCCTGCCCCCCGACTTCTTGGTTGCTAATGGTACATTCAACCACGAAGTCAGCTAAAGCCTGAGCCTTGATTGCCGTTCGCAACTTGTACGTGATGTCAAATTCTCCAAGTTCAATCGCCCACTTGATTAGCCTTCCACTAGCCTTCGGGCTATGCAATATGTTTCTCAACTGTTGGTGCATCAGGACTTCAATCTTATGTGCCTGGAAGTACGGGCGTAACTTCCTCGAGGCTGTTATCAATGCCAAGGTGAACTTCTCAATGGGAGAGTAATTCAACTCGGCTCAGTGGAGCACCTTGCTTATATAGTAGATAGGCCTCTGAACCCTGTTCTCTTTCTTAACGAGGACGGCACTCAATGCTTGTTCAGACATTGCTAGATACAGATAAAGAGTCTCTCCGGGACTTGGCGTGGCCAACAACGGGGCTTCGGCCATGTACTTCTTCAACTGTTCAAAGGCCTCTTGGCTTTTATCAGTCCATTTAAAAATTTTCACCTTCTTCAATGCTTGAAAGAAAGGGAAGCATTTGTCACCAGACTTGGAGATAAATCTCCCTAGAGCTGCCACTCTGCCAGTTAACTTCTGCACATTCCTTACAGAACGGGGTGGTTCCATGTCTAAAATTTGCTTTGATTTTATCAGGATTGGCTTCTATGCCTCTCTTTGAAACCATCAATCCTAAAACTTTTCCAGATCCAACGCCAAAAGCGCACTTGGCTGGATTCAACATCATCTTGTGGTGCCTCAGCACTTCGAATGCCTCTCTGAGGTGTTTAATGTGATCTGCCTTGAGTAGGCTCTTGACTAACATGTCATCAACATAGACCTCCATGGGTTTTTCAATCAGATGGGCGAATATCTTATTCACCAATCGTTGGTAAGTAGCTCCTGCATTCTTTAGACCAAAAGCCATAACAATATAGCAGAAAACACCAAAGTCAGTTATGAAAGATACCTTAGGGATGTCATACTCGTGCATCTTAATCTGATTGTAGCCGTTGAACCCATCCATGAAGCTCAACATCTCATGTCCAGCTGTGGTGTATATCAACATGTCTATCATTGTCAGGGGAAAACAATCCTTTGGACATGCATCATTCAAATCAGTGAAGTCTATACACATCCTCCACTTTCCATTCACTTTCTTGACCATCACCGGGTTATCTAACCATTCGGGAAACTGAAGCTCTTCAACAAACCCAGCCTCTAAGAGCTTGTCAACTTCTTGTTTAATGGCCTCCTGCCTTTCAGGAGCAAAATTTCTCTTTTCTGTTTTATTATCTTCCGCCCCGGATCAACATTCAACTTGTGAGTTATGAGTTGGGGATCAATCCCTGGCATATCAGCTACAGTCCAAGCAAACACATCGCTATTTTCTTGCAAGAATGCTATCAACTTGCCCTTCAGGGGTTCTTTCAAAGATGCTCCCATATAAGTAACTTCTCAGTTCGCTTGGCCGTCATGGCTTCAATGTCTGTCTTGGTCTTGGGTGTCGAACGTCGATGTTCAAAGGTTGAACTCCAAAGTTTGAAATCAAGGGTTTTCAATCTCAATGGTGTTTTAAATCACCGAAATATCTATCAGAGCTGCTGGTCCAAGGCCAAGGGGTTTCTGGTTAGCCCCACGAGGTCTTGAACCTTCTCTAGGAGGTTTTCGAAATTACATATTGGTTTTCAAGTCAACATGAAGTTTCAACCTTTGGATCTTAATTGGAGGTTCATGACCCCCCCCTCAAGTTTGGCCTTCATAACTAACCTTGGCCTTCATGGCTAACAGCTTCTGTTCTTCAACCTAGGATTCAGGGTTGATTCCTCGATATAGATTTCGATAAATACAATCCCGTTGGCTTCTTGCCTTTTAAACTTCTGAGATGAGAGCTTGCTTGAACTTCTTAATCCTTGCTTAAGGTTATCTATTGGCCTTCATCCTTGGATCCTTAATCCAGGTCCTTAATAAGTATTGAAGAGTAGCTAGTCCTTAACATCCTCGGCCTTTCATGGCTTTGACCCTTCGGGATCTTCACCTATGCATTTGTTTGTTTTCCATTCGTTATTCTTTTATTTTCGGTACTCGTTCATCCTTGACTTGCACTCATCGGGTGATAGAGTACTATTGTCCTACTCGGAGCAACATGCTCTGCAATGGTTTCCATGAACCTTATTTCTGCTTCTACTAGATGAAGCTAAGTCCTACTAGGATAACTTGAGCCCATCGGGGCATTGCAAGACTAGGCCTGCATCACTTGATTTTGTTTTTGATGCTCCATCAAAATAGAGCGTCCACCATTCCTTCTGGTATCATCATTCTTATTCTGAAGTTCACTTCCTGCTTGGGGTACTACCTCCTGCCCCCCGACTCTATTAGGCCTTAACGAGGCTACATAATAGCTTTGTGCCATCTTTTGATTACCTTTATGTTCCCTAACGCCATTCCTGGTTGGGAACTTGATCTTCATATGATATGTTGAGGCAACAGCCTTGAATGCATGAAGTTCAGTCCTTCCGAGAATAACGTTGTACGTTGAAACCGCCTTGATTACCAAGAAGTTCAACATCTGAATGGCCTCCTTGGGCTCCTGTCCAATAGTTATAGGCAACTGAATAGTCCCTTCAACTTTGGATTCTACTCCATTAAATCCATATATAGGCATGTTTTTAGGGGTCAATTAAAAATCATTGTACCACATCTTCACAAATGTATCGTGAAACAGAATGTCAACGGAAGCTCCATTGTCCATCAAGACTCGCTTCACTTCTAAGTTCCCAATCACAGGGGTTATGACCAACGGGTCGTCATGGGGAAACTTCACCCCTTCGAGGTCTGAGTCATCGAAACCAGTCCTGGCACGCTTCGGGGCTTCTCCCATGATGTGCATCACTTCTCTGGCATACGCCTTTCGAGAGTTTCGGGTTGTACCGGCCGCTGTCGGGCCTCCCCAAATCATGTTAATAACTGGCCCTCGGGGCTGTGGGTTACGATCTCGACCTCGATCATCATCCCTTCTATCATTGTCTCTTTTATCATATTCCCTCCTTTGAGTTCCACGATCATCACCCTTAGTGAATTTGTTCAGCTTTCCTTTTCGGATCAAGAATTCAATCTCATCCTTCAACTGCCTACAATCATCTGTATCATGCCCCACATCGCGGTGGAATCTACAGTACTGATCCTTGTTTCTCTTTGCGGGATCACCCCTAAGTGGCTTCGGCCATCGAAAATCTTTGTCTTTCTCAATATCTAACAAGATCTGACTCCTAGGAGCATTCAGTCTTGCATAGTCGTTGAATCTTGGTCCCAAACTCTTCTTCGGTGGTGATTCAGAATCCTTGCTAGTCCGGGGATACTTGTCCCTAGCATCATACTCTTGTTCTTTCTTCCGTTTCTTAAAGTCATTGGAGCCCTTGCCATTGCCTCCAGCAGCTTCTTTTTTCATGCTATCCTCTGCCTTGATATACTTGTCGGCCCTTCGTTGGAGCTCGGCCATGTTCTCAGGAGGATGCTTTGCCAAAGACCTCTTGAAGAAAGGATCAGTGGTTCCGTGTTCCAAGGCTACCATGGCCACTTTATTCTCCAGATCTGTAATATTCAATGTCTCCTTGGTGATTCGCTTGAGATAATCCCTTAGATTCTCGTTCTTCCCCTGCACCACATACATGAGGGGTGCAGAACTTTTTTTTCATGAACTCTTCCACTAATGAATTGGCTAACAATGGCATTCTTCAACTCCTTGAAAGAGCCAATCGAATTTACAGGTAGCCTGCTATACCACCTTTGAGCCATACCCGACAGGGTTTGAGGGAACGCCCTACACTTTAAGGCATCACTAGCAGGTTACAGTAGTAGTGCAGCTGTGAACGTCCTAACATGAGTTTCAGGATCGCCTATTCCATCATAGGCCTTGATCGTCGGCATCTTGAATTTCTTTGAGATGCGGGCATTCATCACCTCCTCAATGAATGGAGATGTTGGATCATCAAGATCTAGCGGCATCAGATCCTTGGGGTTGTTTCTGGGGGTTTCCGCCCTCGTTGCTCCTTCAGTTGAGGTATCGGCCCTTCTTCGTCTCCTAGACGACCTCTCCAGATCTATGACGGGAACCCTTCCTGAGATTGGAGGAGGTCGATGCAGACTTTGATTCTGCCTTGTTTGCTCTCTGGCGGCGTCATCTTTCAGCCTCTGGATCTCAGCCTCATGAGCCTTGATCCTTTCCTCAATCGTTTGTGGAGGTCCATCATGGATTCTTCGGGCCCTCCTTCGGGGCTCTCTACTAGCACGTCACCTCCTTGAGGCTTCGTCACGGTCATTGTTAGTCACAGAGGCATGCCTGAATACATCTAATAACAAGCCTAAGTATGTGTAATGCTATGCATTACCTACATGACCTCTTAACTGAGGGAACCTCTAGTTGTAGAGTTTCTATTTGTTCTTTACTTGTAATGGGCATCAAATTCTGGTTGTGTTACTGTAACTATAAAGTCAAGAATAATGCTTGAAAGAAGTTCCAAGGTTCATGCCTCAAACAAGGAGATAAAGACTGCCAAATAATCACAGTAGGGATTTGAAGAAAAGAAGAATTTGCCTAAGTACCAATTCGAGAAGAACATTTGTCTATTCGAGAAGTCTAGCATTCGAGAAGTCAGAGATTCGATATCTCAGAAGACACTATTCGATATCTCTGAATACACTGTTCGATATCTCATTCGATATCTCAGAGATTCGATATGTCTATTACTCTATTCGAGAACTCATGGAGTCAACAAGTCAAAACATCATTCGAGTTCTCTAAGAGTCAACAAATCAATGATCTATTCGATATCTCAAGGACTAAAGAAGCTATTCGACATCTCAGGGATTCGATATGTCAAAATGCTCTATTCGATATCTCAAGGAGTCCCAGAGAAAAGAGCTATTCGAGAAGTGATTCGATATGTCAATATAACACTATTCGTGAACTTAGAGTTATCGATTAAGTCAATTCGAGTTCTCGAATCAATCACTTAGCCACTTCTCGAATACATTCGTGGAGACAAAATACTGAAGAATTGTACAAGTCAGAAACCTGCAACAAGCCAAGACGCTTTATTTGACTATGTACTATAAAGCAGATTGGAAAGCCTACAAAGAAGCTTGGAGAGATAAGACAAAGGGACAAGGAGCTGAAGAAGTGGATCTGAACAGGCTTTGCAAAGTCAAATCTGTAGCCGTTTGGACTCTTACTCAAATAAGATAGACAGACTGGAAAGTATTTTGTTTAACTACCTTATTTGTAGTAAGTAGGTGTATCCATGTCTATAAGGATACAGCCTCACTTCCTTAGCTACGAAGACAGAGAGAGAGAGAGTCATAAGTTTTTCAATATACATCTCAAGAAATATCTCTCTAAGAAAAACGAAGCTGAGAATACTACCATTTGTATTCACAGATTGTAGCAAAATCTTTATCTAATAAAATATTAGATTAAAGTGATATTGTGTTGTGTTTGTCTTTGTTATCTGTACTTACATATCTCACACATTCAACACATATCTTGCTGCAAAGATTCAAGAACAAAGAAAAGTTCAAGAATCCATTCACCCCCCCTCTGTATTCTTTTACTGTATTCAATACTCAACAAGTGGTATCAGAGCAGGCTGTTTAATCTAAACAGAAAACGATCATGAGTTCGAATACACCAAAGACTACAGGTACGGTGAAGGTCCCTAAGTTCGACAAAGAGAATTACAACCTCTAGAAAATAAAAATGTTGTTGTTCATCAAAGCTGCCAATCCTCTCTACCCTGACATCCTCAAGAATGGTCCATATGTACCTGTTGTGACCAAAATCTGGCATGGGTTAAATTTAGGCCCACTAGAGGATTAGGGTCCAGATCCACGAAGAGGATGAGTAATCTGTCAGGTTTCCGGAGGCCTACGGTAGCCCTAGGGGTTACCATGTACACTGTAGCACGGGGACACATGACTAAGGGTCTCAAGGCATCCCCTTGAGGATAACCTATAGCTATTACCAGTCATCCAGTAGAGCTTCCAGAGTAGCTCCCGTGATAGGGGTTACCGGAGGGGGTACCGGAGCCAGGCTACCGGGCGGTACCCCTAGCTTCCGCCGGAAGCCTGATTAGGCTGCCAATACAGATAAGGCACGCCTCCTATTTTTTAGGAATACGTCTATATCATCTAAAAACACTCTCAAACAGATAAACATTCAGTTATTTGAAGATATATGTCATATATACTTGATAAATGATACAAAAATCAAGATAAATACAAGAGATAATCATTCTATGTTACCTAAACTGCTTGGTAACCTGATTTTATACATCACACTCGATTATTATCAGAAATAACAGTCATTATCCCACTGGAGAGAGGATAACTCATCATGAACAAACAATCATATCATTCAAGAACTACATTCGGGCTTGATCCACTATAAATAGTGGTATGTAGGCAGTTTACGGGATCTTCTTCGACACTTTACACTCCTTGAGTAGCTAGAGCACGTGCACTCTTGTGTGACACAGTCAAATTAGGGTTCTTGGCTGGCCAACATTTGGTCCTTGAGCTCTTATCCCGTAGATTCAGCCCGATCCTTCCGAGGAACCACATCCCGTGTTCTTCGGTAACCCTAGTCGTGTGCCTTCCCGGGCGGCTAGCCATTAATCTTCAACCACGAGCCTTTCCGGGTGGTTGGACAATTCCTTGATTATTGGCGCTATTCCAGCACGAGGCCTCATAATTTGTTGTGCTAAAATCCTCCCACAACAATTGGCGCCCGAAGGAGGGGCCTCAAAAATCGTCATTTGGAGGAGATATGGCGAGTGACAATTCTGAAAGTGATAAAACACCGTCTCAGGATGGTAATGGGCGAAACAAAGGTGGTGATGATGTTAGTAACAAGGACATCATGGACTATCTGAAGACGATGAATGAAAGAGTCAACAACTTGGAAAAAGGTTCCGAGAAAATGAAAAAATGGCAAAGGAAGTGCAAGTCGAAGTCAAAAAAGAAGAATGTGACTCCGACAAGGCTGAACTTCGAGTCTGAGGACAACATTGAGGACAACACTGATCATGTCCCATCTGAAGAAGACGTAGAAGAGCCTGTGGAAGAAGAATATGAGGGTGACCAATCTGATGTCCCGGAAACTCAGGGTGCCGAAGGCTCACCCACCAGAAGTCTAAGTGTTTTTGATCGAGTTGGCAAAAAACTGACTAACAAAGACCTTCGTCACAAACTGATTCACACTGGAAGTAAAGATCGGAGAGATGGCAATGGGGGTTCCACAACTCAGGGTTCCCGAGAACGCCGAGAGAGGTCCCAAACGGTACCCCCAAAAAGCATTTCCAGGAGATCCAGATCTAATGGCAGAAGGAATTATAGGCAAAGCAGTCACTCTTCTTGGCATAGAAACAGGAGATCCCGCTCTACCGGAGACCCTACCGGTGGGGGTACCGATCAGGATTCCGGCTCCCATCAAAGTTCAGTCCCTAGAAGAAGCAAGACAGCCAATGAAGATGATGATTCTGAAAGCGATACGCTTTCAGATGGTTAAAATGGACAGTTCAGGATGTCTGACTGGAAAAAAGCCTTGGAAAAGATCAAGGAGGAGAAAAAGTTTAAGTCCGGTATCACTGCCGGTTCCCCCTTTTCTGTGAAAGTGAAAAAGGCAGCCTTGCCAAGGTTCTTTAAGATGAATACTGACTTGAAATTCAATGGAAACTCAGATCCAGTTGAATACTTGAGCCGTTTTAATACGGAAATGGATGTATACCAGGTGGAGGACTTAGCAAGGTGTGGGCTATTGGCATCTACACTGACTGGAAATGCCCACCAATGGTTCAAAAGGCTAGCCGAAGGGTCTATCAAATCCTGGAGGAGGATGGGAGATCAATTTATCTCTCAATTTAGGGCTACCGTGGCCTACACCCCACCGGTGAATACTCTGGCTAATATCAAGCAAGAAACTCACGAGTCTTTAAGACAGTATTTCAAAAGATTTAATGAGCAAGTGCCAAAAGTGAAGAAGGCCTCTGATGAAACTCTGAAGAACTTCCTGATAGCCGGAGTAAGGCCTGGAACCGAGTTTTGGAAGGAATTGCAAACTGAGGAGCCCGGAACCCTGGCGGAATTTTACCAACAAGCAGAACGCCACAAAGTAATTGAGGAATCCATGGTAAAATTGTCCAAAGACTCCAGTTCTCGAGGTTGGAGCAGGAACAAAAGAAATCGTTCTTACAGCCCTAAAAGGGATTCGAACAAGAGGGCTTCCGGGAGTGGTACTGCCGGCTTAGGAGCCCCCCGGTATGATGACAAGACTGCCCCTATTGCTGTTAATGCAACTAAGGATAGAGTTTCTGCCAAGGACAGACTCACTCCAAAGGCGAATTTTCAGAAATACTCAGAGTATACTCCTTTGACTGTCCCAATCAGTCATATTCTCGAAGTGAATGAGAAGAATGGGCTATTCCGGAGGCCCTACCGGGCAGGGCCCTACCGGGCAGGGCCCCCAGGAGTGAAAGATCAAGGAAAGTACTGTGCATTCCACGAAGTAAATGGACACGAGACTGCTGATTGCAGGCATTTGAAAGATCAAATTGAAGAGTTGATTAGAGGTGGATACCTGACTGAATTTGTAGCCCAAGAGGCTAAAAAATATAAAGAAGGAAGAGATAACAAGGACAAAGCTCCTGGAAACCAAGAAAGGACTACCCGAGCTAATAGCATCCATACCATCTTTGGCGGCCCTTACTTGGGGGGTGCCAGTCGGAATGCCAGAGATAGGTATGCCCGAGAAGCCAGGGGCAAACCCCTAACTAATGTGTTCCACCTTGCAGAAAGGCCCCCTAAGCTGTTCAAAGGGGAAACCGCTGATATTTCCTTTACCGAGGAGGATGCCAAATGGGTTCACCACCCTCATAATGATGCTTTGGTGGTGACCGTGAGTATTGGTGGAATGAATGTGCACAGAGTGCTGGTTGATAATGGAAGCTCAGTAAATATCTTGGCATATACCACATTCCAGAAATTAGGACTTCTGGACAAAGAGCTACTGCCTACCAATAATGAGCTATATGGGTTTACCGGTAACCCAGTCCAAATCATGGGCAAGGTCAAATTACCCTTGACATTGGGTGTGGATCCCTGCAAGGCCACGCAAATGGCAGAATTCATGGTGGTAGATGAAGACATATCCCACAATGCAATTCTGGGTAGACCAACACTGAAAGATATGAGGGTGGTAACCTCAATATACCACTTCTCAATGAAGTTTCCTACACCAAATGGCATTGGGTGCGTGAAGGGATGTCAACATGAATCAAGGGAATGCTATAACAGAGCTGTTCAGGCTGCCGAGAAAGCAGACAAACCTATTCAAGTTGAAGAAAAGGCTGATGGAGAAGCCTTATTGAGAAGCCATGGGCATGAGCCACAGAAGTTTGAAAGAGCGTCTTGTAATGCCATCATGATAGTGGAATTGCCAGATGAACCTACTGAAGAGGTTCCTAATTTTCGGGGGGTAGTACCACCACAAAGCTTGTTGTTGGAAGCTGCCGAAAAAAATGATGAAATTCATAACATTTCACTGGAAGGCATAGTAAAAAGTGCCTCAGATGATGATCTAGATGGAGAAATGCTAGAGAATGAGAGCCAGGGAGTGGAGAGAGGACTCCCGGTTGAGATTGACATTGATCCCAGGATGCCCGGTACCCTGGAAAAGGCAGGGGCTGCCGAGGATACTATCCCTATACTAGTGGATGCTGAAGATCCTAGTAAAATCTTGAAAATCGGGCAACAGCTAGATAAAAATACAAGAGAAAGGTTGACTACTTTCCTTAAAAGCAACCTTGATGTGTTTGCATGGTGTCATTCTGACATGGTGGGGATTGACCCGAAAGTCATGTGCCATCATTTGAACATCGACCCTGAGAGAAGGGGTATCCGGCAGAAGAGAAGGCCTGTCAGTGGTGAAAGGGCTACCGCCCTCCAGGAAGAAGTAGACCGGTTATTGAAGGCTGGTTTGATCAAAGAATCCTTCTATCCAACATGGCTAGCAAACCCAGTACTGGTCCGGAAGCCTAATGGGAAATGGAGGACATGTGTTGACTTTACTGATCTAAATAAGGCATGCCCTAAGGATAGC
Organism: Saposhnikovia divaricata; assembly: GCA_036435485.1. Classification (NCBI taxonomy): domain Eukaryota; kingdom Viridiplantae; phylum Streptophyta; class Magnoliopsida; order Apiales; family Apiaceae; genus Saposhnikovia; species Saposhnikovia divaricata. Next base: position 87,176,686 of record CM071598.1, read on the forward strand.
TTCCCGCTACCCAGAATTGATCAACTGGTGGATGCCACGGCAGGCCATGCTTTGCTAAGTTTCATGGATGCCTACTCCGGATATAACCAGATACCGATGTTTGAACCGGACCAGGAGCATACCAGCTTCATAACTGATAAGGGACTGTACTGTTATGTGGGGATGCCGTTTGGGCTATTGAATGCCGGGGCTACCTATTAGAGGCTGGTAAACATGATGTTTAAGGAACAGATTGGTAAGACTATGGAAGTCTATGTTGATGATATGTTGGTCAAATCAAAGGTGGCAGCCGACCATGTGTTGCACCTATCTGAGATGTTTGATATCCTAAGGAAGTACCGGATGAAGCTGAACCCCCAAAAGTGTGTTTTTGGGGTGGAGTCTGGAAAATTTCTTGGATTCATTGTGAACCACAGAGGGATTGAGGCAAACCCTGCCAAAATAGAAGCATTGCTGGAACTGAGGTCCCCAAGGAATGTAAAAGAAGTCCAAGGGCTTACCGGAAGGGTAGCAGCCCTAAATAGATTCGTATCTCGGTCTTCCGACAAATGCAAGGAGTTTTTCAAGGCTATCAAGAAGGGTCAAAACTTTGAATGGACCCCGGAATGTGAGGAAGCCTTCAAGAAACTAAAAGAACAGCTGGGAAGCCCACCATTGCTCTCCAAACCCTTGGAAGGTGAGGTACTCATTTTATATTTAGCTGTTTCTGAATACTCTATAAGTGCTGTGTTGATTCGGGAGGAAGAACAAGTACAATACCCGGTATACTATGTGAGCAAAAGGCTGCTGGATGCGGAAACCCGGTATCCCAGCATGGAAAAGCTAGCATATGCTCTAATATTGGCTTCCAGGAAGCTAAGGCCTTACTTTCAGGCCCATAAAATTGAAGTTAGAACATCCTTCCCGCTGAGGCAAGTGATGCACAAGCCGGAAGCCTCCGGTAGAATGATGAAATGGGCTGTCGAGCTAGGACAGTTTGAAATAGATTACAAACCCCGAACTGCTATTAAAGGCCAAGCACTGGCCGATTTCTTACTGGAGTTTCCTCCTGATTTTGAGGTTACCGGAGAAGATTGTACCCCGGTATCCCCAGTTACCGAAGGGGATGCCGAAAGCCCCCAATTATGGTGGAACCTGTATGTTGATGGTGCAGTAAATAATAATGGGGGAGGTGCAGGAATAGAGTTGGTAAGCCCAGAGGGGCACCGAATTCAGAGTGCCATACACTTTGGCTTCAGGGCTACCAACAATGATGCAGAGTATGAGGCCTTGATTGCTGGCTTGAAACTTGCTCTGGAAATGAAGGTAGAATACCTAAATGTGTTTAGTGACTCCATGCTGATTGTGTGGCAAATTAAAGGAAGCTTCCAGAGTCGAGGCCCCCGCACTGAACTCTACATGAAGTATGCCCAAGAACTTATCAGTAGGTTCAAATTGCTAAATCTGAATCAAATCCCAAGGGTGGAAAATGCCAATGCCCTTGCCAAGATGGGATCCCAAAAAGAAGCTGTCCTGTTAGGGGTAATACCCCTTGAAGTGCAACTCCAACCAAGTATCCATCGAGAGGAGACTATGGAAATAGATTCTTCAATGGAAAGCCAATGGACAACCCCAATACGTGAGTATATCACCAAGGGGACACTTCCGGAGGACAAAGATGAAGCTCGGAAACTCAAATATAAGGCTGCCCGTTATGTGATCTATGATGGCATCCTATACAAGAGGGGATTTAATCAACCTCTACTTAAGTGCATATCTGGAAATGAATGTGAATACATCCTAAGGGAAATTCATGAAGGCATTTGTGGCAACCACTCGGGGGGTACCTCCCTGGCCCACAAAATTCTCCGACAGGGCTATTACTGGCCTACCATGAAAACTGATGCTTATGACTTTGCTAAAGCTTGTGATCAATGCCAAAGGTTTGCTAACTTCAATAGCAACCCAGATGTGGAACTAAGACCCATTGGAAGCCCCTGGCCCTTTGCAATATGGGGGATTGACCTGATTGGGGAGCTTCCCAAAGGCAGAGGTGGTGTGAAATATGCTGTGGTAGCCGTTGACTACTTTACCAAGTGGGCAGAGGCGGAACCCCTAGCTACCATCACTGCTGGTAAGCTGAAGGAATTTGTTAAACGAGCCATTATATGTAGATACGGGGTACCGTACAAGCTAATCTCAGACAATGGCAAGCAATTTGATAGTAGAGAAATGAGAAGTCTATGTGAGGACTTGGAGATAAAGAAAGATTTTTCAGCCGTTTGCCACCCCCAAAGCAATGGGCAGACGGAAGCTGTGAATAAAATCATCAAGCACACTCTAAAAGCTAAGTTGGAAGATAAAAAGGGAAATTGGCCAGAGGAGCTTCCAATGGTCTTTTGGTCTTACAACACCACTCCCAGGTCCACAACCGGAGAGTCTCCCTTTGTTCTAACCTATGGCTGTGAAGCTATGGTCCCAGTGGAAGTCGGGACAGGGTCCTACCTGTAACACCCCCAGATCCGGGGTCAGGAATCTGGTGGTTACGGTCTTACATCCATTCATAATACTTGACTTGAGTCCATAATAAATAAATCACATGCTGTGACCCCACAATAAATACCACTCACACACACAACAGTTATAGTCCTAGAGATGAAATTGAAATAAGTCTTACATTAAAGGGTTTACGAATAAAAGTTATTACAATCCCAAAAGGATAACATCATAGGTTTAAAAGTTTTGCCATTGATTACATTAATTATACATATAGTTAAACAGGAAACAAAAGCTGTCTAACTATGCTACCTCAGCAATGGCGGCTAGCATCTCAGCGGGTAGTCCGGTGGGTCGGGTAACCTGCTTGCGCCGAGTGCGCCTGACGCGAGCCATCTGTCCTAGCTGTTGTTGTGACATAATATAAACAAAGCAAGGGTGAGCGAAAGCCCACCAACAAATATATAACTGAACGATAATTTAAAACAGTTCAAAGCTATCTTTTAAACCATATGCCATGCATTTACGGAAATGATGCCAGTATAATATGAACGATGAAGTTACAAGGTAACTTAAAGTATTTGTTTGAAGAAATATCTGCTACATCAAAGTAAGCGAGATATTATTGTCGTTAATAAGAAGAGGAACTTGCAAGAAAGGGTTGCAATTCCAGTTATGACTCTTCTCCAACTCTGCCAACAGTAATCATGTTGCAGGAAATAAATGAATTTGGATGATGAACCAATGATGGAGTATTCACCGCGCCCGCTGTTCCAATCTTGATGATCAGTCGAGATCGTACAGCTCAATTTAGATTTACTACCGGTAGAAGGAAGAACTGACGGCTTTACTTGTGTACCGCCTTGCTAGCTCTCCCCGGCCAACGGTTGGGCCAAGGGGATGGACCGGCGCTACTCGGCCTCTTACACGACTCCTAGTTCAAATAGAATTCATGATTCTGAATGTAACGTTCGTCCCCCTTTCCCCAAGTATAAGACTTGTTGATAAGACTCCACAAAGTAGTCGTATCTAGTTGGAAAGGAAAATTTACCAATATCTCCCAAGCTATTACTTGGTAACGGATATCAACTTGTTCCAGTAATCTTACCCCTCGAAAGGTGAGAAGGTAAACAACGACTTTAATAAGTCAACAGCACTCGAGTTGCGGGTGAAGGGAATACTTTATGACCGGGAAGTCGACAAGATAAATAACATTTTTCCAAGTAAGGTTCCCTTATTATTAAGAAGATAGACTCAAAGATGAATGATGTCTGGGAACCTTTCTTGATATAAGATTAATAATAATATGACTTCGAAATATTTTCTGTAATAATCGAAGAAGATAAACCTTATCGAGGTTATTCTAAGTATGGAATAAATATTCAGAGAATATTTATTGAATTAAAATATTTTACAGAATATTTGGGAATATGAAAGAATATCTTTAATCAGAGTATTTCTCAAAATAATCCCTGAAGAGATATCAGGGGAATATTTATTGAATAAATAAATATTTAAATGAATATTCAAAACAATATTCATTAATTAATAAGACCTGAAAAGAATATTTAAGGTAATAATCATAATTAATTAGGAAATTTAAATGAATATTCAAAAGTAATATTCATTGAATGAATAATATCCTAAATGAATATCAAGTAATATTCATTTAGTAATCCAAGCCTTAAGGAATATTCGAGATAATATTCGATAATTAAATCAAGCTTCAGATGAATATTAAAATAATATTCATCAAGTATTTAATATCTTAAATGAATATTCGAAAGTAATATTTATTTAATAAAATAATAATCTAAAAGAATATCCAAATAATATTCATCTAACAGTCTCATCTTTAGAAGAATATTCGAAATAATAGTCGATAATCAATTCGACTCTGAATGAATATTGAGAAGTATTATTCGTTGAATAGTTAAATTCAAATAATTATTTGAAGTAATGATCGTTAAAATAATTAGTCCCGAATGAATATTCAAATAATATTCGTCGCCAAAATAATAGAAAATATTTACTTAAATATTTTCTCCCGAGGTAACCTCGATATATCAAGAAATATTGACTCCCGGTCTATATTTGATGAATAAAGATGTATACGCCCTTCTATGAGGGTCTTATAATAACCGGCTTATAACTGATATATAATTATCTAGCTTATAAGCCAACAATAACATTCAGGGAACAAGTATATCAATTCAACTTGAAAGTAGGCATGCATGCAATGGCATATGTATATCAGCAATCATATATATATATTTATTCAATCACAACAACAGCCTAAAAGAAAGGAATTGAAACTTGCCTGGTAGTCGAGTACGGTAAGGGGTAGTGGTAGCGGGTCCCGGTTCAGCCTGGTGATCTATAAATAGCCAAGGCATTCGGAATTAATCACTTAACATATTAAACGTTAAGTTATACTTAAATCGAAACACGTTCTCGAGTCATCTCGTTATACCCCTTTTAGTGGATTACTTATTATCACTGATCCGACCCGACATTCGTTCGTTAATACGACATGTCACTGCACTTATACTTGGGACATACTTAAGTCATATGAGTTCTAAGGTTGATCGTTACGAACCAATATTTTACTCCGAGTTTTATCGCCCGTTTTCTACGCGTTTTACCAAAGTTATAAAAGAGTCGTCTTTTAGGGGTTCGTTCTCGTTTAACCTTGACTCGAACATTTTTAATAAATCGAAAAATGCTCTTTTTGACATACGGTTTTCTTTCACACCTTCCTTCTTACCCCTAGTATTTATTTACCAAGATTCGCCATGACGTTACATACCTTACGAGGGTTCAATTTCAGTTACGAACTTTTGTTTACGGATTCGAACTACTTTTAGTAATTTAGTCATAAATCCTAAACCGTAAGTCCGCTTCACGTGATCTTTATATCAAAACGAAGCTTAGAGCATTACCTATCCTATCATGGCAGATAAGGTCTCTGGACAGTAGGGGTTCAACATGGAAAATGGCATACAAAACATGGTATTGTAAAATCGGGCATTATAACGGCTGTAAATCGAATATCTATCAATTTCGAATCTTCCCATAAACATAGCATCCAACGCAAACAACATATACATGACTTATATACATGAACTGAGGCCAAGCAATGCCTTTCCGTTCATCTAAACTATTTTTAACATTTATCAAAACTACATCATATTCATGCTTATAATCATGCTAATATCACATCTTATACTAAAACCCATCAAGAGCATGCAAAATCTCAAGGTAAAGCCTAGGGTTTAAAGTTGTTATACCTTCCTTGGAGTATGATCTAGCCTCACTATGCTTGGTATGATCCTTAGAAGTGCTTAAGCTTGCTAAATCAACCAAAGAAATCAAGGAAAAACAAGATTAGTTCATGAAAACACTATTCACCCTCCTCTTAAATCATTTTTTTGAAAATGGAAAAAGAAGAGATTGAAGCTAGGATTTTGAGGAGATCATTTATATGAAATGTAAGTCTCACCATAAAAGTTTCAAGATCAACAAATGGTTGGAAGTTGGATTTTGAATTTTGAATTTCCAAGAGGCCGAATGCTTTGTTTCTTTGGAGAGAAAGATGAGTGCTTGCTTGGTTGCTTGAAAATAATGCATAAAGTGACTTGTTTTAGATAATATCTCATCCTTGTCACTTTAATAAAGTGGTGATGTATAGAATGATGTATTTGTGAGGACAAGTGTTGAAGTTTGGATGGTTTAAGGCTTAACCAAGTGGTTTGATTTTCTAAGTACTAGTTGATCTCTAATGGTTCTAGTTCCTTGATTCTAGTTTGGTTAGTAGATATTTTATACATAGCACATGCATGCATCTTAGTCTCTGCTTGCTCTTTTGTCCGGTTATTGCTCGATTCGATTGATCGTTCGTAAGAATAACTCTTTCGTTTCTAGTTAGGGTTTTTACCGAAAACCTTCTTAATATTTATAATACTATTCCTCATCTTTCTTAGTACTTCTCGAATTTAAATTCCTTAAATCCCTTTTATAATTCCTTAAGTCTTGCAGTGTCCCGGGAAATCTCGGAGAAAATAAAAGTGCTCTTTTTCTGAATCCGACAGCTTTTACATACACTTATTTTCCTCCTGGATCACTAATACGAACTCAGAAATCCGTTCCGAATACCGGGTATATCATTATTATAATAATATTCCAAATTCCACCAAAATCACTATTCATCACTTATTTTTATTTAATTCCTATAATTAGGAAAATGAACCTGGTTCACTCTCGAGTGCTTCTTAACCTTTTTACGGAACCGCTGGACTTATAATAGATATTGATTTGGATGACATAAGAATAATCTTACTTGAAGTAATATACTTATATTCTTAGGAGATAGATCATTCTTATCTATGCCGTCAACCAAAAGTATTCTGCATGACATATAAGTAATTGAATTCAAATCCGTTCCATTTATTTAATAGATCTTCGTTACATCGCAGTCATAACCACTATTCATTCTTACATCATTAAATACATAAAAGTTTTAATCCCACCCAAAATCTGGGTTCTTACAGTCTCCCCTCCTTAAAAGGATTCCGTCCCGGAATTAGTTTGAAAACAAGTGGGGGTACTTTTCTTGCATTGCGCTTTCAAGTTCCCAGGTGGATTCTTCTACATTGTGGTTCTGCCACAAAACTCTGACTAGCTGAATGACCTTGTTTCGGAGCACTTGTTCTTTCCGGTCTATGATTTCCACAGGTTGCTCCACATAGGTCAGGTCTGGTTGCATGTCCACTTGCTCATACTCTACAATATGCTTAGCATCCGGATTATACTTCCTCAGCATCGAAACATGGAACACATTGTGCACCTGCTGTAGATTCGGGGGCAATGCGAGTTCATAAGCTAGTTCCCCAATTCGTCTCAAGATCTCAAATGGTCCAATGTATCTGGGACTCAGCTTTCCTTTCTTCCCAAATCTCATTAAACCTTTCCAAGGTGACACTTTCAAGAACACTAGGTCCCCTACCTCGTATTCCTTGCCTTTCCGAGCTAAGTCGGCATATTTCTTTTGTCGATCCTGGGCTGCTACCAACCGTCCTCTGATTAGATCTACTGCATCTTTAGTTCGTTGGACCACTTCGGGCCCGAGCATCTTCCGCTCTCCAACTTCATCCCAATACAAGGGAGATCGACATTTTCTTCCATAAAGGGCCTCATAAGGTGGCATCCCAATGCTTGAATGATAACTGTTATTGTAGGAGAACTCAACCAATGGCAAGTGATCATCCCAACTCCCCTTGAAGTCTATCGCGCAGACTCTCAACATATCCTCTAGCGTTTGGATGGTCCTTTCACTTTGCCCATCTGTCTGGGGGTGGTAGGCTGTGCTCATGCTCAGCCGGGTCCCTACACACTCTTGAAAACTTCTCCAAAACCTGGAGTTAAATCTAGGATCTCGATCGGATACTATTGCGACTGGGACTCCATGTCGCGCCACTATCTCTTTTAAGTAGATGTCCACTAGTCTATCGACCGTGTACCTTTCGTTGATCGGGAGAAAGTGAGCCGATTTCGTCAGTCGATCTACAATTACCCATATGGTGTCATGATTAGCCTTGGTCCTGGGTAAACCTACTACGAAATCCATGGCTATATGTTCCCATTTCCATTCTGGAATCTCTAAGGGATGTAGAAGTCCGCTGGGTCTCTGGTGCTCTGCCTTCACTCGTTGGCAGGTCAAGCATCTGCTTACCCACTCTGCTACGTCCTTTTTCATATTGGGCCACCAGTAATACTCCTTCAAATCCCTATACATTTTAGTGCTACCGGGGTGCACTGAGTATCTTGAGTTGTGTGCCTCATTTAAAATCTCATCCTTGAGCTCCTGAACATTTGGGATCCATATCCTGTACGTGTACCTCATGATCCCTTCCTTGTCTCTTTCGCACTTAATTTCCTCCCCGGTCATTAGCTCTTCTGTGGAGTTCTTTTCTTCCTCCATCATCCGTTCCTGGCACAGTCTAATCTTTTCTAGCAATGGAGGTTGGATTCTAATTTCCATCAACTTTTCTTGGCCCTCTTCAGGTAACTTAACCTCGATTTCCAACTTCTCAAAATCCTTCACTAGCTCTTTCTCTGAAGTTATCATCTTGAGCTTCTCTTTCCGACTAAGGGCGTCAGCCACCACATTGGCTTTACCCGGGTGATATCGAATTTCACAGTCGTAATCCTTGATTAACTCTAACCACCTCCTCTGGCGCATGTTAAGCTCTTTCTGAGTGAAAATGTATTTGAGGCTCTTATGATCTGTGTAAATCTCGCATTTTTCCCCATACAGGTAGTGTCTCCAAATCTTTAAGGCGAAGACTATGGCTGCTAGTTCTAGATCATGCGTGGGATATCTGACTTGATAATCCTTCAATTGCCTAGACGCATATGCTATTACCTTGCCGTGCTGCATAAGCACGCATCCCAGTCCTTTATGCGAAGCATCACTGTAAATCACGAAATCTCCTTTTCCATCAGGTAATGCCAGCACTGGGGCTGTCACCAGCCTCTTCTTTAACTCTTGGAAACTCTTCTCGCATTTCTCAGTCCATTCAAATTTCTCGGTTTTACGGGTAAGTCGAGTTAATGGAGCTGCGAGTTTCGCAAAGTCTTGGACAAATCTCCTGTAATATCCGGCCAGTCCAATGAAACTCCTCACCTCGGTTGGAGTAGTTGGCCGTTCCCAGTTTGAAACTGCTTCTATCTTGGAGGGGTCAACCAACACTCCTTCTCTATTGATCACGTGCCCTAAGAATTGTACCTCATTTTTCCAAAACTCACACTTGGAGAACTTGGCATATAACTGCTCTTTCCTGAGTATTTCTAAGGTTATCCTTAAATGTTCAGCGTGTTCTGCCTCTGTCTTTGAGTAGATGAGAATATCATCAATGAAAACTATCACGAATTGGTCTAAATATTCCTTGAACACTCTATTCATTAGGTCCATGAAGGCTGCTGGGGCGTTGGTCAATCCAAATGACATAACTAAGAACTCATAATGTCCGTATCTGGTGCGGAATGTAGTCTTCGGGATATCTTCAGGTTTGATCTTCAGTTGGTGATATCCTGTTCTCAAATCAATCTTAGAGAAGTATTCAGCTCCTCTTAGCTGGTCAAACAAATCGTCTATCCTGGGCAATGGATACTTATTCTTTATGGTTAGCTTGTTCAATTCTCTGTAGTCGATGCATAACCTCATACTTCCATCCTTTTTCTGAACAAACAACACTGGTGCGCCCCAAGGCGACACACTGGGCCTTATCATGCCCTTATCCAACAATTCCTGTAATTGTTTAGCTAGCTCTTTCATTTCTACTGGGGCTAGTCGGTACGGGGCCTTCGAAACTGGCGCCGTCCCCGGGGCTAATTCGATGGCAAACTCAATTACCCTATCAGGTGGTAGTCCAGGAAGATCTTGTGGGAACACGTCCTCGAACTCATTAACTACCAGAATGTCCTGCAATCTTGGCACTTCCTTCTGAGTATCTATAACGTAGGCTAAATAAGCCTCGTTCCCTTTTCGTAACAATCTCTTGGTTTGCGCCATGGTCAGAATTTTCTGGGTCTGTCGCATCCCCTTAAACACTATTTCTTTCTTCCCTGGGGTTTTCAACTTAACCTTTTTCCCTTTACAATCTATCTGCGCATCATTGCGAGACAACCAATCCATACCCAAAATGACATCGAATTCCCCTAGCTTAAAAGGAATTAAATCGACATAGAAGGATCGTCCTCCTATTTCTAGCTTACAACCGGGGTGAATTTGATTAACCGGTACGATTTCCTGATTAGCTATTTCTACTTGTAAGGAATCTCTTAGTTGCTGGGTTTTAAGTTTCAACTTATGCGCAAAATCTCTAGATATAAAAGACTTAGTTGCTCCTGAATCAAATAAGACATTTGCACTGACTGAATTAAGAGAAAAAGTACCTGCTATCACATCTGTGTCCCTCACGGCATCTTGTACTGACATATTGAAAGTCCTAGCAGTTGGTGGCCTATTTGAGGCAACCTTGCTTGCTCCTGATGCTGCTGGTTTGTTCTTTGGGCAATCCTTCCTCATGTGCCCTCGCTGTCCACACTGGAAACAGGTTGTGCTGTTAGGGATGACCGTGGTGCAAGAGGTGGCATAATGCCCAGCTCGCCCACACTTATAACAGTTTATCTGCTTCAGGTTGCACACCCCGGAGTGCCTCTTCCCACAAGTAGCACACAATGGCAATAGAGGTCGAGAAGGGTTGGAACGGGACATTCCTGATTGATGGCCGCCCTGGTTCACACTTACACTAGCAGATGGTTTAAACCCTACATTCCTCCCTGGTAGGGAAACCACTCCTCGATTAAACTTGGTTGGGGGTTTTCCTCCAGCGGATCTTCCGCCCATACTAACATGCTTTCTCTTTATCCCCCCTTTCTCTCTCTCTCTCTGCATCTGATCACTACCAGCCTCCACAATGGTTGCCTTCTGCACCAAGGTGGCATAATCTGTAATCTCTAAAACAGCCACCCTATTCTGGATCCACTGCTTCAGCCCTTGTTGAAACCTGTTAGCTTTCTTCTCTTCTGTGTCTACAAACTCTGGCACAAATCTCGATAGCTCAGTAAATTTGGCCTCATAGTCCGCCACGGACATATTGTTCTGTTTCAGTTCCAAAAACTTAAGTTCCATCTGGGTTTTCATGAACTTCGGAAAGTACTTCTCCAGGAATAATTGTTTGAACCTTTCCCAGGCTATGACAGCATCAGTCTCCATGTTTTTCTTGGCTTCCCACCAATAATTGGCCTCTCCCTTTAGTAGGTAAGTAGCAAAAACAGTCTTCTGAGCCTCATTGATACTCAGAATCTCAAAAGACTTTTCCATTTCTTTGATCCAGGCCCTCGCCTCAACGGGATCAGCCGATCCGTGGAACTCTGGGGGCTTAAGGGACTTAAAGGCCCTAAAGGAATTTGCCACTGAAGTGTTGTTGCTTGGTGGTGGTTGGGGGTATTGGTTCAAATTCTGCCTAAGTAGATCCATAAACTGGCCCATGGGGTTTCCGCCCTGGTTCTCCCCTTCCTGTTCTACTTCAGTTTCTCCACCCTCTATTTCCCTTTCAAATTCTTCAGAGTACAGGGGTTCATCCTCTGCTCCATACTGGGAATCTTCTTGCTCATTATAGTCCTGATCTTGTTCCTCACTACTTCCACGGTTTTCCTCGTGTTGGTTGTGACTCTCTTGGTCAGTAGATTCGCGGGGGTTAGCCCTAGTGCCCATCCGTCTTGGAGGCATTTTACTGAAAATTTGGAAAATTATACGTTAGGTTCACTTACCGGTTTTAAAGGATTTTTCCTTGCACAATTCTTTACATGATTGGGTTTTAAAATCCCACAGTTTTATATCTCATGGAAACTTAATCGAAAAGTAATACATATGCTAATAAACTCGTGATCACTTCCCAACAAAATTGTAATGACTGAAATGGAAACAAATATATACCAGGTACCGAAAAGGTACAACATCCGAGTTACAACGATAGTTTAAAGTACAGCCATCCTAACAACAACAACAAGTCAAAAGTGAAATATGCTGTCTATCTGTCTAGTCTGCAAAAAGGGAAAACAAGTACAAGAAAACCATCCCTACAAAAGCCGGAACTACTATGTCCGTACATGACTAGACAACTAGACCACTGCATCACTACATCTGAAATCAGCCGCCACGACGAAACATCCTCCGAACCCTCCCCATGGCGATGCGGAAAACCTCCTCAGCCGCTGCTCTGTCTACCCTACCATGCCCATCAGTAGGCAACTGTCGCACCCTCACCCGAGCCCTCAGCTCGATGCGGGTCACAGCCCTATACCCAACTCTGTCACTGATAGTCCTCCTGCCCTGCACCCTCATCCGGGCGGCTCTCTCTGCTGCTAACTCACTCCTAGACTCTGCCAACCTGGCATCTGCCACAGACAACTCTCTATAAAGCCCGTTCACAATCAAGTTGTGAACACATACTGGGACTCCTCCTATCGGGGCATGAGGTGGGGTGGATGGCTCAGCTGGAGCGGCAGTCTCTGTCTGCTGGGGCTCTGGGGTAAGCTCCTCAAACTTGTCGGGGTAGGGGCTCACAGGTAGTGGTGGTGGGGTAGGGGCTCTCTCAACAGGGAGGAGTGGCACAAAAAGTCCAGAACTCCCTACAGCACCAACTACTGGCTCATCTATATCTCCCTCAACACCCTCATCCACCGGCACCACCTGATCCGTGGTCATGTCAGTGTCATCTCCCATAGTCCTGAACTCAGTCATAACCCAATAATCATCATCCTCAACCACTAACTCAGCATCCTGTCCTGTCTGGATCCCCTCCGGGTCCTCCTCCCCCTCAGTCTCAACAACATCTGTGTCAGCATCATCCTGGACCTCCTCAGGGTCCTCCTCCTCAGACTCGATCACATCAGTATCAGCCTCAACCTGGACCTCCTCAGCGTCCTCCTCCTCAGGCTCAGTATCCTCCTCAGGCAAGTGCTCATAGTATGGGTCCCTAGTCCGGAACATGTCCTCATCATGCTGTCTCGCAGCTGCCTCCTGGGCCGACAAGTCGCTCGCCTACACAAGACGAACTATGTTACTATCATGATACTTAAAAAGTTCCCGTAAGGGTTTTAGGTGAACCTGGCAAGGGTTCTTATTATATTATTGAATTTATTATTATATAACGTCGTATCATCTCTTGGGATATATAACTCTCGCTCTGATACCATCTCTATAACACCCCCAGATCCGGGGTCAGGAATCTGGTGGTTACGGTCTTACATCCATTCATAATACTTGACTTGAGTCCATAATAAATAAATCACATGTTGTGACCCCACAATAAATACCACTCACACACACAACAGTTATAGTCCCAGAGATGAAATTGAAATAAGTCTTACATTAAAGGGTTTACGAATAAAAGTTATTACAATCCCAAAAGGATAACATCATAGGTTTAAAAGTTTTGCCGTTGATTACATTAATTATACATATAGTTAAACAGGAAACAAAAGCTGTCTAACTATGCTACCTCAGCAATGGCGGCTAGCATCTCAGCGGGTAGTCCGGTGGGTCGGGTAACCTGCTTGCGCCGAGTGCGCCTGACGCGAGCCATCTGTCTTAGCTGTTGTTGTGACATAATATAAACAAAGCAAGGGTGAGCGAAAGCCCACCAACAGATATATAACTGAACGATAATTTAAAACAGTTCAAAGCTATCTTTTAAACCATATGCCATGCATTTACGGAAATGATGCCAGTATAATATGAACGATGAAGTTACAAGGTAACTTAAAGTATTTGTTTGAAGAAATATCTGCTACATCAAAGTAAGCGAGATATTATTGTCGTTAATAAGAAGAGGAACTTGCAAGAAAGGGTTGCAATTCCAGTTATGACTCTTCTCCAACTCTGCCAACAGTAATCATGTTGCAGGAAATAAATGAATTTGGATGATGAACCAATGATGGAGTATTCACCGCGCCCGCTGTTCCAATCTTGATGATCAGTCGAGATCGTACAGCTCAATTTAGATTTACTACCGGTAGAAGGAAGAACTGACGGCTTTACTTGTGTACCGCCTTGCTAGCTCTCCCCGGCCAACGGTTGGGCCAAGGGGATGGACCGGTGCTACTCGGCCTCTTACACGACTCCTAGTTCAAATAGAATTCATGATTCTGAATGTAACGTTCGTCCCCCTTTCCCCAAGTATAAGACTTATTGATAAGACTCCACAAAGTAGTCGTATCTAGTTGGAAAGGAAAATTTACCAATATCTCCCAAGCTATTACTTGGTAACGGATATCAACTTGTTCCAGTAATCTTACCCCTCGAAAGGTGAGAAGGTAAACAACGACTTTAATAAGTCAACAGCACCCGAGTTGCGGGTGAAGGGAATACTTTATGACCGGGAAGTCGACAAGATAAATAACATTTTTCCAAGTAAGGTTCCCTTATTATTAAGAAGATAGACTCAAAGATGAATGATGTCTGGGAACCTTTCTTGATATAAGATTAATAATAATATGACTTCGAAATATTTTCTGTAATAATCGAAGAAGATAAACCTTATCGAGGTTATTCTAAGTATGGAATAAATATTCAGAGAATATTTATTGAATTAAAATATTTTACAGAATATTTGGGAATATGAAAGAATATCTTTAATCAGAGTATTTCTCAAAATAATCCCTGAAGAGATATCAGGGGAATATTTATTGAATAAATAAATATTTAAATGAATATTCAAAACAATATTCATTAATTAATAAGACCTGAAAAGAATATTTAAGGTAATAATCATAATTAATTAGGAAATTTAAATGAATATTCAAAAGTAATATTCATTGAATGAATAATATCCTAAATGAATATCAAGTAATATTCATTTAGTAATCCAAGCCTTAAGGAATATTCGAGATAATATTCGATAATTAAATCAAGCTTCAGATGAATATTAAAATAATATTCATCAAGTATTTAATATCTTAAATGAATATTCGAAAGTAATATTTATTTAATAAAATAATAATCTAAAAGAATATCCAAATAATATTCATCTAACAGTCTCATCTTTAGAAGAATATTCGAAATAATAGTCGATAATCAATTCGACTCTGAATGAATATTGAGAAGTATTATTCGTTGAATAGTTAAATTCAAATAATTATTTGAAGTAAGGATCGTTAAAATAATTAGTCCCGAACGAATATTCAAATAATATTCGTCGCCCAAATAATAGAAAATATTTACTTAAATATTTTCTCCCGAGGTAACCTCGATATATCAAGAAATATTGACTCCCGGTCTATATTTGATGAATAAAGATGTATACGCCCTTCTATGAGGGTCTTATAATAACCGGCTTATAACTGATATATAATTATCTAGCTTATAAGCCAACAATAACATTCAGGGAACAAGTATATCAATTCAACTTGAAAGTAGGCATGCATGCAATGACATATGTATATCAGCAATCATATATATATATTTATCCAATCACAACAACAGCCTAAAAGAAGGGAATTGAAACTTGCCTGGTAGTCGAGTACGGTAAGGGGTAGTGGTAGCGGGCCGGTTCAGCCTGGTGATCTATAAATAGCCAAGGCATTCGGAATTAATCACTTAACATATTAAACGTTAAGTTATACTTAAATCGAAACACGTTCTCGAGTCATCTCGTTATACCCCTTTTAGTGGATTACTTATTATCACTGATCCGACCCGACATTCGTTCGTTAATACGACATGTCACTGCACTTATACTTGGGACATACTTAAGTCATATGAGTTCTAAGGTTGATCGTTACGAACCAATATTTTACTCCGAGTTTTATCGCCCGTTTTCTACGCGTTTACCAAAGTTATAAAAGAGTCGTCTTTTAGGGGTTCGTTCTCGTTTAACCTTGACTCGAACATTTTTAATAAATCGAAAAATGCTCTTTTTGACATACGGTTTTCTTTCACACCTTCCTTCTTACCCCTAGTATTTATTTACCAAGATTCGCCATGACGTTACATAGCTTACGAGGGTTCAATTTCAGTTACGAACTTTTGTTTACGGATTCGAACTACTTTTAGTAATTTAGTCATAAATCCTAAACCGTAAGTCCGTTTCACGTGATCTTTATATCAAAAAGAATCTTAGAGCATTACCTATCCTATCATGGCAGATAAGGTCTCTGGACAGTAGGGGTTCAACATGGAAAATGGCATACAAAACATGGTATTGTAAAATCGGGCATTATAACGGCTGTAAATCGAATATCTATCAATTTCGAATCTTCCCATAAACATAGCATCCAACCCAAACAACATATACATGACTTATATACATGAACTGAGGCCAAGCAATGCCTTTCCGTTCATCTAAACTATTTTTAACATTTATCAAAACTACATCATATTCATGCTTATAATCATGCTAATATCACATCTTATACTAAAACCCATCAAGAGCATGCAAAATCTCAAGGTAAAGCCTAGGGTTTAAAGTTGTTATACCTTCCTTGGAGTATGATCTAGCCTCACTATGCTTGGTATGATCCTTAGAAGTGCTTAAGCTTGCTAAATCAACCAAAGAAATCAAGGAAAAACAAGATTAGTTCATGAAAACACTATTCACCCTCCTCTTAAATCATTTTTTTGAAAATGGAAAAAGAAGAGATTGAAGCTAGGATTTTGAGGAGATCATTTATATGAAATGTAAGTCTCACCATAAAAGTTTCAAGATCAACAAATGGTTGGAAGTTGGATTTTGAATTTGGAATTTCCAAGAGGCCGAATGCTTTGTTTCTTTGGAGAGAAAGATGAGTTCTTGCTTGGTTGCTTGAAAATAATGCATAAAGTGACTTGTTTTAGATAATATCTCATCCTTGTCACTTTAATAAAGTGGTGATGTATAGAATGATGTATTTGTGAGGACAAGTGTTGAAGTTTGGATGGTTTAAGGCTTAACCAAGTGGTTTGATTTTCTAAGTACTAGTTGATCTCTAATGGTTCTAGTTCCTTGATTCTAGTTTGGTTAGTAGATATTTTATACATAGCACATGCATGCATCTTAGTCTCTGCTTGCTCTTTTGTCCGGTTATTGCTCGATTCGATTGATCGTTCGTAAGAATAACTCTTTCGTTTCTAGTTAGGGTTTTTACCGAAAACCTTCTTAATATTTATAATACTATTCCTCATCTTTCTTAGTACTTCTCGAATTTAAATTCCTTAAATCCCTTTTATAATTCCTTAAGTCTTGCAGTGTCCCGGGAAATCTCGGAGAAAATAAAAGTGCTCTTTTTCTGAATCCGACAGCTTTTACATACACTTATTTTCCTCCTGGATCACTAATACAAACTCAGAAATCCGTTCCGAATACCGGGTATATCATTATTATAATAATATTCCAAATTCCACCAAAATCACTATTCATCACTTATTTTTATTTAATTCCTATAATTAGGAAAATGAACCTGGTTCACTCTCGAGTGCTTCTTAACCTTTTTACGGAACCGCTGGACTTATAATAGATATTGATTTGGATGACATAAGAATAATCTTACTTGAAGTAATATACTTATATTCTTAGGAGATAGATCATTCTTATCTATGCCGTCAACCAAAAGTATTCTGCATGACATATAAGTAATTGAATTCAAATCCGTTCCATTTATTTAATAGATCTTCGTTACATCGCAGTCATAACCACTATTCATTCTTACATCATTAAATACATAAAAGTTTTAATCCCACCCAAAATCTGGGTTCTTACACTACCGGAGGGACAATTTCAGTCAAGAATCAAATGAAATACATCAGAGGCTAGCCCTTGACATGGTAGAGGAAAACCGGGCTACCGCCCAGCTGAAACTCGCGGCTTACCAGCAGAGGACCCGCAAATACTATAACAACAAGGTACGCCCTCGACCCCTCAAGGTTGGCGACCTAGTATTGAGAAGAATGATGCCCAATATGCGGGTTCCCGGGCACGGAGCCTTTGGAGCAAACTGGGAAGGGCCTTACAAAATAAAGTCTATCTTTTGGGAAGGCACTTACCACCTTGAAGACATGGATGGGAACACTATTCCCCGTGCTTGGAATGCCGAGCACCTAAAAAAGTACTATCAATAAGACTCTTTTCAGAGCAAACGTAGGCCTCTTTCAGGCTTAGGATGAATAAAGGCAACCTACTAGTTGTGGTTGCACCATTTCCCTTTCAGTTCTCAGGATTTCATGATTTTCAATAGATGCCCGGGGGGTAGTGGATGCACACCCCGTCTGGATGAAATTTGATGTATTCGTACTATTTGATTTTCAGTAAAAGTAGAAGTTGATTGTTTTCTTTTACATTTACCACTTATAAATATTTTCAGAAATATATGTAAGACCTACAAGCATAGTTCTACATGGCAGCTAGGCTACCATCCAGAACTAGGGGGGTAGTAGTGGATACACCTCTCAGCTTAACAGGTTGAAATTATCAGAATTTCAAATTTTTTCCATTTCCAGACATGTACGGAACCTTGAGTGGTTCACATGGCTTACTTGGTTATCAGGGCATGTATGGAACCCTGTTCGGCATACATGGTTCCCTTCATTACTTGGGCTTGTGTGGTAACCTGATTGGCACACTTGGATCCCTTCAATACCAGACATGTACGGAACCTTGAGTGGTTCACATGGCTTACTTGGTTATCAGGGCATGTATGGAACCCTGTTCGGCATACATGGTTCCCTTCATTACTTGGGCTTGTGTGGTAACCTGATTGGCACACTTGGATCCCGTCAATACCAGACATGTACGGAACCTTGAGTGGTTCACATGGCTTACTTGGTTATCAGGGCATGTATGGAACCCTGTTCGGCATACATGGTTCCCTTCATTACTTGGGCTTGTGTGGTAACCTGATTGGCACACTTGGATCCCGTCAATACCAGACATGTACGGAACCTTGAGTAGTTCACATGGCTTACTTGGTTATCAGGGCATGTATGGAACCCTGTTCGGCATACATGGTTCCCTTCATTACTTGGGCTTGTGTGGTAACCTGATTGGCACACTTGGATCCCGTCAATACCAGACATGTACGGAACCTTGAGTGGTTCACATGGCTTACTTGGTTATCAGGGCATGTATGGAACCCTGTTCGGCATACATGGTTCCCTTCATTACTTGGGCTTGTGTGGTAACCTGATTGGCACACTTGGATCCCTTCAATACCAGACATGTACGGAACCTTGAGTGGTTCACATGGCTTACTTGGTTATCAGGGCATGTATGGAACCCTGTTCGGCATATATGTTTCCCTTTACTATTTGGGCTTGTGTGGTACCCTGGTCGACCCACTTGGATCCCTTCATTACAAGACATCTTTGCAGGATTGGCCTACATGGCATCACCACACATGATTTATTAAATGACTGGGACTCCCGGAACAAAGGTTTCCAGGCTAAGCCTCCGGTACCCAGGCTACCGGATAGGGGCTACCGGCCACGGGGCTCCCGGAGTCAGGTTCCTGCCTTCGGGCTTCCAAATGCTATAGGGATACCGGACGGTACCCCCACACCCACAGTGACAACCAAGCAGACAAAGGTACAAGTAGTCTATCAGTTCTATGGCCACCTATCCAGGTATGTGTTGCCATATTTACTCTTGTACTCTTCTACACTGCGATACCATTCTATCGTTCTTATCTTGATTCATGATTTAATATCTATTTAATCAACATATATATATGACATATATCCTCTGAAAATTTGTACAAACTTATTTTAGAATTAGAGAGGAGAATCATTTTACCGGATAGAATTCGATGGTGGTGTTTAGTTATGCACTGTTTTGAGTTATCGTAGTACCTTTCTTACTTAGCATATTGGTACCCTAGAGAATGAGTACTATGGGTGTTCGACGGGTAAGGGTTTTTTAAGTCCAAGTTGGTTCTCGTTGCATAATCAGAAATGATGCGACAATCATACCTACTACATAAAAAACCAGATAATAAGATAAACACGCATTACGAAAGCAAATTCAAAAGTACCAGGCCCGAGGCCATAAGACAAACAAAGTTGAAAGATTAAATCCTTACATCTGTGGAGCGTTATAGGAGCCCACCCCTTTAGTTAAAACTATAGAGTTTGTAAACCAACAAAATATGAGTTCAAGATAATAAGGATGATTTAGGGAGATTGCTTAGGCAGAAGGAGCGTCTTTGACAGCGTCTGAGCTAGGGGAGTCCTCGACAGGGTCATTCTTTTTTGAAGAATTCCATGGAGCAACCTCAACCGTGAGTGCGGGAGCCTCAACCATAGTCTCAGGAGTGGGGATGAATTCGGCAGTGCCCTTCTGTGTAACCGGAGGTGTAGTCGCAATATGGCGCCCGGCAGCCCCAGCCTTCGTTGCTTCAGCTTTGAATTTCTCTACTTGGTTCACTGCATCCTCACCTAGGAGCGACCAATCTAAATCTGGCATCACCTCCCAGGTGGCCTTCAAATAATCATTAACTCCCTTTGAAAAACCAGTGTTGTACCTTTCTGGGAGGGCTTCCTTCAACTTCTTTACTGAAGCCTGCAACATGTCTACCTGCAAGGTCAGCTCCTTCACTGTGGTAGCATGGGCTACCATCCTTTCCTCTTTCTCCGTGTTTTGACTAGCAACCAGCTTAGCCAACCTGTCCTTCTCCCTAGTTAACTCAGACAAATCCACCTTCAACTTTTTACCAGCATCGAGCAGCTTCTTCTTTTCTTCCTCCATGGCTTGCCTATCCAACTTTAACTGCTTAATCTCATCCCGAAGCTTCATATCCCCACGGGTAGCCAATGCTAATTGGTTGGAGAGCCTGAGTTGATGGAAGAAACTCTCACCTGATGAGAACAACATAGATTTTGCAGCATTAGAGGATCTCTGCCTGGCCCATCCAGTGATAATCTCCATGGGAATCTGGCCCCCAGACATTTGAAAGAACTGCTCAACATCACCCGCGGGGGTACCCTGCTGGGATACCTTAGCCTTCTTCGAGGATCTAGTCTCGGGAGTGGATTTCGAACCTCCGGCAACCTGAGAAAATCTTCGCTTCTCGGCTGCAGACAGCTCAGTCTTAACAGACATGGAGGCAGGGAATCGAGAGACTGGAGTGGCGGCAATAGGGGTCTCCAACATCATTAACTCATCCTCAGGAAATAAGTCTTCATATTTTTCAGACGGCTTGATGAACGATGGCACTGATCCTGACATACCTGAAAAGATGAGACATTTATAGGTTAAGAGACCGCAATATATGTATCTATATGCAATCGCAAGGTAAAACAGCAGATACTATAAGATCAAATAACATAAAGGATCGTAAAGGAGTAAACAATGATAGGTAAAAGTGAACCACGTGTGTGAAAACAGCTATGAGCATGGGAAGCAGAAGCTTGGGTCACCAGAGTCGTAGGAGACGGAAGCCTTACCAATCTCCTCGGATTGCCGCTCGGCACCCTGGGTTTCCAGTTCCCCCAGCTGTCCTCCTTCTACCTCGTCTCCCGGGATGGGGAGTAAGGGAGCCGCAGGCCTAGAAAACCCTAATCTCTCAAGGGTTTCCGATGTTAACAAGCTTTCACCATCACCCAATGAAGCAGCAAGTTTCATGACTTTCTTGGCCCTTTTCTCTTCAATTCCATCTAAAGAAGTTTGCACTGGGATCCCTAGGGGACATGGTACAGAAGATGAAGATTTAAACCTATGGTATAGTAAAGGGAATCACGAAAGGATTTAGGCAACAAAAGGCTTACCAGGGGTCAAGTTAAACTCCGTGTTAACTCCTTCACAATCGTAGCAGTACAGGAACTGCTCTAGCCAGTCATACATACCTTTCTTATTTCCCTTTATACACTTTCCTTGCCTATTATTCCAAGCAGTAAGGTAAAAAACACCAACCTTCCTTCCGACATCCTTTAATTGATAAAAATAACCTAACTCCCTAGCAGTAAGGGCAACGGAGAAAGCTTGGTCATACAAAATATACATACACGCGGCAACCCGGAGAGAATTGGGTGTCAATTGCATGGGAGTTATCTCGTAAAAGTTCAACAAATCTATAAAAAAACGGATGCATTGGAAAAGAAAACCCTAGTTTGAAATAAGAAGCCGATACAACAGCATTGGGGATGGATTGATCTGCTTCGAAATTGTCGAACCTGTGACACCGTTCGCCAGCACAGGGTAGTACAAGGTGGCAACCTGGATTGCAAATTTCCAGCAACCTGGCCAATCTATCAGCATTCATGGTAGAGTCCTGGCCCTCACAAGCAGGAACATTGGAAGCCGGGACATGTGGCTTGCGTTCGACTTCTGATGGTAACTCAATATCACCCTCCCCCTCTATCGCATCATCATTACTGAAGGATAGACGATTACCTCTTAACTGTAATTCATCTATCATTCTTTCCCCCTCATCGGTGTTAGAACTGATATCAACCCTCTCTACTTCTTCACCACCAGAGTTGGAGGAACCAGCCTCTGTGAGGAAGCCAGGGTACCGGTTGACGATCTCAGCAGATAGAGGATTGACTACCTCCACCCGAGAACGTGTTCGGGAGCTAACTGATGGCCTGGATTGGAGCAAAGGTTGAGAGAGCAAAAGATCATTGAGATGGGTGGACCCTGAATCAGACGGTTCCCCAGACACAGGTGACAAGTAACCTAAACATTGGGAAGACTCCCTCGATGCCGATGAGAAAGACATCTGCAACCACAAAAGGAGGGAGCAGATTAGTGAAGAGGATTGAAGTCTAAACAAAAATTGTGGACCGAAGAAGATAACGGTTCTTGATGGCTGACCTAGAGAAACCCAGGGTATAATAGGGTTACCAGTCCAAAGACGAAAAATTAGGACTCGGGGGGTGGCTATTAGTGTGGCATCCTAACCTAGTGACTCCGGTAATTACTAAACGGAACAAGAAGAGGAATACGGAGAAAAAAGGCATTACAAACATGCCCAAACAAATGAGTTACACGACCAAGCATATTTAAAACAACGATATTCATTGAAAACAAGCATCAAACAGGCGAGGTACATGCCTAGAGATAGTAAAGGGGATAGCCGGAGTACCGACCACTCCGACCCACATCACAAGATAAAAACTTAAACATGCATCTATCAGTTGAGATGTAAATGCACAGATCTAGCATGGCTAAGATTGAAGAGACACAAAAGCAAACATATGAAAGATACAATCAGAGGCTTACTTGAGATTTTTATCAAATAAAGAAGGTAAATTGTGGTCATTGGACACTTACTTGAATATCCGGGAGAGTCGAATCGACGGAAGTGTAGATGATTAAGCCTTCGCCGGAGAGATCTCGTCGGAACCTTTTGACCAACCTTTGCACACTTGAGAAAACGTCTTGTGAAGATGAAAAGAAAAATAAAAAGCCTAAGAGTGTTAATATATTAAAACAAAGAGAAAATAGGCACAACCCCTACTGAGTGAATGTGGCACAGAAAATGAGGCCTGGGGGGGGAAGCGTGTTGACACGGGAAATGAACCACTTTTATCTTATCAAGAGAGAAAAGTGGAGTTCCAATTTAAATTACCCTCTCTTGATAATTATCTCTTTACTTACTAAGGATAAACGAGCTTATTTGAAGTTTAAACGAATTAGCTAGGAACCTTTTATTTTTATGGATTCATAATTCAGGCTTCCGTAGCCCAGATACAAGAGATTTCTAGATAAATACTCACATTATTCCTAGCGCCTAAAATCCTGAATTCTTAATGTCTACACACCCTGTCATATTGAGCTAACGAGAGTGTAAAGATATAGATTTTTGCAGAGGATACAAGAAAACGGCACCCTGTGAATATTAGGTTCCCCTTGCACACAGTACTTCAGGGAACCGGGGGGTAGTTGTTGTGACCAAAATCTGGCATGGGTTAAATTTAGGCCCACTAGAGGATTAGGGTCCAGATCCACGAAGAGGATGAGTAATCTGTCAGGTTTCCGGAGGCCTACGGTAGCCCTAGGGGTTACCATGTACACTGTAGCACGGGGACACATGACTAAGGGTCTCAAGGCATCCCCTTGAGGATAACCTATAGCTATTACCAGTCATCCAGTAGAGCTTCCAGAGTAGCTCCCGTGATAGGGGTTACCGGAGGGGGTACCGGAGCCAGGCTACCGGGCGGTACCCCTAGCTTCCGCCGGAAGCCTGATTAGGCTGCCAATACAGATAAGGCACGCCTCCTATTTTTTAGGAATACGTCTATATCATCTAAAAACACTCTCAAACAGATAAACATTCAGTTATTTGAGGATATATGTCATATATACTTGATAAATGATACAAAAATCAAGATAAATACAAGAGATAATCATTCTATGTTACCTAAACTGCTTGGTAACCTGATTTTATACATCACACTCGATTATTATCAGAAATAACAGTCATTATCCCACTGGAGAGAGGATAACTCATCATGAACAAACAATCATATCATTCAAGAACTACATTCGGGCTTGATCCACTATAAATAGTGGTATGTAGGCAGTTTACGGGATCTTCTTCGACACTTTACACTCCTTGAGTAGCTAGAGCACGTGCACTCTTGTGTGACACAGTCAAATTAGGGTTCTTGGCTGGCCAACATTTGGTCCTTGAGCTCTTATCCCGTAGATTCAGCCCGATCCTTCCGAGGAACCACATCCCGTGTTCTTCGGTAACCCTAGTCGTGTGCCTTCCCGGGCGGCTAGCCATTAATCTTCAACCACGAGCCTTTCCGGGTGGTTGGACGATTCCTTGATTATTGGCGCTATTCCAGCACGAGGCCTCATAATTTGTTGTGCTAAAATCCTCCCACAACAGTACCACAACAAGAAATTGCTGAATCTACAGTGGGCACAATAGTCATTCCTAGATCATATGTTACAAAAGAGCCATCCAAATGGACGGACTCAGAGAAGGAGAAGGTTGCCCTAGACAGTCATCTCATGTTGCTGATCATAGACTCCATGGATATGTCGATGTTTGCTAATATAGCATCATGCACATCAACCAAGGACATGTGGAACCACATCGAGGTGTTATGTGAAGGGACAGAGGAGGTAAGAGAAAATAGGAAACAGATACTGGTCACACAGTATGAAGCTTTCATGGCAAAGTCCAAAGAAAGTATTACTGACATGTTTGGGAGATTTCACAAGCTGGTGACCGAGCTTCAAATGAATGGGAAGGTTTACAGCACTAAGGAATTGAACATGAAGTTTCTACTATCTGCACCAAACCATCTAGAGCAAAGGGTCATATCTCTAAGAGAAAGAGATTTGAACAAAGTCACATATGATGTGCTCTATGAGCTTGAGTTGCTTCAGAAGAGGGCTATCCAAGCCAACCAAGGCAGGATGATAAACACATCCTGTGCATTGTCAACAAATCCGTTTAAGACCTGGAAGCATCTACAAGTCAACTGAGAATAGAAGAGATGGTAGATGATGAAGAGACTGAAGAAGAAGTGACTGAACCTGTTGATGAAAAGGAAGAAGATGAGTTCTATACTCTTGAAGAGTTGGATGCCATGGAAAACACTTCATATGCTTTTATGGCTAGAAAATTCCCAAACATCAGATTTAAGAGGAATCAGCCCTTCAAGTCTAGATCTCAAAATCATTCATTCAACAAGAGCAAGGCACCTGTGAAAGCAAACAAAAACAAATTCAAAACCAGCTATGTGGATAGGTCATCTGTGAGATGTTATAGATGCAATGACCTAGGGCATTTTGCCAGTGAATGCAAGAAGCCTAAGAAGAAGGATAAGGAGTTCCTTGAGCTTGAAGCTAAGTATGAGGCTCTGCTAAAGAAGCATGCACCAGGTAAGGCCTACATAGCTGAAGGGAAGTGTTGGGATGATTCTGATAGTGATGGAGAAGAACAAGAATTCTGCAACTATGCCTTGATGGCCAACTCCAAGGAAGAACCATCTGAAATAGACTCTCAGGTACCATCTCTCACTACTATAGACATGTCTGTTTCTGAATACAAATCTAGGATTGAACAACTATCTGTTGAGATGTTTAATATTCATACTAGTATGACTGTAGCTAATGAAGAGATTGTTAAACTGTCCACTAGGAATGAACTGTTAAACAAAAGAAATGAGGAACTAGAACTAACTGCTATGCAAATAGAAAACCTTAAACATGAAATCGATTATCTAAAGAATAAGGTTCTATGTGCTAGTCAAGTTGAGAAAGCTCTTAGGGATGAACTAGCTGAAAATGAATTTAAATTGAAAACATTCAAGAATTCCTCTAGTCTATTGCAGTCCTACCATGAGAAAAATCTAGCTAGACCTAAGGCTGCTATTGGACTTGATTATGACACTCTCAAGCAGAGGAAAGGCTATGCAGTCATTGAAGATGACATTGTTGTTCAAGAGGAAGTGCCTCAGATTTTGAAAAAGGCTGAGACCCCAATATTTAAAACACCAACACTTGAGATTGATGAGGATGCCTTACTCATTAAGCAAATGTTGGATGATGAAGATAAGGCACAATTAAGTGAACAACAAGCATCCTCTAAGAGAGAGAATGTCAAAACCAAAGCTAAGGAGTCAGTAGGAGGCAAACCTAGACTTGAGAAATTTGTGAAGTTCGTTTCAGCTGGAAATAATAAGGTTGAGAAGAAAGTGGCTAAAAAGAAACAAAACAGGAATGGCAAATTAGGGATTAACAAGGACAACAACTATGCTTATGTGCCCAATGCCCCTAGGAAAGTTTGTCAAAATTGTTTTAGCACTAATCATTTAACTCATGCTTGTAAGAAACCATCTGGTAGTGTTGCTAAACCATTCTATGATTGCTCTGTGCCTTTAAGACATAGAGACTCTCCCTTCTGTGATAAATTTGATTGTATGCCATGTAACATGAATGTAATGACTAGTTGCTTTAATTTGAGAAGACAATTCATGGAAGGATGCATCAGTCACAATGTTCATACACACTACACAAGAACAAAGTCTTCAAGTCCTCCTAAAGTTAGGAAGGTGCCTCTGTCACCTAAGTCTAAGAACCCTGATTCTAAGACTTCTAACAGTGACAAGAAGACTAACATCAAGAATATTGATAAGCATGCTGTTTATGATAAGACTGTTGCTAAGCCACATGGACCCAAACTTGTTTGGGTACCAAAGGAGAAGTAATACCTTTGTGTTTGCAGGGCAAAGAAACTGAAAGAAAGGTCATGTGGATTTTGGACAGTGGATGCTCAAACCATATGACTGGTGATATGGCCCTGCTATCACAGTATGAGGAGAAGGCTGGCCCAATGGTTGCTTTTGGAGATGACAGCATTGGCAACACACTGGGATATGGCAAGTTGGAAATTGGAAATGTCATCATTGAGAATGTAGCACTGGTCAAGGGACTCAAGCACAATCTACTGAGTGTTGGTCAATTTACTGACAGAGGCTTCAAAGTGAATTTTGACAAAGATGAATGTTTGATCACCCACAAAAAGACTGGTGACTTTGCTCTATCTGGAGTAAGGAAAGGAAGCCTGTTTGTAGCCAATATGAACTCTGCAAACAAGGACAAAATTTGTTGCTTTTACTCAAAAGCATCAAATGAAGATAGTTGGTTGTGGCATAAGAAGCTATCACACTTGAACTTCAAAGGCATTAATTCTCTAGTCAAAAAAGAGTTAGTAAGAGGCATGCCCACACTTGAATTCTGTCAAGAAGGAGTGTGTGAGGCTTGTCAAAAGGGAAAAATGAAAAGATCAAGCCACAAGTCAAAGACAGTGACATCAATAACCAAGCCGCTACAACTAATTCATATGGACTTGTTTGGGCCTGTCAATATTATGTCACTAGGAAGGAAAAAGTATGCTTTGGTGATGGTTGATGATTTCACAAGGTATACATGGGTAGAATTTTTGGCATCAAAAGATGAGGCTCCCCAAGTAATCATTGAGCATATAAAGAAAATTGACAAGGAAGCAAAGGCCAACAATGCAAGTGTGATTGCATTAAGGAGTGATAATGGAACAGAGTTCATAAATGCCATGCTTGAAGCATTCTGCAAAGAAAATGGTATTTCTCAACAATTCTCAGCTCCAAGGACTCCTCAAAAAAATGGAGTTGTTGAAAGAAAGAATAGAACTCTGATTGAGGCTGCTAGAACAATGTTACTTGATGCAAAGATGCCTACATGTTTTTGGGCTGAGGCTGTGAGCACTGCATGCTATATCCAAAACAGAACCCTCATCAACAAAAACACTGAAAAGACACCTTACAACTTGATGACTGGAATGAAGCCCACCCTAAAGTATGTTCATACTTTTGGAAGCAAATGCTTTGTGTTAAAAGACAACTCAGAATATGTTGGAAAGTTTGATGCAAAAGCATTTGAAGGAATTTTTCTTTGCTACTCTATGGAAAGAATTGCATACAAAGTTTATGTCATCACTCAAAAGAAAGTTATGGAAAGCACAGATGTGACATTTGATGACAGCAAACTACCTGGATTAGAAGAAGCCAATGATGAAGATAAAGATCCTTTGAAGTTTGACAATCTAGATGATTCTGATGAGGAGATTGAAACTGAATTTGAGCCCACAATTCAACAAACTCAAGTGAATGAAGAACCTGTGTCAACCAACAATGAAGAAACAAGCATCCAAGACACACCTGTGATTAGTGGAAACTTCACAGGGGGAGGAAATGTAAATGATCATGATCTGGATGATGAAGCAACATCAACGCTGAGAAATCAATCTGAACATACACGGAAATGGGATAGATCACATACTGCAGATCAGATAATTGGAGATCCAAATATAGGAGTGAGAACAAGGAGAGCAACTCTAAATGAATGTCTCTATGGTTGCTTTCTATCCCAAGTTGAGCCTAAGAAACTTGAAGATGCATTGTTGGATCCTGATTGGATAATTGCTATGCAAGAGGAGCTAAACCAATTTGAAAGAAGCAAAGTATGGGAACTTGTGCCTGCACCAAAGGATAGAACCATTGTTGGAACAAAATGGGTTCTAAGGAATAAGATGGATGAAAATGGTGTAGTCATAAGAAACAAAGCAAGGTTGGTTGCAAAAGGATACTCTCAACAGGAGGGCATTGACTATGATGAGACTTTTGCCCCTGTTGCCAGACTAGAGGCCATCAGAATTTTCTTGGCATTTGCTGCACATTCTAATTTCAAGGTCTATCAAATGGATGTCAAGAGTGCATTTCTGAATGGGGAGTTGGAAGAAGAAGTATATGTGCAACAGCCACCTGGCTTTGAGGATCCACAATTCCCTCACTTTGTCTACAGATTGCTTAAAGCATTGTATGGACTTAAGCAAGCTCCTAGGGCATGGTATGACACATTGTCACAATTTCTACTTGAGAATCAATTCTCTAGAGGCACACTAGACAAGACACTGTTTTACAAGAAACATGGTGATGATATTATCTTAGTTCAAATCTATGTGGATGATATCATATTTGGCTCTACAAATGAGAAGCTGTGTGAGAAATTCTCTAAGCTCATGCAGAGCAGATATGAGATGAGTATGATGGGAGAATTAACATTCTTTCTTGGGCTGCAAGTGAGTCAAAGGAAGGATGGCATTTTTATAAGCCAAACCAAATACATCAAGGATCTATTGAAGAAATTTGACTTAGAAGAATGCTCACCTGCAAAGACACCCATGGCCACTGCCACCAAGTTAGATGAAGATAGTAAGGGCAAGAAGGTAGATATCTCAATCTACAGAGGCATGGTTGGTTCTCTACTCTACCTCACTGCTAGTAGGCCAAACATCATGTTTGCAACATGCTTATGTGCAAGGTTTCAATCAAATCCAAAGGAATCAGATATGATAGCAATAAAGAGGATTTTCAGATATCTGAAGGGCACACCAAACTTGGGGTTATGGTATCCTAAGGACACAGGGTTCAATCTGGTTGGTTATTCTGATGTTGATTATGCTGGATGCAGAGTGGATAGGAAAAGCACCTCAGGTAGCTGCCAGTTTCTTGGACAAAGGTTAGTCTCTTGGTACAGCAAGAAACAACAATCTGTGTCAACTTCCACAGCTGAAGCTGAGTACATAGCTGTTGGAAGTTGCTGTGCTCAAGTGCTTTGGATCAGAAACCAACTTAGAGATTATGGACTTATGTTGGAAAGAATTCCAATCATGTGTGACAACACAAGTGCAATCTCTATAGTCTCTAATCCTGTCAATCATTCTAGGACAAAGCACATTGACATCAGATATCACTTCATAAGGGAGCATGCAACTAATGGAACCATTGAGTTACATTATGTTCCCACAGAGAAACAACTAGCTGACATATTCACTAAGCCATTAGATGAAGCCACCTTCACAAGGTTGGTTAGTGAGATTGGAATGCTGAATTCTTCAAATTCTGGCTGAGTGAATATATCAACTAGATTGTTTCAGCAGTAAATACTTACTTTATCAAATGCTCAATATTTTTAAAGTAAGTATTGGCTGGATTATGATTAATAAATATTCCGCAATGCTGCATATGTTGAAAATCATACATCTTTAGCTTGAAATTTCTGTGAAATTTTGAGAAAGTCACTATTTAATTTAGTAGAATATTCTTCAATGAATACTTCTGGTAAATTTTAAAAGATAGTGAAAATTGAATTTTATGAGTGAAAAGTATAGTTCGATAAGTCAGACTTCTCGAATGGTTCATTGTTTTGTCATGGCTCGAGTTCTCGAATAGGCCTATCAAGAACCCTTCTGAGTTCTCGAATAGTGTCTTTTGGAGAAATCAAATAGCACACTTTGAGTTCTCGAATAGAGTATTTTAGTTCTCTAATGATGGAGTTCTCGAATACTGTATTTGAGTTATCGAATCATTTGAAAAGGCTGATTTCTCGCTGACACTTAATCGCTTTTTGGATTTATATTCAAAAATTCATTTCGCTCATAAAAACATATCTTATTTAGCTTAGAATTATTTTCTGAGTTAAATAGCTGCCAGCTGTGAGTTACAAACTGCTTGAGATATCGAATAAGCCTTTCTTGACTAATCGAATAGTTGGTTTATACTTCTCGAATGACTGACTTGTCGATACAAAACCTATATCTAATCGACAACTCAAGTCACTCACATATATATAATTCCACAACTGTTCAAATCATTTCATTCGATTTCTCAGGCAGCTAAAGTTCCAAAACCTTTATAAACCCTAACGTCAAAAGCTAAATTTCTTCTTCAACCTTCATTCTCTTCTCATCTCTCTGTGTAACAATGGCAAATACCCAACTTACAATTCCTAAACACACCAATTTCATAGCAATAACCAACAATGTTGAAGCACCCAATGCAAACTTTAAGTGCTTCGTTCGATGGATGGCTGAATCATACATCAAGGATACACTCTCAGCTAACCCAACTCTGTATCTAGATTTACTAGAACAGTTTTGGAGAACTGCTACTGTGGAGGTCGTGGCCCTAGAGAATGCAATAACTTCATACGTAATCTATTGTAAGATTCAGGACAAGGAAATCACCATCACTACTGAAAATATGAATCAAGCACTGGGGTTACAACAAGGAGTGTATGACAGTCAAGCAACTGATCAGGAATTGGAAGATTTCTTTGATTTTATTAACTACTCAAATAGAATCAAGCTTGGAAATTTGAATAGGAAGTACTTGAGGAAGGAATGGAGCTATGTCTTTGCCACTCTTCTTCAAGTCTTCACAGCAAGGAAGTCTAGCTTTGATCAAATCAGCACACCTGTTCAACAAATAGGATATGCTCTAGCATATGGGAGAAAGATTGATGTTGGTTTGATCATAATGCAAGAATTGTATGGGAGACTTGGTAAGAACTCAGCCAAGAGAGGTAATGAAATTTTCTTTCCTCGCTTTATTCAATCTGTAGTTAATTTCATAGATGTTAAATTGATTGAATTGCCTGGGTTAGACAAAAATAGAATAGGCTATCCGAAATCCATGGCCAAACTCATTTTTGGTAGCTTGGAGACTAGGAATGATGTGGATGTAAGGCTCAAAATAACTCCCCTTATGGAGAGTTTATTTAGGACTTACCCCCACAACATGCCAATATGTGCCTCAAAATCTGAGTTAGCTAGGCCCAAGCAAGTAGAGCAAAATGCTAACCCAGTGCCTGCTAACCAACCCTCTCAGCCAAACACTTTACCAAACACAGAGACAACTGCATCATCCTCTCAAAAGGGTGATGTTAGTAAAAAGAAGAGAAAACAGGTTGCTTCTGAACCTCTAAAAATCTTAACTGAAGCAGCCTTGGCTGTAGAATTAGGCATAGCAAGTGAGGAACCTGAGTCACCCTTACTAAGGCCAAAGAAGAAGAAGAAGTCTAAAACCACCTCTTCAGTCACCCAAATGGCTGAAGTTGTAAAATCAGGGGAAAACAGCTCACTAGGTGTATCCTCTCAACAGGGTGCATCTATAGAATCAAGCATTCTCCCCAATGCACCTACTTGTACAGAGTCAGCACATGTGAGTGATAAGGCTGGCACAACACTGAGTGGAGAGCACATCACAATTGAAACTCCCTCTATCTCTCAGGGGGAGTTGCCAAAATCTAATCTACAACACACTTCTCTTCCAGAATCTACCACTCATATTTCTTTGGAGCCTGCAACTCAAGCAATTGAGGAGCAAGGCATTGATCATCAAGAATTCTTTTCTCTTGATAAGCCAATGGATTCAAGTGACTTGGTGCATGACACCTTGCTCACCACCCAGGTACCACATTTAGATGGTCAGGGAATGCATGCTGAGGCATCTCCTAATGACACCATCACAAACAAAGAGGATTCACTAGTTTTAACTAGAGACTCTGTGCATGTGTCAACTACTGTTGTAACTCATCCCACTTCTGTGGAGACAACAGTAGCAGAGTCTTTTCATCCGGTTACAGAAGTTGCATCTGTAACTGAGAAGTCTAGCTTGCCTAACTCTAGCTCTCACTTTTTGTCTCAATGGCTGAAGCTTGTGCAACATGACAGTGCTTCAGGATCAGGGTCTGTTCCACCACAGATGTCCATTGACGCTCTCCAAAGCTATGTTGTGGATCAGATTCCTGAGTTTGTCAAAATAGCCCAGAACCTTGTCACCTCTAACACCTCAAATGCAGATTATGAAGCCATCCTACTATGCCATAGGGATGAAGTGGAGATGCAAAAGGCCAAGATTATTGATGATTCTGAGAGAGATGGCAGTGTAGATGCCTGGATGCAAGGAAAGTATGATGTAACTCTCAGTGAAGCACTTCAATATCTTAGAGAGGAATACATCACTTCACTAGGTTCAAATGCAAAATCCATGTTCCCTAGTGAAGTGTTTGAAGCTGTTAATGATTCCTACAAGGGTTTCCTCAAGGCTGCACACTATCTTGGTAAGGGAGTCAAAACTGAAGTAAACAAGGTAAGTGACAAGACAACCACTTCAGTAGAAGAGATAAAGAGGGCCTTTGATGCCAAATTTCCTCAACTAGACAGTGTGGTCAAAGATATCAGACACTTCAACACCACCTGCACCAAGATGGATAATAGTCTAGCTCTCCTTAAAGATAGAGTCACAGGTCTAGGAAGCAAATTTCAAATTCTATCTGATCAGAGACTACAGATGCCAATGCCATGCTTAGGACACTCTTTGCAAATCAATATGGAGACAAGCTTGTAACTGAGGTTCCTGTGCATGAGCTGTCTAGATTTGAAGTGCAGAGACTTAAAGAACAATCCCTTTCTGGCTTCAAATCTACTGCATTATTCAGTAAGGTAGATGCACTTGAAAAGGAGGTAGCTACTCTCAGTCAGTCCAATGCTCATCTTACAGACAAGGTACAAACTCTAACTGAGCAGTTGAAGATTCAAGCCACCACCACAGCTGATGTTCTTCTACATCAACAATCAATGTTGTCTGCAATGATGAAGCACATGGGTCTCCCTCTACCTGAAGAATCTTCAACTCCAAAGGTCAATACTACAGCCTCTGTGCCTGACAACAAGCCTAAGGGGAAGAAGAGGACATCAAGGAACTCAAATACAAAGGGGGAGAAACCACCAGTAAAGGGCATCAAAATCACTGAAGGTGCTCATCAAAGAACTTCAAAATCTCTAATTCATGTGCCTGGTAAAGGAAAATACAAAATTGATGAGCCTCCTACTTCTCTGCAAGTTGTCACTCTACCAACTGTGCACATCACTACTTCCAGTGGTCAAAAGCAAACTATCACAACCACAGTGGTTGCAGGGAGTATGCCATCTGATAAACCTTCACTCTCCATATCTAAAAGTACCAAGCCTGTAGAAGTGAAGGTGGTCACTGAGGCCAAGCTACAAGAAATTGCAAACTCAAATGTTTATCATGATGATGCATTCTTGGAGTTTCTGAAAGTCTCAAGAGAACAGGCTGGTGACACTCAATTGTATCTAAGGAGCTTGAAGGATCAGATCGATTACTTCACTGTGGTACTTAGAAAATTTAATAGCTCATGGCTCAAGGAAGTAATGATGGTACCAAAATCCAGAATCTGGAATCTAACCTACAAAACTCTGCATGCCTTGAAACATTCAGAGATAGATGCACTGATAGAGCTCATAGAGAAGAGGAATGTAAATGAAAACAATAAGAGCCTGTATGATGACTTGAGGAATGGCCAACCTTCAAGGCTGCCAGAAGTAATTAAGAAGCCATGGACCATCATCTATCAGTCTGGCACCAGAATTGAAGAGATTAAACAATTGGTCATTCCAAATGATCTCACCTCTCGAAATCACAGACTCATTATTGCCATCATTGATCTACTGCAAAAGAAAAAGGGGACAAGTACTGCTGAAGAGATAGAGGCACTGCACATTCTCAGATCATTCATTGCAACTGGTGTAATTCCAGAAATGGCCAAGCCAAGGAGGAATAAGGATGATGAAGATGAAGACAAGAGTGATGGTAGGAGAAGTCATCACAGGAGTGATAAGGGGGATGAGGATAAGAAGAAGAAGAAAGACAGCAAGGATAAGAAGGATGATGACCAAGGCAAAGTCTATGAGAGGAAGAATGGAAAACAGCAAGCCTTAGGCATTGCTAGCAGTAATCCCACCACAACACAAGACTCTAAGTCTAGGGTGAATGCTGTTAGTAATGACCTACCAAAATCTAATCTCATGGCTTCTGCAACTGTTTTACCACCTCAAGAAGAGAAGAAGATTCAAGTCAAGAAACCATCTGTACATTTCAAAAAGCATACTGCTAATGGAATACTACAATGGTCCACAAATAAAGGTCACATGCTACTTCCAGGCAACCATGTAAAAAGGATCAAATTCAAACAAGCTGCAAGGAAACCAAAGCTATCCAAGTCAAGGACTCTGACAATCTATCCAGGCTTAAAACTCCAACCACTAGATGAAGATTTTGATGAAGACCAACTGCAATTCTTACAAGCTCAAAGAATCTATCATGTTGCCATTGTTGATAACTGCCTTGAGATCAAGTATACTGATGGAAGGGAGGAGAAATTCAAACAAGGAGGATGTCAACACTGGGGCAAACTACATGACATAGAAAGAATCATTGCATTGTTGAGCTCAGAAGATAAAGTGGAAAGAGTATGGAAGCTGGAGCTAATTGATTTTGTGAAGATGAAGAGAGATCATAAGGAGAAAATCAGAAAAGAGTGTCTTGAGAAATGGTTAGCAAGGGAGAAAGAAATTGAGAGACTGGAGATTGAAGCAGAAAAGCTAAGGGCAAAGGGATTGTGTAGAGTTCAGTTTAACCCCTATGTGGTGAAGTATAGGAGGAGAAATGGGGATCAGGTCCATATCAGAATGAATCTACTCAACCACTATCCTGTAAACATTCTGAAACCAGTACTTGAAGATTTCAAAGACTCAATTTTGCTTGAGGAACTGGATGCTATGACAGAAATATTAAAAGTTATGGATGAGCATACAAGGAAGGAGAAAGAAAGAAGACAGAAAGCATATGATGATTTGCAAGCCAAAGCTATGGAAAGGGAAACTAATGACAATGGCTAGTACTTCATTATAGGCTGTAAATTACTCACCCTGTAGTTCTATTCACATTGCTGATCAGAATTCATACATGTACTGTCAAGTTTTATCTTTATGTATGTTAGGCTTGTTATCAGACATGAAATTGTGACTAAGGGTCTTACTCATAATTTGGGGGAGATTGTTAGTCACAGAGGCATGCCTGAATACATCTAATAACAAGCCTATGTATGTGTAATGCTATGCATTACCTACATGACCTCTTAACTGAGGGAACCTCTAGTTGTAGAGTTTCTATTTGTTCTATACTTGTAATAGGCATCAAATTCTGGTTGTGTTACTGTAACTATAAAGTCAAGAATAATGCTTGAAAGAAGTTCCAAGGTTCATGCCTCAAGCAAGGAGATAAAGAGTGCCAAATAATCACAGTTGGAATTTGAAGAAAAGAAGAATTTGCCTAAGTACCAATTCGAGAAGTACATTTGTCTATTCGAGAAGTCTAGCATTCGAGAAGTCAGAGATTCGATATCTCAGAAGACACTATTCGATATCTCTGAATACACTGTTCGATATCTCATTCGATATCTCAGAGATTCGATATGTCTATTACTCTATTCGAGAACTCATGGAGTCAACAAGTCAAAGCATCATTCGAGTTCTCTAAGAGTCAACAAGTCAATGATCTATTCGATATCTCAAGGACTAAAGAAGCTATTCGACATCTCAGGGATTCGATATGTAAAAATGCTCTATTCGATATCTCAAGGAGTCCCAGAGAAAAGAGCTATTCGAGAAGTGATTCGATATGTCAATATAACACTATTCGAGAACTCAGAGTTATCGATTAAGTCAATTCGAGTTCTCGAATCAATCACTTAGCCACTTCTCGAATACATTCGTGGAGACAAAATACTGAAGAATTGTACAAGTCAGAAACCTGCAACAAGCCAAGACGCTTTATTTGACTATGTACTATAAAGCAGATTGGAAAGCCTACAAAGAAGCTTGGAGAGATAAGACAAAGGGACAAGGAGCTGAAGAAGTGGATCTGAACAGGCTTTGCAAAGTCAAATCTGTAGCCGTTTGGACTCTTACTCAAATAAGATAGACAGACTGGAAAGTATTTTGTTTAACTACCTTATTTGTAGTAAGTAGGTGTATCCATGTCTATAAGGATACAGCCTCACTTCATTAGCTACGAAGACAGAGAGAGAGAGAGTCATAAGTTTTTCAATATACATCTCAAGTATCTCTCTAAGAAAAACGAAGCTGAGAATACTACCATTTGTATTCACAGATTGTAGCAAAATCTTTATCTAATAAAATATTAGATTAAAGTGATATTGTGTTGTGTTTGTCTTTGTTATCTGTACTTACATATCTCACACATTCAACACATATCTTGCTGCAAAGATTCAAGAACAAAGAAAAGTTCAAGAATCCATTCACCCCCCCTCTGTATTCTTTTACTATATTCAATACTCAACAGTCATCATCGTCATCCTTAGATGTCGAATCAGTAGTATAGGGGCCGGAGTAGTCCAGATACTCGCGATCTCGGATCTGCAAAGCATGATGAATCGGTCCAGGTTCTCGAACAGGGGGGGTAGTTGGGCAACCCATACATTGGGTTGGTATTTATGGGGAGATCCGTAGTATGGATCTGTACCCCTGATGAAGGGTGGTTAGGATCAACCAGGGGAGAGATCACCATCTGAAGAGAGTTGGTTCCCTGTTCTGGATGGACAACCATATGCAGCGTACTCCAAGCAGGGGGATTGGTAAAGCTTCGGTAGAGCCTGGTGCAGTTCTTTGTGTGCTAACCATGGTTGATGTTGTCTTCCCACAGACGGCGCCAAATGTTGTGGAATAAAAACTAGGTTACGATTTGTAATTAATGCTAGGGTGGTTGAGCTTCGAGCTTTAATGGCTGTTTTCGTGTTACGAGACTGATCGGTCCTCACAGAGTGCCTACGTATCTCGTTATTGAGAATCAAGCCAGGACGTAGTTCTAGGTGATGGTGCCCTCGAGGCTATGGCGGCGAGAGCTCACCTAGGACGCAGTGGCTTGTATGTCCTTATTCGAGGATTAAGCCAAAACGTGGTGGGTAACGTATGGAGCTGTGTCCAAAACGTAAGTGACGTATTGAGCTCTGCCCAAAAACGTAGTTCCGAGATGAGGGGTTAGACCCTTTATATAGGCTGAGAAGCCCTAGAATT
This sequence comes from Saposhnikovia divaricata, assembly GCA_036435485.1. NCBI lineage: Eukaryota > Viridiplantae > Streptophyta > Magnoliopsida > Apiales > Apiaceae > Saposhnikovia > Saposhnikovia divaricata. Next base: position 87,214,936 of record CM071598.1, read on the forward strand.
ATGGTAGGAGTCAGAGACTTGGTGGACAAGTCTTCCTTGAGGAAGGTTCTAGATCTCTTCCTTATAGGAATCAGTTTCCATGTTGAAATATGTATCTTGGAGGCTAAGTCAGGCAAGAGTAATATCCTTGTTTGACTCTTATTTGCTGAGCTGTTTATTACCCTTAATATTAATTACGAAATTAATATTATAAATAGGGTTTGGGCCCATCTGGTGGGCCCCACGTTTGGACCATTCCGGGTCTAATTAATGCCACATTAAATTTGTCTTTAGGGCTTACTTTTAGCCCATATCAACCATAGGTTGTCCTTTTGACGAAATTAACACATTAATAACAGAAGAACAAACACTACAAAATATTGAATAAAATATTAACTATTTACATAAACATTTGTAGCAAATTAATAAATCTATATATATTTTCGAATAAAATAACTTTCTTATCAGAAAACTATTTTGAAAGAAAATATGATTTATTAAAAGATCACAAATATTCATAAGGAATTTTCAACAAAAATAGATTTCTCACTAATTTCCACTTGTAAAATTTGAGAAAAATATTTTTAGAGAAAATAAAATTATTCTAAAATTAAAAGAAGTAAGTAGGAAAATATTAAGAAGATAATGACAATGATTTAAGAATTAACAAGCAAGATTATAAGTTGATAAAATAATTATACAAGTGATTTAAATCAGAAAATATTCACAAAATAATCACTTGTAAATTATTAAAGATCAAACCTCAGATATTAACTAGTTTAATTACTAGGACTGTTTAACATACCCAATTCATCAACAATTCTTGTGAATGTGGATTCGTCAAGAGACTTAGAAAAAATATCTGCTGTTTGGTCTTCCGTGGGTACTGAAAGTAACTCCACGATACCATTCATGACATGCTCTCTAATAAAATGATACCTGATGTCGATGTGCTTGGTTCTTATATGCTGCACAGGATTGTTGGAGATTGCTATGGCACTTGCATGATCACATAATATAGGAATATTATCCAGTACAAAGCCATAGTCTCTCAGCTGATTCCTAATCCACAAGATTTGAGCACAACAGCTTCCAGTAGCTATATAATCAGCTTCGGCTGTTGAGCTAGAAACTGTTTGTTGTTTCTTGCTGTACCAGGAAACCAATCTGTCGCCTAGGAATTGACAACTCTCGGAGGTGCTTTTTCTGTCTACAACACTTCCTGTATAATCTAAATCTGTATATCCAACAAGATTAAAACCAGATACTTTAGGGTACCAAATACCTAAGTTAGGTGTACCCTTAAGATATCTCAAGATTCGTTTAACAGCAATGAGATGCACATCTCTAGGATCCGCTTGGAACCTTGCACACAAGCATGTAGCATACATAATATCTGGTCTACTTGCTGTAAGGTAAAGTAATGAGCCTATCATACCTCTGTAGCTTGTGATATCTACCTTGGCAGAATTTTCACATACTCCAAACTTGACAGCTGTAGATGATGGTGTCTTTGCTGAAGATGAGTCCTCCATTTGATATTTCTTGAGGAGCTCTCTAACATACTTGGATTGACAAATAAATATTCCATATGTCCTTTGACTTACTTGTAAGAAAGAACTTCAGTTCACCCATCATGCTCATCTCAAATTTACCCTGCATTAGCTTAGCAAATTTCTTGCACAAAAGATCATTAGTAGACCCAAATATTATATCGTCCACATAGACTTGGACTAATATTGTATCATTCTTATGTTTCTTTGAAAAGAGAGTTTTGTCTATGACACCTCTAACGAAACCATTTTCAAGTAAAAATTCAGAGAGAGTGTCATACCATTTTCTTGGCGCTTGCTTAAGACCATAGATAGCCTTGAAGAGAACGTAGACATAATCCAATAGATCTGGATCTTCAAAGCCAGGGGGCTGTTCTACATACACCTCTTCATCTAGCTTACCATTCAGAAAAGCACTCTTGACATCCATTTGATAAACTTTGAAGTTTGAGAATGCTGCGAATGCCAAGAATATTCTGATGGCCTCAAGTCTTGTCACTGGTGCATAGGTTTCATCATAATCAATTCCTTCAGCTTGATAATAACCTTTAGCAACCAATCTTGCCTTATTCTTCATCACTTTGCCATCTTCATCAAATTTGTTTCTGAATACCCATCTAGTGCCTACTATTGTTCTGTTTGTAGGTCTGGGTACCAGCTTCCATACTTCTTGTTGTTTGAATTGATTGAGTTCATCTTGCATCGCAATCACCCAATCAGGATCAGAAAGATCTTCTTCAGTTTTCTTAGGTTCCATTTCAGATAGAAACCCTGAATAATTACATTGATTTTGGACAGCTCTTCTAGTTTTTACACCAACATCTGGATCACCAATGATTAGCTCAAAAGGATGAGCTCTATTCCAAGCAGTCTGTCTGGGAAGATTTAATCTTGATGATTCGCCTTGTTCTTCATTGTGATGTTGAGTATGACTAGTTGATCCCTCATTAACTCCCCCTGAGTTGTTGCTAGGTTGACTAGATGAATGTTCAGGAGTGTCAGTGGTATCTTCAATATTATCATTGTTTCCACCACCATTACCCTGATCATCCTCATCATTATCATTGTTGTCATTAGCATCAGCAAAAACATCAGGTGGATTGTCATCATCTGAATCTGGATCTATCATATCCTCAAAAGATAGCTTTTCAGATGAATCTTCAGGTTGGATACTAGGAAGTTTAGTGTCATCAAATGTTACATTGACACTTTCAATCACAGTCTGTTGATCAATCACGTACACCCTGTAAGCTCTTCTTGTATAACCAATAAAAATTGCTTCATGTGCTTTGGTCTCAAATTTTCCACCTTGTTCATCTCCTTCTTTAAGCACAAAGCACTTTGCCCCAAATACATGAAAGTATTTGAGTGATGGTTTCTTATCAGCCATAATTTCATAGGGTGTCTTCATTTGATCTTTATTGATTAGAGTTCGATTCTGGGTATAGCACGCAGTATTGACAGCTTCAGCCCAAAAGTACAATGGAAGCCTTGATTCACTTAACATAGTACGTGCAGCTTCAATCAAGGTTCTATTCTTTCTTTCCACTACCCCATTTTGCTGAGGAGTTCTTGGAGCTGAGTATTATCTGGTTATACCCTTCTCAATGCAGAAGTCATTTAGAACTGCATTCTTGAATTCAGTTCCATTGTCTGATCTTATAGCTCTCACTGGATACGTAGAATCTCGCTCAATTAATTTGATGTGATCAATCACCAGTTATGGAGTCTCATCTTTAGAATTCAGGAACAGGACCCATGTGTATTTTGAAAAATCATCAACAATCACAAAGCATATCTTTTCTTTGACATTGATATAACATTAACTGGACCAAACAAATCTATGTGAAGTAGTTGTAAAGGTTCAGTTATTGATGATGTGTCAGTGCTCCTGTGACTTGCCCTTTTTAGCTTGCCTTTTTGACATGCATCACAAAGTTCTTCTTGAGTGAATTCCATTGAGGGAAAACCTCTCACCAACTCTCTTTTAACCAGAGAATTCATTGTTTTAAAATTAAGATGAGAAAGTTTCTTGTGCCATAGCCAACTCTCATCATTAGATGCTTTAGTGTAGAAGCAAGTGATTTCTTCAGTGCTTCCTGAGTTCATATTAGCTACGTACAGATTGCCTTTTCTAACTCCTGTCAGTTGTGGCTTTTCATGTCTCTTGTGTGAAATTAGACAATTCTTCTTGTTGAAATGAACTTCATAACCTTTGTCACAGAATTGACTGACACTAAGCAAATTGTGCTCAAGTCCTTTCACAAAAGAGACTTCATCAATGATAACATTTCCAGCTTCAAGTCTGCCATATCCATCAGTTCTACCTTTGCTGTTATCTCCAAAGGTAACTACTGGGCCGGCCTTCTCCACCACATTTATCAGCAGGGTTCTGTCTCCAGTCATATGCCTTGAACATCCACTGTCCAAGATCCAGGTTACTCGTTCAACCTGTTCAATACCCTGCATTGACAAACGGATTAAACCTTCTTTGGAACCCAAATTTGATTGGGTCCAGAGTATTTAAAGTATTGGCCTTTTTCAGGCAAAACAACATTTTTAACCTTGACACCAATTTTACCATTAGTCAATAAACATTTTACCCTATAAACAGATTTGACAATCTTTTGTTTCAGTTTAGGTATCCATGTTTGTTTAGTAACAATATCATTGACTGGACATTTGACTTTGTAAATAGCCTTAGTAAAACTTTGTTTGGGCTTTGGTACAAATGTCTCTCTCCTAACATAAGGAGGACTAGCAGTCTTTGATCTAACATTTTTATTTCTGTTCATATGTTGTCGAGGAGCAGTCTTATTATCACATGCATGATTACCATTAAAGTAAGCAGACATTACATTAAAAGCACAAGACATACAGTTGACAACACCACATGCTTTATGATTAGAATCAATGATAGGCATGGTACTCATGTTAGACATGTTATTGTTCTGCTTCAACTTTTTACCACCTAATCCAGTCTTAGAAGAACTAGTTGTTTCAACAACCTTGACTGGCACTTTAGGTACATCTTTCTTGGATGAAATATTTTCTGGATTAATGTCCTCAACATATTTAGCCTTAACAAAGACTGTGACATCTTTCTTGGATGAAACATTCTTTGGATTAGCGTTCTTAACAGATTTATCCTTAACACATTTATCCTTAAAAAAGACTGTGCCATTTGCACTATCCTCATTTCTCATTTCTTCCTGAATAACCATAGAAAGAATATCTGGTGGTCCAACATCAGATTTTTTAAATAGAGGTTCTTTAACATTCTTGAGTACATGTGGTATTCCCCTTTCTTTAGCACTAACAGGGTTAGGGGAATTTATGCCCAATGATCCAACAGCTTCATTGTAGCCATACCCTATACCTGTTGTTCGTTCTACAGATTGTTTGTTAAAAAACTCTTTGGAAACTTTAACAGAATTATAACAATCTCTAATCTGTGTTTCAAGTTCTTTAATCCTGATGTCTTGTTCAGCAATCCTATCAACTTGTTTTACCATGTATTCTCCTAGCGACTTATCTCTGTAGTTAAGTCTAGCTATTTCTTCTATATTCTTATCTTGATTAATCTGCACCTTTTTTAAATTTAACACTTCATTTTCAAGTTTAGTGTTAACAAGACTTATTCTCTCGTACCCTTTTTGTGCATTAGTCAAGCAATTACGTAAACTATGAATTAACTCAGCATCAGTAAGAGTTACCGGTGTGGTGTAATAAGTTGATGATTCAGCATTTGCCACCAGTGCAAAGTTTCCAACTTCTTCATCTTCACTGTCTGTGTCATCCCAGCTTTTGCCTTTTACCACATAGGTCGTGTCTGTGTTCTTCTTACCAGATGCATACTCTCTCCTTGCATCTTGTTCAGGTCGATGACACTCAGTTGCAAAATGTCCCATTTCATTATAGTTGAAGCACCTGATCTTGTGAAAGGCATATGATGTAGCCTATTTGTATTTCGAGGATACAACTCAACTTGAACAAGATTGTAACAGTAAATAGTATATAGGCTGTCACAAGGAATCTCAGATTGTATTATCTGTTAGAAGAAAAAGATCAAGTTCAATCTACAGACTTAAAGAATTACTACATTGAAAGAAGTTCAGACATCTGATCAAGCCTCAGTGAAGTATTCATTAAAGAAGTGGATTCATTTAAAGTGACAGAGATTTCGACAGTGACAGAGACAGTACAGAAGAATTAATAGAGAGAGAAGAAAAAGAAAAGGAACCAGAATTTAAAGTCAATATATGAAGAACAGTCATTGCGGTTAGTCATTCATGAACCAGACAGTACATCGAGTATCAACATTAAATAGTGGTTGTTTATCATTAACTTCAGTGGTTCAAGCTATCAAGACGGGTATATTAAGAGAAAACATTAACCACAGCCATAAAGTCAAAAATAAAGAAAAGCCGTTGGAGTTAGTCGCTCATGAACCAGACCGTGCATCGAGCGTCAACGAAAATTCGGTGGTAATTCTTTATTACTTTCAGTGGTTCAAGAAATAGATTTGAGCTGTCAAAAGATTTATATTAATTCTCTTTTAATTAATATAATTATGTAATTGGTTTAATTTAATGAATTAATTCATATCGAATTAATTTATTTATTAAATTAATTATCATGTTAATTAATTTTGAATTAATGTATTAATCTGAATTGATTTAATTAATTAATTAATCATTATTTATTTTAATGATTAATTGATTAAGTATTTAATTAAATTAAAATTAAAAGAAAATCAAAAGAAAAGAAAAAAAAACAAAAAAAACAACACAGAACATATCATCTTCAACAAACAAAAAGCCATTCTCTCTCATTGAAGAACAACACAGCAAGAGAAATAAATTTGTATAAATTCAAGTTGATCTTATTTTTAATATTTGATCTGATAGAACTTGTTTACTTGATACTCTTGTAATATTAGCGAGTTTTTACTCCTAATCTATATCTCGATTTTTATTAACAAATCTAGAAAAATTCATGTCGAATTTTCTAATTTGTTTTTATTAACTAGATATAATTTCTGTACTGTATTTGTAACAAACCCCTCAAGTTAATATAATTTTATATTCAACTTGAATTTTGTTTCATTTAATTCCGCTCAAATTTGTCAAAATATAAATTAAATTTATCCGGACAAATTTCGATTAAACAGTACCGTTTGTATTCAACCCCCCCTTCTACAAACATATTGGACCTAACAATTGGCATCAGAGCCTATTGATTGATATACAAGTCAAGATCCTAATTTTATTCTGCCAAAAATCTATCTCGAATTTTTAACTCACTTAAAAATTCATCATGTCGTCAAAAAGCATTGTTAAAATTCCCATGTTTAACAAGGACAATTATGAACTATGAAAAAAGAAAATGATCCTTTTTCTACAAGTGGCCAATCCTAAATATTTAGGAATATTGAAAACCGGGCCAATAGTTCCTATGATTATTGAAGAGGAAATAATCGTGGAAGGAGTTGTTGTAGTTCCCGCAAGGACATATCCAAAGGACATTAGTATTTATACAAATGATGACAAAGTGGATATTGCCCTTGATCTTAATGTATAATTAATTTTGGTGGAATCCCTAGATGCGATCATGTGCAACCATGTTGTTAACTGTAAAGATGCCAAGCATATCTGGGACACCATTATAACAATAAATAAGGGAACTAAGAAAGTCAGGGAAAATAGATTGGAAGCTAAGATTGTTCAACCTTACAGCTCTGAAGAGGAAGTGATAGTAGCAGAGTATGGGAAGACAGCAACAAGTCAGGGTTGTAGAGAATTTTATTCATCAGAGGAGCTGGAGCAGTTGGAGGATCAATCAATGGCACTGGTTGTAAGACAGTTTAATCATTTCAGATTTAGAAGAAATCCTAATTTCAGACTCAGGTCTACTGAGAACAGATTCCAGCAAGGAGGTTCATCCTCAAGTAGCACAAGGGTTGGCTACGAGATTGGAATGGTAGACAGAAGCAAGATAAGGTGCTTCAACTGTAATGAAATGGGACATTTTGCAACTGAGTGTCATCGACCTGAACAAGATGCAAGGAGAGAGTATGCATCTGGTAAGAAGAATACATACACGGCCTATGTGGTACAAGGCAAAAGCTGGGATGACACAGACAGTGAAAATGAAAAAGTTGGAAACTTTGCACTGGTGGCAAATGCCGAATCATCAACTTATTACACGACACCGGTAACTCTTACTGACACTGAGTTGATTCGTAGTCTTCATAATTCATTAGGTAATGCACAAACTGAATATAGAAGACTAGATCTGTTAAGCACTGAACTTGGCAATGAAGTGTCAGAATTGAAAAAGGTGCACATTAATCAAGATCAACAAAGAGATGAAATAACAATGCTTCATAAAAAGGAGAAATTGATTCTAGAAGTTGTAGGCAAACAAATGGCTAGAATTACTGAACTTCAAACACAGGTCAGGGCTTGTTATAATTCTGTTAAAGTTTCAAAGAGTTTTTTAACAAACAATCTGTAGAACGAACAACAGGTATAGGGTATGGCTACAATGAAGCTGTTGGATCATTGGGCATAAATTCCCCTAACCCTGTTAGTGCTAAAGAAAGGGGTATCCCACATGTACTCAAGAATGTTAAAGAACCTCTATTTAAAAAATCTGATGCTGGACCTCCAGATATTCTTTCTATGGTTATCCACGAAGAAATGAGAAATGAGGATAGTGTAAATGGGACAGTCTTTGTTAAGGATAAATGTGTTAAGGATAAATCTGTTAAGAACGCTAATCCAAAGAATGTTTTATCCAAGAAAGATGTCACAGTCTTTGTTAAGGCTAAATCTGTTGAGGACACTAATCCAGAAAATGTTTCATCATCCAAGAAAGATGTACCTAAAGTTCCAGTCAAGGTTGTTGAAACAACGAGTTCTTCTAAGACTGGATTAGGTGGTAACAAGTTGAAGCAGAACAATAACATGTCTAACATGAGTACCATGCCTATCATTGATTCTAATCATAAAGCATGTGGTGTTGTCAACTGTATGTCTTGTGCTTTTAATGTGATGTCTGCTTACTTTAATGGTAGTCATGCATGTGATAATAAGACTGCTCCTCGACAACATATGAACAGGAATAATGTTAGATCAAAGACTGCTAGTCCTCCTTATGTTAGGAGAGAGACATTTGTACCAAAGCCTAAACAAAGTTTTACTAAGGCTGTTTACAAGGTCAAATGTCCAGTCAATGATATTGTTACTAAACAAACATGGATACCTAAACTGAAATCAAAGATTGTTAAATCTGTTTATAGGGTAAAATGTTTGCTGACTAATGGTGTTAAGATTAAGAATGTTGTTTTGCCTGACAAAGGCCAATACTTCAAGTATTCCGGACCCAATCAAATTTGGGTCCCAAAAAAGGTTAAATTGTTTTGGCATTGCAGGGTGTGTAACAGGTACATCGTATTATGTGTATTCTGGACAGTGGATGTTCAAGGCATATGACCGAAGATAGAGCCCTGCTATCAAGAGTAGTGACGGTATCTGGCCAAGTGGTTTATCCCTTGGAGACAACAGCAAGGGTATGACCTAGGGTCAAGGCTATTCAATAGCCAAGGAATGTTGTCAGTAATAAAGCATCTTTTACAAGATGAAGAGCCTACTATTCGAGGATTAAGGAAAGAGAACTTATCTGTAATTGACATGGAATCTCAGTCAAAGGTGAAGTCAACAAGGTCAAATCTAAAGCTTCATTAGACAGGAGTTCAGATATAACATAAGGAGCTCTCTCACCTGAATGTCATATCAAGAGATTCTTTCCTGGAAATTGAATCAGTAAAGGAGACTGCCTCATCTAGAATTAAAGTAAAATAAAATTATGAGGCATGTCATAAATGGAAGTCAAAGAAGAATCACACAGAAGTTCTACATCAAAGAAAAATATACTTTAGTGGTGATAACTGATGACTTCTCTCAACAAACAAGTTGTTGTTCAGACAATCTGAAGACAAGACACCACCGATGGTGGTTGATCACATCTAGAAGAGTGTCAGGAAGCAAAACTGACTATGACAACTTGGAGACCAGATTACAGAACCTATCAATTAGTGTTCTGGATGATTTCTGCACCTTCAAGAGTATTAATGCTGAAGCAGTCGATAGTTTGCTACTGACATGATTAAATCCTGATCAGTAAGGAATAGAGGAAGACCCCACAAGTTATGAAGAAAATTGTATGGCAATGATAAATGAAAGTGAGCATCCTAGCAATCTGCTAATGCTCAATAGGATAATTTCCTTGGTTACTTGGTGGAGTCAACAGCCTACAGGGTGATTGTTATTAATCAACAGAAGGTGATTGAAAGTCTTAGTGATGTTCAATAACTTCTAGCTCCTAGCTGTCAATGGTAATGATGATTCAGATCCAAGCAATGTCAACATTGAGAATCTTCATGTAAACCCAGCAACAGCTTAGGGGGAGCAAAAGAAGGATCATCTAATCAACTCAACACCACACTGAAATTCAAAGGACACTATGAGAACATGTCTGCCAAGACAAAGAGTGTTGACTCAATTAACTCTTTGTTCTAGTTCTTAGTGTTTCTAATGGTGGAAGTAAAAGACTAGCAGAGCTTCAAGTACTAATGATTATTTCTTTAGTTTTCTTTTAGAAGAAACTAAAAAAGCTATAAAAGCTCTGAAAGATTCAGATTGAGTGATTGCAATGCAAGATGATCTCAATCAGTACAAAAGGCAGATTGAAGGGACGCTGGTATCTAGACCAAACAACAAGGCTGTAGTTGGTACAAGGATAACCAGAAGTCTACCTGGATGATGTCAAGGCATTGTTATGAGGGACAAAGCCAAACTGGATGCTAGGTTAAAATTTGATCAAACAGTATATTTGACAAGAAGCACCAGTGACAAGACTTGAGGATATCAGGCACCTGCTGCACATTCAAGATTATAATGGACATCTAGACCTACTGAATATGGATGCTAGAGGAATGTGAACAAGTGCACTCCTGGTTGGTGAGATAATTGAAGATCTCTACAGGTTAGTATAAACTGGTATCATCACTCAAGCAAGCATGGAAGACATGGTATGACACCCTAACTATAATTTAATATTCGGTATCAATCTTTAACAGTTGGTATCTTTTAATAATTGGTGTCATATTCATAGAAGTCTCTACATATTTAAGCACAAACATAAATGATATATATGTGCAATGATATCTTGATTATATTATATGTTGGTCTACTAGCTATAAATTGGTATAAAGATATTTGCTGTTTTGATGTTGGTAAAGTTGAAATTCTTTTGATTTGCTTTAGTAAGCCAAAAGAATGATGACAATAAAAGTAAGTCAAGGATCTTTTGTTTCTATTCAGAAGATTCTAGACCTGTTAAGACTACCTACCAACAAACCACTGTAGCTGGCTTTTGACCTGTTAGTTTGGATCTAACAAGTTGGTAATCAAAAATCTTAAGATGGACCCGGATCTGAGGAAATGGTACTCTAGAGATATTTGACCCAACAAGTTCAGGATCTACTAATTAGGACCTAATCAGGCTATAGAGGAATCATCAGCTCATTATCTTATTCAATTGTTAATAGATCACTTACACACATATTTTATTCTAAATATGAAAATGTGCAAGGCTCCAAGTGGAACCTTGAGAATCTATTCTTGTAGTTATTACACTTAATTTTCAGATGTCTTAAGTTAGACCCAAATCTACGGAGATGGTACCCTAGAGACATCAGTTCTGACATGTTTTGCTACATAGAGACAGATCAAATGAGTTGTACGAAAGCAGGAGAACACAAGGAATCAATTTCATCTCCAACAACTCTGTGGAACACTCAAGGACTAAGCAACTTGCATAAGGTATCAATTATTTCGAGAGCATGTTTTTGATTAAGATTAACTTGCAGACATGTTTACTAAATCACTTGATGAAATTAATTTTTCAATATTGGTTTGTAAACTTGGGATTTTATTAATGCTATATGATTTGTATATCCCATCTGTTAAGTAATTCTTAAGTAAGCTCACAAGTTCTCAATTGTCTGTATTGAAAGGACTTGTGAACTTATTTACATCCAGACCTCACGCTGAGAATTATCTGTTGAATGATTGCCATGTGTATAATTGCAATATATTTTAGTGGTGATTATTTAAGGATAACTTAAATATTTAAATGCTAAAATCTAACTCATAGAGATTTAGTATTTAATTATTTATTTTGATTTATATGGGTTACGGACTTGAAGCAATTCAATTTAGTAATTGCTCTGTACCTTATATTTATTAAAATAAATAAACAACATAACTGTTAGGAATATGTTGTACTTGATGATAACCTCACAATTAATCAAATTGTATAAGGTTTTGTAGCTGTCAACGGATGAGGATTTATAACTCTATCTGTTGACAGGTAGCTCATCAACGGATGAGGTTTTGTAGCATACTGCAAGTATCTCTATGTTATCAGTTGATAGTGTTTTTATCCACAGTCATGTTGACTATCAACGGATAGGCAGAATAGGGTAGCCAATTGTAAATAAGCTATGCTATGTAATTCTGTCTAAGTGAAAGTGTATCAACAGATGAAGACAAAACTCTATCAACGGATACAACTCAAATCCACTCTATCAACGGATACAGCTCAAGTCTCAATATCAACGGATACCGCTCAATACATCATCAACGGATGTCAGTGTACAATATCAACAGATAATCATTGACACTGTCTTCTATGATTAGCTGGGGATTAGCAGTTGATAAGGACGTGTTTGACTGACAGATCACATGGGTTGATAGTAGATACAAAAAGCAGTATGGCAGCCATACTTTGGAAACACAGAAGAAAGAAGCATTCTATTTACACTATGAATACAAGAAAGGTGCAGGAGACATGTCTGAACACAAGGACAACCTTTCGGCTACATGTGTATTTGGAGTGTAGTAGCAAGTCAACTAGAATTAGATTAGTATTATCTTATTCCAGTAGTACTTGTAAAACTTGGGATATATATAACCAAGTGTAGCAACTCTTTGTAGGTTAAGAAAACAGACATATTTGCTTAGGGTTTCTTGAATATCCTTAGAAGCAAAGAGTTGTAAAACGGCAGCTGTGTACATTTTGTATCACAGAGTTTTCTTCAAATAAAAGCTTCAGGTGGTGCATATTAACCACCTGATTTTATATGTGTTTGTGTTTAAATCTTACATTGCAATTATCTCAGCATAAATTTCTGGAGTTCTTATCAGAAATTTATAAATATCAAGAATTGTATTCAACCCCCCCTTCTACAATTATACAAGTGTGTAATCTGGGAATAACAATTGGTATCAGAGCCAGCTTCTAACATATTTGAAGTTTAAAGATCAACACACTTCCAACATGTCTAAGAAGGATTATGGAGTGAAGATTCCAGTTCTTGATAGAGAAAATTACTTTCACTGGAAAGTAAAAATGCGCCTACATCTCTCGTCTATTGATGAGGGCTTTGTGGATTGCATTGACAAGGGTCCTCACGTTCCAATGAAGACAGCAACAAGAGTTGGCCTGGCTGATGATGTGCCTGACACTCTCATTCCCAAACCTGTTTCTGAGTGGAGTCTTGAAGATATTGCAGAAGTCCACAAAGACAAAAAGGCCATGAATATTCTGTTCAATGGTCTAGAAACAGACATGGTTGACAATGTTATTAACTGTACTACCGCCAAGGAAGTATGGGACATTGTTCAAACCCTGTGTGAAGGAACAGAACAGGTAAGGGAAAACAAGATGCAACTACTAATCCAACAATATGAACATTTTCACTTTAAGAGTGGAGAAACATTGAATTATACATTTAATAGATTTCAAAAGCTACTAAATGGTTTGAAACTGTATGGAAGAATCTATCAAGTTAAAGATTCTAATCTCAAATTTCTGAGATCACTGCCCAAGGAATGGAAGCCAATGACTGTTTCTCTAAGAAACACTCAAGAGTACAAGACATTTACTCTTGAAAGGCTCTATGGAACTTTAAAGACCTATGAGCTGGAAATGGAGCAGAATGAAGAGATTGAGAAGTCTCAAAAGAAAAGTGGGTCAGTTGCACTTGTTGCCAACTTGGAGCAAAAGGAGGAAAGGACAGAAACTGCTAGTTCTACACCAAACAGGGAGGTTTGTAAAGGTAGAGCAGAATCAAGCAGGAGCAAGGAAAAGGTGTCTGAGGAATTGAATGCTCTTCAGCAGGATGAATTGGATGAGATAGATGAGCACTTAGCTTTTCTATCTAGGAGATTCTCTAAGCTGAAATTCAAGAGAAACTCTGGGGTGGCCAAGCCATTTAACAAGGATTTTTCCACAAGCAACAATGTGGATAAATCCAAAATTAAATGCTACAATTGTGGAATTGCTGGTCACATGATAAGTGAATGCAGGAAACCTAGATCTGAGAACAAGGGGAAGCCAACTGAGGCTGTTGACTATAAGAAGAAATATTTTGATCTTCTCAGGCAGAAATGAAAGGCATTCTTGACCCAAGAGTATGACTGGGCTGTTGATAACAATCATTCTGATGATGATGTTGAGTTACTCAACCTTGCTTTAATGGCTGATTCTGGAGAGCAGGAAGCAAGTTCAGCTAGCAATCAGGTATTTTCTACTAATCTCTCTGAGCTCACCAAAGAGGAATGCAATAGTGTTATAGATGAAATGTCTACTGAACTATATCACTTAAGTGTTACTCTTAAATCACTTACTAAAGAGAACAATAGGATTAAAGAGTCTAATCTGTTTTTAAGTGATAGAAATGCTGCTCTAGAAACTCAATTTCTAGAATTTGAGAAAATGAGAGTTGATTGCAATAATGCTAAAAGTGAACTTGAAGCTGTGTTAAAAAGGGAACTGATTTTAAAAGACCAGCTTGAAAAAGAACAAGGGATAATTGCTAAATTTCAAAGTTGTAGGAATATTTCTCAAAACATAATAGAAGTTCAGGGAATAGAATCATTTGTGAAGAATACCTGGACTCAAAAGAAAAAGGAGCTAGAACCTGGCCTTGAGGATCTAGAGACTATTTGTGAATCAACGGATAGTGATCATCCGTTGACAGATGAACCGTCAACGGATGAGAGGTATCCGTCGACTAACAAAAAGTCTGTTAGTAAGAAGGAACTTAGGAAACTGGATATCAAGTATGGTCCAGTAAACAAGAATTTTGTTAGTGGTGAGTGCAGCAAAACCAAATCCAGTGGGAAGGCTAAGACAGGTGATTTACACAACAAAAAGGCTATTGGTAAATCAGACAATGAAAAGGTAGAAATTGAGGGCAAAAAGAAAAAGAACAGAAATGGTAAGATAGGCATCAACAAGAAAAACAATTACTCTCCTGACAAGTTTGCTCCTAGGAAAACTTGCAGTAATTGTAATAGTGTTAATCATCTATCTTCTAATTGCAAGTTTGTCAACAAGGCTCCTGTTCATGTACCTCAACCAATGCCATGTATGCCTGCAATGCCTGGTTTGTATCAAAATGCTAGTTTCTCAAATCCATATGTGAACATGCCATATGTGTCTAATCCATACTTTCAATCTATGAATGTGCCACAAATGTCATGGAACCTACCTAACATGAATAATATGTATGCCAATTTTCCACACATGCATGCATCCAATATTCATGCAAATGAGCATTTGTCAAACCCCATTACTCAAGCATCTACACCTAAGTTGAAGAATGCTAAGAGTGCAAAGTCAAAGGCTAACAAGAAAGGACCCAAGGAAGCTTGGGTACCAAAATCAACTTGATTTGTTTTTGAAATGTGTGCAGGGAAACAGAAGGAATCTATGGTACCTAGACAGTGGATGCTCGAGGCACATGACAGGAGATTCAACCCTGCTCACAGAGTTCAAGGAAGGAGCTGGCCCTAGAATTATCTTTGGAGATGACAGCAAAGGATATACTAAGGGATATGGCCTGATTTCAAAAGACAATGTCATCATTGAAGAAGTGGCTTTAGTTGAAGGTTTAAAGCACAATTTGCTGAGTATCAGTCAGATTTGTGACAAAGACTATGAAGTAAAGTTCACAAAAGAAGCCTGTGTTGTTTCTGCCAAGGAAGACAACAATGTGGTATTGACAGGCTTTAGAAAAGGAAATGTTTACATAGCTGACTTCAATTCAGCATGCTCAGAATCCATTACTTGTCTCTTCAGCAAAGCAAGTAAGGATGAGAGTTGGCTATGGCATAAGAAGCTGTCACATTTGAATTTTAAAGTTATGAATGATTTGGTAAGAAATGATCTTGCTAGAGGAATCCCTCAATTGGAGTTTGTCAAAGATGGGCTGTGTGATGCCTGCCAATTAGGGAAACAAAAGAAATCATCCTTCAAAAGCAAGACAGAGTCATCCATTGTTAAGCCTCTTCAATTGCTGCATATGGATTTATTTGGTCCAGTAAATGTCATGTCTATTTCAAAGAAGAAATACTGTCTGGTGATTGTAGATGATTTTTCTAAGTTCACATGGACCTTCTTCCTGCACTCCAAGGATTGTGCAACTGAAATCATCATCAATCATCTCAGAATGCTAAACAATGGTTCTGAAGACAGAGTACAAAGAATCAGGAGTGACAATGGTACTGAATTCAAGAATTCCACAATGAAGATTTTCTGTGAAGAGAATGGAATTGTCCATGAGTTTTCTGCTGCCAAAACACCTCAACAAAATGGAGTTGTTGAAAGGAAAAACAGAACTCTCATTGAAGCAGCTAGAACAATGTTAAGTGAATCAAGGTTACCAACATATTTCTGGGCTGAAGCTGTCAACACTGCATGCTTTACTCAGAATATTTCCTTGGTCAATCAAGCTAGAGGAATGACTCCTTATCAGTTATTAACCAACAAGAAACCAACTTTAGCTTTCCTACATGTCTTTGAGTGTAAGTGTTTTGTGCTAAGGAATCATGGAGATAACTTGGGCAAATTTGAAGCGAAGGCAGATGAAGCTATTTTCGTTGGATATGCAGCAGGGAAAGCCTACAAGGTCTACAATCTAAGAACCAACATTGTTATGGAATCTGTACATGTTGTGTTTGATGATCAAAAGATTCTAGGCCTAAATGATGAAGGTTACCATGAAAAGTTGGAATTTGAAAATGAAGGTGAAGGAAGAATGTACTATGATGATGATGAGGAAAATGAAGATCATGACCACAGAGATCCACCTAGAGCTGTTATACCGACTAGAAGTGATGCTTACACTGAAAATGAAGCATCCGTTGACAGTCATTCTGCAACATCCGTTGACACTATTAGAGATGCATCCATTGACAGATATTCTCAAGCATCCGTCGACAGGCAAAATGATGCATCCATTGACAGTCAACTTCATAATTCAGCAAGGACAACAAACTCAGGGGGAGTTTCTCAAGGTCAAAGTTCAATGCTAAATCAACATGATCATGGAAATGAAGCAACCTCATCAAGATCAAACCTTCCACCTGCAAGAAAATGGACTAGAAATCATCCATTTGAGTTAATCATTGGTGAATCAAATTCAAGAGTCCAAACTAGAAGGGCCACTCAAGCAGAATGTCTATACAGTAGCTTCCTGTCTCAAGAGGAACCTAAGAAAGTGGAAGATGCCCTTCTAGATCCAGATTGGGTGTTAGCAATGCAAGAAGAGCTAAACCAATTTGAAAGAAATAAAGTATGGAAACTTGTGCCCAAACCTGATGATAGAAGTGTCATAGGTACTAAATGGGTTCTCAAGAATAAGACAGATGAAAATGGCATAATTGTGAGGAATAAAGCTAGATTAGTGGCAAAGGGCTATTCTCAAGAAGAAGGAATAGATTTTGATGAAACTTTTGCTCCAGTGGCAAGACTTGAGGCAATAAGAATCTTTCTAGCCTATGCAGCACATGCCAATTTCAAAGTCTATCAGATGGATGTCAAAAGTGCCTTTCTAAATGGGGAACTGGAAGAAGAGGTCTATGTCCATCAACCTCCTGGTTTTGAGGATCCAGAATTTCCAGAATATGTATATCTTCTCATGAAAGCACTTTATGGTTTGAAGCAAGCACCAAGAGCCTGGTATGACACTTTATCTCAATTTCTTTTGGAGAACCACTTCACTAGAGGTACAGTAGATAAAACCTTATTTCATAGGGATATTAATGGCTCTTCAATTCTTGTTCAAATCTATGTAGATGATATTATTTTTGGGTCTACAGATGAGAAGCTTTGCAAAAAGTTTGCCAAAGTTATGCAAAGTAGGTATGAAATGAGCATGATGGGTGAATTAACTTACTTTCTTGGCCTACAAGTAAAGCAAGTTAATGAGGGCATTTTCATAAGTCAAACAAAATATATTTATGATCTCTTAAAGAAATTTGACTTAATGGATTGTACATCTGCTAAAACACCTATGGCCACTACAACTAAGCTTGAGTTGAATACTAAGGAAAAGTCTGTGGACATCTCAAGCTATAGAGGCATGGTAGGTTCACTTCTATACCTAACAGCTAGTAGACCTGATATAATGTTTTCTACTTGTCTTTGTGCTAGATTTCAAGTTGACCCTAGAGAGTCTCACTTAATAGCTATTAAAAGAATTTTCAGGTATCTCAAGGGAACACCAAACCTTGGCATTTGGTACCCAAGAGAATCTTGTTTTGATCTAACTGGCTATTCAGATGCAGATTATGCAGGTTGCAGAGTTGATAGGAAAAGTACTACAGGTTCCTGTCAATTTCTAGGAAACAGGCTTGTTTCATGGTTCAGTAAGAAACAAAACTCAGTCTCCACTTCTATAGCTGAAGCTGAGTACATTGCGGCTGGAAGCTATTGTGCACAGATTCTATGGATGAGAAACCAACTCATTGACTATGGTCTAAAAGTTGAGAAGATTCCAATTTTCTGTGACAACACAAGTGCTATTGCCATCACAGGGAATCCAGTGCAACATTCGAGAACCAAGCACATTGACATCAAATACCACTTCATTAGAGAACATGTGATGAATGGTACAGTAGAAATGTACTTTGTGCCAAGTGAAATGCAGCTTGCAGATATCTTCACCAAGCCTCTTGATGAATCCACATTCACAAGATTGGTAGGTGAGCTAGGTATGCTTAACTTGTCATAATTCCTAGTGATATTTAATTTCAATGAATTGAAGCTAGAAATGTGTTTTGATTTACTTGAAAGTTAAAACTTTCAAGAAAAATTTTCTGCAGAGATTTTGCCTAAGGAAAAATTAGCTTATCAACGGATATCCTTTTATCCGTTGATAGTATAAACACATTACTAGATTTTTGCATGTCAACGGGTAACAGGCTATCCACGTCATCAACGGATAAACTGTATCTCAACCGTTCATCCTATATCCGTTGATATACATTTTTTTTAACCGTTGGTAACCGTGTATATCTAATCATGGATGTACTTATTCTCTTTTTACTTATTATCTGACAGTTACTTTTGACCAATGGAGTAATTACTTTTAATTATTTCATTTTTAATTCTTGAAAAATATAAAAGGCTGACTTGTACTCTCACATCTCACTTTTATTCATTTTCAAGCATATCAAAAGTTAACTGCATCTTCTTCTCTAAAACTCTCTGTAACCAAAGTTCAATCACTTCAATGGCGCCTATTGTTTAGATGATGTCCTCCACTGGGTTTACCTATGAGAAGAACAATTTCGCGGCCTTTGTCGACACAGTGAATGCTCCAGAAGCTTACCACACTTTGATGAGTTTCGTGAAGAAATGCAAACTGTCATATGCTATGACTGCCACCACTCCCTTAATCCACAAGGTAATTGAAGAAATGTGGACATCTGCTGAGTACAATGGCACAGATGGTACAATTGCTTTTTCTTTAAAGGGTAAAAACTATGTGGTTAATTCTGATGTAATAACTGCTTGTTTAAAATTGCCTGAGAATAACTGTCTGAAAGTACCCACTGATGCTGAAATTGTTGCCATGCTTAATTCTATTAATTATGCCCTTAGTACTGAAAACTTAGGGAAAATTGTTAGAAAATGAATGGTTAAAGAATGGAGCTATTTCTGTGATGCCTTCATTAAAACTTTTTCAGGAAAAATTAGTAATTTTGATGCTGTTACCCAGTCCATGCTAACTATGATGTGTATGCTCTTAAATGATAAATTCTATAATTTTGGCACATTAGTTATGTATGAGATAGCTTCAAAGTTGGGTAAAAAGGAAACTAGGAGCAAGAATATCTACTTTGCTAGATTTTTAATGCTCTTAGCACTGCATGTCTCTGAGAATAAGCTATCCATTGCTAACCCGGATAGTAAGTTCCAATGTTTTGTTCAGGAGAAGAGAGTCTTAAGTGACCTAATTCGAATGAACCTCAATGCAGGAGTACAATTGGTATATCTACCAATTGTTCAGGTAACTATCTCTAACTCTGAAACCCCTATCTCCAACCCCCAAATTTCTTTGCCTTCTAGTGTCACAATGGAGTCTGTAGTTGTGACCAAACAGGCTCCTACCAAAGTGACCAAATCCAGAGTTCCAAAACCACATTCTAAAAAGCAAACCTCAAGTGTCTCTCAAAAGACACCTGTTGTAAAATCTACCAAAACTCTTGAGGGGAGTGTGAAGGTGGTAGTGAGTGGTGAGGGACAGGGTGAACATCAAAGAAGCCCTAAGGATAAGGAAGGAGAGATGAGTGCAACCACCATTTCAGTCTCTCAAAAGACTGCTAATGTAACTTCAAGCCAAAATTCCAGTTACACTCTCTCAACAGAGTGTGACCACTGAATCAAGTTCCCCACAAGGAACACTGCACAAGAGGGTTAGAGACACATATAGCCCAATCTCAAAAACCTATGGAAGAAGAGTGAAATCTAAAACCACAGGGGAATCATAGGGTGCACACACTGTACAGGAAACTGTACCTTCTCAAACTCAGTTTGATGTGGCTTCAATAAATGTGGAGTCACAGCCCCTTGATCTTAATCTTCAAATTGACACACATTACAATCCACCATCACCAACTCCATCTCTGGATGTGGATATGATATTTACATCAATTCCTGATTCTCCATCTTTAAGATTCTTGGAGAAGCCCCACTCTGTAGTTGGTGGTCATCATCTTTTAGATGATTTGTTGGACCATCAATCTTCCCTTCCAGAATTCTCAACACAGACTGTGGCCTCAAACTTAAAATCAATCTCCACAGATTCAGTGTTGGTTTTCTCTTCAACGGATAAAATTATTCCTTCCTCAACGGATATCCTTCATCCGTTGACAAGTGTTTCTCCATCAACGGATGCGCCTCTATCTAGCCATCCGTTGACAGCTATAACTACTCCATCAATGGATATTCCTTATCCGTTGATAACTCACTCTACCACTGCTATATCTGACATTCCAGTGTCAAGTGTGGAGGAGTTCTCAGTAGTTGAAACACTTTTAGGATTGAGGGAAGGGAGTGAGAGGCTGCCTTGTGAGCAGGCAAAAGGAGAGGTAAATAATGAGAGGCTGGCCATTTCTTCCAGTCAGGCAAAAGGAGAGTTTGAGAGTTCCACCTTAGTAGGTGAAGGTGAGGGTGTGAGAGGTGTGAGCCAAGGGGAGCCCTTGATGCAAGAAAAGAGAGATGAGGGGAGAGAAGGGACTACAGGAGAAATAAGGATGGAAGAAGCAGCCATTGCTAGTGAGTCAATGGAGGTTGAGGATGCATCCAAGGAAATGGAATATCAAAGAGAATATCAGTCCATGATTGACTCCATTTCTTTGGATGCTGAAACCTTTACTCACCCTATTCCTGCCTATCAAATTCTGGCACAACAGGGCAATGTGGAAGCAGAGGAGGCAATGCACCTAGTGCACACCTCACAGTCTCTACTTAGAGCTAAGGAATCTATAGCAGCTCTGCCAACCACTGCTGAGAGTGAAGAATTTGACAATTCTGACGATGAAGACAGCCAGAGCTCTGAAGATGAAGGTGGTAGCAGTATTCATGATTTTGCATTTGCTCACAACTACACCTATCATCAACTTGATATGGAAATCATAAGGCAATATAAATCTGCCCTGGCTGAGCACCCAGAAGCAGATCCACAGAGAAAGGTGGTTCTTCAACAGGCAATTGACTCCCTAAAGTTACAAAAGATGCAAATGGTGATTCAGAGATCCAACTTAGAGGAGATCAAACAAGAAATCAAGGATGTGAAGATCTCTGTGGATTCCAAGCTAGAGCAACTAGCTCCTACAGCCACTCAGAGGGTGTTGCAACAAAGGTTCCTCAAAGAAGACAACCTGGCTAAGTCTGTGCAACTTCTCAATTCAAGAGTGGAAAAGATGGAATCCCAGATGGAGCAATTTCTTCAACATCAGAAACTGCAAACCCAACTGCTAGAGAAGTTAGTTGCAGCCCCAACTTCTAGTCAAACCCTTGATGCTAACAAAAAGGGGGAGAAAGTGGAAGAGGCTGTGGCAACTACAAGTCAAATCTTAATTTATGAAAGCAGGGAAGCAGCAAGTGAGGGGGAGAAGCAGCCTACCATAGTGGTCAATCCACAAGAATTCATTGTCACAGCTTCCCCCAGCAAATCCAAACCTGAACAAGTAGCTCTATCTGAAGAGTTTGATTTCTCAAACTTGACAGAAGAGGAAAAGCTAGCTAAAATTGAAGCTCTACAAAAGATGAAAGAGGAAAACTATGAAAGGATAATGAGGACAGAAAGATTGATCAATCAATCTATTGCATCAACTCTGTTCTCTAGCCAAACCTCAGCTCCAACAATATCTACAACAATTCTGAAGGTGCTCACTCCAGCAATTGTGGCTCCTACATTCTATGATGCTGAACCTTCTCATGTTAAGGAATTTGAACCCTACATCAAAACAAGACCCTTCTCACCACCAAAAGCAAATGGGAAGAACAAGTTACAACTGGACTTTCCATTTCCCAAGGATGATGAAGAGAAGCTGATGGGTAAGGCAATCAAGGAATTCAAGGAGAAGACTAACAGTTGTGTAAGAGAATGGATGGCTGTAATCATAAGGAATGGAAAAGTTCTAAACATATCCAACAGCCATCCTAGATTTGTTGAAGCCAAGAGAGAAGAGACTTCAAGGCTGCTAAGAGAATCTCAACCAAGCACTGAATATCAATATGAAAACTCAGATGAGAAGCAAGCAAGGCTGGCTCAAGAGTTATTGGATGAGGTAGAGGATGAATTGAGGGAACCTGAGGAAGTCCCCAAATTCAAAAAGAAAGGGAAATCAGTCCCCAAATCCAAGAGAATAAAATCAAAGGCAAGGAGGCCTGTCTCTCCAGAAATTGAAAACAAGGAGACAGTTGGTTCATCACAACCTATTGATGTAAAAGTATTCAACCCAGATGTGAATTTCCATGGTGAGCCTATAGTACCTAAAGAGGAACTAATGAATCTTGACTCCATTGAGGTTCCTTCATTCTTGCTGAAGCCTCAACAGAAGCCTATACAGAAGAAAAGGAAACCAAGGAAGCAACCTTCAAAGGAACCAATTCAAGTTGCTAGGGTACCTGCTATTGTCAGGCAGCCAATCTTGGAAAACAAGGATGATTTTATCTATCAGGCAGATATTGAAGAATACTCTGGCATGAATCTTTATCTGGATGAATTGTCAGAAGTAAGAGGAATTGACAAATATAGACATTTGCCTGAAAGATTGGTCTTTGTATACAAGGGAGGAATGGAAAGGACATGGCCACTACAAAGGGTTCTTGGAGAAAATTATCATACCTTAACCAAAGTGTTCTCTGCAATCAAGAGATACACAGGGTTCTCCAAGATAGCAAAAGGGGAGATACTGGATAGAATAGAACAAATAAGGAGGGAATGGAACTCACCATCAAGTCTACCAAGGAAAATGAAGATCCCATACAATGGACAGAAAATCCACCTCCAACCTTTCTGGATGATGGAGTTCAGGGATGAAGATGGTAACAGGAGATTCTTCAGGTTAGAAGACCAACTACCAAAGGCTAGTTCTCAATACCTGAGATGGTTACAACAAAAGCTAAATCCAAAGGTAGATGAAGAAGATGCCTTCTATAGGCAACTCCAAATACAGATTGAGTCCAACTCTGCCAAGGAAGGAAAATCAAGGGTGATGCCAACAAGAGGAAAGAAACAGTCTTAATCTGCTCAGTCTAGAGGAGCACTTCTCTGTAAATTTCTCAAACTTTCAGTTTTTAATTTTTGTAGCTTAATACAATTTATGCATTGTTCTTTATATATCTTTAGGAATGTTTTGTTATCATCAAGGTCCTGAATTTACGCTTTATTGCCATCAAGTATAAATTGGGGGAGATTGTTAGGAATATGTTGTACTTGATGATAACCTCACAATTAATCAAATTGTATAAGGTTTTGTAGCTGTCAACGGATGAGGATTTATAACTCTATCCGTTGACAGGTAGCTCATCAACGGATGAGGTTTTGTAGCATACTGCAAGTATCTCTATGTTATCAGTTGATAGTGTTTTTATCCACAGTCATGTTGACTATCAACGGATAGGCAGAATAGGGTAGCCAATTGTAAATAAGCTATGCTATGTAATTCTGTCTAAGTGAAAGTGTATCAACAGATGAAGACAAAACTCTATCAACGGATACAACTCAAATCCACTTTATCAACGGATACAGCTCAAGTCTCAATATCAACGGATACCGCTCAATACATCATCAACGGATGTCAGTGTACAATATCAACGGATAATCATTGACACTGTCTTCTATGACTAGCTGGGGATTAGCAGTTGATAAGGACGTGTTTGACTGACAGATCACATGGGTTGATAGTAGATACAAAAAGCAGTATGGCAGCCATACTTTGGAAACACAGAAGAAATAAGCATTCTATTTACACTATGAATACAAGAAAGGTGCAGGAGACATGTCTGAACACAAGGACAACCTTTCGGCTACATGTGTATTTGGAGTGTAGTAGCAAGTCAACTAGAATTAGATTAGTATTATCTTATTCCAGTAGTACTTGTAAAACTTGGGATATATATAACCAAGTGTAGCAACTCTTTGTAGGTTAAGAAAACAGACATATTTGCTTAGGGTTTCTTGAATATCCTTAGAAGCAAAGAGTTGTAAAACGGCAGCTGTGTACATTTTGTATCACGGAGTTTTCTTCAAATAAAAGCTTCAGGTGGTGCATATTAACCACCTGATTTTATATGTGTTTGTGTTTAAATCTTACATTGCAATTATCTCTGCATAAATTTCTGGAGTTCTTATCAGAAATTTATAAATATCAAGAATTGTATTCAACCCGCCCCCCTTCTACAATTATACAAGTGTGTAATCTGGGAATAACAATAACTAATTTGGACCTAATCTGTATTGGTCTTCAATTAGTTGTGAGATGTTAATTCTAGTGAATTTTATCAATGCTCCATTTTTAGAAATTCACTATAATTAATATCATGGTTCTAACAATCGGTTGTATTGAAATTTTGACTTATATCAGTTAATGATATTTAGTTAGAATTCTATTTACTAACTAATTGTGAGATGTATTGGTATGTGTGAAATTACTTAGAACTCCTCTAAGTAATCATTGTTATATCTTTTATAATTCACTCATATTATTATACATGGTATAAAAATTCTCTAAGTAGAACTATGGATATTGTAATATCTAAAGTTACCATAGTTCAATTACTTTGAATAATTTTTATGCTTATTTGCAAGCTTCAAATCACTTTGATAATAAATGTTTTATACTATGGATCAAGGTGTATTGGACTTAGAATATTATTTCTAAGATTGCAGACAAGACAGTCTTGGTAATCAAGTTTTATTTTTAGAACCAAGATTGTCTACAAACAAATAGTTGTTACGAGTTAACAATTGTTGTTATCGAGGAGTTGCCTTGAAGTCATAAGATTAAAATGTTAATGATGATAATTATCCAAGTGATAGTGGTGGAATCAATTTTGTTATTGGCGATACCAATGTCACTGGAAAATAATCATCAAGTCATTCTGGCAACAACTCGAGGAAAGTAAACAAAGGATTCACTAGTCAAACACAACATCACAATGAAGAACAAGGTGATTCATCAAGATCCAACCTTCTCAAACAGTCTGTTTGGAATAGAGCTGATCATTGGTGATCCAGATGTTGGAGTAAGAATAAAAAGGGCCTCTCAGAATCAAGGTATAGAATATAAGGAATCTGAGAAAGCAATTGTGAATCTGGAACAACAAGAAACGTGGAAGTTGGTTCCAAGGTTTGAGCGCCAAGTAACTGGTATGACATTCTTTTCGAATTCTATCTTGTCATCTTTCTATAAGAATTGTCATAATCATTCTAATGCGTTAATCCATGTTTCTTTATTTTAGAATAATAATTTTCTCTAAAAATATTTTTCTCTAATTCTCTAGTGAGAATTTTTTAGGAAGCTATTTTTGTTGAAAATTTTATTATTTTAAAATAGCTGTCATATTTATGATAGTTTATTAAATCATATTTTCTCTCTAAATAATTTTCTAGTAGAAAGTTGTTTTGTCAGAAAATATATGGATTTGCTAACCTATTATAAATACTCTTGTATATACTTAATGTTTTTGTACATGTATTGTAATTTTTTAAATGTTAATCTTATTGAACATGTTTTGTAGTGTTTGTCTTTTTATTTTAGTCGTATGTTCGTTTATAGTTTAAGGTTGTAAATTATTACTTATGTATAGTTTTATTTTATTTTTTTATTTTATTTGAATTTTTCTTTTCTTATAGTTTTTATTTTGTATAATTATTATATATATTATTTCTTATTTTTGTATATTATTTTTCATGTGTATATAAATAGTTTGTATAGTTTTTACAGTTTAGTCACTATACTTGCAAAACTTACAAATAGGTCACTGTACTTGGTTCTTTTGTTGTTCTTCTTATTAACACACACAAAACCTGCAGTTTAAGTAAAAAAATCTTTGTTTTGTGATTGCTGTTAACAGACCTTCGTGTTAAGGACTTAACAATTGACCAATGTTGGTATCAAATTGGTATGTGTCTATACAATTGGTTAGGAACTAATATTTGATTTTCAGGATCTAACAATTGGAAGACAAGACCCATCAAGTGCTAACAATTTCTAATAGTTGGTATCTATCTCACAGGACCTAAAACATGATAAAATAGTTTTGTTTGTATTGGTTTAAACATTAACATACACTGATTCGATTAATATCTATTAATTGGATTTTTGCCTATGTTCTTGTTTTGTAAAACCGGCTCAAGATCTATATCTTCCTAAATTCAAAATCTCACCATTTCTCTTAAGATAAATGCAATATTTTCTCAAAAAACTTTTCAATGTTAAAAATGCATTCTATCTCTATGTTGCTCATATTTTGTGATGCAGGTTCATCTACATGAAATTTTGTATTCTCACATGTTTAGTCATAAGGTTGTAAATCTAACAACTTTTATCCCAGACTACAGTCAAACTCAAACACATTCTGTCTTACACCCTAAATGGAAGTTACCTATCAGACTAGAGGTCACCAGGGAGTAACTGCACTTGATGCAGCAAACAAGGATGTGTGGGATATTCAGTTGGGGAGTCACTACCTTATACACTAACCAAAATATTTCATATGCACAATTGAGATTGCACACACTAAGGATGAATTGACGGAAACCTGTAATCCAACCATTTTACGGTTAGGATTATAAGTTAAAGATTCTTTAATGAATCAAGAGTCTTCACAGACCTCGAGAGAAGGTATTGATCTCAAATGCAAAATTCAACAAGATCATTATCTAACTCCCCAGAGGGAACATCTCTGGATCCTGCGGGTAACGGATCCGACATAGGTGCGGATCGGCAACTTGTAGACTATGATTCAGATTTACCTGATGAGTTTAACAAAGTGATGTCTTCACAGACATTAGAAGGGAATCTTGATCTCAATGCTAAATTTATAGATCATTGTTTACCTTCTCAGAATTGAAATCTGAAAACCCTAAAAAGGGAAATTAGCAACTTGTAGATTATGACTCAGATTCGTCTGACGAGTCCAACGAGGATTTGGGATTTGCGAACTCCCATTGCACCACCACTGACCTCTCTAGAAGGGGCTATGGTGATTTTTCTTTGCAGGTACACTAACGGATGTTGGAGCTTTGAGTGATATGAGTGAAACACTAGTGAGCAAGAGTGTATACACAAAGAGAAGTGAGACACTCAACAAAAATGAGTGGAGAGAAGAGTGAAACACTTGTGAGGTACACTAAACACTATCACACACTCACAGTGAGGAAGAAAATGAAACTTCCTTTCTAACAAAGCTTTATCAATTGATTTCAATGTACTCTAACGATTGGTATGAATTGGTAAAAATTTGGTATCAACTACTTTGTCAATTAGTTGAATGGAGGATTCCTCAACTAAGGGGGAGAGATATATTGAAAAAGATATATTCAAGCTTAAAGCCTACCTTAGTAGGATATACTCAACTAAGGGGGAGAAGTATGGGGTACAAGTAAAAGAAGAGTGAGTTAGAAAGGGGGAGCAGTAAAGACTGTGCTTAGAATGTGAAGCAAGTCTAGCAAGTCTAGTTTCTAAGGGGGAGCCTTAGTTGAAGAAGCAAAAGAACTTTCATTTGTTATGAAAGTGGAGATATAAGGAGAATTACATCACAATACTATTCTATTAGTCTTTCAATGTACTATGTATAAAGGCTAAGTGGAAGAGTAGTAAATTCACCAGAAGTTATAGAAATGGTATTGATTCACCATTGTCTACATAGTAGGAACAACTGTTTTTCTTTAGTGAGAAAAGCTGTGTCAGAAATGGGAAGTGATTGTAAATCAAGAACTGCTGATAATCACCAATGTAAGATGTGAAGGATTATCAGGCAGAGATATGAAGAATCAGAAATGAAGATGAGTTATCTATTGAAGATCAGTTCAGTGCTAGAGGAACAATCATCTATCATTTCATCAACTGAAGATTCTGGAATTGTTAAATCTAAACCAGAAAATTTTTTTTTTGTATTATTTACTTAATTCTTAAAAGTTTTATCTTTTTCTTGTTTAAGTGAGGTAGTTGAGTTATCCTCTAGGTATTTGCTTGTTATTGTCTAACAAACAAATAGGGGGAGATTGAAAGGCATGTGATGTAGCCTATTTGTATTTCGAGGATACAACTCAACTTGAACAAGATTGTAACAGTAAATAGTATATAGGCTGTCACAAGGAATCTCAGATTGTATTATCTGTCAGAAGAAAAAGATCAAGTTCAATCTACAGACTTGAAGAATTACTACATTGAAATAAGTTCAGACATCTGATCAAGCCTCAGTGAAGTATTCATTAAAGAAGTGGATTCATTTAAAGTGACAGAGATTTCGACAGTGACAGAGACAGTACAGAAGAATTAATAGAGAGGGAAGAAAAAGAAAAGAAAAGGAACCAGAGTTTAAAGTCAATATATGAAGAACAGTCATTGCGGTTAGTCATTCATGAACCAGACAGTACATCGAGTGTCAACATTAAACAGTGGTTGTTTATCATTAACTTCAGTGGTTCAAGCTATCAAGACGGGTATATTAAGAGAAAACATTAACCACAGCCATAAAGTCAAAAATAAAGAAAAGCCGTTGGAGTTAGTCGCTCATGAACTAGACCGTGCATCGAGCGTCAACGAAAATTCGGTGGTAATTCTTTATTACTTTCAGTGGTTCAAGAAATAGATTTGAGCTGTCAAAAGATTTATATTAATTCTCTTTTAATTAATATAATTATGTAATTGGTTTAATTTAATAAATTAATTCATATCGAATTAATTTATTTATTAAATTAATTATCATGTTAATTAATTTTGAATTAATGTATTAATCTGAATTGATTTAATTAATCAATTAATTAATCATTAAAATAATCTGAATTGATTTAATTAATTAATTAATTAATCATTATTTATTTTAATGATTAATTGATTAAGTATTTAATTAAATTAAATTCAAAAGAAAAGAAAAAGAAAAAAAAACAAAAAAACAACACAGAACATATCATCTTCAACAAACAAAAAGCCATTCTCTCTCATTGAAGAACAACACAGCAAGAGAAATAAATTTGTATAAATTCAAGTTCATCTTATTTTTAATATCTGATCCGATAGAACTTGTTTACTTGATACTCTTGTAATATTAGCGAGTTTTTACTCCTAATCTATATCTCGATTTTTATTAACAAATCTAGAAAAATTCATGTCGAATTTTCTAATTTGTTTTTATTAACTAGATATAATTTCTGTACTGTATTTGTAACAAACCCCTCAAGTTAATATAATTTTATATTCAACTTGGATTTTGTTTCATTTAATTCCGCTCAAATTTGTCAAAATATAAATTAAATTTATCCGGACAAATTTCGATTAAACAGTACCGTTTGTATTCAACCCCCCCTTCTACAAACATATTGGACCTAACATCTTGCTTCTGTCAACAGTTCCAGTTTTGTAACCTCCCCTGTTACTAGAGGATGAAGAACCTCCTCTCTGAAATCTGTTATTTGACTTGAACCTGAACTTTGGATTTCTTCTGAATCTGAAGTTACTGAATTGTCTCACCATCATCGCCATAGATTCATCTTCCAATTGATCCAGCTCTTCAAGTGAATAAAATTCTCCACCATCCTGAGTAGCTGGTGTTTGGCCATGTTCCACTTCAGTTTGTTCCTTGTTGAAGCTGTTAGGTTGAACAACTTTACCTTCCACTTCCTTAGGAACCTCAACTACTAGAGCTGTAGAAGAATTTGCCATTCTGCCTTTGCCAGAGAATTCCTTCTGCTGTACTTGTTCTAATTCATATGTTTTCAGAACACCAAACAGCCTTTCAAGAGCAATCTTAGTTAAATCTCTAGATTCTCTGATGGCGGTGATTCTATGATCTAAGTGAGTAGGCATAGTCAGTAAAAACTTCATGTTGATCTCCTTCTGGGTATATTGCTTGCCATGAACTTGCAAGTTGTTGATTATTTTGTTATACCTTTCGAACACTTCCTGAATGCCTTCATTAGGGCCAGCTCTAAAGTGTTCATATTCAGAGGTCAAAATTTGAAGTATATTTTCCCTGACTTCATCAGTCCCTTCATTAATGATCTCAATAGTTTCCCAGATGTGCTTAGCAATTTTACAATTCATTACATGGCTATACATTACAGCATCTAGGGAATCTAATAGAATGAGTCTCAAATTTTTATCCAGTCCAACATCCTCTTTTTCTTCAGCGGTAAAGTTCTTAGGGTCCTTTGGATAGGATTTTAAAGGTATTGTTACAACTCCATTTGTAACCGTTTCAGCATCATGTTGGATATGAATTATTGGTCCATTTTTCAAAATCCACAAAAATCTTGGATTTGTTACATCAAGAAATAACTCCATTTTGTTTTTCCACATGTCATAGTTATCTTTATTAAAGATAGGAATTTTAACAGTGCTTTTTGACGACATGATGAATTTTTAAGTGAGTTAAAAATTCGAGATAGATTTTTGGCGGAATAAAATTAGGATCTTGATTTGTATATCAATCAATAGGCTCTGATACCAATTGTTAGGTCCAATAAGATTGTAGAAGGGGGGGTTGAATACAATCTATATCATTTTCTCCAAATTTGTCTTCTAAATAAAATTTAATTCAAACAAATTTGTGCGGAATAAAATAACACAAATTTCAAGTTGAATATAACAATATATTAACTTGATGGGTGTTACAAAATCAGTACAAGTGATTATCAAGAAATTAATAACTAATTAGAAAATTCGACATGAACTTTTCTAATTTATTAATAAAAATCAAGATATCAAGTCAAGAACTAGGAAACTTAATTCGCTAGTAATACACAAGTCACAAATAATCAAGTTCCAATGGATACAATTTTTGTTACAAGGAACTCAAGAATTTATGGCAATTTAATTGAGCTTGAAAGATGAATGAGAGATATGAGATGTTGGCTTTCTTTCTTTCCTTTCTTTTCTGTCCGTGTATGTCTGTGTGTTGTGTTTGTTTCACTGGCTTCTGTCTCTTTTATAGCAATGTTTGATATTTTGCTGCCACCATGACAAAAACTGCTCCATGACATAATCTTGTAATCTCGGTATGACATAAACCGTACCATGACATAATCAGTTGATCGGATGACAAAAATCATAGTCTCGGTATGACATAAATTGTGTCATGACATAATCCTTGAACATGACATAATCTTGTCTTAACTCCAGTATGACATAAACTGTGCGTTTTATGTCAATATGACAAAATCTCTCTGTTCTCTCCCAATATGACATAAACTCAGCGTTTCACATTTATTCTTTTATGTCATAGAAACCTTATTAATTATTTAATGATTAATTAATTAATTCAGACTTAATTGATACAATAAGTAATTTAATAAATAAATTAATTCTTTTAGAATTAATTCATTAATTAAATATGATAGTTTGTCCTAAACCCAATCATGTGTGATGGGTTAGGAAATACTTTCATGTAATCTTATTTGATTTTATTTATATTAATAAAAGACTTGTTGTTTTTATTACGGGCTTTATCTATTTAAAGTGTTTAAATAAGAAGTTCCATAGTTTAGAGTAAAGCTTCTAGAATTATAATGAGATTATAATAATGAGATCTAGAAGATGATAACACTAAACTTAAATAGTTCCCGATCGTAGGATAACTAATTGGGAGTTAGTCAATCCGTAAAGATCGGTACATACTATGCTTGCTTCCTCGGAAGGATGTCTGTTCTCATAGACATTCGTGTGATGACACTATAGCTAGTATGTAGGTGCTTATTGGAGAATAAGTTCACTGAACGTGACTTGATCAAATGAACGACTAATGGAGTTTACTCACGTGTTAATAGTTGTTCATAAGTTGATGGTGGTACAAGTGTCCTTAGACTTGAGACCGTTAAAGTAATCTTATATACAATGAACTATGTTTTGGTTTAGTTCTAAGTCCTCAAGGGACAATCATTAGTTCTATTCCGGGTATAGGAATTTGTATATGAAGATAGTTAACGATCGATAAAGAATCTACCCCTTTCAGTAAAAGAAAGTGAATATCCTATGATGTTCTTACTATGTTAGTTCTGGAATCTCTGGCCAGAGTAATTGAAATTAGAAAGAGTTTCTAATTCAAATGAACTAGACATAATGTATAAGAAATTATATGATTAAATTAAATAGGCTTGACACGCGCCATGCCTTGTATTTAATCGGGATATTGTCGGGTAAAAGGAATTGATTGTACGGTAACCATTTGCTGAATAGGTTTTATATATTATAAGCAATGAATTCATATTATCCGGATAGTCGCGATATATTCAAAAGTATCACTCACGATTTAGAATAAATATTAATTACTTATGTAATTATATTTAACGAATTAATTAGTAATTCGTATAAGTAATAATAAATAGTTTATTATTATTTATTTCTACTACCGGCTTAATATTGAACCTAAAGGGTCACACCATAAAAAGGTTAAATATTTATAGATGATGAGAATAATTAATAATGGCTATGAATTATTTATTTATTGAATAAATAATTAATTAGCAATTATTTATAATTTATTAAATGAGATTTAATAGATTATAAATAAATTAAGAAAAGTTCTTAATAATTATTAATTACAAAATTTAGTTTGAGAAATTAAATTTTATGAGAGAATTATTTTCAGAATGGGATTAATAATTAAAAGGGTTTTAATTATTAAATGATTATTTAATTAGATAAAGTAAAGACTTTATTTCTTTAAATATCAAACATATCCAAGAGTTGGAGGATATCACAAACACACAACACAAAACATCCCAGGCGGTTTAGAAGATCATGGAGAGCTTTTGAAGTTCATCAAAATCATTCCAAACCATTTAATTAATTTTCTCAATTGTTCTTAATCTACTATATGATATTTGATCTTGGTGGATGCCATTAGAGCACTCCACACTTGAGGGGTGATTGGTGGAAATCAAAGATACATTCATAACAATCCCAGGAAAGCTATCAAGGTATTTTTCTTGTGTTCATACAATTTTTAAATCTATATACATCATTAATTAGGTTTTTATGCAAGTAAATGTGATTTACGCTTCCGCTACGGTCATAAATTCCTTCAATGGTATCAGAGCATAGGTTGCATGTATATAGATCCCAGAAAAAATTTCGGAATTTTTCAAGCTTGTATGAATTAGTTATGAATTTTTGAAGTTCTAGGAGGCTATAATCAAATTAATTACGAATTAATTAATAAATTATTTTTTAAAGAGTTTAGAAATTAATAAATAATAATCTGTTTTATAAATATATATATTATTTATAAAAATATCTAGATGGGTAGTATTATTGGGGGCCCAAAATATTGTATTATTGGGCTGGTGGGCTGGAAAGATCAGGCCGACAGAATATATATATATATATATATATATATATATATATATATATATATATATATATTTTTATAAAAGTTTCTGTCGACTGAAATTAAAAGCACTGCGCGCGTCTGCCAACCGCGCATTGGCGGCACACGCTGGCGGCTCACGCGCCGGGTCGGGTCGGGTCAGGGTCGGGTCGGGTCATGGGTCGGGTCGGGTCGGGATGCTGATGTCATCATGACATCAGCATGACGTCATCCCATGTGTAACGCGTCTGTTGAATGCGTTACACAAGTAAAATGCTATTTTTGGCCTGTAACGCATTCTGGTAATGCGTTACAGGGTCTGTATGTGACAGAAATGACCCTGATTCGTATTTTGATTTTTCCCGTTGATCCGTAACTCCGTTTGAGGCGTATAATATATCGTTGGATTCGTTTTTTCGAGACGGATCTAATGGAATGGTCAAATAAATTTTAAAAATTAATTTTAAAATGGTTATAGCTTCCGGAAGTGTTTTAAAGCCCGTTTTAATTGTGTTAAAATGCTTTAAAATACTAATATTGTTTCATATAGATGTTTAACAATGTTTAACATGATATAACATGTTTGCCTATATATATGTGTGCATAGAAATGCCATGAGATAATATATATAGTTTTATATATCGTATATAAAATGCATGTTTGACTTTATGTTTTAACGAAAACGTTTCGCAACCTAAATAATATAAAATCCCTCGTTATTTAATATCAAGTAATAAAATGGCCAATGTCACAACGGGCTTGTGTCGGTCATAGCCTTCCAACATGGTAGAAAGTGATTCTTAGTTTTGAGCTTTTTCGTTTTGTGCTACAGCCGAGGGCTTCGTTTTCAAAAATAGGAATTACTTGTCTATTACATGAGATGCGTATAATTAATTAGAATCCAATTGTCGTTACGTGCTACAGCCGTGGGCTATTGAGATCTTATTAATTTAACGAGATGTTGGGTCTCACTTGACTTAGAATATTGAATTTAGACGTGCTACAGCCGTGATTCAATGATTCAAGAGGCTAAATGGAATTAGGGAATAACATGAGATGTAATTGATAAAGAGTTATCTTCCTATGGAACATTACATAGCGTTTCGTGCTACAGCCGAGGTTATATAATGGAAAGTAGGATCCCTATTCTCACATGCATTGAGAATGCTTAAGTTATACATTTGAGGGTTGTATAATTTTAATAAAACTGTGGGAGCCACCTATGAATAAAGACCCGATTCATAAGGTGTTATAATAAAATTGGATATCTACTAATGTTGTTATGTGTTCACAAATTTCAGATTTATAGATCATGTCTTCTACTCTATCACTCCGTAGCATACTTGATGCGAACAAATTGACTGGTCCCAATTATGCTGATTGGCTTCGAAACCTGAGAATCGTTCTCAGGGCTGAGAAGAAGGATTATGTGCTTGACTCGCCTTTACCTGTACCTCCTTCTGATGATGCACTTTTCCATGAACGAGAAGTGTATAATGAATGGTTAGATGCTGCTAATGTTGCTCAATGTGTCATGCTAGCATCCATGACACCTGAGTTACAGAAGCAACATAAGAAAATGGATGCTCCAACCATTCTGATACGTCCACAGGAGCTTTATGATGTACAAGGGAGAACCGCTCGATATGATATATCGAAAGAGCTATTCCAATGTAGAATGGCTGAAGGGTCGTCTTTGAATGACCATGTGCTTAAGATGATCAATCTGATTGAGCATCTAGGGCAGTTAGGTTTTGTCATGGATGGGGAGTTATGCCAAGATTTAGTCTTGCAGTCACTCCCGGATTCGTTCTCGTAGTTCGTTATGAACTTTCACATGAACAAGCTGGATGCCAGCTTAGCTGAGCTCCACAACATGCTGAAAACTGCTGAGGCGAATTTTCCCTCCAAAAGGGGTTCTGTTCTTATGATCGGTGCCAGTACCTCTACTAAGAGGAAGAGGAACTGGAAGCCGAAGAATAAGAAAAAGGGTGAGAATAAGCCTGTTCCACCAAAGGCTGACCCGAAAAGCAAAGCAGTTTGCTTCCACTGTAACAAGGTGGGACACTGGAAGAGGAACTGCAAGGATTACCTTGCAGAGTTAAAGAATAAGAAGGGCAATGAGATTACCGCTTCTGATCCAGGTATGTTCATGATTGAACTAAATATGTCTTTAAGTCAGATTTCTACTTGGGTATTGGATACTGCTTGTGGGTCTCATATTTGCAATTCGTTGCAGGGACTAAAGCAAAGTAGACCTCTGGGGGAAGATGAAGTGATTCTATTGATGGGCAATGGAGCAAGAGTTGCTGCTGCAGCTGTAGGATCATTTCCTTTGCATATGCCTACGGGCAAAACTATTGTGTTGAATAAATGTTATTATGTACCATCTATTGTAAGAAATATTGTTTCTATTCCTGTACTTGATTCGGATGGTTTTACATTTATTGTTGAGAATAATAAATGTTTAATTAAGAGAAATAATATTACTTATGGATACGGTACATTACATAATGGTTTGTATATATGTGACTTAGAACATAATTCGTTTCAAATTGAACAACCTAATAATAAAAGAAAAAGAGATAATAAAAATCCAACTTATTTATGGCACTGCAGACTAGGTCATATTAGTGAGAACAGACTTCGCACATTACACAAGGATAAGTTACTAGAACATTTTGATTTTGAATCATATCCTACATGCGAGTCTTGTCTCATGGGTAAAATGACTAAATCTCCATTTACTGGACATGGAGAGAGAGCTGCGGGGTTGTTAGACTTGGTACACACAGATGTATGTGGACCAATGTCAACAAGTGCTAGAGGAGGATTTTCATACTTCATTACTTTTACGGATGATCGATCCAGGTTAGGATATGTATATCTTATGAAATACAAATCCGAAGCTTTTGAAAAGTTCAAGGAATATAGAAACGAAGTAGAAAAACAAACCGCACGTAGTATAAAAGTTCTTCGATCAGATCGAGGAGGTGAGTACTTAAGCGGATAGTTTTTAGGTTATCTTAAAGAAAATGGTATAGTTTCTCAATGGACCCCTCCCTATACTCCACAATTAAATGGAGTATCTGAGAGAAGGAATCGTACTCTATTAGATATGGTGAGGTCCATGATGAGCTTTACTGATCTTCCAGTATCACTATGGGGTTATGCTTTAGAGACGTCAGCGTATTTACTGAACAAGGTGCCTTCTAAATCGGTTCTCACGACCCCACAAGAGATGTGGAGTAGGAAGAAACCAGGTCTTAAACATGTTAAGGTTTGGGGGTGTCCAGCTTATGTCAAGAAAGTTGAACATGATAAGTTGGAACCTAGATCCGTGAAATGCAGTTTTGTGGGATATCCTAAAGAAGGTCATGGATATTATTTCTATGATCCTTCTGATCAAAGGATATTTGTTTCTAGACACGCACGCTTCTTAGAGGAACAGTTCCTCCTTGATAGAAATAGTGGGAGAAATATTGAACTTGATGAAGTTCAAGAACCACAAAATGCAACGATTAGAGAAGAAGTACCTGTTCAGAAAGAACGACCTTCTGTAGAACAACCATTACGTAAGTCAGAGAGAGTGTCCCGCCCAATCGAAAGATATTACGGGCTTGTCATTGAAAATGATGATGATTTGTCATTTGTTGATGATGAGGACCCTATGACTTATGAAGAGGCTGTGAGTTGTAATGACTCAGAGAAATGGCAGGATGCCATGAAATCCGAAATGGACTCGATGTATATAAACCAAGTGTGGACTTTGGTTGAGGCACCTGAAGGAGTTAAACCCATTGGGTGCAAATGGATATACAAACGAAAGTTAGGAGCAGATGGCCAGGTGGAGACCTATAAGGCCAGGCTTGTGGCAAAAGGATTCAAACAAAGACAAGGGATTGACTTTGATGAAACCTTTTCGCCTGTAGCCTTGCTCAAATCCATTAGGATTTTGCTTGCGATTGCAGCCTACTATGATTACGAGATCTGGCAAATGGACGTAAAGACGGCCTTCCTCAATGGGAAACTTGAAGAGGAAGTGTATATGACACAGCCAGAGGGTTTTGTTTCCAGTGGAAACGAAAATCTAATATGTAGACTGCTGCGAAGCATATATGGTTTGAAGCAAGCTTCTCGAAGATGGAACATCCGTTTTGATGAGACAATCAAAGAGTTTGATTTTATCAAAAACTTAGATGAACCATGTGTTTACAAGAAGGTTAGTGGGAGCGCGGTAACCTTTCTTATATTGTATGTGGATGACATACTTATAATAGGAAATGATATACCGATGTTACAATCAGTCAAGGTCTGGCTATCAAAGAACTTCACTATGAAGGACTTGGGAGAGGCATCCTATATTTTAGGGATGAAGATCTAT
The DNA here is from genome assembly GCA_036435485.1 of Saposhnikovia divaricata. Taxonomy (NCBI): domain Eukaryota; kingdom Viridiplantae; phylum Streptophyta; class Magnoliopsida; order Apiales; family Apiaceae; genus Saposhnikovia; species Saposhnikovia divaricata. The sequence goes on from CM071598.1 coordinate 87,253,318, forward strand.
AGAGATAGATCTAATCGAACGATTGGCCTATCCCAAGGTACATACATCGATAAAGTGCTAAAACGGTTTAGCATGGAGAACTCGAAAAGAGGTCTCATTCCTATTAGTCATGGGATTACTCTTTCCGAGAAGATGTCTCCAAAGACATATGAGGAAAGGGTGCGCATGAGTAGGATTCCTTATGCCTCGGCAATAGGATCCATCATGTATGCGATGTTATGTACTAGAGCTGATGTTGCTCATTCACTTAGTGTGACGAGCAGATATCAGTCTAACCCAGGTGAAGAACACTGGAAAGCAGTGAAGAACATATTGAAGTACTTGAGAAGGACTAAAGATGTTTTTCTTGTTTTTGGTGGATCTGAATTGAAAATTGAGGGTTATACTGACTCTAGTTTTCAATCAGAAGGCGATGGTAGCAGATCCCAGTCAGGGTATGTATTTACTCTAAATGGGGGAGCGATTAGTTGGAAGAGTTCGAAACAGCCTACAACGGCTGACTCCACAGCGGAAGCAGAATATATAGCTGCATGTGAAGCTGCAAAGGAAGCTGTCTGGATGAGGAAATTTGTTTCTGATTTGGGAATAGTTCCTAGCATTGAGAATCCTATAGTGTTGTATTGTGATAACAACGCTGCGATAGCTCAAGCTAAGGAACCAAGATCCCATAAGAATTCCAAACACGTGTTGCGGCGCTTTCATCTGATTCGAGAGATCATAGAAAGAGGGGATGTCAACATCGTAAGAATTGACACACATAACAATATAGCGGACCCATTTACTAAGGCATTGTCTCAGGCTCACTTTGATCGACATAGAGATAAGATGGGTATAAGATACCAGAGTGATTGGCTTTAGTACAAGTGGGAGTTTGATAGTATTTTGTCCTAAACCCAATCATGTGTGATGGGTTAGGAAATACTTTCATGTAATCTTATTTGATTTTATTTATATTAATAAAAGACTTGTTGTTTTTATTACGGGCTTTATCTATTTAAAGTGTTTAAATAAGAAGTTCCATAGTTTAGAGTAAAGCTTCTAGAATTATAATGAGATTATAATAATGAGATCTTGTTGATGATAACACTAAACTTAAATAGTTCCCGATCGTAGGATAACTAATTGGGAGTTAGTCAATCCGTAAAGATCGGTACATACTATGCTTGCTTCCTCGGAAGGATGTCTGTTCTCATAGACATTCGTGTGATGACACTATAGCTAGTATGTAGGTGCTTATTGGAGAATAAGTTCACTGAACGTGACTTGATCAAATGAACGACTAATGGAGTTTACTCACGTGTTAATAGTTGTTCATAAGTTGATGGTGGTACAAGTGTCCTTAGACTTGAAACCGTTAAAGTAATCTTATATACAATGAACTATGTTTTGGTTTAGTTCTAAGTCCTCAAGGGACAATCATTAGTTCTATTCCGGGTATAGGAATTTGTATATGAAGATAGTTAACGATCGATAAAGAATCTACCCCTTTCAGTAAAAGAAAGTGAATATTTTATGATGTTCTTACTATGTTAGTTCTGGAATCTCTGACCAGCGTAATTGAAATTAGAAAGAGTTTCTAATTCAAATGAACTAGACATAATGTATAAGAAATTATATGATTAAATTAAATAGGCTTGACACGCGATCCATGCCTTGTATTTAATCGGGATATTGTCGGGTAAAAGGAATTGATTGTACGGTAACCATTTGCTGAATAGGTTTTATATATTCTAAGCAATGAATTCATATTATCCGGATAGTCGCGATATATTCAAAAGTATCACTCACGATGTAGAATAAATATTAATTACTTATGTAATTATATTTAACGAATTAATTAGTAATTCGTATAAGTAATAATAAATAGTTTATTATTATTTATTTCTACTACCGTCTTAATATTGAACCTAAAGGGTCACACCATAAAAAGGTTAAATATTTATAGATGATGAGAATAATTAATAATGGCTATGAATTATTTATTTATTGAATAAATAATTAATTAGCAATTATTTATAATTTATTAAATGAGATTTAATAGATTATAAATAAATTAAGAAAAGTTCTTAATAATTATTAATTACAAAATTTAGTTTGAGAAATTAAATTTTATGAGAGAATTATTTTCAAAATGGGATTAATAATTAAAAGGGTTTTAATTATTAAATGATTATTTAATTAGATAAAGTAAAGACTTTATTTCTTTAAATATCAAACATATCCAAGAGTTGGAGGATATCACAAACACACAACACAAAACATCCCAGGAGGTTTGGAAGATCATGGAGAGCTTTTGAAGTTCATCAAAATCATTCCAAACCATTTAATTAATTTTCTCAATTGTTCTTAATCTACTATATGATATTTGATCTTGGTGGATACCATTAGAGCACTCCACACTTGAGGGGTGATTGTTGGAAATCAAAGATACATTCATAACAATCCCAGGAAAGCTATCAAGGTATTTTTCTTGTGTTCATACAATTTTTAAATCTATATACATCATTAATTAGGTTTTTATGCAAGTAAATGTGATTTACGCTTCTGCTACGGTCATAAATTCCTTCAAAACTATAATGATTTAGATCAATTAAAGGTGAACCAATAAAAATCAATAAATACTTAACTTACCTCAATGAATCACTGTAAATAGTGAATAACTTCCACTGGATAATTGTTGACGTTCGATGTACTGTATGGTTCATGAACGACTAACTCCAATTTCTATTCTTCACTTTGACTCTCAGTTGTGATCCATGTACTTTCTCAACACACTTTAATTCCTCTTGTACTGATGCTGTCTTCATAATAATCTCTGTCACTATAAATGAATCCACTTCTTTAACGAATACTTCACTGAGGCTTGATCAGATGTCTGAACTTCTTTCAATGTAGTAATTCCTCAAGTCTGTAGACCTTGATCTTTTTCTTCTGACAGATAATACTATCTGAGATTCCTTGTGACAGTCTATACTATTTACTATTACAATCTTGTTCAAGTTGAGTTGTATCCTCGAAATACAAATAGGCTACATCATATGCCTTTCACACTTCCGGTTCATTTTTCCAATCTTGATTGTATCAGCATATCTGATAAAGTTGAAGAAAGTAATCAAATCATCATCAGATACCAGAGGGTGATACAGCTCCTGATGAAGTCCTAGTGCTTGATTCATATCCTCTGTAGTGATAGTAACCTCTTTCTCTTGTATTTTGCAGTAGATGATATAAGAGGTTACTGCATTCTCGAGAGCAATAACTTCCACAGTGGCTATCTTCCAAAACTGTTCTAGGAGATCTAGGTACAGAGTTGGGTTGGCTGAGAGTGCATCCTTGATGTATGACTCAGACATCCAGCGAACGAAGCACTTGAAGTTAGCATTGGGTGCTTCCACATCATTAGTAATAGCAATGAAGTTGGTGTGGTTAGGAGTTGTGAGTTGGGTATTTTCCATTGTTACATAGAGAGACGCGAGAAGAGAATGAAGGTTGAAGAAGAAATTTAGCTTTTGAAGTTAGGGTTTCCAGAGGTTTTGGAACTTTAGATGCTTGAGAAATCGAATGAAATGAAATGAATAGATGTAAAACTGTATAAGTATGAAGTACTTGAATTGTCAATTAGATATATGTTTTGTATCGACAAGTCAGTCATTCGAGAAGTAGAAATCAACTATTCGATAAGTCAAGAAAGGCTTAATCGATATCTCAATCAGTTTGTAACTCACAGCTGGCTATTATCTAACTTAGAAATAATTCCAAATTAAATAAAATATGTTTTTATGAGTGATTTAAAATTCTGAATAAAAACCCAAAAACGGTTAAGATTCAGGGAAAATTCAGCCTTTTCAAATGATTCGACAACTCAAATGTTCTATTAAAGAACTCAGTCATTAGAGAACTCAAATGTCCTATTCGAGAAGTCAAGCAAGTCTCTGTTCGATTTCTCCAAAATGCACTATTCGAGAACTCAAAAGTGCTCCAAATAGACTTGTTAGAGAAGTCGACCATAGATATGAAAGTCATTAGAGAAGTCTGACTTATCGAGCTACACTTTCCACTCATAAATGTTAATTTTCACTACCTTTTCAAAATTCACCAGAATTATTCAAATGAAGAATATTCTAACAAATTAAATAATGATAATCTTAAAATTTCATAGATATTTCAAGCTAATTCGAATATGATTTTCAACATATGCAACAGATTTGAAATATTTATAAATCATATTTCAGCCAACACTTACTTCAAAAATATTGAGAATTTAGATAAAGTAATTGTTTACTGCTGCAAGAATCTAGTTGATATTTTCACTTAGCCAGATTCTGAAGAATTCAGCATTCCAATCTCATTAACCAACCTTGTGAAGGTGGCTTCATCCAATGGCTTAGTGAATATATCAGCTAACTGTTTATCTGTAGGGACATAATGCAACTCAATGGTTCCATTAGTTGCATGCTCCCTAATGAAATGATATCTGATGTCAATGTGCTTTGTCCTATAATGATTGACAGGACCTAGAATGATTGACATGATTGGCAACTATAGAGATTGCACTTGTGTTGTCACACATGATTGGAATTCTTTCCAACACAAGTCCATAATCTCTAAGCTGATTTCTAATCCAAAGCACTTGAGCACAGCAACTTCCAGCAGCTATGTCTTCAGCCTCAGCTGTGGAAGTTGACATAGATTGTTGTTTCTTGCTATACCAAGAGACTAACCTTTATCCAAGAAACTGGCAGCTACCTGAGGTGCTTTTCCTATCCACTCTGCATCCAGCATAATCAGCATCAGAATAACCAACCAGATTGAACCCTGTGTCCTTAGGATACCATAAACCCAAGTTTGGAGTGCCCTTCAGATATCTAAAGATCCTTTTTATAGCAATCAAATGTGACTCTTTTGGATTTGATTGAAACCTTGCACACGGACATGTAGCAAACATGATGTCTAGCCTACTTGCAGTGAGATAGAGTAGAGAACCAACCATGCCTCTGTAGACTGAGATATCTACTCTCTTGCCTTTGACATCTTCATCCAATTTGGTAGCAGTGGCCATGGGTGTCTTTGCAGGTGAACAGTCTTCTAAGTCAAACTTCTTTAATAAATCCTTGATGTACTTGGTTTGACTGATGAAGATACCATCCTTCCTCTGACTAACTTGCAATCCAAGAAATAATGTTAACTCTCCCATCATACTCATCTCATATCTGCTTTGCATGAGCTTAGAGAATTTCTCACACAGCTTCTCATTTGTAGATCCAAATATGATATCATCGACATAGATCTGAACTAGAATAATATCATTACCATGCTTCTTGTAAAACAGTGTCTTGTCCAATGTGCCTCTAGTGAATTGATTTTCAAGAAGAAACTGTGATAAAGTGTCATACCATGCCCTTGGAGCCTGCTTAAGTCCATACAATGCCTTAAGCAGTCTGTAGACAAATTCTGGGAAATGTGGATCCTCAATGTCAGGTGGTTATTGCACATAAACTTCCTCTTCCAACTTCCCATTCAGAAATGCACTCTTGACATCCATTTGATAGACTTTAAAGTTTGAATGAGCAGCAAATGCCAAGAAGATTCTGATGGCTTCCAGTCTAGCAACAGGAGCAAATGTCTCATCATATTCAATGCCTTCCTGTTGAGAGTATGCTTTTGCAACCAACCTTGCTTTCTTTCTTACTATTACACAATCTTCATCCATCTTATTCTTCAGAACCCATTTTGTTCCAACAATGGTTCTGTTCTTTGGTGCAGGCACAAGTTCTCATACTTTGTTTCTTTCAAATTGATTCAGCTCCTCTTGCATAGCAATAATCCAATCTGGATCCAACAGTGCATCATCAAGTTTCTTAGGCTCAATCTGAGATAGAAAGCAACCATAGAGGCACTCATTTTGAGTTGCTCTCCTAGTTCTCACTCCTGCATTTGGATCTCCAATAATTTGCTCTGCAGTGTGTGACTTATCCCATTTCCTTGAGTGCTCAGTTTGATTTCTCAACCATGATGTTGCTTCATCATCCAAGTCATGATCGTTTTCATTTCCTCCCCCTGTGAAGTTGCTATTATTCATAAGTGTGTCTTGGATGCTAGCCTCTTCACTATTGATTGGATCAGATTCTTCTCTTGTTTCATCATTCATTTGAGTTTGTTGAACTAGAGTTTCAACTTCAGTTTCAATCTCTTCATCAGAATCATCTAGATTTTCAAACTTTAATGGATCTCTATCTTCATCATTGGCTTCTTCTAATCCAGGTAGTTTGCTGTCATCAAATGTCACATCTGTGTTTTTTATAACTTTCTTTTGACTGATGACATAAACTTTGTATGCAATTCTCTCCATAGAATAGCCAAGAAAAATTCCTTCAAATGCCTTTGCATCAAACTTCCCAACATATTCTGAATTGTCTTTCAACACAAAGCATTTGCTTCCAAAAGTATGAACATACTTTAGAGTAGGCTTCTTTCCAGTCATCAAATTGTAAGGTGTCTTTCCAGTGTTTTTGTTGATGAGGGTTCTGTTCTTGATATAGCATGCAGTGCTCACAGCCTCAGCCTAAAAAAATGTGGGCATCTTTGCATCAAGCAACATTGTTCTAGCAGCCTCAATTAAAGTTCTATTCTTTCTCTCGACTACTCCATTTTGTTATGGAGTCCTTGGAGCTGAGAATTGTTGAGAGATGCCATTCTCTTTGCAAAATGCTTTAAGTAAGGCATTTCTGAACTCTGTTCCATTATCACTTCTCAATGCAATCACACTTGCATTGTTTGCTTTTGCTTCCCTATCAACTTTCTTTATGTGCTCAATGATTACTTATGGAGCCTCATCCTTTGATGCTAGAAATTCCACCCATGTATACCTTGTGTAGTCATCAACCATCACTAGGGCATACTTCTTTCTTGAGAGTGACATAATATTGACAGGCCCAAACAATTCCATATGAATTAATTGCAGGGGCTTGGTGATTGATGTCACTGTCTTTGACTTGTGGCTTGACCTTTTCATCTTTTCTTTTTGGCAAGCCTCACACACTCCTTCTTGATAGAATTCAAGTGTGGGCATGTCTCTCACTAACTCTCTTTTGACTAGAGAATTAATGGCCTGGAAGTTCAGGTGTGATAACTTCTTGTACCACAGCCAACAATCTTCGTTTGATGCTTTTGAGTAGAATCAACAAACTTTGTCCTTGTTTGCAGAGTCCATATTGGCTGCAAACAGGCTTCCTTTTCTTACTCTAGACAGAGCAAAATCACCAGTCTTCTTGTGGGTGATCAAACATTCATCTTTGTTAAAATTTACCTTGAATCCTCTATCAGTAAACTGACCAACACTTAATAGATTATGCTTGAGACCCTTGACTAGTGCTACATCTTTAATGATGACATTACCAACTTTTAACTTGCCATATCCCAATGTGTTATCCATACTGTCATCTCCAAAAGCAACCATTGGGCTAGCCTTCTCTTTATATTATGATAGCAGGGCCTATCACCAGTCATGTGATTTGAGCATCCACTGTCCAAAATCCACATTACCTTCTTTTCACTTTCTTTGCCCTGCAAGCACGAAGGTATTACTTTTTCTTTGGTACCCAAACAAGTTTGGGTCCACTTGGCTTAGAAACAGATTTATCAAAAACAACATGCTTATCAACTTTCTTAGGACTAGTCTTCTTGTCACTGTTAGAAGTCTTAGAATTTGAATTCTTAGACTTAGGTGACAGAGGTACCTTCCTAACTCGAGGAGGACTTGAAGACTCTGGCCTTGTGTAGTGCGTGTGAATGTTGTGACTGATGCAACCATCCATGAATTGTCTTCTTAAATTAAAACAGCTAGTCATAACATTCATGTTGCATGGCATACAGTCAAGTTTATCACAAAAAGGTGAATCTCTATGTCTTAAAGGCACAGAGCAATCAAAGAAAGGCTTAGCTACACTACCAGTTGGTTTCTTGCATGCATGAGTTAAGTGATTAGTGCTAAAATAGTTTTGACAAACTTTCCTAGGGGCATTTGGCACATAAGCATAATTATTATTCTTGTTTATCCCTAGCTTGCCATTCCTGTTTTATTTCTTATTAGCCACTTTCTTCTCAGATTCATTTTTCCCAGCTGAAACAAATTTCACAAACTTCTCAGGTCTAGGTCTACCTCCTACTGGCTTCTTGGCTTTTGCCTTAACACTCTCACTCTTAGAGGATGCTGGTTGTTCACTAGACTGTGCCTCATCATCATCATTCAACATTTGCTTAATGAGTAAGGCATCCTCATCAATTTCAAATGTTGGTTCTTTAAAAATTGGAGACTCGGTCTTTTTGAAAATGTGAGGCACTTCATTCGGAAAAACTATGTCATCTTCAATGACAACATAGCTTTTCCTCTATTTAAGAGTGCCATAGTCAAGTCCAATGGCAGCCTTGGGTTTAGCTTGGTTTTTCTCATGGTAGGACTGCAATAGACTAGAGTAGTTCTTAAAGGTTTTCAGTTTGAATTCATTTTTAGCTAGTTCATCCCTAAGAGCCTTCTCAACCTGACTAGCATATAGAACCTTATTCTGCAGATATTCAACTTCTTTCTTAAGGTTATCTACTTGCATAGCAGTTAGCTCAAGTTCCTCATTCTTCTTGTTTAACAATTCATTCTTAGCAGACAGTTTGGCAATCTCTTCATTAGCAGCAGTCATACTAGTATGAATATTAAACATTTCAATAGATAGTTGTTCAACCATGCATTTATAATCAGAAATAGACATATCTATGGTAGTGAGAGATGGTACCTGAGAGTCAGATAGAGATTGTTCATCCTTGGAATCAGCCATCAAGGCATAGTTATAGAATTCTTGCTCCTCTCCATCACTATCAAAGCATCCCAACACTTCCCTTCAGCTATGTAGGCCTTGCCTTGTGTTTGCTTTTTCAGAACGGCCTCATACTTAGCTTCAAGCTCTAGAAACTCCCTATCCTTCTTTTTAGGCTTCTTGCATTCACTAGCAAAATGCCCTAGGTCATTGCATCTATAACACCTTACAGATGACCTATCCACATGGCTGGTTTTGAATTTATTCTTGTTTGCTTTCACAGGTGCCTTGCTCTTGTTGAATGAATGGTTTTGGGGTCTAGGTTTGAAGGGTTGGTTCCTCTTGAATCTGATGTTTGGAAACTTTCTGGCCATGAAAGCGTATGAAGTGTTTTCCATGCCATATAGCTCTTCAAGAGTATAGAACTCTTCTTCTTCCTTCTCCTCAACAGGTTCAGTCACTTCACCTTCATTTTCTTCATCATCTACTATCTCTTCTATCCTCAGCTGACTTGTAGATGCTACTAGGTCTTGAACAGATTTGCTGACAATCAAGGCACATGATGTGTTTATCATTCTACCTTGGTTGGTTTGGATAGCCCTCTTCTGAAGCAACTCAAGCTCATGAGTCTTTAAAACCCCGTAGAGCACATCATATGTGACTTTGTTCAAATCTCTTTCTCTTAGAGAAATGACCCTTTGCTCTAGATGGTTTGGTGAGGACAATAGAAAATTCATGTTCAACTCCTTGGTGTTGTAAACCTTTCCATTCATCTGTAGCTCAGTCACCAGCTTGTGAAACCTTTCAAACATGTCAATAATGCTTTCCTTGGTCTGAGCCATGAAAGCTTCATACTGTGTGACCAGTATCTGTTTCTTGTTTTCTCTAACCTCCTCTGTTCCTTCACATAACACCTCAATATGATCCCACATCCCCTTTGCTGTTTTGCAAGAGGCTATGTTAGCAAACATTGACATTTCCATAGAATCTATGAATAATAACATGAGATGACTGTCAAGAGCAACCATTTCCTTTTCTGTCTCTGTCCATTTGGATGGTTCTTTAGCCACATAGTATCTTGGAATGGTTACAGTTCCAATAGCCTTTTCAGGAATCTCCTATTGTGGAACAAAGGGACCATTCTTGAGTATCTCAAGATATAGAGGGTTAGCAGCTTTGATGAAAAACATCATTTTAATCTTCCAGAGGTTGTAATTCTTTTTGTCGAACTTAGGGACCTTCACTGTTCCTGTAGTCTTTGGTGTATTCATGATCTTTTTCTGTTTTGAAATAAACAGCCTGCTCTGATACCACTTGTTGAGTATTGAATATACCAAAGAGAATACAGAGGGGGGGTGAATGGATTCTCGACTTTTGTTTTGAATCTGCTTAGTCGTGTATGTGTTTTCGTGCTCAAACAAATATGAGTGCGGAAATATAAGACACAACAACACAATACTCACTTTAATCTAATGTTTTATTAGATCAAAATGTTGCTACAACCTGAGAACACAATTTCGTATTCTCAGCTTCTTTCTCAGAGAGATATTACTTGTAAAAACTATAAATCACTCTGTTTTGATACTTGCTAAAGAAGTAGGGTTGTTCACTTATATCATGTGACCAACTTGCTTACAATAAATAAGGTAGCAAAACAAATTTGCTTTCTAATGTGTCTATCCTATTTGAGTAAACATCCAAACTGCTACAGATTTGACTTCTTAGAACTCTATTCAGATCCACTTCTTTAGCTCACTTCTTTTGTACTATCTCTCCAAGCTTCTTTGTAGGCTTTCCAACGTGCTTTACAGTATGTGGTCCATAAAGCGTCTTGGCTTGTTGCAGGTTTCTGACTTGTACAATTCTTCAGTATTTTGTCTCCAAGATTGTAGTTGAGAAGTAACTCTGTTGGTGATTCGAGAACTAGAATTGGGTTAATCGATAACTCTGAGTTCTCGAATACTGTTGAACTGACATATCGAATCACTTCTCGAATAAGTCCTTTCTCCAGGGATCATTGAGATATCGAATAGAGCATTTTACTTATCGAATCCCTGAGATATCGAATAGCTTCCTGAGTCATTGAGATATCGAATGGAACATTGACTTGTTGACTCCTAGAGAACTCGAATGATACTTTGACTTGTTGACTTTCTGAGTTCTCGAATAGAGTAGTAGACATATCGAATCTCTGAGATATCGAATGAGATATCGAACAGTGCATTCAGAGATATCGAATAATGTCTTTATAGATATCGAATCCCTGACTTCTCGAAAGCTAGACTTCTCGAATAGATCAAAACACTTCTCAAATTGGTACTTAGGCAAATCTTCATTCTCCAAATTCCAACTATGTTTATTTTGAAAGTCTTGGTCTTCAAGCTTGAGGCATGATCCTTGGAACTTCTTTCAAGCATTATTCTCTGACTTTAATTACAGTTACACATGTAGAATTTGATGCCTATTACAAGTACTACAACAAGTAGAAACTCTACAAATAGAGGTTCCCCCAGTTAAGATGTCATATAGGTAATGCACAACATTAAAGTCAATTAGGCTTGCTATTAGATGTATACAGGCATGCCTCTGTGACTAACCGAATAGATATGAAAAATTTTAAATTAAGATTGTGTAGTTAAAATATTAATTGTGGGTGATGAAAAATATGGAAAGAAATACTCAAGAGATTAGATATGAACAAATTCGGAACAAATTAAGAAGATAAGGTCAACTTCGATGAAAATATTACATAAAGAAGTTGATTGCTTGACGACTAGAAGAGACATTTGGAATATACAGAAGGTTGATGCAGGTTGAGTTCTTGAGTACTATTCTGTAAGGTGTTCTACTATGTATTCTTGAAACTTAATATCAAATTTGGGTTTTATTATATATTCAAGTGTTCAACACGGGTACTCACCCGAAGTTGCAGAAGATGTTCCAATGCATTATAAGAGGAGATGTAAACTTGTGTTCTACGTGTTCTACGAAGCATTAAGTTAGAATTAAGATTCTGCATGAATTATGGGATTATATAATTTAGAAATCAATTATAAGAATTAGATTATTAACTGATATATGGAAAGACTATATTTAAAAGTAACAGTATCTCATTAAATCATTGGAAAAAATGGTAATAAATTATAAAGTGATACGTATATTTTATTGTATTTTTAGTGATAACTGATATTGTCATGATTCGTAATCAAAATTAATAAATATTCAATGAATTGGTTACATGATATAAATTGATAACTATTATATGGAAAGTGTATATATTATAATAGAACATATTTAATCATATCTTTAGAAACATGGTAATGAATTTAAGGATATTTAATCAAATACTACCCTTGTACTATAAAATAAGTAATATACTAGTATATCTATACATAATCTAAGCCACATGATTAAAATTAAATCAATGGTTATGATTAAGTTCTCTTGCTCTCCTCCTATGGAGGGTTCTCTTTTGAACCTCCTCCTATATATATATATATATAGAAAAAAAGGACCCTGAGATTGATCTCAGGGAACTTTTCCTGAGATACTCACAAAATACATTTTAAATTTGATTGGACCCGCAGGGCTAATTAATTTTTTTTTGTTTTTACTAAAATACCCACCCAATATTTGTATATAAATTCCATGTATCTCAGGAAATTTACCTGAGATACATCTCAGGCTCCCCAATCTCATATATATATATATATATATATATATATATATATATATATATATATATATGAGAGTAGGGAACCTGAGATATATCTCAGGTAAGTTCCCTAAGATAACTGCTTTTTATATATAAAAACGGGGTGGGTATTTTAGTAATTCAGAGATTTTTAATTAGCCCTGCGAGCCCAGCAAGATTTAAAGATTATTTTATATGTATCTTAGGAAAAGTTCCCTGAGATATATCTCAGGATCCTTTTTCTATATATATATATATATATATATATATATATATATATATATATATATATATATATATATATATATATAGGCTAGCGTTCAAATAGAAATCAACCTTAGAATAGAAACTAGAAACCTATACTAAATAAATTATATTTCATTTATTTTAATGGCCCCGCTAGGGGCACCTTCACAAAAAACGTTTAAAATTCTTGACTCTATTCAACAAAAAAATTAAAAAAATTTTAAAAAAAAGTTACTGTTCACGTGCCACGTCATCACGTGAACAGTAACTTTTTTTAAAATTTTTTTTTTATTTTTTTTATTTTTGTTGAATAAAGACAATAATTTTAAACGTTTTTTGTATTGGAGTACCCCTAATTTGGTCATTAGATTAGCTTGAAATATTTAATTTAGATTTAGTTTCTAGTTTCTATTCTAAGTTAGTTTCTATTAGAACAAGACCCTATATATATATATATATATATATATATATAAGCTAGATCATGAAACTCCACCTGAAATTTTAAATATTGTTGAGTATCTATTTTTCTGCTAGTTACTTGTTATTTAATTCTGTTTACACAAACTGCTTTAGTTTTAAAAAGTTTGAAAAATTGTCAAGATTGTATTAAACCCCCGCCCCCTTCTACAATCTTTCGGTTGTATTGTTGGGAAACGACAACAACCCTTAAGACCAGTGGTCTCTTGGACAAATAAGTCTCCATTCTACCTTTCCATCAGTTGTAGTTTCTAATCCAGTGAGTAGAGGAGCCCAATTATCAAATTTATCCACGAGGTAATTGTCAGTCATTTAATCTATACTTTTCTTGTTACAGAAGTATTAGTATACCAATGTTCTGATACCAAATGAAAATGCACACCTAGAAGGGAGGGGCGAATAGGTATTATGACTAACAATGATCAATTTTAAATTTTACCAAGTAACTTGACTGTATGAACACATTTGTGTGAAATGCTGACTAGCAGCTAACTGATTCACAGAATTAATATACTGGCAACTAGCTACGTTATGCAATACAGTAAATGTAAAGTGCGGTAAGTAAAGAACACACAACAATTTTAGTCAGGTTCGACTCCTATCTTCAAATGGTCTACGTCCTGGTCCTCTACCAACTCAGTAAAGGAATATATTATTGATCACAATGAATTACAATTACACAATACAATGATATATCTCCCTGATTCTCCCAGTCACTGATTGCAACTTGCTTAAAAACCTTATTCCTCGAATACAGCTCTCTAAGTATTATATTACTACAAGTATAAACCATTCTAGCCTTCTAGTTCCCCGAACCTTAATTTTCCAAGCTTGCCAATCCAGCAACTACCAACTTACAAGTTGAACAATATAAATAAAGATTGAATTTCAATTGAAACTATGAACTCTAACAAGAATATATATCGTATAATATAAGAGCTTAAGTGTGGGAAAGATTTAGCAAATTAGTTTGAAAAACACTTGTGTTTCTTAGAATGTTGTCCAACAGCTTTAAAAGAACACACAAGTCTTTTTATAGTGAACAAACGATGTTCGAATTATCCCAACAAACACCAATGCTCTTGACCATAAAAGTCTCACGTTTAATTTGTTTGATTAATTCAACACCAACGTTCATAAAGTAACGTTTAGAAATTAGAAGAATGTTGAGAACAAGAATGTTGAAGAAGCAACGTTCAACTGATTATAAAACCCAGAAAAAATAGAAGTTGTTTAGAGATAAAACGTTTAGAAACAAACTTCCTGTAAAATAGGGATTTGAAAGATGATGATATAAAAACGTTTATAAAACATTTTGAGCTCATATATATAATTTTACGATCAGTATTTCTGTTAGAATACTTACACAAATCAAGTCCTATTATAACTCCATGAAAAATAGGACTTTTAATAATTCTGGACTCTGTTCTATTAAGTTTGTCAGCTTGCTGCGTAAGAATAAAACTTTCTTACCAGATAGCTCCTCTTTTGCTAAGAATTAAGATAGTTACTAAAATATGAAAAACAAAGTTAGGGCGTGTTTGGCTCCGACTTTTTTTAAGTTCTTATGAACTTATTTTCGGGTACAAATTTCATATTTTGATAATTTTTTTTTATACAAGTATTTAATGTATGTTTGAGATTCTATAAGTTGCAAAAAAAAAAATTAATTTTTTCAAAAAAAAGTTAAAAATCTGTAACTTTATCTTAAAATAAGTTGACTTATTATAAAAAATAACTTTTCCCAAACACCCCCTTAGTCTAGTACATATAACCACTTTGCTATTCAAGTGTGATCATCAAAATTTCAGGATTTCAAATACACCAAAATATATTATGATCGAAATATAAAATATTGAGAGTAGAGATTAATCGATTATTTGTAATTGATCCAAGTCACCAAATTATTTAAAAATTTGTATAATTATTTGTTTTTAATTAAGATTCATTGAATGGTTAAAATTTTAATTAGATATTCCAATATTATGAATTTTAAACGCACTAATAGAAAACTTTTTATATTAAATTGATTTTTTACATAAATATTCTCCAATGTAACACCAATTTAAATGTTTTTGTTTTTATTGAAAAATATTCAAATTTTCATAATTACACGAAATACGAATTTTTCGTGTGAATCATCCTTCAATAATTTACTAATTAACGTTTTTACTAATTAATCAACAAATGAAATGAGAGATTTTTTTTGAAGGACATAAAATGAGAGAAAAAAAGACTATCAATAATATTTAAAAAAAAATAATAATAAGGACTATCATCAATAATAATACAAAGTTCAAGAACAAAAGAAACGAAAGAGGGTCTCACAAGAAAATTGTGTGAATCTCTCTCAGCTGTTCCTCTGTTATTTGCAGCTGCTACACCCCCAAATCCCACATAAAATATCTATACATACAACACTCATCTTAACTATACATACATACATACACGCTAGCTAATGGATTTGGATCTATGGATAACAAAGGTGAAAGAAGGGCAGCACTTATCAGAAGATGATCTTCAGCTATTGTGTGATTATGTATGTATATTCTTTACATACCCTTTTCTTGTCTTTTAGCTTTTTAGTTGTTAAGTAATTGGATCTTGTTTAATTTAATTTGTTTATTAGGTTTTTTTTATCTATAATACATGTATTTATATGTAGGTTGTGTAAATTTGTGTGGGTTTTGGAGATGGGTTTTAGTTGATTTGTTTGTCGTCTCATTCGGGTTTTTTTTTAGTTTGGTTTGAGTAGATAGATTGGTTTATTGTTTTCGATGGTCTTTGATTATGATAGAATCCTTGATTTAGAGGGTTTGGGAATAAAATTGGTGTTTATGCAAGTTTACGGATAAGCACAATGGGTTAAATCAAGTGACAGTTAGCCTGTGGGGTGTTGACCCTTTTTAGCATGATTTCAGGGTAAAAATTTGAAACACAACCTATGGTAAAGTTGGCCCATTTTAGCACCCGTGTTTAATGCGTGTTCATATATTTAAAATCCCACGTGCAATGCATTCCGTAAATGTGTGTTATACATGTTACAGTTACGACTTGCGCATTTGGGGGATTCTTCACAGTTGGAACTTGTTTTTTATGTTAATTTTTTCGCTCATGTTTTACTGTGGCAATCTTGGGCCTTAACCTAACATTTGTATGTATTGGGTATTTATTTTTGTTTCTATGAATGTCCGGGGTTGTAGCAAGGGGATTGACCTTAATCAATAGTTCTGGTGCAGAAATTCATCATTATGAGTTTCCCACATGGAGCTTAATAGATTTATGGGCTATAAATTACTGAAGAGAAAATTTCGAGCCGTTTTGTTGTGAACATGCGTCTTCTTCTATATATTGCCAGGTCAAAGATATCTTGATCGAGGAGTCAAATGTGCAGCCTGTCAATAGTCCGGTTACAGTCTGTGGTGACATTCATGGCCAGTTCCATGATCTGATGAAACTCTTCCAGACAGGAGGTCATGTACCAGACACAAATTACATTTTCATGGTATTTAAAGTTTTAAAGATAACCTTCGTCTTTCGAAATTTCTGCCTAATGCTCTGTGGTTGACTATATTTGTGTTTCTTCGCAGGGAGATTTTGTTGATCGTGGATACAACAGTCTTGAAGTTTTTACCATTCTTTTGCTTCTGAAAGCAAGGTACATGTTTAGACGCTCGCTTAATGTGTGTGGATAATTAAGCAATGATAGGTACACATGGTATGTGATTTTCGTAGTTTTTGGATTTTTGTCACGTGCATTAGTCGCAATGCCTCTACATATGGTCTTCCCATTAACATCTAGGCTCCTTTTGAATCTGTCAAGTCAAATTTTGGACAAGTGTTCCAGGATTTCCCGACAAACATTGTCTACAGACTGTTTACCTCTCAGCCTAACATATCTCTGTCCACGTTTTTTCTTTTGCAGATCTTTCCTTGCATTTTCACCCACATTTCATTCCATCCTAATGAACACAACCTTAATTGTTACTCAAACAGTCGAACTAGTAAAAAAAAAATAGTTTACTAATGATTAAAATTTTTAACATGACTGGCTGTTTGACTGCTAATTATCCAACCATATAGATTCTATCTGAAACTTTGAATATGCTTTGTTAAGAGGTTTTCGCTAATTTATTGGGATTTTCATTCTACCAGATACCCGGCAAACATTACTCTCCTACGTGGAAATCATGAAAGTAGACAATTAACTCAGGTAATTGAGACTGATATTTCAGACTTTCTGTTCTCCTTGGGTATCGTCTGTGTTTAATCTTTAATCTGATGTGGCTTTTCTCACGTGGGACAACATTAGCCTACCTGCAAGAGATCGTCTCCATGTTAAAATGGATGACAGAAATGCTAATCCATCATCACACACGCCTATACAAGTATATGATGAGGTTTAATACACAAATGCATTGGACTGATATCACTTGCTGCAGTACTGATATGGAAAAGAAATTAAAAAGTGGACAGCAATTTTTACTAGTTAAAATCTGTTACTTGCAGTTCAAGATTTATATACACACACGTATATAAACTGTAGTAGCAGGTACATAACTAGAGAATCGAGGATGTTGAGTAGCTGATCTCTGACCTTGTCAATTTTGTTACTGCATTTTCTAGGTCTATGGTTTTTATGATGAATGTCAAAGAAAGTACGGAAATGCTAATGCTTGGCGGTATTGCACAGATGTTTTTGACTATTTAACTCTATCGGCCATTATAGATGGAACAGTATGCTCCCTTCCTCTCTCCCTCACACACACAAACACAGGCTGCATTAATGCTTACCTGTTTGAATGGTAAATGACTGACATTTACCCTCCTTTGTACTCAGGTATTATGTGTTCATGGTGGACTTTCCCCCGATGTTAGAACTGTAGACCAGGTTTGTGCAATTATGCTGATTTGTTTTTTTCCTCAGAAGTTTATTATTGACGAGTT
Source organism: Saposhnikovia divaricata (assembly GCA_036435485.1). Taxonomy (NCBI): domain Eukaryota; kingdom Viridiplantae; phylum Streptophyta; class Magnoliopsida; order Apiales; family Apiaceae; genus Saposhnikovia; species Saposhnikovia divaricata. The sequence goes on from CM071598.1 coordinate 87,271,486, forward strand.
ATTATATGGCAGACAGTAGTTTGTGTACAGTGTTCACAGTCCCATATCAATTATCATGGAACAAACTATAATTGGATCATTATTCTGCAAACAATTATTCAAATTTGATGATATATTCTTGTACAGTATACTGCAAAGCATCAACCCAGTTTGCATAGCCACATGGACCTTGTCCAATTAATTGGCTTTTTTTTAGAACAGTTTTCTTTTTTCTGCAAGATTTTTGATGCCTAGTGCAAGACCCCGTATATTAAATAATACAACTTAATCTATTCATAAGCAATATTAGTGAGTTGTTATTAACATACAGGGTCTTACACCTAGTGTAATTAAAACTTTTATAATCCCCTCTTTAGTACTGCCACCTGCCCTCTTGGCTGAAAATATGAGATGTAAGAAATCTAATTACTTTCATTGTATTTCACTTGGCAGATTAGAGTCATTGATAGAAATTGTGAAATCCCTCATGAAGGACCTTTCTGTGACCTCATGTGGAGTGACCCTGAAGATATTGAAACATGGGCAGTCAGCCCTCGTGGTGCTGGGTGGCTATTTGGTTCCAGGGTTACTTCAGAGGTATGTTTAAGCAATTATTATATCTTGGTGCACCTTCACTATGGAATTTAAACTCACCCTTTTCATTTTGTTACTCCAGTACAATCACATTAACAAACTTGATCTAGTTTGTCGTGCCCATCAACTTGTGCAAGAAGGTCTAAAGTACATGTTTCAAGATAAAGGACTTGTAACTGTGAGTTGCTAATTCCATGTTACTGATACAGTAATATTAATTCTGTGCTTATGGATTCTAATATTTATAGTTCTGTTACATGTCTTCTTGGCTGATGCAGGTATGGTCTGCGCCAAATTATTGTTACCGATGTGGAAATGTAGCTTCAATATTGAGTTTCAACGAGAATATGGTACTAAATTATTCACACTATAGTATTTATAAAACATTTGTAGTCTGGCTGTGGAGATTTTCTTTATTACTGATCTGATTTTATATGCTGGTGAGTTAAATAGTTTATGATTTTTATTATTGATGAGGGGTGAGGGGACATCAATATTTGTGTAGGTGCATCTTTCAAAGGTTTTAATTTTTTATTTAAGTAACTGCAAAATTGGGATTTGGGAGGGGGAAGAGCCAGGGAGGTAATGTATCACAACTTCAGAATGAAATTGTAGCTATTACTCCTACACACGTGTGAGGGAACTTCCTTCAGTCCACCACAGAATTCCTGCCTGGTGTAGTAGGATGAAGATCAGGAATCCTTTGCCTTTGGAGCTTAGGGTGCCACCACCTATAGTAGCTGCCATGCTTTGGTCAAGGTGAACAAACCCATCTTACCATTACCAATTTCGGAGTGCCTATCATCTTTTAGATTAAATAGTTTAGGATAGATCACGAAATCATGCACGAGGGGCTTGGAATTGTGTTTGGGGGACAAATAGAATGATGAGGCCATCTATTATTCCAAAAAAGCCTTCCAGTTATTAAAGTTGGTGTGATGAATAAGCCTCCATATTATGGATGAGCAGTTTAACTAGTGTGGGACAGTGTGAACTGAAGTATACGTATGATGGCTGTTCAACATTTTTGTTGTATTTGTTATCATCTTAATTTATTTGTAAAAATTTATATATGTTTCTTAATAATGAGCTCTTCTCATTTCCTCCGGGAATGTTATATTAATCAGGAGAGAGAGGTGAAATTCTTTACAGAAACAGAGGAAAACAATCAGATGCGAGGTCCCAGGATGGGAGTACCTTATTTCTTATAAGTGGAATCTCTCTTCCCTTGTCGATTGTGTGATACTATTTCAGCATTGGACTATTGCTGCTTCAGCTGGGGGAAGAGGAAGGAAGAAACTATTTGACCAGCCTAACCAGGAATATGTGGAATTTATCTTTTGAAGCTGGCCTGCTTTTGGATAGTTTGTGTAACAAAAAACGATATAGTTGTTGAATATTCTTTTTTGATCCTTACATAATTATTAATTATATTATAATTCCATTTTGGATCAAAGTACTATTTAGAAGAATACTTGCCACATGGTCTCCCTCCATCCCGCCCCCCTATCGCCCCCACTCACTCGTCCCTATCCCTCTCACGCTCACACGAACAAAGCGGTGTTTTTGACAAAGTTGGTATTATAACATTATTTAATGTTTTGGCTTCATGGTAATATGGCCTTTGCTCCATACAGAACACTCTTATATAACAAACAAAAAACACCTTAGATCCTTTGGTCCCGTCAGGGGTACCCAATATAAAAAGTTGTTATTTTTTTTACCCTCTATCAAGTCTGCAAAAAAAAAAAAAATACTGTTCATCGTTGACGTCACTGATGATGTCATCAATGAACAGTAAATTTTCAATTTTTTTTTTTTGCTGGTTTGCTAGAGAGTAAAAAAATAACAACTCTTTGTATTGGGTGCTATGACAGAACTCTTAAATTATATTAGATATGAGGTGTTCTTTATTGTTTGTTATATAAGGTGTTTGTTATGGAGTGCAACTCATGGTAATATATATACATGTATATGGTAGAGCATATCTAATGCGTCCTCTTATAATTGCTGATGGTGGACTTTTATGAAGTTTACACTGTTGTATAATTAGACCTTCGTTATCTATCGTAACGGTCCAGTCATTGAAGAAGAAGAATAGTAGAATATAAAATTCAGCTCCAGCTATGGAATATGACTACTATGACTTTAACAAGTGGAGTAGTGATATGGGCTAAAAGTAAGCCTTAAGGACACCTTTAATATGGTATTAATTATGTCCGAAATAGTCCAAACGTGGGGCCCACCTGTTGGGCCCAAACCCTATTTATAATATTAATTTCGTAATTAATATTAAGGGTAATAAACAGCTCAGCAAATAAGAGTTGGATAAGGATAATATCTCCTTCAGACTTATCCTATAAAGCATCCAATTCTATATGGAAACTGATTCCTATAAGGAATAGATCTAGAACTTTCCTCAAGGAGGTGACTTATCTATTAAGTCTCCAACTCCTACCTTAATTCTAAGGCTTCTCAGCCTATATAAAGGGTCAGACCCCTCACCTCAGAACTACGTTTTTTGGCTTGATCTTTGATATTCATCAAAGTACGTAGGCATCTTGTGAAGGCAGAATCAGCCACGAGCACAAGAGCAGCCATTAAAGCACGAAGCTCACACACCCTTACATTAAATACATACACCCTAGCCGCAATACTAGTAGCCTAGTTTTTATTCCACAACATTTGGCGCCGTCTGTGGGAAGACAACATCAACCATGGTTCAAACACGAAGGACAACGTCAACCGAGGCCGTTCCCCTTAACTCTGCTCAACCAGCCACTTTAGATTCGCTCATCGTCACTGAGGAAGGACAAATACTCCCATCAACAGGGACGGTCGTTCAACCTCTGCCCACTCAACCCCCAGGGACGACTCCCCATGTAGAGGGGACTCACTCAATGATCGTCCATCAAGGCCAAGAAACCAACCCTCTCCAGATGGTGGTTTCTCCTCTTGGTAACGTTGATCGCACGGGGGTACAGATCCACACTACGGATCTCCCTTTGAACACCAACCCTATGTATGGACTGCCTAACTATCCCCCTCGACGAAGGGAACCTGGACCGAGCGGACACGCCTTACAGATCCGGGATCGAGAATATGATGACTACTCGGGTCCCTATACTGATGATTCATCATCATCTGAGGATGATGATCGAGATGAAGCCCCGAGGAGGCGACGAGCTAGCAAGGAACCCCTAAGAAGAACACGGAGAATCCATGATGGGCCTCCACAAACGATTGAGGAGAGGATTAAGGCTCATGAGGCTGAGATCCAAAGGTTGAAGGATGATATAGCAAGGGAACAGGCAAGACAAAGTCTGATTCGACCCCCTCCAATCTCAGAAAGGATTCCTGTTATAGATTTGGAGAGGTCTTCAAGAAGACAAAAGAGGGCTGATGTCCGAACAAGAGAAGCTATGAGGGTGGAAACCCCCAGGAGTAACCCCAAAGATCTGATGCCACTTGGGGACACTGACGATCCCACACCTCCGTTTACGGAGGAGGTGATGAATGCCCACATCTCAAGGAAGTTTAAGATGCCAACCATTAAGGCCTATGATGGAACGGGCGATCCCGCAAATCATGTCAGAACTTTCTCGAACGCACTGCTGCTGCAGCCTGCTAGTGATGCCTTAAAGTGTAGGGCGTTCCCTCAAACTCTGTCAGGAATGGCTCAAAGATGGTATAGCCGTCTACCTGCAAATTCGATTGGCTCTTTTAAGGAGTTAAGCGCTGCTTTCATCAGCCAGTTCATCAGTGGGAGAATTCATGAGAAAAGTTCTGCATCCCTTATGTATGTGGTGCAAGGGAAGAATGAGAACTTAAGGGATTATCTCAAGCGATTCACCAAGGAGACGCTGAATATCACCGATTTGGAAAATAAGGTGGCCATGGTAGCCCTGGAACACGGAACCACTGACCTTTTCTTCAAAAGGTCTTTGGCAAAACATCCTCCTGAGAACATGGCCGAACTCCAAAGAAGAGCCGATAAATATATCAAGGCCGAGGACAGCATTAAGAAGGAAACCACAGTAGGTAATGGCAAGGGCTCTAATGATTCGAAGAAAAGAAAATCAGAACAAGAGTACGACGCTAGGGACAAGTATCCCCGGACTGGCAAGGACTCTGATTCATCACCTAAGAAGGGTTTTGGGTCAAGGTTTTCTGATTACGCAAGGTTGAACGCTCCTAGGAGCCAAATTTTATTGGACATTGAGAAGGATAAGGACTTCCGCTGGCCTAAACCGCTCAGGGGTGATCCCGAAAAGAGAAACAAAGATCTGTATTGTAGATTCCATAAGGATGTGGGGCATGACACAGATGACTGCAGACAGTTGAAGGATGAAATTGAGTTTTTAATCCGGAAGGGAAAGTTAAACAAGTTCACTAAAGGTGAAGACCGTGGAACCCAGAAGAGGGATTATGAAAGAAGAGACAATGATAGGAGGGATAACGATCGCAATCGTAACCCGCAGCCTCGAGGGCCAGTAATTAATATGATTTGGGGAGGACCAACAGCGGCCGGCACTACCCGAAACTCTCGAAAGGCTTATGCCAGGGAAGTGATGCACATCACAGGAGAAGCCCCGAAGCGTGCTAAGACTGAGGCAGTGATTGGTTTTGATGATTCAGATCTTGAAGGGGTGAAATTCCCCCATGATGACCCGTTGGTCATAACTCCAGTAATTGGAAACTCGGAAGTGAAGCGAGTCCTGATAGACAATGGAGCTTCCGTCGATATCTTGTTTCATGATGCTTTTATGAGGATGGGGTATACTGACTCTCAACTAACCCCGACTAACATGCCAATCTACGGATTTAATGGAGTTGAGTCCAAGGTTGAAGGGACCATTCATCTGCCTATGACAATAGGGCAAGAACCTAAGGAGGCCACCCAGATGCTAAACTTTCTAGTAATTAAGGCTGCCTCGACGTACAATGCAATCTTAGGGAGGACCGGACTTCATGCATTCAAGGCTGTTGCCTCTACTTATCACATGAAGGTCAAATTTCCAACCAGGAATGGTGTTGGGGAACAAAAAGGAGATCAGAAAATGGCCAGGAGTTGCTATGTGGCTGCTTTGAGAGCTGACGGAACCGGGGGGCAGGTACTCCCGATTGAAGACATGGATGTCCGTGATGATGAACACCGGGGAAAGCCAGCGGAGGACTTAATACCTATCCCTCTGGAGCTAGGCGACCCTGAGAAGGTTACTTATATTGGAGCCTCTTTGAAAGAACCCCTGAAGGGCAAATTAATAGAGTTCTTACAAAGGAATAGTGACGTTTTTGCTTGGACAGCAGCTGACATGCCAGGAATTGATCCTCAACTTATAACTCATAGATTGAATGTTGACCCTAATCGGAAGATAGTACAGCAGAAAAAGAGAAATTTTGCTCCGGAAAGGCAAGAGGCCATTAAGCAAGAAGTGGATAAGCTCTTGGAGGCTGGTTTTATTGAGGAAATTCAGTTTCCCGAATGGTTAGCAAACCCAGTGATGGTCAAGAAAGCGAATGGGAAGTGGAGGATGTGTATAGACTTCACTGACCTGAATGATGCATGCCCAAAGGATTGTTTCCCTCTGCCAAGGATAGATATGTTGATAGATGCCACAGCTGGACATGAGATGCTGAGCTTCATGGATGGGTTCAGCGGCTATAATCAGATTAAGATGCACAAGGATGACATCCCTAAGGTATCTTTCATAACCGACTTTGGTGTTTTCTGCTATCTTGTTATGGCGTTTGGCTTAAAGAATGCGGGAGCTACTTACCAACGATTGGTGAATAAGATATTTGCCCATCTGATTGGAAAAACCATGGAGGTTTATGTCGATGATATGCTGGTTAAAAGCTTGGTCAAGACAGATCATATCAAGCACCTCAGAGAGGCATTTGAAGTGCTGAGGCACCACAAGATGATGTTGAATCCAGCCAAGTGTGCCTTTGGCGTTGGATCAGGCAAATTTTTGGGTCTGATGGTTTCTAAAAGAGGCATAGAGGCCAACCCCGACAAGATCAAGGCAATCTTAGACATGGAACCACCGCGCTCTATAAGAGATGTGCAGAAGTTGACGGGCCGGGTAGCGGCTTTAGGAAGATTCATCTCCAAGTCTGGTGACAAGTGCTTGCCTTTCTTTCAAGCACTGAAGAAAGTGAAAAATTTTGAGTGGACTCCTGAGAGCCAAGAGGCCTTCGAGCAATTGAAGAAATACATGGTTGAAGCCCCATTATTGACCAAACCAAGTCCTGGAGAGACTCTTTATCTATACCTGGCGGTATCTGAGCAAGCCCTGAGTGCTGTCCTTATTCGGGAAGAGGAGAAAGTCCAGAAACCTATCTACTATGTAAGCAAAGTGTTGCATGGGGCTGAGTTGAATTACTCACCCATAGAAAAGTTTGCTTTGGCTTTAGTAACTGCCTCAAGGAAATTGCGACCTTACTTTCAGGCACACAAGATTCAAGTTCTGACGAACCAACAGTTGAGGAACATATTGCATAGCCCTAAGGCCAGTGGAAGGCTAATTAAATGGGCGATTGAGTTAGGAGAATTCGATATCACATACAAGCCTCGGACAGCCATCAAGGCTCAGGCATTGGCTGACTTCGTGGTTGAATGTACTATTAACAACTAAGAAGTCGGGGGGCAAGAGATAATGACTACCCCTGGGCAAGAGAAAAAAGAAGAGGAACTTACACCTGATCTAAAGGAATATTGGGTGCTCTATTTTGATGGAGCATCAAAAACAAATTCTAGTGGTGCAGGTTTGGTTTTGCAAAGTCCTGATGGGTTCACAGTTGAGTATGCTTTAAAGCTGGATTTTCCTACTACTAACAATGAGGCAGAGTATGAGGCATTAATAGCTGGTTTGGGTTTAGCTAGAATCATGCGGGTCAAAAACCTTAAAGTTTGTGGAGATTCACGACTTGTGATATCCCAAGTAAACGGTGAATTCGAAGCTAAGGATGAGACTATGGCGAAATACCTGAGAGTGGTGAAGGCTGTTATGTCTCAGTTTGAGGAATGTCATGTTGAGCACATCCCGAGAGAAGAAAACGTTAAGGCCGATGCCCTGTCTAAGTTTGCTTCTTCTGAAATAGAAAATTATGCTGGGAGTGTCTACTTTCAGGTCCTGAAGGCCCCAACCATTAATGCAAAGTTAATGGCACCGATTGATATAGGAGGCTCTTGGATAGATCCTATCAAGGCACACCTGGAGACCGGTTGGCTCCCAGACAATGCCATGGAGGCACGAAAACTCTCAGTAAGAGCATTGAGATATACTTTGATTGAGGGTATTCTGTACAAAAGGTCGTTTGTCATCCCATACTTGAAGTGTCTAAGGCCTTTAGAGGCAAGGGAAGCATTAGAGGAAGTTCATGAAGGGATCTGTGGGCAACATTTGGGGGGCAGAGCCCTAGCTCACAAGATAATTCGTTTAGGGTTTTATTGGCCGGAGATGTTGGCTGATGCACAAAACTATGTCAAGAGATGTGAGAGATGCCAGAAGCATGCCCCAATTGTGAGGCAACCGCCTGAGATGTTGACCTCTATCAACTCTCCCATTCCATTTGCAATGTGGGGAATGGACATACTTGGACCCTTTCCCATGGCTTCAGCACAGAGGAAATTCCTGATAGTGGCTATTGATTACTTCACTAAGTGGATTGAGGCTAAACCCCTGGCCAAGATAACCACCAAGCAAGTTTCCCAGTTCTTCTGGGAGAACATCATTTGCAGGTACGGAATCCCACGAATCCTTGTGACAGACAATGGGACACAGTTCAATAATGAGGAGTTTAAGAAGTATTGTGAAGAGAATGCGATTGAGCTCCGCTTTACCTCAGTGGCACATCCACAAGCCAATGGGCAAGCTGAGGTAGCTAATCGAATTATCCTTGATGGACTGAAGAAGAGGGTCGAGCGCTCTAGGAACACTTGGGTAGATGAACTGCTGCCCATACTCTGGGCGTATCGTACCACTTGTAAGGTAACAACTGGAGCAACCCCATTTTTGCTGGCTTATGGAGCCGAGGCTGTTGTGCCCTTGGAGATCATGCAGGCATCACCTCGAATCGAGGCATATGAGCCAGAAACTAATGAAGAAGGGATGAGACTGGCCCTGGATTTAATTGACGAGGTTAGAGATGAAGCTAATGCTAGGAATGCTGAGTATCAGAAGAGAGCCTCTTTTCATTACAACCAGAGAGTTAAAGAAAGATTTTTTCGACAAGGCGACATGGTCCTAAGGAAGATTGAAGCCTCAGGAGTTGGCCAAAAAGGAAAGTTAGCACCAAATTGGGAAGGACCGTATCTGGTCAGGAAGGTGTTAGGACGAGGATCTTACAAGTTAGAAACCTTGGATGGGGTTGAGGTGCCCCGGACTTGGCATGCTGTGAACCTCAAAGTTTATTATGTTTGAGGTCTTTTGATAAAGGCTTGAACTTGTATCTATTTATTAGGAATAAGGTTCGAATGAAACCATTATAGAGCATGTTGCTCCCAGTAGTTGATAGAGTATCTATGTAAGGGTTGAACCCATTTTATTAATGTCCTTTGACAGCATAATGGAATTTATTCTGTTTTCTCTATTGGTTATCCTTCCTTGCTAAAATAAATGAAAGACGAATGTTGGACCGACTTATAAGTTTAAGTACCAGCCAAGAGGCCAAGTGCTCAAAAAATTCTAAAGTATTAACAAACTATGAGCAAAGGCAAGAAAAATGAGCGGAAATAAACTGCATAAATAGTTAAGTTAGAAATTACAAAGGCCCGAAGGCTATTAAGTCAAATGATTGAAATCCAGAGTTCAGAAAGGCAAATGATAAATAAATAAAGCCTAAGGGGCCTTAGGGGCCTCCTTAGCAGGAGAAGCATCCTCAGAGCTAGTCTCAGTAGTAGACCCCTCATCGGCAGAGATAACAGCACCAGGCTGGGCTAGAGTAGGCTCGGGATCCAAAGCTGAAGTAGTGGCAGTAGCATGCTCCTTAACCAAAGCGTCATCCTCCCCAAACAGCTCTTCACTGGAACCAGGCCCCTGTGTCAAGGCATTGGGAAGGTGAGGGCTAGGAAAAGCAGAAGGCAAGAATAACCCTGGATGCTGCCTCAGAACTGCTTCAAGGGCTTTGGTCCACCCATCAGAAAACTGACTAGGAAAGAGCATCTCATCATGCTGATCCATGAGAGTCTTGTACTCATCCGAATCCAGATATTCATCAATATGCTTCTCCTTGTCATCTCTCAGGGCGACCAGCTCCGCATGCATCCCTACCATCTCTTCATCTTTCTTCTTTATTTGCTCTTCCAGACGGTTAATATGGAGAGTCTTCTTCTGAGACTCAGACTCAAAAGCTTTAGACTTCTCTTTCCAAGCTTTGGCTTTGTGAACCAAGCTTTGGAAATGGACGTTAGCCTGCATGAAAGGTTAGCATTGAAATCAAGTAATGAACTTAAAAGCCGTTAAGGTATTGAAAGATAAAAGTTTGAGACTTACCACAGCGAGAGCCTGAGCACCGAGTGCCTCTGATTCCCCAATACCTCCACCAAGGACCATGTCCTTATAATCAGGGGTGGTGATCGAGTTTAAAGACCAATCCATGGAGTGCTTCGTAGAGCCCACCACAGAATCCTGCTTCCTAAAGCCCCAAGGAGGCCTGAAAACCGTCGACTGGACATTAACCTGGGAGCTCCCCTCCAGTCCAGCTATGTCACCATATCTCAACTCTCCTTTATGGACCTTATGGGGGCGCAGGAAAGGAGGCTCCGTGTTTTTCCCTCGAGGGTCAGCAACCCTCTTAGCCCGAGCCATCCTGGCTGTCTCTTCATCAGGAGAGGGTGCAGCCTCCACAATCAATCTCGCAACTGCAAGAACGACCAAAAAGAGAGTTGGAATAAATTCAGTAATAAAAAGTAAATGGCAAAGACCAGTAAGAAAATTACCCCGCTCAGAAACTCTGGAAAGGCCTACTCCCCTTAGAGATTCCTCATTTAAAAGACTTAGGCAGGTAATAGAACTACCGTCTGCCTCGGTCAAAGTATTATAAGCGGCCTGTTCCTCGGTACTAAGGACGATTCCCTTAGCACTTCCATCTGAGACTCTCGAGAATGTCTGCCTAAAGAGAGTGCCCCAATCACCTCCATCCCATTCTAAGTATGCGAACTCATTTTTCCAGCCCGCATTATTATCAGGAATTGACTTGCCATTAAAAATTGGGGGAACTCTAGGACGGAGCTTAACATATACCCAGCCAGGGTTCGTGGCAGGGCTATTGTAAAATTGAAAAAGTTTGCGAAAAAGCGCAACTGATAAAGGGAGTTGTTGTCGAAGACACAAAACCATAAAACATAATATAATTCTCCACGCGTTTGGCGGGAGTTGACATGGACTAATTTGAACATCAGCTAAGAGTCTAGGAATGAATTCATGAAATGGAAAACGAAGGCCGGCAACTAAACTCTCCCTATAAACACACAAGGAATTAGGTTTCCAGTGACAAGGTCTGTCACCTGGCTCGGCTGGAACAAGTTTATAAGGTGATTTAATTTTGAAAAGCTTGTTATATCTAGTGATTTCATCAACATCATGGTAAGAGCTACAGCAGTCATATGCATCTAATTCTGACAAAGAGGGATAATCATCTCCACGTTGATTTAACATATCTACTAGAGATGTGTAAGAAGAGCGAATGGTGATTGTACCTTTGGAGGAGGCAGAATTCATCTTTGCAATGCGAGACTTAGCTTTGTCTTCCATTGGTGCTCTTGAAGAAAGGTTCGAAGCTCTTGTAAAACCCAGAAAGTTTGAAGATTTGAAGAAAATCTTCAAAGAAAACCCAGAAACTATGAAGGAATGAAGGTATCTTCAAGAAATAAACCCAGAAACCACCGTGAAGGGAAGGAGCTCGAAGAAAACTTTCGCCGGAAATCGCCTTGAAATAGAGATAACTACAGAGAGAATTTCTAGTGAAGTGTTTGAGTAGAAGTAAGAATGAGAAAATGAACTCTTCACTCTCACTCTTATATACAACCTTTTAGCCGGTTAAAATTCCTCTAAACGGTCAAAAAACCTACAGTAACAGGTCAGAAAAGCCCATGAAATCGGCCCAAATTAAGGCCCAATTCCAGGACATTCTTAGGAAAATATCTTTGAAAAATATCTTAGATATTTTGAAGAAAATTATAGGTATTTTTTAAAAAATATCATAGACAATAAATCCTGGATTCGGATTCAAATAGCCCGGACGGGCCCAATAACAACTATGAGGATAAGCCCATTTTGAAAAGAAAAGTACCAGGCCCCCTAAGAATAGGCCCAAAGCCAAAGTGGCCCTTATTTCGACCAGAATCCTGGTCGAAAAACCCTTCGACCAAAGCGTTGGAAACGCCCTTATTTCGACCAGAATCCTGGTCGAAAAACCCTTCGACCAAAGCGTTGGAAACGCCCTTATTTCGACCAGAATCCTGGTCGAAACGACCAAGAATCCTGGTCGAAAAACCCTTCGACCAAAGCGTTGGAAACGCCCTTATTTCGACCAGAATCCTGGTCGAAACGACCAGGAATCCTGGTCGAAAAACCTTTCGACCAAAACCATTCTGAGGCCCTTATTTCGACCAGAATCCTGGTCGAAACGACCAGGAATCCTGGTCGAAAAACCCTTCGACCAGAGCAAAATTGGACCCTTATTTCGACCAGAATCCTGGTCGAAACGACCAGGAATCCTGGTCGAAAATCTCTTCGACCAGGAAGAAAAAGAAGGCCTTATTTCGACCAGAATCCTGGTCGAATTCCTGGTCGAATTCCTGGTCGAATTTCTGATCGAAAATACTCAGTCCTGGTCGAAATTTGCTATAAAAATTGATTTTCTGACAGCCAATCTTCACAGACATGGAATTTTGATACCTGTAGGTACCATAATAGGATAAAAATGGAAATACGAGGAATTTCATAGATAATTCCTTGAAGAAAAAGACTCTGTAACTGAAGTTATGGAAATTGCTTAGCCTCGAATAAGGCATATCGTCGTAAACGTGTCGGTCGCTCCACACTTTGCATCAAGACGACATTCGTGAAACACTAGTGTACAAAGCCCTGACCCAAGTCTCACGAAAGACAGATAAAACTTCAAGGAAAACCTGATCAGTTTTCCTAGAAGTTGGGGGGCAAATGATATGGGCTAAAAGTAAGCCTTAAGGACACCTTTAATATGGTATTAATTATGCCCGAAATAGTCCAAACGTGGGGCCCACCTGTTGGGCCCAAACCCTATTTATAATATTAATTTCGTAATTAATATTAAGGGTAATAAACAGCTCAGCAAATAAGAGTTGGATAAGGATAATATCTCCTTCAGACTTATCCTATAAAGCATCCAATTCTATATGGAAACTGATTCCTATAAGGAATAGATCTAGAACTTTCCTCAAGGAGGTGACTTATCTATTAAGTCTCCAACTCCTACCTTAATTCTAAGGCTTCTCAGCCTATATAAAGGGTCAGACCCCTCACCTCAGAACTACGTTTTTTGGCTTGATCTTTGATATTCATCAAAGTACGTAGGCATCTTGTGAAGGCAGAATCAGCCACGAGCACAAGAGCAGCCATTAAAGCACGAAGCTCACACACCCTTACATTAAATACATACACCCTAGCCGCAATACTAGTAGCCTAGTTTTTATTCCACAACAAGTAGCTTAAGGGAGCTTGGTGTCTTTGTAAATTTAGAAGGCGCATGACTCATCACATATATGTTCCACTTCTGAAAAATGAGAAAAAGGGCCCTAGCCTGGTAATAGAACAGCCTCTCTATCAAACAGGGAACAGTTTGAAAGGTCAGGGGTTTGAATTGTAGATTAAAAGATGTGTGCTCGAATGTGAATCTATTTTGAAAAGAAAGTGATGTACATGTATATATATATATATATATATATATATATATATATATATATATATATATATATATATATATATGGTCTTGTTCTAATAGAAACTAACTTAGAATAGAAACTAGAAACTAAACCTAAATTAAATATTTCAAGCTAATCTAATGATCAAATTAGGGGTACTCCAATACAAAAAACGTTTAAAATTATTGTCTCTATTCAACAAAAATATAAAAAATTAAAAAAAGTACTGTTCACGTGATGACGTGGCACGTGAACAGTAACTTTTTTTTAAAATTTTTTTTATACTTTTGTTAAATAGAGCCAAGAATTTTAAACGTTTTTTGTGAAGGTGCCCCTAGCGGGGCCATTAAAATAAATGAAATACAATTTATTTAGTGTAGGTTTCTAGTTTCTATTATAAGGTTGGTTTTTATTTGAACGATAGCCTATATATATATACACAACAGTAACATATCACAACAGAGTTGTTTGGCTATCTACTTTGTTTGGCTGCAGTCCATTTCAAAAGAAAAGAAAAAATAAATAAATCTTTCACATTTATGAATGAATCTTAGTAAACTTAAGCATTTAGCTTGTTAAATCACAACTAATCACTTTTATTTAGGATGAACGTTATATAATTACCGTGCACCAAATGAATTAGGTAGAACAGAACATTCTGAAGTCCAGCTACATCAACAAAATAAAGGTTTACTGGTTTACTGAGCCATATATGCTAGTAATTTCTTTCCATTGAGAATATGCTATTACACAGCACTAATCACCAGTTAAAGCTCGTGGTCTATGCTCTATGGTCAACAGAGACATTCCTGTTTGCGAAACGGCTCTCACAAAAGCCATATTTGCACTCAAAGTTGGAGCATGCCATGAATCTCCGGTTCCAAAAACAACCTTGTTCTTCAGGGCTAACTTTCTTGTGGTCGCTAAGCTCATCATGCGTGTCGAAGGACTATCAGGCACAACTCTGCAACAAGTATTAACTCATTATTCGTAATATCAAGAACGGCAATAGTCAATTCAATACTTTGCATGATAGCATAACCTCAAATGCAAATCAATTACTCTTTTACAAAAAAGAAAAAAGGAAGAAGAAATGTTGTATACATTCTTCGTGGAACATATTTCCTACACACGTTAGTTACGTCCGTTTCCTCAAAAAATATTATGACTAGTTCATTGGTATATAGAATTATAAAAATTAATGATTAAAAACACTACAATAAAATCATTGGAAAAATATTTGTTTATATAATATAAAAATTGATAACATATTTTATATCACTTCATCACTGAAAAATGAGAGCCCGCCATAAAGATAACTTTAAATACATTATGAAAAAATATTTAAATTATTAATCTATGAAACCAGCAACAATATGAAATAAAAAAATATTGTATCATTAGTAAATTAATGACAGTTATCATTAGTAAATACTCAATATTAGATTCTAATTATCCAAAAATTATTAGATTAAATTAATTAATCGATTTACTGTCTTTATTTAAGATTCAAATATAATATATTAATATATAATGGGAGTTGGTTACTACTACAATTTATTTAAGTTAGTAACGAACACTCCCATTGGCAAATAGATTTGGACTCTTGTTAGCATAGAGAATCATCTCTCCCTCTCTCCCGCTCCCTCCTTCCCTCCCTTCCTCTATCTACAATATCCTGCTCCCTCCCCTTTCTCCCTCTCTCTATAATATGAAAATAACTAAAACAAATATGTAGCTAATAGCATATGATACTAAATTATTTACGCTAGAGTAGAAAATTTTCTCAGCTTGTAAATCATATATCCAAAAGATACAACATTTTCTCTAAACATAACTGATCCTGGAAAACTATTCCAGAAAATGAAGCAACTTGGTTTAGTTATATCTCAACAAGACCTCTCTAGTTATAGGTGCTCTGTAAATTGTCGCAAAATCCTAATGATTTACCTGACATCTAATCAGCACATCAGCAGTATCAGTTATTTTTCTACTGAAAAGGATAAAAATGGTTTACATATCCCTAGATTATAGCAGAAAGATAGTTTATTTTTTAAGTGTTCTACAAAATATCATAATTTACAAATTGGATCCATGACATTAGCTAAAGATACAGTAGTCGTGGCGTAATAGTGCTCAATGTGACTAAAATAAATAAGGGCACATTAGGAACAACATACAACTTTATAGTCTATCTAAAAATGTCTTTTTAATGTTAATACAGATCCGAAGGCAAATGCAGTTGTATCTTTGGAATGTATGTACTAGTAGATAACCACATAATTGACTTACGCGAATTGATCAAACTTTGAAGCACTTTAAGATCAAGTGTAGAGGTATTCTATCATTGTAATGACTCAAACATGTGAAGAACATTCATATGATATAATTACCGATGATAAGTTTAAGAAATAACTAAACAAAGAAGCATCTGAACTCACATGAGATGCTTTAGTAGGTGCTTCGCCCTTGACTTTTCATTAGGACCACCACACATTGACACTAGCTCGTTAAACTCTGAACATACAGTTTTACATATAATGCCTCCTTTTCCGGATATCAACCCACCTAATTCCATGTGAATTGGATTCTGAACTTCAGACATGACCTAGAAATAGATTACAGACCATAGAAGATTTCAAAGCTTCAGGACACTAGCCAACATTTTCACGAATTAAGAAAAAAAATTATAATAACTTTGAAAAACAATTCAAGATCTACCACTATTAATATAGGATCAGATGCAGGATGTTTAATATAAGAATCTTTTAGGACATTTGCACTACGCATCTGTGAGGATCACCTTTTCAGATCTTGTATATCTTTCCAAGGTATATAAGGGATTGCAACAAATTTAAACTACATTCAGTGCTTTGCTGAGTAGGATGTGATGAAATAGTCTACCACTAATGGCGCGTTATAACAAAAAAAGTGTTTTATGGATGCACCTTGTGTCTTATGACATCAAAGAGGAAGAAGTGCACAAAAAGGAAGGAAAGATTAAAAAAGCTAGGATGTAGTCTGATTTCTAAATGTTGAATTCATTGATATTCTGATTTGGACTAAAGCTGTAGAGTTAGTCGTCCATGAGACATTATATTATTAAATATCTTAATGGAATGCAAAAGTGGTAGGTAGCATAGGACGTGGAACATACACTTGAAACTACACAAAATGCACATTATAATCGTAGATGAAACTTGAAAGCATAAAACTGAAAACAATGGCAAAAGAATTCACCTGAGCAATCACAAAATCATAATTGCCCTTAAATCGACTCCTCAACTCATTCTCAGGAGTAGCCAGAAGCTTCTCTATACTACCGTTGCTGATTCCAGATACAATTGCAATTAAAGCTGTGGTATCAAAATTAAGGATACCAGATGTGCTTAATGAGTTGTCAAGTAAAGCAGGCCCTGGATTCTTAGCATTTATAAAGGATAAATCCATCAGAGAAACAAAAGAATGAAATGACTCGAAGTTTCTAAACATTTCTTGTCCAAAAGCCGAGATTTCTGGTCTGGCAGCACCACAGAGAGTTGCCTTTGAACATAAGGAACTGGAATTTCCAAGATGTTCAACTTTTATCTCAAGTACAGATGCTTGTTCATATGATCTCGCAAGTATATCTACCCACTCTCCCTCTAGGTCCTCGGAGAAGCCAAAATCAAAAGAAGAAAAATCCATTTTACAATCAATGGCTGCAAATTCACTACGAAGACCTTGACTCACATCGTCCTCAACTCCCTTAGAGAAGAAAAGAATAATTGAAGAGGGTCTTAGTGACACAGATGACCTTGCTGCATCAAGAACATGTTGAATCCTCATCTTTAAGCCTTTGTTCCGACAAGATGCATTTCCATGCCAATAAATGTACTTGGGGTTCCTATCGGATACTAAAAACCAAACAGGGTCTGCATTGAGATTGCATACAATATCAACATAGGCCCCTTTGGAATTATCACTCAATTTATCCCTATCACCACCTAAAGATGAGTGTGGAATGGGTTTGCAAACCCGCGAAACTCCAGTTATACATGGATGCTTTAGAATATGAACTATTGCCTCCAGATGACCAATATTAACACTGCCAGCCCCAAATAAAATAAAAATATAAAGTGGCAGCAAAATGGAACTAATTACTAAAGTAACAATGCAATTGAAGTTGTAAAAAGATGACTTCCCTTGTCCAGTAAAAATAAAAATATAACACAAGCTGGAACATTACGTAACAATATACTAATTAGATTGAAGAAAGTAGTAGGTACCTAAGAGGTGAAGTGGGATGATTGTACTTGTGGCGAGAAAGAAAAGAGAGCTCAGAACGAATTAATCTTAAAAGGGTTTGCTTACAACTTGTATTTAATACTTTTAAACTCTTCTCTACACTCTTCTCTACACTCCTGCATCTTCTCTTTGCTTCTTCCATTTTTGCCTCCATCATCTTGCTACCCTTTCCTTACAACTTGTATAGCCCAATTCTTAATCGGGTCGGGTCCATATGATAACACAACACTTAGAAGATCCGGATCTTCTTTGTTCAAATTGGAATCACCCAATTCATTATTCCTTTTTCTTATCATGTAGACATGTTTACGTATATATATTATCTGTACTATTATTATTTGATTATCGGTTTGGTACTCTTTTTTGGTCATTTTTTTGTCATACAACACACACCAAAATACGACTATTAGAGGGGTGTATTCATTTGAGAATTTGGTGGATTGTTAATAATCCATAAATTTTAGTGGAATGTGTAAATCCATGGATTCTTTAAAATCTCTACACAGATTATTTTAATTCCCTACAGATTTTGATGGATTGATTTTGATGGATTTTTGTAGAATTACAAAATCCCACAGATTCTACGAGATTGATTTCTTTCATTTTTTTATTTTATAATATCTATATATCAATTAAAGATAACTATATATAAAAGAAATATTACCTTGAGGAACTTCTAGTCCATTTCTCCTTGATAATGCATCATTTAACAATTTCTCCTTGATAAAAGATGTATGTAGGGTTAAATACTTGCATAACGTATTTTACATATCTTTTACTTTATTTTTTTTGATTGTTTTTTATTACAAATGTTATACATTTTGAAATCCATCAAAATATTGCCTAGTAACTACAAATTTGATGTTGATAATTTTACATATAAAATCTCCCACAAATATTTCAAAATCCATGACTTTAGCAAATCAGTGGAAAGTTGAATACCTTAAGATTTTGATTGATTGTTTAAAATCTGGATTCAATACCTACAGATTTTAGAAGATTTTTTAAAATCCCAATTGAATACCCACAGATTTAGAAAGATTATTGAAAATTCAAATTGAATACCTGCAGATTTTAAAAGATTGTTTAAAATCCCAAATGAATACCTGCTGATTTTGAGAATTCATTAAAATCCACCAGATTCTAAAATGAATACACCCCTCTTAGTTATAGTCGAATTAGGTCTGCTAAATCAGAGTCCTACTAGATGTCCAAGATCTTCAAGATCCAATTATATCTTTTTATTTTCCAAGTCCAGTTCTTTTAAATTTTTTTAAGTGGTTCAAACAAAATTATTGAATCTTAAACCCCATCTTCTTTTTTATTTAAAATTTTAAACTCACGTATAATTTATGCAATGCAAAGTACGCCAAGTTTTCTAACCATATTCACAAATTTTATTAGCATTCTGATAAAACTTGCATTTGTAATGAAAGCTTGTCTATACTATACTATTACAAGCGAAACAGGGTATAATTGGTTTGTTGGTCGGTTGGTTAACACATTCCCGAAAAATTTGTTAACACCTTCCAAAAATGAACAAATAAATTAAAATGCATATAAAATTTTATTTAACTTATTTGAATTAAAATACTTCACCTACACCCAACTTTTTTAGACTCTTTCACATATTTACTAACAAATTTACAACAAATTATAAATCAACAAAGTGAAAACAAACTAAAACTATATAATAAACAATAAAAATTTCACACAATTACAAATTAATATTAAATTCTATTTTAGACAAATATTACATTAGGAATTCGTATGAAATCATAATTTGAATATGATAATATCAACAAAAATTTGAATGTAAGTATATACGATACTTCCATTTATATTTATATTATTATTACAAAATATAATCATAATTCGAACAATATATCATATAAATAAATGATTATTATTTAATTATATATATATATATATATATATATATATATATATATATAGTATTATAAGCGAAACAGAGTATAATTGATTGGTTGGTAGGTTGGTTAACACCATCCCAAAAAGTTTGTTAACACCTTCCAAAAATGAACAAATAAATTAAAATGCATATAAAATTTTATTTAACTTATTTGAATTAAAATTCTTCGCCTACACCCAACTTTTTTAGACTCTTTCAATTACTTAGAAATCAAATATTTTTAAAATAATTTTAAATAATTTTAATATCACATATTTACTAACAAATTTACAACAAATTATAAATCAACAAAGTGAAAACAAACTAAAATAATATAATGAACAATAAAAATTTCACACAATTACAAATTAATATTAAATTTTATTTTAGACAAATATTACATTAGGAATTTTTATGAAATCATAATTTGAATATAATAATATCAACAAAAATTTGAATGTATACTTCCATTTATATTTATATTATTATGACAAAATATAATCATAATTCGAACAATATATATCATATAACTAAATGATTATTATTTAATAAATATATATATATATATATATATATATATATATATATATATATATATATATATATATATATATATATATATATATACACACAATATACTATACTATTATAAGCGAAACAGGGTATAATTGGTTGGTTAACACCTTCCAAAAATGAACAAATAAATTAAAATGCATATAAAATTTTATTTAACTTATTTGAATTAAAATTCTTCACCTGCATCCAACTTTTTTAGACTCTTTCAATTACTTAGAAATCAAATATTTTTAAAATCAATTTTAATAATTTTAATATCACATATTTACTAACAAATTTACAATAAATTATAAATCAACAAAGTGAAAACAAACTAAAACAATATAATAAACACTAAAAATTTCACACAATTACAAATTAATATTAAATTTTATTTTAGACAAATATTACATTAGGAATTCTTATGAAATCATAATTTGAATATGATAATATCAACAAAAATTTGAATGTAAGTATATACGATACTTCCATTTATATTTATATTATTATGACAAAATATAATCATAATTCGAATAATAAATCATATAAATAAATGATTATTATTTTGTTAGGTCCGATAAGATTGTAGAAGGGGGGTTGAATACAATCTATACCAATTTATCGAAATTTGTTCTTCAAATAATATTTTATTTTAAACAAATTTGAGCGGAATAAATTGAAACAAATTTCAAGTTGAATATAACAATATATTAACTTGATGGGTGTTACAATTTCAGTACAGATTAATTATCAAGTTGATAAAAACTAATTAGAAAATTCGACATGAACTTTTCTAATTTAGTTAATAAAAATCAAGATAAGAACTAGGAAACTTAATTCGCTAGTAGTACAAGAATCACAAATAATCAAGTTCCACCGGATAAAATATTACAAAGGAGATGAACTTGATTTTCTAGGAATTAATTTGTTCTTGCTAGAGAGAGAGAGAAATGGAGGCTGCTGAATTTTCTGGATGAAATGTTATGTTCGTGTATGTCTTTTGTGGCTGCTGTCTTCTGCATCTTTTATACAATTTGCTGACTTGAACTGATATAACTATCAGTATGACTATCCAATCAGCTTAATATGACTGTCATTTGTACTAATATAACAATCCATTAATTCAATATGACAGTCGGTATGACTATCATTTGAATTAATATGACTGTCCCATTTTTCTTTTGGCCTAATATAACAATCGGTATAACTATCAAGGCTGATATGACAATCCTTTAACCAATATAACAATCGGTATAACTTAGAATTGTGTTGTTCAATAAACTGAATTAGTGCCAACAACATGTTGGTGCAGTGGTTGAGTCACTGGCCTCCTTTGAAGGAGGTCAGGGGTTCGACTCCTGCGTGTGTGTGAGTTTCTTAGTTTGTATTAGGTTTCCTTTCTGTATTTGTATTTTCTTAGTTTGTATTAGGTTTCCTTTCTGTATTTGTATTTCTATATTTGTAATGGCCGGGGGTCCTTCGGAAACAGCCTCCCTATTGTATAGGGGAATGGTCTGCGTACATCTACCCTCCTCAGACACCACTTTGAGTGGTATTATAACTGAGTAAAGTTTCGTTTTTTTTAATAAACTGAATTAGCTGGCCTTGACAAAGAACAGTTGCAGAGACAGGAGGTGAGGAGGTGAAGTACACGCACGGGAGGCTGTGCTATTTTTTCCGGGCGCGTGTTCACCACGCGCGGTGTAGTAGAGTAACTTGCCCGACAGCTGCCTGCACCACCAGATCACTTTTTCCATTCTTTAGTTTTGTTTAATAAATAAACAATTCATACACAAAACGACCTGCGTGACTTCCAATTTCATTTACAAAAACTTAGGCCTGTTTCGTCCTTATTAGGGGCAGCTTCGTAGACATGCCTTTTAACCCGCATAACTTATAATGTTTAATTAATAAATAATTATTTTAATCCAGAAATTATAAAAATAAATATCTAATATTATTAGATATTTATAAATATAATTTTCTAAATAAATAAAATATTTATTAATATAAAATTATTCTTAAACTCTAAACTGCGGTTACCTGAGCGTCTGAAACCGGACTCCTTTTGCTTAACAAAAAATATATCAATTCCAACCGGGATTCCAGCTTCAAGAATATATCACTTTCCATTTTCTTGTGATAATTCTATTTTCTCATAGCCCGTCCAGGTGTAAGCTACGGTCTCTTGAGGATGTGAAACCGGACTCTTTTTGCATAGCAAAAAATACAACAATTCAAACTGGGGTTTCAGCATTAAGAATATATCACTTAGAATTTCTTTGTGATAATTCTTTTTCCTCGTAGCCGGTCCACTTAATAGTAAAATCACTGTGGTTAATTAATTTAGCACCTCTGTTGCTTGCACAATGATTTCTTCTCATACCTGTCATGATAGCTTGAACCACTGAAGTTAATGACGAACAACCACTGTTTAATGTTGACACTCGATGTACTGTCTGGTTCATGAGTGACTAACCGCAATGACTGTTCTTCATATATTGACTTTAAAATCTGGTTCCTTTTCTTTTCTCTTTCTTCTCTCTCCATTAATTCTTCTGTACTGTCTCTGTCACTGTTGAAATCTCTGTCACTTTAAATGAATCTATTTCTTTAACGAATACTTCACTGAGGCTTGATCAGATGTCTGGACTTCTTTCAATGTAGTAATTCCTCAAGTCTGTAGATTGACCTTGATCTTTTTCTTCTGACAGATAATACAATCTGAAATTCCTTGTGACAGTCTATATACTATTTACTATTACAATCTTGTTTAAGTTGAGTTGTATCCTCGAAATACAAATAGGCTACATCATATGCCTTTCAATCTCCCCCTATTTGTTTGTTAGACAATAACAATCAAATACCTAGAGGATAACTCAACTACCTCAATTAAACAAGAAAAAGATAAAACTTTTAAGAACTAAGTAAATAATAAAAAAAAATTCTCTGGTTTAGATTTAACAATTCCAGAATCTTCAGTTGATGAAATGATAGATGATTGTTCCTCTAGCACTGAACTGATCTTCAATAGATAACTCATCTTCATTTCTGATTCTTCATATCTCTGCCTGATAATCCTTTACATCTTACATTGGTGATTATCAGCAGTTCTTGATTTACAATCACTTCCCATTCCTGATACAGCTTTTCTCACTAAAGAAAAATAGTTGTTCCTACTATATAGACAATGGTGAATCAATACCATTTCTATAACTTCTGGTGAATTTACTACTCTTCCACTTAGCCTTTACACATAGTACATTGAAAGACTAATAGAATAGCATGGTGATGTAATTCTCCTTATATCTCCACTTTCATAACAAACGAAAGTTCTTTTGCTTCTCCATCTAAGGCTCCCCCTTAGTAAATAGACTTGCTAGACTTGCTTCACATTCTAAGCACAATCACAGTCTTTACTGCTCCCCCTTTCTAACTCACTCTTCTTTTACTTGTACCCCAATACTTCTCCCCCTTAGTTGAGTATATCCTACTAAGGTAAGCTTTAAGCTTGAATATATCTTTTTCAATATATCTCTCCCCCTTAGTTGAGGAATCCTCCATTCAACTAATTGACAAAGTAGTTGATACCAAATTGTTACCAATTTATACCAATCGTTAGAGTACATTGAAATCAATTGATAAAGCTTTGTTAGAAAGGAAGTTTCATTTTCTTCCTCACTGTGAGTGTGTGATAGTGTTTAGTGTACCTCACAAGTGTTTGACTCTTCTCTCCACTCATTTGTGTTGAGTGTCTCACTTCTCTCTGTGTTTACACTCTTGCTCACTAGTGTTTCACTCATTGCTCCAACATCCTTTAGTGTACCTGCAAGGAAAAATCACCATAGCCCCTTCTAGAGAGGTCAGTGGTGGTGCAATGGGAGTTCGCAA
Source organism: Saposhnikovia divaricata (assembly GCA_036435485.1). Classification (NCBI taxonomy): domain Eukaryota; kingdom Viridiplantae; phylum Streptophyta; class Magnoliopsida; order Apiales; family Apiaceae; genus Saposhnikovia; species Saposhnikovia divaricata. The sequence goes on from CM071598.1 coordinate 87,295,614, forward strand.
ATCCCAAATCCTCGTTGGACTCGTCAGACGAATCTGAGTCATAATCTACAAGTTGCTAATTTCCCTTTTTAGGGTTTTCAGTTTTGAATTCTGAGAAGGTAAACAATGATCTATAAATTTAGCATTGAGATCAAGATTCCCTTCTAATGTCTATGAAGACATCACCTTGTTAAACTCATCAGGTAAAATCTGAATCATAGTTCACAAGTTGCCGATCCACACCTATGTCGGATCCGTTACCCGTAGGATCCAGAGATGTTCCCTTTGGGGAGTTAGATAATGATCTTGTTGAATTTTGCATTTGAGATCAATACCTTCTCTCGAGGTCTGTGAAGACTCTTGATTCATTAAAGAACCTTTAACTTATAATCCTAACCGTAAAATGGTTGGATTACAGGTTTCCGTCAATTCATCCTTGGTGTGTGCAATCTCACTTTGTGCATATGAAATATTTTGGATAGTGTATAAGGTAGTGACTCTCCAACTGAATATCCCACACATCCTTGTTTTCTGCATCAAGTGCAGTTACTCCCTGGTGACCTCCAGTCTGATAGGTTACTTCTATTTAGGGGGTAAAATAGAATGTGTTTGAGTTTGACTGTAGTCTGGGATAAAAGTTGTTGGGTTTACAACCTTATGACTAAACATGTGAGAATACAAAATTTCATGTAGATGAACCTGCATCACAGAATATGAGCAATATAGAGATAGAATGCATTTTTTAACATTGAAAAGTTTTCTGAGAAAATATTGCATTTATCTTAAGTGAAATGATGTACAGTTGTGATTTCAAAAGATTTACAATGTAAGCAATCACAGCTGTAGAAAGAGATTTTGAATTTAGGAAGTTAAAGATCTTGAGCCGGTTTTACAAAACAAGAACATAGGCAAAAATCCAATTAATAAATATTAATCGAATCAATGTATGTTAATGTTTAAACCAATACAAACAAAACTATTTTATCATGTTTTAGGTCCTGCATGATAGATATCAACTATTAGAAATTGTTACCACTTGATAGGTCTTGTCTTCCAATTGTTAGATCCTGAAAATCAAACATTAGTTCCTAACCAATTGTTTAGACACATACCAATTTGATACCAACATTGGTCAATTGTTAAGTCCTTAACACTAAAATTTGTTAACATCAATCACAAAACAAAGATTTATACTTAACCTGCAGGTTTTGTGTGTGTTAAAAAGAAGAACAACAAAAGAACCAAGTACAGGGACCTGTTTGTAAGTTTTGAAAGTATATTGACTAAACTGTAAAAACTATACAAACTATTTATATACACATGAAAAATAATATTCAAAAATAAGAAATAATATACACAATAATAATATTAAATAAAAACTATAAGAAAAGAAAAATTCGAATAATAAAATAAATAAATAAATAAATAAATAAAACTATACATAATTAATAATTTACATAGCTTAACCTATAAACAGACATAAGACTAAAATAAAAAGACAAACACTACAAAACATGTTAAATAAGATTAACATTTCAAAATTACAATACATGTACAACAACATTAAGTATATACAAGAGTATTTATAATAGGTTAGCAAATCCATATATTTTCTGACAAAACAACTTTCTTCTAGAAAATTATTTAGAGAGAAAATATGACTTAATAAACTATCATAAATATGGCAGCTATTTTAAAATAATAAAATTTTCAACAAAAATAGCTTCCTCAAAAATTCTAACTAGAGAATTAGAGAAAAATATTTTTAGTGAAAATTATTATTCTAAAATAAAGAAACATGGATTAAAACATTAGAATGATTATGACAATTCTTATAGAAAGATGACAAGATAGAATTCGAAAAGAATGTCATACCAGTTACTTAGTGCTCAAACCTTGGCACCAACTTCCACGTTTCTTGTTGTTCCAGATTCGCAAGTGCTTTCTCAGATTCCTTAGATTCTATACCTTGATTCTGAGAAGCCTTTTTAGTTCTTACTACAACATCTGGATCACCAATGATCAGCTCTATTCCAAACACATTGTCTGAGAAAGTTGGATCTTGATGAATCACCTTGTTCTTCATTGTGATGTTGTGTTTGACTAGTGAATCCTTTGTTTACTTCCCTCGAGTTGTTGCCAGAATGACTTGACGATTAATTTCCAGTGACATTGGTATTGCCAATAACAAAATTGTTTCTACCACTATCACTTGGATAATTATCATCATTAACATTTTAAACTTGTGACTTCAAGGCAACTTCTCGATAACAACAATTGTTAACTCCTAACAACTGTTTGTTGGTAGACAATCTTGGTTCCAAAAATAAAACTTGATTACCAAGACTGTCTTATCTGCAATCTTAGAAATAATATTCTAAGTCCAATACACCTTGATCCATAGTATATAACATTTATTATCAAAGTGATTAGAATCTTGCAAATAAGCATAAAGATAATTCAAAGTAATTGAACTATGGTAACTTTAGATATTTCAATATCCATAGTTCTACTTAGAGAATTTTTATACCATGTATAATAATATGAGTGAATTGTAAAAGATATAACAATGATTACTTAGAGGAGTTCTAAGTAATTTCACACATACCAATATATCTCACAATTAGTTAGTAAATAGAATTCTAACTAAATATCATTAACTGATATAAGTCAAAATTTCAATACAACCAATTGTTAGAACCATGATATTAATTATAGTGAATTTCTGAAAATGGAGCATTGATAAAATTCACTAGAATTAACATCTCACAACTAATTGAAGACCAATACAGATTAGGTCCAAATTAGTTATGTTGTTTATTTATTTTAATAAATATAAGGTACAGAGCAAATACTAAATTGAATTGCTTCAAGTCCGTAACCCATACAAATCAAAATAAATAATTAAATACTAAATCTCTATGAGTTAGATTTTAGCATTTAAGTATTTAAATTATCCTTAAATAATCACCACTAAAATATATTGCAATTATACACATGGCAATCATTCAACAAATAATTTTCAGTGTGAGGTCTGAATGTAAATAAGTTCACAAGTCCTTTCAATACAGACAATTGAAAACTTGTGAGCTTACTTAAGAATTACTTAACAGATGGGATTTACAATCATATAGCATTAATAAAATCCCAAGTTCACAAACCAATGTTGAAAAATTAATTTCATCAAGTGATTCAGCAAACGTGTCTGCAAGTTGTTCTTAATTAAAGACATGCTCTCAAAAGAATTGATACCTTATGCATGTTGCTTAGTCCTTGAGTGTTTCACAGAGTTGTTAGAGATGAAATTGATTCCTTGTGTTCTCCTGCTTTCGTACAACTCATTTGATCTGTCTCTATGTAGTAAAACATGTCAGAACTGATGTCTCTAGGGTATCATCTCCGTAGATTTGGGTCCAACTTAAGACATCTGAAAATCAAGTGTAATAACTACAAGAATAGATTCTCAAGAATCCACTTGGGACCATGCACATTTGCATAATTGAGAATAAAATATGTGTGTAAGTGATCTATTAGAAATTGAATAAGATAATGAGCTGATGATTCCTCTATAGCCTGATTAGGTCCTAATTAGTAGATCCTGAACTTGTTGGGTCAAATATATCTAGAGTACCATTTCCTAAGATCCGGGTCCATCTAAAGATTTTTGATTGCCAACTTGTTAGGTCCAAGCTAATAGGTCAAAAGCCAGCTATAGTGATTTGTTGGTATGTAGTCTTGACAGGTCTAGAATCTTCTGAATAGAATCAAAAGATCCTTGACTTATTTTTATTGTCATCATTCTTTTGGCTTACTGAAGTAAATCAAAAGAACTGCAACTTTACCAACATCAAAACAGCAAATATCTTAATATCAATTTATAGCTAGTAGACCAACATATAATATAATCAAGATATCATTGCACATATATGTTAATAATGTTTGTGCCTAAATATGTAGAGAGTTCTATGAATATGACACCAATTATTAAAAGATACCAACTGTTAAAGATTGATACCGAATATTAAATTATAGTTAGGGTGTCATACCATGTCTTCCATGCTTGCTTGAGTGATGATATCAGTTTATACTCACCTGTAGAGATCTTCAATTATCTCACCAACCAGGAGTGCACTTGTTCACATTCCTCCAGCATCCAGATTCATTAGGTCTAGATGTCCATTATAATCTTGAATGTGCAGCAGGTGCCTGATATCCTCAAGTCTTGTCACTGGTGCTTCTTATCAAATATATTGTTTGATCAAATTGTAACCTAGCATCCAGTTTGGCCTTGTCCCTCATAACAATGCCTTGACATCCAGTTAAACTTCTGGTTATCCTTATACCAAATACAGCCTTGTTGTTTGATCTAGATACCAGCTTCCCTTCAATCTGCCTTTTGTACTGATTGAGATCATCTTGCATTGCAATCACTCAACCTGGATCTTTCAGAGCTTTTGTAGCTTTCTTAGTTTCTTCTAAAAGAAGACTAAAGAAATAATCATTAGTACTTGAAGATCTGTTAGTCTTTTACTTCCACCATTAGAAACACTAAGAACTAGAACAAAGAGTTAATTGAGTCAACACTCTTTGTCTTGGCAGACATGTTCTCATAGTGTCCTTTGACTTTCAGTGTGGTGTTGAGTTGACTAGTTGATCCTTCAGTTGCTCCCCCTAAGCTGTTGCTGGGTTTACATGAAGATTCTCAATGTTGACATTGCTTGGATCTGAATCATTATTACCATTGACAGCTGGGAGCTAGAAGTCGTTGAACATCACTAAGACTTTCAATCACCTTCTATCGAGAATAACAATCACCCTGTAGGCTGTTGACTCCACCAAGTAACCAAGGAAATTAACCTCTTGAGCATTAGCTGATTGCTAGGATGCTCACTTTCAATTTAACATTGCAAAACAATTTCCTTCATACTTGTGGGGTCTTCCTATATTTCTTACTGATCAGGGTTTAATCATGTCAGTAGCAAACTATTGACTGCTTCAGCATTAATACTCTTGAAGGTGTAGAAATCATCCAGAACACTAATTGATAGGTCCTGTAATCTGGTCTCCAAGTTGTCATAGTCAATTTTGCTTCCTGACACTCTTCTAGATGTGATCAATCACCATCAGTGGTGTCTTGTCTTCAGATTGTTTGAACAACAACTTGTTTGTGGAGAGAAGCCATCAGTCATCACCACTAAAGTATATTTTTCTTTGATGTAGAACTTCTGTGTGATTCTTTTTGACTTCCCTTTATGACATGCCTCGTAATTTCATTTTACTTTAATTTCAGATGAGGCAGTCTCCTTTGCTGATTCGATTTTCAGGAAAGAATCTCTTGATATGACATTCAGATGAGAGAGCTACTTATGTCATAGCTGAACTCCTGTCTGATGAAGCTTTAGATTTGACCTTGTTGACTTCACCTTTGACTGAGATTCCATGTCAGCTACAGATAAGTTCTCTTCCCTTAATCCTCGAACAGTAGGCTCTTCATCTTGTAAAAGATGCTTTATTACTGACAACATTCCTTGGCTATTGAATAGCCTTGACCCTAGGTCATACCCTTGCTGTTGTCTCCAAGGGATAAACCACTTGGCCAGATACCGTCACCACTTTTGATAGCAGGGCTCTATCTTCGGTCATATGCCTTGAACATCCACTATCCAGAATCCACATAACACGATGTACCTGTTACACACCCTGCAATACCAAAACAGTTAAACCCTTTTTGGGACCCAAATTTGATTGGGTCCGGAATACTTGAAGTATTGGCCTTTGTCAGGCAAAACAACATTCTTAATCTTCATAACAACATTTTTCAAGGGGACTGGACATTTAACCCTATAAACAGCTTTGACAATCTTTGATTTCATCTTGGGTATCCATGTCTTTTTAGCAGCAATAACATTTGTTTCACTGACTGGACATTTGACCTTCTAAACAGCCTTAGTAAAACTTTGTTTAGGCTTTGGTACAAATGTCTCTCTCCTAACATAAGGAGGACTAGCAGTCTTTGATCTAACATTATTCCTGTTCATATGTTGTCGAGGAGCAGTCTTATTATCACATGCATGATTACCATTAAAGTAAGCAGACATCACATTAAAGGCACAAGACATACAGTTGACAACACCACATGCTTTATGATTAGAATCAATGATAGGCATGGTATTCATGTTAGACATGTTATTGTTCTGCTTCAACTTGTTACCACCTAATCCAGTCTTAGAAGAACTAGTTGATTCAACAACCTTGACTGGCACTTTAGGTACATCTTTCTTGGATGAAACATTTTCTGGATTAATGTCCTCAACAGATTTAGCCTTAACAAAGACTGTGACATCTTTCTTGGATGAAACATTCTTTGAATTAGCGTTCTTAACAGATTTATTCTTAACACATTTATCCTTCACAAAGACTGTGCCATTTGCACTGTCCTCATTTCTCATTTCTTCTTGTATAACCATAAAAAGAATATCTGGTGGTCCAGCATCAGATTTTGTAAACATTGGTTTTTCAACATTCTTGAGAATATGTGGTATACCTCTTTCTTTAGCTGAGATAGAATTAGGAGAATGATTACTCAAGAAACCAACAGCTTGACTGTAATCAAATCCTATTCCTACAGTTCGTTCTACTGCTTGTTTGTTGAAGAAATCTTTAGAAACTTTAACAGTATTATAACAAGCTCTAACCTGTGTTTCAAGTTCTCTAATCTTGGTTTCTTGTTCAGCAATCTTATCAACTTGTTTTACCATGTATTCTCCTAGACCCTTTTCTCTGTAGTTAAGTCGACCTATTTCTTCTATATTCTTATCTTGATTAACCTGCACCTTTTTTAAATCTAACATTTCATTTTCAAGGTTAGTGTTAACAAGACTTATTCTCTCGTACCCTCTTTGTGCCTTATTCAAGGAACTACGTAAACTATCAATTAACCCAGCATCAGTAAGAATTACCGGTGTGGTGTAATAAGTTGATGATTCAGCATTTGCCACCAGTGCAAAGTTTCCAACTTCTTCATCTTCACTGTCTGTGTCATCCCAGCTTTTGCCTTGTACCACATAGGCCGTGTCTGTGTTCTTCTTACCAGATGCATACTCTCTCCTTGCATCTTGTTCAGGTCGATGACACTTAGTTGCAAAATGTCCCATTTCATTACAGTTGAAGCACCTGATCTTGCTTCTGTCTACCATTCCAGTCTCGTAGCCAACCCTTGTGCTACTTGAGGATAAATCTCCTTGCTGGAATCTGTTCTCAGTAGACCTGAGTCTGAAATTAGGATTTCTTCTAAATCTGAAATGATTAAACTGTCTTACAACCATTGCCAATGATTGATCCTCCAACTGCTCCAGCTCCTCTGATGAATAGAATTCTCTACAACCCTGACTTGTAGCTGTCTTCCCATACTCTGCTACAATCACTTCCTCTTCAGAGCTGTAAGGTTGAACAATATTAGCTTTCAATCTATTTTCCCTGACTTCCTTAGTTCCCTCATTTATTGTTATAATGGTGTCCCAGATATGCTTGGCATCTTTACAGTTAACAACATGGTTGCACATGATCGCATCTAGGGATTCCACCAAAATTAATTGTACATTAAGATCAAGGGCAATATCCACTTTGTCATCATTTGTATAAACACTAATGTCCTTTGGATATGTCCTTGCAGGAACTACAACAACTCCTTTCACGATTATTTCCTCTTCAGTAATCACAGGAACTATTGGCCCGGTTTTCAATATTCCTAAATATTTAGGATTGGCCACTTGTAGAAAAAGAATCATTTTCTTTTTCCATAGTTCATAATTCTCCTTATCAAATATGGGTATCTTAACAGTTCCAATTTTTGAAGACATGATGAATTTTTAAGTGAGTTAAAAATTCGAAATGGATTTTTGACTGAATAAAAATAGGATCTTGATTTGTGTATCAATCAATAGGCTCTGATACCAATTGTTAGGTCCGATAAGATTGTAGAAGGGGGGGTTGAATACAATCTATACCAATTTATCGAAATTTGTTCTTCAAATAATATTTTATTTTAAACAAATTTGAGCGGAATAAATTGAAACAAATTTCAAGTTGAATATAACAATATATTAACTTGATGGGTGTTACAATTTCAGTACAGATTAATTATCAAGTTGATAAAAACTAATTAGAAAATTCGACATGAACTTTTCTAATTTAGTTAATAAAAATCAAGATAAGAACTAGGAAACTTAATTCGCTAGTAGTACAAGAATCACAAATAATCAAGTTCCACCGGATAAAATATTACAAAGGAGATGAACTTGATTTTCTAGGAATTAATTTGTTCTTGCTAGAGAGAGAGAGAAATGGAGGCTGCTGAATTTTCTGGATGAAATGTTATGTTCGTGTATGTCTTTTGTGGCTGCTGTCTTCTGCATCTTTTATACAATTTGCTGACTTGAACTGATATAACTATCGGTATGACTATCTAATCAGCTTAATATGACTGTCATTTGTACTAATATAACAATCCATTAATTCAATATGACAGTCGGTATGATTATCATTTGAATTAATATGACTGTTCCATTTTTCTTTTGGCCTCATATAACAATCGGTATAACTATCAAGGCTGATATGACAATCCTTTAACCAATATAACAATCGGTATAACTTAGAATTGTGTTGTTGAATAAACTGAATTAGCTGGCCTTGACAAAGAACAGTTGCAGAGACAGGAGGTGAAGTACACGCACGGGAGGCTGTGCTATTTTTTCCGGGCGCGTGTTCACCACGCGCGGTGTAGGAGAGTAACTTGCCCGACAGCTGCCTGCACCACCAGATCACTTTTTCCATTCTTTAGTTTTGTTTAATAAATAAACAATTCATACACAAAACGACCTGCGTGACTTCCAATTTCATTTACAAAAACTTAGGCCTATTTCGTCCTTATTAGGGGCAGCTCCGTAGACATGCCTTTTAACCCGCATAACTTATAATGTTTAATTAATAAATAATTATTTTAATCCAGAAATTATAAAAATAAATATCTAATATTATTAGATATTTATAAATATAATTTTCTAAATAAATAAAATATTTATTAATATAAAATTATTCTTAAACTCTAAACTGCGGTTACCTGAGCGTCTGAAACCGGACTCCTTTTGCTTAACAAAAAATATATCAATTCCAACCGGGATTCCAACCGGGATTCCAGCTTCAAGAATATATCACTTTCCATTTTCTTGTGATAATTCTATTTTCTCATAGCCCGTCCAGGTGTAAGCTACGGTCTCTTGAGGATGTGAAACCGGACTCTTTTTGCATAGCAAAAAATACAACAATTCAAACCGGGGTTTCAGCATTAAGAACATATCACTTAGAATTTCTTTGTGATAATTCTTTTTCCTCGTAGCCGGTCCACTTGATAGTAAAATCACCGTGGTTAATTAATTTAGCACCTCTGTTGCTTGCACAATGATTTCTTCTCATACCTGTCATGATAGCTTGAACCACTGAAGTTAATGACGAACAACCACTGTTTAATGTTGACACTCGATGTACTGTCTGGTTCATGAGTGACTAACCGCAATGACTGTTCTTCATATATTGACTTTAAAATCTGGTTCCTTTTCTTTTCTCTTTCTTCTCTCTCCATTAATTCTTCTGTACTGTCTCTGTCACTGTTGAAATCTCTGTCACTTTAAATGAATCTATTTCTTTAACGAATACTTCACTGAGGCTTGATCAAATGTCTGAACTTCTTTCAATGTAGTAATTCCTCAAGTCTGTAGATTGACCTTGATCTTTTTCTTCTGACAGATAATACAATCTGAGATTCCTTGTGACAGTCTATATACTATTTACTATTACAATCTTGTTTAAGTTGAGTTGTATCCTCGAAATACAAATAGGCTACATCATATGCCTTTCATATTTAATAATATATATATATATATATAATGCCAATATTATATTCAGTAATATATATGAGATATATAATTATTAAAATATAAATAAAATATTAATTAAATTTAAAAAAACCGTGCATCGCACGGGATATCTATACTATTATATAAAAGTCAAAACATTAAAAGTTTGATTGGTACGGTACCTATTGATTTTACTTATTTGCCCTTACTTAAATATAGATAAAATCCTTCTTACTAACTAATTGATTTCCTTTTTCAAATTAAATATATTACCTTTCCTATCTCTCACTAACTAATTAATTTCCTTTTTCAAGTAAAACTATAGGCTATTAATAGTCGGAATATTAAAAGTTTTGGTACTTGTTTTTTGGTACTTCATGAATTTACTTATTTACCCTTCATTATAAAAAAATATATATATATATACGATATCTATCTATACTATTATATAAAAGCCGAAACATTAAAAGTTTAGTCGGTCGGTCGGTCAGTACGATAGCACCCAACTCTTATTTTTCGATTTGTTATGAATTTCACAAGATGAGGACGAATAGTAACTTCCATTGTCTTCTTGTTTTGATCTTAAGGATTTAGCACTTTAAGGACCATCTAAAGCTTGTTAAAGGTTTATAAACACTTGATAGTGTTGTTAGAGCATCCAAGGAGGTAAAACCCTAACCCACCCTTTGAGTTCATATGAGTTTTGATGATTGTTTTGATGTTATATGCTTAAGAGATAATGTTTAAGTGTTTTAGTGGTTATTTAACCTTGTAAAATATGAAAAATGGTGGGTGTTGAAGTGTAGCCACACCACTGACCTTAGAGAAGTAAAAAGGTAGTTTGTTGAGATTGTGGATGTATGGTATGCCCGGTGTGGCTTGGTTGTAATGAAACAAAATGAAAATGTTCGATTTAGAGCCGTCGTAATGCCCGATTTTTGTAAACCTCTTTAACAGTTGAAGCCCGAGACCATAAAATTGTGTAAAGGTTAACCGCTACATATGGTTGTGTAGCTTTTGGTTTCTAGTTTATATGGTCGCAAGAATCGTGTCAAAAGAGTTTACGGTTTGTGAGTTATGATCATTTTGGTGAAAGTGATTCGAGAAACCCTATCGTAGAAATGCATCAACTTTGAGATTAAGTTGAGACCCTTAAAAATGGAATTGGAGTGTAATATTTTGAGGATAAATGATAAGGTCAGTTAAAAAAGTATGAGAGGTGGTTTCGAGTCTAAAAGATTATTTTTCGATTTTATAAAATTGAAACAACAGAGGTTGCGCAAGTGAAAACCCCTTAGGACGCGACTTAGAAACCAAAGTTCTATATGGTTTAGTATAACTTGAATTCGAGGACCGGTTTCGAACCAAACTTATGACTTAAGTATTTGACGAGTAGCATGGACTTAGTATGAGTCTAGATGATGCTATTAAGTGCTTTGATTATGATTTGTTTAAGTACACGAGCATTATTAATAAGTGGATTATCCAGGGGACTAATCGTATGTTTTATTTTACCTTGTTTAGATTGTCCGACATTGTCGCGAACCGTTATCACTTCTCGAGCATCAGGCAAGTTTTCTAAATCTATACTTTGAAGTATTGATTATGTAGTACTGCTTTTGCCATGTATAAAGTTGTACAGTTTTGCGATATATCTTATTTCTTGTTGAAATAGAATTTGACATTTGGATTATATACGATCTTTTGAGTTAAGTATCTATGAACCGGTATACTTTGTAGCTCTAGATATAAGAGCATATTCATTGTTTTCGACTCTAAACCCGGAATCGGTATTTTGAGATATGTAGATAGTCGTGGAAACCCGGAGGGATTCCAGCGGCAGAATACTATGTATTTTGAGGATTTTTATTATTAAACATTATTTTTATTTTCAGAAAGTATTAATTATTTGGGAATGATTTGAGGAATATTATGTGAATATTACCTCATTCGAAGGTTATTATTTGAATACGATTTGGAAATTGGCTTATAAGCTAGATATGTGATATATTAGTTATAAACCGGATGTTTCGCTAAGACCCTTAGTGAAGGGCATATGATTTTCATTATTTGAATATAGACCGGGAGTCGGTATTTCTGTATATCTTGTGATTATTTTCTGAGGAAAATATTAAGTACATGTTTTTCCTTATTTCTTTAAGGAATATTATTTCGAATATTCATTTAGAGTTTTATTTATTAAATGAATATTATTTTGAATATTCATTTAAGGATTTGATTTATTTAATGAATATTATTTTGAATATTCATTCGAGGATTTATTTATTTAGTGAATATTTTTATATATTCATTCGAGGGTTATTTATGAGCAATATTTTATATTAAGAATACCCTTTAAATATTTATGATTTAATAAATAACTTTTAAAAAAATATTTATTTGATGCTTTTAAACTAGTTTTAAAATGATTTATTTTATTCAAAAATTCTCTTTCACCTTCAAATATTATGTAAAATATTCCTGAGTCCTATTATGATTATTTTTATCAAGGAAAGGTTCCCAAAAATCTATTTTCCATTTAAATCTATCTAATAGGAAGATTTAAATGCTCGCTCAAAACTTCCAAAATATAAGGGAACCTTACTTGAGAACTGTTATTTATTATGGTTGACTGCTCGGTCATAAATCTTTTGAAACTATTCTTTTCACTCGCAACTTGGTTGCTATTCATCAAATTGAGTCCTTTTGTTACTTCCTCATCATTCGAGGGGTGAGATTGTTGGAACAAGTCGATATCCATTAACAAGCAACTGCTTGGGAAATATTGGTGAATTTTCCTTTCCAACTAGATACAACTACTTTGTGGAGTCCTATCAACAAGTATTATACTTGGGGAATTGTGGGTGAACTTTACGTTTCAGATTCATGGATTTTATTTGAACTAGGAGTATTTGTGTAAGAGGCTGTGGGACAGTCCATCATTAAAATCGGTGTAAGAGGCTGTGGGACAGTCCATCCTTAAAACAGGGTCCGAGTGGTACCGGTCCCGTCTAAGCCCAAAGATGGCTAGGGAGATCCGGCGTACGGTGGTGTCCATATGTTCTTCCTTCTACATGTAGAGAAACAAATCTTGAGATGCACGACCAACGACTGATCATCGTAAGGTGGTGTCGTTTGGCGCGACAATACTCCAGTATTAGTTCATCATCCAAATTTGGATATTTCCCGCAACACGTATCGAAGAGACTTCTTTCATTTTGACGGGTATTTCCTGTAACACGTATTGAAGAGACTTCTTTCAGGTTGGCAGGGGTTTGAAAAGTGTTCAAAACTAAAGTTACAATATATTACCTTGCAACTTCCTCTTTTGAGATACATGTTGATACTTGTGTATACTTTACATAACAGATATTTCTAAGGAAGTTATATAATTAAATTACCTTGTAATTTCATCTTTTATATTATACTAGAACTTTGTTCATAGTATGAATATCGAAAGTTTACGGAGATATTATGAAAATGATAATTGAAGTACTACAATGGTACTGTTTTTGAATATATATTCTGATAAAGGAAATACTTTCGGTGAAAAGATATTTTGACAAATATTGTCCTATACCCGCTTTATTCTGGGTTTAAGTTAAAGGCAGAGTTATGCCTTACTTTCATTACCTTGCTGAGCTATTGCTCACTCTTGCTATTTTTTTTATATATATTATAGAGTAGTGAAGCAGGATGTCAAGGATACAACACATACCTCGCCAGCGAGTGGTAACCTCAAGACGTTTTCGAAAAACAGCTTCTAGCAGTAACCCCGGGAGTAGTATGAACCAGTCAGATCAGACTGTAGTTTTGTAATTCATCTTTTGTATAGATATGAATAGTATGAAAGTATTGTAAGCATCAGAACGCTAAGTTGGTAATGTACCATTACTCAAAAGTAGTATCATTGACAGATTCAAAAGACATTTGGGTATTGTAATAAAAATTATTTATTCCGCAGTTGTTATATTGTGTCATTTCTGAGACTCTAACCTCTGTGTGTGTGAGAGATACGTATTGTTGGGTCACAAGCAGTTGAATTGTGTATATTACAAGAAATACAGGTAAGGCAAGGAATAAATGGATCGTGGCTACTCCAAATCTCAGACCCCAAATTTGGGGCTGTTACAACAGTGAGGATCCTTATTTGAAGGATAAGGATGTAAGTTCCTTTATTTTCTGGTGTCCTTTTTGTGTATCTTCCTTTTCTCGTAAGCTATTAAAATTTTGAATGTTTTTCTTCTTCAATTTTGTCATCTTCAATATAGGGTAATGACTCTGAAGAGCTTGAGGATATGATAATAAAATCTGAGGATTTTGTGATATTATGTGCATGTAATAAGGATGACGTAGACCATCTTGAGGCATGTACAGGTTGACATATATAGACTACTTCAATATAATTCTTTCTCATAAACAAGTACTCGTTAATGGTGAGAATGATATATGCAACAGATGTGGAAATTTGAAGATATTGATGTGGATCAAAACATGTTTATCCATCATGACATTCTACTCCAGGAATTTCTACTCTGCACAGCATGGCTTGATTGCCCTATTAAAGGTGGAGAGAAAGGTACATCGGTTATTGGATTATATTAAAAAAAATCACTAGATTTTGATTCTATATATTATGGTCATCTCTAAATGATATAACAAGAAATTAATCATGTACAAATAACTTTAGGAACCACTTGTAGATATATTTATAAATTCTTACATTATTGAAATACAAAGCACGGGAGAAAGGAGCCTTTGCTCAGCACCAAGAGATCAAATGTGACCAGGCAGAAACATTGACAATGGATTCATTATATTAAACCCTTCAGAAATATTTTAAACCTGGCAAAAAAAACCCAAGACAAAGAAGGCTTGGATGATTAAAACAAATATGTAGTGGATTTCTTTTCAAAATTAGTTATTTGTGCTCCTTGTAAATTGTCCATCCAAGTATTTTGGTCTTAATAGCCTTTCACCTTTTCCCACCCTTGAAATGCCCACTCACCATTCATCGTGCAAGAGCACACCACGCCATAATAAACCATGGCGCATAGACTCATAACCAAGTCATAAAAAAATTATTCATCTTCTGTCTACATCCATAAATCTACACTCTACAGTTAGTCACTGTTTTCTAGTTGTTTCAAATCACAATGAGAACCTCATATTCTAGTGTTTTAAGAACTGTATAATGTCATCTTAGTAGTGTCTACTTTTCTGTCTCTTCTTTCTTTCTGGAAAATTGTATGAGACAAGATGTTTTTAATTTTATACCATGCTTTCAGTTGACTTCATGTTTCTCTCTTAGTTCAATTTCTTTGTCATATATTCGCATTTATAGAATGTGCTTAATTTCTAACAGGGAACTTTATAACAGTTAGATCCATGGAACCAACAATTGAGAAATGGGATCTTGACATTGTAGGTGATTCATGGACCCTAAACTTCATAGAATATTGTAAAAAGGCCTTTTATCATTTCAGTGAAAATTGTTACAGTTTTTTCTTCTTTTAGATAGAAGAAGTCCAAACTTCACAGATATTAGGAGGTATCGATGAGAAGAATGAGGGAACAACGGTCAGTTTTGTCCTGAAGTGCATGCAAATGTATGAGCGTTAGCTTTCTATAACAAAGTTTCAGAGTGTCCAGGGACTAAGAACTCTTCAATTCAATTGCATATCGTAATTGTTCTAATTGTAGTAGTTTCTGTAATAATTTCAGCCGTGATAAACCTTGTTATTTCCTCCTCTGGTTCTGTCTTTCCAATTCTTGTTGTTTTTTTGTTGCCAATATCCAAATTTGTTATACTGATGTAGAACAAGAGGCCTAGAATTTTGAAGAAAAACTTGATATGAAAAAGCTTGCAAGGAAGGAAGGAAGGTCGACGACATGATCATGTTAAGAACTGGGCGATCATGCTAGAATAACTAGAGCAAGCGGCTAATTTCTGCAAGATTAGCATGACCATGTCAACGGGCTGCGTGATCATGCTAAATCATGAAAAATTGGAAGTGAAAAGCAAAAATAAAGCATGGGCACGCTCAATACTGCATGATCATGCTGCTTTATAATGAATATTTTATCTAAATTCGGATTTGTTTTTATTTCTTTTTCTTTAGGGTTTTATATCCCTACATATAAAAACATCATCGTATTATATTATTTATTATCTTTGATTGAATTTAAAAAAAATCCTTGAGAGTTTTCCCATCTTTGCTGTTGGATTCCAGAGTTTATCAGTTGAATTCACGTTTGCGAGTTCGATTTTATTCTTATGGGTTAACGTTTGTTGATCCTAGTCTTCCATTTTGCGTCAAGTGGTATCAGAGACAGATTTTTACCTCATTCTACGATGACCGAGAGAGGCTTAACCGGAGGTTCTAATGATGATGATCGTGAGGCTGCTAACATACGGGCAATTGAAGAGTTGAGGCAGTCTATGGCATGATTGTTAACGATGTTTCAACAAGTACTCAATAATCAAAACAATCATAATAACAACCAAAATCGTAATCTTCATCAAACACGGAGGGTAGGAAGAGAAACCGAAGTTTATGATTCTGATGTGGGGAGTCAGGGGAGGAATAAACTGGATTTGAAAATTTGGTAAATGACCAACCTCGTAACGATTACAAGATTCGGGTGGATATTCCAATGTTCCATGGGAGGTTAGAGATTGAAGATTTCTTAGACTGGATTTCGGAGGTGGAGGGATTCTTTGAGTTTACAGAGGTTGCTGAAAATAGACAGGTGAAACTGGTGGCTTATAAACTAAGGAGTGGTGCTGCTGTATGGTGGGAGAAGTTGCAAACGGATAGGAGACGTTACGGTAAAGCACCAATTCAGTCCTGGAGGAGGATGAAGCAGATGATGAAGAGCAAATTTTTACAGCCTGATTATGAGCAATTTATTTTTCAGAGTTACCAGAATTGTACACAAGGCAATCATTCGGTGACGGAGTATACAGAGGAGTGGTATCGCCTATCAGTTCGTAATAATCTGAATGAGACAGATGCACAACAAGTTTCGAGGTATGTTGGTGGATTGAAAGCATCGATTAGGGAGAAAATAATGCTTCAAATGATCTGGATAATAGATGAGGCCAAAAACATGGCGTTAAAGGCACAGATGATGGAGAAACATCAAATAAATTTTCGAGTTATAAGAAGGATGTTGTTGACTCTTCGAGTAATAGTTCGGCCAACAAAAGCAAATTTCAAGATCCTACCCAGAATTACACCAAACCTGCACCTAGGAATACCCAAACCCAGAAAAATTCTACAACCACTGCTCCATAAAAGACACCTAACCCTTATGCCAAATCTGGAGGATTTAAATGTTATAGGTGTGGCCAGCCTGGTCATCGTTCTCACTAGTACAAAACAGGGCTTTTACGTCGCCTTTTTTGGTCTTATACGTCGGTTAATTGGCGACGTATAGAGGGGCGACGTATAAGTCATGAGTTTTTTACATCGGTTAAAAAGGCGACGTATAAAGTATTATATACGTCGGTTAAAAAGGCGACATATAAAGTATTATATATGTCGGGAAAAAAGGCAACGTAATAGGTAGGCAGAATATACGTCGGGTAAAAAGGAGACGTAATAGGTAGATGACCGACGTATATTATCAAAAAAAAACAAAAAAATCTAATTATTTCCTATATACCCAAATAATGGTTGAACAATCAAAAACCAAAATTTGTAAAACCAAAATCTCGTAATAATAAAAATTTCTCAACTTTCAAATTCAATCACAATATAATATACTATTATCAATTTTTAAAAAATGAAATTCATTTTACAGATGTATGGGATACAACATAAATAGCAGCTTACAAAATTGAGACAACTATGAATCTAGTTGGGGTGGATAATGAGAATGATTATGAACAGGGTGATTCAGATGATAATTCGGAGGAGTTAGAGGGAGCAGAAATAGCTGAAGAGGAAGGAGAACAAGTTAATTGTGTAATTAAGCATGTTATGTGTTCTACAAAAGTGGAGGATCGTTCACAAAGGAACAATATTTTCAAAGATTGTTGCAGCATTCAAGGTCAAGTCTGTGATTTAATTGTAGATAGTGGAAGCTGTGAAAACTTTGTGTCCAGGAAATTGGTAGAACATTTGGGTTTCAAAACTGAAAAACACCCTAAGCCGTATACTATTGGGTGGATTCAGAAGGGTCCCAAAGTTGACGTTACAGATATCTGTAGGGTGCCAATTTCGATTGGAAAATACTATCAAGAGGAGGTGATTTGTGATGTTATTGATATGGATGCGAGTCATGTTTTATTAGGTAGACCATTGCAATTTGATGTCAACATTACTTATAAAGGAAGAAAGAATGTGTATCTTTTCGACTGGGATGGTAGAAAAATTGCAATGGTTTCGAAGAACAATGAGATTACTGACACAAGCAGAGGTGCAACGTCTCTTCTGTTGGTTTCATTGGTGACTTCTGAAGGGAATTAGAGGTAGATATTAAAGAAGCTAAAGCAGTACACTTGGTGGTGGTGAGAGCATTGGTGATAGAAGCGAAGGAAGAGGAGAAAGTAGCAGCTCCTAAGATCATACAACCTCTCTTTGAGGAGTTTCGAGAACTGTTAGCTGATGACTTACCCAATGATCTTCCTCCCTTGCGTAATATTCAACATCACATAGACCTAGCTCCTGGAGCGATCCTACCAAACCTGCCACATTACAGAATGAGCCCGAAGGAAAATCAGATTTTACGAGAAAAGGTAGAAGAGTTGCTGCAGAAGGGGTTTATTAGGGAGAGCATGAGTCCGTGTGCAGTGCCTGCATTGTTAGTGTAGAAGAAAGACTGTAGTTGGAGGATGTGTGTTGATAGTCGTGCCATAAATAAGATAACTGTGGGATATAGTTTCCCTATTCCACGATTGGATGATATGTTAGACATGCTAGGGGGCTCCACATTATTTTCAAAGATAGATTTGCGAAGTGGGTATCATCAGATTCGAGTGAAACCTGGGGATGAGTGGAAAACAACCTTTAAAATGAAAGATGGACTTTATGAGTGGATGGTGATGCATTTTGGGTTGTGCAATGCTCCAAGCACTTTCATGCGATTAATGAACCAGGTAGTACGTCCTTTCGTTGGCAAATTCGTTGTGGTATATTTTGATGATATTTTGATCTATAGCCGATGTGAAAAGGATCATATAGAGCATTTGAGGCAGGTGTTTGAGGTTTTGAATGAAAATCAGTTGCTCATTAATTTGAAAAAGTGTAGCTGGGTGACTGAAAAGTTGATGTTTTTGGGTTATGTTATAAGTTCTAAAGGAATTCTGGTTGATGAGGAGAAAATAAGGACAATCAAGGATTGGCCTACACACAAAACAGTTTTTGAAGTTAGAAGTTTCCATGGGTTGGCTACTTTCTATCGTCAATTCATTAGAAACTTTAGTAGTATTGTTGCGCCTATCACTGAATGTTTAAAGAAAGGAAAGTTTCAGTGGGGAGATGAGGCAGAATCAACGTTTAATGTAATTGAAGAGAAATTATGCACAACTCTTGTTTTGGCTCTACCAAATTTTGATAAGTTGTTCGAGGTGGAGTGCGATGCGAGTGGAGTTGGTATTAGGGCTGTTTTGTCGCAAGAGAAGAGGCCAATTGCATTTTTCAGTGAAAAACTCAGAGATGCACGACAAAAATGGAGTATTTATGAGAAAGAATTTTATGCTATTTTTTGAGCATTGAAGTATTGGGAGCATTATCTTTTTCTGAGGCAATTCCTATTGCATACAGACCATCAAGCTTTAAAGTATTTAAACAATCAGAGACACCTCAGTAATATGCATGTGAGATGGTCAAACTACATTCAGAAATTTCCTTTTGTTCTAAACCACAAGCCTGGGGTGCTAAATAAAGTGGGTGATGCATTGAGTCGTAGAGCTCATTTGTTGGTAATCATGCAACAAGAAGTGGTGGGTTTTGAATTTCTGAAAGAATTGTATGCTGATGATGATGATTTTGGTGATCAATGGGAGCAGTGTGCGATGAAACATGCAGCGGGAGAATACTATGTCACTGATGGGTTCTTATTTCGAGTCAATCAATTATGCATTCCTAAAAGTTCATTGCGACAAAAATTAATTAGGGATTTGCATGCTGATGGACTAAGTGGTCATCTTGGGCGTGATAAGACAATAAGTGCAGTGGAAGAGAGGTTTTAATGGCCTCAACTGAAGCGTGATGTTAGAAAGTTCGTTCAAAAGTGTTATGTGTGTCAAACAGCCAAGGGACAAGAGTAGAATACCGGCCTTTACATGCCTTTACCTGTTCCAAATGCTATATGGGAGGATCTTGCTATGGATTTTGTTTTTGGACTCCCACGCACTCAACGTGGGGTTGATTCTGTTTTTGTTGTTGTTGACAGGTTTTCAAAAATGGGACATTTTATTCCTTGAAAAAAGACCTCTGATGCATAACATATAGCTCAATTATTCTTTCGTGGAGTGGTTCGTTTGCATGGGGTTCCAAAGTCAATCACATCTGACAGAGATTCAAAGTTTCTAAGTCATTTTTGGATCACTCTATGGAAGCGTATGGATACAAGTTTGAATTTCAGCAGTACAACACATCCTCAAACAGATGGACAGACAGAGAATCTCAATCGCACTTTGGCCAATCTGATTCGTAGCATTTGTGGTGACAAACCTAAGCAATGGGATGCAGCGTTAGCACAGGCAGAATTCGCATATAACAATGCAATCCATTCGACAACAGGGTAGTCTCCTTTTTCTTTGGTTTACAGGCAGTCCCCTAGACATGCACTGGATTTGGAAATATTACCCAAGACTGTTTCGAATATTACAGCAGGAAATTTAGCAACACAAGTGCATGATGTGAAAGCTGAAGTAAAAGCAAGGCTCGAGGCTCAAAACGATAAGTATAAGAAGTTTGTTGATAAACAGCGGCGACAAAAGTTATTTAAAGAGGGAGATCAGGTGATGATTTTTCTTAGGAAGGAGAGGTTTCCTGTAGGGACATTCAACAAGCTTAAGCCTAAAAAATATGGTCCTTACAAGATACTGAAGAAAATTAATGATAATGCATATGTAGTTGATCTTCCTGGAGATATGAGTATTTCGAAAACTTTCAACATAGCAGATCTACTTGAGTTTCATGATGATGTTCCTTTATATCCAGATAATAACTCGAGGTTGAGTTTTTCACAGGTGGGAGGGACTGATGTAAAACAGGAGGCCTGGAATTTTGAAGAAAAACTTGATATGAAAAAGCTTGCAAGGAAGTAAGGAAGGTCGACGACATGATCATGTTGAGAACTGCGCGATCATGCTAGAATAATTGGAGCAAGCGGTTGATTTCTGCAAGATTAGCATGACCATGTCAACGGGCTGCGTGATCATGCTAAATCATGAAAAATTGGTAGTGGAAAGCAAAAATAAAGCATGGGCACGCTCAATACTGCATGATCATGCTGCTTTATAATAAATATTTTATTTAAATTTGGATTTGTTTTTATTTTTTTTCTTTAGGGTTTTATATCCCTACATATAAAAACATCATCGTATTGTATTATCTATTATCTTTGATTGAATTAAAAAAATTCTTGAGAGTTTTCCCATCTTTTCTGGTGGATTCCAGAGTTTATCAGTTGAATTCGCGTTTGCGAGTTCGATTTTATTTTTAAGGGTTAACGTTTGTTGATCCTAGTCTTCCGTTCTGCGTCATATACTGTCTAAGAATCAATACAATACAAAAAGGCAGTCATACAGATTCAGTGATTGGTGTGGTTCGGGATTTTCATTTCTGGTCTTTGTGGTTTGAGTGGCTTAGTAAACATAAAATCTAACATGATCCGGATGTTCCATTTGTAAACAGGAATATTCTAGCTAGTGCTAATTTTGACAATTCAGTACAGATTTAGGACGTGACAATTGGAGAATGCAATATGACAATGGAGCACCATATAGATAAGGTGGGTGTTATGCCTTTCTCATTGTCGTATGTATTCTTTTATTGTGATGTATAGGGCTGGCAATTTTGGACCCGAGACACGAACCCGAACCCAACCCGAACCCAACCCGCATGGGTCGGTTTCAGGTTTATATTTTTCGGGTTCGAGTCGGTTTCGGGTTGACCTTAACTTGACCAGAAAAAATCGGGTTGGGTTCGGGTAACCCGAAACTGACCCATATATATATATATATATATATATATATATATATATATATAAATATTATTTTTAAAATTTTAAAAAATTAAATTTTCGGGTCGGGTTACCCGAAACTCATTTGTGTCTGGTTCGGGGTTGAGCACCTGGACCCATTAAATTTTCGGGACGGATTCGGGTTGGGTCAAATTTGCGACCCAAGTCTGCTGACCCGACACGAACCCGACCCGAAACCCGAAATTGCCAGCCCTAGTGATGTACATGCAGCATAAGATATATACCCACCCACTGGCAGAAGCTGCTTCTAAATATACAAAATGCTTAACCGACAACATATTAATGGCATTATGGCAGCTTATATAAATATATCTCAAGTTTTATACCTTTTATGCACAATGAATCCTGAGATATCCATAGGGTACAGCCTTGGTGTAGTTGGCTTGAAATGCTTTGAGATGCCTTTATTTTTGATATTGAGTAACTAGAGATACTGGAAGAAGGGAGAAGCTCACTGCACAAGATTATTGAAAGGGGACTATAGAGCCTAGTTTCCTTCAGATAAGTAAATGAGGCTAAAAAATTACCACAGATATGTGGGAGAGAGAAATGAGGAGTGCTTGATGACTGAAAATTATAGATGGAGAGGGAGAGTTCTCCTGTTTGGGAAACACTTTTGGTAAGAGTGAAAAAAAATGAAATTCCCTTTACGAGTCCAAGAAGTTAGTAAGAAATTATAAAACGAGGGTAGGTCTTCATTCTTCCAAAAGACTCTTCCACCTCTCCTATAAAAGAGTTAAATTGTGTCACATATTTTACATGCTAATATATTTCAAAAAATCTTAAGTTATTTTTCCCTTAAAATTGTAAAAACAATAAGAAAAAAGAACTCGACTAGTTGTATGTTCTGAACGTAAAAAGTGATCATCGCAATTTTACCAACTTGGCATTCTTGTGCATGTTTGTCAAATCTTATAAGTTGTAAATAAGTACTTATTTAAAAAAAAAAATTATATTTACGTAATATTTTTAGAATTTAGTATGTAAAAAGTACTTAACATTCTTATTTGTAGAAATAAGTCACTTATTTTCAGAAAAAAGTACATAATTACATACTTTTTTCAGAAAAAAAGTAACTTATTTATGAGAAATAGGAAATCCCAAACATGCGAATATGTGGCTGTATTGATTGGCACGATAGGTCTGTCATATAGGTGTGCATATCTTTTAGAGTAAAGTGCACTTTGTGTACTTGCAGTTTGTGTGTCAGACCACTTGGGATACTAGATTTCAGAAAGTACCATCGGCTATACTGCACTTCAATTTTCGTTACGAGTTACCCCTTTCTGTTAAATGACTCTAACGTCGTCTGCCGGCCTGGGGGTAAAAATGACATTTCAATGCTACAACGGCTATTTAATGTATGTATACACAGTTGCACCCCCAATTCATCACCCACTTCATTTTCAATCCCTAATTTCCAAATCCCTTTCTCCCAAAACACAGAATGGAGCACAAATATAGCGAGGCTGAAGTTGATGCTGTGTTCGAGCTCATGTGTCATTGCGATGCAATGAGTGTTGTGAAGACTCACTGGTACGGGGAAAATGCTGGTCGAAGATATAGGGAATGTCCTGAGTCGCTTTGTGCATATCATAGGTGGATCGACCCACCTCTTGGGCCTCGTGTTGTTGAGGCCATAGCAGAATTGCAAGGATGGATAGTTGGGACAGATGGGAGGCACATGCACAGGTTGGATCGTATGGCAGAGAGGCATGAAGCTGAAATGAGGTCTTTGAAAACTAAGCAAGGATTTATGGTGGTTTCAATGTTTATGGTATTCGCTGTGATGATGGGTAGGAACTTAGTTCAGTTACTCCTGATGATGTTGATCAGAGCTATGATACTGATGATCTTGTTTAAATTGTCTTAGTTACAAGGTGTATTTTGTTGTATCAGTATAAGCAAGGTAGGCATGTTTAAGCATTTAGCTATGTTATTGTATCAGTGCAGCTTTAATATCAATGAGAACTTTGCTATTACTCTTTATCAGTGATTACTCAACTATGAAATCAACGACAACTAACAAATAGAAAGAAAAATCAAGTTAGGCAAAGGCAAATAACTACTTAAGATAACATTGTCTTCTTGATAACATAACAAAAGTACATAAAGTTTTCATTAACCACAACATAACAAAAGGATATAGAGTTTTCACAAACCAACAAACCTAATTGTCTTCATGACAACATAACAAAAGTAAATAGAGTACTAGGCCCACAGTGGACAATAATTCAGCTGGAATACATAAGCCACAAGGCAAAAACATGTTAACTTGTAAAGTTCTTAAATTTTCCAAACAGGATTTTTCTTCAGTTTAGCCTGAATTTCCCTCCCTTTTGCCTCAATGTTTTCCCTGCTAGTTTTAGAACCACCCCCCCTTTTTGTGGTTGAATACCAAGCGGAGTGTTGTTAACCTTTACATGATCTGTTTTCTTCTTCAAAACCCCAGCATTTATACCTTCATTTGGGTTAGAAGCTCTCTTAGCTGTACCACTTGGCTTTTCTACAGAAGGTGTGGGATTGTGAACATCACCTATGTCATTGTGTGCATCAATTGTAGCCTCAGATCTTGGATTATCTCCTGCATGATTGTTTGTGCCAGGAGCTGCCTTTGGTTTTGGTTTAGGCCTGGTCTTCACTTGTCTCTCACACCCCTTGGCTCTATCAGCAACCTGTTTCAAATTACCTTATTACTATAACAAAATTAAAAAACAAATATGACTATAAAGAACACAACAACATTAGAGGACAAATATAAGCTCACCCTTGCTTGACAAGTCCTCATATTATGACTATACTCAGCGCAATAGCAACACTTCACTTTTGTATTTTGTCTTTTCAATCTTGTCGGATCAGCATTAACAACATCATTAACCTTATTCCTCTTCTTCTTAGGTCTGCCAGTCTGGACCTTAATCTCAAGAGGCAATGATTTGGGATAGCTTGTTTCCTCCCATTCTTCTTCACCACATATTGGCTCTACAATGTATTGATAGCACTCCAAAAACAAGTCCTTCCAGTAAAATTGGTGGATAAATGGTTCATATGTCTTCTTACTCCAAGCAATGCAGGCACATGCATGGTAGCAAGGGATGCCTGACAGCTCCCATTTTCTGCAAGCACACTTTTTTTGCTTCAAGATCCACAACCATCTCATACCCCCTGTTGTCATTGTCACCAAATATCTTGCCCCTCCACTCCATACAACATGACATCCCCTACTTTGTTCAATTGCCCTAGCAACATAATACATGTCAATAAAAGCATTCTATTTGTTTACGAAGGAATAATGAAAATAAGAAATAAGTCAAATTAAAGATCTAACTCAATTGTGAAGTCTCCTCATGGCATTAGGGCAGATAGGGTTAAGTACATAGCTATTTTGCATTTTATCCCTCCTTTGTTGTATTCTTCTCATCACATCTTTATGAATAGCTTTGAACATAGATATTATAGGAAGATCCCTATACTTTCTTATGCTGTTGTTAAAAACCTCACAATGGTTATTAACAAACATGTCAGACTTACAGTGGGTTCTAAATGCACTCCTACTCCACTGTGTTCTAGGCTTCTCAATAAGCCAGTCATGACACTTCTTTGACAACTATCAAAGTAACAAAAAAATATGCATTAAAAGCCATTCATAATTATCTATATCCAAGTTAGGCACTTATTAAAATATACATGCACGCATAAATAAATGGGAGTATGTACTAACCTGCTTAAGCTCGAGCATATGTTTATTAAAGGTGTATTCAGTGGTGGCCCTTGCTGCCAACCATAATAGCATCCTCACTCCTATCCCCTTGTGGTCCTTCCACATATTCCTATAGAGGTGCATCACACCGAATCTGTGTTCTTCTGCAGGGAAAACAACTTCTAATGCATTGATTAGAGATAAAGTTAGGTATGCATAAATGAGTGTAGTCAAGGAGTGTGATAAAGTTGTCAAGTGGAACAATGTGGTACCTTTTGCCTTTCTGATATAGAATTGAATGCCCCATCATTTTCAATGCCTAGATCACTTTTAAGGTTGACCAAAAACCAGCTCCAACTATCAGTGTTCTCGGCCTCAACTATAGCCCATGCTATGGGGTACATGCCATCATTGGCATCAGTACCCACAGCAGCTAGTAGTTGACCCCCATAAGGTCCTTTCAAGTGGCACCCATCTAGTCCCACCAAAGGTTTGCACCCACTTCTAAAGCCTCTTTTAAGTGGACCAAAACATGTGTAGAATCTCTTGAATCTCTTTCTCCCATTTTCAAATTCTTGATCTTCAGTCATAACTTGGATTGTACTATCTGCCATAACCTTCAACAATTCATTCACATATTCCCAAACCTTGCCATACTGATCTACATGTTTTACATTAATCTTTTTCAGTGCTTTCCTCTTAGCCCTAGCAATAGCATATATTGAAACATGGCAATGCCAGTCATTTACAACTTTCTGCAGGAATGATGCCAAAGGCCATGTTGGATTCATTCTTATATCATCTTCATACCGTTCTGCAATCCAGGTAGAGTTAATCTGCATCTATTGAAAGGTTGGTGTGCATGCATAGGGCTGTAAACCTTGATTTGATATGTGTCAGCCCTTTGCATTTTAGAAACATATATCTTCCATTCACATGGTGCTTCACAAACAAACTTCACTCTGGAACCATAATTTTTGCACTGTTTTATAGGCCTTCTATGTAGAATGGCATGTTTCTTCTCTGCACTCCTGAATATTTTTGCAGTTAAAAACATTAGCCCTAACTAAAACTTAGGATCACCCATTTCTGTGTTGTGATCAAAAGCTGGATATGAGATTTCATCCTCATCTGTAGAGTTCCCAGCCATCCTTTCTTCATCACTGCCAGCATAGTGACTTGACACATCAGAAGCAATGTCCCATTCATCATCACTGACAATGTCCTTCTCTGGTGCCATGTTATGCTCTGGTTCTTTTTCAGCATGACCTGCATCACTTGCTTTCTCCTTCTGTTTAGCTTTATCCTTGTCCTTACCTTTCTCCTTTTGCTTAGAAATTTCTTTATTCTTCCTCTTCAGTAGCCTTTCAGTCTTGTATTCACACACTTCTTCATTCGTTGAATCAATATTAGAGGAATCTGAATCCCAGCTTTCATCACTCAGTTCATCATGTCCCATGTCTTCCCAGTCAGGATCATCTTGGTCTTCATCGTCTTCATGTTCAGAGATGGGATTGTCTACAAATTCTAAATTGGGATCTTGAGATGGTGCATGCCTCTTCATGTGTTAGGCTGACTAATGGTTTATCACTGACTGAGTAGATGTAAATTATCCTCGATGTTGGCATCATATCACACATGTCTACAACATCATAATCTGATTCTAACATCCACATTCCTCTTTCCATATCAGTACCAGGATGCTTGTAATAATGGACTGATGACACCACCCAAATCTCCACAATCCTTTGATATTGTCATCAACTCAATTAAGCTCAACGTATCAACATCACATAAGTTTATATAATCTACACTGCCTCCAACATATCTTTTAGGATTTTCCATAAACTTGCCTCCATGATGTAATTTAATAGTAAAATGATCTTGGGTAGCTGAAATAAACAACTCAAATACATGAATAAAGTAGTCGAACACATGTTAACACAATAGCAGCCATCCAGAAAATAATGCACTTCACATGCCAATTTAACAAGATTAGAGACATAAGGGACCATAATGACACTATATTCACTGCAACTGCTACTTTAAACAAACAACAAGGGTCCACTTTTAACTATATATAAAGATACTATATAAAGAAAAATCCAAGCAATATTCCTAGCAGTTAAGTTCAAATAATCAAGCACGGTTCTCTTACAACAGAACCCCAAACAATATACTTAGAACCCTAGTTTTTGCAGTGTAAATTAACATCGATAGCTTACCTGAATAATCTGGATGTTCTCTTGGAGCGTAGGCGTCTTTGTCCGCACGATCTCGTACCACCCACACCATTGTTGAGTCCGGTCGAATTCCTCAACTCACAACGATTCACCAAGATGAAAACCTAACTGAAGTGTGGTCAAGTTTGGGTAAAGTAGCGATACATATACTGCAGAAATGATACATATACTTGAAATGTCATTTTTACCCCCAGGCTGGCAGACGGCGTTAGAGTCATTTAACAGAAAGGGGCAACTCGTAACGAAAAGTGAAGGGCAGTATAACCCGTGGTACTTTCTGAAGTCCAGTATCCCAAGTGGTCTGACACGCAAACTGCAATTACACAAAGTGCACTTTACTCTATCTTTTATTCCCCAAAGTCTCCCCGTAACTCATACATAAGTAGGGTGTAATTCGAGTCGAGTCGAGTTCGAGCTTTTTATTTCGAGTTCGAGCTTCTTTTTTTTCGAGTCGAGTCGAGCCTAAAATTTATCGAGCCTGAAACTTGTGTTCGAACTCGACTCGTTTACTATACGAGTTAAGTTCGAGCTGTTATCGAGCTTATCGAGTTTTTAACCGAGCTTATCGAGTTTTTAACGAGTTTCGAGCTTTTATCGAGTTTGCGAGTTTATTGAGTTTTTCGAGTTTTTACCGAGTTTTTACCGAGTTTTCGAGTTCATTGGGTTCTTATCGAGTTTATCGAGTTCTTGTCGAGTTTTTGAGTTTTGACTTAAGTTCCATGAAAGCCACTCCCTTTGTTATTTTATATAGGTTGTTTGACTTTTCTGCAAACATTTTTAGGTGCATTGACCACATAGTTAAAATTATTGTTTTTGAAATTTTTTTTTGAATAAAAATATGTAATCAAAATTTTAATTCACAAAAAAAGTTAATTGAAAATAATTAATTTTAACTATGCAGTCAAAACACTTAAAAGTACGTGCTGAAAAGTCAAGCGACTTATATTAAAAAACAGAGGGAGTATTTGTTTATATAATTTACTTTACAAGTTTAACCTAATTTTTTTCCCCATTTTCAAATGACAATAAACTTTCGAAATTTTATATTTTATAATTTCGATAATCAACTTTTCCAATTAGTTAAGTAAACTTTAAGTTTATTCTATTCATATATATTTACGGATAAATTTTATCTTTATTACAGATTATGCATCTAACTATCTAAGCATCTTAACTAGTAAACAATGATAATAAGAATAATAAAATGTGAAACATTTTTTGATTGTGAGCTTGTATGTGTTATTTTTTTCAAAATAAGCAAACATGCACCCTACACCGAGCCTCATTAGTAGTTTTATAAATTTTATTTATTATTTAATAGAAATATTGCATACAACAAGTCTATGATGTTACTATCTTGTTGTTATAGTTTATAATTGTACAAAGACAAAATATATGAAAGTAAAATTTAGAAATCGAACTTGATCGCTGACAACTAAGGATCGATCAAAAGATTAATCGAAGTAGTATAGACTAATCGTGATATCAAATATATTTTGATATTATAATAACAATTTATAATACTAATTGAATTTTAAAAGTTGTTAATGTAAAAATCTTTGATTTGAGTTACTAATCGCTACGTCTGCGTGCAAGAATGTAACTAATTAATTTAATATTATAATGTGATAAAAAATACAATACTATATATATCTTAACTCAAAAATTATTAATTTTTTGATAAATTATATACGTATATAATATTTAATTATAAAATTTGTGAATAATGTAGTTTTAATCCAAAGTGTTGACATGATATCTTGATTTCAACAAACAAAGTATTCAGTAAAACTTTGAAACATAATATATGAAAATGTATAATAGATATCTCATATTCTTATATTAGAACTAATTAAATTAAAAAATTTCACTAATTATACTAATAATATAATGCACATAATATATGAAAAAAATATCAAGTTAAGTTTTAAAGATAATTTTCATAAATAGTTGAGTGATGACACATAGAACAATGAACACATGACTATTTTAAAAAACTAAAAAAATTAATCGAGTTCGAGTCGAGCTCAAAAAAACTCGACTCGACTCGAGTTTTTAATCGAGCCCGAAAACATGTTCCAACTTAAGCTCGATAACGAGTTCGAGCCGAGTCGAGCCCACTTTTTCAAGTCGAGCTCGAGTCGACTCAGTTTAAATTACATCCCTATACACAAGAACTCGGTGTTCTCAGAATGTACATGTCAAGCCCATTAAAAACTCAACTTATAATGGAAAAACTGATTGGATAAATGTTGCTACTTATTAGTACACTAGTTGATAAAGCAGCGCTTCGCGGCTGCATTACAATTTTTTTTAAAAAATTCAATATAGATTTTCGTTACATTTAACATATTTTCTAAAGACTTATATAATAATTTTTATCCATAAAAATCGAACCCCAAAAATAAAAATAAAATTATGACATCAGTATCCAATTCTAATAGCTAATACAATCTTTTCTAGTGAGCCGTCTTCCCGTTAAAACATGTTTTGAGCCGTTCTTATTTGGAACCGAAATTCTAACTTCATTAACACTTATCTTATGAAATAACATTTTTTTTTCTTAAAAATTATAACCTTAAAAGAGAGTAAATTCTAATTTTAACAATCTTTAAACTTTCGAATATTTATGGAGTTTTAAAGATGAAAATGCATCTTATATTTTCTGTATATCATAGATATTCCTGTATTAATTTACAACTTTCGCATGGAATTATTTTTCTATTATGTTAACATATCAATTTTTTTAAATGCGAAGGCTTTCATTAGGCGAATAATATTGAATTTATGGACATATTTTTCTAATGCAAGTATAATTAACTTGTATAAAAAATGAAAATAAAAGAATTTTAGGAAAAAATGATATAAAGTTTAAAAAATCGTATAAGACGTACATTTCCATCGTCCTCGTATTCTACTTCCAATAAAACATTTCATTATATTTATTATATAAAAATATTTTCTACCTCCAATTAAATTTTTAATTACATGTATTTTCTATAAATTCAAACTCTTCTTATTTATAAATTAGAACTCATATTTTACTTACAATAAAACTCTTAATTATATGTATTACAAACAGTTATTCTACTTCTAATAAAACTTTTAATTATATGTCTTCCGTATAAATTCAAACTCTTATTTTCAAAAAATTTGAACACCTATTATGTTTCTAATATGTTAAAAGCTAGTTTTTCAGTTATTAATATTTAAAATCCTAAAATTCTAAAAAAATTTATATACATTTTTTTCTAATTATATCATCAATATTAAATTTTTATATTCAACACAGTTTTCTTTAATGAACCGCTTTCTCATCAAACATGACTATTCCTTTTGAATCGTTGTCTCGTTAAGAACAAAACCTTAACTTTTACATATATTACTTGTATAACAATGTTTATCCATAAAAATCGAATATTAAAAATGAGATAAAATTTATATCATCAATTTTAAATTCTAATAGCTGATACAATCTTTTCTAGTGAGCTGTCTTCCCGTTGAATACATTTCGAGTCGCTCTCGTTTGAGATCGAAATTTTCACTTCATTACATATTATTATACAACTTTTTTCCTTAAAATCAAAACCTAGAAATAGTGTGAATTCCAATTTTTATTTTCTCCAAGCTTTATAAAATTTATGGAGTTTTAAAAATAAAAAAAAACATCTTATTTTCTCTTTATATTATAGATACTTCTGTATTTATTTAGGGTTTACACATGAGAATGTTCTTTTATTTTATTAACACAACAACTTTTTTCTTTTTAAATACGAAGACCTTTTTTATGAGATTTGTACTGGATATATGAAACTTTTTCCTAATAGAAGTATAAATAACTTGTATAAAAAATATATAATTTTAGAATATCGTAAAAGATGTCACCACCGTTCTTGTATTCTACTTCTAATAAATTTTTTAATTATATGTCTCCTCTATATATTCCAACAAACATTCGACTTCCAATAAAACTTATAATTATATGTTTTTTCTATAAATTCGAACTCTTATTCTCTATAAATTCGAACTCCGATTCTATTTCCAATAAAACTTTTAATCATATGCCTTATAACTACATATTATACTCCAATAGAACTTCTAATTATATGTCTTCCCTATAAATTTGAACTCTTCTTATCTATAAATTCGAACACATATTCTACTTCTAATATATTAAAAGATTTTTTTTATATTTATTAGTGTTTATTCGAACTCCTATTCTACTTCTAATAGAACTTTTAATCATATGTCTTATAATTAAATACCTATTCTACTTTCAATAGAGCTTTTAATTTTATGTCTTCCCTA
This sequence comes from Saposhnikovia divaricata, assembly GCA_036435485.1. Classification (NCBI taxonomy): domain Eukaryota; kingdom Viridiplantae; phylum Streptophyta; class Magnoliopsida; order Apiales; family Apiaceae; genus Saposhnikovia; species Saposhnikovia divaricata. The sequence goes on from CM071598.1 coordinate 87,327,977, forward strand.
TTAATTCAAATTCTTCTCATCTATAAATTCGAACACCTATTCTACTTTTAATATGTTAAAAGATATTTTTATATTTATTAGTGTTAAATTTATGGAGTTCTAAAAAATAAAAAATAAAGCATCTTTTCTCTTTATATTATAGATACTCCTGTATTTATTTAGGGTCCCCGCATTTGAGAATGTTCTTTTATTATGTTAACACATCAGTTCTTTTCTTTTTAAATACGAAGACACTTTTTTATGAGATTAGTATTGGATTTATGAAAAAATTTCCTAATAGAAGTATAAATAACTTGTATAAAAAAATATATAATTTTAGAATATTGTAAAAAATGTCACCACCATCCTTGTATTCTACTTCCAATACAATTGTTAATTATATGTCTCCCTTATATATTCAAACACATATTCTACTTCTAATAGAACTTATAATTTATGTTTTTTCACTAATTCGAACTCTTATTCTTTATAAATTAGAACTCTTATTCTACTTCGAATAGAACTTGTAATCATATGCATTATAAATACTTATTATACTTCCAATATAGCTTCTAATTACAGGTCCTGCCTATAATTTCGAACTCTTCTCATCTACAAATTCGAACACCTATTTTACTTTTAATATGGTAAAAGATATTTTTATATTTATTAGTGTTTATCTGAACTCCTATTCTATTTTTAATAAAACTTTTAATCATATGCCTTATAATTAAATATCTATTTTACTTCAAATAGAACTTCTAGTTATATGTCTTCCCTATAAATTCAGACTCTTATCATCTATAAATTCGAACACCTATTCTACTTCTAAAATGTTAAAAGATATTTTTATATTTATTAGTGTTTAAAATCGAAAAATTTTAAAAATTAGAAAAATAGATTGAGACGATCTTAGAGCACCACCTAAAAAATACAAGTACGTACGTGACTAGGAGGATAGTAATGAAAGAGTTTGGCAAAAGTTGAAAATGAATACGGTGAACGTGGATCGAACACGTGACCTTCAGATCTTCAGTCTGACGCTCTCCCAACTGAGCTATCCCCGCTTGGGTTAAAACTTCAATTTTTTAATAGTTGGATATTAATACATCTAAGAGCATCTCCAAGAGCCTCTTAAATGAGGCTCTTTGATCATTTATCCGAAGAAATCACTAAGAGCAAGTTAAAAACCATCTCCAAGAGATTCCTTGTGCTTCTTCAAAAAATAAAGATCTTCATTCTCTTCTTCAAAACAGGGAACTCTTTATTCCCTCTTGAATTATTATTTTATTGTATCTTTCTTGAGCATGAATGATTCTTGTATAGTTAATTAATAAAAATGAAGACGGAGCTGGTTTTAGGAGAATTGTTAGAGACAAATCATAATTTTAGCTCTTAAATTAAAAAAAGAAATTGACGAAGAAGCTCAGAGCCTGTTGGAGTTGCTCTAAATGACTTGTATTTATACCTATTAGTTAATAATTGAACATTTTAAAATATCATGATCAAGAATAATAGAATATTATATGTTCTTGACAATTACATTCAGCGTTTTGAAAAGCCGGAATCGGAGTAAGAAAATCGGTGGAGGCACCATTCAATATTCATCAGATAATTGAAAATTAATCGAAATGATTAAGTTAAAATTGATTTAACAAATTTTTATATATACTTGTTGTTGTTATATGTAATTATTTTATTGTTTCAATTATACATATGTAATCATTATCCATTTATATTAAACGTATTTTAAATATAATGTGCTCAAATAAATAAAATTTAAAATATCTTAACTTTTGAATTTTGAGTAAATTTAAGAAGAAAAATTGAGAAAAATCATGATTTAATGATCTAAATAGAAATTATGTATGTGAGAATAATGTGTCTTGTTTCTTTATACAAGTTTCTTCCTTTTTTAATTTTGAATTAAGTATTCTCATAGTTTACTAATTTTGTCATCCGGCCTATTCTTTATCAATTATTTGGCCGATTTTCTTGAGTTTTTCTAATACTAATTGATTTTTCCAAAAACGATATTTAATCCGATTATAGCTTAATCAAGTCGATTATTCATCATTAGTCGCTGACTTTTTGAACATATAGAACACAGCCTTCATAACATAAAAAAATTATTATATTCCAAAAATTTAAATATACTAGCTTATAACCCGTACGATGCACGGTTTCTTTTGTTATATTATAAATTTTATTTTATGCTATAATTATGTTTTTATATAATCATTATTTTTAAAAATTATTTTAATATAAATTTAATTAATGATATGCATTATTTAAAATTTATGTTATAAAATTTTAAGTTAAATATTTCGTTTACAGTATTCGAAACTTGAATCTTTGGTAATGTAATTTAATTATAAAATATACCTTATAATTACTAAAAATTTAACGGTAATATGGTGTAATATTTTTGGGTATATATTAATGATTGCAAAATTATATTTTAAATTAAAAGATAATGTATTTAATTAGAAAAGAAACATTGATGATTTGAAGATATGGTATAACTGATTTAGGTGTTTATAAAAGGTGATATCAACTAAAAATAAACATGAAAAAGGCAATCGATTAATTAACATTAATTATATTATTCTATTATTTATTTTAATAATTAGGATAACCGTACTGAAAACCAAAATTTATTTTAATAATTAGGACAATCGTACCGAAAATCAAATCGACAAATTTTCAATGTTTCGACTTTAATATAATATAATAGTATAGTACAGATATATATAATATTTTTTAAATTTTTTAATTTTCTAGTAGTCTAATTTGACTTCATAAATGTAAGATGTATCATATTTTAATGCTATTACTTCAAACCCCATTCAAATTGAAGTTATTATATAGTTTCTCGTAGTCTCGTCAACCGTATTTTTTGGTCCATAAATTATAAAAAGATTAATCTTATAAAGCATTCAAGTCAATTTTTGACGTATTAATGTTATAAATTAAAAGACATATTTTAATAGTCATTTTTTAGCTGGGAAAGGTAATCAATTAGTTATTAGTAATAATATTATTAGTTTGTTTCATTAATTAGAACGATCATATTTCTGGAAAAAATAGATTTTGGTTAGAAAAGTTAGAAAAAGTAATAGTTGAATAAGGTAAGAAGAAATTGAGATATTTTAGTTAGAAAATATAGAAAAGATATTACCTTTTAGCTGAAAAACATAATCAGTTAGTTATTAGTAATTATAATATTATTAGTTTATTTCATTAATTAGAACTACCATATTTTTGTAAAGAAAAGATTTTAGTTAGAAAAATTAGAAAAGGTAATTGGTTAATTATTATTTTATTATTTAGGAGAAGTGTTGGGAAGAGTTACGTGTAATATTTTGAGAAAAAATTTTGTTTTATTTTTTATAATGAAGTAAGATAATTAAGGGTAATAAAGTAAAGCAATTAAATAAGGTAAGTACCGTACCAAAACTTTTAATGTTTCATCTTTTATAATATAGTATAGATTTAAAAAATACGATGTGACATTTTCAGGTATATATTAATGACTGTAAGATTAGTTTTAAATTAAAAAGGTAACGTGTTTTAATTCGAAAGGAAATATTAATGATTGGAAGATATGATACGATTAATGTTTTTAGGTGTTTATAAAAGGTAATATCTTCAATTACAAGTAAATGTGAAAAAAGGCAATCGATTACTTAACATTAATTATATTATGTTATTGTTTATTTTAGGAGTTTTAATAGTATAGAAATCATATATATTTTTCTTTATAAAGAAGGGAAAATAAGTAAATTCACGACATACCAAAAAACAGGTACTAAAACTTTTAATGTTTTCGACTTTTATATAATAGTATAGATTTTATTAAATTTGTTAAAATATAGAAAATAAAGAAAAATTATTAATAATACCATTGTGATTTTGACTTTTCTCATTGGTACCATTTTTTTACACTATTAACTTTTCCAAATGATTATTTTATAACCCGTGCGATGTACGGATTTTTTTTAATATGTAATAAATTTTATTTTATGTTATAATTCTATTTATATATAATCGTTAACGGAATTCAAATATTGAAATTTTATTAGATTAATTTGATCATATAATATATCTAAACATTAGATCTAACAATTCTGATTTTTACTAAAATTCTAACGTTCATTATTTGTTGTATATATTTTGTTAGTGATTAGAAGATATGGTGTGATATTTTTGGGTATATATAAATTATTGTAAGATTATGTTTTAAATTAAAAGTTAACGTATTTTAATTATAAAAAAATTTCATTGATTAGAAGATACGATATTTTAGGTATTTATAAAAGATAATATCAATTAAAAGTAAACGTCTATTAATTTAAAAGGACAATCGGCTAAGTATCATTAAATATATTATTTTATTATTTATTTTAATAATTAGGATGATCGTGTCAAAAACCAAACCGAGAAAATTTCAATGCCTATGCGATGCACGGGTTTCTTTTATAGTGTTATATGTTTTATTTAATATTACAATTATGTTTTTATATAATTATTATTTTATATAATTATTTTAATTTTAATTAAATATATTCATATTTACATATTATACTAATATTTCCTTATTATAAACAACATATACGGATTTTTAATATAATACCAAAAATACTACTTTTTTAAGTTTTTTTTTGCAATCTTACTATCTTCTCAAAATATTTGCAAAAATAATAATTTATTTGCAAAAATACCAAGGTTGCATATGCAACCTTATATGTAATCTATGCAACTGAAAACTAAAAGTTGAATTTCCATTTTTTTCCAACTTTTAATTATATATAAGGGCTGCTCAGCTATAGAAAATAAAATTTTAACTTTTAGTTTTCAGTTGCATTCAGTTGCATATGCAACCTATGCAACTGAAAACAAAAAGTTAAATTTCAATTTTTTCGAAGTTGGTAAAAAAATGAAAATTCAATTTGTAATTTTCAGTTGTATTCAGTTGCATATGAGGTTGTATATGCAACCACATATGCAACTGAATGCAACCTGCTGCGTAATCATTACAAATAAGATAGTATTTTTGCAAATAAGATAGTTTTTTTGTAAATTATTTTTTTAAACGTATTTTTGCAAAAGAATTTCTAGACAAGGATATTTATGAAAAAAGCCCTATAATTTATTAATTATTAGAAAATATGGTGTGATTTTTTCGGGTATATATATTAATGATTGTAGAATTAGTTTTAAATCAAAAAGATAACGTGTTTTAATTAGAAAGGAAATATTAATGACTGAAAGATATGATACGATTGATGTTTTTAGGTGTTTATAAAAGGTAATATCTTCAACTATAAGTAAATGTGAAAAAGGCAATCGACTAATTACCATTAATTATATTTTTTTGGATAAGCAGAAATACATTAAAGTGCCAAACGACACTTATAGCAGAGGAGAGGAAGAACACTATAAGCCAACTCGAGCTACCAAACCTAAAGACTACCAAAGACAACTAGATTAACACCTAATTAACAGAGACAGAACTAAGTACTAAAGGAACTAGTACTGAAGACTAGTAAGGACTAACTGCTAACTGGAAATAACCAAGGAAGATAACCATGGATATATTTGAGGCTTGAAGAACTTAAGTCGAGCATAAATTAGTCGGTAATAATTGCATTTTGAGTGGTCGAGCCTTTGTTGGACGCTTCCCCTGATTCCAAAGAAACCTTGCCCAGAGAGGGGTGGGAGCAAGTCATACAGGTGCATTTGTATGTAAATGGAGTTTCTGGGAGAGCATTTATGCCTTTTCCCTGAGTGACTGTGGAAGAGATGGTATGGGAGGGTTGAGTGGTAGGAGGATTCTTGATTAACAGCCCTGGGGATGTGAACGCATTCATAACAGATGGCAAGTTATTTTGTAGAAAATCTGGTAGGGGTTCAGTATCAGGCCAAGGAGAAGGAGGGAGAAGTGCATTGACCAACCCTGCATGAAAATGATTATCCACTTCATTATTGTTCACAGCTATGGCGGGAGTGGAGGTCATAGGAGATGTGGGGTCTGTCCCCTGAACTGTTTCCCCCAGTCCCGAGTTTGAATGAATCTCGAACACTGGCCAATGAGGACCTAGACTTCTGTCCAAATCTAGAATCTCACATAGAACACCAAACGGGCTTGTTACTTCCACCAAGCTTGAACAATTTCTTAATGAATATTCTACCATGAATGAGGGAGCTTTCTTCCTAGTTGAATAGACTGAGTAGAGACTATAGTTACGTTGTTGTTCGATGGAGCTTCTTGGTTTGTTGAATTATGCAAAGAGGATATTAACTTGTTGAACTGCAGTTACTAACCCTTCTTATTCAAGCTCCTCTTCATCTTGATCCGCCAACATGTCAAACATTTCAATGTTGTCACATTCTATGAGTACATGAGGGTGAGGGCTTTGAAAGGCTAGCTTCATAGCAAGGTGGATCGCCCAGGCTTGCGATTCGAACCCCTACATGCCTCTAAGAGGACCCATAACACCCCAGAGAAAGATACCATCGTGATCCCTAGCAATTATACCAATGCCATTCATATTACCATTTGCCAGGACCAATTCTTCAATGACTCCATGCACATTAATCTTTCAGAGTTGGGAGGTGGGGGGAACCATAGGTTATTCATTGTAGGGGGAGAAGAATGAAGAACCAACAGTATGAAGCGGTTGAGTAGAGGAGATGGGATACTGCGGACAATGTGTCTTGTAGCAAAGGTAATATAGACCGGCTTCATGTTGTTTTCCATGCAAGCGTGTAGCTTGGGAATAGTAGAAATCAGAAAGAGTATAATTTGCATGTGCGCCATCTATCCAAATGGGTAAAAAGGATGGAAGAGTAAAAAGAGGAGAAACTTTACTAGATCCATGCACCAATAACATGAGTTCTGTGTCCACCTTTCTTGGCTAACATGTCAGCCTCAGAGTTATAGTCCATAGGAATATGCAGAAAATCTATTCTCAAAAAATGGGAGAAACAGTTTTGCAGGTCCCCAAAAATCCATTTCTTTTTTATGTGAGAGATAGCTTCTAACGAATCTGAGCAGAAGCAAATAGATATACTGTCATGTTGAGATTGTGAAATAACGTGGATTAAAAACTCAAGTGCCTCTATTTCAATCTGCAAGATGTCTATGCTTTGAGCAGGTCCCGAAAATAGATACAACAAATTGCCTAGGTTATCCTTTACTAGGCCGTCCATGCTTGTCTTCAAATCGTTGGAAGCATTAAGGAATCTAGAGCCATCACACACATAGATTAGGTTGTAGTTTTTGAAAAGGTTATCCCAATAACTAGTCTTATTTTCTTGAAGGCTAAGTCTGTGAGGACTTAGAGGGCTAACATTCCAAAGATTTGAACGAGAGGAGTTGACAACCTGAATTACTTCTAGCCATTTAAATACTCTGATCTTGATAAGAGATGTAAAATCATGCTGCTTGATCTTGACATTTTTGAAAATCAATTCATTACGAGACAACCATATTGTCCATAAAATGGACGCTATAATCACACGCCAAACCATGGGGCACATATCTCTAGGGTTTGCTGCTAGGAGATCATGTAGGTTGAAAATTGTAGTCTGCAACCCTACCCAATCACACCAACTTGTCAATAAATCCCTACTCCTAGTCGCTAGCTCACATTGATAGAATATATGGTTTAATGCCTCTGAATGCGTTCCACACCATTTGCATGTAGTCTGAAGCTGGGGGTTGATTCTTTGAGACAAAAACTGTAGTGTTGGAAGAATGTTGTGCTCTAGTTTCCAAAGGAAGAAACGAACCTTAGGGGGAATCTTAAGTTTCCATAACAAACTCTAAATAGGAGAATGAGGCTGAGAACTAACTAGTGACTGATAACAATCCCTCGAGGAGAATGCATCATTTGTGTGAAGCCAAACTGCGTTATCCTTTTTCGTGGTAAAATGAAGTTGGATAATGTATTCCTTCAGTCTGTCTACAGCTCTTAATTCCCATGCCCTAAGTTGGCATTGCCACAGAATGCTTTCATTGGAGCGCCTATCGTTCCAGATATTAACGAATGTAAAGATATTTGTAAACTTGAGCTTGGATAGTGAATAAAGCCTGGGGAATTCTAATTTTAATGGTCCATTACCACACCAAAATTCCTCCCAAAATTTAGCCAATAATCCATTATTAACTTGCCAACGGAACACTTTGGAGATACGTTCTGAATCTGATACTACTGAACCAGACTGGATAATATCCTTTGTGATGTATGAGTTATCACCACTTGGTTGCAGGCCATCGAATCCAAGCGTAAAAATGTCACCATATTTATGTGATAGGAAGCTGTGCCAATGACTATTTCTCTCTTTAATTCCTCTCCACCACCACTTAAACAGCATGCAAATGTTATGATCTCTTAAAGAAGCAAACTGTAACACCCCCAGATCCGGGGTCAGGGATCTGGTTGTTACGGTCTTAATTCCATCAATAATACTTGACTTGCATCAAAATAAATAAGCAGCATGCTAAGACCCCGCAATAATATCACATCACACACACACAACCAGTTATAGTCCCAAAGATGAAATTGAAATAAGTCTCTACTAATAGGATCCACGAATATAATTATTACAATCCAAAATGATCACAACATAAGTTTAAAAGTTTCTTGCCTTTGATTAACATTAATAATACATATAAATAAGTTGGTAATCAAAATCTGCCAGTCTAGTCTACCTCAGCAATGGCAGCAACAATCTCAGCGGGTAGTCCTACGACTGGGGTCACCTGCTTGCGCCGAGTGCGCCTTACGCGGGCCATCAAACCTAGCTGTTGTTGTGATATAGTAAATAAAGCAAGGGTGAGCAATAGCCCACCAACAATAATATATAACTGAACAACAATACTATATAACGATTCCAAGAATATCTTTGAAATCATATGTCATGCATTAGCGAACATAGTGCCAGTATAATATAAACGATGAAGTTACAAGGTAACTCAAAATGTATATTCCATGGAAATATCTGCTATACAGAATATGAGCAAGATATCGTCATATATCATAAAAGAGGAACTTGCAGGAAAATATTGCAATTCCAGTTTTGAACACTTTTCAACCCTGCCAACACAGATAAGGTTGCAGAAAATTTCTAACTTTGAAAGATGAACTAATACTGGAGCATTAACACGCCAGAAGCCATAACATTTACGATGATCAGTCGCATGTTATGCTCCCCATCATTGTTCTCTACATGTAGAAAGAAGCACCGACGGATTTACTTGTCAACCGCCCTCTGGAACCCCCGGCCAACGGTTGGGCCATTGCTGGACCAACGCCACTCTGCCACTTACGCGGCTCCTAGTTCGAATAACATCCATGACTCTGAAACATAAAGCTCGTCCCCCTTTCCCCAAGTATAATACTTGTTGATAAGACTCCAGAAAGTAGTCGTATCTAGTTGGAACGGAAAATTCACCAATATTTCCCAAGCTGCTGCTTGTTAATGGATACCAACTTGTTCCAACAATCTTACCCCTCGAATGATGAGGAGGTAACACAAAGATTCAATAGATGAATAACAACCAAGTTGCGAGTGAAAAGAATAGTTTCAAAAGATTTATGACCTGGAGGCCAAACAAAATAAATAACATCTCTCAAGTAAGGTTACCTTATAATTTCGAAGATAGATTTGAATAAAGAATAGAATTTTTTTTGAGAACCTTCCTTGATAAAATAATGTTAATAATAAGACTCTGAAATAATGTACATAGTGTTTGAAGATCAAAGATAATAATTTGAATATGAAAATTATTTTATAACTAGTTTAAAAGAATCGAATAAATATTCCAAGAATATTTATTAAATCATAAATATTTAAAGAATATTCTTAATATAAAATATTGCTCATAAATAATCCTCGAATGAATATATAAAAATATTCACCAAATAATCCAACCTTTAATTGAATATTCAAAATAATATTCAATAAATAAATAACTCAAATGTATATTCGAAATAATATTCGATAAATAAATCAACTTTAAATTAATATTAAAGATAATATTCATTAAATAAATAAAGCTCGAATGAATATTCAAAATGATATTCAGTAAATATATAAAGTTCGAATGAATATTCAAAATAATATTCATTAAATTAATAATCTCAAATGAATATTCAAATAAGATTCATCATATAAATAGTGGAAAAATATTTACTTAAATATTTTCCTCCGAAAATAATCACAATATATCAAGGAATACTGACTCCCAATCTATATTCGAAGAATGAGATTCATATGCCCTTCTCTAAGGGTCTTAGCAATATCCGGCTTATAACCGATATATCATCTATTTAACTTATAAGATAATATTAAGTCAGGGAACGAGTATCACAATATAACTTGAAAGTAGGCATGCATGTTATGGCATATGTATAACAACAATCAATTATATATATTATCACAACAACAGTTCCAAAGTATTGGAAACTTGCCTGGTACTCGGGTAGGGGTAGCGTGTCATGGGTCAGTCTGGTGATCTATAAACAATCAGAATATTCGAGATTAATTACTTAACACTTTTGAAAGGCTAAGTATAATTTAACTTAGGGGAAAACACATTTTCAAGTTATCTCGTTATACACCCTCTAGTGTAACTCTTATTAACACTGGTATGATCCGACGCATGCTCGTTATCAAGGCAGGTCATTACACTTACACTTGGTAGGTACTTAAGTCGTATAAGTTCTAAGGTCGATCGTTTACTAGCCAAGATTATACCTCGAGATTTATTGATCGTTTTCTAAGTGACTTTCGAAGCTATAACCAAGTGTACTTTTTAAGGGTTCATTCGAACTTAACTCAGATTCGAACATTTTTATAAAATCGAAAAACGATCCATTTGACATGAGGTTTTCTCCCACACATTCCTTATGATCTCTAATATTTAATTACCAAGATTTGCCACTGAATTAATCATGTTAAGGAGGTTCAATTTTAATTACGAATTCACACTTACTGTTTCAAACCACTTTTACGATTTTTACCATAACTCCTAAACCGTAAGTCTGTTTGCTGCGATTCTCGTGCCAAAACGATCTATGACTCGAGATCTTTAAGGCACGTCATATAATCATCAAGATCAGAAATTTAACCCTACTGTTATACACGGTTTTTAGGGGTTAACGAAATTTCGGCATTACGACGGCTTCAAAACGAATAATCCAATTTTCAAACCTAAATAAACAATCAATCAACACCCAACACTCAAGAACACTATTTATCATCTCCCTCACTGTCTCAATAGGTCTTGGAGCCACAAAACTCATTTTTACATGTTCCTAACACCCACATAACATACATGCTCTAAATCATGCATACAACTCATAAACATCATCAAATCTTATATCAAACTCAAAGGTGGGTTAAGGGTTTACCTTCTTGGAAGCTCTAGAAACACTATCAAGTGTTTATAAACACTTATCAAGCCTTAGATAGTCTTTATATAGCTTAAACCTTAAGAACAAAACAAGAAAACTAGTTAATCACTTCGGAGTTACAATTCATCGGTTCAAAGAACTTCAAAAACGAGGGTCTTACCATGCTTTTCTGGATGAGGCTCCTAAAGAAGAGTTTTAGAGCATCTCAATACCTTTCCAACAAGCTATAGAACGCAAAATTTCATTGAGAAATGAGGGAGTTATGCTCATTTTACTGAGCTGTTGTTGTTTTGGCCGAAAGTTGCTAAAATGGGGAGAGATGGAGTTTGCTTGGCTTTTCTCTTGTTCTAATCTTGTTTATTGCTATGTCTTGGATAATATCTTGTATAAATCCACTTTAATAAAGTGATTACGTCATTGCATGCATCACCTTGAGCCATGTGTCTTCATCTTGTGGTGTAGATGATGTGTTTTTGCTAACTACGTGGTTTGATTGCTAAGTATGCTAGTTACTCTTGTAATTACTTGGTTCATTGATCTTATCCTCTTGCACATGCATGCATCTTGGTCCTCTGCTTGTAATTTCTCGTTAGGGTTTTACCGGAAACCTTCTTAATATTTATACTATCATTCTTAATCCTCCTTTATAATTCTCGAATTTAAATTCCTCAAATCTTTTTAATAAATCCTTAAATCCTTCAATGTCCACGGAAATCTTGGATAAAATAAAAGTGCTATTTTTCTGATTCTGATATCGTTTACATACAGTTATTTTACCCCTGGATCATGAATACGAACTCCGAAATCCTTTTGAAATACTTCTATATAGCGTCGTCTAATAATATTTCAATTTCCACCAAAAACACTATTCATCACTTATTTTCTCTTTATTCCTTATATTTAGAAAAATGTTCTTGTTCTCTTTCGAGCGTTCCTTAACTCTTTTACGGAACCACTGGACTTATAACAGATATCGATTTGGATGACATGAGAATAACCTTCCTCTTTGGAATTACCATACCTTACTTTCTTAGGAGATAGATTATTATAATCTAAGTTGTCAACCAATTGCATTGCTCATGGCATATAAACATTTGAATTCTAATCCATTCAATATTCATTCATTAGAACAACTGCTACACTTATACTCCATTACATAATAAAAGTTTTAATTCCTACCAAAAATCTGGGTTCTTACACAAACCCTAGACCTCCTTCCAATGTTAGCTTAAATATTTTCTCCCAGCTGAGCATATGCATTTTATTCTTCTCCACATTATCAACTTTGTTGACATCCTAGTAAAATTATCTACGTATGCGATCGATTTTCATAATGACTGATTTTGGCATACAATAAAGGTTGAACCAATAAACTGGAGTACTATCTGTTGCTGCCTTGACAAGGATGGTCCTTCCTGCCTGGTTGATAGTCTTACCTTTCCACATTGCCAATTTTTTATTAATCTTCTAAACTAAAGGATCCCAGAATTTAGTTAATCTTGGAGATGAGCTAATATCTTCCCCCAAATAACTGAGTGTATCACACCCTATCTCACATCCTAGGATCGAAGCCCACTCATCTATAAGAATATGGTCTTCGTGAAAACCATATAGATGACTTTTATGAAAGTTAGTTCTTAGACCCGTGAGAACTTGGAAACTTTCTAACACACTCTTGACTCCCCTTATTGAGGCTGTGTCATTATTGATAAACATGATTACATCGTCTGCATATTGAAGATGCGATATGGTGAAGCCATTGGAACCGATGGAAATTCCTTTAAAAATGTGAAGTTCCTCAGCTTTAACAAGCATAGAGTGCAAGACTTATACAACCAGGTTGAATAACAAGGGTGAGAGGGGGTCCCCTTGTCTCAGACCCCGTTGAGGAGTGAATTCTTTAGAAGGTGAGCCATTGACAAGGATTGATACCCTAGATGAGTGAAAATTCGTAGTAAGCCAGTCAATCCATTTCTTGTAGAAATTCATTTTTTCTAGCAGGTGAAAGAGAAAAGGCCACTCGACAGTGTCAAATCCTTTTCAAAGTCTAGTTTCAAGATAATTCCTTGGGTTTTTTAGCCTTGACACTGTGGACCACTTCGCTTGCCACTAATATACTGTCAGAAATTTGGCGACCTTGCATGAATCCTGATTAAACTTCGGAAACTAATCCTGGCATGAACCTTTCGAGTCTTTCTGTCAACATCTTCGTTACTAACTTCATGCATGAATTGATTAAGCTTATGGGCCTATAATCAGAAACCAAAGTAGGGTTGTTTCCTTTGGGGATCAGGGAGATGAAAGAAGAATTCAGACCAACTGGAATATATCCTTCCTTTAGAAACTTGATAGTAAACTCAAATATGTTTTTGCTCACTAGTGACCATAATTTCTTGAGTGATCCCATACTCAACCCATCTGGTCCTGGGCTTTTATCCGAAGGACTGAGCTTGAGTGCCTCATCTAGTTCGGTGAGAGAGAAATCCTTTACCAATGTTAACGCATCCTGGTTGGATAGGCGCGATAATTGTAAAGATCATAACATGAAGCATCTATTGAATGGAGCTGCCTTGGAAAATGACTGAAAGTGCTCAAAGAAGGCATTCTTTATGAGAGATGGAGTTGAGTACCAAGTGTTGTTCCAGGAAAACCCCATAATCTCATTACATTTTTGCTTGAACCTGACCATTCAATGGAAGAATTTGGTATTCTTGTCACCTTGTAGCGCCGAATTGATTCTGGCTTTTTGTCTCAACATTCTGGATTTAGTGATGTATAGATCCGAAAGTTTCTGTGAGATAGCCAATTTAACTGAATCATCCAAACATAAATTATCAGCCTTGAACTGCTCGTTCTCTAGTGAAGATATGTTATGATCTATGTTTCCATTTTCTTGCGAGTTCCAGTGTTTGATCTTCATGCGTAGATTTCTAAGTTTTGAGTGCAGATTTTCTTCATGGCTGTTCTTCCAAACCTCCCCTAAGGAATTGACCAATTCTTTATTGTCCAGCCAACAATCAAAGACTTTAAAGGGTTTAGGGCCCCAGTTCTTGAGTTCTAAGGAGAGGATTAATGCTCTATGATTTGAGTTTTTCTTGTCTAGAACGTGTGTAGACCAGTTAGCTGTCTCAAACCAATTCCAATTAACGAGAGCTCGATCAAGCTTGCTCAACTTACCTTGTCTACCACACCAGGTAAAGTTCGAGTTGATAGTTTTTGTGTCCACCAATTCATTGTTATCAATAAAGGCATTGAATCGTGATGAATCTGCGATCTTGTATAGACAACTTAGCCTTTCAGCTTCAGACCTGACACAGTTGAAGTCTCCTATAAACAAACAAGATTCTCCAAGGGGCTTTGAATGAGATTACTTAGAACCTGCCAGAGATGAGCTTTCTCAACTGATATTTGTGGGGCGTAGATGTTGATTATGGAGAAATTTTGACTGTCAACCAGAGACTTGCCGCTTATTAACAACCAATTTCTTCCTCCAGCACAGCTATGTACTGAGACTAAATATGGGTTCTAAAAAGTAGCTAGCCCTCCAGACTGACCTACTGGGAGCATTTCTGTCCAACTATCAACATCATACACACCCATTGACTGCTTGACCCTGTCGTTAAAGTCAAAAAATAAAGTTTCTTGTAGGCATACTACCATAGGATTATGTTTAAGCACAAAGTGCTTTACATTGTGTCTATGATGTAGGTTAGAAAGACCACGAACATTCCAACTTAAAAAAGACAATCTATCCATAGTAAATAAAGATGGAGAGAAGAAGGGTATATAACTATATAATTATTTATTCTACTGGAGATACTAGAAAGAGCATCCTTTCTAGTACCCATTAATGGTAGACCCATGAGTGTGCTGGTTTTCAAGATATTTTCCGGCTCAATTACCTTGACTTTTTTGCCCTGTCCAACAAGCGGTTTGAATTTTGAACCTCTTGGGAGTTGGAAGGCTTTGACAATTCTATTAGGAACTTTCTAGGCCTACCCCTTTTTTTGAACGCCTTGAGACTGTTAAGATTTTGAACCAACGATCGACATGAGGCTTCTGAATTGTACTTCATAGAATTGCAAACTGGACTAGGAGTAGAAGGCTTGGAGGAAATATTATCTGCACTTGTGACTGGAGTATTTGTTGCATATCTGATTTCCCATATCTGGCCCTCCTTGTTTAATTCAGTGTCACTAACATTAGCTTCAATACTGTCAAAAGGTATGATTGCATTACCTGTTGTGCATTGAGGGCTGATATCTCTAATAAAGTCTGAAGGAATGTTATGAGGGTTGGTTTTTTCTAAGAGAGGTGACATAGTAAAATGAGACTTAGCATTACTATCAATCGCGTCCTCTTTTTTACTTGATACAGGATCACTATCCCTTCTATCATCCATTTGATCCCTCACCTTATAGTCTTGGCTGAAAAATTGATTGCTGCCCGGTTGGTAAATTTCCTCGATCGAGATGATGAGCTCTTTGCCTCCTACTTACACCTTGATTTTATCTGAGACTTTGTTTGGGTTAGACGTTTGAAGGCCAATTATGGGATTAGTTAAAAAGAATTCCTCATCAAGCTTATTCGAGATGCTAGTAATGTTTCCGCAGTTTATTAGCAGGCTGGTGAGAGTGTCTAGGTTCCAAACTGTGATAAGTAGACCAACGATTTCAACCCATGCAGATCGTGGAATCAATAATTCCTCAGGTTTGATTGCGGAATAGTCTAAGAAACCCAGACCCAATAATCCCATGTCGAGTTCTTGAAAAGAGACAAGATCTAAGAAAGTAATTAAGAATTTAAATCTTGATAACCCTCTTGCTGTAACATTATCGAAACTCAATAGGTCTAGCTGATTGAGAACATCAGTAACCGAGCTAGGCCTCAGTGTGGTTACCATTATACAGCTTTTCAACTCTTCATGCAATTTATTGTCCAGTGCAAGGACTATTGCTCTGTCAGGGCTAGGAGATGAGTGATTGGCACCAGGCTGTTTGGTTTGGGATGAGAACTCTTGAGGTTAGCAGTGACTTGATTTTCCTGTAGTGATGTATGAGATGGATCTTTGATCTTGTCTTCAGTTTGACTAAATTACGAAGGTGCTTGAGTAGGAACCTTGCTACTTAGGGGGGCATCTTCATGGATCCCTGTTTCTTCTTCTTAGCAAAGTCTAACTTGAGAATATTATCCTTCAATTTTTCCCCTGTCAATACTTTGATTAATCTGGAGGCCTCATTGACATTTACTGTTTTTATAAATACATATCTTCTACCATATTTGTCGACTTTTTTGGGAAGAGTGATATCTTTGATAGTACCCACCTTCTTGAAATATGCCTATACCTTTGTAACAAGTGCATTAACGGGGATGTTCGATACGAAAACGACGTTGCTGTCATTGAGCCGTGGTGAATGCTTGGGGGGTTCCTTTATAATTTTGTCCTGCTTAACTTCCGGTGATAGGAGGACATCCTTGAATGTTTTAAACTTCTCCTATCCAACTCTGTTGGCATCACTATTTTCGTTGATACCACAGTGCTCTAGACTTCTGGAGTGGATTTGGTATAGAGCATGATTAATGAAGAAGTTTTCACCCTTCTGAGCTTCCTCTAAAATCCACAAGTCCACTAGATGGCCATTACTCTTGATAAAGTCCATCTCTGCGTTACCTTGGATAGTGGGAATAGACTCTTTGGCTTTATGTTGCTTTCTCACTCCTTCTTTGTCTCCCTTATGCCCTCTAGCCTTTCTGCTGGAATGTATTATCCATGGTCCTGCATCATCACTGTTGGCATTCACTCCTACCGGACCAATGTTGGGTATCATCCTAGTGTCATGTTGCTGCTTCTTGTCGAGGTAAGGATTTGCATTTTGCAGGTCTCTGCTTAGCTTGATGGATCTATAATGGATTTGATTTAGGGCCATTCAAAAGACTTCAGTTTCCCTATTTCTAACCATCTTGATGACATTGGGATGGACCACATACTCCTTGCTCATGATGAAGCTGATCAGATCATTTTCCTCTTCCTGCAATTTCTTCTCCGCTTCGTCTCCATAGAAATAATCCACCATTTTGATGTTCAGAGTTCTTTCTTTTTCCCACCATCCATTGTTCATAAGAAACTAATGTATCTTGCGTAGTGTCTCTTCATCCCCTGACAAACCCGGTTTAAGCCACGCTGGATTTAGTTTGCTTTTGAGAAAATTGATTCTTGCCCAAGCCAAGTTCAGTAGGTCCAATCTTCCTTTGGCTAATAGTATATATATACCGGTGGTACCATTGAAAATACTCTAATTGCATATTGTATTAGAAAAATATAGTGAAAAAAAGACGATTATAAAGAAGATAGCAAAAATTGGACAACTGAAAATAGCAAAAAGATAGCGAAAAATTGCATTTATCTTAACATTTTTTTAAAATATTATATTCTAATTAAAGGATTTCTTATTTTTATAAATTATAAAGATATAAAACTAACAAACAAAAAAAAATATGAAATTTTAGTACTCAGAAAAATCAATATCACACCGATACCACTGAATATCTCAAAAATAAAAAAAATAAGTTTTAGCAATACACCAGATATCAAAGACACATTTTAATAACTACATTTTTATAAATTATCTAAATTTAATTAATTAGCATTTTTGTACATATAAAAATTCATTATTATTAATACAAATAAATCAATTAGGGTTTTTTTTTATATATATACATATATAAGTAATTTTTTGCATTTTTACTTTTATTTTTGAAAACATTTTGCAAAATTACGTTCCTCCTTTTTAAAAACTGTAAATATGTGGTTCTATGTATATTTGCTCTTAACTATCTCTCCCACAAAGAATAACATCTCTCTCATCGTCTCTCTTTTCTCTACCAAAGTCTAACTTATGACTTTCACATCTCCGTGTATACAGGTAATCACCAAGCCACCATCCCCGATCTCCCCTGACTTCGATCGTCCCCGCAAGGGCACCATCAATTTCGATTGATTTGTAGATGATTTGTATCTTATTCGATCGACCCCGCAAGGGCTGAAATTGGTTGCATTTGATTGGTTCCACCAAGATTGTTGTGTTTATAGATTGTGTCAATGTGTTTTTGTTGTGTTTATAGATTGTGTTTAAAATAGTTGTTTGGTTGCTCTGTTATATTTACTTCTGATGGCATCATGTAGGAAGACTACTGGGATTCAAATTGAAGCTTTCGATGGCCGGAGATATAGCTGTCGGTGACTTCGTGGACAGAAAATGCGCCGGACTGGGATTGTAAAACGGTAAATACAGAGATTTGGTTATTTTCTATTACTGTTTTTGTAATTTGATTGGGTTAAAATTAGTTTATTTTTGTTGGATTTGGGTTGCTTTTAGTGGATTTGGGCTGCTTTGGTAAAATTGGTGTTTGTTGTTTGTAAATGGGTTAATTCCATTAATTTTGCTTATGGTTGATTTTAGTTGTACACTGTTGTTTTTGGTTGATTTTGGTTGTATATGGTTGTTTGTAGCTATATTCAGATTTACTAAATTATAAAAAACTTGCAAAAATAGTTGCGTCTGGTTGATTTTAGTTGCATATTTATTCTAGAGTCTTTTTTGAATTGTTCGATTTAAGATGTTGGTCAATTTTGATTGTTTTACAGAGCTTGAATTGCCACTCTACTGTATTGTTTGTAATTTTTCGAATGTGTTGTAGTCGATTTTTGCATACGACTACAACTTGTTGCGTTTGTTTGCCTTTAGTTACAAATAATGTCAGGATGCATGAGTTTCCTCGTTTGATAGTTTACGAATTTGGATTTATTGTAAGTCTTGGAATGATGCTTAGAGATGAATGTTTTACTCCCCCATCCTTTTGATTGAATATAATAGTTATTTCGCCTTGTTAAAAGGTCCGGAAAATTGTGATTATCCACCGAAATATGGTATGTGGATCGAATTGGCAGTTAAGTGTTTTAGTAAAATTCTGGAAAGGAACTCAGTTTCGCTAATGTTTCTATTTTCAAGACTATGTGAAATTGGAAGAAAATCTGTAGTTTGGGATTGGTTTTAAGCAATGGCAGGAGTGAAAACTGATTTCACTATGACCAATGTTATAAATAACTTGTTGCAGGTTCAAGAGGAATTTGGTTCATTTAGTAACTATTGTTGGAGATTTGTAAACCACAAGCCAATTCAAAATGGAATTCAGTATGCACGTCAAGTTCCAATAAAGTTCCAGAAATCAGAAGCTACATACAAGGATTTGATGCGAAGAGGATATCAATGTGTTGGACCTACTGTAGTCTACTTATTAATTGAAGTTGTCGGGATGACTAACAATCATTTTATTACTTGCTTCAGATACCATGCCTGGTGCAATTAGTTAAAATTCGACTCATCTTTATACACCAACTAGAGATGTGAATATGTATAGTGAGTTTTTTAAAAAAGTTCTTATTAGTGCTGGTAGTTGTCTTCTGGTATGGTAAAGTATCGTATAATAACTACATACTGTATAACATTGTTGATATATGGATAATTGTGTGACATTGTGGTCATAATCAGTGTTATTATTGATTTTTTAAACAGACTTTGTATTATCCTCTTCCTCTTTCTCTTCTTTGATTGTATTATTCTGTGTCTAATTCTATCGTAACATCAATAAATGAAATTAAAAACAAACAGAAAGCAACAAAAAATGCAACCAAATGCAATAAAAAAATTTCTCCTAATTTTAAAGAAGTAAATTTCGTTATGGCCTTATAATCGTATCAATAATGAAAAAGGCGTCAACAATTTCTGTACAACCAGAAGCAACCATTCAAATATTGGATAGTGTGCCCCTGCGGGGCCTTTCTATATAAAAGCAACTGAAAATGCAATCAAAATTGTATTTACGAATCAACGATTCTATATTTGCAACTGGAATCAACCAAAAGTAAGCAGAATCAACTGCAAATGCAAATTTAAATTGTATTTAAACTGAATAGAAAATTTTAGAATTTAAACATGTTATTAAAAATAAAATTAGTAGTCGTCGTCACAAAATAATCTAGAAGTTCAACAAGAACATCTTCTCTTATAAAGTTGCATGTTGGAGCCTCGCACTTGAACATTACAAGCCTAATCCTTTTTGTAGATGTAATATATACCATAAACTAATGCAATGAACAATAAAGGAAACAAAATTTGCAAGATCCCCACTGACTTTGATGTAGATATCTGCTTTGCTACTACTGAAATTGGATTATACTATTTTTTTCATAGGAAGATTGGAGTTGTCAAGGTTAGGGGGAGCAAACCCCGGTTCGGTTCGGTTTTCGGGTAAAACCGGAACCGGAACCGCATGTCCTCGGTTTTAAAAATTGAAAACCGGAACCGCAACCGAACCATCGGTTTCGGTTTCGGTTTTAAAATCCCGGTTTCGGTTTTTATCGGTTCGGTTTCGGTTTTAAAACCGATTAAAATAAAAATAAGAAAGTATTACAAATTAATTAAAAAAGTAGTTCTACCATAAAAACATAAATCGTCCAAATGTATTTATACAACAATTTTTAAAACTTGAAACAATAAAATGTAGCCTGCGAAAACATTACATTAGCAGGGCTACACATCTCAGACAACAAAGAACAATGGGAAGCAAACAACTATAGGGAATGCAACCCACAAAAAACAATTTGTGGATAAGAAGTACTGAATTTGTTTAATATAACCAAGGCAGAAATGGATGTTTATACAGCAATAATTGATAAAAAAAAAGTAGCAGTAAAGATTGGACCAGGCCATTATGAGCCCCAACATCAACAAAAACCAAACCAAACCAAACCAAACATACCCAGTATATCCCGCTCAGAGCAGGGTCTGGGGAGGGTAGGATGTACGCAGACCATACCCCCACTTTTAGAGCGGGGAGGCTGTTTCCGTGAAGACCCTCGGCTGAGTGCACAAAAAACATAGAGTGTAGTAGAATACAACGAACATGATACGGAAATGAACAATGACATACCTGAGGCCCATGGCGTTCTCCACATGGGGCATACCTACCTGCGAGGGATTATGGAACTCCTAGCCAGATGACAACACCGAGCCAAGCTCCCTGCAACTGCAAAACCAAAAACCAAAAGAAAAGAAAAACACAGGAAAACTAACGATACTCAGAACGAAAAGTGAGCACGCTGAAGCCGAACTACTAAAAAAGCGCTAATCGAGACAAGGCAACTCTGAGGCTCTCGACCACAGAGCCACAACCTAGAAGGGAATCCACCACTCTAATACGCCGCCTCCAAGAACACCTATCCGCGAGCATGGTCTCGTTTAAGTCTAATGCCTTCAGATCCATCCGGAGCTGCTCTTCCCACGTCCTCCTTGGCCTACCTCTCCTCCTCGCCCCAACAACCGTCAGACTCTCGACCCTCCTAACTGGGGCTTCAGCCAGCCTCCTACGGACGTGGCCGAACCATCTCAACCTTCCTTCCCTAACTTTCGCAGCGAAAGGCGCCACTTCAAGCTCGCTCCTAAACACCGAGTTCGGGATTCTGTCCAACATCGTGCGCCCACAAGACCACCGCAACATCCTCATTTCAGCCCCTTCCAACTTGCTAACGAGAGCCTTCTTCTCCGCCCAACACTCAGAACCATACAACATCGCCGGACGAATTGCCGCTCTATAGAATTTCCCTTTCAACTTTAAAGGGACTTTCTTATCGCACAAAACCCCTGACGCCGCCCTCCACCTTTGCCACCCAGCCTTGATGCGATGCGTGACATCGGCTTCAATCTCACCTTCCTTCTGGATGATCGAACCCAAATACCTGAATTTATCCGTCTGCGGGACGATCTGGTCTTCAATCCTAACCTCCACCCCCTCTTCGTTGGCCTCACCGCTGAAGTTACACCAGAGATACTCGGTTTTAGAACGACTCAAACGAAACCCTTGGGACTCCAAAGTAGATCTCCAAAGCTCCAGTTTGTCGTTTACCTCCCTCCTCGATTCCGCCACTAGCACGATATCATCCGCGAAGAGCAAGCACCAAGGGACAGCGTCTTGGATCCCCCGCGACAAGACGTCAAGGATAAGGGCGAAAAGAAACGGACTCAGGGCCGATCCCTGATGAAGCCCCATCTCAACCGGGAAGAAACGGGAGTCCCCCACCGGGGTCCGAACGCAAGAACTAGCTTGGGAGTACATGTCTTGAATCACCCTAACGAGCGCCGACGAAACTCCCCTCTCCTCAAGGCTCTTCCAGATAGCTACACGGGGGATGCTATCATAGGCCTTCTCAAGATCGATGAACACCATATGGAGGTCTTTGCGACGTTCCCTGAACTTCTCCATAAGGCGCCTAACGAGATGAATGGCCTCGATCGTCGATCTCCCAGGCATAAAACCAAATTGGTTCTCTGAGATTTCGACTACTCTTCTAAGCCGACTATCGACCACTCTCTCCCAAAGTTTCATAGTATGACTGAGTAATTTAATACCCCGGTAGTTACTACAACTTTGAGCATCGCCTTTATTCTTGAAAAAAGGGACCACAACACTACGCCTCCATTCAGCTGGCATCTTATCACCCAAGAGAAGAACATTGAACAGATCTGCCAGCCATTTGACGCCAACCTCACCAAGACAAAGCCATACCTCGATTGGGATAAGATCCGGACCAACCGCCTTCCCTCTAGCCATCTTCTGCAAGGCACCCTTGACTTCATCGTTGCTGATGCGCTCACAGGGGTCGAGGGAAAACACAGGCGAAAGCGGGACCTCTTGCTCCACACCGGCACCTCTCCTCCTAGCCTCGTTGAAGAGATTATGGAAATACGAACTCCAGAATTGGTCTTTAGCCAAGGAAGGAAGAGATTATAAGGTCTGCAAAATGAACATGAGGGCAAAGCGTTCCTTTTCTTTTTTGAAGAGTTCTACACAGTAATAATAGCTTAAGCCATAAATTTTTTTTCCTTAAATCATTGTTTTGTAAACTTTTACTCAGCCACCAACATTTGAAAAACTACAAAACTATATTTGAAAAACTGAAATCAGAACTTAGCAAAACAAAAAGAAAAACAGAAAGCATTTCCATGTATTCAGTAACCATTGACAGGTGTGGAGGCTTGGAGCACGCACCAAGAAATAATATAACTGAAAGAAAGTGTGGCATAGTTAGACATGAATAACTATGCTGGAATCCCAATTCCAGCATAAATTTTCCAAATATATATATATATATATATATATATTTAAAATATTTATAAAACAATATAAATATTTATTTATATAAATAATCGGTTCGGTTTCGGGTTTTTTCGGTTCGGTTTGAACCTAAAACCGGAACCGAAACATTAGAGCGGTTCGGTTTTTAAATTTTCGGTTTCGGTTTCGGTTTTTTACGGTTTCGGTTTTTTTCGGTTCGGTTTTCACCGGTTTCGGTTCGGTTTCGGTTTTGATTCGGTTTTTTGCTTACCCCTAGTCAAGGTCACCAACGTAGTACCTTTGCAAAACGCCTGTTGCTTCCCCACTATGGTTAACACCATTATAATCTTCAGTTGCATCTCTTCCTACAAACGTTTCCCAAAAATTTCATTCCATTTAACATCTTCTGTATTCAAATGATGTAAACAAAGTTTCATAAACAACGAGACAAGTATCTTGCCAGTTACTTTGAGTATAATATCCTCACCGCCAGGATGCTCATATATAAAGAAATGGAGTCACATTATACACCTACACTCCATATTTCCATGCATATAAGTTGCATAGATAGACATTTACAGATGTACTACCTACTCATCGACATACATAGTATATGCAAAGTCTGCACAAGATCTGACTATACTGTTGTTGTGGAATAAAAATCGGGTTATCGAATTGCGGCTAGGGTTTGCGTTTATTTAATGCTAAGGGGTTGGTGAGCTTCAAGCTTTAATGGCTGTTTCCGTGTTCGAGACTGATCGGTCCTCACAGAGTGCCTACGTATCTCGTTATTGAGAATCAAGCCAAGATGTAGTTCTGAGAATGAGGGGTCAGACCCTTTATATAATCTGAGTAGCCCTAGAATCGTAGTTGGATTAGGTGACTTGGTGGGCAAGTCACCGCTTGAGGAAGGTTCTAGACTCCTTCCTTGTAGGAGTCAGTTCCTATATTGAATTATTTGCCTTGGAGGCTAAGTTTGATAGGAGTAATATCCTTATCTAACTCTTATTACTGAGTTGTTTTATCCCTTTAATATTAATTACGAAATTAATATTTATCTAGGGTTTTTGGGGTCCACGTTTGGACCATACTGGGTCTAATTAATGCAGCATTAAATGTGTCTTTAGGGCTTTACTTTTAGCCCATATCATTTGCCCCCCCAACTTCTAGGAAAACTGATCAGGTTTTCCTTGAAGTTTTAACTGCCCTATTCGAGACTTGGGTCAGGGTTCATCTTTGTATATAGGGATGGCAATTTGTACCGAACCGATTGAAACCCGATCCGTTCCGACCCGATCGGTTCTAACCGAACCCGAACTCGAAGTATTTGGTTCGGGTTTAGTTTTTTTTTTAGACCCGAAGTAGTTTCGGTTCGGGTTTTGTTTTTAGCCTAACCGACCCGGACCCGGACCCGAAACCCGAAACCCGAATCGAACCCGGACCCGGACCCGAAACCCGTTTAGACCCGAAAAAATATAACTAATATAATAATTTCATATGTATATTAATAATATATTAATATATGTATTAGTATTAGTATTTAGTAGAGTTGGGCCATGACCCATAAACCATAGCTAACTTCTTAGGATAATATGTAAAATGTAATCCACGAGCCACGACCAACAATATTCTCCCTGGTCTAGTCCATTTTTATTCGGAATTTTGGATGAATGAATAAGAAATTTTGATGCTTTATGATTTAGCTTGCTAGCAGAGTTTATATAAGGTAAGGTTTTTGAAATGCCAATGTTTGCATATCCGTTTTTTCCAAAATTTTCGGGTCCGCTTGACAAAAAAAAAAAAATCGGGTCCGGGTCAGACCCGAACCGAAACCCGGCGGTTCGGGTTCGGTTTTAACCATTCGGGTCCGAATCGGGTCCGGTTCGGGTCCGGTTTTTCTAAAATATTTCGGGTCCGGTTCTGGTTTTTCTAAAACCCGAACCGACCGACCCGATTGCCATCCCTATTTGTATACTAGTATTTCAAGAATATCATCTTGATGTAAAGCGTGGAGCGACCGACGCGTTTATGACGATGTGAAACGATATTAAACGGTGTTAAACGGCACTAGACAGTGCTAATCAGCCTTAAACGACGTCTAAACGGTGTTAAACGACGTTGAACGGCATAAAACGGCACTAAAAGGCGATAAACGATGCTAAACGGTATTAATTAGCCTTAAATGACATTTAAACGGAGTTAAACGATGCTAAGCGGCATAAAACGGTGCTAAATGGCACTAACGGCGCTAACGGTACTAACGGTGCTTAGAGCACTAACGGTTCTATCGGCACTAACGGTACTAAATGGTGCTAACGGCGCTAACGGCACTAAACGGTGCTAACGGCGCTTGATGATCGGCTGACGTTTTCTGAAAATTTTGAATCATCATTGTCATGTTTGAATCATCACTAACGTGTTTCAATGTTCTGAACCACTTTAGTGAGGTTTGAAGCGAGTCAGGGGTGATTTTTTAAGGTTGACGGACCATCAGCATCCACTTCCAGTTGGCTAAGGCCCTCAAAAAATGAGGTGGTCGGCCCAAACAGTAAGATCATCCAAATCTGACATCCGGAGCTCAAGATATGGCCCAAACAGCGTTGAAGGGTCGGATTGAGTTCTCAATCGGCCTAAGGGCTTCAAAACGCCTCAATCGGCCAGTACCCAGTCGGCCAAGCCAAATCTGCATGCTGACCATCGATGTTGGTCGGCCGAGGGGTCTCCGGTGAGCCGGTCGGCCGGGAGCTCGATCGGCCAATTTTTTTTTTGATATAGACAACCGATGTCGGTCGGCAAGAGTCTCCGGTGAGCCGGTCGGTCGGGACCTCGGTCGGCCAAATTTTTTTTTTATATCGACAACCGATGTCGGTCGGCCAGAGTGTCTCCGGTGAGCCGGTCGGCCGAGATCTCGGTCGGCCGTCGTGCCTCGCTCGCCTTGGTCGGCCGTAACTTCATCGGCTGGAGGCTCCCTCGCGGCTCAGTCGGTCGGCTGTCGGTCAGCAAGCTTGTTCTTCAAACGTGGGTATCGACCTTGATCATCAATATCGAGTCTCGACGTCAATATTCGTACATCGGCTTTCATCAAAAGTTAATCAACTTCACTTTCAAACTTGAATATCGACCTTGATCATCAATATCGAGTCTCGACGTCAATATTCGTACATCGGCTGTTGATATCGACAATCGATGTCGGTCGGCCAGAGTGTCTCCGGTGAGCCGGTCGGCCGGGATCTTGGTCGGTCGTCGTGGCTCGCGCGCCTTGGTCGGCCGTAACTCGATCGGCTGGAGGCTCCCTCGCGGCTCGGTCGGTTGGTTGTCGGTCAGCAAGCTTGTTCTTCAAACGTGGGTATCGACCCTGATCATCAATATCGAGTCTCGACATCAATATTCGTACATCGGCTTTCATCAAAAGTTAATCAACTTCACTTTCAAACTTGAATATCGACCTTGATCATCAATATCGAGTCTCGACGTCAATATTCGTACATCGTCTTTCATCAAAAGTTAATCAACTTCAATTTTAAACTTGAATATCGACCTTGATCATCGATATCGAACCTCGACATCAATATTCATACATCAACTTTCATTGCTTGAAAATCGATCAACTTGGTCATTCATGACTTTTATTTAAGGTTTTACTTAAAACCTCGACTATTATCACTAAATCCGAATTTAGGACTAATTTCCTAACTAAACTTCCTTAAGCACGCTCAGCTTCCAAAGCTCAACTGACTGCTCTGGTAAAATATCTTGCCGGATATTCACTTAAATTCTCCGTTTCTTTTCCAGAATTTCACGAGTTATAACGACTCTTTCCATCTATAACAGATAGTTTTTGCTCCTTTTTCATATTATCGATACTTGACCTATAAACGCGAACCGGGCTGTATTTCAACCTGAGGTAGCAGGTCATCCTTTTCTTATGAAAGGAGAGAAGTATCCTTAGTTCTTGCCCCCTTGCTACATATGGTCGAGGTCTTGCTTCTCGGTTGATCGTTCAAGAAGTCCCTTTGCCACTCAGCACTTGACTTCAAGTCTGGTGTACCTTGGCTGGTTGTTAACCCTTTATCTGGATTCTAGGTTTCCAACCTTCTTCTTATGCACACATGACCTTGCTTTGATTTGAATTTGATTGATGGCTCTTAATTCAAGTCCTTAAACTCAAATGACAAACTCGATTGAAGGCAGACAGCCTTTTTGGCCATCAAGGCTAAAATTTTGTGTCGGGACTTGAGATTCAACTCGCACTAACAGTTTACGTGCCTTCAAGGCATTATCAGGGAGCCAAACAGTCTCAAGATGAGCTTTGATGGGATCTATCCAATAACCCCCTAAATCAATTGGTGCTACCAACTTTGGGTTAATAGATGGGGCCTTCAAGACCTGGAACTCTCGGCATAGTTCTCTATCTCAGAAGAAGCAAACTTTGAGAGGGCATCGGCCTTAACATTTTCTTCCCTCGGAATGTGCTCCATATAGCACTCGTCAAACTGGGTCATAACGGCCTTCACAACTCTCAAATACATTGCCATGGTTTCATCTTTGGCTTCAAACTCACCATTCACTTGCGATACTACAAGCCTTGAGTCTCCACAAACTTTGAGGTTCTTGACCCTCATGATTCTGGCCAATCCTAACCCAGCTATCAAAGCCTCATACTCAGCTTCGTTGCTGGTTGTCGGAAAATCCAACTTCAAAGCATACTCAACTGTGAACCCCTCGGGGCTTCGCAGAACCAAACCTGCACCACTAGATTTTGTTTTTGATGCTCCATCAAAATAGAGCACCCAATACTCCTTCAGATCGGGTACAAGTTCTTCATCTTTATCCTATTTCCTAGGGGTAGTCACTATATCCTGCCCCCCGATTTCTTGGTTGTTAATGGTACATTCAACCACGAAGTCAGCCAATGCCTGAGCCTTGATGGTTGTTCGAGGCTTATATGTGATGTCAAATTCTCCGAGTTCGATTGCCCACTTAATCAACCTTCCGCTGGCCTTCGGGCTATGCAATATGTTCCTTAACTGCTGGTCCGTCAGGACTTCAACCTTATGTGCCTGGAAGTATGGTCGTAGCTTCCTCGAGGCTGTTATCAATGGCAAGGAAAACTTCTCAATGGGAGAGTAATTCAACTCAGCCCCGTGCAACACCTTGCTCACGTAATAGATGGGTTTCTGAACCTTATGCTCTTCTCGAATGAGGACAGCACTCAATACCTGTTCCGATACAGCCAAGTACAGATAAAGAGTCTCTCCGGGACTAGGCTTGGTCAATAACGGGGCTTCAGCCATGTACTTCTTCAGCTGTTCAAAGGCCTCTTGGCTCTCAGGAGGCCACTCAAAAATTTTCACCTTCTTCAATGCTTGAAAGAAAGGTAAGCACTTGTCACCGGACTTGGAGATGAACCTTTCTAGGGCTGCCACTTGGCCAGTTAGCTTCTGTACATCTCGTATAGAGCGGGGCGGTTCCATGTCTAAAATTTCTTTGATCTTATCAGGGTTGGCCTCTATGCTTCTCTTTGAAACCATCAGACCCAAAAACTTTCCTGATCCAACGCCAAAAGCACACTTGGCTGGATTCAACATCATATTGTGGTGCTTCAGCACTTCAAATGCCTCTCTAAGGTGCTTAATGTGGTCTGCTGTAAAAAGGCTCTTCACTAACATGTCATCAACATAGACCTCCATGGTTTTTCCACTAAGATGGGCGAATATCTTATTCACCAATCGTTGATAAGTAGCGCCTGCATTCTTTAGACCAAAAGCCATAACAGGTAGCAGAAAACACCAATATCAGTTATGAAAGATACCTTTGGGATGTCATCCTTGTGCATCTTAATCTGATTATAGCCGTTGAACCCATCCATGAAGCTCAACTTCTCATGTCCAGCTGTAGTATCTATCAACGTGTTTATCCTTGGCAGGGGAAAACAGTCTTTCGAACATGCATCATTCAAATAAGTGAAGTCTATGCACATCCTCCACTTCCCGTTTGCCTTCTTGACCATCACAGGGTTAGCCAACCATTTGGGGAACTGAATCTCTTCAATAAACCCAACCTCTAACAGCTTGTCAACTTCTTGCTTAATGGCATCTTGCCTTTTAGGAGAAAAATTCCTCTTCTTCTATTTTATTGTCTTCCATTCAGGATCGATATTCAACCTATGGGTTATAAATTAGGGATCAATCCCTGACATATCAGCCGCTGTCCAAGCAAATACATCATTGTTCTATATTGGTCTTCATCCTTAGATCCTCAATCCAGGTACTTAAGACATATTGAAGAGTAGCTAGTCCTTAACATCCTCGGCCTTGCATGGCTTTGATTGTTGCGTGTGGCTTTTATCTGCTCGTCTTTTAACCTGGGTCCTTCACGGACTTAAACTCTTATTTGGTCGTGCTGTAACCTAACTCTTGACCCTTCGGGGTCTTTATTTATGCATTTGTTTGTTCTCCATTCGTGTATTCTTTTATTTTCGGTACTTGGTCATCCTTGACTTGCACTCATCAGGTGATCGGCACATAAATAAAATCACACAATCAATGAATGGAAAACAAACTTGCATTAATAACTTGAAATGGGTTTAACCCTTACATAGAGTACTACCGTCCTACTCGGAGCAACATGCTCTTCAATGGTTTCAATAAACCTTATTTCTACTTCTACTAGATAAATATGAAGCTAAGTCCTACTAGGATAACTTGAGCCCATCGGGGCTTTGCAACATTAGGCCTGCACCAGATTTTGTTTTTGATGCTCCATCAAAATAGAGCACCCACCACTCCTTCTGGTCTCCTCCTTATGATTCTGAGGTTCACTTACTGCTTGGGGTATTACCTTCTGTCCCCCGACTTCTTGGTTGCCAATGGTACATTCAACCACAAAATCAGTTAACGCCTTATCCTCAATGGCTGTCTGAGGCTTCTGTGTGATGTCCTCTAACGGCCTTTCTTGACGTTTCTTACCACTGCGGACATCCATATCTTCAATCGGAAGGACCTGCCCCCCGACTCCATCAGGCCTTAATGAGTCTACATAACATCTTTGTGCCATCTTTTGATCACCTTTATGTTCTCCAACACCATTCCTGGTCGGGAACTTGATCTTCATATGATAAGTGGAGGTGACAGCCTTGAATGCATGAAGGCCAGTCCTTCCCAGGATTGCGTTATAAGTTGAGGATGCCTTGATCACAATGAAATTCAGCATCTGAGTAGCCTCCTTAGGTTCTTTTCCAATTGTCATGGGTAACTGAATAGTTCCTTCAACTTTGGACTCAACTCCATTAAATCCGTAGATTGGCATGTTGGTCTGGGTCAATTGAGAATCGGTGTACCCCATCTTCACAAAATCGTCATGAAACAAAATATCAACAGAAGCTCCATTGTCTATCAAGACTCGTTTTACCTCCGAGTTTCCAATCACAGGGGTTATGACCAACGGGTCGTCATGGGGGAACTTCACCCCTTCGAGATATGAATCATCAAATCCAATGGCTATTTCAATCCTAGCATGTTTTGGGGCTTCTCCCACGATGTGCATCACTTCTCTGGCATACGCCTTTCGAGAGTTTCGAGTCGTACCGGCCGCTGTCGGGCCTCCCCAAATCATGTTAATAACTGGCCCTCGGGGCTGTGGATTACGATCACGATCACGATCGTTATCCCTTCTGTCATTGTCTCTTCTGTCATTGTCCCTTCTTTGGGTTCCACGATCATCACCCTTCGTGAACCTGCTAAGCTTTCCCTTTCGGATCAAGAACTCAATCTCATCTTTTAACTGCCTACAATCACCTGTATCATGCCCCATATCACGGTGGTACCTAAAGTATTGCTCCTTGTTTCTCTTTGCGGGATCACCCCTAAGTGGCTTCGGCCATTGAAAGTCTTTATCCTTCTCAATATCGAACAAGATCTGACTTCTAGGAGCGTTCAGCCTTGCATAATCAGAAAATCTCGATCCCAAACCCTTCTTTGGTGGTGACTCGGAGTCCTTGCTAGTCCGGGGATACTTGTCCCTAGCGTCGTACTCTTGCTCTTGCTTTCGTTTCTTTGTGTCATTGGAACCCTTGCCATTGCCTCCAGCGGTTTCCTTCTTCATGCTGTCCTCAGCCTTGATATACTTGTCGGCCCTTCGTTGGAGCTCGGCCATGTTTTCAGGAGGATGTTTTGCCAAAGACCTTTTAAAGAAGAGATCAGTGGTTCCGTGTTCCAGGGCTACCATGGCCACCTTATTTTCCAGATCAGTGATATTCAACGTCTCCTTGGTGAATCGCTTGAGGTAATCCCTCAAATTCTCATTCTTCCCCTGCACCACATACATGAGAGATGCAGAACTTTTTTCATGAACTCTCCCACTAATGAACTGGCTGACAAAGGCAGCGCTCAACTCCTTAAAAGAGCCAATCGAGTTTGCCGGTAGGCGGCTATACCACCTTTGAGCCATGCCCAACAGGGTTTGAGGGAATGCCCTACACTTTAAGGCGTCACTCGCAGGCTGCAGCAGCAGTGCGTTTGAGAATGTCCTGACATGGTTTGCGGGGTCGCCCGTTCCATCATAAGCTTTAATCGTCGGCATCTTGAACTTCCTTGAGATGCGGGCATTCATCACCTCTTCCGTAAACGAAGGTGTGGGATCATCAGGATCCCCAAGTGGCATCAGATCCTTGGGGTTGCTTCTGGGGGTCTCCACCCTTGTCGATTTTTTAGTTGGGGCATCGGCCCTTCTCTGTCTCCTTGAAGGCCTCTCTAGATTTATAATGGGAATCCTCCCTGTAATTGGAGGAGGTCGAATCAGACTTTGCCTTGCTTGCTCCCTAGCAATATCATCCTTCAACCTTTGGATCTCAGCCTCATGAGCCTTAATCCTTTCCTCAGTCGTTTGTGGAGGTCCATCGTGGATTCTTTGGGCCCTCCTTCGAGGTTCTCTACTAGCACGTCGCCTCCTTGGGGCTTCGTCGTGATCATCATCGTCATCCTCAGATGTTGAATCATCAATATAGGGGTCGGAGTAGTCATCGTACTCTCGATCTCGGATCTCTAAGGCATGACCGCTTGGTCCAGGTTCCCTTTGTCGAGGGGGATAATTAGACAGCCCATACATCGGATTGGTATTCAAAGGGAGATCCGTAGTGTGGATCTGTATCCCCGGGGGTAGCGTACGATCAACGTTACCAAGAGGAGAAACCACCATCTGAAGAGGGTTAGCTTCTTGGTTTTAATGGACAACCACGGGTAGAGTTCCCTCAACATGGGGGATCGTCCCTGGGGGTTGAGAGGCTAGAGGTTGAATGATCACCCCTGTTGATGGGGGTAATTGTCCTTCTTCAGTGGTGATAAGTGGATCAGAGGTGGCAGGTGGAGCAGAGCTTAGGGGTATGGCCTCAGTCGAGGTTGATGTTGTTCTTCGTGTTTGAACCATGGTTGATGTTGTCTTCCCACAGACGGCGCCAAATGTTGTGGAATAAAAATCGGGTTATCGAATTGCGGCTAGGGTTTGCGTGTATTTAATGCTAAGGGGTTGGTGAGCTTCAAGCTTCAATGGTTGTTTCCGTGTTCGAGACTGATCGGTCCTCACAGAGTGCCTACGTATCTCGTTATTGAGAATCAAACCAAGACGTAGTTATGAGAATGAGGGGTCAGACCCTTTATATAGGCTGAGTAGCCCTAGAATCGTAGTTGGATTAAGTGACTTTGTGGGCAAGTCACCGCCTTGAGGAAGGTTCTAGACTCCTTCCTTGTAGGAGTCAGTTCCTATATTGAATTATGTGTCTTGGAGGCTAAGTTTGATAGGAGTAATATCCTTATCTAACTCTTATTGCTGAGTTGTTTTATCCCTTTAATATTAATTACGAAATTAATATTTATCTAGGGTTTTTGGGCCCTACGTTTGGACCATACTGGGTCTAATTAATGCAGCATTAAATGTGTCTTTAAGGCTTTACTTTTAGTCCATATCAACTGTTTATGTATTTGTATGTAAAATATTATGTTCATTAGATGCACAATACTAACTAGGAGACTGAAGCCTAAAAAGTTCCGGTCATTACTTAATATCAGACATATCAGGAAAAACATAACAATAATTAGACTACCATAATTACAAATCATTTTCTTTGTATAAAATCCAAATTGAAACATAAATAATCTGAAAAATAGTAATTTATTAATTATAATCATATTTGGTTGCATTA
Organism: Saposhnikovia divaricata; assembly: GCA_036435485.1. Classification (NCBI taxonomy): domain Eukaryota; kingdom Viridiplantae; phylum Streptophyta; class Magnoliopsida; order Apiales; family Apiaceae; genus Saposhnikovia; species Saposhnikovia divaricata. The sequence continues at coordinate 87,361,748 of CM071598.1, forward strand.
TATGTTGTTTAATGAGTTGCAAAATCAACTAAACACAAACAAAATCAACCAAACGAGGATAATGGTTCAAAATGGATATTTTTATCATTTTTTCACCAAACTAAACTTCAATCAAAATCAAAATAATCAAACGCAAACAAAATCAGTCAAGCGCAACTTCATTCAAAATCAAAAACAAAAATCTCAATTCTGAAAGCAACCTACATCAACTAATAGAAACTGAATTTTATAACCCAAAGCAACCCAAATCCACATAAATCAACCAAACGAAATTAAAATCAAAATCAACTAATTCTAACCCAATCAAAGTACATAAAACAACCCTATGCAACCAAAATCAACCCAAAATAATTTTATAAAACAAAGAAAATCAACTCAAAGCAACATCTAAGATTTATATACAATCAACCCAAAATAACACAACTTTTTTGACAATGCAACAACAAGAGCCTTACCATTCTGTGCTTTAGTCTCAGAGGCGTAAATCGAGGCGTAAATTGAGAGCTTCTTCTATTATACTCTGCAATTCCCAACACGAGTATATACTTAATAATTGCCGGCCAAACTACTCCGGTATTGAATTCAATCAAGAAATCAACAACTGACTATAAATCAACACCTGGTGTACTAATTCAGCAACTTCTCACACACAATTTATCAAACAACATCTGTGTGACTAGAAATGATTAACAAAAGTGCAGAAGTATATACGAAATTGAGACGAAATTGAGATTATAGATCGAGAAGAGAGATTACACGATCGACGAGTGAACAACAGAACAAATCGAGTAGATTGAGAGGTGATTATTGAGAATTGAAGTGATTAGACACAGAAATCGAGTTACACGAGCTTGACGAAGCTGCAACAAAGGCAGAATTAAACGAGTAATCAACGAATAAATGCAGAATCAAAACTCGATACTATGATACCATGTAATAGAACGCCTCCATGTAATAGAGAGAGAGATGTAACAGTGTGTCTTAGAGAGAGTGAGAGATAAAGAAGGAAGAAGACATGTGTTATTAACTTAAAATTACAAAATTTTTATGAAAAAAAGTATAATTGCAAGAATTTTGAAAAGATAGTATTTTTACAAAATAAAATAAAATAAAGAATCCAGCATTTTTGATAAATATTCTAAAAATTAGGATTAGGATGTAATCTTGGATACACATCAAATAAACGCCAAGTTTATTACACAAACCCCAAAATTGAGTGTGTAAAAGAGACAAAAAGGGAACACAACAAAACAGCATTGGCTACTTTTTGAGCATGCACTGCTGTCTGCTGTGGCCTGTGATACACGTGACATTGACAGGGTGAAAAATGGTCTAGTCTCTAGGCTGGCTTTTTTTTTCATCTTCTTGTCTCAACATTACAAGGCTGTGTTTGGGGTAATCTCATTAGTCATTTCTCTCTGCACACACTCTAGGTAAAGTTCTTGATTTTTTCATCATCTCTTTAGTTTTCTTGGTGTTGTATTAGTTTAAGATTAAAGGAAATTAACTAGTGGCTCTTTTGTGTTATTGTAAGGTTGATATTGGTGTATGACTGTATGATGGGTTTCTTGAATTTTCTTTTAGTCTGCCTTGGATTTCAGTAATTGTTTGTTCATCTTTTTAGATTGTGCATATATATATAATATAATCTTGCATCTTCCCTGTTTATTGTGGTTTGTCCTTAAATTTAATCAAACCTCTATATGTGGGCTTTCTGGGGACACCCACAAAAGCACACACTACGTGACTTTATGTTTTTTTTTGGGGTTTTTGTGCACGAAAATCTACTAAAGTTTTCTGTGTCTGTGTTGCATGTGTAACAATTGTTGATGGGGGTGAACTTGGAACTGTAATATATGAGGCTTGTACATATTTTGTTGGGATTGTTATTATTCAGAAAGAATAAAATTGAATGTACTAAAAACACCACTTCTTCAGCTCTATGAACACATATTTGTTTATGAACTTTTAAATACTTTTACTTGTTAAAAAGAAATCTATGTTTCTTCTTTGACTCCGTTTGCTTTGAAGTGTATGCATTTTGTGTTTAGTTGATTTTATATATATGCTTGACCCAGGGGACAGTGCCCAATTTGTATAATCTTATTCCCCCGCATTGGAGGTCGAGGATTTGAATCATTGTCATAAGGGAGAAAGTAAAACAACAGAAAAAAATTAGGCAATCTGTATACACTGTATGTGAAGTTTCTTTTTTTTCGTCATTTCTTTAGTTTTCTTGGTGTTATATCAGTTTAAGATTCAAATTTTAATGTAAATTAACTGGTGGCCCTTTTGTGTTATTATTGTATGTTTAATATATGTGTATGTATATTACAGAGGGGTGAAAATGGTATGGGTTTCTTGAAATTACTGTTTGTCTACCTTATATTTCCTTTGTTTTTTTTTGTGTTTGTTCATCTTCACCGTTTGTGCATATACATAACCCTGCATTGTCCCTGTTTGTTGGGGTTTGTCATGAAATATAATAATTTGGGGGATTACTTGTAATTTATATTTTCTAGTGTTTTTATGGCTTTTGTGCATAAAACTTTGTAAGGATTTTCTATGCTGTGTTGCATGGCTAACGATTACTAATGGGGGTGAAATTGGGATGAGGATGAATGAGATTTGCACATTTGTTTTTTGTTAGGATTGTTATGTTTCCAATATGTAATATTAAATATGTCCAAGAAAAAACAACATACTCGGCTCTATGAATAATGCTTGTGTAAATTTGTTGTTTCAATTTTGTTATTGAATAGATTTGTACTTCTAGTTGTTAATGATCTTTTTGTTTCTTCTTTAACTATATGCGTACAAAATTGTACAAATTTGTGATTAGTTAATAAAGATATATATGCTTGACTGAGGGGACAGTGCCCAATTGGTATCACCTTATTTCCCCCATATAGGAGGTTGAGGATTCGAATCATTTGAGGATAAGGGACAACGTGAAACATAGCAGGCAATCTACATGAGTGGCATGTGTAATGGGAATATACACACTTTGAATTTAATAGAATGTAGCTTTTTATCGAGATTTACTTTCCTATTTCTGCTTCTTTGCAATTTAATCAGGATTCATTGACTTATCTTACATCGTGTTAACTTTGCAGGCAAGATGAAGGTCAATTCAAAACTCATTGCCATGGAAGGAAAAGAAGGTCAAGGTGAGGATAGTAAAGTAAAGGTGAGTATGCCATGCTATTATTAAACTGAAAATGAAGATCCTGTGTTGTTGAATCGATTTTTGTTCTGTGTTTCTTGGCACATGTTATTTTGATTTCTTATGTTCATATGGGCATTGATTATCAAAAAGCCTTTGTTATTAAGGTACCCATGCAAATGTCTTAGGGAACTAACAAACTGAAATATAGCAGAATTATTGTCTCTTAAATTAACTGAATTGGTAGTTGTGTTTTCTCTTAGCCAGTCAGTGATTCATCTAACATTGTCTTGACTTTAGGATATCGGTGATGATATTACGTTCAATGTGCTATCTCGATTGTCCACTAAGACATTGTTTGGCATGAAATGTGTCTCAAAAGAGTGGAATTATCTCATGTTAGACCGGTCCTTCATCCAGTCGCAGTTGAAAAGTAGGGAACCAGTATCTGGATTCTTTTTCCAGGAGAAATTTCAATGGTGCAAAGAGGATATCAAATCTCTTAACTATATTCAAGCTGAAGCAGAAGTTACTAAAGTGCACTCGACAGTTCTAAACTTCCTCCCTGAAACTGTCGTTGTCCAGTCTTCAGTTCACGGGCTAATTTGTTGCCGAAGTTGTTTTCCTTCTCAAAATCCAATTATATATGTCTGCAACCCGGTAAACAAAGAATGGGTTAGCCTGCCATATCCTGAATCTGAAATTCAAGATAGCTTAGCCTTGGGTTTTGACCCTTTTGTTGATCCTATAGATGTTTCAACAAACTTCAAAGTAATTAGAGTTTATGAAGTCGATGGTGATATGGATAATATGGATGACATACTGTATTCATTTGATGTATACTCATCACAGACGAGGGCATGGAGGAAAGCTGTAGAAATTTGTCAGTGTAGTAGTCATTTGTATAAAAACAAAGGCCTCTTTGTCGAAGGGATTTTATACTGGCTTACACATGGTGACAAAATCTTAATGTTTGATGTGGAAAATGAGTTCTCTTTATTCATCACAGTACCAATTCCCTTAACTCAGTTCAACAGAACCCCTGAAATGTGTATCGGAGAATGTGATGGCCAACTACATTATGTCTTGATATCTGAAGATGGTCTGCAGTTGTGGGTTCTTGAGGAGCAATATACATCTCAATGGGATCTAAAATGTTCGATAAGTTTGGATAAGTTCGAGGAAGAAAATAGGGTGTTTGTCTGTAATATCAGTGAGAAAGTCACTGCAGCCACTAATCCAAATCCAGAGATAGATCCCTTAGTGTTCAAAGATGGGATGTTATTTATGAGGATTACAACAGATATCTTCCTATTTGACTTTGAGGCAGGGAAGTTGAAAATGCTGTGCAATCTATACCAGTTGGGACGGAACTCCATGAACTCTCCAATTGTGATTCCATATACCATGAGCTTGGTTCCATTGGACTACATTTAAGTTGCAATCATCTTTAGATACTCTTCACAGAAGACTTTTGGATGCTGATACTGAATATGGCTCTTGTGACTAGTTTCTTTAAGGTGACATCATTCTTAGTGTTCATTTTGTCATTTTGAGTCCATTGTGAAAAAATGACCACCGATTAATAGCTCTACGAGTGTACGCCTTTTGCTAGCTTGCGTACATCGCACTTTTAATTGAACTAAGTGTATGTGTCAAACATGAGTTGGGAGACTGTTACTACCTGAATATGTTTAAACCAATCTTCCTCTGTTTCGCTTTCCTTATGCACATTTGACACCATATCTTTGTTATCCTATACATGATGTTTTAAATTTGATTTGTGTTTCTTGTGTTCATAGTAATATTTAGAAGCTGGTTTTGTAGCTTGATTTTGATACTTTGGCTTATAGCTATTTAATGGCATGTGATGATTTTGAAACTGTCAACTGGTGAATTGCTAAGGTATCTTTTGTTTTTTTGTTACTATGGTACTTTAGGATAGCTGATACTGTACTGACTACTGAGTGTGCTCAGTTTGGTTCCATCGGTCTACTATTAGTATGTAAATAAAAAATTGTGTAGTAAAAAATTTCTTTACACACTTGCCAAATAAATATTTTGAGCTAAATCATAAATTATTAGATCTCTAAAAACCAATAATTTGTCCAGTCCTGGTTATTTAATCTCAAAATAAGATAAATGTCTGGATACTCTGCTAGTCTGTTTTTCAGTAAACACCTGCTGTCATTTGTTAACATGAAATCTACTGTTTTACCTCATCTTTTAAACAAGAGTTTATTGCACTTTGTATTCCATATTTTTGGAAGAAACACATTTAAGTACTCATACTTTTTTCATACTTTTTTAGTGGCAGTTGAGTACCAAAACTTCTTTTTCAGTTTCACTTTGCACCCTTTTCCGTTATTTGGTTGTTAATGTTAAAAAAATAGAAGAGTATTTTCGTAATTACATTATAAAACTTTTGATTGTACATTAAAAAATTTATTATAATTTGATTTAATTGTCTAAAATATTATTACTTTCGAATATTAATATGTTATGCTATATTTAATTAAATAATTATAATATAGAATTTTAATATCATGTTATAGCCTTATGACTATACATTTTATTTAATTTTAAAATTTTTAAATAAGATAATCTTAAATTGCATAATATTATTTATAAGAAAAATAATTAATTTACAATTGCATCGCATTATTCAATCAAGTTAAATAGTACTTAAATTTTTTTAAATTAAAATTGTATTTATTAATATAAATTAGATTATAATATTTTTATGATATGTTTCATGTAATATGAATATATTTATTAATAAAATGACTAAAATATCCCTTGCATTTAAAGGCATTTTGATGGAATTACACTCATGGGTTGCAAATTGAAAGAAAAAATGAAATATAGAAGGTGAAATGTCACGAAATAAAGTTTGAGTACTTAAGCGTATTTCTCCCAAAGTTATAGGTTACAAACTGCAATAAATTCTTTAAACAATTACTGTACATTAGTATTATGAATAAAACAATAACAATTTAATTAGTAAAATAAAAAAAAAACAATAACAATTTATCTAACTTATATAAAGTTCAATCTTTAACATGACAAAAAACACGTATATTCTTAAATAAATTAATATATACATATATACAGGGAGTTACTCTAGTGAGAACTCTTCGAACGAGAACTTAGTTCCCAAAATAAATCACCAAAATCCAGCAAAATCACAAAATCACAAAAAAATTATTATTTTTCACTACCACGTCAGTATTGACATCAGCATGATAACGTGGCATCGGGGCCCACAATTTTTTTTGGCAAAATTTTTTATTTTTTATTTTTGGTGGGAAAAAAAATTTTGACGAGAAAATTTGCCAAATCACCATTTTTGGTGGGAAAATGTTACAAAGCACCAATTTTTTTTGCGGAAAAATCTGTCAAATCACCATTTTTTGGCGGGAAAATTTTAAAATTCATATTTTGTTTTTTTACTAAGTTCGGAGGCCTGATTTTTAAAAAATTGGGGTCCAACCCCGATTTTTTAAAATTCAGGATAAGTTAGGGTGACCCAAAATCCTAAATTCTTATACGATTTACTCGTCATTCTGAATATTTCTAAAATCCAAAATGGAACTGTTGAACCCTAAAGATTAACTGTTATTTTTAGGAAAAACGCTAGTCTAAGTAGCATTTTCGATGAAATGTTAGTGATTTGGTGATTTGTTATATTTTGGTGCTAACGTCACAGCATATATATTTTTTTTAGGATGAATGGATAGAGGGTGGATCACCATTTTTGGCGGGAAAACCTGTAAAATCAACATTTTTTGGCGGGAAAAAATGTGTCAAAAAAAATCTCATTTTTTTTGCGGGAAAAATTTTTGGGGGGAAAAATTTTTGGTGGGAAAGAAATTTTGGTCGGAAAATTTCTGCCACGTCTGCATGCTGATATTAATAGTGACGTAATCATAGTGATGTAAGCAGTGACGTGTTTTTTTAAAAAAAATTAATTTTAACGATTTGGTGATTTGTTATATTTTGATGATTTGCTTTGGGAACTAAGTTCTCATTTTAAGAGGTGGTTCTCATTTGATCATCTCCCTATATATACATATACTCTAATAGAAACCACTCTTAGAATAGAAACTAGAAACTAAAAAAAAAAAATTATAAATCACGTCGAAATATAGCACATATGGTATGCAAATTAATCGTTGGGAGATGGAGAAAAATACAGTGAAGTCGGATATCAAAAAAACTCATCAATTGACGGAAAAATTAAATTAAAAACGGATATTGTGTATGTGAGGGTGTAATGAATTTGTGTGTGGCGCCCCTAGCGGGGCCATTGATTATATATATGTAAGGGCTAAGATTAGTCTATATTTTAATTTTGGAATCTATTTTATCACTAGCTATATATATATATGAAAAAGGACCCTGAGTGTTGTGGAATAAAAACTAGGTTACGATTTGTAATTAATGCTAGGGTGGTTGAGCTTCGAGCTTTAATGGCTGTTCTTGTGTTCGCGGCTGAATCTGCCTTCACAAGATGCCTACGTACTTTGATGAATATCAAAGATCAAGCCAAAAACGTAGTTCTGAGATGAGGGGTCTGGCCCTTTAAATAGGCTGTAGGAGCCTTAGAATTATGGTAGGAGTCAGAGACTTGGTAGACAAGTCTTTGAGGAAGGTTCTAGATCTATTCCTTGTAGGAATCAGTTTCCATATTGAATTGGATGCCTTGGTGGCTAAGTCTGGTGGAAATAATATCCTTATCCAACTCTTTTTGCTGAGCTGTTTATTTCCCCCAATATTAATTACGAAATTAATATTATAATTGGGGTTTTGGGCCCATCTGGTAGGCCCCACGTTTGGACCATTCTTGGTCTAATTAATGCCACATTAAATGTGTCTTTAGGGCTTATTTTCAGCCCATATCATTTGCCCCCCCAACTTCTAGGAAAGCTGATCAGGCCTTCCTTGAAGTTTTACTTGTCTAACTCGAGACTCGGGTCAGGGTTTATCTTTGATATCGTTTTGATGTAAAGAGTGGAGCGACCAACGCATTTACAACGATGTTAGATTACGCCAACAACATTGAACGATGCTAGATAGCCCTAAACGACGTTTAAACGATGTTAAACGACGCTAAACGGCGATAAACGGTGCTGAACGGCACTAAACGACACTAAACGGTGCTAAACAGCCTTAAACGACGTTTAAACGATGTTAAACGACGCTAAACGGCGATAAACGGTGCTGAACGGCACTAAACGACACTAAACGGTGCTAAACAGCCTTAAACGACGTTTAAACGATGTTAAACGACGCTAAACGGCGATAAACGGTGCTGAACGGCACTAAACGACACTAAACGGTGCTAAACAGCCTTAAACGACGTTTAAACGATGTTAAACGACGCTAAACGGCGATAAACGGTGCTGAACGGCACTAAACGACACTAAACGGTGCTAAACAGCCTTAAACGACGTTTAAACGATGTTAAACGACGATAAACGGCGATAAACGGTGCTGAACGACATTAAACGACACTAAACGGTGCTAAACAGCCTTAAACGACGTTTAAACGATGTTAAACGACGCTAAACGGCGATAAACGGTGCTGAACGGCACTAAACGACACTAAACGGTGCACTGAAAACCATCCGAAAAAATCGAGATTTAGGTCCAGAAATTACACGAAATCCGCTGAAAAATCGAGATTCAGGACCACGACCTAACCCGCGATCGGCCGGATCGTGGGCTAGCTCGTGGTCGGCTAGCACCTGGTCGGCCGAGGGGCCTCGAGCCAAGGTGGTCGGCTGGCACCTGGTCGGCCGAGAGGCCTTGATCCCAGGTGGTCGGCTGGCACCTGTTCGGCTGCGGGCTGGTCGGCCTTGGCTCCTTGGCGCGCCTTGGTCGGCCGGTTCGTGGTCGTCTAGCTCGTGGTCGGCCGAGGCTTCCCAAAATGCTGTGGTCGGCTATGAGGTGGTCGGCTGTGGCTTCTTCGGGTGTCATGGTCGGCTGCTTCGTGGTCGGCCACGGCTCCTTGGAGCTTCGTGGTCGGCCACTTCGTGGTTGGCGAAGAAACCCGGATCTGAAAACCTATTCATGGAACTTGAGGATCAAGAACCTCGATCTTGACCTCCAATTTAGTATCTTGGTCACCCGTGACTTTCAAGGATCCAGAACCTCGATCTCGATCCTAGAGATCCAGAACCTCGATCTTGATCTTAAATTGTCAAGGATCTAGGTTCTAAAATCATCCGTGATCCTAGGGATCCAGAACCTCGATCTCGTTCCTAAATCGTCAGTTTGGTCATTCGTGACTTCTAACGGTATTACACCTTAATTCACGATTAGCACTACTAACCTTGTGTTTAAGACTAAACTCGTTGCTTATCTTCTTAAGTGCAAACATCCATGCAGCAAATATTCCAACTATTTCTTTTTCGACAGATATGAATTATAACGATTCTTTCTGTATAACGCGGATAATTTCTCTCCTTTTTTGTCTATAAACGATAGATGACCTGTAAACGCGAACCAAGCTGAGATCCAACCTGATGTACCAGGTCATGCATTTTCTATAAAAGAGGAGAAATAGCCTTCATTTCAATTCACTTCTTCATTTCTGAGCTCTCAAATTCTTAAGTTCTCCAGGTTCAAGTTGCAAGATCAAGTTCGAGTTTCAAGATCAGGTTTCAGATCCAAGATCAAGTTTCAGTTTCAGTATCAAGATGTCGGAAGGTGATCAACCAATGGCTCCCCCTGTCTCCATGATGGAAGCTATGTCGAAGAGGAGTAAGATGAGGACCGCCAAAGGTAAAGAAAGAATCAAACCTCCTTCATATGTTGAACATAGATTTGAATCTTTGCTAGAACTTCTAAACATTATGAGGGAAGCATTTCCCAACTGTTCCAGCCTAGATTCTTTTAACAGTCCTAGTAAATTGTCGGAACAAGATGTCCAAATGATAAAGGAGTCCTATCACTTTCCTAGTTCCATCAAGGTTCATCTCCCAAATCCATCAGATAGAACATGCAACTGGAATCCTGAGAGAATCCGTGTTTACTGGGGTGCTTTAGATGCTGGGTTCAGATTCCTGGTTGACAATTTTATCATTAGACTGCTGGCTGAGTATCAGATCCACCCCTGTCAGTTGTATCCCAATGCTTGGAGGTACATTTCTATTTTCTTAATAAGGTGTCGGGAATTGGGGATTCATCCGACAACCACAATGTTTCGAAGTATCTTTGGGGCCAGCAACTCTTCTGACTCCAAGAAAGGATGGGTGAGCCTCAAGCACCGAGCCAAACTTCCACACATGGTGAATCCCTTCTCCTTTCCAGATTCACAGCATTTTTGGGAAAGGGAGTTTGTAGTTCTTGAGTGGAAGGGTGGTGACTGGGGCAACTTCTTTGTGAAGAAATTCGGGTCCGTGGAGGATAGTTCACATTTCGTGTGTGACCTTACTGATTCAGAATTGTTGGATCGAGATAGGCTTCTTGCTGATGACGGCCGCACACACTATAAAACTTTTCTAAATGAAAAGAATCTTATTGGGGCTGGCCTCAGCTTTCTTTCCATCGAGGGTAACTTTCTTACTTGAGCTTATTATGAACTCTGTTTGTTCTTATACCGATATTTTTCTCTTTGTATTTCAGCTGCTGAGGAGATTGATAATCGTCCCGAGAACCGGCCAACTGTTACCAAGAGGATGAAGAAGAGGGCTGAGGAGAAGCTGAATCCAACTAAGTCTCACATCCCCAACTTCTTGGAGCGTTGTTCTCAAGGTGGTAAACGATCTCGAAACGCTGACGGGGATGTCAGGACTCCTTTCATACCTCCTTTGGGCATATGTGAACAAGACTCGGTCTTTGGAAGTCCTCATTTGGCCTTAGACTGGTCCAAGCTTTCATTCACTCCTCCTGACCAAGCGACAATGCATGCAGGTGACAAAATGGACGAGTCTCAGCTCATGGGCGCCCAGGCCTTATATCAAGTATAAAATTCCCTCTATTAAGTTTGATATTGTTATTGATTTCAACTTTGCAAATTCCTCGTGGCTCACTCATTTCCTTGTTGCAGGCCAACGCTTATTTTCAAACTGTTTCGACCCAAGGCCGGGCCTTTAGGGATGAAAATGTTAGCTTGAGAAATGACTCAGCAAGGTTCAGGGAAGAGATTGACGATCTGCACTCCCAAGTTGTTCGTGCTGAAGCTAATGCTGCATCTACCCGTAAACAACTTGCTTCTCTAGCCAAAAAGAAGGCCTCTGATGCTGACAAGGTGATCCAGGCCTACCATAGGTCTGAAGATTTTCTTAAGCTCATTGATGATCATGATGATGAGGTGCGTCCCTTCAACATGTCTGTTGGTTGGGATAAGGCCATTAACGCTGTGAGTCATAGGCATCCATCTGTTGTCAACCCGGCTGATTTTCCTTGCCCAAATTGGGGTGCCATCCCGGCTAACCTAGCTTCTGGTTCGGGAACTAAAGTTGTTCCTTAGGCATCAGGGTCCGGCTCCAAAGGCAGTCATCGACGCTCTGGGTCCAACTCAAAGGGGGCTGTTTAAGCTGCTAGCCAAGACTCATCTTCTTCTGGCTCCCGGGGGAAGAAACTCCCGCCTGCAAAGAAAGTTGGAGTAGTTCGCCAACCCATCCCTGGGAAGAGACTAATCCGGAACGAGGGCAGTTCTACTTCTGATTCATCTTCCGAGGAAAAAGGAGCCGAAGTTGCTAGAGTTCAGCCAATGGTGATTGCCGAGACCGGAGATGAATCCGGTGAAGACTCAGAGGAGGAGAGTGAGGAAGAGGAGAGTGGAGGAGAGGAGTCTGGCGAAGAGGATTCTGGGGAGGAGTAGCTGGAGTTAGTTCGTGGCCTTGCATGGCCTTGTTAGCCGTATGTGGCTTTATCTGTCTAGATTTCATTCAAGGTCCTTTGGGACCAAACTTTTATCTGTCTTGTTGATATAACCTAACTGTTGGCCCTTTGGGGTTTTTATTTATGCATTTGTTTCCTCATTTGTTTGTTTACTTGTTTTCGGTACTTGGCCTTTCTAGACTCACACTCAACAGGTGCTTGGTACATAAACAAAGTCACAGAATCATTGAAGGGAAACAAACTTTGCATTAATAATTTGAAATGGGTTCAACCCTTACATAACTTATTATCGTCCTACTCGGGGCGTTAAGCCCTGGAATGGTTTCATCGAACCTTATTTCTACTTCTCCTAATAAATAGAAAGAAAGCTGAATCCATGCAAGGATAGCTTATACATAATAAACTTTGAGGTTCAAGGCATGCCAAGTACGGGGCACCTCAACCCCGTCCAAGGTCTCCAACTTATATGATCCTCGTCCCAACGTCTTCTTGACTCGATACGGCCCTTCCCAATTAGGGGCTAGCTTTCCCTTCTGGCCAACTCCAGAAGCCTCGATCTTCCGTAGAACCAGGTCGCCTTGTCGAAAGAACCTTTCCTTAACCCTGTGGTTGTAATAAAAGGATGCTTTCTTTTGATGCTCCACATTTCTAGCGTTTGCCTCATCCCTGACTTCGTCAATCAGGTCCAAGGCGAGTCTCATGCCCTCTTCGTTAGTTTCTGGTTCAAAGGCCTCAACTCGAGGTGATGCTTGCATGATCTCCAAAGGCACAACTGCCTCAGCTCCGTAAGCCAGCAGGAACGGGGTTGCTCCAGTGGTCACTTTACAAGTGGTACGGTATGCCCATAGTATGGGCAGCAACTCATCTACCCAAGTGTTTCTAGAGCGTTCGACCCTCTTCTTCAATCCATCAAGGATAATTCGATTAACTACCTCAGCTTGCCCATTGGCTTGTGGATGAGCCACTGAGGTAAAACGAAGCTCAATTGCATTCTCCTCACAATACTTCTTGAACTCTTCATTATTGAACTGTATCCCATTGTCTGTCACCAAAATTCGTGGGATTCCATACCTGCGAATTATATTCTCCCAAAAGAACTGGGCAAATTGTTTGGTGGTTATCTTGGCTAGAGGTTTAGCCTCAATCCACTTAGTAAAGTAATCAATGGCCACTATCAGAAACTTCCTTTGTGCTGAAGCAACGGGGAAGGGACCAAGTATATCCATTCCCCACATCGCGAATGGAATATGGGAGCTAACCGATGTTAACATCTCAGGCGACTGCCTTACTATTGGAGCATGTTTCTGGCATCGATCGCACCGCTTGACATAGCTCTGTACATCGGCCAACATCTCTGGCCAGTAGAATCCCAAACGAGTTATTTTGTGAGCTAGGGCTCTGCCCCCCAAGTGCTGCCCACAAATACCTTCATGAACTTCTTCCAAAACTTCCCTTGCCTCTTGGGGCCTCAAACATTTCAAGTACGGGATAACGAAAGACCTTTTGTAAAGGACGCCCTCGATCAAGGCATATCTCAATGCTCTCACTGACAGCTTTCATGCCTCCGAGGCATTGTCAGGGAGCCATCCGGTTTCTAGATGAGCTTTGATAGGATCTATCCAACAGCTTCCCACATCAATTGGTGCCACTAATTTCGAGTTGATAGTCGGGGCCTTCAAGACCTGAAATAAACACTCCCTGCATAGTTTTCTATCTCGGAAGAAGCGAACTTAGATAGGGCATCGGCCTTAACGTTCTCTTCTCTCGGAATGTGTTCTACATAACACTCGTCAAACTGAGTCATGACAGCTTTCACAACTCGCAGATACTTTGCCATAGTTTCATCCTTGGCCTCAAATTCACCATTTACTTGAGAGACTACTAATCTTGAATCTCCACAAACTTTGAGATTCTTGACTCTCATGATTCTGGCCAAGCCTAAACCGGCTATCAAGGCCTCATACTCAGCTTCATTGTTAGTTGTCGGGAAATCCAACTTCAAAGCATATTCAACTGTGAACCCATAGGGGCTTTGCAATACTAAGCCTGCGCCACTAGATTTTGTTTTTGATGCTCCATCAAGATAGAGCACCCAATATTCCTTCTGATCAGGTTCAAGTTCTTCATCTTTATCTTGCTTCTCAGGGGTTGTTATCATCTCCTGCCCCCCGACTTCTTGGTTGCTAATGGTGCATTCAACCACGAAGTCAGCCAATGCCTGAGCCTTAATGGCTGTTCGAGGCTTATACGTGATGTCAAATTCTCCAAGTTCAATCGCCCATTTGATTAGCCTTCCACTAGCCTTCGGGCTATGCAAAATGTTTCTCAACTGTTGGTCCGTCAGGACTTCAATCTTATGTGCTTGGAAGTACGGGCGTAACTTCCTCGAGGCTGTTATCAATGCCAAGGCGAACTTTTCAATGGGAGAGTAATTCAGCTCAGCCCCGTCCAACACCTTGCTCACATAATAGATAGGTTTCTGGACCTTCTTCTCTTCTCGAATGAGAACGGCGCTCAACGCTTGCTCAGATACCGCCAGGTATAGATAAAGAGTCTCCCCGGGACTAGGTTTGGCCAGCAACGGGGCTTCAACCATGTACTTCTTCAGTTGTTCAAAGGCCTCTTGGCTCTCAAGGGTCCACTCAAAATTTTTCACCTTCTTCAATGCCTGAAAGAAAGGCAAGCATTTGTCACCAGACTTGGAGATAAATCTTCCTAAAGCCGCTACCCGGCCTGTCAACTTCTGCACATCTCTTATAGAGCGTGGAGGTTCCATGTCTAAGATCGCCTTGATCTTATCAGGGTTGGCCTCTATGCCTCTCTTTGAAACCATCAGACCCAAAAATTTGCCTGATCCAACGCCAAATGCACACTTGGCTGGATTCAACATCATTTTGTGGTGCCTCAGCACTTCGAATGCCTCTCTGAGGTGCTTAATGTGGTCTGCCTTGAATAGGCTCTTGACTAGCATGTCATCAACATAGACCTCCATGGTTTTTCCAATCAGATGGGCGAATATCTTATTCACCAGTCGTTGGTAAGTAGCTCCTGCATTTTTAAGACCGAAAGCCATAACAAGATAGCAGAAAACACCAAAGTCAGTTATGAAAGATACCTTAGGGACGTCATCCTTGTGCATCTTAATCTGATTGTAGCCGCTGAACCCATCCATGAAGCTCAGCATCTCATGTCCAGCTGTGGCATCTATTAACATGTCTATCCTTGGTAAAGGGAAGCAATCCTTAGGGCATGCGTCATTCAAGTCGGTGAAGTCTATACACATCCTCCAGTAACCGTTGGCTTTCTTGACCATCACAGGGTTAGCCAACCATTCTGGAAACTGAATCTCCTCAATAAACCCAGCTTCTAAGAGCTTTTCCACTTCTTGCTTTATGGCCTCTTACCTTTCAGGTGCAAAGTTCCTCTTCTTCTGCTGTATTATCTTCCGATTAGGATCGACATTCAATCTGTGAGTTATGAGCTGGGGATCAATCCCTGACATATCAGCTGCTGTCCAAGCAAACACATCACTATTTTTTTGCAAGAATGCTATCAACTTGCCCTTCAGGGGTTCCTTCAAAGAGGCTCCTATATAAGTCACCTTCTCAGAGTCGCCTAGCTCCAGAGGAATAGGTAATAAGTCCTCTGCTGGCTTTCCTCGGTGTTCATCATCACCACGGACATCCATGTCTTCGATCGGAAGTACCTGCCCCCCGATTCCATCAGCCCTTAACGCGGATACATAACAACTTCTTGCCATCTTCGGATCACCATTTTGTTCTCCAACGCCATTCCTGGTTGGAAACTTAATCTTCATGTGATATGTGTAGGCCAGAGCCTTGAATGCATGAAGTCCAGTCCTTCCTAGGATCGCGTTATAAGTCGAGGATGCCTTGATCACAAGGAAATTCAGCATCTGAGTAGCCTCTTTAGGTTCCTGTCCAATTGTCATGGGTAACTGAATAGTCCCTTCAACCTTGGACTCAACTCCATTAAATCCGTAGATCGGCATGTTGGTGGGGGTCAACTGAGAATCGGTGTACTCCATTTTCACAAACGCATCGTGAAACAAGATATCAACAGAAGCTCCATTGTCTATCAAGACTCGTTTCACCTCCGAGTTTCCAATCACAGGAGTTATGACCAACGGGTCGTCATGGGGGAACTTTACCCCTTCGAGATCTGAATCATCAAACCCAATAATTATTTCAGTCCTAGCACGTTTTGGGGCTTCTCCCACGATGTGCATTACTTCTCTGGCATATGCTTTTCGAGAGTTCCGAGTCGTGTCGGCCGCTGTCGGGCCTCCCCAAATCATATTAACAACTGGCCCTCGGGGCTGTGGGTTACGATCATGATCACGATCGTTATCTCTTCTGTCATTGTCTCTCCTGTCATAGTCCCTTCTTTGGGTTCCACGATCATCATTCTTTGTGAACCTGCTTAGCTTTCCTTTACGGATCAAGAACTCAATCTCATCTTTCAACTATCTACAATCATCTGTATCATGACCCACATCACGGTGGTACCTACAGTATTGATCGTTATTTCTTTTCGTGGGATCACCCCTAAGTGGCTTCGGCCATCGGAAGTCTTTATCCTTCTCAATATTCTAGCAAGATCTGACTCCTAGGAGCGTTCAGTCTTGCATAATCAGAAAACCTCGGTCCCAAACCCTTCTTTGGTGGTGACTCGGAATCCTTGCTAGTCCGGGGATACTTGTCCCTAGCATCGTACTCTTGCTCTTGCTTTCGTTTCTTCGAGTCATTAGAATCCTTGCAGTTGCCTCCTGCGGTTTCCTTCTTCATGCTATCCCCAGCCTTGATATATTTGTCGGCCCTCCGTTGGAGCTCGGCCATATTTTCAGGAGGATGTTTTGCCAAAGACCTTTTAAAGAAGAGATCAGTGGTTCCGTGTTCCAGGGCTACCATGGCCACCTTATTTTCCAGATCAGTGATATTCAGCGTCTCCTTGGTGAATCGCTTGAGGTAATCCCTCAAATTCTCGTTCTTCCCCTGCACCACATACATAAGAGATGCAGAACTTTTTTCATGAACTCTCCCACTAATGAACTGGCTAACAAAGGCGGCACTCAGCTCTTTGAATGAGCCAATTGAGTTTGCAGGTAAGCGGCTATACCACCTTTGAGCCATGCCAGATAGGGTTTGGGGGAACGCCCTACACTTTAAGGCGTCGCTCGCAGGCTGCGACAGCAGTGCATTTGAGAATGTCCTAACATGGTTTGCGGGGTCGCCCGTTCCATCATAGGCCTTAATCGTCGGCATCTTGAACTTCCTTGAGATGCGAGCATTCATTACCTCTTCAGTGAACGGAGGTGTAGGATCATCAGGATCCCCTAGGGGCATCAGATCCCTAGGGTTACTTTTGGGGGTCTCCACCCTTGTCGATTTTTCAGTTGGGGCTTCGGCCCTTCATTGTCTCCTTGAGGGTCTCTCCAGATTTATAATGGGAATCCTCCATGTAACTGGAGGAGGTTGAATCAGACTTCGCCTTGCTTGCTCTCTAGCAATATCATCCTTCAGCCTTTGGATCTCAGCCTCATGAGCCTTAATCCTTTCCTCAGCCATTTGTGGAGGTCCATCATGGATTCTTTGGGACCTCCTTCAAGGTTCTCTACTAGCACGTCGCCTCCTCGGGGCTTCATCACGATCATCATCGCCATCCTCAGACGTTGAATCATCAGTATAGGGGCCAGAGTAATCATCGTACTCTCGATCTTGGATCTGTAAGGCATGACCGCTCGGTCCAGGTTCTCTGTGTTGAGGGGGATAATTAGGCAGCCCATACATCGGGTTGGTATTGAAAGGGAGATCCGTGGTGTGGATCTGTACCCCCGGAGGAGCGTACGACTAGCGCTATCAAGAGGAGAAACCACCATCTGAAGAGGGTTATTTTCTTGGCTTTGAGGGATAGTCACAGGTAAAGTTCCCTCAACATGGGGAATCGTCCCTGAGGGTTGAGAGGTTAGAGGTTGAATGACCGTCCCTGTTGATGGGGGTAATTGTCCTTCTTCAACAGTGATGAGCGGATCAGAGATGGCAGGTGGAGCAGAGCTAAGGGGTATGGCCTCAGTTGATGTTGTTCTTCGTGTTTTAACCATGGTTGATGTTGTCTTCCCACAGACGGCGCCAAATGTTGTGGAATAAAAACTAGGTTACGATTTGTAATTAATGCTAGGGTGGTTGAATTTCGAGCTTTAATGGCTGTTCTTGTGTTCGCGGCTGAATCTGCCTTCACAAGATGCCTACGTACTTTGATGAATATCAAAGATCAAGCCAAAAACGTAGTTCTGAGATGAGGTGTTAGGTCCGATAAGATTGTAGAAGGGGGGGGTTGAATACAATCTATACTATTTTCTCGAAATTTATTCGTTAAACAATTTTCACTTAAACGAATATTTTGTGCGGAATAATATAACACAAATTTCAAGTTGAATATAACAATATATTAACTTGATGGGTGTTACAAAATCAGTCCAAACGATTATCAAGTAATTAATAACTAATTAGAAAATTCAACATGAACTTTGCTAATTTAGTTAATAAAAATCAAGATATCAATTTGTGAACTAGGAAACTTAATTCGCTAGTAGTACAAGAATCACAAGTAAACAAGTTCCAATGGATAGGATATTACAACTGAGATGAACTTGAATTTACAGAATTTAACTTGTAAGTGTTCTTGAGCTTGAGAGAGAAATATAAGGGCTGCTGTGTGTATTTTCTGTGTTATGCTCGACTGCTTCTTTTCTTCTGCATTCTGCTTCTTTATATAACACAACCATAGTCATATTACTTAGTTTAAACTGATATAACAATCATTTTACATTAATATGACAATCGGTATGACTATCAATTGAATGTAATATGACTGTCCAGTTTAAATATAACTTTCGGTATAACTATCCAGCTCAATATGACATTCGGTATTACTCTCCATTTCAATATAACATTCGGTATTACTACCCTTTGAATGAAATATGACTATCCAATTGAACTGCATATGATTATCTCCTCTTTGAACTAAATATGACTATCTCTTCTTTGAACTGTATATGACTATCGGTATAACTATCAGTTTGATAGTTATATCATCATATTTTTTCAGTTTATAATTAATTAAATGATTTATAAAAATCATTTAACTAATTATTATTTTTTCATATTAATTCTTATTTAATTAATCTAATAATCACTTTAATAAATATATTAATTCTGAAAGAATTAATTTATTTATTAACTTAATTACTTGATTTAATCAATTAAAATAGAATTAATATAAATTCTTTAATAGTCAATACTCCGCTGCAAACCACGCAATTATGATAAGGAACATACACTGGAATGATGTTGACGCTCGATGTACTGTCTGGTTCATGAACGACTAACTCCAATCTCTGTTCTTCATCTTGACTTTAACACTGTGGTCTTTTTATACTCTTCACTCTCATCAATCATTCGGTACTGAAATTGTTTCTTATCACTTATAGAAATCTCTGTCTCTTAAATGAATCCATTTGTTTCAATGCTACCTTGAGGCCTGATCAGATATCTGAATCTTCTTCCAGTGTAAAACATCAAAACTATAGATTGACTTGTTGATTTTTCTTCTGACGGTTATCATCTTTTGAGATTCCTGTGACAGTTGATATTATTTACTTATTACAATCTAGTTTAATTGGATTAGGATCCTCGAACTACAAATAGGCTGAGTCATATGCCTTTCAATCTCCCCCTATTTGTTTGTTATACAATAACAAGCAAATACCTAGAGGATTCTTCAACTAATCCCAATTAAACAAGTAAAAGAAAACACTTTAAATGCTAAGTAAATAATGGAAAAGTTCTGGTTCATATTAACATTATCCAGATTCAAACAGAAAAGATAAATACAAGATAGATGATCCTCTAGACTGATCATATAAGACAATTATCCTATCTTGTTCTATCAAAGCTCTAATGATATAACTTGTAGAGCTAATCTTCACTTACCACCTTCTTCCTCGTTGATTTCTCCTTCTTCTTGTTCATCCATATCAGGTAGATTCTTGATCAATTCAGAGTCAACAAGTAATTCCCTTCTGGATGACACATCTGTAGGATAAACCAGTGGTATTCCAAATTTCTTTCTCAACTCACCTTGATACTGCTTGTACTTCTTTATGTTGGTCTGGGCATAGGATCGAATATGATCTGCAGCTTCAATTTTTTCTTGTGATGCAAAACCATGATTTCGAAGAGCATATTCAACATATACTAAATGTCTGGCAAGGTGTGTATATAATTCTTCTGTCTGAAGATTAACAGTGTGAATAACTTCTCCCTTAAGAATTTTAACTTGTGGAGGGTTATTTATAACTTCAGGACCAGCTCTTTCAGCAAACTCTTGAAATTTTTCATGAAGCAGTATGCCTAGCTCAGAAGATGTTCTTACTTTTGGTCTCAACACCCAAAGCTCTGACAGAGATCTATCATAGAAGAACTGAAGCGATACTTTGTGAGATCCGAGCTTATGACATTCAACAAAGATTAGTAGCTCACCATTCTTAGGATCAGATGCAGTGGTTATTCTCACAATTTCTGTCTTCAAAGCTTTGAATTACATGTCATGTAAAGGGTTCTTCTTTTTAAATCTTTCAAAAATAGCAATCATCCGACGATCATCATAGTCAGAAGTTTGTGGTGAGTCTATTACCTTTTGAGCACGTTCCCACTTATCACCATTTTTGTACTTGATGTACATCTTCCGAGCTTCCAGATTTTGAGCATGTTGCTTTTGAAGTGCTTCCTGTTCAGCCTTTTGAAGTCTTTCATTATGAGCTAACTGTTCGAGTGTCTTCTTGAGTCTTTCTTCTCTCATAGACAGATTAGCTTCATTCTGTTCAAGTTCTTTATTTGCTTCAAAATTCATTCTTTGTGTTTCAACAGAATCAAGAATTATCGGCTCTTCATCATCCCAAAAACTGAGATCTGGTTCATCGAATTCTTCACCAACATCAGGAAACTGTAAGTGTGGTGGTGCAATGGGAATTCGCAAATCCCGATCAACCTGTGAGGGTTCTTCTACCGTAACAATGGCAGGCACTGTAACTTGCTCCTCTTGCATAACAATGTTTTCAGCTTCATGTAAGAAAATATCTTCCCTCATTGTGAGTAACAGGGGTGAGCTTGAAGGAATGAATGGGTTTATGATTGCCTTTGACATGGTTTTACCTTTCTTTTGTAATGGAAAATCTGTTTCACTCAAGATATCACTACTAGGGATAGCTCTTTTGAATGACAATTTCTTTCTACGATAGTGTTTGGAGAATTTAGGATCAGTGTTTGGTGCATTGACCTGGGATAAGGGTTGTGGTTCTACAATCCCTTTGTCACTTCTCACAATTATTTGACTATCAGAAAGATATTGAGATTGCAAAGTAGTTGAGTCAAATACCTGATCATTGACATGTGCATCATCTTCATTCTGAGTGGGTTGATCCACTGGAAGTTGATGTTCAAAAGCATTCAAGGGTTCAGAATCAGGTTGAGGTTCTGGAACTTGTTCTGCTTCAGGTTGTGGAGCTTGTTCAATTAAAGGTATCTCAGCAGCTGGCTGTAGCATGACATTTGGCAAATTTATGTATGTAGACATATATGGTGTTATGACCACCGGAACATGCAACAAGACCTTAGAAGTATCCAGCCTAGTGTAGAACTTCTTGTTTGGTTTACCAGACCATTGAATTCGATCATTTGGAAACGGAGCAGGTTGATCCTTAGGCATAAGATGATTAAAAATTAGTGTCAAAAATCGAGGATAATGACACTTAACCAGTTTACCTTTTCCAAAGTTCTTTCTAGCCTTCTTCAACCGATTTAGAAAAATAGGCCATATCAAGCTGCCAAAGTTGATTCTACTATTGTGAGCAATTGAGAAACCAATTGACTGTAACATACCTGTGATGACATTATTGTTACTCTTTGTAGAATTAGCAAACACCTTTGCTATGATCTCGAAGAAGATATTCCATTCTTGAACAAGATTGCTTTTGAGTGGACGTTTAAGATTCAGTTGACCATGATAGTTCAGATTGGTAAAGAATTGAGTCAACTCATCATTTGAAGGTACTTCATCAAATTGTTCTGTAGGAAGTCTCAGAGCAGCATTGAAGACAGATTCATCCACTGTATATGTCTTATCATTAAAGTTGAATGAAAACGATCTTTCAACTGAGACAGCTGTAGTACACATTAGTTTAAGTGGACCAAATTTCATGGGAACATTTGCAGTTATAGATTGGCTACAGATATTTTGTTCGTTTAGGAATTTTATCCAGGACTTGAACCGATCCACCGGGAAATCCTCGGGATTAAAATATTCAATATAATTGTGATTAACAAGCTCAAAATTATTATAAGCACCAGCCATTCCAAATCAGGGATTAAAATTAAGAAATCTGCAAAATTCAACAATTAACCCAATTAAATCACAAATTTCGAATTAATAAATAAATAAAAATTCGAAAAATCAAAATCTTCTTCAAAAATTCTGAAAATTTGAGGCAAAGATCTTGATTACAGTACAAACACACACATATTTTTAGATTTTGAAAAATCACCACCAATCTCTCTGAAATATAGATCGAAAATTCGAAGTTTTGAAACTCAAGAACACAAAAATCGATCAATTCTCACATTTAAACTGTTGAAATGATGATTATCAACTGGGTAATCGATTGTTGATCTTATAAACGTGAAATCAGTGTTAATCGCGTAAAAAATCGGGCAGCAATTCGACCAATATATGCGTGTATATGTATGTATCGCACAAGAGAGCTCGGTGACTTAACACGCGAGTTACAGGAACAAGGAAATAATATAACTATCCAATATAACTATCAGTTTATATATAAAACGTTCCTAATATAACTATCGGTTGATAGTCATACCGATAGTTATATTGCGAACAAAACGATATATAACTAATCCTGTACAGAGTTATATTGTATTTTGTTTACTAAAATAACTACCGAAAAACAACTAATATGATAATCGAATAAATAGTTATACCGATAGTCATATTCTAAGTAAAACACACAATATAACTATTAATTAATAATAATTATATTTACAGAAAACAATATTATAACTATCTTATTACTAAGTTATATTACACTAATTTTAACTAATATAACTATGACAAATTCGAATATAACAATCAGATGGATTGTTATACCGATAGTTATATTTCAACAAAACAGCTAATATAACTTACATAAAAATTGAATATTAACAGAATTTTAACAAGTAACAAATTTTAACAAGAAAATAATTAATTATTTACACAAGCCAAAAAATAGCAAATTAATTTACACTAAAATTATAAAACCTAATAAAAATTATAAAAACGATCATATGTAGTCCCTTTTACGAAATCAAACATTAATAACAAAAGGACAAACACTACAAATCAAATAACATACTAAATATTTACATAATTATTTCTGATGAATTAATAAATATATAAATTTTCTAATAAAATAATTTCCATATAGAAAATTATTCAAAAAGAAACTATGATTTATTTAAACAACAAAAATAATTAAACTGAATTTAAAATAATAACATTTTCAAGAAAAATAGATTTCTCATAAATTACAGCTTGTAAAATTCGAGAAAAATATTTTTAAAGAAAATTAATTAATCTAAAAACACAAGAAGTAATTAAAAATATATAGAGAAGATAATAACAATGATTTAAGAAGAAACAAGTAAGAGTATAAGTTGATAAAATAATTATACAAGTGATTTTAATAACAAATATTAACACATCAATCACTTGTAAATTATTAAAGATCAAACCTCAGATATTAACCAGTTTAATTACTAGGACTATTTAACATACCCAATTCACCAACAATTCTGGTAAATGTGGATTCGTCAAGAGACTTAGTAAAAATATCTGCTGTTTGTTCTTTCGTAGGTACAAAAAATAACTCCACGGTACCATTCATGACATGCTCTCGAATAAAATGATACCTGATGTCAATATGCTTTGTCCTTGTGTGCTGCACAGGATTGTTAGAGATTGCTATGGCACTTGTATTATCACATAAAATTGGAATTTTATCAAGCACAAAACCATAGTCTCTCAGCTGATTCCTGATCCACAAAATCTGTGCGCAACAACGTCCAACAGCTATATATTCAGCTTCAGCTGTTGAGTTGGAAACTGTTTGTTGTTTCTTGCTGTACCAGGAAACCAGTCTACCACCTAGGAATTGAAAACTCCCAGATATGCTTTTTCTATCCACAACACTTCCTGCATAGTCTGAATCTGTATATCCAACAAGATTAAAACCAGAATCTTTAGGGTACCAGATGCCTAAGTTAGGCGTACCCTTAAGATATCTCAGAATTCGTTTAACAGCAATGAGATGAATATCTCTAGGATCCGATTGGAACCTTGCACATAAACACGTAGCATGCATAATATCAGGTCTACTCGCAGTAAGGTAAAGTAATGAGCCTATCATACCTCTGTAGCTTGTGATATCAACCTTAGCAGAATTTTCACATGCTCCAAATTTGACAGCTGTGGATGATGGTGTCTTTGCTGAAGAAGAGTCCTCCATTTGATACTTCTTGAGAAGCTCTTTGACATACTTGGATTGACAGATAAATATTCCATTTGTCCTTTGATTTATTTGTAATCCAAGAAAGAACTTCAGCTCACCCATCATGCTCATTTCAAATTTACCCTGCATTAACTTCGCAAATTTCTTGCACAAAAGATCATTAGTAGACCCGAATATTATATCGTCCACATAGACTTGGACTATAATTGTATCATTCTTATGTTTCTTTGTGAAGAGAGTTTTGTCTATGACACCTCTAACAAAATCATTTTCAAGTAAAAATTCAGAGAGAGTGTCATACCATTTCCTTGGTGCTTGCTTAAGACCATAGACAGCCTTGAAAGGGAAGTAGACATGGTCAATTAAATCTGGATCTTCAAAGCCAGGGGCCTGTTCTACATAAACCTTGTTATGCTAAATTCACGCAAGCGCACGTAGTCACAAGTAATACAATTAAAGTTCGTTCCGCAGAGATCTGGTTGAGTTTTATTCAGAAAATATGCCTATGCAATAATGTATGGTTTTAATTCACTGCTAAGAAAATTAACAAATATGGTTTTGATTATCTAAATTAAACTAAGATGCAAATTATAAAATTAAGAATTAACTAAGTGACAAGAATTAAAATCGAATTACTAATATGAGAATAAACATGGAATCCTAGTTTCATCATCTACTTCACTTAGAGTTGCAGCCTTTAATTAAATCATGTGATGGTTTTGATATCTGATCGAATAACACGAAAAGAGTAAAAGTTACCTCTCGGTATACTAGTACCAATCTATGCATACATCCACAAAAGAGATAGAAGATGAATAGGAACCTATTATGTTTAGACCCTATATCTCTATAGAATTTGAAAACATAAAGGTTGAAGCACAAGTTATCCACTTAGATCACATAGGGTAGCATAATATCTCTATTCATGCCACAAATCATGATGCTTAACATCAACCTATCCTATGCTAGCATGGCAAGTTCTAAATCTCAAGATCCACTCTCGTTTAGCAGGAGATTAACATATTAGATGTTCGCGACGCACCTAAATACCATAAGCACAACCATACAAGGATATCAAGAATTCACCACACATAAACCTCTAAGGCATGTAAACTACTAAGCTACATAGATAAATCCACTAGGATCCCACGACAACGATTAGTTCATAATTGAATTTTTCGTCACCATGGGATTTGACGAAAACATGATATTAAACAAGATATAAAAGAAAGAATTAATAATATTAATAACGTAAAGAGTTGAGAAAACAAATCTATGATTCAACGTATACAAAAGATGAAGCAGATCTAGATCCGTGCTTGTCACCGAGCTTGAATCCTTCTCTCATTTTCTCTCTTGCGAAACTAACTTACAATAATAATCCCCCCGAATTACAAGGCTTAGAGGTGTTTATATAAGCCTACATATCTTGCCCAACAAGAAAAACAACCTAGAATACAATTAGAAATAGGTTTGGATGCCTAAAATACAATTAAAATTCGAATAAGGGCAAAACAGAGATTTTTCAGCAAAAAAGCCATTTTCAGCAATTTTTCTCCCGCAGGAGCGCTGCCTGCGCAGCTCCAGCGCAGCCTGCGCTGCTTCTCCTGTACCAAGCGCAGCCTGCGCAGTTCCAAGCGCAGCCTGCGCTGCCTTGGCTGGCCAGGCTGTTTTTCTGCAGTTTTTTTCTTCTTCGTTTCTCGTCCGTTTTCTTCCATTCCTTTTGCATTCACTTCCCGTCTTCATGCCAATGTCTTGAACACTCTTGGTAGTTGATATTAAGTAACCATTCTTCATTCCTTAGCGTAAACAACTCCAAATTCAACGGAAAATTAACCCTTAAACGATATTTCTGCAAACCTGCACAAGTAAATAAAACACATAAAAACTACGACAAACTTGAGGCCAAATACACCAATTTAAGCCGATACGGAATATTCCAAGTGGATATAAAATCCACTAATCACACCCCCAAACTTAAATCGATGCTTGTCCTCAAGCATAAACAATTACACTAACTAATTAGTACCACTTCCGTAGGTGATCACGGTTGCATTTGGCATATGCAACAAGCCCTTTAAACCCCTAGGCAGCCCTAGTGGACGAGTAAGGTCTCGTGAGGGCCTATAGCGAATGTACCCACAAAATCCATTTAACCTAAAGCAATGCAATGCATGTATGCAACTAATATGAAAATGCAAGATCCCCTCAAACTCACCAAAACCAACTAACAAGCAAATATCTCAACGAATGCAACATTCCAAGCAGAGCTCGACTAAGTCCCCGTATACTAACAGTACATGACAGAAACGTGCGTGTGTGCAATGCTCATCAGAAATACCCCCAGACATAGGTCAAAAATCATACATGCCTTCCGTCAAGACAATCACAGGTTTATAACTAGAATAAACTGTAGACACTGCATAACCTAAGAACACCTCCACCCTTATCCAAGGTAGACAGAAACTCATGCTTTATTATTATGACACATATATATACAATACGCATGCTTATTTAACCGTGCAATGAATGAGACCCCAAAAGGCTTATACAATAATACCCATGTAGCGAGTGTTGGGTCAGTGGATCCCAGACTATAAAAGCCTTAGGTCACTAGGACTAAGTCCCCTCAGACTTAATTACTCGAGTATTAAAGAGCTCACTCTAGTTAATTTTGCATTTAACATTTGAACTTTTTTTTTTTGATTTTTTTTTTTCTATGCAATCTGGAATGAGAATTCTCAATTCCAACCCTAGACTACTCATATAAATATGAGCCGGCTACTAGCCATTTGACACCTAGCCATTATTGACAATTATTACAACTAGCATGAAATTCCTGTTTTCCCCCAAACTTAGATTTTAGTGTTCCTACGCTATAAAGGGAATAACGAAAATTCTAAGAATAAACAAGTGATTAAATCTCAAAACATCCAACAGGCATGACCCCTAACCTAGCCAAAAAGCACCCCAATGAGACTGTGTAATTAATTTTTTTTTTTCCCGTACATGCAAGTCAATTTCCTAGAAACTATAAATCAGCCCTCTACTCATCATCATCACACCCAAATCAACATCTACCTATCAATCAGAATCAGCTCATTTTAAGGGATCATGAAAAATGCATGCCATGAAAATGCAACTAATATGAACGCACATAGTAAACAAACACATAACAGAATGTCCTATATGAAACAAACATAAATAATACGAACATATATGCATGAACTAGCACTACCATGCAAAATATATGCAATCTATATGAACACATAATACAACAAACAACTACTAATCCCCCAAACCACCCCCAAACTTTAAAGATTCAATGTCCGCATTGAATGGAAGTAAATACGAGGGAAAGCAGAAAACATACCTACTCGTTGAAACGCATGGGTTGCCTCCCACGAAGCGCTGTCGTTAATGTCATTTAGCCGGACAAATGTAAATCAAATCATGGTGGCTCGAAGATTGCATTTGACTTATCCGTAACAGAAGGACCATCCACCCATTGTTTGATAACCTTCTTGCTTCCTTCCCACATCTTTTCTAACTCAAACTTCACCTTGACTTTTCCACCAATCAATTTTTTCTTTTTCTTCTTCACACCTCTAAGGTGCTTATTCGATTCGGACGGTTGAACAACACTCTCTTCTACTTCATCATCGGTCATCCACCTTCTTAACACGTTATCTTGGCACACTTCAAAAATCACATGTCCATCATCCACAAGGACATACTTCAAGTGTGGTGGCAGCTTCCCAAGCTTCACCTTCGAGAGATCGTGAATGAAAGAATTATCAATGGAACCGCTGATATGATGCTCGAGCTTGTGCACGTCCGACTTTTCGCTCAACAACTGATCAAACTCTTGTGCCTGTCCCGTATGAACCATCTTCACACTGAAACACTCCTCATCCCCTGTCGGAAATTTCATGGCCTTGAACACATTAAAGATGACATTCTGATCTTGCACCCTCATTATAAGCTCTCCTTTCTGCACATCGATCAAAGTACGACCCGTAGCTAGAAAAGGCCTTCCCAAGATTATGGGAATCTTCTTATCCTCCTCAAAATCCAAGATAACAAAATCAGCTGGGAAGATGAGCTTATCAACTTTCACTAAAACATCCTCCACTATACCCCTTGGATACGTGATAGTCCGATCAGCCAACTGCAAAGAGATATTGGTAGGTTTTTGATCCGGTAAGCCAAGTTGCTTGAAAACAGACAAGGGCATGAGATTAATGCTAGCTCCCAAATCACATAAACTTTGTCAAAAGACAACTTCCCAATGGTGCATGGAATTGTAAAACTTCCTGGATCCTTAAGTTTAGGAGGCAATTTCTGTTGCAACACCGCACTGCACTCCTCTATCAATGCCACTGTTTCAAATTCTTCCAACCATCTCTTTTTCGAAAGGATATCCTTCATAAACTTAACATAGCTCGGCATCTGCGCTAATGCATCAGCAAAAGGAATATTAATGGACAATTTCTTGAAGACGTCCAAAAATTTCTGAAGTTGCTTTTCTTTACTTTGCTGCACGCGTCGAGGAAAGGGAGGAGGAAGATATATCTGAGTATCCTTTGTAGACTGCTCCGGAGAAGCTTTAACAGGTTCCTTGCTCTTCTCTACTTCACCCGCTAGCTCATCAGCTACCAAGTCAGATTTCTCAAATTCAGGCACTCTAGATTTTTCGGCTTGCCGATTCTGCACTTCTTCATCCTCCTTAGGGCATCTCCAATAGAAGTTGCCAACATAGTTGCCAACTTCGAACACATCATCACAAATATTACTTTTTTATTTCTTCTCTCCTCCATCTCATTGTTGGCAACTTTTGTTACAAATCTACTCCAATAGTTGGCAACTTTAAAAGTTGCCAATGTGGTCCCATACATTAATTTTATATTATCTTATAAACACATATTATATTTATATATTCTAAATAAAATTGAAAATTTGGATATTTAAAATACTTAATTCCCTCCCGTAATGATTTTTTTCCCTTTTTTTGACATTACATTAATATCAAATATCAAATGATTTAAATTTTTAAATATAAAATAATATTATCTTTACATCAATATCATTTGATTAAATGAAAATAGTGCAAAAAAATTATATTTTTTTCTTTTCTTCTCATGTGCATTAATGATATTAGATATGTGAGATATTTAGAAAAAAAAAGAAAAAAACATTTAAAGAGATAATAAAATGTGGGAGATATAAAAAAGGGTAAAGTTAAATACACTTTTGGGGAATTGTATGTGTTTTAACTAAATGGGGAAGTTGCCAACTTTTGGCAACTTTGGTTGGCAACTTGATGGCAACATTGCTCCTCCAATAGGTGGGCAACCAAGGGTGCCATGCCACATAGGACTTGGCAACCTCTTGGCAACCCCTATTGGAGATGCTCTTAGCGGCTGATTTAGGCTCAGATGTAACCTTTCCAGATCGTAAAGTGACTACTTTCACCTGTTCATGGACAACTTCTCTCCTGCCTGGATTAATCTCTGTATCACTAGGAAGATTTCCGGGTTGCCTACTAAGTAAGACACTTGCAATCTGTCCTAACTGGGTTTCCAAGACTTTCTGGCCAGCTTGTAGGTTCTTTACCGCTATCCACACATCATCTGATTTTTCATTAGATGTTTGCCCTATATGAGCCTGGGGCTGCTGCTGCTGAAATCCAGGAGGCTGATATGATTGCTTTGGAGCATACTGCTGCTGATAACCTTGATTGAATGTCCTTGCTTGCTGACCCTGAAACTGCTGATAGGGCTGAAGTTGTTGAGCACCTTGGTTGTTGCTCCAGCTGAAGTTAGGATGATTCCTGTTGTTCGGATGATAGGTGGCTGGTACTGGTGCAGCAGGTCTCTGAAAATTACTTACAAACTGTGCTGATTCAGAAGAGATAGCACACTGATTCATTTCATGTGCGCCCGCACATAGCTCACAAACACTAGCAACCTGCTGAACTCCATAATTAGCAAGAGAATCCACCTTCATCGAAAGAGCCTTCAACTGAGCTGCAATAGCTGAAGCTGTGTCAACTTCAAGAACACCTGCTACCTTACCTTGAGAAAGCCTCTGTGTTGGATTCTGATATTCGTTAGCAGCCATCATCTCAATAAGATTATAAGCTTCCTCATAGCTCTTTGCCCACAGAGCTCCACCTGATGCTGCATCTAGCAAAGGCCTAGACTGTGCTCCCAACCCATTGTAGAAACCATTAATAACCATCCAATCAGGCATGCCATGATGAGGACACCTTCGTAGCATCTCCTTATAACGTTCCCAAGCCTCTCACAAAGATTCGCCAGATTGCTGTTGAAATTGAGTTAACTGGTTCCTTATTGCTGCAGTTTTCACCATAGGGAAGAATTTAGTAAGAAACTTCTGAGCAAGATCATCCCAATGTAGTAATGGAACCAGCTGGTAGAGAATGTAACCAGCCCTTATCCTTATCCCTTAAGAAGAATGGGAAAAGCCTCAACTTGATAGCATCATCCGACACACCATTAAATTTGAAAGTGTCGCAGATCTCGATAAAGTCCCGGATGTGCATATTAGGATCCTCTGTCGAAGCACCCCCAAACTGAACCGAATTCTGCACCATCTGAATTGTGCTCGGCTTGATCTCAAAGTTATTTGCTGCAATAGCTGGCCTAACAATACTAGATTGGATGTCATTAAGTTTCGGCTGAGAATAGTCCTTCAAAGCCTTGACTGCTGCTGGTGCATCCATCTCTACTGTAGTTTCAAATTCTTCTTCGCCTTTATCTATTACAGGATTGTCTTCCGCCAGTTCTTCCTTACGAGCTTGCAAGCGTGTTCGCATACAAACTCAAGTACCTGAAACACCACGAAACAAACACTAAAAAATCCGAGTCAGTGAACGCTAACGACCACTATTGACAAACACATAAACCAAAATAAAACACCGATGTTCCCCGGCAGCGGCGCCAAAAACTTGTTATGCTAAATTCACGCAAGCGCACGTAGTCACAAGTAATACAATTAAAGTTCGTTCCGCAGAGATCTGGTTGAGTTTTATTCAGAAAATATGCCTATGCAATAATGTATGGTTTTAATTCACTGCTAAGAAAATTAACAAATATGGTTTTGATTATCTAAATTAAACTAAGATGCAAATTATAAAATTAAGAATTAACTAAGTGACAAGAATTAAAATCGAATTACTAATATGAGAATAAACATGGAATCCTAGTTTCATCATCTACTTCACTTAGAGTTGCAGCCTTTAATTAAATCATGTGATGGTTTTGATATCTGATCGAATAACACGAAAAGAGTAAAAGTTACCTCTCGGTATACTAGTACCAATCTATGCATACATCCACAAAAGAGATA
Source organism: Saposhnikovia divaricata (assembly GCA_036435485.1). NCBI lineage: Eukaryota > Viridiplantae > Streptophyta > Magnoliopsida > Apiales > Apiaceae > Saposhnikovia > Saposhnikovia divaricata. Next base: position 87,393,781 of record CM071598.1, read on the forward strand.
GAAGATGAATAGGCACCTATTATGTTTAGACCCTATATCTCTATAGAATTTGAAAACATAAAGGTTGAAGCACAAGTTATCCACTTAGATCACATAGGGTAGCATAATATCTCTATTCATGCCACAAATCATGATGCTTAACATCAACCTATCCTATGCTAGCATGGCAAGTTCTAAATCTCAAGATCCACTCTCGTTTAGCAGGAGATTAACATATTAGATGTTCGCGACGCACCTAAATACCATAAGCACAACCATACAAGGATATCAAGAATTCACCACACATAAACCTCTAAGGCATGCAAACTACTAAGCTACATAGATAAATCCACTAGGATCCCACGACAACGATTAGTTCATAATTGAACTTTTCGTCACCATGGGATTTGACGAAAACATGATATTAAACAAGATATAAAAGAATGAATTAATAATATTAATAACGTAAAGAGTTGAGAAAACAAATCTATGATTCAACGTATACAAAAGATGAAGCAGATCTAGATCCGTGCTTGTCACCGAGCTTGAATCCTTCTCTCCTTTTCTCTCTTGCGAAACTAACTTACAATAATAATCCCCCCGAATTACAAGGCTTAGAGGTGTTTATATAAGCCTACATATCTTGCCCAACAAGAAAAACAACCTAGAATACAATTAGAAATAGGTTTGGATGCCTAAAATACAATTAAAATTCGAATAAGGGCAAAACAGAGATTTTTCAGCAAAACAGCAATTTTTAGCAATTTTTCTCCCGCAGGAGCGCTGCCTGCGCAGCTCCGGCGCAGCCTGCGCTGCTTCTCCTGTACCAAGCGCAGCCTGCGCAGTTCCAAGCGCAGCCTGCGCTGCCTTGGCTGTTCAGGCTGTTTTTCTGTAGTTTTTTTCTTCTTCGTTTCTCGTCCGTTTTCTTCCATTCCTTTTGCATTCACTTCCCGTCTTCATGCCAATGTCTTGAACACTCTTGGTAGTTGATATTAAGTCACCATTCTTCATTCCTTAGCGTAATCAACTCCAAATTCAACGGAAAATTCACCCTTAAACGATATTTCTCCAAACCTGCACAAGTAAATAAAACACATAAAAACTACGACAAACTTAAGGCCAAATACACCAATTTAAGCCGATACGGAATATTCCAAGTGGATATAAAATCCACTTATCAAACCTCTTCATCTAACTTGCCATTCAAGAAAGCACTATTGACATCCATTTGATAAACTTTAAAGTTTGAAAATGCTGCGAATGCCAAGAATATTCTTATGGCCTCAAGTCTAGCCACTGGAGCATAGGTCTCATCATAATCAATGCCTTCAGATTGGGAGTAACCCTTTGCTACCAGTCTTGCTTTATTTCTCGTCACTGTGCCATCTTCATCAAGTTTGTTTCTGAATACCAACCTTATGCCAACTACTGGTCTGTCTGTAGGTCTGGGTACCAGCTTCCAAACTTCTTGTTGTTTAAATTGATTGAGTTCATCTTGCATAGCACTCACCCAATCAGGATCAGAAAGAGCTTCTTCAGTTTTCTTAGGTTCCATTTCAGATAGAAACCCTGAATAATTGCATTGATTCTGAAAAGCTCTTCTAGTCTTTGCACCAACAACTGGATCACCAATGATTAACTCAAAAGGATGAGCTCTATTCCAAACAGTCTGTCTGGGAAGATTAGATCTTGATAATTCGCCTTGATCTTCATTGAGATGTTGTGTGTGACCAGTTGACCTTTCATTTTCTGAAAGGCATATGATGTAGCCTATTTGTATTTCGAGGATACAACTCAACTTAAACAAGATTGTATTAGTAAATAGTATATAGAGTGTCACAAGGAATCTCAGATTGTATTATCTGTCAGAAGAAAAAGATCAAGGTCAATCTACAGACTTGAGGAATTACTACATTGAAAGAAGTTCAGACATTTGATCAAGCCTCAGTGAAGTATTCGTTAAAGAAGTGGATTCATTTAAAGTGACAGAGATTTCGACAGTGACGGAGACAGTACAGAGAAATATCAAGAGAGAGAAGAAAAGAAAAGGAACCAGATTTTAAAGTCAGTATATGAAGAACAGTCATTGCGGTTAGTCACTCATGAACCAGACCGTGCATCGAGCGTCAACAAAAATTCGGTGGTAATTCTTTATTACTTTCAGTGGTTCAAGAAAAAGATTTCGGTCGTAAAAGATTTTTATATTAATTCTTAGTTAATTAATATAATCATGTAATTGGTTTGATTTAATAAATTAATTCATATCGAATTAATTTATTTATTAAATTAATTATCATGTTAATTAACTTTGAATTAATGTATTAATCTAAAATGATTTAATTAATTAATTAATGAATTAATCTTTAGTTGATTAGTTTATTAAGTTAATTAATTAAATTAAAAAGTTAATCAGAAATGGGCTGCATGTATTAAATCAATTGGACTACTTGATTATTCTGTTGGGCCAAGTGAAAAAGAAAAGAATGGGTGAAAAGAATTATAAAGAATCTGGGCTGAGAAAAAAAAAAAAAAAAAAGGAGAAGACCAGTTCGTTGGTTACAAGTTGGTGGCCCATTCAATTCATTAAGTATGGTTACTGTATGTGGATCACAACTGAGAGTCAAATTGAAGAACAGATATTGGAGTTAGTCGTTCATGAACCAGATAGTACATCGAACGTCAACAATTATCCAGTGGAAGTTTCTCAAAGTTTACAGTGATTCACAAGGAGTAAGTCAATTATTAATTAACTATATTATTAATTTAATTAAACAAATTAATTCAATTCGAATTAATTTATTTAATTAATTAATTAAGTTAATTAATCTCTGATTTATTCAATCAGTAATAATATATGGATTATACTATTTCGGAGAATTTTGGTTATACTATTTCTGAATTTCAGTTGAACTATTTCTGGAAATTCAGTTATACTATTTCTGAAATAGGTGGTATACTATTTCTGGAATAATATAGATACTATTACTGCATTAGTAATAGTATACTATACTATCCCCAAATTTATACTATTACCGAAGTTATATTATTTCTGGAATTTATAGTATATTATTTCTGAAGTATTATAGATATTATTACTGATCAAGTAATAATATACTATACTATTACCGAAATATTTAAACTATACTATTACTACCAGTTATACTATTACCGAAATATTTATACTATTACCTAAGTTTTTAAGTAAACTATTTCTAGGTAAATGTATATTATTTCTAAGTAAATCCATACTATTTTAAGGGAATGAGTTCTACTATCCCTAGGCTGCTATACTATCACCGTGCCAGTTATACTATTTGCGTGGCATCTATACTATCACCGTGTCAATATGTAGCAGCTCAACAGAAGCAATTGTTTTGTTTTTGTATAAAAACAAACACTTGGACAGAAGCTTCAGGTAGGAAGAAACAAGAAGAAAAAAAAAAGAGACACACAGGACATAACATCAAACAAACTCAGCAGACTCCATTTCTCTCTCTCTCAAGTAAGAACAAATTAATTCCTAGAAAATCAAGTTCATCTCCTTTGTAATATTTTATCCGGTGGAACTTGATTATTTGTGATTCTTGTACTACTATCGAATTAAGTTTCCTAGTTCTAATCTTGATTTTTATTAACAAAATTAGAAAAGTTCATGTCGAATTTTCTAAATTAGTTCTTATCAACTTGATTAATTTCTGTACTGAAATTGTAACACCCATCAAGTTAATATATTGTTATATTCAACTTGAAATTTGTTTCAATTTATTCCGCTCAAATTTGTTTAAAATAAAATATTATTTGAAGAACAAATTTCGATAAATTGGTATAGATTGTATTCAACCCCCCCTTCTACAATCTTATTGGACCTAACAATTGGTATCAGAGCCTATTGATTGATACACAAATCAAGATCCTATTTTTATTCAGTCAAAAATCCATTTCGAATTTTTAACTCTCTTAAAAATTCATCATGTCTTCAAAAATTGGAACTGTTAAGATACCCATATTTGACAAGGAGAATTATGAACTATGGAAAAAGAAAATGATCCTTTTTCTACAAGTGGCCAATCCTAAATATTTAGGAATATTGAAAAATGGGCCAATAGTTCCTATGATTACTGAAGAGGAAATAATCGTGGAAGGAGTTGTTGTAGTTCCTGCAAGGATATATCCAAAGGACATTAGTGTTTATACAAATGATGACAAAGTGGATATTGCCCTTGAACTTAATGTACAATTAATTTTGATGGAAACCCTAGATGCGATCATGTGCAACCATGTTATTAACTGTAAAGATGCCAAGCATATCTGGGACACCATTATAACAATAAACGAGGGAACTAAGAAAGTCAGGGAAAATAGATTGGAAGCTAAGATTGTTCAACCTTACAGCTCTGAAAAAGAAGTGATTGTAGCAGAGTATGGGAAGACAGCTACAAGTCAGGGTTGTAGAGAATTTTATTCGTCAGAGGAGCTGGAGCAGTTGGAGGATCAATCAATGGCACTGGTTGTAAGACAGTTTAATCATTTCAGATTTAGAAGAAATCCTAATTTCAGACTCAGGTCTACTGAGAACAGATTCCAGCAAGGAGGTTCATCCTCAAGTGGCACTAGGGTTGGCTACAAGACTGGAATGGTAGACAAAAGCAAGATCAGGTGCTTCAACTGTAATGAAATGGGACATTTTGCAACTGAGTGTCATCGACCTGAACAAGATGCAAGGAGAGAGTATGCATCTGGTAAGAAGAACACAGACACGGCCTATGTGGTACAAGGCAAAAGCTGGGATGACACAGACAGTGAAGATGAAGAAGTTGGAAACTTTGCACTTGTGGCAAATGGTGAATCATCAACTTATTACACCACACCGGTAATTCTTACTGATGCTGAGTTAATTGATAGTTTACGTAGTTCCTTGAATAAGGCAGAAAGAGGGTACGAGAGAATAAGTCTTGTTAACACTAACCTTGAAAATGAAATGTTAGATTTAAAAAAGGTGCAGGTTAATCAAGATAAGAATATAGAAGAAATAGCTCGACTTAACTACAGAGAAAAGGGTCTAGGAGAATACATGGTAAAACAAGTTGATAAGATTGCTGAACAAGAAACAAAGATTAGAGAACTTGAAACACAGGTTAGAGCTTGTTATAATACTGTTAAAGTTTCTAAAGAGTTCTTCAATAAACAAGCAGTAGAACAAACTGTAGGAATAGGGTTTGATTACAGTCAAGCTATTGGTTCTTTGAGTAATCATTCTCCTAATTCTATCTCAACTAAAGAAAGAGGTATACCACATATTCTCAAGAATGTTGAAAAACCAATGTTTACAAAATCTGATGCTGGCCCACCAAATATTCTTTCTATGGTTATACAAGAAGAAATGAGAAATGAGGACAGTGCAAATGGCACAGTCTTTATTAAGGATAAATGTGTTAAGAATAAATCTGTTAAGAACGCTAATTCAAAGAATGGTTCATCCAAGAAAGATGTCACAATCTTTGTTAAGGCTAAATCTGTTGAGGACACTAATCCAGAAAATGTTTCATTCAAGAAGGATGTACCTAAAGTGCCAGTCAAGGTTGTTGAAACAACTAGTTCTTCTAAGACTGGATTAGGCGGTAATAAGTCGAAGCAGAACAATAACATGTCTAACATGAGTACCATGCCTATCATTGATTCTAATCATAAAGCATGTGGTGTTGTCAATTGTATGTCTTGTGCTTTTAATGTTATGACTGCTTACTTTAATGGTAATCATGCATGCGATAATAAGACTTCTCCTCGACAACATATGGATAGGAATAATGTTAGATCAAAGACTGCTAGTCCTCCTCATGTTAGGAGAGAGACATTTGTACCAAAGCCTAAACAAAGTTTTACTAAGGCTGTTTACAAGGTCAAATGTCCAGTCAGTGAAAAAAATGTTATTGCTGCTAAAAAGACATGGATACCCAAGATGAAATCAAAGTTTGTCAAAGCTGTTTATAGGGTTAAATGTCCAGTCCCCTTGAAAAATGTTGTTATGAAGATTAAGAATTTTGTTTTGCCTGACAAAGGCCAATACTTCAAGTATTCCGGACCCAATCAAATTTGGGTCCCAAAAAGGGTTTAACTGTTTTGGTATTGCAGGGTGTGTAACAGGTACATCGTGTTATGTGGATTCTGGACAGTGGATGTTCAAGGCATATGACCGAAGATAGAGCCCTGCTATCAAGAGTGGTGACGGTATCTGGCCAAGTGGTTTATCCCTTGAAGACAACAGCAAGGGTATGACCTAGGGTCAAGGCTATTCAATAGCTAAGGAATGTTGTCAGTAATAAAGCATCTTTTACAAGATGAAGAGCCTACTGTTCGAGGATTAAAGGAAGAGAACTTATCTATAGCTGACATGGAATCTCAGTCAAAGGTGAAGTCAACAAGGTCAAATCAAAAGCTTCATCAGACAGGAGTTCAGCTATGACATAAGGAGCTCTCTCATCTGAATGTCATATCAAGAGATTCTTTCCTGAAAATCAAATCAGCAAAGGAGACTGCCTTATCTGGAATTAAAGTATAATAAAATTATGAGGCATGTCATAAAGGGAAGTCAAAACGAATTACACAGAAGTTCTACATCAAAGAAAAATATACTTAAGTGGTGATGACTGATGACTTCTCTCCACAAACAAGTTGTTCAAACAATCTGAAGACAAGACACCACTGATGATGATTGATCACATCTTAAACCCTGATCCGTAAGAATTTTAGGAAGACCCCATAAGTATGAAGGAAATTGTTTTGAATTTATAAATGAAAGTGAGCATCCTAATAATCAGCTAATGCTCAAGAAGTTAATTTCCTTGGTTACTCAATGGAGTCAACAACCTACAGGGTGATTGTTATTAATCAACAGAATGTGATTGAAAGCCTTAGTGATGTTCATCGACTTCTAGCTCCCAGCTGTCAATGGTAATGATGATTCAGATCCAAGCAATGTCAACATTGAGAATCTTCATGTAAACCCAGCAACAGCTTAGGGGGAGCAACTGAAGGATCAACTAGTCAACTCAACACCACACTGAAAGTCAAAGGACACTATGAGAACATGTCTGCCAAGACAAAGAATGTTGGCTCAATTAATTCTTTGTCCTAGTTCTTAGTGTTTCTAATGGTGGAAGTAAAAAGACTAGCAGAGCTTCAAATACTAATGATTATTTCTTTAGTTTTCTTTTAGAAGAAACTGAGAAAGCTATAAAAGCTCTGAAAGATTCAGATTGAGTGATTGCAATGCAAGATGATCTCAATCAGTATAAAAGGCAGATTGAAGGGAAGCTGGTATCTAGACCAAACAACAAGGCTGTATTTGGTACAAGGATAACCAGAAGTCTACCTGGATGATGTCAAGGCATTGTTATGAGGGACAAAGCCAAACTGGATGCTAGGTTACAATTTGATCAAACAGTATATTTGACAAGAAGCACCAGTGACAAGACTTGAGGATATCAGGCACCTGCTACACATTCAAGATTATAATGGACATCTAGACCTACTGAATCTGGATGCTAGAGGAATGTGAACAAGTGCACTCCTGGTTGGTGAGATAATTGAAGATCTCTACAGGTTAGTATAAACTGGTATCATCACTCAAGCAAGCATGGAAGACATGGTATGACACCCTAACTATAATTTAATATTTGATATCAATCTTTAACAGTTGGTATCTTTTAACAATTGGTGTTATATTTATAGAACTCTTTACATCATTAGGCACAAACATTATTAACATATATGTGCAATGATATCTTGATTATATTATATGTTGGTCTACTAGCTATAAATTGATATTAAGATATTTGCTGTTTTGATGTTGGTAAAGTTGCAGTTCTTTTGATTTACTTCAGTAAGCCAAAAGAATGATGACAATAAAAATAAGTCAAGGATCTTTTGATTCTATTTAGAAGATTCTAGACCTGTCAAGACTACATACCAACAAAACACTATAACTGGCTTTTGACCTATTAGCTTGGACCTAACAAGTTGGCAATCAAAAATCTTTAGATGGACCCAGATCTTAGGAAATGGTACTCTAGAGATATTTGACCCAACAAGTTCAGGATCTACTAATTAGGACCTAATCAGGCTATAGAGGAATCATCAGCTCATTATCTTATTCAATTGCTAATAGATTACTTACACACATATTTTATTCTCAATTATGCAAATGTGCATGGTCCCAAGTGGATTCTTGAGAATCTATTCTTGTAGTTATTACACATGATTTTCAGATGTCTTATGTTGGACCCAAATCTAAGGAGATGGTACCCTAGAGACATCAGTTCTGACATGTTTTGCTACATAGAGACAGATCAAATGAGTTGTACGAAAGCAGGAGAACACAAGGAATCAATTTCATCTCCAACAACTCTGTGGAACACTCAAGGACTAAGCAAATTGCATAAGGTATCAATTCTTTTGAGAGCATGTCTTTAGTTAAAGAATAACTTGCAGACACGTTTGCTAAATCACTTGATGAAATTAATTTTTCAAGATTGGCTTGTAAACTTGGGATTTTATTAATGCTATATGATTGTAAATCCCATCTGTTAAATAATTCTTAAATAAGCTCACAAGTATTCAGTTGTCTATATTGAAAGGACATGTGAACTTATTTACATCCAGACCTCACACTGAAAATTATCTGTTGAGTGATTGCCATGTGTATAATTGCAATATATTTTAGTGGTGATTATTTAAGGATAATTTAAATACTTAAATGCTAAAATCTAACTCATATAGATTTAGTATTTAATTATTTATTTTGATTTATATGGGTTACGGACTTGAAGCAATTCAATTTAGTATTTGCTCTGTCCTTATATTTATTAAAATAAATAAACAACATAACTAATTTGGACCTAATCTGTATTGGTCTTCAATTAGTTGTGAGATGTTAATTCTAGTGAATTTTATCAATGCTCCATTTTCAGAAATTCACTATAATTAATATTATGGTTCTAACAATTGGTTGTATTGAAATTTTGACTTATATAAGTTAATGATATTTAGTTAGAATTCTATTTACTAACTAATTGTGAGATATATTGGTATGTGTGAAATTACTTAGAACTTCTCTAAGTAATCATTGTTATATCTTTTACAATTCACTCATATTATTATACATGGTATAAAAATTCTCTAAGTAGAACTATGGATATTGAAATATCTAAAGTTACCATAGTTCAATTACTTTGAATTATCTTTATGCTTATTTGCAAGATTCTAATCACTTTGATAATAAAGGTTTTATACTATGGATCAAGGTGTATTGGACTTAGAAAATTATTTCTAAGATTGCAGACAAGTCAGTCTTGGTAATCGAGTTTTATTTTTAGAACCAAGATTGTCTACAAACAAACAGTTGTTAGGAGTTAACAATTGTTGTTATCGAGGAGTTGCCTTGAAGTCATAAGTTTGAAATGTTAATGATGATAATTATCCAAGTGATAGTGGTAGAAACAATTTTGTTATTGGCAATACCAATGTCACTGGAAAATAATCATCAAGTCATTCTCGCAATAACTCGAGGAAAGTAAACAAAGGATTCACTAGTCAAACACAACATCACAATGAAGAACAAGGTGATTCATCAAGATCCAACTTTCTCAGACAGTGTGTTTGGAATAGAGCTGATCATTGGTGATCCAGATGTTGTAGTAAGAACTAAAAAGGCTTCTCAGAATCAAGGTATAGAATCTAAGGAATATGAGAAAGCACTTGAGAATCTGGAACAACAAGAAACGTGGAAGTTGGTGCCAAGGTTTGAGCACTAAGTAACTGGTATGACATTCTTTTCGAATTCTATCTTGTCATCTTTCTATAAGAATTGTCATAATCATTCTAATGTTTTAATCCATGTTTCTTTATTTTAGAATAATAATTTTCACTAAAAATATTTTTCTCTAATTCTCTAGTTAGAATTTTTGAGGAAGCTATTTTTGTTGAAAATTTTATTATTTTAAAATAGCTGCTATATTTATGATAGTTTATTAAGTCATATTTTCTCTCTAAATAATTTTCTAGAAGAAATTTGTTTTGTCAGAAAATATATGGATTTGCTAACCTATTATAAATACTCTTGTATATACTTAATATTGTTGTAAATGTATTGTAATTTTGAAATGTTAATCTTATTTAACACGTTTTGTGGTGTTTGTCTTTTTATTTTAGTCTTATGTCTGTTTATAGGTTAAGCTATGTAAATTATTACTTATGTATAGTTTTATTTATTTATTTATTTTATTATTCGAATTTTTCTTTTCTTATAGTTTTTATTTAATATTATTATTGTGTATATTATTTCTTATTTTTGAATATTATTTTTCATGTGTATATAAATAGTTTGTATAGTTTTTACAGTTTAGTCACTATACTTTCAAAACTTACAAACAGGTCCCTATACTTGGTTCTTTTGTTGTTCTTCTTATTAACACACACAAAATATGCAGTTTGAGTATAAATCTTTGTTTTGTGATTGCTGTTAACAGATCTTCGTGTTAAGGACTTAACAATTGACCGATGTTGGTATCAAATTGGTATGTGTCTATACAATTGGTTAGGAACTAATGTTTGATTTTCAGGATCTAACAGTTGGAAGACAAGACCTATCAAGTGCTAACAATTTCTAATAGTTGATATCTATCATGCAGGACCTAAAACATGATAAAATAGTTTTGTTTGTATTGGTTTAAACATTAACATACATTGATTTGATTAATATTTATTAATTGGATTTTTGCCTATGTTCTTGTTTTGTAAAACTGGCTCAAGATCTTTATCTTCCTAACTCAAAATCTCTTTCTACAGCTGTGATTGCTTATATTGTAAACATTTTGAAATCACAACTGTACATCATTTCACTTAAGATAAATGCAATGTTTTCTCAGAAAACTTTTCAATGTTAAAAATGCATTCTATCTCTATATTGCTCATATTCTATGATGCAGGTTCATCTACATGAAATTCTGTATTCTCACATGTTTAGTCATAAGGTTGTAAACCCAACAACTTTTATCCCAGACTACAGTCAAACTCAAACACATTCTATTTTACCCCCTAAATAGAAGTAACCTATCAGACTAGAGGTCACCAGGGAGTAACTGCACTTGATGCAGAAAACAAGGATGTGTGGGATATTCAGTTGGAGAGTCACTACCTTATACACTATCCAAAATATTTCATATGCACAAAGTGAGATTGCACACACCAAGGATGAATTGACGGAAACCTGTAATCCAACCATTTTACGGTTAGGATTATAAGTTAAAGGTTCTTTAATGAATCAAGAGTCTTCACAGACCTCAAGAGAAGGTATTGATCTCAAATGCAAAATTCAACAAGATCATTATCTAACTCCCCAGATGGAACATATCTGGATCCTACGGGTAACGAGTCCGACATAGGTGCGGATCGGCAACTTGTGAACTATGATTCAGATTTTACCTGATGAGTTTAACAAGGTGATGTCTTCACAGACATTAGAAGGGAATCTTGATCTCAATGCTAAATTTATAGATCATTATTTACCTTCTCAGAATTCAAATCTGAAAACCCTAAAAAGGGAAATTAGCAACTTGTAGATTATGACTCAGATTCGTCTGACGAGTCCAACTAGGATTTGGGATTTGCGAACTCCCATTGCACCACCACTGACCTCTCTAGAAGGGGCTATGGTGATTTTTCCTTGCAGGTACACTAAAGGATGTTGGAGCAATGAGTAAAACACCAGTGAGCAAGAGTGTAAACACAGAGAGAAGTGAGACACTCAACACAAATGAGTGGAGAGAAGAGTGAAACACTTGTGAGGTACACTAAACACTATCACACACTCACAGTGAGGAAGAAAATGAAACTTCCTTTCTAACAAAGCTTTATCAATTGATTTCAATGTACTCTAACGATTGGTATAAATTGGTAACAATTTGGTATCAACTACTTTGTCAATTAGTTGAATGGAGGATTCCTCAACTAAGGGGGAGAAGTATTGGGGTACAAGTAAAAGAAGAGTGAGTTAGAAAGGGGGAGCATTAGAGACTGTGCTTAGAATGAAAAGCAAGTCTAGCAAGTCTATTTTCTAAGGGGGAGCCTTAGATGAAGAAGCAAAAGAACTTTCATTTGTTATGAAAGTGGAGATATAAGGAGAATTACATCACAATACTATTCTATTAGTCTTTCAATGTACTATGTATAAAGGCTAAATGGAAGAGTAGTAAATTCACCAGAAATTATAGAAATGGTATTGATTCACCATTGTCTATATAGTAGGAACAATTATTTTTCTTTAGTGAGAAAAGCTGTGTCAGAAATGGGAAGTGGTTGTAAATCAAGAACTGCTGATAATCACCAGTGTGAGATGTGAAGGATTATCAGGCAGAGATATAAAGAATCAGAAATGAAGATGAGTTATCTATTGAAGATCAGTTCAGTGCTAGAGGAACAATCATCTATCATTTCATCAACTGAAGATTCTGGAATTGTTAAATCTAAACCAGAGAAATTTTTTTTGTATTATTTACTAAGCTTTGAAGTGCTTTATCTTTTTCTTGTTTAAAGTGAGTTAGTTGAGTTATCCTCTAGGTATTTGCTTGTTATTGTCTAACAAACAAATAGGGGGAGATTGAAAGGCATATGATGTAGCCTATTTGTATTTCGAGGATACAACTCAACTTAAACAAGATTGTATTAGTAAATAGTATATAGAGTGTCACAAGGAATCTCAGATTGTATTATCTGTCAGAAGAAAAAGATCAAGGTCAATCTACAGACTTGAGGAATTACTACATTGAAAGAAGTTCAGACATTTGATCAAGCCTCAGTGAAGTATTCGTTAAAGAAGTGGATTCATTTAAAGTGACAGAGATTTCGATAGTGACAGAGACAGTACAGAGAAATATCAAGAGAGAGAAGAAAAGAAAAGGAACCAGATTTTAAAGTCAGTATATGAAGAACAGTCATTGCGATTAGTCACTCATGAACCAGACCGTGCATCGAACGTCAACAAAAATTCGGTGGTAATTCTTTATTACTTTCAGTGGTTCAAGAAAAAGATTTCGGTCGTAAAAGATTTTTATATTAATTCTTAGTTAATTAATATAATCATGTAATTGGTTTGATTTAATAAATTAATTCATATCGAATTAATTTATTTATTAAATTAATTATCATGTTAATTAACTTTGAATTAATGTATTAATCTAAAATGATTTAATTAATTAATTAATGAATTAATCTTTAGTTGATTAGTTTATTAAGTTAATTAATTAAATTAGAAAGTTAATCAGAAATGGGCTGCATGTATTAAATCAATTGGACTGCTTGATTATTCTGTTGGGCCAAGTGAAAAAGAAAAGAATGGGTGAAAAGAATTATAAAGAATCTGGGCTGAGAAAAATAAAAAAAAAAGGAGAAGCCCAGTTCGTTGGTTACAAGTTGGTGGCCCATTCAATTCATTAAGTATGGTTACTGTATGTGGATCACAACTGAGAGTCAAATTGAAGAACAGATATTGGAGTTAGTCGTTCATGAACCAGACAGTACATCGAACGTCAACAATTATCCAGTGGAAGTTTCTCAAAGTTTACAGTGATTCACAAGGAGTAAGTCAATTATTAATTAACTATATTATTAATTTAATTAAACAAATTAATTCAATTCGAATTAATTTATTTAATTAATTAATTAAGTTAATTAATCTCTGATTTATTCAATCAGTAATAATATATGGATTATACTATTTCGGAGAATTTTGGTTATACTATTTCTGAATTTCAGTTGAACTATTTCTGGAAATTCAGTTATACTATTTCTGAAATAGGTGGTATACTATTTCTGGAATAATATAGATACTATTACTGCATTAGTAATAGTATACTATACTATCCCCGAATTTATACTATTACCGAAGTTATATTATTTCTGGAATTTATAGTATATTATTTCTGAAGTATTATAGATATTATTACTGATCAAGTAATAATATACTATACTATTACCGAAATATTTAAACTATACTATTACTACCAGTTATACTATTACCGAAATATTTATACTATTACCTAAGTTTTTAAGTAAACTATTTCTAGGTAAATGTATATTATTTCTAAGTAAATCCATACTATTTTAAGGGAATGAGTTCTACTATCCCTAGGCTGCTATACTATCACCGTGCCAGTTATACTATCAGCGTGGCATCTATACTATCACCGTGTCAATATGTAGCAGCTCAACAGAAGCAATTGTTTTGTTTTTGTATAAAAACAAACACTTGGACAGAAGCTTCAGGTAGGAAGAAACAAGAAGAAAAAAAAAGAGACACACAGGACATAACATCAAACAAACTCAGCAGCCTCCATTTCTCTCTCTCTCTCAAGCAAGAACAAATTAATTCCTAGAAAATCAAATTCATCTCCTTTGTAATATTTTATCCGGTGGAACTTGATTATTTGTGATTCTTGTACTACTAGCGAATTAAGTTTCCTAGTTCTAATCTTGATTTTTATTAACTAAATTAGAAAAGTTCATGTCGAATTTTCTAAATTAGTTCTTATCAACTTGATTAATTTCTGTACTGAAATTGTAACACCCATCAAGTTAATATATTGTTATATTCAACTTGAAATTTGTTTCAATTTATTCCGCTCAAATTTGTTTAAAATAAAATATTATTTGAAGAACAAATTTCGATAAATTGGTATAGATTGTATTCAACCCCCCCTTCTACAATCTTATTGGACCTAACATTTTCTCCCCCTGAGTTGTTGCCAGGTTGACTAGATGATGATTGTTTAGAAGAGTCAGGGGAATTTTGACTACTATCATTGATTTCATCACCATTACCCTGATCATCATTGTTGTCATTAGCATCAGCAAAAATCTCAGGTGCATTGTCATCATCTGAATCTGTATCTGTCATGTCATCGAAAGATAGCTTCTTAGATGGATTCTCAGTTTGGATACTAGGGAGTTTATTGTCAACGAATGTTACATTGACACTTTTCATCATCTTCTGTTCATTAATCACATACACCCTGTATGCTCTCATTGAATAACCAATAAAAATTGCTTCAAATGCTTTGGTATTGAATTTACCACCTTGATCATCACCTTCTTTAAGCACAAAGCACTTTGCCCCAAATACATGAAAGTATTTGAGTGATGGTTTCTTATCAGCCATAATTTCATAGGGTGTCTTCATTTGATCTTTATTGATTAGAGTTCGATTCTGGGTATAGCACGCAGTATTGATGGCTTCAGCCCAAAAGTACAATGGAAGCCTTGATTCACTTAGCATAGTACGTGCAGCTTCAATCAAGGTTCTATTCTTTCTTTCCACTACCCCATTTTGCTGAGGAGTTCTTGGAGCTGAGTATTGTCTGGTTATACCCTTCTCAGTGCAAAAGTCATTTAGAACTGTATTCTTGAATTCAGTTCCATTGTCTGATCTTATAGCTCTCACTGGATACGTAGAATCTCGCTCAATTAATTTAAGGTGATCAATCACCAGTTGTGGAGTCTCATCTTTAGAATTCAAAAACAGAACCCATGTGTATTTTGAAAAATCATCAACGATCACTAGAGCATATCTCTTCCTTGACATAGACATCACATTAACTGGACCAAAGAAATCCATATGAAGTAATTGTAATGGTTCAGTTATTGAAGATGTATCAGTGCTCCTGTGACTTGCCCTTTTTAGCTTGCCTTTTTGACATGCATCACACAGTCCTTCTTGAGTGAATTCCATTGAAGGCAAACCTCTCACCAACTCTCTTTTAACCAGAGAATTCATTGTCTTAAAATTAAGATGAGAAAGTTTCTTGTGCCATAGCCAACTCTCATCATTAGATGCTTTAGTGTAGAAGCAAGTGACTTCTTCAGTGCTTCCTGAGTTCATATTGGCTACGTACAGATTGCCTTTTCTAACTCCTGTCAGTTGTGGCTTTTCATGTCTCTTGTGTGAAATTAGACAATTCTTCTTGTTGAAATGAACTTCATAACCTTTGTCACAGAATTGACTGACACTGAGCAAATTGTGCTCAAGTCCTTTCACAAAAGAGACTTCATCAATGCTAACATTTCCAGCTTCAAGTCTGCCATATCCATCAGTTCTACCTTTGCTGTTATCTCCAAAGGTAACTACTGGGCCGGCCTTCTCCACCACATTTGTCAGCAGGGTTCTATCTCCAGTCATATGCCTTGAACATCCACTGTCCAAGATCCAGGTTACTCGATCAACCTGTTCAATACCCTGCAATGACAAATGAATTAAACCTTCTTCGGGACCCAAATTTGATTGGGTCCTGCGTATTTAAAGTATTGACCTTTATCAGGCAAAACAACATTTTTAATTTTAACCTCTTTAGTCAATAAACATTTAACCTTATAAACAGATTTGAAAATCTTTTGTTTAATCTTGGGTATCCATGTTTCTCTCGCAGCAGTAACACTTGTGTCATTGACTGGACATTTGACCTGGTAGACATTCTTGGTAACCTTTTGATTAGTCTTAGGTGCAAATGTCTCTCTCCTAACTTGAGGAGGAAAAGCAGTCTTAGATCGAACATTATTGTTCCTGTTCATGTGCTGTCGAGGAGCATTCTGTTTAACACATGCATAATTACCATTAAAATAAGCACGCATACTGTTAAAAGCACAAGACATACAATTGATAATACCACATGCTTTATGATTAGAATCAATAGTAGACATGGTATTTTTCTGTTTCAACTTATTACTACCTAATCCAGTCTTAGAAGAACTAGCTGATTCGACAACTTTGACTGGTACTTTAGGTACATCTTTCTTGGATGAAACATTCGTTGTGTTAGTGTCCTCAACTGATTTAGCCTTAACAAAGATTGTGACATTTTTCTTGGATAAAACATTCTTTGTATTAGTGTTCTTAACAGTTTTATCCTTAACACATTTATCCTTAACAAGGACTGTGCCATTTGCACTATCCTCATTTCTCATTTGTTCTTGTATAACCATAGAAAGAATATCTGGTGGGCCAGCATCAGATTTTGTAAACATTGGTTTTTCAACATTCTTGAGAATATGTGGTATACCTCTTTCTTTAGCTGAAATAGGATTAGGAGAATGATTACTCAAAGAACCAACAGCTTGATTGTAATCAAATCCTATTCCTACAGTTCGTTCTACTGCTTGTTTGTTGAAGAACTCTTTAGAAACTTTAACAGTATTATAACAAGCTCTAATCTGTGTTTCCAGTTCTTTAATCCTGATATCTTGATCAGCAATCTTATCAACTTGTTTTACCATGTATTCTCCTAATGACTTATCTCTGTAATTAAGTCGAGCTATTTCTTCTATATTCTTATCTTGATTAATCTTCACCTTTTTTAAATCTAACATTTCATTTTCAAGGTTAGTGTTAACAAGACTTATTCTCTCGTACCCTTTTTGTGCATTATTCAAAAAATTACGTAAACTATCAATCAACTCAGCATCAGTAAGAGTTACCACCAGCGCAAAGTTTCCATATTCTTCATCTTCGCTATCTGTGTCATCCCAGCTTTTACCAGCAGCTACATAAGCTCTTCCACTCTTCTTCTTTTCAGAAGCATAATCTTTCTTCTGTGCTTGCTTGGGTTTCTGACACTCAGTAGCAAAATGTCCCAACTCATTACAATTGAAACAACGGATTTTGCTTCTGTCAACAGTTCCAGTTTTATAACCTCCCCTGTTACTAGAGGATGAAGAACCTCCTCTCTGAAATCTGTTATTTGACTTAAACCTGAACTTTGGATTTCTTCTGAATCTGAAGTTACTGAATTGTCTCACCATCATTGCCATAGATTCATCTTCCAATTGATCCAGCTCTTCAAGTGAGTAAAATTCTCCACCATCCTAAGTAGCTGGTGTTTGGCCATGTTCCACTTCAGTTTGTTCCTTGTTGAAGCTGTTAGGTTGAACAACTTTAGTTTCCACTTCCTTAGGAACCTCAACCACTAGAGCTGTAGAAGAATTTGCCATTCTGCCTTTGCCATAGAATTCCTTTTGCTGTACTTGTTCTAATTCATATGTTTTCAGAACACCAAACAGCCTTTCAAGAGCAATCTGAGTTAGATCTCTAGATTCTCTGATGGCAGTGATTCTATGCTCCAAGTGAGTAGGCATAGTCAGTAAAAACTTCATGTTGATCTTCTTCTGAGTATATTGCTTGCCATGAACTTGCAAGTTGTTGATTATTTTGTTATACCTTTCGAACACTTCCTGAATGCCTTCATTAGGGCCAGCTCTAAAGTGTTCATATTCAGAGGTCAAAATTTGAAGTCTATTTTCCTTGACTTCATCAGTCCCTTCATTAATGATCTCAATAGTTTCCCAGATGTGCTTAGCAGTTTTACAATTCCTTACATGGCTATACATTACAGCATCTAGGGAATCTAATAGAATGAGTCTCAAATTTTTATCCAATCCAGCTTCCTCCTTATCTTCAGAGGTAAAGTTCTTAGGGTCCTTTGGATAGGATTTTGCAGGTATTGTTACAATTCCATTTGTAATTGTTTCAGTATCATGTTGCATAGGAGTTACTGGTCCATTTTTCAAAACCCACAAAAATCTTGGATTTGCTACATCAAGAAATAACTCCATTTTGTTTTTCCACATGTCATAGTTATCTTTATTAAAGATAGGAATTTTAACATTGCCTTTGGCTGACATGATGAATTTTTAAGAGAGTTAAAAATTCGAGCTTAATTTTTTTTTTTAATTGAGTAAAAATAGGATCTTGATTTGTGTATCAATCAATAGGCTCTGATACCAATTGTTAGGTCCGATAAGATTGTAGAAGGGGGGGTTGAATACAATCTATACCATTTTCTCGAAATTTATTCGTTAAACAATTTTCACTTAAACGAATATTTTGTGCAGAATAATATAACACAAATTTCAAGTTGAATATAACAATATATTAACTTGATGGGTGTTACAAAATCAGTCCAAACGATTATCAAGTAATTAATAACTAATTAGAAAATTCAACATGAACTTTGCTAATTTAGTTAATAAAAATCAAGATATCAATTTGTGAACTAGGAAACTTAATTCGCTAGTAGTACAAGAATCACAAGTAAACAAGTTCCAATGGATAGGATATTACAACTGAGATGAACTTGAATTTACAGAATTTAACTTGTAAGTGTTCTTGAGCTTGAGAGAGAAATATAAAGGCTGATGTGTGTATTTTCTGTGTTATGCTCGACTGCTTCTTTTCTTCTGCATTCTGCTTCTTTATATAACACAACCATAGTCATATTACTTAGTTTAAACTGATATAACAATCATTTTACATTAATATGACAATCGGTATGACTATCAATTGAATGTAATATGACTGTCCAGTTTAAATATAACTTTCGGTATAACTATCCAGCTCAATATGACATTCGGTATTACTCTCCATTTCAATATAACATTCGGTATTACTACCCTTTGAATGAAATATGACTATCCAATTGAACTGCATATGACTATCTCCTCTTTGAACTGAATATGACTATCTCTTCTTTGAACTGTATATGACTATCGGTATAACTATCAGTTTGATAGTTATATCATCATATTTTTTCAGTTTATAATTAATTAAATGATTTATATAAATCATTTAACTAATTATTTCTTTTTAATATTAATTCTTATTTAATTAATCTAATAATCACTTTAACAAATATATTAATTCTGAAAGAATTAATTTATTTATTAACTTAATTACTTGATTTAATCAATTAAAATAGAATTAATATAAATTCTTTAATAGTCAATACTCCGCTGCAAACCACGCAATTATGATAAGGAACATACACTGGAATGATGTTGACGCTCGATGTACTGTCTGGTTCATGAACGACTAACTCCAATCTCTGTTCTTCATCGTGACTTTAACACTGTGGTCTTTTTATACTCTTCACTCTCATCAATCATTCGGTACTGAAATTGTTTCTTATCACTTATAGAAATCTCTGTCTCTTAAATGAATCCATTTGTTTCAATGCTACCTTGAGGCCTGATCAGATATCTGAATCTTCTTCCAGTGTAAAACATCAAAACTATAGATTGACTTGTTGATTTTTCTTCTGACGGTTATCATCTTTTGAGATTCCTGTGACAGTTGATATTATTTACTTATTACAATCTAGTTTAATTGGATTAGGATCCTCGAACTACAAATAGGCTGAGTCATATGCCTTTCAGGAGGGGTCTCACCCTTTAAATAGGCTGCAGGAGCCTTAGAATTATGGTAGGAGTCAGAGACTTGGTAGACAAGTCTTTGAGGAAGGTTCTAGATCTATTCCTTGTAGGAATCAGTTTCCATATTGAATTGGATGCCTTGGTGGCTAAGTCTGGTGGAAATAATATCCTTATCCAACTCTTATTGCTGAGATGTTTATTTCCCCCAATATTAATTACGAAATTAATATTATAATTGGGGTTTTGGGCCCATCTGGTAGGCCCCACGTTTGGACCATTCTTGGTCTAATTAATGCCACATTAAATGTGTCTTTAGGGCTTATTTTCAGCCCATATCACTGAGATTAACCTCATTAAAGTTTCCTGAGATACTTTAAAAAATAAGTTTTAAAATTTACTGGGCACGCTGGGCTAATTAATAATATGGTAAAATTTTAAACGAATTCTGAATTTACAACAATGCCCACCCCATATTTGCATATAAAATCCGTGTATCTCAGGGAAATTAACTAAGATTTATCTTAGGCTCCCTAATCTCATATATATATATATATATATATATATATATATATATATATATATATATATATATATACTATTATATTAAAGCTGAAAGATTGAAAGTTTGTCGGTTTATTTTTCGGTTTGGTTATCCTAATTATTAAATTAAATACTAATATAATATAAATAATGGTAATCGGCCGATTTCCTTTTTTACATTTACTTTTAGTTAAATATATTACGTTTTATAAACACCCAAAAACATCAATCGTATCATATTTTTCGATCATTAATATTTCTTTTCTAATTAAAACACATTACCTTTTTCATTTAAAACTAATCTTACAATCATTAATATATACCCGAAAATATAACACCATAGTTTCCAATTATTAATAAAATATATTAAATATCCGTATACATTGTTTATAATAAGGAAACATTAGTATAATCCGTAAACATGAGAATATTAAATTAAAATTAAAAAAATTATTAAAAATAATGATGATATAAAAACATAATTGTAATAATAAATAAAATTTATAAAATAATAAATGAAACCCGTGCATCGTTTTTCGGTTCGGTTTTCGGCACGGTCATCTTAATTATTAAAATAAATAATAAAATAATTTAATTGATGATAATTAGCCGAATGCTTTTTTTAATTAGAAGATATTGTATATTTCAATCATTAATATATTTTCTAATTAAAACAAGTTAACTTTTAATTTCAAACATAATCTTGCAATAATTAATATGCACCCAAAAATATCTCACCATATCTTCTAATCACTAACAAAATATAATAGAAATCCGTATACAACAAATAATGATCGTTAGATTTTTAGTAAAAAATCAGAACAGTTAGATTTAATGATTATATATATTATATGATAAAATTAATTTACTAGAATTTTAAGGTTCGAATTTGGTCAACAATAAATTTATTTTAAAATTTTATAATATAAGTTTTAAACCATGCATATCACTAAATAAATTTTTATTAAATTATTTAAATTAATATGAAAATAATGATTGCATAAAAATATAGTTGTAAAATAAAATTTATTACATAACAAAAAATTTTGTGCATCGCACGGGTTATAAGGTAGTACTATTATATTAAAACTGAAATATTGAAAGTTTGTCGGTTTAGTTTTCGGTATGGTTAGCCCAATTATTAAAATAAATAAATAAATAAATAAATAAATAAATAACGTAATTAATGGTAATTAGTTGATTGTCTTTTTAATTAAAAGACGTTTACTTTTAATTGAAGTTATTACCCTTTATAAACACCTAAAATATTATATCTTTCCATCATTAATATTTCTTTTCTAATTAAAACATGTTACCTTTAAATTAGAACATAATTTTGTAATCATTAATATATACCCAAATATATCACACCATATCTTCCAATCAATAATAAAATATATATTAAAAATCCTTATACAACGAATAATGATATTTAGATTTTAGTAATAAATAAGAATCGTTAGATCTAATGATTACATATTTTATATGATTAAATTACTTTAGTAAATATTTAAGCTTCGAATTTCGTCAACTACATATTTAATTTAAAATTTCATAATATAAGTTTTAAATCAAGAAAATCATTAATTAAATTTATATTTATTTAATTTAAAATCAAAATATTATTTTTGAAAATAATGATTATGTAAAAATATAATAGTAACATAAAATAAAATTTATTACAAATCAAAAGCAACCCGCGCATTGCACAGATTATGCATATCATTTAATAAATATATAAGTTATTTAAATTAAAATAAAATAAGTATTGAAAATGATGATTACATAAAATAATAAATGCAAGCCCACAACCGAATGCATACCGGATCCAACAACCCATCACAGGTCAGTACAAAAGTGCTAGAAAATTGGTATACATTAGTTATTGATTTGTATCTATAAAGGTCCCAAACACTCTTATTCTAATCAATGTGGGATGTACAAACACCCCCTCTTATTAGGTCGACGTCCTCGTCGAGCCCACACACAAACTTACTAAACCCGGGCAGTGCCTCTGCACTTCCGACTGGGCAGAGCTCTAATACCATTTATAACATCCAAGCCCACAACCGAATGCATACCAGACCCAACAACCCACCACAAGTCAGTCCAAAAGTGCTAGCAAATTGGTATACATTAGTTATTGACTTGTATCTATAAAGGTCCTAAACACTCTTAATCTAATCGATGTGGGATGTTACTATATATATATAGGAGGACTAAGGCCCTTCTTATAATGAGCTAAGACCTTGTTATTTTCCAATTATACACCACGAGATTGTAGAAGGGGGGTTGAATACAATCTTGACTAAATTCTTTTCGAATTAGTGAGGTCTCCGACAGCTTGTATAAGAACAGATAGTAAACAAGATAACTAAGACATATGCAACACAATGTATAAAAATTTCAGGTGAGTTTGTCTGATCCACATGAGGGTTGCATTGAAGAAAATACTCTGTGTAAGAATACACAACTGCGGGTTACAGTGTCTTAGTGTTTACAAGAAAACCTAATGCAATCTACGTTACGCTCGGTGTTTTCTTCTTATTAAAACTATGTTGCTCATACAGCTTATTTAAACTGTATGAAGACAAGTAGAATACGTAAGATGTAAGAATACATTTTTGGTATAAGTTGTCACACACACATGCTTGAATGTAGGGCTGATCATTCGGTCGGTTTGGTTAAAAACCGAACCGAATTGAAAAAACCGAATAACTGAAATTCAATTTTAACCAAACCGAACCGAATTGATTTTTCACCAAAAACCAAACCGAACTGATTTAGAATGGATCGGTTTGTTCGGTTCGGTTTGCTCCAAACCAAAATTTATTTGTGTGTGACATATCAGCATATACAAAATGAATGATATCTTTCCAAGCACATATGGAAAGAAAGAAGTTGACAAGCCATGTTACTGCATCCAGGATTTCAAGATTGTCTTTTTTCAGCAAAAAATTTGTGTTGATAGCTGTAAGTGTAAGAAAGAATAAAACCCACCAAACAGAAGCCAAAAGTTGTAGACTTTTCGATCCTCTTACAAGTAAAGATACTATCTGAAACCCTCTAATTTTGATGATCATACCTAGGTAGCAAGCTGGGAATATGTTCTGGATAAACTTTGTTGTTGCAGGTTAATTACTCAGCAGAAAACAGGGCATCTCAGCTAGCTGGCAAGGTATCTAAGCTAGCTGACTCAGTATCACAGTTAGCTGGCTGTCTGTCCAGTATAACAGGGAAGTTCGACTATATGACTTTTTAATTAAGTCATAATTAATCAAGAGTGGTCTGAACATTCATGATAGAAATATTCATATTTTAAAAGCTCTTTTCATTCAATAGCTTTTTCTCAAAAAAAACATATTTCCTTAAGTAAGGGAATCTTTGTATTATTTAATGTTCTTCTAAAAGCAACCCATGTGCTTACTTTTCAAGCATGCACTTTTTAATACTCAAACTTTCCTTAATTCTACACCTCCACCACTGATTGTCTAGTAGAAAGTATGAGAAGAAAACACATGTACTAATTATCAAATTCCTTATGCTCCTCATTTTCTATCTAACGGTTTTCTTCAAGCATTAATCACACTTTCTTCTCTCTTTCCTCTGGTTTATTCTCTCAAATAAGAATCATTATAATCTTCAGTTTAATACTCATAAAACCTGCAGGTGAACGTTAGTAGGACAGTTAAATTGAACAAAGCCACACGTGAGAAGATATCTTCAAGACCGTTGCAAAGATTGTTCAAAATCTCATCTCCTACAACTCACTATAAAGGGCTGCGTGATTATTCATGAAGTACAACACCAGAGAATAAGAACCTTCAAGCTATATTCAAGAATACAAGAAAACAACTCTGCACCTCATTTCAAAAGAGCTCCTGTACTATAATATATACATCGAGTCTTTATAGAGTTCGAATCCTTGAGTTGTAATTATTTTTATCCATTGTATTGTTCATCTTGTAAAGATAAGTAGTTGCTGAATTGTTGAGCTGGTGGAACCAGGATTCAAGGAGCATTAGGCTAGAGAAGTTTATACTTGGTTTAAGTATAGAACTTAGAGAGCTGTGTTCAGGAAACAAGAGGTTCCAGCTAGCTGCAGTTAGTAACTGGGTGACAAGGGAGATATATTATTGAGTCTTGTAATTGGTTTTTCGTGTGATCAATAATATATTCTCTTACCAAGTTGGTAAGGGACTAGGACGTAGACCATAGAAGATTAGGGGTCGAACCTAGCTAAAAGTCTTGGTGTTCTTTACTTACTGCAATTTTGTCCTTCTGCATTGCATATCACAGCTAGCTGCCTATTCATTAATCTGTCTCTTTTGGTGAACCCAGTTAGCTGCCTATCGTACCCAGCTAACTGCCAGTATATATTTTCTTAGGCAGAATATTTTTATTTGGTCATTGTTAGTCATAACACCTATTCACCCCCCCTCTAGGTGTATTTTCACTATCAAGGTAAACCATATTATAGCTCGAAGGAAATGCACAAACAGCCAGTTAAAATTTTCACCATTTTTAGCAATTAGGACACCCTTAGTAAGATATGCAATGCTAACTAGAGCACAAAAGACTGAAACGACCAAAGGGATCCAGTTCTTGTTGATTTTGTTCTGACCATTGATGAACCCCAAAAATAAAAAGATCAAGAAAATAAACGACAAAAGTTTACTGAATATACTAATTAGAATTATTATAAAAGAATAATAAATGTATTTTAAAAATATATGTATGTATAATTCGGTTTTTAACCGAACCTATATTTTGACAGACCGAACCAAACCGATTTTTTTTAGGTTTAAACCGAAAAACCGAAATAACAAAAATTTTTAGAAAAATGCAATCCAAACCGAACCGAAATTATTCGATTTGGTTTGGTTTTTCGGTTTCGGTTCGGTTTTGCTCACCAGTGATAACCATTTTTGGAAATGTTTTGAAGGTCTTCTCTTCTTGATTTGGACAATTCCAGCATGCTTCAAGTCCGTGTATGTTGTTTTCTTCATAAGTTACTAAGTTCTTGAATTGACTTAGCTCCCAAGCCCACGTGATGTTTTATGCAAAAGATCTCTCTGATTTGAATTTTTATCCCTGAAAAGTTGCTTTAGCAAAAGATAACTTTAGGAAGTCAATTAGCTTTTCTGCTTATTGAGCTATGCATGAACTTCCCAGACAAACCAGCTGGTCCTTATGCACTCATCAAGTTATCCTTTGAATTCTTCAGTAGTAATGTAATCATGTTGGAGATTGCTTCTACTCTTATTCTTGCCCTTGAAGTCGAATAAACAGTGACTGATTTCACCTTTCACTTGGAAGAGTTTGAGCCTTCAAATATCTACAATTTGATCCCGACTCGTAACATCCTCTGTGTAATTGATCACTGTCTATAAGTCACGGGTTGCAAAGTAATTCTGGGTCTGTTCTTCATACGATTTGTTCCATTCGAGAACTTTAGAATATTCAGGCTGAGTTCTCGAATTGATACGTCTTGACTTCTCAAATGAGGACTTCTCGAATAGACCTCTTATCGAGTTCTCGAATGACTTCTCGAATAGGCTATCTTGTAGACTTCTCAAGTTGAAACTTCTTAGTAGTCTGACTTCTCGAATAACCCTTTTTGTAGAGTTCTCGAATCTACCATGTTTATGATATCTCGAATGGAGATATTATAGTGGCTTGACTTCTCGAACTCTTTCTTTTCTTGACTTCTCGAATATACTTGCATGAGTATAGCAAAATCTCTTTTGATTACATATACTTGATTACAGCATCTCATGGCTTGTTCCAGAAATACTTTCTAACTTTTTGCAGAGTTCCATTGACAAGATGTAGCTTTAGTTGATCTGCATTTCAGTTAGCTTCCTAATTTATTTGTCAGCTTCGATTTCTTGATTCATTTTCTGCCTTGTGGTATTTCCTTTCATCATCTTTAGACATGTATGTCTCAACGGACCTTAGTGGCAAAATTGCAATTATTATGAACTTCAAGGGTTAAAATAATATATATATGATACAAATTATAACATATTCAGTTCTCGATTTACTCATTTTTAAACCCACTCTTCAGGCTCTCGCTTGTCTTTCACATCGGCCCTGAAATCATTGATTTTCACCTCCAAAAACACTATGACATCATCATTAATTATTCGTTCATTTATCTATTCAATAAGAGTTCGCCTATATAAACAAAGATTGGTCGACGAAATATGAATCGGAGATAATTACTTGACTAATATCATTTCGAACACCATCGCCTATGTATATATATATATATATATATATATATATATACACACTCTAATGAAAACTCTCTTATAATGAGAACTAAGAACTCTTATAATGAGAACTAAGAACCCATTGCAAAATCACCAAATCTAAAACAGAATCATCAAACACAAATATACATACAATAACAATCGTCATAACCCCACCGTTGTCGCCACTATCATGACATCATTGTCATAATCACCGTTACCAATATGAAGGGGAATATTTTTAGGATATATTTTATTAACTACCCAACCCCTAACAATGAATACATTGTAAATCAAAAAAAAATTAATCAAATAAGAGGCGTGGAAAAAACAAATGAATCATATTACTACGTTTATAACTCAGCAAAAATTCAAAATTTTAAAATAACTCCATACAATTAGCTCAAGTTACAAGACAGGAATTTATGAAGAACTTGACCAACCATACAAACCAAGTAAGTGGAGAATGAAAAATCATCCAGGATTGAACAATAACAACACAAATATTGTTGCAAGAAATGGCAATAAACTATTAAAATAACAATAAACAATAAAAGTAAGCTAATAATACCCGGATTATGATTTTAGCTTGTTAACTCAATATTGCACAAGCCTAGTTCACGTCGAAGCACAGAAAACCTTTCTTCAGGTAAAGGCTTCGTGAAGATGTTAGCCAGCTAGTATTCAGTAGCAACAACTATCAGCTCAATCTTTCCCTTTGCAACACTGTCTCTTAAGAAATGGTGTCGAACATCAATATGCTTCGTTCTTGAGTGAATGTCTGGATTCTTCTAAATTTGAATCGTACTAGTGTTGTCATAGTAGATAGGAATTTTTCCACATTTGATCCCAAAGTCACGAAGTGTTTGAATCATCTAATACTAGTTGAGAGCAACAACTACCAGCAGCTAAGTGCTCTCTTTTAGCCGTAAAAAGTGCAATAGAAGCTTGCTTCTTACTTTGCCATAAAACCAAACTTTGTCCTAGAAATGCACAAACAACACTTGTACTCTTGCAATTAGTTTGACAACCTGCATAATTTGCATCACTATACCCAACAAGATCAAATGCATTTGTGATAGGATAGAATAACCCAAGAGTAATAGCTCGACTCAAATATTTAAATATTCTCTTAATAACATTTAAATGTGACTTTTTGGGTTTTTCTTGAAACCTTGCACAAACATATACACTATACATAATATCAGGTCTAGAAGCAGTAAGATACAGTAGACTACCAATCATACCTCCATACTTTCGAACATCAACATCTTTACCTTGCTCATCTGTTGTTAGCTTGCTAGCAGTGCTCAAGGGTTTTGATTTCGACTTGACATTATCCAAGCTTCTTGAGCAAATTCTCGATGTACTTAGTCTGATGCACATAAACTTTATTTTGAGCCCCAAAAAGTAGTTGAGCTCACCTATCATGCTCATGTCAAACTCACTATGCATACATTTAGAAAACCACTTGCACATATCATCATTAGTAGATCAAAAGATAATATCATCCACATATATTGTACAACTAGAATATCAGTACCATTAAGCTTAGTAAATAATGTGGGATCGATTTTACCTCAAATGAAACCATTCTTCATCAAAATTTACTTAGCCTTTTATATCATGATCTTGGAGCTTGTCGAAGTCCATATAAAGCTTTCTTCAATTTGAATACATGATTAAGAAATTTTGCACTTTGAGGTCGCTTGACATATACATCTTCCTTTAAGTAGCCATAAGAAATGCACTTTTCACGTCCATTTGGTGTAACTTGAATTTCTTGAAACATACAAATCATAGTAGCATCCTTATAGACTCTAATCTTGCAATCGAGGCATAAGTTTCACCAAAGACAATTTATTCTTGTTGATTATATCCTTGTGCCACAAGTCTTGCTTTGTTCCGAGTAACCGTACCAAATTCATCAACTTTATTATTGAACACCCATTTAGTACCAATGATTGAAGCATACTTAGGTGGCTCTACAAGTTCCCAAACATCACATCTTTCAAATTGATTGAGTTACGTGCATTGCCATGATCCAATTCTCACCTTGAAGTGCTTTCTTGACATTCTTCGATTCCTCCTGAGCTAGAAAAGCAGCAAATGTAAGGAAGTTAGCTTGACCCTTCCTTGTCTTGATTCTTTCTGATTTGTCACCAATCATCAACTCTGGAGGATGGTTCTTCACTGTTCTAGCTTACTTTGGCAGAGAATGTTGAGCTATGACTTCTTTCATTGATTCTGATTCTCTTGGACGGTGGAGAGAATTTATCTCCTTCATAGAGTGGCATCTTTTCTGATGATCTCTAACCTCTGGGACCTTACAAGGTAATCTTTAACAATTTATCAAGATTTTCATCTAATAGTGAAGAAGTTTCAACTGGCTTTTCTGCTCCTGAAGTTGTTTCAGGTTGCTTGTCAGCTTGCTGAGATGCTGTTTTCATCCTTGTCAGCTCGCTGTCAGTACCCGTTTCTGCAATTTCTTCCTCATCTCTTGAAAGATCAACATTAGTCTCTTGAAATGAAACGTCTATAGACTCTTCAATAATACGTTTAGACACGTTATAAACCCTATATATACGACTTGTTAAAGAACAACCCAAAAATATTTCTTTATAAGATTTAGCATTAAATTTACCATCTTTGTCAATAGTTTTGAGTACAAAGCACCTGGATCCAAAAACTTTAAAGTAGCATATGTTTGGCTTCTTTTCTTTAGCAATTCATATGGAGTTTTTTTGAGAATAGGCCTGATAAGAACCCTATTAAGAACATAGCTTGCTGTATTGACTGCTTCTGCCCAGAAACTTCGAGGCAGCTTGCTTTCTTGCAACAATATTCTTGCTATTTCCTGCAATGACCTGTTCATTCGCGCTACTACTCCATTTTTCTGTGGAGTCCTTGGGACAGAGAATTCATGTGATGATATGCCTCGATCTTCATAGTAAGTAATGAAGTCCTTTCGGAATTCACCACTGCGATCACTTCTAATACCTACAAGTCTTGTCTTAAGCTTGTTCTCAAGCAACTTGATTAGCTTCTCAAATTCACTAAAAGCACAATCTTTAGTACGAAGAAATAATACCCAAGTATATCTAGAATAATCATCTACAATAACAAAGGCATATTGTTTACCTCCAATACTCTTATATGCTTCCGGACCAAACAAGTCTAGATGCAAAAGCTCTACAGGTTTAAATGTTGATACCATATTCTTTGACTTATGTGGAGTCCTGAATTGTTTGCATAATTGACAAGCTATACAGGTTTCCTTATAATATACTTCAATTTGGGCAATCCTCAACTAGCTTCTTTGATGATAGCTTGTTGAGTAAGTCCATATGAGCATGTTCAAGCCTTCTATGCCAAAGTTATGGATTATCATCAACTACAGCTAAACACAAAGATGCTTACTGCAACTCAAAGTCCAATATATATATATATATATATATATATATATATATATATATATATATATATATATTCCTTTCCTTCTAGCAACTAGGTGTTGGGCGTGTGAAGCAGGCCTTAACTCCAAATTAATATGATATTGTCCGCTTTGGGCCAAGCCCATACGGATTTATTTTTGGGTCACTCCCAAAATACCTCATACTAATGGAGTTAATTGGTTGCTTACTAAGCAGCTATCTGCCCCTCCCATAAGCGACGGGCTTGATACTTGCCGAATCTACCTCCTTCTGTGTGATCTGCTCCCCTTGACCCATACTGGAAGTTCCTAGCTATCTGGCTCCCCCTAAGCACACACTGGAAGGCCCACATGCTTCCCTTAAGCCCATCCTGGGATAGTCCATTTGCCTGCTATCTGCCCCTCCCGTAAACGACGGGCTCAACACCTACCGAATCAGCCTCCTTCTTGTGTGATCTGCTCCCCTTGACCCATACTGGAAGTTCCTGGCTATCTGGCTCCCCCAGGCCTACACTGGAAAGCCCACCTGCTCCTCCTTAAGCTCATTCTGGGATAGTCTATCTACCTGCTATATGCCCCTCCAACAAATGATGTGGGACAACTCCCAATAATCTCCCCCTTCATACATCGGGCTCAACACCTATCAAATCTGCGTCTTTTCACGTGACCTGGCTCCCCCTTCACCCATACTGGAAATAATCTTCTGGTTATCTGACTCCCCTTTGGCCCATGTATACTGGAATCCCATCTTCCTCCTCTTGAAACCCGTGTTGGGGTAGCTGTAATAACCCTAATTTCTATACTTGAGAAAATTTTTCTTATAGGGATGAATAGTGTTTTGAATGTATGAATAGTGTTTTGCATGGATGAATAGTGATTTTGCGAACTAAGAAAATTTCTCATGCCACCCCATGTACGGGACGTGGTATGGATATTTCGAAGTCATATTAGTAATCCACGGTGTAAATAAGTGTATGTAAACGCGATCGAAATTCAGAAAATCCAAAGTTTATTTTTATGGAATATTTGACCGGACTATGAAGAGCATATCAATGAGATCAAGACAAGTGATATATTTAAAATGAGGATTCAAGGATTTTATATTTTATTATTTCATTTAATGTGATTAAAGGATTTAGAACGAAAACCCCTGAGATAGTGTAACGAACGTTCTAGAAATCGCTAGAACTTTATAACGAGATTAAGCGATAAAGCGAACGAATTATGGATTTTGGAACGAGCCCATAACAAGATTAAACACCATGCATGATCACCAAGAACACCATATCAAGTGGATTAAAAGATTTAATCAAAGATTAAATCAAAACAATTTTAGAAACAAAGTGATTTAAATCACTTAAATCAAACAAATATCAACCAAGCTTCTTAGATACTCTTTGAACAAGGATCAAGAGGATCAAACACACACCTAGCAACTGATCTTATCTTGTATACATCATCAAATTAGAGTTGAACAAGTCAAAATAGATCAAAAAGCAAAAAGAAGATCAAGAACACCAAGAAGAGCTCCATTCGGCCCCTTCTTGAAATTCAATTTCAAAACCCTAGCTCCCAAGCTTTGTTTCTTGTGATCTATAACTTAAAAGAAAGGTCTTGAAGAGATATAGGTATGGTTAAAATCTTAGCTTCAAATATTATTCCTAGCTATGTTAAAAGTTCATTCAAAGGGGAGGATGAATAGTAACATAACTTGTTTTTCTTATTTTGTTCTTAAGGATCAAGCTTTGTAAGGACTATCTAAGGCTTTTTTAGTGGTTGTGAGCACTTTTTAGTGTTGTAAAAGCATCAAGGAAGGTAAAACCCTAAACCATGCTTGAGTGTATATGAGTTATGATGGAGTTTTGGTGATTGGTACAAAGATGAGTGCTTAATAAGAAGTTATATGATTGTTTAGATTTGTTTTGATATGTGTATGTTGAGTGGTGGTCATTGGACCTTACCACTGGCCTTAGAGGTCTTGTATGAGTGTTGGTTTATGATATTAGAGTGTGGGTTGCCATGTATGGCTTGTTTGAGATGAAACAAAAATGGAAGTGCTTGATTTAGATCCGTCGTAACCACTGCATATGTTTGTGTAGCTTTTGGTTTCTAGTTTATGTGGCCGCAAGAATCATGTCAAAATAGTTTACGGTTGTGAGATATGACTATTTTAGTGAAAGTGATTCAAGGAATGAGGTTGCAGAAATGTACCAACTTTATGGCTATGTATGAGGCCCATAAGAGTTGAACTAGAGTATGTCATTTTGAGGATGAATGATAAGGTCAGTTAGCAAAGTATGTGCGAAGGTTTCGAGTCCAAAAGGGTTTTCGATTTTATAAAAATGCGTTAGCCGAGGTTGCGCATGTGAAAACCACTAAGAACACGACTTAGAAACCAATGTTGAAAATGGATTAGTATAACTTGAATTCTGATAAGTGGATTTTATATCCACTTGGAACGCTTTGTATCGGCTTAAATTGATCGCTTGAACTCAAGTTCATGGTGTTTTTGATGTATTTTTAGTGAATTCGTACAGGAATATAAGTCGGATGTGGGATGATGTTTTTCATGATTTAATGGTGGTTTTGAGCTTAAAGAATGAAGTACAAGAAGTTACAAGAGATTTGGAGCAAACGGGAGGAAAAACGGAGTCAAAATGAGCAAAATCAGCCAAAATCAGCATTCCAACAGCAGCCGGGCGGCGCTGCGGCGCGGTGAACAGCAGCCGGGCGGCGCTGCGGCGCGGTGAACAGCAGCCGGGCGGCGCTGCGGCGCGTGAACAGTAGCTGCGGCGCGGGTGAAAAATCAGCCAGAATTTCTGATTTTGTTTTGGCCATATCTTGAGTTCTACAAGTCCGTTTTGGACGATTCAACTGCCCGCGCGAAGATAACGGAATTTTCTATCATTCTAAGGTGGTCCGGAGCCCAGAATTATTGAAGAGAATTTTCCTTCAAAATAGAATCAACAGAAATTGCCAGAATTCAATTCTAAACAGGAAATTGCAACAATTCCTACTTCTAATCAGTATGGTAATTGTCCTGGACGGCTAGAACATTCTAGAATCAGTCTTGAGCATGGAATTTGCAAATCCTATCCCGTTTAAAGATGGAAATTGCTGGTCTTCTATTCCAAGTCTAATATGGTAATTGCTTGATGGAGAGGCAACATGGGGCTATAAATACACATCTTGGGGTAGAGAAAAAAAACACAGACCATTACATATCAATTACTTAGTTTTATTTGTATCTTTTCATACTTTGTTTTTATCATGGTTTCATTAGATCCCATGATGACGAGAGGTTCGATTATGAACTAATAGTTGTCATGGGATTCTAACGGATTTATTTATGGAGCTTTAGTATCTTGATTGCTTTAAAGATCTGTGTGTGATGTATATCTGATATCCTCGTATGGTTATGCTTAATTGTTAGATGCGTAGCTAACATCTAATTTGTTAATCTCTTGTGAAGTGAAAGTGGATCTTGAGATTTAGAACTTGCCATGCTAGCATAGGTTCATGATTGTTTATCAACATGATTAGTAGTATGAGATGAAAATACTTATATTGCCCTGTGTGATCTTTATGGATAACTTGCTCTTCAACCGTTATGTTTTCAAATTCTATAGACATATAGGGTCTAAGCATAATTGGTGTCTATTCATCTTCTATCTCTTTTGTGGATGTATGTTTAGTTTGATATTCGTATACTGAGAAGTAGCGTGTACTTGTTTCGTGTTAACCGATCAGATATCATAACCATTGCATATAGTGATTAAAGGCGTCAGATCTAAGCGAAGTATTTAATGAAGTTAGGATTCCATGTTACTCTTGTAGACGTAATTCAATTTCAATTCTTGTTAGTTTGTTAATTCTTAGTTTTATTAATTTGTTTCTTAGTTAATTATAGTTAATTAAAATCTTGTTATTTGTCTTAGCAGTGCATAATAACCATACATTGTTGCATAGGCACAATAACTGAATTAAAACCATAACCAGATCTCTGTGGGAACGAACTTGACTTCTATCTATATTACTTGTGACCACGTACGCTTGCGTGTATTAGTGTAAACAAGTTTTTGGCGCCGCTGCCGGGGATCATCGGTGTTTTATTTTTGGTTTATGTGCTTGTCAATAGTGGTCGTTAGAGTTCACTGACTCAGATTTTTTTTTCTCTCACCTATCTTGTTTAGTTTTCTATGTTTCAGATGGCAGGTGAGGAGTTTCCATGGTGGGCCTATACGAGGACATCCATGCCTTATCAATGTGAGCGGTGTTTTGGCGTTCATGAGCCCTCGCAATATTGTTACTACGAAGGAGTTGATCCATATGTCACTTATGAGGAACAACCATATTTTCAATACCATCCTCAACAGTACCAGCAAGATGTTCCAGATATGTCTTATTTCTTTGGAAGTGAAGAGTTTCAACATCAGCAACCTATTCCTACTTTTCAATCAGATGAGGTTGATGCTATGGAGGAGCTTAGGAGTCTTGTAAAGAGTAACGAGGAGTCTTTAAAATCTTTGCAGACACTAGTTGCTCAAGCTGTGAGATCATTGGAACAAGAGACTCTGGAGGAGATTAGGATGCGTGTAAAGAGTAACGAGGCGTCTATCAAATCTTTAGAAACAATAGTTGCTCAAGTTAAGAGTGCCTTGGAACAAGAGAATCAGCAATTCATACCAGAGGCAATTCCAGAAAATAATGGTGAATTGGAGCAAGGTACTACATGCATTATTGAGGAAGACAAATTCCAAGAAGAGGTGAGCATTCGCAACCCATGTGAGGAATTTGATCATGCTGATGAGGTGGATGCTTTGGAAAGGGCACTATTTGGGACAGACACTGGTGAGCTACACAAATTTCAAGAATTGGTATGTGCGTACCAAGAGGCTGAAGAACATGGGAAAGATGCAGATCTTCTACTTGTCTCAAAGTGTGAAGATGGAGGTAGCGCATTAGAGCCAATGGAGGAAGTTCTCTTTGAGGAACCAAAGGCTTCAGCAACTTACATTTACCCTCCTCCATTATATTCAAGCGAAGCCCGCGAGTGTGTGTTATTCTACAAATTGACAGATTTTGGGTCAACCGATGAAGGCATTGGAATAGGACATAGTTGTTATACGAATAGCCCAAGCGAGGAGAAGGGGCAGAAAGTGTGCCGCCGTGATGACGATGAAGTCTCACAAAGAGAGGACCAGGCAAACTATTATCATCCTTAATGGAGGTTTGGAAGTAACGTCAAGCTATTGACGTTAAAGAAGCGCTTCTTGGGAGGCAACCCAAGCATTGTTGTATACTGGTATGTTTTCTACTTTCCCTCGTATTTACTTCCATTCAATGAGGACATTGAATATTTTAAGTTTGGGGGTGGTTTGAGGGATAAGTAGTGTATATATATGTGATTGTTAGTTATTGTGTTCATGTAGGATTTCATGCTTTGCATATTAGTAGTAAATTATGCATTTATGTTCGTGATATCTACGTTTGTTTCATATAGGACATTCTGTTTTTATGTTCGTTTATCATGTGAGTTCATAATAGTTTGCATTTGCACCCATGCTTGATAGGAATTTTGTGTTGTTGATGCTTTTGATTGAGAAGTGATATGCTTTGTTCTTGTGCACACACATACACTAGTAAGTTGAAGCTAGTAGACTTATTGAATGTTGTAAGTAATTAGAAGGACATGAATATGTGCAAGTTGATTTAGTTTGCATGCTTTGGATACAAGTAGGGGCATTAGAGAGGCTTTTGCTTGGGATTGAGTATGTTTTCCTACCAAGTGAGATTTTGAGCCATATTGCATTGTTGCAATTTTATTCGTTTGCTTGAGTGTCCAAGGATTGTTTGCATTGCTAGCAGTTGTTTGAGGTCGTTCTTGAAACGCATTACATTATTTGACGATTAAAATGATAAAGGCATATAAGAATAACCATGCATATTTTCCCATATTACCATACCATGTTTACATGATCAATTAGTTAACCCATTGAGCTTAATCCTATTTTTTTCGGTGGCATACCATGTTACTTGCCTAGACCTTTTTCTTGTATTGGCCTTACATTAATTTGAACCCACATTGTCAAAGGCTAGTAGAGTGCTTAAGGGAGTAATAAGGTGTGCAAGAAAGGGTTTATTGTTGATCTTACTTTTGGGGGAAATATTGAAAATTGGGTTTGTTTACTTGATAGTTGGCATGTGTAATAAAATTGTGGGATCATTGTTATTGTTTGTGTTATTATGTATATTATTGTTCTTGTTGCTATAGCTCTCGAAAAAAAAATGAAAAAAAAAAATAGAAAAAAAGAGAAGAAAAAAAAAAGAAAAAAAGTTATATTATGAGAGCATATTTGTGTTATTTTGATCCTACTTTAGTCGACTAGTCGAGTGTTTTTGTTGGAAGAAAAATAATAAATTATGTGGGGGAAAAATAGGGTGTTGTGTATGATTCATCATGGTACTTACTAGCTTTTGACACTTCACCTGTTTTGGCTTATTTGACATACCTTGTCCCTAGCCCCATTACAACCCAAATAAAGACCTTTTGATTATCGTCATTGATGTATGTTGTGTTAAGAGTTAGACTGATACCAATTGTCAAGCATGCTTATGATTTTGTTGGAATTGAGTGATACACTTACCCTTGTTCTTGAGTGAATATTCTTTTATGAGTGGATTGTGAGTGTTTACTTGTTTTTGCGTATGAGATCCCGAGTTTTGTCTCAAAGATGTGCTCTTGTAGGCTTAGCATGTTTACTAACTTATTCTTACACTTGACATGGACTTGTGAGAACTTATGCATGTTCATTGAGTAGACTATGTGAATACTTGCACTTTCGACACCAAGACATTGCGTATTTACTTTGATTCTTAAGTTGATATGGCATGAGAGGATTTGATGGTATGGTAGGATATTAGTCGTAGTTGTAATTGCATTTACATATTAGTTGCATTCATGCATTGCATTGCATTGAATTTTGTGGGTACATTCGCTATAGGCCCTCACGAGACCTTACTCGTCCACTAGGGCTGCCTAGGGGTTTAAAGGGCTTGTTGCATATGCCAAATGCAACCGTGATCACCTACGGAAGTGGTACTAGTTAGTTGTATATAGTTATAATTGTTATGCTTGAGAACAAGCATCAGTTTAAGTTTGGGGGTGTGATAAGTGGATTTTATATCCACTTGGAACGCTTTGTATCGGCTTAAATTGATCGCTTGAACTCAAGTTCATGGTGTTTTTGATGTATTTTTAGTGAATTCGTGCAGGAATATAAGTCGGATGTGGGATGATGTTTTTCATGATTTAATGGTGGTTTTAAGCTTAAAGAATGAAGTACAAGAAGTTACAAGAGATTTGGAGCAAACGGGAGGAAAAACGGAGTCAAAATGAGCAAAATCAGCCAAAATCAGCATTCCAACAGCAGCCGGGCGGCGCTGCGGCGCGGTGAACAGCAGCCGGGCGGCACTGCGGCGCGTGAACAGTAGCTGCGGCGCGGGTGAAAAATCAGCCAGAATTTCTGATTTTGTTTTGGCCATATCTTGAGTTCTACAAGTCCGTTTTGGACGATTCAACTGCCCACGCGAAGATAACGGAATTTTCTATCATTCTAAGGTGGTCCGGAGTCCAGAATTATTGAAGAGAATTTTCCTTCAAAATAGAATCAACAGAAATTGCCAGAATTCAATTCTAAACAGGAAATTGCAACAATTCCTACTTCTAATCAGTATGGTAATTGTCCTGGACGGCTAGAACATTCTAGAATCAATCTTGAGCATGGAATTTGCAAATCCTATCCCGTTTAAAGATGGAAATTGCTGGTCTTCTATTCCAACTCTAATATGGTAATTGCTTGATGGAGAGGCAACATGGGGCTATAAATACACATCTTGGGGTAGAGAAAAAAAACACAGACCATTACATATCAATTACTTAGTTTTATTTGTATCTTTTCATACTTTGTTTTTATCATGGTTTCATTAGATCCCATGATGACGAGAGGTTCGATTATGAACTAATCGTTGTCATGGGATTCTAACGGATTTATTTATGGAGCTTTAGTATCTTGATTGCTTTAAAGATCTGTGTGTGATGTATATCTGATATCCTCGTATGGTTATGCTTAATTGTTAGATGCGTAGCTAACATCTAATTTGTTAATCTCTTGTGAAATGAAAGTGGATCTTGAGATTTAGAACTGGCCATGCTAGCATAGGTTCATGATTGTTTATCAACATGATTAGTAGTATGAGATGAAAATACTTATATTGCCCTGTGTGATCTTTATGGATAACTTGCTTTTCAACCGTTATGTTTTCAAATTCTATAGACATATAGGGTCTAAGCATAATTGGTGTCTATTCATCTTCTATCTCTTTTGTGGATGTATGTTTAGTTTGGTATTCGTATACTGAGAAGTAGCGTGTACTTGTTTCGTGTTAACCGATCAGATATCATAACCATTGCATATAGTGATTAAAGGCGTCAGATCTAAGCGAAGTATTTAATGAAGTTAGGATTCTATGTTACTCTTGTAGACGTAATTCAATTTCAATTCTTGTTAGTTTGTTAATTCTTAGTTTTATTAATTTGTTTCTTAGTTAATTATAGTTAATTAAAATCTTGTTATTTGTCTTAGCAGTGCATAATAACCATACATTGTTGCACAGGCACAATAACTGAATTAAAACCATAACCAGATCTTTGTGGGAACGAACTTGACTTCTATCTATATTACTTGTGACCACGTACGCTTGCGTGTATTTGTGTAAACAAATTCAAAAATCGATTTCGAACCAAACTTATGACATGAGTATTTGTCGATCAACATGAACTTATTTTGAGTCTAGAGAGAGCCAATAGTGCCTTAATTGTGATTTGCTTACATATTTAAGCATCGAGTTATAAGTGGGTCGTATAGGGGATTAATCAAGCGTTTCTTAACTTTGTTTAGATTATCGGACACTGTCACGAGCCCCGAGTACAAGGCAAGTTTTCCAAACTTATACTTTTGAAATATTGTTGTATAATACTCCCTCCGTCCCAATTTATCTGTCTTGGTTACTATATTAGTTTGTCCCAAAAACTTGTCTTCTTTCCTTTAATGTAGATTTAAGTTCCATATATACCCCTATTAATCATGCATTGGTAATCTATTATTTGTATTATTTAATGTAAGAGCTCCTTCTTTCCACCTAATACATTAATGCAATTACAAGGGTATTATAGTTAAAGTAAAGATAAAATTTATTTTTCCTTAATATGTGTGCAAAAGTCAAATAAGCCAATTAAAATGGGACGGAGGGAGTATCACTTTTACCATGGATTAGTGTTATACAGATTTTGCGATAAACGTTATATCATTTTAAGATTGAGTTTGACTTTTGATTTATATACGAGCTTTTGAGATAAGTAGTTATAAACCGGTGTACCTTGTAGCTCTAGAGTATAAGAGCATATTCATTGTTTTCGATTCCAGACCGGGAGTCGGTATTTTATGATAAAGAGATTGTGATGGGAACCGGAGGGATCCTAGGGACAGAGTATTATTTATTTTGAGTAATGTTTTTTTATAAACATTATTTACATTTCCATAAGGTATTAATTACTTGGAAATAATCTGAGAAATATTAATTGAATATTTATTTGTTCGTAGGGGATTATTTAAGAATAATTATTTATTCATGGTGATTTATTTAATAAATATTTATTAAATATTTATTAAATACCTTTGGTGATTTAAAAATCATATTAATTATTTAAAAATCATTGAGGACTTTGAGAATTATTTTTAAATATTCTTTGACCTTCAATTACATTTTCAAAAAATCACAGGGATTCCAAAATATTTATTCCTAGTTATTATCAGCTCTCTTGAGCAATCTAAACGCATTCGAATCTATTTAGAACTGGGAATCCAGAATTTTAGGAGTCTTTATTGTTTCTTTCCTTCATTGAGATCTTAAAGAGTTTTCTGGGATTATAACCCTACTATACAGGGTTCTCACTTCATTTATGAGTATAAGAATCAATCTTGATTTCATGAGTACTATTCATCGCTCAATTTGAGATTCCGGCTAAAGGCCAACGAGAAATTATCGGTTAGCTTCCATTTGATTCTGGGAGTAACCAGAGGATACTAGTAAGATCTGTGAACGAGTAATTACCCAGGGAACTCGAATTCATTTCAGTTCCAAGGCTTGCAGATTCCGAGACAAGAACTGGGAAAATGGTGTAAGAGGCGATAGTAGCGCGTCATCGAACCACGGCCCGTATGCGGTCAGGGCAAGAAAATGGGGAGCTGGAATTGTCCTCTACATATAGAAAAATATTTGATCGAGAGCCCCAAGCATATCGACTGATCATCGAGCTAGGGGAGCGCCCGAGAATTCCCAATAAAAAGTTCAATTATAATTCTCCTGTATACGAAGTACTAATCATTAACTGCTGGCTTTACTTTCCAGAGGGGAGTTGTACATCCAAGTTTTATTAAACCCCGATAAGGGTGAATATTCGAGTTTTTCAATAAAGGAAGCTGATTTTTTTATTTAACTGCTACGGCAAATATGAGTTTCATATATCTTTCATACAAGGATAGTAATTGGTAATTTGGAGTACTATGATAGTACTATTTTCGAGTATTTTCCAATAAGGGAATAATTTCAATATTGGGATATTATGACAATAATCGTCTTTTACATTTTTATACTGAGATTTTACCAGAGGTAGAGTAATTCCGTACTTTTATTTTTTTGCTGAGCTTTGGCTCACTCTTGCCTTGTTTTATATATTATATAGTAGCTAAGTAAGATGCCAAGGATCCGTCACACACCCCGCAAGCAAGTGGGAAACGCAACGCGTTTCTGTGAGCAGTTCATGGCAGCGATCCCTGAGATAGTAAGGACTAGTTGGATCGGTCTGCAGCTTTTGTTAGTCCGCTTTATATATAAATATGACTTGTGTAAGAGGATAATTAGAACCAAACGGTTGAGCCGTCGACGTGCCTTCACTAAGAGGATGCATCAAAAGTTGATTCAGTAAACATTTGGGTATTGAAATAACTATACTTTATTCCTCTGATATTATAGTGTGTCGTTTCTGAGACTCTAGCCCGTGTGTGTATGTGTGAGATTATATATATTGTGGGGTCATGAGCTGGTGGATTGCATATATTGTGAGTAATACAGGTACAACGAGGAATAAAAGGATCGTGGCTACCCTAGATTCCTGACCCCGGATCTGGGGGTGTCACATAGATCAGAGCGTTAGGTTACAGTCCTCAGAAATGACAGTAGATCGAGTCTAAACCTTTAATAATAATGATAATACCTAGAGCTCAGATCGAGTTCGTAGTCGGGTTATCAGATATAGCCCTGACTGTTTAAGATTAAGCCCACGTGGGAACTTCTTCTTAAAAACCCTTCTTCTATTGAGAACTGACAGTTAGTAACACATTTTCGTTTGATGTATAGATGGCTGAGATACCGGATATACCATACCTTGAGGCCTACGAGCAGGCACATGATGATGCTCTCCTAGGGATGGACGCAGATTTTCTATGGGCGGATCCGATTTTCCCTAGGACTGGGGTTGAGTATGATGAACCTATGGATGATGAGGGTAGAGAGACTGAGACACGCTTTTACTCGCTACCCACTTAGAGGTTCCCTTCCCCCTCTATACCCAGTGGAGCCTGTTACCTTCGGATAGTGATGACCCAGATGGTTATACCCTTGAGACTTCAGAGGCTGATGATGTTCCGTCAGATGACTCGGAAACCCCACCAACACCCCGGAGTTGGTTATGTCAGCTGCTGTCCACGAGTGGATTGTGGCCCGATTGAATGAGGATATAGTTGCTGCAACTGCCAGGGAAGATGAGTTGAGAGGACAGTTAGCAACAGAGCGTTATTTGAGGTATGCGTCCCAGGGCAGAATGAGGTTTGCCACACCTCGAGAGGCGAGGAGGGCCATGATCAGGATAGAGCTAGGGAGCTAGGAGTAGATCCGAGAATTGCCGGTGATTGGAAAAGGGTGGGTGTCTAGAGCGGACATGGAGCAGATAATCGTGGGGACTATGATGAGGATGCTGGATCTGACTCGTCCCGCAGATAATTCGTGATATGTGACAATAGCATGGTCCACTCGATTCAGATGGCCTTAGTAGTGTCGATTTTGTGGAACGACTAACTCCGACTGTAGTGTTCTTTCTGAGACTGGTGGATAGGTAGACTGACTTTTGGTAGTATTGACTATTCAGATGTATATGTATCAGGATGATGTGGCATGTTTTAGTTCGAAACTTTTGATTCCCCTTCTGTGGGACGTATATATTTTTTTCATTTCCAGTTGATTAAAATTCCCGCTTTTCTTCAATTATCCTGATATTACAACTGTTTATGATTCTATCTGCTTTGATATTCATAGAACTTATATATATATATATATATATATATATATATATATATATATATATATATATATATATAAGTTTTATGAATATCAAAGCAGATAGAATAATAAACAGTTGTAATATCAGTTGTGTGTATATATATATATATATATATATATATATATATATATATATATATATATATATATATATATATATATATATATATATATATATATAAGTTTTATGAATATCAAAGCAGATAGAATAATAAACAGTTGTAATATCAGTTGTGTGTATATATATATATATATATATATATATATATATATATATATATATATATATATATATTTCGCCCGACCACTTATGTTTTGGGAAAAAAAAGTTTTTAAAAGGGTCTCAAATTCCGTATTATATCTTTAGGTTTCGAAATTGATTTCAAATTGTTACCAGTGGGTAACCAGATTGATCAAATTTCCCTGAATTTTGAGAATCCAACAAATCCTGATAAACCTTGTCTTTCTGATACCAGAGAATGCCACCGAGGAGAATGGGAACGAGAGCTAACCCCGCTAATTCTGAGGGGCAGGGTAGCTGCCACGAGGGAGGTGGCCAACAGAACCCTAGTAATGATGAGACTGGCCATGATTATAATGAGGAAGAAGATCTAGATTTTGATGAAGAAGTAGACATGGAATTTACCGAGGAAGAATATGTGGAAGAGGACTTTCACGGTGATGAACAGGAAGGGGAAAACCCAGAGGGGCACCCAATGGATCAATTCATGCACCTACTGAGACAGAACCTGAACCGACATCCCAACCCCCAGCGGCCTGATATTTCGAGCACTAATGCATTTATACCTTTTAAGTCATTAAAACCCCCAGATTTTCACGGAACCGCTGACCCAGTGGAAGCCAAAGCTTGGATTAAAGAGATAGAGAAATCATTTGAAATACTAAGTGTTGCAGAGAATCAGAAAATGGTGTTCGCCACCTACCTCATGAAGGGAGAGGTGAATTACTGGTGGGAAGCTAAGAAAAACTTAGAGGGAAATGGCGTTGTGACTTGGGAGAGATTCAGCTTGCTGTTTTTAGAAAAATATTTCCCGAAGTACATGGAGACCGAAACGGAAGTGAAGTTTTTAGAGTTAAAACAAGGGAACATGATTGTGGCAGAGTATGAGGCCAAGTTTTCAGAGTTGTCAAGGTTTGTTCCGGAGTTTGTGAACACAGATGTGAAGAAAGCCCGTAGGTTTCAACTAGGGCTGAAATAATGGATTCAGAACCGTGTGGCGATGTTGGAACTAACAGATTATGCTATGCTAGTGTAGAAAGTGTCAATTATAGAGACTGGCAGTGAGCAGAGCCAGAAAGAGAGAGAAGGAAGGAAAGAAGAGAAAGTGGAATAGCCAGAGAGGGACCTCCGCAGGTGGAAGTGTTCCAAATAAGTTTAATCAAGGGGTGGTATCTGATCCGAGCTGGAATATTGAAGTTAAGAAAGCGGAAAGTTAGAGCATGGGCCAAGGCGGCCGGCAGACCGGGGTATCTTATTCCAGTCAATCTAGACGCCCGCTGCCAAAGTGTATGAAATGCGGGAAAAAGCATCCGGGCGTGTGCAATGCGTCAACTGGGAAGTGTTTCAAGTGTGGACGAGACGTGCACTATGCCTCAAGTTGCCCTGTGAACAACTATAAGTGCTTTCAATGTGGGAAAGAGGGACACGTGAAGAAAGATTGCCCCACTACAGGCCCGACTGTGTCGAGAGCTAGTGGAACTGCTTCCAATCGACCACCCACTACTGGGACTTTTAATATGACTGTACAAGATGCTGTAAGGAAC
The DNA here is from genome assembly GCA_036435485.1 of Saposhnikovia divaricata. Classification (NCBI taxonomy): domain Eukaryota; kingdom Viridiplantae; phylum Streptophyta; class Magnoliopsida; order Apiales; family Apiaceae; genus Saposhnikovia; species Saposhnikovia divaricata. The sequence continues at coordinate 87,438,478 of CM071598.1, forward strand.
ACGGATGTGATAACAGGTACCCTTCTACTTAACTCAACTAGTGCTAATGTTTTATTTGATTCTGGAGCCACCAAGTCATTTATATCACATGATTTTGCATGTCGATTAGACCTTAAGGCTAAACCCCTAAAAGAGCGATTGCAAGTAGAGATATCCAATCGAGAGATTTTTCCCGTAAAATCTGTACACCCAAGTTATGACCTAGAGATACGAGGTCGACATTTTTCAATATACTTGATTCCGTTCAACTTGGGAGAATTTGATATTATAATAGGGATGGATTTTTTTGACATCCAACGGAGCCCAGATTGATTGTAAGAGAAAGAAGGTAACTTTAGAAGTACCAGGAGAAAATAAAGTAGTATTTAAGGGGCAGCGAAAGATTCAGAAATTCTTGAGTATAGTGAAGACTAAGAGATTATTGCGCTAGGGATGCGAGGCTTACTTAGCTTATGTGGTTGATACCCAGAAAGAGACACCTAATATAAAGGAAATCCCAGTGGTTAGGGAGTTTGAGGATGTATTTCCATAGGATCTTCCCGGACTACCACCAGACCAAGAAATGAAGTTTGCTATTGAGTTAGCCCCGGGCACAACCCCAGTTTCAAAGGCACCATACCAATTACAAGAGTTGGCGACTCAGTTACAAAAGTTGCTAGATAAGGGTATGATAAGACCCAGTGTATCACCATGGGGAGCCCCGGTGTTGTTTGTGAGAAAGAAAGATGGTAGTATGAGATTGTGTATCGACTATCAAGAGTTGAACAAGCTTACCATTAAGAAAAGGTACCCATTACCTAGGATAGATGACTTGTTTGATCATTTAAAAGCCGCTGTGTATTTCTCTGAGATTGACTTGAGGACTGGATATCACCAGTTAAAGATTAAACCCGAGGATATACCCAAGACTACGTTTCGCACTAAGTATGGACACTATGAGTTTTTAGTGTTGTCATTTGGGTTGACTAATGCACCCGCAGCTTTTATGGATTTAATGAATCAAGTGTTCAAGAAGTATCAAGATGAGTTCGTTATTGTATTTATTGATGACATCTTGATCTATTCAAAAAATGGAAGAAGAGCATGCCGAGCATTTGAGGATTATGTTGGAGATATTACGAAATGAACGGTTGCATGACAAATTCTCGAAGTGTGAATTTTGGCTTAAGAAAGTACAATTTTTAGGGCATGTGGTTAGCAGCCAGGGAGTGTTAGTGGATCCCGCCAAGATAGAAGCTATTTCAAATTGGGAGAGACCAACTACGCCAACTGAAGTAAGGAGTTTCAAAGGTTTGGCAGGCTAATATAGAAGGTTTGTGCAATATTTTGCTAAGATAGAAGCACCACTGACACGACTTACTAGAAAGATTGAGAAGTTCGAATGTACTCCAAGTTGTGAGGAAAGTTTCCAGGAATTGAAAAAGAGGTTGGTGTCAGCCCCTGTGCTGGCCCTACCAGATGATAAAGGAGACTTTGTGATTTATAGTGACGCTTCTCATAAAGGTTTAGGTTGTGTGCTTATGCAACACGGTAGGGTAATCGTGTATGCATCCAAACATTTAAAGGATTACGAGATGAGATACCCCACCCATGATTCAGAATTAGCAATGATATTTTTTGCCCTAAAGATTTGGAGACATTATTTATATGGAGAAAAGTGCGAGATCTATACTGATCATAAGAGCCTGAAGTATATATTCACCTAGAAGGAGCTAAACATGAGACAGATGAGATGTCTAGAATTGATCAAGGATTATGACTGTGACATACACTACCATCCAGGGAAGGCCAATGTGGTGGCCGATGCCCTTAGCCGTAAGTAGAGACTTAAGATGATAACCACGTCAGATGAGTTGATCAAAGATCTTGAGAGAATGGGGAATGAGGTAAAGATACCGAAAGAAGGCCAGGAAGGCCTAATGGAAATCAGGGTCCAACCACCGTTGTTGGAAAAGATTAGGTTATGTCAAGAAAATAAAATGGAAGGGGAAGAGAATTCCTCTGAGAAAATAATGACGGGAGAAGAGATAAAGTGTGAGAGAGATGGAAATGGAATAATGAGGTAAGCATCAAGGATATGGATTCCTAATGTTCAGGAATTAAAGGATGAGATTTAACACGAGGCCCATAGTTCAAGATATTCTATTCACCCGGGTGGCACCAAAATATATAGAGATTTAAGGGAGTACTACTGGTGGCCTAATATGAAAAAGGATGTCACTGAGTGGCTAAGCAAATGTCTAATGTGCCAACGAGTGAAAGCCGAGCACCAGAGACCCAGTGGATTGTTACAACTCTTAGAGATCCCCGAGTGGAAGTGGGAGCATATCGTGATGGATTTTGTGGTAGGATTACCAAGAACGAAAGAGAACCATGATGCCATATGGGTAATAATTGACTGATTGACTAAGTCAGCACACTTTCTTCCGATTAACGAGAGATACACTATCGATAGACTAACAGATATTTATATCAAGGAGATTATGGTACGACATGGAGTCCCCGTAATTATTGTGTCAGATAAAGACCCGAGATTTAACTCCAGATTTTGGAGGAGCTTCCAAGATTGTGTTGGAACCAAGTTGAGTATGAGCACTGCCTATCACCCACAAACAGACGGACAGAGTGAGAGGACCATCCAGACCATTGAGGACATGTTAAGAGTATGTGCAATAGACTTTAAAGGAAGTTGGGATGACCACTTACCATTGATTGAGTTTGCTTATAACAACAGTTACCATGCCAGTATAGGGATTCCCCCTTACGAGGCCCTGTATGGAAGGAGATGCACTCTCGTTTATGTTGGGAAGAGGTTGGCGAGAGGAAGATGTTGGGACCCGAGTTAGTCCAACAAACCAGAGAAACGATAGAGCTTATCAGAAAGCGGCTAGGGACAGCCCAAGACAGACAGAGAAAGTATGCGGATCAAGCCCGCAAAGACAAAGAATATGTGGTTGCAGATTTCGTGGTGCTAAAAGTATCCCCGTGGATGGGATTAATGAGATTTGGAAAGAAAAGAAAGTTGAGCGCGAGATTCATTTGGCCATTTGAGATTCTAAAACGCGTTAGGAAGGTAGCCTATGAGCTAGCCTTGCCCTCAAATTTACACCATGTTAATAATGTGTTTCATGTGTCAATGCTACGCAAGTATAATGCAGATGCTCGACATGTGATTACGAGCAGGTAGATATCCAGCCAGATTTAACTTATGAAGAACAACCTGTGGAAATCATGGATAGAAAAGAACAAGTGCTGAGGAACAAGAGTGTTTCACTTGTGAGAGTACTGTGGAGAAACCAGAATGTCGAAGAGTCGATCTTGGAACTAGAGAGCGCAATGCGCGAGAGATACCCTCAACTGTTTATCGACTGATTCTGGGATGGAATCCTTTTAAGGAGGGGAGACTTTAATAACACTAATTTCTGTACTTGAGAAAAATTTTCTTTTATGGATGAATAGTGTTTTGCTTGTGTTAATATTGTTTTGCATGGATGAATAATGATTTTGTGAACTAAGAAAATTTCTCATGCCACCCCAAGTACAAGATGTGGTATGGATATTTCGAAGTCATATTAGTAATCCACGGTGTAAATAAGTGTATGTAAATGCGATCGGAATTCAGAAAATCCAAAATTTATTTTTATGAAATATTTTACCAGGCAGTTAAGAGCATATCAATCTGATCAAGATAAGTGATATATTTAAAATGAGGATTCAAGGATTTAATATTTTATTATTTCATTTAATGTGATTTAATGATTTAGAACGAAAACCCCTGAGATAGTGTAACGAACGTTCAAGAAATCGCTGGAACTTTATAACGAGATTAAGCGATAAAGCGAACGAATTATGGATTTTGGAATGAGCCCATAACAAGATTAAACACCATACATGATCACCAAGAACATCATATCAAGTGGATTAAATGATTTAATAAAAGATTAAATCAAAACAATTTTAGAAACAAAGTGATTTAAATCACTTAAATCAAACAAATATCAACCAAGCTTCTTAGATAATCTTTGCACAAGGATCAAGAGGATCAAACACACTCCTAGAAACTGATCTTATCTTGTATACATCATCAAATCAGACTTGAACAAGTCAAAATAGATCAAAAATCAAAAAGAAGATCAAGAACACCAAGAAAAGCTCCATTCGGCCCCTTCTTGAAACTAAATTTCAAAACCCTAGCTCCCAAGATTTGTTTCTTGTGATCTATAGCTTAAAAGAAAGGTATTGAAGAGATATAGGTATGGTTAAAATCTTAGCTTCAAATATTCTTCCTAGCTATGTCAAAAGTTCATTCAAAGAGGAGGATGAATAGTAATGAATAGTAACTTAACTTGTTTTTCTTGTTTTGTTCTTAAAGATCAAGATTTGTAAGGGCTATCTAAGGCTTGTTTAGTGGTTGTGAGCACTTTTTAGTGTTGTTAGAGCATCAAGGAAGATAAAACCCTAAACCATGCTTGAGTTTATATGAGTTTTGATGTAGTTTTGGAGATTGGTACAAAGATGAGTGCTTAATAAGAAGTTATATGACTGTTTAGCTTTGTTTTGATATGTGTATGTTGAGTGGTGGTCATTGGACCTTACCACTAGCCTTAGAGGTCTTGTATGAGTGTTGGTTTATGATATTAGAGTGTGGGTTGCCTTGTATGGCTTGTTTGAGATGAAACAAAAATGGAAATGCTTGATTTAGAGTCGTCGTAATGCCCAAATTTTTCATACCACTTGACAGTAGAGCCCGAGACCATAACATTGTTTAAAGGTTAACCACTGCATATGTTTGTGTAGCTTTTGGTTTCTAGTTAATGTGGCCGCAAGAATCATGTCAAAAGAGTTTACGGTTGTGAGATATGACCATTTTAGTGAAAGTGATTCAAGGAATGAGGTTGCAGATATGTACCAAATTTATGGCTTTGTATGAGGCCCTTCAGAGTTGAACTAGAGTATGATATTTTGAGGATAAATGCTAAGGTCAGTTAGCAAAGTATTTGCAAAGGTTTCGAGTCCAAAAGGTTATTTTTCGATTTTATAAAAATGTGTTAGCCGAGGTTGCGCAAGTGAAAACCACTAAGAACACGACTTAGAAATCAATGTTGAAAATGGTTTAGTATAACTTGAATTCAAGAATCGATTTCGAGCCAAACTTATGACATGAGTATTTGTCGATCAACAAGGACTTGGTATGAGTCTAGAGAGAGCCAATAGTGCCTTAATTGTGATTTGCTTACATATTAAAGTATCGAGTTATAAGTGGATCGTATAAGGAATTAATCAAGTGTTTCTTAACTTTGTTTAGATTATCGGACACCGTCACGAGCCCCTACTACATCCCAAGTACCAGGCAAGTTTTCCAAACTTATACTTTTGAAATATTGTTGTATAATACCGCTTTTACCATGGATAAGTGTTATACAGATTTTGCGATAAATGCTATATCATGTTAAGATTGAGTTTGACTTTTGGTTTATATACGAGCTTTTGAGATAAGTAGTTATAAACCGGTGTACCTTGTAGCTCTAGAGTATAAGAGCATATTCATTGTTTTCGATTTCAGACCGGGAGTCGGTATTTTATGATAAAGAGATTGTGATGGGAACCGGAGGGATCCCAGGGACAGAGTATTATTTATTTAGAGTAATGTTTTTTTTATAAACATTATTTATATTTCCAGAAGGTATTAATTACTTGGAAATAATCTGAGAAATATTAATTGAGTATTTATCTATTCGTAGAGGATTATTTGAGAATAATTATTTATTCATGGTGATTTATTTAATAAATATTTATTAAACATTTATTAAATACCTTTTGGTGATTTAAAAATCATATTAATTATTTAAAAATCATTGAGGACTTTGAGAATTTTTTATAAATATTCTTTGACCTTCAATTATATTTTCAAAAAATCACAGGGATTCCCAAACATTTATTCCTAATTATTATCAACTCTATTGTGCAATCTAAACGCATTTGAATCTATCGAGAACTGGGAATCCAGAATTTTATTGAGATCTTAAAGAGTATTCTTGGATTATAGCCCTACCATACAGGGTTCCCATTTCATTTAAGAGTCTACTCAGTCTTGATTTCATGAGTACTATTCGTCGCTCAATTTGAGATTCTGGCTAAAGGCCAATTAGAAATTATCGGTTAGCTTCCATTTGATTCCGGGAGTGACCAGAGGATACGAGTAAGATCTATGAACGGGTAATTACCCGGGAACTCGAATTCATTTCAGTTCCAAGGCTTGCAGATTCCGAGATAAGAACTGGGAAAACGATGTAAGAGGCAATAGTAGCGCGACGTCCAACCACGACCCATATGCGGTCAGGGCAAGAAAACGGGGAGCCGGAATTGTCCTCTACATGTAGAAAAATGTTTGATCAAGAGCCCCAAGCATATCGATTGATCACCGAGCTAGGGGAGCGCTCGAGAATTCCCAACACAAAGATCAATTATAATTCTCCTGTATACGGAGTACTATTCATTAACTGCTGGCTTTACTTTCCAGAGGGTAGTTGTGCATCCAAGTTTTATTAAACCCCGATAAGGGCGAATATTCAAGTTTTTCAATAAAGGAGGCCGATTTTTTTATATAAATGCTACGACAAATATGAGTTTCATATATCTTTCATATCAGGATAGTAATTGGTAATTTGGAGTGCTATGATAGTACTGTTTTCGAGTATTTTCCGGTAAGGGAATAATTTCAGTATTGGGATATTATGACAATAATCGTCTTTTACATTTTTATACTGAGATTTTACTAGAGGCAAAGTAATACCGCACTTTTTTTTTTTTACTGAGCTTTCGCTCACTCTTGCCTTGTTTTATATATTATACAGTAGCTAAGCAGGATGTCAAGGATCTGTCACACACCCCACAAGCAAGTGGGAAATGCAAGGTGTTTCCGTGAGCAGATCATGGCAGCGATCCCTGAGATAGTAATGACTAGTTGGATCGGTCTGTAGCTTTTGTTAGTCCGCTTTATATATAAATATGACTTGTGTAAGAGGATAATGAGAACCAAATGGTTAAGACGCTGACGCGCCTTCACTTAGAGGTTGCATCAGTAGTTGATTCAGTTAACATTTTGGTACTGTAAACACTATACTTTATTTCGCAGATATTGTTTTGTTTTTGAGACTCTAACCTATGTGTGTGTGTGTGTGAGAGAGAGAGATTATATATATTGTGGGGTCATGAGCAGGTGGACTGCATATATTGTGAGTAATACAGGGACAGCGAGGAATAAATGGATCGTGGTTACCCTAAATCCCTGATCCCAGGTCTTAGAGTGTCACAGTAGCGCACCTGCCTCTTTGTTCGCACTAAATCATGCAAGCGTACGCGGTCACAAGTAATATAGAATAAAGTTGAGTTCGTTCTCACAGAGACTGGTAAATTTTAGAATATGCACCTATGCAACAATGTATGATCTCTATTCACTGCTAAGACAAATATCAAATTTTTGTTTTAATTATCTAAATTAACTAAGATGCTCTTTAACAATATTAAGATCTAATTAACTAACGTGGCTTAAAACTGATTTACTTATGAGAGAATAAATATGGGATCCTAACTTCATTAAATACTTCACTTAGAGTTGATGCCTTTAATCAATACATGTGATGGTTATGATAACTGATCAGATAACACGAAACAAGTATAGGCTACCTGTCAGTATACGAATACCAAACTACTCATACATCCACAAAAGAGATAGAAGATGGGTAGACACCAATTATGTTTAGACCCTATATGTCTATAAGATTTGAAAACATAACGGTTTAAGCACAAGTTATCCATTTAGATCACATAGGGCAGCATAAGATGGTTAAAATTACGCTACAAATCATGATGTCAAAACATACATAATCCTATGCTAGCATGGCAAGTTCTAATCTTTAGATCCACTATCGCTTGACTAAAGATTAATAATTTAGATGTTAGCTATGCATCTAAAAACATTAAGCACGACCATACGAGGATATCACAATTCATCACACACAAATCTTTAAAGCAAACAAACTACTAAACTACATAGATAAATCCGTTAGAATCCTATGACAACGATTAGTTCATAATCGAACAGCTCATCATCATGGGATCTGATGAAACCATAGTAATAAACAAAGTCTGAATGAATACAATAATATTAGAGTAAAGTGTTAAGAAAACAAATCCGAAATCCAGAGTATCGCCTAATTTAGAAGAATATAAAAGTAGATCTAGATCTCCGAATGCTGTCACGTCCTTCCGGAATCCGCCTCCAAGTCTGAATCTCTATCGTCGGCTCTCTCTGTTTTTTTCTAAGTATTGGTACGTTCTCTGAAGTTGGATTGTGTTTATATAGGTCTCAGAATTCTTTTTCCCCAAGAAACGTCCCAAAAATACAATTCTAGTCAAAGTAGGAATTTTTCCAGCGGAACCAAGCGCCCCTGCGCGCTCCACATGCGCCCCTGCGCGCTCCTGGACCTTCTCACGCGTGCCTACGCTGCAATCAAGCGCAGCTACGCCCTCTGAAACTGCCGGAAAATGCTTTTTGCTGTAATTTCTTCATTTTTCATCCGTTTGTCTTTGTTTCTTTTGCAAGTTACCACTCCTTGCTTCTTCAACTGCAATCCACCATAACATACGCAATTTGTATCATCCAACCTTTAGATAATAACCCTACGCAATTCTCACTAAAATGAATCAAAAACATGACATACTTGAGGCCAAGTTAATCAATTTAAGCCGATTCGAAGCGTTCCAAGTGGATATAAAATCCACTTATCACACCCCAAACTTAAACCGATGCTTGTCCTCAAGCATAAACAGACTCGAGATGAACTAATGCAATGCATGAATGCAACTAATATGAAAATGCAACGATCCCCTTAGACTAACCAAAACCAATCAACAAGCAAATATCTCAAAGAATGCAACTAACTCCAAGTAGAGCTCGACTAAGTCCTCGTATATTAACAATACACGAACAAAAACGTGGTTGTGTGCGATGCTCATCAGATATACTCCTAACACTAGATCAAAATCATACCTATTCTTCGCCAAGACAATCACAAGTTTATAAATAGAATGAACAGTAAACACTTCATAACCTAGAAACACCTCCATCATCATTTGAGTTAGACAGTAATTCATGCTTTATTACTAAACACACTACAACACATAATACTATACACAATATGCATGCTTATTTAACCGTGCAATGGATGAGACCCCTAAAGGCTTATACAATAATACCCATGTAGCGAGCGTTAGGTTAGTGGATCCCAGACCGAAAAAGTCTTAGGTCAGTGGGCACAAAGTCCCCAAGAACTTAATTGCTCGAGTATTAAAGAGCCCACCCTGGTTAATTCTGTAATTAAACAATTCACAAAACAATTTTTTTTTCTGACTCTTTTTTGACTTTTTTTTTCTCTTTTTTTCTGATTTTTTTTCACACATTAATAACTTGGAATGAATGCGTTTCGCTCCATCTCATCCAACCCTAGACTACTCATAAATATGAGTGGCTACTAGCCTTTTTGACTCTTACTTTTATTAAGAATTAGCATGAAATCCCTGGTTTCCCCTAAACTTATACTTTAATGCTCCTACATTATCAAGGGAATAAAGAACGTTTTAAATATAATCAAGTGATTATATCTAAAACAACCAAACAAATATGACTCAATCTAGCCCAAAAGCAAACGATGAGACTGTGTAAAGATTGTGTTTCTGAAACATGCAAGTCAATTTTTAGGTACTTAAATCAATCCTCTATTCATCATTACCACACCCAAATCAACATCTACCTACCGAACAGAAATAGCCAGTCCTACGGAACCATGGAATATGCTATGAAAATGCAACTAAATGGACTCACATGGATTACATAAACAATATGCAAACAAATATGCTCTACGTGAAACAGAATTGTAACAAATATGAATGAAACTAACTACACTAAACATGCAAAATATGCAACTGATATATGATTCCTACATGAACAATGACTCTACTACTAACTACTAATCCTCAAATCACCCCCAAACTTAAAATATTCAATGTCCCCATTGAAGGTAATAAAAAGGATAGCATAGACATACCTAACTATCAGCAGGGCCACCCTCCTCGGGTGGTAAGTGGTGAGCTCCAAACATTGGCCAGGCAACCTTTATTCCACCCACCTCAAGAACATGATCCAAAGATAAAGTGATATCATCTGCAAATCTACGGATAATCTCAAACAATTTATGGGGAATGCCGCCCGACCATTCCTCCAATCTTTCAAGAGTAGCTCTATCAAATTCTGCAATAGGTGGCTGCATCTGCTCGTCATCAGCCCACCTCCAGTGATCCGACAATGGTTTTAGCTCGAGTTTAGGAGCTACTCATAAGATGGTTTAAGCCGCACTTGAGAATCCCAAAGATCGACCAAGCCAAGTGACTCATGTGGACTATTAAACCTCCTTTGCCAAGGGGCTGCATTCAACAGATAGACATTCTCTGCTATTTCCTAATTTTCAGTATCAGACTTTCCTTGTAAAGCATTATCTAAGGAGTCCGACTTCAACAGCTGATCAAACTCCATGTTCTGTCCTGTATTAACCATTTCCATGCTAAAACACTCTTCATCCTCTGCCGGAACTTGCATAGCCTTAAACACATTAAAGGTGACATTTTGATTTTGCACTCTCATTGTGTGCTCTCTCTTTTGAACATCGATCACAGTTCGGCCTGTGGCTAGAAAGGGCCTTCCCAAGATGATGGGAATCTTCTTATCTTCCTTGAAGTCTAGGATAACAAAATCAGCAGGGAAGATGAGCTTATCAACTTTCACCAAGACATCCTCCACTATACCTCTAGGATATGTGATCGACCGATCAGCCAGCTGTAAGGAGATGTTTGTCGGTTTTGGATCCGGTAGACCAAGTTGCATGAAAATAGACAAAGGCATGAGATTGATGCTAGCTCCCAAGTCACACAAACATTTGTCGAAATATAAGTTGCCAATAGTGCACGGGATGGTGAAACTTCCCGGAACTTTAAGTTTAGGAGGAAACTTTTACTGCAGAACAGCACTGCACTCTTCTTTCAAAGCCACGGTTTCCAATTCCTCAAGTTTCAACTTCCGAGATAAAATACCCTTCATGAACTTAGCATAGCTCGGCATCTATACTAGAGCTTCCGCGAAAGGTATATTGATCTGCAACTTCTTGAACACCTATAGGAACTTAGCAAACTGCTTATCCAACTTCTGCTTCTGGAGTCTTTTAGGATATGGAGGAGGAGGGTAGATCTGGTTGTTCTTTGTAGACTGCTCCGGAGAAGCTTTTTCAACAGATTTCTTGCTCTTTTCCACTTCACCATCTAGCTGATCAGCCACCAGGTCAGATTTTTCAATTTCTGGTGCTGCAGATTTTTCAACCTGATGATTCTGAACTTCTTCATCCTCCTTAGCTGCTGATTTCTGATCGGTTGTAACTTTTCCAGATCTTAAAGTTACTGCCCTCACTTGTTCATGAACAACTTTCTTTCCTGGATTAGGCTCCGTATCACTAGGAAGAGTTCCTTGCGGCCTATTCAATAATGCATTAGCAATTTGACCAATCTGATTTTCCAAGGTCTTGATAGAGACTGCTTGGCTTTTACACATCATCCTCAATTCTTCCAATTCAGATTTTTCAGAAGAGGATTGCCCCGCACTTGCATGAGGCTGCTGCTGAAATCCTGGAGGTTGGAATTGTTGCCTCGGAGCATACTGCTGCTGATAACCTTGATTGAATGGCTTAGCTCCATATTGTTGACCCTAAAACTACTGATAAGGCTGCTGTGGTTGTTGCACACCACCTTATTTTTGCTCCAACTGAAATTAGGATGGTTCCTTTTGTTAGGATGATAGGTGGCTGGAGCTGGTTACGAAGGTCGTTGAAAATTGCTTACAAACTGTGCCGATTCAGAAGAGATAGCACACTGATTCGTCTCATGTGCCCCAGCACAAAGCTCAAAAACACTAGCAACTTGCTGAACTCCATAATTAGTCAGAGAATCCACCTTCATAGTCAACGCCTTCAACTGAGCTGCTATAGTTGTAGCCGCATCCACTTCCAGAATTCCTACTACTTTGCCTTGAGATAGTCTCTGAGTTGGTTCCTGGTATTCGTTAGCAGCCATCGTCTCAATTAGCTCATAAGCTTCCTCGTAGCTCTTTGCCCATAAAGCTCCACCTGATGTTGCATCTAGCAATGGTCTAGATTGTGCTCCCAGTCCATTATAGAAACCATTGATCACCATCCAGTCTGGCATACCATGATGAGGACACTTCCTAAGCATCTCCTTGTAGCGCTCCCAAGCTTCACATAAAGATTCTCCAGATTGCTGTGCAAATTGAGTAAGGGCGTTCCAGATCGATGCTGTTTTATCCATGGGGAATAATTTAGTGAGAAATTTCTGAGCAAGATCCTCCCATGTAGTAATAGAACTGGCTGGTAAAGAGTGTAACCAGCCCTTAGCTTTATCCCTAAGAGAGAATGGGAAAAGTCTCAATTTGACAGCATCTTCTGACACACCATTGAACTTGAAAGTGTCGCAGATCTTGATGAAGTCCCGGATGTGCATGTTAGGATCTTCCATTGGAGCACCCCCAAACTGAACTGAATTATGTACCATCTGAATCGTGCTAGGCTTGATTTCAAAAGTATTAGCTACAATGGCTGGTCTGACAATGCTAGATTGGATGTCATTGATTTTCGGTTGAGAATAGTCCTTCAAAGCCTTAGCTGCTGCTGCTGCTGTATCTCCCATCTCTTTATTTGCTGCAAGTTCTTCTTCTGCCAATTTAAGAGATTGAGAACGTGTTCGCATACACGTTCAAGTACCTGAAAAACACAGAACAAAACAAACTAAGTAAGAAAAAATAATCCGAGTCAGTGAACTTTATCGACCACTGATGACAAGCACATAAACTATAAATAAAACTGAGCCCCCGGCAGCGGTGCCAAAAACTTGTTCGCACTAAATCACGCAAGCGTACGCGGTCACAAGTAATATAGAATAAAGTTGAGTTCGTTCCCATAGAGACTGGTAAATTTTAGAATATGCACCTATACAACAATGTATGATCTCTATTCACTGCTAAGACAAATATCAAATTTGGATTTTAATTATCTAAATTAACTAAGATGCTCTTTAACAATATTAAGATCTAATTAACTAACGTGGCTTAAAACTAATTTACTTATGAGAGAATAAACATGGGATCCTAATTTCATTAAATACTTCGCTTAGAGTTGATGCTTTTAATCAATGCATGTGATGGTTATGATAACTGATCAGATAACACGAAACAAGTATAGGCTACCTGTCAGTATACGAATACCAAACTACTCATACATCCACAAAAGAGATAGAAGATGGGTAGACACCAATTATGTTTAGACCCTATATGTCTATAAGATTTGAAAACATAACGGTTTAAGCACAAGTTATCCATTAAGATCACATAGGGCAGGATAAGATGGTTAAAATTACGCTACAAATCATGATGTCAAAACATACATAATCCTATGCTAGCATGGCAAGTTCTAATCTTTAGATCCACTGTCGCTTCACTAAAGATTAACAATTTAGATGTTAGCTATACATCTAAAAACATTAAGCACGACCATACGAGGATATCACAATTCATCACACACAAATCTTTAAAGCAAACAAACTACTAAACTACATAGATAAATCCGTTAGAATCCCATGACAACGATTAGTTCATAATCGAATGGCTCGTCATCATGGGATCTGATGAAACCATAGTAATAAACAAAGTCTGAATGAATACAATAATACTAGAGTAAAGAGTTAAGAAAACAAATGGGAAATCCAGAGTATCGCGTAATTTAGAAGAATACAAAAGTAGATCTAGATCTCTGAATGCTGTCATGTCCTTCCAGAATCTGCCTCCAAGTCTGAATCTCTATCTTCGGCTCTCTCTTTGTTTTTTCTAAGTATTGGTACGTTCTCTGAAGTTGGAGTGTGTTTATATAGGTCTCAGAATTCTTTTCCCCAAGAAGCGTCCCAAAAATACAATTCTAGTCAAAGTAGGAATTTTTCCAGCGGAACCAAGTGCCCCTGCGCGCTCCACAGGCGCCCCTGCGCTCTCCTGGACCTTCTCACGCACGCCTGCGCTGCTGTCAAGCGCAGCTGCGCCCTCTGAAACTGCCAGAATCTGCTTTTTGCTGTAATTTATTCGTTTTTCATCCGTTTGTCTTTGTTTCTTTTGCAAGTTACCACTCATTGGTTCTTCAACTCCAATCCACCATAACATATGTAATTTGTATCTTCCAACCTTTAGATAATAACCCTGCGCAATTCTCGCTAAAATGAATCAAAAACAAGACATACTTGACGCCAAGTTAATCAATTTAAGCCGATTCGAAGCGTTCCAAGTGGATATAAAATCCATTTATCACTATTCCTAGATCAAATCTGGAGCCCATCTAAGATTGTTATGGACCGTTATAACCACAGCACTGATACCACTTGTTGGTCTCCTCGATGTGGTACTTGGGTTGACACCACCCAACAATCTTCCCCTCAAACCAAGAATCACATAACCCATGGTCTTACACCTACGATTAATTTGTCTACATCGTGCACCGCTACTGTATCCACAGGACCCACCGCCTTAACACCTTTCAGGAAGACTATCGACACAACAAAACCCAATAGATCTCCATTTGCCACCAGGTTGAACCTCCTACATCGCAACACCATAGTCCGTTACCCCCAAGATCCAATTACCAAACCATGAGCTCTGATACCACTTGTTGGGCTTGCGAAGCAGACCTTAAATCCATATTAATATGATATTATCCGTGTTGGGCCAAGCCTGCATGGATTTATTTTTGGATCACTCCCAAAAGGCCTCATACTAATGGAGTTAACTGGTTACTTATTAAGCAACAATTTGCCCCTCCCATAAATGACGGGCTCGACCCCTACCAAATCTGCCTCCTTCTGTGTGATCTACTCCCCTTGACCCATACTGGAAGTTCCTGCCTATCTGGCTCCCCATAGGCCCACACTGGAAGCCCCACTTGTTCCTCCTTAAGCCCTTCTTGGGATAGTCCATATGGTTGCTATCTTCCCCTTACATAAATGACGGGCTTGACACCTGCCGTCTACCTCCTTCTGTGTGATCTGCTCCCCTTGACCCATTCTGGAAGTTCCTGGCTATCTGGCTCCCCCTAGGCCCACCTGATCCTCCTTAGGCCCATCCTAGGATAGTTCATCTACCTACTATTTGCCCCTCCCATACATGACGGGCTCAACACCTACCGAATCTGCCTCCTTCTGTGTGATCTGCTCTCCTTGACCCATATTGGAAGTTCCTGGTTATCTGGCTCCTCCTAGGCCCACACTGGAAGGTCCACCTTCTTCTCCTCAAACCCATCATGGGATAGTCCATCTGCCAGCTATCTGCCCCTCTCACAAACGATGTGAGACAACTCCCAAGACTAGGGGAACTTTGTTAGTACCAACATTAATAGCACAATTCTTCTTATCAAAATTAACAGTATGTCCATCATCATATAACTGACTTATACTAAGTAAATTATATTTTGGACCTTGAACATATTGTACTTTATCTATAGAAATGATACTATTACCAATAGTTCCTTTTTCAAAATCTTGAGTATTTTGGTATCACCAATTATTATATTTCTACCCTTCTTCATCTTGAAGTCCAGGAACTGATGTCACCATACATATGTCTTGTACATCTACTATCCAATATCCATTGATTTGATTTCACTTTGACCACAAGACATACCTACAAGACAAATAAAAGCAACTCAATGTTTTGGTACTCAAATTTTGTTGGGTCCAGCGTGGTTAATAGATATAACATAAAAAACAATTAAATCAGATTTCTTGATCCACATTTGGACCACTTTGGGGGCATGATTTCATATTCTTCTTGTTCTATCAGATTGCTATCTGTGAGTAGTCTGTCTCTTCCAGCTTGCTGATTCTGCATTCTGAACCTTGAAATTCTTGGATAAATGTCCCTTCTTTCCATAGTTGTAGCAAATTTTCCATGGCATTGCATAATAATAAGGAATACCAAATTTGTATTCATATTTGAGACCTTGATCCTTTGAAGTTGAAGCTATTGCAACACCTTCTCTATTCAATGGAACCTTTGTTTGTTTCATCATAGATATAAGAGTTTCTTCTCCTTGAACAAACTTTCCCATTCCTTTATGAAGATTCTTAATTTAATCTTCCAGCTCCTCAATTCGATCATCTTGTTGAGATACTTCCACAAAACATGAATCTCTTAGACCGAAGGTTGCCAAACAAGCATCACGAGCATCAATCTCTGTTTTGAGCTCGCTAAGTTCCTTCATCAGCACATCATTTCTCTTGAGCAATAATTTATTCAATCCTTCAAGTTGTGAGACCTGAGCCTTAAGATCAGTTATGATTCTTTGTAGGAGTCTTCTCAGCCATTAAGTCAGAAATGATTCTTCTAAGTTGTGTATTCTTCTTTTCAAGCTCATTGTTCCTATTCTTCAATTCCATGAACTCAACAATAGATAGATTACTATGTTCCTGCACTGTTAGTCCACTTAGAATAGAATTATGAGGAGATAAATCAGAACTAAAAGAATTTACCTTACTATTGTTGTCATCAGAATCTAAGGCATTAGTTTGTACAAGGCTATCTTCGGTTGTTCCTCGAACATTGTTTTCATTTCCCTCTTGTCCTTTGAAACAACTTATTGTCCTTTGAAACAGCTTGCTGCTTTGACACCAGTAGGGCAACTAAATGAATATCTTAGCCTGACGGAAACACAGTAGGGCAACCAAGCAGCTTCACCAGCTGCATTTATGTGAGGCATGTGTGCTTGATCAAGAACAACGGTCAATCCAAAATCAACATAATTATGAGGATGGTCATATTGGATATTACTCTTTGAAGAAGATGTATTTTCTGGGTTTTCATGGTTATTTAATCCTGAATGATTCTCAAGACATAATTCAATGCGAGACTTTTGTGATGGGGGTGTTTCTATGATTGGTGCCTGTGTTAATCCCTCTTGTCCTCGAACATTATCCTCATTTCTTCTTGTCCTTTGAAATATCTTGTTGCTTTAAATTGTTCTTTAACTTGCAGTAGTTCCTCTTGTAATGACCTTTATTGCCACATTCAAAACATGCTTCTTCTTTGACATCCTTCTTTGTTCCAGAAGTCATGCCTTTCTCTTTCTTCAGCTTGCTCTTCTTTTCAAGCATCTTCTTGATTTTTCTGGATAATAGAGCCAATTCTTCATCTGAATTTGAATCTACATCTGATTCCAGCTTGCTGCTAGTAGAGTGTGAGGCCATATTCTTCATCTTTTCAACTGGTGCTTTGACTAATTCCACCTTGCTGTCATGAATTTTGCTTTCAAACTGCTCTATCAGCAAACAAAACCTGATGAGCCATAGTATCAATGTTAGGAGAAGATTCCAAAGCAGTAACTTTAGACTCGAAGATGAATGGAACTGCACTGAGAACTTTCATGTTGATTTCATCTTGTGGTATAGTCTTTCCAAGTCTCTTTAGAGACTTAATAGTGACTTGAAACCTTGTTTGACTTTCCTTAATTGTTTCTCCATCCTTGAGCTTGAAGTTACCAAAATCATTCATAAGCTTGCTAAGTTTCACCTTCCTTAGGAATTCTGAACCTTTTTGATAAGTTTCCAAAGCATCCCACATTTTCTTAGATGTCTTGAGTGAAGATACTTTGTCATGCTTTGCTTGATCTAAAGCATTCATTAGAGAATTTCTAGTTTCTCCATTGTACCCTAGCTTGATCACTTCATCAGGTGTGAGATCATCATTATCCTTTGGTTTGCCATCCTTGTCGAGAAATTCATAATTCCCTTTTTGCACAACCCTTAGAACTAATGGTTTCTTGGAAAGATAGGTCTCCATTCTACCTTTCCACCAGTTGTAGTTTTCTGAACTAGTGAGAAGAGGAGCCCTGTAATCATACTTAACCTCGAGCTAATTGTCAGCCATTTGATCAATAATTTTCCTATTACGGAAGTATTAGTATACCAAATCTCTGATACCAAATGAAAGTGTACACCTAGAGAGGGTGAATAAGTGTTATGGCTTACTATATCCAATTTTAAAACTTTACCAAATATTTATCTGATTACTAATCAGCTTGCTGTTATAAAAACTGTAACTAACGATAGCTAGCTAAGATACAGAGTATGAAGTAGAAATAAAACAACAACAAGTAAAAACACCGAGAGTTTTAGCCAAGTTCGACCCCTAACACTAATGGTCTACATCCTGGTCCCTTACCAACCTAGTAAGAGAATATATTGCTAATCACTGAAAATTACAATTACAAGATTGAAAATATATCTTCCTTTCTCCCTATCACTGATAGTAGCTTACTGAAACCCCTGTTCCTTGAACCAATTACTCTCTAAGATCTATACTAACCTAAGTACAATCTTCTATAGTAATCTAGTTCCCTGAACCCTTGTTTCACAGCCACACTATCCAGCAATAACAAATACACTTAGAACAATACAATCAATAAGAAATACTACAGCTCAAACTATGAACTCGTAACATAGATAAACACGTATATAATTACTAGAGCTTAAGTAAGAAAAAAATATTCAACAAAACACAGAGTTGTAAAAGCTTGTGTACTTGTTGCTCAACAGCCTTTTAAAAATAAGAACAACAAGTACTTATATTATGAACCTTAACGTTCAAATTGACTCAACAAACTATCAATGGTCTTGAACAATGTTCTCATGTTAATTTATTAGTCCAATTCATACTCTAACATTCACATAACGTTCTGATTCTGAGAGGTTTGAAAGAGAGATGTTGAAGTATAGAAAAACTCAGAAATCAGTAAGAAAACGTAGTATTGTTCAAAGATAGTCGTTTAAATAAAACAAACTCCTACAAAAGTGGAAAAACGTTTTTGATAAAGAGATTTAATAAAAGTTGAGGTCTAATAATATATATTACACATAATTATATATCAGAGTCCTTACAAATTAAATCCTAACAAATCTCCAAGAAAATTGCACTTTGACTTTGTCTCCAATAGTTTCTGGGCGGAACGTCTTAGCTTGCTAGAATGCTTGATTCCTGTAATGTTAGCTTGTTGACAGTAAAAAATATAAAAATTCATACATGAACAACAATATACAAAAGATATCTTGATTCAACTAATTCAAGTTTTAAGCTTGCTAACAGTGTGATCATAAAAATATAAGGATTTCAGACTAAAACTCAATTTAACATTTTTTGAATTCAGATTTATATTGGATCTTGTAATTCGAATCAGATAATTATTATTCGATTTTGTTATAATTGGATCTAGTATTTTGAATTTTTTCGATTGATTTTCGGTTCAAATAAATTATAGATTGAATCAAATTGATTTTCAAAATATTTTTAAATTTTCTCATCCAAATATAAAATCAGATCTTAGTTCTCATGAATTTTAGTTCGATTATTCGGATCTAAACACTTTTCACTAGTCACTATAACTAGCTGACTTGACTTTTATTTTTCAAATTTTGACTCTCTCTATTTATAATTAAAAAATTGTCTAAATTGTATCGAAAAAGATTTTTTTTTTTTTGTTAGAGTATGAAAAAAGAAGTTATTTTTTTTGGGAAAAAGATATTAGATTGTTTTTTTGGCTCAAAGGTAAAAAAAGCCCTTTAAAAATATAAGGGAAACATCTTCATTTGGGTGGTTGGGATTCAGGGATAATGACCCTTTCTATCACTATTTGGAATGATATGGTCCAAAACAATGTTATCGAAATCGCTAGGCGGATCAAGGCGGTTGAGGTACCGCCTACAGATTAATCGGGTAGGCGGGGATTAATCGAAAAGATTAATCGGTTATATTTTAATATTAATATATATTTAAATTTAAAATATACACATGTATATAATATTAATTATATTAAATCAAATCGTACATACATTTTAAAAATTGTATTATATTAAATAATGAAAATTGTTACAAAATGTCAAGTATATAGGATAAAAGAGATAAAAATAAATAAAAAAGGATTGAAATAAAATGAATTTATAGCTACTTGAAAGTAAATCAATTGAAAATATCCCAACCCCATCACTAATTTGGTTATATTGGTATTCGTGAGGTGTTGTATCTGTATCTATATGTATCATCTTTTTGACACCTCAGTTCTCAGAAGAACACTATCAAAGGCTTTAACTACTACTTTCACGTATGTTCATATATTACTGAACCCAATTTCACACTATTACTTTCTCAGTTTATCACCGCCGATTAAATAATTCACCGGCTTTTGACCGATTCAATCGCGCAAAGCCGATTTTGACCGTTTTTGTCATAAAACGCCTAAATATCCGATGACCTCTTAATCGTGGCGGTCAGGGCTCGCCCAGCATCTAGGCGGTGTCTAGACGGCCGCCCAGACCGTCTTTTAGAACACTGGTCCAAAATATCACATCTTAGAAAATTGGACCTTTTCATCACAAAAAACTCAACTTTAATTTGGCATTTTCTAAAAGCGCAACCTTATGATGCATTTTCACAAGAATATAATTTAAAAAATCCTCAAAATGCAAGTGGGAGATGCGTTTTATGAAAACAAAAAATTGTTAAAAATATGAAAACGCATACATTACATGCGTTTAGTAAATATTTCATACATTACATGCGTTTAGTAAATATTAGAAAAATAAATCATCAGGCCCAATAATAACGATATTTTGAGCATTTTGATTATTTATCCAATAAAAAATACATGCGATATTTTAATTTCAAACTACGATTAAAAGGGCTTTTGTCGGGATTTCCGATTCTCTTTAAGACTTTAACACAAGTTGAGTTGCAAAGCACATTACAAATCACAAGATTCACAACACGCGACAAACACATATCTAGGTTGACACATATACCTAGGCAAGTATAAGAGTTAAGACCCATCCTCTAAAATCCCCCGCCCCCTCCGTTTCTGCTGCCCTAAATCTTCAGATCTTCTTTAAATTTCCTCAAAAGGTACCTTTCTTCTTCATTATTTTGTAAAATTTAGATCTTTGTTTCAGGATTTCAATTGCCATGTTATTGGTTTTGCTTTAAGGTTCATAAAGATTATGTTTCAGGGTATGGTATTTCAAGAATTCAATGTATCTGTTGTTTTTCTTTGAGGTTAATAAAGATTCTTCTTTTAGTGTATGGTTTTTTAATATTCCTGGTTCTTGATTGCGATTCGTGATTAAAATTGGTTAATTTTGTGGGTTTTGTTTGTATGCGTTTTACCTGTTTTAGTGGTTTTTAGTCTTTAATAGTCTATATAAGTATTGTCTTTACGGTAAGGTAAAGCCTGCCTCACTCTATCCCAAACTTTTTACGAGCGTGGTATATTTTGGTATGTTTTGTTTGGTTATGGCAATTAGGCTTATTTCACCTTGTACTTTATAGGGGTTTGTGAAATTTGGTGAATTAGGGTTTTTGTTTTGTGATATGGTTTATATAAGTCCATGTGTGCCAATTCAAGATTTTGGTGGGTGGTGTTAGTTTAATTGAGTTGGGGAATTGTATCAGTTTCTAATGTGGTATTTTTCTTTTGATTTGTTTGTTTGACAGAATTCGGTTGCGTTTATTTGTTTTTTCGGAAACAATGGGAAGTGAAGCGAAAGCAGTTCAATTGGACAATGGAGAAGCTCATGTCATGAAAGTAGATGAGAATTGTGATAAGCTAGAATCCATGGATGTTGTGAAGCATTCTCTACCATCCATGATTCCTGTTTCTCCTGAATTACGGAACGTGGGTATAAACTTCCCTCCAGAATTTGTGTCGCCAAAGACTGTTCTTACTTTGCCTCCGGATTCATCTTGTGTTGTTTCTCATCAAAAGTGCTGTGGCACTGGTTCTCCAGATGCAGGAAGCCCCTGCACCCCAAAGGAGGGTTTTTTTGACCCTTTTGCACCTGGTCTTGATGACTTCATGCTGGCTCCACGTAGTAGTAAATACTTGCCAGAACCAAGGAGTACTGCTGCCCGGAGCCTGAACTTTGGTGCTCCTGTGAAGATTGCTATAGACGGAAATTGTGAAATTGATGCGGAGACCATCTTAGAGGAAGAGAAGTTATTGGAAATTTTGTATGATGATTTACTGGAAGTCATTGTTTCAACAGAAGTTGCTTCAAATCAGCAAGGAACATCTCTTGATGAGGTTTTAGTGAAGCATACAGTACTCGATGGATTTAAGACCCCTGAACGTCTTCTCGGGGGTGCTGCTGATAGCTGCCCTCCTGCCCCGTTGAAGTTTGGACGTAAATTTGTGAACATTAACAGAGGGTTATGCAGGAAGCTTGAGTTTTGACATTTCATTGTTCAGGGAGTTGGCTATTGATTTTTGAAACCCACTTGGTGCTCCAATTAGTACTAATTTATAACTGCAGTGCCAAGTAACTCAGTGATCATACAGTACTTATCTGATCTACATTTTGGGATGATCTCTTGAATTTTATATGTATTTATTACCTCCGTAGATTTTATGAATTTGCATTGTTTATTGGATGTGTTATGAGAGGTAGCGATTCTTTCTGATTTTGTCTGGTCTTAGCTTGTATTATAGAAAACTTGAAATGATAATGTTTGTTCTTGAGCTACGAACAAAGAAGTTGCTGAAGAATGAAATTGAAGTACAACTCTGGATCAATATCTCCTTCATGGCCATGGGTACCCAAAAGCTCTTGCCTTCATATCCAGATAGATGCTTCTAGTAGGTAAAGTTTCCTTGTTTGTAATCCTCGTTGGCTTGTTTGAGATGAGGAATCGGTTTTCATTAAAGTGATGTACATGTTGATGTCTCTAGAGATTCTTTGTAGATTATGTCAAATAATCTTAATATTAGTTAAAAGTAAAATGAAGCATCCAACGAAAAAACCTACCAGAGATGTTTGGTAACGTAGCCGAGTCTAAACTACTATTTTGTGCTATTTCAGGCATGTAGTGACTTTAGTAAAAAAAAAAAATGTTTTTATGCTAATAAAATTTGTGAAAAACTCCATGGAGATCATTATTTAATTGGACACCATGCAAACATAACGTCTGCGTTTTACTCGCTTGCAGAGTAGTATGTTTTGCATTAAATTTTAGAGTTAATTGAAAAAAGCATCCCCTTGGCTAGAACAAAATCACTTCAATATTTATACTTTTAACAATTTCACATCATATCCCTTAACATGTTTTGCCCCTGCATTATACATCCCTTTCATGTATTTTTACTCTTATCATTAATAAAATAAAGGATTATTTAGTAAATTAATAATATTTAATTTCATTTTAATCATTGAAGTATGAAATGTTGTATCCATGAACCCTTAAATTTGAAGATCATACAATTTTGCCCCTCGAACTATTAAAATTGTACAATTTAATTCTTTTATTAAAAATCATACCTTTATTTAAGTTTTTTGATCCTTTAAACAATATTTTTTGAAAAAAATTAAAAGTATAATAAGCTGTAAACTTATCATAATAAGTATCATGAGGATGAAACAATTTTTCCAAAATTATAAGGCTTATTAAAAATGGAACTATAACAAATTGGGAAATTTATAAAACGTACGTTGAATGAATTTGCACTAAAAAATGAGTTATGAATAGTTTTATTATTTTTAACATAGTTCGAAATATAATATCAGGAAATAACGTGAACGAAAATTATGAGCAATGAAAAGGATTTCTTGAATCATAAAAAATCTTCAAAATTTGAAGTGAATTGAATTTTTTTAATCTCTTCTTTTATTCTGAAAATTTAGGAAATAACATCATGCTCAAATATTTATAAAGTAATCTTCAATTTTTGTGTCTTATTTTAATATATTTTGAAAAATCTAAAATCATAAAATTCGAAAATATAGGATAATAATTTTAAAAAATGGTGAAATTGTACAAATCTTATAGTTTTGGAATAAAAATGTGTGATCATTTTGTTAAGAGTTCATCTTTATAACATTTCATACTTTTAGTTTAAGTATTGTTAATATTTACAAAACAATATTATTCTTGAGTATTTTAACGATAACAGTAAAAATAAACAAAAAGGATGCATAATGTCCCAAAACATGTTCAGGAATGTAATGTACATTTGTTGAAAGTGTAAACATTAAAATGATTTTGGTTCAAATTAAAGGATGCATTCTATAATGAAATAATGACAAGAATAACTCTTTTTTCAAATTTTTTTACAAAAATGCGCATCCAATGTTGATGGCAGGCAACTGAACGAAAAGGAAAAGATGTAGGGGCTGTTTGGAAATTTTTTTTTCAAAATAAGTCAACTTATTTTAAGACAAAGTTATAGATTCTTAATTTTTTTCTGAAAAAAGTTAACTTTTTTTGCAACTTATAGAATCTCAAACATACATTAAATACTTGTATAAAAAAATTATCAATATATGAAATTTTTACCCGAAAATAAGTTTATAAGGACTTAAAAAATGCTCAGCCAAACAGGCTCGTAATAGTTACAATGATTTAACATGTGGTTTGCACTCGTCTTTTAATCGGCGACCCATGCCATGCAGTTTAAGATGTACGCGGTTCGATTGCGGTTCATTTTTTGATGGTTGATATGGTTTTTTTTTTTATTTTGGCGGTTTTGGAAATTTTCAACCACAGCCGCAAATGCGGTTGTGGTTAACCGCATGATGCGGTTGCGATTAATTACGATTGATGTGGTTCGATTTGCGATTCACCACCTAAGCTTAATTTAATAAAAATTAAAATACAATTATAAGTCGGTAAAAAAAAAAGAATCAGTACAATATCACAGAATTTTTTGGTGCAAGGCTGCAAGCACATAAATATAACCCATCAATACAATATCATCAGTACAATAGCAAATCATCATCAGTAATTCCTGGTGTAGTTATGTCTAGTACAACAGAATAAACATAATTGATTAGACATAACTATGCAATTTGTAGGTTAGATATTGAATTGGGTTCGAGTAAATGGGCTGGGTAAATATATTTGGTAAATGGGCAGGGTATATCCATATATCAACTCCTAGAAAATGTATATCCACTCCCGGAAAATAAACTTCTATGTCTTATGTGTATAATTTATTAATTTATATAATATAAAATATATTTTAAAAATATAAATTATTATAAATATATATGTGCGGTTTGCGGTTGCGGATGCGATTTTACGATTTTTCAATATTCAAATCCGCAACCAACCCGTAAATATGCGATTCTTAAAAATTCAATTCGCAACCAACCCGCATTTCGTGATTATCCGCAAAATGTGGTTCGATTGCGAATGGTTTGCGGTTCGATTGCGATTGAGCGGATAGTCGGTACACCCCTAATACAGTCTACCAAAATAGACATATGTCTACCAACCACCGCCACAAAACTCGGTCCCACTGGCACTTATTGAAAGGTATATGATGTTGCCTATTTGTATTTCGAGGATACAACTCAACTTAAACAAGATTGTAATAGTAAATAGTATATAGACCGTCACAAGGAATCTCAGATTGTATTATCTGTCAGAAGAAAAAGATCAAGGTCAATCTACAGACTTGAGGAATTACTACATTGAAAGAAGTTCAGACATCTGATCAAGCCTCAGTAAAGTGTTCGTTAAAGAAGTGGATTCATTTAAAGTGACAGAGATTTCGACAGTGACAGAGACAGTACAGAAGAAGTTAATAGAGAGAGGAGAAAAGAAAAGGAACCAGATTTTAAAGTCAATATATGAAGAACAGTCATTGCGGTTAGTCACTCATGAACCAGACAGTACATCGAGTGTCAACATTAAACAGTGGTTGTTCATCATTAACTTCAGTGGTTCAAGCTATCAAGACTGGTATGTTAAGAAAAGAAAGGAACCAAATCATAGAGTCAAAAATAAAGAAAAGCCGTTGGAGTTAGTCGCTAATGAACCATACCGTGCATCGAGCGTCAACGAAAATTCGGTGGTAATTCTTTATTACTATCAGTGGTTCAAGAAAAAGATTTGAGCTGTCAAAAGATTTATATTAATTCTCTTTTAATTAATATAATTATGTAATTGATTTAATTTAATAAATTAATTCATTCCGAATTAATTTATTTATTAAATTGATTATCATGTTAATTAATTTTGAATTAATATATTAGTCTAATTGATTTAATTAATTAATTAATCATTATACGTTTAAATGATTAATTGGTTAATTAAATTAAATCAATTGAAAAAGAAACCGAAAATCAAAAGAAGCAAAAGAAATAAAAAAAAGAAGTTGCAGGATGTTGTGGTCGACAAAAGAGAAGGAAAAAAAATAATAAAAGAAGAAAGACAGCAGTAATCATGCATGCAGGCAAAAGGAAAAAGGAATCAAAAGAAAAACAGACCTGTCATCTTTCTGTCGGACGAAGCTACGCGTGTAAGAAAAACGAGAATCAGCACGCGTGTGTCACACCCTCCTCTCCTGTGAATGGGCTTCATTTAAACAGCATATTTCATAAATCTTTTGTTTACAAATTCAATCATACAGCCGAATTATTTAATTTTAACAAGACAATCTCAATTGTCTTACCGATTGTCTTGGTAAGCATTGATTGTCTTGCCCATTGTATTGCTAATTGTCTTGGCAGTACAAGTTGATTATCTTGGTGGTTTTGGATTGTCTTGACAGTACAAATCTGATTGTCTTGTAAGAACAGATTGTCTTGCCGATTAGTACAAATGAAAAAGAAAAGATGCAGAAGACTACATAAAATCAAGACAGGCGGCCAGAACAAATACAACACACAGAATATATCATCTTAAAACAAGAACAGCCATTCTCTCTCATCAAGAACACAAACTGCAGGAGCTGGAAAAATTCATAGAAAATCAAGTTCATCTTATTTTTAATATCTGATCCGATAGAACTTGTTTACTTGAGTCTCTTGTACTATTAGCGAGTTTTTACTCCTAATCTATATCTCGATTTTTATTAACAAATCTAGTAAAATTCATGTCGAATTTTCTAATTTATTTCTATTAACTAGATATAAATTCTGTACTGTATTTGTAACAAACCCCTCAAGTTAATATAATTTTATATTCAACTTGAATTTTGTTTCATTTAATTCCGCTCAAATTTGTCAAAATATAAATTAAATTTATCCGGACAAATTTCGATTAAACAGTACCGTTTGTACTCAACCCCCCCTTCTACAAACATATTGGACCTAACACTTATGTTAACAATTTTGCAAGATACGCACATTGGAATTGCATATTCGATCGATACGCATATATGAATTACGTATTTCATATAAAGTAATATTAAAAATTAGTAATACTCTATGATATGGGCTGAAAATGAGCCTTAAAGACACATTTAATGTGGCATTAACTAAGCCGAAATTAGTCCAAACGTGGGGCCCACCAGCTGGGCCCAAAACCCTGATTATAGTATTAATTTCGTAATTAATATTAAGGGTAATAAACAGCTCAGCAAATAAGAGTTGGATAAGGATAATATCCCCTTCAGACTTATCCAATAAGGCATCCAATTCAATATGGAAACTGATTCCTACAAGGAATAGATCTAGAACATTCCTCAAAGACTTGCCCACCAAGTCTCCAAATCCTACCATAATTCTAAGGCTTCTCAGCCTATATAAAGGGTCAGACCCCTCACCTCAGAACTACGTTTTATTGGCTTGATTCTCTAATTTACAGAGATACGTAGGCATTCTGTGAGGACCGTTTAAGTCTCGAACGCAGAAGCAGCCATTAAAGCACGAAGCTCACGAACCCTAGCATTAAATATACAAACCCCAGCCACAATAATTTCAACCTAGTTTTTATTCCACAACATTTGGCGCCGTCTGTGGGAAGAAGACATCAACCATGGTTACCACTCGAAGAACAACACCGGTCTCAACCGAGGCTACCTCTGGAACCATCGTTCCACCAATCGCTGCTCCTCCTGTTGATACAGGGCCAGGGTCTGTACCCCCATTGACGGAAACAAACCCTCGTAGTCAGGCCTCTCAACCACAAGGGATGGATCCCCCCGCTGAAAGATCTCAACCTGTAATCGTCCCTCTAGGACAGGAGACTAACCCGCTCCAGATGGTGGTCTCTCCTCTCCCTCTGAGCAGCCACCCGCCGCTTCACAGTCTCTCCACTTCTTCGCTCCCTGTCAACACCAACCCAATGTATGGGCTGCCTAATTACCCCCAAGATCCAAGGGATCCAGGACCAAGCGGTCATGCTCGGCTGATCCATGGGCAACAACAATCCCCTTATCTTAGAGGCCCGGCCCCTCCTGAACCAGGATACTATGATTACTCTGGTCCTTATACCGGAGACTCGTCATCTGAAGACGATGATCGAGACGAAGCCCCAAGGAGGCGACGCGCTAGTAAGGAACCTCTGAGGAGGAATCCATCAAACCGAGATGGTCCTTTAACAATTGCAGAGAAAATTAAGGCTTATGAAGCCGAGATTCAGAAGCTGAAGGACGACCAAGCAAGGGAGCTAGAGAGACAGAACCCTAATCAGACTCGACCTCCTCCGACTTCAGGAGGGATTCCCTTCATAGATCTGGAGAGGTCTTCAAGGAGACACCGAAGGGCTGAAGCCCCAACCAGAGGAACTACCAGGGTGGAACTCCCCAAGAATAATCCTAGAGATTTGATGCTACAAGGAGATCTGGATGATCCGACCCCTCCATTCACTGAGGAGGTGATGAATGCACATATCTCCCGAAAGTTTAAGATGCCCACGATCAAAGCTTACGATGGAACGGGGGATCCCGCAACTCATGTGAGAACGTTTACAAGCGCATTGTTACTGCAGCCTGCTAAC
Source organism: Saposhnikovia divaricata (assembly GCA_036435485.1). Taxonomy (NCBI): domain Eukaryota; kingdom Viridiplantae; phylum Streptophyta; class Magnoliopsida; order Apiales; family Apiaceae; genus Saposhnikovia; species Saposhnikovia divaricata. The sequence continues at coordinate 87,467,387 of CM071598.1, forward strand.
GATGCCCTTAAGTGTAGGGCGTTCCCCCAAACCCTGTCGGGCATGGCGCAACGTTGGTATAGTCGTTTACCTCTAAACTCGATTAGCTCTTTCAAGGAGTTGAGTACCGCTTTTGTCAGTCAATTCATTAGCGGAAGAATTCACGAGAAAAGCTCCGCATCCCTTATGTATGTAACACAGGGAAAGAATGAGAACTTAAGAGATTACATCAAGCGATTCACTAAGGAAACCCTGAATATCACCGATTTGGAAAATAAGGTGGCCATGGTAGCCTTGCAGCATGGAACCACGGATCTCTTTTTTAAGAGGTCGTTGGCAAAACACCCCCTGAAAGCATGGATGAACTTCAACGAAGGGCGGACAAGTATATAAAAGCTGAGGACAGCATCAAGAAAGAAGCCGCGTTGGGCAATGGAGGGAACAAGCGGAAGCAAGAACAAGAGTACGATGCTAGGGACAAGTATCCCCGAGCTAGCAGAGACTCTGAATCTGCTCCAAAAAAGAACTCGGGTCCAAGGTTTTCCGAGTATGCCAGACTTAATGCTCCAAGAAGCCAGATCCTGTTGGACATTGAAAAGGAAAAGGACTTCCGATGGCCGAAGCCACTTAGAGGAGACCCAGCAAAGCGAAATAAGGAGCAATACTGCAGGTTCCACAAAGATGTGGGACATGACACCGACGATTGTAGGCAACTCAAGGATGAGATTGAGTTCTTGAGACGAAGAGGAAAACTAAGTTAGTTCACCAAGGGTGATGACCGTGGGAACCAGAGAAGGGACAATGACAGAAGGGACAATGAAAGGAGAGATAATAATAGGAGGGATGACAACCATGATCGCAATCCACAGCCCCGAAGGGCAGTTATCAATATGATCTGGGGAGGTCCGACAGCAGCTGGCACGACTAAGAATTCTCGAAAGGCTTATGCTAGAGAAGTAATGCACATTGTGGGAGAAGCCCCGAAGCGTGCTAAAACCGAGATGGTAATTGGTTTCGATGATTCAGACTTGGAAGGGGTGAAATTCCCCCATGACGACCCGCTGGTCATAACTCCCGTGATTGGAAACTCAGAAGTAAAACGAGTCTTGATAGACAATGGGGCTTCTGTGGATATTTTATTTCATGATGCATTTGTAAAGATGGGTTACAACGACTCTCAACTGACCCCTACAAACATGCCTATATACGGGTTTAACGGACTGGAGTCCAATGTTGAAGGGACTATTCAGCTACCCGTGACTATTGGGCAGGAGCCTAAAGAGGCGACTCAGATGTTGAATTTCTTGGTGATCAAGGCAGCATCAACATACAACGCAATCCTTGGAAGGACTGGACTTCATGCGTTTAAGGCTGTGGCCTCTTCCTATCATATGAAAATTAAGTTTCCGACACGGAATTGTGTCGGAGAACAAAAGGGTGATCAGAAGATGGCAAGAAGTTGCTATGTGGCCGCACTGAGGGCCGATGGAGTCGGGGGGCAGGTCCTTCCGATTGAAGACATGGATGTCCGCGATGATGAAGAGCATAGAGGGAAGCCAGCAGAGGATTTGATTCCCGTACCTCTAGAACCTAATGATCCTGAAAAAGTTACTAATGTTGGAGCATCTCTGAAAGAACCCCTAAAGGGCAAGTTAATAGAATTCTTACAGAAGAATAGCGACGTGTTCGCTTGGACAGCAGCCGATATGCCAGGGATTGACCCCCAACTCATAACTCATAAGTTAAATGTTGATCCCAAAAGGAAGGCAATAAAGCAGAAGAAGAGAAACTTTGCTCCGGAAAGGCAAGAGGCCATTAGGCAAGAAGTGAATAAGCTCTTGGAAGCTGGTTTTATTGAAGAGATTCAGTTTCCTGAATGGTTAGCGAACCCAGTCATGGTCAAGAAAGCAAATGGGAAGTGGAGAATGTGTATAGACTTCACTGACCTGAATGATGCATGCCCAAAAGATTGTTTTCCCCTGCCGAGGATTGATATGTTGATAGATGCCACAGCTGGACATGAGATGTTAAGCTTCATGGATGGATTCAGCGGCTATAATCAGATTAAGATGCACAAGGATGACATACCTAAGGTATCTTCATAACTGACTTTGGTGTCTTCTGTTATCTTGTCATGGCTTTTGGTCTAAAGAATGCACGAGCTACTTACCAACGATTGGTGAATAAGATATTCGCCCATCTGATTGGAAAAACCATGGAGGTATATGTTGATGACATGTTAGTCAAGAGCCTACTTAAGGCTGATCATATCAAGCACCTCGGAGAGGCATTTGAAGTGCTGAGGCACCATAAGATGATGTTGAATCCCGCCAAGTGTGCTTTTGGCGTTGGATCTGGGAAGTTTTTAGGGCTGATGGTTTCAAAAAGAGGCATTGAGGCCAATCCTGACAAGATCAAGGCGATTTTAGACATGGAGCCACCACGCTCTATAAGAGATGTGCAGAGGTTGACAGGTCGAGTTGCAGCTTTAGGAAGATTCATCTCCAAGTCTGGAGACAAATGCTTGCCTTTCTTCCAAGCGTTAAAAAAGGTGAAAACTTTTGAGTGGACACCTGAGAGCCAAGAGGCCTTTGAGCAACTGAAGAAGTACATGGTTGAAGCCCCGTTGTTGACCAAACCAAGTCCTGGGGAGATTCTTAGTTTATACCTGGCGGTATCCGAACAAGCCCTGAGTGCTGTCCTTATTCGGGAAGAGGAGAAGGTCCAGAAACCTATCTACTATGTGAGCAAAGTGTTGCATGGGGCTGAGTTGAATTACTCACCCATAGAAAAGTTTGCTTTGGCATTAGTAACTGCCTCAAGAAAGCTGCGGCCTTACTTTCAGGCACATAAGATTCAAGTTCTGACAAACCAGCAGTTGAGGAACATATTGCATAGCCCAAAGGCCAGTGGAAGGCTAATCAAATGGGCGATTGAGTTAGGAGAGTTTGACATCACATACAAGCCTCGGACAGCTATCAAAGCTCAGGCATTAGCTGACTTCGTGGTTGAATGCACTATTAACAACCAAGAAGTCAGGGGGCAAGAGATAATGACTACCCCTGGGCAAGAGGAAAAAGAAGAAAAACTTACACCCGATCTGAAGGAATATTGGGTGCTCTATTTTGATGGAGCATCAAAAACAAAATCTAGTGGTGCAGGTTTGGTTTTACAAAGCCCCGATGGGTTCACAGTTGAGTACGCTTTAAAGTTGGATTTCCCTACTACCAACAACGAGGCGGAATATGAGGCATTGATAGCTGGTTTGGGCTTGGCCAGAATCATGAGGGTCAAAAATCTCAAAGTTTGTGGAGATTCAAGGCTTGTGGTATCACAAGTAAATGGTGAATTCGAGGCTAAGGATGAGACTATGGCAAAATACTTGAGAGTAGTAAAGGCTGTTATGTCCCAGTTTGAGGAATGCTATGTTGAGCACATTCCAAGAGAGGAAAACATTAAGGCCGATGCCCTATCTAAATTTGCTTCTTCCGAGATAGAAAATTATGCTGGGAGTGTCTATTTTCAGGTCTTGAAGGCCCCGACCGTTAATTCAAAGTTATTGGCACCAATCGATATAGGAGGCTCTTGGATAGACCCTATCAAGGCACACCTTGAGACCGGATGGCTCCCAGACAATGCCTTGGAGGCACGAAAACTTTCAGTAAGAGCATTGAGGTACACTTTGATTGAAGGCATTTTGTATAAGAGGTCGTTTGTCATCCCATACTTGAAATGTTTAAGGCCTCAAGAGGCAAGAGAAGCATTGGAAGAAGTTCATGAAGGGATTTGTGGCCAACACTTGGGGGGCAGAGCCCTAGCTCACAAGATAATTCGTTTAGGGTTCTATTGGCCGGAGATGTTGGCTGATGCACAAAACTATGTCAAGAGATGCGAGAGATGCCAGAAGCATGCCCCAATCGTGAGGCAACCGCCTGAGATCTTAACTTCAATTAACTCTCCCATTCCATTTGCAATGTGGGGAATGGATATACTTGGGCCTTTTCCCATGGCTTCTGCGCAAAGGAAATTCCTAATAGTGGCCATCGATTACTTCACTAAGTGGATTGAGGCTAAACCTCTGGCTAAGATAACCACCAAGCAAGTTTCCCAGTTCTTTTGGGAGAACATAATTTGCAGATACGGAATCCCACGAATCCTTGTAACAGACAATGGGACACAATTCAATAATGAAGAGTTCAAGAAGTATTGTGAAGAGAATGCGATTGAGCTCCGTTTTACCTCGGTGGCACACCCTCAAGCCAATGGGCAAGCTGAGGTAGCTAATCGAATTATCCTTGATGGACTGAAAAAGAGGGTCGAACGCTCTAGGAATACTTGGGTAGATGAATTGTTGCCCATACTTTGGGCATATCGTACCACTTGTAAGGTAACGACTGGAGCAACCCCATTTTTGCTGGCTTATGGAGCCGAGGCAGTTGTGCCTTTAGAGATCATGCAAGCATCACCTCGAGTTGAGGCATATGAGCCAGAAACTAATGACGAAGGAATGAGACTTGCCCTTGACTTAATTGATGAGGTTAGAGATGGAGCTAATGCAAAGAATGCTGAATATCAGAAGAGAGCATCTTTTCACTACAACCAGAGAGTTAAAGAAAGATTCTTTCGACAAGGTGACATGGTTTTAAGGAAGATTGAAGCCTCAGGAGTTGGCCAGAAAGGAAAGTTAGCACCAAACTGGGAAGGACCATATCTAGTCAGAAAGGTGTTAGGGCAAGGATCCTACAAGTTAGAAACCTTGGACGGGGTTGAGGTGCCCCGAACTTGGCATGCTGTGAACCTCAAAGTTTATTATGTCTAAGTCCTTTTGACAAAGGCTTGGACTTCTACCTATTTATTAAGAATAAGGTTCGAATGAAACCATTTTAGAGCATGTTGCTCCCAGTAGAAGATAGAATATTTATGTAAGGGTTGAACCCATTCTATTGATATCTTTTGACAGCATAATGGAATTTATACTGTTTTCTCTATGAGTTATTTCTCTTTGTTAAAATAAACACGAAAGGCAAATGTTGGACTAGCTTGTGAGTTTAGTACCATCCAGGAGGCCAAGTACTTGAGAAATTCTAAAAGTTTAACGAACTATAAAAAAAATGAGAATGTGGAAACAAAAGAAACTACTACATAAATAAGTTAAGTCATAAGCCCCGAAGGGCAAAAGTTCAGAATAAATAAAGACAAACAGAAATAAGCCACGCAGGGCCATCTATGCATCTAAGTCCTCAATAACAACATCTCCCTGGGTAGAAGAAGGATCTGCTGTCTCTACTCCAGGAGAAGAAGGTGGATCCTGAGTAGGTTGAGAGTCCCCATCTACTGCTGTCTCAGTAGCAACCTCCAAAGTATCTGTCAATCCAGGGATAGCAGGTACCGGGAACTTCTCCAGGGATACCCCCTCGATCTTCCCACTCAGCTCCTCGATGATCCCCTCCCAACACTCCTTGAAGGTGCCAGGAAAGTTTGCATCATACTCGGCATTCAGGACATCTTGGAAGTCCTTAGAAGCTTTGTAATCAGCAATGATGTGTTCCCTGTTCTGCTGCACCTCCAGCTGTAGCTTCCTGTTCTTCTCCTTCTCAGCAGCCAGCTCCTTCTCCACCTCCCTAAAACGAGCAAAGTTTGCCTCGGAGGCATCAAAGTATCTGTCTCTGTCCCTCTCAGCAATGGTCTTATCAGCACGCACCTCCTTCAGGTTATGAACAGCGGCCTGAAGGTAGGCGTTCATCTGCAAAGGAAACAAGTGAATAAGGGAAAAGTAAATGCAATTAAATTAAAGAAGTTGAATAAGAAATTACCGAAGCAACAGCTTGAGCCCCAAGAAGCTCAATCTGCAAGTCATCAGAGGACTCCACAATGTGAATCCTATCTCGTGGAGTGACCACGCTCCTGGACCACTCAGCTGCAGCCCTAGAATCACCTACGGCTATGTCCCTATTGCATAAACCCCATCCCACCGTAAAGGGAGTGAGGTCTTCCTCAATAGGAACTGGCTTTTCTTGAAGAAAAGCAGGAACACGCTCCACCGCGGGAGAAGCCTCATCTGTCCTGGCCCTTTTGGCCCTAGGGTTCTCTGTTACCACCCTAGCAGTGGCAGCAGTCTCCCTCTGCCTAAAAATTGCTCCCAGAGCAGTTTTGGCTGCAAAATGATTACAAGAAAGTTAGAAAATTATATCTAGCATAAAATGTTAACAAAGCAAGAGGTGAGAATTACCCTCAGGGCCCAAATCGCTTAGCCCGTGGGCCTGCAACGAATCTTCAGAAATCAAATTTGCACATTGATGCAAATTATCGGATGTTAACAAAGTTATGGTGGCCTCTTCTTCCACGCCCAATTTTAAACTCCTGACAGGCCCATCAACGGCTCTGCAGAAGTTGGGCCGAAAATAGTTGTCCCAGTCATCCCCATCCAAAAAGATATAAAACCATTCCCTCTTCCAATTAGGAAGGGAATCAGGAGCGGAATCCGAAACAAAACAAGAACGGGCTAAGGAACGGTGTTGGATTTTGACCCAGCCCGAATTGTCAGAAGAATTGACAAATTTGAATAAGTATTGAAAAACAGAAATACTGGGCTCAAGCCCATGTTTCTTACATTGGACCAAGAAACAATAGATAAAACGCCATGCATTTGGCATAAGTTGGGTTGGACAAACCCGGGCTTCGGCCAAAAGACGATAAACAAAAGGAGGAGGAGGTAGGCGAAAACCAGCATAAAAAGTCTCTTTATAAATCCTAATGGCCCCAGGCTTTGGGTGACAAGCCCTTTCGTTTGAGGCCGGAACAACGGCCCTATAAGGCCCATTAATATGAAAAAGTTGGGCTAGAATGTCTACCCTATGTTGTTTGTATTTCGATTTATACTCATAAGCATCTAAATGAAGCATATATGGAAAAGCTTGACCAAACTCATTTAAAAGATCTCTAAGGGAAAAAACACTGGCATGGACAAGAGATGTTTTAGGGTTCTTACCCCTTGAAAGCCGTGGAGCGGTGGTAGAAGTGTTAGCAAGTTGAGACTGGCCTGAAGAGCTAGAATCCTCCATTGATATGCTTCCCTTGAAGGCTTGAAACCCAGAAATGTTGAAAAAAGAGGGTGAAGAAGATGAAGATTCAACAATCTTCAAACAGAAACTGGAAAACAGGGCGGAGGAAAGACGCCGGAAATCGCCTCACGACAGAACCCTAGCAGAGCTTTTTTGAAAAGTATTTGTGATAAGGGAGAGATAATTTTTGCTGAATAGTGAGATGAGAAATGAGGGATGCATACTACTCTTTTATAGAGTTCACGGTTGGTCACTCAACCGGTCATATCCAGTAAATGGGCTATCAACAGGTGACTGGGCCTTTGAATAGGCGGGAAGCCCATGAAATTCAAATTTTAAAAATAATTCTAGAATGTTCTACGACATTTTTAGAAAATAGGATAAAAGCCCATCAGAATTTAAAGGCAGGAGGCCCAATTAAAAGGGCATGCCCACGCCCAGGAGACCAAACCTCCTAGGCGTGCCTAAGGAAGGTGTCTCCTTGGCGGGGGTACCCACGCCCAGCTCGATTTTCTTTAGAGAAGGGCATACCCACGCCCAGGAGACCAAACTTCCTAGGCGTGCCTAAGGAAAGTGTCTCCTTGGCGGGGGTACCCACGCCCAGTTCGATTTTCTTTAAAGAAGGGCATACCCACGCCCAGGAGACCAAACGTCCTAGGCGTGCCTAAGGAAAGTGTCTCCTTGGCGGGGGTACCCACGCCCAGCTCGATTTTCCTTAGAGAAGGGCATACCCACGCCCAGGAGACCAAACTTCCTAGGCGTGCCTAAGGAGAGTGTCTCCTTAGCGGGGGTACCCACGCCCAGCTCGATTTTCTTTAGAGAAGGGTATACCCACGCCCAGGAGACCAAACTTCCTAGGCGTGCCTAAGGAAAGTGTCTCCTTGGCGGGGGTACCCACGCCCAGGAAGCATTTCAAGGGACAAAGATCACCCACGCCCAGGAGACCAAACCCCCTAGGCGTGCCTAAGGAGGGTGTCTCCTTGGCGGGGGTACCCACGCCCAGGAGGCATTTCTTGCCAGGATGACTTTTTTAAAGTTAATCCTTTAAAAATTTTGAAAATAATGTTGGGAAATTGAAAAATAATTTCCAAAAAATAATAATAATAATACCTGTTGGTACATATAAATTCCTAAATTATTAGGAAAAATTATAAAAAATACCTGTTGGTACATAAAAATTCCTAAAATATTAGGAAAAGTACGGAAAAATACGAGGAAAATTATAGAAATATTTTCTTGACAAATTGAGCAATAATTTATGCTAATAACGCATGAAAACTCTATGAAAGTGCCGAAATTGCTAAAAGCAAGCACAAATTAAAGCCTCGAATAAGGCAAATCGTCGTAAATGTGTAGGTCGCTCCACACTTTACAACCAAGACGATACTTGTGAAACACTAGTGTAAACCAAAATTCCCATATAAGGGTAATTAAGAAGTCCCAGGTAAGGGATAAAAACGACCCCGAGTCTCGATTAAGGCAAATATAACTTCTATGAAAACCTGATCAGTTTTCCTTAGAAGTTGGGGGGCAAATAATATGGGCTGAAAATGAGCCTTAAAGACACATTTAATGTGGCATTAACTAAGCCGAAATTAGTCCAAACGTGGGGCCCACCAGCTGGGCCCAAAACCCTGATTATAGTATTAATTTCGTAATTAATATTAAGGGTAATAAACAGCTCAGCAAATAAGAGTTGGATAAGGATAATATCCCCTTCAGACTTATCCAATAAGGCATCCAATTCAATATGGAAACTGATTCCTACAAGGAATAGATCTAGAACATTCCTCAAAGACTTGCCCACCAAGTCTCCAAATCCTACCATAATTCTAAGGCTTCTCAGCCTATATAAAGGGTCAGACCCCTCACCTCAGAACTACGTTTTATTGGCTTGATTCTCTAATTTACAGAGATACGTAGGCATTCTGTGAGGACCGTTTAAGTCTCGAACGCAGAAGCAGCCATTAAAGCACGAAGCTCACGAACCCTAGCATTAAATATACAAACCCCAGCCGCAATAATTTCAACCTAGTTTTTATTCCACAACACTCTACTAGAAATTGCGTAATATGAATTACTTCATTGAAGATTGCGTAAACATTACATAATACTCCAATTGTAATGCGTATTAGGTGATACCCGTTCAGTAAATGCGTAATCATTCGGGTTTTAGAAATATTCCGAACGACGATTTTGGATTTTAGAAATATTCAGAACGGCGAATAAACCGTATACGAACTTAGGGTTTGGGGTTTAGGGTTGTTTACAACCCTAAACCATAGACCCTAAACCCTAACATATCCTGATCAGGCCGTCGGATTCAATTTTTTAATTAAAATTTTTAAATTTAAAAAAACAATTTTAATTAAATTTAGGGGTTCAACGTTTCCATTTTGGGTTCTTGAAATATTCGGAAGGAAAAATAAATCGTATACGAACTTAGGATTTAGGGTTTGGGGTTTAGGATTGTTTACAACCCTAAATTCTAGACCCTAACGCTTTTAAAAATCAGACCGCCAGATTCAATTTTTTAATTAAAGTTTTTAAATTTAAAAAAATGCAATTTTAATTAAATTTAGGGGTTCAATAATTAACTTTTGGGTTCAACATTTCTATTTTGGGTTTTAGAACTATTCGAAAGAAAAAATAAATAATAAATTTTTAAAATCAGGTCCATTTGCGTATTTGATTTTATTTTGTTAAAGAATTTTTTAATCTAAGATAATTACTCCATTGACACTTGTGTAACAAGTCATAATCTGATCTAGGTCATACTTTGATTTGAAATGCATATTAACGAATACCTGTTCGGAAAATGCGTAATGGATCGGGTAGTTTTATCAAAGCTGGGGAAACTGGTTACTTTCGTAAGTTTCATGAAAAAAATCGGGTACTCTTATCTTTCATCCTTTTGTAATGAAACAATGACATAAATACCCCATTTTTTAATAAAACTGACGAGAATAACACAATTCACGGATGATGGCCATAAATACCCCTCTATTACGCATTTGGAAGAGGTTTAATAGATTTTGTACACATTACGCATTTGGAAGAGGGGTAATAGACCTGCCAGGCGAGCCTATTACGCATTTGGAAAATGAGTAACCCCTATTACCCATTCTCCAAATGCGTAATAGAAGAAAAATCTATACTAGTTACCCCAATATCAAATGCGTAACCCTATTACTCTCATATGAAATGCGTAATAGCGGGGTATTTATGGCCGTCATCAGTGCTTTGGGGTATTCTTGTTATGAATATGTGATACATGTTTTTGGGTATTCTTGGCCAAAGCCCTTCTGTAATTAACTCTAAGGGGCCGTTTGGCTTATCTTAAAAAAATTAACTTATTGCTTTAAGTTAATAAGTTGATTATAAGTAATAAGTAAATCAGAATTTATAAATCAGTAAAGTGTTTGGTAAATCAGAAATTATAAGTTTACTGTATAATACATATTTTTATATATAATTTTCCTAAATCACGTCGAAATATAGGATATATGGTATGCAAAATGATCGTTGGGAGTTGGAGAAAAATATGGTGAAGTTAGATTTGAAAAAAATATCACCGATTTACGGAAAAAATTAAATTAAAAACGGAAGGATTAGGAAATAGTAAATAAGTTAATGTAAAATAAGACGAAAGTTGGGATATGCTAGCTTTTGGATTACAGCGGATAAGATGGATATAAGCCTTGAATAGATTTTTACCCAAACACGTATTAAAAAGTTCGGCCGGACTTAAAGCTAAACAAGCCCCATAAGTCATGTAGCCAAACAGGCACTAAATTTTATTATCTTGTCCATTGATTTTAATCTTGACCATCTTTCACATCTGTTTATAATACAATAGGTTTCAAGATGGCGAGATCCAATTTTTTCAATATGCTAATCGCATCTGCCTAATTTCTAAACCCAATTTTCAATTCGAAGCATAAGGATAGAGACGTGAAATTTGAATCCCATAAAGTTGGGTGTAGGAATTAGGAAAAGGAATTTCCAGTTTTGTATCAAATATCAAACACATTAAAATAGAAGCTTTGAAGCAAAGAAGAGGAATGAAATTTGAACCCGTAAAGTTGGGTTCGGGAATTAGGTAAAAAAAAATCAGTTTTGACACTAGGATACTAAAATATCATCCAACTCAAGTTGACAAGTAAAGCAACCAACTCTGGTAACTAACAATTAAAGCGATGTAATTATAAACTCCTCCGTCCCATTCATTATGGTCACATTTTATATTTTGATTATCCCAAAAATATGTTTACATTCTATTATATATTGTAAATTTAATATTATTTATGTTAATTTATTTGAAAAACAATACATCACTATGATAACTATCAATGTAATTATTATCATTGAATAAACAGTGAAAATTTGATTGGTGACAAAATGAATGGAATGGAGGAAGTATGTTTTTTTTAACATGTCTACCGGTACTTGTAATACATTCAGCTTGTAATATATTCAGCTTGTAATATCTTCAGCTTTCCCTGTTGATACGATAATTTCATCTCTACTCCCATGTTGTGAACATTTGGCCATTTTTTCATTCAGGCCGTCTTATTTATTTTTATATTTTACACAGCTAATCATTAAAAATATTTACCTACTACTTGGAAGCTAAATGTTGAAAATTTCATTTTAGTAAAATTTTCTTACTTTAGAGGGAAGCATAATTCGCATACTAGACGAGTACATGCACAAGCACAGAATGCAAGTAAGAACGTCATACAAAGTCCAAAGAAAAATTACTACTTACGAGATTGTATAGGAAGACTGGGTGAGACTATACCGCTCAGCTGTTTCTAAATACAAGGATGCAGACTACACTACTGATTTCCTCCAATCGCTAAATGGCTTTCGGGGGTTTTTTTTTTTGGGGGGGGGGGGGGGGGGGGGGGGGGGTAAGTGAAAAAGGTTTTCGCTGCAACAAAACGATTATCTGTACAAGGGAAAACAACTACCTGCTGCCTAAATCTACATAATCTAAACACTGACTGAAGTTCTAAGTAATTCGAGGCATGTATTGTATTCAATCCTCGCTATTTAGCAGCTTTCAAACAATAATCCTTTTAATTATCACAACTGCAGCCTCCCTCCAGAACAAAGGAGAAACCTACAACATGTAAACAAAGATTCTAAAGTACAGCCAAAAGACTTATTATCAGAATACTGTGCTTCCAGAAATTGCACTGCCATCTCTCAATCCTTGAAGGCATGCATGTAGTGTCCTTTGTACAGTATCTGCAATTATCTTCAGCCGTCCCTGGCTAAGTTCCCCCGTTGAACTTCCATTCATTTCCACAGTTTGAATCACCCGCTGTTTACATTTATCCCAGTCATCTAGCCGTTGCCAGCAAGCACGTCCACCATGACTTCCCTCCATCCCCAGAAATGATATGTTTGGTTTTTCACCAAATGAATATCTTAGCCTCACGGAAACACAGTAGGGCAACCAAGCAGCTCCACCAGCTGCATTTATATGAGGCATGTGTGCTTGATCAAGAACAACGGTCAATCCAAAATCAACAGAATTATGAGGACGGTCATATTGGATATTACTCTTTGAAGAAGATGTATTTTCTGGGTTTCCATGGTTATTTAATCCTGAATGATTCTCTAGACATAATTCAATGCGAGACTTTTGTGTTGGTGCTGTTTCTCCGACTGGTGCCTGAGCTAATCCCTTCTTCCATGCTATAAGCTTCAAAAACTCCCTCAAAACTGAAATTGGTAATGTAAGAAGGGTAATAAAAGATGCAACACGAGAAGCGTCATAAGGCTCTGATGCAACACGACGGCTGAAATAGTCGCAGATTTCACCTATTTCAGACTGTGTTAGCTCCTCCTGAACAATAGCTGGGTTTTGCTGTTGTTGGTGCTGCGAGTGAAACCTCTTTACACTCAGAACTTGGAGAAGAAGTTGAACTCTATGCACACTAACAGCAAATACATACCCCCTGCAACCATTAAAAAACATAAGTGATATGCTGTTATGGACTGAATGGTTTTAACTACATTTATCATCTCATGAGTACCCAAATTCGGAATATATTACATGGAAAGGAGATAAATATGAAAATATGGCAGGTAACATATTCAAGGGTCCAACACAATTTACCCTCGAGTCAGCAACAAAGTGAAGCCAAAGAAAACATATGATTAAATATGGAGTTGCTTGCAAAATATCACCTGTTAATCAACAAAACGCTTGAATGGAACAAAATAATATATCCTATGTTACTCAGACTCAGGTACAGACTACAGAATGTCGGACAAGGCACATATCCAGGAGCCGGACAAAAAATGGGGACACGGGGACTTTGACCTATTTTTTGACACAGGTTCGAAGCACAGAGTAAATTATTTGTGTATAAGATAAGAACTCAAAGCAAAGATATTATGCAGAAGGCTATGGAAATTAGGTGTTTTCTCTTCTTCTTTCTTTCTTTCTTTCTCATAAGTCATATCTCCTTTATTTCTTTTCAGCTGTCTTTTTGCATCCTATGTTCATCTCATATGTGGTCTTGCAATTGGTCAGAGTACCCACAATTCAGTTAAAGGATCTGACATGGACTCACAGAGTAAGTGTCGATTCCACAGGTCAGAACCAAAGAGTCGAATTAAGGTAATATATATATATTAATATAAGAAACTCTAAGATTTTGGGTTTACATAGGACGAGGATTGTGAATAAAAGAATAGAAAGGAAAATGGAACGGAATGGAATGGAGGAAGTGAAACCTAAAAAATTCTCAATAAACTACTATAAATTCCGTTCCACTCTATCCAAGTTAATTTCTTTCAACCAAATTGAGCCTAAGAAAGACACATGAGCAACATTTGGATTCAAAAAATAATAATAAGAATAAGAACAACAATAACAAGAACAATAACAATAACAATAAGAAGAAGAAGAACAAGAACAATAACAATAATAATAAAGAAGCAAAAATCAGCAAAAAGTGGCTGCCTAATTAGTGTTGAACAATATAAGTTTCTTACCCCACAAAAAACCGCAAGGCTGGCTGCTCCTGATCAAGATTTAATAGTGCACCTTCATTGTCCTTAAGAATAGATCCCAAGATCTCTTTTAATAAATCTGGTAACTGAGCAAATAGCCACAATACTCCCAGGTATTTCAGAATACCTCTAAGAACTTTCTTTAAAGCAACTAGAGGAACCCATCCACCACCATAACCCCCATCATCACCAAGTCCAATTATAGCTGTATTTAGTTCACCTCTAACATGAGCAGGAACACCTGCTCCTGGTGGTCTCCGCAGAGTCAACCCTGGGCTGACCGCAGACAAAGTTGAGGATGCTGAAAGAGAATTTCCTACACGACTGAGACCATTAACATGGTTGCCTAAACGGGAAATTCCAGCAGAGCCAGGAATACCAACTCTGTTTCCATTGTTTGCAGACAGTTGTGGACCTGGACCTGCATTGCTTGGATTTCCCAGGCCCACTGCTTGCTGAACACCTGTAAAATTAGGGTCTAAGCCATTCAGTTCTTGAGCAACATGCTCCATGATGAAGGGTCGAAATTGTGGACATGGTAACGATCCTCCAGCTGATGGCCCTCCTTTGGGTGGTGTTGCTGGTTGTAACCAAACTTGATCTCCAGCATAACATCGCATATCAACAGCAAAATTTTTGCGATATATGATTCGAATCCAATATGGGCCACGAAGGACAACAGAAACATCGATGGGCAAAAGCGAACTAGGAACAACGCCAGGAGTACCACGCCCAGCAGCCGCAACAGCAGCCAACATTGCAGCAGTATGAAGGTTGTGAGTACTAAGGGTGCCAGTATTATTAGAAGCGCCAGTATTCCCTCCAAGACCAGATGGGACCTGCACGGTATTTGTACCTGAACTGGTCGTCGGTCCCTGAGATTGAATATACCCACTCTGCTTTGGGACGGTGGAGTTCGATGATGTAACACCAGGAACCCCAGGCACTGGAGCAGCTCTTGCAGGCCGTGTTGCAGCCGCAAGAGCATGTAGGGGTCCCGCAGTCAGACGAATGCAATCTAACAGTGGTGCTACTTCCGATCCATTTATAAAATCTTCTAAAAACTGAAGAGAACAAAAAAGGAAATTTAGCACAGGGTGATTTTACAGAAAGGTAAAAAAACAAAAAATGTAAAGAACCTAAAGCAAAATAGAATCAAACATCATACTAATAAACAAGATACTAGATACTATATTTAACTGCTTGAGCATTCAATGAGGCAGCCAAATTAGACAAAAACTAATTTTAACACTGAATTGACCTGTAGCCAATGGCAAAAAAAAAAAAAAAAAAAATTGAATCCGAACCCTTGAAATACAAGTAAAAAAAAATAAATGAAGAAAGAATGGTACAATAACATAGACCCGCTAGACTAATTTCTGTATGTACTTGCAAAATAATATTGACTTCACATCATGCTTTTTGCAGCATACTAAAATTTGTTATGCAGGCTTATGTGGTATAGGAGGTGTCTAGCGACTGAAATTTTTCCTAGGGTTCTTATTTTACAAGTTCTATCAAGAAGTACAGTAGAAGTATATCATATATGACATGTATATAACAAACAAATCACACTGGCAACCAACAAGGCAACAAGTGATTGGCAGTATCAAATTATTATGCCTGCAGAAGAACTGTCATTATCAAATATACGAACCTTAGTATGCGGCCAGAGCTGATCAGGAGTTACATGCATTGTACATCCATTTTTACCTGATTCCCATTCCACAACAAAGCGAGCAAGGACCCCTGAGCCAAAACTGAACCACAGGCTCATCAATCCAACTGCTTCAATTCTAAATGACCTCCTTATATGTTCTGAAGATTTATCAACCGCTTCACCAACACTTTTTACTCCAGCTGATACATTAGCATCATAGAGCATAGCACCGTCTTCCAACTTTTCTTCTGAACCTACACCAAGCAATTTCCGCATTCCAAGAGCAAACATCCTGGAACTAGAGAGCCTTTGAATATCTGCTACCAACTTCTCGATGCTATTAGCTTCAACAGAGTTGTAACTTAAAATAACACCTTCCGCATCATAACGAATATGGGAATCTATGTCAGATGTATTTGCTACACGAACACCGGAACCCCATGAAGTACTATTGCTTCCCCTTTGAAGATCCCACAAGTCCCTAAAGTGCGGATCATGGATCTTAACATCCCAATGCATGCTTCCTGGTCGGCCAAGCCGCAAGCATATGTTCTTCCACGTATCTCCTCTCGAAGATGGGAGTCGAAACCACAAGTTAGAAGATACATTCCTTAAGCCAACTTCTTCAACATAGGGGATGTCAAGTGTCTGCATCTGACTAGTTAGTCGAGCATGCTTAATACAAAGCGAGCAGTAACTAACCACGTGGAGAAGTGCTGAAACATAAATATTGGAGGCAGAATTCCCTTTATTTGCCTCAGCTATAACTTCTGCATAATTATATCCATCTGTTCTACTAATCGCTGTTGTGACCATCAGAGAAGAAGGCTGTTGAATATGAGAAGACTCTGTGAGCTTTCTTCTCTTAGAAGATCTTTTGTTGACCTCTAAGAAGTGGAGAGATGGTATTAGGTTCAACATATCTGACAATGTTCGCTTTCCTGGTCCCTTCTCCTGCCTTGGAGCAATATCAAGACTTGGGCTAGAAACAGTAGCTGGATCAGGTCCTTCAGCTGGAACATGAGGCATTTAATTAACAGCAACACAAACAGTCTAATAATATTTTTTAAGTACAGTATATCAAAGATTAGGAATCTTACTTAACAAAAAAAAAAATTAGGAATCTTACATGATGTGGTCGTAACCAATGATCTGGACCGAGAAACATATAAAGATCCAGCTTCACTTCCGATTGGGAGTGAATTAGTTGGTGCATTAGTTTTTGCACTTGAAGTAGAAATTTGAAGAACAGGTTGTCGAGACAATCGAGCTGACTGATTTCCAGATACAATCTGATTTTCATTACTTGTGTTGTAAAAACCTACTTCAGCAGAATAAGGAGACCTAAGAGAAGGTATATCTTGGTCAGACTTGGAAGCTGATAGCTTCTTCACTGGCGCACTCTTCCCTGGGCCAGAAGATAGTAAACTAGAAGAACTGGACTGCGATAAGCCCATTGTATTGCTTGACAAATAAGTTGAGCTGCTGTAATTGGGGTTTTTAGTAACTTTTGTTAAGTCATTTATCTGTGATCCTACCTCCCATTGAGGAGATGTTCCAGATTTCATGCATTGAAAACTTCTTGCAAAAGAACCAACATGAGAAGCCAGAGAACTCTTAAACAACGAGTTGGGACTTTGAAGAGAGTAAGGGGATGCTGAACCTCTTTCAAGCTCAAACACTTCATCGACCACTGAAGAGAAACTTGATGGAATAACAGAATTTAATTTAGAAGCATTGGTATTGAATTCAGAAAGAAGACCATTTGCAGGAGTCTGAAGAGCACCCATATCGTCATTTTGAGGCAGCAGCTTTACAGAATCAAGGAGACTAAGATTTAGTTCATCTTCAAGTATATGCATCATACTAACGTCAATGTTCTTCGTCCGAATCACATGATTGAAATCCACAAATGACTGCATTTTTCCTGATAGTTCTGGTTGAGTCTCCAGTAATTTAAAAAGCGGTTTAAAGTCGTCGTCAAGTTGCATTAGCAGAAAGTAAGAGTTCCCACACTCTGGAAAACCCATAACCAACGTAGTAGAATCACTTGAAATGTTCTTTGGCACCCTCATGGCAGAACTCCCCTGCTCATACACCTGGAAAGATACAAAATGAATAGATGACCAACAACACACTATTTCAGGTATGCATATCAAGCAAAAAGTGACATGCTTTAACCCGAAGATTACAAACTAGGTCTCATCCAAGAAAAAAGTCAATTTTATCTACTTTGTATTCTAATACTAATATTCCAACGTCGTCCGTAAATTTCACCAATTATAGGGCATTTGGCTGGTCTAACTTTCCTCTTACAAGTGAAGTAAGTATCTAAATAGATACTTGAGTCCACCCATAAGAGCAAATCAATATTTACCAAACACCCTCTTAGAATCCAAGCGTATATGCCCTAATGAGAAATGAAGGCAACATATATTACCTGAAGACCCAGGAACCTGCCAATACAGGCAAAAAGATGAAGTATACTTCTAGTTTTCAAGCTTACAAAAACATCGGCTGCAGTCATTGTACCATTATTTAAGGCTTCTTCACATTCTAACAGACTTGATGATGCAATGATATTTCTGGATGAATGAAGAAGAAAGCGTCCGTTCCTGAAAGTCAAAGAAAGTATATATTTATGACATTTCAGCTGAAGACCAACAGCACCACTAACCCCATATTATTCACATCAAGGCTTCATAAAATTTTGACCACTACAACACTCTATAAAAGAGAGGAATATGAAACTCATATACATGAAGGCCTACATTATAATAAAGTTGAGAGAAAAAAATAAAGTTGTTCGAATCAAACACAAAGATGTGAAGGCCTACATTATACATGAACTAAAAGCTCTACATAGATCGCAGAATGTGAAACTCATCACCAGACAAAAATATAGGCAATAAACATCTTGATACTGGATAATAAACAGAATCATGATTCTCCAGGTTTATATTGTATTTCTAGTTTCACATAAGAGTGAAACTTGTGCTTCCCTTAAATTTACAATGCCATGTGACTCCCACAGGTAAGCTTCTTGACAACGTGATATTACACATTGGCAAATCAGTTTTATTTTTTATACACAGACAATCGGTAAGAACGATAGTTAGCATTATATCAGAATTATGTCTACTCCTACACTGTAAGAAGGCGAACCTTATATTTATTCGAAGAGTAAAATACGACGATCCATAGGCACGCACATGTAAAACTTCCCGCCCTTTGGCATTGGACTGATCACCTTTCTGTAGACAATGGTTAACACAAGAGAAGATATCATTAATCCATTATACTTGGCCGAATTATTAGAAGAAACAACTTCAAAGAGTCAATGCAAGAAAATGTTCGAAATACTAGATACTACAAATTCTTGCTAAAAAAAAGCTTCTATGTTCTAATGACACAAAATAAAGAAGCCCTGTACATGACATGTTACAATGACTATACATTGGAAATAAAATCTTCAAAAAACACATTAAAAAAAATGTGATCATGTGTAAATATGTCATTATACATAATAAAATCTTCAAAAAACACATTAAAAAAATGTGATCATGCATACATACATACATACATACATACATACATACATACATACATACATACATACATACATATGGATCAGATTCCACATAGAACCATTTAAAATTAGAACTCTTAGAACTACTTAACATATTATGCTGCAGAACATTATACATTTTTATAGTATTTTAATTATTATTAATATTTTTTTGTCATAATTATTTTTTTAAAACATATTATAATGATGAAGTACAAGTTGAGTTACGTGAAAAATAATTTATTCTTTAAAAAAAATATGTATTTTAGAAAACAAACTAGTGTGTACTGCAGGAGTACACTATACTCTCTAATTATATATGTGTGCTGCACCAAAACTAAAATATCGTGTGCTGCAGCAGAACGAATAAATCTCAATCATTGATTACACAAAATCTACAGTATAGAATTCTAATTTAATATAAGGTTCTAATTTGAACCTAACCCTCTATCTATCTATCTATATATATATATATATATATATATATATATATATATATATATATAATAAGCTACAAAAAGAATTTGATCATAGTTGTCAGGACTCGGGAAGATAGATATGGCAAAGGGGTCGGTTGCTTCATATTCAGCAAAACCAAAATTTTGACCCAAACCAAACAAGAAAAAAACATGACTGAAACCTGAAAGGATAAACACAAACCATCAGGTTTTACCAAACCTAAAATTTTTTATATTACCTTCTGCAAAAATTGATAAAATTCTTCTTTAATCGAATCAATCAACAAGACAAACATATGACATCACTAGTTAGCAAATGGAGAAGGATGCTAAGGGTTAGCTTCAATTGTTTACCTTGAAAACTTATGCTACCAGATTTCATGGCAGTGGGGAAAGCTATCTTTTGTACTGTCTAGGTAAGATTGTTTGATCAATGACTCAATGTACACAATATACTATATTATATTACACAAATTTATTATTCGGGTTTCGGACAAGTTCTTCAGGTTTGCGGTCGGGTTTAGGGTCGATTTGCATAAAAATCAGGTTCAGTTAAATGCATTCGAAACAGATAGAGTGCCCATTGGTTCAATTAAAATTGTCATCCTTACAGGGACTCACAATTCATATATTGCAATTACACATACTCACACAAGTAAAGAAGTATATAGATAATCATTACAATGTGATACAACACATGGGTAACTATTATCAAGGTATCATTTTTCGTTTTACCAACCTTTTTGTAGCCAGTATCAGGTTCATCCTCTTGACAAAGGAGAACGTCATCTGCAGCTCGACATATAAGACTATTTCTTCCAAGCTCTTTATATATTTCAAGCAGGCGAGTATATCTATTACAGCAGATAGCTCTTAGCAGTAAGTTCTCGATGTCAATGCAACTCTGATTAAGGGATAGTTCTGCCTCTTTGTCCGTAAGAGGATCGACAACAAATGAGCTATGAAGACACTTGATTTGCAGATCAGGCCCTGGCTCAATTCTTATAAATGGGGATGATTCTACATCAGATGCAGCTGAGTTTTTAACAAGATCTAACCAGTAAAGGATTTTCAATCCAGGAGTCCGTAGAACAGCTGAATCAGTTTCTCCATCTTGACTCTTTTGGGAAGAACCGGCATTCCCACCTTGCCCCAGGTTGCCATCAGATATCAGCTCAAATCGAATTACATCCTTCCATCTGCCTTGCCTAAGTGCTTGCACTTGTCTAATGACAGTGTCCATGATGAGAACAACACACAGTTCATGGAGGACAGAATATAATGTAACAAAGGGATTATCTGCGGCAGCCATTCTACGCTCCAAATCATCTCCGAGAATATGCCTGCGAACTTTTTCTAGCTTCACTGGACCACTGCTTTCACCAACAAGCAGCTCCATATGTAAAATTCTCCACATTGACAAGTGACCCCGGTAACCAAGCGTCACAAGAACCTTGAATTCACCATCCACACAAACCAATGCAGTCCCATCAGAAACTTTGACTTCCGAGATTTCTTTTGGAAGAGAAACTTCTAGTAATTTTGATCTAACAAGTGCGTCTAACTTTTTCAAAGCAGGCTTCTGCTGATTATCGGTTAATGTGCTCTGAAGTCCTACATCTTCCACGCATTTTGGTAAACGCTGGTAACTCCCTGTCAGAAGAATTTCAATAGTAGATGGGACATCATAGATCGGAGCTCGCGCTTGTTGTAGCCCTTCATGCATGAAAAACAAAGAATCTGCTGCTTGGGTGAAACATGTGTCATGGCTAGATAGAGTTGAAACGAGTTGTTGGCTATATTGTATTAATGGAACCTGCATGACAAATGGCAGAACATTTAAAATAATATCCAGCTAGGTAATGTGATGAGGCAGAATTCTACTTGAAAAAATGTATGAGGTCAAACTGATAAGATCTCTGAGCTAGTTTTGTTGGCGTTCCCACGTCTTTCATATAGTATCAACTATTTTCATGTTAAATGTATAAATATCATATACAATCTTTGTTGTTATTCCTCAGCATACTTCTATGTTCTAGAATATTGGAACTCAAACCGATTTGCATATACAGTATTAGGTATTAGGTATTAGGTACTGTTTCATCTATTACAGGTTCTGTGTTGCTTAGCACTCCTCCAAAGAGATTGGTGGACATTTTCTCTCCTCACAGATACCTTATAAATGTACATTTTATAAATTAGTATCATAAATAAGAACAAAGACACTTTTCATTGCAAATGTAAGAATCATAACGAGAAAAATAATGTTCTGCTTGCTCATTTCACAAATCAAATATTTACATTAAATTCAGAGGAAGCTGAAAACTATTTCGCAAACAAGGAAAAAAAAAAATTAAAACCTTAACTTTGTGGCCAAAATATAAACCTCAACAAAAAATAGAGCATTGCTGACATACTCCTAGAAAATGACTAAAACATCACTAATAACAAAGTACTTGTACTACTCCCATTTGTGATGGATCCACATTTGGTTAAACTCTAAACTATGATATCACTGTATATTTGTATACATACAAGAAATATAACAGGTACATCCTCAATCAAAGTACTTTCACTATAATATCCAGATTAATTTTTTTCTTGCAAAACCCTCACCCGCTAGATTCCGAATTATATGCATTAAACTCTAACATTTATTTTGAAGTACAACAGAATTCATTTACAATATAAACCTTATACATGTTAAATTATAGTCTCTCCAATTCTACAAATATCATATAGATCTTCACCGTAACCGAAGTGATGGCAATCAATTCCACATTGCGGCCAACTGAACATTATTAAAAGTTACTACTTTTAGAATTGTACTACGTTACTTTTCATGTGTACTTTTACATAAAACATTAACGGATATTTCGTAAAGCTATAGTCCGTACATCAGTTCACAAACATATATAATCTTCAAATAAAAAGCTAATATATATATATATATATATATATATAAATGAATTTCTTCTACTCACGATGGTGATAATATATATATATATATATATATATATATATATATATATATATATATATATATATATATATATATATATAAATGAATTTCTTCTACTCACGATGGTGATAATACTACACAATTTCACATAATCACAATAACATTTAACTGTAGCAAACTCACAACAAGAAAATGTAGCAAACTAGCTTTCAAGTATACAAACATCTTTAAACTTAAACGAAGAACTACTAGAGCTAATATATATTCATATATAGTGTCAAGTTCTCTACAGAAGGCTTAAACTACAAACTACACAAAATACAAGATTCACTGTATAGATGTACACGATTCACATTTCCCAACACAATTCAAACATATAATAGACATCACAATACGTAAATATAAAATTTAACTAATATAACATTAACACCATTCACCTAGTTTGTAGTTTCCCTTTTTTACAAACCTGTCATATAGATAGTCACAAGTTACGCTTTTTCTTGTTAAAATTCTTACTCAATAGTTGCCAATTTTTTTAAATTTTCCGCACCCTTGCAATAACCTAAAACTCCAGCAATCGCTTTCAAATACAGAAACATACTCGAACTTCAATATAGGCTTTTCAATGGGGCGGGCCAAATGGTTAACCCGGTATAGGGCGGTTAGGGTATTTATTAAATCTCGCGGGAAACCCGCTGAAACAATGACTAAAATACCTCATGATGGTTACAGAAGGCCCGAAATACCTTTTGGCAGGATGGAGGCCCTATCTACCCACAGTCTATGCAGCACACACATGCATGTGCTATGTAAATTATAAAAGTTTTGATGATTGCTCTATTGATTGGATTTATTCATATCCATAATTATTTTATTTAAGCTTTAATTTTCAATGAAAAGCAGGGTAGCACACTTTAACAACACGTGTATGTGGACTTTGCATGCATTCATATGGTCAACAAAAGCTTTAACAATAACTGTTCACACTTGCATCGGAGAACTTGCAGTGCTGATTTTGCGCCTTTCAAACATAAACAATACACACATTTGTCTTTTGCGTGTACTGAGCCGTGCATTTGTTTTATGAGATGCTATACGCATTCCAACAACGCGTTTATAGTAAAAAAAAAAAAACAAAAAAAAAAGAGTTAACACAGATGTTGCCGACGCGTAGTCAGACCACGCATATTTCAAATGCGTAGGTACTAAGCATTTAGGGCTAGGAATCCGCTGGTAAATATTCTGGAACATTCTTTATCTGAAAGGTATTTAGGGCCTTCACCCAAACCCGCTCTCCCCCATTATAGAATATACTAGAATAAAATACATTTGCTTTTATAATTTATAATTCTCTATATATTTTCTATATATGAACGATAAATATGAAGTTTGTAAAAGATAATCATAATTTGCCAAAAAAGTAATATAAAGTTATCATGAAATACATGAGTAAGTATTTGTATTGCTCATATATTATATATACTTCTGCAAGTTTTCTAAAAAAGTTATGAACTTTTAAACTCTTATAATAATAGTCTTAAAATTAAGTAATATTTTTATTTTATTTGTTAAACTTTTTCATTCTAGTACATTTAAACTCCTAAACAAGCTGGGGTGTCAGTCGAGCGTCCGACCCTATTAAAATGAGAAATGGAACCATGGCGGCGACACCTCACATGGGAATTGAGATCCCCGCCCCCCACCATTGATAATACTACATGAACTGATCAATGCTAATAAGTACAAAAACACTAATAAATGAGTTAGGTTAAAAATTCGACCTATTTGCACTTGGCACCACCACTTGTTTATTTAGATTAAAATAGAGTTGAAATTTTGTATAAATTTATTTGAATTATTAAACTTTTGTAATTCAGTAGAGATAAACTCTTCAACAAGGCCACTATCTTTATTCGGGTGTTGGCCCTATATATCACAATTGCAAAACAAATGACCCCAAATATCACAAATGAAAAAGTTGGCCCCGTATATCACAGTAAAACGCTACTTCGTGTAGCGTTTTTTATTTTTTATTTTAAAAACGCTACTTCGTGTAGCGATATTGGCCAGGGAGGGAGGGGGACGCCACTTAAAGGGGTGTTTTGGGGGAGGGGGACGCCACTTTAAGTGGCGTTGGGGGAGGGTTGAATGGTGCCAGCGCCACTACAAGTGGCGTTTGGGCTGTTTTACAATTTTATTTTATTTTTGTTTTTTTGTTTTCTCCTAAATATATTCTAAACCCAAAATCAGCTCCTAAATATATTTAGGATATATCCTAAATATCCTTTTTTTTCTCCTAAATATATTCTAAACCCAAAATGGAACTGTTGAACCCCAAAAGTTAACCGTTGAAACCCCAGGGGAATACAGATAAAATTTAAAAATTTTAGTTAAAAAATTGAATCTGGCGACCTGATTTTTAAAAAATCGCTAACAGGATAAGTTAGGGTTTAGGACCCTAAACCCTAAGTTCGTATACGGTTTATTCGTCGTTCTGAATATTTCTAAAACTCAAAATGAAAACGTTGAACCCCAAAAGTTATTTGTTGAACCCCTAAATTTAATTAAAATTATATTTTTTTAATTTTAAAAATACAATTTTATTTGACGATTTGATTATAAAATTATAATTTAATTTGGAAATATATTTTAGGAGAGGGAAAAGAAAAAAAAAGTAAAACACATAGACGCGCCACTCCACCCTTCCCCCAACACCACTTAAGTGGCGTCCCCCCCCCCCCTCCCCCAAAACGCCACTTTAAGTGGCGTCTTCTCCTTCCTCGTCAACAACTCTACGCGATGTAGCGTTAAAACCAAAAAAAAAAAAAAAAATCTTAAAACGCTAGACGATAATGTGTGTTTTAGAGTGATATTTGGGGCCAATGTTTTGAGTTGTGACATTTTGGACCAATTGCTCTAGAATTGTGATATTAGGGGCCTTTTCTCTCTTTATTCCCATCCTACTTTGAACATAATAATCAATGAAAAGAAATAGAAAACACTTAAAAATCAATTCGACCTGTTGGCACCACTTGGCAAGCACATTAAGGCGGAGCATACGTTGCTGAGTCTTGACAATGTACTTCATCATACTTATCTTCTTTTCGGAATCCGAAAGCTCCGTCTGCCTACATTTTCCCACTAATTCCTTCAACGAAACGTAAGATTCCTCCGCTGTTCGACTCACTAGTGTCGATAATTTCACCGTCTCCTTCCCTATCTCCGCCATCACTTTCACTCTCAATTCTCCAACAAAAACAGCTGTTAGATTGTTACTTACATATACTCGTATCTATTTTACCGTTTCTTGCCCTAACGGCACCGTTTTGCACACTCTAACGTTAATTTGTCAATTGAGGAGTTGTTGTGGATTATACTTACAGACAATTGTATCTACTTTTATTTGAATGGGGAGATTCGAATATTTTAGGCGAGAGAGAGAGAGAGGAGTTGCGGAAAAGAAGCTGCTAGTTTATTCGGGAGGATCGAGTATTTATAGACGAAAACTCGCAAGTTACAAATACTAACTAATTCACTTTTCACCCTCCTAAAATTATATTCTTTTTTTTTTTATTCATTCTTTTATATTCATATTTATGAAAATAAAACTTTTTTTTTCAACTCATCAATCATCAATCAATCATCAATCAATCAATCATCAATATTTATCAATCATCAATCAATCAATTCAATATATATATATAAAGGAGGATAGCGAGAGTTTAGGTGGCGCTCTAATATCGTGTCAATCGATTTTTCTAATTTTCTAGAATTTTAAACACTAAAAAATATAAAAATATAAATTAGCATATTAGAAGTAGAATAGGTGTTCGAATTTATAAAGGAGAAGAGTTCAAATTTATTGGAAAGACATATGATTAGAAGTTCTATTGGAAGTATAATAAGTATTTATAAGACATACAATTAAAAGTTCTATTGGAAGTAGAATAGGAGTTCGAATTTATAGAGAATAAGAGTTCGAATTTGTAGAAAAAATATATAAATAAAAGTTCTACTAGAACTAGAATAGGTGTTTGAATATATAGAGCAGACATATAATTAAATATTTTATAGAAAGTACGATCTTCTTAAATTATATATTTTTTATATAATTTAATTATACTTATATTAGGAAAATTTATTCATAAATCCAATACTATTGTCATAAAAAAAGTCACCGTATTTAAAAAGAAAAGAATTGATGTGTTAACATAATAAAAGAACAATGTCATGTAGGAATCCTAAATAAATACAGGAGTATCTATAATATAAAGAGAAAATAAGATGTGTTTTCATTTTCAAAAACTCCAAAATTTTTAGAAAATTTAGAGAAAGTATAAATTGGAATTCACTCTATTTTTTAGGTTTTGATTTTAAGGAAAAAAATTGTTGTGAAAGATAAGTAACATCAATAATATGTAATGAAGTTAGAATTTCGATCCCAAACGAGAGCGGCTCGAAACGTGTTTAACGGGAAGACGGCTCACTATAAAAGATCGTGCTAGCTATTAAAATATCATATGATGTTATAAATTTTATTTTATTTTTAGGATTTGATTTTTATGGATAAACATTATCATACAAAGTAATATAAGTAAAAGTTAGGTTTTTGGTCTTAACGAGAGAGCGAATCAATAGTAATAAATGTGTTTAACAAGAAAGCGATTCATTAGATAAGACCGTACAAAAAATGTTTAAATATATAATTAATACATAAAATAAAATGTTTTATTGGAAGTAGAATACGAGGACGATGGAGACATCTTATACGATTTTTTAAAACTATACATCTTTTTTCCTAGAAATATTTTATTTTAACTTTTTTATGCAAGTTAATTATACTTGCATTACAAAAATATATCCATAAATGTAATATTATTCCCGTAACGAAAAGTCTTCGTATTTTAATTTTTTTTGATATGTTAACATAATAGAAAGACATTCCCATGCGGAAATTATAAATAAATACAAGAATATCTATAATATACAGAAAATATAAGATGTATTTTCATCTTTTAAAACTCCATAAATATTAGAAAGTTTAATGAATATAAAAATTGGAATTTACTCTATTTATATAATGAAGTTAGAATTTCAGTTTCAAATAAGAGCGGCTCGAAACGTATTTAACGGGAAGACGGCTCGCTAGAAAAGATTGTATTAGCTATTAGAATTTGATACTAAAGTCATAAATTTCATTTTATTTTTACAGATCGATTTTATAGATAAAAAATATTATATAAGTTGTTAAAAAGTTGGGATTTCGGTTTTAACGAGAGAACGGCTCAATCGAAAGAATCGTATTTAACAAGAAATTGATTCATTAGAGAATATTATTTAATTATTAAAATTTAATATTAATATTATAATATAACGTAAATGTAATGAATTTTTTTAAAATATTGTAAAGCCGCCGCGAAGCGCGGCTTTATACTTTTCTAATTTTCTAGAATTTTAAACACTAATAAATACAAAAATATCAATTAACATATTAGAAGTAGAATAGGTGTTCGAATTTATAAAGGAGAAGAGTTCGAATTTATAGGGAAGACATATGATTAGAAGTTCTATTGTAAGTATAATAAGTATTTATAAGGCATACGATTAAAAGTTTTATTGGAAGTAGATTAGGAGTTCGAATTTATAAAGAATAAGAGTTCGAATTTATCGAAAAAATATATAAATAAACATTCTACTAGAAGTAGAATAGGTGTTTGAATATATAGAGCAGAAATATAATTAAATATTTTATAGAAAATACGATCTTCTTAAATTATATATTTTTTATATAAGTTAATTATACTTATATTAGGAAAATTTATTCATAAATCCAATACTATTGTCATAAAAAAAGTCACCGTATTTAAAAAAAAAAAAGAATTGATGTGTTAACATAATTCACCATATTTAAAAAGAAAAGAATTGATGTGTTAACATAATAAAAGAACAATCTCATGCAAGAATCCTAAATAAATACAGGAGTATCTATAATATAAAGAGAAAATAAGATGTGTTTTCATTTTCTAAAACTCCAAAAATTTTAGAAAGTCTAGAGAAAGTATAAATTGGAATTCACTCTATTTTTTAGGTTTTGATTTTAGGAAAAAAATTGTTGTGTAAGATAAGTATCATCAATAATATGTAATGAAGTTGGAATTTCGATCCCAAACGAGAGCGGCTCGAAACATGTTTAACGGGAATACGGCTCACTATAAAAGATTGTACTAGCTACTAAAATATCATATGATGTTATAAATTTTATTTTATTTTTAGGATTTGATTTTTATGGATAAACATTATCATACAAGTAATATATGTAAAAGTTAGGTTTTTGGTCTTAACGAGAGAGCTAATCAATAGTAATAACTGTGTTTAACAAGAAAGCGGTTCATTAGATAAGACCGTATAAAAAATGTTTAAATATATAATTAATACATAAAATAAAATATTTTATTGGAAGTAGAATACGAGGACGGTGGAGACGTCTTATACGATTTTTTAAACTATACATCTTTTTTCCTAGAAATCCTTTATTTTAACTTTTTTATACAAGTTAATTATACTTGCATTACAAAAATATATCCATAAATGTAATATTATTCCCGTAACGAAAAGTCTTCGTATTTTAATTTTTTTTTAATATGTTAACATAAAAGAAAGACATTCTCATGCGGAAACTGTAAATAAATACAAGAATATCTATAATATACAGAAAATATAAGATGTATTTTCATCTTTTAAGACTCCATAAATATTAGAAAGTTTAAAGAATATAAAAATTGGAATTTACTCTCTTTATATAATGAAGTTAGAATTTCGGTTTCAAATAAGAGCGGCTAGAAACGTATTTAACAGGATGACGGGTCGCTAGAAAAGATTGTATTAGCTATTAGAATTTGATACTGAAGCCATAATTTTTTTTATTTTTACGGTTCGATTTTATAGATAAAAAATATTATATAAGTCTTTATAATATATGTTAAAAAGTTTGGATTTCGGTTTTAACGAGAGAGCGGCTCAATCGAAAGAATCGTATTTAACAATAAATTGATTCATTAGAGAAGATTATTTAATTATTAAAATTTAATATTAATATTATAATATAACATAAATGTATTGAATTTTTTTAAAAATATTGTAACACCGCCGCGAAGCGCGACTTTATCAACTAGTTTATAAATAAAACTTTTGAAACGCATATTAATATCTAGAGGTCATTCTTCTCGATTTGATGATGTAATATATATCGCGCTAAAATAGAGATATCATCATTCATCTTTACTAATTCTTTAGGTCTTGTTTGTTTAGACAAATTCTAATTCGGCATTACACTTTTTCTCACAAAAAACAACCCTCGGCATATTAATTAATTAATTTAAAATTACATAGTTACTCCAATTCTAATAATCTTATAAAATACTAGCTTACAATCCATGCAACACACGGTTCTTTTTTTAATATTTATTATATTATTTTCTTATTATTTATTTGTTATTAGTTTACATATCAAATTGTTGTAATGAAATTGATATATATATATATATATATATATATATATATATATATATATATATATATATAGGCTAGCGTTCAAATAGAAACCAACCTTAGAATAGAAACTAGAAACCTACACTAAATAAATTATATTTCATTTATTTTAATGGCCACGCTAGGGGCACATTCACAAAAAACGTTTAAAATTCTTGGCTCTATTCAACAAAAATATAAAAAAAATAAAAACTTTTTTTAAAAAAAGTTACTGTTCACGTGCCACGTCATCACGTGAACAGTAACTTTTTTTTTAAAGTTTTTTTATTTTTTTATATTTTTGTTCAATAGAGACAATAATTTTAAACGTTTTTTGTATTGGTGTACCCCTAATTTGGTCATTAGATTAGCTTGAAATATTTAATTTAGGTTTAGTTTCTAGTTTCTATTCTAAGTTAGTTTCTATTAGAACAAGATAGTTTCTTGTTCTAATAGAAACTAACTTAGAATATAAACTAGAAACTAAACCTAAATTAAATATTTCAAGCTAATCTAATGACCAAATTAGGGGTACTCCAATACAAAAAAAAACGTTTAAAATTATTGTCTCTATTCAACAAAAATATAAAAAAAAAAATTTTAAAAAAGTTACTGTTCACGTGATGACGTGGCACGTGAACAGTAACTTTTTTTAAAATTTTTTTTTTATTTTTTTTATATTTTTGTTGAATAGAGCCAAGAATTTTAAACGTTTTTTGTGAATGTGACCCCAGCGTGGCCATTAAAATAAATGAAATATAATTTATTTAGTGTAGGTTTCTAGTTTCTATTCTATGGTTGGTTTCTATTTGAACGCCAGCCTATATATATATATATATATATATATATATATATATATATATATATATATATATATATATATATATATATATATAGGGTCCTACTCTAATACAAACTAAAATTAACTACAAACTAAACACTAATTCAATATTTCATGCTAATCTAATGATCAAACTAGGGGTACTCAAATACAAAAAGTGTTTAAAATAATTGGCTCCATTCAGCAAAAAAAAAAAAATCACTGTTCACATGATGACGTGGCAGTGGATTTCACTGGTTAACGGTGCTTCGCACCTTCTTGTACGGCGCTTCGCGCCTTTATCATTCTAAAGTTGTAAGGAATGGCAATCAATGGTAAAGGCAATAGACGATTGACGGGTGTGTCGAGGGCCTGCGGCCCTCATGACTACGTAACTCATCCGTTTACTGTCTTAAATGCTTCGCATTTCCACGGCAAGTTTTTTTTTTTTTTTTGGTGGATAGAGCCAATTATTTTAAGCATTTTTTATGAAGGTACCCTTGGCGGGAACCTTAGAATAAATGAAATATAATTAATCTAGTGTTAGTTTGTAGTTTGTATTTGAGCAAAAGCCTATATAGATATATAGGATTTTACACGTTCAATTTATTAAGTGTTTTATCTTGAATTCTTAAAACTTGATTTGGATGATTTTACAGCCTACGTGAAATTAACAAAATAATCTTTAATTTAGTGATGATTTAACAACTTTCTCCAATTAAAACTACCAAGAAACAAAAGAGAGATTAAATTGACGATTTTTTATATTGAAAATTCTATTCTATTTAGGAAATCTACTTATATTTTGTTTTAATTATCAAAACAACCTTCTTATCATTTGAAGATAGTTGTACTAACAACCAAATACAGTTTTAATAATAAGTGTAGCAAGGATTTTGTCCAAAACTTTGGTAGTTGGTAATCTGGTCCTCAGTACGATAAAATAATTAATAAGAACTGTTAGATCTTAAAATAAATAGATAAAAAAAACATTGGATGTAGCATAAAAAATATTTAATATTTTAACTGGTAAACTAAAAATTGTATTTATATTGAAATACGAAAAAGTGTTTGTCAATGATTTAAATCATATATAATTAGGTTTTCTATATTGAATAGGATTATTAATGTAGGTATTCTACACTAAATAGGATTAATGTAAAAATTTTTAATTATATTTTCTCTTGAGATTCTGAGTGTTTTCATTTGGATAATAATTGTTAAATCATCACTAAATTAAAGATAATTTTATGAGTTTCGCATGGACTGTAAAATCATCCAAATCTGATTTCTATATCTCGAGATAGAGCTTAAATAGTAAATATGAACCTTTTTAATATTAATAAAAAAATTAAATAAAATTCAGTTCTAATACAATCTTTTATATCCTTTTCATATTATAACTTCTTTTTAAGATTCAATTCTAATACAACCTTTTTAATTATATCCTTTTTAGATATAATTTTCTTTTTAATATGATATAATCTTGATCGTCTATTTTTAAAATATTATATTCGATAGTTGAAATTATTTTGGCGGTACAGAGACCAAACCAAAGTTATGGATAAGATAAGGATATAATAATTCATCATATCATATTCCATGTCTATTTAGAATATTAAGTTTGGTATTATAAGTACCAATTTTGAGTGGCAGTGTTGTAAATATTAATTTCTTTCATAAATATTCTTATATTTATATTTAAAAAGAATTTAAACTCAGTATTAATTTCTTTCATGCACATCTAGCTTTTAAATTATTATCAATTAAATTTTGTTATCACATATTTGTTTTATATAGAAATATTGTAAAAATAAAATTATAATTTTTTTTCTATTTTGGTAATCAACTTTGACATAGATATTCTGTAAACTCAACTCAAGAAATTATGTAATTTAAAGGAGTGAAAATTCTATCATTACTTACTTTCTACAAAGATATTCAATTTTAAATTTTTCTTATATTTGAAGAATATATATAGTTGGATCTTAAATATGAGTGAATTTTGTACCAGAATTAATTATTATCACTGTTTATCCAAGAATATAAGGTGAATTTCATTTTTAATTTTTTGAAAATTAAATTTACTCTTTACTTTATTCGCAGGTCACTAAAACATACGTAAAAAGGATATGTCACCAATGTAATATATATTCTTTATAAAGTACTTTATAATTTGGTTAAAAAAATTTGTTGTCGCAGTTACATTCGGAGTGGCAAGAAATATATGATAAATATGATCATCTGACCTGTGGCGCTATCAATATTTTTAATACTTTTCTAACATTTAAGATCAAACGTAATTTTTCCTTGGATACAGTTTGAATATTATTAAATAATATATGTACTTTTTATTTGATTAAAATCTATATTTTTGTCTCTTCATATTAATTAGTGACATAGAAAATGTTATGCTCAAATCTTGGCATAAATTCTAAACAGGCCTAATGTGCTGAAATAGCAGTGCACAACTTATAATGGGCCAAAGAGTGAAGATTATGTCACCAAAATCAACCACCAAGAGCTAGTCCAATATACTATTAGTGCAATATCCTTTACAGAAGCCAACGACCACGAGCCGTGGGTCGAGCTCGCTAGTAGTCCCTAGTGTGGGATCGCAGTTGTCTTATTTCTCTACAATGCCCAGTATGGCTTAGCGTATCTTTATTATAAAGGTTCATGATTAAGCCCAGCGAGGTCGCATGAGTATGATTATCACCACACCTGGGACCATCTCGCATGATTAAGCCCGGTGAGGTCGCATGCGAGGCCCATGTGAGCTCTCCATTAGCCTCGCCAGTGAGAACTCGTGATTCTAGCATCATGTTAGCCATAGGTAACCTTTATTGGGCCATTGGTCATGAGCAGGATTAATGGACAAATTATATTAGCCTGAGACGCCTAGTGGATTTGGGCCAAGATGGACCCACAGAAACCGTAGCCCTTCTGGGTAACTTCTTCTCCAAGAATTACTTGTGGCTTGATTGTATGTAGGACTCTTGTTAGGATTGAGAAACAGTTCACCCCTGAATATCAACAAACAAGATCAGCCACAAATATTCACCAATCTCCTTCCGTGTTCTTCGTGTTCATAGCAAAATATATGTATTTTGCTCCGTGATTCTAGCAACCTCCACAATTATTGTTATACCAATTTCTTCCTATAACATTTAGCGCTAGATGAAGGGGCTCGTCATTAACTTAGGATAAAGATGACTAAGTCGAACAAGAAGAAGAACGGTGGTTACAACGGGGAGACCCCAGGGTCACATAAGATGCTAAAGGACGACCCCCCAACGGGCGATCCCCCAAAGAACGATCCCCATAGGCGCGAGCCCGAGGCTAGGTTCGAGAATACGGAGACACTTATCAACAATCAGGTAGTAGTGAATCAGGAAATTATGGCTTACCTTAAGGGTATTGGCGAACAAGTGACAGCTATTCAGGAGAGGATGGCTAAGGTTGAGAAATGATACAGCTCTAGGGGCAAAGAGGAATATGAGGAAGGGTCCCCAAACTAATCAGGTGGAGGGTATCAAGGACCTCACTAAGAAACTCCTCGATGATTTTGATGATGTCGTCAATAATCAAACGAACCCTGAATGGGAGGAGGGAGATACGATGGAGAAGAAATAGGGGTCGCATCATGAGGCCGCCTCATCTGAAGGAAGGTCAGTTAGTTTCTTTGATCGTCTTGGGAAGAAGCTGTCTGAACACGATCTCCGCCTTAAGTTAGAAAAAGTTACTGATAAGAAGGATGGGCGATCCCAGCACAAAATTAAGGGTTCTCAACGACCCTCATCTCCTCATCGAGATCGCGAGCGGTCCTATAGTCGCAATGACAGACCCCCATCTCCTCGTCGAGATCGTGAGCGGTCCTATCATCGCGATGACAGACCCCATCTCAATGTCGAGACGTGAGCGGTCCCATCGTCGCGATGACAGATCCCCGTCTCCTCATCGAGATCGTGAGCGGTCCTATCATCAACACAGACCCAAGTCAAAGGATCGCAAGAATAAGGATCGCATGTACGAGCAAGAAGCGTCTAGTGCCCCAAAGAAGTCGTAATCTCATCATGGTAGTACTGAGCAAAGAAAGTGGAAGATAAGGAGGTGAAGGTGGGAGATTATAAGATCGAGGAATTGAAGAAGACCTTGGATGCAATGAATACTGAGAAAGGGGTCTTTAGTACTATGGGCTCGTCTTCGCCCTTCACCTATGAAATTTGGACCGCTCCACTCTCCGCTGTGTTTTGAGGCCACCACTCAGATATGACCTATAATGGGGAAAATGATCCAGCGGAGTTTATCATTCGTTTCTACAATGAAATGGATGTGTACCAAGTCTCACAGTAGTCCACTTCGCCTTCGAAGCCTCTAACAATGCAGTCGAATACGAGGCCCTAATCCTTGGCCTCAAGCTCGCAATTGAAATGAAGGTGGGGAATCTCAATGCTTATAGTGATTCCATGCTGGTCACAGGTCATATTGGATGTGGTAGATGACAATTCAGGTTAATGTGGAATTTATCAGGAGGGCCAAAAATCAAGGGGTAGATGCCCTCACTAAGCTGGGGTCGCGTCGCGAGGCCACCCAACTTGGGGTCATTCCCTTGGAGATCTAGACTAAGCCTAGTGTACCTGAAGAATTTGTCATGGAGGTAGCGAGCCAGGGGCCAACATGGATGACCCCTATATGGGAGTATGTGAAGAATGGGACCTTACCTCAAGAAAGGAAAGAAACGTGGAAAGTCAAGTATCAGGCAGCTCGCTATGTGATTTATGATGAAGTTTTGTATCGAAGAGGGTTCAACACACCACTCTTGAGGTGTGTAGATGGTGAGGAGTGCAACTACATCCTAAGGAAGGTCCAGAAGGTATATGTGGCAATCACTCTAGGGTAGTTCTCTAGCCCAAAAAATTCTTCACCAAGGGTATTTCTGGCCTACGTTGAAAAGAGATGCCTGATAAGTGGATTTTATATCCACTATTTGCATTCCATTCGTACTTAAAACGATTGCGAGTTCTCAAGTTTCGTGTTAGTTTGATGTGTTTTCATCTAATTTATGTAGGTTGCATAGTAGGGTGGCATTGGTGTTGTGGTGAAGAAATGGTGGTAATCTGTGAGCTTTAAGTAGAAATTACAGGAAGTCCAGGGCAAGAGAAACTCAGGTATTTGAGCACAATGCGCATGCATCACTGTTTTGGCCATAACTGGAGTTCCAGACGTCAGAATTGGGCGATCTTATAGCCCACGCGAAGAGGAGAGCATTTTCTACAAAGCTAGGCAAGGGGCACCAGCCGCTCTTGCGCGATTCCAGGCGCTACATCGCTGTTTCCAGGCGCTCTTGCGCGAATTTCAGGCGCTACAGCGCTGTGGAGTAGTATTGTCCAGGGATCAGGAGGCGCTGCAGCGCTCCATTTGGGCGCTACAGCGCTCGAGCAGCCAGACTTTTATTCTTTAAACCGGGTCAATTGTTTGGGCCTATTAGGGCATCTTTATATGTATTATGTTAGACCCAAAAACATATCTATCATCAGTTAGAGTTTCTTTTTATCATCTATCATGAGGAGTATCATGATCATTGACATTTTTATTCTAGAAACAAAAATCAAGTGAGGGTTCTTCAAGCTAGTGACAAGCAAGGAGGCCTATTTTGATTCCATATTTTGTATTCATCTTTACAATTTGGGGATTTAATTCTACCTTATTTCTTTGATTATTATTATTTGTTTTAGATCCAAGTTTTCTTTAGAACCCATGATGGTGATAGGTTCAATTATGAACTAATCATTATCATAGGGTTCCAATGGATTCGATTTCATAATTATTGTGTTTGACATGTGATCGATGTTGGGTGATTTTATTGCGATAATCTAATATGGTTTGATTTAATTGATAGATGTGTGGCTAGCATCTAATTTATTAATCCTTGATGATTGCGAAAGTGGATTCTAGGATTGAGAATATGCCATATTAGCGTGGGTTCATGAATTAATTGCTTATTCTTGATTAGTAGTATGATTTTACCCAAATCATATTGCCCCATGTAATTATAAAAGATAACTTGTGTTTAACCTAATTGCTTTTCCAGATTGTATAGACATATATGATTTGATCGTAATGTGGAGTCCTCTTGATTTCTATCTCTTGTGGATATTAAGTGGTATGATACGAGTGTACTGAAAGGTAGCTCATATTATTGTCGTGTTATCTGATTAATTATCTTGTTGATCACCTCTGTCGATTTAATGTGTCAACCTTTAGTGAAGTTGTCGATGAAATTGGAATCCCATGTCTTCTCATATTTAAGAACTCTTACTTGTTAATTTACTCGCGTGTAGTTAATCGAAGTAGTTTAATTAAAAACCCAAATTTGATAATTGTTCAAGCATTAAGAAGTAACCATACACCGTTGCATAAGTACTAAATTTGGCATTTACACCTAGTCTCTGGGGAACGAATCTTACTTATCACTTGCTATTTCTGATCGCGTATACTTGCGTGTTTACGAGTCAACAAGTTTTTGGCGCCGCTGCCGGGGACTTCGGTGTTATTTGTAGTTTAAGTGCTTGTCATCAATTGTCGTTATAGATTACTGACTTGAACTATTTTTTTTCTTTATTTGATGGATTACTGGGAGCAGGACTTCATAATTGTGTGTGAGCTGTGTGCAGGTGGACATTACACTCATCAATGTGAGTATAACAGAAACCGGCCAAATTTCAGCTGGGACTATAATCTGAGTGGTATGGAGCAATCCCAATATCCATCCTACCCGTTCCACAATCAGCAGTTTGGAGATGAGCCATACAGTCCAGGGGGAACTCAGCAGCAACAGGGGCAACAATTGCATCATCAGTATGCCCCAGTGCATCAACACTTTCAACCTCCTGAATTTCAGCAGCAGCAATTTCAGACTTGGTCTAACCAACAGTCGACCGAAGAAGCTGAATTAGAAAAATTGAGGTTGATGGTTAAAAGCAATGCATTGTCTCTCCAGACAATTGAAGATCAGATTGGTCAAATTGTAAATGCATTAAAAACATTGAATCAAATTGCAAGTGACATAGAAGGCCTAGCTGTAGAGCAGGAGGACAAGAACCTTCCAATCAGTCTTGACTGGCCTTTCTTAGCCACAGGTGAGACCTTGATCGAAGTTCAGGAAGGAGAGTCTGAGGGCAAAGATGAGGAAGAAGCAGAACATGAAGCTGATAAGGAAGAAGAACTGGAGGCAAACCAATCAGAAAATTCAGAATGTCCAGAAAATTCGGTTCTGAATAATCAGCCGCAACCACTTCCTTTGCAATCTGAAAATTCTAAAAAATCAGCTTAAGATCAAGAAAACTACAAGGCTCAAGTGGCTATGCTATTTCCTTCGAAGGATGAAGAGGGTCTCAGTGTGGTAATGGTTGATACTGAACACCGTAAGAAGGTTGATCAACCGTTAAAGTCAAAGTCTGTAGAGAGTGCTTTTCAAGGAAAGTTTGACATTAAAGATGATTAATTAGAAGAGCATGTTCAGTTGTTGAATGCCGCACCGTTGCAATTTGACTTTGACCAGTTGGAGGCCGAAGAGGAAAAGAGCATCACTCCTGCTGAAAAATCTACTCCGGAGAAGACTACAGAGATCATCCAAATCGATTTTCCTCCTCCTTATCCATAGCAGCTTCAGAAGCAAACTCTATCAATGAATTTTCCGGCGGAGTATGAGGAGTGTTTTAGCTTGAAATTGGTTGATGCAGGGCAGAGTAAAAAGTATGACATGGAGAAGGAGAAGGCAAAGCATGGCCAGCTGAGGATTACAGTGACAGAAAAATGAATGAAAATGCTTATTTTTCAATGAATCTGTTATACAAACAAGCCCCTGTATTTATAGGTACAGCAGAGCTAATTAAGGCTGTAAATTAGCTTCCAAAACTGACTAAATCTGATGCCAAAACAGACTAAATCTGCTGCCTAAACTGACTAAATCTGCTGCCTAAATCTGCCTAATTATGCTGTCAAAACTGACTAAATCTATATTGACATCCCCCCTCAAATTGATGCTAGTAAATCTACAAGCATCAATTTGCCACAAAAAAAATTGTGTCGTTGGTGCGTCAAAGCTTTTGTGAGGACATCAGCTGTTTGAAGAGTAGTACTAACATGTGGGAGGTTAATAACACCACGAGTAAATGCGTCTCTAATATAATGGCAATCAACTTCGATGTGTTTTGTGCGTTCATGAAATACCGGATTGGCAACAATCTGAATGGCACTTTTGTGCGTTCTGAGTGGTCTTCTTTATGAGCTTCAAGCTCATAAAGAAGACCACGTAACCAAACAATTTCAGAACAAGCTGCAGACATGGCTTTATATTCAGCCTCCGTGGAAGATTTAGATACATGATCCTGCTTTTTACACTTCCAAGAGATCAAGGCATCTCCAAGGAAAA
Source organism: Saposhnikovia divaricata (assembly GCA_036435485.1). Classification (NCBI taxonomy): domain Eukaryota; kingdom Viridiplantae; phylum Streptophyta; class Magnoliopsida; order Apiales; family Apiaceae; genus Saposhnikovia; species Saposhnikovia divaricata. The sequence goes on from CM071598.1 coordinate 87,506,894, forward strand.
CACACCATCCAGTTGTAGATCGTCTAGTATCCTGGCATCCAGCCCAATCGGCATCACTGTATGCTGTCAAATGAAGATCAGAGTTTGTAGGAAAAAATAGACCACGCGTAGGTGACCCAATTAAATATCGAATAATATGCTTTACTGCAACAAGATGAAAATGCCGAGGGGATTGCATGAATCTGCTAACTATATGAACAGCGTAGGAGATATCGGGTCTTGTAAGAGTTAGGTAGATAAGGCTACCAACCAACTGTCTGTATAAATAAGGATTAGGCAAAAGCTCCCCTTCATCTTTTCGATATTTAACATTCACCTCCATTGGTGTATCAACAGAAGTAGCTTCCTTTAAACCAGCCAACTCAATAAGATCTTTGACATATTTATGCTGATTTAAGAATACCCCTCGATTTCGAGAATGAACTTCTAGACCCAAAAAATGTTGAAGATTCCCAAGATCTTTCATTTGAAATGTACTATGCAACATCTTTTTAAGTTTAGAGATAAGCACAGTGTCGTTGCCAGTTATGATAATATCATCAACATAGACCAGGAGAAAAACCATACCCGTTGTTGTCTTATGAAAGAAGAGAGATGAATCATATTGGCTTTGTGTAAAAGAGAAGTTGATGAGAGTACTGCGAAACTTATCAAACCATTCTCTAGGAGACTGCCTCAGCCCATACAAAGTGCGCCTTAACCTGCAAACTTTATCTGGAGCTATCCAAGCCATACCATGTGGAAGTTTCATGTAAATTTCTTCTTTTAGATCCCCAATTAAGAAAGCATTTTTTACATCCATCTGATGTAAAGACCAAGATCTAGAGGAAGCAACAGCAAGAATGGTTCTTACTGTGGTCATTTTTGCAACTGGTGGAAATGTCTCTTCATAGTTGATTCCATATTCTTGTTTATTGCCAAGTGCAACAAGTCGAGCTTTGTATCGATCTAGTGAGCCATCAGATTTGAGTTTCACACTATAAACCCACTTACTTCCAATTTGCTTGACATTTGGAGGTAAGGAAACAATGTCCCAAGTATGATTTTCCTCAAGAGCTTGAAGTTCTGTTTCCATTGCTTGTTGCCAACACTCATATTCCATAGCCTATTTATAACAAGTAGGAATAGAAATAGGAGACAAAGTAGTGGTCATGACTACTGGATTTGAAAAACCATACCTGTCAGGAGGTTTTGAAATTCTTGAGCTTCTCCGAATTGGAGGTGGATCATTGGAAGTTGATACAATAGGATCAGGATCAGGTGTTTCCGAAAGAGTCGTAGGAGCCGTAATGGGAGAAGTGCGTCTATTATAAACATGGCCTGGTTTAAATCTTTCTGTTGGTGTTGATGACTCGGGAAAGTGAGGTAATATAGCCGTAGATGGGGGATGTGAAGTCATTGGTGTGATAAAAAATGGTTGATTTTCAAAGAAAATAACATTTCTAGACACACGAATTCGACGGGCATTAGGATCATAGCAAAGAAAACCTTTTTGGGTGCCACCATAGCCTAAGAAAGCACACTTGACAGATTGAGCAGTAAGTTTATTTCTTTCATGTGGTTGAAGATGAACAAAACAAACACATCCGAAAATATGAAGATTAGAATAATCTGGTGCATCTTCATACAAACGAAGGTAGGGAGATTCATTGTTTATGGTGGGGGATGGTAATCTGTTAATCAAATAAACAGGAGTAGACAAGGCTTCACACCAAAAATGAGATGGAACACCAGACTGAATGAGAAGAGTTCGAACGACATCAAGAAGATGACGATTCTTCCTCTCAGCCATGCCGTTTTGTTGTGGAGTTGATGGACAAGAACGTTGTGATATGATTCCATGACTTTGAAGGAAAGATTGAAATTCGTTTGATATATATTCACCACCTGAATCAGATTGCAAAATTTTGATTCTAGCAGAAAATTGTGTTTCGATTAATGCATGGAAGGTTTTGAATGCATTGAAGACTTCACTTTTAGATCGAAGAAAATATACCCAAGTAAAACGAGTGAAATCGTCTATGAAAGTAACAAAATATTTGTTGTGATGATGAGAAATTACTGGTGAAATACCCCATACATCAGTATGCACAAGTTCAAAAGCTTTGGTGGTGTGGGATTTATGCAATGGAAAAGGAAGTGTTTTGCTTTTACCAAGTTTGCAAGATGCACAATCAACAATTTCTGAAGACTTCGAAAATTTATTTCCAAGCAAACCAGATTTTGTTAAAACACTAAGAACGTGTGAATTTGGATGCCCCAACCGTTTATGCCACACTTGATTATTACATTCAACGGAATTACAAGAAACGTAATTTGACACTAGAGTGGGTGATGGAAGTAAAGGAAATAGACGTCCCACTTTAGGCCCCTTTGCGATCATCTTCCCGGAGACTTGATCCTGAACAAAGCAACCAGAATTTGAAAATTGAACAGTATAATTGTTATCAACTAATTGCCCAACAGATATAAGATTAGCAGACAACTTTGGGGAGACAAAAACAGTATTCAGAGATGCTGAAACATCACCAACAGCAGTTATAGGTAAGGAGTTACCATCAGCGGTTTGAATATGAAGATCTCCTTTATATTTTTGGACATTATTAAGGGGTAATGTTGTGCTAGTCATATGATTTGAAGCAGCAGAATCAAAATACCAAGGCTTATGAGCAGAATTTTTGTTACCTGAAATTCCTAAAGTTGAAAATGCATTAACTATCATCTGTTGGATCATTTCAGGAGTAACAGAAGACTGACCAAAATTAGGAGCATTTGAGGATCCAACTGAGACGTAGTCAGTTTCAGATTTCTTTGGAGGACGGATTGGACAATCTTTGATGATGTGCCCTGCTTTCTTGCAATAATTGCAGAATTTTTTAGAGCAACTAGTAGCAACATGTCCAAATCCTTTGCAACTATAGCATTGGATAGTACTCATATCTCTTCCACCTCTGCTTTCCTTGGGCAGCATATGCAACAGGAATTGGAGAAGAATTCTGCGCTTTTTGATCGATGAAAGTCTGTGTCACAAGCCGTTGTTCTTCCCGAAAAAGCTCTCCGAGGCAAGCATCAATTGAAGGCACTGGATTCCTATTCATGAGGTTGGACCTGATTGGTTCAAAATCACCTCGTAATTTCATCAAAAACTGGTCACGTTTGCTCGTCTCATGTATACTTTGTACAGCAGCTAGTCCTTCAGAAGGCACACTCTCGTACACAATATCAGTGTATTCACCCCATAAATTCTCGAAAGAAGAATAAAACTCTTGAATAGTCATGCTCCCTTGACTGAGTTGGCTCAACTCAAGCTCTAATTGAAAATGTCGGGCTGCGTTGCTTTGGTTGTAAACTTTCTTCAAATATCCCCACATATCGTTAGAAGTCTTGTAAGGCCTGAGATTGAGAATCATGGAGGGCTCCATACTCCCAAGAATCCAAGACATAATTTGAGCATCCTTCACCTTCCATTTAGCAAGGTTTTCCTTTTCTTTTTCTTCGGTGGCTGGTGTAGAAACGGTGCCATCAACATGACCCCATAATTCTTTTCCCTTGACAAGAATTTCAAATTGGAAAGACCAAGCAGAATAGTTCTTCCCATTAAATCGAATAAGGAAGTTATTTCCTTGCTCTAATGACATGATTAAAGAAGAAACAAGAACCAAGAAATGAATTCCAAAAAAATTTGACAGGAAAACTAGACAAGAAATACAAGAGCAGATTATTAAGAGATCATCTCTGATACCATGACAGAAAAATGAATGAAAATGCTTATTTTTCAATGAATCTGTTATACACACAAGCCCCTGTATTTATAGGTACAGCAGAGCTAATTAAGGCTGTAAATTAGCTGCCAAAACTAACTAAATCTGCTGCCTAAACTAACTAAATCTGCTTCCTAAATCTGCCTAATTATGCTGTCAAAATTGACTACCTAAAGCTGCCTAATTATGCTGTCAAAACTGACTAAATCTATATTGACATACAGTGCCTTGGTTAATGGGGCTACGTATTCCACATAAGTTGCTTGGAGTGGAAGATCTCTGGAATTCTCAGGTGCGCCTTAAGCCATCATTTGAAGGAGCTCCCGAACTCGAGCTCAAACCATTGCTAGTTCACCTGGGGTATGTTTCTTGTAATTCATCTCCTTTGCTTGCTATTGTTATTGCTGCTAACTTTTCAGGAAGACGGGAGAATGTTGTTAAGAGATCTTGGGAGGAGCGAATACGGGTAAAGCTGGTCGTTGAAGATGTCGCTCCAGAAAAGATCATTAAATGGCCTTATAGAGATGCGGTGCAGAAAATTTTCAAGAGGAAAATCGTGGCCAAGTCTAGCTAAAGACGTTAAAGAAAGGCGCTTCATGGGAGGCAACCCATGATTTCTTGCTTTCCAATAAAATAAGAGTTGTGTTGGAGCCACCATATTATCCACCACCAGACACACCACCCGAGGAGGGTGGAGATGCCGATGACTAGGGGAGTATCTCTTGTACCCTTTCAGTTTACATTCAATGAGGACATTGAAATTTTTAAGTTTGGGGGTGATTTTAGGGTATCAAGAGTCATTGCATTGCATATAGCTGCATATTCATGATAGTTCATATTAGTAATTTTGAATTTAGTTTTGCCATGCCATTTAGTTGCATTTAGGATGCCATGCCATATAGATTTATTTAGGATTATTAATATCATTTTGTTCATGCATATCACATGATTCCATATGAGTGTCTGTTTCTGACTCAATAGATCGACGTTAATTTGAGTGTGATGACAATGAATAGAGGGTTGATTTAAGTACTTATGAAATTGACTTGCGTGTTTCGGGAACACAATCTTTTCACGGTCTCACTGTTGCTCTTGGACTAGATCGAGTCATACCTTGTTTGGCTGTTGGGATTTAATCACCTATTTATATCTAGAATTTTCGTTATTCCCTTGATGGCATAGGAGCACTTAAGTATAAGTTTGGGGGAAAGTAAGGATTTCATGCTAAGTGTCGTAGTGTAATAATGGCTAGGCGTCAAATGGCTAGTAGCCGCTCATATTTAATATGAGTAGTCTAGGAGGGTGAGATAGTGCACCCATGTGTGAAAAAAAAAGGCAAGAAAAAAAAAAGAGGAGTCAGAGAAAAAAAAGAGAGTTGGAAAAAAAAAGTCAAAAGAAAAAAAAAGTCATGAGTATAAAAAATGAGCATTTGTGAGAGTGTGTGTATGCTAATTTGCTAGGGTGGGCTCTTTAGTACTCGAGCAAGTAAGTTCTAGGGGATTTTATGCCTAGTGACCTAAGACTTTTCCGGTCTGGGATCCACTAACCTAAAGCTCGCTACATGAGTGCTATTGTATAAGCCTTTAGGGGTCTCACCCATTGCACGGTCAATAAGCATGTGTGTTTTGTGGTGTTTTGTATAGTAAAGCATGAGTCCTCGTCTACCTTAAATGATGATGGCGGTGTCTTTGAGTCATGAAGTGTCTAAAGTTTATTCTGTTTATAAACATGTGATTGTCTTGGTGAAGGATGAGTAATACCTTTATCTAGTTTCAAGAGTATATCTAGTGAGAAATGCACACACCACGTTTCTGAGCATGTATTGTTAGTATACGGGGACTTAGTCGAGCTCTGTTTGGAGTTGTTGCATTCCTTGAGGCGTTTGCTTGTTGAGTTGGTTTCGGTAACTTGTGTGGGATCATTGCATTAGGGCATTTTTGCATTATCATGACGTTTAATTATTAGTTGCATTCACGCATCATTTTAGAGTTGAGTTTGCATTGCTTGAGGACAAGCAACAGTTTAAGTTTGGGGGTTTGATAAGTGGATTTTATATTCACTATTTGCATTCCATTCGTACTTAAAACGATTGCGAGTTCTCAAGTTTCGTGTTAGTTTGATGTGTTTTCATCTAATTTGTGTAGGTTGCATAGTAGGGTGGCATTGGTGTTGTGGTGAAGAAATGGTGGTAATCTGTGAGCTTAAAGTAGAAATTACAGGAAGTCCAGGGCAAGAGAAACTCAGGTATTTGAGCACAATGCGCATGCATCACTGTTTTGGCCATAACTGGAGTTCCAGACGTCAGAATTGGGCGATCTTACAGCCCACACGAAGAGGAGAGCATTTTCTACAAAGCTGGGCAAGGGGCACCAGCCGCTCTTGCGCGATTCCAGGCGCTACAGCGCTGATTCCAGGAGCTCTTGCGCGAATTTCAGGCGCTACAGCGCTGTGGAGTAGTATTGTCCAGGGATCAGGAGGCGCTGCAGCTCCATTTGGGCGCTACAGCGCTCGAGCAGCAAGACTTTTATTCTTTAAACCGGGTCAATTGTTTGGGCCTATTTTATTAAGGCATCTTTATATGTATTATGTTAGACCCAAAAACATATCTATCATCAGTTAGAGTTTCTTTTTATCATCTATCATGAGGAGTATCATGATCATCGACATTTTTATTCTAGAAACAAAAATCAAGTGAGGGTTCTTCAAGCTAGTGACAAGCAAGGAGGCCTATTTTGATTCCATCTTCTGTATTCATCTTTACAATTTGGGGATTTTATTCTACCTTATTTCTTTGATTATTATTATTATTTGTTTTAGATCCATGTTTTCTTTAGAACCCATGATGGTGATAGGTTCAATTATGAACTAATCATTATCATGGGGTTCCAGTGGATTCGATTTCATAATTATTGTGTTTGACATGTGATCAATTTTGGGTGATTTTATTGCGATAATTTAATGTGGTTTGATTTAATTGATAGATGTGTAGCTAGCATCTAATTTATTAATCCTTGATGATTGCGAAAGTGGATTCTAGGATTGAGAATATGCCATATTAGCGTGGGTTCATGAATTAATTGCTTATTCTTGATTAGTAGTATGATTTTACCCAAATCATATTGCCCCATGTAATTATAAAAGATAACTTGTGCTTAACCTAATTGCTTTCCCAGATTGTATAGAGATATATGATTTGATCGTAATGTGGTGTCCTCTTGATTTCTATCTTTTGTGGATATTAAGTGGTATGATACGAGTGTACTGAAAGGTAGCTCGTATTATTGTCGTGTTATCTGATTAATTATCTTGTTGGTCACCTGTGTCGATTTAATGTGTCAACCTTTAGTGAAGTTGTCGATGAAATTGGAATCCCATGTCTTCTCATATTTAAGAACTCTTACTTGTTAATTCACTCGCGTGTAGTTAATCGAAGTAGTTTAATTAAAAACCCAAATTTGATAATTGTTCAAGCATTAAGAAGTAACCATACACCGTTGCATAAGTACTAAATTTGGCATTTACACCTAGTCTCTGCGGAACGAATCTTACTTATCACTTGCTATTTTTGATCGCGTATACTTGCGTGTTTACGAGTCAACAATGCCTTTGAGTTTGCTAGGAGGTGTGATAAGTGCCAAAGGAATGCCAACTGCAGTAACGCTCCGATTTCTCACCTCACTTCTTTAATGAGTCCGTGGCCCTTTGGCATGTGGAGGATTGATCTTATTGGGGAGCTCCCCAAAGCCAAAGGAGGGGTCAAGTACGCAGTGGTCGCTATAGACTATTTCACTAAGTGGGCTAAGGCTGAGTCTCTTGCAACTATCACTGCCAAAAAATTGAAGAACTTTGTGTACAGGGCTATTTTGTGTTATTATGGGATTCCATATCTGCTGAAATCAGATAATGGGAAGCAATTTGATAGCAAGGAAATGAAGGAATTTTGTGAGAACTTGGGAATCAAGAAAGGCTTCTCTGCTATGAGTCATCCTCAGACAAATGGCCAGACCGAGGTCGTGAATAAAATAATCAAGGATACATTGAAGGCCAAGCTAGAGGAAAGTAAGGGTAACTGGCATGATGAGCTACCAAGGGTCTTGTGGTCATACAACACGACCCCAAGGACCACTACAGGGGAGACCCCGTTCTCATTGACCTATGGATGCAAGGCCATGGTCCCAGTTGAAGTGGGATCGGGCTCGTTCAGAAGAGAACATTACGACCCCGAGGTAAATAAAGTCAACCACATGCTCTATTTAGACATGATTGAGGAGTCTAGAAACGAGGCCCAGTTACGGCTCGCAGCATATCAAAGGAGGACTGCAAGATACTACAATGGGAAGGTCAGAGTGCGACCCCTACATGTAGGGGAGCTAGTGCTCAGAAGGGTAATGCCTAACACTAAGGTTCCTAGTCATTGAGTTTTTGGAGCTAACTGGGAAGGGCCATATAAAGTCGATGCCGTTTTGTGGGAAGGGTTCTATTATTTGGCAGACATGAATGATAAGGTCATACCACGAGCTTGGAATGCTGAACACTTGAGGAAATACTATCAGTAATGGCCTCGTCCCTGGTAGCCTCTATCTATTACTACTTAGCATGAATGAATTCATACAAAGTACTAGGGGGTAGTTATCATACAGACACCTCCTCTTTATGATGTAATGATAGTTGGGCCTCGTCCCTAATATTTATAAATGAGTTCGTTCTCCAGATTTTGCAAAATTATTTTATTTGCTAGTATTTAAAATTTCAGGACTACGCCAGTACAGTATATGCGAGGCCGAACCCCTTCAGGTCAAAGACGATGCGAGTGTAGCACTTACTGCGACCTGAGGGAGCGTCCCCAAGTCTACTTAATGTGAAGCATATCTACTTAAATAAAATAAAAATTGAAGAAACCCAATGTGCTTCCTTAGTCTCGGGACCGCATCTACAACCTCGCAAGGAAGGCATCGCATGACACGGTCCCAAAAAGAGGGATCGGGGTTTACAGACACAGTTAAAAGCTACAGTGATGGCATGACAGTGTTCAAGGAAAGTTAGTGAAACAAACATGCAATTATAAAGACGGCTTCGCATCTGCGAGGCCACTCTACTTGTCAATATTTCAATGCAAGAAGAATTAAAGTAATAAGCAACGACTACAAAGTTAGCCTCGCATCTATGAAGCCAAAGTATTTGCAAGACATACGAAAGTGGAATAAAGCAGACACAGGATAATAAACAAAGAAGTTAAAGCATTAGAAAGAACATTGTGAAGCAGTTATTGGGTCACCATGCGATCCCAAAATACTTGGAACAGTTATCAAATAGTAATCAAAAAATATTACATTTACGGAGCATTAAGGGTGCCCACCCCCCTTTAAAAAGATTCAGGTTTAAGAGTTCACAGTAAGATAAAAAAGATTATGCAGCGTTCCCATCTGGGTTGTTTGTATTGGCTTCATTTACAAGCCTAGCTTCTTCAACCTTCCTGGCCACCTCTGCGGCCTTGTCTTCGATTTCCTTGCGAAGCTTCTCTACGAACTCGGCATTGCCAGGGCCCAGTCAATCCTGTGAAAGTCAGAGATCTTCTTGATAAAGGCCTTCATGAATTCGACCTGGCCCTGGGCAAGAGACTCCTCCACAATAGCATTGCAGTCAAACTTGGAAAATGCAAGATCATTCTTCAACTTCGCGACTTCAGCGTCATGCTGCTCCTTCACCTCTTAAGCCAGCTTTTCTGCCTCTTCCAAGGATTTGTCAAGACAAGTTTTCTCTGAAAGAGCCTGCTTCAGTTCAGCTTGCAACTGTGTAGTCTCGGTCCTTAGGGCTTGCTTGTGGGTCTCTATCAAGGACCTCCTGTCATCCTCAAGCTTCCACCTAAGGACTTTGACCTCTTTGTCCAGCTTTGCATTTGTAGCAAGTGCGTTCTTGAGCTCCTTAAAATGCGAGGCCTAACGGATAAAAGCCTCAGCTAAGCATTTGGCAACAGAATCAGCGTTCTCCTCTAGCTCCCCACCACACCACCTAGTAGCCTCGACCTCAGTGGCATGGAGATATCCATGTTTTGCAAATAAGTGGTGGACGGGGGTCGCAATAGCGGGAGGCTTTGGGTTCTGCAACATTGGCATATCCTTCTTGGCCTTCTTGGAAGCATTTTCATCAACAAGATTAACTTGAGATCGTTCATGGATTATCTTAGGATCACGATCGGCTCATGAGTCCTTGGTAACAGTGCTTGCCCCAGCCTGAGGGATAGTAGTTGTAGGCTTCGCAGTAGAGGCACTGCCACCCTTTTGAAGGAAAGGAGGGAGCTTTCCGCTTCTGTTAGACATGCCCGAAAAATAAAAACGAAGTGCAATTAGAAACAACAATAAAGGAATGGAAAGATAAAGTACGAAAATGCGAAGACAGACAACATGGAAACTTATGCAAGGAAAAAATAAAGTCAGCAAGCACGAGGCTGAAATCGCCTCGCTGATGGAAAAGTACCATCATCCTCAGTAAGTACAACATGAGAGGACCAAGCATTTAATTAAGTTCTCAATGGTTAAAAGTGATCGGATATTCCTATCATTGCGAGGCATTCTCAGGAGATCGTCAACCCGCTTCTTCTCCTCGCCCTTCGACACAGTACGAACTTGGCCAACTGTGATCTCAAATGAGTTAAATTTGTGATAAAAAAATAGAGGAGGGTATGAAGTGTTTACAAAGGATATCTACTCACCAGGATCATAGTTGAAGGAGGTCTTAATCCTCGGGACCTCGTGGACATAAAAGTAGGGTCCTTGCCATGAGCCTGCATTACTTGGGCCACCGTAGATAAGATCTTTCTTGTTGAACTTGGGTCAAACAGAGAAATACACGAAGCCAAAGTCTCTGGCCCCGCATCATTTAACTGAATAAAATATCCCATCATCCTTGCATCCAGCTTTGGATATCCTACCTTATGATAGAGGATATATACTGCGATCATGGACCGGTACCTGTTAGCGTTTATCTGGATCGGGGCTAGGTGATAGGTCTCGCAAACATCCTTGATAAAAAGGTGGAGGGGAGAAGAGACACATGTATTCATTAATGGAACTGTCAGAACCATCCTAGGCACTCTTCTGCCGTTCTCCTCATGATTAAGGCAATGGAATCGCATCGCAAGAGTAGGAAGGATGATCTTTCCATTTGGCCTAAACTTGTCAACAGCCTTGGTTAGTGAATCCACGATTAAGGTCATGGATTGATTCCTGCAAGCTAGTGTGCGAGGCTTTCCTTGCTTCACACTAGAGCCTTCTTCAATCTATTCGGGAGGAGGCCCTCCTACATATATGACTCCCTCTAATTCAGGTTGGGGAGTAGGAACATAATTTTTAGGCGATGCCTCGGGCACATAAGTGTAATCTTCAAAATTTACGACCTGTGACACCTCATCAAGGTCGCCGTCAGCGAAGGAAGGCTCTTCATAGTCAGAGTCATCTGGATTGGCCTCGTTGTCACCACCACCCTCGAGGTCATAATACGCCTCGCCGAGCGAGTCCATAGGAGAATCACTATTCACCTCAATGGAGCTGGGGAACATTTGAAAAGATCTTTCTTCCTTTTTTATTAGCACAGGGGCTTGCTCTTGGAGCTCAGCAGCAGTAGGTCTGGGTTGATCTTGCGAGCCTGAAGGAATATCAATAGGTTGTCTCTATAAACTGGATGGACGCTTTGACCTCCATGAGCCTAAGGGAGTCTCCCTAGTGTACTCTTCATTCGACCACAAGAGTCCATGTATAGCTTGAATGAGCTGTCACTTGTGCTCGTTGCCGTAGCAATATTCGTAGCCGCCTTCTCACTAATCAAGACATTGAGAACTAGAGATGGCGTCCTTGAGCTGTCCTCGTTAGACATCTGAAAATATTGTGAAAGATAAGTGTGTGCACTTATAAAAAATTCAAGAAGAAAAGAATAAAAGAACAGAAGGCTCTAAGTGTCTTCATTTCGCTCACAATGAAAAAGAGGGATTACGTTCCTATCCTAGTTTTAGAATCGCACTCCTATTCTAGGGAAAGGTCGTATTTCTGGTTCTAAGTGAGGTCACATTCTGGTCTAATTGAAGTCATACTCTAACTTGTAAAGGGGATCGTATCTTCTATCCTAGCGAGCCCGGCCTCGCAGTGAGAAATTAAGTGTACGGAATCACATTTATTTGGGGTCGCATCGCATACAATTCAAAGCATATAAACATGGAATCGCCAATAAAGAATAGAGAATTACAAAGAAAGAGGGAGAAACTTATTTTTTGATGAAGAACTCTGGAAAGATCTTGAAGAAAGTTGAGGTCGTTCTTGAGAAAAAATCGATCTGGATCTTTGTTTTATCCGTGAGCAATCCGACAGCAGTTCGGTATGATTTTAATAAGGAAAGTTACAAATGATTGGAAGTCTGAGTTTATACATTAGTCAGGAGAGAGAAAGACACACTACACATGTCATCATCCTAGCGGTTGGAAACGGATCTCGAGACACGATAGCTGTCCGAAACTATTCAAATTCATAAGGGTCACGATGCGATCTCGAGGCACTTGAGGGATAATCATGCATTCAGCCATATCAATCTTTAACGAGCCAAGGCCTCCCATCGTAGCTTTGACGAAGTAGTCTTTGACTCCACATCGCATTTTCAATGGAAATATGAACTCGAGGGGTAGTTGTTATGCCCAAATCTTGGCATAAGCCCTAAACAGACCTAATGGGCGGAAATAGCGGTCCACAACTTATAATGGGCCAAAGAGTGAAGATTGGATCACTAAAGCCCACCACAGGACCTAGTCCAATATACTATCAGTGCAATATCCTTTACAGAATCCAGGGACCATGAGCCGTGGGTCGAGCTGGCTAGTAGTCCCTAGTGTGGGATCGCAGCTGTCTTATTTCTCTACAAGGCCCAGTGTGGCTTAGCGTATCTTTATTATGAAGGTTCATGATTAAGACCAGCGAGATCACATGAGTATGATTATCACCACACCTAGGACCACCTCGCATGATTAAGCCCAGTGAGGTCACATACGAGGCCCATGTGAACTCTCCATTAGCCTCGCCAGTGAGGCCTTGCGATTCTAGTATCATGTTAGCCATAGGTAACCTTTATTGGGCCATGGGTCATGAGCAGGATTAATGGACAAATTATATTATCCCATAGACGTCTAGTGGATTTGGGCCAAGATGGACCCACAAAAACCCTAGCCCGTTTGGGTAACTTCTTCTCCAAGAACTACGTGTGGCTTGATTCCCTATAAATAGGGTACGTAGGCTTCTTGTTAGGATTGAGAAACAATTCAATCCTGAATATCAACAAATAAGATCAGCCACAAATATTCACCAATCTCCTTCCGTGTTATTCGTGTTCATAGCAAAATATCTGTATTTTGCTCCGTGATTCCAGCAATCTCCGCAATTATTGTTATACCAATTTCTCCCTATAACAAAAAACATTTTTTTTAGTTTGAAGGTCTTATCCATGTCGATTTTGACAAATTATAAGAGAAAAATAACTATATATATATATATATATATATGTTTTTTATGATCTTAAAGGTCTTGTATATAAATTGAGTCAAAAAGTTACATGCTTATGTAACAATATTGATCGATTAAGAGTGTGTTAGGTCACTAGTATCAGTAGGTTAGGATCATTAGAGCTACTTCAATAATTAATTGACTTCATATGGAAATATTAATCTTTCATTGCTTATGCCTTGATATTTAATATATTAAACACTGAATTAATTTTTTGTTACTTATCATTGTTCTAATAAATTTAATTTCTTCATTAGACAGGAAAAACATATAAAGAAGTCCAAGCGCTAGATTAGTGGTTAGACATAAGAATATCTTTTTAGAGTCCAAGTTTAGCAGAATCCTTTAAACTTTTACCACAAAAAAAGCTCAGAGTAGGAGGAGGAGTTTGTTTATCAGCCTTGTTCTGGTCAATCTGGTTGGCTAGGAATAATTTAATATTCATAAATCAAAGAATATCCTCAGTTGACCTAGCATTATTAATTAAGCAGCGACCCTTTGAATGGTGTTTGGCTAGTAAACTCATTTTATCAGACCAGTATAGCACATGGATCATCAGTCCATGTCATGTTTTACTTAATAATGCTAAACGATCTTTTAGGTCCAAAATAGTTTGTAGAAGGGGGTTGAATACAAATTATGTCGTTTAATCGAATTTGCTCTTTTCCTAAAATATTAAATCAAGAACAAATTGATGCGGAATAAAACGAATACCGATATTCAAGTTAAATATAAAATTTATATTAACTTAATGGGGTGTGTCTAAATACACGGGTACAAATTACAATGTTTGATGACCAACTAATTATTACAAATTCTATAGAAAATTCAACATGAACTTTTCTATATTTGTAATAAAAAGATCTAATGCTAAAAGCAATTCGAGAGATAAGTTCTAGGAGTAAAAACTCGCTAGATAGTTCCAACGTTACAAGTAAACAATTTCTATCGGTTCAGATTTAACGATACAGCTCAGAAATAATTTACAGGAATTTATTTGAAGAACAGAACAATTTCTCTTGGTCTTTCTCTTGTTCAGCTCGGAGAGAAAATTGTGAAGTTGTGAAGCTCTATGTTGTCTCTTTCTTGTTGTGTCTGATTGCTTCTGCCTTTTTTATAAGATATTAACATTTTGTATTGCCAAGACAATCGACAAGACAATCTGTTCTTCCAAGACAATCAATTTTGTACTGCCAAGACAATTGGCAATACAATCGGCAAGACAATCAGCTTCCATCAAGACAATCGGCAAGACAATCCAATTCTGAGATATTTGTCTTGCTTTAACAATAATTATCAATCTGTCGGAAACTTTTCTTTTTTATCATCATCAATACAATCTGATTTGAACTGTCAAGACAATCAAACTTTCCAAGACAATTGATTTTGTACTAGCAAGACAATAGGCAAGACAATCCAAACCCACTAAGACAATCTTTTAATTGTCTTGTTAGTTTAAAAATAAACTAACAAGACAATCGGTAAGACAATCCAACTGATTTAATAGAATTGTGAACAAACTGGAACGTACTGTCAAGCTGAATCCCACTTCAGGAGGGAGGAGTGTGCTGCACGCGTGGGCTTTGCTGGTTTGTATTGGGCGCGTGTGGCGCACTCGCGGGTAGGCGAGTGAGGTGCTCCCGACAGGTTCTACAAGACATGTTACCACTTGTCTGTTTCTTTCTCTTGTTAATTCTGTTGACTACAGTAATTCATATAAACAACTTGCCATTTCTAATTCAAAATCACGAGGTCTTATTTTGTTGTTATATGGATGGGTTTTGTAGAAATGCTTTTTAACCCGCACAGCTTATAATCTTTAATTAATAAAAATAAATATCTAATATAATTAGATATTTATAAATATAATTTTCTAATTAAATAAAATATTTATTAATATAAATAAATCTTTAAGTCCTAAGCTGCGGTCTCCTGAGGGTTTGGAACCGGACTCCTTTTGCTTAACAAAAAATATATCAATTTCAACCGGGATTCCAGCTTTAAGAATATACCACTTTCCATTTTCTTGTGATAATTCTATTTTGTCATAACCCGTCCAGGTGTAAGCTACGGTCTCTTGAGGATCTAAAACCGGACTCTTTTTGCTTAGCAAAAATACAACAATTCTAACCGGAGTTTCAGCATTAAGAATATATCACTTAGAATTTCTTTATGATAATTCTTTTTTTCTCGTAGCTAGTCCACTTGATAGTAAAATCCTTGTGGTTAATTAATTTAGCACTTCTGTTGCTTGCACAATGATTTTCTCTTTTACCAGTCTTGATAGCTTGAACCACTGAATTTAATGACGAATAACCACTGTTTAATGTTGACACTCGATGCACGGTCTGGTTCATAAGCAATGACTGTTCTTCATATATTGACTTTAAAGTTGTGGTTCATGTCTTCCTTTTCTTCACTCTTTTTCAAACCTTTATAATCTGTATTCTGCCACTGTAGGAACCTTTTGTCACTATATATAGAAACCACTATCTTGATTACTCCACTGACGCTTGATCAACTTAATAAACTTCTTCAAGTGTAGTATACCTCAAAACGGTAGATTGACTTTGTCTTCTTTCTCTTGACAATTATGCATTTGAGATCCCTGTGACAGTACATATACTATTTACTATTACATTCTTGTTTGAGTTGAGTTGTATCCTCGAAATACAAATAGGCTACATCATATGCCTTTCAATCTCCCCCTATTTGTTTGTTAGACAATAACAAGCAAATACCTAGAGGATAACTCAACTAAAAACAAAGAAGATAAAACATTAAAGAACTCTAGTAAATAATACATAAAAAAATTTCTGGTTTAGATATAACATTTCCAGAATCTCAGTAGATGAAATGATAGATGATTGTTCCTCTGGCAATGAACTGATCTTTATTTAGTAACTCATCTTCATTTCTTGACATATCTACCTGATAACCCTTTACATCTAATATTGAACATTATCAGCAGATACTTGGGAATTCTTCAGTGGTAAAGAATATGACTTTTCAACCACATACTGAAGAATTCTACTTTGTCGTTTCATACTTCTCTCCTTCCTTATGTCTCCCTACCTAAGGTGATATGTTACCTCCTTGTAACGGTGAATACTCCCCCTTTCTAAGGTATATCCCTTTTTCATATCTCTCCCCCTTAGATAGAAAATCTCCCCCTCACTAAGGTAAGCTTATACTCTCCCCCTTAGTTGAGTATCTCTTACTAAGGCAATCTTTCAGTATATCTTCTTCAGTATATCTCTCCCCCTTAGTTGAGTAATCCTCCAAGCACTCAATTATAGCAAACATCCAAATGTAAATTAGATGATACCATATTTTCAATTATAACTAACCTCTTACTTTTATTACAACAGATTCTTCATACATCTAACATTGACTGCTACAGTAAAGAAAAGAAGCTTTGCTTGTGTTGAAGAATTTTCATGAAGACTTCCAGAATAGAAGTATGTAGACTGATCAACTTTGCCCTTTAGATGTTATAGAATGGCCTCACTATTGATCATCTTGACAACCAAATCCTCCGGCAATTTCCTTGTATCTCCCAAATCTTGTAAGTAAACTTTGTTTGGGAATAGGAAAAGAGATTTGGTGTTTATCTTTCTTCTTCACTGTGAGTGTGTGATTCTGTTTCCGGTACCTCACAAGTGTTTAGCTCATATCTCCACTCATATCACTTAAAATGAGTGACAGTACATATACTATTTACTATTACATTCTTGTTTGAGTTGAGTTGTATCCTCGAAATACAAATAGGCTACATCATATGCCTTTCACGATCCATGCTTAATTTAGTATTGTATTGGATTCAAATCACTCACGTAGTTGGCTTTATAGATGGTGCTTGGAAAAAGAATGCAGCAGGCTTGATCAGAGCAGGCATTGGGGGTTTCTTAATTAAAGGCCAATTATCTCTGGTTTTCACATTCTCAGGTCCTACTTTTCAATACTCACCTTATGACACAGAGTTGGAGGCATTGTGTTTTCTTTTAAAGTAAATAGCAAATAGTCAGTACAAGGATTCGTACATCACAATTTTTTCGGACTCTAAATCACTGATTAATAATGTTCAATTGTTTAGAAAGGAAATATGCACTTCAGAGGTAACTTCTCCTATTTGCTCAGTCGTACATAACATCAATTTAGTCCATATAGATTGATCTCTCAATTTGGAAGCGGATATGTTGGCTAAAGAGGGCATTTCTAGGAAGAAAATAATTGCAGGTTGGTGTTAGCTCCTCACAAATTGTTTTTCAGTATAGTTCAGTTAAGAGGCATTATCATTACAGTTTGAGCAATAATTAGGGGAGATAATTTCAATGATTGTATAGTCTTATCTCTTCAATGTTAGTTTGTTTGATAAGCAAAGTCTTAGCATTAATAAGAGGATCTCTTCTACAAGTTCCCTTCAAAGCATTTATTCAGAGGATCTTGATAATCATTCTTAATAGCTGAAGAAGAGCTATTGGAGACTGAAATGCATATGACATAACCTATTTGTATTTCGAGGATACAACTCAACTCAAACAAGAATGTAATAGTAAATAGTATATGTACTGTCACAAGGATCTCAAATGTATAAGTGTCAAGAGAAAGAAGACAAAGTCAATCTACCGTTTTAAGGTATACTACACTTGAAGAAGTTTATTCAGTTGATCAAGCATCAGTGGAGTAATCAAGACAGTGGGTTCTTTTTATATTGACAAGAGGTTCCTACAGTGACAGAATACATATTATAAAGGTTTGAAAAAGAGTGAAGAAAAGGAAGACATGAACCAAATCATAGAGTCAAAAATAAAGAAAAGTCGTTGGAGTTAGTCGCTCATGAACCAGACCGTGCATCGAGCGTCAACAAAAATTCGGTGGTAATTCTTTATTACTTTCAGTGGTTCAAGCTATCATGACTGGTATGGGAAGAAATCATTGTGCAAGCAACAGAGGTACTAAATTAATTAACCACAATGGTTTTGCAATCAACACTGACTAAGGAATAATCTTTTTGGAGGATTAGATTTATCAAAACATGGAAGATCACAAGGATTATGCTGTCAAGGAGGTATATTAATTTTCTCTTAATTAATTAAGTCATTTGATTTATTTATTTGATAAAGTAATTCTATTCGAATTAATTTATTCAATAAATTAATTAAAAGATTCATTAAGTTGGAATTAATATAATTATAAAAAGACTTCATATTAATTGTCTTTTAATTAAATTAAATTAGTTGGCTAATTTATTTTATAAATTAATTCAATCAGAATTAATTTATTCTTTAAATTAATCAATTAATTAATTAAATCAGAATTAATATAAGTGTTTAAAGACTTAAAACAAATTCTGCTCAGCGAATATGACTTACTGGAGGTCGGTATGACTTATCCTTAAGTCATACTGATATAAGTCATTCTGATCTAAGTCATTCTGATCTAAGTCATTCTGATTTAAGTCATTCTGATCTAAGTCATTCTGATTTAAGTCATTCTGATCTAAGTCAGACAGATTAAGTCATACTGAAGTCACACAGACCAGTTAAGTCATACCGAGCAGATTAAGTCTTACCGACTTGAAGATATTTCTGAAAAGCAAATTAAGTCATACCGACAAAGTGCTTTATGTCATACCCAAAGGCTGCTCAGGATTAAGTCATACCGACAGATTTATTAAGTCATACCGACCAAGATTTAAGTCATACCGAAGGAAAATTATGTCTTGGAGCAAGTTTAAGTCATGTTGACAGCTGATTTATTATGTCTTGAAGCAGTTTAAGTCATACCAGATCAATAAAATATCCTACAGAAAGCCAGCAAGACTTAAATGACTATATAAATACAGACATAAGCAGCAGACAAAGGAGAACAGCTCAGAACCTTCACCTTTCTAGAAAAATCACAGCAGAGAGAGACCAAGAGAGAAAACGGTTTCTTGAACATCAAATAAATTCTTGTAAATTATTTCTAGCTTGTATTGTTAAATCTAAACCACTAGAAATTGTTTACTTGTACTTGTGGAACTATCTAGCGGATTAATTTCCCTAGAACCTCTCGATATTTTTATTACAAATATAGAAAAGTTCATGTCGAATTTTCTATAGAATTTGTAATAATTAATTTCGATCTTTTTACTTACAAATATAGAAAAATTCATGTCGAATTTTCTTTAGAATTTGTAATAATTAGTTTGGTCATCAAACCTT
This sequence comes from Saposhnikovia divaricata, assembly GCA_036435485.1. Taxonomy (NCBI): domain Eukaryota; kingdom Viridiplantae; phylum Streptophyta; class Magnoliopsida; order Apiales; family Apiaceae; genus Saposhnikovia; species Saposhnikovia divaricata. Next base: position 87,526,400 of record CM071598.1, read on the forward strand.
GTAATTTGTACCCGTGCATTAAGGCACACCCCATCAAGTTTAATATAATTTTATATTCAACTTGAAATATTGGTATTCGTTTATTCTGCATCAATTTGTTCTTGATTTAATATATTAAGAAAAGAGCAAATTCGAAAAAACGGTATAGTTTGTATTCAACCCCCCCCCGTCTACAAACTATTTTGGACCTAACAATTGGTATCAGAGCCTTTTGATTGACGCACAAATCAAGATCCTTATTTTTGTGGTTCACCAATTGGTTTTCGAGTTTGTTGACCCATACAGAAATTGAATCCGGTATTAGACCAAAAAGTCAACTCCTCTATTTTCGATTTTTTAACCTTCAAAAAATTCAATACTTGAGATTTTTGAACTTTAAATAATTTGAACTTATTTTTGGATTCTTTAACTTTCAAAATTTTCAATTTTGAGTTTTTTGAATTTTAAATAATCTAAATTTATTTTCGGATTCTTTAACCTTTAAAAATTCTCAATTTATGATATTTTTTATTTTTAAACAATATGAATTTATTTTCAATTGTTAGTTAAATTGAATTTATTCTCAAATTGTTTAATCTTCAAAAATATTCATTTTATGATATTTTTGATTGTTAAGTAATCTTAACTTATATTCGAATTTTTTAATTCTTGAAATGATTAATTCTTGGAAATTTTGATTTTTAAACAACTTGAGTTTATTTTCAAATTGTTTAATTTTCAAAATTTTTAATTCTTGATAATTTCGAATTTTAATTAACTTGAATTTATTTTCGGATTCTTTAACTCTAAAAATTTCATTTCTTGAGATTTTTTGATTCTTAATTAATTTGAATCTAATTTCGAATTTTAATTAATTTGAACTTACTTTCAAATTTTTTATTTCTCAAAAAAATTTCGAGTCCTTGAAGTTTTTGAATTTTAAATATTTTGAATTTATTCTAAGCCAATAGTTCTAAGAAGGTTGTTAGTTGAAGATTCCTACGAATTGTCAAAGATGATTTGAATCTTTTGAAGAAAATGCATTTTTCAATGAAATTAATTTCTACCTACTGAAGAAAAATTTGTGGAAGCTCCTCAAAATTATATCCATAGAATTCACTGGTTTTTCAGAAGGAGGAATGGAAGAGGTTTTAGTGGATAGAATTTTTCTCGAAGATTTGAAGTAAGTCTATTGATTCTGTGATATACAAACACTAAGTGGATTGATGCAATGTAACATCTACTACACTTAGTGGATTGTACCAAGAAATATATTTCAAGGAATCAGCAGAGATTTTAGAAAAGTGGAATCAAGGAGGTTTGAGAATGAACTAGACAGTTAAACATCTCAATCAGGAATTAATGATGGAACCTCAGAACATACATGAAGAGTTACTAATTTAGAAAGAGTACAAAACATGATAGTTGCAGTTATGAAAAGTTTTATGTGATAAGTAACTATCAAGGTGTGCAACATGGTATAGAATTCTGACAGACAAGGATGAATAGGGATTCATTAAATGAGATGAAACAGAAGCATCAGTGCAGAACTTATCTTGCTGAAGAAAAGAGTTGGGATGGATCAGATGATGATGAGAAGAGCATAATTAATATCTTGCATTCATAGCAATCTTTGAAGATGATTCACCTCACATGTCTCGGGTATCAATTCTTCGAACTAGTTTAATATGTAATTCTCAGAAATTCAAAGCATGTTAAGATCTTAGGTTTTAATTATTATATCTTTGGTTAGAAGATCTTATTATGTGTATGAATATTTGTTGAATTTAATTAATTGCAATAGTGAGTTAGAAGTGTTCCTTAGACAATATCTCTCAATTCTTAAATGATATATGTCAACCATATATGACCTCTGCTTAAGCTAGTTTCAGGATCCCCAGTAGAACAAGATTTGCTTATTCATTCTGAATTGTTTGTTAAGGTTTAAAAAGTTTAAAAGATGGAATAATTACCTAGGGTGTCAGTAGAACATCAAGTCATTTGTAAAACTGACTTAGGTAATAGAGATTATATAATATAATATAACAATAGGAATGGATTGGATAGAATTAGTGATTAATTGTTAATTCTTCTATTCCATGCATGTTTAGAAAATTATTGAATATCTGTAAATCTACTTGCTACCTGTTACACAAGTGTACATAGGTTAAAGTAGATAGTACTGAATTTTCTAAAATGCATAACATGCCTAATTTGCATAATTCTTATCTGCAATGTTTTAATGCTGAATGTATGCAATGTATTCTTATTATCATGCCTGCTTATTTCAAATGTCATAAATGCATTTCCTAGTATTTGCATTGATCATAGAAAAAGCATGTTTAAAAATAACAATAAGGTACAGACTGCTAGTCCTCCTTATGTTAGGAAGAACCATTATTCTCCTTGCTCAGTGAATATTTTGTCAATGACATTAAAAAGGAGAAATGGTCAGTCAAAGATAAGAATGAGCATGTTAAGGTTAAAACTGTTGTTAACTCTAATAAAAGAGATCTCTAATCCATCTGGACCCAATTAAACAACTTGGGTACCAAGAACTTTTTATCCATTTTTGAATGTAGGGCTTAACAGGTTAATCGATTATGCATTATTATTAATTTATTCAAAGCATATCATTGAAGAAATAACCCTATCAAATGTGAATGTGAAGACATGCCAAGTGGTTTATCCCTTGGAGACAACAGCAAGGGTATGACCTAGGGTCAAGGCTATTCAATAGCTAAGGAATGTTGTCAGTAATAAAGCATCTTTTACAAGATGAAGAGCCTACTGTTCGAGGATTAAGGAAATAGAACTTATCTATAGCTGACATGGAATCTCAGTCAAAGGTGAAGTCAACAAGGTCAAATCTAAAGCTTCATCAGACAGGAGTTCAGCTATGACATAAGGAGCTCTCTCACCTGAATGTCATATCAAGAGATTCTTTCCTGGAAATCGAATCAGTAAAGGAGACTACTTCAAGTGCATCCCATATCTCTTTTGCAGTGGTGCAGTTAATGACTTTGTTAGACATAACATTGTCTAAGGCACTATGTAGTAAATGCCTAACTTTTGCATCCTTAGCAATTGATGATAGATCTTCAGGAGTCATGTCCTTCTTTTCCTTTGGAACCATTTTTGCTGCTTCACCAGCAACTGCAACAGATAGCTTTGTAGGATTGTGAGGGCCTTCATAAATCCTGTCAAGATATTCTGGATCTGTAGCCTCCAGAAACATAGTCATCTTGACCTTCCACATAGCATACTCTAATGGCCTCAGAATAGGAACCCTGATTGGTTCATAACGACTCACAGTAGTAGGAGCCTTTTCAGAAACAGTAGGTGTTGGTGGAGGAATTTCTGACATGATTATTGTTGTGTTTGGATCTTAACCTGTAATAAAGTAACAGATTGGCTTTGATACCACTTGTTAGGTCGAATACACAAATAATAATCAACTTTGTATGAGAAATTAACAAGAAAAAGCGTTTATGCACTTAAAAAACTTCTTGTATTTCAAACCCTCTTCGTGATGTAAAATATCACAAAGAGCTGCTAGGTTACAATAATGATAATTCGTTATCGATACCCTTCTAGGGTTAACCTATCTGTATTTATATAACATACAGCTACGATACAATCTCTAATTGATATTCCTAATAATCAGCTATACAATGATATCAATTACAGATTGTCACACGTCTCCTATGTCAACTCGATCTCTTTGATAGCTATCCAATCTTCAAAGATATCGCTTCCATAATTAATCTTTAATCACTGTTGAACAGTAGACGCGCTTCCTTCAAACAGAGTTTAACAAACTCTGTTGAGCTTCCAACTGTCAGAGTTTACACAAACTCTGACTGCTTCCAGCTAAACTCTGATAACTCCCTGTAACACTTAAACACTGATCAAAACACATCAATTATATTTAACAATCTCCCCCAACTTGTTCATTATAAAAAATGTACAAGTTAATGACAGTAATTGATGATGTCAAAACAAATAGATAAATACAGTGTTTATACAGATTCAGAGTTTAAGCTTAAAAACTATAGAGAATAAGAAAATTCTTACAGAACTTTAATCTCTAATCATTTCAAGATCTGGCATGGTTCTGAGATAATCAATCAGCAATCTTCTTTCTGCATTTTCAAGTTCAATCTTCATTGCTTCTTTGATTTCTCTGAGTTGAGGATCACTTTCATCTGTTTGGTAAATAGCAGCCCTAAGATCATAAATCTTGTTTCTTCTCATTTCATTACCCAGTCTGATAAATCTGTCTTTTTCTGCCTGAGTATTGAAGTCAAGTACTGTGATTCCCAAATCAGTTTTTAACTTTGCAGTACCTTTCTTCATTTCAATGAGATTGCCTTGGTAATCCCTGTACTTAGGAATGTATCTGCTGTTGTATTTCTGTCCTCTAATAGCCAGATTCTGAGTCATCTTCTGTCTTAGTACATTAGCAACAGATTGAGTCCTTTGACTATTCACCTTGAAAAGATATAGAACATACTCTAGTTCTTCCCAATATTTCAAGCCAATATCATCCTCACCAACTTTGAATACTGTCCCATCAGCCATGAAGTAAAGAAGAAAGTCTTTGTCTAAACTCTTCTGATGAACCAACTGCACTGATTCCAGTCTATCCAGACTCTCTTGAGGTACACCACGACCTGGAACAGCCAGTGAAGAAGGATCTCTAGGACCAGTATATTGCCTTTTGTCTCTATGTGAGCCTAGTCCAGCCTTATTATTTCCAATCTTACCAGATAAAGCTTTTCCATCAGAAATATTCATTGAGACTCCAGATAACACATTCGGATCATGAAGTGTTCCTTTACCAAAAACTGATTTCAACTGAGAAGATAGAGGTCTAGACACAACTTGTGTGGCAACAGAGGTTGTGTTTTCTTTCTTCTGTACAACTTGTGTAGAAACAGAGGTTGTATCTTTCTTCTTTGAATCTTCTCCTTCCATAGCAATGCCTTTCAGCTTGAGTTTAGCTTCAGCTTCTGTTGATTTCTTAGATAAATGTGATCTTTGATCAGCATCAACATTTTCCTTGATCACAATGCCTTTAAGAACAGGCCTAGGAGCTTTTTCTTTTTGTACCTTATCAGACTTTAAAGCTTTAAGATGTTCTTCTTGTAAACTCTTTTCCTCAGCTTCAATGTCCTCAATCGTTACTCCTTCCTCATTCTCTTCAATGAACAACTTAGCAGCCAACTCTTCATCAGTTTGTGGATTTGAAGATAACAGTAAACTCTTGGTCCTTGAAGTTCCTTGAGTATCAGTATTTCTCCCAACAGACTGTGATTTGGATGACTTACTAGTTCTCAGAGTTTGAACCTCCTCAGCCTTTTTCTTTCCTTTGTTACTTGCCCCTCCATCTCCAGCATTATCCCTTCTGACAACTCTCTCCCCCTTTTTGACATCATCAGGCATAAGGATAGAAGTAATTAACTCCAGGGAGGTAGCAATAGAATCAATTTGAGCAGATAAATCAGACTGGTTCTTTTCAACTTTACTCAGTCTGGCAAGGATATTGTCTTGAGCTTTAGAGAATTTTGTAGTCACTAGTTTTGAATGTGTTTCCATTTTCATCTCTCTAGCTACAACCTCATTTCGCAAAGAAGTGATTGCCAAATTAGTATCATCAAATCGTCTATCCAGAGTTTTAACTTGAACTAAAGTTGCTTTCAAGCAAGAAAGAATCTCTGGATTAGAGATAGTATCAGCACTTTGCTTAACAAACTTAGCTGCTCTTCCTGGTGAAAAAATACAATCTTCTTTGTACCATTCAGCAGCATTCTGGGCAAATTGTGCTCTCTCAACTTCATGAGAAGTACAAGGTTGAGAAAAAGGTGTATGTTTATCATCAGTTTGTACTGGTGCACTCAGAGAAGTATCAGAGTTTGCACTACTGTCACCTTCAGCTTCAACACTTGTAGCTTTAACTGGTTCATCTTCAGCCATAGGTTTAGCAATATCTTCTGTAGGCTTTTCAGGATTTTCTTCATGTTGCTCAGGCTCAGCAACAAACATTGACTGAGAAGTTACTTTGGTTGCCTGATCAATTTCTTCACCTTCTTCAACAGTGTGGTGAGCATCAGATATTATCTCAGTATGAGATGCCACAGCTTCAGAAGGAACAGACGTTGGTTGATCAGCTACACCAATATTAGAGATAGGATCAGATAATGGCATAAATGAATCAGGAACAGCATTTATTGGAGAAACATCATCTCTTGCATCCTCTTCTGCAGGCATTTTATCCTCTGCAGGTATTACATCCTCTGCAGGTATTACATCCTCTGCAGGTATTGCATCTTTCTCAACCTCAACAGGAGGTGTTTGCTGTGAAACAACCTCTGGAGCTTCAATATCTTCATCCACAGAATTAGAGAATATCACTTTTCTTCGTTTTGCTAGAGGTACATTATCTGAATCCTCTTCACTAGTTGGTGGAGTTTGTTCTACCACTGAGAGTGACTTAGATATGTTTGCCCGAGCTTTCATTCTCTTCCCCCTTCTAGTGTAAACAGCTTCAGAAGATTTCCGTTTTGTTTTGCTTTGTGTCTCTTCTGCCTGCTTTAGACTTACACGTCGTTTAGTAACTGCCTTCTTAACTCTTTGCATTCTAGACTGTGATGCTGGTGGAGATTGTGACGAATCAGAGTTTGTGTTTGAAGTGGGTGAAGGTTGCTTTGCAGGTGATTCAGTGTTTGGTTCTGGTTGAAGTTCAGGGTGTGGTTCAGGTTGTTGTGATTCTTGTTCAGGTTCATCTTGTTGTGGTGCATCGTGTTGTGGTTCCTGTTGGTCTTGTTGTGGTTCTTGTGGTTGATTTAGAAAATTTCGTAGAACAAGAGGCATGACAAACTCAGGAAGATTTTCTTTACCAACATCATTGTTAGTCATATCGGAGAATATGCTTATTGACTCTAAACGGATCAATTTCATCAGTTTCATCAATTTCAAGACCAGGTACACATGCATTAAACAACATTTGACAGAAACGAGCATAATAGACAGTGGTAGACTCTGACAATTTATCACCTAAGCTCATCAAAACATGTCGACCAAAATCAAAATTAGAACCATAGAGCAGAGAATACCCGATTTGAAGACTATCTATTGGAATAGCATCCCAGTTTGTGACTTTCTTCTGGAACGTCCTCGTTATGCAATCAAAGAAGAAATTCCATTCTTTTCTGAGATTTGGTCTCTTTATGCTGCCGAGCTTGTCAAGAGATTCCATGTAACCTATCTCTTGTAGCATCTCTCTCAGATAAGTTTCATTAACGAGAGTATAGGAAGTATGTGTATCAAACCCCATTGTATCTCGTACAGTCTGTGGAGTAATCACATGATCTTGGTCTTCGTAAGTGAAGATAATGGTAGGAGTTCCACTTTCTCCTCCATCCACATAAACTGAATTCTGCCAGAATGAAGCAATTTGAGATGCAGAAAGAGTAGCAGGTCCAGTCAGAGCTTGTCCAATCTCTGAATCCCTCAAAAAGTTCTGCATGAGATGAAACGATTCTGGAACGCGTTCATGATAGAGTGGAGCTTCATAGTTATTAGGAACAAACCGTAAGCCAAGAGCAGTGAATGCTTTAGATGCCATTGAGTTAAGAATTTCCAAAAGATATGTATGTAGAAAAGGTGTTTGCGTGAGTGTCCAAGAGAGAAATAAGAAAACTGTGAGAGTAAGAATAAAGCAAACTCGTTTGGACACAAAAGTGATTAAATTAATAAAAACTCAATCTCTTATGTAACAAACACTCAATCAGTTCCTTGATTAATGTGTAGTGGGACACGATAATAGGTAAGTGGGACACATTAAGGGCGAGTGGGTCATGTGCGCCTATTTTTAAAAAGAGTATATTAAAATTAAAACATTAAAATATTTGATTTTAATAAAAATCAAATAATACTCTTTTAAAAAAATATCTGGACCCAAGTAAAATCAGAATTTGAATCGTTTACCTGTTGCCTTTAATAACCAGAATACGAAGCGATTAAGGACTTCGTTCTTACCCATCTCTATTTAAGGCCTAGAGACTTGCTCAGATTATTTCATTAAACCTTTAACCTTTCAGTCTCCCCTGTAAAATCACAAACCTTTCAAACCAAATACTCTTGAAAAACAATGGCTAACCTTACCATCAAAGAGAAAAACCTTCATCTTGTCGAGAATAGGGACATCTTCAGCTATACGCGTGAAGAATTTGAAGCGTTTGAGTGGGAAAGGCAGCTTGAGACGCTGTGGCTGCAAATGGATGCTGGTCTGGAAGAGCTCGAGAGAGAGAAACCTGCAAGGGTGATCGACATCGATGCTGCCCTCCAAGCAACATTGGCATGGCTCTCCTCGAAGGCATCCTCATCCACCACCACCAACCATTGTTAATGAATATGTCAGCAAAAATAACCTTATCCCTTCAACTTCCACCCAAACAAAGTGGCAAAGATGGGATCTGGGAATTTTTGCTAACAATGGAGTGGTGTGGACGGACCTTTTACTTTTCAGTTGAATAGATTAGCAGATAGAGAGAACAAAAATATGTAATATTTGCTTGTAATCTCTTTCTTATTATCAACGAAAATTTTGTTTTTCTAATCATATTCATTGTGTTCTGCAACTGTTATTTGTGTTATATGAACTGTTCTTCAAGAAAACGCATCAAGAAGAGAATATGAAAACTAATTAAAGTAATCATATAAAGAACACATTCATCAACTATCCACTGATTAACAGTTGTCAAAAACCCTACTTACTCCAAGACTTTCAAATTGTCCAAGTGAAAATTTACCTTAGAGTACAAATCACGAATCAACAGCGTTTGTCAATTCTCCAACTTTATCACCGAAACCCTTTCATAAATTGCACAGTTGTGAGTATTTGTGTGTGTGAAGCAGAGTTTACTAAGTCAATTTTTAGAGCATCTAATTTTTTCATAAAATCCATAAAGTAAATCAATAAACACTGGATGCACAAACTGTCATAGTAAACACTGATTGTATGATGAAAGCTAAACTCTGAAGTAATCAAACTTTATACAGTAATTTTTATTTTATACCCCCTTTATATACACATTTTTTCTCATTTTTTTATTTTTTTATTTTTTATTTTCATTTTTTTTTGTTCATTCCAGTAATCAGAGGTTGGAACCAGTCACCAAAAATTCAAAAATTTTAGCCCTTATCATTTTGATAAGTTCCTGGGTCATCCTAGTATTTAACTAGTCACCAAAAATCAGAGAATTTTAGCACATATTATATACCAATAGGTTCCTGGGTCATCCTAGTATCCAACATAATCTCAAAGGAGTATAATAACCTATATACATTTTCTTTGGGGTATTGCAGTAAACATTTTATTTTATCAGAGTATAACTAACAGAGTTTAGAGTTCATCAACATCAGTAGTTCTTCATGAAAGGTAATGCACACAGTATTTATAGACTCAGAGTTTAGGACAAAATAAACTAAGAGATGCTATAAATATGAGCCAGTATCATGCTGTGTTAACTTTCTGCACAATCTAAGATTAGATCTCAATAACTCAGAAAGATTCATGATTTAATTGCTGAGAATCATGCTTCATACATATTTCTTCATTGGTGTTTTCATTCAGACAAAAATCAACTCAAAGTTCACAGAGTTTATCAAACTTATTAACAGTGTATGACATACAGACATGCTGACAGAGTTTAACAGAGTATGCATAACAGAGTTTAATCAACAGAGTACACTTAGCATTTAACCAATCAGGAAATATGATTAATACATCACATAAGTAAAGTTTGAATCTAACCAACATTTCTAGTCAGAACCAGAGACCATTCCTAGTTCATTGACCAGTCTTGTAAATGTAGCTTCACTCAATGGTTTAGTGAAGATATCTGCACGCTGTTGTTCTGTAGATACAAAATGTAGTTCAATATTTCCTTCTTCCACATGTTCTCTGATGAAGTGGTACCTTATGCTGATGTGCTTGGTCATTGAATGCTGTACTGGATTACCTGTCATAGCAATAGCACTTTGATTATCACAGTAAATAGGGATATTACTGTACCTCAATCCATAATCCAGCAATTGATTCTTCATCCATAAGATCTGTGCACAACAGCTACCAGCTGCAATATACTCTGCTTCAGCTGTAGATGTGGAGATTGATTTCTGTTTCTTGCTGTACCAGGAAACAAGTCTGTCACCAAGAAATTGACAACTTCCACTAGTGCTCTTTCTGTCTACCTTACAGCCTGCAAAGTCTGCATCAGAATACCCAAGTAGCTTAAAATCTGATTCTCTGGGGTACCACAGACCTAATGATATGGTGCCCTTGAGATACTTGAAGATTCTTTTCACAGCTGTCAGATGTGGCTCTCTAGGATCTGCCTGAAACCTTGCACAAAGACAGGTTGCATACATGATGTCAGGCCTACTAGCTGTCAAGTATAGAAGAGATCCTATCATGCCCCTGTAGTTTGTCATATCCACTGAAACTCCTGTGTCTTTGTCCAGTTTAGTTGTTGTTGCCATGGGAGTTGATGCAGATGAACAGTCAAGCATACCAAATTTCTTGAGAAGATTTCTGCTGTATTTTTCTTGATTAATGAAAATTCCATCTTCTGTTTGTTTCACCTGTAGGCCTAGAAAGTAACTAAGCTCTCCCATCATGCTCATTTGATATCTGGACTGCATGAGCTTGGCAAACTTCTTACAGAGTTTATCATTAGTAGACCCAAAGATGATGTCATCAACATAAATTTGAACTAAAAGGAGGTCACTTCCTTGGTTGAAATAAAACAGAGTTTTGTCAATTGTTCCTCTGTTGAATCCACTTTCTAGAAGAAACTGAGCAAGTGTCTCATACCATGCTCTTGGTGCCTGCTTAAGTCCATATAGTGCCTTATCTAGCCTGTAGACATAATCTGGATATTTGGGGTCCACAAATCCTGGTGGTTGTTCAACAAACACTTCTTCTTCAAGCTTTCCATTCAGAAAAGCACTTTTCACATCCATCTGGAACACTTTGAATTTCTTGTGAGAGGCATATGCTAGAAAAATTCTGATTGCCTCCAATCTTGCTACTGGAGCAAATGTTTCATCATAATCTATTCCTTCCTGCTGTGAATAACCTTTTGCTACCAGTCTAGCCTTGTTCCTCGTGATAACACCTTCACTGTCAGTCTTGTTTCTGAAAACCCATTTAGTACCCACAATAGATCTGTTCTTTGGTCTTGGTACAAGGGTCCAAACTTCATTCCTTTCAAATTCATTTAACTCTTCCTGCATTGCTGTTATCCAGTTTGCATCTTGAAGAGCTTCTTCCACTTTCTTTGGTTCATTTTTAGACAAGAATGCATGAAATAGACATTCACTTGCAGTAGCACTTCTTGTCTTTACTTTTGCATCTGGATCACCAATTATCAAATCAGGTGTATGTGATTTAGTCCATTTCCTAGCAGAAGGCAAATGACTTCTGTCAGCATGTGATCCTCCCCCTTGATCCATGCTCTCCTGATTCTGTTGTGATCTATCTTCGTTTTCTGAGACTCCCCCTGAACTTGACTGTCCAGAGTCAGAATTTGAATTTTCAGAGTTTGAAGCATCAGAGTTTGATCCAGATTTTTCAGTTGACTCAATATCAGTGTTTGAGTCTTCATCTTGATCATGCTCCCCCTCAACTGGTTCTCCTCTTTGTTGTGACTGAGAAGTTTCTCCAGAATTTACCAGTAGAGGTTCAGAGTTTGTTTCAACAGAGTCTGTCAGAATTGTTTCATCAGAGTTTCCTTCATCAGAGTTTAAAACTTCATTTTCAAAGTTCAGTTGATCATATTCGTCTTTGTCTTCAAGTCCAGTTATCTTCTTATCATCAAAAGAAACATGTATAGATTCCATGATCACTTTAGTTCTCAGATTGTAAACTCTGAATGCCTTTGTTGACAGTGGATAGCCAACAAAAATTCCTTCATCTGCCTTTAACTCAAACTTGGTCAACTGTTCTGGATGAGTCTTCAAAACGAAACATTTGCACCCGAAAATATGAAAGTATTTCAGGTTAGGCTTCTTTTTCTTCACCATCTCATATGGTGTCTTTCCATGCTTATTGATCAGTGTTGCATTTTGAGTAAAACAAGCAGTTTGAACAACTTCTACCCAGAAATAAGTTGGCAATTTTGCTTCATCAAGCATAGTTCTGGCAGCTTCAATTAAGGTTCTATTTTTCCTTTCAACTACACCATTTTGTTGTGGTGTACCAGGTGCTGAAAATTCTTGTTTCACTCCATTGTCCTTGCAGAATTCTTCCATTGTTGCATTTCTGAACTCAGTTCCATTATCACTTCTAATGATTCTAACTTTGTTGCTTGATCCTTTGTCCAGAAGCTTCACATGCTCCATCAGAGTCAATGCAGTTTCATCCTTCTTTGCTAGAAAATACACCCAGGTGAATCTAGTGTATTCATCAACAATGACTAAAGCATATTTCTTCCTTGCAATAGACATAACATTTACTGGACCAAATAGATCAACATGAAGAAGATGATGAGGATCAGTGATAGAAGATTCTGTTTTGCTCTTGAAAGATGACTTCCTTTGTTTAGCCTTCTGACATGAGTCACATAGGCCATCAACATTTAACAGGGTCTTTGGGAGTCCTCTTACAAGATCCTTTCTGATCAATTCATTGATGTTGTTCAAGTTCAAATGTGAGAGTTTCTTGTGCCACTTCCAACTCTCTTCACTAGACATTCTTGTAGACAGGCAAACAGCTTTTCCAACAAAGTCTATCAAAAACTTGATTTCATAAATGTTGTTTTGCCTGTGACCAACTAGAACAACCTTTCCTGTAGATTTGCTGATAATTTCACAATATTCAGGTTGGAAATCTACATGATATCCCTTGTCACAGATTTGACTCACAGATAGCAAGTCATGCTTGAGTCCTGGGACATGAGCTACATTGTTGATGATGACATTTCCAAGATTGATATTGCCATATCCCAATGTTCTTCCTATATTGCCATCACCATAGGAAACTTTTGGGCCAGCCTTCTCCTCATATTCTGATAGCAGGGCTTTATTTCCAGTCATGTGTCCTGAACATCCACTGTCCACGACTAGGGTTGCCTCCCTGTTACCCTACAATCACAAACAATTACTGAGGATTAGTTTTAAGGATCCAGACTTGCTTGGATCCTTTGGCATTCTTAACTTTGTTAGCTTTTGCAGCGGAATTAACATTATCAGAGTTTGAGCTAACAGTATCAGTGTTTACACTTGCAGTATCAACTTTAACCCATTTTAGATTGGGTTTCAGTTCATAGTAATTATGATAGATAGCATGATATTTTCTGCAAGTATAGATGGAATGCCAAGTGCTTCCACAGTGTGTGCATAGAGTCTGTGGCTTAGTTCTAGCAAAATCCTTCTTTACCTCAGACTTTGTAGGTAAAGAATTTATATTTTTATTTTTCTTGCAGAAATTTGCAAGATGCTTAGTACTACCACAGTTATGACATGTCTTTCTTGGAGCATAACTAGAAAGCATTGGTTTATTTCCTGAAGTAATGCCTACTTTTCCATTTCTGTTCTTGTTTGACACTTTCTTTTTCTCAACAGATTTTACCTCCTTCAGTTTATGTTTGAGTTGTTTATCTGTCATAGAACCAATATTAACCTGTTTAACACTAGTTTTTACTGGTTTTCTTTGGACAGCTTCTTTTTCATTATCAGACAAAAATTTACTGGTTCCATGAACAAATTTAGTTCTGACTTTAACTTGATTTTGAAATCTAAGTTCATCTCCCTCATTATAACCTAGACCAACAGTGTCTGTTTGAAAAATCTGTTGAGTGTCCTTTCCAGAATTAGTCCAAGTCCTAATTTTCTTATTTGCTTCCTCCAACTCAGATTCTAGTTGTTTATACTTCTGAAGCAAAATCCGTTCTTTGCAAACAGCATCATCTCTCTCTTTCTGAACTTGTTGCATGTTTTCAAGTTTCTCTTCAACAAGTTTATTTCTCTCTTTAAGTTCAGAATTTTCAGCTTTTATCCTCTCATTTTCTAAAGTCTGATCCCTATAACTTATATGCAATGACTTAAGAAAAATTCTTAATTGAGCAATGTCATCAATATTATAAGCATAGGTAGTTGGAGGTACCTGATTTTCAGAGGATTCTGATTCAGTAGTAGCCATGAGAGCATAGTTCACTTCTTCATCAGAATCTGAAGTATCTGCCCAATCTCTGCCTTTAGTGTAGAGTACCTTTCCAGTTTTACCCTTCTTGCACTCAGGAGCATAGTGACCCATCTCCTTACACTTGTAGCATTGAATTTCAGACTTATCCTTCTTCCCTTTAGAATCTCTCTTATCAGACTTCCTGTAGCTTTTCCTGTCTTCATTTGAATCCCTAGAAAACCTTTTTCCTTTCTTGAAATTCTTGAAGCCCATTTTCTTGAAAGTTTTCACCATCAGCACAGCCATTTTTCTCATTTCTTCTTCATCATCCTCAGAGTCAGATGATTCAGAAGAGTTTGAATCATAATCAGAGTTTGGTGAATCACTTTCTGAGTGTATGACCAAAGCTTTTCCCTTCATTTTCCTTTTTGTTGCCTCTTTCTTCTGAGGCTTCTCTTCAACATTAAGAGCAACAGACTTTCCTTTTCTGCTTGATCTCCTGTTTCTCTGCTCCATTTCCAATTCATAAGTTTTGAGCAGTCCATAAATTTCATCAATCTCTGTTTCAGCAAGATCATAGTTGTCTCTTATAGTGGTTGTTTTCACATCCCACTTTTCAGGTAGAGAAAGAAGAAACTTGAGATTCGAGTCTTCTAGATCATACTCTTTGTTGACCAATGACAGATCATTAATCAGTTTACAGAATCTATCAAATGTTTCTGTCATGGTCTCTTCAGGTTTAGCCTCAAAATGCTCATACTCTTGTGTGAGTATGTTTCTCCTATTCTTCTTAATAGCTGCAGTTCCTTGACACCTGACTTCAAGTGCATCCCATATCTCTTTTGCAGTGGTGCAGTTAATGACTTTGTTAGACATAACATTGTCTAAGGCACTATGTAGTAAATGCCTAACTTTTGCATCCTTAGCAATTGATGATAGATCTTCAGGAGTCATGTCCTTCTTTTCCTTTGGAACCATTTTTGCTGCTTCACCAGCAACTGCAACAGATAGCTTTGTAGGATTGTGAGGGCCTTCATAAATCCTGTCAAGATATTCTGGATCTGTAGCCTCCAGAAACATAGTCATCTTGACCTTCCACATAGCATACTCTAATGGCCTCAGAATAGGAACCCTGATTGGTTCATAACGACTCACAGTAGTAGGAGCCTTTTCAGAAACAGTAGGTGTTGGTGGAGGAATTTCTGACATGATTATTGTTGTGTTTGGATCTTAACCTGTAATAAAGTAACAGATTGGCTTTGATACCACTTGTTAGGTCGAATACACAAATAATAATCAACTTTGTATGAGAAATTAACAAGAAAAAGCGTTTATGCACTTAAAAAACTTCTTGTATTTCAAACCCTCTTCGTGATGTAAAATATCACAAAGAGCTGCTAGGTTACAATAATGATAATTCGTTATCGATACCCTTCTAGGGTTAACCTATCTGTATTTATATAACATACAGCTACGATACAATCTCTAATTGATATTCCTAATAATCAGCTATACAATGATATCAATTACAGATTGTCACACGTCTCCTATGTCAACTCGATCTCTTTGATAGCTATCCAATCTTCAAAGATATCGCTTCCATAATTAATCTTTAATCACTGTTGAACAGTAGACGCGCTTCCTTCAAACAGAGTTTAACAAACTCTGTTGAGCTTCCAACTGTCAGAGTTTACACAAACTCTGACTGCTTCCAGCTAAACTCTGATAACTCCCTGTAACACTTAAACACTGATCAAAACACATCAATTATATTTAACATAAACCCAGCAGCAGCTTAGGGGGAGCAACAGAAGGATCAAATAGTCAACTCAACACCACACTGAAAGTCAAAGGACAGTATGAGAACATGTCTGCCAAGACAAAGAGTGTTGACTCAATTAACTCTTTGTTCTAGTTCTTAGTGTTTCTAATGGTGGAAGTAAAAGACTAACAGAGCTTCAAGTACTAATGATTATTTATTTAGTTTTCTTTTAGAAGAAACTAAGAAAGCTACAAAAGCTCTGAAAGATCCAGGTTGAGTGATTGCAATGCAAGGTGATCTCAATCAGTATAAAAGGCAGATTGAAGGGAAGCTGGTATCCAGACCAAACAACAAGGCTGTAATTGGTACAAGGATAACCAGAAGTCTACCTGGATGATGTCAAGGCATTGTTATGAGGGACAAAGCCAAATTGGATGCTAGGTTACAATTTGATCAAACAGTATATTTGACAAGAAGCACGAGTGACAAGACTTGAGGATATCAGGCACCTGCTGCACATTCAAGATTATAATGCACATCTGGACCTACAGAATCTAGATGCTAGAGGAATGTGAACAAGTGCACTCCTGGTTAGTGAGATAGCGGAAGATCTCTACAGGTTAGTATGAACTGGTATCATCACTCAAGCAAGCGTGGAAGACATGGTATGACACCCTAACTATAATTTAATATTTGGTATCAATCTTTAACAGTTGGTATTTTTTAACAATTGGTGTCACATTTATAGAACTTTCTACATCTTTAGGCACAAACATAAATGATATATATGTGCAATGATATCTTGATTATATTATATGTTGGTCTACTAACTATAAATTGGGATTAAGATATTTTCTATTTTGATGTTGGTAAAGTAGCAATTCCTTTGAATTACTTCATGCAAGCCAATAGAAGAATCCTTTTAGGAGCTCAGGCAAGCCAAAAGAATAATTCTATTTGGAGCACGAGTAAGCCAAAAGAATGATGACAATAAAAGTAAGTCTAGGATTTTTGTTTCTATTCAGAAGATTCTAGACCTGTCAAGACTACATGCCAACACACCACTATAGCTGGCTTTTGACCTATTAGCTTGGACCTAACAAGTTGGTAATCAAAAATCTTAAGATGGACCCGGATCTGCGGAAATGGTACCCTAGAGATATTTGACCCAACAAGTTCAGGATCTATTAATTAGGACCTAATCAGGCTATAGAGGAATCATCAGCTCGTTATCTTATTCAATTGATAATAGATCACTTACACACGTATTTTATTCTCAATATGCAAATTTGCAAGGCCCCAAGTGGATCCTAGAGAATCTATTCTTGTTGTTATTACACTTGATTTTCAGATGTCTAAAGTTGGACCCATATCCGGAGATGGTACCCTAGAAACATCAGTTCTGACATGTTTTGCTGCATAGAGACAGATCAAATGAGTTGTACGAAAGCAGGAGAACACAAGGAAACAACTTCATCTCTAACAACTCTGTGGAACGCTCAAGGCTAAGCATCTTGCATAAGGTATCAATTCTTTTGAGAGAGCGTGTCTTTATTTTTGATTAACTTGCAGACATGTTTGCTAAATCACTTGATGAAATTAATTTTTCAAGATTGGTTTGTAAACTAGGGATTTTATTAATGCTATATGATTTGTAAATCCCATCTGTTAAGTAATTCTTAAGTAAGCTCAGAAGTATTCAATTATCTGTATCGAAAGGACTTGTGAACTTATTTACATCCAGACCTCACGCTGAGAATTATCTGTTGAATGATTGCCATGTGTATAATTGCAATATATTTCAGTGGTGATTATTTAAGGGTAATTTAAATACTTAAATGCTAAAATCTAACTCATAGAGATTTAGTATTTATTTATTTAATTATTTACTTTGATTAATATGAGTTATAGAATCTAAAGCAATTCAATTTAGTATTTGCTCTGTACCTCATATTTATTAAAATAAATAAACAACATAACTAATTTGGACCTAATCTGTATTGGTCTTCAATCAGTTATGAGATGTTAATTCTAGTGAACTTTAATATCCCATTTTCAGAAATTCACTATAATTAATATCATGGTTCTAACAATTGGTTGTATTGAACTTTTGACTTATATCAGTTAATGATATTTAGTTAGAATTCTATTTACTAACTAATTGTGAGATATATTGGTATGTGTGAAATTACTTAAAACTCCTCTAAGTAATCATTGTTATATCTTTTACAATTCACTCATATTATTATACATGGTATGAAAATTATCTAAGTAGAACTATGGATATTGTAATATCTAAAGTGACCATTGTTCAGTTACTTGGAATAATTTTTATGCTTATTTGCAAGCTTCTAATCACTTTGATAATAAATGTTATATACTATGGATCAAGATGTATAGGACTTAGAATATCATTTCTAAGATTGTAGACAAGACAGCTTTGGTAATCGAGTCTTATTTATAGAACCAAGATTGTCTACCAGTAAACAGTTGTTAGGAGTTAACAATTGTTATTATCGAGGAGTTGCCTTGAAGTCATAAGTTTGAAATGTTATATCTTAAGAGCTTGTGTATTTCGTGTCAACTAGTTCCTCGTACTTATGAATATCAGTGAATGATGTTCTTAAGTAGTTGGATACTAATATTCATTCTGTCAATTGGTACTCAATGTAACAATGCAATCTTCACTAAATTGAATTTATCTTACAACAGATTGAATTTATCAAACAATTGGTATCATTGAATATTTAGTATTTAGCAGTGATTATTTATATCCTAGTTAAATTATGACGTGAAGCAATTCAATGGTTTATTTGCTCATAATTTAATTTTGGTAAAGTAATCATAAACACAATTACTTGCATTTTAAAGTATTTGATAAATACTAGCAGTTGGTATCAAATAGTAAAATATTTGTTTACTGACAATTGCTAGTTGTTCTGATACTTTATTGCAAACTAATTGTGATGTATATATTATCTCTAATGATATTACTTAGGATTTATTCTGAGTAAATGTGTCTTATCTATAAATCATTAGTGTTAGTATAAATTAAGGTGTTCAACTTTCTAAGTAAGTGAGACTTAAAATTACATTCGGTCTCCTATCATATTTTGAAGTGGTGAAAATTTTCAAAATTGAATTCTCTAATTCTGGTTATACACCACTTTGTTCGCTATTTTCTCTACGCAAGTATACGCAGTCCAAAAGCAATATAGGGAAGTAAGGATCGTTCCCACGAAGACTTGGTGTAATTAAGTAAATATGTTTAATCAACAATGTTCGGTTAATTATAGAAGCCTGAACGAACGAAAATGGTTGGTTTGTTTCAAATTCACAATTAATTAATAAAATAACGACTAACGTGTTTCAAATAAAATGATAAGGAATTATTATATGAGATAAACATGGGATTCTAACTTCATTATTTATTTCATTTAGAATTGATGCCTTAATTCAAAGTGATTTTGATAATTACAAAAGCTAGCCGGGAACACGAAACTAACATAAGCGCCTTTCAGCCTTAACTTATATCAAACCATACAAACATCCACTTAAAAAGATAGAAGTTGCGTGGACACCATTTATGCTTAGACCCTATATGTCTATAAGATTTGAAAACATAACTGGTTTACGAATAAATTCCTGGTTTATGGCTACACAGGGCGATGTGATCCAAAACCCTACCACTAATCGTAATTATATATGATAATTACGAACTTGTGCTAACATGGCAAATTCTAAATTCTCAAATCCACTTTCGCATTCATTAAGAATTAATAATTTAGATGATAGCTACGCATCTAATAAATTAAGAGCAACCACGTTAGGCAATCAGATTTTTTTATCATAACACAATTTATTAAGGCATCGAATTACTAATTTACGTAAATAAATCCATTAGAATCCCAATACGACGATTAGTTCATAATCGAACGAATCATCATCTTGGGATTAATTGAAAACATGGTATAAAATTGCATGAATAAAATATAAAATTATATGAGTTTAGAAACTAAAACCGAAATAATTTTCACTGCAAGAAATGAGCACTCCGATAATTCCCTGTAAAATAAAAATTAGAAGATAAAACCGAAATAATTTCCACTGAGCACTCTGATAATTCCCTGTAAAATAAGAAATTAGAAAATAAAACCGAAATAGTTTCCACCGAAAGAGAAGAGCACTCCAAATAATTCCCGTAATTTCTTCAACCAAAATAACACTTATACTAAATTTGCAAAAATTAAAGTGTATAAAAACAAGCTTAATATTACAAGAACTAGAGAGAATTACAAGAGAGAATGTTGCTCTCCAAATTGTTGTGTGGAAATAAGCTCAAGAACTAGGCCTATTTGTAGGAAAAATTAGCACACCACAAAATTAAAAAAATAAAAAGAAAAAGGAAAAGAAAATAAAAAAAATGAAAAGAAATGAAAAAAATTAAATTACAGCCGAAAGTATCACTACACCAACCACACTCTCACAATTGCTTTCCCTGCCACCAGCCATGCCCAGTCACATCCCAAGCGCGTGTAAGCCACGCGCTTCAATTTCCCGGCTTGGACAGGCGCGTGTCTCCCACGCGCTTGTGGGAGAGTGGCAAAAAAAAAAAACAGAAACTTCCTAGCAGACTTCCAGCCACGACTTGTTCTCAAACTTCTCCTTAAATTGATAAAAAAAACTGCTATTCTGCCGACAGCATAAACTTACACCCTTTTTTCATTCTTTAGTTTATTTGTTTATTTGTGACCACCCCTGTAATGATTTAACAACAATAATCTGCTGTTAATTAATAAATAAGTAATTTAATTGAGAAATTATAAAAATAAATACCTAATATTATTAGATATTTAAAAATATAATTTTCTAATTAAATAAAATATTTATTAATATAAACAAATAAACTTCGTCAAATTACTTTTTAACCCGCACAACTTATAATCTTTAATTAATAAATAATTAATTTAATTTAAAAATTATAAATAAATATCTAATATTATTAGATATTTATAAATATAATTTTCTAATTAAATAAAATATTTATTAATATAAATAATTCGTTAAATCCTAAGTTGCGGTATTTTGAAGGTCAGAAACCGGACTCCTTTTGCTTAACGAAAAATATATCAATTCCAACCGGGATTCCTGCTTTAAGAATATATCACTTTCCATATTCTTGTGATAATTTTATTTTCTCCTTGCTCGTTCAGGTGTAAATTACGGCCTGCTTAGGATCTGAAACTGGATTCCTTTTGCTTAACAGAAAATATCTCAATTCTAACCGGGATTTCTGCTTTAAGAATATATCACTCAGAATTTCTTTATGATAATTCTTTTGGCAACTCTTAATTCCGAATTGGAGCAAAATTTCACCGTTTTTAGCCTTTTATCGCCACGATACCTAAAGTCGCGAGTTTTGCACAACAAATGCTGAAACACAACAAAAAATGAATTAAAAGACACAACATACTTAAGGAAAACCACCAATCTAGGTCCAATTAGCGGACAATAAGTGGATATAAAATCCACTTATCACACTTTATATACATGATAGTTCTTAGAATATTTTACATCCATCAGTCAATTACTTAGTTTATGTTGTGTTAAGTAATGAAGTGCCAAAGGAGAGACATTGGTTATCTGTACTTATGTACTTGGTAATCTTTGTTACCTAAACGACATCAAGTGCTTGTATGAGTCAAGAGTTTGTGTCTTTTAAAAAATAAAACGATCTACTTTTCCTTAAAAGACATGATTATACATTGTTTTATGCATAAATACAGACTCTTGCACATTAATAGTTTTTAAAAGAAAACTCAATTTTTCTACAGTTGTGATTGCTTATATTGTAAAACTTTTTGAAGTCACAATTGTACATCATTTCTCTCATTGGATATAATGCATATGTTTTCACACAATGTTATGGTATGATGTAAATGCATTCAATCTCTATATTGCTATATTGCTTTGTGATGCAGGTTCAGCTCCTAGTGGAAGTTTTCTCACATTGTAAGTAATGAGGTTGTAAACCCAAAAACTTCTATCCCGGACTATAAATCCAAATCTAAACACATCCTAACTTACCCCTGAAGTGGAAGTAACTTATTTGACTACAGGTCATTAACGGAGTAACTGCACTTGATGCAGCAAATAAGGATGTGAGGGATAGTAAACCCACAGCTCTACCTCTCAATGAGAATAGATGTATATAACTTGAGGTATCTGTAAGCTCGCCTGCATTCTCCCAAACGGATGCAGAGCTGAAAATGGCACTAAAACAGTCTCTAGATTCATTATCTTAAAATGATGAGTTTATTGAAATTCACCTGTCGGCCAGGGCATCTGTTGGTAAGTCACTACCTCATACACAATTCTAAAATACTTTCTATGCACAAAGTGAGATTGCACACACTAAGGATGAATTGACGGAAACAACTCATACTCCGACCATTTTACGGTTAGGATTATAAGTTGAAGGTTCCTCAAAGAACCAAGAGTCTTCACAGACCTCGAGAGAAGGTATTGATCTCAATGCAAAATTCAACAAGATCATTATCTAACTCCCCAGAGGGAATATCTCTGGATCCTGCGGGTATCGGATCCGACATAGGTACGGATCGGCAACTTGTTAACTATGATTCAGATTTACGTGATGAGTTTAACAAGGTGATGTCTTCATAGACATTAGATGGAATCATGATTTTAATTCTAAGTTTTGATTTCATTGTTTACCTTCTCAGAATTCAAATCTGAAACCCATAAAAAGGGAAATTTTTTTATCAACTTGTAGATTATGACTCAGATTCGTCTGACGAGTCTAATGAGGATCAGGGATTTGCGAAACCCCATTGCACCACCAGTGACCTCTCTAGAAGGGGCTATGGTGAATTTTCCTTGCAGGTACACATGGATGTTGGAGCTATGAGAGATAAGAGTGATACACTAGTGAGCATGAGTGTAAACACTTGAGAGTTGAGAGATGAGATCAGTCATTTTAAGTGATATGAGTGGAGAGATGAGCTAAACACTTGTGAGGTACACGAAACAGAATCACACACTCACAGTGAGGAAGAAAGATAAACACCAAATCTCATTCCCTATTCCCAAACAAAGTTTACTTACAAGATTTGGGAAATACAAAGAAATTGTCGGAAGATTTGGTTGTCAGGATGATCAATAGTGAGGCCATTCTATAATATCTAAAGGGCAAAGTTGATCAGTCTACATACTTCTATTCTGGAAGTCTTCATGAAAATCCTTCAACACAAGAAAAGCTTCTTTTCTTTATTGCAACAGACAATGTTATATGTATGAAGAATATGTTGTACTAAAGGTAAGAAGTGAGTTATAATTGAAAAAAAATGGTATCATCTAATTTTCATTTGGATGTTTTCTATAATTGAATGCTTGGAGGATTACTCAACTAAGGGGGAGAGATATTTTAAAGAAGATATACTCAAAGATTGCCTTAGTAAGAGATACTCAACTAAGGGGGAGATTATAAGCTTACCTTAGTGAGGGGGAGATTTTCTATCTAAGGGGGAGAGATATGAAAAATGGATATACCTTAGAATGGGGGAGTATTCACCTTGTCAGGGGGAGATAGATTTATTCGCCTTGTCAGGGAGATAAGGAGTATTCACCGTTGTAAGAAAGAGACATATCACCTTAGGTAGGGAGACATAAGGAAGGAGAGAAGTATGAAACGACAAAGCAGAATTCTTCAGTATGTGGTTCTCAAGTCATATTTTTACCACTGAAGGAATTCTAGTATCTGCTGATAATGTTCAATTTAAGATATAAAGGGTTATCAGGCAGATATGTCATGAAATGAAGATGAGTTACTTAATGAAGATTTGTTCAGTGCTAGAGGAGCAATCATCTATCAGTTCATCGATCAAGGATTCTGGAATTGTAATATCTAAACCAGAATTTTTTTTTATGTATTATTTACTATAGCTCTTTAAAGCTTTATCTTCTTCTTGTTTGTAGTTGAGTTATCCTCTAGGAATTTGTATGTTAATGTTTAACAAACAAATAGGGGGAGATTGAAAGGCATATGACATAGCCTATTTGTATTTCGAGGATACAACTCAACTCAAACAAGAATGTAATAGTAAATAGTATATGTACTGTCACAGGGATCTCAAATGTATACGTGTCAAGAGAAAGAAGACAAAGTCAATCTACCGTTTTCAGGTATACTACACTTGAAAAAGTTTATTCAGTTGATCAAGCATCAGTGGAGTAATCAAGACAGTGGGTTCTATTTATAGTGACAAGAGGTTCCTACAGTGACAGAATACAGATTATAAAGGTTTGAAAAAGAGTGAAGAAAAGAAAGACATGAACCAAATCATAGAGTCAAAAATAAAGAAAAGCCGTTGGAGTTAGTCGCTCATGAACCAGACCGTGCATCGAGCGTCAACAAAAATTCGGTGGTAATTCTTTATTACTTTCAGTGGTTCAAGCTATCATGACTGGTATGGGAAGAAATCATTGTGCAAGCAACAGAGGTACTAAATTAATTAACCACAATGGTTTTGCAATCAAGACTGACTAAGGAATAATCTTTGTGGAGGATTAGATTTATCAAAACATGGAAGATCACAAGGATTATGCTGTCAAGGAGGTATATTAATTTTCTCTTAATTAATTAAGTCATTTGATTTATTTATTTGATAAAGTAATTAAAATATTAATTAAGTTGGAATTAATATAATTATAAAAAGGCTTCATATTAATTGTCTTTTAATTAAATTAAATTAGTTAGCTAATTTATTTTATAAATTAATTCAATCAGAATTAATTTATTCTTTAAATTAATCAATTAATTAATTAAATCAGAATTAATATAAGTGTTTAAAGACTTAAAACAAATTCTGCTCAGCGAATATGACTTACTGGAGGTCGGTATGACTTATCCTTAAGTCATACTGATCTAAGTCATTCTGATCTAAGTCATTCTGATCTAAGTCATTCTGATCTAAGTCATTCTGATCTAAGTCATTCTGATTTAAGTCATTCTGATCTAAGTCAGACAGATTAAGTCATACTGAAGTCACACAGACCAGTTAAGTCATACCGAGCAGATTAAGTATTACTGACTTGAAGATATTTCTCAAAAGCAAATTAAGTCATACCGACAAAGTGCTTTATGTCATACCCAAAGGCTGCTCAGGATTAAATCATACCGACAGATTTATTAAGTCATACCGACCAAGATTTAAGTCATACCGAAGGAAAATTATGTCTTGGAGCAAGTTTAAGTCATGTTGACAGCTGATTTATTATGTCTTGAAGCAGTTTAAGTCATACCAGATCAATAAAATATCCTACAGAAAGCCAGCAAGACTTAAATGACTATATAAATACAGACAGAAGCAGCAGACACAGGAGAACAGCTCAGAACCTTCACCTCTCCAGAAAAATCACAGCAGAGAGAGACCAAGAGAGAAAATGGTTCCTTGAACATCAAATAAATTCTTGTAAATTATTTCTAGCTTGTATTGTTAAATCTAAACCACTAGAAATTGTTTACTTGTACTTGTGGAACTATCTAGCGGATTAAGTTCCCTAGAACCTCTCGATATTTTTATTACAAATATAGAAAAGTTCATGTCGAATTTTATATAGAATTTGTAATAATTAATTTCGATCTTTTTACTTACAAATATAGAAAAATTCATGTCGAATTTTCTATAGAATTTGTAATAATTAGTTTGGTCATCAAACCTTGTAATTTGTACCCGTGCATTAAGGCACACCCCATCAAGTTTAATGAGACCATGACTGCCGACAGCTGCTCTTGGAGGCGTCATATCAGAGTGGTGGATTCTCTTTTAGGGAGCGGCTCTGTGGTGGAGAGCCTCAGACTTGGGTTGTCTCGGTTAGCTTTATCTTAGTAAATCGGCTTTTTCGTTCTCATTTTTCGCTTTTATTGTCTTCTGTTTGTCGGTTTTGCAGGTACAGGGAGATCGGACCGGCCTTATCTCTGCGTGGGGTATACTGGGTCTGTTTGGGGAGTTCGCTTGGGCTCAGGGGGCCCGACAAGATTTTATTCTCACAAGCTGGTAGAGCGGAGCGCACCAGGATATGCGAATCATAATTCCTAGCAGGCAGGTAGTTCCCATGTGGAGAACGCCATGGGCGCAGGTATTGCTTTGAACATTTTCGTACCTTTTGGATTCCTATGTATATAGCACCCACCGTATCTGTCATGCACCTAGCCGAGGGTCTCCACGGAAACAGCCTCCCTGCCTTAAAAAGCGGGGGCATGGTCTGCGTACAACTTACCCTCCCCAGACCCTGCTCTGGGCGGGATATACTGGGTATGTTTGGTTTGGTTTGTTTGGTTTTATTCAACTTGAAATATTGGTATTCGTTTATTCCGCATCAATTTGTTCTTGATTTAATATATTAAGAAAAGAGCAAATTCGATAAAACGATATAGTTTGTATTCAACCCCCCTTCTTCAAACTATTTTGGACCTAACAGAGACTTCTGTTTACATTGAGTGTCACTAGCAACTTCTGCTCTTGCATGTAACTAGAGAATTAACTACAGTTATAATTTCAGAATGGTGGCCTTTCTATTCTATTGGTGGTTCTTTTAGTGGGGAGTTGAGCATTTATTCAGAAAGGCCTTTATATTCTCTTAGCTTCAAGCCATTGCTTCACACTTTCACCTTCATACACTGTTTCTCTCATAGTATTCAAAACACTTCTCGAGTTCTCAATGGCTTTTCACTGGATCCCTCCTCCAGCAGGTGCTCTCAAAGTGAATGTGCATGGCTCGCACTCTTCCATTCCGCTCCCTAATGGAAATAACACTGGGATTGGTGCAATCTATAGGGATGATAATGGAGGATTTAAGATGATCATAATTGGGGTCATCCCCCGTCTGTCCAGAGTTGGAAATCAGTTTTGGTTTATTTACTCTGCTCTCCGTCGTGCATTCAAAGAAGGCTATCGTAATGTTATCTTAGAGACGGACAACTATGAAGCGTTCAGCATAATCAGAAATTTTCAGATAGGAGCCCCAGCTGCATACTACCATATCGTCAGCCAAATTGATCTGCTACTACGTAAGAACTCTTGGTTCTGCATGTTGGGTTTTGTGTTTGCAGCTCGTAACAGAGTTACAAGGTATGCTGCAAGGTTAGCAATGGAGGTGTGTGACAGGCTATACACGCCAGAACATCCAGTGGGAGGTGTGGATGAACTGTTGGACTGGGACATTGGCTTGGGTGTGGATCACCCTGACTATATTGATGTGGTTCTCCCAAGCAATGCTTCTGATCTAGTTGATTTTGATGTAGGACTGGTTCTGTCAGATCAAGTGGATGAGATGGGTCTGGGGCAAGAGGATGCTCCGAATGTAGTGGTTTTAGATGTGTAAGAGCAGGAGCCTCAGATGGGCGTAGGAGAGGTTCAAGAAGACCTGATCCATGGCAATGGGTTTGTCAATGATCCCAACTTGTTTGCAGCAGACCCCCCGTTGGGGGATGTCGACTAAGATCGTTCGGTGCTAAGACTTGCAGCCATTTAAGCACATCTTAGGATTAGGGTTCTTCTAGTGCCTTTTGCTTATAGCTTTGAGTTTATCTCAGCTGTGTTAGCAGTACTTTCAGTTTATCGAGAGGGTTAGGTTTAATAGTTGTTCGTAGTTTTATTGTGCTTGCTGCAGTTTTGTAAGAATCCTCATTGTACTTCTCTTTGGGGTTATTAAATAAAATTTGCTTATCTAAAAAAAAAAGTCTTCGATATTTTTGAAACTTTTTGAACTCAAACGAGACTTCTTATAAATTAAGAAGGAAAAAAAATTAAACAGAAACCAAGTTATCAAAGGTTATCTATGTATATCATAGCATGGTTATTCAATAATCTCTAAAAGCATTAAACTTATTCAACAGTAAAAGAGGTCAAATTAATAGTATAGTATCGGTATGGCCATTCATCAATCATCAAAGATTGCGTAATTGGTTTACTTTTCGATCAATAATTATACTTTTATTGTTTTCTATGCCCACTGCACAAGACAGAACTATATATTTTTTTTTGATAAGCAAAGAAAATATATTAGAAACAAAGGCCAACCTTAGGACATTACAACCACTGCAAGGAAAAATAACCAGACTAAACCACAGGACACTGAGACCACAAGACATAACTTAGAACTGACTCAAACAAACCCAAAGCCATTACAATACTAAGACATAAAAAGACCCATGCAGAAAAGTAATCGCCAAGCTAGACTTCATTTCCTTGGAACATAGCCATCTGGAGAAACATTTCATCTAAAACCATGTAATTATCATCAAATGGATCCTCTGCATCACTCTTGGCCTGAAACATACAAGCCATATCTTCACCTTTGCTTTTCTGCTTGTTAACCTTATCCAGGAGCTCATGAAGTTTCCCAATCAATACTGCGCTATGAAGGGTATCTTTTACATACACACCCACAACTCATCCAAATCAATCACTTGCTTGCCAAATGAGTCTGAAATTGATAAGAGGCTAGTACATAGATATGGTTCTGTCTGCGATATCTAAGAGTTGGAAAATCTCAGAAAACGAACAACCCCCTTAACACAACTCCAAACCAGCTTCACCCAAACAAGCAGCCATCCTCCCCCACTAACGAGAAAACCAACTGATAAAAACCAGAGAATAATCCATCTAGAGCCTGTACTATCCAGACGCCAAGAAGAAGATTCACAGTTCTTTAAAAACGAATGAAACCACAACATCCACAAGACCCCTCTACAACTCCTCAGAACAGTTTCCCTTGCACTATAATGACACTGAAAAACAGATTAGCACCAAGTTTTTGAAACGCACTTCTAGTTCTTTGAGACTTACACCTATTGCTGAAGAGCTAAAAGGGATTTGGTTATCCCTCCCACGCCTCTGTAAAACAAAGTGTCTGAGCACCAAACTGCAACATTGAGAATTCCCTTGACACCAATGACTTGCTTTGAATATTATGAGATGACAGAAAGATCATGCATTCCAAAAGCCAAAGACACAACACCCAACTATGTTTTGAAGAGTCTTATTATTTTGAGGAGTGAGAGCAAAGCCAGTTTTATTAACCAAAAGTCGGACAGTGAACGAGCTGCCACTGGACAAGCAGGATGAAAATGCTGCAGATATCAGTTGAAGACCAGAACAGGAGGCAGTAGGAGTTGCTGTTTCTATGCATCCACAGCTAAATATAACCTCTCAATTAAGTGAAGCACTTCAGCGATTCAACCAACAATACTTAGCAGTCATCTACGGCCAGAACAGGGGAGGGGAAACAGCTCAGTTGTACCCGCACGAATCAGCAGACCCTGCTTAAACACACCCACACTGTATTCTTTACTCACAAACTCAAACACGTATCAAACTCACGCCAAGACTCACACCACCACTCACACATAACACGCACACACACCTTGATTACACACACCAAAACAATCGATACTCTCTGCACAATCCTGCCAAGAATGTATGTTTGGTATCCCATGCAGTGTAATAAGAGATAGAGTCCAGCAATAAAACAAAACATAAGAAATATCTTCTACCCCTGGCAAAGAGACCTATAACGGAAATATTTTGCCATTGAGTCTGCATCCTCATTTAGATACCTCGGAACATATCCCAAATCTATTTTCCCTTTGACCCAATCCAAAACATTTTTATTTTGAATCAAAATCGGAAATCCATCTCTTTTGCCTGATCTTATTGAGCTGATGGCATGCAATGAGTCTAAGCATATTAGAATTCTCTCCCCTTCAAATATGTGATTTGATGATACAGATATCACATGTTTGATTGCTTCAAGTTCTGCATCCTCACTATCTCTTGCATTTACTGGTCCAGAAAAAGCATGCAATATAACCCCATTTTTATTCTTGATATTGCCTCCAATGGCCCCTGTTAGGTCTCTAGACTTATCTAGACCCCAAGCTCCATCCACTGCACTGATGAATTTATAGCTGATCCTTTTGAAATTCCAGAACTCCAAGTTGACTTTGTTATAATGCAGTTTGATAATACCTTGAGGATTCACCTTCCAAATGGGATCATCTGCAAAAGGAGTTAGTTTAGCTGCCACCCCCCATTTAGAGATTCTTGTGAAAATGAGTAACTCTAGAGTTTCCTTTGAGATTTTGATTGTTAGGCCAATTACACAAATAATAATCAACTTTGTATGAGAGATTAACAAGTAAAAGCGTTTATGCACTTAAAAAACTTCTTGTATTTCAAACTCTCTTCGTGATGTAAAATATCACAAAGAGCTGCTAGGTTACAATAATGATAATTCGTTATCGATACCCTTCTAGGGTTAACCTATCTGTATTTATATAACATACAGCTACGATACAATCTCTAATTGATATTCCTAATAATCAGCTATACAATGATATCAATTACAGATTGTCACACGTCTCCTATGTCAACTCGATCTCTTTAATAGCTATCCAATCTTCAAAGATATCGCTTCCATAATTAATCTTTAATCACTGTTGAACAGTAGACGCGCTTCCTCCAGACAGAGTTTAACAAACTCTGTCGAGCTTCCAACTGTCAGAGTTTACACAAACTCTGACTGCTTCCAGCTAAACTCTGATAACTCCCTGTAACACTTAAACACTGATCAAAACACATCAATTATATTTAACAATCTCCCCCAACTTGTTCATTATCAAAAATGTATAAGTTAATGACAATAATTGATGATGTCAAAATAAATGATAAATACAGTGTTTATACAGATTCAGAGTTTAAGCTTAAAAACTATAGAGAATAAGAAAATTCTTACAGAACTTTAATCTCTAATCATTTCAAGATCTGGCATGGTTCTGAGATAATCAATCAGCAATCTTCTTTCTGCATTTTCAAGTTCAATCTTCATTGCTTCTTTGATTTCTCTGAGTTGAGGATCACTTTCATCTGTTTGGTAAATAGCAGCCCTAAGATCATAAATCTTGTTTCTTCTCATTTCATTACCCAGTCTGATAAATCTGTCTTTTTCTGCCTGAGTATTGAAGTCAAGTACTGTGATTCCCAAATCAGTTTTTAATTTTGCAGTACCTTTCTTCATTTCAATGAGATTGCCTTGGTAATCCCTGTACTTAGGAATGTATCTGCTGTTGTATTTCTGTCCTCTAATAGCCAGATTCTGAGTCATCTTCTGTCTTAGTACATTAGCAACAGATTGAGTCCTTCGACTATTCACCTTAAGAAGATATAGAACATACTCTAGTTCTTCCCAATATTTCAAGCCGATATCATCCTCACCAACTTTGAATACTGTCCCATCAGCCATGAAGTAAAGAAGAAAATCTTTGTCTAAACTCTTCTGATGAACCAACTGCACTGATTCCAGTCTATCCAGACTCTCTTGAGGTACACCACGACCTGGAACAGCCAGTGAAGAAGGATCTCTAGGACCAGTATATTGCCTTCTGTCTCTATGTGAGCCTAATCCAGCCTTATTATTTCCAATCTTACCAGATAAAGCTTTTCCATCAGAAATATTCATTGAGACTCCAGATAACACATCTGGATCATGAAGTGTTCCTTTACCAAAAACTGATTTCAACTGAGAAGATAGAGGTTTAAACACAACTTGTGTAGCAACAGAGGTTGTATCTTTCTTCTTTGAATCTTCTCCTTCCATAGCAATGCCTTTCAGCTTGTGTTTAGCTTCAGCTTCTGTTGATTTCTTAGATAAATGTGATCTTTGAACAGTATCAACATTTTCCTTGATCACAACGCCTTTAAGAACAGGCCTAGGAGCTTTTTCTTTTTGTACCTTATCAGACTTTAAAGCTTTAAGATGTTCTTCATGTAAACTCTTTTCCTCAGCTTCAATGTCTTCAATCGTTACTCCTTCCTCATTCTCTTCAATGAACAACTTAGCAGCCAACTCTTCATCAGTTTGTGGATTTGAAAATAACAGTAAACTCTTGGTCCTTGAAGTTCCTTGAGTATCAGTATTTCTCCCAACAGACTGTGATTTGAATGACTTACTAGTTCTCAGAGTTTGAACCTCCTCAGCCTTTTTCTTTCCTTTGTCTTTGTTACTTGCCCCTCCATCTCCAGAACTATCCCTTCTGACAACTCTCTCCCCCTTTTTGACATCATCAGGCATAAGGATAGAAGTAATTAACTCCAGAGAGGTAGCAATAGAATCAATTTTAGCAGATAAATCAGACTGATTCTCTTCAACTTTACTCAGTCTGGCAAGTATATTGTCTTGAGCTTTAGAGAATTTTGTAGTCACTAGTTTTGAATGTGTTTCCATTTTCATCTCTCTAGCTACAACCTCATTTCGCAAAGAAGTGATTGCCAAATTAGTATCATCAAATCGTCTATCCAGAGTTTTAACTTGAACTATAGTTGCTTTCAAGCAAGAAAGAATCTCTGGATTAGAGATAGTATCAGCACTTTGCTTAACAAACTTAGCTGCTCTTCCTGATGGAAAAATACAATCTTCTTTGTACCATTCAGCAGCATTCTTGGCAAATTGTGCTCTCTCAACTTCATGAGAAGTACAAGGTTGAGAAAAAGGTGTATGTTTATCATCAGTTTGTACTGGTGCACTCAGAGAAGTATCAGAGTTTGCACTACTGTCACCTTCAGCTTCAACACTTGTAGCTTTAACTGGTTCATCTTCAGCTATAGATTTAGCAATATCTTCTGTAGGCTTTTCAGGGTTTTCTTCATGTTGCTCATAATAAAAACTCAATCTCTTATGTAACAAACACTCAATCAGTTCCTTGATTAATGTGTAGTGGGACACGATAATAGGTAAGTGGGACACATTAAGGGCGAGTGGGTCATGTGCGCCTATTTTTAAAAAGAGTATATTAAAATTAAAACATTAAAATATTTGATTTTAACAAAAATCAAATAATACTCTTTTTTTAAAAAAAATCTGGACCCAAGTAAAATCAGAATTTGAAACGTTTACCTGTTGCCTTTAATAACCAGAATACGAAGCGATTAAGGACTTCGTTCTTACCCATCTCTATTTAAGGCCTAGAGACTTGATCAGATTATTTCATTAAACCTTTAACCTTTCAGTCTCCCCTGTAAAATCACAAACCTTTCAAACCAAATACTCTTGAAAAACAATGGCTAACCTTACCATCAAAGAGAAAAACCTTCATCTTGTCGAAAATAGAGACATCTTCAGCTATACTCGTGAAGAGTTTGAAGCGTTTGAGTGGGAAAGACAGCTTGAGACGCTGTGGCTGCAAATGGATGCTGGTCTGGAAGAGCTCGAGAGAGAGAAACCTGCAAGGGTGATCGACATCGATGCTGCCCTCCAAGCAACATTGGCATGGCTCTCCTCGAAGGCATCCTCATCCACCACCACCAACCATTGTTAATGAATATGTCAGCAAAAATAACCTTATCCCTTCAACTTCCACCCAAATAAAGTGGCAAAGATGGGATCTGGGAATTTTTGCTAACAATGGAGTGGTGTGGACGGACCTTTTACTTTCCTGTTGAATAGATTAGCAGATAGAGAGAACAAAAAGATGTAATATTTGCTTGTAATCTCTTTCTTATTATCAATGAAAATTTTGTTTTTCTAATCATATTCATTGTGTTCTGCAACTGTTATTTGAGTTATATGAACTGTTCTTCAAGAAAATGCATCAAGAAAAGAATATGAAAACTAATTAAAGTAATCATATAAAGAACACATTCATCAACTATCCACTGATTAACAGTTGTCAAAAACCCAACTTACTCCAAGACTTTCAAATTGTCCAAGTGAAAATTTACCTTAGAGTACAAATCACGAATCAACAGCGTTTGTCAATTCTCCAACTTTATCATCGAAACCCTTTCATAAATTGCACAGTTGTGAATATGTGTGTGTGTGGAGCAGAGTTTACTAAGTCAATTTTTAGAGCATCTAATTTTTCATAAAATCCATAAAGTAAATCAATAAACACTGGATGCACAAACTGTCATTGTAAACACTGACTGTATGATGAAAGCTAAACTCTGAAGTATTCGAACTTTATACAGTAATTTTTATTTTATACCCTCTTTATATACACATTTTTTTTTATTCTTTTTTTTTATTTTTTTTTATTTATTTTTTTTTTATTTTTCATTCCAGTAATCAGAGGTTGGAACCAGTCACCAAAAATTCAGAAATTTTAGCCCTTATCATTTTGATAAGTTCCTGGGTCATCCTAGTATTTAACTAGTCACCAAAAATCAGAGAATTTTAGCACATATTATATACCAATAGGTTCCTGGGTCATCCTAGTATCCAACATAATCTCAAAGGAGTATAACAACCTATATACACTTTCTTTGGGGTATTGCAGTAAACATTTTATTTTATCAGAGTATAACTAACAGAGTTTAGAGTTCATCAACATCAGTAGTTCTTCATGAAATGTAATGCACACAGTATTTATAGACTCAGAGTTTAGGACAAAATAAACTAAGAGATGCTATAAATATGAGCCAGTATCATGCTGTGTTAACTTTCTGCACAATCTAAGATTAGATCTCAATAACTCAGAAAGATTCATGATTAATTGCTGAGAATCATGCTTCATACATATTTCTTCATTGGTGTTTTCATTCAGACAAAAATCAACTCAAAGTTCACAGAGTTTATCAAACTTATTAACAGTGTATGACATACAGACATGCTGACAGAGTTTAACAGAGTATGCATAACAGAGTTTAATCAACAAAGTTCACTTAGTATTTAACCAATCAGGAAATATGATTAATACATCACATAAGTAAAGTTTGAATCTAACCAACATTTCTAGTCAGAACCAGAGATCATTCCTAGTTCATTAACCAGCCTTGTAAATGTAACTTCACTCAATGGTTTAGTGAAGATATCTGCAAGCTGTTGTTCTGTAGAGACAAAATGTAGTTCAATATTTCCTTCTTCCACATGTTCTCTGATGAAGTGGTACCTTATGCTGATGTGCTTGGTCATTGAATGCTGTACTGGATTACCTGTCATAGCAATAGCACTTTGGTTATCACAGTAAATAGGTATATTACTGTACCTCAATCCATAATCCAGCAATTGATTCTTCATCCATAAGATCTGTGCACAACAGCTACCAGCTGCAATATACTCTGCTTCAGCTGTAGATGTGGAGATTGATTTCTGTTTCTTGCTGTACCAGGAAACAAGTCTGTCACCAAGAAATTGACAACTTCCACTAGTGCTCTTTCTGTCTACCTTACAGCCTGCAAAGTCTGCATCAGAATATCCAAGTAGCTTAAAATCTGATTCTCTGGGGTACCACAGACCTAATGATATGGTGCCCTTGAGATACTTGAAGATTCTTTTCACAGCTGTCAGATGTGGCTCTCTAGGATCTGCCTGAAACCTTGCACAAAGACAGGTTGCATACATGATGTCAGGCCTACTAGCTGTCAAGTATAGAAGAGATCCTATCATGCCCCTGAAGTTTGTCATATCCACTGAAACTCCTGTGTCTTTGTCCAGTTTAGTTGCTGTTGCCATGGGAGTTGATGCAGATGAACAGTCAAGCATACCAAAT
This sequence comes from Saposhnikovia divaricata, assembly GCA_036435485.1. Taxonomy (NCBI): domain Eukaryota; kingdom Viridiplantae; phylum Streptophyta; class Magnoliopsida; order Apiales; family Apiaceae; genus Saposhnikovia; species Saposhnikovia divaricata. The sequence goes on from CM071598.1 coordinate 87,561,899, forward strand.
TTCTTGAGAAGATTTCTGGTGTATTTTTCTTGATTAATGAAAATTCCATCTTCTGTTTGTTTCACCTGTAGGCCTAGAAAGTAACTAAGCTCTCCCATCATGCTCATTTGATATCTGGACTGCATGAGCTTGGCAAACTTCTTACAGAGTTTATCATTAGTAGACCCAAAGATGATGTCATCAACATAAATTTGAACTAAAAGGAGGTCACTTCCTTGGTTGAAATAAAACAGAGTTTTGTCAATTGTACCTCTGTTGAATCCACTTTCTAGAAGAAACTGAGCAAGTGTCTCATACCATGCTCTTGGTGCCTGCTTAAGTCCATATAGTGCCTTATCTAGCCTGTAGACATAATCTGGATATTTGGGGTCCACAAATCCTGGTGGTTGTTCAACAAACACTTCTTCTTCAAGCTTTCCATTCAGAAAAGCACTTTTCACATCCATCTGGAACACTTTGAATTTCTTGTGAGAGGCATATGCTAGAAAAATTCTGATTGCCTCCAATCTTGCTACTGGAGCAAATGTTTCATCATAATCTATTCCTTCCTGCTGTGAATAACCTTTTGCTACCAGTCTAGCCTTGTTCCTCGTGATAACACCTTCACTGTCAGTCTTGTTTCTGAAAACCCATTTAGTACCAACAATAGATCTGTTCTTTGGCCTTGGTACAAGGGTCCAAACTTCATTTCTTTCAAATTCATTTAACTCTTCCTGCATTGCTGTTATCCAGTCTGCATCTTGAAGAGCTTCTTCCACTTTCTTTGGTTCATTTTTAGACAAGAATGCATGAAATAGACATTCACTTGCAGTAGCACTTCTTGTCTTTACTTTTGCATCTGGATCACCAATTATCAAATCAGGTGTATGTGATTTAGTCCATTTCCTAGCAGAAGGCAAATGACTTCTATCAGCATGTGATCCTCCCCCTTGATCCATGCTCTCCTGATTCTGTTGTGATCTATTTTCGTTTTCTGAGACTCCCCTTGAACTTGACTGTCCAGAGTCAGAATTTGAATTTTCAGAGTTTGAAGCATCAGAGTTTGATCCAGATTTTTCAGTTGACTCAGTATCAGTGTTTGAGTCTTCATCTTGATCATGCTCCCCCTCAACTGGTTCTCCTCTTTGTTGTGACTGAGAAGTTTCTCCAGAATTTACCAGTAGAGGTTCAGAGTTTGTTTCAACAGAGTCTGTCAGAATTGTTTCATCAGAGTTTCCTTCATCAGAGTTTAAAACTTCATTTTCAAAGTTCAGTTGATCATATTCGTCTTTGTCTTCAAGTCCAGTTATCTTCTTATCATCAAAAGAAACATGTATTGATTCCATGATCACTTTAGTTCTCAGATTGTAAACTCTGAATGCCTTTGTTGACAGTGGATAGCCAACAAAAATTCCTTCATCTGCCTTTAACTCAAACTTGGTCAACTGTTCTGGATGAGTCTTCAAAACGAAACATTTGCACCCGAAAATATGAAAGTATTTCAGGTTAGGCTTCTTTTTCTTCACCATCTCATATGGTGTCTTTCCATGCTTATTGATCAGTGTTGCATTTTGAGTAAAACAAGCAGTTTGAACAGCTTCTGCCCAGAAATAAGTTGGCAATTTTGCTTCATCAAGCATAGTTCTGGCAGCTTCAATTAATGTTCTATTTTTCCTTTCAACTACACCATTTTGTTGTGGTGTACCAGGTGCTGAAAATTCTTGTTTCACTCCATTGTCCTTGCAGAATTCTTCCATTGTTGCATTTCTGAACTCAGTTCCATTATCACTTCTGATGATTCTCACTTTGTTGCTTGATCCTTTGTCCAGAAGCTTCACATGCTCCATCAGAGTTGATGCAGTTTCATCCTTCTTTGCTAGAAAATACACCCAGGTGAATCTAGTGTATTCATCAACAATGACTAAAGCATATTTCTTCCTTGCAATAGACATAACATTTACTGGACCAAATAGATCAACATGAAGAAGATGATAAGGATCAGTGATAGAAGATTCTGTTTTGCTCTTGAAAGATGACTTCCTTTGTTTAGCCTTCTAACATGAGTCACATAGGCCATCAACATTTAACAGGGTCTTTGGGAGTCCTCTTACAAGATCCTTTCTGATCAATTCATTGATGTTGTTCAAGTTCAAATGTGAGAGTTTCTTGTGCCACTTCCAACTCTCTTCACTAGACATTCTTGTAGACAGGCAAACAGCTTTACCAACAGAGTCTATCAAAAGCTTGATTTCATAAATGTTGTTTTGCCTGTGACCAACTAGAACAACCTTTCCTGTAGATTTGCTGATAACTTCACAATATTCAGGTTGGAAATCTACATGATATCCCTTGTCACAGATTTGACTCACAGATAGCAAGTCATGCTTGAGTCCTGGGACATGAGCTACATTGTTGATGATGACATTTCCAAGATTGATATTGCCATATCCCAATGTTCTTCCTATATTGCCATCACCATAGGAAACTTTTGGGCCAGCCTTCTCCTCATATTCTGATAGCAGGGCTTTATTTCCAGTCATGTGTCCTGAACATCCACTGTCCACGACTAGGGTTGCCTCCCTGTTACCCTGCAATCACAAACAATTACTGAGGATTAGTTTTAAGGATCTAGACTTGCTTGGATCCTTTGGCATTCTTAACTTTGTTAGCTTTTGCAGCGGAATTAACATTATCAGAGTTTGAGCTAACAGTATCAGTGTTTGCACTTGCAGTATCAACTTTAACCCATTTTAGATTGGGTTTCAGTTCATAGTAATTATGATAGATAGCATGATATTTTCTGCAAGTATAGATGGAATGCCAAGTGCTTCCACAGTGTGTGCATAGAGTCTGTGGCTTAGTTCTAGCAAAATCCTTCTTTACCTCAGACTTTGTAGGTAAAGAATTTATATTTTTATTTTTCTTGCAGAAATTTGCAAGATGCTTAGTACTACCACAGTTATGACATGTCTTTCTTGGAGCATAACTAGCAAGCATTGGTTTATTTCCTGAAGTGATGCCTACTTTTCCATTTCTGTTCTTGTTTGACACTTTCTTTTTCTCAACAGATTTTAACTCCTTCAGTTTATGTTTGAGTTGTTTATCTGTCATTGAACCAATATTAACCTGATTAACACTAGTTTTTACTGGTTTTCTTTTGACAGCTTCTTTTTCATTCTCAGACAAAAATTTACTGGTTCCATGAACAAATTTAGTTCTGACTTTAACTTGATTTTGAAATCTAAGTTCATCTTCCTCATTATAACCTAGACCAACAGTGTCTGTTTGAAAAATCTGTTGAGTGTCCTTTCCAGAATTAGTCCAAGTCCTAATTTTCTTATTTGCTTCCTCCAACTCAGATTCTAGTTGTTTATATTTCTGAAGCAAAATCTGTTCTTTGCAAACAGCATCATCTCTCTCTTTCTGAACTTGTTGCATGTTTTCAAGTTTCTCTTCAACAAGTTTATTTCTCTCTTTAAGTTCAGAATTTTCAGCTTTTATCCTCTCATTTTCTAAAGTCTGATCCCTATAACTTATATGCAATGACTTAAGAAAAATTCTTAATTGAGCAATGTCATCAATATTATAAGCATAGGTAGTTGGAGGTACCTGATTTTCAGAGGATTCTGATTCAGTAGTAGCCATGAGAGCATAGTTCACTTCTTCATCAGAATCTGAAGTATCTGCCCAATCTCTGCCTTTAGTGTAGAGTACCTTTCCAGTTTTACCCTTCTTGCACTCAGGAGCATAGTGACCCATCTCCTTACACTTGTAGCATTGAATTTCAGACTTATCCTTCTTCCCTTTAGAATCTCTCTTATCAGACTTCCTGTAGCTTTTCCTGTCTTCATTTGAATCCCTAGAAAACCTTTTTCCTTTCTTGAAATTCTTGAAGCCCATTTTCTTGAAAGTTTTCACCATCAGCACAGCCATTTTTCTCATTTCTTCTTCATCATCCTCAGAGTCAGATGATTCAGAAGAATTTGAATCGTAATCAGAGTTTGGTGAATCACTTTCTGAATGTATGACCAAAGCTTTTCCCTTCATTTTCCTTCTTGTTGCCTCTTTCTTCTGAGGCTTCTCTTCAACATTAAGAGCAACAGACTTTCCTTTTCTACTTGATCTCCTGTTTCTCTGCTCCATTTCCAATTCATAAGTTTTGAGCAGTCCATAAATTTCATCAATCTCTGTTTCAGCAAGATCATAGTTGTCTCTAATAGTGGTTGTTTTCACATCCCACTTTTCAGGTAGAGAAAGAAGAAACTTGAGATTCGAGTCTTCTAGATCATACTCTTTGTTGACCAATGACAGATCATTAATCAGTTTACAGAATCTATCAAATGTTTCTGTCATGGTCTCTTCAGGCTTAGCCTCAAAATGCTCATACTCTTGTGTGAGTATGTTTCTCCTATTCTTCTTAATAGCTGCAGTTCCTTGACACCTGACTTCAAGTGCATCCCATATCTCTTTTGCAGTGGTGCAGTTAATGACTTTGTTAGACATGACATTGTCTAAGGCACTATGAAGTAAATGCCTAACTTTTGCATCCTTAGCAATTGATGATAGATCTTCAGGAGTCATGTCCTTCTTTTCCTTTGGAACCATTTTTGCTGGTTCACCAGCAACTGCAACAGATAGCTTTGTAGGATTGTGAGGGCCTTCATAAATCCTGTCAAGATATTCTGGATCTGTAGCCTCCAGAAACATAGTCATCTTGACCTTCCACATAGCATACTCTAATGGCCTCAGAATAGGAACCCTGATTGGTTCATAACGACTCACAGTAGTAGGAGCCTTTTCAGAAACAGTAGGTGTTGGTGGAGGAATTTCTGACATGATTATTGTTGTGTTTGGATTTTAACCTGTAATAAAGTAACAGATTGGCTCTGATACCACTTGTTAGGCCAATTACACAAATAATAATCAACTTTGTATGAGAGATTAACAAGTAAAAGCGTTTATGCACTTAAAAAACTTCTTGTATTTCAAACTCTCTTCGTGATGTAAAATATCACAAAGAGCTGCTAGGTTACAATAATGATAATTCGTTATCGATACCCTTCTAGGGTTAACCTATCTGTATTTATATAACATACAGCTACGATACAATCTCTAATTGATATTCCTAATAATCAGCTATACAATGATATCAATTACAGATTGTCACACGTCTCCTATGTCAACTCGATCTCTTTAATAGCTATCCAATCTTCAAAGATATCGCTTCCATAATTAATCTTTAATCACTGTTGAACAGTAGACGCGCTTCCTCCAGACAGAGTTTAACAAACTCTGTCGAGCTTCCAACTGTCAGAGTTTACACAAACTCTGACTGCTTCCAGCTAAACTCTGATAACTCCCTGTAACACTTAAACACTGATCAAAACACATCAATTATATTTAACATTGATATTGTTGAAGATATTATCATTTCTCGCAAGCCAAATAGACCAGCAAGTTCCTCCCACCACTATCCTCCAAATTTGACTAACAATCCCATCATCTTGTAACATCATCAACCAGTCTAAAGAGAAATTTCTTGTCATGTAAGTTGAGATTCCCATATTCCACCATTTGAAAACATATAACCAACCCCACTTTGCAAGATTACATCTCCAGAAAAGATGATCAATAGACTCTTCACAGAAATCACACCACTTACATCGTTTTTTAGAGTCTCCCAATTTCAATCGCTTTGCTAGCAAACTTTTTGTTGGTAAAATTCCCCATTTTACCTTCCAAAGAAACATTGAAATTTTTGGTGGAAGCTTGCTATTCCATAAACGTCTCCAATGGAAATCCCCGCCTGATTGATATCCCGATAGAAACTCCCTGCATTTCTTTGTTGTAAAAATTCCTTTACTTGGGATCCATTTTAAAAAATCCGCTTCCTGACCCAAAGAAATCGAGTATACAATTCTTTCAAAAGATATCAAATCACTTTCATCCCTACTATTCAGTGGTTCCATTCTATCCAGAATTCTTTGACAGTGTAGTGCTTGAGATTAGAAATTCTGTACAGTCTAGGAAACTGAAATTGTATTATTCCATTGGTATGCCACCAGTCCTCCCAAAAGAATACTTTATCACCATTATTAACCGTCCACTTAAAACAATCCCTGCCAATCAAGCCAATCATTTCTGTTGAATTCCCCGTAGTGATTATGGATCTAAGCATGCTTGATGTATCATTTCTAAGAGGGATATCCATAATGTTGTAATTAAGGCATTTCCCATACCTTTGTGAAAATATTTTGTTCCACATTCCTGATCTTTCATTATAGCATCTCCACCACCATTTCGCCATTAATGCCAAATTCATTTGTTTCAACGGAATCAGACCCAAACCCCCTTGATGTTTGGGCAAACATAATTTTTCCCATTTCAGAAGATGCAAATGATGTTTTACGACGTTACCTCCGTTAAGATCTCCCCACAAAAATTGGTTTCTAATTTGTTCCATCTTCTGAATAATCCCTGTAGGGACTTTAAACATAGAAAACCAATATGTTGGAGTACTATCAAGGGACGCTTTAAGTAGCACCAGTCTTCCTGCCATAGAAACTGAACTTGTGTCCCATGTCCTAAGCTTGTTCCTGAATTTATCTATCAAAGGGTTCCAATATGCTAATTTGGAAGGTGACTCTCCCAGGGTTGCTCCTAGATATTTGAGATGACCGTTTCCCACCTGGCATCCTAAAATAGTTGCCCATCTTGGCAATTCTTCCTTAACACTTCCATAACCATCTACACTGCTCTTGTCAAAATTTATTTTCAACCCTGATAATAGTTGGAAGCACTGGAGTACTCTTTTTACCCCTCTTACTGAATGATCTTCATCTTTTATAAAAAGAATAACATCGTCTGCATATTGCAGGTGTGAGATTGACAAATGACAGTTTGGTAGAAAAATACCTTCAAAGATTCCAATGTTCTTGGCCCTTGTAAGAAGACATGCTAGAACCTCTCCCATTATGTTGAAAAGTAAGGGGGATAGTGGGTCTCCTTGACGCAGACCTTTCTTTGGCAAGAACTCATCTGTTGGAGATCCGTTAACCAAAACTGATATTCTCGAAGATTCTAGGATTGCCTTTATCCACTTAATCCATTTTTTTCAAAATTCAGGATTTCCAGGGTGTGCAACAGAAAATCCCAATTGACTGAGTCGAATGCCTTTTCGAAATCAATCTTAAAAATGATCCCCGTGGATTTTTTCAGTTTTAGAGTCGAAATCACCTCATTTGCCAACAAAATGCAGTCTGAAATTTGACGCCCTGGAAGAAAACCTGACTGAGACTCTGAGATGATGTCTCCCATTATGTGTTTCATTCTCTGAGCAAGTACCTTTGTGATGAGCTTCATCGAAGAGTTTATCAGGCTTATAGGTCGGAAGTCCCCTGCTTTTTCTGGATTTTTAATTTTAGGAATTAAAGCCAGAAATGAAGAGTTTATTCCTGTTGGTATTAAAGCTTCACTATGAAACTTGCTAAACACTTCCAAAATGTCTGATTTTATGTACTTCCATGTAGCTTTGAGGAAACCAGCATTAATACCATCAGGTCCAGGTGCTCTGTTTGATTCAGTGCAGAATAAAGCCCCCTCAATCTCTTCCAAAGAAAATTCTTTTATGAGTTCTGTTTTTTGAAATTGTGAGATTTGAGTAAACATTTCAGGATCAAGTGAGAAAAGTCTCATTTTCTCAGAATCTCCAAAAAAGCTCTTGAAATGGTTAAACAAAACTTCCTTTATCACTAAAGGGTCATTGATCCAAGATTCATTCACCTTTAAGCCATAAACTGATTTTTTCCCTAAAAATAGCATAAAATTTCGTAAAACTACTTTAAAAAAATAATATATAAGAAAAGAATTTACTTTTTGGTACTTTTATTTATTTTTATAATTATTCTAATATTTTTGAAATTAAACTTTCAATACGTAACTGGAACTTATTATTTGTATCGTGTACCTCCTTTATTTTTTCTTCTTAAAAGGTACTCAGTTTTTTAAAATGTAAAATATATCTATCTATACTATACTATTATAAGCGAAATAGGGTATAATTGGTTGGTTTGTCGGTCGGTTAACACCTTCCCAAAAAGTTTGTTAACACCTTCCAAAAATGAAAATCTATACTATACTATTATAAGCGAAATAGGGTATAATTGGTTGGTTGGTCGGTCGGTTAACACCTTCCCAAAAAGTTTGTTAACACCTTCCAAAAATGAAAATAAAATATATATAAAATTTTATTTTACAAAAAATAAACCACATATTTAATTTAATAACAAACTTTTTAAATTACACTTCAATTAATATTCAATTAAATACTCCTTTAGTTATATTTAAGTTAAAATTCTTTACCTAAACCCAACCTTTTTAGAGTCTTTCAATTACTTGGACACCAAATATTTTCAAAATCAATTTGAATAATTTTAATATCACATAAGTTAAAATTCTTTACCTACACCCGACTTTTTTAGACTCTTTCAATTACTTGGAAATAAAATATTTTCAAAATTAATTTAAATAATTTTAATATCACATATTTATTAACAAATTTTACAACAAATTATAAATCAACAAAGTAAAAACAAACTAAAACTATATAATAAATAAAAAAAATCACACAATTAAAAATTAATATCAAATTCTATTTTAAACAAATATTACATTATGGATTGTTATGGAATCATAATTTGAATATTACAATATCAACAAAAATTTGAATGTAAGTATATATGATACTTCCATTTATATTTATATTATTGTAACAAAATATAGTCATAATTCGACCAATATGTCATATAATTAAATGATTATTATTTTATAATATATATTTTATCAATATTATATTAAGTAATATATATGAGATAAATAATTATTAAAATATAAATAAAGTATTATTTAACTTTTAAAAAACCGTGCATCGCACGGGTTATAGGCTAGTACCTACACTACTAGAAAATGTAGATTAGACATCACCCCTTTTACATCACTTTAAAAAACCACCGATGTTAAAGACATTTTTCACATCAGTTATTTTAAAAACGATGTTAAAAATTGTTCCGGACATCGGTTGCTAAAAAAGCCGATGTCTTAATAAATTTTTTTAAAAAACGCGGACCATTTTCCACCCTCTACAAATTTTTCCCCCCCTTTACAAATTTTACTCCCCCGCCTTAGAAGTTAAAACATTTCCCTAAATTATTTTCCCACCATAAACATTTCCCCCAAATTCTTGTAACTCATCTCTCTCTCTCTCTCTCTCTCTCTCTCTCTCTCTCTCTCGTTCATCTCTCCACCCTCTCTCTCTGTCACTCGACCCTCTCTCTCACCCGCATCTCTCACTCTAAATTAAACCCTCACTTTTCTATAATTAAACCCTAATTAATTTCTAAATCGAATTCTAACGGGGACAATCCAATTGATTTTGGTGTGTTTTTTACTACCACCTGAGCATCGTGCTCTATTTCCCCCTTTTTGTTACTACTTTATTACTTATTAATCTGTCTCGGTGATTTTGTCCTCCCCTGGTGAGTCAATCTTCTCCTAAATTTGTCCTACGGTGATATGTAAGATGAATCGAAATATAGCTGCTACACCAAAACTAAATGTATTCATATGATATTCATATAGATAGATTTTGGCGTGTACGCGATTATATATGTATGAAAGTCAGGACACTTGACTGATATTATGTAATTGAATAGTTTACTTGGTTTATCTCTTTCATAAGTAGAATAATTTTGCTTTTATCTGTCTGTACCGGTGTTAATTAGGTTTTTAGGGTTTAAATAATTTTTCTTTTATCTTTTTTTAGTCATTTTTAATTTTTATTTGTATATTTTTGTTTGTATTTCTGAAACATCAGAGTTGAACGCCTGAATAGAATGTTTCAGGTACTTACTTGGACTTTTTTTGTATGAAGATATTCTGTTTAGTAATATAACATATGTGGAATCTAAAAGCGGGGATGAATCTAGTAGCGCTGCCTCTGCTTTGAAAGATGAGCTTTTTGTTTAATTCTTTAGAGGTAGTACTTTTGTTAGTCTTATCTCTGCTGAACTTATTGATCATGCTGCTCTTCTTGATTTTAATCTCAAGGTATACCCTTGAGATTAATATACGGGGAAAATGAAGTTAATATGTATTGGGTTGGATTACTCTCAAAAGGTTATGAACTAATCTTTATGTTGTTTGCAGGAAGTGAACCTAGGCACGCTGGGCGATACAAGATTACTGACCCTAAATCTCTCGAGGCTGCAATGGATGCAGCCGGAAGAATTTGTATTCGGCTACAGGCAATGCTGTCTGCTGGGCCCTCCTTATGCAATATTCGTCGACATGGTGAGAATAGACGCTGGCATGATGGTGTCTGTGTTGTAAGTGGCAACTTTGTCGCGGCCAAGGTGAGTGACATTATATTGACATACAAGTCTTTTATGATTTCAATTAGTTTAACATATTTTATGGTTATTTTCGTAGATTAATCTATACAAGATTTTCGTAATTAGCTGTTGTTATTCTGGTTCATTTTTCTTCCTAACCAAGCTCCTAACTGTTTTTAAAGAATCATTTTAGTTTGACAGTCCTGGAAGTTAATGGCACTTGGATAGTGATATCAACTCTCTATTCTTCTATTTGGTTGCAGCCTTGCAGGAAAGCCCTATGCCAGATCCTTCTAAGCTCTTTACCAATGTCTACGTAAAAGGTTACGGAGTTGAGGTATAATATTATCATATGGGTTGCTAACAGCTCAATATTTGTCTTGACATTCAATTTGAGGTGTACTTGTACTTGTGAGAGATATTTCGGAAGCATACATTGCAATGAGCCCTTAGAGACCTTCATTAGAATAGTTGTTTTATTAACAAGGTCTAGAACATATGTTCTAAATGCCTTGTTCTATTTTGATTCTGATTCCAAACTTCTGTTTCTCAATCTAGTGATCTACAAGATTATGTTTCATGCCAGTACTATCATACCCAGCAAATAGTTCTTTATGCACTGTAATACTACTTAATAATTATTTAGAAGTGCATGCATATTTCTGCGAACCTACGATCATTTGTGAGTTTGCTATACATTTCTTTTCTTTTGGATGTGTACATATTATTATCCAAAAATTCAATTTGGTTACTGGTCTGGCAGGCATGTGGAGCAGATAGGAAAGCAATAAGAGCTATGCTTCCATGAGGTTACTGTGGAAATACATGAACCAACAAAATAACGAGAAATGTGAATTGTAAGAGGTTGTGTAATTGCTAAAATCTTCTGCCTGCTTGCCAAGTTTTTGTTTATCATTTCTAGTAGAAAGTGTTTTAGTAGTTTATTTGATGGATATATTTATGCATGTTTAAACTTATCTGGGTTTCCACTTTTTATGTCTTGGGATCAATGGTGGGTAGTAGTAGTAATGTTTTTTAAACAAATGTATGATTAGCTGCATGATTGAGTACAATTGTCTAAAAACATGTCATTAATTATAGAGGCTTACAAATTCTAGAGGTCTTGCCGTTAAATTTTCAAATTAAAAAGTTCTCAGGGATAAGAAATTTAGAATTATAGAGGCTTACAATTATCCAATACATTTGTTCTCATTAATTTCAGGCTTTGCGGAACTGTCAGCAGTTTTAGCCGAGGCGGCAGTTGCTCAATGCCAGTTGATTGTAGTTTCCAAGTAAGCATCATCAACTTCCTGTTTTCTTTAAAAGCATGTTCTGCAATACAACTTTGCTTAGTGATATTACTGTTAATGTCGATGGAGTAAAATTTCACCTTCACATGGTATTGTTGCTTCTACTCTTTTGTATTTGATATAAGATTGGCAGTGATTAACCTGTAATAGGAATGGGAGCAGTCACATGGGTCATAATGTCTGAGGTATCTAACTTGAGTCAATCAAATGCATCTATTGTCTCCGGATGTCACTATTTAGTGTAATGTCTTTGACTCTTTGTCGTGCAGATATTTCCTCTTGATATTAAAGGATCTGCAGGAAGCCTAGCAGCACTTGCTAACTGGTCCACCTCATGGTAAACATACATAGCTTATCAGTTTATGCATTAAAACTAAATACAGTGATGGAAATCTCTGAGTTTAAGAACTTAGAGTAAAGATGGAAGGGGGAGAGGTTGACTTGTGAGTTGTGAGGATACAAAATATTAGGCTGAAACTTCTGTTCGGCACTTATATGTACATGCCATTGTTGTGATTTCAGGAACTTATATCATCTATGGTGCGATAAATGCAATCTCCATACTGTTTATCCTCATGGTTGTGCCCGAGACAAAAGGAAGAACTTTGGAAGAAATACAGGCTGCCATCAATGCTTCATGACCAGAAGTTATTCACCAACTTATGGCAACTCATACAGATGATGGAAGATGCACAGCTAGCTAGTACTTTCATTTTGTCCTTTTGGTAATGTAGTAGGGATGAGCTTTGATTTGATAATGTAGTATTGGTTTTGTCGTTATTGTGTGTACTGAATTGGTTTGTTTGGTAATATATAACTGGATTTTGGTTATTTATATTTGATTGTCTTGGTTTCTTTATGGTATTTGTGTGTTTAGAACAAGCAAGGTTCAAATTGTACTACTTCAATATTATTTCAAAGACATTAGTTTATTTAATCAGCTGATGTCTAAGCTAGTATTAAACATCATTTCTTCTATAAAAAACCGATGTTAAACAATAGGAAAGACATCAGTTTATGTAAGAGAACCGTTGTGTATATTCATCTTTGACATCGGCTAAAAACCGATGTATAAAGTTTGGACCTTTCTCTACACACGCATAGACATCGTCCAGAATTTTATTTTACAGCGGCTAAAAACCGATGTCTATTGACATATTTCTAGTAGTGCTATATATAATTGTTATAAACTTCTTTAATGGTATGGTATGACATGGCGTGGTCATCATGCAAAACCTACTTAACTAAAACATGAATATAAATTCAAAACAAATTTAAAATATTTAATAAAAAGTTAATAAAATTATTAATAAAATCTACAATTTAAAAAGGTTCTTCAATAGTATGGATGGTGTGGTCATCGCACGGATTGATATAAAAAATTGGATAAAATTATTACATAATCGCGATTGGTGATCAAGTTTTCACGCTTATTTGAAAAAACTTATTGTTGGCGGTTCCTTAAAAGAAGGATGATATTAGCAATAACACTCAGTATAAGTTTATAAGAGCAAGTCAGCTTCCTTATTTCAATTTCTAAATCAAAAAAAGGAAATTTAACCATAAACCTTTTTCCAATAGTTTCCAAGTGATTTCCTAAATCACTAGTCATTCCCTACTTTTGAGAGGAATGTCTAGCTGTTGTGGATCAAAAACTAGATTACGATTTGTAATTAATGCTAGGGTGGTTGAGCTTCGAGCTTTAATGGTTGTTTCCGTGTTACGAGACTGATCGGTCCTCACAGAGTGCCTACGTATCTCGTTATTGAGAATCAAGCCAGGACGTAGTTCTAGGTGATGGTGCCCTCGAGGCTATGGCGGCGAGAGCTCACCTAGGACGCAGTGGCTTGTATGTCCTTATTCGAGGATTAAGCCAAAACGTGGTGGGTAACGTATGGAGCTGTGTCCGAAACGTAAGTGACGTATTGAGCTCTGCCCAAAAACGTAGTTCTGAGGGTGAAGGAGCAGGTCCTTATATAGGCTGAGAAGCCTTAGAATTATGGTAGGAATAGGAGACTTGGTAGACAAGTCTTTGGGGAAGGTTCTAGATCTATTCCTTGTAGGAATCAGTTTCCATATTGAATTGGATGCCTTGGTGGCTAAGTCTGGTGGGAATAATATCCTTATCCAACTCTTATTGCTGAGCTGTTTATTACCCCCAATATTAATTACGAAATTAATATTATAATTGGGGTTTTGGGCCCACCTGGTGGGCCCCACGTTTGGACCATTCTTGGCCTAATTAATGCCACATTAAATGTGTCTTTAGGGCTTACTTTTTGCCCATATCATTTGCCCCCCAACTTCTAGGAAAACTGATCAGGTTTTCCTTGAAGTTTTAACGGTCCTTTCCAAGACTCGGGTTAGGGTTCATCTTTATACACTAGTGTTTCACGAGTATTGTCTTTATGTAAAGCGTGGAGCGACCGACGCGTTTACGACAATGTTAATTCGATGCTAATCGGCACTAATCGGCATTAACGACATTTAAACAATGTTTAAACGACGTTGAACGGCATAAAACGGCACTAAACGGTACTAACTAGCCTTAAACGACACTTAAACAACGTTTAATTGACGCCAACCGGCATTCAACGACACTGAACGGTGCTAGAAGACACTGTCGGTGCTAACGACATTACTGGTGCTATCGGCACTAACGGTGCTTATCGGTACTTATTCGGTGCTTATCGGCACTAACGGTGCTAATCGGCACTTAATCGGTGCTTATCGGCACTAACGGTGCTATCGGCACTAACGGTGCTAATTGGTACTTGATCAGTGCTTATCGGCACTGACGGTGCTATCGGCACTAACGGTGCTAATCGGTACTTAATCGGTGCTTATCGGTACTAACGGTGCTATCGGTACTAACGGTGCTAATCGGTACTTAATCGGTGCTTATCGGCACTAACGGTGCTATCGGCACTAACGGTGCTAATCGGCACTTAATCGATGCTTATCGGCACTAACGGCACTAAACGACGTTTAAACGATGTTAAACGGCGTTAAACGGCGCTTAACGGCGGAGATTCGGGACAATTGTAACCTCTTCCGGGCAGCGAGTCAGCCGATAAGGGTCCTGGCCAACTGCCAGGTGCTCCTGGTCGGCTGCCAGGAGATCCTGGTCGGCTGCCAGGAGATCCTGGTCGGCTGCCAAGAGATCCTGGTCGGCCAGGGGGTGTTCCTTGTCGGATAGAACCTTCCAAGGTTGTAGAAAACTCTGTGACCTTCGCGTGGGCTGTAAGATCGCCCAAATCTGATACCCGGAGCTCAAGATATGACCAAAACAGTGTGAGGTCGGCTGACAAGAGAGATTCTGGTCGGCCAGACCCCTTCCTGGGCAGCTGGTCGGCTGCCAGGAGGTCCTGGTCGGCTGGGGACCTTCCAAGGTTGTAGAAAACTCCAAGACCTTCGCGTGGACTGTAGGATCATCCAAATCTGATACCCGGAGCTCAAGATATGGCCCAAATAGTGTGAGGTCGGCTGACAAGAGAGATTCTGGTCGGCCAGACCCCTTCCTGGGCAGCTGGTCGGCTACCAGGAGGTCCTGGTCGGCCAGGGACCTTCCAAGGTTGTAGAAAACTCCAAGACCTTCGTGTGGACTGTAAGATCGTCCAAATCTGATACCCGGAGCTCAAGATATGGCCCAAACAGTGTGAGGTCGGCTGACAAGAGAGCTTCTGGTCGGCCAGACCCCTTCCTGGGCAGCTGGTCGGCCGTGGCTCCTTGGCGCGCCTTGGTCGGCCGGTTCATGATCGTCTAGCTCGTGGTCGGCCGAGGCATCCCAAAACGCCGTGGTCGGCTACGAGGTGGTCGGCTGTGGCTCCTTCAGGTGTCATGGTCGGCTGCTTCGTGGTTGGCGAAGAAACCCGAACCTGAAAACCTATTCATGGAAATTAAGGATCAAGAACCTCGATCTCGATCCTAGGGATCCAGAAGCTCGATCTTGATCTCTAATTTAGTATCTTGGTCACCCGTGACTTTCAAGGATCCAGAACCTCGATCTCGATCTCTAATTTAGTATCTTGGTCACCCGTGACTTTCAAGGATCCAGAACCTCGATCTCGATCCTAGGGATCCAGAAGCTCGATCTTGATCTCTAATTTAGTATCTTGGTCACCCGTGACTTTCAAGGATCCAGAACCTCGATCTCGATCCTAGGGATCCAGAAGCTCGATCTTGATCTCTAATTTAGTATCTTGGTCACCCGTGACTTTCAAGGATCCAGAACCTCGATCTCGATCCTAGGGATCCAGGAAGCTCGATCTTGATCTCTAATTTAGTATCTTGGTCACCCGTGACTTTCAAGGATCCAGAACCTCGATCTCGATCCTAGGGATCCAGAAGCTCGATCTTGATCTTAGGTCGTCAGTTTGGTCATTCGTGACTTCTATCGGTGTTATCGGCACTAACGGCACTAAACGGCGCTAAACGGCACTAAACGGTACTAAACGGCACTAAACGGAGGAGATTCGGGACAATTGTAACCTCTTCCGGGCAGCGAGTCAACCGACAAGGGTCCTGGCCAGCCGCCAGGTGCTCCTGGTCGGCTGCCAGGAGATCCTGGTCGGCTGCCAGGAGATCCTGGTCGGCCAGACCCCCTTTGTGGCACCTGGTCGGCTGCGAGGAGATCCTGGTTGCCTGCCGGGTGCTTCTTGATCGCCTGACATGTGCTTCTTGATCGCCTGACATGTGCTTCTTGATCGCCTGACATGTGCTTCTTGATCGCCTGACATGTGCTTCTTGATCGCCGGCAGATTGACGGGAGATCCAGGTTGACTTTAATGATGTCACACGATGCTTAAACGACGTTTCAATGTTTGTGTAAACGACGTTAAATGGCATAAAACGGCACTATATGGTGCTAATTCGAAGGTCGATGTTTGTCACGGAAAGTGAGAAACCTTCAACAGAACTATCAAACGATCCAATCAAACGATGGGGGGTGCCAAGATGGGTACCGGGAAGTCAGCTTGAGCCTCTCTGTGGCTCCTGGTCGGCTGCCAGGAGATCCTGGTCGGCTGCCAGGAGATCCTGGTCGGCCAGACCTTCTCTGTGGCACCTGGTCGGCTGCCAGGAGATCCTGGTTGCCTGCCAGGTGCTCCTTGTTCGCTTGCCAGGTGCTCCAAGTTGCCTGGAAGTGTTTAAACGACGTTTCAATCTTTGTTAAACGACGTTGAATGGCATTAGACGGCACTACACGGTGCTAATCGATGCTTGAACGATGTCTAGTTGGAGGTCGGTGTTCGTTTTAGTAAGAAACCTTCGATAGAACCATCAAACGATCCGACCAACTGACGGGAGGTGCCAGGAGGTCGGCTGCCAGGTGATCCTGGTCGGCCAGACCCTCTCCATGGCACCTGGTCGGCTGCCAGGAGATCCTGGTCGGCCAGAGCTTCTTCATGGCACCTGGTCGGCTGCCAGGAGATCCAGGTTGCCTAACAGGTGCTCCACGGTTGCTTTGTCGTGCCTCTCGGAGCTTTTCGCAATGCTTGGAGTCTCGTTCTTGAATCACGTCCTTGGCATTTGGATGTTGTATACATCCTTTCAAGGCATAATTAATCTCTCTTTCTTGTTCTAAGATGTGGAGCTTGTGATGAAGCTTTTTAGTTCTTGCCCCCCTTGTTTCATATGGTGGAGGTCTTGCTTCTCGTTTGATCGTTCAAGAAGTTTCTTTTCCACTGAGCACTTGACTTCAAGTCTGGTTTGCATTGTTATCTGGTTGTCAACCCTTTATCTTGATTCTAGGTTTCCAACCTTCCTTTGGTTTGAATTCGATTGACGGCTCTTGATTCAAGTCCTTAAACTCAAACGACGAACTCGATTGGAGGCAGACAACCTTTTTGGCCATCTCAATTGGAGACAGACAGCCTTTTGGTCATCAAGGCTAAACATTTGTATTGGAATTTGAGATTTCAGATTAAGTAAGGAATGACAAAGGACCTCTTATCTCAACATTCTCACTAACAGTTTCTGTGCCTTCAAGGCATTATCAGGGAGCCAACCAGTCTCAGGGTGAGCTTTTATAAGGGTCTATCCTTCAGCTTACATCAACTTGTGCTATCAATTTGAAATAATAGACGGGGCCTTCAAGACCTGAAAGTAAACTCTTCCGGCGTAGTTCTCTATCTCAGAAGAAGTAAACTTAGATTGGGCATCAGCCTTAACGTTCTGTTCTCTCGTAATGTGCTTCTCATACCATTCACTCAAACTCAGTCATCACGGCCTTCACGACTCTCAAGTACTTTGCCGTAGTTTGAGATTCTTGACTCTCATTATTCTAGCCAAGCCTAAACCAGCTATCAAGGCTTCATACTCAGCTTCGTTGTTAGTTGTCGGAAAGTCCAATTTAAAATCATACTCGACTGTAAACCAATCGGGGCTTTGTAAGGCTAAACCTGCATCACTAGATTTTGTTTTTTATGCTCCATCAAAATAGAGCACCCAATGTTCATTCCGATCAGGTACAGGCTCTTAATCTTTTTCTTCATTTCCAGGGGTGGTTACTATATCCTACCCCCCGACATCTTGGTTGCCAATGGTACATTCAACCACGAAGTCAGCCAATGCCTGGGCCTTAATGGCTATTCGAGGCTCATACGTGATGTCAAATTCTCCAAGTTCAATCGACCACTTGATTAGCCTTCCACTAGCCTTCGGGCTATGCAATATGTTTCTCAACTGTTGGTCCGTCATGACTTCAATCTTATGTGCCTGGAAGTACGGGCGTAACTTCCTCGAGGCTGTTATCAATGCCAAGGTGAACTTCTCAATGGGAGAGTAATTCAACTCGGCTCAGTGGAGCACCTTGCTTACGTAGTAGATAGGCCTCTGAACCTTGTTCTCTTTCTTAACGAGGACGGCACTCAATGCTTGTTCAGACATTGCTAGATACAGATAAAGAGTCTCTCCGGGACTAGGTTTGGCCAGCAACGGGGCTTCGACCATGTACTTCTTCAGTTGTTCAAAGGCCTCTTGGCTCTCAGGGGTCCACTCAAAATTTTTCACCTTCTTCAATGCTTGAAAGAAAGGCAAGCATTTATCACCAGACTTGGAGATGAATCTTCCTAAAGCCGCTACCCAGCCTGTCAACTTCTGCACATCTCTTATAGAGCGTGGTGGCTCCATGTCTAAGATCGCCTTGATCTTGTCAGGGTTGGCCTCTATGCCTCTCTTTGAAACCATCAGACCCAAGAATTTGCCTGATCCAACGCCAAAAGCGCACTTGGTTGGATTCAGCATCATCTTGTGGTGCCTCAGCACTTCGAATGCCTCTCTGAGGTGCTTAATGTGATCTTCCTTGAGTTGGCTCTTGACTAACATGTCATCAACATAGACCTCCATGGTGTTTTCAATCAGATGGGCGAATATCTTATTCACCAATCGTTGGTAAGTAGCTCCTGCATTCTTAGGGACGTCATCCTTGTGCATCTTAATCTGATTGTAGCCGCTGAAACCATCCATGAAGCTCAGCATCTCATGTCCTGCTGTGGCATCTATTAACATGTCTATCCTTGGTAAAGGGAAGCAATCCTTAGGGCATGCGTCATTCAAGTCGGTGAAGTCTATACACATCCTCCACTTACCGTTGGCTTTCTTGACCATCACAGGGTTAGCCAACCATTCTGGAAACTGAATCTCTTCAATAAACCCAGCTTCTAAAAGCTTTTCAACTTCTTGTTTAATGGGCCTCCTGCCTTTCAGGAGCAAAATTTCTCTTTTCTGTTTTATTATCTTCCGCCCCGGATCAACATTCAACTTGTGAGTTATGAGTTGGGGATCAATCCCTGGCATATCAGCTACAGTCCAAGCAAACACATCGCTATTTTCTTGCAAGAATGCTATCAACTTGCCCTTCAGGGGTTCTTTCAAAGATGCTCCCATATAAGTAACTTCTCAGTTCGCTTGGCCGTCATGGCTTCAATGTCTGTCTTGGTCTTGGGTGTCGAACGTCGATGTTCAAAGGTTGAACTCCAAAGTTTGAAATCAAGGGTTTTCAATCTCAATGGTGTTTTAAATCACCGAAATATCTATCAGAGCTGCTGGTCCAAGGCCAAGGGGTTTCTGGTTAGCCCCACGAGGTCTTGAACCTTCTCTAGGAGGTTTTCAAAATTACATATTGGTTTTCAAGTCAACATGAAGTTTCAACCTTTGGATCTTAATTGGAGGTTCATGACCCCCCCCCCTCAAGTTTGGCCTTCATAACTAACCTTGGCCTTCATGGCTAACAGCTTCTGTTCTTCAACCTAGGATTCGGGGTTAATTCCTCGATATAGATTTCGATAAATACAATCCCGTTGGCTTCTTGCCTTTTAAACTTCTGAGACGAGAGCTTGCTTGAACTTCTTAATCCTTGCTTAAGGTTATCTATTGGCCTTCATCCTTGGATCCTTAATCCAGGTCCTTAATAAGTATTGAAGAGTAGCTAGTCCTTAACATCCTCGGCCTTTCATGGCTTTGACCCTTCGGGATCTTCACCTATGCATTTGTTTTTTTTCCATTCGTTATTCTTTTATTTTCGGTACTCGTTCATCCTTGACTTGCACTCATCGGGTGATAGAGTACTATTGTCCTACTCGGAGCAACATGCTCTGCAATGGTTTCCATGAACCTTATTTCTGCTTCTACTAGATGAAGCTAAGTCCTACTAGGATAACTTGAGCCCATCGGGGCATTGCAAGACTAGGCCTGCATCACTTGATTTTGTTTTTGATGCTCCATCAAAATAGAGCGTCCACCATTCCTTCTGGTATCCTCATTCTTATTCTGAAGTTCACTTCCTGCTTGGGGTACTACCTCCTGCCCCCCGACTTCTTGGTTGCCAATGGTACATTCAGCCACGAAGTCAGTTAACGCCTTAGCCTCAATGGCTGTCCAAGGCTTCTGTGTGATGTCCTCTGCTGGCCTTTCTTGGTGTTCCTTACCTCTGCGGACATCCATGTCTTCAATTGGAGAGACTTGCCCCCCGACTCCATCAGGCCTTAACGAGGCTACATAACAGCTTCGTGCCATCTTTTAATCACCTTTATGTTCTCCAATTCCATTCCGGGTTGGAAACTTAATCTTCATGTGATAAGTAGACGCAACATCCTTGAACGCATGAAGTCCAGTCCTTCCCAGGATTGCGTTTTAAGTCGAGGATGCTTTGATCACCAGAAAATCCAGCATCTGAGTAGCCTCTTTAGGTTCTTGCCCAATTGTCATGGGTAACTGAATAGTCCCTTCAATTTTGGACTCAATTCCATTAAATCCATAAATTGGCATGTTATTGGGGGTCAACTGAGAACCAGTGTATCCCATCTTCACAAACGCATCATGAAACAGAATGTCAACGGAAGCTCCATTGTCTATCAAGACTCGCTTCACCTCCGAGTTTCCAATCACAGGAGTTATGACCAACGGGTTGTCGTGGGGGAACTTCACCCCTTCCAAGTCTGAGTCATCAAAACTAACCACTACCTCAGTTTTTGCACGCTTCGGGGCCTCTCCCACGATGTGCAACACCTCTCGGGCATAAGCCTTTCGAGAGTTCCTAGTTGTCCCGGCCGCAGTCGGGCCTCCTGAGATCATGTTGATTACTGGCCCTCGGGGCTGTGGGTTGCGATCTTGATCGTCATCCCTTCTATTATAGTCTCTTCTCTGATTACCACGGTCTTCACCCTTAGTGAAGTGCCTCAGCTTCCCTCTACGGATCAAAAACTCGATCTCATCTTTGAGTTGCTTGCAATCGTCAGTGTCATGCCCCACGTCTCTATGGAATCTACAATACTAATTCTGGTTTCTCTTTGCGGGATCACCCCTGAGTGGCTTCGGCCATCTGAAATCCTTATCATTCTCAATGTCCAACAAGATTCGACTTCTAGGAGTATTCAACCTTGCATACTCAGTGTACCTTGACCCTTGGTTCTTCTTAGGGGCAGAGTCAGAGTCCTCGCTAGTTCGGGGATACTTGTCCCTAGCATCATACTCTTGATCATCATAGTCCTGGTCTTGCTTTCGCTTCTTGGAGTCATTGTTACCTCCTCCTCCACCTATGGTGGTTTCTTTCTTCAAGCTATCCTCAGCTTTAATGTACTTATCAGCCCTTCGTTGGAGCTCAGCCATGTTCTCAGGGGGATGCTTCGCCAATGTTCTCTTGAAGAAGAGGTCAGTGGTTCCGTGTTCCAGAGCTACCATTGCCACCTTATTTTCCAAATCAGTGATATTCAGGGTCTCCTTAATGAATCGCTTGAGGTAATCCCTCAGATTTTCATTCTTTCCTTGCACCACATACATAAGAGATGCGGAGCTCTTCTCATGCACCCTTCTGCTAATGAATTGGCTAACGAAGGCGGCGCTCAACTCCTTAAAAGAGCCAATAGAGTTCGCAGGCAATCGGCTATACCATCTCTGAGCCATGCCCGACAGGGTTTGGGGGAACGCTCTGCACTTTAGGGCATCACTTGCAGGCTGTAGCAGCAGTGCGTTCGAGAACGTCCTGACGTGATTTGCGGGATCACCCGTTCCATCATAAGCCTTAATTGTCGACATCTTAAACTTCCTAGAAATATGAGCATTCATCACCTCCTCAGTAAACGGGGGTGTGGGATCATCAGGATCTCCAAGTGGCATGAGATCCTTGGGGTTACTCCTGGGGGTTTCCACCCTCATAGCTTCTCTTGTTGGGACATCAGCCCTCTTCTGTCTTCTTGAGGACCTCTCCAAATCTATAACGGGAATCCTTCCTGAGATTGGAGGGGGTTGAATCAGACTCTGTCTTGCCTGTTCCCTTGCTATGTCATCCTTTAGCCTTTGGATCTCAGCCTCATGAGCCTTAATCCTCTCCTCAGCCGTTTGTGGAGGTCCATCATGGATTCCTTGGGTCCTCGCTCGAGGTTCTCTGCTAACACGTCGCCTCCTTGAATGTTCATCACGATCATCATCCTCAGATGACGAATCATCAGAATAGGGACCAGAGTAATCATCGTACTCTCGATCTCGGATCTGTAAGGCATGACTGCTCGGTCCAGGTTCCCTGTGTTGAGGGGGATAGTTAGGCACCCATACATCGGGTTGCTATTCAAAGGGAGATCCGTGGTGTGGATCTGTACCCCCGGAGGCAGCGTACGACCAGCGCTATTAAGAGGAGAAACCACCATCTGAAGAGGGTTAGTTTCTTGGCTTTGAGGGATAGTCACGGGTAAAGTACCCTCAACATGGGGAATCGTCCCTGAGGGTTGAGAGGTTAGAGGTTGAATGACCGTCCCTGTTGGTGGGGGTAATTGTCCTTCTTCAGCGGTGATGAGCGGATCAAAAATTGCAGGTGGAGCAGAGCTAAGGGGTATGGCCTCAGTCGATGTTGTTCTTCGTGTTTGAACCATGGTTGATGTTTTCTTCCCACAGACGGCGCCAAATGTTGTGGATCAAAAACTAGATTACGATTTGTAATTAATGCTAGGGTGGTTGAGCTTCGAGCTTTAATGGCTGTTTTCGTGTTACGAGACTGATCGGTCCTCACAGAGTGCCTACGTATCTCGTTATTGAGAATCAAGCCAGGACGTAGTTCTAGGTGATGGTGCCCTCGAGGCTATGGCGGCGAGAGCTCACCTAGGACGCAGTGGCTTGTATGTCCTTATTCGAGGATTAAGCCAAAACGTGGTGGGTAACGTATGGAGCTGTGTCCAAAACGTAAGTGACGTATTGAGCTCTACCCAAAAACGTAGTTCTGAGGGTGAAGGAGCAGGTCCTTATATAGGCTGAGAAGCCTTAGAATTATGGTAGGAATAGGAGACTTGGTAGACAAGTCTTTGGGGAAGATTCTAGATCTATTCCTTGTAGGAATCAGTTTCCATATTGAATTGGATGCCTTGGTGGCTAAGTCTGGTGGGAATAATATCCTTATCCAACTCTTATTGCGGAGCTGTTTATTACCCCCAATATTAATTACGAAATTAATATTATAATTGGGGTTTTGGGCCCACCTGGTGGGCCACACGTTTGGACCATTCTTGGCCTAATTAATTCCACATTAAATGTGTCTTTAGGGCTTACTTTTTGCCCATATCACTAGCCATTCCTAACTTTTTTTTATTATATGTACACCATCACTACATTAGTACGTACAAATAATCTATTTATCATGTGAATCATAATAAAATAAGTAAGCTCCCAATTTGTAAAACAAAGTAAAAACTTCATAAAATCCCATATAATCATTACATTAGTGCGTAAAAATAATCTCTTCAAGTAAGCTCTAAGTTTGCAAAATAAATGTATAAAGTACAAAATTCATAAAATCATGTTATATAACAAGAATATGGGGACTAACGAGTATTACTGTAACTCAAGAGTTCGATTTTTACTAATTACATATAAATAATTGTGAAATATGTTATTTTTAAATTGTTTCTTACACAATAAAACTTAAAAAAAGATAACATAAGTTACTATCAAAAAATCAAATCCCAAATTTTAAAAAGGGATGAAAATAAACGCAGGGGAACCAAATAACATATGCACTCTTATGATGGTGAAAATTTGATATACTTTTTTTTTCAAAATTTTTACTCCAAAAATGGAATGTAAGTGAAAACAAGCGGTGTGCTTAAATAAATAACATTTTATATTACAAATTTACCAGTATTACTTAAAAACAAAATATATTTAATATAAAACAAAATCATATAAAAATTAAATATATATATATATATATACAATTTTTAATTATTTGTGAAGAATATTTAACAAAGTACTATTTATTATTAAATAATTTTTGAATTTTTTTTTCCAAGAAGAACAATGCAGTACAGCCCTAACTTTTTCAAAAATAAAACGAAGGAAAAAAATTAAATTTAATAAAATCCAATGTAACAAGTATTCAAATTAAGTATTGTGACCAACATGTTAATAAAAAATTAAAAAAAAAAATTTAACTAATATACAAATATAAACATAGGTACAAAATTTGCTTAATATTTTTTAAAATTTTTATGTAAATCCGATTATTTATCAACATGTTTCACTTTTAATTTAGTGAAATGTATACATTTAAATTTGAAATATAAGTAGGTGAAACAAATTTATACTATTATATTAAAGCTGAAATTTTGAAAGTTTTGAATTTCGATTTAGTTTTCGATCATTTAATTTAATAAAATATTAAAATAATACCTTTCTAACTAAAACACAAAATCTCCTTTTAATTAAAATATATTACATTTTTATAAACATATCCAAGAATTTCAATTACCATGTATATTTCAATCGTTAACAAAAATAAAATTTGTACATTAGAACACATTGATACATTATCTTATAAACACATTCAAAAATAATAATTACATATCTTTTAATTATTAATAAAATATACAATGACAACCCGTACATTATACAAGGTTATGTTACGCCATATTTTCGGTTGCCTCAATTATCTCCCAAATTTCCCAAAACAAATATAATTATAATTAACTCAATCCCTAAGTTAATTATATCATCTCTCTGAAACGAGAAATAATCTCCAATTAATGATAGAAAATATCTCCAAACGATATCATTCAAATCATGAAAGTATCCAACGCGAATATAATTTAAAGAGATAAAATCTATTAATTCTCAATACATCCCTTAACAATCATAGGGATTAAAACCAATCCTGAATAGAACTACGTTGGCTTGACCACTATAAATATTAAATATAGAGTACACAAACACCTTGGAAAAGGATCCAACACATCTAACAAGTCGAGACACCTCTCAAGTCCATCCCCAAACATCTAAAATCCCAAATCCCCCTATTTTCATAATTTCGTTATTCCAGCAACATTCGAAATTTATTATCACCAAATTTTTCCGTTAACAATTGGCGCTAGAAGGAGGGGATATTTTTTTATTGTGGAGGACAATAAATTCATACACACGAGCATGATTATGGATCTAGAGCTACTTTAATGGAGGAGCTAAACGGTGGAGGCGCGATGGATCTATTTTGAATTAAGATAAGTTTTCTTATGATTATGTCCATACAAATCAACTATCTTATAAAATTCGTAGTAAATTCAATACATGTCGGATTTTGATGATTTTTCATGATTCGGAAAGCTTTTTCAATTTCCTACAACTTTCGTTTTTGAAATTTTTTCAGATTAAATCTCTATCTATTCTCAAAATCACAAAACGTAACTAATTTTTTAGCATCGAGAAGTTAATCAGCAAACATTTTATTTGATTCCAAATTCGTTATAAGTCCGTTTTTGATGAGACATATCTTGTTCGAAAGATCTTTTCGTTATCTACAACTTTCGTGTTTTGTGTTTTTTGAAAAAATGTCGTTTAGATGGTCAAAAAGGTTAAAAACAGATCTAGGCAGAATTTGAATCGTGGAGATGTTCAAGATTTTAGGTGTAATATTCGTGGTACGGGTTTTTGGAAGACTCTCTTTTGATGAGGGTAATATTTTGGAAGACGCTATTTTGTAGGGGTAATATTTTAGAAGTCTCTCCCTTGTGGGGGTATTATTTTGGAACACCCTCTTTTGATGTGGGTATTGCTTATAATTATTGGAAGACCCTTCAAGTATTGCTTATACTTTTGGAAGAATCTTGGGATATTGATATGGCTTTCGGAAGGTAACCTCCTCTAAAGAGGGTCTCCCTTATTTTTTATGATAGACGACCTCTTCTAAGGATGGTCTTCGTGATTTATCTAAAAGATAATCTCCTTTAAGGAGAGTCTTATTAAAAAAACCTTGAAAAATCGTACTTCCGGTGCCTCATCAAGGTAATCTCCAGGAATATGACCTCGCGGGAGGAGGGTTTTTCTGGAAAGGGGAGTATAACCTCCCGAGAGGAGGGTGTTCCGAGTCTTAATTAAAACCTTGAAAAACTATACTTCCGTGTGGATGTCCGTACTTCTGGCACCTCATCAAGGTAATCTCCAAGAATATGACCTCCCGGGAGGAGGGTGTTTCTGCAAAGGGGAATAGAACCACCCGAGAGGAGGGTGTTCAGAGTCTTAATTAAAACCTGAAAAACCGTACTTCTGGGAGGGATGTCCGTACTTTTGGTGCCTCATCAAGGTAATCTCCAGGAATATGACCTCTCGGGAGGAGGTTGTTTCCGGAAAGGGGAATACAACCTCCCGATAGGAGGTTGTTCCGAGTCTTAATTAAAACCTTGAAAAACCGTACTTCCGGGGGGGATGTCCGTACTTCCGGCGTCTCATCAAGGTAATCTCCACGAATATGACCTCCTGGGAGGAGGGTGTTTCTGGAAAGGGGAATACGACCTCGCGTGAAGAGGATATTCCGAGAAATAATTTCTAGGGAGTATGACCTCCTTAGAGGAGGGGTATTCTTTGGAATATATTATGGAGGTTCTGGTGGGTATGACCTTCACGTGATGAGGGTGTTTCTGGAAAGGGGAATATGTCCTTCTTGCAAGGAGGGTATTCTAGGATATATTAAGAAGATATTTTCCAGATTTTTTTAGGAATATGATCTCCTTGAAGGAGGTATTTCTTGCTATGTTTGTTTTTTCAAGATATTGCTCGGAATGCTTTGTACGACTCTCCGAATAAAGCTTGGATGGCTCTCCAGGATACGTTCTTTCATACCTACAAAACTACTTGTACATCTATTCTTTTTTACATCTCACATATTGTCTCGTTTACATATACAAGCATATTACGGGCACCTAGGTGCTCCATATTTTTTACTAATTTTCCTCTCCTAGTTGTTTCAGTGACTTAGAAAATTTGGAAGATCGAACCATGCTCAGTTCTCTAGTCCATCAAGCTGCACTGAAGAACTGGGGTAGTTGTTATGCCATATTTTCGTTTGCCTCAATTATCTCCCAAATTTCCCAATTTACAAATATAATAATAATTAACTTAATCCCCAAGTTAATTATTTTCTCTATCCGAAACAAGGAATAATCTCCAATTAATGATAGAAAATATCTCCAAACGATATCCTTCAAATCAGGAAGGTATCTCAACGCGAATATAATTTAAAGAAATAAAATCTATTAATTCCCAATACATCCCTTAACAATCATAGGGATTAAAAACCAATCCCGAATAGAACAGCGTTGGCTTGATCTCTATAAATATAGAGTACGCATGCATCTTGGAAAAGTATCCGACACATCTAACAAGTCGAGACACCTCTCAAGTTCAGCCCCAAACATCCAAAATCCCAAATCCCCCAATTTTCATAATTTCGTTATTCCAGCAATCTCCGAAATTTGTTATCTCTATTTTCATAATTTTGTTATTCCAGCAATCTCAGAAATTTGTTATCACCAAATTCCTCCGTTAACAGGTTAGTAATTTATAAAGCGGATTTAAAGTAGTACAGTAAAATCTCTATAAATTAATATAGTCGGGATCGAAAAATTATATTAATTTAGAGGGACATTAATTAATCGATAAATTAATAAATATTAATTTATAGAAAATCTTCCGCATCAAACAAAATGAACTTTTATTGATACAAATTTTAATAAAATGAATCATACAATTTATATTTATACTTAATTCAATTAATTTAATGTGCATCAGTTAACAAATACATTGTGTATTAGTAAAAATGAAAGTAAAAATTCTTGTATGTCTAGATGATATTAAAGCTAATACAACATTTTTGAAATCTGTCACACGTAAAAATACTTGATACATTAAAAACATTAATTAATTTATTTTTTAATGTAATACGGATACAACACATTCGAATTTTTGCATGCAACAAAAAAGATTGGGCATAAACTTCATATAAATTTAAATTTTAAGAATGTTATAATTATATTTTATAAAAGTATAATTCATATATTTTATAATTATGAAAGAATTATCAATTTATGATATTATTGAGATCATAAACTTATCCGCGCTTCGCGCGGTTCATAAATTTTCATTTTAAAATATTGAAAATAGATGTATTGTTTTTCATTATTTTTTAAAATTGATAGGCCTCTTAAGAAGTTTTAAAAAAATTTATTCAAAACAATTTACATGAATTATAAGTTTGAAGATACTATCTTTATATATCTGAAATTTTCATGATCTAAAAAATATCATAAACATAAAAAGTAACAATTACAATACAAACGTAGTCTTTACGATCAAAAGTTATAAATATCATATATAATAACACTTTTAAAGCCGACGCCCCTCTCATAGCATACATGTTAAATAGTAGTGTAAGAATTTATTTAATTAAAATGTTAATTTATTTCGATACAATATAATGAATAATGGGTGTATAACTTTTTTATTGATTAAATTTACCTATAAAATTAGGTTTTTTCAATTTAATCAGTTTGTTCATAACTCATGTGTAATTTATTCATGTGTAAAAATAAAAACCATTTGTATTATTTTTATTTAGATGTTAAGCGAAGATTTATATACTTCTATAATTTATTACGATTTCCATAATTACTAATAATAAAGATTACTTGAAAAGTTAAGGATCGTCTGTACTACAATTATTCGAAAAGAAATTTGAGTGGTATTCGATAAGGAAGAAAAAAGGACGCTATGTAAACATTTTTTAGTCATCATTTTACCTAAAAATAAATTTAATTATATATGTAATTAATGTTATTCAAAGAGGCATGCCTGAATACATCTAATAACAAGCCTAAGTATGTGTAATGCTATGCATTACCTACATGACCTCTTAACTGAGGGAACCTCTAGTTGTAGAGTTTCTATTTGTTCTGTACTTGTAATAGGCATCAAATTCTAGTTGTGTTACTGTACTTATAAAGTCAAGAATAATGCTTGAAAGAAGTTCCAAGGTTCATGCCTCAAGCAAGGAGATAAAGACTACCAAATAATCACAGTTGGGATTTGAAGAAATGAAGAATTTGCCCAAGTACCAATTCGAGAAGTACATTTGTCTATTCGAGAAGTCTAGCATTCAAGAAGTCAGAGATTCGATATCTCAGAAGACACTATTCGATATCTCTGAATACACTGTTCGATATCTCATTTGATATCTCAGAGATTCGATATGTCTATTACTCTATTCGAGAACTCATGGAGTCAACAAGTCAAAGCATCATTCGAGTTCTCTAAGAGTCAACAAGTCAATGCTCTATTCGATATCTCAAGGACTAAAGAAGCTATTCGACATCTCAGGGATTCGATATGTCAAAATGCTCTATTCGATATCTCAAGGAGTCCCAGAGAAAAGATCTATTCGAGAAGTGATTCGATATGTCAATATAACACTATTCGAGAACTCAGAGTTATCGATTAAGTCAATTCGAGTTCTCGAATCAATCACTTCGCCACTTCTCGAATACATTCTTGGAGACAAAATACTGAAGAATTGTACAAGTCAGAAACCTGCAACAAGCCAAGACGCTTTATTTGACTATGTACTATAAAGCACATTGGAAAGCCTACAAAGAAGCTTGGAGAGATAAGACAAAGGGACAAGGAGCTAAAGAAGTGGATCTGAACAGGCTTTGCAAAGTCAAATCTGTAGCCGTTTGGACTCTTACTCAAATGAGATAGACATACTGGAAAGTAGTTTGTTTTACCTACCTTATTTGTAGTAAGTAGGTGTATCCATGTCTATAAGGATACAGCCTCACTTCCTTAGCAGATAAGTTTTTAGAGATAAGTTTTTCAAGATACATCACAAGAAATATCTCTCTAAGAAAAACGAAGCTGAGAATACTATCATTTGTATTCACAGATTGTAGCAAAATCTTTATCTAATAAAATATTAGATTAAAGTGATATTGTGTTATGTTCGTCTTTATTATTTGCACTTACATATCTCACACACTAAACACATATCTTGTTGCAAATATTCAAGAACAAAGAAAAGTTCAAGAATCCATTCACCCCCCCTCTGTATTCTTTTACTGTATTCAATACTCAACAAGTGGTATCAAAGCAGGCTGTTTAATCTAAACAGAAAACGATCATGAGTTCGAATACACCAAAGACTACAGGTACGGTGAAGGTCCATAAGTTTGACAAAGAGAACTACAACCTCTGGAAAATAAAAATGCTGTTGTTCATCAAAGCTGCCAATCCTCTCTACCCTGACATCCTCAAGAATGGTCCATTTGTACCACAACAAGAAATTGTTGAATCTACAGTGGGCACAATAGTCATTCCTAGATTATATGTTGCAAAAGAGCCATCCAAATGGACGGACTCAGAGAAGGAAAAGGTTGCCCTAGACAGTTATCTCATGTTACTGATCATAGACTCCATGGATATGTCGATGTTTGCCAACATAGCATCATGCACATCAGCCAAGGACATGTGGAACCACATCGAGGTGTTATGTGAAGGGACAGAGGAGGTAAGAGAGAATAGGAAACAGATACTGGTCACACAGTATGAGGCTTTCATGACACAGTCCAAAGAAAGTATTACTGATATGTTTGAGAGATTTCACAAGCTGGTGACTGAGCTTTAAATGAATGGGAAGGTTTACAGCACTAAGGAATTAAACATGAAGTTTCTACTATCTGCACCAAACCATCTAGAGCAAAGGGTCATATCTCTAAGAGAAAGAGATTTGAACAAAGTCACATATGATGTGCTCTATGGGGTTTTAAAAACTCATGAGCTTGAGTTGCTTCAGAAGAGGGCTATCCAAGCCAACCAAGGCAGAATGATAAACACATCATGTGCCTTGATTGTCAACAAATCCGTTCAAGACCTGGAAGCATCTACAAGTCAACTGAGAATAGAAGAGATAGTAGATGATGAAGAGACTGAAGAAGAAGTGATAGAACCTGTTGATGAAAAGGAAGAAGATGAGTTCTATACTCTTGAAGAGTTGGATGCCATGGAAAACACTTCATATGCTTTTTTGGCTAGAAAATTCCCAAACATCAGATTTAAGAGGAATCAGTCCTTCAAGTCTAGATCTCAAAATCATTCATTCAACAAGAGCAAGGCACCTGTGAAAGCAAACAAAAACAAATTCAAAACCAGCTATGTGGATATGTCATCTGTGAGATGTTATAGATGCAATGACCTAGGGCATTTTGCCAGTGAATGCAAGAAGCCTAAGAAGAAGGATAAGGAGTTTCTTGAGCTTGAAGCTAAGTATGAGGCTCTGCTAAAGAAGCATACACCAGGTAAGGCCTACATAGCTGAAGGGAAGTGTTGGGATGATTCTGATAGTGATGGAGAAGAACAAGAATTCTGCAACTATGCCTTGATGGCCAAGTCTAAGGAAGAACCATCTGAATCAGACTCTCAGGTACCATCCCTCACTACTATAGACATGTCTGCTTCTGAATACAAATCTATGGTTGAACAACTATCTGTTGAGATGTTTAATATTCATACTAGTATGACTGCTGCTAATGAAGAAATTGCTAAACTGTCTACTAAGAATGAACTGTTGAACAAAAGAAATGAGGAACTAGAACTAACTGCTATGCAAATAGAAAACCTTAAACAAGAAATCGAATATCTAAAGAATAAGGTTCTATGTGCTAGTCAAGTTGAGAAAGCTCTTAGGGATGAACTAGCTGAAAATGAATTTAAATTGAAAACATTTAAGAATTCCTCTAGTCTATTGCAGTCCTACCATGAGAAAAATCTAGCTAGACCTAAGGCTGCTATTGGACTTGATTATGACACTCTCAAACAGAGGAAAGGCTATACAGTCATTGAAGATGACATTGTTGTTCAAGAGGAAGTGCCTCAGGTTTTGAAAAAGGCTGAGACCCCAATATTTAAAACACCAACACTTGAGATTGATGAGGATGCCTTACTCATTAAGCAAATGTTGGATGATGAAGATAAGGCACAATCAAATGAACAACAAGCATCCTCTAAGAGTGAGAATGTCAAAACCAAAGCCAAGGAGTCAGTAGGAGGTAGACCTAGACTTGAGAAATTTGTGAAGTTTGTTTCAGCTGGGAATAATGAGTTTGAGAAGAAAGTGGCTAAAAAGAAACAAAACAGGAATGGCAAATTAGGGATTAACAAGGACAACAATTATGCTTATGTGCCAAATGCCCCTAGGAAAGTTTGTCAAAATTGTTTTAGCACTAATCATGTAACTCATGCATGCAAGAAACCATCTGGTAGTGTTGCTAAACCATTATATGATTGCTTTGTGCCTTTAAGACATAGAGACTCTCCTTTCTGTGATAAATTTGATTGTATGCCATGTAACATGAATGTAATGACTAGTTGCTTTAATTTGAGAAGACAATTCATGGAAGGTTGCATCAGTCACAATGTTCACACACACTACACAAGAACAAAGTCTTCAAGTCCTCCTAAAGTTAGGAAGGTGCCTCTGTCACCTAAGTCTAAGAACCCTGATTCTAAGACTTCTAACAGTGACAAGAAGACTAACATCAAGAAAATTGATAAGCATGCTGTTTATGATAAGACTGTTGCTAAGCCACATGGACCCAAACTTGTTTGGGTACCAAAGGAGAAGTAATACCTTTGTGTTTGCAGGGCAAAGAAAGTGAAAGAAAGGTCATGTGGATTTTGGACAGTGGATGCTCAAACCATATGACTGGTGATATGGCCCTGCTATCACAGTATGAGGAGAAGGCTGGCCCAATGGTTGCTTTTGGAGATGACAGCATTGGAAACACACTGGGATATGGCAAGTTGGAAATTGGAAATGTCATCATTGAAAATGTAGCACTAGTCAAGGGACTCAAGCACAATCTACTGAGTGTTGGTCAATTTACTGACAGAGGCTTCAAAGTGAATTTTGACAAAGATGAATGTTTGATCACCCACAAAAAGACTGGTGACTTTGCTCTATCTGGAGTAAGGAAAGGAAGCCTGTTTGTAGCCAATATGAACTCTGCAAACAAGGACAAAATTTGTTGCTTTTACTCAAAAGCATCAAATGAAGATAGTTGGCTGTGGCATAAGAAGCTATCACACTTGAACTTCAAAGGCATTAATTCTCTAGTCAAAAGAGAGTTAGTGAGAGGCATGCCCACACTTGAATTCTGTCAAGAAGGAGTGTGTGAGGCTTGTCAAAAGGGAAAAATGAAAAGATCAAGCCACAAGTCAAAGACAGTGACATCAATAACCAAGCCCCTACAACTAATTCATATGGACTTGTTTGGGCCTGTCAATATTATGTCACTAGGAAGGAAAAAGTATGCTCTGGTGATGGTTGATGATTTCACAAGGTATACATGGGTAGAATTTCTGGCATCAAAGGATGAGGCTCCTCAAGTAATCATTGAGCATATAAAGAAAATTGACAAGGAAGCAAAGGCCAACAATGCAAGTGTGATTGCATTAAGAAGTGATAATGGAACAGAGTTCAGAAATGCCATGCTTGAAGCATTCTGCAAAGAAAATGGTATTTCTCAACAATTCTCAGCTCCAAGGACTCCACAACAAAATGGAGTTGTTGAGAGAAAGAATAGAACTCTGATTGAGGCTGCTAGAACAATGTTACTTGATGCAAAGATGCCTACATGTTTTTGGGCTGAGGCTGTGAGCACTGCATGCTATATCCAAAACAGAACCCTCATCAACAAAAACACTGGAAAGACACCTTACAACTTGATGACTGGAAAGAAGCCCACTCTAAAGTATGTTCATACTTTTGGAAGCAAATGCTTTGTGTTAAAAGACAACTCAGAATATGTTGGAAAGTTTGATGCAAAAGCATTTGAAGGAATTTTTCTTGGCTACTCTATGGAAAGAATTGCATACAAAGTTTATGTCATCACTCAAAAGAAAGTTATGGAAAGCACAGATGTGACATTTGATGATAGCAAACTACCTGGATTAGAAGAAGCCAATGATGAAGATAAAGATCCTTTGAAGTTTGACAATCTAGATGATTTTGAGGAGGAGATTGAAACTGAAGTTGAGCCCACAATCCAACAAACTCAAGTGAATGAAGAACCTGTGTCAACCAACAATGAAGAAACAAGCATCCATGACACACCTGTGATTAGTGGAAACTTCACAGGGGGAGGAAATGTAAATGATCATGATCTGGATGATGAAGCAACATCAAGGCTGAGAAATCAATCTGAACATACAAGGAAATGGGATAGAACACATACTGCAGATCAGATAATTGGAGATCCAAATACAGGAGTGAGGACAAGGAGAGCAACTCTAAATGAATGTCTCTATGGTTGCTTTCTATCCCAAGTTGAGCCTAAGAAACTTGAAGATGCATTGTTGGATCCTGATTGGATAATTGCTATGCAAGAGGAGTTAAACCAATTTGAAAGAAACAAAGTATGGGAACTTGTGCCTGCACCAGACGATAGAACCATTGTTGGAACAAAATGGGTTCTAAGTAATAAGATGGATGAAAATGGTGTAGTCATAAGAAACAAAGCAAGGTTGGTCGCAAAAGGATACTCTCAACATGAAGGCATTGACTATGATGAGACTTTTGCCACTGTTGCCAGACTAGAGGCCATCAGAATTTTCTTGGCATTTGCTGCAATTTCTAATTTCAAGGTCTATCAAATGGATGTCAAGAGTGAATTTCTGAATGGGGAGTTGGAAGAAGAAGTATATGTGCAACAGCCACCTGGCTTTGAGGATCCACAATTCCCTCACTTTGTCTACAGATTGCTTAAAGCATTGTATGGACTTAAGCAAGCTCCTAGGGCATGGTATGACACATTGTCACAATTTCTACTGGAGAATCAATTCACTAGAGGCACACTGGACAAGACACTGTTTTACAAGAAACATGGTGATGATATTATCTTAGTTCAAATCTATGTGGATGATATCATATTTGGCTCTACAAATGAGAAGCTGTGTGAGAAATTCTCTAAGCTCATGCAGAGCAGATATGAGATGAGTATGATGGGAGAATTAACATTCTTTCTTGGGCTGCAAGTGAGTCAAAGGAAGGATGACATTTTTATAAGTCAAACCAAATACATCAAGGATCTATTGAAGAAATTTGACTTAGAAGAATGCTCACCTGCAAAGACACCCATGGCCACTGCCACCAAGTTAGATGAAGATGGTAAGGGCAAGAAGGTAGATATCTCAATCTACAGAGGCATGGTTGGTTCTCTACTCTACCTCACTGCTAGTAGGCCAGACATCATGTTTGCAACATGCTTGTGTGCAAGGTTTCAATCAAATCCAAAGGAATCACATATGATAGCAATAAAGAGGATTTTCATATATCTGAAGGGCACACCAAACTTGGGATTATGGTATCCTAAGGACACAGGGTTCAATCTGATTGGTTATTCTGATGCTGATTATGCTGGATGCAGAGTGGATAGGAAAAGCACCTCAGGTAGCTGCCAGTTTCTTGGACAAAGGTTAGTCTCTTGGTACAGCAAGAAACAACAATCTGTGTCAACTTCCACAGCTGAAGCTGAATACATAGCTGCTGGAAGTTGCTGTGCTCAAGTGCTTTGGATCAGAAACCAACTTAGAGATTATGGACTTGTGTTGGAAAGAATTCCAATCATGTGTGACAACACAAGTGCAATCTCTATAGTTTCCAATCCTGTCAATCATTCTAGGACAAAGCACATTGACATCAGATATCACTTCATAAGGGAGCATGCAACTAATGGAACCATTGAGTTACATTATGTTCCCACAGAGAAACAACTAGCTGACATATTCACTAAGCCATTAGATGAAGCCACCTTCACAAGGTTGGTTAGTGAGATTGGAATGCTGAATTATTCAAATTCTGGCTGAGTGAATATATCAACTAGATTGTTGCAGCAGTAAATACTTATTTTATCAAATGCTCAATATTTTTAAAGTAAGTATTGGCTGGATTATGATTTATAAATATTCCACAATGCTGCATATGTTGAAAATCATACATCTTTAGCTTGAAATTTCTGTGAAATTTTGAGAGAATCACTATTTAATTTAGTAGAATATTCTTCAGTGAATATTTCTGGTAAATTTTAAAAGATAGTGAAAATTGAATTTTATGAGTGAAAAGTATAGTTCGATAAGTCAGACTTCTCGAATGGTTCATTGTTTTGTCATGGCTCGAGTTCTCGAATAGGCCTATCTAGAACCCTCCTGAGTTCTCGAATAGTGTCTTTTGGAGAAATCGAATAGCACACTTTGAGTTCTCGAATAGAGTATTTTAGTTCTCTAATGATGGAGTTCTCGAATACTGTATTTGAGTTATCGAATCATTTGAAAAGGCTGATTTCTCGCTGACACTTAATCGCTTTTTGGATTTATATTCAAAATTTCATTTCGCTCATAAAAACATATTTTATTTAGCTTAGAATTATTTTCTGAGTTAAATAACTGCCAGCTGTGAGTTACAAACTGCTTGAGATATCGAATAAGCCTTTCTTGACTTATCGAATAGTTGTTTTATACTTCTCGAATGACTGTCTTGTCGATACAAAACTTATATCTAATCGACAACTCAAGTCACTCACATATATACAATTTCACAACTGTTCAACTCATTTCGTTCGATTTCTCAAGCATCTAAACTCTTAAAACCTCTGAAAATCCTAACTGCGAATTTCTTCTTCAACCTTAATTCTCTTCTCTTCTCTACCAAAATGGCAAACACTCAACTCACCATACCATCCCAAACCAATTTCATCGCAATTACCAGTGATGTGGAAGCACCAAATGCTAATTTCAAGTGCTTTGTTCGATGGTTGTCTGAATCTTACATCAAGGGTGCACTATCAGCCAACCCAACCCTGTACATAGACATATTAGAACAATTCTGGAGGACAGCTACAGTGGAGTTTATCGCCCTTGAGAATGCTATCACCTCATATGTTGTCTACTGCAAGATTCAAGGTGTGGATATTTCTATCACTACCGCAGACATGAATGAAGCCTTGGATTTGTAGCAAGAGGCATATGACTCCCTGGTCACAGATGCTGAGTTGGAAGAATTCTTTGAATTTATCAACTACTCAGAGGCTATTAAACTTGGAAAGCTGAATAGGAAGTACTTGAGAAAGGAATGGAGCTATGTTTTTGTTACACTCCTTCAGGTATTCACTGCCAGGAAATAAAGCTTTGATCAGATTAGTACACCTGTGTAGCAGCTTGCCTATGCCTTGGCTCATGGGAGAAAGATAGATGTTAGACATCTCATCATACAAGAGCTATATGGGAGACTTGGTAAGAACACAGCCAAGAGAGGTACTGAAATATTCTTTCCCCGCTTTATTCAATCAGTACTTAATTTTAAAAATGCTTCATTGATTGAATTGCCTGTATTAGATAAAAGTAAAATAGGCTATCCTAGGTCCATGACCAAACTTATTTTTGGTAACTTGGAGACTAGGAATGATGTGGATGTAAGGCTTAAAATAACTCCTCACATGGAGGGTTTATTTGAGTCTAAGTCTCAGTTAGCACAGCCTAAGCAAGAAGAACACAATGCTAACCCAAGGCTTGCTAACCAACCCTCTCAGACAAACACTCTACCAAACAGAGAGCCAACTGCATCATCCTCTCAAAAGGGTTATGCTAGTAAAAAGAAGAGAAAACAGGTTGCTTCTGAACCTTTAACTATCTTAACTGAAGCAGCCTTGGCTGTGGAACTAGGTTTATGAGGTAAGGAAACTGAGTCACCTATCATTAGCCTAAAGAAGAAGAAGAAATCCAAAACCACCTCTTTAGTCACCCAAATGGCTGAAGTTGTAAAATCAGGGGCAAACAGCTCACTAGATGTATCCTCTCAACAGGGTGCATCTATAGAATCAAGCATCCTCCCCAATGCACCTATTTGTACAGAGTCAGCACATGGGAGTGATAAGGCTGGCACAACACTGAGTGGAGAGCACAT
Organism: Saposhnikovia divaricata; assembly: GCA_036435485.1. Taxonomy (NCBI): domain Eukaryota; kingdom Viridiplantae; phylum Streptophyta; class Magnoliopsida; order Apiales; family Apiaceae; genus Saposhnikovia; species Saposhnikovia divaricata. Next base: position 87,600,331 of record CM071598.1, read on the forward strand.
CACAATTGAAACTCCCTCTATCTCTCAGGGGGAGTTGCCAAAATCTAATCTACAACACACTTCTCTTCCAGAATCTACCACTCATATTTCTTTGGAGCCTGCAACTCAAGCAATTGAGGAGCAAGGCATTGATCATCAAGAATTCTTTTCTCTTGATGAGCCAATGGATTCAAGTGACTTGGTGCATGACACCTTGCTCAGCACCCAGGTACCACATTTAGATGGTCAGGGAATGCATGCTGGGTCATCTCCTAATGACACCATCACAAACACAGAGGATTCACTAGTTTTAACTAGAGACTCTGTGCCTGTGTCAACTACTGTTGTAGATCATCCCACTTCTGTGGAGACAACAGTAGCAGAGTCTTTCCATCCGGTTACAGAAGTTGCATCTGTAACTGAGGAGTCTAGCTTGCCTAACTCTAGCTCTCACTTTTTTTCCCAATGGCTGAAGCCTGTGCAACATGACAGTGCTTCAGGATCAGGGTCTCTTCCACCACAAATGTCCATTGAAGCTCTCCAAAGCTATGTTGTGGATCAGATTCCTGAGTTTGTAAAAATAGCCCAGAACCTTGTCACCTCCAACATCTCAAATCCAGATTATGAAGCCATCCTACTATGCCATAGGGATGATGTGGAGATGCAGAAGGCCAAGATTATTGATGATGCTGAGAGATATGGCAATGTAGATGCCTGGATGTAAGGAAAGTATGATGTAACTCTCAGTGAAGCACTTCAATATCTTAGAGAGGAATACATCACTTCACTGGGTTCAAATGCAAAATCCCTGTCCCCTAGTGAAGTGTATGAAGCTGTCAATGATTCCTACAAGGGTTTCCTCAAGGCTGCACACTATCTTGGCAAGGGATTCAAAATTAAAGTCAACAAGGTGAGTGACAAGACAACCACTTCAGTAGAAGAGATAAAGAGGGCCTTTGATGCCAAATTTCCTCAACTAGACAGTGTGGTCAAAGATCTTAGACACTGCAACACCACCTACACCAAGATGGATAATGGTCTAGCTCTACTTAAAGATACAGTCACAGGTCTAGGAAGCAAATTTCAAATTCTATCTGACCAGACTACAGATGCCAATGCCATGCTTAGGACACTCTTTGCAAATCAATATGGAGACAAGCTGGTCACTAAGGTCCCTGTGCATGAGCTGTCTAGATTTGAAGTGCAGAGACTTAAAGAACAATCCCTGTCTAGCTTCAAATCTACTGCATTATTCAGTAAGGTAGATGCACTTGAGAAAGAGGTAGCTACTCTCACTCAGTCCAATGCTCATCTTACAGATAAGGTACAAACTCTAACTGAGTAGTTGAACACTCAAGCCACCACCACAGCTGATGTTCTTCTGCATCAACAATCAATGTTGTCTGCAATGATGAAGCACATGGGTCTCCCTCTACCTGAAGAATCTTCAACCCCAAAGGTCAATACTACAGCCTCCGTGCCTGACAACAAGCCTAAGGGGGAGAAGAGGACATCAAGGAACTCAAATTCAAAGGGGGAGAAACCACCAGTAAAGGCGGGGAGAAACCACCAGTAAAGGGCATCAAAATCATTGAAGGTGGTCATCAAAGAACTTCAAAATCTTTAACTCATATGCCTGGCAAAGGAAAAGACAAAGTTGATGAGCCTCCTACTTCCCTGCCAATCGTCACTTTACCAACTGTGCACATCACTACTTCCAGTGGTCAAAAGCAATCTATCACAACCACAGTAGTTGCAGGGAGTATGCCATCTGATAAACCTTCACTCTCCATATCTAAAAGTGCCAAGCCTGTAGAAGTGAAGGTGGTCACTGAGGCCAAGCTACAAGAAATTGCAAACTCAAATGTCTATCATGATGATGCATTCTTGGAGTTTTTGAAAGTCTCAAAAGAACAGGCTGGTGACACTCAATTGTATCTAAGGAGCTTGAAGGATCAGATCGATTACTTCACTGTGGTACCTAGAAAAGTTGATAGCTCATGGCTCAAGGAAGTAATGATGGTAGCAAAATCCAGAATCTGGCATCTAACCTACAAAACTCTACATGCCTTGAAACATTCAGAGATAGATGCGCTGATTGAGCTCATAGAGAAAAGGAATGTAAATGAAAACAATAAGAGTCTGTATGATGACTTGAGGAATGGCTAACCTTCAAGGCTGCCAGAAGTGATTAAGAAGCCATGGACAATCATCTATCAGTCTGGCACCAGAGTTGAAGAGATTAAACAATTGGTCATTCCCAATGATCTCACTTCTCGAAATCACAGACTCATTATTGCCATCATTGATCTACTGCAAAAAAAGAAGGGGACAAGTACTGCTGAAGAGATAGAGGCACTGCACATTCTCAGATCATACATTACAACTGGTGTAATTCCAGAAATGGCCAAGCCAAGGAGGAATAAGGATGATGAAGATGAAGACAAGAGTGATGGGAGGAGAAGTCATCACAGGAGTGATAAGGGGGATGAGGATAAGAAGAAGAAGAAGAAGAAAGACAGCAAGGATAAGAAGGATGATGACCAAGGTAAAGTCTCTGAGAGGAAGAGTGGAAGACAGCAAGCCTTAGGCATTGCTGACAGTAACCTCACCACATCACAAGACTCTAAGTCTAGGGTGAATGCTGTTAGTAGTGACCTACCAAAATCTACATCTATGGCTTCTGCAACTGTCTTGCCACCTCAAGAAGAAAAGAAGATTCAAGTCAAGAAACCATCTGTATATTTCAAAAAGCATACTGCTAATGGAATACTACAATGGTCCACAAACAAAGGTCACATGCTACTGTCAGGCAACCATGTCAAAAGGATCAAATTCAAACAAGCTGCAAGGAAACCAAAGCTATCAAAGTCAAGGACTCTGACAATCTATCCAGGCTTAAAACTCCAACCACTAGATGAAGATTTTGATGAAGACCAACTGCAATACTTACAAGCTCAAAGAATCTATCATGTTGCCATTGTTGATAACTGCCGTGAGATCAAATATACTGATGGAAGGGAGGAGAAATTCAAACAAGGAGGATGTCAACACTGGGGCAAGCTACATGACATAGAAAGAATCATTGCATTGTTGAGCTCAGAAGATAAAGTGGAAAGAGTATGGAAGCTGGAGCTAATTGATTTTGTGAAGATGAAGAGAGATCATGAGGAGAGAATCAGAAAAGAGTGTCTTGAGAAATGGCTAGCAAGGGAGAAAGAAATTGAGAGACTGGAGATTGAAGCAGAAAAGCTAAGGGCAAAGGGATTGTGTAGAGTTCAGTTTAACCCCTATGTGGTGAAGTATAGGAGGAGAAATGGGGATCAGGTCCACATCAGAATGAATCTACTCAACCACTATCCTGCAAACATTCTGAAACCAGTACTTGAAGATTTCAAAGACTCAATTTTTCTTGAAGAATTGGATGCTATGGCAGAAATAATAAAAGCTATGGATGAGAATACAAGGAAGGAGAAAGAAAGAAGACAGAAAGCATATGATGATTTGCAAGCCAAAGCTATGGAAAGGGAAACGAATGACAATGGCTAGTACTTCATCATAGGCTGTAAGATTACTCACCCTGTAGTTCTATCCACATTGCTAATCAAAATTCATACATGTACTGTCAAGTTTTATCTTTATGTATGTTAGGCTTGTTATCAGACATGAAATTGTGACTAAGGGTCTTACTCACAATTTGGGGGAGATTGTTAGTCACAGAGGCATGCCTGAATACATCTAATAACAAGCCTAAGTATGTGTAATGCTATGCATTACCTACATGACCTCTTAACTGAGGGAACCTCTAGTTGTAGAGTTTCTATTTGTTCTGTACTTGTAATAGGCATCAAATTCTAGTTGTGTTACTGTACTTATAAAGTCAAGAATAATGCTTGAAAGAAGTTCCAAGGTTCATGGCTCAAGCAAGGAGATAAAGACTGCCAAATAATCACAGTTGGGATTTGAAGAAATGAAGAATTTGCCTAAGTACCAATTCGAGAAGTACATTTGTCTATTCGAGAAGTCTAGCATTCGAGAAGTCAGAGATTCGATATCTCAGAAGACACTATTCGATATCTCTGAATACACTGTTCGATATCTCATTCGATATCTAAGAGATTCGATATGTCTATTACTCTATTCGAGAACTCATGGAGTCAACAAGTCAAAGCATCATTCGAGTTCTCTAAGAGTCAACAAGTCAATGCTCTATTCGATATCTCAAGGACTAAAGAAGCTATTCGACATCTCAGGGATTCGATATGTCAAAATGCTCTATTCGATATCTCAAGGAGTCCCAGAGAAAAGAGCTATTCGAGAAGTGATTCGATATGTCAATATAACACTATTCGAGAACTCAGAGTTATCGATTAAGTCAATTCGAGTTCTCGAATCAATCACTTAGCCACTTCTCGAATACATTCTTGGAGACAAAATACTGAAGAATTGTACAAGTCAGAAACCTGCAACAAGCCAAGACGCTTTATTTGACTATGTACTATAAAGCACATTGGAAAGCCTACAAAGAAGCTTGGAGAGATAAGACAAAGGGACAAGGAGCTAAAGAAGTGGATCTGAACAGGCTTTGCAAAGTCAAATCTGTAGCCGTTTGGACTCTTACTCAAATGAGATAGACATACTGGAAAGTAGTTTGTTTTACCTACCTTATTTGTAGTAAGTAGGTGTATCCATGTCTATAAGGATACAGCCTCACTTCCTTAGCAGATAAGTTTTTAGAGATAAGTTTTTCAAGATACATCACAAGAAATATCTCTCTAAGAAAAACGAAGCTGAGAATACTATCATTTGTATTCACATATTGTAGCAAAATCTTTATCTAATAAAATATTAGATTAAAGTGATATTGTGTTGTGTTCGTCTTTGTTATCTGCACTTACATATCTCACACCTAAACACATATCTTGTTGCAAAGATTCAAGAACAAAGAAAAGTTCAAGAATCCATTCACCCCCTCTGTATTCTTTTACTGTATTCAATACTCAACAATTAATATTTAATATTGAAATAATAATTATAAGGCTCAAATAAAGTCTTATATAAATAAATAAAATAAAATAAATTTACTACATATTTACTATGTCTAATTAATTACTAATTAATATGTCATTAAAAGTTATTTAATGCAAGAAAATAATTTTAATAAAAAAATCAAAAAAATGAAAATTCAAGAAAAATATTTTGAATGCTTCTGGTAATTTTCCGATCTCCAGGCATTATAATATACTAGCCTATAACCCGTGCGATGCACGGTTGCTTATAAACTTTTTAATTATATTTTATTGTTAAAGTTTTAAGTTATATATATTTTTATTATTAAAATAATTTTTTAACTTTATAAATCTCATGTATATAAATATTATCGTAATTATTTATTTTGAATTGTTATTTAATATATATATATATATATATATATATATTACATAAAAATTATTCTTTTTAACTTTTATTTAATAGAAAAAGTGAAATTTATCTAATCATGTAGACCTTTTTTCGATTTTTATACAAATTTTTTTATATTTTAAGTGTTTTCTAGATTTTGTGTAATTTTTTACTATAAGCTTATTACTCGTGTGATGCACGTATGTTTTTTTTATAATTTTTGTTTTATTACCCATATTTTCATATATATTTTTTAATTAGTAGGAAAATAAAATATAGAAAATAATAAAATATTATAATACATGTTTGACAGAATTTTTAATTAATAATATGTTGTTGATGGGAATTGAATCTTAAACTCATGAAAGTAGTTTTTTATAAAATAATATATATGTTTGATAGAGATATGTTGTTAGTGGGATTCGAACTTGGAACGTAAAAGAGTATTTTAAATATTAGAAAAGAAATATTCTTTTAATATTTTAAAATAATACATATTTTTGTTTAAATTTTCTAAAGGACTGTTGTTCTTGCCATCTTTTTTTTCTTGCATCTTGTTGTTTTATGAGTTTGAACTTCTGTCCTAACTCTTATGTGTTTTCGTCTACTTAAATTATTATTTAAGTATTATTATTATATAATAATATAATATAAATGTATAAAAAGAATTTTTTTTATTATTATATCCAACAGTTTTCATTAATCTATTTTAAAATCCAATGGTTGATATTGAGGCCTCATTTGTTAACAGAAAAATGACACCAAACTGAATGGCACCATTTGTTAAATCATTAGGTAACTGGACGACTCAAAAATTTTCTGGACGACACAAAAAATTGTCTCGATGGTTGGTCCATAAAAATGAAGCTGGATGATCCAGGACGATTATACACAACACTGATGGCTTATTGCCTTTTCTTTTATTCTTCTAAATTTGGTATTTTATTATGTAATAATTTCCTACAAAAAACAATATGTGATATTTATTTTAAGTTTTATCTTGAAATAAATATATTAATACATGATTTAATGTCTTTTTTTCAACAAGCAATTTTAAGTAAAACAACCTTATTAACATAATTATGCAACTGAATTATTCAATTACATTTAACTTTCTTGTAATTAAATAATTATAACAAAAAATATTAATTAAAGTATCGCATAATAACAAGTGCTCCAAAACTGTTTTAAAGTATATAAATTAATTGTTTAATAAAAATAACAATAATTAAATAAAACATAATTTATTAATACAATCATTCAGAAATTTTTTATCAAACAATATTTGTTCATTCAGCGTTCAAAAATTTTAATCATCCAGAATTGATTCATCCAGAAATTATCATTCAGTTTTAACAAATGACCCTGAGTGTACTAAATAAGTGACCAAACTAACAACTAACCAAATAGAGACCAAATAGAGGTTATTTTGCTTATAAATATTATAGTATAAGTAAGTGACCAAACTACCGACCCACCAATCAAGAGTTTGTTTTGCTTATAATATTATAATATTGATATAGATTTTCCAAAATTATTATCCTATCATATTATCAAAATTGATCATTTTTTCAAATTTTCAACTTTGAACTGGACAAAATTATTCTTAGACAGATTAACTTAGGGAGGTTTTCCTGTGCTTGTTAATTTCATATTACCTTGTTTTATTTTGTTGTTGAAAAACCTTAGATAAACCCCCTATTATTTCTCAAAGTTGAAGCTAACTTTATAAAGATGGCCTTAAACCCTGTAATTTTGACATGTAAATCGCCTGAAATTTGTCGATTTTCGGGAATCCCTGCCAAACCCAGTGCACATTTTGGTTCTCAAATCCGAATTCCAGCTAACCCATTTCAAGTTTCTTTCTTTAATTGTGAAACCCCATCTGGTTTGAGTCTTTTGGGTCGCTCTAAAATTGGGTTTAGACAAATGGGTCGTGATTGGATTAAGGTTTCTGCTGTTGATGGTGGTGGTACTGGTGGGTTTAGTGGTGGTTTTGGTGATGGTAGCTCCGGTGGCGGCGATGGTGGTGGTGGTGATGGTGAGAGCAAGCGGTCACTTGTTTCATGGTAATTTGTTGTGCATTGCTGTTTATTATGGTTCTTGAATCATTGTGGATTGTTGTATTTATTTGTATGAGTTGTCGAACTGTGGATGTTAATTAAATCTTTATTATTGTTGTTCGATGATTTTCTATTTTTTTTCGTAAAAAAATATAGTCAAGGGATGTGTTTCTTCTTATGTGGTCATCATATATTTTGAATTCCAGTTTTCCGCCAGAAAATGTTTTTATGATGAATAATAGTTTTGCTTAAGGCTTGGTTTTCTTTATTGTTATATTAACGGTTTCTTTTCATATAATTCCAAGTAAACAAGAATGACATTAGATATAGAGGTTTTATTGTAACGCCAATTAGACATTAGGTGCTTCTTCTCAGATATAGAGGTTTTATTGTCTACTCTCCCGGAGGGATCTCTTTCTCATGTCAGTCTTAATTTAGGTTACGACCCATGGATTGGTTAAGCATACCTTTCGGATAGATTATAAGCTCTTGTGGATGAAAGAATGTCTCGTTTCCTTTCCTTCTTGGATTTTGTAATTTTTATCCTTTAAATGAAATCATTTCATTTATGCAAAAAAAAAAAAAGAATGACATTAGATAAAAGAATGCTTGTGTCTGTGTGTTTTGCTGTGGCTTTCATGTGCTTGTCTTAGTATCTCATTGAGAAAATAATTTACTACTGTTTTTGTTGTACATACAGGTATTTGGCTCTTCTAGAGAATCATCCTGTCTTGACAAAGGCTGTTACATCTGCATTGCTGAATTTAGTTGGAGATCTAATCTGTCAGGTAATCCTTTGTGGTCCTCAACTTTGTATATACTGGTTAATTCGAATTATGTATGGCCTTGAGCAAAATCTTCACAATCTTTGTATATATTTCCTTAAAAGGGTGAAATATGCATGGCCTAGAGTAAAATTTTTATTATCTTCATATATATTTCTTTGAAATGGTGGTATTCATACTGGATTTTTTTTAAAAACTTTTTTTTTCCCTTTATTCCTTTGCTTCCCAAAGGACCAAATCAGTATATTTTACATGAAGTCATAGTTTCTCTATAATTTACTGTACTTACCAATTTTGGGGATCACTGTGGTCCGTTAGGAGGAATGTAATATCTAGCCATCCAGGTAGTCCTTTTAATTGGTTTGCTAGACCAAGATGAAGTCATAGTTTCTTCATTATTATCTATACTTAACAATTTGGGTACCACTGTGGTCTGTTAGGAAAATTTAATCTCCAGGCATTCCTTTAAATTAGTTCACTAGAAAACCTATGATACCAGACTACCAAAACCAGCATGGTCACAATTCTTTTCCAATGACATTCCAAGATACTCAAGATTTAAGATTATGTGACGATGTGCTTCACGGAAGAGTTTATAAATGCATGTACAAGGACTTATCTCCCTTTTAGTTAGTTGTAGAGTTTTACATGAGTATTTTTGTGTCTCGTGTCCTTTTTATTGGTTTTGTTCAAATGCATTAGTTTGAATTCTATTACTTTATCTTTATAGTTTTCAGTATTTTAGTTACTCTATGCTCTTGCTTTGGATCCCCTCCGCGTTAACATAGTACATGTGCATAAAATATACAAAGGAACGGTCCTACAAATGAGGGAATGTCTAACAAACAGTTTGATGCATCATTTGTACTGGATTTCGAAGCAAGGCAATGAGATTTCTGGTTTGGGTTTATTATCACATTTTATAAGCAGTTGTATAGGAAAAAAAATAGCTTACTTCATTATTCTGATTACATCTTAACTTTTTCGGTTTATGTTGTCGAGAGACCAAGATTACGCTTTGAGTCCAGGAAGATCATGGAAGAAAGTCCAACTTTCTTCAGTGATCAACTGAGATGGAGCGCAATATAGAATGTAGCCAAAATCTTACATTTTGAGGATTGCTTAACCTCTGTGAACAAGCTTTCAGTTACCACACTCTTAAAGCTCTTATTTGGGTTCGAAAGTCTTAAAAGAAACACGGAATGAGTAATACCATATCAGCATTGAAAATAACTTCTGGAATTTCTGGGATTTATTAGAGTAGTCAGGCTTTTTATAATACAAAACTGAATCTCTTGACAGTTGACACTGATGCATTCTGTAATGCGCCTTGCCAAGTTCAGAAATATCTGAAGTCTGATCATGTCATCTAGATGTTACTTCTTGACTGCCTGTTTTAGCCTCTTTCACCTATCCTCTTCAATGGTTGAACTACTATTTAATTAAATGGTTCGTAATGAACTCAACTGGGGGACGGAAAACTATATACTTCTTGAAATTAGCTCTATGAGAATTGATCAATCATTAGTTCCAAATTCCAATACATATACATTTTTCTTGAAGTCCAACTTTGGTAGTAATGTTTGAAACTTTAAATACAAGTACAATTGGAATTTGAAATAATAGAATATGATGTTATTAGTCCTTCTCCAACTGTTTAATTGGTGTTTGCCCCAAGATTCTATGAGTTGCATGCATCTGACTTTGTATTTTTTTTATTTTCTTTTTTGCTGAATCTGACTTTTATTTTTAATGATAAATTAGCAAATTTTGCTACCTCACTGATATCAGTATTTATCTGCTGCAGCTTCTGATTGACAAAGTTCCATCTCTAGATCTGAAGAGGATGTTTCTATTCACATTTTTGGGACTGGCGTTGGTGGGTCCTACATTGCACTTCTGGTAATGGTCTTGCATAGCCACCTTTTTATTTATTATTGTTATTTTACTCATTGAGAATATATCGCATCCTTTTTTATATCTGTTATTGTTCGAGCATTGATTTTAAACTTTACATGCTGTGAGAATTTCGGTTTACTTATCATCAATATCTATAACTATCATCCACACACTATGGGCACTAAGGATAAGTGCATATAACGCCAATATGACTCATTTATGTTATCAGATCCAAACCACCCCGGGCTACTATAGGTCATAGGTGAGACATATTTTGGGGTGAAACTGAAGTTTCGACTCTCGGCAACGTCCAATATTCTCAATAATTATTATGGACACGAAAGACAAATTATGCCCCAAAGATGGGCGCCCGTGATCCACTTTTCGACCCATAAATGGGCTTTTGAGTGAGGGGGAGTGTTAGAATATAGTATAAGATCCTATTTGGGCCTTCCACCTTAAGGTTTTAGAGCGATTGGTTCCTTAGCATGGTAATCAGAGCCATACGTTCTACCCTAGTTCTTTTTCTTTTTCTCTGATCTTTGCCTACCTCTCTCTTTCCTTTTCCGCTGTTTTTGCTGTCTTTGCCTACTACAATGACAAACACTACTGAAAATACAACATTTCCTGTACCTCCGCCATCTTCTTCCCTTCACCCTGCACAAACAGTCAGCAATATTCGAACTTAATTCCCCTCACTCCTGACCCACAATATCACTCGTGGGCAGAACTTTTTCAGGTGGCTGCTCGTGCTCACTGCGTCATGGATCATATTGACGGTGCTACTCCTGATCCTACGCTAAGTAAAGCCGAGTAGGATCAAATTGATGCTGTTCTTCTATCATGGATTTATGGGACTATCACACGGGATCATCTTCTCATGATCCTCAAACCTGGTTCAACGGCTCGTGAAGCATAGCTCCGCCTCAAGAATCTCTTTCATGACAACAAAAGTGCTCGTGCTGCAGATTGGGAGAACCAGTTTAATCATGCTCAGTTGGAGAATTTCTCATCTGTTGCATCTTATTGTCAACATATTAGATGCTATTTGATCAACTCTCGAATGTGGATCAATCAGTAAGTGACCAACGACTAGTGATTCAATTAATTAACGGCTGATCTCGTGATTATGACATAGTTGGCACAATCATTAGCAACACCAGTCCTCTCCCTTCCTTCGATACAACACGTAGTATGCTCCTCCGAGAGGAGACACGTCGTGGTCACACTCTGACTATCAGGCCTTAGTTGCTCATCAGGCATTAATTGCTCCAGTGACACCACCTGTTCCAAACCCTCCCATCATCTCCTCCAACAATCATCAAGGGGGTAATAACAATATCAATCGGAATTGAGGAAAGAATAAGGGCTCACGTAACAATAATCGAGGTTAGCCTCGCACCGTGGCACCTCAGCAGCATGTGTTTACACAATGGCCAGCATTTGGACAGTGGCCTGCACCCTTAGTATGGGGGCCACCATGGTCGATGCCTTCTTGCCCTTACCCCACCAGCGTTTCGGCACATCAGCTCGCCCCCGCTCCTGGTATTCTTGGTTCATCATCGCGACCCCAAGCTCTCAATACCACTACATCAGATGGTACCACAAGGCAGTTTACAGATTTACCACATGCTTTTTCCGCCATGACCATGCAACCACTTGATGAATCATGATATATGGACACGGGTGCTTCTTCTCACATGGCTGCTAACCCAGGTACATTTCATACTATTTCAAAATCAATCACTGTTCCTTGTGTTTATGTTGGTAACGGCAATCACATTCCTGTTGTTTGTTTTGGTACTGCACATTTATTCCCGCATCTAATTATGACTAATGTTCATACTCCTCACATTATCAAAAATCTAGTGTCAGTCCGTCAACTTACCAAAGAAAATAATGTTTATGTTGAATTTGACCCGTTTGGTTTTACTGTGAAGGATCTTCAGACAGGGAATACGATCATGAGATGTAATAGCTCTGGAGATCTTTATCCCGTTTGTCAAACTACTATGACGTCTACCACTCCACAAGTGTCCCTTGCAATCTTATCTTTCCAAGATTGGCATTGTCGTTTAGGACATTCTGGAGATCATGTTTTTAATTTTATTAGGAGTAATAACCTAATTTCTTATAATAAGGAGCAACACTCCAAAAGTCTGTGCTCTTCTTGTCCAATTGCTAAACATAAGCGTTTACCTTTCTCACTGTCTTTCAATCCCACTTATGCACCTTTTGATATTGGTCATAGTGATATTTGGACTTCTACCGTGTTAAGTTCAAATGGTCATCGCTATTACCTTGTTTTGCTTGATGATTTCACTAATTTTGTTTGGGTTTATCCTCTTAAACAATTATCTGAAGTTTACAAAAAAAAATCTCCATTTTCGTGCATTTGTGAAGACTCAATTTGAGCGTGACATAAAATGTTTTCAATGTGATATGGGACGCGAATTTGATAAATATTCTTATAAATCTTTTTGTCAAAATTGCGGGATGATTTTTCATTTTTCATGCCCTCAAACTTCTCAAAATGGAAAAGCAGAGGGAATAATTCAGACTCTAAATGACGTAATTCGGACTCTCCTAACACATGCATCCATCCCCCCTAACTTTGGGTTGCCTCCCTTCATATGCAAGTTTATCTTCATAACATTTTACCCACTAAGCTTTTAAATTATAAAACTCCTACGCATGCTTTGTACCTCCGTTCACCTTATTCTCATCTTAAAACTATTGGGTGTCTTTGTTTTCCCAACTTGACTTCCACTACCCCTCACAAGTTGTCCCCTCGGTCTACACCTTGTGCTTTTCTTGGTTATCCCATTTCTCATTGTGGTTACTAGTGTCTAGACTTGCCCACTCACAAACTTTATATCTCTCGTCATGTCACCTTTGACGAGAGTTTTTTCCCTTTTTCAAAGGTGGACAATGTTCCCTCCTCATCTTATAATTTTTTGGATGACGATACACCTTCTCCGTATTTATTAGAGCATCTCATGATCAGTTCACTCTCCCCACCCAACAGACCAATCCGAACCCTCCACCGACATCTCGTCCTCTACTACTACCTCCGTCCCAAAATGAATTAGCCACTTCTTTTTGCAGGCATTTCAATACGCTTGGTTGAGGTACTTCCGTACTTGTAAATAAATTTTAGGATATTCTCAATGGTACCCTTTTGGTATTGGCTTTTCTGAATGGTACCATTGCATATTTTTGACTTACGAGTAGTACCATCAAGGTTTTGTCTTCGCAATAAAAATACCCCTCTGTCATTAGAAAGTTAGTCAAATGTTAGTCGAACAGTAATTTTAATTAATTAAATATATAATCTGCAATCCTTATTTATCTTCTGGGAATTTTATAAAATTATTGGAGTTGTTAAAAATCATGAAATCTTTTGTAATATTATCTTTGTATATTTATTTAATTTTAAAAATTGTTGGGAGAATTATTTTCTGCATTTAAGGATTTTAAAATGATTTTATGAGTTATATTGCATTTAAAGGATCTTTACTTGTAAAATTTATATTTAATTCAATTTTGATCCTAAAAATATTTTAAAAATATGTGGGTGTTTGTAATTTCATACTCTTCATTTTAAAATTTTAAAGTTTAATTTTTCACCAATTTTCCATTTAATTTCGATTTTTAGAAGTTATTTAATTGATTTTAAATTGTTTTTAGCATTGTGAATTTACCATTTTACCCCTGTCTTTCAATCCCTAAAAACCCAGTTCCCCCAATTGAGTTCTTCGGCTCTGTTTTTCTTTCTGTGGTTTCTCTCGCTGCTCTCCACCCATCTCTCTCGTTCAATCTCTCTCTCGCAACTCTTTTCCCTCTCTCGTAATCTTTCCCTCTTTCATCTCTTTTCCATTCCTCTCCAACATATATGTATATATGTGTGTGTGCAGTTGTGTAGGTGTGCGAATTGCTGTGTGTATAATCGAATTGGGTGTTTTGAAATTTGGGGATTTCTCTATTGTTACGAATTGGTTATGAGAGTGGGTTGGTTCTGGTCTTGAAGCATCCAATTTTTGGAGCTCCACCACGACCACCTGTGTCGACATTGAAATTGAAAGAGCCGATGTTGTGGAATCTCATTCTTTTTCATTGATTCTTGCTGGATTTAGATTTCTGTGATGATTAATAGTTGATAACAGTTGTATGAACATTGGCTTAGCATTAAACGTTTGATTAACGTTTTGCTTAACAGAAGGGCATTTTTATTGAGAAGACAAAAACCTTGATGGTACCACTCGTAAGTCAAAAATATGCAGTGGTACCATTCGGAAAAGCCAATACCAGAAGGGTACCATTCAGAAAAAGGAATAAATTTTTTTCGATTTTTTTGTTTTGCATAAAAATATAGGATATATATTTTTATACTCCCTTCGGTCCATTATATAAGGCATTTGACTTTTTTACACGTAATTTTAAGTATTTTGGCTACATAGTAAAAATTATTATTTTTTAAATTTTCTTTTTTGAATAAAAATATTAATACTCTATTTTTATTTGGAAAAAGAAAATTTAAAAATAATAATTTTTACTATGTGGTCAAAACACTTAAAATTACGTGCAGAAAAGTCAAATGCCTTATATAATGGACCGGAGGGAGTATAAAACAAAAAAAAAACGAAAAAATAATATATACAAGTTTGATTCTAATGGCAACTTACAGCGCCGCAAAGCTCGTTTTGTTAATGGTCGATCTCAAGAGGTTGGGGTTGACTGTGAAACCAGCGACCATTCGAACCGTGCTTAGTCGTGCACTATCTCAATCTTGGCAAATTCATCAACTTGATGTCAAGAATGCCTTTCTACATGGGGATTTGAAAGAAACTGTGTACATGCATCGGTCTCCAGGATTTGTTGACCCTTTATTTCCATCACATGTGTGTCTTTTTCAAAAGTCTTTATATGGTCTAAAACAGGCTCCACGATGTTGGGATCAATGGTTTGGTACATTTATAACAAAGATGGGTTTTGTAAGCAATAAATGTGACAATTTTTGTTCATTTACAAGCATGGGCGTGATACCGCATATCTTCTTTTGTACGTAGATGATGTTGTCCTTAGTACCTCCTCTCCAGCTTTCATTCAGCATATCATCTCCACTTTAAGTTCAGAGTTTTCTATGTCTGATTTGGGGCCACTAAGTTACTTTTTGGGTGTTTCGATTCGTAGAACGGGTGATCATATGTTTCTTTCTCAGCGAAAATACGCTGAAGATATTCTTTGCAGGGCCAAGATGGAAAATTGTAAACCAATTCAGACTCCTGTTGACACCAAGAACAAGCTAAGTGCTGATTTAGGGGACCCAGTGTCTGATCCATCTTCCTATCGAAGCCTTGCAGGCGTACTACAAAATTTGACATTCTCCCGACCTGACATCAGTTATGCTGTTCAACAAATTTGCTTATTTATGCATGCCCCGAGAGAGCCCCACCTTGCTGCCATGAAACGCATTCTTAGATACATCAAGGGAACTCTTGAGTACGGCCTCCATCTTTCAGGTTTTCCTCTCCTGATTTGATAGCATATTCTGATGCTGATTGGGGCGGGTGCCCCGACACTCGTCGTTCCACCTCAGGGTACTGTGTGTTCTTGGGTAATAATTTGATCTCCTGGTCATCTAAGTGACAACCCACGTTGTCCCGCTCCTCTGCCGAGGCAGAATACCGATGTGTTGCCAAATGCCAATGCAGTTGCAGAGACCTCTTGGATCAGGAACTTACTGCTCGAGCTTCACAATCCAATCCAAAAAGCGACTCTGGTCTACTGTGATAATATTAGTGCAGTTTATTTGTCATGCAATCCTGTCCAGCACCAACGTACTAAACACGTTGAGATGGACATCCATTTTGTACGTGAAAAGGTCGATGTTGGTTAGGTTTGTGTTCTACATGTTCCTTCTTCATCTCAGCACGCTGACATCTTCACTAAAGGCCTACCTTCCTCCTTGTTCATTGAATTTCGTTCCAGTCTCACCATTCGTCCCTCTCCTGCTTCGACTGAGGGGGTGTGCTAGTAAATGTAATTATGCAAATCATTGCTTAATTGATGTTCAGTGATATTTCTGATCTTATGTAATACCTGTAATTACTGTTTAGACAGCTAGGCATACAGCTAGGACAGTTAGGAAATCTCCATAATTGCAGCAAGGATATCTTCTGTAATTACAACCAAGATTCCCTTGATGTGTATATATAGTTCTGTAATGTAATACAAGCAGGTCACTGGGAATTACTCATAATCTAGCACTGAAGTATGAAATGATCATCTATCTTCCGAGTGAGTTACTTGAAAGTAAATAAGTAGTTGAATGCAAGAACAAGTTTTATTGCTTACACAGTGCATGTTATTAGTTCTGTATTTGAACACTTGAATGCAAGTAATCCACTTTATTTTTGGGTGTGTGTAGGTATTTATATCTGAGTAAATTGGTCACAACACCTGGAGCATCAGGTGCTTTCTTACGCCTTGTAATTGATCAGGTTAGCATTCTTTAGCACTTGATTCCGGAATAGTTGGCTTGTCCATATACCTCTCTACACTATAATTCATCATGCATTTTTAGATTGACCTTAATGGATTATGTACAGTTTATTTTCGCACCTACATTCGTTGGAGTTTTCTTATCTGCATTGTTAACACTTGAAGGAAGGCCATCACAAGTGATGCAAAAGCTTCAACAGGTCTTGTTTTTTAGTTTATTATATATCAAAGTATTTCAAGCAATCAAAATATTTATCACTGACTGCATGGTGTAAAGAATTAATAACAGGTTTTTTTTTTTGTTAATTTTTTTTAAAAAATTTGCTAGTTAATAACAGATTGTTTTGACTGTAGCATATGTTAACTTTGACCTGTAACTTGCAGGATTGGTTCTCTTCTGTTCTTGCAAACTGGAAATTATGGATACCTTTTCAGTTTCTTAACTTTCTAATTGTTCCGCAACAGTTTCAGGTATGGTTGTCTATTTTTCTCGTTTTGCTCTTGCTTTTCGTCTCATATGCTAATCCGTCCAAAAAGATATGGTTCATCGTTAAACAATGTAAATGCCACAAACCATGGGATTCGTTTCAATTATAAATTGCCACAACATTGTAAAAACTGTTTTCCACATTTTATTTCATTTATTTTTACGTTCCTTTTTAACAATAGTTGATAGTTATTATTGTCTCTTTGAGTATCTTATACTTTTTGATTTATGTAAAATAATTTATTTAGTTAATTTGAAAGCATAGCTTATTAAAGTCAAGGTTTTCCATCTTAAACTAATATGAGGCATATGTGAATGTTACTTTTACCAATCAAGCTTTTATTTACCCGAAATTCGCATAATCTTTTACTCTGAAGCAGTATGAAATTTTTTGAGTTACTTAATTTAGAAAGGTGAAACTGTATATATTTGTGCCTGTGTAAATTTGGGAAGTTACAGTTTGAGAAGTTCCGGTGGCAATAGAAAACGAAGAATCTACAAACATTTACTGATATGGAAGTTTGAAACTATTATTTTATTGTGGTAATTATCGGCAGTATCACATCTTGCAAAAATTTCCTTGATTATACTGTAATTATTTGTTTGCTACTTGGTCATGTTACAGGTCCTTGCAGCTAATTTCATTGCTCTAATCTGGAATGTGATTCTCTCATATAAAGCTCACAAACAGGTTGTTGCATGAAAGGTATATCTCTTTACCGTAGAACAAGCAAGAAGACCGTTCCGACTAATTTTTAGTGTTGTGTTTGGTTGGAGTGAATGAAATTTGTAACAATGGGTGAATGTTTATATTGTCATTCCTACCAATCTAGACTATAGCTCCAAGCTACCCTACCAATTTGAGAGAGAAAATGCCCGTCTCCTTTTTACTTATTTTCCTTATAAACTTCATCAAAAGAAAATTTGCACTCACTCTCCTCCCTCATACATCATTTCTTCTCTCTTAAACTTTATTCCCAGTTTTTTCATTCCACTTCTTCCCCATTTCATTCTCCACCAAACGGAGCATAGCATTTTGACATGGTTATGACTTGTGACCCTCGAGATATAATATTATTTCCTGAATTTAGAAAAGCCATATTAAGATAATAGAGGTAATAAAATGATTGGTAAAGTAAGCAATTCATGCAAAAATGTCATACACTCCAAAATTTGAGATACTTTTGTAAAGCATCAATTAAGGATTACTTGTTGTATTTTAAACAACCCATTGACCTAAACTGTTGCCACAAGTTAATATGTACCCTTAAGTTGTTTCCAATTTCTGTCATTACACGCAATATTATGAGATTGATAATTTGATAGTTTATTAGGTAGCCTGTGTAAAATGAGAAAGGTCAGAAGAACTGGATCAAAATTTACTGTCAGCAGTGAACATGGTAATTAGTGAGACAAGAAAAGAATTCTTTTGAGTGTATAATGTTATTGAATATGGGTTGTCTTGAATATGCAGTTTGGTGCAGAATCTTAATGTATTGGACTTGATCTAGGATTTGCGCTCTGCTTGAAAGTCTTGCAAAGAAGTCTGACAATAATCCATCACAGAATGAGGCTGGAATGACTCTGAAAAGTTTTGCATTCCTTTATGAGTATCCAGTCAGGAAAAATGTAAATTAGTCTGTATGAAGTGTACTGCAACCATCTTTTCTTGAATGTTCCCTAGTGGCTAGTAATCAATAGAATTTTTCATTCTCCTCCAAATCCGTGTGAGGTTTTAAGCTCTGTTTCCAATTTTTATTTTTATTTTTTCTTGACTTATCTTCTATACATAGGTTTGTGAGAATATGAACTGACCTGACTGTAGAGTTTTGAGGAACCTTAAGAGTGTGGGCATCAATAATTTACTGTGAGTAGCAACTAGCAAGTAGAATTAAAAAACTTTCAAAGCTAGTGTTTATATAAATGAAGGAGAGTTCCAACCTGTTTTTTTTTTTGAACATCTCTAGTAAGATGCCACCACCTACAAATGTAGACATCAAAAACCTAATAGGAGTTGCTAATCAAGTTGCCAAATCATCAAAAAAAATTAATTTTTTAATTTATCTTCAATTTGGCAACTTTGAATAGAAAAATGATCCAATGGTTGGCAACTCTAAAAGTTATATAAATGGTTCACATACAAATAATTAAATAATATAAATTTGAAGGAAGACATGTAAAAGAGGTATATTAGTATATTTCTTTTAAACAAAAATATGCACTTTAACCATTTGAGGAAGTTGTCAATTTTTGGCAACAATTGTTGGCAACCTTGGCTCTCCAATAGGAAGGCAACCAAGATTACTTGCCACATAGATGTTGGCAACTCGTTTTGGAGATGCTCTAACACGACCCAACATATTTTTGACAGTAACACGAACCAACATAAACATGAATACGAAAGAGAGGTTGGTTTCATAAAGACCTCCCGTCCTTTGATTTACATTATTACAAAGTCACACCCCAAATTACATAAGTGAAAGAAGGTGGATATATGAATATCAACATGAGAGCAATCAATATGACAATATGTACAGCCCTAGTAGTTTATAACGATCAAGCATCATCAAGGTAATTTCTTTCCTCCACAGATATGTATATGTTAACTTTGATTGTTTCTGAGCTACCATTTTATCGCCTTGTTTTATTTTTTCTTGCTTAATTATTTATTACTGACTTGAGAAAATTTAACTAGAATGATTTAATAATCAATATATGCTGGTTCCTTTATTACTTGACATAATTGCAAGTCATGTACTGCACAGTCTCCGGTAGTGGAAATTTGAGATAAGTTGATACAGGTTGAAATATTGTATATGCATTTACTTGTGGAGACGCTTCTCGTGATTTATACGAGCTCACTTAAGCGCTCTGTTTTTCTTGAATCTCAATGATTACGACTTGAGTGATTACGTTATTAATTAGGACTATTATTCACTCAACTGCACTCGATATTGTTTCTGGATATGTAAAATGTTGTCGCTTGATGAAAACTTGCTTTTTATTTGTTGATAGAAACGGAATCTCACAATTTCTGTTCTTGCTATACACCAACCTGATGATATGTTTTACACATGTTAGTGTATTCTATTCATGCAGCATCTATGTTGTACATTTTGTCGATAAATATTATATTTGTTTTGCTAAGTATTGTGTTGATGAATGTTGGATGAATTTGCGTAACTTAATTCCGTTTCGTGATTATAGTTGCAGTTTCTTTCTGTTTCTTACTGTGCAGGTTTTGAATATATACCTAGACTAGCCTTGGAAATCATGGTGAAAGGAGCACCATCCATGTCCATGATAAGAGCAGATGATTAGATCAGACTTGGATCTGCGCTATATAGTAGTTGCATCATCTTGTTCTTCTGGTATCTTTGTTGTCCCTTGAGCTTATGTACCAACTATGAAAATCCTCTTCTCATTTAGAATTATGCATGATAGAAATAGAAGATTTTCATAGTAGTACTGAACATTATGGGGTTGAAAATAAAAGGTAATGAACAGATAGAGTTTGTATCCATTTAGATATTTTGGCTTTTTCATTCGGTGCTTATGATTGAATTTTGATCTTGAGGGAGTATACCTAATATGTGATCTATTAAACTAGATTCTTTAGATTTTAGAGTAAATTGCATTGTAGTGGTTAGATAAATTAATTTTTTGCACTTTGATGGCCAATGTTGCAAATCTTGCACTATGATGGCTCGAAATTGTTTTTTTAGCCACTTAAATGACTACCGTTATCTTAGCCTTAACGAAGTTAGTTTGACAGGGGTATTATAGTCTTTTTCTCTCTCCTTTCAATCTCTCTCCATCTTTCTCTCTAAATCTCTCTCATCTCATCTCTCTCTATCTCTCCTCTGTTCGCCCAGAGGTTGTGCTTGTTATAGGTGTGTGTGGCTGCGATTTTCTTGTGTTGCCATGGGTATATGCGATTCGTGGGTTAAATTTACTATGTTTGCCGTGTATTGTTCTTGCGTGTGAGTGCTGTTGTGTTCAATTTGGGCACACAGATGTGTCTTACGTGTTCATGGTTTGTGAGTTCTTGAATCATTTGTCCGCGGTTGACTGTTTTTGTACGAATTGAAGGCTGTATTGAAGGTTAGAGTCGAAATTGATGTTTAGCCCCCTGTTTTGGGCGTGGAATATGACCTCCTTGGATTGTTTATTAATTGGTAAGTGTGGTGATATAAGTGTATCTAGTGGTAAGTTGAAATTCGAGTATATATAATATACGGTTCAGGGTTGAATTCTTCTGGTGGATTCTGGTTTTGGTCGAAGCTGGTATGGGTGTTGGATTACTTGGTTATCCAGTTGAATTCTTATGATTCGTTGATAGCTAAAAATTGTGATGTGGGTTATGTGTTGTAACCATTATGTTAGGGATATAATTGTATTGTCATGTTGAGGTCTTGGGTACTGTCTTGTTCGAAGGAGGCAGGGGATATAAGGAAGAGGTAGTGAGGGGGAAAGGAGATGCTTCTGTTTGTGTGTGTATATGTGAAGGGGAGTGTGGTGTTCACTGTTAGCGGTACATCCCTGTCAACTGGCCAACATGTGAGAATATATACTGCAGGGCATCTACCAATTGAAACGAATCAACATTCTTGATCAAGGGGTATGGAACTCAATTGAAGAAGAATCCGAGGTTTCGAGTGATGTTTCTGATCTCCAGGCAAAGTATTTGAGTTCATGTCCAGATCAGAGAATCACACGGTTGTTGTCGAATTCAAGAGTGCCAAATTGGACATGTGAGGAAACGTGGATTACAATCAGGGAAATGGTAACAATGAAGAGAAGACAAGAGAGCTTGTCAATCAATGAAAATTATGGCTGGTGATGAAATTAGGGTGGAAAGTAGTTGCAGTGTTGGTGGCAAAGAGATGTTATTACTAATTTTCTTAGGTAGGAACAATAGTAATAGGGGTAGTACTCGTAATTGCACAATGTACAAAACATTGCTCGATCAATCTCTAATTTTTCAGAAATGCCTAATCGGTCTACGATATAGCAAACTAAATTTAATTTATTTAAATTTTGAAACGGGCAATTGTAAGAATTGAAATGCTTTCCACTGTAAAGACATCGATGAATCTTGAACTAGCAAACATCCCAGGATGACTAAAGTTTATCATCTTTTATTCCTATACGATAGAAGAATCGGGGAAAGGTGAAGAAACGATTAATAAGTTTTAGTATTACACCAAGGAAGATCGACAACCTGGTTGAATTCAGTATACGGGAAGGATATAGAAAAATTCTATGATGTACACAGCTGCTTAAAAAGAGAACCACATACAAGTTAAAAACAAGGATCTAAACACCAATATTTAGCAAAAAAAGGATCTAAACACCAACAGCACTCTTATTATCGATTGCTGATTCTCATTTGGGCATGGAAAGGGCAACAGTGGCCCAGAACAAATCGAAATATGTTATCAGCAACATGCAAAAGATTATTGGCTCTGTGGTTTTGGTGAAAATTGGGGTATTTCTGAGCAATGAAGCAAGAGGTTAAGGAGATGAATTCAATATGTATATGTATGTATATATAGTTCTCTTAGTATTTATTTAAGGACTATAATACCCCTGACATTTTAACTCTGTTAAGACCAAAGTTGACGGAAGTCATTTAAGTGGCTAAAAAAACAATTTCGAACCATCATAGTGCAAGATTTGTAACATTGGTCATCAAAGTGCCAAAAATTAATTTATCTGGCCACTACAATGCAATTTACTCTAGATTTTATGTGCTTAACAGTGTCTCTTGTAACACAAATATAAGCGTAGAATTGAAGAAACACGAGTATAACCCACTTGTTTTGAACTCCACTACATGTTGATTTTTCCTAAAATTATGTTTCAGAAGTTCAAGTCAGACAAACATATGTAAGCATGTATATACAACATTGTGTTAAATATAAACTAGGGAGTGAGATAAGCAATGACAACACAAGTCCACCAAATAAGTTAGGCCACCAACCAAATTAGGTGTTATTCCCAGATTACACACTTGTATAATTGTAGAAGGGGGGGTTGAATACAATTCTTGATATTTATAAATTTCTGATAAGAACTCCAGAAATCTTTACTTAGATAATTGCTTGTAAAAAGATTAATGCACAAACACATAAAAATCAGGTGGTTAAATGCACCACCTGAAGCTTTTATTCGAAGAAAACTCTGTGATACAAAAGTACACAGCTTCTGTTTTTACAACTCTTTGCTTTCTAAGAATATTCAATAGAAACCCTAAGCAAAAATGTATCTGTTTTCTTGGCCTACAAAGAGTTGCTACACTTGGTTATAAATCCCAAGTTTTACAAGTACTACTGGAATAAGATAATATTAATATAATTCTAGTTGACTTGCTACTACACTCCACATACACATGTAGCCGAAAGGTTGTCCTTGTGTTCAGACATGTCTCCTGCACCTTTCTTGTATTCATAGTGTAAATGGAATGCTTCTTTCTTCTGTGTTTCCAAAGTATGGCTGCCATACTGCTTTTTGTATCTACTATCAACCCATGTGATCTGTCAGTCAAACATGTCCTTATCAACTGCTAATCCCCAGCTAATCATAGAAGACAGTGTCAATGATTATCCGTTGATATTGTACACTGACATCCGTTGATGATGTATTTAGCTGTATCCGTTGATATTGAGACTTGAGCTGTATCCGTTGATATTGAGACTTGAGCTGTATCCGTTGATAGAGTGGATTTGAGTTGTATCCGTTGATAGAGTTTTGTCTTCATCTGTTGATACACTTTCACTTAGACAGAATTACATAGCATAGCTTATTTACAATTGGCTACCCTATTCTGCCTATCTGTTGATGGTCAACATGACTGTGGATAAAAACACTATCAACTGATAACATAGAGATACTGCAGTATGCTACAAAACCTCATCCGTTGATGAGCTACCTGTCAACGGATAGAGTTATAAATCCTCATCCGTTGACAGCTACAAAACCTTATACAATTTGATTTGATTGTGAAGTTATCATCAAGTACAACATATTCCTAACATTAGGCAAGCCATAATTTTTGACTAACATTAATGGTTGGTGAGATTGAAGCATATAAATATAGTCTTATGTAAATGGTAAAACAACAACACAATACAATATCAGAAAACGCAGCAGAAGTAGTATAATAAAATACACAGTTTACTGCACCATCTCTCTCTTGTTTTCATTATCTATTTCTTTTCTCTCTATATTCAGTCATATATATGTATAAATCTTGACATGGTATCAGAGCGGGTCGATTTGTAGAGAGAAATCAGTAGTGTAAGTCTGCATAAAAACAAGTTTTCAAGGGAAACTTGCTGATTCTGTTTTCAGCAGAGGGAAGTAATTTTCTGCCCAGTTTTTTTATGCAGATTCTGTTTCCAGCAGAATTTTCTTCCCAGTTTTTTTATTTCTGCAGATTCTGTTTTCAGCAAATCTTCATGTAGTGTTGTTGTCTTGAATAATGGCGGAGGTTGTAAATGAGTCGGTTGCAAGGAATAATACCGGTCAAGGTAGTGTTAATTTGTTTCCCACGATACTCCATATGTTAACCCCAAATTTGACCGAAAGAATTTCTTGGAATGGTCGGAATCTTGCACACTCGCACTTAAATCTCATCGTTTGATGAAATACATCAATGGGAAGGCCAAGAAGCCCTTGGCAACTAATACATGTTTTGATGATTGGGACAGCGAAAACGCATTGGTCAAGTCATGGTTGTTTAACTCTATGGAGTTACGTATTCGCAAAAGCTACCTGTTTCTTGATACTGCGGAAGCTGTTTGGAATTCCATCAACCGAACATACTCATATTCGGGAAATATGGCCAAACATTTCGAGGTAAAGCAAAAAATATAGTCTCTAACTCAAGGGGGCAGAACAGTGATCGAATATTATTCGGAGCTCACATCTCTATGACAGGAGTCAGACCACTACACTGTGTTCGAGTGTAAACAGGCTGCAGACCAAGAGAAGTACCAAAAATTGGTACAAGAAGAAAGAGTGATGAAGTTTCTTGCTGGGCTGACAATTGAGTATGATTCAATTAAAAATAAACTCATTGGTCAGATTCCCTTTCCTACAGTTGAAGAAGCACATGGCCGTGTGCAGCTCGAAGAGAGTCGGAGAGAAAGCATGGCTCTGATTGATACTGTGCATGATCGATCTGCACTTTTTACGGGAAGTTTTCGGAATCAAGGCAAAGCAGAACAGGTGATTGAGGCTTCAAGGGTGAAAAAGATGTTCTCCGTTGTGACTATTGTAATAAGTTATACCATTCTCGTGAAGAATGCTATATCTTACACCCACACTTACGAGGTTGTGATCGAGGAGGACGAAGCCGAGGTAGTCCATCCAGTAGGAGCTCAGGAAGAGGCACCCAATATAGTGCTCATCATACGACGTCTGAAAACCATGCTGACTCTGCTACTTCAGCAACGGGAGCAATAAGTGCAACAGAACTCAATGCTCTCCGTCAGCTATTGTCTCAAATGGAGACTGATTTACCAGTGACTTCATCTGCCAATTCTGCCCTTGCAGAATCAGGCGACAAAACAAAATGCTTGGCAGTGGTAAAGGGGTTGAAACCCCTTAATAAGGTGGCTATCTACTATAGCACTTGCATCAGCACCTTCTGTATTTTTTGACGGCCTAAAATATACTGTGTGGTCGAAAATTCGATAACTGGTATCCCAAAAGACTCAATAAACTCAAGATCGGTAGATCCTAAAAATGGGTATAGTTGGATGCTCAGATTAAGCTCAAGGGCTACTAGTGTCCACTCTTCAATCCCAAGATAGGTCTTTCATCCGAAGATGGAATTTCGAGTGAAGGGGCGTGTTAAATATAAACTAGGAAGTGAGATAAGCAATGACAACACAAGTTCACCAAAGAAGTTAGGCCACCAACCAAGTTAGGCAAGCCATAATCTTTGACTAACATTAATGGTTGGTGAGATTGAAGCCTATAAATATAGTCTTATGTAAATGGTAAAACAACAACACAATACAATATCAGAAAACGCAGCAAAAGTAGTATAATAAAATACACAGTTCACTGCAACATCTCTCTCTTGTTTTCATTATCTATCTCTTTTCTCTCTATATTCAATCATATATATGTATAAAACTTGACACATTGTGATTGTTTCTAGAATATGTAATGATGGTAGTAATGACTTCTATTTTTAAAGATATATCCAATGATTGAACTTTCTTAAAGATCACATATAAGATTCGAATCTTTGTTTTTGTATGAGCAAGATGAGTTGGAAGATGAA
Source organism: Saposhnikovia divaricata (assembly GCA_036435485.1). Classification (NCBI taxonomy): domain Eukaryota; kingdom Viridiplantae; phylum Streptophyta; class Magnoliopsida; order Apiales; family Apiaceae; genus Saposhnikovia; species Saposhnikovia divaricata. The sequence continues at coordinate 87,626,749 of CM071598.1, forward strand.
ACTATTTAGTATTTTCTGATTTTGAGATGGAACCTAAGTTCCTTTGAGTGTACATGATTTCTGTCTCAAACAAGAAGAACCATTATCTTACAACAAAGCAGATGAATCAAATTGTAAACAATTAATAGTTTGCGTTCATCCTTAATGATGGTCCTTTACTTAGATAATGCATGTTTCAGCAAGTAACTAAGTATAGACTTGAACCAATGTATATTGTTGAACAATGGAATATATGTCTTTGATCTTATTGTTTTCTGGAGAATTTTTTGAGCCAAAATTACTGCACATATCTTTTGCAATATAAAGTACCAATAAATTATGGGTTGCAAAATGTGACGCGTAAGCACTCACGTGCTTTATCAGAAATGCAACAGATTTTGCCAATTTAGCTAGTGTCATAGTATATCACTACCTTGTGATTTGTGAGTGTGCTTGGAAAAAAAATAAATCATAAACATATCACTCGAAATATCATACTGCTATTAGGGAGCTAAGGGTAATGGGAGGCAATAGCTCAATCATCTGTTATTCCCAGATTACACACTTGTATAATTGTAGAAGGGGGGGTTGAATACAATTCTTGATATTTATAACTTTCTGATAAGAACTTCAGAAACTTATGAAGAGATAATTGCAATGTAAGATTTAAACACAAACACATATAAAATCAGGTGGTTAATATGCACCACCTGAAGCTTTTATTTGAAGAAAACTCTGTGATACAAAATGTACACAGCTACCGTTTTTACAACTCTTTGCTTCTAAGGATATTCAAGAAACCCTAAGCAAATATGTCTGTTTTCTTAACCTACAAAGAGTTGCTACACTTGGTTATATATCCCAAGTTTTACAAGTACTACTGGAATAATATAATAGTAATCTAATTATAGTTGACTTGCTACTACACTCCAAATACACATGTAGCCGAAAGGTTGTCCTTGTGTTCAGACATGTCTCCTGCACCTTTCTTGTATTCATAGTGTAAATGGAATGCTTCTTTCTTCTGTGTTTCCAAAGTATGGCTGCCATACTGCTTTTTGTATCTACTATCAACTCATGTGATCTGTCAGTCAAACATGTCCTTATCAACTGCTAATCTCCAGCTAATCATAGAAAACAGTGTCAATGATTATTCGTTGATGATGTACACTGACATCCGTTGATGATGTATTGAGCAGTATCCGTTGATATTGGGACTTGAGCTGTATCCGTTGATAGAGTGGATTTGAGTTGTATCCGTTGATAGAGTTTTGTCTTCATCCGTTGATACACTTTCACTTAGACAGAATTACATAGCATAGCTTATTTACAATTGGCTACCCTATTCTGCCTATCCGTTGATAGTCAACATGACTGTGGATAAAAACACTATCAACTGATAACATAGAGATACTGCAGTGTGCTACAAAACCTCATCAGTTGATGAGCTACCTGTCAACGGATAGAGTTATAAATCCGCATCCGTTGACAGCTACAAAACCTTAAACAATTTGATTGATTGTGAAGTTATCATCAAGTACAACATATTCCTAACAATCTCCCCCAATTTATACTTGATGGCAATAAAGCATAAATTCAGGACCTTGATGATAACAAAACATTCCTAAAGATATATAAAGAACAATGCATAAATTGTATTAAGCTACAACAATTAAAAACTGAAAGTTTGAGAAATTTACAGAGAAGTGCTCCTCTAGACTGAGCAGATTAGGACTGTTTCTTTCCTCTTGTTGGCATCACCCTTGATTTTCCTTCCTTGGCAGAGTTGGACTCAATCTGTATTTGGAGTTGCCTATAGAAGGCATCTTCTTCATCTACCTTTGGATTTAGCTTTTGTTGTAGCCATCTCAGGTATTGAGAACTAGCCTTTGGTAGTTGGTCTTCTAACCTGAAGAATCTCCTGTTACCATCTTCATCCCTGAACTCCATCATCCAGAAAGGTTGGAGGTGGATTTTCTGTCCATTGTATGGGATCTTCATTTTCCTTGGTAGACTTGATGGTGAGTTCCAATCCCTCCTTATTTGTTCTATTCTGTCCAGTATCTCCCCTTTTGCTATCTTGGAGAACCCTGTGTATCTCTTGATTGCAGAGAACATTTTGGTTAAGGTATGATAATTTTCTCCAAGAACCCTTTGTAGTGGCCATGTCCTTTCCATTCCTCCCTTGTATACAAAGACCAATCTTTCAGGCAAATGTCTATATTTGTCAATTCCTCTTACTTCTGACAATTCATCCAGATAAAGATTCATGTCAGAGTATTCTTCAATATCTGCCTGATAGATAAAATCATCCTTGTTTTCCAAGATTGGCTGCCTGACAATAGCAGGTACCCTAGCAACTTGAATTGGTTCCTTTGAAGGTTGCTTCCTTGGTTTCCTTTTCTTCTGTGTAGGCTTCTGTTGAGGCTTCAGCAAGAATGAAGGAACCTCAATGGAGTCAAGATTCATTGGTTCCTCTTTAGGTACTATAGGTTCACCATGGAAATTCACATCTGGGTTGAATACTTTTACATCAATAGGTTGTGATGAACCAACTGTCTCTTTGTTTTCAATTTCTGGAGAGACAGGCCTCCTTGCTTTTGATTTTAATCTCTTGGATTTGGGGACTGATTTCCCTTTCTTTTTGAATTTGGGAACTTCCTCAGGTTCCCTCAATTCATCCTCTACCTCATCCAATAACTCTTGAGCCAGCCTTGCTTGCTTCTCATCTGAGTTTTCATATTGATATCCAGTGCTTGGTTGAGATTCTCTTAGCAGCCTTGAAGTCTCTTCTCTCTTGGCTTCAACAAATCTAGGATGGCTGTTGGATATGTTTAGAACTTTTCCATTCCTTATGATTACAGCCATCCATTCTCTTACACAACTGTTAGTCTTCTCCTTGAATTCCTTGATTGCCTTACCCATCAGCTTCTCTTCATCATCCTTGGGAAATGGAAAGTCCAGTTGTAACTTGTTCTTCCCATTTGCTTTTGGTGGTGAGAAGGGTCTTGATTTGATGTAGGGTTCAAATTCCTTAACATGAGAAGGCTCAGCATCATAGAATGTAGGAGCCACAATTGCTGGAGTGAGCACCTTCAGAATTGTTGTAGATATTGTTGGAGCTGAGGTTTGGCTAGAGAACAGAGTTGATGCAATAGATTGATTGATCAATCTTTCTGTCCTCATTATCCTTTCATAGTTTTCCTCTTTCATCTTTTGTAGAGCTTCAATTTTGGCTAGCTTTTCCTCTTCTATCAAGTTTGAGAGATCAAACTCTTCAGATAGAGCTACTTGTTCAGGTTTGGATTTGCTGGGGGAAGCTGTGACAATGAATTCTTGTGGATTGACCACTATGGTAGGCTGCTGCTCCCCCTGACTTGCTGCTTCCCTGCTTTCAGAAATTAAGATTTGACTTGTAGTTGCCACAGCCTCTTCCACTTTCTCCCCCTTTTTGTTAGCATCAAGGGTTTGACTAGAAGTTGGGGCTGCAACTAACTTTTCTAGCAGTTGGGTTTGCAGTTTCTGATGTTGAAGAAATTGCTCCATCTGGGATTCCATCTTTTCCACTATTGAATTGAGAAGTTGCACAGACTTAGCCAGGTTGTCTTCTTTGAGGAACCTTTGTTGCAACACCCTCTGAGTGGTTGTAGGAGCTAGTTGCTCTAGCTTGGAATCCACAGAGATCTTCACATCCTTGATTTCTTGTTTGACCTCCTCTAAATTGGATCTCTGAATCACCATTTGCATCTTTTGTAACTTTAGGGAGTCAATTGCCTGTTGAAGAACAACCTTTCTCTGTGGATCTGCTTCTGGGTGCTCAGCCAGGGCAGATTTATATTGCCTTATGATTTCCATATCAAGTTGATGATAGGTGTAGTTTTGAGCAAATGCAAAATCATGAATACTGCTATCACCTTCATCTTCAGAGCTCTGTCTGTCTTCATCTTCAGAATTGTCAAATTCATCACTCTCAGCAGTGGTTGGCAGAGCTGCTATAGATTCCTTAGCTCTAAGTAGAGACTGTGAGGTGTGCACTAGGTGCATTGCCTCCTCTGCTTCCACATTGCCCTGTTGTGCCAGAATTTGATAGGCAGGAACAGGGTGAGTAAAGGTTTCAGCATCCAAAGAAATGGAGTCAATCATGGACTGATATTCTCTTTGATATTCCATTTCCTTGGATGCATCCTCAACCCCCATTGACTCACTAGCAATGGCTGCTTTTTCCATCCTTATCTCTCCTGTAGTCCCTTCTCTCCCCTCATCTCTCTTTTCTTGCATCAAGGGCTCCCCTTGGCTCACACCTCTCACACCCTCACCTTCACCTACTAAGGTGGAACTCTCAAACTCTCCTTTTGCCTGACCGGAAGAAATGGCCAGCCTCTCATTATTTATCTCTCCTTTTGCCTGCTCACAAGGCAGCCTCTCACTCCCTTCCCTCAATCCTAAAAGTGTTTCAACTACTGAGAACTCCTCTACACTTGACACTGGAATGTCAGATATAGCAGTGGTAGAGTGAGTTATCAACGGATAAGGAATATCCGTTGATGGAGTAGTTATAGCTGTCAACGGATGGCTAGATAGAGGCGCATCCGTTGATGGAGAAACACTTGTCAACGGATGAAGGATATCCGTTGAGGAAGGAATAAATATATCCGTTGAAGAGAAAACCAACACTGAATCTGTGGAGATTGATTTTAAGTTCGAGGCCACAGTCTGTGTTGAGAATTCTGGAAGGGAAGATTGATGGTCCAACAAATCATCTAAAAGATGATGACCACCAATTACAGAGTGGGGCTTCTCCAAGAATCTTAAAGATGGAGAATCAGGAATTGATGTAGATATCATATCCACATCCAGAGATGGAGTTGGTGATGGTGGATTGTAATGTGTGTCGATTTGAAGATTAAGATCAAGGGGCTGTGACTCCACATTTATTGAAGCCACATCAAACTGAGTTTGAGAAGGTACAGTTTCCTGTACAGTGTGTGCACCCTGTGATTCCCCTGTGGTTTTAGATTTCACTCTTCTTCCATAGGTTTTTGAGATTGGGCTATATGTGTCCCTAACCCTCTTGTGCAGTGTTCCTTGTGGGGAACTTGATTCAGTAGTCACACTCTGTTGAGAGAGTGTAACTTGAATTTGGCCTGTAGTTACATTAGCAGTCTTTTGAGAGACTGAAATGGTGGTTGCACTCATCTCTCCTTCCTTATCCTTAGGGCTTCTTTGATGTTCACCCTGTCCCTCACCACTCACTACCACCTTCACACTCCCCTCAAGAGGTTTGGTAGATTTTACAACAGGTGTCTTTTGAGAGACACTTGAGGTTTGCTTTTTAGAATGTGGTTTTGGAACTCTGGATTTGGTCACTTTGGTAGGAGCCTGTTTGGTCACAACTACAGACTCCATTGTGACACTAGAAGGCAAAGAAATTTGGGGGTTGGAGATAGGGGTTTCAGAGTTAGAGATAGTTAACTGAACAATTGGTAGATATACCAACTGTACTCCTGCATTGAGGTTCATTCGAATCAGGTCACTTAAGACTCTCTTCTCCTGAACAAAACATTGGAACTTGCTATCCGGGTTAGCAATGGATAGCTTATTCTCAGACACATGCAGTGCTAAGAGCATTAAAAATCTAGCAAAGTAGATATTCTTGCTCCTAGTTTCCTTTTTACCCAACTTTGCAGCTATCTCATACATAACTAATGTGCCAAAATTATAGAATTTATCATTTAAAAGCATACACATCATTGTTAGCATGGACTGGGTAACAGCATCAAAATTACTAATTTTTCCTGAAAAAGTTTTAATGAAGGCATCACAGAAATAGCTCCATTCTTTAACCATTCCTTTTCTAGCAATTTTCCCTAAGTTTTCAGTACTAAGGGCATAATTAATAGAATCAAGCATGGCAACAATTTCAGCATCAGTAGGTACTTTCAGACAGTTATTCTCAGGCAATTTTAAACAAGCAGTTATTACATCAGAATTAACCACATAGTTTTTACCCTTTAAAGAAAAAGCAATTGTACCGTCTGTGCCATTGTACTCAGCAGATGTCCACATTTCTTCAATTACCTCGTGGATTAAGGGAGTGGTGGCCGTCATAGCATATGACAGTTTGCATTTCTTCACGAAACTCATCAAAGTGTGGTAAGCTTCTGGAGCATTCACTGTGTCAACAAAGGCCGCGAAATTGTTCTTCTCATAGGTAAACCCAGTGGAGGACATCATCTTAACAATAGGCGCCATTGAAGTGATTGAACTTTGGTTACAGAGAGTTTTAGGGAAGAATATGCAGTTAACTTTTGATATGCTTGAAAATGAATAAAAGTGAGACGTGAGAGTACAAGTCCGCCTTTTATATTTTTCAAGAATTAAAAATGAAAAAATTAAAAGTAATTACTCCATTGGTCAAAAGTAACTGTCAGATAATAAATAAAAAGAGAATAAGTACAGCCATGATTAGATATACACGGTTACCAACGGTTAAAAAAAATTGTATATCAACGGATATAGAATGAACGGTTGAGATACAGTTTATCCGTTGATGACGTGGATAGCCTGTTACCCGTTGACATGCAAAAATCTAGTAATGTGTTTATACTATCAACGGATAAAGGATATCCGTTGATAAGCTAATTTTGCCTTAGGCAAAATTTCTGCAGAAAATTTTTCTGAAAGTTTTAACTTTCAAGTGAATCAAAACACATTTCCAGCTTCAATTCATCGAAATCAAATATCACTAGAAATTATGACAAGTTAAGCATACCTAGCTCACCTACCAATCTTGTGAATGTGGATTCATCAAGAGGCTTGGTGAAGATATCTGCAAGCTGCATTTCACTTGGCACAAAGTGCATTTCTACTGTACCATTCATCACATGTTCTCTAATGAAGTGGTATTTGATGTCAATGTGCTTGGTTCTCGAATGTTGCACTGGATTCCCTGTGATGGCAATAGCACTTGTGTTGTCACAGAAAATTGGAATCTTCTCAACTTTTAGACCATAGTCAATGAGTTGGTTTCTCATCCATAGAATCTGTGCACAACAGCTTCCAGCCGCAATGTACTCAGCTTCAGCTGTAGAAGTGGAGACTGAGTTTTGTTTCTTACTGAACCATGACACAAGCCTGTTTCCTAGAAATTGACAGGAACCTGTAGTGCTTTTCCTATCAACTCTGCAACCTGCATAATCTGCATCTGAATAGCCAGTTAGATCAAAACCAGATTCTCTTGGGTACCAAATGCCAAGGTTTGGTGTTCCCTTGAGATACCTGAAAATTCTTTTAATAGCTATTAAGTGAGACTCTCTAGGATCAGCTTGAAATCTAACACAAAGACAAGTAGAAAACATTATATCAGGTCTACTAGCTGTTAGGTATAAAAGTGAACCTACCATGCCTCTATAGCTTGAGATGTCCACAGACTTTTCCTTAGTATTCAACTCAAGCTTAGTTGCAGTGGCCATAGGTGTTTTAGCAGATGTACAATCCATTAAGTCAAATTTCTTTAAGAGATCATAAATATATTTTGTTTGACTTATGAAAATGCCCTCATTAACTTGCTTTACTTGTAGGCCAAGAAAGTAAGTTAATTCACCCATCATGCTCATTTCATGCCTACTTTGCATAAGTTTGGCAAACTTTTTGCAAAGCTTCTCATCTGTAGACCCAAAAATAATATCATCTACATAGATTTGAACAAGTATTGAAGAGCCATTAATATCCCTATGAAATAAGGTTTTATCTACTGTACCTCTAGTGAAGTGGTTCTCCAAAAGAAATTGAGATAAAGTGTCATACCAGGCTCTTGGTGCTTGCTTCAAACCATAAAGTGCTTTCATGAGAAGATATACATATTCTGGAAATTCTGGATCCTCAAAACCAGGAGGTTGATGGACATAGACCTCTTCTTCCAGTTCCCCATTTAGAAAGGCACTTTTGACATCCATCTGATAGACTTTGAAATTGGCATGTGCTGCATAGGCTATAAAGATTCTTATTGCCTCAAGTCTTGCTACTGGAGCAAAAGTTTCATCAAAATCTATTCCTTCTTCTTGAGAATAGCCCTTTGCCACTAATCTAGCTTTATTCCTCACAATTATGCCATTTTCATCTGTCTTATTCTTGAGAACCCATTTAGTACCTATGACACTTCTATCATCAGGTTTGGGCACAAGTTTCCATACTTTATTTCTTTCAAATTGGTTTAGCTCTTCTTGCATTGCTAACACCCAATCTGGATCTAGAAGGGCATCTTCCACTTTCTTAGGTTCCTCTTGAGACAAGAAGCTACTGTATAGACATTCTGCTTGAGTGGCCCTTCTAGTTTGGACTCTTGAATTTGATTCACCAATGATTAACTCAAATGGATGATTTCTAGTCCATTTTCTTGCAGGTGGAAGGTTTGATCTTGATGAGGTTGCTTCATTTCCATGATCATGTTGATTTAGCATTGAATTTTGACCTTGAGAAACTCCCCCTGAGTTTGTTGTCCTTGCTGAGTTATGAAGTTGACTGTCAATGGATGCATCATTTTGCCTGTCGACGGATGCTTGAGAATATCTGTCAACGGATGCATCTCTAATAGTGTCAACGGATGTTGCAGAATGACTGTCAATGGATGTTCCAGAATGACTATCAACGGATGATTCATTTTCAGTGTAAGCATCACTTCTAGTTGGTATAAGAGCTCTAGGTGGATCTCTGTGGTCATGATCTTCATTCTCCTCATCATCATCATAGTACATTCTTCCTTCACCTTCATTCTCAAATTCCAACTTTTCATGGTAACCTTCATCATTTAGGCCTAGAATCTTTTGATCATCAAACACAACATGTACAGATTCCATAACAATGTTGGTTCTTAGATTGTAGACCTTGTAGGCTTTCCCTGCTGCATATCCAACGAAAATAGCTTCATCTGCCTTTGCTTCAAATTTGCCTAAGTTATCTCCATGATTCCTTAGCACAAAACACTTACATCCAAAGACATGGAGAAAAGCTAAAGTTGGTTTCTTGTTGGTTAATAACTGATAAGGAGTCATTCCTTTAGCTTGATTGACCAAGGAAATATTCTGAGTAAAGCATGCAGTGTTGACAGCTTCAGCCCAGAAATATGTTGGTAACCTTGATTCACTTAACATTGTTCTAGCTGCTTCAATGAGAGTTCTGTTTTTCCTTTCAACAACCCCATTTTGTTGAGGTGTTCTGGCAGCAGAAAACTCATGGACAATTCCATTCTCTTCACAGAAAATCTTCATTGTGGAATTCTTGAATTCAGTACCATTGTCACTCCTGATTCTTTGTACTCTGTCTTCAGAACCATTGTTTAGCATTCTGAGGTGATTGATGATGATTTCACTTGCACAATCCTTGGAATGCAGGAAGAAGGTCCATGTGAACTTAGAAAAATCATCTACAATCACCAGACAGTATTTCTTCTTTGAAATAGACATGACATTTACTGGACCAAATAAATCCATATGCAGCAATTGAAGAGGCTTAACAATGGATGACTCTGTCTTGCTTTTGAAGGATGATTTCTTATGTTTCCCTAATTGGCAGGCATCACACAGCCCATCTCTGACAAACTCCAATTGAGGGATTCCTCTAGCAAGATCCTTTCTTACCAAATCATTCATAACTTTAAAATTCAAATGTGACAGCTTCTTATGCCATAGCCAACTCTCATCCTTACTTGCTTTGCTGAAGAGACAAGTAATGGATTCTGAGCATGCTGAATTGAAGTCAGCTATGTAAACATTTCCTTTTCTAAAGCCTGTCAATACCACATTGTTGTCTTCCTTGGCAGAAACAACACAGGCTTCTTTTGTGAACTTTACTTCATAGTCTTTATCACAAATCTGACTGATACTCAGCAAATTGTGCTTCAAACCTTCAACTAAAGCCACTTCTTCAATGATGACATTGTCTTTTGAAATCAGGCCATATCCCTTAGTATATCCTTTGCTGTCATCTCCAAAGGTAATTCTAGGGCCAGCTCCTTCCTTGAATTCTGTGAGCAGGGTTGAATCTCCTGTCATGTGCCTAGAGCATCCACTGTCTAGGTACCATAGATTCCTTCTGTTTCCCTGCACACATTTCAAAAACAAATCAAGTTGATTTTGGTACCCAAGCTTCCTTGGGTCCTTTCTTGTTAGCCTTTGACTTCGCACTCTTAGCATTCTTCAGCTTAGGTGTAGATGCTTGAGTGATGGGGTTTGACAAATGCTCATTTGCATGAATATTGGATGCATGCATGTGTGGAAAATTGGCATACATATTATTCATGTTAGGTATGTTCCATGACATTTGTGGCACATTCATAGATTGAAAGTATGGATTAGACACATATGGCATGTTCACATAAAGATTTGAAAAACTAGCATTTTGATACAAACCAGGCATAACAGGCATTGCAGGCATACATGGCATTGGTTGAGATACATGAATAGGAGCCTTGTTGACAATCTTGCAATTAGAAGATAGATGATTGACACTATTACAGTTACTACAAGTTTTCCTAGGGGCAAACTTGTCAGGAGAGTAATTGTTTTTCTTGTTGATGCCTATCTTACCATTTCTGTTCTTTTTCTTTTTGCCCTTAATTTCTACCTTTTCATTGTCTGATTTACCAACAGCCTTTTTGTTGTGTAAATCACCTGTCTTAGCCTTCCCACTGGATTTGGTTTTGCTGCACTCACCACTAACAAAATTCTTGTTTACTGGACCATACTTGATATCCAGTTTTCTAAGTTCCTTCTTACTAACAGACTTTTTGTTAGTCGACGGATACCTCTCATCCGTTGACGGTTCATCTGTCAACGGATGATCACTGTCCGTTGATTCACAAATAGTCTCTAGATCCTCAAGGCCAGGTTCTAGCTCCTTTTTCCTTTGAGTCCAGGTATCCTTCACAAATGATTCTATTCCCTGAACTTCTATTATGTTTTGAGAAATATTCCTACAACTTTGAAATTTAGCAATTATCCCTTGTTCTTTTTCAAGCTGGTCTTTTAAAAACAGTTCTCTTTTTAACACAGCTTCAAGTTCACTTTTAGCATTATTGCAATCAACTCTCATTTTCTCAAATTCTAGAAATTGAGATTCTAGAGCAGCATTTCTATCAATTAAAAATAGATTAGACTCTTTAATTCTATTGTTCTCTTTAGTAATTGATTTAAGAGTAACACTTAAGTGATATAGTTCAGTAGACATTTCATCTATAACACTATTGCATTCCTCTTTAGTGAGCTCAGAGAGATTAGTAGAAAATACCTGATTGCTAGCTGAACTTGCTTCCTGCTCTCCAGAATCAACCATTAAAGCAAGGTTGACTAACTCAACATCATCATCAGAATGATTGTCATCAACAGCCCAGTCATACTCTTGGGTCAAGAATGCCTTTCCTTTCTGCCTGAGAAGATCAAAATATTTCTTCTTATAGTCAACAACCTCAGTTGGCTTTCCCTTGTTCTCAGATCTAGGTTTCCTGCATTCACTTATCATATGACCAGCAATTCCACAATTGTAGCATTTAATTTTGGATTTATCCACATAGTTGTTTGTGGAAAAATCCTTGTTAAATGGCTTGGCCATCCCAGAGTTTCTCTTGAATTTCAGCTTAGAGAATCTCCTAGATAGAAAAGCTAAGTGCTCATCTATCTCATCCAATTCATCCTGCTGAAGAGCATTCAATTCCTCAGACACCTTTTCCTTGCTCCTGCTTGATTCTGCTCTACCTTTACAAACCTCCCTGTTTGGTGTAGAACTAGCAGTTTCCGTCCTTTCCTCCTTTTGCTCCAAGTTGGCAACAAGTGCAACTGACCCACTTTTCTTTTGAGACTTCTCAATCTCTTCATCCTGCTCCATTTCCAGCTCATAGGTCTTTAAAGTTCCATAGAGCCTTTCAAGAGTAAATGTCTTGTACTCTTGAGTGTTTCTTAGAGAAACAGTCATTGGCTTCCATTCCTTGGGCATTGATCTCAGAAATTTGAGATTAGAATCTTTAACTTGATAGATTCTTCCATACAGTTTCAAACCATTTAGTAGCTTTTGAAATCTACTAAATGTATCATTCAATGTTTCTCCACTCTTAAAGTGAAAATGTTCATACTGTTGGATTAGTAGTTGCATCTTGTTTTCCCTTACCTGTTCTGTTCCTTCACACAGGGTTTGAACAATGTCCCATACTTCCTTGGCGGTAGTGCAGTTAATAACATTGTCAACCATGTCTGTTTCTAGACCATTGAACAGAATATTTATGGCCTTTTTGTCTTTGTGGACTTCTGCAATATCTTCAAGACTCCACTCAGAAACAGGTTTGGGAATGAAAGTGTCAGGCACATCATCAGCCAGGCCAACTCTTGTTGCTGTCTTCATTGGAACGTGAGGACCCTTGTCAATGCAATCCACAAAACCCTCATCAATAGACGAGAGATGTAGACGCATTTTTACTTTCCAGTGAAAGTAATTTTCTCTATCAAGAACTGGAATCTTCACTCCATAATCCTTCTTAGACATGTTGGAAGTGTGTTGATCTTTAAACTTCAAATATGTTAGAAGCTTGCTCTGATACCAATTGTTATTCCCAGATTACACACTTGTATAATTGTAGAAGGGGGGGTTGAATACAATTCTTGATATTTATAACTTTCTGATAAGAACTTCAGAAACTTATGAAGAGATAATTGCAATGTAAGATTTAAACACAAACACATATAAAATCAGGTGGTTAATATGCACCACCTGAAGCTTTTATTTGAAGAAAACTCTGTGATACAAAATGTACACAGCTGCCGTTTTTACAACTCTTTGCTTCTAAGGATATTCAAGAAACCCTAAGCAAATATGTCTGTTTTCTTAACCTACAAAGAGTTGCTACACTTGGTTATATATCCCAAGTTTTACAAGTACTACTGGAATAAGATAATAGTAATCTAATTCTAGTTGACTTGCTACTACACTCCAAATACACATGTAGCCGAAAGGTTGTCCTTGTGTTCAGACATGTCTCCTGCACCTTTCTTGTATTCATAGTGTAAATGGAATGCTTCTTTCTTCTGTGTTTCCAAAGTATGGCTGCCATACTGCTTTTTGTATCTACTATCAACTCATGTGATCTGTCAGTCAAACATGTCCTTATCAACTGCTAATCTCCAGCTAATCATAGAAAACAGTGTCAATGATTATCCGTTGATGATGTACACTGACATCCGTTGATGATGTATTGAGCAGTATCCGTTGATATTGGGACTTGAGCTGTATCCGTTGATAGAGTGGATTTGAGTTGTATCCGTTGATAAAGTTTTGTCTTCATCCGTTGATACACTTTCACTTAGACAGAATTACATAGCATAGCTTATTTACAATTGGCTACCCTATTCTGCCTATCCGTTGATAGTCAACATGACTGTGGATAAAAACACTATCAACTGATAACATAGAGATACTGCAGTGTGCTACAAAACCTCATCAGTTGATGAGCTACCTGTCAACGGATAGAGTTATAAATTCTCATCCGTTGACAGCTACAAAACCTTAAACAATTTGATTGATTGTGAAGTTATCATCAAGTACAACATATTCCTAACATCATCAAAGTAAGTCGTCTTGATATCAAAGAGTACATCTGCTGTCTGTCAAATGACACATGCCTTTGACTACTAATGCAGTTGCCTCTGTCATTCAAGAGTATTCAAGAGCTTATGAATTTTAAACTAGAATTAAGTAGTGATCAACAAAACCGCTACAGATCAATTGCAAATTTGTAACCTTAATGTTTACTTAAAGGGTTCTGAACTACCAATTATTTCAAAGCACCATAATAATTACATTGGTCTTGAGTGAACCCTTCGTTCTTAACATCTATCAATATTTGATTCTTTCTATTATTATTTTAACATACATGTGAATGATTAATTTCTCTAGTGTCTTCAGGCTTAGGTGGATATCCATAAAAAACTTGGTAAATTCTTGATGTCATTTGTGAATCTTAAAATGTTTTTTAGTTGATAGTGGCAAGTAAGTGATTATATATAGATGCATTTCATGTGGTCTCCAATTTGTAAGCCGAGAAGAAAATGCAGAGTGTGTACAAATAACTTGTAATATATAGAAAAGTGTACGCACACATATTAAAGAATAAGAACATCCCTGCAAAGGAAAGTGTCAATAAAGAGTTTTGACATACTGTGCCTGTGGTAAAGAAAACTTGAAGTCTTTATGACTGCTTAAAGTTCGATCATACTGCGAAGAAGTTGGAATTTTTTAAACAATATGATGGTTTAATTAGTTGTTTATTAGATATCAAATAGTTGTTTGGCTAGATTAAGGTCAAGACTGATATGAAATTTTTTGTTTCTTTGATCCCTACTGGCTAGGTGTTTTAGAGAACAAATTAAGAAGGTGATTTTTTCTGTAGAAGTAGATAAGGAAGGCCCCTCATGAAGATATAATTTTGGTATGCAGATTTAGTTTCTTCTTTTCTTTTTTTTCTTGGATACTTTGTCATTTCTTGTTCATATTCGACGATATAGATTTGGTATTAAATTTTAACTTCTTTTGTTTGAGTACCTTGTTTCTTGTTTCTTTTCTTTCTTAATAGCTAGCAACCTATAGAAACACATTGATGTGATTTTGATTAGTATGCTGCTCACAGCTAACTTACGATATCCTATGCCCATGACTTCTGCAGTCATGTCATTGTAGCTTAATATAAAATAAACAGAAATGACATCCTTTGGACAGGTGACTTCTTAGATCACTTGATGGTTGTTTACTCTATTAGCTTAAACTCAGATTCACTTGATTTTTTTATTTTCAGTTTCTGTTGTAAGATAGGTTCTGATTACCTTCGACGCCTACTTTAAAATAATTGCCTTCAAGGACATAACGTTCTTCCCTTGTTAGTTAGGAGTACTAAGTTGTGACATTTTAAGTTCTTCATTAGGTGACTACAATGTTATATAATCTAATTACGAAGGGCATTTGATCTAGTGGTATGATTCTCGCTTCGGGTGCGAGAGGTCCCGAGTTCGATTCCCGGAATGCCCCTCATTTGTTCTGTGTATTTTTTTTTATTTGATTGCATTGGCTGTAGGAAATGCTCAAGCGAACTTGGATATCATTTTTGTTTGTTCAAGGCTTCCTCAGTTAAAAAGGAAATTTCGTAACTCATGATAGTCAGTTTTATCAACCAAATATAGTCTTTTGTTTCATTTTGTTTCACTGTAGCTAGCTACTGGTCTCCGAGGATGCTGAAGGATCGGTAGACTGACTTTGGATTTGGACTAAAATGTTGCTGCGCCTTTCCAGTTTCCGCTAATCGTAGAAGAGTCCTGCTTAATTGAGGGGTGCGCAACATATTAAATTCCTATTAGATAGATCAGGGGCGGATCTACACTATGGTCGGGGGAGCGGACCCCACTGAAAAAATACTGCCAGTTGTAAAAATAAAATTTATGTAAGATATGAACTCACTCAATTAAAAATAGGAACCCACTAAAATTAATTTTGGAACCCACCCCTCTTAAAACCCAAGTCCACTCCTCTTAAAGCCCAAGTTGAAAAGCCCAACTTTAAATGAATTAACAGATTGAAAAGTGAAAATAGATATTGTCCCGTTTCCCCAATTAAACAAATAAACCTTTCTCACAACACTTCTGTCATCTCCTCTCTGCTTCTGCTTCGGTGCTTCTCTCCGCCTCCAGCAAAATTGTTAAATTGGGTAAATAGCAATTGAAGACTGAATTTTGAAAGTCCCAACGTAGTAATCCTCTTGGCTCTTGGGTCATTTCTCATTCTCCTTTGCTAAGCTCTATTATAGGTTAGTTTACTTTACTTTATCCAATTTATTATTTATTTTTTTTGTTAATAAATTACATAATTACATATTTAAAGGTTAATATGATTTGATGGAGATTATTAGGCATCTTAGCTCTTAAGAAATTTATATGAATTTAAGCATGTCTATATAAATTATTAATGATAAATATTAATCACTTAGTGACTTTGTTAGTAGTAAATTATTAATAAATGAAATGGTAAATTAATTATTGTTATTATTTTGTGACAATTAACAGATACAAAATGAAAAGATTTTTCTCAAGCATTAATGTTCATCAAGGACCTCTACCGCTTGAACCTCCAACCTTGGAACCATCGGTTGAACATTCATCGAGAATAAATATTTCTCATTCTAGTTCTACGCCTTCAATGCCTAAATTAATTGATTTAAAAGATCTTCCTTCGGATCCATTTGATAGGAAAAAAATTCTAGATTATCATCCTAATCAAAGAGATGAAATAAGGAGGACATACGTGATTAGAGGGCCTTGTCAACCACGTGGTCATGATTTCAAACCTACAATTATAGGAGGTAAACCAAATTGCAGAGTTCAATGATCGTTTTAATGAGGTCAACTCTGAATTGCTCATCTGTATGGTTGCTTTAGATCCACGTGATTCATTTGGTGCATTTGATCTGTTACACTTGATGAGGCTAGCTGAATTATATCCGGATGATTTTGATTCCATGGAGAGGATGGCTCTTGAGCATGAACTTACCATTTATATTGATAATTTGAAGGAAGATGAAAGATTTGCACATTTGAATGGCATTGGGGATCTTGTTAAAGTGATGGTGCAAACTAGAAAACATCTATTATATCCTTTGGTGTATCGATTGCTAAAACTTGCATTGGTTTTGCCAGTTGCAACCGCAACAGTGGAGAGGTGTTTTTCAACAATGAAGCTAGTGAAGTCGGATTTGCGCAATCGAATTGGTGATGAATTCTTAAGTGATTGTCTTATTTCGTCTATAGAAAAAGAAGCTCTTGCCAATGTTACTAATGAAGATGTAATAAAACAATTTCAAAAGATGAAAACCCGTAGGGAACAAATTTAGAATGTAAAACATTTCTTATTTATTTAAGTATTGTACTTTCTTAATTGTTATCGTATTTATTTTTATATAAGGATCCCACTGAACTAAATTCCTGGATCCGCCACCGGATAGATCATAGCCTGAGAGCACCGAGTAACACTCTGTCGTCGACAGTTGTACATTATATGGTGGTGGATCAAGGGCACACAAATCCGAAGAAAACAAGTTGCGTATCGAAAACATTGTCCAATACAAACTCTGACAAATTTGTACCACATCCTGGTAACAATATTTTCCCATATAATATCACTGGATATTTGTGGAAGTCTAGTTTTAAACAATAAAATGAGAGCATGAACTGGAGTTTCACAAAGAAATATATAGTATAAGTAATCTCATGTACTCTAGTGCAGAATAGAATTTTAATCGACTGAATTTATGTAAGTTTGTGTGGTTTTTGTAGTTGTGCATAATTCTTAATTGTGGATGGTCATCTTGGTAGTGAAGTTTTTTATGTCTTGAATACTAGCCACGGGCGGACCTAGGGGGTGGCTGGGGTTGGCTCCAGCCCTGGTGAAAATTTTGGAGTCCCCTTAGTATATATTCTCCATTGTTAACTAAGTCCTGGTGTAGCTCAGTTGGTTTGTGTGCCAGAACTAATCTGGGAAGACCCAGGTTCGATTCACAGTTGCTGCGTTTTTATATTTTCCATAACAAAAGTGCAAACTATCCCACAATCCAATCTGGACTCATTTCTCTATCTCTTGGTCATCAAAACCAGTTTTACGAATCATCTAAGACATCAGTTTGGGAATTTGCAGAGTAAGATGTTTCCTGCCTATTTCACGTTTGATAGCTTAGCAAATGAAGTCATCTGCTCTAGGGAGAATGCAAGTTTTATTTCCAGCAGCTCACATGAATTAGACTTCTTATTCTCCACTAGATGTATGCTCTTGATGCATTCCTTAGTTATACTGATAAACAAATAAACGCAAGCTCCAATTATTGTTCTTAGGAAATACCATCTTTTATACTATGATATTTGTGTTTTCTGCAGTGCTAATGCAACTTCTCCATGTCTTCCAAGTCGCAAGGATTTAATTTCTGTGTTACTGCAGCAAAGGAAATTTTTTGGCGCTCTACAATCTTAATAAATAGATTTATGATCCTCATTATATAGATTTTTCTTCCTGATATCTGAAGCATGTTTCTTAATGAATGCAATGTCATGCTAGTTCACCCAGCCTTTTTGTATCAATGTCTTGGTGCAGGTGCATCATCATACTACTGATGTTGTTATTTAGTTAAGTAATCTTGAGGATGATTTTCACACTGCAAGCTTATTTAGTGTTAATAAATGATTATGGTATAATGTTGTTCACTGTCTTGTTCAGAATTACACACTGGTGTCCTAATACATTATAGCTTCTCAGGGAAACACAATACTTGGTTCAGGTGTAGTCGTAACTCTGGCTTCAAATCATCAGCCCCGGTACTTTCAAAATCCTGCGTCCGCCCCTGATACTAGCTTACTGGATTTTCTTAGTTTATAGTAAATAAATCAAAGTAAACATATGTTACATATTTTCAATAGAAAGGAAGAAGTGAAGGTCAGCGTATAGAAGTTGATGTCTTGAAGAATATAATATTTTAGCAATTGTCAAAATGTAGAATGCCTTGAATACTTGAGAGAAGTTGCAAACAGAGTGTACCAAACAAAGATGCATGTCAAAATGTAGAATGCCTTGAATACTTGATAGTCGAGACTTATCGGATTGTGTAGCAGCTCATCATAAGGTTGATAGTTAGAAATCTTATCATATTGTATCGTTCAATCATCAATGTGTCGGCAATATCTCGCTAGGTAGAACGTGTTTATATTCTTTCGTTACATATCAAGAAATTTGTTTGCGCAAAAAAAAAAATATTAAATTTAATCTATATAATTTGGTTTATATGACTTTTTATATTTGTTTTAATAAATTTCAAAAATGTGCAAGAATCAAATCAAAAATTGAGATAATAAGAGATAAATTTTTTATTATTTAAATAATCTCATCAAGTTGTATTATTTAAGTAACTTTTATGTAGCTCACGTGACATAAAAGGCATGTTATTTTCTCTGTCGATTCTTATTTTTTAAAATTTTGTATATAACCTTTTGTCAACATTAAAAATAAGCACTTACAAATATAATTATTACTCAATAATTTTAATTTTTTCATTGATATCAAAATAACATGAGTAATTTTTTTTTTCTTTGCCAAGAGTGACATAAGTAATTTTAAAAAAAATTACAAATAAAATCAAAATTTTTTTAACTTTTTTTTTTTGTAATATAAATTGAACCTCCTAAAATTTTTTCCAGCGATCGTTATTGTGGGATGGCAGCAACTCCATTTGATAGGGAAAAATATCTAAGAAAATGAAAAACGAAAGGGGAAACCCTAGAATACAAATAAAAAAATGTTGACAAAAATATGACATGTGTACATGTGGGGTAAATGTATGGGCAAAAACGGACGACCAAAATCACCTAACTAAACGCAGCCCAAGCCGTCCAAGCTCTGATAGCCTTCCACATGTCCATTATTCAAAACACAAAGACAATGACATAAGCATCCGAATCCATCACCTAAAAGCCCATGGTGTTCTGTTTCCGCCCAAAAAGGAAAGTATATTAGGACACCTGGCAGTTTATTACTCCATTCTTATTCAATTATTACAAGGACACCTGGCAGTTTATTCCTCCGTTCGAATTGACCAATATTTAATTAAATATTAAAAAATATTCAATTATTATTTTTGAAAATTGAAGTTGCATTGTAACATAAAATATTATATATAATTTTAATAATATAATTTTTTTTTTATTTTTTATACTTCCTTCGTCTCAAAATGATTTTCCTATTTGGGCTGGACACGTTAACGTACACTTTTGATCGTTAATATCTTTAATTTGATATTAGTATTAAATGTAAAAACTTAACTGTATTAAAGTACTCACAAATACGGATCAAACAAAATCTCTCATGACTATATTTTGTCTTATAAATTAAACGTAAATTAGTAGTCAACTTCTTATAATGAATAGTGCCAGAAATCAAAACAGGAAACATATAAAGAAACGAAGAGAATAATATAAAAATACATATAATTTTAATCAAATTTTGATCAATTCAACGAATAAAGATAAAAAGTAACATATTCACGTCACTTGAACATACTACCATGCCTATAGCTGATGTGTGGTTCATTTTTATCCTCCTCCCCAAATTATTTGGCTTAACGTGTTATCTATTTATTTACATTTGAAATGGGAATCAAATTTAAAAATATGTATATAATAGTTGGTAGTGTAAAAAAATAAGAAAAATGAAAAAAATTGATGATGAATCAATATTTAATATATAAAGAGGGAATATTTTTGAGAAAAATAACGAATAAAACTGATTTTTATGTTGTAAAATTTAATATTTTTAAAAAGTTTACAATTGTAAAAAAATTGAGAATAACATCCAAA
Source organism: Saposhnikovia divaricata (assembly GCA_036435485.1). Classification (NCBI taxonomy): domain Eukaryota; kingdom Viridiplantae; phylum Streptophyta; class Magnoliopsida; order Apiales; family Apiaceae; genus Saposhnikovia; species Saposhnikovia divaricata. Next base: position 87,647,142 of record CM071598.1, read on the forward strand.
AAAGTGTAAAGCAATGGTTGAGAAAAAATTGAAAATATTCTTTTGAATTCATTTTAAACAATATAATTAAGTTATCAATTTTATGAATAATTAAACAATATAATTAATTTGGGACGAAATGTTAATATCATTCTAGCACACTTTAGAGCAAGTCCAATAACCCCTTAGTTGATTTCTAAAAATATAATAAAATAATGGTTTCTAGTTATTTAGGAACCTTGTTTTGTACATCAACTTAGACAACATAATCCTATATTCATTCTTTATTATTATTATTATTATTATGATAAAATTGAAATAAACTAGAGAATGAAATATGAACAAATATTGAAAAATGGAGAGAAATGATTTTTTTTATTAATAGAAATCAAATTAGGGATGAATATTAATTCTCCAAAAATCTATACTATTATATAAATTCTGAAACATTAAAAGTTTTGGTACATGTTTTTTGGTACCGAGTGAATTTACTTATTTACCCTTCATTATAAAGAAGCATAAATATACCTAAAATAAATAATAACATAATATAATTAATGGTAATAAGTCGATATAATACCTTTTATAAACACCTAAAAACATCAATCATATCATATCTTTCCATCATTAATATTTTCTTTCCAATTAAAACACGTTATAATTAATGATAATTAGACGATTAAGAGAATAAAATTAATGGTAATTAATCGATTGCCTATTTCACATTAATATAATAAAATTAATGGTAATTAGTCTATTGCCTTTTCACATTTAATTTTAGTTAAATATATTACCTTTTATAAAAACCTAAAAACATCAATCATATCATATCTTTCGATCATTAATATTTTCTTTCAATTAAAACACATTATCTTTTTAATTTAAAACAAATCTAAATTAATGGTAATTAATCGATTACCTTTTTCACATTTACTTTTAGTTAAACATATTACCTTTTATAAACACCTAAAAACATCAACGTATCATATATTTCGATAATTAATATTTCCTTTATAATTAAAACACGTTACCCATTTAATTTACAACAAATCTTACAATCATTGATATATACCCGAAAATATCACATTATATTTCTCAATTATTAATAAAATATATTAAAAATTGTATACATCTATACTATTATATAATAGCCGAAACATTAAAAGTTTTGGTATCTGTTTTTTGGTACTTAGTGAATTTACTTATTTACCCTTCATTAAAAAGAAAAATATATTCGATATCTATACTATTAAAACACTTAAAATAAATAATAACATAATATAATTAATGGTAATTAGTTGATTGTCTTTTTCACATTAACTTTGAGTTGAAGATATTACCTTTCAAAAACAATCAAAAACATTTACTTTTAGTTGAAGATAATACATTTTAATTATAAATACCTAAAAACATCAATCATATCATATCTTCCTATCATTAATATTTCCTTCCAAATTAAAACACGTAACTTTTTTGATTTAATACTAATCTTATCACACCATATTTTTCAATTATTAATAAACTATATTAAAAATCCATATACGTTATTTATAATAAGGAAATATTAGTATAATTCGTAAACATGGGTATATTAAATTATATGAAATTAAATTAAAAATTTATTAAAAATAATGATTATATAAAAACATAATTGTAATATTAAATAAAATTCATAACATAATAAAAGAAGCACCGTATCAATAATCTATACTATTATATAATAACTGAAACATATTTACTTTTAGTTGAAGATATTACCTTTTATAAACACATAAAAACATCAATCGTATCATATTTTCCCATCATTAATATTTCTTTTCGCATTAAAACATGTTACCATTTTGATTTAAAATTAATATTATCACACCATATTTTTCAATTATTAATAAAATATATTAAAAGTCCATATACATTATATTTAATAAGGAAACATTAGTATAATTCGTAAACATGAGTATATTAAATTATATTAAATTAAAATTAAAAATTTATTAAAAATAATGATTATATAAAAACATAATTGTAATATTAAATAAAATTTATGATATAATAAAAGAAACACCATATCAATAATCTATACTATTATATAATAGCTGAAACATTAAAATTGTGGTACTTGTTTTTTGGTATCTGTTTTTTGGTACTTCATGAATTTATTTATTTACCCTTCATTATAAAAAATATATATACGATATCTATAAGAACACCTAAAATAAATAATAACATAATATAATTAATGGTAATTAGTCGATTGCATTTTTCACATTTACTTTTAGTTTAAGATATTACCTTTTATTACACCTAAAAACATCAATCGTATCATATCTTCTTATCATTAATATTTTCTTTCGAATTAAAACACGTTACCCTTTTGATTTAAAATAAATTATAACATAATATAATTAATGGTAATTAGTCGACTGTTTTTTTCACATTTACTTTTAGTCGAAGATATTACCTATTATAAACAGCTAAAAACATCAATCGTATCATATCTTCCTATTATTAATATTTTTTCGAATTAAAACACGTCACTTTTTTGATTTAAAACTAATTTTATCACACCATATTTTTCAATTATTAATAAAATATATTAAAAATTCATATACGTTATTTATAATAAGGAAACGTTAGTATAATTCGTAAACATGAGTATATTAAATTATATTAACTGAAAATTAAAAAATTATTAAAAATAATATTATGTAAAAACATAATTGTAATATTAAATAAAATTTATATAACATAATAAAAGAAACACCATATCAATAAATTTTCTTTATTACATAATAAAATTTATTATAATTTTATAAATATATATCTTCGAATCAATAATATTTTTTTCTAATTTAAACGCGTTAACTTTTAATTTAAAACATAATCTTGCAATAATTAATATATATCCAAAAATATCACACCATATCTTCCAATAACTAACAAAATATAATAGAAATTCGTATACCACGAATAATGACCGTTAGATTTTTAGTAAAAAATCAGAACCTTTAGATCTAATAATTAGATATATTATATGATTAAATTAATTTACTAAAATTTCAAGGTTCGAATTCTACCAACGACATATTTATTTTAAAACTTTATAATATAAGTTTTAAACCATGAATATCATTAATTAAATTTATATTAACTAATTAAAATTAAAATAAAATATTTTAAATAATGATTATATAAAAATATAATTGTAACATAAAATAAAATCAATCAATATATATATATAAAGGAGGATAGCGGGAGTTTAGGTGGCGCTCTAATATCGTCTCGATCGATTTTTCTAATTTTCTAGAATTTTAAACACTAATAAATATGAAAATATCAATTAGCATATTAGAAGTATAATAGGTATTCGAATTTATAAAGGAGAAGAGTTCGAATTTATAGGAAAGACATATGATTAGAAGTTCTATTGGAAGTATAATAAGTATTTATTATGATTAAAAGTTCTATTGAAAGCAGAATAGGAGTTCGAATTTATAGAGAATAAGAGTTTGAATTTATAGAAAAAATATATAAATAAAAGTTCTACTAGAACTAGAATAGGTGTTTGAATATGTAGAGCAGACATATAATTAAATATTTTATAGAAAGTACGATCTTCTTAAATTATATATTTTATATATAAGTTAATTGTACTTATATTAGGAAAATTTATTCATAAATCAAATACTATTGTCATGAAAAAAGTCACCGTATTTAAAAATAAAAGAACCGATGTATTAACATAATAAAAGAACAATGAGTAAAAGAACAATCTCATGCAATCTTTATAATATATGTTAAAAAGTTGGGATTTCGGTTTTAACGAGAGAGCGGCTCAATCGAAAAAATTGTATTTAACAAGAAATTGATTCATTAGAGAAGATTATTTAATTATTAAAATTTAATATTAATATTATAATATAACGTAAATGCATTAAATTTTTTTAAAAATATTGTAACGCCGCCGCCGGGAAGCGCGGCTTTATCAACTAGTTTATTATATATCAAAAGAAATCCGTGCATCGCACGGGTTATAAGCTAGTAAGGAATAATTAGAGATCCTTAGGTTGTGTTCACTTGGGGAGAATGGAATAAGGTAGGAATGGAATGAAAATTGTAAATAAAATTTATGAAGAAAGAAGGGATTATGAGGGAGAAGAAATTTCTTATGATGAAAATTGCAAGGAAAATGATGATGATTGGGAATGGAGCATTCCTTTCAAAACATGTAGGTTAGAACTTTAGTTTAAATTGTGTGGAAAGGAATGAAGTAAGGAATGAAAATTTAAACATTTTTCCCAATCTTCCTCAAATAAGAGTATAAATTTCATTCCATTCTTCCCCCATTCCATTCAAGTGAAGTGAACATAGCCTTAGTATATCACTAACACACTAGCGAAAAGATGTTTTGTACTAAGTTTCTAAAATTTAAGAAACAATATAGAAAAGCTGTTGGGCTCTTAATCAAAATCTAACTCCCATTCCATCAAAATCTGGCGAATTGCTTTGCTTAGCCAAAAGAAAAAATCTGGGGAACCGGCGTTGCCGTCTGTCACGTAAGACGGGGGAGCACAAGGATTTGTGGAGGAAGGGTGAATGGTTGAGATGAGGCCACGTGGGAGTGATTCCAAGAGTTGCGATCACGTTTCCCTTTCAACAAATCATGGAGGTGCAAGATCTAGTTCGATGGCCAGTTATATTGACACGTGACCACCCGTAATTTCTAATGGGGACCCACGCATCTGTCCAATTATTTAAAATCAAAAATGACAAGTATCACCATTTAAATATCCACGTAGTTATTATTCTTTTTAACAAATTATTTCAAACTAGTAAATAAAAAAAGTCAAATGGTTGTACTAATGTGCTGTTTGGCATAAAAATTTTATATTTTAATAATTTTTTTTAAGTATATTTAATATATGTTTGAAATTTCATTTTTTTTCAGAAAAAAACTATAAATCTTAACTTCTTTCTTAAAATAAGTTAATTTTTTTGTAAAATAAACTCTCCCAAACGCCTCCTAAATAATCACTGATATTATGAGAATTTAGTCCATGCATCATAAAGCAAAATTTTATGTATTTATGTGTAACTGGAGTGCTTTTAAATCGAATGATCCAAGTCCTTCAAATTTAAAAGCATTTATATTATATTTAACATTTTATTTCTTCCATCCCAAATTGATTGTTCTATTTAGTTTTTTAGCATGCAAACTAATTATTTTTTTGGTATTAACTTATATGAAAAAAATTATTAAATATATAATTGAATAAATATTTAAATTTATTTAAAAAATACTTTTAATTTTTAAAATTATAAATTTTTGTTTATTTTTAATCAAAATTAACCATTAAAAAATCAATCAAACAATTAAAATGAAACTGAAACAATAATATAACAAGTAAAACTAATTTAACAAATAAAACTATCTATCACAATATGTAACATAGTTCTTAAAATAAAAAGAACAATATGTAACATAAAATATGTAATATAAGATGAATCTAAACCACCAAATTTGGGGAGTATAAAATACACGTAGGTTACACAATCAACACTGTTAATCAGGCAACATTGTAATGAGAAATTATCAAAATATTTCATTTTTTTATATTTATTTATTTAAAATATTTATTTTCAAAAATATTAATCAAAATATCTATTTCAATGAATATCCCCTTTACAGTGAAGTATTAGAGTTGAGGTACTTAATCAGTGAAATATCAGGAGTGATATTATATTATCGTAAAGTATCGTACGTTCAGATACTCATAGAGAGTGATATTATATTATCGTAAAGTATCGTACGTCCAGATACTCCATAGAATATCACATAAGTGGAGTATTCGATACTCCATTCAATCTAATACTTTATGGATAATTGAGTACATTCTTGAAACTTTTTTGGAAGTGATGTATTATTTTAATATTCTATTATTAATGAAATATATGTTGAATATTTAGGATCATATTTATTAAATATAAATGTTTAAACTTATTTTTATAAAAATTAGATATTTTTTTGACAAATTAAAAGCAGATTTCATTAATAACTTGAAAGAGACTCAGTCGAAACAAATTCCCAACTGATCGTCCAACTAGGTTGAAAAATAAATGAACGAGCAAAATAATTAACCGCTTTGTTTTCGAATTGTTTAAACAACTGAATACAAGTATTCTTAAAAATGACTTCCATGACCGTCCGAGCAATCCGGCCTGCATCCTTCCTAAAATCAGTAACTTCACAATTAAGTCTCACAATAATTCCGTGGATATAACAATATTCAGAGGACTAAATTGCAGACTGAATTTAGAGATAGTAAAAGACTCATATTATGAACAAAATTTTTGTTATGAAAGATGAACCCATACGATTAGATATTCAACGGATTCATTTTCTATAAAAACATTGAAAACTGCATGGGTGTATAATATGGGCAAATCCCAAGTAGATCTCAATGTCTCTCATGCCAGAAAATGAAAGATCAAGACCTTAACCCTTTCAAAAAGGTTTTCTTCGTCGCCATTTAAACTACTCCTACATTCACACGTGGAAATGATTTTTACGTTGTATTTCTCTAGTTAAATTTCCTTCAATTGATGCATTTATTATTATTATAATTATAATAATAATTATTATTACCTTATAATTTGTGTAAAGTATGTATAGTAAAACCTCGCTACCTTATAAGTCGTGTAAAGTATGTATAGTAAAACCTCGATAAATAAATATTCGATAAACGAATAATCTCATCGAATGAATAATTTTTTCAAGTCCCGATATAATAGAGACGGTGTATTTTTGACCTCGATAAATGAATAAAATTTTCCAATCCCAAGCGTATTCATTTATCGAGGTTTAATTGTATTATTTTTTATAATTTATTTATAGAATAATATAATATTATAAATATTAATTTTAATAAATTATTAGGAAGATTCGAAACTCGCACCTTTATATATAACAATTTTTAGTATTAAATATAAATTAATATGTTACGGGCAGGAATCAAACCTTAGATCTCTATATATAACAACTTTTAGTATTGTTATATCTAACAATTATCATTATTTGATTGTGAATGAAGAATAAAAAATGAAGGAATAACTAAGGGTTAATCAAACTACAAAATATATCTCATTTTACTTATTATAATATACAATAATTTATTTAGAAGTATATAGATTATTATTGTTATTATTATTATTATAAAATATAAAATTTCTATACCTCCTAAATCACTAAATATTTATATTTTTTCTCATTTAAAAAAATTAACTCATTTATAACTCATCTATACTATACTATTATAAGTAAACTAGGATATATTTGGTTGGTTGGTAGTTTGGTCACTTTATTTGGTACACTCAATAATAACCGTTAGATTTTAAGATAAATAAATGAGAACCGTTTGATTTAATGCTAAAAAAATATTTTTTTTCTAATATTTAAAATACCTTTATAGTTTCCAAGTTCAAATCCCACCAAAAACATATTTCTATTAAACATATATATTATTTTATAAACTACTCTAACGAGTTTAAGAATCAATTCCCATCAACAACATATTATTAATTAAAACACCATCGTTAAAAATACTATCAAACATGTATTATAATATTTTATTATCTTCTTTAATTTATTTTCCTCCTAATTAAAAAATATATCTGAACATGAAATTTAAAAATTTAAAAATTTAAAAAAATAATAATAAAACTATATATACAACTTAAAACTTTAACAATAAAATATAATATAAAATATTTACAAGCAACCGTGCATCGCACGGGTTATAGACTAGTATTTTATAAAAATTAGAAAGGCACACACTTTCTCTATATTGGCTTTCTTTTCCAACATGTTTCAATTAATTTTAATAATAAAAAATTAAATAAAAAATTAATATGAAAAATATTGTTTAAAATAAACACACTACATTATGGAGGAACAACTTTCTCTTACATTTAAATTAATATCAAAAATCTTGTTCTAAAATCTTGTTTTATACCATAATTTTATATGTGATTAGCATGATGCATAAAATTTTGATCATTTAACACATATTTTCCTTTCATAATTACTTTTTAACATATTAAAAAATTAAGAAACAAGGCATCCTAATGAGATAGTTCAAATGATATTCTTATTCAAAAGAGTCAACTGTCAAGAGATGAGAGGAAGAAAACAAGTTTTATTTTATTACAATAATCAATGCAGAGCCGGGAGGGGGAAGGAGTATTATATAAAGCAAAGCTACCTAATAATAGTTGTTTTAGTATATTATTACTTACAAAACAAACAACATTCTCTCTATATATCAATATATATATATCTTCTCAATTTCTCTCTAAAGCTTAAATTTTTGTATTGCTTATCAACAATTCCACTCAATTTGAACCTTGCAAGTCTCTCTCTCCTCTTTCCAAATCTTTCCCATATCCTACAGCAATTATTTTCATCTTTAGCTTGTGGGGTTTGGTAAGAATTTTGCAATTTTAGTTTTCAAGAATTCCCAGCTCTGGGTTTCTTTTTGATTCTAAATTCTTGATTTTTTTGATCTGGGTATTGAGAAAAACTGCATTTTTGTGTGTTTTGTATGCAGGGTTTGGTTTTGGTTTTGACTTTCTTGATGGGTAATTGTGGATCCTCTGTTCTGCTCAAGGTATGACTTTAATTTTGATTGTTATGTAATTATTTTTTTCTTATTGGTTGATTGTTTGTTAGTTAAATTCAATTGTTAATGTGTGGTTTGTATCAGTTTTTAAATGTTTTAGTTGATACGAATTAATGATCATTGTGTTTTAATGCATTGACATGATTAAAGAAAAGAGCAAGCTTTAATCATCTCTGAGCTTTTGCTTTGGTTGTGTCACTCATGAATTTGTTTATTATGCAGAAGCTTATCAAAATTAATTGATTTGCTGATAATCCATAAATAAAGTCTAAGGTGAGCTTTTTCAATCTCTCTGTCTCCCTTTTTGGTTTTCTCTTTTTCCTTTTTGTTTATGTTATGTAGAAGATCAGTCTTTTTCTTTCTATTAAAGGAAAAAAGATGGTTTAATAAATTAATATATTGCCAATTCTTGTGACTCTTCCTTCTACTTTAATGGTGGATCAGTACTTAGATTCACCTATTTATGACTTGACCAAAACCAAAAGTACCCTTGTCCGTCCCACTTGGAAGTATGGTTTGACGAGGGTAAGATGCACGCAGACCTTACACCAACTTCTGGAAATAGACTCACATCTTTAAAAGTTAATAAAGGCGAAAAGCCTATTGATCATACCATGTGACTAATGTCCATTAGAAAAAGTTTAATGTAAGAATTTTATGTATCATGCACTTGCCATGTAGGGGAATGGTGTGTTTTTTGATATGATTGGTGATGATGAAAAAATTAAGCCCATTGCTTAGTTTCTGTCATATATTATGTGTATTCTAGTTATGAGATGTTGTGGTATTATGTTTCATTTGCAGGAGATGTAGTTTTAAGTTTTCCATTTTGTTTCTTTATTCTTTCATTTGCTTATCAATACAAGAGAACTTTATATAATTTAAGATATCTGTGTAGTCTCTTTGGGACCAGTATCGTGGTACGCATTACTCTCTTTTCTCTAATTTTGCATTCTTGTGATCTAGGTTTGTGAACAGAGGAAGCCACCTTCTAGAATATGGGATGCTTTGCGTCTACCTCAAAGCATTCTGGTGAAAACAGGCGAAGGCCAGGCAATATTGGTGAAGTTACGGTTTTTGTTCCTGGATTAAGGATTCCTAAGCCCGTGGATTTTTCTCAGTCTCTAGGTGAGCACTTGTCAAAAAATTTGGTGGAACGCCTATCAGCTCTTAGAACCCGAGTAGTAGTAATGGCCGGGCAAGAAGGTCCAGCAATCACGAAAACAAAGAGAAGAAATGCCACTCAGCATGGTAAGTTTTAGACACCTTGGGTTGCGTTGTTAGAGATATGACTCATATTGACATCTTCGGTCACCTTCAGGAGGGTCAACACTGGGAGATCTTATCCAGGCTCTAGATGAGTATCTGCCAGTCCTTATGGGATTGGTCAAAGAAGGTAAAGCGTATACTGTGTACCATTGCTGAATGTAGCTGGCATGCGGCTCCCAAAACGGTGTGTACTTATTTTCTGTTTGTCTTTATCTGTAGGGACACCATTACATCAGAAGGCACAATTTGTTTGGGTCAATCAGGAGGATGAAGTAGAGGTGAATTTTGTACTTCTTCACATAATTATATCTATCTTTTTCTCTTTTCTTTAAGAGAGAATCCTGACCTACTTAGGTATTATTCAACTGTTAGGAAACAACAATGTTCAGTGCCTGGTACGAAGTATTGTCAGTTTTGCACTTAATGGCAGCATTGCTATTCTCACAAGCTAACTTGCTGCTTCTTCCCAGAACATCAAGTGATGGACATCAGCCAAAAGTTTCCGAAGGTGGGTGATTATTGTACTATCTTAATGCCTTGAAAGTGCAAGTGCTAATAACTGCTCTAGTGTACTTGAATTTCCTTCATCCACATCTATTACTAGAAGTGTGAATCTATATTAATACTCATAAATCAGATCTTTTTGGCTTCTGAAAATTCTCCAAGTAATTTTAATATCTGATGCTGTAGAGGCAGAAAAGTAGTAAATAATTGGTTTTTGTTCCACCTCAGTCATTACTCTATTAGTTTATATGCCTGATTCTCTTTAAGATTACAATTTTTTTTAAAAATATATGAGGAACTTATGATTGTCCATTTGATACTTTAATTGACCAGAAAATATCCATCTATAAAAATGTTAGACACCATATCTTCCTTTCGTCAAGGATATCTATATGTTGTCTTTAGCACATAAGCAATCTTGGTCATTGAACGAATGCACAAAGCAATATATTAAACTGATGTGCATGTGTGTGATTCCTCTGTGCATCGAAACTACAAAGACTCGTAGAGAACAGTTTATCATATCTATGTTATGCACATTAGACTTATACAGGTGAGTGTGCAATAAATCGAGCTTCTGTGAGCAAGTGCAAATCTACATCCATACTGTAATCTGCATCCTTTTTAGTTCTTTTATGCAAAATAAGAGCTATACACAGTGGCGTTTCTTTTATCAAAAGGGATCCAGTATCTAAACCAATGTTTTTATTTGAAAAAGCACTAATTTAATATTATCTGTTATATGTAAATTAGAGGATATTGCATTTAGTAGTTTGTATAGGCTGATAAGTGTTATTTGTTGAAAGTCTTCCTTTGTGCCTAAATTTAATGACATGTAAATACAAAACCTAGTGTGTTCTTTTAGCAGGAAGGAGATACAATCCTGGGTCCTGAATGCAAAACTACTCCTGCGTGACTACTAGATTGCACAAGACATATGTCAAGAATAATATTTTATTCTGCATAGCTAAAACTTAAGGGGATCCAGTGCCCCTTGCCTCCACCACTGGCGATATCGGTTTCCTTATGAAAATTACATTCTTCCAATTATATTTGCTATAAACAAAGGCCTTTAATGTTTTTAAGTAATTCATTTTAGACTGTATGTGGGAATTTATAATGATGCCTAGAAGGTTCATTGTTTACATTGTGGTTTCTCTTATATTTCTCTATCATGTTTCAGTCAAAGGTAACTCTGGGTACACAGAGTATTGCATTACTTGTCAATATGCAGTCATGAGTATCATGTTAATTATATTTCAAGATTTTTAGTGCATTGTATATAATTTTCACAGAGGATTATGTTATATAACAGAAAGCAGGCGATCTTCCATTGATATCTTCTTGAAGGCAGCTGGATACCTTGATTGTGCAATCCAACAAGTTCTACCGCAGTTGCCTCCTGAACTTAGGTTGGTAATAAGATCTTATATCATATATATATAGCAGAAGACATATTTTCAATCATCCTGATGCTTGCAAGTATTTCTTACTCATTTGGCTTTCTCTGGTTTTAGGAGAGATCTACCAGTTGATCTCACAGAAGGTGTTCTACGGGCACTCTGTCTTCAAGCATTAGGACAGGTACTCAAGATCATCTCTTTATACCTGAAATATAAACCTTGGATATTGTCAGACTGTATTATTTGTACTTCAATCTAACTGCTCAGACAGCTGGAGTATTTAGGTGTTCAATGCCCATATGGGTATATATACATGTATAAGTTTATTTATTTGTTTATTTTGTTTTTAATTTTTGATTAGGGTGTTGATATACAACTTGGACTTGCGATTGATAGTACGAAAGCCACTCTTGCAGTGAAACGTAGGCTTGCATGTGAGATGGTAAAGTACTGGCAGCAGGTATATTTTGACCCTTGTCAATCAGACATGTTGAAGGATTTAAAGATGCCAATTTTACACTCCCATGTCTTCTTTGATCAAATATTGTGATGTTGTATGATCCAGTTACATGTATGCTTATATGTACTTCAGACGTGCCAAACCACTCCTACACAATTTTGATAGTTTACTTGAAAACATATTATTTAACTGTGCCAATTGTGTTGCGAAAAATACACGTGAAGGCATTATTCCAATCAGTCAATGCATGACACACAATATTTAGTACAATTACTTTTTCCAGGAAACTTTCGTCGTCATACTTTATAGGTGTATATGTATGCATTTCATAAATTGAACTCGACTCCCATAATTCTCTATGATGTATAGTGCAACACTTAATGTTTAACTGAAAGGACTGTAGAGTTTTCTACAAGCAGCCTAAATTGCAGATTTTTAAGTCCCTCGTTGGACCCTTAATCCCAAGGTATAAACCTGATATGGGATGTAATTCACGATCCTGCATTGTTAGAGTAACACAAATAGCAATCACAGTTCTTCGACTGTCACCAACAAGTATACTGAATATCTTCATTGATATAACCATTTGTACTCTTACAATTTATGAAGAAAGTTGACAAAATAAAATACAACAGTGCTAGCCGAATAATGCAAATTGCTTAAGTTCTAAGACCACAATGCGTATAAGAAAGAGAAGGAAATGTGAAGGTGAACACTGAACACAGAATGAACTGCTGACAGTATCATGCTGTGTAACTGAATATCCTTTAATCTTTAGGATTTCATATTTAATGTAAATATATTAGCAATTAGACCTGCACTAAGTAGGTTTGGAACTGTTGAATGTTTTATGCATGCCTTTTTATTTGGTGCTACCATATCCTGCATAAACTAAAACTCAAGGATTTATATTCAGCAGAGAACAAAATTTACCCACTTTGAAGAAACTAATGCTTTTTTTTTTTTATAATATTATAAGTTTTAAGATGCTTTCGCCAATATTGCTTAATCCTACAAAATTTTCAAGGGTCATTAGTTTGCTCTTTGTCATTTATATTCAAGCTTCGTCTAGTACATTATTGATCAATAAAAAGTTAAAGGTAACAGCTTGTAATGTATTAAACTTCAAAGAATTATTTTGGTGATCAGAAGTTTTGATATAGAAGTTGAAAAGTTTCTCATATTATTATACAGTCTCGTTCCCACTATCATTGCAGTCATTTAATGTGCATATTGAGCACCTCTGCACATCTTTTTAATTTTTTCTAGCCTGATATACCTTGAGACCTGCGCACCAACATAATGTGATATCTCGAATAGATTTTTGACACTTCAAAAAAGCTACAATTAGAAAATTTTGAAAAAAAATAATAAAAATCTTCCCCATCAGTTCAATTTAGAGCAGTGATTCCAGAGATTTAGCCTCATCTGCCATTCAAGATTGGATTTATCATGGATATACTAAAAATTTGAAACGCGGCCATAGTTTTTCTGTGTCCTATATTTTATGTATTGTCAGGTAAATAGGTTGGTTTGATACTATTTGTATACTCCCCCCTGTTTAGCTACTGTTAGTAACTTTATGATTTTCTGTTGTCCAGCTAAGTTTTGGTTATAGTTTAAATTCTTCAGTCCACGTGATGACTTTCATTTTTCAGTAGAGATGTATGTGAGCGATGATTTGAAATTTCATTTTCTGCTCACCTTTTAGGCCCATGATAATATCATGAATGTTCCATTGGCAAATGGTTGGGGAGAAAAACATAAACTCTTTGTGAAGTGGAAATACAGTGAAGCAAGGGTAAGTCTCTCTCTCTCTCTCTCTCTCTCTCTCTATATATATATATATATATATATATATATATATATATATATATATATATATATATATATAGGCCAAGTTCAAGAGAACCCTCTTAAAAAGAGAACGGAGAGAACCACTTTAAACATTAATTTTAAAATTGAAAAAATATATATAAATTTTTATATCCCTACCATGTTTCCAAAAAATCAATTAAAAACAACAATTTGTCTGTAAATATAAAAAACAATTATGAAAAATTTCTTTAATCTGTTTTTGAATCTCATAAATTTTGTGAATCTGCTTTTGAATCTCAGTGAAATTGTTTGGAAATTGTACATTAATCCTTTTCAATATTTAATTAGTGATTAAAAATTATATAATGACGATTAAAATGTGTTAATACAATTATTTCGTGAAAATATATTAAAAAATATTCAGAATGTTGTGAATCTCAGGTTCTCTGGTTCTTTTTTTAAGGGAATTCTCTCTAGAACCTTACTCTCTCTCTCTCTCTCTCTCTGTCTCTCTCTCTCTCTCTATATATATATATATATGTGTGTGTGTGTGTGTGTGTGTGTGTGTGTGTGTGTGTGCGCACCTTTTTTTTTTTTTTTTTTCATATTTGCTTCTGTTAGACTTTCTCATCTGTTCACATGTTTTCCCCTCCACTTCATATGGACACGAATACTATAATGACCCCAATTGCACATAGTCTTGTACACAAACTAAACAGTGGACATGGCACTAACACTAATACGGTATGGAACCGATCAGGATTTTGAAACCATAATAAGCTATGTCTTAGAGTCTGTTAAAATTGGTAAAGTTCCGGTCTTCCAACATTTGGATACGGGGCATGTGTATCTTGTCTGTCATTGATGCCACATAACAATCAGAGGAAGGATGAAATTGAGGCCGGAAGTATAAAAGTGTGACGAAGTAATAAATTTTTATAATTACTTGAGTTCTTAATTTGTCCATCTGAGTTCCAGCTATGTAAATTGACCATACTTTACTAGATAACGGTTTATTGGAGTCTTTCTTCAGTTGTGGTGAGAATTATTCCAGAAGATTCTTCATTTGCTGCTTGACCACAGTGGTTTTCTTCAGTTCATTGATGTTGCCAGAAACAGGAATGTCAGAAATTGGTAGATGGAGGTTGGGATCTAGACATGATCCTTTTAATGAGCCTGAATGAGAGAATGAACACGTTTAACCATGCATGTTTAGAACCTTATTAAAGTATTTGAATCTTGCAGCGATTTTGGTCAAGATTGTCCTTTAAAATAGTGTCAGAGTCAGACGTAGTTGAAACTGATATTACTTGTGAACATCTGGTGGCATGGTCATTTATCATTATTATTCTTTTTGTTGTTGAGACTTATCTTTCTCAATCAATTGCCAAAATTTTAACCTGACTTTTGTCTTGAATGGGTTCAAAATTATGCTTTGGTTTGTGGTCCATGCGCGAGGAATTTGATTTACTAAGTGTCACCTGTAGGAAAGTGAAAGATAAAGAAACAGTTTTTGTAAATATATTAATGTGAAAGCAATCGGCAGATTGGGAGGCAAAAATTAGTATTTTTTTCAAATTGCCAATTGCTTAAAATATGGTGCAGGCCGAATAAGTCAGTTTGGTTGGTTGAGTGGAGTACACATGTGTTGTCATGGTTGGATTTGATACAGTTGGCATCGAGTATTAAAGAAAAGGTTTTTTGAAGCTGATTTGTGGAATCGTATTAGCTGAAGCCTGAAAGTGTAGAGTTCGGTTTTTACTAGTTTAGTCTTTCTTACAAACCTTATCGATTCATTAGGGAATTTTATACTTTTATTTAGGGGAACATTCTAATCTTATTTCTTGCACCTTCATTTATAATCTCATGTGCATTTGTAAGTGTTATCTAGGAGCATTACGTTTATATATGTGAAATAAAAAGAGTTTCTGGGAGGACTGAGTAGTTTCACATTCATGATTATCAACATTTCCCTATCATGGTCAAAATTGGATCCTCGCATTAATTGTGCCTCAAAGTTTATTAAAGATGGTCAGGCTTGTCTTGCATCACCTAGATGTACAACTGTTGTGAGCTTTGCTTGTGAACCCGTTTTTACACCAATAGTAATGTAATGAATGTGTGAGGGCATTTTTGTTTTTACCAAGAAGTCATTAGAATTGTACCTATTATTACATATATTTAATATGCATCCTGATCCTGATCAGTATCACATAAACGATTACACCTCCAGGCTGCAGCATATTATTACCACGGGTTGATCCTTGACGAGGGGAACACAGAAAAATCACATGGGATGGCTGTAGCTGCTCTGCAAGCAGCTGATGAGTATCTTAAAGAAAGTAAGAAAACTTGTGAAGCTTTCAATGCGGCTCCTCCACTTTCAAGGTAATTTCTCCCCTGACTAAGGAATTTTTCAGTATCTAGTTGCTTCACAGTGTCATTTATTTCAATGTGCATTGGAGATCTATTTGAGCTTCAACAAATTATGGTTGTTTGCAACAGCTAGTTTGCTTAAAAAATGTGTAACTATAGACTTGCAAAGCATCTGCTATCTGGTGCATCACCCAACCGTTCTCTATTCAATACAGTATGAGCAAATATATCTCTGGTTTACTTCTAAGCACTTTAGCTGGCATGCAAAGAACCTTTATATTTCAATTTCATAACGCACCAATGATTTCTTATGTTTGGCTATTGTAGCATGATAGTAAACCTCCATGTAACTGGAATTGACTATTAATTAATAATAATAATATGTTCTCTTGTTTCCTGTGTGCTGTTTGGGAGGGGAGTGGGCTGTTCTTCTGCTCATCATTTAGTAATGTTCTTACTTGTCCTCGCTTATAATTTATGATGCAGAACGCCTCCCCTGTGGGGTACTATGAAGTTTCTCTCTGAAAAAATTCCGAAAGATACTTCTAGCAAGGTGCGAATCAACCGGGATCTATACTCTTCTGAGAAGTAAGTTTAACCTTTGTCTCAACCTTTATCATTACCATTGTTTTTGCCAATTTTGAAGTACTTCATCAACTTATCGAGTCAGAAACATAAACATATATTCCAGGGCAATGATACATAGTTTGTTTAAGGCTTTCATTGGTAACTGGCATGCACACACTTGTAGCTTTGAACAACCCAGCATAGATAAGATGTTTCTATGCATATACATAACCAACGATATTTAGGCTGTAACATGCCTTGCTGAATGTACTAACTATTCAAGTATTGACTATAGGATTATGGAGACAGCGCCAACACTGCCAGACTTTGCTTTAGCTTTGAAACCTGATGAATTTCAACTTCCTCCTGTGCACACTTCATGGAACAACGAGAGTATAAAAGCCTGAGTGCACTGGTTGGCTACAACAGCTTCAAGTGTATAAAAATATGAGCCGTTTGTTACAGTTATTGGATCATAGTGATGAGAGCCAAGTAAATTGCAGAAAACGATGAAAAAGATGAACAAAGATTACAACTGTCCCCAGATCCGTATACTTGTTTATAGTTTGTTTATGTCTCCATTGGTCTCTGCTTTATCATGTGTGATAGAGAGCATTATACAAGATTACAAGTCCCATGTGTTTTAGGTTACTGCAGTAGTAGGGGTGATTTATTTTCCGAAATTCCAAAAGTATGTTTCTTTTTCCTGTTTATATTAGAGAGGTGTGAGAGATACATCCTCACACTTGTTTGGCAAACTAGCATTGTACAAGCCTTTGTTTGTGTACTTTAGTTTTTTACATGAAAGAAAGTACTCTTTAGAATGATCCCAGGGTGGTTTGAATATGTTTCACACACTACTACTATATTAATGATCCCAGGGTGGTTTGAATATGTTTCACACACTACTACTATATTAATGATCCCAGGGAACAGTTCTTTTAAAGAATCAGTTCTCTAATGGTTGGACGGAATGGAGTTTCCAATTGTCTGGATTATCCGTGCAACGCACGGCACTTTTTTTACAATCTAAAATTATATTAATTTTTTAAATTTTATATGTTATTAATTTACATATCAAATTGTTATTAAAAAATTGATATATATATATATATATATATATATATATATATATATATATAAGATTTTACACGTTCGATTTAATATTTGTATTTTATGTTGAATTCTTAAAATTTGATTTGGACAATTACAACTCATGTTAAATTAATAAAATAATTTTTAATTTAATGATGGTTTAATTAGTTTTTTTTCTAATTAAATCTACGCAGAAACAAAGAAGAGAAGAAATTGACGATTTTTTACATTGATAACTTTATTTGATTTATGAATTCTACTTTTTTTTTTGAATAAATGAATTCTACTTATAATTCTTTTTGATTATCAAAATACCCTTTTAATTATTTGAAGATAGTTATACTAACAATCAAATACAATTTTAATAATACGTATAAGAGGAATTTTGTCCAAAACTTTGATAATTGGTAATCTTGTCCTCCGTGCGATAAAGATCTTAAAATAAATAGATGAAAACCGTTGGATCTAGCATAAAAAAATATTTCATATTTTAATATGTTATAAACTAAAAAGTGTATATATATTGAAATATGAAAATGTATATATCAATGATTTAAATCATATATAATTAGGTTTTCTACAATGAATAACAACAATCAGTGTAGGACTTTTACATTGAATAGGATTAATGTAAAAATTCGTAATTATATTTTCTTTTGAGATTTTGAGTATTTCCATTTGAATAATAATTATTAAATCATCATTAAATTAAAGATAATTTAATTAGGGTCGCGGAAATTGTAAAATCATAAAAATCTGATTTCTAGATATCAAGATAAAGTCCAAATAGTAAATATGAATTTTTTTATTACTAATAAAAAAATAAATAAAATTCAATTCTACTACAACCTTTTTGAATTATATCCTTTTTAGATTATATTTTTCTTTTTAAAATTCAGTTCTAATACAACCTTTTTTTTTAATTATATCCTTTTTAGATTATAATTTTCTTTTTAAAATTCACTTTTTTTTTTGGAATATATTGACTTATAGCCTTACAAGCGAATATCTGTTGTAATAATTCTCGGGATGAGCAAAAATAGAACCCAGAACCTAGGACGACAGAGGATAAGCCTTCACCACTCGGGCTATCTAATTCAGGTTTTTCTAATTATATTCTTTTTAGATTATAATTTTCTTTTTAATGTGATCTAATCTAGATCGTATATTTTCAATCCAACATATCATATGATTTTGGTAGTACAGGGACCAAAAATTTGGATAAGATCCCTCTTATTATTATATATAAGGATATAATTTGCGATATATAGCTAAGAATTTCATTGTACTGGCATTTATTACAAAAGTTTTAAATAATTTCCTGAATATGTTTATTTTTTAAAAAAAGAGGTTTTTTCAAAATACATATTATATATATATATATTTTGCAAAAATACCTTTTTAATTTTGTAAAAATACGATTTTCCAAGGAAAAATGCAAAAATACGAATTTTATTAAAATAATTTCTGAAAATACGGTTTGTAACTTTGCAATCCGTCATATGCAATTGCAATCAACTAAGAGCAACCGGAATAAGATTTGATTATTTTCAACTCTTATTTTGATTGTGACTAACTTTCAAGTTTAACTTTAATCGACATACTCCTCGCCAAAAAATTCTTATAATTTGTTTCATTTATGTGATTTTCAAAAACTCCCAATATGGAGAGCTGAGAAGGCGAGATACCAGAAACACTACAATTTAATTCCCATGAATTAGAAATCATTTCAAACCCATCCTGAAACCATTGAGATCCCTAGCATCAAACCTATTAAAAAAATAGGACTGAAAAATTTGTTTGAGTCGCTGTGGCAAAACAAAGCTGGAATTTGTTTATGAAGAAAACCCCAAAGCCGAATGAACCTGTCGGAAACTACAAGTGAACACAAAAACGAGAGAGAGAGAATGGTGACAACAAAGGTTAAGAGAGTGGTAGTAGGCTAGGTTTGGGCTCTGATCAGAATAAATAAATGTTTTTAGATCAGGATGTGTGAGTGAGGAGTTTGTATTTTTTTTTCTCTCTTTTGTATTCAGTGATTATGTTGGACGGAATAAAATTTTCAGTCTTGTTTTCTTATATTTGGAGAGTGTACTATGTTAGTCAAATTTTTAATCTATAACAACCCAACCCAACCCATTAGTAATGAAAAGATAGAGATTATTATGAAGATAAAATTAACAAAGTTTAGAGTGGATCATAATGCAAACATACTGTTGAAAAATTTTGAATAAAATTGTATTTGTAATTTTTGCATTTTAAGTTTGTAACTATAATATTATTGTGGCAATAATTATTTGCTCATTATGATATAGGTTATAACATTTATTTTGCTTTAGGAGTTACAAATCTTTTCTCTTTTATATGGAGTGTGGGGGTTCTTTGGTGTAAGGGACACAAATTCAATCCCACAAATATTTTACTTAGAGTTTTCTATTCTTTAGAGTTTAAGGTTCAATTGTGAGATGGAGCAATATGTGTTCGGTTCGTAGGAGACGGATTTGTAAGTGCTTCAAATCATCTCCGTTCGTTGTATCCTGGGGAACGGAAGCCTATAGACCTTCAAGCACCATATGGAAGGAGTTTATTTGTTTTAAGGACAACGTGGTTTTCACGTGCCTCAAACAACTTGTTGGTAATTTTATAGTTGATGTCACTATTTGGTAAATTCTTAATCTATATTTTCTACAAGCTTAAAACAGATAATATTATTCTTATGAATTTGTTTAATCGATAAACTAATTTGTTTGAATAATTTCATGGAAGTATAGTGTTTTTAATTTGCCATTATTTAATATTGTGTCATGTTAGCTGTGATTTGTAATACATTTACTGGTTTATTTTTATATGTATGAACAGACTTCTATTATCTTAGAT
Source organism: Saposhnikovia divaricata (assembly GCA_036435485.1). Classification (NCBI taxonomy): domain Eukaryota; kingdom Viridiplantae; phylum Streptophyta; class Magnoliopsida; order Apiales; family Apiaceae; genus Saposhnikovia; species Saposhnikovia divaricata. The sequence continues at coordinate 87,668,165 of CM071598.1, forward strand.
CTCAATTAGCATGACTTTTGTAAATTTGTTTGGTTGGCCTTTTTTTTTTAAACTCCTGGATGTGATAGTGGTTATATACGTATGGTCATTTTGTGTACTTATTTGCCATGCTAGTTTGTAACTGGTTGTGCATAGTCATTTAGACAATTGATACTGTTTTTATAATATTTTTGTCTCTTTATGTTCCATTATTGGTTGTGATATATAACATGCATATAAAAAGGAAAAAAAGGTAATTTTGTTTAACGGATTTCAAATATTGATTTTAATCCATTGCATGTTGTTTTAATTTTGTTTAGTCTCTATATGGTATTTGCACCCTTTTGATTTAGGAGATTAAGATTAAACAATATTTATATTTGATGTAGGAGGACTTTCAGTATTTATTGAAGTTCATGACTCACGAGAAGATAATAACAAAATAAAGGCACGAGCACGCTGCTGAGGATGCTTGTTAGCATGATCACGCTGCTGAATGACATGTGAAAGGCATATGACTCAGCCTATTTGTAGTTCGAGGATCCTAATCCAATTAAACTAGATTGTAATAAGTAAATAATATCAACTGTCACAGGAATCTCAAAAGATGATAACCGTCAGAAGAAAAATCAACAAGTCAATCTATAGTTTTGATGTTTTACACTGGAAGAAGATTCAGATATCTGATCAGGTCTCAAGGTAGCATTGAAACAAGTGGATTCATTTAAGAAGACAGAGATTTCTACTAGTGACAAGAAACAATTTCAGTACCGAATGATTGATGAGAGTGAAGAGTATAAAAAGACCACATTGTTAAAAGTCACGATGAAGAACAGAGATTGGAGTTAGTCATTCATGAACCAGACAGTACATCGAACGTCAACATCATTCCAGTGTATGTTCCTTATCATAATTACGTGGTTTTCAGCGGAGTATTGACTATTAAAGAATTTATATTAATTCTATTTTAATTGATTAAGTCAAGTAATTAAGTTAATAAATAAATTAATTCTATCAGAATTAATATATTTGTTAAAGTGATTATTAGATTAATTAAATAAGAATTAATATGAAAAAGGATTAATTAGTTATATGATTTTTAATAAGTCATTTAATTAATTATAAACTGAAAAATATGATGATATAACTATCAAACTGATAGTTATACCGATAGTCATATTCAGTTTATAAAGGAGATAGTCATATTCAGTTCAAAGGAGATAGTCATATACAGTTCAAAGGAGATAGTCATATTTCATTCAAATGGAAAGTTATACCGAATGTTATATTGACATGGTAAGTTATACCGAATGTCATATTGAGCTGGATTGTTATACTGAAAGTCATATTTAAACTGGACAGTCATATTACATTGATTTGATAGTCATACCGATTGTCATATTAATGTAAAATGATTGTCATATCAGTTTAAATCAAGTAATATGACTATGGCTGTGTATTTAAGGAAACAGAATGCAGAAGATGAAAAATCAATCGAGCTCATAACAGAAAATACACACAGCAGCCATTCTCTCTCTCTCTCAAGCTCAAGAACACCTCCAAATTTAATTCTGTAAATTCAAGTTCATCTCAGTTGTAATATCCTATCCATTGGAACTTGTTTACTTGTGATTCTTGTACTACTAGCGAATTAAGTTTCCTAGTTCACAAATTGATATCTTGATTTTATTAACTAAATTAGCAAAGTTCATGTTGAATTTTCTAATTAGTTATTAATTACTTGATAATCATTTGGACTGATTTTGTAACACCCATCAAGTTAATATATTGTTATATTCAACTTGAAATTTGTGTTATATTATTCCGCACAAAATATTCGTTTAAGTGAAAATTATTTAACGAATAAATTTTGAGAAAATGGTATAGATTGTATTCAACCCCCCTTCTACAATCTTATCGGACCTAACAATTGGTATCAGAGCCTATTGATTGATACACAAATTAAGATCCTATTTTTACTCAATCAAAAATCAAGCTCGAATTTTTAACTCTCTTAAAAATTCATCATGTCAGCCAAAGGCAATGTTAAAATTCCTATCTTGAATAAAGATAACTATGATATGTGGAAAAACAAAATGGAGTTATTTCTTGATGTAGCAAACCCAAGATTTTTGTGGGTTTTGGAAAATGGACCAGTAACTCCCATGCAACATGATACTGAAACAGTTGTAAATGGAACTGTAACAGTCCCTGCCAAATCCTATCCAAAGGACCCTAAGAACTATACCTCTGAAGATAAGGAGGAAGCTGGATTGGATAAAAATTTGAGACTCATTCTATTGGATTCCCTAGATGCTGTAATGTATAGCCATGTGAGGAATTGTAAAACTGCTAAGCACATCTGGGAAACTATTGAGGTCATTAATGAAGGGACTGATGAAGTCAAGGAAAATAGACTACAAATTCTAACTTCTGAATATGAACACTTTAGAGCTGGCCCTAATGAAGGCATTCAGGAAGTGTTCGAAAGGTATAACAAGATAATCAACAACTTGCAAGTTCATGGCAAGCAATATACTCAGAAGGAGATCAACATGAAGTTTTTACTAACTATGCCTACTCACTTGGAGCATAGAATCACTGCCATCAGAGAATCTAGAGATCTAACTCAGGTTGCTCTTGAAAGGCTGTTTGGTGTTCTGAAAACATATGAATTAGAACAAGTACAACAAAAGGAATTCTATGGCAAAGGCAGAATGGCAAATTCTTCTACAACTCTAGTGGTTGAGGTTCCTAAGGAAGTGGAAACTAAAGTTGTTCAACCTAACAGTTTCAACAAGGAACAAACTGAAGTAGAACTTGGCCAAACACCAGCTACTCAGGATGGTGGAGAATTTTATTCACTTGAAGAGCTGGATCAATTGGAAGATGAATCTATGGCAATGATGGTGAGACAATTTAGTAACTTCAGATTCAGAAGAAATCCAAAGTTCAGGTTTAAGTCAAATAACAGATTTCAGAGAGGAGGTTCTTCATCCTCTAGTAACAGGGGAGGTTATAAAACTGGAACTGTTGACAGAAGCAAAATCCGTTGTTTCAATTGTAATGAGTTGGGACATTTTGCTACTGAGTGTCAGAAACCCAAGCAAGCACAGAAGAAAGATTATGCTTCTGAAAAGAAGAAAAGTGGAAGAGCTTATGTAGCTGCTGGTAAAAGCTGGGATGACACAGATAGCGAAGATGAAGAATATGGAAACTTTACGTTGGTGGCAAATGCTGAATCTTCAACTTATTATACCACACCGGTAATTCTTACTGATGCTCAGTTAATTGATAGTTTACGTAGTTCCTTGAATAATGCACAAAGAGGGTACGAGAGAATAAGTCTTGTTAACACTAACCTTGAAAATCAAATGTTAGATTTAAAAAAGGTGCAGGTTAATCAAGATAAGAATATAGAAGAAATAGCTCGACTTAACTACAGAGAAAAGGGTCTAGGAGAATACATGGTAAAACAAGTTGATAGGATTGCTGAACAAGAAACCAAGATTAGAGAACTTGAAACACAGGTTAGAGCTTGTTATAATACTGTTAAGGTTTCTAAAGATTTCTTCAACAAACAAGCAGTAGAACGAACTGTAGGAATAGGATTTGATTACAGTCAAGCTGTTGGTTCTTTGAGTAATCATTCTCCTAATTCTATCCCAGCTAAAGAAAGAGGTATACCACATATTCTCAAGAATGTTGAAAAACCAATGTTTACAAAATCTGATGCTGGCCCACCAGATATTCGTTCTATGGTTATACAGGAAGAAATGAGAAATGAGGATAGTGCAAATGGCACAGTCCTTGTTAAGAATAAATGTGTTAAGGATAAAACTGTTAAGAACTCTAATACAAAGAATGTGTCATCCAAGAAAAATGTCACAGTCTTTGTTAAGGCTAAATCAGTTGAGGACGTTAACACAACAAATGTTTCATCCAAGAAAGATGTACCTAAAGTACCAGTCAAAGTTGTTGAATCAGCTAGTTCTTCTAAGACTGGATTAGGTAGTAATAAGTTAAAACAGAAAAATACCATGTCTACTATTGATTCTAATCATAAAGCATGTGGTATTATCAATTGTATGTCTTGTGCTTTTAACAATATGCGTGCTTATTTTAATGGTAATTATGCATGTGTTAAACAGAATGCTCCTCGACAGCACATGAACGGGAACAATAATGTTCGATCTAAGACTGCTTTTCCTCCTCAAGTTAGGAGAGAGACATTTGCACCTAAGACTAAACAAAAGATTACCAAGAATGTCTACCAGGTCAAATGTCCAGTCAATGACACAAGTGTTACTGCTGCGAGAGAAACATGGATACCCAAGATTAAACAAAAGATTTTCAAATCTGTTTATAAGGTTAAATGTTTATTGACTAAAGAGGTTAAACTTAAAAATGTTGTTTTGCCTGATAAAGGTCAATACTTTAAATACGCAGGACCCAATCAAATTTGGGTCCCGAAGAAGGTTTAACTCATTTGTCATTGCAGGGTATTGAACAGGTTGATCGAGTAACCTGGATCTTGGACAGTGGATGTTCAAGGCATATGACTGGAGATAGAACCCTGCTGACAAATGTGGTGGAGAAGGCCGACCCAGTAGTTACCTTTGGAGATAACAGCAAAGGTAGAACTGATGGATATGGCAGACTTGAAGCTGGAAACGTTATCATTGATGAAGTTTCTTTTGTGAAAGGACTTGAGCACAATTTGCTCAGTGTCAGTCAATTCTGTGATAAAGGTTATGAAGTTCATTTCAACAAAAAGAATTGTCTAATTTTACACAAGAGACATGAAAAGCCACAACTGACAGGAGTTAGAAAAGGCAATCTGTACGTAGCCAATATGAACTCAGGAAGCACTGAAGAAGTCACTTGCTTCTACACTAAAGCATCTAATGATGAGAGTTGGCTATGGCACAAGAAACTTTCTCATCTTAATTTTAAGACAATGAATTCTCTGGTCAAAAGAGAATTGGTGAGAGGTTTGCCTTCAATGGAATTCACTCAAGAAGGACTGTGTGATGCATGTCAAAAGGGCAAGCTAAAAAGGGCAAGTCACAGGAGCACTGATACATCTTCAATAACTGAACCATTACAATTACTTCATATGGATTTGTTTGGTCCAATTAATGTGATGTCTATGTCAAGGAAGAGATATGCTCTAGTGATTGTTGATGATTTTTCAAAATACACATGGGTTCTGTTTTTGAATTCTAAAGATGAGACTCCACAACTGGTGATTGATCACATTAAATTAATTGAGCGAGATTCTACGTATCCAGTGAGAGCTATAAGATCAGACAATGGAACTGAATTCAAGAATGCAGTTCTAAATGACTTTTGCACTGAGAAGGGTATAACCAGACAATATTCAGCTCCAAGAACTCCTCAGCAAAATGGGGTAGTGGAAAGAAAGAATAGAACCTTGATTGAAGCTACACGTACTATGCTAAGTGAATCAAGGCTTCCATTGTACTTTTGGGCTGAAGCCATCAATACTGCGTGCTATACCCAGAATCGAACTCTAATCAATAAAGATCAAATGAAGACACCCTATGAAATTATGGCTGATAAGAAACCTTCACTCAAATACTTTCATGTATTTGGAGCAAAGTGCTTTGTGCTTAAAGAAGGTGATGATCAAGGTGGTAAATTCGATACCAAAGCATTTGAAGCAATTTTTATTGGTTATTTAATGAGAGCATACAGGGTGTATGTGATTGATGAACAGAAAATGATGGAAAGTGTCAATGTAACATTTGATGATGAAAGGCAGAGTGTGTAAACTTGTAACACTATAACTAATGTAACTCAAACTAAAGGAAAAGATACTTAACCAGAAGACAATCAAGAACAAGAAGTCACAAGAAATCAACACTAAATGAAGACAAGGTAATTGATACAATTTAACATGTTAACTATGATCAAGCCAAGAAGAAATCATTGAGAGAAGTTCAAGTTAAAGTTGTTCATGCCTCAGTGATTTGAAAAGCCAAGAATCAAGATCATAACTATCAGTATCAATAAGACCAATTGATTTCAAGTGAACAAGAAGGAAAGCAAATATTGGAAAGCCACATTTCTAATTGGATATGGTAATTTATTCAAGAAGCAAAAAACCCTATCAAGACTAGTCACTTATGAACCAGACCGTTGCATCAAGTGTCAGGACATTGATAGCAAGTTTATGTCAGTAATAAAGATCCATATTCAAGAGCTTAGTGAAGAACAAAGAAGACATGAAGATATCACAAGTTCAAGATGTGCATTGAAGTTTCAAGTTGAAGACCAGAATATTTTCTAAGTACTAAATATTCTAGATGACCAAGTAGAAGTTTCTAAGTAGAAGTTCTACTTAGAAATTCGAGATGGCTAAGTAGAAATTCTCAAGTAGAAGTTCTACTTAGACTGCAGCTTCAACATGACACATGGCATCTTCTGATTGGCAGATTTCCAAGCTTTCAAGATAAGGAAAGATTTATGTGGACATCATTGGGTCACGTATATCTTAGTCTTTGAAGTCTACAGGACATAGATTACATGTAGTATAAATAGAAGTACTTGTGTAATGTTTTTAGTTAGTGAGCAATTCTTGAGAAAAACACAAGAGAAAAAGAGAGAGTGCATTCACAGAGCTTAGTATCATTCACTCCTCTCTGAACTTCTGTTATACTTTGTAATGAATGTTGTAGCAACCATTTCAAGTTATATATAAGACATATATTCCTTGAATCTGTGTGTTCGTTTATTGCATCGTATTTATTGCTTCTCATATTCCAAAAGTTGTATTCACCCCCCCTCTACAACACATTTGGACCTAAAAATTGGTATCAGAGCTATATGTTTAACATACAAAACATAGATCCTTGTGTTGAGTAGAAGAATCGTGAGTTTTCATTTTCTAGATCTACTTTTCATTTTCTTGAAAAGTGTGCTTTAAATCGTTTGTATTTAAATACTCCAGGTGTGATTATTTAGCTTGGATGTATTTTAATTAATTTTTGTGAATTAATCTGGGTACTTTCATATTTGGTGTTCTTGAGTGTTCATCATCTGTTCTTATCAAAGAAGACAACCCAACAACTTTTTGATCTCCTTTTCAAACAGAAAAATAGTAAAAGAATAAAAAGGTGTTTTTGGACTTTGTGATTTGCATTATTCACGGCCGAAAGTGAAACAAGACATATTCATTACCTAGCACGTGGGTTAGGTGGGTTAGGTGAGTAAAGCATTCAAAGTCAAAAGGTGTTAAAGAGATAATATTGTTTATTCAATATTAAAGTAATCTGCAGAAAATTTATTCTAAGGACAAAAGTTCTACATAGAATTTCTACTTGAGATTTTCTACATAGAATTTCGACTTGGACAATTTCTACTTGGTGAATTTCGACTTGAGCAAAATTTCTACTTAGAGAAATTTCGAGTTAGGCAAAAGTTCTACATAAATATTCTACATAGCCTAGTCTTGGGTACTTAGAAACTTTTAGTGACCAGAATTGAGATGGCTCCTAAAAATGCATTCAAGATCCCAATGTTCAACCGAGATCACTATGAAGAATGGGTTTTCAGAATGAGACTATATTTAAAGACTGTTAACCCTGAATATCTGGAAGTCCTTGACAAGGGTAAATTTGTCCCAATGGTGGTTATTCCTACACATACGGAAGGAGGGGTGGTTATAGCACCTCGGTCTGAGCCCAAAAAGGCAGCGGACTTTTCGGATGCTGACAAGGAACAAATAGCTTGTGATACTGCCGTTCGACAAACCTTGATGGAATCTCTTGATTATGAAATGTTCAACATAGTCAAAGGTCTGACTACAGCGAAGAAGATTTGGGACAAGATAGAAGTTGTCATGGAAGGATCTGCAGAGGTTAGAAGTAACAAGACACTCATACTCAAGATGGAGTATGACACCTTTAGAATACGAAAAGGGGAAGGCATAACAGACGTCTACCTACGATTCAGTCAGTTGGTATTGGATTTGAATCTGAGAGGTGTAACTCTCCCCATGGTTGAGACCAATACGAGATATCTGAGGAACCAGCCAAAGAGCATTGAGCATAGGGTCTACGCAATCAGAGAAACCAGAGATTTGCATACAACTTCTCTGGGAGAGTATTATGGAATATTAAAGACCTATGAGCTGGAAACACTTCAAGATCAAGCATGGGACAATGATTCAAAGGGAAAAGAAACTGCATCAGGATTAGTTGCTGATGAGGAAGAGTCTAAGAAGGCAATGGTTGCAGCAAAGCCTAAATCATCACTTGCACCACATCAAGTTGATAATGATGACGAGTGCGCATCTGACAGTGATGATGACTACTACACCCAAGAAGAGCTGGACAACATGGACGATAGTGTCGTGGCATACATGGCAAGGAAGTTCAGCAACATGAGATTTAGAAAGAGCAACCGACCACAAAGAAATTCTTCATCTTTCTATCGGGCTGCTAAGGGTGGTGGTAGTTCGTCAGGCTACCAAGGTAAAGGCAAGAATACCAGTTACAAATCTCCATTGGATTTCAAAATGAAGTTCAAATGCTATAATTGTGGTGAAGCTGGACACTTTGCCTCGGACTGCAAAAAGCCTAAACAGACTTATCCAAAAGAGACATATGAAGCCCTCAAAAGCAAGTATGAAGCACTGGTGAAGGAAAGACATGGAAAACGAGCTTTATTGGTGACAGAAGGAAGAGCTTGGGATGATTCAGATGAGGAAGATGTTACTCATGTAGCAAACTTTGCCCTCATGGCTGAAACATCAGAGGAACCAGAGGTACCAGTTCTGACTCTTAAAGTAGAAATGTCTATTGATGATTATAAGGAACAGAACGGGGCTCTTAGTGAATAGATCTATATGTTGTGCAAAAGCCTAGACTCTTCTCAAAAGGAATAGAAAACACTTGTTGCCAAATGCAGAATGCTTGAGGCAAAAGTGGAAGAGCTAGAGGCTGCTTGCACTGTAGATACTTCCCTAAGAGACTTTATTAAATCTCTAGAACACAAGCTCGTCCTTAAGGAAGAAGTAGAAGCATGTCTTAGGAATAATCTAGCTGAGTTAGAAACTAAATGCGAAGCTTACAAACTAGCTGCTAGTAAAGTGTATGTAGATAATGACACATTTAAGAGGATAACTGGAGTAGGTGTAGGACTTGATTATTCTGACCTTCCTAAGAAAGAAGGAAAGAGACCTATTGACCCTAGTTCCAGTGACCTTAAAAAGGAAACACCTAGCATTCTTAAATCAGCTGTCAAACCTATGTACAAACACCTTGTTCCTAGAATAGAAGAAGAAGAGACTGAATTGATAGCTAGATATGAGATTGAGATGGAAGATCGCCAGAAAGCACAACACACAACTCCTATCAAACAAGTTAAAATCAATTTCCCTAGAGATGAATCTAGACTAGGATTAGGAGCTAAGGCTGTTAAACAACAAGGAAAGAAAGAAAAAGGCATAAAAGAGGTTAAGGCTGAACGAATAAAGAAAGCATGTTATCACTGTAAATCTACTGAACATCTTTCTTATGCATGTAAAGCTAACATAAATGTTCCTGCTGCACATGCCATGCCTATCACACATACAATGAATAATCTGCATCAGAATCATGCACAGTGTGGTCAACCTAATTGTATGCCATGCACTTTTAACATCATGCAAACTTTTGTGCATTTAATGAATGCATCTAGCCAGTCATGCTCAAATACTGTTGGTAGTTCAAACATCAAGAAAAAGTATGGGAGAGCCAAGACTGTCAGTCCTCCTAAAGTTAGGAGTGACAAACCTTCTCCTAAGACTGACAAATCTGTCAAGTCTGAGAAAGGAAAGGAGATAGTCGAAAGCTTAGTAATGTGAAGAAAAGTGCATCTCCTGTTGTTAAATCTGTTGACTCTCGATCTTATCGAAAAGCCGGGCCCAATCAAAGTTGGGTTCCGAAGAATGTCTAACCAATCTGTCATTGCAGGGCGTTAAGCAGAATCGAAATAAAGTTATATGGGTGCTAGACAGTGGAGCATCTAGGCATATGACTGGAAACAAGTCCCTGCTTACAGAGTTGGTTATGAAGGCTGGCCCTTATGTTACCTTTGGAGATGACAGCATAGGTGTGACAAAGGGATATGGCAAACTGAAAACTGGCAATGTCATCATAGAAGATATTTCCTATGTTGAGGGACTGAAGCACAATCTGTTGAGTATCAGTCAATTCTGTGACAAAGGTTACGAAATTGTCTTCAACAAGAAAGGTGTATCAATCACTCACATCAAGGAAGGTTCACTAGCTTTGAGAGGAGTTCGAAAGGCAGATCTTTTTGTTGTAGATATGGATTCAGCAAATCAGAATGAGGTCACCTGTTTCTACAGCAAAGCCTCGGATGATGAAAGCTGGTTATGGCACAAAAAGCTATCTCACTTAAACTTCAAAACGATGAATGCTCTCGCGAGGCGAGAATTGGTGAGAGATCTACCTCAAATGGAGTTCGCTCCGAAAGGACTCTGTGAAGCTTGTGAAATGGGAAAGTCGAAGCGAGCATCGCATAAAAGCAAAGAAATTTCTAGTATTACTGAGCCTCTGCAACTTCTTCATATGGATTTGTTTGGCCTAGTGAATGTCCTATCTTTGTCTAGGAAAAGATATGCTTTGGTAATCGTGGATGACTTCTCCAAGTATACATGGGTATTGTTCGCAATGACGAAAGACGAAGTACCTTTCTTAATCATTGATCACATCACTCAAATTGAGTATGTTTCAACACTTACTGTGAAGACGATTAGATCAGACAATGGCACTGAATTCAAAAACGCAGTGCTAAATGACTTCTGTGTATCTAAGGGAATACGTCGTCAGTATTCAGCCCCGAGAACTCCACAGCAAAATGGAGTAGTTGAAATGAAGAATAGAACTTTGGTTGAAGCAGCAAGAACTTTGTTGTATGATTCAAAACTTCCTTTGTACTTCTGGGCCGAAGCAGTGAGTACCGATTGTTACACTCAAAATAGAAACTTGATCATAAAAGATAAAGAAAAGACACCATGTGAGCTAATGAACAACAGAAGACCAACAATCAAATACTTTCATGTCTTCGGAGCAAAATGCTATGTGCTTATAGATGATGAAAATCTAGGCAAGTTTGCAGCAAAAGCTCGTGAAGGAATCTTTGTTGGTTACTCTACAGACGTGGTGGCAGCTTATAGAGTGTTCTTAGTGAATGATCGGAAAGTGACTGAAAGCTACAGCGTCAGATTCGACGATACCAAACTCTAATCAATTTCAAGAGATTCTAGTGAACCTGAGTCCGTAAAATTTCAGAATCTGGACTTAGAAGATCTTGAAGATGAACCTGAGTTGGTTGTTCCATTAAATGTTCCAAGCGTACATGAAGAACCTGAGTCTAGTGAACAAGCTAATTCTACAAGATCAGGAGAGACTTCTTCAGTACCAATCGGCAACAACTCAGGGGGAGTAAATAGCAGCTCAAGGACTACTGTTCAAGGCTCGAGTCGAGTTGACTCTAGTTCTGTAGGAGCTGGCACTAACTCAGGGGGAGTTAGTGAGAATAATCAAAGTAGTCAGCACCCTAACTCAGAAAGTCAAGCTAAATCATCAAGACAATTTCCAGGTGAACGGGTATGGAATAGAGACCATCCGTTTGAGTTAATTATTGGTGATCCAGATGCTGGTGTGACTACTAGAAGAACTACAAGAGCTGACATGGCTAATATCTCCTTATATTCTGGGTTCTTATCCAAGCTTGAACCTAAAGAAATAGAAGAAGCTCTTGGTGATGCTGATTGGGTGATTTCAATGCAAGAGGAACTCAATCAGTTTGAAAGGCAGAAAGTTTGGAAACTGGTACCCCGACCAAAGAACATATCAGTAATTGGAGCTAGGTGGGTATTCAGAAATAAACTGGATGAAAATGGACTTGTAACACGAAACAAGGCTCATTTGGTTGCAAAAGGTTATTCTCAGCGAGAAGGAATTGATTATGATGAAACCTATGCACCAGTTGCAAGACTTGAGGCAGTCAGGATGTTCTTGGCATTTGCAGCACATAAGAACTTCAAGGTTTACCAGATGGATGTGAAAAGTGCCTTCCTGAACGGAGAGTTAGAAGAAGAAGTGTATCTGGAACAGCCACCTGGCTTCGTTGATCCAGAACATGCAGATTTTGTGTATCTTCTCTTCAAATCTGTCTATGGCCTCAAGCAATCCCCAAGACGACGGTATGAAACCCTATCCCTATTCTTAATTGAAAATGGTTTTGTTAGGGGAGTAATTGATAAAACATTGTTCTATAAAGTTGTAAGAAATGACTTAATACTTGTTCAAGTCTATGTGGACGATATTATTTTTGGGTCATCAAATGAGCGCTTGTGCAAGAAATTTGCCAAGCTAATGCAGGAAAAATATGAGATGAGCATGATGGGAGAGCTGTCCTTCTTCCTTAGATTACAGATCAGTCAGAGAAAAGATGGTATCTTTATCTGTCAATCCAAGTACGTCAGAGATTTACTAAAGAAGTATAATCTAGAAGATGCATCAGCAGCTAAGTCTCCCATGGCAACAACCACGAAGCTTGATGAAGACAAATCAGGTAAATCAGTTGACATCACAAGCTATCGAGGTATGACTGGCTCACTCCTCTATTTAACTGCAAGTAGACCCGATATAATGTTCGCAACTTGTTTATGTGCAAGGTTCCAAGCGGATCCTAGAGAATCACATCTCGTAGCCGTCAAAAGAATTTTTAGGTATCTCAAGGGCACACCAAATCTAGGGATTTGGTACCCAAGAGATACAGGTTTTAATCTTATTGGCTATTCGGATTCAGACTATGCAGGTTGCAGGATTGATAGGAAAAGCACATCTGGTGCTTGCCAATTTCTTGGAAGAAGATCGGTGTCCTGGCAAAGTAAAAAGCAACATACAGTATCTACTTCTACTGCTGAAGCTGAGTACATTGCTGCTGGAAGCTGTGTAGCTCAAATACTGTGGATGAGGAACCAATTGAAGGATTATGGCATGGAGCACAAGAAAATTCCAATTATGTGTGATAACACAAGTGCCATTTCCATAACCAACAATCCTGTAGATCACTCAAGAACCAAGCACATCGACATCAGGTATCACTTCATAAGAGAACATGTCGAAGAGGGGACTGTGGAGCTACATTTTGTGCCCACAATGCAACAAATTGCAGATATATTCACCAAACCTCTTGATGAAGTAACATTCAATAGATTGGTTGGTGAATTGGGAATGCTTAACACAAGTTAGTAAAGCCTTCTATCTGTAAAATCCATGTTTATGTTTGTATGTGCAAGCTACTCAATCATTATGTGCTTAGACTTTAAAATGCCTAATTAATGATTGTTATAGGTTGCATATAGTGTGTTTTTGCATAAATTCCTTGTGCTTTAAGTGTCTTTTATAGCACAAATCTGTGAATTTATGCTTGTTAGATTGCATGATCATAGGGGGAGTTAAATTCATAATATTCTAATATTGCATGATTTTTAGATGAATTTACCTATGAGTTTCATGTAATTAGAGGCCTTAGAATTAAAAAACTTCAAAATTTCGAGTTAGGTTCTATCTCGAAACTCATCTAGAAATTCGACTTAAATTTCGACTTAAGCTGTCAGAGTGAAGTTTTTTGAAAAATTCTAAGTCTGGGAAGAATTTCGAGTTGGCTATCTCGAAATTCATCTCGAAATTCGACTTCGAGTTCGAGTTCGAGTTACCAGTGTGCCTAGTTCTACCTTCAAAATATTCGAGATAAAGTCTATCTCGAATTTTATCTCAAAAGTTGAGATGAGGTTTCCATTAAGGGAATATTTTGAAAAGAACTGAGAATTAACTTCGAGTTAGTCTATCTCGAAACTCAACTCGAATTTCGACTTGGTGTTCGAGATAGAGTTCTCAGTTAAGCTAAAGGGAATTTTTCGAGTTACACTCCTAACTCGAAACATATCTTGAATTACCCTGTACTTTTTGCTTCAAGGGGGTATTTTGGAAAGAATTTGAGATTAACTTCGAGTTAGTCTATCTCGAACTTCATCTCGAAGTTCGACTTGATGTTCGAGATAGAGTTCTTAGTCTATCTCGAAACTCAACTCGAATTTCGACTTGATGTTCGAGATAGAGTTAAACTTCTAACTCGAAATGTATCTTGAATTTCCCTGTTTTTTTCTAGAGGGAACTTTTCCAAGTTTACTACAAATCAATAATGTTCGAGATAGGATTTCCCTATAGTTTTTGCTGTAAAATTGGTTAAAGTGCTTATTTGTGCTTAATTGTTCGAGTTAACCTCTATCTCGAACTTCATCTCGAAGTTCGACTTGATGTTCGAGATAGAGATGTTCGAGATAGAGTTCGACTTAAGTCCTCCTTGTATGTACTTAGACTTTAACACTCTTTTTAACAGGGATACTTTTGTCATTTCACATTCATCTATATATACATCTCTAACTCGATGCCTAATTCACTTTACCTAATTTCTTTTTCACAGCAGCCGTTTCACAAAAACAGGGCGATTTCACAAAATTACATACTTTTAATCCGTGTTTTTGTGATTAAACTCATACTAATCACGAATTACTGCCAATTTGTTGACTACTATTCACTGTGCTATCCTTAATCGTTGTGGTTTTGTGTTTAGTGACTGTTCATACACGCGCATATACATACACACGAACATATATTGTTTGTGTGACTGTTCATAAAACCCGATCTCATATTCTCTATCTAAACACACACGATTTCACTGGTATACACACGAATATTCATCTTCATTGAATATTCAGATTTAGTATTGGCTATTGATTGGATCCCGTAGTTTAATTTCTCAAAGGGACTTTTGTTGTTCTTGTTAAATTAAAAGGGATACAATCTTTAATTCGTAAATTATTTGTTTTTCAAAATTAAAAAACAATTTTCACATCTTTTAAAGAAAAACATTTAATTAAAATGGCTCACCAATTTTCACTTGCTAAAAACAATTTTTATAATATTTCTACGGAAATTGGTGATCAACTCCCGCGGTTTAAGTTTTGGATACGATTTCTTAATTTGTACTCCAAAGCTAGCCATGCTTTTACTGCTAAACCTACACTGGTACATAATGCTTTACATCAATTATGGACTAGTGCGGTTACTTTTGGGAGCAAATCAACCCCCTTCGGTTTCAGGTTTACCTTAGCGAGTCAGGATTATGATGTGACTGAAGAAATTGTCAACAGGGTTCTGGGATTCCCAATCAAAGATGCTTATGATCCAGAACCTACAGCTCCAGAACGCCTCAGATTCTTTGAAGAAATTGGATGTTATCCTCCGAAAGGCCCAATCACAGGAAATATCCAAAAACAATTCTTCCATGTGGAATGGAATTACTTTTTCGAGGCCATCACAAGATGTTTTCGGGCACGCGAAAAAGATTTTCATCAAATTCCAATTCCAATGCAAACCTTTGCAGTTGCCCTAGCAAGAGAACTGGATATAAACTATGGACGCATAGTTCTCTCTGAAATAGTGGCCTCAATGGGATCTCTTGCAAGCAGAGACCTCACTACAACTGATGTTGTCTGCTGGTTTCCTCGGTTCCTTCAAATGCTGATTAATGACTTAATACCGAAGGATGCTCTTGCTGTTAGACAGGGATTTGCCGGAAGCCCAACATCTGCTTCCCTAGGGATGGGCACTAAGTCACTTTCAACCATTGCTAATCAGGATAAACATCAAGGTAAACCGATGTCAATTCCTGAAAATATACAAATGTGGCTTACATATGATGCAGGAGTTACCAATTTGGAGGCATCATCACAAGTTTCATCACATGCTCAAAATCCATCTGTTCATGCTGAGGCATTTGATGAGATTCCTGATGAGGAAAGCGATGATGCACAAGGTAATCAATCAGGTAATCTCTCCCTGCATACTATTCATTCCTCCTCCTATGTATCTGATTCCGCGACCCAAGAGACTGCTAACCCGCAGGATCTATCCCAGGGTGAGAGCTATATTTCTGAGCCTGATACACATTCTTATTCTCTTTCTCCCCTGTTAACGGAAGTCAGAAAGCCAGCACGTATATATGTAGAAGATGATGAGGAGAGTGGACCCGAAGAGCAGCAACTTATTCGAAAGAAAGCCAAACTTTTTCATGCTGCTACTTCAAAAATCCAGTCAAACCCTAGTGTGTCACACGCAACCACTCCACCTCACGAGAGTGGTTCTCCCCTTAAACAGTTTGCACATAGGGATTTTGATGACATTTATGTACCTTTTGAAGATCCTGTTGCTTCAAAGGGACATGGAGTTTTAACAACTTCAGCCGTACCTTCACCGGTACGTACTGATGCTGCAAAGAGGATCGGTTCTAATGTCGTACAAGAACACTTTGCAGCCGCTCAGCCCGAGATTCCAACTCAGGACAGAACAGACATAGATCCCATAACTGCCAATTATTTTGCTTATCCAATTTCTGCAGGTACTGCTTCATATTTCGGATCAATAATTGAAGACATACACGAGCGTGAGACAGGGAGTGTGAAAGGCAGAGTGTATAAACTTGTAACACTATAACTAATGTAACTCAAACTAAAGGAAAAGATACTTAACCAGAAGACAATCAAGAACAGGAAGTCACAAGAAATCAACACTAAATGAAGACAAGGTAATTGATACAATTGAACATGCTAACTATGATCAAGCCAAGAAGAAATCATTGAGAGAAGTTCAAGTTAAAGTTGTTCATGCCTCAGTGATTTGATAAATCAAGAATCAAGATCATAACTATCAGTATCAACAAGACCAATTGATTTCAAGTGAAGAAGAAGGAAAGCAAATATTGGAAAGCCAAGTTATTCAGTGAATATGGTAATTTATTCAAGAAGCAGAAACACTATCAAGACTAGTCACTTATGAACCAGACCAATGCATCAAGTGTCAGGACATTGGTAGCAAGTTTATGTCAGTAATAAAGAACCATGTTCAAGAGTTTGTTGAAGAATAAAGAAGACATGAAGATATCACAAGTTCAAGATGTGCATTGAAGTTTCAAGTTGAAGACCAGAATATTTTCTAAGTACTAAATGTTCTGGATGGCTAAGTAGAAATTCTCAAGTAGAAGTTCTACTTAGGAATTTCGAGATAGCCAAGTAGAAGTTCCACTTAGGAATTTCGAGATAGCCAAGTAGAAATTCTCAAGTAGAAGTTCTACTTAGGTGCAGCTTCAACATGACACATGGCATCTTCTGATTGGCAGATTTCCAAGCTTTCAAGATAAGGCAAGAATTATGTGGACATCATTGGGCCACGTACATCTTAGTCTTTGAAGACTACAGGACATAGATTACATGTAGTATAAATAGAAGTACTTGTGTAATGTTTTAGTTAGTGAGCAATTCCAGAGAAAAACACAAGAGAAAAAGAGAGAGTGCATTCACAGAGCTTAGTATCATTCACTTCTCTCTCAACTTCTGTTATACTTTGTAATGAATGTTGTAGCAACCCTTTCAAGTTATATATAAAGAAATATATTCCTTGAATCTGTGTGTTCATTTATTGCATCGTTTTTATTGCCTCTCATATTCGAAAAGTTGTATTCACCCCCCCTCTACAACACATTTGGACCTAACAATTGGTATCAGAGCTTCATGTTTAACATACAAAACATAGATCCTTGTGTTGAGTAGAAGAATCGTGAGTTTTTCATTTTTCAGATCTACTTTTCATTTTCTCGAAAAGTGTGTTTTAATTCGTTTGTATTGAAAAACTCATCTGAAAAATTATTTAAATACTCCAGGTGTGATTATTTAGCTTGGGTGTATTTTAATTAATTTTTGTGAATTTATCTGGGTTAGTTCATATTTGGTGTTCTTGAGTGTTCATCATCTGTTCTTATCAAAGAATACAACCCAACAACTTTTTGATCTCCTTTTCAATAGTAAAAGAATAAAAAGGTGGTTTTTGGACTTTTTGATTTACTTTATTCGGCCGAAAGTAAAAGACATACTCAGTACCTAGCATGTGGGTTAGGTGGGTTTGGTGAGTAAAGCATTCAAAGTCAAAAAGTGTTAAAGTGATAATATTGTTTATTCAATATTTAAAGAAATCTGCAGAAAAATTATTCTAAGGCAAAAAGTTCTACATAGAATTTCTACTTGAGAATTTCTACATAGAATTTCGACTTGGACAATTTCTACTTGGTGATTTCGACTTGAGCAAAATTTCTACTTAGAGAAATTTCGACTTAGGCAAAAGTTCTACATAAATATTCTACATAGCCTAGTCTTGGGTACTTAGAAACTTTTAGTGACCAGAATTAAGATGGCTCCTAAAAATGCATTCAAGATCCCAATGTTCAACAAAGATCACTATGAAGAATGGGTTTTCAGAATGAGACTATATCTAGAGACTGTTAACCCTGAATATCTGGAAGTCCTTGACAAGGGTAAATTTGTCCCAATGGCAGTTATTCCTTCACATACGGAAGGAGGAGTGGTTATACCACCCCGGTCTGAGCCCAAAAAGGCAGCGGATTTTTCTGATGCTGATAAAGAGCAAATAGCTTTGGATACTGCCGTACGACAAACCTTGATGGAATCTCTTGATCATGAAATGTTCAACATAGTCAAAGGTCTGACTACAGCGAAGAAGATTTGGGACAAGATAGAAGTTGTCATGGAAGGATCTGCAGAGGTCAGAAGCAACAAAACACTCATACTCAAGATGGAGTATGACACCTTTAGAATAAGGAAAGGAGAAGGCATAACAGATGTCTACCTACGATTCAGTCAGTTGGTATTGGATTTGAATCTGAGAGGTGTGACTCTCCCCATGGTTGAAACAAATACGAGATATCTGAGGAACCAGCCAAAAAGCATTGAGCATAGGGTCTACGCAATCAGAGAAACCAGAGATTTGCATACAACTTCTCTGGAAGAGTATTATGGAATATTAAAGACCTATGAGCTGGAAACGCTTCAAGATCAAGCATGGGACAATGATTCAAAGTCAAAAGAAAGTGCATCAGGATTAGTTGCTGATGAGGAAGAGTCTAAGAAGGCAATGGTTGCAGCAAAGCCTAAATCATCACCTGCACCACTTCAAGTTGATAATGATGACGAGTGCGCATCTGACAGTGATGATGACTACTACACCCAAGAAGAGCTGGACAACATGGACGATAGTGTCGTGGCATACATGGCAAGGAAGTTCAGCAACATGAGATTTAGAAAGAGCAACCGACCACAGAGAAAATCTTCATCTTATTATCGGGCTGCTAAGGGTGGTGGTAGTTCGTCAGGCTACAAAGGAAAAGGCAAGAATACCAGCTACAAATCTCCTTTGGATTTCAAAATGAAGTTCAAATGCTATAATTGTGGTGAAGCTGGACACTTTGCCTCGGACTGCAAAAAGCCTAAACAGACTTATCCAAAAGAAACATTTGAAGCTCTCAAAAGCAACTATGAAGCACTGTTGAAGGAAAGACATGGAAAACGAGCTTTATTGGTGACAGAAGGAAGAGCTTGGGATGATTCAGATGAGGAAGACGTTACTCATGTAGCAAACTTTGCGCTCATGGCTGAGACATCAGAGGAACCAGAGGTACCAGTTCTGACTCTTAAAGTAGAAATGTCTATTGATGATTATAAAGAACAGAACGGGGCTCTTAGTGAAGAGATCTATATGTTGTGCAAAAGCCTAGACTCTTCTCAAAAGGAACAGAAAACACTTGTTGCCAAATGCAGAATGCTTGAGGCAAAAGTGGAAGAGCTAGAGGCTGCTTGCACTGTAGATACTTCTCTAAGAGACTTTATTAAATCTCTGGAACACAAGCTTGTCCTTAAGGAAGAAGTAGAAGCATGTCTTAGGAACAATCTAGCTGAGTTAGAAACAAAATGCGAAGCTTACAAACTAGCTGCTAGTAAAGTGTATGTGGATAATGACACATTTAAGAAGATAACTGGAGTAGGTATAGGGCTTGATTATTCTGACCTTCCTAAGAAAGAAGGAAAGAGACCTATTGACCCTAGTTCCAGTGACCTTAAACAGGAAACACCTAGAATTCTTAAATCGGCTGTCAAACCTATCTACAAACATCTTGTTCCTAGAATAGAAGAAGAAGAGACTGAATTGATAGCTAGATATGAGATTGAGATGGAAGATCGCCAGAAAGAACAACCTGTAACTCCTATCAAACAAGTTAAAATCAATTTCCCTAGAGATGAATCTAGACTGGGATTAGGAGCTAAGGCTGTTAAACAACAAGGAAAGAAAGAAAAAGGCATAAAAGAGGTTAAGGCTGAACGAATAAAGAAAGCATGTTATCATTGTAAATCTACTGAACATCTTTCTTATGCATGCAAAGCTAACATGAATGTTCCTGCTGCACATGCCATGCCTACCACACATACAATGAATAATCTGCATCAGAATCATGCACAGTGTGGTCAACCTAACTGTATGCCATGCACTTTTAATATCATGCAAACTTTTGTGCATTTAATGAATGCATCTAGCCAGTCATGCTCAAATACTGTTGCTAGTTCAAATATCAAGAAAAAGTATGGTAGAGCCAAGACTGTCAGTCCTCCTAAAGTTAGGAGTGACAAACCTTCTCCTAAGACTGACAAATCTGTCAAGTCTGAGAAAGGAAAGGAGATAGTCGAAAGCTCTAGTAATTTGAAGAAAAGTGCATCTCCTGTTGTTAAATCTGTTGATTCTCGATCTTATCGAAAAGCCGGGCCCAATCAAAGTTGGGTTCCGAAGAATGTCTAATCAATCTGTCATTGCAGGGCATTAAGCAGAATAGAAATAAAGTTATATGGGTGCTAGACAGTGGAGCATCGAGGCATATGACTGGAAACAAGTCCCTGCTTACAGAGTTGGTTATGAAGGCTGGCCCTTATGTTACCTTTGGAGATGACAGCATAGGTGTGACTAAGGGATATGGCAAACTGAAAACTGGCAATGTCATCATTGAAGATATTTCCTATGTTGAGGGACTAAAGCACAATCTGTTGAGTATAAGTCAATTCTGTGACAAAGGTTACGAAATTGTCTTCAACAAGAAAGGTGTCTCAATCACTCACATCAAGGAAGGCTCACTAGCTTTAAGAGGAGTTCGAAAGGCAGATCTTTTTGTTGCAGATATGGATTCAGCAAATCAGGATGAGGTTACCTGTTTCTACAGCAAAGCCTCGGATGATGAAAGCTGGTTATGGCACAAAAAGCTATCTCACTTAAACTTCAAAACGATGAATGCTCTCGCGAGGCGAGAACTGGTGAGAGATCTACCTCAAATGGAGTTTGCTCCGAAAGGACTCTGTGAAGCTTGTGAAATGGGAAAGTCGAAGCGAGCATCGCATAAAAGCAAAGAAATTTCTAGTATTACTGAGCCTCTACAACTTCTTCATATGGATTTGTTTGGCCCAGTGAATGTCCTATCTTTGTCTAGGAAAAGATATGCTTTGGTAATCGTGGATGACTTCTCCAAGTATACATGGGTATTGTTCGCAATGACGAAAGACGAAGTACCTTTCTTAATCATTGATCACATCACTCAAATTGAGAATGTTTCAACACTTACTGTGAAGACGATTAGATCAGACAATGGCACTGAATTCAAAAACGCAGTGCTAAATGACTTCTGTGTATCTAAGGGAATACGTCGTCAGTATTCAGCCCCGAGAACTCCACAGCAAAATGGAGTAGTTGAAAGGAAGAATAGAACTTTGGTTGAAGCAGCAAGAACTTTGTTGTATGATTCAAAACTTCCTTTGTATTTCTGGGCCGAAGCAGTGAGTACCGCTTGTTACACTCAAAATAGAACATTGATCATAAAAGATAAAGAAAAGACACCATGTGAGCTAATGAACAACAGAAGACCAACAATCAAATACTTTCATGTCTTCGGAGCAAAATGCTATGTGCTTATAGATGATGAAAATCTAGGCAAGTTTGCAGCAAAAGCTCGTGAAGGAATCTTTGTTGGTTACTCTACAGACGTGGTGGCAGCTTATAGAGTGTTCTTGGTGAATGATCGAAAAGTGACTGAAAGCTACAACGTCAGATTCGACGATACCAAACTCTCATCAATTTCAAGAGATTCTAGTGAACCTGAGTCCCTAAAATTTCAGAATCTGGACTTAGAAGATCTTGAAGATGAACCTGAGTTGGTTGTTCCATTAAATGTTCCAAGCGTACATGAAGAACCTGAGTCTAGTGAACAAGCTAATTCTACAAGATCAGGAGAGACTTCTTCAGTACCAACCGGCAACAACTCAGGGGGAGTAAATAGCAGCTCAAGGACTATTGTTCAAGGCTCGAGTCGAGTTGACTCTAGTTCTGTAGGAGCTGGCACTAACTCAGGGGGAGTTAGTGAAAATATTCAAAGTAGTCAGCACCCCAACTCAGAAAGTCAAGCTGAATCATCTAGACAATTTCCAGGTGAACGGGTATGGAATAGAGACCATCCGTTTGAGTTAATTATTGGTGATCCAGATGCTGGTGTGACTACTAGAAGAACTGCAAGAGCTGACATGGCTAATATCTCCTTATATTCTGGGTTCTTATCCAAGCTTGAACCTAAAGAAATAGAAGAAGTTCTTGGCGATGCTGATTGGGTGATTGCAATGCAAGAGGAACTCAATCAGTTTGAAAGGCAGAAAGTTTGGAAACTGGTACCCCGACCAAAGAACAAATCCGTAATTGGAGCTAGGTGGGTATTCAGAAATAAACTGGATGAAAACGGACTTGTAACACGAAACAAGGCTCGTTTGGTTGCAAAAGGTTATTCTCAGCGAGAAGGAATTGATTATGATGAAACCTATGCACCGGTTGCAAGACTTGAGGCAGTCAGGATGTTCTTGGCATTTGCAGCACATAAGAACTTCAAGGTATTCCAGATGGACGTGAAAAGTGCCTTCCTGAACGGAGAGTTAGAAGAAGAAGTGTATCTGGAATAGCCGCCCGGCTTCGTTGATCCAGAACATGCAGATTTTGTGTATCTACTCTTCAAATCTGTTTATGGCCTCAGGCAATCCCCAAGGCGATGGTATGAAACCCTATCTCTATTCTTAATTGAAAATGGTTTTGTTAGGGGAGTAATTGATAAAACACTGTTCTATAAAGTTGTGAGAAATGACTTAATACTTGTTCAAGTATATGTGGACGATATTATTTTTGGGTCATCAAATGAGCGCTTGTGCGAGAAATTTGCCAAGCTAATGCAGGAAAAATATGAGATGAGCATGATGGGAGAGCTGTCCTTCTTCCTTGGATTACAGATCAGTCAGAGAAAAGATGGTATCTTTATCTGTCAATCCAAGTACGTCAGAGATTTACTCAAGAAGTATAATCTAGAAGATGCATCAGCAGCTAAGACTCCCATGGCAACAGCCACGAAGCTTGATGAAGACAAATCAGGTAAATCAGTTGACATCACAAGCTATCGAGGTATGATTGGCTCACTCCTCTATTTAACTGCAAGTAGACCAGATATAATGTTCGCAACTTGTTTATGTGCAAGGTTCCAAGCGGATCCTAGAGAATCACATCTCGTAGCCGTCAAAAGAATTTTTAGGTATCTCAAGGGCACACCAAATCTAGGGATTTGGTACCCAAGAGATACAGGTTTTAATCTTATTGGCTATTCGGATTCAGACTATGCAGGTTGCAGGATTGATAGGAAAAGCACATCTGGTGCTTGCCAATTTCTTGGCAGAAGATTGGTGTCCTGGCAAAGTAAAAAGCAACATACAGTATCTACTTCTACTGCTGAAGCTGAGTACATTGCTGCTGGAAGCTGTGTAGCTCAAATACTGTGGATGAGGAACCAATTGAAGGATTATGGCATGGAGCACAAGAAAATTCCAATCATGTGTGACAACACAAGTGCCATTGCCATAACCAACAATCCTGTAGATCACTCAAGAACCAAGCATATTGACATCAGGTATCATTTCATAAGAGAACATGTCGAGGAGGGGACTGTGGAGCTACATTTTGTGCCCACAATGCAACAAATTGCAGATATATTCACCAAACCTCTTGATGAAGTAACATTCAATAGGTTGGTCGGTGAATTGGGAATGCTTAACACAAGTTAGTAAAGCCTTCTATCTGTAAAATCCATGTTTATGTTTGTATGTGCAAGCTAATCAATCATTATGTGCTTAGACTTTAAAATGCCTTATTGATGATTGTTATAGGTTGCATATAGTGTGATTTTGCATGAATTCTTTGTGTTTTAAGTGTCTTTTATAGCACAAATCTGTGAATTTATGCTTGTTAGATTGCATGATCATAGGGGGAGTTAAATTCATAATAGTCTAAATATTGCATGATTTTTAGATGAATTTACCTGTGTTTTTCATGTAATTAGAGGCCTTAGAATTATCAAGGAATGTTTTAATTATGTCATATATTAAAATCCTTGAATTGATATTTATATTAATTTGACAAAATTAATTGTTGAGTTTTTCAAAGAAAAAAAAATTGTCAAATTATTCTAAGTATCTTCAAAATTTCGAGTTAGTCTCTATCTCGAAACTCATGTAGAAATTCGACTTGAATTTCGACTTGAGCTTCCAGGGTGAAGTTTTGAAAATTCTAAGTCTGGGAAGAATTTCGAGTTAGTACCTATCTCGAAATTCATCTCGAAATTCGACTTAGAGTTCGAGTTCGAGTTACCAGTGTGCCTAGTTCTATCTTCAAAATGTTCGAGATAAAGTCTATCTCGAATTTTATCTCTAAGGTTGAGATGAGGTTTCCATTAAGGGAATATTTTGAAAAGAACTGAGAATTAATTTCGAATTAGTCTATCTCGAAATTTATCTCGAAGTTCGACTTGATGTTCGAGATAGAGTTCTTAGTCTATCTCGAAACTCAACTCGAATTTCGACTTGGTGTTCGAGATAGAGTTCTCAGTTAAGCTAAAGGGAATTCTTCGAGTTACACTCCTAACTCGAAACATATCTTTGAATTACCCTGGACTTTTTGATTCAAGGAAGTATTTTGGAAAGAATTTGAGATTAACTTCGAGTTAACTTCTATCTCGAACTTTATCTCGAAGTTCGACTTGATGTTCGAGATAGAGTACTTAGTCTATCTCGAAACTCAACTCGAATTTCGACTTGATGTTCGAGATAGACTCTAACTCGAAAAGTATCTTGAATTTTCTGTTTTTCCAAGCTTACTACAAATCAATAATGTTCAAGATAGTATTTCCCTATAGTTTCTGCTGTAATTTTGGTTAAAGTGATTCTTTGTGCATATTTGTTCGAGTTAACTTCTATCTCGAACTTTATCTCGAAGTTCGACTTGATGTTCGAGATAGAAAAGTTCGAGATAGAAAAGTTCGAGATAGAAAAGTTCGAGATAGAGTTCGACTTAGATGTCCCCTGTATGGACTTAGTACTTTTCACACTTTTTAACAGGGACATTTTTGTCATTCCACATTAATGTCTATATATACTTCTCTAACTCGATCTATTCTTTCACTTTTACCTAATTGAGTTTTACGGCCGCCCCATATACATACAGTGCGATTTCACTAATAACATACCTTTGATCCGTGTTTTTGTGATTAAACTCGTACTAATCACGAATTACTGCCGATTTGTTGACTACTATTGTCTGTGATTAACCGTAATCTTTGTGTTAGTGTGCTTTGTGAACATCCATACACGCACATATACATACACACGAACATATCTTGTTTGTGTACTGTTCATAAACGTGATTTCATATTCACCATTTATAAACACACACGATTCCACTGATATACACACGAAATAGTAATTGGTTGTTGAATTGAATCCCGTAGTTTGATTTCTCAGATTCCGTTTGGTATTCTTGAAAAATTAAAAGGGTTACAATTCTCTTTTGTAATTCGGAAAATTAATTGTTTTTCAAATTAAAATAAAAATTCACATCTTTTAAAAGAAAAACATTTAATTAAAATGGCTCACCAATTTTCCCTTGCTAAAAACAATTTTTACAATATTTCTACGGAAATTGGTGATCAACTCCCACGGTTTAAGTTTTGGATACGATTTCTCAATTTGTATTCCAAAGCTAGCCAAGCTTTTACTGCTAAACCTACACTAGTACATGATGCTTTACAGCAATTATGGACTAGTGCGGTTACTTTTGGGAGTAAATCAACCCCCTACGGTTTCAGGTTTACCTTAGCGGGTCAGGAATATGAGGTGACAGAACAAATTGTCAACAGAGTTCTAGGATTCCCAATTAAAGATGCCTATGATCCAGAACCTACTGCTGCAGAACGCCTCAGATTCTTTGAAGAAATTGGATGTTATCCTACAAAAGGCCCAATCACGGGAAATATCCAAAAGCAATTCTTCCATGCGGAATGGAATTACTTTTTCGAGGCCATCACAAGATGTTTTCGGGCACGCGAAAAAGACTTTCATCAAATTCCGATTCCCATGCAAACCTTTGCAGTAGCCCTAGCAAGAGAACTGGATATAAACTATGGACGCATAGTTCTCTCTGAGATAGTGGCCTCAATGGGATCCCTTGCAAGCAGAGACCTCTCTACCACTGATGTCGTCTGCTGGTTTCCTCGGTTTCTTCAAATTCTAATCAACGACTTAATACCGAAGGATGCTCTTGCTATTAGACAGGGATTTTCCAGAAGCCCCACATCTGAATCGCTGGGGATGGGCACTAAGTCACTTGCAACCATTGCTAATCAGGATAAACATCAAGGTAAACCTATGTCTACTCCTGAAAATATTCAAATGTGGCTTAGATATGATGCAGGAGTTACCAATTTGGAGGCATCATCACAAGTCTCATCACATGCTCAAAATCCATCTGTTCATGCTGAGGCATTTGATGAGATTCCGGATGAGGAAAGCGATGATGCACAAGGTAATCAATCAGGTAATCTCTCTATGCATACTATTCATTCCTCCTCCTACGTTTCTGATTCCGCGACCCATGAGCCTGCTAACCCGCAGGATCTATCCCAGGGTAAGAGCCATATTTCTGACTCTGAGTCTGATACACATTCCTATTCTTTATCACCCCTGTTAACGGAAGTCAGAAAACCAGCACGTATATTTATACAAGATGATGAGGAGAATGAACCCGAAGAGCAGCAACTTATTCGCAAGAAAGCCAAACTTTTCCACGCTGCTACTTCACAACCACAGTCAAACCCTAGCGTGTCACACGCAACCACTCCACCTCACGCGAGTGGTTCACCCCTTGAACATTCTGCACATAGGGATTTTGATTTTGGTCAGGATGATGTGCCTCTTGATGATACTGTTGCTTCAAGAGGACATGAAGTATTAAGAACTTCAGCCGTACCTTCACCGGTACGTACTGATGCTGCAAAGAGGATCGGTTCTGATGTCGTACAAGGACACTTTGCAGCCTCTCAGACTGAGATTCCAACTCAGGAACAAACAGAATTTGATCCTATAACTGTCAACAACATTTCTTATCAATTTTCTGCAGGTACTGCTTCACTATTTGGATCAATCATTGAAGACATACACGAGTGTGAGACAGGGAGTGTGTGTGAGAGATTAGGGAGCGAGGGACCTTCATTTTTAAGGCCCGAAACTGAGCGCCAAATACCAACAGAACGCGTATTAGAGCGAGGTCACCTAAACCAAACACCGTCCCTTAATATTGAAAATTTTGATACTCGTATGACTTCAATGGAAAATCAGATGAGGCAGTTCGGGCAGACAATGGGGCAGTTCGGGATCAATGTTGGAAACAACCAAAGGGCTCTAGACGACTACGCAGCAAGGATGGCAAGTCAAGCTACAGCTTTTGATGATTTGACAAATAAGGTCAATGACTTGGGCCATGCTGGTGGTGTCTTGGGAAGCAATCTCAATGAGAGGATGGGGGCATTGGAGTCTACAATGCATACAATGACTGTGGAGATCAGTAGAATGATGTTCGCAGTCAGGAGTTTTGTGCCCCCGGAGTGCTTCGAGTCGGAACAACCTCCCCCCGATGCTGGAGCAGGTGGTGCAGGTGGTGCGAGTGGAGCGGGAGCCTCTGGTTCTGGTTTTGGAGGTTCCTATGCAGCTGGTGGATCTGAAGACCATGGTGAAGCTCAGGATAACTCACCTAAGGGGGAGAGTGGAAAGGAGACGAGACAGCAGGCAGTTCACATCGAAGAAATTGAAGAACCCGCTGATCTTGTCAAGGAACCAGAAATTGAGCCTGCTGATGCTGAAGAGGCTCTGAGGAGGAGAAAGGGTAAGGCAATAATGGTTGAAGAAGATGAACCAGTTATTGACCTGAGTCATCAGGACACAGTACAGGAGGTACTAGACTCAGATTCTGATATGGAAGACGTACCTTTCACACATGCTGTAAAGCGATCTTTGAAGGAACAAGGTGGAGGTGCTGGTATGTCTTTCGGAATGCCTGAAGAAGATCCTGTTGATGAAGAAACCTTGCAGTCTCAACAGTTAGCCTTGGAACAAGCTCAGTTCCATAAAATGAAGATGATGCAAGAACATGCTGCGTTCCTAGAACAGAAAGTGGAGCTACAAGGGAAGCAGTATGAGTATGAGCTTGCAAGGCTAGCTAATCCTCAAGTTGATCTGGACAAAAGAAGGATAGGGCAGAAATGGGATGAAGCAAGGAAGATAATGATGGGACCATGTGCAAAAGGAGTTCATAACAAGGATGCAGATGATCTGTTCTACAACTTGAATTTGCAGAATCCAATGACTGGTGACTATATAAATGCTTTGAAGAGATTAATTTCTAAAGTCAGGGTTGGGTACAACGCAAATCTTAAGGAGTGGCAGGTTATTTTGTCTTTGGTAGAAGGAGTCCCAACATCTTTCCTATTTGTGGATGACCAATTCATAATGAGAAGATCTGCGTCAGAGTTGTTCTTGCTAGCGACTAAAATTCAGTACTCTCAATCTGAGGAGCTAAGCATTCTGTACAGGGATCAGTTAATGCAGCTAGCAGAGGACAAGGGTCCAGAATTCTCAGCTTATCCAAATTTTGTCCGGATGGTGGTTCAAGGAAAGATGAAGAGGGTGAGCATGGAGGAAAAGGACTTAATGGAACTTTCAGTGGAATCTCTTAAAGCTGTATGTAGACAAATGATGGGTAAGGGATTCGCCTCTGAGCTTAAAGATAAATCCGTGAGGATCATTGAAAGAGTCATATTCTTGAAGAGCAATGAGGTGTGGAAGTGTGATGTCATTGCTCCAAACCCTCTCGACAACGTGAAGATTGAGCCGGAGCTGATAGAAAAGAAATGGAATATTCTTCAAGCAATGAAGAATGTAGATGAAGCTTTGACTCTTCCTTCTGGAGAACTGGAACAAGGAGAAATAAGGGAGGCAGTTGGCGTTCCAGGGAAAGATAGTGTATACTGGATACACTCTTATGCTGATGATACAGCGGATGCCTTAGCATACATAGATGCAGACCAGAAACAAACACTCTTACATATGAGTAGACAATGGCTGCTACAGACTCAAGATGCTGCATTTCTAGAGAAAGTGTTATATGTGTTCAAATGGGGCGAAGTGGAAGACAAGTTTGTTGAAGAAAAGCAGAGACTCGTGAGTTACCTGTCTGAAGTAATTGTGGAGAAGAAGCGAATGGAGCGAGATGCGGCTAGTGTCTATAATACTGACCGTGTCAAGGGCTACCCCAAGATGATATATCGTTATCTCAAAGCCACTAAATCTCATTGGAAACCTCAGCTCATAATGAAGAACTTTGAGGAAATTCCAAAGATCAGGACTACTCAGGAGGTTGATAAACTCAGAAGGCTTTTCAAACATCCTAACCCAGAGCCCAGGAACCCTCTAGAAATGGAAGCTGTAAGTCTGTTGAATGCTAGGTGGAAGCAGCTTCACGATCCAGTGTACAAGAAAGAACAGCAGCAGAAGGAGAAGCGCAAAAGGCAGAAAGAAGAAAGAGTCCAAGCTGCTGAAGCTAGAAAGAGAAAACGGAATTAGGGTTAAAGGTCAGAGTGGTGTGAACTTGAAGTTGGAAAAACTTCATGTCTTTCAGTTGCTTTAACTCACTTGAGGAAATTCACCTTAGAGTGAATCCAATAAGGTGATATAAGTTTGACTAGAAGGTATGAAATAATCCAGGTGATAGGAATCATTCAAATGATCTTTAATTCGAGGTTCGAATTCTGTTTCTAGTTTTTATGTTCATTGTATTGTTTTCAAGTTCTTTTCAATTGTATATTATTCAAGAATGTAATGTTAATTATCTTTTCTCATCTCATTGTTTAGTTGAGTTATCCTTCATTAATTTGAATGTCATTGTTAGACAATCAAATTGGGGGAGATTGAAAGGCAGAGTGTATAAACTTGTAACACTATAACTAATGTAACTCAAACTAAAGGAAAAGATACTTAACCAGAAGACAATCAAGAACAGGAAGTCACAAGAAATCAACACTAAATGAAGACAAGGTAATTGATACAATTGAACATGCTAACTATGATCAAGCCAAGAAGAAATCATTGAGAGAAGTTCAAGTTAAAGTTGTTCATGCCTCAGTGATTTGATAAATCAAGAATCAAGATCATAACTATCAGTATCAACAAGACCAATTGATTTCAAGTGAAGAAGAAGGAAAGCAAATATTGGAAAGCCAAGTTATTCAGTGAATATGGTAATTTATTCAAGAAGCAGAAACACTATCAAGACTAGTCACTTATGAACCAGACCAATGCATCAAGTGTCAGGACATTGGTAGCAAGTTTATGTCAGTAATAAAGAACCATGTTCAAGAGTTTGTTGAAGAATAAAGAAGACATGAAGATATCACAAGTTCAAGATGTGCATTGAAGTTTCAAGTTGAAGACCAGAATATTTTCTAAGTACTAAATGTTCTGGATGGCTAAGTAGAAATTCTCAAGTAGAAGTTCTACTTAGGAATTTCGAGATAGCCAAGTAGAAGTTCCACTTAGGAATTTCGAGATAGCCAAGTAGAAATTCTCAAGTAGAAGTTCTACTTAGGTGCAGCTTCAACATGACACATGGCATCTTCTGATTGGCAGATTTCCAAGCTTTCAAGATAAGGCAAGAATTATGTGGACATCATTGGGCCACGTACATCTTAGTCTTTGAAGACTACAGGACATAGATTACATGTAGTATAAATAGAAGTACTTGTGTAATGTTTTAGTTAGTGAGCAATTCCAGAGAAAAACACAAGAGAAAAAGAGAGAGTGCATTCACAGAGCTTAGTATCATTCACTTCTCTCTCAACTTCTGTTATACTTTGTAATGAATGTTGTAGCAACCCTTTCAAGTTATATATAAAGAAATATATTCCTTGAATCTGTGTGTTCATTTATTGCATCGTTTTTATTGCCTCTCATATTCGAAAAGTTGTATTCACCCCCCCTCTACAACACATTTGGACCTAACAGAGTGTGTGTGAGAGGTTAGGGAGAGAGGGACCTTCATTTTCAAGGCCCGAAACCGAGTGCCAAATACCAACAGAACGAGTATTAGAGCGAGGTCACCTAAACCAAACACCGTCCCTTAACATTGAAAATCTTGATACGCGTATGACTTCTATGGCAAATCAGATGAGGCAGTTCGGACAGACGATGGGGCAGTTCGGGATGAACATTGGAAACAACCAAAGGGCTCTAGACGACTACGCAGCAAGAATGGCAAGTCAAGCTACAGCTTTTGATGATTTGACAAATAAGGTCAATGACTTGGGCTATGCTGGTGGTGTCTTGGGAAGCACTCTCAATGAGAGGATGGGGGCATTGGAGTCTACAATGCATACAATGGCCGTGGAGATCAGTAGAATGATGTTCGCAGTCAGGAGTTTTGTGCCCCCGGAGTGTTTCGAGTCGCAACAACCTCCCCCCGATGCTAGTGCAGGTGGTGCTAGTGGAGCGGGAGCCTCTGGTTTTGGTTTTGGAGGTTCTTATGCAGCTGGTGGATCTGATTACCAAGGTGGAGCTCAGGATAACTCACCTAAGGGGGAGAGTGGAAAGGAGACGAGACAGCAGGCAGTTCACATCGAAGAAATTGAAGAACCCGCCGATCTTGTCAAGGAACCAGAAGTTGAGCCGTCTGTTGATGAAGAGGCTCTGAGGATGAGAAAGGGTAAGGCAATAATGGTTGATGAACCATTCGTTGACCTGAGTCATCAGGAAACAGTACAGGAGGTACTTGACTCAGATTCTGATATGGAAGACGTACCGTTGGCACATGCTATAAAAAGATCTTTGAAGGAACAAGGTGGAGGTGCTGGGATGTCTTCCGGAATGCCTGAAGAAATTCCTGTTGATGAGGAAACCCTTAAAGCTCAACAGTTAGCCTTGGAACAAGCTCAGTTCCATAAAATGAAGATGATGCAAGAACATGCTGCGTTCCTAGAAAAGAAGCTGGAGCTACAAGGGAAGCAGTATGATCATGAGCTTGCAAGGCTAGCTGATCCTCAAGTTGATCTGGACAAATGAAGGATAGGGCAGAAGTGGGATGAAGCAAGGAAGATAATGATGGGACCCTGTGCGAAAGGAGTTCATAACAAGGAAGTAGATGATCTGTTCTACAACTTGAATTTGCAGAATCCAATGACTGGGGACTATATAAATGCTTTGAAGAGATTAATTTCTAAAGTCAGGGTTGGGTACAATGCAAATCTTAAGGAGTGGCAGGTTATTTTGTCTTTGGTAGAAGAAGTCCCAACATCTTTCCTATATGTGGATGACCAATTCATAACGAGAAGATCTGCGTCAGAGTTGTTCTTGCTAGCGACAAAAATTCAATACTCTCATTCTGAGGAGCTAAGCATTCTGTATAGAGATCAGTTAATGCAGCTAGCAGAGGACAAGGGTCCAGAATTCTCAGCATATCCAAATTTTGTCCAGATGGTAGTTGACGGAAAGATGAAGAGGGTTAGCATGGAGGAAAATGATCTAATGGAGCTTTCAGTGGAATCTCTCAAAGCTGTCTGTAGACAAATGATGAGTAAGGGATTCGCTTCTGAGCTTAAAGATAAATCCGTGAAGATCATTGAAAGAGTCATATTCAAGAAGAGCAATGAGGTGTGGAAGTGTGATGTCATTGCTCCAAACCTTCTTGATAACGTGAAGATTGAGCCGGAGCTGATGGAGAAGAAATGGAATATTCTTCAAGCAATGAAGAATGTAGATGAAGCTCTGACTCTTCCTTCTGGAGCACTAGAACAAGGAGAAATAAGGGAGGCTATTGGTGTTCCAGGAAGTGATAGTGTATACTGGATACATGCTTATGCTGAAGATACAGCTGATGCCTTAGTATTCATAGATGCAGACCAGAATCAAATATTCTTGCATATGAGTAGACAATGGCTGCTAAAGACTCACGATGTTGCATTTCTGGAGAAAGTATTATATGTATTCAAATGGGGCGAAGTGGAAGATATGCATGTGGAAGAAAAGCAGAGACTCATGAGGTACCTGTCTGAGATAGTGGTGGAAAAGAAGCGAATGGAGCGAGATGCGGCCAGTGTCCACAATACTGACCGTGTCAAGGGCTACCCCAAGATGATCTATTGTCAGTTTAAATCTGATAAATCTCACTGGAAACCTCAGCTCATAATGAAGAACTTTGAGGATATTCCAAAGATCAGGACTACTCAGGAGGTGGACAAACTCAGAAGGCTTTTCAAACATCCTTATCCAGAGCCCAAGAATCCTCTAGAAATGGAAGCTGTAAGTCTGTTGAATGCTAGGTGGAAGCAGCTTAAAGATCCAGTGTACAAGAAAGAACAGCAACAGAAGGAGAAGCGCAAAAGGCAGAAAGAAGAAAAAGACCAAGCTGCTGAAGCTAGAAAGAGGAAACGGAATTAGGGTTAAAGGTCAGAGTGGTGTGAACTTGAAGTTGGAAAAACTACATGTCTTTCGGTTGCTTTAACTCACTTGAGGAAAATTCACCTTAGAGTGAATCCAATAAGGTGATATAAGTTTGACTAAAAGGTATGAAATAATCCAGGTGATAGGAATCACTCAAATGATCTTTAATTCAAAGTTCGAATTCTGTTTCTAGTTTAAGTTCTTTGTATTGTTTTCATGTAAATTTCAATTGTAAATTATTCAAGACTGTAATGTTAATTATCTTTTCTCGTCTCATTGTTTAGTTGAGTTATCCTTCATTAATTTGAATGTCATTGTTAGACAATCAAATTGGGGGAGATTGAAAGGCAGAGTGTGTAAACTTGTAACACTATAACTAATGTAACTCAAACTAAAGGAAAAGATACTTAACCAGAAGACAATCAAGAACAAGAAGTCACAAGAAATCAACACTAAATGAAGACAAGGTAATTGATACAATTCAACATGTTAACTATGATCAAGCCAAGAAGAAATCATTGAGAGAAGTTCAAGTCAAAGTTGTTCATGCCTCAGTGATTTGAAAAGCCAAGAATCAAGATCATAACTATCAGTATCAATAAGACCAATTGATTTCAAGTGAACAAGAAGGAAAGCAAATATTGGAAAGCCACATTTCTAATTGGATATGGTATTTTATTCAAGAAGCAAAAAACCCTATCAAGACTAGTCACTTATGAACCAGACCGTTGCATCAAGTGTCAGGACATTAATAGCAAGTTTATGTCAGTAATAAAGATCCATATTCAAGAGCTTAGTGAAGAACAAAGAAGACATGAAGATATCACAAGTTCAAGATGTGCATTGAAGTTTCAAGTTGAAGACCAGAATATTTTCTAAGTACTAAATATTCTAGATGACCAAGTAGAAGTTTCTAAGTAGAAGTTCTACTTAGAAATTCGAGATGGCTAAGTAGAAATTCTCAAGTAGAAGTTCTGCTTAGAGTGCAGCTTCAACATGACACATGGCATCTTCTGATTGGCAGATTTCCAAGCTTTCAAGATAAGGCAAGATTTATGTGGACATCATTGGGCCACGTATATCTTAGTCTTTGAAGTCTACAGGACATAAATTACATGTAGTATAAATAGAAGTACTTGTGTAATGTTTTTAGTTAATGAGCAATTCTTGAGAAAAACACAAGAGAAAAAGAGAGAGTGC
This sequence comes from Saposhnikovia divaricata, assembly GCA_036435485.1. Classification (NCBI taxonomy): domain Eukaryota; kingdom Viridiplantae; phylum Streptophyta; class Magnoliopsida; order Apiales; family Apiaceae; genus Saposhnikovia; species Saposhnikovia divaricata. The sequence continues at coordinate 87,703,230 of CM071598.1, forward strand.
ATTCACAGAGCTTAGTATCATTCACTCCTCTCTGAACTTCTGTTATACTTTGTAATGAATGTTGTAGCAACCATTTCAAGTTATATATAAGACATATATTCCTTGAATCTGTGTGTTCGTTTATTGCATCGTATTTATTGCTTCTCATATTCCAAAAGTTGTATTCACCCCCCCTCTACAACACATTTGGACCTAACAGATGACACTAAACTCCCTAGTATCCAAACTGAGAATCCATCTGAGAAGCTATCTTTCGATGACATGACAGATACAGATTCAGATGATGACAATGCACCTGAGATTTTTGCTGATGCTAATGACAACAATGATGATCAGGGTAATGGTGATGAAATCAATGATAGTAGTCAAAATTCCCCTGACTCTAATAATCAATCATCATCTAGTCAACCTAGCAACAACTCAGGGGGAGAAAATGAAGGATCAACTGGTCACACACAACATCCCAATGAAGGTCAAGGCGAATCATCAAGATCTAATCTTCCCAGACAGACTGTTTGGAATAGAGCTCATCCTTTTGAGTTAATCATTGGTGATCCAGTTGTTGGTGTAAAGACTAGAAGAGCTCTTCAGAATCAATGAAATTATTCAGGGTTTCTATCTGAAATGGAACCTAAGAAAACTGAAGAAGCTCTTTCTGATCCTGATTGGGTGATTGCTATGCAAGATGAACTCAATCAATTTAAACAACAAGAAGTTTGGAAGCTGGTACCCAGACCTACAGACAGACCAGTAGTTGGCACAAGGTGGGTATTCAGAAACAAACTTGATGAAGATGGCACAGTGACGAGAAATAAAGCAAGACTGGTAGCAAAGGGTTACTCCCAATCTGAAGGCATTGACTATGATGAGACCTATGCTCCAGTGGCTAGACTTGAGGCCATAAGAATATTCTTGGCATTCGCAGCATTTTCAAACTTTAAAGTTTATCAAATGGATGTCAAGAGTGCTTTCTTGAACGGCAAGCTAGATGAAGAGGTTTATGTAGAACAGCCCCCTGGCTTTGAAGATCCAGATTTAATTGACTATGTCTACTTCCTTTTCAAGGCTGTCTATGGTCTTAAGCAAACACCAAGGAAATGGTATGACACTCTCTCTGAATTTTTACTTGAAAATGATTTTGTTAGAGGTGTCATAGACAAAACTCTCTTCATAAAGAAACATAAGAATGATACAATTATAGTCCAAGTCTATGTGGACGATATAATATTCGGGTCTACTAATGATCTTTTGTGCAAGAAATTTGCAAAGTTAATGCAGGGTAGATTTGAAATGAGCATGATGGGTGAGCTGAAGTTCTTTCTTGGTTTGCAAATAAGTCAAAGGACAGATGGAATATTTATCTGTCAATCCAAGTATGTCAAAGAGCTTCTCAAGAAGTATCAAATGGAGGACTCTTCTTCAGCAAAGACACCGTCATCCACAGCTGTCAAATTTGGAGCATGTGAAAATTCTGCCAAGGTAGATATCACAAGCTACAGAGGTATGATAGGCTCATTACTTTATCTTACTGCGAGTAGACTTGATATTATGCATGCTACGTGTTTGTGTGCAAGGTTCCAATCGGATCCTAGAGATGTTCATCTCATTGCTGTTAAACGAATTCTGAGATATCTTAAGGGTACGCCTAATCTAGGCATCTGGTACCCTAAAGATTCTGGTTTTAATCTTGTTGGATATACAGATTCTGACTATGCAGGAAGTGTTGTGGATAGAAAAAGCACATCTGGGAGTTGTCAATTCCTAGGTGGTAGACTAGTTTCCTGGTACAGCAAGAAACAACAAACAGTTTCCAACTCAACGGCTGAAGCTGAATATATAGCTGCTGGAAGCTGTTGCGCACAGATTTTGTGGATCAGGAATCAACTGAGAGACTATGGCTTTGTGCTTGATAAAATTCCAATTTTATGTGATAATACAAGTGCCATAGCAATCTCTAACAATCCTGTCCAGCACACAAGAACAAAGCATATTGACATCAGGTATCATTTTATTCGAGAGCATGTCATGAATGGTACCGTGGAGTTATTTTTTGTACCCACGGAAGAACAAACAGCAGATATTTTTACTAAGTCTCTTGACGAATCCACATTTACCAGAATTGTTGGTGAATTGGGTATGTTAAATAGTCCTAGTAATTAAACTGGTTAATATCTGAGGTTTGATCTTTAATAATTTACAAGTGATTGATGTGTTAATATTTGTTATTAAATCACTTTTATAATTATTTTATCAACTTATACTCTTGCTTGTTTCATCTTAAATCATTGTTATTATCTTCTGTACATATTTTTAATTACTTATTGTATTTTTAGATTAACTCATTTTCTTTAAAAATATTTTTCTCGAATTTTACAAGCTGTAATTTATGAGAAATCTATTTTTCTTGAAAATGTTATTGTTTTAAATTTAGTTTAATTATTTTTGTTGTTTAAATAAATCATAGTTTCTTTTTGAATAATTTTCTATATGGAAATTGTTTTATTAGAAAATTTATAGATTTATTAACTCATCAGAAATAATTATGTAAATATTTAGTATGTTAATTGATTTTATTTTATTTGATTTGTAGTGTTTGTCCTTTTGTTATTAATGTTTGATTTCGTAAAAGGGACTACATATGATCGTTTTTATATTTTTTATTAGGTTTTATAATTTTAGTATAAATTAATTTGCTATGTTTTGTTTATGTAAATTATTAATGTGATTTTCTTGTTAAAATTCTGTTAATATTCTGTTTTTGGTTAGTTATATTAATTGTTTTGTTAGAATATAACTATCGATATAACAATCTACTTGATTGTTATATTCGAATTTGTGTTAGTTATATTAGTGATAAGTAGTGTAATATAACTTAGTAATAAAATAGATATAATTTTGTTTTTGTTTAAATATAACTGTTAATTAGTTTATAGTCATATTGTGTGTTTTTCTAGTAATATAACTATCGGTATAACTGTTGATTTGATTGTCATATTATGTATTTTTCGGTAGTTATATTAGAGATTTAATTGTTATATAACTTAATGCCAAGGATAGTCATATTACGTTTACACGTAATATAACTATCGGTATGACTATCACTCGATAGTCATATCACAGTCATTTGATATTTAAGAAGCTAAGTTATATTCAACAGTTATATCTCAGTTTTTGTTATATTGGCGTGTTAAGTCACCCAAAACAGTCGAACAATACATACACCATATACACAGATTTCGGTCGAATTGCTGTCGAATTTCTGTCTCAAATCATACTCAAAACAAGTTTCTAAGATAAATTCTTGATTACCCAGTCAATAATCTTCAAAACCACGGTTAAAATGTAAGATTTGGTCGAGGTTTTGGATTTTGAGTTTGAAAAGTTCGAATTTATGATCAAAAATTCTGAACAAATGGTGATGATTTTGTAAAATCTAAAAATATATGTGTGTTTGTACTGCAATCAAGATCTTTGCCTAAATTTTTCAGAATTTTTGATAAAGATTTTGATTTTTCGAATTTTTATTTATTTATTAATTCGAATTTTGTAATTTAATTGGGTTAAATTGTTGAATTTTGCAGATTTATTAATTTTAATCCCTGATTTGCAATGGCTGGTGCTTATAATAATTTTGAGCTTGTGAATCAAAATTATATTGGATATTTTAATCCCGAGGATTGCCCAGTGGATCGGTTCAAGTTCTGGATAAAATTCCTAAACGAACAAAATCTCTGTAGTCATTCTATAACTGCAAATGTTCCAATGAAATTTGGTCCACTCAAATTAATGTGTACTACAGCTGTCTCAGATGAAAGATCATTTTCATTCGACTTTAATGACAAGACATATACAGTGGATGAATCTGTCTTCAATGCTGCTCCGGGGCTTCCTACTGAACGATTTGCTGAAGTGCCTTCAAATGATGAGTTGACTCAGTTTTTCACAAATATCAACTATCATGGTCAACTGAATCTTAAACGACCACTCAAAAGCAATCTTGTTCAAGAATGGAATATCTTCTTTGAGATCATAGCAAAGGTGTTTGCTAATTCTACAAAGAGTAACAATACTGTCATCACAGGTATGTTACAGTCAATTGGTTTCTCGATTGCTCACAATAGGAGAATCAATTTTGGCAGCTTGATATGGCCTATTCTGCTAAATCGATTGAAGAAGGCTACAAAGAACTTTGGAAAAGGTAAACTGGTTAAGTATCATTATCCTCGATTTTTGACACTAATTTTTAATCATCTTATGCCTAAGGATCAACCTGCTCCGTTTCCAAATGATCGAATTCAATGGTCTGGTAAACCAAACAAGAAGTTCTACACCAGGCTGGATACTTCTAAGGTCTTGTTGCATGTTCCTGTAGTCATAACACCATATATGTCTACATACATACATTTGCCAAATGTCATGCTACAGCCAGATGCTGAGATACCTTTAATTCAACAAGCTCCACAGCCTGAAGCAGAACAAGTTCCAGCACCTCAACCTGATTCTGAACCCTTGAATGTTCTTGAACATCAACTTCCAGTGGATCAACCCACTCAGAATGAAGATGATGTACATGTCAATGATCAGGTATTTGACTCAACTACTTTACAATTTCAATATCTTTCTGATAGTCAAATGATTGTGAGAAGTGACCAAGGGATTGTAGATCCACAACCTTTATCCCAGGTCAATGCACCAAACACTGATCCTAAATTCTCCAAACACCATCGTAGAAAGAAATTGTCATTCAAAAGAGCTATCTCTAGTAGTGATATCTTGAGTGAAACAGATTTGCCATCACAAAAGAAAAGTAAAACCATGTCAAAGGCAATCTTAAACCCATTCATTCCTTCAAGCTCACCCCTGTTACTCACAATGGGGGAAGATATTTTCGCACATGAAGCTGAAAACATTGTTATGCAAGAGGAGCAAGTTACAGTGCCTGCCATTGTTACGGCAGAAGAACCTTCACAGGTTGATCGGGATTTGCGAACTCCCATTGCACCACCACTGACCTTCCAAGAGGAGGCTAGGGTGATCTCTAATGCAGGTACAATGGATGCAGCTCAGGATTATGAGAGGAGTGATGTGAGAATTACTTCAAATCTGAGTGAAACACTAGCACGTGAGGTGAGTGATACTCAGAGAGCGATTGAGGTGAGAGCACACAATGACACATACACTTTATCTCTCATCGCACAACTCAATCAAATGAAAGAAAGTCTTGCTCAAGCTGAAGAAGACAACAAAAACTTGAGGTTTGATATGGATAACATGAGAACTATCTTCAACAACAAAATCAATGCACTTAAACTCTCTCAACAACAAGCAGTTGAAGACTCTGGAGATGTCACAGTGGCTCAAGATCTTATTATATCATCTATGTCTAATCAGATTGAAGATCTTCAGAATAACATAAATGAGAATCACTTAACCACTGAACATCGTCTCAGTCAGATTGAAAAGCAAAGTGATCATCAAGCAAAGGGGTTGAGACACTTATATAATATCATTAGCAGAACTCACTCAATTACAGTAGAAGAGAAGAAATTCTTTGGAGGTAGTGATGGAAGTGACCCTGGAGCTGGTACAAGTCACAAGACTGTAGAGGATTCCTCAACTAAGGGGGAGAAATCTAGAGGGGGAGGAAGTGCAAGTAAAGAGAAAATTGAAGATAGGAGTGAAGGGAAGAAGAAGACAACTCATCAAGCAGCAGAACAGGAAGATGATGATTTGTTTGCTGACTTACAGTTTCCTGATGTTGGTGAAGAATTTGATGAACCAGATCTCAGTTTTTGGGATGATGAAGAGCAAATAATTCCTGATTCTGTTGAAACACAATAAATGAATTTTGAAGCAAATAAAGAACTCGAACAGAATGAAGCTAATCTGGCTATGAGAGAAGAAAGACTCAAGAAGACACTCGAACAGTTAGCTCATAATGAAAGACTTCAAAAGGCAGAACAGGAAGCACTTCAAAAGCAACATGCTCAAAAGCTGGAAGCTAGGAAGATGTACATCAAGTACAAAAATGGTGATAAGTGGGAACGTGCTCAAAAGGTAATTGACTCACCACAAACTTCTGACTATGATGATCGTCGGATGATTGCTATTTTTGAAAGCTTTAAAAAGAAGAACCCTATACATGATATGTATTTGAAAGCTTTAAAAACAGAAATTATGAGAATAACAACTGCTTCTGATCCTAAGAATGGTGAGCTACTTATCTTTGTTGAATGTCATAAGCTCGGATCTCACAAAGTATCGCTTCAGTTCTTCTATGATAGATCTCTGTCAGAGCTTTGGGTGTTGAGACCAAAAGTAAGAACATCTTCTGAACTAGGCATACTGCTTCATTAAAAATTTCAAGAGTTTGCTGAAAGAGCTGGTCCTGAAGTTATAAATGACCCTCCACAAGTTAAAATTCTTAAGGGAGAAGTCATTCATACTGTTAATCTTCAGACAGACGAATTGTATACACACCTTGCCAGACATTTGGTATATGTTGAATATGCTCTTCGAAATCATGGTTTTGCATCACAAGAAAAGATTGAAGCTGCAAATCATATTCGATCCTTTGCTCAGACCAACATGAAGAAGTACAAGCAGTATCAAGGTGAGTTGAGAAAGAAACTTGGAATACCACTGGTTTATCCTACAGATGTGTCATCCAGAAGGGAATTACTTGTTGACTCCGAGTTGATCAAGAATCTACCTGATATGAATGAACAAGAAGAAGGAGAAATCAACGAAGAAGAAGGTGGTAATTGAAGATTATCTCTACAAGTTATATCATTAGAGCTTTGATAGAACAAGATAGGATAATTGTCTTATATGATCAGTCTAGAGGATCATCTATCTTGTATTTATCTTTTCTGTTTGAATCTGGATAATGTTGATATAAACCAGAACTTTTACATTATTTACTTAGCATTTAAAGTGTTTTCTTTTACTTGTTTAATTGGGATTAGTTGAAGAATCCTCTAGGTATTTGCTTGTTATTGTATAACAAACAAATAGGGGGAGATTGAAAGGCATATGACTCAGCCTATTTGTAGTTCGAGGATCCTAATCCAATTAAACTAGATTGTAATAAGTAAATAATATCAACTGTCACAGGAATCTCAAAAGATGATAACCATCAGAAGAAAAATCAACAAGTCAATCTATAGTTTTGATGTTTTACACTGGAAGAAGATTCAGATATCTGATCAGGCCTCAAGGTAGCATTGAAACAAGTGGATTCATTTAAGAAGACAGAGATTTCTACTAGTGACAAGAAACAATTTCAGTACCGAATGATTGATAAGAGTGAAGAGTATAAAAAGACCACAGTGTTAAAAGTCACGATGAAGAACAGAGATTGGAGTTAGTCGTTCATGAACCAGACAGTACATCGAACGTCAACATCATTCCAGTGTATGTTCCTTATCATAATTACGTGGTTTTCAGCGGAGTATTGACTATTAAAGAATTTATATTAATTCTATTTTAATTGATTAAGTCAAGTAATTAAGTTAATAAATAAATTAATTCTATCAGAATTAATATATTTGTTAAAGTGATTATTAGATTAATTAAATAAGAATTAATATGAAAAAGGATTAATTAGTTAAATGATTTTTAATAAGTCATTTAATTAATTATAAACTGAAAAATATGATGATATAACTATCAAACTGATAGTTATACCGATAGTCATATTCAGTTTATAAAGGAGATAGTCATATTCAGTTCAAAGGAGATAGTCATATACAGTTCAAAGGAGATAGTCATATTTCATTCAAATGGTAAGTTATACCGAATGTTATATTGACATGGTAAGTTATACCGAATGTCATATTGAGCTGGATTGTTATACCGAAAGTCATATTTAAACTGGACAGTCATATTACATTGATTTGATAGTCATACCGATTGTCATATTAATGTAAAATGATTGTCATATCAGTTTAAATCAAGTAATATGACTATGGCTGTGTATTTAAGGAAACAGAATGCAGAAGATGAAAAATCAGTCGAGCTCATAACAGAAAATACACACAGCAACCATTCTCTCTCTCTCAAGCTCAAGAACACCTCCAAATTTAATTTTGTAAATTCAAGTTCATCTCAGTTGTAATATCCTATCCATTGGAACTTGTTTACTTGTGATTCTTGTACTACTAGCGAATTAAGTTTCCTAGTTCACAAATTGATATCTTGATTTTAATAACTAAATTAGCAAAGTTCATGTTGAATTTTCTAATTAGTTATTAATTACTTGATAATCATTTGGACTGATTTTGTAACACCCATCAAGTTAATATATTGTTATATTCAACTTGAAATTTGTGTTATATTATTCCGCACAAAATATTCGTTTAAGTGAAAATTATTTAACGAATAAATTTTGAGAAAATGGTATAGATTGTATTCAACCCCCCCTTCTACAATCTTATCGGACCTAACAACATGATCATACCAAATTGGAAAATATTGGCAGAGACTTTTAGGAGAGGATGTAGAGATTGTGCATGCTCACGCCTAAAGCTGCATGATCACTCTTCTTTTAAATATTATTTGTTTTTAATTAGGAATTATTTTTATTTTGTTTAAGGGTTTTATATCCCTATATAAACAACGTTATGATGTACTGGATGAATAATCTTTTATTGAAATTAAATACCGTAAGAGTTTTCTCTTATTTTTCTTGTGGATTCAAGGATTGCCTTATGGATTCAAGGTTTTCTCGTGTAAGAGTCCTTTAAGGATTAGCGTTTGCTTCTCCTTGGCTTTCGTGCTGCGTCAGTTGGCATCAGAGCAGGCTTTTTTCCTGTCTTTTCGCTATTGATTCACTATGGGAGATGAACCAATTACCAATGAAGATCTTGCAGGGATTACGTCGGTTTTTTCTGCAGCTCTGAAGGTTTTTACAGATCGAACGGATACGTTGTCGAACTAAATGGATAACAATAACAAACAACGTTGAGGTGGAAGAGAATATCATAATCGAGTTCCTCGAGGTAGGAAATATCATGTTGGTGAGTATTGTGGCTCGAAAGCGATTATAGGTGATCAACTCCATGACAATGATATTGTAAAGGCTGATATATCGTTGTTCTATGGGTCTCTAAGAGTTGATGAGTTCCTGAATTGGTATATTGATGTTGATCGATTCTTTGATGTTATGGGTATTCCTGAGACTAAGTAGGTGAAGATGGTATCTATCAAGTTAAAGAGTATTGCTGCGGCTTAGTGGGATAACTTGATTTTGTAAAGAAAGAGGCAAAGTAAAGAACCGATCAGAACATGGCGACGAATGAGAAAATTGTTGATGGAGAGATTTTTACCGGAGGACTATGATTATAATATGCGTATTAAACATAAACAATGGGATGATACAGTTCAACCTCATAGGCCTTGTCATGTTGATAATGTGTTTGATGAATGTCCTTGAAAGGCATATGACTCAGCCTATTTGTAGTTAGAGGATCCTAATCAACTTAAACCAAATTGTAATAAGTAAATATACAAATGAACTGTCACAGGAATCTCAAGAAGTATTATCTGTCAGAAGAAAGAAGAAAAGTCAATCTATAGTTTTGATGTCGTACACTGGAAGACGATTCAGTTATCTGATCAAGCCCCAGTATAGCATTGAAGTGAATGGATTCATTGGAACAGTGACAGAGATTTTTCGAGTGATAGTTTGAATGTCAGTTACAGTACAAGAGAATTGAGAGAAGAAATAAACCACAACCTATAGTCAAAAGTGAAGAAGCATCATTGAAGTTAGTCGTTCATGAACCAGACAGTACATCGAACGTCAACACAAGTCAGTGGTAATTCTTTACTATCTTCAGTGGTTTGTAAGAATTAGATTAATTATTTATTGATTTAATTAAATTCATTTATAATTGATATAAATCATTTAGTTGATTTAATTAAATGAATTAATTCTAGAAGAATTAATTTATTTATTAAATTAATTATTGTATCAATTAAATATGAATTAGTTAATCATTAATTAATTAAATAGATCAATATGACTTAAAGAAAGAAGGTTGAATTATGTCTTGGAGAAGAAAAATTCGGTATGACCTAAATTAAGTCATACCGACAGTATTCAGGATTATGTCTTACCGAGCCATTTACCGACCTGATTAAGTCATACCGACTTCCTGCCAGCTATTTTAAGTCTTACCGAATTTTTATTAAGTCATACCGACCAGGTTTATGTCTTAATGGAGGTTTGTGTAAGTCTTAATGAAGAAAAACTAAGTCTTGGAAGCAGTTTAAGTCATGCTGGAGCAGTTAAATATCCTACAGAAAGCTAGCAAGACTTATGACTGATACAAAAGAACAGAACACAGCAGATTAAGTCATAACCAAGAAATAGAGCAGAAAATATCAAGTTCAGTAGAAAAGAATTCTCTCTCAAGAACACCAAGAACACCAAAGCTTAAACAATTCCCAGAAATTCAAGTTCTTCTTCTTTGTAATATTCTATCCGCTAGAACTTGTCTATTTGTGATTCTTGTACTACTAGCGAATTAAGTTTCCTAGTTCTTATCTTGATTATTATTAACTAAATTAGAAAAGTTCATGTCGAATTTTCTAATTAGTTATTAACATCTTGATAAGTTGTTATACTGATTTTGTAACACCACATCAAGTTAATATACAGTTATATTCAACTTGAAAAAAAAAATTGTGTTAAATAATTCCGCACAAATTTGTCTTTGCTAAAATATTATCTAACGGACAAATTTCGATAAAAAGGTAAAGATTGTATTCAACCCCCCCTTCTACAATCTTATCGGACCTAACAATTGGTATCAGAGCCGATTGATTGATACTCAAATCAAAGATCCCATTTTACTCGATTAAAAATCATCCCCGAATTTTTTAACTCTCTTAAAAATTCATCATGTCTTCTAAAGTTGGAACTGTGAAAATTCCCATATATGACAAAAACAGTTATGATATGTGGAAGAACAAAATGTTAATGTTCCTAGAGGTTGCAAATCCTAAATACATGAAAGTCTTATCAGAAGGACCAATAATACCTTTTGGATTAATTCCTGAAGTTGTTACTGATGGAAAAGTTGTTGCCCCTGCAAGGTTTGTACACAAAGATTCTTCTGAATACACTCTTGTTGAAAGAGAGGAAGCTGGACTTGACATTAATTTAAGACTGATCTTAATAGATTCTCTAGACTCTGTAATGTACAGTCATGTGATAAACTGCAAGACTGCAAAGCAAATGTGGGAAACCATTGAAACTGTGAATGAAGGAACAGAAGAAGTTAGGGAGAATCGACTAGAAATTCTGACATCTGAGTATGAACACTTTCGATCAGCATCCAATGAAAGTATTCAAGATGTGTTTGAAAGATATAACAAACTTGTCAACAATTTACAAATGCATGGCAAGTACTACACTCAGAAAGAGATCAACAGAAAATTTCTACTGTCAATGCCTGTTCATCTAGAACATAGGATTACAGCTATCAGAGAGTCGAGGAATCTAAGTGAAATTACTATAGAAAGACTCTTTGGTGTTTTAAAAACCTATGAACTGGAACAATCTCAACAAAAGGAGATTTATGGAAAAGGAAGAGTTGCTAATACTTCTACAGCTCTTATTGTTGAGAACAAACAGGAAGTGGAAGATAAGGTTATTCAATCTTGTAGTGTTGACAGTGGCAAGCTTGAAGTTGAAGTTGGTCAAACGAATACTAGTCCAGATGAAGGAGACTTCTATTCGTTAGAAGAGCTAGATCAGTTGGAAGATGAGTCCATGGCTTTGTTGGTAAGGAAATTCAGTAACTTCAGATTCAGGAAGAATCCCAAGTTCAGGTACAAATCTAACTATAACAGGTTTCAAAGAGGAGGTTCTTCATCCTCAAGTAACAGAGGAGGTTACAAAACTGGAACGGTTGAAAGAAGTAAAATTAGATGCTACAACTGTAATGAACTTGGACATTTCGCTACTGAATGTCAGAAGCCAAAACAAAACCAAAGAAAAGACTTTGGATCTGAGAAGAAGAAGACAGGTAAAGCCTATGTGGCTGCTGGAAAGAGCTGGGATGATACAGACTCTGAAGAAGAAGAGTATGGCAATCTTGCCCTGATGGCAAAATCTGATAACTCCAGTGGTACTTCATCTGAGGTATCATGTACTGAAAGTCAATATATCTATCAACTTAGTGATTCACTAGGTTGTGCTAATAGAGAGATTGAAAGGATCAATTTGTTAAATACAGATCTTAGTAATCAATTATCAGAATTACACGATGTACAAAATTGCCATGATAAACAAAAATCAGAAATAAGAATTCTAAAAGAACTTGAGAGGTCTCTAGCGTTGATAGTGGTTCAACAACGTGAAACAATAGCTGAGCTAGAAATAAGGGTTAGTGCTACTTCTAATTCATGTAAAGTGGCTAAAGAGTTGTTTAACCAACAAGCTATTAATCAAACCGTAGGAATTGGGTTTGATTATAATGAAGCTATTGGACGAAAAAGCATTATTACCCCTAATCGTGTCAGTGCTGTAGAAAGGGGTATACCAATAGTGCTTAAGGGTGTTAGTAACCCACTCTTTAAGACATCCATAGCAAAACCTTTGGATACAACATCTTTAATCATTAAGGAAGAGATGCGCATTGAGGATTTAGCTAATGGCGTAGTCTTAGAAAGTAATCAAGTTGTTAAAAATGATGAAGATAGAAAGTCTGTGTTTAAGAAAACAGATAGAGTTGGTGAGTCTACTAGTTCCTTGAAAACTAGTAGTGGAAGTAACAACATGAATAAATGCAACAACATATCTACCATGCATGCTATTCCTGTTATTGATACTACTCATAAGAAATGCAATGCTGTTAATTGCATGTCTTGTGCTTTTAATAAAATGTCTGCTTACTTTAACGGTAATCATGCATGTGTTAATAAGAATGTTCCTAGACAGCATATGAGTAGAAATAAACATGTTAGATCCAGGACTGTAACAACACCTAATTCTAAGACTAGGACTCCAAGTCCTTCTCAGAATATGGTGAAGACATGGTTACCCAAGCTGAAACCAAAACAAGTTAAAGCTATTTACAGGGTTAAATGTCCAGTACCTGAAGAAAATGTTGTTAAAATAAAAAGTGTTGCTTTGCCTGATAAAGGCCAATTCTTTAAGTATTCCGGACCCAATCAAATTTGGGTTCCGAAGAAAGTCTAACCAATTTGTCATTGCAGGGTTTAAAACAGGTTGATCGAGTCATGTGGATTCTGGACAGTGGATGTTCAAGACATATGACCGGAGATAGAGCCCTGCTGACAAATTTGGTGGAGAAGGCCGACCCAGTCGTTACCTTTGGAGATAACAGCAAAGGTAAAACTGATGGATATGGCAGATTAGAAGCTGGAAATGTTATCGTTGAAGATGTCTCTTTTGTGAACGGCCTTGAGCACAATTTGCTCAGTATTAGTCAATTCTGTGACAAAGGTTATGAAGTTCATTTCAACAAGAAGAATTGTCTATTATCACACAAGAGAAATGAAAGGCCGCAGTTGACTGGAGTAAGAAAAGGAAACTTGTACATAGCCAATATGAACTCTGGAAGCACAGAAGAAATTAGATGTTTTTATTCAAAGGCATCCACTGATGAAAGTTGGTTATGGAACAAGAAACTTTCTCACCTAAACTTCAAAACAATGAATTCTCTAGTTAAAAGAGAGTTGGTGAGAGGTTTACCTTCGATTGAATTTACTCAGGAAGGTCTATGTGATGCTTGTCAAAAAGGAAAGTTAAAAAGGGCAACTCACAAGAGCATTAACACATCATCAATAACTGAACCATTACAACTACTCCATATGGATCTGTTTGGTCCAGTTAGTGTGATGTCCATGTCAAGAAAAAGATATGCTTTAGTGATTGTTGATGATTTCTCAAAATTCACATGGGTACTATTTCTGAACTCAAAAGATGAAACTCCACAACTGGTAGTTGATCACATTAAGTTAATTGAGCTGGACTCTAATCGTCCAGTAAGAGCTATAAGGTCAGACAACGGAACTGAATTCAAGAATGCAGTTCTGAATGACTTTTGCACTGAAAAGGGTATAACTAGACAGTACTCGGCTCCAAGAACTCCTCCGCAAAATGGGGTATTTGAAAGAAAGAATAGAACCTTGATTGAAGCTGCACGTACTATGCTAAGTGAATCAAGGCTTCCTTTGAGCTTTTGGGCTGAAGCTGTCAACACTGCATGCTATACCCAGAATCGAACACTTATCAATAAAGACTTAATGAAAACACCATATGAAGCTCTACATGACAAGAAACCAACTCTCAAGTACTTCCATGTATTTGGGATAAAATGCTTTGTGCTGAAAGAAGGATATGATCAAGGTAGTAAATTTGAAGAAAAAGCACATGAAGCAATATTTATTGGTTATACTAGAAGAGCCTACAAGGTGTATCTTATTGATCAACAGAAAACTATGGAAAGTGTCAATGTTACATTTGATGACACAAAACTCCCAAGTATCCAAAATGAAGATCCATCTGAAAAGCTTAAGTTTGATGATATGTCAGACTCAGATTCAGATGATGACAATCAACCTGACGTTGTTGCCGATAATAATAATCCAAATGTTGGTGGTAATGATCAAGGTGATGCTGATGAAAACAATGATAATTTTCAAGACACCACTGATACTCTTGAACCATCAACAAGTCAAACTGGCAACAACTCAGGGGGAGATAATGAAGGGTCAACAAGTCATTCTCAACATCATACTTAAGATCAAGGCGAATCATCAAGATCAATTCTTCCCAGACAAACTGTTTGGAATAGAGCTCATCCTTTTGAGCTGATTCTTGGTGATCCAGATGTTGGTGTGAAAACAAGAAGAGCTTATTAGAATCAATGTAACTATTCTGGGTTCTTGTCTGTCATAGAACCTAAGAAAGTAGAAGAAGCTCTATCTGATCCTGATTGGGTGATTGCTATGCAAGATGAACTCAATCAATTTAAGCAACTAGAAGTATGGAAGCTGGTACCCAGACCTAAAGATAGAAAAGTGGTGGACACAAGATGGGTATTCAGAAACAAACTAGATGAAGATGGCACTGTGATAAGAAACAAAGCAAGACTGGTAGCTAAAGGTTATTCTCAAGCTGAAGGCATTGATTATGACGAGACCTATGCTCCAGTGGCAAGACTTGAGGCCATCAGAATATTCTTGGCATTTGCATCTTATTCAAGATTCAAAGTTTATCAAATGGATGTCAAGAGTGCCTTTCTGAATGGTAAGCTAGATGAAGAAGTGTATGTAGAACAGCCCCCTGGTTTTGAAGATCAAGATCATCTGGACTATGTCTACTTTCTTTACAAAGCTATCTATGGTCTTAAGCAAGCCCCAAGAAAATGGTATGACACTCTCTCTGAATTTCTATTAGAAAATGGTTTTATAAGAGGTGTCATAGACAAAACGCTCTTCACTAAAAGACATAAGAATGATATAATACTAGTCCAAGTCTATGTGGACGATATTATATTTGGGTCTACTAATGAGCTTCTATGCAAGAAGTTTTCTAAGTTAATGCAGGGTAGGTTTGAAATGAGCATGATGGGAGAACTGAAATTCTTTCTTGGATTACAAATAAGTCAGAGACAAGATGGAATATTTATTTGTCAATCCAAGTACATCAAGGAGCTCCTCAAGAAATATCACATGGAGGAGTGCTCATCAGCAAAGACACCATCAACTATAGCTGTCAAAATTGGTTTATGTGAAAGTTCTGCCAAGGTAGATATCACAGGCTATAGAGGTATGATTGGCTCATTGCTTTATCTAACTGCTAGTAGACCAGATATAATGTTTGCCACATGCTTGTGTGCAAGGTTCCAAGCGAACCCTAAAGAAATCCATCTCACTGCTGTCAAAAGAATCTTAAGATATCTAAAGGGTATGCCTAATTTAGGCATCTGGTACCCTAATGAATCTGGTTTTACTTTAATTGGATATACAGATTCTGACTATGCAGGAAGTGTTGTAGACAGGAAAAGTACATCTGGGAGTTGTCAATACCTAGGTGGAAGATTGGTATCCTGGTTCAGTAAGAAACAGCAAACAGTTTCCAACTCTACAGCCGAAGCTGAATATATAGCTGTTGGAAGCTGTTGTGCTCAGATCTTATGGATTAGGAATCAATTAATGGACTATGGCATTGTATTGGAAAATATTCCTATTTTATGTGATAATACAAGTGCCATAGCAATCGCCGGCAATCCTGTGCAGCACTAAAGGACAAAAAGCATTGACATAAGGTATCATTTTATAAGAGAGCATGTAATGAATGGTACAGTGCAACTACTATTTGTAGGCTCTGGAGATCAAACTGCAGATATTTTACTAAGTCGCTTAATGAATCCTCATTCACTAAAATTGTTAGTGAATTGGGTATGTTAAATAGTCCTAGTAATTAATACTGTTAATATCTGAAATTTGATCTTTAATAATTTTGCAAGTGATTATTCTGTGAATATTTGTTGTTTGAAATCACTTGTATAATTATTTTACCATATGATTTTCTTGCTTGTTTAGTTATTTGTCACTCTGTTTATTCATATTATTTGATACTTCATATTTCTATATTTTTAGAATATTTGTAGATATTTATTTCTATTTTAATAATTAATTTATCATATGTTTTGTAATGTTTGTCCTGTTAATATTGCTTTGTTTTCGTTAATAGGATAGCATATGGTATTTATAATTATTTTTATTATTTGTTTAATTTTCTATAATATTTTTATTATTTTTATAAGTTAATTGTATATTTTATTGTGTTTTTAATGTTTGTTTAAAGTAAATATGACTTAAAATTAGGAAAAACTATCAATATGACTTAACTTAAAATCGGTATGACTTAAACAGGTTAAGTCTTACCGAGTTTTTGTTAGATTAAGTCATATTCTCGAGTTTGTTAACATTAGGTCTTATTCGAGTTTTTAAATTAAGTCTTACCAGTTAAGTCTTATTAGATTTATTAAAATTAGGTCTATGTCTGTAATTTAAATTAAGTCTTATTCGGTTATTAAGTCTTGTACATATAGGTCTTAATAGAATTAAGTCTTAATTACCAGTATATAATTAAGTCTAATTCTAATATTATTAAGTCTTATTCAGCGTTTTAAGACATGTAAAGTTTAAGTCTTATTTTTAATTTTAAGTCTTAATCAGTTAGTGCATATATAGTAGTTAGTAGTTTTTAGTCATGTTAGTTTAAGTCTTTCTCTCAAGTTAAGTCTTAGAGAACTATAGTGATACATACGTATACACACGCATACACACACGAAACTCTTTCAAATTTTCGACTGAAATCACAACCAATCATCAATTTGAGAACATTAACTGATTACCCATCTGATTCTCGTCATTTTGTTGGTTTAAAATCAAGATTTGGTTCAGTTTTAAGGAAATTACGATATTGAAAATCGAAAATTCGATCTGTTTTTCAGATCATTTGGCTTCGATTTTGCAAAAACTAAAAATATACATGTGTTTGTGTGTATACAAGGATCATTGTGTGAATTTTTCAGAATTTTTGGAGAAAAGTTAATTATTTCGAATTTTTAATTAATTATTAATTCGAAAAATTAATTTTTAAATCATAATTTTGTAAAATCTGAAATTTTCAAAGAAATTAAATCTTGATTAAAATGGCTGATCGATTTGAAATTATTAAACATAATTTAATCGGTTATTTTGATCCAGAAAAATGTTCAGTTGAACGTTTTCGACCGTGGATTCGATTTTTAAATGAAAATTCACTGGTTCGCACTGCTTTGAGCTTGGATGCTCCATTGAAAATTGAACCTTTGCGAATCATGTGTACTACTGCTGTCATTTCTAATGATAACAGATCATTTGTCTTCTCTGTAGGAGACAATCAGTACACAGTGAATGAAAATACAATAAATACGGTCTTAAATTTTCCAACTGACAATTTCGAAGAGTTACCATCAGATCAAGAATTGATAAATTTTTTGAATGGTGTATTCTATCAAGACAGTCTTGATCAAACTGTCTGGAATAAAAAGAACTTCGTTCAGGAATGGGACTATCTGTTTGACACATTAGCTAGAGTCTTTGCCAATACTACTAAAAGGAACTTCGGGGTATTACCATCCTTCTTGCAGCATATTGGATATGCAGTTGCACATAACCGAAGAATTAATATTGGTAGACTACTGTGTGTTCCTATGGTTAGAAGAATCATTAATGCAAAGAGGAATTTTGATAATGGACAAAAAGTATCATGCTATTATCCAAGATTCCTGTCATTGATTTTTAATCATCTAGTGGAACTAGAAAACCAAGCCCAATTCCTGAATGGAGAATCATTGGCGTTAGGTAAACCTACTACCAGATTGTTCACTGAGTACAGCAACAAGCCTAAATTCACAAACATACCTGTAGTTGTCACCCAATACATGTCAAACTTTATACAACTACCTGTTATTGAACCTGTACCACAACCTGAACAACCTGAACAAAACCCTGAACCACCAGTGGAAAACATACTTGTTGATAATGAAGTTCAAGGCAATCAACAAGTTGAACCTGCTCAGCAAATTGTTCCTCAGCCACCTGCACTTGCTGTTGAACATCCAGTGGAAGAAACTGCATCTGTTCCTGAACCTGAATTAAATCAACCTATCTTATCAGAGACTATCGCAGAATCAGCTGACCAGGTATTGTCTTTTGTTCCTCAAACTATTTCTACTTCTCAATCTATTTCTGGAACCCAAGTGGTTGATAGGGCTGACCAAGGGATTGTAAGACCGCAATCTCTAACCCCGGTCATAGAGCCAAACACTGAATCAACATCACTTAAAACCTTTCACTCCAGAAAGAAAATTCCATTTCAAAGATCAAAGAAAAGAAGAAATATAATGAGTGAACCCACAGCTCTGCCTCTAAAAAAGAAAAGTAGAACTGATTCAGAGGCAACTGTAAGCCCATCCGTATCTTCTCAACAAGATATGGACGTTGATATGGCCATGCAACAGTTACTAGGATCATCCTCTCAACAGGATGATACTATTGAAATTCGCCATAGGGCCATGGCATCCTATAATGTGTCAAGCACAACCCCTTTGTTATTACTAACAATGAGAGAACAAATAGATTATGATGCAAATAGGGACACATTGACAGGAGAGCACATAGAGTCTGAAACAGTGCCTACCATAGTTACGGTAGAAGAGTCTTCACAGACTTCTGAGGGAAATCTTGGTTCCCTGCCAACTTTAATGGAACCATCATATCCCCTCCTAGGAGAAACATTCCTAGATCCCTCAAGGGAGTTTCCACTCACAGTTTCGACTGAAGAAAGTGGAAGGCAACTTGATCAATCTACTACTGAAGCAATTCAGATTACAAATCAAAATGTACAAGTGGAATTGATTGAGGACAGGGATTTGCGAACTCCCATTGCACCACCACTGACCTTCCCAGAGGAGGCTAGGGTGATTTTAACTGCAGGAACAAATCTGGAAGCAGCTCAGGAAACTGAGAGGAGTGATGTGAGGAATACCATAAAATTGAGTGAAACACATGCACTTCAGGTGAGTGGATCTCAAAGTGAACGTCAGGTGAGCGCACACACTGACACATACACTCTCTCACTATTAGAAAAGATAGCTGCTTTAGAGAAAGAACTTGTAGTCAGCAAGGCTGAAACAGAATTCCTTAGAGCACAAGTGGGTGAGCGATCTTCTTCATCCACCTCTGTCAACAGTCAGCTTGCTGGAATCAAGAAGCAGATAAACTACTTAAAGACATCTTTCACCAAGAAGATAGATTCTCTCGAACTCTCTCATGAAAAGGCACTTGATGACTCTGGAGATATTACTGTTGCTCAAGACATGTTAATTTCTGAGATTTCCATGAAAGTTGACACTCTACAGTCAGAGGTACAGCACAATCAGAAATCTACCAATTCTCGTCTGGACCAGATTGAAAAGCAAAATGCACACCAGGCTAAAGGGTTAAGACATCTGTTTAATCTTGTAAGTCAAACTCGCAAATCTACAAATGAAGAAATTGAATTCTTTACAAGTAAGGGTGGTGATGATGATGAACAAGATCCTGAAGCTGGGGCAACTGATAAATCTGTAGAGGATTCCTCAACTAAGGGGGAGAAATCAAAGGGGTCACAAGATAAAACTAAAGAAAGAGAGGGAGAGGGAAAATCTGGAAAATCTGACCAAAGTGAAGATAGGAGAGATAAGAGGAAGAAAGTAGTTGAAGAAACTGAAGAAGAAATTCAAGACAAGAACACAGGTTATTATTACACGGGTGAACCGGATAACTTCGATGTTTTTGCTGATCTTGAATTCCTTGATCAAGGTGAAGAACTTCCTGAACCTGATCTTAGTCACTGGGAAGATGAAGGACCAGTGATATCTGAATCTGAAGCTCAACAAGCTGAGAAAGAATCTGAAGAATTATTTGCTCAGAGGGAAGCTAATTTACTGATGAGAGAAGAAAAGCTTCAAAAGTCATTAGAGCAAATTTCACGAAATGAAGAACTTCAGAAAGCTGAACAGCAAGGATTACAACGATTACATGCTATAAATGTTGAGAATAGAAAGACATATATCAGACTAAAGAGCGGTGACAAATGGGAACGTGCTCAAAAAGCAATTGATTCACCTCAGAGTTCTGATTATGAAGATCGTCGTCTTGGAGAAATTCTCGAGGAATTCAAACTGGCAAATCCAATTCATGATATGTATATAAAGGCTTTAAAGGTAGAAGTCATCAGGATAACTACTGCATTTGAACCCAAATCTGATGAGCTGGTAATATTTGTGGATTGTCATAAAGTTGGAACTTTCAGAGTATCTATTCAGTTCTTTTATGACAGATCGCTGACAGAGATTTGGGTACTTAGGCCTAAGGTGAGAACATCTTTTGAGCTAGGTGTGTTGTTACATGAGAAGTTCAAAGAATTTGCTGAAAGAGCTGGACCAGAAGTGATTAAGGATCCTCCACAAGTAAAATTTCTTAAGGGAGAGGTACTTCATTCAATCAATCTTCAGACAGATGAGTTATATGAACATCATGCAAAACACTTGGTATATGCTGAATATGCTCTCAGAAATCATGGATTCTTGACTGAAGAAAAGGTAATAGCTGTAGATCACATTCGATCCTATGCACAAACGAATATAAAAGATTACAAGAAATTTCAAGGTGAACTGAGAAAAAAGCTTGGAATTCCTTTAGTCTTACCTCAAGGATTGTCATCAAGAAGAGAACGTCTTGTTGATTCTGATTTACACATGAAACTTCAAGTCACAGATGATCCAGAAGAAGGAGAATTCAGAAGGGAAGACAACTGAAGAAAAAGAATTGCTCTACATGTTATATCTTTAGAGCTTAGATAAATCTTGATAGGAATTTGTATCATATGATCAGTCTAGAGGATCATCAATCTTGTATTTATCTTTCATGTTTGAATCTGGCAAATGTTAAATATAAAGCAGAACTTTTTTTTTTCATATTTACTTAGTATTTAAAGTTTTATCTTTCATTTGGTTAAGTTGGATTAGTTGAGGTATCCTCTAGGAATTTGCTTGTTATTGCCTAACAAACAAATAGGGGGAGATTGAAAGGCATATGACTCAGCCTATTTGTAGTTAGAGGATCCTAATCAACTTAAACCAAATTGTAATAAGTAAATATACATATGAACTGTCACAGGAATCTCAAGAAGTATTATCTGTCAGAAGAAAGAAGAAAAGTCAATCTATAGTTTTGATGTCGTACACTGGAAGACGATTCAGTTATCTGATCAAGCCCCAGTATAGCATTGAAGTGAATGGATTCATTGGAACAGTGACAGAGATTTTTCGAGTGATAGTTTGAATGTCAATTACAGTACAAGAGAATTGAGAGAAGAAATAAACCACGACCTAAAGTCAAAAGTGAAGAAGCATCATTGAAGTTAGTCGTTCATGAACCAGACAGTACATCGAACGTCAACACAAGTCAGTGGTAATTCTTTACTATCTTCAGTGGTTTGTAAGAATTAGATTAATTATTTATTGATTTAATTAAATTCATTTATAATTGATATAAATCATTTAGTTGATTTAATTAAATGAATTAATTCTAGAAGAATTAATTAATTTATTAAATTAATTATTGTATCAATTAAATATGAATTAGTTAATCATTAATTAATTAAATAGATCAATATGACTTAAAGAAAGAAGGTTGAATTATGTCTTGGAGAAGAAAAATTCAGTATGACCTAAATTAAGTCATACCGATAGTATTCAGGATTATGTCTTACCGAGCCATTCAAGATTATGTCTTACCGACCTGATTAAGTCATACCGACTTCCTGCCAGCTGTTTTAAGTCTTACCGAATTTTTATTAAGTCATACCGACCAGGTTTATGTCTTAATGGAGGTTTTTATAAGTCTTAATGAAGAAAAACTAAGTCTTGGAAGCATTTTAAGTCATGCTGGAGCAGTTAAATATCCTACAGAAAGCTAGCAAGACTTATGACTGATACAAAAGAACAGAACACAGCAGATTAAGTCATAACCAAGAAACAGAGCAGAAAATATCAAATTCAGCAGAAAAGAATTCTCTCTCAAGAACACCAAGAACACCAAAGCTTAAACAATTCCCAGAAATTCAAGTTCTTCATCTTTGTAATATTCTATCCGCTAGAACTTGTCTATTTGTGATTCTTGTACTACTAGCGAATTAAGTTTCCTAGTTCTTATCTTGATTATTATTAACTAAATTAGAAAAGTTCATGTCGAATTTTCTAATTAGTTATTAACATCTTGATAAGTTGTTATACTGATTTTGTAACACCACATCAAGTTAATATACAGTTATATTCAACTTGAAAAAAAAATTGTGTTAAATAATTCCGCACAAATTTGTCTTTGCTAAAATATTATCTTACGGACAAATTTCGATAAAAAGGTAAAGATTGTATTCAACCCTCCCTTCTACAATCTTATCGGACCTAACAGTCCTCAAGCAAAACAAGAGAATTTGTTGGAGGTGAAAATAGTTGAAGATGAGTGTGAGATAGTGATTTGCGAAGAGTATATGTCTACTAATTTTGTCAAGGTGGATATGGTTAAACAAGAAGACAAGGACAAAGTTGTACAAGAAAGTTTTGGGAATGTCTGTAAAGTCGCGAACGATGAAGATGATGATCTACATCTTGGAGGCATGCACAAACTGTTTTTGGACATCAACAAGTCTATCGGTGATTTAGAACCTCAAAACTTAATCAAATCATTGTGTAAGGTGAGTCACCGTACTTTTAAGTTTGTGTTAGATTGTGAAAATAATAAGAACTTAATTATGAGGGACATGGTTAATGAAAACAAGTTGTCTCTGCTAATTTATCACCATATAATGTTGTTTGGAATAACCCCTTGGTTGGTGCTAATGCAAGTGAAAATTATGTGATTGACATTGTTAGTGTGAACTACAAGGATATCACAGCTATTGATAACTTTAGTGTTGACGTATGCCAGTTAGTAATGGATAAGTCATATTGGCTTAATTTGAATATATATCACAAAAGTAGGGAAAAAATAGTTGATTTCATAAATATTGATGGGAACGATGTTTTGTATCCGTTGGAAGAAAAGGGTGTCTTGAGGTCATTATATGGATGTGCTATATCTATTGGTACAACAAAAGAGTTTAAAGTTGTTGAAGGTTATCCAATTTTTGGATTGATATTGATTAATCAAGATGTCGTTGGGTTAATTCAAGTGTTATCATTGCAATATGTTGATCTTGTCGAAGACTTCAGGTACAAAGTTCCAACAACATGTTGCCTATAAAGAAACCACCATGAAGAGATAAACATCAATCAGATGTTGTTTCTCTTTTATTTTAGATGAGAACTCGGGGTCGAGTTCTTTTGGAGTGGAGAAGACTGATGTAGGAGGATTTTCAATGTTTATTGAGGTTCATGACTCACGAGAATATAATAACAAAATAAAGGCATGAGCACGCTGCTGAGGATGCTTGTTAGCATGACCACGTTGCTGAATGACATGATCATGCCAAATCAGAAAATATTGGCAGAGACTTTTAGGAGAGGATGGAGAGATTGTGCATGCTCACGCCTAAAGCTACATGATCACGCTTCTTTTAAATATTATTTGTTTTTAATTAGAATTTAGTTTTATTTTGTTTAATGGTTTTATATCCCTTTATAAACAACGTTATGATGTATAACTGGATGAATAAACTTTTATTGAAATTAAAAACCGTAAGAGTTTTCTCTTATTTTTCTTGTGGATTCAAGAACCCCTTATGGATTCAAGGTTTTCAAGGATTTCTCGTGTAAGAGTCCTTTAAGGATTAGCGTTTGCTTCTCCATGGCTTCCGTGCTGCATCAATATCGACATGATAATTAGATTAAACTTTTCATGGTTGTATGTCTCTTGTTGCTAGAGTTCTATGTCACCATGTCAAGGTTTTTATTGTCGGGTTGTTTTCAACTAGTGGCCAACCTATATAGACCATTTTACTGTATATTGTAACTTAAGAGGCTTTATGTTTTCTTTTGTAACGCTTTTCATATAAATTGTATAATTTATTATATGATTGATCACATTTAATGCCATGTAAGTTATATGGTTTGATTTTAGTTTGCCTCTCCTAATTGTGCTGGCGGCCAATTTATTTATTTTCTATAACTGAGTTATGTAACGTTTTGAATGTACAAATGTTTGTATGCTTCTGGGTTTTAAATTTGGTAAAAGTAGATGCAAAGATAGGCCTGTCTTCTAATAATTGTAATCTACAACTTGATTTAGTGCATTATTGGGGTTATTTAACGCATGTACATAGTTGATAATAATATGATTAATAATTTGTTCCACTTGTAATGCTTTGTACTTTGGTGGTACAAAAATTTGATAATTGCCTGATTGGATTTGTGATGTTGTTTTTGTCATGCGTGTGTATGCCTTTGGTTCTAAATGAAACCGAACTAATATATATCTATTTCATTTTTGTGCTTAAATGAATTAGTTTGACGTACGTGCAAGGTGCAACTGTAAGCATATGTATTGGAGGCCAGGAGCTTATACTCATTATTTGTTATTGTTTTGCTAAAAACTCCATGTATTTTTGTTATGTGATTATTAATTTATCAATGCATAAACACTAAACATGCAAGTTAGGTTTTAATACCAATGATTGTGGTAATTGAGGATTTGTTTATTTGGTAAATAACTTTAAATTAAATTGTTATTTAATTTTATTGGTTATTTATTTAACTTTGTCGTGTTATTTAGATGTCTTGTTAATATTATGATTGTGCTGAGATATTAAAAAATTGACATGGTTGACTCGTCGTCGAAGTATACCAAGATATGTAGAGTTAAGTAATTATGATTATTAATTATTTAAACCATCGTGACAATTGTGAAAATTAAGTAATGATTTTTAATTGCAAAAATTATTAGCTTAATTATATTTTAACCGTTTGTTGATTGATTGTTTGCAAATAATTTTGGAAAATTTTGAATAAAATTGTATTTGTAATTTTTGCATTTTAAGTTTGTAACTATAATATTATTATGGCAATAATTATTTGCTCATTATGATATAGGTTATAACATTTATTTTGCTTTGGGAGTTACAAATCTTTTCTCTTTTATATGGAGTGTGTGGGTTCTTTGGTGTAAGGGACAAAAATTCAATCCCACAAATATTTTACTTGAGTTTCCTATTCTTTAGAGCTTAAGGTTCAATTCTGAGAGATAGAGCAATATGTGTTCGGTTCATAGGAGACGGGTTTGTAAGTGCTTCAAATCATCTCCGTTCGTTGTATCCTGGGGAACGGAAGCCTATAGACCTTCAAGCACCATATAGAAGGGGCTAATCTGTTTTAAGGACAGCGTGGTTTTCACGTGTCTCGAACAACTTGTTGATAATTTTATGGTTGATGTCACTATTTGGTAAATTCTTAAACTATATTTCCTACACATACTGCCTAGTCTACCTGTGTCATAATATTTTAAAAATGTGCAATATCCAAGTGGGATAAACAAGTGAATTTTGTTACCTATTTTTTTCTGAAATGAAATTAATATATCAAGAACAATCGAACACTAAATAAGAATTATGCACTGAAAATAATATTTGAATTTGGTTGCAATAGACGAAACTTCTTAATAGAATAGATAAGGATGAAAAGGTGTAAGATGTACATGTTTTTAAGCTGTTAGAAGTTTAATTTAAAAAAATGGTAAACAAGATAAATACTGTATCATTCTTCTGACGATTTTATTTATCCTCCAATGATTCAGCTGATCTTATTTTTCATATGTTTAAGTAGTTTATCTCCGTGTTTTATTCATGAAAGAACGTTTAGAAGTCACCAAAATTTCAAAATTGCTTAAAACAAATTGAGTTAATAAATAAGATATTAGAAATAAAAAGGCTTCATTTTTTTAAAGTATTGTAACATTAATAGACTGAATTTAGTTACGGATTAATGAGGGCTCTTGGTCTAAAATGCAAAGATTAAATTAAGGCATCCCTTCATACTTAATTCACGTAAAGAATGTTACCTTATAAGATGAGTTGGTGGAATGAGTGGATAGTAAGATATTTTAAAAGAAAAATGTTAGAGTTCTCGAAAATGTTTCCGAAATCGTTCCCGAATGCTGTGTTGTCATCCTCTAATTGGTTATCTTTTCATTAATGAAATGGGCCCCTTGTATGTTAATATGAATCCCATTAATAAAACCATGTCATGTGGCATTTGAGAATTTTTTTGAGATCCTTTTCGAGATATGTAGCCTGCTCATTTTAAAAAGCAATAACAATTGGCTTACAAAATCTTTTAGCAATATGAGGAAAATAAGTGGGAAGAGAGAGAAGCTCATTCATGAGGTATTAATGTTAAAGGATGAATCATAGGAAGTAATATAAGCCTAATGTTGGTCACTTAGAATCAATATAAAGTAAAAGAATCTTCAGTAATATTTTTGAAATAGAATAGCCATATAAGCTACTAATAATCTCAAAAAACTACCCAGATATATAGAATAAATTAGAAATGGCTATCGCAAGTTGAAATATAAGAGGTCTAAATGGAGATGAAGCAATAAGGCAAGCAATGTTACGAAGTATTATAAGCCAGACTTATTCTTTCTAATGGAAACGAAGCTAATGGAAAATAAAGTCAATATAATCTGCAAAAAACTTGGTTTTGATCGTGGTATTGAGATACCTAGAGTTAGACTTGGTGGAGGAATAATGGTATTATGGAATGACAAGGTGGAAGTTACTCTCTTATCATTGTCATCTAACCATGTTAGTTGTTTTGTATGCTGGGATTATCAACCGAGGTCGTAGCACTTCTGTGGTTTTTTTTGGGGATTCTAAGGTACAGAATAGACACCACACATGGGATTTACTACAAAAGCTAAGAACCGTAAGTAGTGAGCCATGTCTTGTCATGGAAGATTTTAATAAAACTTTAAGTCAGAATGATAAAGGAGGGAGGGAGAAGTGATTCACAAATCGAAGCTTTTCGTATTGCATTGGAATTTTGTGCGCTCCGGCCTTTGGACTATAGAGGAAATCATTTTACATGGATTAGGAATAATATCGATAGATGCATAAAAGAAAGATTGAATTGGGCTATGGTTAACGAGGATTGGCCGGAATGGTTCCCAAACAATACCCTTTATCACCTTGACTTCTTTCATTTTTCATTAGGATCATAAAGCTCTCCTTCTGCGTTTTGAAGATACATCAGGATTGGTTGCAGGCAATAATAGGAAATGTTCTAGATTCATATTTGAAAACATGTGGGTTAAATAACCAAATTGTAAGGAGATCATTGCTTGTAGCTGGATGTTAACAGACCAACCTGCACTGGTCTCAATTGTTGACAATATAAAGCAGTGTACGACCAACTTGTCAGTTTGGAATCATTAAAAATTTGGAGCTATGGCTAGAGATATCAAAGAAACACATCAGTAAATTACACATCTCCATGATATCCAAGACCAACTGAACAATACTGGGGATTAATGGAACATAAGTTAAATGATCTATTACTAAAGGAAGAAGTTTTATGGAAGCAGAGCTAGAGTTCTATGGTTAAAAGCCGGTGATCAAAATACAATTTTTTTTCATCAACGGGCAAATAAAAGAATTAAAATAAATACCATAAAAGGTACGAATGATTTAATTGCGAAGTTATTTTCTCTCACAAGTTGGTTGAGCAGTAATATTATGTATTAGTGTTTTTTGATTAAACTGTTATAGTTGTAGTCTCATAAAAGCTGATACATAGGGTCAATGATGTGTTTTAGTGTTTTGAAGTACTATGGAATAAAAGAAGGCATTATTCTCACCCATCTTACAACCATAATGTTATTAAAACCAATTCTGGTTATTGACAGCTGTAACCTGATGACATAAGAATTGATTTAGAACTAAAATATGACGTAATATTGGTTTCTTTCTGAATGTGTCTAAGCGTTAATAATAAGTCATTAAAGGTGCTTAGGATTAGGATGCCGAATCACAAGCAGATTAAACTATTTGGTTTAATGAACATGATGATGGGAATTTGACATCGACCTATACAATTATATAGAAGCTTTATAGAATCCATGAAAATTCTCTGTGGTTGAAATAACAGTTGTGGTTGAACTCTATGTAATACAAAAGTTGGGGTTAAAAATACTTAGGATAACAGGATCTCTACTCTTATTATGTAGCTCTGTAAATACATGTACAAAGTTTTAGGCTCTTATAAAAGTCCTCTAGTATTTTACATAGTAATCTGTTAGAAGTTTTGATTTGTCTTATAAGAGTTAATGTTTCAATCTATTAGTTACGCATGATAAGGTAAATTGTTTTTCGAATGGATAGGAACTGATACAACCTGTTTTCTAATGGAGAATGCAGTTATCCAAAAATTAATAAAATATAGATAGCCAGGCTTGATGATGTTTCGAAGACAGAAGTAATCAGTGTTTCAGTAATATGTTTTCAGGACCGCCCGATAAAAAAGTTTTAAAGATTTATAAATAAAGAATATGTCACACCCTGACTTCCCGATACTGAAAATATACTTTTTAAAAAAGAATATACATTAATCCTCTAAAATACTTTTGTAATGCGGAAGCTGCAAATTTTAGAAAATATGACTCACTATACACATAACACTTACCAGTTAAAGCATGCTTTCAACTATTGGAATTAACATAAGCGATTTTAATAAGTCACAACTCAGTGAACATATATTATAATATAATATACTCTGGTAAATTTACATATTTCTAAACCGACAATCCCGTATTTTACGTTTTATAAAGACATCTGTATATACCTGTTAACTCGTAAAAACTCGTAGTATCATTACATGTACTTGTAATTCATTCTCTCTTCATTTACCCAACTCTCCTTGTATCTTTCCGTAGTCTTATGACTGTTATCAGTTCAACGACTATAATCTACACATTTATTATTACAAACAATTTTATATATAAGATCTGAATAATTTTCGTATATAAACCGGAAGTAATCTATGGACTCGACGGTCATCTGTATATTTGTGATAATTAGTTAAGCCATTCACATTGAACCCTGTAGGCTAATCATATATATATATATATAACGAGTACATATCATCCAATCATATCTTTGAACACCTAGTCAAATTATCCTCACATAAATTAATTTCAGATAATCATTTCACTACTATTCAAGAAATCATAAACGACCAGCACGTATAGGAGAAATTCATATTATCTCCATATATTTTCACTTAACATGTTTGTGCACCTTGTCAACAGGTAGTCGCGCAAATAATTCCAAATCATCATTCAATAAATCCAAGTAATCAGTTGCTATGAATGCATGCAGCATATGCATGAGACTCTCTTTTCTTTCACCTTGTTTCTTTACTTTGTTGTGACTGACCAACTTGACTTTAGTATCTCTCGGGATTTCTTGGCCTCAAGGGCTCTTTTTCTATTCACGTTGCTTTATAGTCCAAAGGATTTTTTTTATTCACGTTGCTTTATAGTCCAGAGGACTTTCCTATTCACGTTGCTTTATAGTCCAGGGGACTTTCCTATTCATGTTGATGGCTAGCTAGGCCATTTATTCACATTGCTGATACAAAAGTATTGGCAGTCACAACGGCTTTATTTAGTGGGACTCAAATGAAACAATATGCACATCATATAACCCGTTTCATTTCTTCCTTCCATGTACTTATTCACGTTGACATTTTCCATTCATGTAATCCACATCGATCACATAATGACCCTTTTCAAGTCAATGATACTGTCATCATGTATTCACATTGCTCATACATCACAGTGATCTTGTATTCACCTTTCTCATATATCAAGTATATGCACATTTCAGATAACTCATTCAAATAACACTTATCACATTTAGTAGATAACAGTTATCTCGTAAGATCATACTTGAGAGAATTTATTCAAATAACGATCATTTATAACCACGTGATACTTCATTTCACTATAATATAGTCATCGTGTATGTACTTTCATCACGTAATCATATAAACTAGGGGAGAGCACGTATCGGATCGGATCGGATTTATGATAAAACCGAAACCGAACCCGAAACTCTTCGGGTTTTAAAAACTAAAACCGAAACCGCAACCGAAACCGGCGGTTCGGGTTCGGATTCAAAATTGTCAGATCGGATGCAATCGGTTCGGTTTCGGTTTTAAACCCGACTCATATTAAAATAATTCTTGAAGAAAATGTAAACGAAAAAAAGCTCTGAGAAAAAAAACTTAGCATAATCCATCTGCTACAAACAGAAAATTTGGTACATAATTGATAATCCTCACTGGAACTAAACAATATAGGCCTGGTAATGATAACATAAACAACTGAATTGGGTTAACAAATGCATGAAAAACTTTGATTATACAGTCATATGAAGAAAGGTAAAGTTCAATATATGAGGAACCTGCTAAACTAAACTAAATTTCAAGGTGCTAGTTGTGTGCAGCCTAGCCAAGAGGAAATGAGGAAATAGCCTAGCATTGCTGGTGAAATTAGGCCCAGGCTTCTAAAATTAGAATGTTAAGCTTTCTTTTGGTACCATGATGACCAACCCATGCAGTACTTGACTTCAATATATCTATCATACTGCCTTCTTAAGATGGGAAATTTTGTTGGTCTAATTTGATTCGTACCTCTTACATGACAACTGTATTTATTAATTATATATATATATATATATATATATATATAATTTATTTATTTATTTTAATCGAATCGGATTCGGGTTTTGTCGGATCGGATTTGACAAGAAACCGGACCGCATAATCGGATTCGGATTCGGTTTTTAATTTTTCGGTTTCGGTTTCGGATCGGATTTATACGGATCGGTTTTTAGCGGTTTTTAGCGGATTCGGATTCGGATTTTTGCTCAGCCCTAATATAAACCCACACCCACATATTCTGATAAATCATGTAATTATATATATATATATATATAAAGCAAAGCTTTGATAAATGCTAACCTTGGCCTCTACACTTCTTTTAATGATTCTTGGTGATATTCTATCCAAGCTCCTTCCATGTCTCGGGTACTCTATATAAACACATAAGACCCAATTTTTATTATACTCTAAAATTCACTATATATCGTAGGATTATTATTCTGACATGAAACCACCTTTGAGATCTTCTATACTTATTATTATACCATCCCTCCAAGTTTCAATTCTAACTAAGGTTGTTAGCTAGGTGAAACAATTCTTTAAAGTTCAATGTTTAAACAACTCGCATCTTATGTACTCATTTCACTAAAATGACCATAACTACTTACTCGCTAAACAAAACCATTTGATTCTTTCGAGGTTGTAAACTAGACTCAAGTAGATTATAGACCCAGCAAACCCACTGCCCATACATGATCCTAAGTAGTTCGAATAATTCCTCAAAAATAGGGCAGCGACAGGAAAATCAGAAAACTCCCTCTACTGCGCACCCTTTACTCTAACATTTTTAATAAATCCAAAATTATTTGAAAAATTACCAAATTTCACTGAAACCTTCATTAATCATCTATACACCTTAGATATTTGTTTCAATTCGAATTATGGAGTTTAACTAGGTGAAACATTTTTCCCAAACTCGTTTTTCTAACAATCCCGTAGGTCTTGGACTACTTATACTAAAACGGCCATAACTCCTAGCTCGTTAATCCGATTTGTGCACCGTTTGTGGCCACGAAAACTAGACTCCGAGTACTACAACTTTCATTTACAAACCTTAGCCAAAACAGGTTTTAACTGCTTCGAATTTGTCACTCCAAAACTGGGTAGAATCTGTCCAGATTTTTGAATTACTTATCTAACCCCTTCATAATCATGTACTATCCCCTTAATCCACTTAATCATGCTACTAACCATCATCATCAATCAAGCTTCAAATACCTAGAAAATTCAGTGGCTATATCATCCATAAATATCCTTAAAACTTAAGTAAAAACAAAGATTTAAAAGATAGAAATGTATACCCTTGCACTAGTTAGCTTCCTTGCTCCAAACTTCTTAAAATCCTAGCTTTCTCTCCTTGTTCTAACCTCCTCCTTGCTAACCCACCTCTTCCAATATGTATATAAGTGTTTTGTATAGTTTATATAATTAATCTAGCATGTGCCAAGAACGAACCAAGCAAGATAACACTTTTTTTTCTCCATCTTCCTCTTTTCCTAAGCTTCACTTGGCCCTTTTGCTAGAAAATGGGGATAAGATGAGTTGTTTTTGATCTTATCTATTATCTTAGCATGTATTTTACCTTTCGAACCTTGGCTTACCTAGGAAGCTAACAATTACTCTACTAATTACTTATTTTACTACTACA
Organism: Saposhnikovia divaricata; assembly: GCA_036435485.1. Lineage (NCBI taxonomy): Eukaryota > Viridiplantae > Streptophyta > Magnoliopsida > Apiales > Apiaceae > Saposhnikovia > Saposhnikovia divaricata. The sequence continues at coordinate 87,736,179 of CM071598.1, forward strand.
TTTTTCACAATAATCAACCCATGAAATCTTTAATGTAGATTAATTACTTCCACATCCCAAAATAGATCTCTAATATCATGATAATTCCTTATTTAATGTATTACAGCTTCCCTTGAAAGATGGAGTTAAACGTAGTCCGAAAACTCCCGAAAATTTTTACTATTCACACTTACTATTCACTTTCCTATGAATTTTAAATAGCTCTTCAAAATATATTCCTCAATAAATACTCCTCATAATTTATTAATTCTATTCTCATCCATACCTTCGTATAGAGTATTCAATTGCATTTTTCTGACTTACGGTTGATTTTCTATAAATATCAGAACTTCAACTACCTACCATAAAGCGTTCTAAATTCCTTAATAAATACTTAGGAGTCAAATCCTCAAATGTGGTAGAAGACTAAAGTCCCTCATATAATATCCTCTATCATAATCTCAAATAATAATTTTACACCAAAATCACTATTCATCCCATGGGTTACTATTCATTTCCCGAGAAATCTCAAGAACGAAAATTTTCAAAAACTAACCGAATACACATACACTCCTTTTCTTCGTACATTAATAATATTTTAACGAATTTTAAGTCTTGTGAGTTGTATTAGTAATAAACAATTCTATTTATTAGAATTAAATATGTATGCTAGGATAGGGAGGTTACAGAATATCTTGTTACATTCAAAAAGATAATTAGTGTGGGGTCGAAACCTAGTCTAAAATTATGTCACGTGTCTTTAAAATTTTACAGAGATTGGAAAATAGGATTAATTGTTGTTTAATTGTGGCTAGAATAAAGTATACCCTTTAAATCAGATATTTTAGTTTAGCTATCTTATCTGTTTAACCCTTTTCTACTGGTGTTTAACTTGTACAGAGCATAATATGTATTATGTTGTTTTGCAGAATTGTTAAATGAGCAAGGCGAGTGGTCCTCAGATGAAGAGGAATTCAGTGTTATAATTAAAAGGTTCTATGAGAGTTTATTCAGAACGACAGCGCCTGAGGTTGGGAAAATTGATGAGTTACTGATAGCAGTCCAACCAATAGTAAAAGAGGATATGAATAGATCTTTGGAAAGTGTTTTTTCTAAAAAAGAAATAAAAAAAGCAGTGTTTTCCATGTCTGCAAACAAAAGCCCAAGACCAGATGGAATGAACGCGATGTTTTACCAACAACATTGGGACATAGTAGGTCCGCTTGTTTCGAAAGCAATCCTGGATTACCTGAATGAGAGGGCAAATTTGGATTAAATAAACTCCACACTTGTCACACTGATTCCAAAGGTAAAAGAACTAAGGTCTGTAAGTTATTTTTGACCAAAAAGCTTGTGCAATGTGCTTTATAAAATAATATCCAAGGTTATAGTTAACAGACTTAAGCCAATATTACCGTTGATTATTAATGGTACACAAAGTGCTTTTGTTCCTGGTCGACTCATAACAGATAATGTACTAATCGCATATGAGTGTCTATATCACTTGAGACTAATGAAGGGGGAGAAAGATGTTTTGCATTAATGAAGATGGATATGAGTAAAGCTTATGATAGAGTGGAGTGAATTTTTATTGAAAAAATGTTGATAAAGATCGGGTTTTCTCAATGGTGGGTAAACAAGATGATGAGATGTTTCACCTTAGTGCGCTACTCCTTCTAGATCAATGGTTAGGTCTACGGTGAAGTAATTCCAACGAGAGGTTTGTGCCAAATAGATCCTCTCTCACCATACTTGTTCCTCATATGTGTCGAAGGCTTCTCAGCATTACTACGACAAGTAGAAAGTCGAAGAGATATTTTGGGCCTCAAAGTAGCAAGAAATGCGCCTTCGATAAGTCATTTATTTTTTACGGATGACAATCTACTTTTTTTTATCAAGGCTTCTACAAGATCATTACAATCTCTTCGGAATATATTCTCTCTCTGTTTTGTATGTTCAGTACAGGTATGATATATAGTAGAAATTGTGTAGTTTAATTGTTTTATTCCTTAGCAGTTGAGATAATTTCTTACTTATCTGTTGAAATATCTCATGGTAAAAATGGCATAATATTAATATAATGTGATGAGGATTTCAAATAAAGAAATAAAATCAGGTTATAGGATAAGTAAACTAGTTTGTGTAACAACATTATGATGGAACTTGATGTCTACCTGTTAACGTATATAGATGATATACAATTATTAAGAAATGTGTTGCAGATTAATGGGTTTGATGTATATAGATTAAAACTTGTCATTTTAAGAAGTCTTATACCTCTATGTATAGGAATGGGTGTGTTGTGAAATTTTTAAACTGGATTATATGTGTAAAGTAATTATAGATTGCAGAATTGGTCAAGTTTGGTTTTTTTTTTTGAATAAAAGCACTTGCATTAAAATTCTTCCATCAAAAGATTACAAGCAATAAAATGTGGAGCAGTAGAATTCCACTCCTGAAGATCTGACATAGAACATGCAGCCCTAGCTAACAAATGGGCTACCTGATTTGCGACGGTGGGATTGTTTTGCTGGAGTCTGTGGACAAGGAGGAATAAGTGGCTTTGGAACAAGGTTAATATGTCTGTTTTTGGGTTAAAGGCTATGGCATTCCGTATGTTAGCAGATTGGAGGAGAGCTCGTGAGGTCACTACAGCTACACAACAGCAAGTTCAGGCACATAAATCATGGGTTAAGCCACCGGCTGGGTGGATAAAAATAAATGTTGATGCTGCATGTAAACCTGGTGAAACAACAGCTGGTGTCGGAGTTGTAGTTCGTGATGATTCAGGTGGTTTTATTCGAGCAAGAAGTCGTATTGTACATGGACAATTCCAGCCTCGAGAAGCAGAGGCTCTTGGCCTAAAGGAGGCATTATCATGGGTTAAGGAGTGGTGAACTAGTAAGTGTTTTTTTGAATCGGATGCTAAGCTATTGGTTGATGCTGTTCAAGGAAGGAGGGGACTATCCTATTTTGATACAATTGCTCAAGATTGTAATGAGTTGCTTAAACACTTTGATGAAGTGTTACTTGTTTTTATTCATAGGTCTCACATTCAGAGAGGTAAATATAAAATCTTGTCTCTTGTGGACTAAACTCATTGTTTCGAAAAATTAAGGGTAAAAATACTTAGGGGAACATGTTCTTTAGGTTACAAACATGTTTTATGTTATTCCTTTGAGAAGTGGTAATTCGAATTAAATATCCGTATATATACGTAAATCTAGTAGAATACAAGTGAATATTTCATTCCTATGGATATAGGTTGCCAATGAACATAATTACGGGCATAAACAATTCATGAGGAGTTAGGAGGGTTGTATTTAAAAGAAGACTTTAATGCAGGAAATATTTCCCGAAATTACCAAATGTCAAGTAAAATATGTGTTATAACTGGCCACTTGATTTACATAAATTTCCAAGTCTACAAAGTCTAGGTTTATGAAAAATATGCATTACACCAACTAACTCAACATAAGATCAACGTAAGATGATTTTGTAAAGGATTACATGCTAGATCAATGCTATTGAAAGTGTTAAAGATCTGATTTGCTTTACGAGTATCAAATAGGTGATAGGTAATTGATAACTTTACGGAAATATAAATAAGCTAAAAATAAGTCAACGATCATTACTAATTGTTGTGAGAAAATTCAGCAACAACACCCCGAGAGAATATCGCTGGAATAACGAATTTGTCCTTGAATATCGGGCGTTGAAGCAGGTTCGCACGTCCGCAGCTTCAGCTTCGCATGTCCGCAGCTCCAGCTCCAGCTCCAACTGCCGAAGTGGGTGGAGATTTGTGGTGTTTTGGGACTGAATTAGCAAGGTCACCGGACCGAGATGGCTATGATCTCCGGCCAATACCACCCGGTAAATGTTTCACTAAGGGTACACGTGCCTTGCGCGTATAGAAGTGAATTTCCGAACCCCCTTGCCAACTGCCTGCATATCCTATTTATATGAATCAAGCCCCGATGTAGTTCTTTAGGTTATGGACTCCTTTTCTTGATCAATAAGCCACGAAATTGATAGATTTTCCCTCTGAAATATGCCTTATCCTTGATTCAGCCAGCTGCCTAGTAGAGTCCTACTCGAAGTATAACACCTAAAGTCCATCCGTAAGATATATACTTATATTCATGAATGTATATCCCATATAACTGATATTTATCCAATTATGGACGTTTCCTTTGATAAATCCAACTGTTATAAAGAGATAAATCGTCCCTCCTAAAAATTAGGAGGTAATCCTTATCCATCAAACAGCCCTGTCAGATAGAGGTGGAGCCATAATCGTACCTCCACCTCCAGAGCTTCCCTCAAGCTCGTACCTCTACAGATGCCCCCAGATTCGTACATCCACAGCTACCTCCACAACTGCACCTCCACAGCTACCTCCATAATATTACTCAAACCACTCCAATTGGGCCCCCAAATATCCATGGGCCTGAAATTAAATCCATAACAAATTTTGGGCACAACAACTACCCCCGGTTCCTTGATGTCATGAAATGCGAAAGGAACCAATACAAGAAGAGGCCCAATCCTTCTTCACATTCTTAGATAGACATATAGCGTCAGCAACATACTTCCAAGCTTACATGAGCTAACTCGGCATAAGAAATAGGAAACACAATGCATCCGCATATGTACCTCAATCTGAATCCTTAAATGAAACCATTCCGTATACCTTATATCACGTACGACATTCCAGCTCCAGTTATAAGCTTCCTCAGCTGAACCTACTAGCTCCCTACATTTTCTCTTGAAAACCATAATCTGACTCCTCAAGATGCTCCTTTTTCCTGCTAAGATAACCTTCGTGTAAGAATTCCTCATAAACCACGCCATGGAGCTCCTGCTGTTGCAAAGATACCTTAACATCCCAAACCTGAGCTACAACAATAACTAGAAATGGTGATTAGTAGCAGGAGGTAAATAGCTCACATATATAATACAGATACCTCATACACATAGAAAACATGCGTGCAAGTATGAATATGCAAGTGCAAATGATTTTGTATATACATCCGTTGCTGCCTCTACAATCGAGCAGAACCTTAGCGAACACACTCTTCAAGACATAATGCCACAATTTTCAGAAATTTCCACGAACATATCAAAATGGACCTCCAAAGATGTTGTTAAGTATTTTGAGGACTTCTCCTATAATGCCCATAAATCTTGAGACCCTCCGAGTGTTGTAAGTGATTTCAAATATGTTCCATAAGAGGGACCAAGGGAAAGTTATGGAAACCTCCCCAACTGCTGCTATGTCTTTCCAAGTGGTTACATTATGGGGCGTATAGTGTGCCTAGGTACCTACTTGATAGCTTCAGCTAGCAAGTTTGAAAACATTTTGAAAACCATGCATAATTTAATAAATGTATATGGAATGATGACCTTTCTTTATAAATCCATCTAAACTTGTTTCCTAGAAATAATAAGATATGCACATTTTGATAATCATGAGTTCATGCATTGCAGAAAATAATGATCCATTTGAAAAGATGAGGTTCGAATGATGTTTTTAGCGTGACGCTATGAAAAATTTCCTTATACGCACACAAAACATGTATGATAATGAATATGTAAAAGCATGAGAATAGAACTTATCTTTTTCCTTGTGGTTCCGCTTTAGATCAGGTTCGGCCATCAAACCTACTTGGTAGATGCTCCCTCTCTGCAAGCTTATGATGAGAACCTCTTTTCCAATCTGCCAGCTCTTCGACGAAAATCTAATGTACCCCCCGAGCCATTGGATTTCCTTTCTATATGACATGTAAAACCTTCTCCAACATGAATCTTAAACTTGTTGAGAAGTTTAGAAGTTCTCGGCCCTTATAGAGATTCCAGCAAGGACACCTCTGAGAGGCCACCTCTTCGAATGAGCAAAGAGGGCCCTAGCATTATCAGTAGAGTTGGGAGATGGTGCCAATTTATTAGTCTGAGATAAGCTCCTGAGATGTGGATTCCTTCTGGGAGGTCCAGCTGCATCAGCTACAACTATTAAGGGAGCTGCAACTGAGTCCTCAAAACCTTCGTAAGGCACCTTATTGGTGTTGCCAAACCTTTTCCTTTAAGCTTAATCTCCCTATTTTCATCAATCGTTTTGAATTACTCCTAAAGACCCAGCACCTTGAGTTACTCGTAATTCGAGCCTCATAAGAAAGTCATGTCCTTTTGCCCAGCCAAAGCTCATATCCGATTCCATATATCAAACATTCGTACATCCACACAGATGACACCTTTGCCTGATATGCGCCACAACTTTCCTATAACCCATCCTTACAAACCATCAAACCTCCTTTCTATCCAATATGCAAAACCAGGTACAGCCTGAATTCCAAATGTGCCTCAGCTGGTCAAAAAGCCAGCAGCTATACCTGAACCTCAACAAACCATAAGAAATTGCAGCTAAACCACACTCCAAAACTTATCCATCAGTTTTTATAGTTGTAACTCATATCAAAGCTCCATATGCCTTTAAATATCACCCCATTGACATAAGGTTTTTCCAAAAAAAAACTATATCTTTAATATGGAAAGAGCTTCCCTTCCTCACTGAGGGTTTGATGAGCTCATAGTAAAATCCAAATACCAATCCTTATTCCAATCCATATTTCAATCCATTACCATTCCATCGCCAATCCATATAGTTTATCCATTTGACTGGCTCTTCATGTGCCTAGAACTCCCAAGATCCGCATGAACCTAATGGCGTATATCAGATTTCAATATTCGCGATCGTATAAGCATAGGAACTTCACGAGCCTGACTCCATTAAGGCACCTCGCGATCCTATAAGCATAGGAACTTCGCGAGCCAGACTCCATTAAGGCACCTCGCGATCCTCTAAGCATAGGAACTTCGCGAGCCAGACTCCATTACTCCCCATGGAGGTTCGTACCTAAGAGGTTCATACTTAAGAGGATCTACCTAGCAGGTCCATACCCCACTACCCCTAGTTATTTGACATATGACTAACGATAATCAAGAACTTGATCCAACCATTCAAACATTCAAGATTCGCACATAAACCATTAACAAGAAAGCATTTTCCAGATTTATTGAACAAACTGTTAGTGTAGGTGCCCTAGAGGCAATACATTTCAGTTTATTTAAACTTCATCATTGACATTTATGTTATATTTTGATTATATCGATGTTTTATTATGCTTAGTATTTACTGCGATATAATTGTTAGTATAATAAATGTCCCTAGATTATTGATATGAACTATATAATTATGAGATAATATACAGTATAATAATCTTGAATATCCCTAGTCGAGTATTATTGTTATTGGGACAAATAATACATCGAGACTAGTATGTTGATTGACTGATGATCACTTCTCATTGATCATAAGTATGATGATACTAAAGTCAATGCATAGGTACATGTATGAGTACGATGTACTGGATAGACCCACTATGAGATTCGACATGGAATGATTAAATGTGTCATTATGAAAATCAATGTGATAATGATGTAATGATCCTTAGACCTGAAGTCATTACATTTCTATATGAGAATTAATATACTTTGATTCTATCAAAAGTTATCTTTAATCGGGTAATGATAAAGATGGTCTTGGGTATATTATGAATCGTATGAGAAATGTGAATGATCTAGATGGAATTTAACCCTCCTTAATATATATAAATATATAGGAGTGATATTATTGGCCTCTTGTTTGAGTAAAAACGAAACTTTACTCAGTTATAATACCACTCAAAGTGGTGTCTGAGGAGGGTAGATGTACGCAGACCATGCCCCTATACAATAGGGAGGCTGTTTCCGAAGGACCCCCGACCAAATACAAATACAAATACAAATACAAAGAAATGAAACTAATACAAACTAAACTCACACACACCCAGGGGTTGAACCCTTGACCTCCTACAAAGAAGACAAGGGTTCAACCCACTGCACCAACATGTTGTTGGCTTTGAGTGAGACAATGAAATGCATGGCCGTGCTCAAATAGTGATTTGTTTGAATAGTCTACTCATCGATCAAGAAAATAAAGATTAAATTATGACGAGGATGACACATTCCATGCCTCTAGTTTAATCTATAATATCAAGGTTAAAGAGATTATATTACATTGTACATTATTCACGAAAGGCAAAACCGATTCACCGATTTAATTATTATTATTTGGGTAACAATGATGTATTACTAGATGCTGCTCATTGTTTACGATTTTATTTATTAAATAAAATTGTCGCCAATATAATAATAACCTATAGGGTCACACAAAAGAATGAATGAAGGATTATTTAAATTAAATTCGGATTTAATTTAAATCAAATATAATTCGAAATTATTTAATTAAATTAATTTTGACTTAATTAATTAAATTATTGAATTTCGAATTTATAAATAAATATAATTCGAAATCAGATTTATTAAAGACTTTGAGTTAGACTTAATAAGCTTTAAAATACGAATTTCGGATTAGATAAAACTCTAATTTAAATTAGAATAAAATCTGAAATTATTTTATTAAGACTTTAAGTTGGACTTAAAGTATTAAAAAGATAGAATTTCGGATTTGTCAAAATTCTGATTTATACTAGACTTAGGATTCGTTTTCACTCTCACTATATAATGAAATTATGATTTCATATTAGGGTTCACGTTTTTATAAAAACCCTAGCTGTAAAGAGAGAGAGAGAGAGAGAGAGAGAGAGAGAGAGAGAGAGAGAGATTAGTGGTGCTAGTACACATCTACCTTCGATAATTCATTCGTGTGGATACTGATAGAGACGTACATCGCTCGTACGGGATACGTGGTGATCGAACATCCTTCCTACAATCTCAGACCTCGGAAAGCTTTTAAAAGGTACTGATTTTTGTGAACTACGAATTAAATATACAATTCTCGCATAGCGGTGGGTTTCAATTTGTTTTTATTTTTCGCCGCGTTTGATTGCTTGAAACCCAACAATGGTATCAGAGCTACTTGCGAGAGGTTATTTAATTCGTTTATGTGTTTAAGCTTTCGAATATATGCATGTTTGTAATCTGTCAGATTGCTGTCTATGAATATTCTGATATTATGCACGCTGTACATACTATTATGATACTATGCCATGATACAGTTATGTTATATGGATGATATAATGAATCTGCATGTAATCTGATATAACAATAATAGTATGTTTAGAATCTGACATGACTCATATGTATGCTGTTTGGTTTGTATGATGATATAAACTGTCGGATGGATGCTATTGGATATGATCCGTAAACAGGGATTAGGGTTACGTGTATAATGATACATGTTTCTGGAAATTGGAATTAAGGTCGCATGTATGTTGATGTATGCTTCTGGACATGTATTCTGATACATGATTTGCTTGTATTTTGATACATGATTTTGCAAAAAAATCCGCCATATTTTGGGCTTGTGACATATTTTGATCCGCGGGTCGATCCACGGGTTAGGGCTTTGTTTTAATTTGAGCTTGTGACATATTTTGATATGTTATGATATGATAATGTGATTTTATGATGTTCTTAAGTGTTAATTGAGCATGGTGATTGGTTATGGCCTTGAGACCTGTTGTGCCCAAAATCTCCATGGGCTAGATTTAGGCCCATTAAGCTATAGGGTCCAATCCATATGAGGTAGAAGATAGATCTAGTATAAGATATGAAGACCAGACATGATGAAATGAGTACTCGCTGAGAAGACGGTCAAGAAGCTACAAGTATCATGAGGTTCCTAATGAACCGGAAGCTGAGTAGATTATGAATGGACCAGGTTCCTCCCCGCAGAAGAGTACAAGACAGCCTAGCAGCAGTAGTGAAGACAGCAAGAGCATATGGGAACCACAGAGAGGCTCCCTAGACTAATATATTTGTTATTTGTGCAGGTATAGTTTCCTGAGAAACAGGTTCCTGAGACAGAGGTTCCTGAGAAACAGGTTCCGAGATATAGGTTCCTGAGCACCAGGTTCCTTAGACATAGGTTCCTGAGCACCAGGTTCCTGAATGTTGCCAGTCAGAAAGATATAGACTTATTATTGGAGTGTACTTCTACGGCGCAGTTGATCCTAGAATGCCTCTAATAGACGAGAGAATTATAGTAGGGTACGAACTCGAGTTCTACTCTACTTAGCCAACCAGTTCATGGTAAACTCTAAAGGAATCTGAGTCAAACACGAACTAGACAATCGAATACAGCTGGTCAAGCAGAATCAGCTTCGCATTAGAACTACGTGAGCTTGATCCCTATATAAACAAGGGTACGTAGGCACCTTGGGAGGACGGACACAGATCTCGCTTATGGAACCTGCGATGATTCTCGTAACCTCTCAAGCTCAGTTCGCCCCCACCATCAAATCACACCCAAATCACCAAAAAACAGCCAATTACATGTGTTACACTTGTAAATTCTAGTGGGCCTCCGAAAATCACGTTAATTCTGAAAATCCTCCATCAACATTGGCGCTAGAAGGAGGGGACCCCTTGCTCGTTTGAGGAGGACAAACGAGATGTTAAACAAAACAACGGGTGATTTTTTATGGTTTTGACTGATTATTTAACCAAGACGTTCATGGCAGCAATTGTCAATAAAACTCCTGTAAACGTAAATATGTATGTATTATATAAAATTATACTAGGGTTACACGTATGTGTGGTAGCGTGAAGGTTATATGCTGGATGTATAGTGGTACATCTTCTGATAACATACAAACGGAACACAGGCATTGATGGGTGTAAAGACAAAACGGAAAGAACAGATATGGTCCTACCTGTTGCACAATAAACCATTAAACCAGGACATACGGATGATTTTATTACATATTAGGCACGCACATAATCTGGTTTTGGATGGTAATTCATACACGCAAATTAATAATCACATCTGATCCTAAACAAAGGTCGGTGGAATGGCGTTGAAGATGACATCAATACAAAGTTTTTGTATTAATTCGATGGTGTATATTCAGACGTTGAAGGTTTAACCCATGACCAAAGCAGACATACGAATAAGAGGAAGACATATACGCAAACGAACAGAAGCGATCCAGAGTTGTTAGGATTACCAGTGATGGTGATAAACAACAGCGAGAAGTTTAGTAGCAATAATAGTGGTCTCCAAGAATCATATGTGATTGAAAGGTAAGCACTGGTAATCGCGACAACCAGATGCAGACAGCCTATGTAATGCAGAGAAGAAGCAAAACAATTCTGTTATGTACCATAAGTGATGATGTGACGATAGTAGAATGCATACATGATTGGTTAACGTTAATTCCAGGGGTCCAGGAAGCAGAAACATGAAGACAACTGGTGACTCGTACAAGTGAAACTCAATCGCTGGTATCAATACGGGACGAACAAGATGGTGGGTTGCGATTTAGAGGTCCAGGTGCCACAATTAAAATTCGACAAACCCATACACATATGAACATACAAGAAGTACAGGTTGTGATGAACAGGAGAGGTTGGCTGCGACTGATTTAAAATCACAAGGAATACAAAGAAAGACGTTGGTAACAAGTGTTGGGGTTTGAGTTTAACCTTCGTATGAACAGCTGGGTACAAATAGTCCCGTGAGATAGACATCGATGGTACCTGGGTGGCATAGAACATGAGGTAATAGCATGCAATAAAGCCGGCAAGATTGAGATAAGAGTTGAGATTTTATGGACTACCAAACAACAACGGCAAGATGTCGACAACACTATCTTATTGTTATTCCAATGGCATACGTGATATTGAGATACAAGTCAGACTTTTGTGGGTATATAATACGATATAGCTTAAGACAACGATAATTATGGAGCTGAAGGTGCGTGGTTACGAAAGCGGTAGTGGAAGCAAGTATGTCCATACAAAATCAAGAAACCACAAGCTTCAAGGAATATGGACATGCATGAATATGACGATCTCCTAGTTTTGTTAATGACGGTGACGAAGCAAGATGATGAACCAGAGACTCATATACAGCACAATAAACCAAGCTCTTGGCATTGAAGCAACCAAGATGGGATTACAAGAGTTATATATTTTGACAGCAACGTCCAGGCTATGATGGTTGTCTCAGAAGCTCACGAATATAAACGCAAAACATCACAGGTACTGGTGGAAATACAAGCGAGATAGCATGGATATTCATGGCGGTACTTGTCTCTCCATGACGATGTTAGCCTATACTAGATACTAGATACAAGAAACCATAGCAAGATAACAAGGACAGATGTATTTATTACGTACCGGGGTAGATTATATGGAAGTCACATCTGGTCCTAATTAAACCAAGGGCAGTTGCACAACGGGGAAAACTACGTCAAAGCAAGTTTTGAGTATTTGTTCAATGGAATGCATATAAACATCTGAGTTTCGACCTATGACAAAGGAAATACAGGGAAGTGTGAATGGTCGCAAGTTGCGCGACCTTGGTGAGGAGATGGGGATGTACTGTGTATTTAGCTTGGTGTGGTGGTGTTGTTAAACATTACGTTGTCTGGTGATTATCAAAGCAGATCAAAAGAGTTGGTGAGGATAGAACACTCTGTCATTGATGAGGATGCAAAATAAAAAGTGGCAGTTTTTTATTGGTATCCTGACGAGGACGGTACTACAACCATCATGGTGTTAACGGTGGAACACAATTGGAGGCAATGACATCCAGTGGCACACCTTGTAAGGTTAAGATTCTGGGGATTGAGCTTTGTGTATGAGATATGGGTTTTCTCTACCTGATACGGCAACAAAGCTGGTGAAAACTTTTATAGGGTTCATACAGAGAAAGACAAGATTGTGAGATAGCAATTACAGAGAAGTATGTATGTGCTTGAATGTCTTGGTGTGTTTATAGACGAGGGACACCAACTACCAGGTAGAATGCAAGAAACAAGAAACAAGGTTGCGAGGTAGTAAACCAGGTAGTTTAATGAAAGAGCAAAAAATACGAAGCCAATGAGAATCTTGACTGATACACCAGTGGCACATGTCGATATGAAACTCAGAAAATAAAGAACCTACAGATGTGTCATTTGCGTGGGAAAGATGGTTGAGAAAAGAAGCCCAAATGTAGAAAACTAGAATCTTGAAGCTGTAGATTTTTAGTCAACTTCGTAGATTAAACTGCTTTTATCTAGAAGGTTCTAGTAGTCGTATGATATACCGTTGGAAAGGTATCGGAGTCTAGTTTCTAGCAAAATTTACGGCTCATAAAAATACCTTTCCAACAGGAGGTTATGCCATATTTAGTCAAGGGTGGTCCAGCTGTCCAGAATTCTGAGTTTCCCATTTTTGATCCAACTTCGCAGAATAGATAAACTGTTCTGATCTAGAATGTTGTAGATGCAGTACGATATACCATTAGAAAGGTATCGGAGTCTAGTTTCCAGCAAAATTTACGGCTCGTAAAAATAATTTTTCTACAGAAAATTATCCCACTTTTAGTAAGGGATGGTCAAGCTGTTCAGAATGGAGGATTCGGAGTAAAAATTCTGCATAAGATGATAATGCATCGATAAGCAAAACCAAGGATGAAGTGTGATAGCAGCTTCAGCTCGTTTTATTCCGGGAAAAAGAATGGATATAAAGTACGATACATGTGAGCTCTCGAGGTTATTTGGGGAAAGCAATATGAACGTAAGCACACATGGTGTTAAATAAAAAGAGTTGCGCAGCAAGAGAAAGATGCAAGTGGCTTGTAATCGAGGAATGGAAAGTAGCTGGGCAAAGCACACGAAACAGAGGCAGTAGAATGAATGCAATGTACGATATCAAAGCTCGAGCAGGACAAGGTGTGGTAACAAAATTAGCGCTGGATACTCACATGCAAGTGCTAGAGCATAAACACATAGATAAGCTTTTGGTCTTAGTATTTAATTTTAAAAATATGCATATTATGCCATGCATGCACTAAAGTACTTGATTAAATATAGAAAATCCATGCTAGACATAGTCAAACAGATGAACTAGAATAAATAGCATGCATTTTGTGAGATATAAGCTAGAAATAGAAGTGATGGATTAAGTCTAGCAGTAGATCCCCAGATCGAATAGCATAGCAAGAGAATTTATTTGACTAGCTTAGCAACATAAAAAAATGAGAAAGTCATTACAAAGAATTAGATTTAATATTCTACATATATGACCTAAAATAAGTATTTGCATGAGACATACTTAATAAAATGAATGTGCATATTATGTGTCCTAGTTATCATATTCATTAATGTGCATCAATCATGTCATGAATATATATTGTTACATTGTATATATGCTTGCAAAATTGAGATATCGTGCAGGATTGCTCGCTAAGCATTACAGAATTAAATTGAGAAGCTTCATTCAATTCAGTGAGATGCTAGAAATACTTTGCAAATAATCTCTTTCAATATCTCTTGTTTCTTACAATGAGTTAGCTCGCGTAAGCTTAGAGGTGTTGTATTGGGATATTTATATTTAATATAGAGGTTCACTCTCAGCGTGTGCCATAAGAGGTTGAAAAAATTAGAGGAAAAGTTGAAGCAAGAATGAAACGAAGATGTTACAGTATCGATCGAAGCATTAAAGAAGAATAAGTATGATTTGAAGAAGAGAACCTTAGGAAAGGAACCTCATTCAGTGACCTGGCAGGCATAGTTGATGTGATTTACGAAAGCTTCAGAGGCATTTGTAGATTTTGATGAATCGTAGATGCAAGAATCTGATTTTGAAAAGAGTAACTTTATTAAAGTCGAACAGTTCAATAAAGGAACCTCTTGAAAATTAAAAAAAGTGAAGTTCAAGCTGAAGAAAGCATGCATTACTCAATTTCATAGACGAATATTCAGTAACTTGTTAGAGAGCAGTTTACATGATGATTAGAAGTGGTATTAGCAAGACCAGAGAAGTTGATATTTGTCATGATGATAGAAATTGAGCACTTTACCTCAAGGTTAATGAAGAATTGTGGAGCTTCCGGAATATAGTTCTCCACCGAAGACAAGCTTCCCCGAAGAACTTGGGGGGTAGTGTAATCACTATTGCATGTGGTAGTTTGAAAATTGAGGATTTCAAAATTTTAAGAAATCAGGTCTAGGAACCTCACGATCAGGTTCAGGAACCTCATGATTTGGTCCGGGAACCACATGGCCAGGATCTAGTTTGGGAACCTCATAGCTCAAACTTGGTTCAGGAACCCTGCAGATTGATTTGATCAAGTATCCAGAGAGTAGCATGCTTGCATCGTGAACACGTCAATGAGTTTTCGAATCTAAAAATACAAAACTTAACGGAGGCTTCCACTTCACAGTAGATCAGTCTAGAGAAAGATCCAGGTGATGCCTCTCCATGTATGCTCACATATTCGTAAAAACCTCCCAGGTACGCGCAACAAACTCTTGTTATACATAAAGCATGCATAAACATCTATGTTTTTGAGGTCTTATATGCGATAAAGCTATGATTATGTTTTGATTATGTTTCTAGATGTTAGAATGCACATTTACCTGTTAATCGCAGGTTCCTTGATATTTACCTGCAGCTTGCAGGTTTAGTTGTTTTACCAGCATCTAGTAGATTATTTGCTATTTTCTTGTAACTGACATGTTGCAGGTTCATTCGTATATACCTGAAGCTTGTATGTGACAGCTTCCGGGATCATTGATATTGATTGAAAGCCAACTGTAGACAGCTTTTGATTAGCAGCTTCATGCTAGAAGTTCCTAGCCAGCCGACACTTGAGTAGAAGAAAGTGTACATACAACAAGAATTTTTAGGGATTCACCTTGTGCCCGGATTCACTTGGTGCCCCTAGCATTTGAGATGATTTACCTTACACCTTATTGAATTCTCTAAGTGCCCTTCTCAGGGCTCACCTAGAGCTCAATTGGATTCGCTTTATTATATATCTGTAGTTAACAGATCTTATGTTGTTCACCTGTAATTTCAGGTTCATTTATATTTGCCAGAAGCTCGTAGCAACAACTTCCAAGTTCACCTGTAACTAACAGGTTCATATGAAGAGATTTCGGTGCACATACCACGAGAGCTTTCTATCCATAAAGGATCACATAATATCTAATTGGATTCACGTAAGTCTTCGCCAGATTAGTATTCTGATTAGACATCATGTTTCTTTAAACAAGCATTGATGATAGTAGAAGAAGATTTATTTTGCTTATGATGGGGTTAGTCTTCTTTATTCTTAGAATGACAATGATGATTATAGCTTCCTTATTGTTCTTTTACGTAACAATAATTACCCAAAAGAACTGGGGGGGTAGTATTCCTACTTAAACAGTATTGTGCATGATATGATTTGATATTTCATATGCCAATTTGAAAAAATTTAAGTGCTTGCTTTAGTACTTGTATTGTATGTGTAGGTTACCTTGACTAACAGGTTCCTGTAGCATTGATAGTATTTACAGGTTACCTTGACTAACAGGTTCCTGTAGCATATGATAGCTTTTGCAGGTAACCTCGATGAACAGGTCCTGTAGCATTGACAGAATACGCAGACTATGAATGATTTATACGAAAAAAGCCCCAGGTAGCTTCCTGGGCATCGAAAAAAAGCCCCAGGTAGCTTCCTGGGCATCGAGAAAAGGCCCCAGGTAGCTTCTTGGGCATCGAGAAAAGTCCCAGGTAGCTTCCTGGGCACGAGCAAAGTCCCAGGTAGCTTCCTGGGCACGAGAAAAAGTCCCAGGTAGCTTCCTGGGCACGAGAAAATCCTTAGCTGACTGAGCACGAGATCCTTGCTAAAAGCCTCAAGTTCCTTGAGCGCACGATTTAAAGTCCTGACAAAAGGCACCTGAAGTCCTGACAAAAGGCACCTGAAGTCCTGACAAAAGGCACCTAAAGTCCTGACATAAGGCACCTAAAGAAACCTGTATGGATCCGAGACTGGCATACAGGAACCTGAGACTGTACGTTTCAACCCTCCGTGGAGCCGCCACTGGCACGAGAGGCAGTGGGAACCTGTGTGGAGCCTAGACCGGCACACTTGTTCTTAAAGAGAAGCCTAATAAGCTCTCCCTCATGTGGAACCGCCTCTGGCACATGGGAAGAGAGAATAATATCCTTAGCATTTACCTTCATGAAATGTCTAGCCAGACACTTGAAGAAGAGGAAACTGTGTGGACTCCCAGAACGGCACACAGGTTCCTAGAATCGCCTTGAGGCAAAAGAAAAAAGGAGCCAACATGCCTCGAGGCATGTTGGGACCAAGAGATTAGGATTGGGAGCCAAGCAGGCGACCTTTCCAAGTGTTGACCCGAATTATGGAAGAGAAATTTTACTAACATTAACTGGTTTCTGTTCTATGTTTTTTATTTTATTTTGTAGGATTAATCAGCTACTCATGAGGAACCTGGTCTAGTTATCCAGCAATGAAAAGTTAAGAAGTTATCAAAAAAGATTATGGTTTAGATTATGGTTTTGGAAACAGTACTCGAAGTATGAAGACAAGAGGTTCTAAGTTTACAAAGGTTTGAAAGTTCCAAGTAGAGCAAGCAGCCGAGGTTTCTAGGAAGCTATTTAGATGGTTCAAGAGGTTCCAGGGTTGTTTCATCCTACATAATGGAGATTCCTGGGGTTATAATCAAGCTACCAACGTATTTTATGAAAGCATTGGATGGGAGATCAGTTTATATAAGTCAGTTCGGAAGAAGAAAAAAGTATTGCTTGAACAATTAGAGAGTATTTATGACGAGTTTCGCAGTATGATGATAATGATCTACGAGAAGACGGCTTCAGAAAAGTTTCCAGGTTAGTTTTTAACAGGATTATGTGTTTTTTGATTTGAGGATTTAATTTGGAATCTGCATACAGAAGCGTAGTGTATCCTGTTTCTTACGCCGAGTTAGCTCATGTAAGCTTGGATGCACGATGTGAAAGTTATGTATTTTCCCAAAAGGAGTAAATAAAGGTTGAACCTCCTGCTTAGAAACTGTTGAGGTGCCACTCATTTTTTCAAGACTTCTAGATATATGAAAGACATTGAAGACAAAGATCACCCAGAAAGATACGAGAGTAAGAAGAAGTATGATGACATCCTAAAAACCTCAGAAGTGTCCTTATAAAGATTTTGCAAAGTTATTAGAAGAATGTAAAGAAAATGACTAGCAGTTGAAGAGTGCAGATTTGTTAGAAGAATGAGTTTCGAAGATGAAGAACAGAACATGTTCCTCACCAAGAAAGAAGCTGATCAATACTATGTTCACTAAAACATTATGTGTCATGTTTCTTACGCCGAGTTAGCTCATGTAATCTTGGATACGTGTTGTTGAAGTAATACATTTTAAGAGAAGTGATTAAGCATTGGACCCCAGATTAGAAAGTAGAATAGGTTCCTCTCGCATTGCATGACTTCAAGGAACCGGGGGGTAGTTGTTGTGCCCAAAATCTCCATGGGCTAGATTTAGGCCCATTAAGCTATAGGGTCCAATCTATATGAGGTAGAAGATAGATCTAGTATAAGATATGAAGACCAGACATGATGAAATGAGTACTCACTGAGAAGACGGTCAAGAATCTACAAGTATCATGAGTTTCCTGATGAACCGGAAGCTGAGTAGATTATGAATGGACCAGGTTCCTCCCCGCAGAAGAGTACAAGACAGCCTAGCAGCAGTAGTAAAGACAACAAGAGCATATGGGAACCACAGAGAGGCTCCCTAGACTAATATATTTGTTATTTGTGCAGGTATAGTTTCCTGAGAAACAGGTTCCTGAGAAACAGGTTCCGAGATATAGGTTCCTGAGCACCAGGTTCCTGAGACACAGGTTCCTGAGCACCAGGTTCCTGAATGTTGCCAGTCAGAAAGATATAGACTTATTATTGGAGTGTACTTCGAGGGCGCAGTTGATCCTAGAATGCCTTTAATAGACGAGAGAATTATAGTAGGGTACGAACTCGAGTTCTACTCTACTTAGCCAACCAGTTCGTGGTAAACTCTAAAGGAATCCGAGTCCAACACGAACTAGACAATCGAATACAGCTGGTCAAGCAGAATCAGCTTCGCATTAGAACTACGTGAGCTTGATCCCTATATAAACAAGGGTACGTAGGCACCTTGGGAGGACGGACACAGATCTCGCTAATGGAACCTGCGACGATTCTCGTAACCTCTCAAGCTCAGCTCGCCCCCACCATCAAATCACACCCAAATCACCAAAAAACAGCCAATTACATGTGTTACACTTGTAAATTCTAGTGGGCCTCTGAAAATCACGTTGATTCCGAAAATCCTCCATCAACAAGACCCATAGGTTAGTGGTTTTATTTATTATGGTTTGGTTTTATAAATACGACTTGCATGTCGTTTTCTTTTTCCTTTATAATTGTTCATCTCGAATGTAACTCGAGTTCTTATGTAATTACATTATTATAGTTATGTTTTATATTTTATGTAAAAGAAGTTCATCGGAGGCATGCAATGAAGGATCAATGGAGATGAAGCCAATTGACACAAAGAAGACATAAAGACATGTATTTATGAAGACCAACTATGTAATAATTTAGTTTTATTAAACACCATAGATTGACCTAGATTTTTCCATTAGCTTGGAAAGATCATATAGGATTGGGCCATAACCAAGCACGATTTTATATTCATGCACTTTACATATGATGATATGTATGCGTAGTGATAGATATGCATGCTTAATTAGAATACGTAGAATGTATGTATGTATTAGATACGTCATCCATGCCATGCTAAATAAGATAAAATCCGTAACGATTTAAGATGAAGATTAAACAAAATGATCATGAGATTCCTGTGTTTATGAAACACGGTAATTAAATATGAATTATTATAGTTCAAAGATGAAATGATTTTGTCAACAACGAGATTAATTTCTTGTAAGGATAAAAGGTGTCAATAATGCCATTTGTGCGTTAACCTTTCTACCTGGAAATCATTAATTCAGCGAAGTATGATTTGAAATATTTAATTCAAGGAAAAATTGGGGATCTCTTTATGATGGGATCATTGCCGTTTTAATTAAAAATCCCTTAATTAAATATTAAGTTATTAGATGCTTTCCAATTGAATAACACTCATCAAAGCCTAGATCATTAGGAGTTGGTTTGCCAAAGTAAAGCATTCCTAATTATCGTGGTTAGGTGCGAAAGAATAAATGTGATATTCGACATGTTAATCAATTGGGTCTAACTTAACTAAGTTATCACAATAGGATTGTGAAATGAGAACTTAGAAGCATAGGTTTGGCGAAAAATTTATTTGATAAATTAGAGCAATTGTTGTTCACCAAACTGTCCAAGAATTATATACGAGATATAATTGACAAATGTTGTCTACCTAAATAGTTGTGTTTTGGGAGTATCGGCCAACGCTAGGGATGGGCGTCGGGCCACTTCAGGGCCGGGGAGTGTTATCCCCGCCCCCATCCCCGAATTTAAACCCGATCCCCGTCCCTGGCCCGATCCCCGTCGGGGACTATTTTTCATTCCCCGTCCCCGACCCAAACGGGTAACGGGGATCCCCGCGGGGAATCGGGGAATTTTATTTAAAACTAAAAATAATATTAAATAATTTTAAATACTAATTAGTGAGCTTAAATGCAATAAATTAAGATAAAAAAAATATTACTTAAAGAAACAATTATAAATAACATGGAAATGAAGTTATTTAACTACTAAAAAGACAAGCATATAAAATTAAAAGATCTTTTTGTTTCCAATATGAAGTATTGGAAATTCATTTATATTAATATATGATTATATATATATATATATATATATATATATATATATATATATATATATATATATATATATGTATTAAAGTGTGGTGAAATCGAGTCGGGATTGAAAATCGGGGCGGGGGTCGGGGATCGGGCCGGGGACGCATAAAAACCCGGCCCCGGCCCGCTCCCCGGTTTTTTTTGAAAATTGTCCCCGCTCCCCGGCCCGTACCCGAAAAAATCCCCGAATCCCCGCCCCGTTCGGTGCGGGGATCGGATCGGGATCGGGCGGGCCGGGATGAATGCCCATCCCTAGCCAACGCTGACCCAAGACATAATAAAATATGGATCTTGGCCCACTAGAAAGTAAAGTTTCGCATACGCTTTCCGAGTTAATAGTGAGGGCTATTAATTTGATAAAAAATAGTGGGAGGTATATTAAGTTGAATGTACCATAATCACTTGAACATAATTATTGTAACAATCTAACTTATCTTATGCATTTTATCATTGTAGATAACAAATGGCACAAAACACAAACAACACTTTCTCTGTGCGATCAGTCCTTGAGAAGGACAAGCTAACAGGATCAAACTTCCTTCACTGGTCTAGAAATTTGAGAATTGTTCTCATGCAGGAAAAGAAATCTTATGTGATTGATAATCCTCAACCAGAAACCCCTGTTGCCAATGCCACTCGTGCTGTGCAAAATGCTTATCAGAAGCATATTGATGATGCTAACGATGTGGCTTGTCTTATACTTGCTACAATGAATGCTGAGCTTCAGAAGCAGCATCTGGATATGAATGCACATGCTATGTTTGAACATCTTTCAACGATGTTTCAATCACAGGCTCGTGTGGAAAAGTTTAACACGAGCAAAGCACTCTACTCATGCAAGCAGGGCAACGGACCAGTCGGACCACATGTTATAAAGATGATTGGGTATTTTGATTACCTTGCTCGTTTGGGTTTCCCGCTTCAGCGAGAGGCTCAAATCGATATAATCTTGCAATCTTTGAACAACGACTATACTCAGTTTATTTTGACTTTTAATATGATTGAGCAAGATAAGACTCCTATGGAATTGTTGGCCATGCTGAGGACCACTGAAGCAAATATGGTCAAGGCACCGGAGAAAGCTCCCATAATGATGGTGGGCAAGAAAGGTGCTAAGGGAAAGGGGAAATGGAAGGGGAAGAAAAAGGTTGCATCAAAAGCTCTTGCTCCTTCCAAGCCCTCCTTCAAAAAGGCTGGAAAGCCGAAGGGAGATGTCGCAAAGGCTGACAAGGGTGATTGTCACTATTGCAACAAGCCTGGTCACTGGAAGAGGAACTGTCCTAACTACTTGGAGGATCTGAAGAAGATGAAGTCTGTCAAGATTTCTACTGATTTAGGTATTTATGTTATAGAAGTCAATTTTTCTATTTCAACATCTTGCGTATTGGATACTGGATGTGGTTCTCACATTTGTATTAATGTGCAGGAACTGCGAAGGAGTAGGACATTGGCAAAGCAAGAAGTTGACCTACGAGTAGACAATGGAGCAAAGGTTGCTGCTTTAGCCGTAGGAACTTATTATTTATCGTTGCCCTCTGGGCTTATTTTAGAACTTGATAATTGCTATTACGTGGTTGCGATTTGCAGAAACATTATTTCTATTTCTTTTTTGGACAAGAAGGGTTTTTCATTTACTATTAAAGACAATTGTTGCTCTTTTGGTTTGAATGATTTAACTTATGGCATTGCACGCATGTTTAATGGTTTATATGTTCTAGATTTAAATTTTACTCCTGTCTATAATGTTAATAAACGCCTTAAAGCAAATGACTCTAATCAAACCTTCCTATGGCATTGTCGATTAGGCCATATAAATGAGAATCGCATATCCAAGCTCCATAAAGATAGATTTTTGGATAAATTTGATTTTGAATCATACGATGAATGCGAAGCTTGTTTACTTGGTAAAATGGCAAAGGCCCCTTTTAACAAACAAGGTGAAAGGGCCACTGAACGATTAGAACTAATACATAGTGATGTATGTGGTCCAATGCGTTCTATGGCAAGAGGAGGTTTTATTATTCATAACATTTACTGATGATTATAGTAGATACGGATATGTGTATCTAATGAAGCACAAATCTAAAGCTTTTGAAAAGTTCAAAGAATACAAAGCTGAAGTAGAAAAGCAAAAGGTTGAGAGTATTAAAATTCTTCGATCTGATCGAGGAGGTGAATACGTAACCCTGGAATTTAAGAATTTCTTAAAGGAATGTGGTATTGTATCACAACTCACTCCTCCTGGAACACCACAATGGAATGGCGTTTCTGAAAGAAGGAATCGTACTTTGTTGGACATGGTACGATCGATGATGAGTCATGCTGATCTTCCAATAAATTTCTGGGGTGATGCCCTAGAAACCGCTGCATATACACTAAACCGTGTTCCATCAAAATCGATTCAAAAGACTCCATATGAGATATGGACTAGAAAGCGTCAAAGCATGTCATTTATGAAAATATGGGGATGTGAAGCGTTTGTAAAACGCTTGACCTCTGACAAGCTTGGACCCAAATCAGACAAATGTTATTTTGTGGGGTACCCAAAGGAAACTAAGGGTTACTATTTCTATAATCCAATTGAGAACAAAATAGTTGTTTCTCGAAATGCTGTATTTCTAGAAAGAGAATTTGTCTCCAGAAGAAATAGTGGGAGGAAAGTAGATCTCGATGAAGTTCGAGAACCACAAGATAACATTGAACCGGAAATGGAACGTGAGCAAGATATTCAAGATAGTCTTGAAGAGAATATTCCTCAAGAAACACAAGTTGTTCGTAGATCTGGTAGGATTCGCCATGAGCCTGTGAGATATTATGGATTTCTCCTAGTCGATAATGGTGATATAATGCTCATGGACCAAGATGAGCCTCTTACCTATCAAGATGCTATGAACAGTCCAAACTCTGAGAAATGGCTAGAAGCCATGAAATCTAAAATGGATTCCATGTATGAAAACAAAGTATGGACTTTGGTTGATCCACCTGAAGGGGTAAAACCCATTGGGTGCAAATGGGTCTTCAAAATGAAGACTGACATGGATGGAAAGGTCCAGACCTATAAAGCTAGGTAAGGTTTTAAACAAATTCATGGTATTAACTATGATGAAACTTTTTCTCCAGTAGCAATGGTCAAATCCATTAGGATTTTGCTTGCGATAGCAGCTTACAACGATTATGAAATCTGGTAGATGGATGTCAAGACAGCCTTCCTTAATGGAAGCCTTGAAGAGGATGTATATATGATACAACCTGAAGGTTTTGTAAATCCAAAGGATGCTAGAAAGATATGTAAGCTAATCAGGTCCATTTATGGATTAAAGCAAGCTTCAAGGAGATGGAATATTCGTTTTTACCAAACAGTCAAAGAGTTTGGCTTCGTTCAAAATGAAAATGAACCTTGTGTTTACAAGAAGGTTAGTGGGAGCACTGTGGCATTCCTAGTTCTATTTGTTGATGATATATTACTGATTGAGAATGACTTACCTTCTCTACAGGCTGTTAAGGCATGGTTAGGAAAGAATTTCTCCATGAAAGACTTAGGTGAGGCTTCCTATATATTAGGGATCAAGATCTATAGAGATAGATCAAGAAGATTGATTGGCCTAAGTCAGAGTACATACATGGACAAAGTATTGCATCGTTTTGGGATGCAAGATGCAAAAAGGGGATTTGTCCCTATATCTCATGGGATAACGATCTCAGATAAAGATAGTCCTAAATCGAAAGATGAAAAGGATCGCATGAGTAAGATTCCATATGCTTCTGCAATTGGATCTATCATGTATGCAATGATATGTACTCGTCCTGATGTGTCGTATGCTTTAAGCATGACGAGCAGGTTTCAGTCTAATCCAGGTGAAGCTCACTAGACAATTGTCAAGAATATTCTAAAGTACTTAAAAAGGACTAAAGATTCGTTCTTGGTGTATGGAGGGGAAGAGGGACTAGTTGTAAAAGGTTACACTGATTCTAGTTTCCAAACAGACAAGGATGATTCTATATCCCAGTCTGGTTTTGTGTTTTGTCTCAACGGAGATGCTGTTAGCTGGAAAAGTTCGAAACAAAAAACAATAGCTGATTCTACAATGGAGGCTGAGTATATTGCTGCTTGTGAAGCAGCTAAGGAGGTAGTTTGGATCTGAAACTTCATCACTGAGCTTGGTGTGGTTCCATCGATAGCAGATCCCATTGATCTCTATTGCAATAATAATGGAGCCATAGCACAAGCAAAGGAACCAAGATTGCACTCCAGGGCGAAACTTATACTTAGAAGATATCATCTTATTCGTGAGATTAATGAGCGAGGAGATATACACATATGTAAAGTGCATACCAATGATAACGTTGCTGATCCACTGACTAAGCCTCTGTCGCAGCAGAAGCACGAAAGTCACACTAGTTCCATAGGTATTAGGAATATGAATGATTGGCTCTAGTGCAAGTGGGAGATTGTTAGTGTAGGTGCCCTAAAGGCAATACATTTCAGTTTATTTAAAATTCATCATTGACATTTATGTTATATTTTGATTATATTGATGTTTTATTATGCTTAGTATTTACTGCGATATAATTGTTAGTATAATAAATGTCCCTAGATTATTGATATGAACTATATAATTATGAGATAATATACAGTATAATAATCTTGAATATCCCTAGTCGAGTATTATTGTTATTAGGACAATAATAATACATCGAGACTAGTATGTTGATTGACTGATGATCACTTCTCATTGATCATAAGTATGATGATACTAAAGTCAATGCATAGGTACATGTATGAGTACGATGTACTGGATAGACCCACTATGAGATTCGACATGGAATGATTAAATGTGTCATTATGAATCTCAATGTGATAATGATGTAATGATCCTTAGACCTGAAGTCATTACATTTCTATATGAGAATTAATATACTTTGATTCTATCAAAAGTTATCTTTAATCGGGTAATGATAAAGATGGTCTTGGGTATATTATGAATCGTATGAGAAATGTGAATGATCTAGATGGAATTTAACCCTCCTTAATATATATAAATATATAGGAGTGATATTATTGGCCTCTTGTTTAAGTGAGACTATGAAATGCATGGCCATGCTCAAATAGTGATTTGTTTGAATAGTGATTTGTTTGAATAGTCTACTCATCGATCAAGAAAATAAAGATTAAATTATGACGAGGATGACACATTCCATGCCTCTAGTTTAATCTATAATATCAAGGTTAAAGAGATTATATTACATTGTACATTATTCACGAAAGGCGAAATCGATTCACCGATTTAATTATTATTATTTGGGTAACAATGATGTATTACTAGATGCCGCTCATTGTTTACGATTTTATTTATTAAATAAAATTGTTGCCAATATTATAATAACCTATAGGGTCACACAAAAGAATGAATGAAGGATTATTTAAATTAAATTCGGATTTAATTTAAATCAAATATAATTCGAAATTATTTAATTAAATTAAGTTTGACTTAATTAATTAAATTATTGAATTTCGAATTTATAAATAAATATAATTCGAAATCAGGTTTATTAAAGACTTTGAGTTAGACTTAATAAGCTTTAAAATACGAATTTCGGATTAGATAAAACTCTAATTTAAATTAGAATAAAATCTGAAATTATTTTATTAAGACTTTAAGTTGGACTTAAAGTATTAAAAAGATAGAATTTCGGATTTGTCAAAATTCTGATTTATACTAGACTTAGGATTCGTTTTCACTCTCACTATATAATGAAATTATGATTTCATATTAGGGTTCACGTTTTTATAAAAACCCTAGCTGTAAAGAGAGAGAGAGAGAGAGAGAGAGAGAGAGAGAGAGAGAGAGAGAGCAAGAACGGATCAGTGGTGCTAGTACACATCTACCTTCGATAATTCATTCGTGTGGATACCGATAGAGACGTACATCGCTCGTGCGGGATACGTGGTGATCGAACATCCTTCCTACAATCTCAGACCTGGGAAAGCTTTTAAAAGGTACTGATTTCTGTGAACTACGAATTAAATATACAATTCTCGCATGGATCCTAGCGGTGGGTTTCAATTTGTTTTTATTTTTCGCTGCGTTTGATTGCTTGAAACCCAACACAAACATGTTTCACATAAACAAATAGCAAATAAACAAATAAGCATATAATCCACATAGATCATGTAAACATATAATCCAGATAAGTCATGCAAATAAAATGACACACAGTTTAGTGACTACTAAACATATTAAAACCTGAACCTAAGCGTGATAGGCGTACCTAATAAACCGTTTTATCTCTCCTAAGCCTAAAGAGGTCTACCGAATCCCTACCCAAAGGTTTCTACTGGGGAGGTTTCTCCAAAATTCCAATATCCAAATCCGTCCAAGCCACGCTTGAATATCGCGAGCTAGCAAATATAGGAAAGCTCCACAAGAATGTGAACCCTAAGATATTTCAGCATGTCATAAGCTTAGTCCTCCAATAAAATCCATAATCCAGATTCAAGCCCCTCCATGAAATCCATTGTTGTTTATAGGTGAATACCAATGAAGTTACAACTCATAGGTGAGTACGAATGAACCTGCAACAGCTGGAACAGCTGGAGAAAATAATGAACCTTCAACCCGCAGATGAATATCAATGAACCTGACTCATTTTTTGCTTCAAAATCCCATTTGCTTGAAAATTTAGCACTTTCAAGATGTCATCATGGGCAATATATCATCCACTACCCCCCGGTTCCTTGTAGCCATTTTATGAAAGAGGAACCTTATATAATCCACAGCCAGGTTCGACCATCCTTCACCATGAATCTCTAAGCTTACGTGAGCGTACTCATTGTAAGAAATAAGAGGTATCATAGAAGAAGCAGCCACGACTTGTAATACCCCTTCCATGAAAGACCATGTTACTCTTCCTTAATGATGATTCCATAATTCTAGTTGTAGAACCTTCTAACAGTTCATGCTTGATACCCGTATACCCACACATATTTGCCATATAAACACACCTTTATACCCTGATGATTGTACTCACACCATCATTAAGTGAATCCTTCAATCAAAGTGCATATGTTGTTCGTTCCATGACTCCATTGATGTTAGAAAGTATATAACTTCAGCTTTCATAGGTTCAGTTGTTTGAACCTTTCGCTACCAGTTTCAGGTACGCATACTTTTAGGATCTTGCTCTAGGTGGATGTCATGAATACAGCCGTACCTGAACCTCACTCATATATTTTTCTATTAAAAAATCATGTGATTTTATAAAAATCTTCCATGTAGCACGGTATCTACTACCCCCCGACTCTTCAATGCATTTTTCCTTGAGGAGAAGTCTGGATAAACATCCTTGAAGCTGGGCCTTGCATAACCCGTCATAGCTCCAACAGGTGCCAATATAGCCGTAGCTCCAACAAGTGCCGATATAGCCGTAGCTCCAACATGTGCCGATATAGATGTAGCTCTTCCAATAGGTGCCGATATAGCTATAGCTTCAAAAGACTTTGCAACTCGTACACGTATCTGCACCTCTCCTTATTTATGGGAGGTTTTCAACCTTTTTTTTTCTTGACATAGATCCTTCTTTATCTGACCTTCACTTGGTAGCTTTTGCCACTACCTCTAAGTATATATGTTACCAGGTATTTCAGCCTTTCCTCCATCCTCTTAATAAGAAAGCTGCCAATGATAGTGCCTTGGGGGGAGCTACCTCTTAATATATAACAGCCTCCTTGTAAGATTCACCATCGAAACTGAGATGAATATTTCGCCCATGTGCCACCCAGGTTGCCTTTCGATCCTTCAGATTTCATCAAGAATACTGACATCTACCAATTTTGAGATGGTGTCTTCAATCGCACTTAATTTCTTTCCATTGCCTCAACATACAAAGGTCCAAATCCTCTTCAACCTAGATTCCATTGCCAGCTCTGTTGATTTCCTAAGCTTCCATCGCCTCTCGTGATACTTCCTTTGAGAGGTTCTTGCTTACATGCCTTTAACATAGATTTCCATTCTGCATCCGCCGATTGGTAGGTAGCTCCATATGTGAACCTCGCACAACTTCCTTTAGTAATCGAGAGGTCATTCGTACCTTCTTCTTTGTGCAGTAGCTAAATTTCCAGATCTTGATTGAGATTATTATCATCGGCTCCTTCTGGAATTCCTTCCATGAGGTATCCCTAAATCCCAGCTTCCAATATTCGAGAAGTTTATAGCAGCAGAACCTCTTTATGAGACACCTTCCAACTTATCATGCAGAAAAGGCTTACAGTTTGAGAACCTCCTCGGGATTCTTCACCATGATGATCACCATAATTATATTGCTTGAAGCTTTTACGAGCTGATATGGTTCCTTTCCAGAAGCTTCCTCTTTTAGTCTTATTGTCGGTTCCTATATCAGTTGATCACCTTAGAGGCTTCATATTCCCCTTCTGCTGTATTTTTCAGAATAGGTCACTCACCTCTTCAAATTATAAGAGGTACCAATTTGCCTTCAGCTTCCCTAATAGCCTTTTTTGCCGGAGTTTCAGCATCATCTACCTTGACACCTTTTGCTTGATGCCTTCAACTAGATATTCTGAGCTTCCACCTTCCACTATTGGTGAAGCTCCGTTATGAGCATCCCTACAAGTTTCCTTCACCTACTTCTACAGGTGCTGCCACATGACCAACCAAGAACTCCGTGAGGTTCCCTTATACTTTTTTGTTTTGTTTTTTTTAATCCTCAATCATAACTTCGACATGGTGCACCTTGCCTTCATTATCCTTCATTAGAGCAGCCATTTGCATCAATGCCATGGGTGGTACTACCCCCCGAAAAACTGGAACCTTCATCTTGAGGTTCCTACATTAAGGCTACCAGTAACTTGATTCCTTCGTTATTCTACATTGAGCTTCCTGTAGTGATTTCGTCATGGCATAAGGTTGATCCTTTAGAGAACCTCAACCAATTGTAGTAGCTTGTTGTAGTGGAAGCTTCAGGTTTAACTGTCAAACCTCGAGTTGTGTGGTAAAACTACCATGATTGACCCAGATTGCTTCCTTTGCTCTTCTAACTTCCTGTAGAGGTTCTTGTTATTCTACTTTTTGTTAATTCCAGTTGTTGAACCTCTTCCATGAACCTCATTCCTCATTCCTTTGTTGCTTATAGCTCGAAAGTAGTGTTAAAGGTTCTTTTTCCTGAGCACCTCCTTAGCTACACCTTTCCCATCTCTAGGTACAGCTACATCCACATACCCAACAGATTGAATAAACAGCTTCAACTCCATACCTAGTTCATTTGTACCTCCTTGGTCAAGAGGTTCGCATTTAGCGACACCTGCACCTCCTCAGTCGGGAGGTTCGTACCTTCTTTCCCCCACAGGTTCACCTGCTGACTTTCCTTACGACCTGTAGTATGGTATGAACCAGATTTGTACTCCACAATTTTCACTATGGGAGCTTTGATAATCCTTCACCTCCATCCGGTTGAACCTCTAAATTGAGGTTCGCCATTTTCTGACCATAAGAACCTTCTTATCATATGCCAAGATGAAGTATTTGGGGGACCTTATAGAAACCTTATGCATAGGTGCAACCTCGAGATTGAGGTATGTGCTGTCTTTGCCACTAGAACCTCTCCAAATGGTCGTACCTCCATTAGCAGGTGGATGTTCAGCTTCACCTATCTAGCAAATTTCACGATCACCTCCGTCGTTCTTCAAGGTATGATCATCGCCGGAGCTTTTAGACATCGTTCTTCTCAAAAGATCGGAGGTTCGAGCCCCTCCTTCTAGCGCCAAAAATGTTGTGAGAAAATTCTGCAACAACACCCGGGAGAATATCGCTGGAATAACGAATTTGTCCTTGAATATCGGACGTTGAAGCAGGTTCGCACGTCCGCAGCTTCAGCTTCGCATGTCCGTGGCTTCAGCTCCAGCTCCAACTACCCAAGTGGGTGGAGATTTGTGGTGTTTTGGGACTGAATTAGCAAGGTCACCGGACAGAAATGGCTATGATCTCAGGCCAAAACTACCCGGTAAATGTTTCACTAAGGGTACACGTGCCTTGCACCTATAGAAGTGAATTTTCGAACCCCCTTGCCAACTGCCTACATATCCTATTTATTGGTATCAAGCCCCGATGTAGTTCTTTAGGTTATGGGCTCATTTTCTTGATCAATAAGCCACGATATTGATAGATTTTCCCTCTGAATATGCCTTATCCTTGATTCAGCCAGCTGCCTAGTAGAGTCCTACTCGAAGTATAACACCTAAAGTCCATCCGTAAGATATATACTTATATTCATGAATGTATATCCCATATAACTGATATTTATCCAATTATGGAAGTTTCCCTTGATAAATCCAACTGTTATAAAGAGATAAATCGTCCTTCCTAAAAATTAGGAGGTAATCCTTATCCATCCAAAAGCCCTGTCAGATTGAGGTGGAGCCATAATCGTACCTCCACCTCCAGGGCTTCCCTCAAACTCGTACCTCTACAGATGCCCCCAGATTCGTACCTCCACATCTACCTCCACAGCTACCTCCACAACTGAACCTCCTCAAATATTACTCAAACCACTCCAATTGGGTCCCCAAATATCCATTGGCCTGAAATTAAATACATTACAAATTTTGGGCAAAACACTAATCTTATTGTAATGTTTCTCAAACCAATAAACGAAGATTATGTTGGAAAATATGATTTTCTTATATTTTCTGGGGGCTCTACTTGTCTGCTTTGATTGATTACTACGTTCATTATTAATTTACTTAACTAAGAAAGGTTTGAAGACTAATCAAGCACCAATTTTAATACTCCATAGTTATCAACTAGAAGGTATGGACTTTGCATTTTGAAGGAAGAAATTAATAAGCTAAAATGATTTGATGCTTAGTATAGCAAGATTTTGATTACTGTAACAGTTGAAATATTCATGTTAAAAATGAAATTAAATTAAAATTATCTAAAGAATTTATAGAATTCATCCTCATATGGGTTATTAACTAGTGTTATTTTTGTTTTTAAAGATGATTAATTTTAACAAATAGCTTCTATATTTCTCCCCTAACACTACGGAAGCCGTACGTGCTGAATTTACCGCTCTTTGAATATGAAAACAACTGTTGCTATTGAAACTTACTTGGGATTGCCAATACTTGGGGGTAAAACTAAAAAAAATTGTTCAGGACAATTAAGGATAAAATATGGGTAAAGTTACATTCATGGCGTTCCAATCTGTTTTCACAAGCAGAGAAGGAAATTCTTTTAAAAGCGGTTGTCCAAGCAATGCCAACATACTCTATGTCTTGTTTTAGAATACCATAAGGTCAATGTCAATAAATTGAGAAACTATTGGCTCGCTATTGGTGGGGATCTTTTCAATCAAAACGAAATGTACTTTTGAGAGCATGGAAGAAGGTAAGTGTACCAAAAAGGATGGAGGATTGGGGTTCAGAAAATTTGTACAATACAACCAAGTATTGCTAGTTAAACAAGCATGAAGGATATTAACTAATCCAACATCCCTCATCTCACAAGTTTTACAGGCCAGGTATTTCGGAAACTCAAGTTTTTTGGAAGCTAGGGAGGGAAATTGCCCGTCTCTGACTTGGAGAAGCATTTGTTGGGGCAAAAACCTGCTAGTCATGGGTTTAAGAAGTCGTATAGAGAATGGACAAAAAACTCTTGCATTTAAAGATTCCTGGCTACCAAGGCCACCTTCTTTCCTACCAATAACCGGAGGAGTGCATAACAACATGAAAGTCTCTAAATTTATCCAACATAGTAAGTGGAATGATGTAGTTTCTGTTAAATCTAAATAAATAACCACGGATCATCTTATGTGATATTATCAAGGTTACACGATAAAACTGTAGCGCGAAAGCGTACCTGATTCCATGACAGTAGATATAAATACGGATTATGGGACTTGATCTTCCACAGACTTGATTCGCCTCTAGCCGTATCTCTCTCTGACTGATGGGAATAGAGGAGTAGAGGTTGTGAATTAGCCTTGGGGACCAAGACCCTATTATGTTCTTTATATAGTACTCTAATTAGACCCCATTAACCCTAATCAGATTACTATTGGGTATTACACATTACAAAGCCCATACCGAATAAGATGTTATTGGACTCTTTATTTAAGACCACTTAATTAGTCCAAATATAGAATAAACATTAAATATAATTGTCTTTAATTTGTAAGCCCATAATTATTATTAGATCATAAAATATAATCTAACAATCTCCCACTTGGGCTACAAATTGTTCCAAACAACAATTACATTCAATAACCATAAGTGTGCACAAAATTGTTTATTCTTTAGAAAACATCTTCCTTAGTCAATCTGGTCCATCTCATATATAAACATGGAACCAAAGCGACCTTCGTCACATTGTCGTAACTCGATCCTCAATGATCACCACATAAATATATTCAATGACATAGATCACGTATGGATGTGTAACTGGAAATTACATGCAATGTGATCTCAATCATGCCTATTTCCAATTGGTCCTTAATACTTTAGTGAGATCAATCTTTATTCTTTCAAACTTTATGTCAAAACCACAATTGAAAGAGATAGCTCATATAGAGCAATAGAGAGAATAAAATAAAATAACTTTATTCTGCAGAATACTCAAAAACACAAATATCACCATAGTGTCAATAAAAACTGAGTACCTAATATAAGAACAAAACAAAAAAAAAACCACTAAAACTGAATATTCTCCAATGAGACAACACCCATATGAGCAGTATGCCCAAGAAAAAAAACTTTATGGTGTCAAAAAACTTTAGTAAGTAAGTGGGTCTGCTAGCATAAAATTTGTTCTTATATACTCAATAGACACTAGATATTACATTCCCTCTACAATAACTTGATATTTAATGTCTATCTATTTAGACATAAAAAAAACTTAACCAGAAGTAGATTTTCTTGTATCTACACAACCAACAAAATCAGAATTGGAATACATAATGATCTCCAAATTTTCCAAATTCTAATAAACGAGCATGTAATATTTTGTTCCTTGCAAGTACCTCATAACCCATTTAATTACAATCCAATGATCCATTCCAGGTTTACTCGAATATCTGCTTAACATACCCACAGCGAATGCCAAAACCGGCAGGGTACTAAACTTGACCATACATAAAACTCCCACTGAACTTATGACATAGCCACAAGTGCCATTATTGTCTTTACTGGATCTACTAAGTGGCACTTTCTCTTGAGTTTGTTGAGTTTGCTCTTCTTGAGTATCATCTTGATTTTGAGTAGGAAACTTTATAGGTATATCCACATTGTTATCTTGAACTACACGAGGCAAAGAAACTAATTCTTCCTCAAGGACAACATTCCTGACTTTATATCTTCCCCCTCAAACTCAACATCCTCAAGAAATCTAGAGCAATAAGCGATTAGAACGCTCTCACTTCTCAAAGTTCAATTTCTCAGTATTAGAACTTTCATCCGTAAGAGAAGGAGGTTGTTCTTTCCTTATAGCATAGTCTAAATCCATGCAGCCGAGAACTAACAGAACGTTCTCTTTCCAGCTCTTAAATTTTGTGCCGTTAAGCACATGAATGGAGTTCATGTTGGCAGTTATATTAGCAGCAGATGTATTAACTAGCAATTTAGAACAAAAAAAAATATAAGCTCGAATAATATAAAAATTCATGTCATATGCATACATAATAGCACACAAAAAAAACATGAATTTAAATACTATAGTGTGTGTGGGCCCATTTAAACAAGATACCTAGCACAACATTAATATTTAGTCTTTGGACAGAAATATTAACTTGCAAGTGGTACTCTCCACGCAGAAATCAAATATTAATAATAAATTCGGTCAAGTAATAACCTTCCTTTGGGCCGGTTTATTACTCACATGAAAAATTTATAATTATTACATATTTATCCCCGCACGTACATCCATTATTTGGCCATTAAATAATCTTCCTTTGGGCCGATTATTATAACGCATAAATAATAAACATACACATCCTATTATTTCAAAATAAATAAATCTACACATAAATATCACTTTGGCAATATTTTGCTTCAACTTACTTATTCGCGAAATAAAAGGACAAGAAAAAAAATATTTCTTTCTTTCTGTAATAAAAATGTGCCCAAATCCGTATTCAAAATTTTTTTAAAAAATTTCGAAAACTTCATCAATATAGCCATACAACACAATAACATGTAATTCTGTCTACAACTCGAATAACACAAAAAAAAACGAAAAAACCACAAAAGAAACGAAACATGGCAGTCATAATGCTTAAATAAAAAACGTTAAAAAAAAATTGCATACTGCGGCATGATTCCAAAAACTACCATGATCTCCTGATTTGTGGTTTACACATGTTAATGACTTAATGTACATACTGGATGAATAATCAAGTCATAATCATCGGGCCATGATTTTCTATGATTATGCATGGTTTGACTCATTATACATTCGAACAATATACTGGCAAACTTTATGAACCAAACAATTAATTAAAGCATGCGAGTTTCACATTCATTAATTATTGACTGTATAACGTCAACAAATTGTATAACCTATGTACCGGTTTTACATAAAAAAAAATGAAACTTATACACGATACATATATATATGGCATAATGCGAATTTACGCATGCTGTAATTTAATCCATGTAAAATAAAATAACAACCATATATTATAATATATATGATTAACCCTAATAATTCAACATAAGATAGGCTCTGATACCAATTGTTAAATCTAAATAAATAACCACGGATCATCTTATGTGATATTATCAAGGTTACACGATAAAACTGTAGCGCGAAAGCGTACCTGATTCCATGACAGTAGATATAAATACGGATTATGGGACTTGATCTTCCACAGACTTGATTCGCCTCTAGCCGTATCTCTCTCTGACTGATGGGAATAGAGGAGTAGAGGTTGTGAATTAGCCTTGGGGACCAAGACCCTATTATGTTCTTTATATAGTACTCTAATTAGACCCCATTAACCCTAATCAGATTACTATTGGGTATTACACATTACAAAGCCCATACCGAATAAGATGTTATTGGACTCTTTATTTAAGACCACTTAATTAGTCCAAATATAGAATAAACATTAAATATAATTGTCTTTAATTTGTAAGCCCATAATTATTATTAGATCATAAAATATAATCTAACAGTTTCATCAACATTATTGGGTCGTAGATGCTGAGCTTATTTTAAATTTTTCACTTAGCCCTTATGATCATTCGGACTCATGATTTTGGCACTATACCGGTACTGGAAATTATTCAGTAAAAAGTGGATACAATCTAGTTATATGCGTGGATAGATCAGGTCCGTCCAAAATTCCACGAAAAATGCTATTATTTGGTTGGAGAGGGTTCCACGAAATATTACTGACATCTAAAGGATTATATCACAGAAATGTATCTACTCATAGTAATTGCCCCTATGTGGTTTTGGGGAGGATTCAAATGCTTATGCGGTCTTTTGGTGCCCTTTTTCACAAGAAGTATGGGGACTTCTTGATTATCCTTTTTTGGTAAGTCATAAAGAAGAGATTTCTTTCAAAGGTGTATTACTCTATGCTACGGAACTTTTAGAAAAAAAAGCCTTTTGCTAAGTTTCTAGTTTATACGTGAGGTATATGGAGCGAAAGAAATAAAAGAACACATGGTCAACAATTAAAAACATGGCTATCTTCTTATTATGAAGATTTTAAGAAAATGCAGGACAATGAAGGTGATGTTCGTCATGAAGAGGTAATAACACATGGGAAAGGAGATGTACAAATTCATGATTTGAGATTGTATGTGGATGCGGCAATATCCATGCCTACTAAGATGGTAGTACTGGGGGCTGCTATAATCGGAGCAAATAATAGGATTCAAGCAGCACTTTCAAAACCCCTAAAAGGCACTCTATCAATCTTTCATGCAGAATCTTTAGCAGTCTTGGTGGGTCTACGTTGGGCACAAAATATTGTATTTAAATTAAGAAAGCTTTTTCAGTTTCTTTGTCGCTGGTTCAAGCGTTAGATAATACTAATAATTATCATAACGAGCTTGACATTCTTCTCAATGACATTAAGATGCTAATGTCCAACTTCCCAGGGGCAGATATCTCTCATGTTAATCGTAAATATAATACAAAAGCTAATAATTTAGCCAAGCAGACCCTCTAATTGGATGAAAAATCTTATTGGATGGAAGAAATTCCTCATTATACGCACAACGAACAGGTTTGTGCATTGTTTATATGTTTTTAGTACATGGTTTTTTCAGGTTATGGCCATGGTATCGTAGATATATTCTAGTTTTTCTAAGATGCTAAATTGGTCCAATGATAAATATAATAAGCTACATCCAAGTAATCACAAATAAGAATTCCGCCTATAGCAGATTAAGAGTCAGAGCTAGTCTAAATAAAAGTTAATTCAAAACCTGGTTAAAAATTTTTAAAAAATTAAAACATACTTTCTAACAAGGTTATATAAAATGATATGTGCTGTTTATAATAATTTTATTTTGTTCATAAGGGCAAATCTTACAATAAATATTTGTGTTTTATTTTCAGATTTTGTGACAAATACGCAAAGAGGATAAGATATCAGTGTGGATGTCTGTTGCAGGTAATCGGGGATATTCAAAGGTTCTTTATTTTAATAGTAGAAAGATGTTTATACGGTCCTTGCTAGCTGAGTTTATTAAAGATTGCTATAAATGAGATTTGAGATAGTTGAATAAAGATAGATACACACAAGAGTTTAACATTTGTCAAGTAAACTGAATGGTTTTAATCAACATATAGAGTTATTGAAAATATGTAAACATAAGCTTAACAGATAAAAAGAGAATGTTTCTTTTGACTTTAAGCTCAGTGGGAAGGAAATATTCATTATATTCCCTCCGTCCCAAATTGTTTGATACTCTTTGACTTTCACGGAGATTAAGAAAATGTAGTAGAAAAAGAGTAAAGTTTGTTGAAAAGTGGATAAAGTGGTGGAACCTATTAATATTTAATAATAGATTTGAGATAGTGGAGGAAGGTAGTGGGTGTAATAGTGTAAAAAAGAGTATAAAATGAAGAAGTAGTGGGTGTAATAGTAAAAAGTAGTGTTAAAAAATAGTAAGTATAGTAGGTTCATTAGTTTTGGGACGTCCCAAAAAGGAAAGTGTGTCAATCTTTTTGGGACGGAGGGAGTACTATTTATCATTTAATAAGTTAAATAACCAAGTAATAAAGAAGTGCATGCACAAAAAGTCAGTTCTTACATAATCTTCTTTCTCCCATCGACACCAACGATCATGGCTCCTTGGTACATAAAAAACATATTCAAATCTCTCCTTAAGAAGAGATATGGTCTGAACAAAAATCTTGAATGTCTTAATTACAATAGTAGCAACAATAAAACATCTTTCTTTTAAGATTTTATGACAACTGATGACCTGATGACATGTCCACATCTAACCACTAAAAATAATCAACTAATAGGGATAAAGCTTTAAACTTTTGGGTTAAGTACCAAGTAAGTCACTGGTTTGGGTTGAAATGTATCAATATAGTCCTTAATTGCCATTTTGACTCATATTAGTCCCTAACTTCTTTAAATTGAACAAGTAAGCCACTGATAATTTAGGATTCTTAAGGTTCTTAGTATTTTTCTTCAATTACTTCAAAATTTGTATGTAATACTTCAATTGTTTCCAATATTACTTCCAACCAGCCCAGAAATCGCTCTAGAGCCGCTAAATCGCCCCAGAGCCGCTCCAAGTGATCACAATTGAAAAGGGGGGAACATAACCTAATATCAATCATGATCAATTGGAGCGGTTCTGGGACGATTTCTGGGTTAGTTGGAAGTATTACTAGAACCAATTAAAGTATTACATACAAATTTTGAAGTAATTGAAGAAAAATACTAAGAACCTTAAGAATCCTAAATTACCAGCACTACGCCATAGATGGCCTGCAGCAACGTTTTTTTTGTGTGTTGCCTTGATAAATGTTGTAGTAGCTTTAAACTTTCTGCCTACTGCAACATTGTCTATTTGATGTTGTTGTATACAAAATATGGTGTTGCCGTAGCTATAAGAAACGTAGCAAGTTGCAACCCTTGTGAAGTGTTGCCGTTAATATGATTAAAACACAACCTTTTTAACAAAAATTGAAATAAATAATTATTGTGAATTAAAATTAATTACTTTAAAAAACAAATAATTTAAATTTTCAAAGTTTGTTATAGAGTCAATATTAGAATTTTTATAAAATAGAACATTTTTTATAATTTAAAAATATACCAAATTATTAAAAAAAGAAAAAAATTATTATAATTTTTTTAGAAAAAAATAATATAATTTTTTTAGAAAAAATTATTTTTACAAAAAATGAGTAAAGTTTGAGAAATATTGTTAAGTTTGATATTAAAAAATTTGTATGCATTATTGAACTAAAATATAACATTTTTATAAAAATAACATATTTTCTTATAAATTTAATTAAATTGGAGAAATTTTCAAATAAAAAAAAAATAAAACAGAAAAAAAATTGTGCGCAGCTGCTTTGTATAGTTGAGGGCTTGTGGCGCTGTCCAAAATTTTCTAATTAAGAAGCGCGGCAATTTTGCCGCCTTGTTAGAAGCACATCACTAATTAAAAAAAACAAAACAGACTCACTCTCTCTAAAACAAAACGCACTAACTCTCTCTAATACACTCTCCCCCTCTCTGTCTCCCCCCCCCATCCCGCTCTCTCTCTCACTGAATGTGTTAAGACACGGCAATTAAGTCTAGCCACAAAACATATATTATCAAAGAGGCAAAAGTCCCACACATCTCAAACACAACGCCTCAGTCCTCAATTCATTTGGGTTTTTCAACATTTGGGGTTTTCTCAAGATTTGGGTTTTCTTCAAGCTTCAATTAACTTTCATACGGAGTGGACTTCTGCAATTAGAGTTTTGATGGGGATTGTGATTCAATTGGCGTTTCACAGATCAAGTTCAAATAGGGCTACCTTCTTTTCCTCCACAGGCGCAGCAGGCTTAATCCTCGTATAAAATCAAGGAAGATTTAAGTAATCAATGCAATTGAAACCCAAAATTGTAACGCCCCCAAATCCGGGGTCAGTAGATTTGGGCGTCACGCTAACAAACTCAAAAGTTCTAACAAAAATCGGCCATGATGTATTCGTAAATACAACATAAACCTGCTGAATACTAAACTAAAAATCTGAAATTAAAATAAAACTGAACTAAAAATAAAACTCAATCAAAAGCTCTTTGACCCCAACTCCCAACTCAGGATCTTAGGTTACAGTTCTAGAAACAAGAAAACCCAAAACCAACTTAAATACAACTCTATTTACAAAACTTATACAAACTTAAATCACTGGTATAACTTCGAATGGAAGTATACCAGGCTAACTACTCAAATACATACTATAACTACTAACTATATTTACATACAACAAATCAAACTTTAAATCTAAACACCTTGATCCACGTCAGCTTGATAACAGCGTTCTGCTTCTGCTTTCCACTTCTGAACTGCGTAGGCTAAGTCTCGCCAACTAGTTTACTGAAAAGTAAGATTTTAAAAACAACAAGCGTGAGCCAAAGAATGCTCAGCAAGTTATATATATAGAACTGAACTGGATGAAATAATAATGCAATAATCACAATTCAAGAAATAGTAACAATAAATATGAGCGAAGGAATGTTCACTAAATTATAATCAATACTATACTTGAAAACTGGATTCTTAACTTTAACAGAAGATTAATAACACTTAAAACATTTATAACTCGAAATCAGAATTTAATAACTGCAAAGGTTCGAAAAACTAGATTCAATACTTTTAATACTGGCAAAATACTTTAACTATCGCTTTAACAAAATCTCCAAGAAATTCTCATTTACTAAAATTTCATTCATGTCACTAAGCGTTCGCACACCTAGCTGCCTAACCGGCCTGACAATCATGAGTTTGAATAAATAAGAAGATCTCAAATCATTCTCGGTTCTCATTATCACTGCACAACACATGCCACAGTGACCGTAATAACCGTGAATTAGTTTTCACCAAGCAAAATATAAACCTACTCTTACAAAATACCACTACCTATTTTCTGCACTCATACTCTTTCTCATAACATAAACACCACCCTTTAATATTCTAACATAACACTCTTCTATTTACTACTAACCATCTCTGCCCCAGATAAAACTTTGAGAGAAAGAATATCAAGAATTTTCCAATCATTCTTACTCCACTTTCACGTACAATGTTACTTGCGAAGGGAATAACTGAAAAACTTCTATCTATCCTTAATCTCATTATTTTACTGAGGTTTCAACTTTTATCATATAGACAACAATTTAATCTGAAATACACAATTTCTAAACCGATAATCATTTACAGTAAAACAGGTATATCTTATCAAAACATTCCTCTCATTAAAACTATTCCATCAAAAAAAAAACATCAACACATTCATCTCTTTAAAACCATTCCACAAATAAAACATACTTTCCGTAAAACTTTTTGAAACATTTAAATTGATTTTATTATTCTTCTGATTACGGACAATACGGGTGATCAGCCACGTAAAGTCTTCCTTTCTTTGAAATTAGGTTCTCAATTAGGCAACACATTGGCCTTTAATGCTGGACTAGGACCACCCTAGCCTCTTACGCTAAACAAAGGTGTTGGACTAGGACCACCCTAGCCTCTTACGCTTAACAAAAGTGCTGGACTAGGACCACCCTAGCCTCTTACGCTTATCCAACTTATAAACCATCTTATTAATACTTTAAAACATTTCACTTTCAGTCCTTTATACTCACTGGCAAAAGACCAGCCCAGTATAAGGAAATTTTAAAAACATCTTTAATTAATAACCATTTTAGGAAGCAATACTAAAAGATTTAGAAACATAGAAGCATTCGATATACGGAACAAAATACATTCTTATCAGTAATTTGAAGGAGAGGATACTAACAATAAAGATTTGAAGGGAAATACTTATATTGAATAGAAACATGTTTATCTCGCTTGAACGATAAGCGAGGGTTAGTACATTTGCCTCAATTCCAATGCGTCGATTTACTACTTACTGTACTTCGGTCTGTACTCGATCACGCATTCATTTTCCTTCAATTGTCTCGTCCACACGCTCGCTGGGTCCATATCAAATCCCTAATTATACTCGAAATAATAGTAAAGTACTATTTAGTACTTAAACAACCCAATCGATAACTAATTACTTATAACTCACAAAGCAATACATACATAAATATATATATCCACACCTCATAATCATCACATATGTACTTAAACACTCATACACATACATGCCTTTAAATCTTTAAATCAAATAATTTAGATAACGTTAGATACAGGGGATTTTCAGAAAATTTCGGCATGAAGTATTCGTTTATCGGACTATGGGCACAGCCCTCAATTACAATTCAAGCCTGTTTTTCAACTCAACATTTTAACTCAAACCATTTAAAACATAGCTGCTTCTCTGGCAGCAACATAAAAGTAAACAAATAACGAAAAGTACCCGCCCAGACATGCGGCACCTAGCACATAAGGATTTACACTACTACTTACGCTACACCAATGATCTTATTTCTCACGCATTTACTGACACACGTGACAACCAATCATTGATGTTCGTAAGCCCTAGGGAACAACCCCTAGCACTAACTATTACTTACGCTATATCAATGATCACATCAATTAAGTATATTAATTATACTCGTGATAGTTAATCAAGGATATTCGTAAGCCCTAGGGATTAGTCGAAAAGAATTACACAAATCTTTAAATATTGACATTTAAAAACTTGTGATCTTCTCATAACCCCTAGCACAATTCTAATTATTATAAAATTCTAACATTTAACATGTATCACGTATTCCCATACTTACCATTTAACCTCATATACATTACCACCGAGTACTTGACATTTACACATTTAATAGATACTACGACTTGATCTACATCATTTAGCACATAACAATTAGCCACTCATATAACTACAAATTATATGACCATAACAGTTTGCACTTAGCACATACAAACCACCACTAATAATCAACAACCTTTAAGACCATTAAACTCAAACATTTATCGGTTCCCGAATTTAAAACCCCGATAAATATAATCAACAAATATAGTCTCTCCTAATTAACTTATAATTAACCACTAAAATCTCCGAATTAAATCACTAAATTAACACATAAATTCACAAATTAAATCCAATTTAATCACCACAAATAATACCATCATCACCATCCACCAATATCCATAATTCGACTTACATAAGTAAAACCGATATACATGACCAATAACCATTTAACCATATATAATCCAACACCAAGTACTTTACAATTATACATTGCACAATTACTTATAACTCAGCTTATGACATTTAGCATATAACCATTAACAATCACTAACCCGAACATATACTCGGGCCCACAACTAATCCCAATCATTATAATTAAAAAATTATACTCTCCGAATTAAATTTACGGAAAATAAAGTAGTAATCTCACAATTTAAACTCCAAAAATCATATTTTAATCAATTATTAATCAATTCTAACATTAATCCATCAACTCCAAATTAATTCACTAAAATTAACAATTAACTCACAATTTAAATTTAATCACGAATTAGCAATAATCTCACAATTTAAAACCAATTTAATTATAACAATTAATTATTAATATCCGGAAAGGAAAAGAGGATACCATTTTAATTCTCCGGAGAGCCACCTCGGAATCACCACCGCCCACCTCTCTCGGACAATCTCTCTCACCACTGGTCTCTCTCTCCCCTCTCTCTCTCTCTCTCTCTCTCTCTCTCTCTCTTTGCTACTGTTACGATGCAGTCCTCGTCCCCACCATCCTCCATCAGTTTGTCTTCCTCGCCCATCACCGGCGTCTCCCCTCCGCCAAGCACGGCGTCGTTGCTGCAACACCCGACTGTGGCTGCGCCATCGCGCTCCACCACTGCCCAGCTCCTTTTCCCGCAATACACCAGCACACACACGCGTATACACGCACTTTTATATATATATATATATATATATATACACACTCCCAATTGATTTCTCTCTTTCAATCTCTCCCAATCTCTCTTCTCTTTTCTCCCCTTCTTTTCTTCTCCTCTTTCTCTCTTTATTTTCTCTTCTTCTCCCGTTGTTTTCTGGAGAGTTCTACCGTGTTCT
Organism: Saposhnikovia divaricata; assembly: GCA_036435485.1. Classification (NCBI taxonomy): domain Eukaryota; kingdom Viridiplantae; phylum Streptophyta; class Magnoliopsida; order Apiales; family Apiaceae; genus Saposhnikovia; species Saposhnikovia divaricata. The sequence goes on from CM071598.1 coordinate 87,780,148, forward strand.
TCTTGTTGGGCTTGGCCCACTAACAAATACTATTTTAATACATTTGGGCCCAATTACAATTTAATAAACGACTTATATAAATCACAATTAAATAAAACTTTCGAAAAATTAAACTTTTCATTTTTAAAATAAAGAATATAAAATTATGAACTCCCACATATTTTCGAAATATTTTTCGGATCAAAAATGAATTAAATATGAATTTTCAAAGTTTTGATCCTTTAAATACAATAAAACTCTTAAAATCATTTTAAAATACTAAAACACCCAAAATAATCCACCCAAAAATTTTAAAAAGTCAATAAATATATAAAGATAATATTACAAAAGATTTCATGATTTTATCCAACTCCGATAAATAAATAAAGATTTTCGAAGATCAATAATACTTGATTTAAATACTTTTAAATCATTAAAATACAATAAAAAAATTGGGGCACACATTGGCACACATAAATCCATATAACTCATATAAACTCAATACTAAATATCGTTGAATTCCACAACGATATTCTCAAATCCAATTCCATCATTTAAATACTAATTAACATAATTAAATAATAATAAAATAAATCCTAAAATAATCAGGGATCTTACATTCTACCCACCTTAAAAGGATTTCGACCTCGGAATCAGGTAAAGAAGGGTTACTGGGGTTTACTCTACCAATTCGGGTTGCATCTGCGACTCTACTAATCTGCACTCTGGATACTTATTTACTATACTGGGATCTCTACTGATCTCTCTGTGTAGAATTCTAATCGTAGTACTATACGTCACGCGTTACTAGCATTCCATACTCGATTCGCATACGTCCAAGACTAGTCGAGGCATTATGATTCATGATATTTGAAGAGAATGATTTCACATCGTAACAAAGGTTTCTACAATTGTGGAATCAATGAGTTTTCAAACAAATATTCTTTGAAATGAGAGATTACTGAGTGATCAACATGATCAAATGAACCTTGTTGCGTGCCTTATTTAAGACATGACTAAAGGTAATTAACCTTCTTGTACTTCACAACACACAAGTGATGGCGTCCCATCAGACTGCTATCACACAGACAAACAGTCCTTGTGTCCCCTATAAATAGGGTTGTTCACCTCAGTTGGAGTAAAGAAACATAAAAAAGATTCAAACATCGAATTAACAATCAATTGATGAGAAATTCTCAGACATACCCCTGGATTACAACTAAACGGATTCCATGGGTACTACCTCAGAAGAGAAGGATAATCAGGAAAGAAATGACTGGCACAATACTAAGAAATAATGATCTATCAACAATAGGATTATTCACTGATGAAGAAATTTCGAAACTCATATATCAAACTTGACAGGGTTTTAGAAATAAAAGATATAGGCATCAAAACAACCTCTGTCATAACTGGAATCCCAAATTCGGGGAAAGAAAATTGTCAAAATAACTCAACAAAGGAATATTTATCAAAAAGAAAGGTATTGCCAAGATCCTTAAGCTGGCTCGTAATCCGCACTAAACTCTTCTACTATACGTCCTAAGGTTATCTATTTTATACGTCGTCGTCACTCGCACTAGACTCTTAGGGTTCCACTACCTACAGCCTCAAGGGTTTCTACCCAACTCCACTCAACTATCTGTCACCACTCACATCTTAACTCACTAACTGGTACTATATCTAATAGGCCAACACGAGTCCTATATGAACTCTGACGTTCCTTACTTAACTATACACACTCCTACACACTCTCGTTTCTAGTTTACTATAACCTACGCTCTGATACCAACCTGTAACGCCCCCAAATCCGGGGTCAGTAGATTTGGGCGTCACGCTAACAAACTCAAAAGTTCTAACAAAAATCGGCCATGATGTATTCGTAAATACAACATAAACCTGCTGAATACTAAACTAAAAATCTGAAATTAAAATAAAACTGAACTAAAAATAAAACTCAATCAAAAGCTCTTTGACCCCAACTCCTAACTCAGGATCTTAGGTTACAGTTCTAGAAACAAGAAAACCCAAAACCAACTTAAATACAACTCTATTTACAAAACTTATACAAACTTAAATCACTGTTATAACTTCGAATGGAAGTATACCAGGCTAACTACTCAAATACATACTATAACTACTAAACTATATTTACATACAACAAATCAAACTTTAAATCTAAACACCTTGATCCACGTCAGCTTGATAACAGCGTTCTGCTTCTGCTTTCCACTTCTGAACTGCGCAGGCTAAGTCTCGCCAACTAGTTTACTGAAAAGTAAGATTTTAAAAACAACAAGCGTGAGCCAAAAATGCTCAGCAAGTTATATATATAGAACTGAACTGGATGAAATAAGAATGCAATAATCACAATTCAAGAAATAGTAACAATAAATATGAGCGAAGGAATGTTCACTAAATTATAATCAATACTATACTTGAAAACTGGATTCTTAACTTTAACAGAAGATTAATAACACTTAAAACATTTATAACTCGAAATCAGAATTTAATAACTGCAAAGGTTCGAAAAACTAGATTTAATACTTTTAATACTGGCAAAATACTTTAACTATCGCTTTATCAAAATCTCCAAGAAATTCTCATTTACTCAAATTTCATTCATGTCACTAAGCGTTCGCACACCTAGCTGCCTAACCGGCCTGACAATCATGAGTTTGAATAAATAAGAAGATCTCAAATCATTCTCGGTTCTCACTATCACTGCACCACACATGCCACAGTGACCGTAATAACCGTGAATTAGTTTTCACCAAGCAAAATATAAACCTACTCTTACAAAATACCACTACCTATTTTCTGCACTCATACTCTTTCTCATAACATAAACACCGCCCTTTAATATTCTAACCTAACACTCTTCTATTTACTACTAACCATCTCTGCCCCAGATAAAACTTTGAGAGAAAGAATATCAAGAATTTTCCAATCATTCTTACTCCACTTTCACGTATAATGTTACTTGCGAAGGGAATAACTGAAAAACTTCTATCTATCCTTAATCTCATTATTTTACTGAGGTTTCAACTTTTATCATATAGACAACAATTTAATCTGAAATACACAATTTCTAAACCGATAATCATTTACAGTAAAACAGGTATATCTTATCAAAATATTCCTCTCATTAAAACTATTCCATCAAAAAAAAAACATCAAAACATTCATCTCTTTAAAACCATTCCACAAATAAAACATACTTTCCGTAAAACTTTTCGAAACATTTAAATTGATTTTATTATTCTTCTGATTACGGACAATACGGGTGATCAGCCACGTAAAGTCATCCTTTCTTTGAAATTAGGTTCTCAATTATGCAACACATTGGCCTTTAATGCTGGACTAGGACCACCCTAGCCTCTTACGCTAAACAAAGGTGCTGGACTAGGACCACCCTAGCCTCTTACGCTTAACAAAAGTGCTGGACTAGGACCACCCTAGCCTCTTACGCTTATCCAACTTATAAACCATCTTATTAATACTTTAAAACATTTCACTTTCAGTCCTTTATACTCACTGGCAAAAGACCAGCCCAGTATAAGGAAATTTTAAAAACATCTTTAATTAATAACCATTTTAGGAAGCAATACTAAAAGATTTAGAAACATAGAAGCATTCGATATACGGAACAAAATACATTCTTATCAGTAATTTGAAGGAGAGGATACTAAGAATAAAGATTTGAAGGGAAATAATTATATTGAATAGAAACATGTTTATCTCGCTTGAACGATAAGCGAGGGTTAGTACACTTGCCTCGATTCCAATGCGTCGATTTACTACTTACTGTACTTCGGTCTGTACTCGATCACGCATTCATTTTCCTTCAATTGTCTCGTCCACACGCTCGCTGGGTCCATATCAAATCCCTAATTATACTCGAAATAATAGTAAAGTACTATTTAGTACTTAAACAACCCAATCGATAACTAATTACTTATAACTCACAAAGCAATACATACATAAATATATATATCCACACCTCATAATCATCACATATGTACTTAAACACTCATACACATACATGCCTTTAAATCTTTAAATCAAATAATTTAGATAACTTTAGATACAGGGGATTTTCATAAAATTTCGGCATGAAGTATTCGTTTATCGGACTATGGGCACAGCCCTCAATTACAATTCAAGCCTGTTTTTCAACTCAACATTTTAACTCAAACCATTTAAAACATAGCTGCTTCTCTGGCAGCAACATAAAAGTAAACAAATAAAGAAAAGTACCCGCCCAGACATGCGGCACCTAGCACATAAGGATTTACACTACTACTTACGCTACACCAATGATCGTATTTCTCACGCATTTACTGACACACGTGACAACCAATCATTGATGTTCGTAAGCCCTAGGGAACAACCCCTAGCACTAACTATTACCCACGCTATATCAATGATCACATCACTTAAGTATATTAATTATACTCGTGATAGTTAATCAAGGATATTCGTAAGCCCTAGGGATTAGTCGAAAAGAATTACACAAATCTTTAAATATTGACATTTAAAAACTTGTGATCTTCTCATAACCCCTAGCACAATTCTAATTATTATAAAATTCTAACATTTAACATGTATCACGTATTCCTAAACTTACCATTTAACCTCATATACATTACCACCGAGTACTTGACATTTACACATTTAATAGATACTACGACTTGATCTACATCATTTAGCACATAACAATTAGCCACTCATATAACTACAAATTATATGACCATAACAGTTTGCACTTAGCACATACAAACCACCACTAATAATCAACAACCTTTAAGACCATTAAACTCAAACATTTATCGGTTCCCGAATTTAAAACCCCGATAAATATAATCAACAAATATAGTCTCTCCTAATTAACTTATTATTAACCACTAAAATCTCCGAATTAAATCACTAAATTAACACATAAATTCACAAATTAAATCCAATTTAATCACCACAAATAATACCATCATCACCATCCACCAATATCCATAATTCGACTTACATAAGTAAAACCGATATACATGACCAATAACCATTTAACCATATATAATCCAACACCAAGTACTTTACAATTATACATTGCACAATTACTTATAACTCAGCTTATGACATTTAGCATATAACCATTAACAATCACTAACCCGAACATATACTCGGGCCCACAACTAATCCCAATCATTATAATTAAAAAATTATACTCTCCGAATTAAATTTACGGAAAATAAAATAGTAATCTCACAATTTAAACTCCACAAATCATATTTTAATCAATTATTAATCAATTCTAACATTAATCCATCAACTCCAAATTAATTCACTAAAATTAACAATTAACTCACAATTTAAATTTAATCACGAAATTAGCAATAATCTCACAATTTAAAACCAATTTAATTATAACAATTAATTATTAATATCCGAAAAGGAAAAGAGGATACCATTTTAATTCTCCGGAGAGCCACCTCAGAATCACCACCGCCCACCTCTCTCGGACAATCTCTCTCACCACTGGTCTCTCTCTCTTCTCTCTCTCTCTCTCTCTCTCTCTCTCTCTCTTTGCTACTGTTACGATGTAGTCCTCGTCCCCACCATCCTCCATCAGTTTGTCTTCCTCGCCCATCACCGGCGTCTCCCCTCCGCCAAGCACGGCGTCGTTGCTGCAATACCCTACTGTGGCTGCGCCATCGCGCTCCACCACTGCCCAGCTCCTTTTCCCGCAATACACCAGCACACACACGCGTATACATGCACTTATATATATATATATATATATATATATATATATATATATATATATATACACTCCCAATTGATTTCTCTCTTTAATCTCTTTCAATCTCTCCCAATCTCTCTTCTCTTTTCTCCCCTTCTTTTCTTCTCCTCTTTCTCTCTTTATTTTCTCTTCTTCTCCCGTTGTTTTCTGGAGAGTTCTACCGTGTTCTTCTTGTTGGGCTTGGCCCACTAACAAATACTATTTTAATACATTTGGGCCCAATTACAATTTAATAAACGACTTATATAAATCACAATTAAATAAAACTTTCGGAAAATTAAACTTTTCATTTTTAAAATAAAGAATATAAAATTATGAACTCCCACATATTTTCGAAATATTTTTGGGATCAAAAATGAATTAAATATGAATTTTCAAAGTTTTGATCCTTTAAATACAATAAAACTCTTAAAATCATTTTAAAATACTAAAACACCCAAAATAATCCACCCAAAAATTTTAAAAACTCAATAAATATATAAAGATAATATTACAAAAGATTTCATGATTTTATCCAACTCCGATAAATAAATAAATATTTTCGAAGATCAATAATACTTGATTTAAATACTTTTAAATCACTAAAATACAATAAAAAAATTGGGGCACACATTGGCACACATAAATCCATATATACTCATATAAACTCAATACTAAATATCGTTGAATTCCACAACGATATTCTCAAATCCAATTCCATCATTTAAATACTAATTAACATAATTAAATAATAATAAAATAAATCCTAAAATAATCAGGGATCTTACAAAAATTTACTTAAAATTAAGAACTTTGACATTTGAGGAGGAATGAAGTAGTTTCATACATTTGTTTTGAGATACTATCAGTCCTATATATCCCAGTGACACATCTTTCTTACAGGAGAGAATCAGAGTGAGTAAGGAACTCCTTAAAGCAAAGAGAATTGAGGAGGACAATGAAGAAAACGGTTTGTCTCAGACTCTTTCTACAATTTATTTATTTTCTGCATTGTTATGATTGTGCCTAAATGTCCAATTCTTGGTCTGCCATCACAACATAATGGCTTTGCTTAAAGCAGAGAAAGAAGAAGAGAAAAGGGCTAGAGAAAAAATTTGACAAAAAATTAGAAGAAGACAAGGTTAGCATGATCTTCAGTGTGATATTTCAATTTCCATATCTTGCTGAAAACTTCAATTTTTGTATATGGTACACTGTCTAACTATGTTAAACTGCTTGTATTTCATTTTATCCAAAGCGTACTCAACAGTTGAGATGATTGTTAACCAATAATACATTATGTGGGCATTACTAATTTTGATTCTTTTCTTAATTTGCTTGTGTAAAAACGTTATTGATTTGCTGACTCTTTTGTCTATAATGCTTTAGCAATGTATAAAATACATGCCATGCTTAGATCGTTTTTATAAAGCTGAGGAGAGATAGAATATTATAAAATGAAAGGATGGATGGGTAAAATTATTAAAATTAGAGAACATGATTTTAGCTATTGATTGTTAAAATTAATATTCAAATGTGATAGTAGATGACAATCCGAATTAATGGAGCTGATGGAGCTGATGTGAATTGAAGAAATCATGGGAAAGGGAGATTGATCAAAATGATGTGAGTTGATTCTTATTTACTCTGTCTTACCTTATTTAAGTAGTGATATTAGTATAATGCCTGCATCTTTTCTATTGCACATTATTGTTTATGAGTTTGGTATTTCAGCAATCTTTGTGTAGTTAGTTTGCATCTGACTAGTCACAAACATGTGCTACATTCCTTTTGATCATTGTGGTTTATTAGTTTCCACAATGAACACATTTACTCACATGTTTGTCGAATCTTTTTTTGCATATGATGCTGGAGCTCAAGTTCTTTCCAGTGGTACATGATTCGAAACTCGGAAAGGACCTGCAGGCATTATGATGGCAGCTTGGTTCTTGAAATCCAGAAGCAATTTGCAGTTAGTAAAAATGCGAAGTGGTGTGCATGAAATTTTCAACATGAGCTTTTCAACACAAGGACTTATGGAGAAGCTTGCTTTAGAAGCTATGGAGGTTGCTATTGTTAGTGTGATAGTCTCTCTCTCTCTCTCTCTATCTCTCTCTCTCTCTCTCTATCTATCTCTCTCTGTCGTATAATTTAATTTTGGTCATGCTATTACAAAACAAATCTTTTGAATCTGTGAACTTAAAAGAGTAAAGTTAATAGTTTGTTCTCCGTTGTATGGGCCTGCTGCTGGCTCTTAAGAAATTTCCTGAAGTTCTATCATACCAATGTGACTGTTATGCATTTATACTGACTCGCGTATTATATTGAACAGGTGAGTCATTTAGCTTAATAGCTCAATACTTTGACCTTTTTTTCCTTCTGTTCTGTGACTTTCGATTAGCTTCAAATTTAATTTGCTCTGTAAATTAGGTTGTTTGATCTATTTTTTACTTCCATTTTTTTGAATATTATTGGCCATTTACAGAGTATACATTTTGTTGAAAACTGATGTATATTACAACACTGGCCTTGTTGCAATGTAATTGCTATTTTTTTGTTACAAGAAGACTTTGCACATTGTTCCTGTTAGATACTCTCATACACAACACAAATACAAAAACTCCCTACTTTTTGGGATAAAGCTCCTCAATTTCCATGCTTGTGATTTTCGTTAATGTTGTGATATGGTGCTTTTTTTTTCCTTCAAATGCTATATACTTTTAGTTCAAAAAGGTTTTATTTGTCAAATATTTTATACGATAAGAAGTATCCTGTCTTAATCAAAATTCACTTGGGCTTGTTAGACTAGAAAATTGTACAGCCTGCCTGCCTTCTAAGTTGTACCCATTGATTAAAGAGGACTAGGATTAAAGAAAGACATGAACAAAAAAAGAGACCAAAGTAGAACTCTGTAGAACTTGCACAAGATTAGCAAGGGGTTCAACTGTCATTCGCTATATTCATAAACTAATTGACATATTTGTAAGTTGCAACCTGCACTATGTGAATTAATTCTACAAAAAAAAAAAAATTAACTAAACAAATATTTTGTCATGGAATAGATTGTTCATTTATGTCGCCTTGCTAGGTAGAACTTGGAGAACTTGAAGCCGAGCTAACTAACACTACACCATAAAACGGCTATTGCAGCGACATGAAAACATTGCCTTAAGGCCTATATTCGTTGCAGTAGAGTCTATGGCAACAAATTTGCAAAATTTGGGCGTTGCATCCGGTTGCCTTGCAATAGGTCGATTTAGCAACGTTTTTGATACCATACAGCAACATAATTAAATCATTGCAATAACTTTCAGTAGCAACATTTTAAACTCTATAGCAACAATTAAAAACTATTGCAGTAGCATAAGATGGTAATTTATTGGTACTTAAAGGCAACATTTTTCAGACCAATTGCAATGATTTTTTATAGATTAATGCAACGTATTTTGACCCTATTGTAACATTTTTTTCAAAAAAAAAAATTGGTAGGAACATGCTGAAAATACAGTAAACCAGGCCATTTATAGCCACAATCCAAGCATCATTTGCATTTCATAAACCAGGGCAACTTAATGCCAAATATCCAAATGTACCATTATAGTGCTACATGACAAAAAATTCAAAAACAACACCATGTTACGACATGGACGTACAAACCATTCAAAATGTGAAGTAAAAATGAAATGACTAAGGCGCATACAAATACCTACAAAACAGTCGCGCGCAAATTTAAACATAAAGTACATGCAGTCTACCAACTATTAACACATAAATTAAACATAAAGTGACAAAAATGACTCATGACTCATGCATCGTCATCTTCATCTTCATCATCTCATTCATTTTGGAATTCTTCCATCTGGACTCCATGACAGTGCAGTAACTTGTTCATCAGCATGTCCTCGGAGAAAATCCACTAATGTCCATCGAATTCCAGAAATATTTCCTGCAGTAACTCCTGATCTCACAGCACTGCATTACCAGGATAAGAAGCAGACCAGATGCAAATTCCATCTCTAATGTGTACCAGCAACATTATCATTAGTAATGAAATTGATATATAAAGCCAAAAACAACTCATAGTTGTGAACAAAAAGAATTAATTATGAAGTTAAAAATATGGCACTAATATTAAATGGAATCAGTTAGAACTGTCAACTACTATAATAGAACAGTTATATTTATGTTGAATTTTCGGTCTTCGTAAGAGTAGATTACCTATACATGGAATATATTGGATCTGAAAAGAATATATATAATTTTAAAAGCTGCAACATTTTTGCAATTTACAAGTTCACTGCTTCAACAAGGTAATCTTGCAGCCTTCCAGCAGTCTATACACCTTTAGCAATATTGACAAGTTTCCTACTAATACCTGGACCATTTGTTCAGCCAAAAGCAAATAATGCAATGGGTTATAGTCAAAACGATCTTAAACAAGAATAAGATCTGCCAATCTTTTGGAACATGTGATGCTTATTACTTTGGTTACTTTTGTGCTTTATTCATAATAATTTGACTCTGTAAACAGTTTACTCTGGCTGGTTATAGAATCTCAAGAGAAAAATAGATAAATAGAAAGATATGTGGTATTCAATTTCACTCACCTGATCAATCTCATAGTCTTCCAGTTCCCCTAAATCTTGAGAGAACAAATGGTTCCACAAAACACTGTCATATCCTCTCGTGAGTCGTGGCAATAAAAGGGAGTTGCTGATGGTCATCACTCTCACTAAGACCTCTCATCCAAGTCAAAACCTCCTTATTAAACCTCTCTATACCATAGGCAGCTGCAATATTACCACATGCATCATAAGCCAGTTTCATATATTACAAAAAATTTGTAGAATAACAAAAAAAATAATCTACCGTGGTGCGGTAGAAGGCCTCCAAGACAAAACAACCAATCATTAACTTTAAGAAGAACATGGTGCCTTGCCAATTCAGATGCTAAAGGACTGTGAACCTCTGGAAATGTAAACAGTAAACGGAGATTGCACTTGTAGAAGCCCTTGAAGCAAGCACCAAGCTAAAGCATGTTGAAGCAGAAAAATATTAGGTATTGATACTAAAGAACTAAACCGCTAATATTGTAATTAATTGTTGAAACATATCAGAGCATAACATTCATTGTTATGACAGAGCATAACACCCTAAATATAACCATGCTTAAAACAGTAACTGAATAACTAATAATAAAAAATGAACAATAGCGAAAAGTTTAATCACTAGAGATTAAAATAGTAATCAGTTATACTCGTTCACATTCCCAGTTTCTCGCATAATTTTGACCAATGAAGCAGGGGAAAGAAGTATGATAAATAAAAATAAATTATATGACTGAAAATAATAAGGTTGTTATACCGAAGCGCTTTTCCAGCTCTCTGAATCATTGTGGATACTACCAAATTATTAACTTCTGGAATTACAGTTATCAAGTCAATACTGGCATAATCAGAGGCACACTTGCGGAAAAAAGAACATGTTGTTGCAGCATAACATACACTTTGAGTGTCCAGCATTGTAAAAACGTGAAACCAGCATTACCATGATGTTAGGAGGCTAATATGTATTATTAAAACACCAATTCCTTCTGTCTAATCAACACATTCCATTTTTGTAACATCTCCGATTTTTGACTTCCGAAAAGTAATCATACTGCCAGATTATACAAAATGGTAAAAGTGGTACTGTCAATATTTCATTATTATTATAATATAAAATCGAGTCAGGCATATACATTGAATTCTGGAAAGCGTTCAAAAAAATATCATCTTACTGGAAAAATTAATCAAATATTCTTTTAGTGGGATAGAATATATAATACATATGGTGATATGTATCAAAGCAACAAGTCAGATTATATAAAAAGTTAGCAAACTGTAAAATACTTAAACTGGGTGGTTTCGATTGCAAAAGCTGGAAATCTTTTAAATCTTATGGTAGTAGTGTGATGGCTTACTGGAGGTCTGGACTCTGGAGTATGGACCAGCTTAACAAAATAATTGGCTTACCTTTTCTATTGCAAGTATTAACTGCTAAGTGTATCAATGGCTCGGTGGTACTTCAACCTATACAAGCCACTCAATGTTTAGGAAACTTTAAATTGGTGTACCAGCAAATCTACTTTAACGTGGTTTAGGTGCTGTTTTCTCAAATGGAAACATATGTAGTTCTATTTTCAGAGTACCAGCACATCATCTACTTTGAACTGGTTTTATGTAGTACTATTTTTATTCGGCAGAAACTGTGTAGTTCTACATTCAGTTTATTAATTGGTAAAACGGTTACACCAGCTTATTCTTCAACTGGATACAGATTTACAGTATTAAAATTTCCGAATATCAAAATTTCAATTTAATAATGATAACAGAATTACGGAATGCACATCACATGGATTGATGGACAGGAGAGCAGCATACGAAAACAACACATAACATTTAACACAAACCAATTCAAAACTTACAAAATCACACAAACAAGCTGAATTTGTAAGCTACTAGAAACATAAATATAACAAAGATAATAAAAGAAATAAGTGATTACTAAAAAATTTTGAAGCAGAAAAATATTAGGTATTGATACTAAAGAACTGGACCGTTAATATTGTAATTAATTGTTGAAACATATCAGAGCATAACACCCTAAATATAAACCCTAATTAAGAAGTGGCCAGCTAACATTCATACAAATTTAAACCTATATATACCAAATTCACACCGACATTAACACACACACACACACACACACACACACACACACACACATATATATATATATATATATATATACAAATTTAAGCATATATATACCTAATTTTTTGATACAAAATTGATTTGTGGAACACACCTTATCCGAGCTTCGATTGAGTTTTCTTCGAAAGTCTTCTTCAAGAAATTGATTGATAGAGTCTTCTTTGAGCTTTGCCTGAGTCTTCTTCTTTGTTCTTCGCCTGATTTGTCTTATTTGTTCTTGGATTGAGTTTGTGTTCTTCGATTGAGCTCTGTTGTGTTTTGACTTGGGAAATAGTTTTATGTTATTTTTTCCTTTTGTTTAAGTCTGATAAATGTTTGCCCGGCAGATTGAATTTTTGTAGCCCGCTCAAGTAATTTTAGAAGCCCGCTTAACATATTTTAGAAGACCGTCAATTTTTTGGGCTCAAAAGTTATATTTACTGCAACGATTTAAGAAAACTATTGTAATAGATTGAATGTTTTTAGCTCTCTTAAATTTATTCAATGCTATTGCAATATTTTTCAAAAGCATTGCAATTTATGTGATTTGGTTTCTCAATAGCAACGTTTTTTGACAAACCTTTAAAAATATGGTTGTAATAGGCAATTTATGGTGTAGTGTAAAATTGTTGCAAATGGTGAAAAATTGCAACGTGGTTGCACTGAACTAGTTGAGTATAAGCTTGTGCTGCAGATTTCTTGGAGGAGCATGTACTATTTTCACCTATATTTCTTGTGTTATTTCTTTCCTATTTTTTATCGTTACAATGAATATGTTCCTTCTGCATGAATTGCATTCTGATCAATATAAGCAAATTAAGCTGGGATTTCTCACTGGCCTTGTTCCTAAAGAGAAATCTATGGCATTTGAAAAGATACTATTCCGCGTTACCAGGGGTAATGTGCTTTTGAGGCAATCTTTTGTTGAGCAGCCATTTGTAGATCCTACATCTAGAGAGAAGGTCGCTTAGAAGCACATTCATCTTTTGCTGAATGCTTTGGGAGTTGGCAGCTTTGTGTGCACTATGGAATGAGAAGAATTTTATTTATTTTCGTGTAGTATTGGATTCTGATTTATAGGGTTGAGGGTTATAAAGCCTTGTACTTGTATTGGTAAATTTTTGTATTAATGTAATGATACATGTTTTAATTTTTGGGAAATGCAAATATATAAAATAGTTTTTGTTAAATTTTCATTTGGAATATGTTGTCGAAGGTTTAATATAATGTTGCCTTTAATTTCTAAATATGCTTATCCGTGGTGCATTTAAAAGAGGGCCACAGGAGGGCCCATATGTGGGACCCACAAGTTTACCAAATTTTAACATCTACTGCAACATTGGTTTAATGTTGATGTACACTATGTTTAACGTTGCCATAGAAGTTTCTGGTAACAAAAGTAGTGTTGCCGTAGTGAACAAAAGCGTTGTCGTAGACCCCTACGCCAGCTGTGCAAAATGCAACGCTGAAAAAGCGTTGCTGTTTCATTTTTTTGCTCTACAACAACGTTTTTTTGGCTTGCTACAACATTTTTAAAACGTTGCTGCAAGCCATCTATGACGTAGTGCAGTGGCTTACTTGTTCAATTTGAAGTTAGGGACTAAAATGAGTTGAAATGGCAGTTAAGGACTACATTGATACATTTCAACCCAACCAGTGACTTACTTGATACTTATCCCTAAACTTTTTCGCAAATGAATCTAGGAAACACAGAATAACATGAGATCTATATAATACAATTAAGACTCAAAATAAAAATTAAAATTTACTTGACTTTTTGCAATTCATGATTTGGATAAGTGGGTGATTAATGAACATTCATATTTGTGAAAAATTAGTAAGGAATTAAGAAATGAATTGTTTGAATTGGTTTTGTAAGCCGAAAAACAAACAAATAATTATCCATGTATTGATGATGATGTGAGAATTTATGATCGAAAAACGAAGCCTTTCTGTCGATAAATTCTTTCTTCAATTGCGGTGTGAAATAATAGTATATATAACAATAGTAAATACAATATAGTAATTTATATGTAAGCATGAAAATGGTGAGGGAGATGGGGAAGAACAGGGAGAAAATAAATACATATGAATGGGCTGTGAACAATATAATAGAGAAGATCGTAAATCATCGTATTTTTGCAAGAATATATAAAGAATGTACTTTTACAAAATAGTAGTATTAAAAAGACCGTAAATATGGCAATTTCTTAAAAAAAAATCACGAGAGGACGTCTGACTTTCGGTACTTTAAATAATATGTAGAGATATTAAACAAAACAATATAAATGCAAAAATAAGAATACATCTTAATAAAATATGCTTTCAAGATTATGCTTTATTCATTCGTCAAATCAATACTCAAATACATAAAATTTGACTTGGAGCACAAGACATACCAAGTAACTCCAAGCACTCGTAAGGAAATTCCTTGTTATCAATAACATAAATAAAAGTAACATCCCAGAATATAAAATATATAAATATCTTTTATAATAATATACGTTAAAATCCCCCCTCAAACTCATTGTGACGCCCCCAAATCCGAGGTCAAAGATTCAAGTCGTCACATCACCATCCAACCAAATCATACCTGTATTAACTTTACAACTCAACAATACAGCCATCCAGACCACAATCTTACGCACAAACAAGTTAGAGCCTCAGAAATGATAATCAAAAGTAACACTAAATATTACAATTCATCTGTACAATCCAAAATCTTACGCACTTCCAATTATACAACTACGCTTGAAGACAAGTCTTACTATTACAGTTGAAAACCTATCAGACTTACTCTGTAGTATTTATCAGGAACTAAATCATCTCCGGGGTAAATCTTCTACTCCTCTTCTGCTGGTGCGGCCAAATTCTTCTCTTTCTGAAAAGTTTTTATAAAGCAAGAATGAGCTACATAATGCTCAGCAGTTCACCATTTTGAAAAATAATAATGTGGTTTATTTCGAAAACATTCCCAACTATATGGGTACATATCTCTGATTTCAAAACATAATTGGACGATATATATGTCCGAGTTTGAATAAAACATCTATACTCACTAAGGAGCTTTAAGAATAACATATGAACCCTTTATAAGGTTCCCATTTCAATATATCTCAAGTTTGAAAATATACACATATGAGTATATCATTTTCGGCAAAACACTCTACGGTTAACATACTGTACAGGGAATACATCATTGCAAACCTCTTTCCTTCCATTAGCTTAGAAGGTTTCTCATTCAAAAACATTTCATTCTTTGAAATAATTGCAAGAGTGCATTAACACGTGCCAATCTTTATAAAAAATCTTGCAGTTCTAGATACTACACGATGTCAATATTTTTCTTATCAAAAACCACACTATCGGCAACTTGGCACTTAGGCCCAAGAAGCAGTGTCTGAGTATTTTTCCAAAGTGGAGGATGTGACTTGAAGAAAACATAAAACCTGACAGGGATTGATGATGATCAGTCGCCACATCCAAGTCCAATAATCCGCGGGTCTTCTCTACCGGTAGAAGGATAGAAACTACATCCGTAACTATCCTCGGGTGAAAACTACATCCGTAATCACCCTCGATGAAAACTACATCCGTAATCATCCTTCGGCAACACTTGGGCCGGAATAATTGATGGACCGCCTGGCTCATGGCCGCTTACACATCCCGGGAATCATTCGTCAACGATTCTCACACCTGCCAGAGTCCCCCTTTTCTTTTCTTTTCAAAAATCATTTTGATAGAAAATTCGAGTAGTTGAAGTTCGACCTCAGTCGACCGATAATTCTTGAAAAACGTACAAGAAGAAAAACCTGACTGGGGGTTTTCAAAAATGTTTTGGGTTCGAAAGAGTTCGAGTTTGAAAACGCTAAAGGTATCTTGGATTAGTTTTGTCTTTAAAAGAATGAACAATAATTAATAAATGATATTTTGAGATTTAATATAAACAATTAATAAAATAATTATTTAATTAAAATAATCTTTTAATCCAAGATAGATATTTTGAGTATTTATAATAATATAAAAATAATAAATACTTAAGTATACGATACTTCCCGAATGACCCTTCGGGTTTTCGCAATTTAATCACGATACAATAATATACCGCTCCCCGGTCAATAGTATATTTGGACCGCTACGACCTCTATTGCTAGAGTCGTTGTCCGAAGAAACATTTTCATTCTAAGTTCAAGGGTGTACAACATATATGTGCATATATCTCAAACTTCAACATAACCTCATAAAGCATAAGCATATAATACCTTTGAAATCCACAAACAATACAGTGAAAATCCTTATATATAAGTTTTGAAAAGTAAACTTGCCTTGGTGCGGTTGGGGTGGTCGGGCTTGCGGAGTGGAATGGAAATCTATACATAATCAATATTCGTACGTTAGTGCCTTAACAACGCTACTTAATCATAAGGTTTTAAAAGATGTAAGACCAACTTAACGACTCCACTTATGACCACTAACTCCCTCATATGACCGTGTCACCATATTATCACATTCGTTACCCATTCGACTCAAATCTATTCCTCAAACTCAAAACTCAGTGAATATTCTTAAAACTACTTTAAACTAATCCCCTAAGTGGTTTTTCACTTGCGCACACCTCGCTCTAACATTTTTATAAAATTGAAAAATACATATTTTAATCCAATTCTTTTTGGGTAGCCTTCACCACTGCAATTACTAGCTCTCCTAATTTTTCCATGATCCTACATAAATTTTTAGGGGTTTAAAGAGGGCTCACAAGTGGACCATTTAGTACAGTTCGGATTCCAGAACCACTCTTCACTTCTCAGGCCATAACTCAAAATCTACACATCACCTAGTGATGAACCTTATATTTCTGGAAACTACATTCAAATACCTTTCTAACCATATGTATTAGACCCTCGGGAGACAAGTTTAAGGGGTTCAAAAGTCCACTGCAAGGCACTACATACTCCCAGACTTTTTACTCAGCACACATCTTTACTTAATCCTTCAAGAACTCAACTTATACATCATATCTACCATTAAAACCACCAAGTCTCATCTCTATAACATGCATGGGGTCACATACTCTAAGCACATGCTTTAAAATCACATCAACCACATATAACCTCAAGATTTTCGTCATCCATAACTCATATAACCAAGATATGCATTAATACTCCTAGATCTAACATTAAAAACCATAAACGCTTCATGACTAAGAGGGGTTTGGAGCTTTATACCTTCTTGAGTAGCTAAATACCTTGGGTGATCTTTACAACCACTAAGAACACTTGGATGAGCCTTTAAAGACCTTAATCCTTCAAGATCTAAAGGATAAACAAGTTTGGTTAATATTCACCCAACCTTCAACAATTTATAACTCAAAATCTAATGGATGGATGGGGTTGAAATTAATACCATACCTCTATAATGATGCAAGGAGGCTATGTGATTTTTGCTAGAGCTTGAAGATGATGGAAAGATGAAGAGAAGAACTCTCTTCTCCTCTCTTCTATGGCTCGGCCGAGAGCTTCTACAAGGGGGGGAGAGTTTGTTTTGTGTTTTGTTTGAAAAGAAATAAAATGAGATGAGTGATATGAATTATTGTGGGGGTTAGATAAGGTTCACATGTTGCCAAGCTAGGGGTCTAGGTTGTCTCCCCATGCCCTATTGTCCCCTAGGTTGCAACACCCATCACACATGTCACTATTCACTTCTACTTTATGCTTTTCTAGTTTCTTTTCCTAACTAGCTAGTTACATGACACTTGCATGTAATTTCTTTCCTTGTATTATTATTTCTCCACCGATGGTTGTCACTAAATCCTTAATTCATATCGTATCATAATTAATTCCTCGTAATAATATTTTATTGCGTAGAGATTTCCCTCATAATTCCTTAAGTACTTAATTGTGTAAATCCTTTAAATATCCATAACTCCTTATCATAATCTCTTGAAATCTCCCAGTACCATAATAATCCTCAGGTCTCAAGTTTTTTTATAAATCTTAATAGCGGTAGGCCTCTTGCCTTCAACAATCTTCCCTTTTTCTTTCATAGTGAATATAACAACATGGATTTCCAGATAATCAATTCCATTACATAATATAGGTGACTCAAAAGGTCCCTAACTCACAATGTCATAAGCTTTTACACATTTAAATATTACAAAAATCAGGATTCTTACAGCCTCCCCTCCTTAAAAGGATTCCGTCCCGGAATCAGGTTGAAAACAGTTGAGGGTACTTTTCACGCATCGCGCTTTCTAGTTCCCATGTTGATTCCTCGACATTCTGGTTCCTCCACAAAACTCTCACTAGCTTGACAACCTTGTTCCTCAGCACTTGTTCTTTTCTATCCATGATTTCCACTAGTTTCACCTCATAAGTCAAATCTGGATGTAGGTCTATCTGGTCGTATTCTATCACATGCCAAAAGTTCGTATGGTAGGGTCGTAGCATGGACACATGAAACACATTATGCACTTGCTGCAAGCTCGGGGGCAAGGCTAGTTCATAGGCTAACTTTCCAACACGCCTTAAAATCTCAAAAGGTCCTATAAACCTCGGACTTAGCTTCCCTTTCTTTCCAAATCTCATCAATCCTTTCCAGGGGATACCTTTAGCATCACGAAGTCTCCCACCTCGTACTCCTTTGATATCTCATAAAATTTGACCATTCGAAATAATGGGTTTAAAAAAAACTAATGACTTTTACATACACTCGTCTGTACCGTAAAGACGTAATATCAATTCGAAATCTTCATTTAATAATTCGTACATATTGTGATTGCAAAAATTTCTCATCCACCCATAAAATTACTATTTGCCCAGGTTTCGAATATTCACGAAAATTAGGGTTAATGCAGTCTCCTCTCCTTAAAAGGATTCTATCTTAAGAACCTAAGGATAATAGTTGTGGATACAATTCCAACCTTACCCTTTCCAACTCTCAGGTTGACACTTCAACCCTTTTGTTCTCTCACCTTGGTCTCACCAATGCTTTAATGTTGTTTCTCAACGCATACTCTCCTCGACCTGTATTCCTTATCGGTTGTTCTATTAATGAAAATTTCTATCCCACTACTTATACGTTCCTCCTCTACCTTGTTCATAGTATCCATGTTGAGTCCTTGTATCGTTGGCCCATGAATACTTTGTGGTCGTGTTTTATAATCTGAGACAACGTCAATACGCACGGTATTCCTCATATTCCTTGGCTTGATTAGCACGTATGTGTTGCCTCCCGTCAGCCGTTACCACTTGCTATGTATACTGCATAGTCTTCGGTATACGTCGAACCAGTTCAGCTACTATATCCCTCGTTCATTGACTTCTTCGTAACGCAAGAAAAGCGAAACTTCTTCTTTCGTAGTACACTTTACAAGAGACGTCCTTACGTTCGCATGGTGACGATCGTGATAACAACATTCATTTCATTGATAAGTTTTTATTCTCGACTGCCCCATGAAATCTAAGGCACGACAATAAGTATAAATTCGATCGTCTGGATAATTCTTCTTCCATGTCCGTCAGCCATAGATCAAATTAGTACCTTCGATATTCGAAGTTTAACCTTAAGTCTTTATCTGACGTAATCGCTGTAGAAGTTTTATATTGCACCACCATCTCTTCCGTAGATAAATCGATAATCTTCTAAATGGAAAGTCTCTCGTAGGTAAATCACTTGGTCCAACAATTATAAATCAACTAGGGCCATCTCTTGGCTCGGTCTTTGGCGACCTACTTATGAAATTCATTATAATTCTGTCCACGTTCAAGATTTTCTACAGGCGGAATTAATCCACTAGATCTCTATCATTCTGCTTTTGACATGTCGCGTTTGTACTTAATAGTTTGCCAATACCATTCTTCATCTCCGTTTACCAAACATTCCCTTAATTCTCTATACATCTTTGTCCTTCCCCATAATTTTAGTCATTTTCCTCTAACATTATTCTTTATTTTATATACTCTATTTTCTTGGTCAATACTGACTGAATTCCAATTTTGAATAATCCATTCTATAGGTATCGGCCACCACATATACTTATGGCACTTGTGGAAAAAATTTCACACTTTTCTCATAAAGTTAACGTCTCACTTTTATGCGTGAACGCCATCATGACTAATCCCAGACTCACAGTTAGTATATCCTATCCCGTAACCTTTATGTTGTTTAGAAGTATAGGCTATCATCCCCTTTCTACTGCATCAGCACACCTCTTAAACTCTTGAAAGACGCATCATCGTGACTCTCAAAGTCCTCTTTTTATCATCAAGTATAGCTAACAACGAGTTTGTTGCTAATATCTCATTTCATTCCAAAACTTTGTTCATTAATCCATAAAGGCTTCTGACTCATTAGTCCACTCAAATGATACTACCATAATTTTATAACGTTTATATTAGTGTGAAATGCCAACTTTGGCACAGTACAGAGGTCGATCTTGAGTTGGTGAAACCCGCATTTCAACCTTATCTTTGAAAAACAACTACGCGTTTTAACTGGTCAACAATTCCTCCATTTCCGATAAGGGTATCAGTTCTCGATGGTATATGTAAAATGTCATACGCTCGTCCTCTTTCATAACTGGCGCCAATCAGCCTGAGGCCTGCATGCTGCTGCGATTCCCAATAAACTTGATTAGGTGGTAATCTCGAAGGATCATTGGGATATATCCATGCATCCATTTGCTATTAGGGGCCTTTTAAACTTTATGTCTCTCTATGTGCATCAATCCCTTTAAGCTAAGTAAATCTTCACATTCTTGCCACGATATTTCTTCCTTTCTTGTCCATCTCACTTCCATGTTAGTTTCCTCTAAGGATATGTCTTACATCGCAATCGATTTGCATTTCTTGGATTAGGAAAAGGCTTGGTAACTCCAGAATTCATTAATATAACATCCTGACAACGGTTGGTAGGAGCGTACTCCCAACCACCTCATCATTTCTTATAACCTTCCTCACACTAATATTAAAGGTCCTTGTGGTATGCCCCGACATGTCATTCCTACTTTAAATAATTACTCGGCATAACGCTCTGGCTGCACAATTACAACATTTGGTTTTTTGATCTCATATTGGTGCAACGGTTCACAATTGTACCTCCTGTTCACCCTAGAGTAATCACTTTTGAAAGGAATGGTTTCAAAATAACAAGGTCAAATAGATAATTTCAATAAGAATTCCATATTGGATATTCTAAGAATGTTGATGGTTCCAAATACTAGGAGTCTCGATTTTTTGGAGATGTAAGGATGGACAGAAAGAATACAACAAGGTTTATTCCTTCATGTCCTGATAATTTTGTAATGTGATATCATAGAGAGTGTTGCACGAGGGCAATGATTGTTGGATACAAAAGTCATAAAGACGATCTTTATACCATTCTTACATCTGGTGAATACTTTTCCTCAAAAATAGAGGGTCTAAAAGTCCCATTGATAAAGGTCAATCGATCGAAAGCAATTCTACTCTATGACAATAAAAAAAATGAAGTAGTTTATCATTCAAGTAATCTATGGTTTCAAATGAATCTTCATTATATGAATGAAAGAACAGAATATTCAAGTGACATAAAGTCTGATACGAAGATGGGTAGAATTCAAGTTGAGTGGGCGACCTCACTAGGTCTCAATCAAGTTATTCGTCAAAACTTTCATCATCATACTTTACCACATGCAAAATGCATTGCGGAATGAATTAAATTGGGATTTGGACCAGTGAAACAATAACTAGTCCTTTTCAAGAAACACTAGCAACTAGCTAGACAAAATTTGCTAGTTCACCTGTTTGAGACATCACCACTAGCTAGGACAATTAGCTAGGTGTTCTTCACAACATTACAATTTTGACTAATTAGAAAAATCAACTAGTCATTCATATTGACATATCGACTAGCCAGTTTCAATTGGCTAGAACGGAATTTCAACATCGTAGTCACTAAAGAAACTTTAGGCTACTCGGACAACGAATGGAAATAAGAAGTTATTAAGTTTGAAAAAGAAAACTATAAAATCTGAAGAGAATGTTCTAGGTATCGGAACAATCGATAACCTCTCATCAAATATTACTTACCAGTGAAACGGTCCACCCAAAGGTGCCTCCGTACACATGCTTTATCAGATCCTACAATAGAATTAAATTCAGAATACCAATATCAAAATGATATCCTTACTATGATTTCAATGTACGATGTACAATCTCATCTTGAATAGAAGAAAATAATTCATGAAGGCTGTCTGGACATTAGATCATCCATGTCCTCAGTAATTTGTTAAATATTTATGAGCTCAACTGAAGAGTGCAAGTATGAAAGAAGCAATCAAATATCAATATTCGTTAAGTAATATTCATCGATTAATTAAGGAAATATTTGTTGAACCTTCCTTGGATAACTGAAAGAAAGTGTAAATAGGCCTGAGCCGAACAAGATCATCATAAATTTTTGAATAGAATGTTCATGGATTAAATAAAATTACTTCGGATAAGTCCTGCTTTAGGGAAAGTATCTCACTGGTTGTTATTCCACAAGTTTGAAGTAGAAAGCTAGAAGGTTTACCTGATATAAACTAATCGAGGTAACAGGGTTGGTGAACAATTTAAAATGAAGTAGTGCACCTGCCGGTAGTTACCAAAATAAGTTAATGATCATTCGTGCATCTCATTATCACCATTATGAGGGTAACTCCATCTCTTCGTCTTCGTAATACAAGACACCAACTAGTGCGTCTCTCAATCATCATCTTAAAGTCATTTATCGAGTTAGGGTTTCACAAATATATCTGTCATTTCCGTGATTTATCTTG
This sequence comes from Saposhnikovia divaricata, assembly GCA_036435485.1. Classification (NCBI taxonomy): domain Eukaryota; kingdom Viridiplantae; phylum Streptophyta; class Magnoliopsida; order Apiales; family Apiaceae; genus Saposhnikovia; species Saposhnikovia divaricata. The sequence goes on from CM071598.1 coordinate 87,803,432, forward strand.
AAGACCAAGCTTCACATCATTCCGGGGACACCTGCTAAGTAGGGCCCCACTCTAGAACCACTGGTCTTTTCTTTTGGTAGACTCTGAGATCGCTGTATCGCTCATTGCAACCATATTCAACTTCACTTGAGTCCCTTTGTTAATTCTACTTGTTTGTTCTCTAAGTTGAACTACTGTGCTCTAGCATCCGAATCATGCATGGAATTATCTAGCACGCTCGTCTTATGATAACATTCTCGTATAACACATGTAAAATTCGCCATCAAGGGTAATGAAATCCACAACGTCATAGTAACCACCTTTCAGGTAAACCCATCACTTATCGAAAATTGGATTTATAGCCAAAGTAAAAGACTTTCATTATTCCAAGTACTAAGTACCCTTAATTATGTAGGGAAGTCTAAACTTCTTGATTCTTAAAATGCCGCCTCCTAAACTGTGGAGGACTATGGGCCACGAAATTTATGCCAGCCTAGTCATCCTATCATATTGGAAATATCACCTCTACCTCAGCTGCTCTAGAGATTTCGCTCTGCTTCCTATATCATTATCTATGATTGGTCATGTACGACTCTCAAACCTCTATTCATCATTCTGAAGGTCTCTAAGGTTTCTATCGACCCTAGTATAATACCTCCAGTAAACACTCCAGTCCATTTTACTCACCGGTACCTCTTCCGGAAGTCCAATAATAAGTTTACTACGATCTCTTATGTCATTCTCCAACTTAGACTTAACTCTCAACACTCTCGTTACTGAGTACTGTAACTTATCGCTCTGATACCATTTCTGTGACGCCCCCAAATCCGAGGTCAAAGATTCAAGTCGTCACATCACCATCCAACCATATCATACCTGTATTAACTTTAAAACTCAACAATACATCCATCCAGACCTCAATCTTACGCACAAACAAGTTAGAGCCTCAGAAACGATAATCAAAAGTAACACTAAATATTACAATTCATCTGTACAATCCAGAATCTTACGCACTTCCAATTATACAACTACACTTGAAGACAAGTCTTACTATTACAGTTGAAAACCTATCAGACCTATTCTGTAGTATTTATCAGGAACTAAATCATCTCCAGGGTAAATCTTCTACTCCTCTTCTGCTGGTGCGGAGTTAATCGGCCAAATTCTTCTCTTTCTGAAAAGTTTTTATAAAGCAAGAATGAGCTACATAATGCTCAGCAAGTTCACCATTTTGAAAAATAATAATGTGGTTTATTTCGAAAACATTCCCAACTATATGGGTACATATCTCTGATTTCAAAACATAATTGGACGATATATATGTCCGAGTTTGAATAAAACATCTATACTCACTAAGGAGCTTTAAGAATAACATATGAACCCTTTATAAGGTTCCCATTTCAATATATCTCAAGTTTGAAAATATATACATATGAGTATATCATTTTCGGCAAAACACTCTACGGTTAACATACTGTACAGGGAATACATCATTGCAAACCTCTTTCCTTCCATTAGCTTAGAAGGTTTCTCATTCAAAAACATTTCATTCTTTGAAATAATTGCAAGAGTGCACTAACACGTGCCAATCTTTATAGAAAATCTTGCAGTTCTAGATACTGCACGATGTCAATATTTTTCTTATCAAAAACCACACTATCGGCAACTTGGCACTTAGGCCCAAGAAGCAGTGTCTGAGTATTTTTCCAAAGTGGAGGATGGGACTTGAAGAAAACATAAAACCTGACAGGGATTGACGATGATCAGTCGCCACATCCAAGTCCAATAATCCGTGGGTCTTCTCTACCGGTAGAAGGATAGAAACTACATCCGTAACTATCCTCGGGTGAAAACTACATCCGTAATCACCCTCGATGAAAACTACATCCGTAATCATCCTTCGGCAACACCTGGGCCGGAATAATTGATGGACCGCCTGGCTCACGGCCGCTTACACATCCCGGGAATCATTCGTCAACGATTCCCACACCTGCCAGAGTCCCCTTTTTCTTTTCTTTTCAAAAATCATTTTGATAGAAAATTCGAGTAGTTGAAGTTCGACCTCAGTCGACCGATAATTCTCGAAAAACGTACAAGAAGAAAAACCTGACCCGGGGTTTTCGAAAATGTTTTGGGTTCGAAAGAGTTCGAGTTTGAAAACGCTAAAGGTATCTTGGATTAGTTTTGTCTTTAAAAGAATGAACAATAATTAATATATGATATTTTGAGATTTAATATAAACAATTAATAAAATAATTATTTAATTAAAATAAGCTTTTAATCCAAGATAGATATTTTGAGTATTTATAATAATATAAAAATAATAAATACTTAAGTATACGATACTTCCCGAATGACCCTTCGGGTTTTCGCAATTTAATCACGATACAATAATATACCGCTCCCCGGTCAATAGTATATTTGGACCGCTACGACCTCTATTGCTAGAGTCGTTGTCCGAAGAAACATTTTCATTCTAAGTTCAAGGGTGTACAACATATATGTGCATATATCTCAAACTTCAACATAATCTCATAAAGCATAAGCATATAATACGTTTGAAATCCACAAACAATACAGTGAAAATCCTTATATATAAGTTTTGAAAAGTAAACTTGCCTTGGTGCGGTTGGGGTGGTCGGGCTTGCGGAGTGGAATGGAAATCTAGACATAATCAATATTCATACGTTAGTGCCTTAACAACGCTACTTAATCATAAGGTTTTAAAAGATGTAAGACCAACTTAACGACTCCACTTATGACCACTAACTCCCTCATATGACCGTGTCACCATATTATCACATTCGTTACCCATTCGACTCAAATCTATTCCTCAAACTCAAAACTCAAGTGAATATTCTTAAAACTACTTTAAACTAATCCCCTAAGTGGTTTTTCGCTTGCGCACACCTCGCTCTAACATTTTTATAAAATTGAAAAAAAACATTTTTTTTTGAAATGGAAAAAACAAAAAAAAACATATTTTAATCCAATTCTTTTTGGGTAGCCTTCACCACTGCAATTACTAGCTCTCTTAATTTTTCCATGATCCTACATAAATTTTTAGGGGTTTAAAGAGGGCTCACAAGTGGACCATTTAGTACAGTTTGGATTCCAGAACCACTCTTCACTTCTCAGGCCATAACTCAAAATCTACACATCAACTAGTTATGAACCTTATATTTCTGGAAACTAAATTCAAATACCTTTCTAACCATATGTATTAGACCCTCGGGAGACAAGTTTAAGGGGTTCAAAAGTCCACTGCAAGGCAGTACATACTCCCAGACTTTTTACTCAGCACACATCTTTACTTAATCCTTCAAGAACTCAACTTATACATCATATCTACCATTAAAACCACCAAGTCTCATCTCTATAACATACATGGGATCACATACTCTAAGCACAAGCTTTAAAATCACATCAACCACATATAACCTCAAGATTTTCATCATCCATAACTCATATAACCAAGATATGCATTAATACTCCTAGATCTAACATTAAAAACCATAAACGCTTCATGACTAAGAGGGGTTTGGAGCTTTATACCTTCTTGAGTAGCTAAATACCTTGGGTGATCTTTACAACCACTAAGAACACTTGGATGAGCCTTTAAAGACCTTAATCCTTCAAGATCTAAAGGATAAACAAGTTTGGTTAATATTCACCCAACCTTCAACAATTTATAACTCAAAATCTAATGGATGGATGGGGTTGAAATTAATACCATACCTCTATAATGATGCAAGGAGGCTATGTGATTTTTGCTAGAGCTTGAAGATGATGGAAAGATGAAGAGAAGAACTCTCTTCTCCTCTCTTCTATGGCTCGGCCGAGAGCTTCTACAAGGGGGGGGGAGAGTTTGTTTTGTGTTTTGTTTGAAAAGAAATAAAATGAGATGAGTGATATGAATTATTGTGGGGATTAGATAAGGTTCACATGTTGCCAAGCTAGGGGTCTAGGTTGTCTCCCCATGCCCTATTGTCCCCTAGGTTGCAACACCCATCACACATGTCACTATCCACTTCTACTTTATGCTTTTCTAGTTTCTTTTCCTAACTAGCTAGTTACATGACACTTGCATGTAATTTCTTTCCTTGTATTATTATTTCTCCACCGATGGTTGTCACTAAATCCTTAATTCATATCGTATCATAATTAATTCCTCGTAATAATATTTTATTGCGTAGAGATTTCCCTCAAAATTCCTTAAGTACTTAATTGTGTAAATCCTTTAAATATCCATAACTCCTTATCATAATCTCTTGAAATCTCCCAATAGCATAATAATCCTCAGGTCTCAAGTTTTTTTTATAAATCTTAATAGCGGTAGGCCTCTTTCCTTCAACAATCTTCCCTTTTTCTTTCACAGTGAATATAACAACATGGATTTCCAGATAATCAATTCCATTACATAATATAGGTGACTCAAAAGGTCCCTAACTCACAATGTCATAAGCTTTTACACATTTAAATATTATAAAAATCAGGATTCTTGCACTCATGATACTCAGAATCATGAGTTTGTAAAAAAAAATTGAATTTGCTCCAATCAGTAGACCACTTGAATCATCTTACTCATCGTAATCATTCTCTTTATTCTCGTCCTCGTCATATCTTTGTTACCAACGCGTCTCTTTCATTGCTTCACGATTTTCCTCAAAATTCCTCTTTTTGTCGTCGTTGGTTTGGGACAGTTTCTTACAAAAACCTATCATCACCGTCGTTGTGATTTCTAGCATAATCTTTGATTTTTTTCACCCACGAACTCTCGCAAGTTTTTTTTACCCTCACACCAAGAACTCTCATAGTGTTATTTTTTCTCACCCACAAACTCTTACGGAATTCTTCACACACCACGAACTCTCGTAGTGTAAATTATTATCACACCTACCAACTCTAGCAGGTTTAACTCGCACCCGCAAACTCTTACGAGGATCTTGGCTCTGATAACATGATAAAATATGCTCTCAAGATTATGCATTATTCATTCATCAAATCAATACTTAAATACAAAAAATTTGATTTGGAGCACAAGATATATCAAGTAACTCCAAGCACTCATAAGGAAATTCCCTGTTATCAATAACATAAATAAAAGTAACATCCCAAAATATAAAATATATAAATATCTTTTATAATAATACTAGCCTATAACCAGTGCGATGCACGGTTGCTTGTAAACTTTTCAATTATATTTAATAAAGATATACTGTTAGTGGGAATCGAACCATTAATCTATTAGAATATTTTAAATATTAGAAAAAGAATATTATATTAGTATTAGATCCAACGATTCTCATTTATCTATCTTAAAATCTTACGGTTACCATTTAGTGTACCAAACGACCAACGATTCTCATTTATCTACCTGTGCGATGCGCGGAAGATTTTAAGTTTTTTTATCTTAATATTTAATATTTTTTATCTTATTATTCATAATTTTAAAATTTGATTTTTAATTAGTAACAAAATAAATTATAGAAGATAATAAATTATGATAACACGTATTTAATAGTATTCTAAATGATTTTTGCTTGTACATTGAAAATAGATAGATAATTTTTTAAATTTAATATGTTGTCGATGGGAATTGAATCTTGAAATTCTTGGAGTAGTTTATAATATACTTTCTTTTCCCCTATTTTGACTTTTCAAAGTTAAACTGATCGTGTTTTGACTAATAATCAATAAATATTGATTAACATATAAATTACAAAAAAATGATCATAAGAAAATTTATGTAAAGTATTATTAAAATTGATTTTTAAATTTGTAAAAATATAAAACAATAAATTATAATTTACAGTTAAATTTCGATGAATTTGACTTTGAAAAGTCAAAATGGGACACAGTAAGTGGGATGGAGGGAGTAATATAATGTTTGATAACAATATGGTGAAAATAGATAATATAAATTTTTAACTAAACTAAGTTGTTGAGGGAAATCGAATCTTGAACTTCTAGGAGTAGTTTATAGGATGATATAATGTTTAATAATAACATATTGTTGACGGGATTCGAACCATGAATCTATAAGAGTATTTTATATATTATAAAAAGAATATTCTCTTAGCATTAAATCCATCGGTTCTCATTAATCTATCTCAACATCCAACGGTTGCTATTGAGTGTACCAAAAAAAGGTATCAAACTACCAACCAAATATACTCTATTCCGTTTATAATAGTATACTAGCTTAAAACCCGTCCGATGCACGGATTCTTTTTAATATTGTATGAATTGTTTTTATTAATTTAAATTATTATTTTAAAAATATGAATTTTGGAGGCTTTAATTTTTTATAAGATGATTTGATAATAAATATATAATGTTATCCGTGATATACTGATATTTATAGAAAATGAGGGATTTTAGTTAGAAGATACAGAAAATATGATAGGTTTTAGTTGAAAAAGGTAATCGGCCAATTGTTAGTAATTATAAAATTAATATTTTATGGTTTCAAAAAAAATTAATATTTTATTTTATTAAATAGAATGCCCATGATATTATTGGAAAAAGAGAGGATTAGTTAGAGAAAATTAAAATGATAACATGTTCTAGGTCAAAAATGTAATTGATTAGTTGTTACTAATTATAATTTATTACGTTATTTTACTAAATACAATTACTCTTAATATTTTTAGAAAAGAAGAAATTAATATTGTCCGTGATATTTCTACTAAAAGTGGGATTTTAGTTAGAAAATATAAAAAAATGATACATTTTAGCTGAAAAAGGTAATCGGTTAATTATTAATATTATAATATCATTAGTTTATTGTATTAAATAGAACCACTTGTGATATAATTGAAAACATAGAGATTTTAGTTATAGAAAATAGAAAGATAACATGAAAATTAAAAAAGTGACATGATTTATGTGAAAAATATAATTGATTAGTTTATAGTAATTATAATTTAATTATGTTATTCTACTAAATAAAATTGCTCATAGCGTTTTTAGAAAATGAAGTATTAATGTTGTCAGTGATATTTCTAGAAAAAAAAGAAATTTAATTTGAAAAAGAATAGAAAAGATGATACGTTTTAGCTGAAAAGGTAATCGGTTAATAATTAGCATTATGATATTATTATTTTTTTTATTAAATAGAAACGTCCGTGATATAATTGGAAAAAAAGAGGTTTTAGTAAGAGAAAATAAAAAAGGTAACGTGTTTTGGGTGAAAAATGTAATCGTCCATGATATAATTGGGGAAAAAAATTAGAGAAAAGGTAAAGTGGCCAAAAATGGTAATTGATTAGTTAATAATAATTATAATATAATTACGTTATTTGATTAAACAAAATTACTCGTAGTGTTTTTAAAAAAGGAGAAATTTAGTTAGATAAAATGTAAAGATATTGTATTTACCTGAAAAAAGAAAATATTTTGTTTTTGAAAAATAGAAAAGGTAATATATTTAACCTAAAAAAGGAATTTGATTAATAAAGGAGAAATTTAATTAGATAAAATATATAAGATATTATATTTTACCTGAAAAAAGAAGTTGTTTAGTTATTGAAAAATAGAAAAGATAATATGTTTAACCTGAAAAAGGAAACTGATTAGTTAGTAGGATGAGTAAGGGTAAATAAGTAAAATCAACAGGTGGAAAAAAAAAGATTTTAGTTAGAGAAAAGGTAACGTGGCTGAAAAGGGTAATTGATTAGTTAATAATAATTATAATATAATTACGTTATTTGATTAAACAAAATTGCTCGTATAGTTTTTAAAAAAGGAGAAATTTAGTTAGATAAAATGTAAAAGAGATTTTATTTTACCTGAAATAAGAAATTATATTGTTTTTGAAAAATGGAAAAGGTAATATGTTTAACCTGAAAAAGGAAATTGATTAATAAAGGAGAAATTTTAGTTAGATAAAATATATAAGATATTATATTTTACCTGAAAAAAGAAATTATTTATTTATTGAAAAATAGAAAAGATAATATGTTTAACCTGAAAGAAGAAATTGATTAGTTAGTAGGATGAGTAAGGTAAATAAGTAAAATCAACAGGTACTGTACCCGTGCGATGCACGAATTTTTTTTAATACTATATGAATTTTTTTATTAATTTATTTTTCTTAAAAAATATGAATTTTGAAGGCTTAAATTTTCATATGGGATAATTTGATAATAATTATATCAATTTTATCCGTGATATTTCTAGAAAGGAAGGATTTTAGTTAGAAAATATAGAAAAAATGATAGGTTTTAGTTGAAAAATGTAATCGATTAATTGTTAGTAATTATGAAATTATTATTTTATTTTATTAAATAGAATGCTGGGGATATGATTGGAAAAAGAGAGAATTTAGTTAAAGAAAACTAAAAAGGTAACACGTTCTAGGTAAAAAAGGTAATAAAATTGGGATTTTAGTTAGAAAATATAGAAAGATGATACGTTTTAACTAAAAAGGTAATCGGTTAACTATTAATATTATAATATTACTAGCTTATAGCCCGTGCAAAGCACGGGTTATTTTTTTTTTTAAATTTGTTTATAGTTTAGTATATATAATATTTTAAACATTATTTTTAGTTTAGTATTAAATCTAAATTAATATGCTGTTGATGGGAATCGAACCTTCAACCTTTCTATATAACATAATCTAGTATTAATTTTATATTAAAATGTTGTTTGCGGGATTCGAACCTTAGACCTTCAACTTTTAGTATTGTTGTATCTAACGGTCATGATCTATTTGAATTGAAGATCTAACGGTTGTGAATGACGATAACCAAAAATAAGGGGATAACCAAAAATAAGGGGGTAACCAACTACAAATTATACCCCCTTTCGCGTATTATAATATAGTATAGATTAGTTTATTGTATTAAATAGAACCCCCCGTGATACAATTTGAAAAAGAGGGATTTTAGTTATAGAAAATAGAATGGTAACATGAAAATTAAAAAGGTGACACATGATTTATGTGAAAACGGTAATTGATTAGTTTATATTAATTGTAATTTAATTATGTTATTTTACTAAATAAAATTGCTCAGAGTGTTTTTAGAAAATGAGAAATTAATGTTGCCCGTTATATTTCTTGGAAAAAAGGGAATTTAATTAGAAAAAATAGAAAAGATGATACGTTTTAGCTAAAAAGGTAATCGGTTAATTATTAGTATAATACTATTATTATTTTATTTTTATTAAATAGAAATGCCCGTGATATAATTGGAAATAGAGAGGTTTTAGTAGCAAAAAAAAAAGGTAACTTATTTTGGTTGCGAATGGTAACATGATATAATTGGAAAAAGAAATTTTAGTTAGAGAAAAGAGAAAAATTAACGTGTTTTGGCTAAAAAAGATAATTGATTAGTTAATAGTAATAATAATATAATTATGTTATTTTATTAAACAAAATTGCTCGTAGTGTTTTTAAAAAAGGAGAAATTTTAGTTAGATAAAATGTAAAAGATATTGTATTTTACCTGAAAAGGGAAATTATTTAGTTAGTGAAAAATAGAAAAGGTAATATGTTTAACCCGAAAAGGGAGATTATTTAGTTAGTGAAAAATAGAAATGGTAATATGTTTAACCTGAAAAAGAAAATTAATTAATAAAAGAGAAATTTTAGTTAGATAAAATATAAAAGATATTGTATTTTACCTGAATAAGGAAATTATTTAGTTATTGAAAAATAGAAAAGATAATATGTTTAATCTGAAAAAGGAAATTGATTAGTTTGTATAATGGATTTTATCTGTAATTAAATATGGGTAAATAGGTAAATTTATTACCACAACTTGTGCTCCTCATAAGCTTTCTTTTGAGCTATAGATCATTAGATCTGAAGCTTCCTAGCTAGGGTTTTGAGCCCCATCTTTCCGCTGGACAGAAACATGACAGATTTGGTTCTCCAACTTGGACGAAAGATTTGACTAGGCTACACTCCTTTGTTAGTCATGAAAATTTGAACGAATGTTCTACATAAATTGAGGAAGCTTTTGTTAAAATTTGGTGATTTAATAATGGGTAGAAGTGGAGATATGAATTTTTATTTCATTGTTGGTCCTGCTGGGCAGTTTTGGAGAAAAAGAGATGGAGAGCTTTTCTTCTTTGGTTACTTTGCATAAAGTGAATTATTTGTCAACAAATATCTCAAGTTACTTTAATAAAGTGATTGTGTCATGGTGATGATCTCATCCAAGGCCAAGTGTCGGTGTTTTATGGTGATGATGATGCAAGCAGGTTAACTAGCTTGGTTAGTTTCTAAGGATGCTTGTTTCTTTTCAACCAACTTAGTTCCTCTAGCTTTAATGTAGTGTCACTCATCCATTGGTGCCAATTAACACTTCCTTATTCATCCAAGTGTTGGCTTTAAAAACATGTTACCCCTTTTTGGTCAAAGTGCAACTAAACCACTTAGTTGTTTGTTGACTTTCATGTAAGTCACTTTGATATTTCCTTTTTTCACCAATTTGATTTCTCTTTGTCTTTTGAATAAAATTAATACGTTACAACTTATACGTTGCATTTTATTACTCCACTGTGGCACAATCCCTTATATCAATCTTAATTCCAATATTCGTTGTTTATTCCCTTTTTATCTCTTGTTTTCAGAAAATGTTCTCACGACTTTTCAAATATTCTTGATCCCTTTTTCTCTAGGGTTTTATTCTCAATTCTATTTCCTTCTCATAGTATATCTTTCCTTGGACTTCTAATATTTAATATCCTTTATTAATAATCCAATTATTATATTCCTGACTCCTCTATCAATTATGGAATAAAATAAAGTTTGGATTCTCCGAATTATGTCCTCGTTTACATTCACTCATTCTCTATGTACTTCCCTAGTACATACTTGGTTTTCTCATTTCTCAATTCCTCAAATTTAATATCTCATTTCTTGATAATACTAATATATAATTCACTGCCCGGTAAAATATTACACCAAAATAGAAATTGGAATTTCTGAATTCCGATCGTCTTTGCATACACTTATTTACTCCGTAGGTCACTAATATGACTTCGGAATATCCACACTACGTCTCGTACATAGGTGGCATGAAAAATTTCTTAACCCTCAAAATTACTATTCATCCTCCAAAATCACTATTTCTTAACCCTCAAAATTACTATTCATCCACCAAGATCACTATTCACTGATGCACTTCATCACAATAAGAAAAGTTTTAATTCTACCGAAAATTTGGGTTCGTACAACTGTTATCTAGGTAGTTAGAGCAACTCCAACAATCTCCTTGCATTTTCCTTGTAAATAATATAATTAAATTGCCTCTTAACTATTTAGGACGCAAAACCAAACATTTTATCCAACAATTCTCCTAAACTTACTCCTTATTCATACATATTTAATTAGTATCATGTATTGTTTCGACATTTAATAAAAGTTTCTTTTCTAGAATTGTAACAATAGATACTCAGTGGCGTTAAAGTACAGAATATTCATATAAACATTTTGGCACATACATATTTTGGTGAACTACACATACATATGTTGGTGAACTACAGGAAGTGAACTACACATACATATTTTGGTGAACTACTTTGGATGTATACAGCGGGAGAGCGAATACCATGGCCGGAGAGGGAATTATGTGTATTATTAAAATAATAAAAGAGTTAAAGGGAGTTATGTGTATTATTAAAATAATAATATAATGGAAAAGGAGAGGAGAGAGACTCTTAATATTGAGGAGGTTCGAACAGCTCTTAAGTTTTTTAGAAGGATTTAAGAGCCTGTTGGACTTGATTTTTGCATCACTTTTGTTATGATTTGAGTTAAGAGCCCGAATAAAGTGCCTGTTGGAGTTGCTCTTGGCATCCCCAAGTCCCTTACTAAAAAGCTCAATGCCCAGTGTTAAATAAGAGATATACAGATGCAGTTCAAAATTTTGAGTGCTAAATCATCTTTAACAATTAGATCTGTATAAGCCTGACTCTTAGGTTCATATCGAGGACTTGTATTGGACATATGACACTCGGACATGTGATAAGTGGATTTTATATCCACTGGGAATGCCTCCGTTCGGCTTAAATTGATTGTTTTGGACTCAAGTTTTTGTAGTTTTGATGTGTTTTGCTTAGTTGTGCAGATTTACGAGAATGTTGATTATGGTGGATGCATTTGTCATTTTTGGAGATTTAATTGATTAAAATTCGGATTTCTGAGAAGGGTTGCGCAGTCTACACTGTTTTGGCAATATCTAGAGTTCTAGAAGTCCGTTTTCAGCGATCTTACTGCCCACGCGAAGCCTGGGAGATTTTCTACAACCTTGGACAGGTCTTGCACGAGCAGGTTGCGCGTGGTTGGCGCAGGCTGCGCGACAAACAGACTGATGGGCGCAGGTTGCACGCCCGCGGTGCTGAAAAATTACAGATTTTACTATTTTGGCCATATTTGGAGTTCTAGAAGTCCGTTTGAGGCCCGTAAGCAGTCCACGCGAAGATAACAAGATTCTCTATCATTCTAAGGTGGTCCAGAGGTCCAATTATGATTGGAACGTTCCAGAAATACTGAAGAAAAGTCAGCTACGAATTTTCCTTAAAAACAGAATCAGTTTAGGAAACGTATTTTGCAGAAATTCTATTATAATTCTGTTTTGGTATTTTCTTGCTGGGCAAGATGTCTAGAGCCCTATATAAACACATCTAGGGTATTATTTTAGGATGTAACTCATAACCTATTTTCAGTACTATTCATACTTTAGATCTAGAACTATTTTGAGATTGGAGAGAAAAGGGAGAGAATCAATTGGAGAAGAAGATTGAAGGAAGGAGCGAAGGGATTCGTCCGGAGTTCAAGACACTTCAAGATTTGTATTCTTTGTTCTTAAATTCTAAACTCATGATTTGTGGTTTTTATATATATACTTGTTTTGTTCAATTATGAGTAGTTAATTCCCTTTATCCAAGAGTTGGGTAGTATTCGTTGATTTGTCGAGTTTGTTTGATTTCTCTTGTTATTGTTAATCTGTCATTGAGGGCTTAATTCAATTAGAAGAGTAGCTAACTTTTGATTGAATCTGTAGGGATTATAATGAATCGGGAGAAGAGTTGTAATTCTAGTACATGACATGATAGACACAATTTAATTATTGAATCGGGAGATTAATAAAAGAATTGTGAAACTGTTAATCCTTGGTTTTAATAGTTTATGATTATACTTTGATTGACCATGGGAGTGGCGATTAGGGGATGATTGTAGGCATTATGAATTACCTTGGGAGAGGAATTTATAAACTTTAGAAGGATTGTTTTTAACGAACAAGAGACACAAATTAGACATTCTTGGTAGTCAATTGAAGAACCCCAAATCTTGGATTATTTTCTCTCATCGTTATTATATAGTTTTTATTTGTTTATTAGTTTAATTTAGTTAATAATCATAATCACCAATCTATTCTTCCACACTTCTGAACTGCTTGAGATAAAAGACTCAGAATTAGAATTGATATCAGTCCTTCCCTGAGAACGAACACACAAAAATACTACTAACAAATTGGCGCCGCTGCCGGGGAAGGCAGCAATATTGATTTTGAGTTAATTGTTTCTTGTAGTTTGGATTTTATCTTTGTATATATTTTTCTTTTCTTTCTTTTTGTATTTCTTTCTTTGGTGTGTCTACAGGTTCTTTGAGGTAGACAACTTAAACAGGTTTTGAGGAGAGAGACTAGATGGAGTACAACTTTGGTTGGAACAATGCTCAGAATTTCTACAACAGTCAGGAACAATATCAAGACTTCAATCCTTACCCACAATTCAATTCCTATGAGGATTGTAATGCATATCAGGTGAATTCGTTCTATTCTGAGAACTCATTTTATGCTCCATATGCCCCTAGCAATGATTATTCATATTCGTTTGAAAATCAATATCATGATGATGTTCATCCATATATGTGTAATGATGTTGATACGAGTTTAACTCAGTCTAATCCTTCTTTACTTGCTGATTGGGAGATTGCGCTCAATAAAATGATTCAAGGAACTCAGTCTAATCTTCCCTTACTTTCTTTGGGAGTTTTTGATGAACCAACTTTAGAGATTGCTAGTGATAATGATATTCCATGTGATTCAATAGCTTGGTACGAGGAGAATGCTAAACTAAATAATTTTATTTGGGAAGTTCGAGCAGTGTGGCATGACGGTTGTTATCGAACTCCTCCTTGTGTCAATTTTCCTCTATGCCATGATTCTTGTTTAGCAATTGATGATAATGTTGTGTCTGATGAGTCTACTGGTGTAGTTGATAATTGTCCCATGCACATTAATGATAATTTGGATGCAATTGAAATTCTACCAGTTCTAGAAAATTTTGAGCTTAATACATTGGTAGACGAGATTAAAATTGATGAGTGTCCAATTATAAAAGAGAAGGAAGTTAAGATTGAGGAAGTTGAAAATCTTGATGTAGAGTATAAGGATCCGATTTGGGAGGAGTATATGAGTCGTACTTATAATGATTATTCTTACGACTTTTCTAGCTATTTTGATGTTTCCAAGTCTCTTGAGCATGATAGGTTCTTGAAAGTTTTCGTACCTTTCAATGAATCTAAGGTTTATTTGCACAATATGCTTATATTAGAAATTCGTAGATATGTGCATCTGTTTGCTTTTTCTCCTCATTGAGGGATTAGTAATTGTTGTTGTATTATTTGTTCATGTAGGATTTCATGCTTTGCATATTAGTGATAGTTCATGCATGTATGTTCGTGTTATTTACGTTTGTTTCATATAGGACATTCTGTTTTTATGTTGTATACCATGTGTGTTCATTATAGTTGCATTTTCATGGCATGCATTTTTCATGATCCCTTAGGACCAGCTAATTCTGATTGGTAGGTACTTGTTTTATTGAGTGTGATTGATGATGAATAGAGGGTTGATTTATATTCCTTATGAAATTGACTTGCATGCTTCAGAAACACAACTTTTACACAGTCTCATTGGGTGCTTTTGGGGCTAGGTTGAGGTCATGCTTGTTTGGTTGTTTGAGATTTAATCACTTGATTATATTTAGAATTTTCGTTATTCCCTTGATAGCGTAGGGACACTAAAGTCTAAGTTTGGGGGAAACCGGGAATTTCATGCTAGTTGTTTAGTGTTAATGGCTAGGTGTCAAATGGCTAGTAGCCGGCTCATATTTTATGAGTAGTCTAGGGTTGGAAATGAGAAAGGCTCATTCCAGATCGCAAAAGAGAAAAAAAAAAGAAGAAAAAAAAAAGAAAAAAAAAGAAGAAAAAAAAGAGTCAATAGTTTAATTGTTTAAATGCAAAATTAACCAGAGTGAGCTCTTTAATACTCGAGTAATTAAGTCTGAGGGGACTTAGTCCTAGTAACCTAAAGCCCTTTGTGGTTTGGGATTGCTGACCTAACACTCGCTACATGGGTATTATTGTATAAGCCTTTTGGGGTCTCATTCATTGCACAGTTAAATAAGCATGCATATTGTATATAGTGTCGTAGTATAGTAATAAAGCATGAGTTTTTGTCTAACTTGAATAAGGATGGAGGTGTTCCTAGGTTATGAAGTGTCTACAGTCTATTCTATTTATAAACCTGTGATTGTCTTGGCGAAGAATTTGTATGATTTTTGACCTAGTGTTGGGAGTATTTCTGATGAGCATCGCACACACGCACGTTTCTGTCATGTATTGTTAGTATACGGGGACTTAGTCGAGCTCTATTTGGATTTAGTTGCATTCTTTGAAATATTTGCTTGTTAATTGGTTTTGGTTAGTTTGAAGGGGATCGTTGCATTTTCATATTAGTTGCATTCATGCATTGCATTGTTTAGTTAGATGGATTTTGTGGGTACATTCGCTATAGGCCCTCACGAGACCTTACTCGTCCACTAGGGCTGCCTAGGGGTTTAAAGGGCTTGTTGCATATGCCAAATGCAACCGTGATCACCTACGGAAGTGGTACTAGTTAGTTAGTTAGTTGTAATTGTTTATGCTTGAGGACAAGCATCAGTTTAAGTTTGGGGGTTTGATAAGTGGATTTTATATCCACTGGGAATGCCTCCGTTCGGCTTAAATTGATTGTTTTGGACTCAAGTTTTTGTAGTTTTGATGTGTTTTGCTTAGTTGTGCAGATTTACGAGAATGTTGATTATGGTGGATGCATTTGTCATTTTTGGAGATTTAATTGATTAAAATTCGGATTTCTGAGAAGGGTTGCGCAGTCTACACTGTTTTGGCAATATCTAGAGTTCTAGAAGTCCGTTTTCAGCGATCTTACTGCCCACGCGAAGCCTGGGAGATTTTCTACAACCTTGGACAGGTCTTGCACGAGCAGGTTGCGCGTGGTTGGCGCAGGCTGCGCGACAAACAGACTGATGGGCGCAGGTTGCACGCCCGCGGTGCTGAAAAATTACAGATTTTACTATTTTGGCCATATTTGGAGTTCTAGAAGTCCGTTTGAGGCCCGTAAGCAGTCCACGCGAAGATAACAAGATTCTCTATCATTCTAAGGTGGTCCAGAGGTCCAATTATGATTGGAACGTTCCAGAAATACTGAAGAAAAGTCAGCTACGAATTTTCCTTAAAAACAGAATCAGTTTAGGAAACGTATTTTGCAGAAATTCTATTATAATTCTGTTTTGGTATTTTCTTGCTGGGCAAGATGTCTAGAGCCCTATATAAACACATCTAGGGTATTATTTTAGGATGTAACTCATAACCTATTTTCAGTACTATTCATACTTTAGATCTAGAACTATTTTGAGATTGGAGAGAAAAGGGAGAGAATCAATTGGAGAAGAAGATTGAAGGAAGGAGCGAAGGGATTCGTCCGGAGTTCAAGACACTTCAAGATTTGTATTCTTTGTTCTTAAATTCTAAACTCATGATTTGTGGTTTTTATATATATACTTGTTTTGTTCAATTATGAGTAGTTAATTCCCTTTATCCAAGAGTTGGGTAGTATTCGTTGATTTGTCGAGTTTGTTTGATTTCTCTTGTTATTGTTAATCTGTCATTGAGGGCTTAATTCAATTAGAAGAGTAGCTAACTTTTGATTGAATCTGTAGGGATTATAATGAATCGGGAGAAGAGTTGTAATTCTAGTACATGACATGATAGACACAATTTAATTATTGAATCGGGAGATTAATAAAAGAATTGTGAAACTGTTAATCCTTGGTTTTAATAGTTTATGATTATACTTTGATTGACCATGGGAGTGGCGATTAGGGGATGATTGTAGGCATTATGAATTACCTTGGGAGAGGAATTTATAAACTTTAGAAGGATTGTTTTTAACGAACAAGAGACACAAATTAGACATTCTTGGTAGTCAATTGAAGAACCCCAAATCTTGGATTATTTTCTCTCATCGTTATTATATAGTTTTTATTTGTTTATTAGTTTAATTTAGTTAATAATCATAATCACCAATCTATTCTTCCACACTTCTGAACTGCTTGAGATAAAAGACTCAGAATTAGAATTGATATCAGTCCTTCCCTGAGAACGAACACACAAAAATACTACTAACAACATGTATATGGACACTAGGTACATTATATATTTTTGGACCAAAACATACAAATTATTCAAAATTTTCAAAATATGATACTTGGACACGTATCCATCCCATGTCCGAGAAACATAGCCTAATAATCCGCCTCACGGTTACCCCCAAAATGAAGAAGATTCAGTAGTAAAATAAAATTAAATGACTGACAGTTTCATGTTTAATATATCTCTCAAACGGAGAGGTAGTTGGCGGATTATGTGCTTATCCCAGCAAGAACATTGAATAATAAAATATCTCCTTAAGGCCTTGATTCAACCTTTTAAAAGTGTTTGTATTACTGAAACTAATAATTGTTAGTAGCATTGTGAGTTGTGACTGGTGATTTGTATTATTTATGTTGATCTGTAGCTTGTTTGTATGCTAAATTAGATTTTATTTGAACAAACACCTCATGTACTAAAATACGAACACATTTTTGAATCAGTCTTAGTTGCACTTAAATGCAGGGATAGAGAACCAACATGACATGGGTTAGCAAAAACTTTTTAATCGAATACGTATTAAACTTGAATCTAATATAGATACTGCATAGTAAGAGTATCGTAGTAAAAGATGAAAACATTTCAAAAAAACATTAAGGGCCTATTTGGATTGGGGGTTGAGGAGGGAAGGGTTGGGTTGGATTAGGGTGGGATGGGTTGGGTTAGGTTGGGTTGGGAAATGTTGAACCCTTACCTTGTTTGGATGCAAGGGTTGAGTAAGGAAGGCTTCAACCCTTACCTTATTTGGATGGAGAGTTAACTTCCTTTTTGAATGGAGGATTGACTTCAATATTGTACAATTAACATTAAAAAAAATATGGATTTTTCAAAAAATGATAAAATTTTAAAAAAAATTATACTAAAATTTTTAAATAATTAAAAATTTCAAAAAACTAAAAATTCTGCACATTTATAAAACTTTTAATAAAGAACTAAAATCTAAAATTTTCAATTCACGAATTTTAATTATTAATAAATAAATAAAAACAATTGTAAAATGAAACATGAATGAAAATGGGTACCAAAATACATGGGTGTAAAAAGAAGCTAAAATAGCAACATCCAAATCCACATAAATGTAACAAAAGATACTTTCAAACCGATATATGATCCTTTAACAAAATCTTCATATCACACTACAAACCACTACTGCAAAGTTACTACAAAATACAAATTACAGCAAGCTACTACAAACTACTGCAAGTTACTACTGCAAATTAGTTCTTGTTTTATAACTTTGGCTATGTAACTTGTTCTGTGTTTTGCTTGCTTAGTTGCTTTAACAAGCTTTTTAATGAACATGGCTGTTTTTATATTAAATTATGGACCTATATGAGATAGGCTTTCTGTTTTTTTATTTACCGTGAGCTAGCTTCAATTCACTGATCAACAGATTATAACCAAGACATCAATTTAAACCCAAGAATCAGAATTAAAAAATAGTTTGGCATCATTATCAGCTTCTAATCGTCCAAACCATGTAGAATAATACACCAAAGCACATCACCTCATGTTAGGGAAAAAGCTAGCAACTATCTAGAATTTAAAGTCAATTAGAATTCAATGCTTCTGTTGAATCTCATATATACACATCTAAACAATCTGAGTACAATACCACTTGATCCTATTCTTTTGTTTTTAGCCGGCTCAAAACCTCCTTGATTCCTGCTAGTTCTGCTAATATCAGAACTACTCTACCCTCATTACAAACAGCAGCTATATCAAAAACAGAACCCAAATGATCTCTTGCAACCCACCCGCACCCAAATTTACCATCTTGCTCAAAGACAGCAGTGTCAACATTAACACGTAATATCTACGCTTAACATATACAACACAAGACCCTTTCTTTTTTAACATATACAACACAAGACCCTTTCTAATACACATTGTTTATTACTTATCACTGTCTTGCCACTACGCCATAAAAGGCCTACGAACACATCTAGAGTCTATGTTGCCTTTGGATATGTTGCCTTTGCCATGCATGTTTTTTGCTAATACAACATTATCATTTTTATGTTGCCTTAGGTAGAAAAAATATGTTGGCATAGAATAAAAATGTTTGTGTGTTGCCGTAGGTCTGAAATTGTGTTGCCATGATTTTACAATGAACAAAATTTTATATTTTCAACTATGAATAAAATTTTTAACCTTTTTTCACATGGAAATTACTTTTTTAATAAAAATAATAAAATTATTTTTTATAAAAATCTAGAATATTCCATAAGAGAGTGAATATTTCACTAAACATGTTAAAACTTTTTAAGATGTGTAATTTTATTTTTATATTTATTAAATATTATTAAACAAAATTTTTAAAATATTTTTTTCTAAATATATTTTAATATATAAATGAACAAAATTTTTAATATTTTTTTTTGAATATGAATTGGAGTGAATGGTATTTTTTGAAAGTAATGTATTTTTCAATAATTTTAAAATTGAAAAATTTAAAACTTTTACGTTTTTAATTAAGAAATTGTATATATGTATTAAAAATAATTCACACTATAAATAACACTTTACATAAAACAATAAAAAAAATTGTGAAATGAATTTATTTATTAAAAACATTAATAGGAATAAAAATGAAGATTTTTTTGAATAATCTGATATTAAAATATTTTGTAAGAAAAAAAGTTTTCAAAAATAAAATAATTACAAAACTTGAAAAAAAAAAAACAGCACGCAAATTTGATGAAATGATAGAGCGGCAAATTTACCGCCTTAAGTTTAGACAATTATTGCCCTATGTCAAAGCAAAGACCCACAATCGCTCACTCTCACACCAACGCAATTAGAGATTAGAGCAGGGAGCTTCAATTGGGGATTCAAGCAGGGGGCTTCAAGACTTCAATTAGGTTCGATTAGAGCTTCAAGACTTCAATTAGGGCTTGCAAATTTAGGTACAAAGCTTAAGGTAGCCTTCTCCCTAACTTTAATTTGCAAATTAGGGATTAATTTTGTTAATCATCAATTCCACTGCCCAGATCTCTCTCTCTCTCTCTCTCTCTCTCTCTCTCTCTCTCTCCCCCTCTCTCTCAGGGGGATGCAATCTTTGCAGCAAAAGGCCTCAGAATGGAGTGGTGTGGTAATGGAAGATGTATTTGGGATCGATGAAACCAATCTTTTTCACAAACTGGGTCTCCAGCCTTTCATCAATCTCTCCACTCATTTCTACACCAGGTTTATCTTTTTTAATCCTCCTCTATTTCTCTATGTTCTATTTTCAGTTTTATTTCTATTTTCTAGTCTTTTTCTTAATATGAAGGTGTATAGGTCTCTGCAATCAGTTGTATCATTAAAAAATTAGCACCAACTCTCGAATCTTAGGGTTTATGAAGATTATTAGTTGTTTTTGTTCTGATTTCGTGATGAATATCTGACGATTATTAGTTGTTTTTGTTCTGATTTCGTGATGAATATCTGGCGTGATAATTAGGGTTTATGACGATGAAGAAGAATGGTTTCGATCAATTTTTGCCAATTCAAAGAAAGAAGATGCTATTCAGAATCAATATGAATTCTTTGTGCAAAGAATGGGAGGGCCTCCTCTGTATTCTCAGAGAAAAGGTGACCACAACTTTAACTTAATGAGTTGTACACCTTGTGGTGATACCGTTTTTCAATAATTACACGTGTGAAGCTGAGCCTCATGGAAGAGGAAGTATGCATTGGTAGCACTGGGGTAGTATTACTGACAATTAGTGTAGTAACAATATAATTTGATGGAATACTGCAATTAGTTAGTATTATCAGCAGGACATCGACACTAGTACAGAAATGACTATAGTCAATATTGTTCTCTCTTGTTGATGCGTGTAAGATTAGATTCAATTGTCCTTCGCCATGGCTGCTTGTATTGTAGGTATCTTTTCTTTTTGCTTTAGCTTAATTTACATACATACATAACTACTATATAAAAACGTGAACTCTTGATGTTTCTTGAATCAATTGTCCTAATTTTAATTAGGTTTAAATTTTCCAATCAAATTGGTTTAATTTGCAGTAGTTATATGTTGCTCACTCTTTTGTATATGTGCTTAGATGAGGATCTTGATATTTGATAGTATTTAATATTGCTTGTAAAAGTCTAATATTGTTTATATTTAAATGAATTGCTATGAGAATGCAGAATGTACTATTGTTGGAGCTTGTGTTTTTGTTGTTGGAGAATCTTTGTAGTTGAAAAGAAAGAACCAGGAAAGAAACACAAAATGTCAGGTACTTGATCTTTGTGTCTATTATATTTCTATATTTTCCAAGTCTGAATCTCTAATTTCTAACAGTTTTCAGTCTAACTTTCACCATGCATATGTTTCTTATTATATTTCTTTTATTTGTTAATTAAGCTGACTGTTAGTACTAAGTAGCTATTAGTTTAATTATACATGTTATCAACAAAAGTAGCGACGAACAGTTTGCAAGTTTTAGTGCGTAATAAAGATTTTCAGTGTTGGCAGGATTTTGAAGTAGTTTGATAGAATTCTTGTAATGCTTTAAGCTATAAGTTACAAAGAACATTCAAACTCACTTCCCACCTTGAGAAAATGTAAATAAAGGAATAAAACGTCACTTGATAGATCTCTTCTTATTTTATACACTGTTAACATAATTTGTTTTTGCCTTGTGATGTACTATATTTGGGGCTTGATCGTTGGGTTCAATTTGGGGCTTTGAATTAGGGTTTCACTGGGTTCAATTTGGCAGAAACTTCATTATGTAGGCCACTCTTTGGTAAGATTATCTAATTTATCACTAGTAGTAGCTGTCTCATATAGTCAGTTGCCAGATGTGATTTGTTGTTGAGTTAAACTTGCTACACATGAATAATAGAGTGGATGATACGTTTGAACTTGGACAGGGAACTTTAGAATTGCACTGTGAATAACTTCAGCTTCACCATTAAATTGCTGGCATTGTATCTCTCTGATCCTGGAAACAAGGACTGCTTCTGTTTCTCTATTGTTTATCGAGAAATGTCGTTGATATCAAATTACTACTATTAGTTTAAATGTAGTCCTGCTTTTACTGTATGTTATGCATTGCGATTGTAATTACTCTATTCTGGGCAGAAGAACAGTTTTGCAATATCATTGTAAAGCAATTAACTGCCATCTTTCTTTCTGAAAGTAGTTCAAAAAATTTATGTTGTTTATGTGAAATATGATCAGCTCCTGTTATGAAACCCCTTCAGCAGCTGCTTTTCATATTTGATCATATGAGACTCGATACACAATTTCACATGTGTAGTGAGCCTGATGCCTTTGATAGATGGAACTCATCGTATAGTGTACCACCTACTCCTGTATAGAAAGAATCGTACATCCCAAAGTACATTGATGTTAAATATATCGAGGGTTCAAATGATAAAAATGGAGTAGCCTAGATTTCCCATGGACAAAGAAGCTAGAGGTTTGTATCTTTACACATTACTCTAATATTTTTTGATATGCAGTGTTTTCTTAATTATTAATTTTTTTCTGCTCTTTAGGAATATTTGGGAATCGCTCCTTCCAGCCAAACCAAAGAGAGGTGATAAATGCCACAATGAGTGGACATGATGTATTTGTTCTAATGCCTACTGGAGGGGGGAAGAGCCTGACATATTAGGTAATAGTTTTGTTTTTTTCTTACTCCGCACAAAAGAAGAAGGGTTAATCTATATTTTTCTGAATAAGAAATATGATAGTATGGTATTACTTGTGAACCAAAGAGTACAATATTGCAAATAATCTGTTCAATTAAAATCAACATCTTTTGCAAATCTGTTTTCTGCAGCTCCCTGCATACATTTGCCCAGGGATCACTTTGGCCATTTCCCTTCTTTTTTCGCTTATTCAAGATCAAATAATGCATTTATCTCAGATATTCTCTCACTTAAATTAGAAATTTTAATTTGTCCGAATCTTTTTAACAATATTGTTTTATGTGTATTTTGATTTGTTACTAAATCTCATATACTAGAATTTTTTGAGTATTCCATTACAGAATCATCGTATTTAGTTTTGCAAATTAAAGTGTGTATCTGTAATTTTTATAGTGCGGCTTCACTTTCACTTACAAACTTATTTTGCTATAAATTTCAGGTAAATGTACGTGAAGCGACAATGAAGATCATGGGAGCTTTGTGCGACTATCTAGAGTAACAATGAAGGTGGTACTCCAATGACTGGTGGCACCAACTCTTAGTACCATATGTTATGTTTTACGTCTTTTGCTATTATGTTAGACTTCCGTACTTAGTAATTAAGCTTGTAGTTTTATGACTGGTGGCACTTATGCCTTTTGCTCTGAATGTTGTTGTTGTTTGACTGTAATATTGAATCTGTATGGATTATTATGATGGTAATGAATGTCTGTTGTGTTCATTTGGTTATGGGAATGAATATTTTCAAATTACCTATTTTTTGTTTAAAATAGAAAAGTGTTGCCATTGAGGCTATAAAATGTTGGCAAAAAGTGAAAATAATGTTAACAAATGTTGCTAGCAAAATGTTGCTGCAGCTAAAATTTGTGTTGCCATAAAAGTGGGCCCCACAGTGGTCCCTACAGTGGGCAGTCCCCGCAGTGGGCCCCATAGTAGGCCCCACATGGTCCCCACAGTTGGCCCCACTGGTGGGCCCCACTTTTTTGCAAAATATTTAAGCCAAAGGCAACATAATATAATGTTGGTAAAAACTGATATATTGTTGCCATAGCTAGTCTACGCCAACAGAAAACTGATGTTGCCTTAGAAGAGTAGAATGTTGCCTTTGACCCCAAAGGCAACGGCAAAAATAGCAACACCAGCAAAATGTTGCCTTTGGGGTTTTTTGGGCCTATAGCAACATATTTCGGGCCTACGGCAACATTTTTTTGGTGTTGCTGTAGGCCTTTTATGGCGTACACCAAGCCTACTGACCCTCTTCATAATTTAACATATCGATACACAATCAAACAATTGCGAGTTTTTAATCTTAATATCGTACTACAATTTAGGATAATTCTAGAATTAGGGGTTCGAAATTGAAGGCGATAAACACATAATTAACAAAAACAAGCCACTACAAACAGGTCCTTTATCTCTATACAGCAAGATGGATTCAATTTAGTTTAATACTTGAATTACATTCATAATTTCAGATATTATTAATCACAATTACAGTAGTGTATATTAAGACGATTAGTAAAATTTGAACTACATAACAGGGTATTAAATAGATAGTAGTTTATTATTTCAGATATGAGAGAGAGAGAGAGAGAGAGAGAGAGAGAGAGAGAGAGAGAGATAGAGAGTGGGCGAGAGAGTGTGTAAAATTACCTTGATATGTTGCCAGAGAGAGGAACAGAGAAGCGGTGAGAGCAGAGGGGAGCGGAGAAACGGCGAGAATGAAATTGAGAAAAAAATAACCGAAGGCAACACCCCGATTTGGGGGGTTAGAAATGGTTTGTTTTATTATTAGATAGGAACCCCTCTCAACCCCTCAAAACCTTCGACAGCCCAACCCTTATAATTTTTTTTTTTTACCAAACGTGGTTTTTTGTAACCCACCCCAACCCGGCCCAGCCCAATCCCCTCAACCCCCAACCAAAAAGGGCCTAAGAATACGTTGTACCTTGCTTGGGAAAAACCAGTCTTTATAAGCTTCTGAATTTCGTCTTTGGAAGGAGGCTCAGATGATTCCACCACAAGTTTAGAGACCCCCTTAGGCTTTGTTTATATTGGGTTGGGTTGGGTTGGGAGGGGTTCAAATTTTACAACCCTTATTTGGATATAAATTTAAAATGGAGGGTTGGGTTTATAGAGGTTAGTGAGGGGTTGAGAGAGGGTTCTAATATAATGGAAATGGGGGAGTATTTCAACACCCCGATTTGGGGTGTTGGACATTGTTGCTGTTTTTGTTTTTGTGTTTTTTAATTTTTTTTTCAATCATGTATAAACAACAGTAATTAGCATATATTTTATTTTGATTTTGATTTTGTATATTATATACAAAATTATGAAAAAAAATATTTTTCGAGAAAATATTTCCGGAAAAAATATTTTTGAAATTCCGAAATTGAAAATATATTTTGGAAAAAAATATTTTCGAGAAAAAAATTTTCGGAAAAAAATTTTCGAGAAAAAAATTTTCGAGAAAAAAATTTCCCGAAAAAATATTTTCGAGAAAAATATTTTCAGAAAAAATATTTCCGATAAAAATATTTTCTGAAAAAATATTTCCGAGTTCCAAAAAAATATTTCTGAGTAAAATTTTTCCAGAAAAAATATTTTTGAGAAAAATATTTTCCGAAAAAATATTTCCGAGAAAAATAATTTTCGAAAAATATTTTCGAGAAAAATATTTTAGGAAAAAATATTTCGGAATAAATATTTCCAAAAAAAATATTTCGGAATAAATATTTCCGAATAAATATTTCGGAAAAAAATATTTCGGAAAAAATATTTCCGAAAAAACATTTTCGGATATAAAATTTTTCGAAAAAAATATTTTCCATAAGAATATTTCCCAAATAATATATGCATTTCTTATTTTTTAAGAAATATGTTTTTTAATTAATTTTTATTAGTTTAAAAAATAATAATTAATTATATTATAGCTCTTTTCCAACAAAACCCTCCATCCAAATAAGGTAAGGTTTGAACCCTTCATTGCTCAATCCTTACATCCAAACAAGATAAGGGTTCAATCTAACCCATCCCTTCCCAACCTAATCCATCCCACTCTAACCCAAACCAACCCCACCCCTCCTAACCCCCTATCCAAATAGACCCTTAAAGTTGCGCCATTTTCTTCGTCCTCCCCTAAACTTTAATTTTTTTCCCTTGTCCATAAGTTGAAAATTGTCTTGCATTGCGATAAAAAAAATAAAAAATAAAAATTGTCTAGCATTGTGTAGGCCTCTGGGGTCTATCTGTCACAAATTTAAAAATTTAATCTTCCTCCGTTTCACTCGACTAGATTATGAGCATGTTTAGTTAAATTTAAAATTATTACTTATAGTTTAAAATTGCTTAAATTAATAAGTGAAAAGCGAAAATTTTAAGACAATATTTGTTTGGTTAATTTTGTAAAACGGATAGCTTATGAATTATTGAAAATTTTAAAATAAAAATATATTTAATTAATTAATAATTTGAATGATGATATTAATTTTTATCAAATAAAACCATCGAAATAAAATAAGTCATTTAAAAAAGTACCTACTACTTTCAGCAAAAAAAAAAAGGTACCTCCTACCAACTTGTTCTTAACTTATTACACAAACATAAAATTTTCAACTTAAAACCGAAAATTACTTTAAGCCCCGGACTTAAAACCCGAGCCAAACGGGGTTTATAGTCGGTGCTACACATAACACACAAGTATTTTAAAATTTATTTAATAATAATAAAATAAATAATTTTATATTAATAATTTAATAATTAAATTGTGAAAATTTTAATATTAATACAATAAAATGTGTTGTTTTTATATATTACAATAAATTAATTTAAAAATTAATTAAGTTAGAAATTTTAGTGTATATAAATATTATAAGTATGTGTTATGAGATAAAATACATTAATGAGCTTATCAAAATTAAAATATCAATTCAAATTTGTATTAATAAACTTTCCATAAATATTATAAAGTACAGTAATGAGAAATGGGTCAAATATTAATTAGAATTTGGTTAAATAAAAAGATGGATCTTGTACGAATAAAAATATGAATACATAACCCAAATATGGATAGTCCATGGATTAACTTAAAGTTAAAATTTTAATCAAAACCTAAATATGGATATCAAACCTTAGAAATAGGTTATCCATTAATTTATAATACTAGTTTAAAACCCGTGCGATGTTTTCTTTAATATTTTTAAGATTTTTTCAATAATTTAAATGAATTTTGTAAGTTAAGTTTTTAAATGATATTATTTGATAATAATTATATATGTGTGTGTGTGTAAGGTTTCTGTAAGAACTCTCTTAAAAAGAGAATTAGAGAACCTGAGATTCAAAACCAGATTCAAAATATTTTTTTAATTATTTTCACAAAATAGTTGTACTAACACATTTTAATAATCATCGTATAATTTTTAAAATTAATATTTGAATCATTAATTATATATTAAAAAAGCTTTATACACAATTTCTAAAAAAATTCACTGAGATTCAAAAATAAATTAACAAAATTTATGAGATTCAGAAACAGATTCTAGAAATTTATCATAATTTTTTTTATATTTACAAAAAATTTGTTTGGAATTGATTTTTTGGAATCACGGTAAAGATATAAAAAAATTTGTGATTTTTTTCGCTTTTAAAATTAATGTTTTAAAGTGGTTCCCTCGGTTCCCTTTTTAAGAAGATTCTCCCTTGAACCTTGGCATATATAGGGAGCTACTGCAATGAGACCCCCTTTATAATGAGAATTGAGTCCCGTTCACTTAATCTTTAAAAATAAATCATTAAAATTA
Source organism: Saposhnikovia divaricata (assembly GCA_036435485.1). Lineage (NCBI taxonomy): Eukaryota > Viridiplantae > Streptophyta > Magnoliopsida > Apiales > Apiaceae > Saposhnikovia > Saposhnikovia divaricata. Next base: position 87,831,378 of record CM071598.1, read on the forward strand.
AGCACATCATATATATATATATATATATATATATATATATATATATATATATACATGAATATAATTACATATACATTTAAGTTTATAATTCCTGAAAACATCGTCTCTCTTCAATACAAATCATCAAAAGCGCAAGATCTGTCATACCTACCACAATCATAATCACCATCTCCACCTACATCTTTCACCTCCTACTGCAATTACAGCCGCCATCACAAGTCACAACCACTATACATAAGAAATCAGATTTAAGAAATTTTAAATCTAAATTAACTCTATACACTATGCGTATTTTCCTGACTAGATTCTGTTAGGTTAGGGGACTATACACAATCCGATATTCACAAATCATCAATACAAAGCACACACATAACAAATCAATTAGTTGACAAGATCCACCAAAATGCGGTCAAACACTATTCAAGTATTACTTTTACTTCTATCAACAATACGTAAAAGCAAAACAAGAATACCAAACAATATTTGATGTGGAAACACCCACGCCCCAACTTGTATTATTGATCTTAGCAATAATCAATAATACATCAAAGCAATAACACCTCAACGGTGTCCCAAACCCGATACTTGAGCCAACAATGCTCAAGTATCTCCCAAACAATACTTAAGACTACATCTATTAAGCTTTCACCTCATCAAACAAATACAATATGACTATGTATATATAGCCATCCAAAACTTAGCCACCAAGACTTACCATACTTGTTCTACAAGTCTTACCATACTTGTTATACAAGTCTTCCAATTATTGGCACCTAATTACCCAACTTAGTGATCAAGACATACCATATATAATAATTGTCTACACATACAATTATTATCTTACCAATATATATCTTAAACCACCCAAGCCCATAACATCATATTGGGTTGAAACCCAACAATCCTCCCCTTCAAACCAATACCCATATCGGATTGAACAGTAACCATCAAACCATCGACGTCCATTCGCCAATTCCTTCCCTCGAACAAGAACCTTCTCTTGCTCTTCCAAACATTGAGTGTCGCTAAAACCCGTATAGTGACCCTCCAAATCACCCATCGTTCTTTACCATAACGATGTATCCATCTACAAAATCACGTGCATCAACCACCACGAGTGCTCTTCCACATGTTGAGTCACCTGATCCTTGCTTTCACAATCCTTTGGTCTCCTGAAGAAAATCACTAGTATCATCCAAATAGTTCACCTGGTTGATCAAGCCATTGAAACAATTGCGATGATCTCTTCCATATTCTTCCATATCGAGTCCGAACACATCTTTCTTGAGAAACCCACTCCTCAAGAACAACAAAAATGATTCACGGTGCAAGGCCAACCGAATAATTCATTCTGCACGTAACTTTGTCTCTTCCCGCTTTAGTAGCAATCTCCTTGTCAGCAAATCCTTCATCATGCTCTGTCATACCAATTGAACCTCGAACTTTCCCTCAACCTCAACCATCATGAACCCGAACCTTGGCTCTTGATACCACTTGTTAGGTTAAGGGAATTACACAATCCGATATTCACAAACCATCAATACAAAGCACACACATAACAAATCAATTAGTTGACAAGATCCACCAAAATGCGGTCAAACACTATTCAAGTATTACTTCTACTTCTATCAACAATACGTAAAAGCAAAACAAGAACACCAAACAATATTTGATGTGGAAAAACCCACGCCCCAACTTGTATTATTGATCTTAGCAATAATCAATAATACATCAAAGCAATAACACCTCAACGGTGTCCCAAACCCGATACTTGAGCCAACAATGCTCAAGTATCTCCCAAACAATACTTAAGACTACATCTATTAAGCTTTCACCTCATCAAACAAATACAATATGACTATGTATATATAGCCATCCAAAACTTAGCCACCAAGACTTACCATACTTGTTCTACAAGTCTTACCATACTTGTTATACAAATCTTCCAATTCTTAGCACCTAATTACCCAACTTAGTGATCAAGACATACCATATATAATAATTATCTACACATACAATTATTATCTTACCGATATATATATCTTAAACCACCCAAGCCCATAACATCATATTGGGTTAAAACCCTACAGATTCATCAATATATTAACGAATAATAGTGGCGGGATGAGCATCCATGGGAGTAACGATTATAGGAACAGCGGTGACAGATCAACAATGATGTTGATAACAGTAAGAATAACTAGAATCGCGGTGACAGTTTTTGAATGACGATGACAATGTTAATTTATCCGATGGAGATGACATAGCGGCAGTGTGGAGGAAGGATGTGTAGTCGTTGTGGGTGAAGGTAAGAAAGATGGAAATGGGTGGAGAAGAGAGATGATGATGGGATGAAATAAATTTAGTTCTATGATTATGTGGCTAGGATTTAAAATACATATAAAATAAATTTAGTTCTATGATTATGTGGCATTGATTTAAAATACATGTAAAAACATGTGGCTGAGATTAGGTGTCAATTCTCATCAGGTTTGAAAGGAGAAAGTGGAGTAATAAAACAGGGTCCCTAATTTTAAGGGGGCCCAAAATTTTTTTAGTCTTCTTATATTGCATATATATCTTTATTTGTGGACCCAAAATAGCTGCAAAGGCCCAATTAGTATATTACCATTGTTGAATATAAAGAGTCTGTGTGTTTGACAGCTTCTGTGTGTTTGACAGCTTGAACCAAGGAGAGCTTCATTAATCATTATTTTTCTATATATATAACATATATTGATATACATATAGATTAAGTTCTTAAATAATATTCTTCTTTTCATCTTTATAAAATCTTAATCCTACAAGGCTACAATTTCGACATTCCAAGTACAAGCTTATCTCTGCTTTGGGTCTCCAATACTCACATTATCGGGTAAACAATTTCATTTTTTTTGTAGTTTAATTAAAAAAAAAGCAGGGGCCTCCTTTTTAGATTTTGCACCAGACCTCCGATATACATTAGACGGCCTTGGTTCTCATTATAAGGGAGGACCTCATTTGAGCACTTAATTATATATATATATTTGTGTGTGTGTTAGTGATCAAATAGAAACCAAAATTAAAATAGAAAATAGAAACTAATCTAAGCACTCAGATCAATCTAATCTAATGGCCCCCTAAAAATACCACACTACACCATATATGCGTTATTGCAACGCCAAGAAAGTGTGGTATAAGACCCAAAAAGTGTTACAATAGAGGTTTTAGCAACGCTTTTGCCAAAATTCAACGTTGCATCTGCGGCCGTTGCAATAAACCCCTATAACAACGTTTTACCTACTTATTTCAACATTTTTAAAGTATTACAATATCCCCTTTAGTGCAACACTTTTGTCTTCTTTAGTGACACTTTTATGATGTAGCAATAGACTATTGCAACACCATTTTGTAACATATTTTAGTTAAAAGTGTTGCAAAGTCAATTTATTGCAACATTTTCATGTAACATTTTCTCCCCTATTGTAATACATTTAGATTTTTTTAGAAACATTTATATGCAACAATTTGTATTAGTCCAATTTGCAATATCTTATTTGAAATGTCAATAAACCATTACAAAAGCATATAAAACCAGAATTCACATTTCCAATTTCCCAGATAGCAAATCAAACAAAATATATGTCAATAAAGCCCAAAAAGGGTTGGCTTGTACCACAATATCATCTTACATCTAGTACCTAAATCTAAAGTCGAAACACATATCGACTTACACACCATAAATCTAGATAAAACTTAGTCTTTCATGTCAAAGTACCCGGCTAATTTGTGAAAACCTGTAACACAATGCAATTAAAATTACATGTATATCCCTTTCTATACTCTGCAAACTAACAAATTAAATTTGAGGATTTTGTCTCTAGTTTGATAGCTATATTAGTGGCTCCATCGACATTATTGCTTTGTTGTCCCCAAAGATGTGCACATCTCCCTGGCTTCGATAATAGAATATCATGGTGACCCTGCTCCACTACATTTCCATTTTCCAGGACTATAATCTGAACAAATATATGAAAAATTCAAGATTCGGGAGCAAACGGGAATTTGGTAAATTCGGGTTTGGGGGTGGGCATGAAATAATTGATTACGGATCCCAGCAAAAACAATTCCTATATAATTGAACTTACAGAATTGTACAATGATAATGCAAGTAAAGACCTTGATACCATATATCCAAAAAGAAAGATTGCTACCTCAGGTTTGACATGATTTTGATCATCTATATATTATTTATCATCCCAATCTGCACGCTGCCAGACATGTTAGTGACTCCAATTAGAACCACAAAAGCATAATAATAATAAAGACCAATGCACAGAGAACAAAATAACCAAATTAACTGTTTAGAGTTCTTCAAAGTCAGTTAAACCTGATAAGCTTGATACATTACATGCATCTGGCCTGAGAATAAACGTATAGAATGTGTTAATCATCTATATATTCTTTGTCATCCCAATCTGCACGCTGTCAGACATGAATAGTGACTCCAATTAGAACCACAAGAGCACAATTACAGTAAAGACTAATGCACAGAGAACAAAATAACCAAATTAACTTTTTAGAGTTCTTCAAAGTCAGTTAAACCTGATAAGCTTGATACGTTACATGCATCAAGCCTGAGAATAAACGTATAGACATGTGTTAACTTGTCTATCTCGTACTCCAGTTCCTTCTTGATAGGATAATTTTGTCCCTGATAGGAAAGTATAACATGGAGCTTTTCCTTCTATGTACCACATATATCTGGTCCAAATATCAAACTGCAAAACATCGATTGTGAATAGTTTTTCATACCAGTAAAAGGCAAGGTAATTGGAGTTGAAAACAATATTTTTGTTTTCCCATGGTATCATGACAGTTGTATATATAAAGGATGAAAACAAACTGGTAGTCTACAAGGATTACTACAGAGCTCATTATCGACTGAGTATCACTGGATTTTTTGGGTCCTAGTTTACAAATAATTAGTTGAATGGGATTGAACATGGTTGGTAGTAGTGGTATAAAAAGTATGGTAGGGGAAACCAGAAATGAAATGAAAAATTTGTGACAATTTCATTTATTCCCATATAATTTTGAAAGGGTTGGAAATTTTGAAAACAAAAATTGCAATAAAATATAATACCATAGTACTCTAATTATAAATGCAGCTAATAAATATCCAAAATCAAGAGGAAGGTACTAAATCAAAATGCATTTAGTTTGGGGGTTCATTAGTACTATCTCAGAGATTCTTAGCCAAGTGTGAGTATTGATCACCTGCAACAGATGAAATTAACAACTATATAGAGGAGTTTATACATTGAAAACTAATAAGAAAGTTATACACACACACACAAGAAGCATATGCTTTTCTGATAAATAAGATTTGGGCACCTTATTAGAGAACTGAAATCAAAACAAACCTGTAAGGAGCATCCCCACCAAATTTCTTTTGATTAACATATCCAGATAGGAGCTTTATGTAGCCACCACCACATTCAATGTCCTGCTTCAACTTAAAGGAGTATTGAAGGACTAGTGTACTATTGTCGTTGCTAAATTCTGGTATCTTAGCCGATATTGCAAAATGATTAGCATCACTAGATGTCTGAATACCTGTACAAAAATGGGTGAGGTCGGGAGAGAGGCGAGGTAGAGGGAGAGAAGCGTGAGAGCGAGAGAGTTTTTGTGTAATAAAAATTTATTACAATTAATTTCCTAAATTCCTTTTAAGTGATTAGAATCACAGTTCTTGTCGTCAGGTAATATGAGACAATAGGTTTTGGGGGCATTAAAATAAAATAATATTGTAAACATTATTGAGAAATCACTATAAAAAAATTTTGCAGGGTTTGATTAATTTGTTTAATCAATATTAAACAAATTAATTTTCAGTCTGGTTGTTCGCAAGAAGAAACAATGTTACGTGATGAGCCAGCAGGTTCACACATTCAATTAATAAAACATGACATATTTAAGCAATTATTATAAGATCTCACCAGTGCATCCAGTACATATGACCAATCTATCCTTGTAAGGAAATTTGCCAAAAGGGTAAAATCTCATGTAGCGGAAATAGCATACCTGCATTTCGGAGATAAGATCATAAAGATGAAACCCTTCAATACAAATACATGCTTTAGCATTCTAAAATAAAATACAAACAAGAAGCATACCATATGAACTAGATTTGTAACCTTCCATTCAGCCCCTATACATGTATACACTTATGAATACGTACCTTATGCCCCTGCTTTAGCACTATCAAATAGGATATTATAAGTATAGTAAGTAATGGATACTTTTTGCATAAGTGATGTCTATTTAATTGTGCTGGAAAATACAACATTTATAACATTTATAGAGATACGAATGCAACAAATTATTCCACTACTAATGCTAAGAAATGCTATAATGCAAAATTATGCATATTTAAACTTGCACGTACTTCTTACATAGCAATTTAGTATTATTAAATACTTAAGCATTATTAAATAACAAATATTAAATAACTCTCCAGAAATATAAAAAAGCATGTAATTAGCTACTTTAGCATTATTAAATAACAAATATCACACTTAATGTAGCAGGTTATCAAATTAACATAACTAAAATTGTATGACATTATTACAATGATGTAAGGTTAGGAACATAAAACATGTAAACTAGGAATCAAATTCTAATGATGTGAGTAATGAAGTCTTACCTGTGTTAAGAAGTGTTCCATCCAAATCAAGAATGACACAAGAAACTGACTTCTTCAAAGGGTTTCTTACTGACATTGCACAAAACACGTCCCTTCTAAGTGTCAGCACTGCCCACATCCACAAAATTTCCTGAAACAAAAATACAGAACCTAGGTAATCAAAACTTCAATATTACACTTTAAACACCATCATACTTCCATCACGATGATTCGAGCCAGAAACGAATCTTTAATGAAACAAAATCAGGAATTTCAAAAATCAGTGTATTTACCCACACAACATAAAAGTACTAAAAGCTCGGCCAATTTTCTCAAGCTACATCTCATGCACCTGTGCTAAGAAATTTATCTTAACTAGTCCTCCGCTTATTTAATGTACCTCCTAAATCAAACATATTACTGTACAATGTAAAAGGGCACTATAGACTATAGTCTACATGTTGGGTGAGTCAAAGACAAACATATTACCTCTTGTACTGGAATTTAGTACGACCTCAGTGAGCAAGTATAAGACATGGAGCACCCAAATGAACAATCTATTAATCGTCTAACACAACAATTTGAGCCCTCCTTTCAGCAGCTTGCTTTCTGCTAAAAATGCCCCAAATTAAATCACAATTAAACCACAAATTCCTCAATCCAAAAATTACACTAAAATCCAACAAATTAAAACACAAAAATCCTCTTAATTAAACCAAAAATCCTACTAATTTAACTCTTAATACCAGCTTTAATCGAACAAAACTTATGAACACATAAAATCCAACCTATAATCGAAAATTTTCATATGCATACATATATATACATGTATAATCCATAAAAATCCAAAAAAATAGGTACTTTACCTCTAATTGAAACTTTAATTGAACTTTTACTCTAAAGTTTGCTCCAATCAATTTTGGAAATTTAGGGTTGCTCTAATCAATTTTAGGGATTTGAGAGAGATGGTCAACAAAAAGAGGTGAGGTCGAGGCGTGAGAGGGAGAGAGGTGAGGTAGAGTGAGATAGAAGTGTGAGAGCGAGAGAGTTTTTGTGTAATAAAAATTTATTTTGTGAGGTCGAGAGAAACAGTGGTGAGTTGAGATATGAGAGAGATAGTGGTGGAGAGAGATGAGAGCGGTAGTGTTTTTGGGGATTTTTTTTGCTACCCTTTTTTATCCCGCCCAGCGAAAAAACTAAGTTTCCGCTTACAATTTTGGATAAGTTCGACAAAGTGTATCGTCTATTGTAATGCTTTGCTAAAGTATTGTCATTGTTCTAAAATTTCAAAATGATCCTTTTACTTGTAACACTTTTCATATTTAATGCAACATTTTTTAAAATATTGCAATAGACTACCAAGTTTTGTGTCTACTGTAACACTTTATGTAACACAAATATATATTGGGCTTGCAATAGCCCATATATGGTGTAGTGCACACAATTAAAATACATCCTCCCATACACAATACCACATAATCCCCTTCACTTCTAATTTGATTTTTCCAATAAATTGGTGGGGTTTTTTTTTTGAAATCTCCCAACGATATATATGATATATTTCGTCGCGATTTAAGAAATATTTTATTTAGTTTCTAGTTTCTATTAGATTATGACTCTATATATATATATATATATATATATATATATATACTTATATATTTATATATTTGCACCTTAAGAATAATACTTTATATAAAAAATAATAAAGAATATCATAATACTTTATTCACTTTATTTTTATATCTCCATATTTAATGAAAAAGTAGATGGGAAAGAGGGAGTATTATGGATTGAGGTAAATTCCATTAGATAAATAGAAAAAATTAAAAGTCTTGATCCCTTTTTTCTTTCCTTTTTTTTAACTAAATGATCTTGCCTTTTCTTTCTTTGTACTTTATAGTTCAGAGGTGGGTCTTCACAGGTTGGATGCATAATTTTAATTTGATTTGATGGTACTGATTAGATATAAAGCAATTTAACAAATATTTGAGTTAAGTGAGAAATTTTATCATATATTATATACTTATAGCAAGTCCAATGCTAAAACTAAAATGACTATAGCTGTTGAAGCCGATTTTCGTCAAGGACAAAGTTTCAAGATTAAATTTATATTTGGGTATTCGGATAGAGATAATAAGAATAAAGATGTAAATATAAGAATACAATTAGGGTTTTTGAGATATCGGGTGTCTGATTTCGGATCCCTCTCAAGGTGCCTACGTACCCTATTTATAGGGATCAAGTCCACGTAGTTCTATTCGATTTAAGATTGTATTTCTGGCAATATTAGGCCCAACCCATGTCTTTTGTCTTCGGCGGCAAGTAATATCTATATTTGAGAAGATATCTAGATCCTTCTAGAATTAGGTTTCCGATTATATAATTTATTTTCACCGCCTTAAGTATTGGGCTCGATTTTATGGGTTGTTCCAGTGCATCAGACTCATTAGATTTAGACAAGCCCATATAAAAGTAACCTTCGGATGCAAAATACAGGCACATGCTTTGGATACAAAATTAATATATTTTTTGTATCAACAGGTCCCCAGTATTTTTTGAAGACAATGACTTCAATAAATACTTAAATATTTAGTAACCCTTATATTTATCTTCAAGCAGTCCCTCGGATCCTCTAAATAGAATGTCACGAAATATTATTTCGTACAATTGCCCAATATTTTGAGCGCACCAGTCATTAGATACCACTAAATGAAGTCATTGGATACATTAGAATTCTTGAAAATGAGAACGGAGTCTAGCCCCTCAATATATTCGTGGGCCATACCTTTTTTGTTTAAACCAAACCAACTGTTGGAGTCTTCACGTGATTGAATCAAAATCAAGTGATTTTAATTTTTTGATTTATATCACTGTAGATCCCACGACACTCTATTTTCTTGAATTCTTTTTATTAGCACAAGCCATTGTCACCATTGTCACGTGTGAACAAAATCACCATCCTTTTACCATGTAGTCAACTACCATTCATGGTATATATCACTTTTGAATTTTCTTGGGGCCCACAACAATAAGCTGTAGGTTAAATATTTCTATGTATCCTTTTTTCTTACTATCACTTTTAAACGGCAGCCGCAGTCTTGAAATTCTCGGGAGAAGAGCTCCTTCATTTTTCTTCTTTTTCCGGTGCTATTTAACTTCTTTTCCACAGATCTATAACAGGTAAACCCATGTCTTCCCTTGCTTTACATATCCAGTCATTTATTTTGGTATTATTGTACTTTATGACACGTTCCGGTGAGCTCCTATATCTAAATATGTAAATGCTCTGATGAACTGATTTTTCCTTTTCGAATTCGTATGTACTCTGGTAAATTTCTATTCCCTTGGAATCATCTTCATTGGTAATATGAAATACTTGTAGATTTCAATTTATCCAAAAATTGAGTTTAGTGGCTGCACCATTTACTTGATAACCGTGCCATAACCCTAAAATTTGTGCTGTTACTTTCCACTTGGTAGTACTTTTTGTTGGATAGTGCCATAGCGGAACATATTTAATTTTCAAATGTGCGGGCAGTGCATTTGTAGTGCTCATTGGAAGCGAAATAATATTCAGAATCAAATGTAACTAGCAGTAATAGATACCTTAATTTCCAATGGTCCAGGTGTCCAGACTTTTGATTAAAATTCTCGCTTTTGTTCCTCGAATAGATAATCTTCTATTTTATGTTCATCTTTGGCAACCAACTTAAACTAACTAGTAATGTATGCCCCTGGAAACAAAATTATATGCTTATTCTCTGCATTGGAGTGATACTCCTGATTTCACATATAGCACTCTGTCATTCCAATGCATATAAAATTTTGTTTCCAATGATATAGCAATGAAAGCTCTGGACTCCATATACCTTGTACACAGCCATTAGATACCGATTTTTGGTTGGTCCCCAATTTCAAAATCCACTAGATTTTCCAATGAGTCAAGAGTTGTGTCCCGAGCATAATTAGACTAGAAATTGGACATATATATATCACATATTTTTTTTCTTTTTTTTTCTGGGGACCACTCTAATTTTTCCTTCCTAAAATCGTAGATGTCAACACCTAACCAGCTTGAGTATCATCGTGAAATCCATCGTCATTTTCGTCCATGTCTTGAAATGGCAATCGAAGTTGAGGAAGATGCTTTGGTTGGTGAATCTGATGATGTGTCTTCTTCAAATACTATTATCACCAACACTAGTGTTTGGAATAATATTGATATATTTGATGACGATGAGAAGTTTCCAGCTGCTAATCTCCCTAGTACTCTTGATGACGATGACATCAAAAATTTAAGAAATTTGTTCATGATACCAAAAAACTTTCTCATCTTCAAACCCAAAGATGTAGATAGAGTCTATGACCTTGTTTCCTTCGGAAGTTATCTTGGAGTTGGAATTTTTGTTGCAGCATTTGAATGTGGTTTTAGGGTTCCAATGCACCCATTTCTTGAGGAGGTATTAGATACTTGTGATGTTGGGTTAGGACAACTTACACCCAATAGTTTCTTGAACATAAACACCTTCATCGCTCGATGTTTTGCGCGTAAAATTGAGCCAAACATTGATATATTCTGGTTTCATTATAAATTGTCTTCCACAAGAAAGTGCACTGGTTTTTACTCCATCGGACGCAAGAACACTTCACAGAAATGGTCCGATGCTCGCACAAATAACAAGGGATTTTATGAGAATTGATTTATCCTTGTTGGTCCCAAGATTGATAATTATGCCCAATGGAGTTATTTCACCTCGAAAGAAATTCCAAAAAAGAATACCAAACTTGATTCTCCTGCTTCTGAGATATATAAAAACTTAAAGGCTCCCCATTCTAAATCCATGATAATATCTGCTAGCAAAATACGATCGGAAACATTTCTGATAGAAATTAAAGGTATGACATTTTATTTTATCATTGGCATCAGTATATGCATACTCTTGCATTCTTCCTTTGGCTACACATCAGTATACTCATAGTTTGATCTGCATATTTGTACTTTAATGTTAGTAGGAATTTGATATATACCTTCATATGAAATCTTGCTAGTTTTGATCATTTTCTTGTTCACATTGCAGTTTCGTGCATTGGAATGGATGAGGCAGCAGTGCAACAAAGGCTTCGGGAGCTTAAATTAGCTCAAGTTAAGCTCGGGCAAAGGAAAAATGCTATCAAGGCTAGGACACAAAAATCTGCTGTTGTCGAAGAGCTTCAAGAGGAGGAGAAGATGAATGGTCAATCCGGGGCCATTGAAATTGTTGTCGATGCAAGCTTTGCAGACCCGGACCCTACTCCACCTCCTAATAAGAGGCAAAAGAATTATGCATCAAGAGTTCCACCTATAGCCCCGAAACATATTTTGGAGAGTGCTCCATTGTCCTCTTCTTCTATTCTTCGTCTTAGTGAGGTCGATGAGGAGAAGCTTTTGGAAATGAATTCTATCTCACGTGGTGAGAAAGTCATGGCTCTAGCTTCTCAGGTATTTTCTCCATCTTCTATCTTCAATTTTTAATAAATTGTTGTTTTACTCTCTTGTTCTTGATTGATACAGTTGCTTCTTTGGTCGCGTGAGCAAGTGGCTGCATCCAAGGGTGAGCTTGATCAAATTTCTAAGTTAGAAAAAGCTGTCGACGCTGCTAAGAACAAGGCAAAAATAGAACAACAGAAAGCTGTTGCTACCGAGGCAAAGTTGAAGAAAATTGAAGCCGATGCTACTGTTCGTGAAGGCCAACTCATGGAAAAGATTTCTACTCTGGAGAAAGAACTTAAACAGGCTAAACAGGATAAAATTGATGCCGAAGCTAATTACTATGGTCTTGGACTTGATAAAAGACTTGAGATGGTCAAAGAAGCTCAGATGGACTTCACCAGATGTATGTTTGACTATGAGTTAGATATATGGAGGCAGGAGCAGGATAATGATGCACTTCAAAGTAGAAACATAGAGGCTCCAATCCCCAATCCTGAGAATGATGCTACTTCTCAAGAGAATTTAGGAGAGAACTAACCTTATATTATCATGCTTTCCATGAATTATGTTGGTCTACTTTTGAATTTGTAGCCTTCGGGCACGGATTTATTAGGTTTTCTTCGGGCATATCTGCGATAATTATGCTTTCGAGCGGAACTTTATTTATGCCATGAACATTTTGCACATGATATTGTCATGACCATCATGCCTTTTGTTTTCAATGCATATTAGGCACGCCTTGTACACTTTCTTTTTAAAGCTTTCAAGCACTTGCACTTTAATCCTCGTATTAGCATTGGACCTTGCATGACTTGATCTATCAGTTGTCTTCATTTTTAACCCGATGGTTAAGTACTCATTGCACGTTCCATTGGATTTTTTTATTATTGTATCGTTTTGAACCATCATAGCATTGGGTGCAGTTTTTCGGTCCAACTTCTGCTTCAAATCCTCAAAAGTTCGTTTAAGCACCTTTGGTTCAGATTGTGCAGCGATGAGATATATTCTGTGATCTATAAAATGTTAAATCTGAAAAACTGTAGATCACCACTTTCTCATCTCCCAACTTTAAAAGTTGGCGGGTGACCATCATAGCTTTGCACTGAAGCGTATATCCGGCCAGATCTATCTTCGGCCCCCTAGTGATTTATTGCTTCAATTTTGAAGGGATATATCACTAGTGTAGGAAGGAAGATTCTCTTATCCCCAAGTGAGTGTCGATAAATCATAAGTCGGGATTAAATTTGATATTTGTCCCCAATTGACTGTCGGTAGGTCACGAGTCTTGTGAGTGTCGATAAATCATAAGTCGGGACTTGGTCTGAATTTTTGCCCCAAGTTGATTATCGATAGGTCACAAGTGTAGGATTAGAGCAGTTTGATCCCCCCAAGTGTTGGACGATGGTTAACTTGTTTTGGACTTCATCAAATTTGTTGCCCCCAAGTAACCATCGGTGAACACTTGTTTGGGTTGGAAATTTGGTTGTTACCAATGGCTTATCATTCAAGAAGAAATTAAACCAGTTTATAACATGTCAATAAAAATCACACATGCATATCATCATATATGAAAGAAATTGGAATTTTATTAATAAATAACTCATAATAGTCTTAACAAAAAGGAAATCCATACAAATACTTAAATAAATATCCTACTGAGATAAATAAATCAATAGCCCGTCAACATCATGTTATTTAACTTATCTGATGATGACGATGGAGATCTACTGATAATACTTCTTCAGCTTAGCAATATTCCAAGTGTTTTTGATCGGTGTACCATCCATATTCTCGAGTTTGCAAGTCCCCAAACGAGACATGCTCGAAATTTTGTAAGGCCCTTCCCAATTAGGCATCAATTTACCGAGTTGGTCAGGCTTGGACGATGCTGTTTCCCTAAGCACATAGTCTCCAACTTGAAAGAATCTTTTATGCACTCCAGAATCAAAATATTGAGCAACTTTCTATTGATAAGCAACGGTATGCAAAGTAGCTACTTCCCTCAATTCTCTAACCAGGTCCACATTTGCCCGGAGGCCTTCCTCATTTTTCTTTAAGTCAAAAATTTTGTTTCCGTACGATGGTAACCAAACTTCTACAGGAACCAAAGCATCAGTCCCATATGCTAATCTGAATGGGGTATCATTAGTTGCTCTTCTTGTAGTTGTACGATAAGCCCACAAAACGTGTAACAATTCTTCAACCCATAAACCTTTGACACTTTCAAGTCTTTTCTCAATCCCCTTAATGATTGCTTTGTTAGCATTTTCAACCTGACCATTACTTTGAGGATGTGCAACTGCACTAGTGTGATGCTCGATGTGATACATTTCCATGAGCTCCGCAAATTGTTTCCCTTTGAATTGTGAGCCATTATCAGAAACCATTATCTTCGGCACACCAAACCTATAAATGATGCTTTCTTTGACAAATTTGATGACAGCTGCTTCAGTAATATGAGAAAGTGCTTTTGCTTCCACCCATTTAGTCATGTAGTCGATGGCAACGATGTAGTAGACAGCTTGTCTTTTACCCTTTGGAAGCTTTCCAACAATTTCAATTCCCCACATGGCAAAAGGGATTGGACACAGAACTGGAGTTAGCTTTGATGGAGGCTGTCGAGGTATATTTGCATGAATTTGGTATTGGTGACACCTCTGTACATAATCCATTGCATCCTGACGAATAGTGGGCCAAAAATATCATTGTCTTAAAATTTTGAAGGCCAAAGCTCTCCCTGCCAAGTGATCTGCACATACACCCACATGAACCTCTTCCATTATCAACCTTGCTTCCTCGGGAGTAACACATCTTAAGAGCGGTTGGGTCATTGACCTTCTATAGAGTAAATTCCCAACTATTGTGTAACTTTCCGCTCTATACTTAATTTTTCTTACTTCACTTCTATCGGGCGGTAGGATATTTTTCTCTAAATAATCACGGATCGGCGTCATCCAATTCCTAATTTGGCATATTAAATTAACTTCAGTACGTTCAACTGATGGCTGATGAAGCTCTGTCATGTAAATTGCTCCATCAAGGAATGCTTCATTTACCGAAGCTAAGCGTGATAAAGCATCTGCTCGACCATTGTCTTCTCTAGATATTCCAATGAGGTCAAATGATGTAAATTCTCTGGCCCAATTTCTGATTTCCATCGCATATGCCTTTAACCTTTCCTCTTTCTGATCATATTCTCCAGAAAAATGTTTAATAACAAGTTGTGAATCACTATAAGCCTGTAAATGAGTTACTTCCAAGCTTCGGGCCAGCTTCATTCCAGAAATCAAAGCTTCATACTCAGCTTCATTATTCGTCACCTTGAATGTAAAACGACCTGCTTGACGAACTTCAAATCCAGTTAAACTTGTCAGTATCATTCCACCTCCATATTTTTCATGCACCACCGACCCATCGACATAAAGGGTCCAACTATTTGGAGGAAAATTATTAATAGAATTGTCCACATCCTCATCCATCGGGGTATAAAATGAACATTCCACCATAAAATCCGCAAGTGCTTGTGCCTTGATGGCAGTGCGAGGTTTATAAACAATGTCATGCTCATCGAGTTCAACTGCCCAGGCCAGCACATAGTAATTTCATCATAGTAATTTCATCGAGGTTTATAAACATGTTACACATAGTAATTTCATCATGACCAGCACACTTCATATGCCTCTCATATTGGGTTACATGCTCATAAGGATCAGTTTTTCCATTGTAATAAGTCATCTTTAGGATAGCATGACCAACCCTTGGAACATCGTCTCTGATATTTTTGATCAATGGTGATTCTGTTGAATAATCTTCGTTTCCTCCTCCTCGCATCTTTCTTTCCAACTTTTCTAATTGCTCTCGTAAAAGAGTTGCTTCATCAGATTGATTGTTATTATAGCCTCTACCATCATCATCGTACCCATTCCTTCTGTAATCATCATGCCGACGATGGTAATCATCATTATCATCCCCATAGCCACCATTATTGTTACTTCCACGACCTCCACCATTATTACCATGTCCCCCACCATGGCCTCCATTATTCCCTCTATCACTGTTTCTACGATCATCATCATCATGGGGTGGAGTGCCTCTACGGGGTGGTGATCCACCAGGTGCTGTCTGATGCCGATCCCTTGATCTAGATCTTCTCCTCCTTGGTGATCGGTCACCTGCAGGAGATCGTCGATTATGTGACCGACCACGTGGGGGTGTTCTTCCGCCTAGATTCTCTCAAAGTCGGCGTCATTCATCCGCTAGTTCGTCTTCACGATCTTCCAGTTCTCTAATTCTTCTATGGATTTCTTCATCACGGAGCCTTACAATTTCACGTTGTCTTGCTTCCGACGCTTCTCGATCTACGTCATATGATGCACGATTAAACTCTGGTTCAAGGTTTCTTCCCCTTACGGGTGTATCTTCTTTCCTTTTCTGAGTATTGGATCTGCTCTTAATGCCAAGATGATATTTCTTGCATCCCTAATAGGGGGTTGTTGTTCACCTTGATGGCGATGCCCATCATTGGAAGCTCCGTCCAAAGGGATTGCACGGCCATTGTTGTCAACGACGATTCGGATCTGACATGTTGAGACGTTTTGCCGACAGTAAAGTTGTCGAATGGATTGTAGGTACGAATAGGAGTTTGGTAGGATGTTTGACGAGCCATCGGTGACTGACTTAATACAGATTTATCCTCTTCCTTTTCCTCTAAACGATTCCCACATACGGCGCCAAATGTTGAAGCCGATTTTCGTCAAGGACAAAGCTTCAAGATTAAATTTATATTTGGGTATTCGGATAGAGATAATAAGAATAAATATGTAAATATAAGAATGCAATTATGGTTTTTGAGATATTTGGGACTGCTCTTGATAGTTTGTAATCGAGTGTCTGATTTCTGGCAATATTAGGCCCAACCCATGTCTTTTGTTTTCGGCGGCAAGTAATATTCATATTTGAGAAGATATCTAGATCATTCTAGAATTAGGTTTCCGATGGTATAATTTATTTCCACCGCCTTAAGCATTGGGCTCGATTTTATGGGTTGTTCCAGTGCATCGGACTCATTATATTTAGACAAGCCCATATAAAAGTAACCTTCGGATGCAAAATACAGGCCCATACTTTGGATACAAAATTAATATATTTTTTGTATCAACAATAGCTATTGCTATAATTTGAAATAAAAATGTAGTTGTTGGTCTTAAAATATAACTAATGCTCCAATACATAGTTCTAAAATAGGACCAATTACATTTAAACTAACATTTAAAGTATATTTTAACATTTTTTTGATAATGAATAGAATTATGTGGTTGGTTGGAGATGATGTGGCAAAGATGGCTATAGTCATTTTTAATACTAAATATAGGATCAATTATCCATTTATGATATTATAGGATTAAGTATTGGAGTGGTGATTTTGCAAACTTGGTTCTATATTATAACCTATAGAACTAAATATAGTTATTCATTGAGCTTGCTCTAGGTGAAC
Source organism: Saposhnikovia divaricata (assembly GCA_036435485.1). NCBI lineage: Eukaryota > Viridiplantae > Streptophyta > Magnoliopsida > Apiales > Apiaceae > Saposhnikovia > Saposhnikovia divaricata. The sequence goes on from CM071598.1 coordinate 87,849,012, forward strand.
GATCCAATCCACTTTGTATAATATCTCCACCGTGGGAAAAATTGAAAAGAAATTAAATAAAAATGTTGTTTCCCCTAAAGAAAAAATGTCCTTCAACTTAATATCTTTGCAACCCTATTTTCTTATTGAAAAGAAATTAAATACAAATGTCGTTTCCTAGTTTTCACTTGCAAATATTTCTGCCTCCACTCCCAATTTTCGTGGAACGGAAACGAAGTTGAAGAAAAATCTTTGAACAAAATCTGAATGAAAAAGTAAATAAATACGTGTAATCTCAATAAATGTACTATAGATTTCAATTTTCGTTTAATCGATTCCAAAAACATGAACTGAACGCCCTACATTTGTCCCTTTGTGATACAAGAAATGTGTAATCATGCTTCCATCTTAACTACAGGAATCAATTGATATGAATGGGGTTGAAAATTAAGAAGTCATATCATTTTCATAACTATTCAAGCTCCTTGAACGGCTTTACTAATTTATCATTTCAAAGGTTCTTTGTCTAAAGGTGGTCAGTGGTTAAGATTGGTTGGAGAAACCTTTCGTTTCAAAACTTTTTTAATATTTCAATTTTTTGTTTGCATGTCCCATTTCCTTTGTTGTAACTTGTAACCTTCTAAACACTCCCAGCCGTTGGATCTGATTGAGCCACTCAGCCTTCTTGTTTTAAGTTAGAAAAAATTATTTTTCCTCTCAAATTTTCTTTTTACTAACAAACACCATAAAGATCTGAATTTCTGCATAAATGGGAGTAGAAATCATAAATAAGTAAATATAGTTAGTGTTTAGAAACCGTGCCACCCAAAACAAAAACGATATTACAATCAACCAAAACTCATAAAACATTACAAAATCTGATACTCTAAGTGAAGTCAACATTCACACCAAAACCAACAGTATAATAAGAAATCGGAACAACAAATAAGAAAGCAAAAATATTCTTACTCGGGCTTCAAATTTCTTCCACAACAATACCAAACGGGACTATATATCTGACCCACAATTAGCTTGCCAATAGTAATATTACAATCAACGATTGATCATGTCTAAAAATCGCTGATCGGATTCTTGTCGTTGCAATCTCATATCCATGTTGAACTTACTAATAAACGCTTCAACCCGGCTGTTCAACTCTGCATGACCTATTGAAACATCCCTTCTCAACCCACCTCTCTGCCTCTCCAACAATGATTCATTAAATGTCTCCAATTTCCTCATCCCCTTGCGCCTTGTCGGCGCCACAACAACTGGAGTTGCATTCCATGTTTCTATCTTCTTTAGCTCTTTTTTTGGTGGTGAGTTTCTGGCCTCCATAATAGCCTCCCATGTTTCCTCCATTGTTTCAAAATCTTTGTCATGGCCTTTAGTTACCGACTCCTCAGTTACTAAACTGTGTTTGATGTGTTCCGGTGATGATGGAAAGTGATGTGCCTCTTCATCATGGCCTTTGGCTACCGACTCCTCAGTTACTAAAATGTGTTTGATGTGTTCCGGAGATGATGGAATGTGGTGTGCCTCTTCCTTTGTTGTTTTTTTCCCAATCTTCAGAGTGTCTGAATTGGGAAGCGGTGATGTTTCCGGAATTTGATGAGAAAAATGGAAATCAACATTATTATCGTCGTTGATTTCCTCTGATGATGGAGATTCTGGTACAGTTGGCACGGGATGATGCAAAATGCTATCATAATCTCCATCATCATGTTGTAAACGAGGATCAGCATATTCACCATCATAATCATTATGCTGGTCCTCGTTTACTCTAGGACTGTGGAAAGTGGAAGAAACAGCTATGAAAACAATGATGAAATTAATGACGATGTAAATGTAAGGTGGAGACAGCCAGAACTTGAGGGAGAGCCAGAGTTGTGGTAGTGTAGAAACTTTAGAAAAAGAGTATGGAATGACAGCTGTTTTTAACACAAGCACTATTGTAATAATTCCAACTAACAGAAGTAGTAGTTGGATAGCCCAAACTGTGGTTTCCAATCTGCTCTTCCCTCTGTTTCCGAACAAATCTTTTGCCATCAAGAAAATTACCGTTAACATTTCCGCAAACAAAAAAAAAAACAAACAAAAACCAAGGAAAATTATGAATGATCAAAGCTAGGTAGCTAGAAAACCGAGGACAATCAAGAAAACAAACTAGATGAACTGTGCGTGTGCGCGTGATGAGTATATAGATTAGAAGTTTGGGTCCAAGAACTTTGATAAAAACGTTCAAATGGACTAACCAAATTGCAGAAACAGAAAAAATATGTAAGAGATGAAAAAAGAAGAAGAAAAATACAGATGAAGTAGGAACTAAGAAGGACTATTTAGATGGATAATATGACATCAAAATATCCCTTGAAACACAGGAAAGATAGAAATAAAAGAAAGAACCAGGGTGGAAAGGAGAAGAGAAATGAGAGCAAGGGCCAACCTAAAAAAGGGCCATTTCATCTGTCATATATACATGCACACACACAAAAAAGATGTAAATATAGAGAGCTATGCTAGGCTTGTGTAGGAATAGATTCTGTACGGGCAAAACAAGTATAGGATAGAGCAAAGATTACATAATACTACTAGTACATAACTACCTGTACTTTTGTAGAGTGCAGAGGAGAGACAGAGGGAAAGAGATGATGCTTACTACTACTACTACTAGATAATGCAAAAGCAACTACTTGTTGATTTTTCTTTATGTAAACAAAGAGTGCCCTTTTAACAAACAATTACAGGTTTGTGCTTCATATGTAACTCTTGGCCGTTGATTTGCATTATGTGTACCCAATCCGTTTGATCTTTAATTATTGTTCCTTCTTTTTTTATGTTAAAATTTATCTGTGCCAGAAGATTTCATTATGTAAGTGGAGCCTAGTATGATTTTTGAATGACATGTTTTGTTGTCGCAAAAACAAGTTAAATCAAACATACTGTAGAAAAATTATCCCTTCTATAACGAAAAAGTTTACTCCCCCCTCATGTTAATTTAAGAATCGCTTTTGAAGTTTTAGAAGTCCCATTAATAATTAATAAGTTTTGTGTAACTTGTAAGACAAATACCTTTTGTGCTGTTAGTTGGAGTGATTTCACAAGTTAGTAAAATATCGGAATTTTATTTCTATATGATCTTTTGATTGAAATATCGAATTATGCACAATAACAAGTCGAGTTTCAGTCTCTTAATAGTCTAAAGTTGTCAAGATCAAATTTTAAATTTCAAAAAATATATATCTGGTTGAAAAAGATACTCCTATATTCTTGTTAGTATTGTTGTTCTTTTATTAAAAAAGAGTGAAAGGATTAGGATGGAGCACACCAGTCCAACCCCAACTGTTCCGTTTTGTTCTGCACCTATCGCCCTCACCACTTCCACTGTCATAAAGTAATTTACAAAGGGTCACTCGTTTGAAACAAGGAAGCAACTACAGTCAAGCACTCTTAAGATGGAACTCTGTTACATTGCTTAGAGCATCTCCAAGAGTCTCTTAGCTCACTCCTAAATATATTATAAATAATTAAACTCTTAACAAGTTATTACATTGATTTGTGTGTCAACTCCAACAATGCTCTCTATTGTGGCTCTTTATTTTATATTTTATTCATATTTCAATTTTACTTGGACAAAAAATCAATAGATAAGAGAGAAGAACCACTATTTTATTAATAAAATATTAAGTTAAGAGCTACTAGTTGCTCCTAAAATAGAGGAGAGAGAAGAAGCTCTTAACTTTTTAAAGAGCCTCTAAGAATCTTTTGGAGACTTATTTTAAGTCATCCTCTTTATATTTTCATTTAAGAGCTTGAATAAAGAACCTCTTGGATATGCTCTTACAACAACCTGGTGGTCCTCATTATACCATCCGTGTCCAATTATGATTCACCGATTCAAATGTTAATATTAATTTTTATTCGCCTCGAATGTTCAATCAGAATTGATGATTGTAAGTAAAAGACTGCTGGTTAATAAGTGCGATTTAAATTTTCGCTTTAGCAACCAACTATTGTATACTTGTACAAACTAGTCTTTGATATTTCTTACATACATATGAATATCTAAAGACTATGTACATTGAGAGTACCCACTACACACCTGCGTATTTCAATACAATGAGGTCTGTGTGGTTAATTTGTTGGAGATGGGACGACTGATTTCCAAGTTGCAACAAAGAACAATGTGCCAGTGAGTTTTTATCTTCCAAGCATGATGTACATATCTTTAATCACATCAATCTTGTCTGCATGATCAACACTAAATATTGGAATTTGGATGTGTAGCATAGATCTCCGCCTAAATTTACTGTACTGAGCTTTTGGAGTCTTTCACTTGGAACTCAACTTGTTCCATATCACAAATTATTTCTTGATTTTTTGCGGCATTAATACTGTTTTTATGTATATATCTATTATAATCAATATATTCCTAACGTCTGCTAGTATTGCATTTCGAAAATTACATTTATTTTTTTTAATCTTCTTTGTTTCTTTGATGCCCTTTTTTGTCATTATACAGGAAAATTACTGCTTTTATCCTTCATTTTTTTTAATCTTCTTTATTTCTTTGATGTCCCTTTTTGTCATTACACAGCATTTGGAGCGACCCAATTTAGATTGGATCGACCCAAATCTAAATCTATACTATTTTTATTCATTACACAGCATTTGGAGTGACCCAATTGGATCGACCCAAATCTAAAGCTCTACTATTATCCTTCATTTTTTTTATTAATAATATAATTAATGATAATCAGCCGAGTGCCATTTTCAATTAAAAGGTGTTTACTTATAATTGATATGATATTACCTATTATAAATACCTAAAATATCATATCTTCCAATCAATAATTTTTTTTCTCTCTAATCATCATTTGGAGCGACCCAAATCTAAATCTCTACTATTATCCTTCACTTTTCTATTAATAATATAATTAATGATAATTAGCCGATTGCCTTTTTCAATTAAAAGATGTTTAGTTATAATTGATGATATTACCTTTTATAAATACATAAAATATCATATCTTCCAATCAATAATTTTTTTTCTCTCTAATTAAAACACGTCGACTTTTAATTTAAAACATAATATTGCAATAATTAATACATACCCAAAAATATGACATCATATCTTCTAACCACTAACAAAATATAATAAAAATTCATATACAACGAATAGTATCCGTTAGATTTTTAGTTAAAAATTAGAACTGTTAAATCTAATGATTAAATATATTACATGATTAAATTTATTTACAAAATACATACTCAAAAATATGACATCATATATTCTAACAACTAACAAAATATAATAAAAATTTGTATACAACGAATAATATCCGTTAGATTTTTAGTTAAAAATTAGAACTGTTAGATCTAATGATTAATATATTACATGATTAAATTTATTTACTAAAATTTCAAGGTTCGAATTTTTATAAATACCTAAAATATCATATATTTCAATCAGTATTTTTTTTTTCTCTAATTAAAATACTTTGACTTTTAATTTATAACATAATATTGCAATAATTAATATATACCCAAAAATATGACATCATATCTTCTAACCACTAACAAAATATAATAAAAATTCGTATACAACGAATAATATCCGTTAAATTTTTAGTTAAAAATTAGAACCGTTAGATCTAATGATTAAATATATTACATGATTAAATTTATTTACTAAATACATACACAAAAATATGACATCATATCTTCTAACCACTAACAAAATATAATAAAATTCGTATACAACGAATAATATCTGTTAGATTTTTAGTTAAAAATTAGAACTGTTAGATCTAATTATTAAATATATTACATGATTAAATTTATTTACTAAAATTTCAAGGTTCGAATTCCGTCAGCGATACTATTATCCTTCATTTTCTTAATCTTCTTTATTTCTTTGATGCCCCTTTTTACCATTACACAGCATTTGGAGCGACCCAATTTAGATTGGATCGACCCAAATCTAAACATATACTATTTTTTGTCATTACACAACATTTGGAGTAACCCAATTGGATCGACCCAAATCTAAATCTCTACTATTATCTTTTATTTTTTTTATCTTTCTTTATTTCTTTGATGCTCCTTTTTGTCATTACCCAAATCTATCTCTGTCATTTTTCACCTTCAAGTCCAAGCCGCTCAAATCTTCACACTGCTGAATTTTGACGCATGTTGCACTTTTCAGATTTGAAAGCTGGGTTTTTCACTAAATTAACATCTCAACCCCCTGAAGTAGGGACGGGTCATATATGTTTGGTTCCGGTTTTTAATTTGCCCTTAAAAGTTATGTTTTTATTGATTTCACAATATTAAAAATTAGACAGGATAATATTTGTTTGGTTTTGATTTTGATTTGGCATTTAAGAATTAAAGTTTTAATGAATTACCCGATGTTATAATAATATACAGGACACCAGAAAGGTACCTTTAAAATATTTGTTTGGCCTTTCAATTTTCGAATTTACATGTCATAATAACAAAGGTAGTTGGAAAGATTACCAGTTAATAACATTGGCACAGTACTGATACAAGAGGTAGCAAGGATGAATGGCATACTAGAAATCGATCAAATAATTTATTTAAATGGCGGAATCCCACATGTCATGTGACATTTTAATTGGTTATGTATTTTAATTAAATGTAATGAACCACTTTATATTTAAATTTAAATAAAAATATGTAGACAATCAGTTACAACCAATCATGATGTCACGTTACTTGCACCATGTTATTTGTAAATAATCTTGGGATTCAATTTGATACATCTAGCATTATAGACATTATTTTGTTTTCAAGCAAGTTTATGTTCTTTATGGATTTGTTCAACTTAAGGTTCATGGGGTAGACATGCTACGTACCAGAAGGTCTTATGGAATAGTATACTTTTTATCGTATATCTCCGAAGGGACTATGGAATAGCATACTTAAAAGCTCAGACCCACGGCACAAGCCTCGCCCTCTGGGTCAGGCAACATTGCTCTTATTTATGCTCTAAATATCTTCTTTACTCGCGTTCAATTTCACTTCATATATGATCTCATATTTAGCACTTTCACTTGAGCTCCACATTAAAATATAAAAGCACTAGATTTTCCCTTTTTCAGTTTAGTTGGCTTTTGAGAGAGAATAGGTAGTGGAAAATGTGATTGTTATAATTTGTAATCATACATTATTTGAAGATAAAAGTGAATAAGTGAGCTTCTTGCGAAAACCTGTGTTTTTGGTAAACAGTATTATCCTTCATTTTTTTTAATCTTCTTTATTTCTTTAATGCCCCTTTTTGTCATTACACGGCATTTGGAGCGACCCAATTTAGATTGAAACAAAACATTCTATTATGATATTGTACTTATTTTCAGTAATGTTGTAGTATTACGATTGCACCTCCAACCTTTCTCTTCTCCTCCAGCTACATAATTTTAAATATTGAAAACAAAATACAATACAAGAAGAATTTTGCATTTATAAATATAGATTACAAGCAGAGAGAGATGTTTAGTTACAGATAGACTACATAGCCACAACATAAGTGATAAAAAGAAAGATGATAGTTACAGATAGACTACATAGCAGCAACATAAGTGATAAAAAGAAAGATGGTCTACATGATGATCAAGCTAATAAAGTATTGAAGTAATTAACAAGCCTGAACCACAGAAGCAACTTCCATTTTATAGGTATTGTTTATCATAACGTGGGTAATGGGTTTATGTATTCCCATTAATTTTATTTTTGGTCACCCCTCTAAGTTGATCATAAAAAAATTAACAACCCATCAAAATAAGTAGTTTAAAAATATATTCAAATTCAAATTATTATATTCGTTTCAATAAGAACATACTTTTAATATAATAAAGTCAATAAAATAAAAATTCAACAATTGCAGAAAGCGAGAGCCATGGTGAAAGACCTTAATTTGAATATAAACTATAAATCTACTAGAATATTTATCTGATACTTTGACTTGCTTATTTAATTGTATAATTTACTTATTTCTAATTAAAGAATCTATATTAATAATATATATACACTGTATTTTTATACATGAATTTACTAATACAGTTTAATGGTCACGCTCTGGTAGGGCTGTAAACGAAACTAGCTGTTAGCGAACAAGCTCGAGCTCGGCTCGTTAAGAGCTCGTTAGGCTCGGTTCGTTTGCTAAACTAGCTCAAGCTCGAACACGATTTTCAGCTCGTTAAGAAAACTAGCTCGAGCCGAGCTTTTGTCTTGTGCGGCTCGAGCTCGGCTCGAGCTCGACTCGAGATCGTCCGGCTCGAACTCGGCTCGTTAAGCTCGAAAAAATTTCAAATTTTACAATATTTTCTATAATATAAATTATATAATATACTAGGAACATTTTTAATTTAAAAGTTACAATAACCATAATTCAAGGTACTGGGCAGTGGCCACATAATATCATAATCATAAATAATAAATCTATTACAAATTCTTTCAACGATTACATATTAAAAGGTTCAAACTTCAAAGGTTCTACTTTCTAGAGTTCCCATCCTGCCATCCATATCCGACATGTTCAATAAAATGCAAAATGCAAATTGCAAAGCATTGATCCACCATTCCACCTGTTCAATAAAATGCAAAATGTTCAGTTCTGAAAAAAAAGCAGTTGCATTGCAGATTTGCAGTGACCTTAACCACTGGTCCACAGTCCACAAGTCCACAAATACAATGCATATCAAGGCTGCATTTATGTCTGTGTGAATGATAGCTACAGCTTTAAATATAATCATTATGGTTTAAGGACTGTGGTAGCATGTCGCCAATCAGTCTTACTCTTTCAGACAAGCAAGACATACAAGTAAGAAATGTATAGGACTAAAAGGCCTTGCCTCTCTCACAATAAGATAACATGCACTTAAATCATCAAATTCACTACTAGCTGTAACAGAAGGGAACTTATTTTAGGTGTTCTTCCATCTTTTGCATGTTAATAAAGTCTACCAGTTGTAAAATTATAGAAGATTGTATTGATTGAAGACTCTGAGACACCGACTTATCTTTCTATAATCACAAATGGTGTGAATACATAAACTTTAGGAATCCAAGAGATAACAAGTTGTCGTAGTGGACATTTCTAACCAAATTCATGCAGAAGTATAGTCGTGGATATTTTATATTTAGACTTGGAAAAGCATACGTAATCTGTAATATCCAATATTCCAACAATTCTAGACTTTAGAGGTAGAGTTTACCACAGTGGTGTCATGCTTTCTTTCTTTTATTTCTTTTGCTAGTTTCAGTGGTTTCTTGCATTTTCATCAATGTGTTTTTGATTGAATCCTTATTCTATTTGGTGGTAAAATAGAACTGTATCATGGACTTTGATAAAAATTGATGGTTCCATTGTCATTCTGTTGCTGCTAAAGAGTTCTGGCCCTGAGGATAATTTAAAAACAACGGACATGCTATCTCTAATCAATCCAAAGGACCCAACAGTTCAAGCCACATGCAAATATGCAAAATCTAATCAAGGAATCAAGCTCTAACAATAAGCTCAGCAGAAGTCAGATAGTGGATTGCAGGTTAAAGAATCTTTACACGAAATTAAAATTACTTACAAAGAAATATCAGATCTGTCCTTCAATCTAAATGTATCACAATATCTTTATCGTCCTTCTTCTGCATTTAAAAGATTATTAAACAGGTCAGCTTAGTTTATAAGTAAATCAGTGACAAATCGACATATTATATACTTATATTATAGTAATAATACCTGCTTAGATTTTTTCAGTCCATACAGTTCACGCACCCAATCTGCTCCACATAGCAACATTTCAACAGTTTCGGGCTTTAAACAAGAGCGATGTGGTTCAATCACATACAGTTCACGCACCCAATCTGCTTAGATAATGAAGAATGTGGAGAAAAAGAACTCATAATTTAACAGCAAGAACTCTCATAAATAAACAAATAAAAATATGAAGATGCAAGCTCCATATTTTAAAAAAAAAAACAGAGCACAGTTCTCTGATAAATCTATTCAAATTCATCAAAATTACAGCAAGCATAGATTAATTCATCTCCGAATCGGATGGTAAACAACACATACAATTACACACAACAAACTGTATAAAACTCAACATATACATAAAACAACAATCGAAGCATCGAATCAAATTAATTAGAGCTTGATACACACAAACAGCTAATTCAATTAATCGGAAAACTATACATACACACATATACAAAAGTAAACATATAGATACATGAATTGTAAGCTTATCGAGGAGAGAATTGAATACCTGAGAGAGAGAGATTGGTAGCAGCGGCTGTATGTATTGGTGTGTTATAATTGAGAGAGAGACCTTTGAATTGTGAGTAACAGCGGAAGTAACTAACGAAAGAAAGATGGAACCAGTACAGAGAGTTTAAATACAGAGAGAGGAAGACCTTTGAATTGACTTGAGAGAGAGATTTGAATTGTTTGAATTGAACTGAGAGTTTACTTAGGGCAAGAACGGAGAGTGTAATAAAATTGGGGCAACAACCGAGAGACTGTGAAAGAGATGTCGATGTTGATAATGATAATTGATAGAGTTCTTAGGAAATAGGAATTAGGTTATTTGATTTGCGGGATGCGGCTATCTTTTTAATTTTACACTTAGGTAGTATTAGTTTTTAGGTATTTGATTTGGGTCGGGTTATATACTTATATATACTTGGGCCTTGACTAGTGGATTGGAAATTGAATGAAGGCCTTTTGTTTTCTTAATTTTTATTTTTTATTTTTTGAATTTTTTTTTTATTTTTTGAAAATTTGGGAATATCGCTAAATTAGATATATCTTGACATTCGTGCGGTTAAATCGTTGAGAAATATTTTTTAAAAAATAGAAACATCAATTCGTGAAAAAGCACTAGTTACTAGTATTAGTTAGAATAGTCGTGATCTACTAAGATCTCCAACCAAATTAATTTTTTATTTTTTGAAAATTTGGGAATATCACTAAATTAGATATATCATGACATCCGTACGGTTGGATCGTCGAGAAATATTTTTTAAAAAATAGAAATATCAATTCGTGACAAAACACTAGTTACTAGTATTAGTTAGAATGGTAGTGATCTACTAAGATCTCCAATCAAATTAATTTTTTATTTTTTGAAAATTTGGGAATATCACTAAATTAGATATATCTTGACATCCGTACGGTTGGATCGTCGAGAAATATTTTTTAAAAAATAGAAACATCAATTCGTGACAAAGCACTAGTTACTAGTATTAGTTAGAATAGTAGTGATCTACTAAGATCTCCAACCAAATTAATTTTTTATTTTTTGAAAATTTGGGAATATCACTAAATTAGATATATCTTGACATCCGTACGGTTGGATCGTCGAGAAATATTTTTTAAAAAATAGAAATAATAATCCGTGACAAATTAATTGTTCGCGAACAGCTCGAGCTCGGATCGAGCTCGGCTCGGATCGAAGCTGTTCGTGAACAACTCGAGTTCGGCTCGGTTCGGTCAAAGCTCGGCTCGGTTCGTTAAGAAGTCAGCTCGGTTCGTTAAGATCAAAGCTCGGCTCGGTTCGTTAAGGTAAAAGCTCGGCTCGGCTTGGTTCGTTTACAGCCCTACGCTCTGGTGAGAATGAGAATAGTGAGAACACACATATTCACTACATTTCAAGCTATTTTAAAGGACCTCGCTAGGGGTATCTTCACAAAAAAAGTCTTATAATTCTACCCTCTATCCATTCATAAAAAAAATTAATAAAAAAAAAATTAAAATGAGAACAGTGAGAACACACATATTCACTATATTTCAAGCTCTTTTAAAGGACCCCGCTAGGGGCATCTTCATAAAAAAAATTTATAATTCTACCATCTATCCATTCATAAAAAAAATTAACAAAAAAAATTAAAAAATTGCTTGAAATGTGGTCTCATTGTTCTCCAACATTTACATATTATATTAACTATGAGGTCTCATAGTTAATATAATATGTTCTTGATATTATATTAGGTTTAATGTTTTGGAGTCATCGGGGGTGAAGGGATTATCATTTCCGCATTTGAATAATGAAGACAATTTATTATTGTTTTCCATTAGAGAACAATATTTATAAAAATATTTATTACTTTTATTGTAGATTTTGATGGATTAAATAAATTTTCAACATTGTTAAAATAAAATTGTATGCAACTTTTTTATATAAATTTTAGCATATCATTATTTTATTAAATACTTATATAATTATATAGAATATCTTTCTAAGAATTGATTATTTATATAATTGCATATAATATCTTTTTAAGAAATCAATCAAATTTGTTAAATTTTTGGTATTATCATTTTAAATTAAATAAAATGCCGTGCACGAATTACGGGCAAAATGTTAGTTTTAGGAGAGATCCCTGAGGGTTCTTCAACCCAATTTTTTCTTTTGTAATAGAGACATCGTACCAGAATCTATTTATATAGATTTCGCAAAATTGGCGCACTTAATAATTTATGCACCTCTGTTTATTATTTATATAAAGGATGAGTAATCGCTGTAATTTCCTTGACGGCTTGACTGTATTATCTTGTCTTTTTTAAGGGGCCGAAATGCATTGAATTTTAAAAAACAACATTGCATAACAATTATGGAAAAATCGCAAAATCAATGCGAGGGAGGATATGTTTTTTGAGGGTGAGGATCCTCTGTCCCCTTCTCCATGTCCCCTTTTGTGTCCCTTGTACAAAATGGGTGCCCCTGGCGGAGCCCATTATAAGAAAAATGGAAATAAAAATATTTTATTTTCATTTTACTTACAATGGGCCCCGCCAGGGACACCAATTTTATATAGGGGACACAAAAAGGGACAGGGAAAAGGGGACAGAAGATCCAGGCTCTTTTTTTGACCAAAGTAATGTCAATTGATTTGCATGAACAGTTTGTGGCACTCACTAACCACTTGGTATCCGACTGGGACATGTTTGTGCGTGTGTTTTTTCAAAGTTTTACAATTACATTAAGCACATACAGGACCTTAATCTTAATTATAGAATCAACAATTTTTGTTCAATAGTCTCTCCTGCAATAGATTGTGGTGGACTGGTCATGGTGGAGCTGGGGGTGGCGGTTCCACACGGCCGCTTTTCTCTGTAAATATTCCTGTTCTATAAGATATTTCTGGTAGGGCCGAGCAGAAAAATCGAAATGAAACCGAAATCGAACCGAACCAAAACCGATAAAAACCGAATCGATTAAAACAAAACCGATACTAATGGTCCGGTTTCGGTTTTGGAGTGAAACCGAACCGAAAAAATCAAAACCGAATCGATTATTATGATATATATTTATATAATTATATATATTATATAATACTCTCTCTGTTTTCGAAAATCTACCTCTTGAATTTTTGGAACGAACTTTAAGGTGCTTTGACCACATAGTTAAAAATATTATTTTTAAAAATTTCTTTTTTTGAATAAAAATATTGAATCAATATTTTTATTCATAAAAAGAAATTTTTAAAAATAACATTTTTAATTACGTGGTCAAAACATCTTAAAGTTCGTGCCAAAAAGTCAAGAGGCAGATATTATGAAACAGGGGAGTATATAAAATTTTATTATAAAATTATACTGAAAATTTTATTATAAAATAATACAGAATGAGTATCTTGTTTATTTTATTATAAATCGAGAGAAGTCCGCACAAGACACGTGAGACAACACTACGCTGTACTACTAGATGTGGCCAAGTCATGACTATGGCTCCAAATGACAACGACAAATAAAGAAATCCTATGATTGGCACAATCATGTACCTATCAGTCCACGTGTTAACATGATCTTGGCACATGCCACCACAATTATCTTATGGACATGTGAGGGCTGTCTGTTGCATCCAGGTATCCTGCATATATAGGATTCAACACTCATGATTGCAGGTACCAATCCACAAACCCGAATCATTGGCCTATAAGTAGACCAAGCAAATAAGGGTTAGGGGTTACACTACTCATTCTCTACATACTCCTATATACACACCTTCCACATTTCGATACTCTAACTCTTGTTTATATCTTTTAAATTTGTTTTTATTCTCACGTCCAAGACGTCACGGAACTCAACTCACATCTCCCTTCGATGTTGTTTTGGAAAAGCCCAACTACCAATTTCACCTTTTACGAACGTGGGAACAGCGAGGATCTATTCAAGATCTGGAGTTACCAGTGAGCACTTTGGTATTCTCTAAATGATGTTTTCATTCTAGCTTAGTTAGGCTTGTGACGCCACATGTGGCTACGAATTTAATGAACTAAAGTTTATAATTCACATAGCCTCATCAGAAATTTCCTTTGAGGGCAAAAGCTCCATCTTTGCACATTTAATAGTAGAAAAATGTCGGAAATTTCCTAAACTACATGACTTGACTTCCTTACTATATAGTTATATATACGTCTCTTTTCTTAATAGGTGCGAATACACTGAAAGTTAAATCTTTGTACAAAACATGTAACTATGCCTCATATTTGAGAAAATCTATATTATATTATAATAATCGAAACATCGAAAATTTGGTTGATCGATCGGTACAATATTTTACATTTTTACTTAAATATCTTTATTTAATTATTCTTTGCTTAATTTTCTATATGATGGCACTTATTTATTTTAGAGTTACTGGCAATTTTATTTTATAAAACAAAATAACTATATTATAATTCCTAATATATAATTGTTGGACGGTGCTCACCATTCATGGTGCAGCCATATTTGAGTCATAAAATGTTGCATTGAAATCCAAGTCTTAGAAGACTGCATGGTCTTAATATGTAGGCCAGTAAAAAATGTAAGCCATGACATAAGGTGATTCTAGATGTAGCCTATAAATAAGGCCGGATATGTGTAGTTTCAAGAAACCACAACAACACAAACAACACACCTCAAATACACCACAACCTCTCTCTTATATTTCCTCTAATTCATTCTCTCTTTCTATATTTCGGGTATAATTATTTAACCCGTAGAGAGTTGTTAACTTGGGCTATAATCTGTCAGCCTTTGAGAAAATATTCTTGTACTCCCATTTTATTATGGTGGATATTTTTGGCTTGGTTTTTTTACCTCTATTCAAAGAGGGTTTTTCCACCTAAAAATCCAGGTGTTATTTTTACAGTCTTTATATCATTTCTCTTTAAATCTTTGGTTGAATTATATCGCTTCCGCACTCTAGATCCTAACAAATTGGCATCAGAGCCATTATATTTTTCAACTAAGATTTTTACTATGTCAATGAAATTTGATATTGAGAAATTTGACAGTAAAATTAGTTTCGCTATATGGCGCGTCCAAATGCAAGTCGTTTTAATCCAAAATGGTTTAAAGAAAGCTTTGGATGGTAAATCAAAGAAGCCGGCCACTGTGACAGATGATCAGTGGGTTGAAATTGATGAGAAGGCCTTATCTGTGATCCAACTTTGTTTATCACGAGAAGTATTGCGTGAGGTCATCAAAGAGAAGTCCGCCGAAAGCATGTGGACTAAATTGGAGTCTCTCTATATGACCAAGAGCCTCGCAAACAAATTGCGGCTTAAGGAGCGTCTCTTCGCACTCCGTATGTCAGAAGGTACTCCTATTCAAACTCACTTAAATGAGTTTAATTCAATTACTATTGATTTAGAAAACCTAGATGTCACTATTGATGATGAAGATAAAGTCGTTTTACTTATTGTCTCACTACCACCCTCATATAAACACTTCAAAAAACTATGCTATATGGAAATCGTGTTAGCTTGTCTTTTGAAGATGTCAAGTCACATTTATTGTCAAAAGAAAAATTTGATACCGAAATTCATTTTGAAAATTCGGGTGAAGGCTTGGTTGTTAGAGGGAGAAATGCTAAAATTGGTAGTAACATTAAGAATAGGCCCAGATCAAAATCTAGAGGTAGAAACTCTAAGTTTTGTCGTTATTACAAGAAGAAAGGACACGAAATCTCTGAATTCTTTAAATTGAAAAATAAGCAAGATAAAGAAGATAAGGGTAAAGTTAAACAACCTGATCACCATGCTGAAGCTAGTGTCGTTGAATCCGGTTCTGATGGGGAGTTATTATTAGCAGCTGATGTAGAGCAAAGGTCTAGAAATGAGTGGATACTTGATTCTGGCTATACATTTCACATGACACCTAATAGAGATTGGTTTACTACTTATGAGTCAATTGATGGTGGTCTTGTTTTAATGGGCAACGATGTTCAATGCAAAGTTGTCGGTTCAGGTACAGTCCAAATTAAAACTCATGATGGAATTATTAGAACTTTGACTAGTGTCAGACACGTCCCCGACTTAAAACGGAATCTCATTTCCTTAGGCACCCTTGAATCACTAGGGTGTAAGTATTCAGCTGAAGGTGGAGTTCTAAAAGTGTCCAAATGTGCTCTTGTATTGCTAAAGGCAAATAGATTTGGTAGTTTGTATATGTTGCATGGTTCAACCGTTTCAGGTTCTGCAGCTGTCATCTCATCCAGTGACAATACCAATTTGTGGCATATGCGTTTGGGCCACATGAGTGAGAAGGGAATGCAGGTCCTCAACAAGAAAGGAAAACTCGGAAGCCATTGTACTGGTAAGGTTGATTTCTGTGAAAATTGTGTTTTTGGTAAACAAAAGAAGGTTAGCTTTTCAAAAGGAGTTCATAGAACAAAAGGTACATTGGATTATATCCATTCAGATCTTTGGGGTCCTTCACGAGTTCCTTCTAAAGGAGGATGTCATTTTATGCTGATTATTATTGATGATTTCTCAAGAAAGCTCTGGGTTTATTTTCTAAAATACAAAAGTGATGCATTTTCAACCTTCAAGGATTGGAAAACCTTGATTGAAAACCAGACTAATAAGAAGGTGAAAAGATTTAGAACTGACAATGGTCTTGAATTTTGTTCTACTGAATTTAATGTTTTCTGCAAAAAGGAAGGTATCGCCAGACACCACACCATTCCAGGGACCCTGTTAGGTCCAAATGTGTTGTAGAGGGGAAGTGAATACAACTTTTCGAATATGAGAAGCAATAAAAACGATGCAATAAATGAACACACAGATTCAAGGAATATATTTCTTTATATATAACTTGAAAGGGTTGCTACAACATTCATTACAAAGTATAACAGAAGTTCAGAGAGAAGTGAAGGATTCTAAGCTCTGTGAATGCACTCTCTCTTTCTCTTGTGTTTTTCTCAAATATTGCTCTCTCTGTTCTCTATAAAAACATTACACAAGTACTTCTATTTATACTACATGTAGTCTATGTCCCGTAGTCTTCAAAGACTAAGATGTACGTGGCCCAATGATGTCCACATAATTCTTGCCTTATCTTGAAAGCTTGGAAATCTGCCATGTGTCATGTTGAAGCTGCACCTAAGTAGAAATTCTACTTGAGAATATCTACTTGGCTATCTCGAAATTCCTAAGAGGAACTTCTACTTGGCTATCTCGAAATTCCTAAGTAGAACTTCTACTTGAGAATTTCTACTTAGCCATCCAGAACATTTAGTACTTAGAAAATATTCTGGTCTTCAACTTGAAACGTCAATGCACATCTTGAACTTGTGATATCTTCATGTCTTCTTTATTCTTCAACAAGCTCTTGAACATGGTTCTTTATTACTGACATAAACTTGCTATCAATGTCCTGACACTTGATGCAACGTCTGGTTCATAAGTGACTAGTCTTGATAGGGTTTTTGCTTCTTGAATAAGTTACCATATCCAATTAGAAATATGGCTTTCCAATATTTGCTTTCCTTCTTGTTCACTTGAAATCAATTGGTCTTATTGATACTGATAGTTATGATCTTGATCTTTGGCTTTCCAAATCACTGAGGCATGAACAACTTTGACTTGAACTTCTCTCAATGATTTCTTCTTGGATTGATCATAGTTAACATGTTGAATTGTATCAATTACCTTGTCTTCATTTAGTGTTGATTTCTTGTGACTTCTTGTTCTTGATTGTCTTCTGGTTAAGTATCTTTTCCTTTAGTTTGAGTTACATTAGTTATAGTGTTACAAGTTTATACACTCTGCCTTTCAATCTCCCCCAATTTGATTGTCTAACAATGACATTCAAATTAATGAAGGATAACTCAACTAAACAATGAGACGAGAAAAGATAATTAACATTAAAGTCTTGAATAAATTACAATTGAAATTTACATGAAAACAATACAAAGAACTTAAACTAGAAACAGAATTCGAACTTCGAATTAAAGATCATTTGAGTGATTCCTATTACCTGGATTATTTCATACCTTTTAGTCAAACTTGTATCACCTTATTGGATTCACTCTAAGGTGAATTTTCCTCAAGTGAGTTAAAGCAACCGAAAGACATGAAGTTTTTCCAACTTCAAGTTCACACCACTCTGACCTTTAACCCTAATTCCGTTTCCTCTTTCTAGCTTCAGCAGCTTGGTCTCTCTCTTCTTTCTGCCTTTTGAGCTTCTCCTTCTGCTGCTTTTCTTTCTTGTATACTGGATCTTTAAGCTGCTTCCACCTAGCATTCAATAGACTTACAGCTTCCATTTCTAGAGGGTTCTTGGGCTCTGGATAAGGATGTTTGAAAAGCCTTCTGAGTTTGTCCACCTCCTGAGTAGTCCTGATCTTTGGAATATCCTCAAAGTTCTTCATGATGAGCTGAGATTTCCAATGAGTTTTATCAGCTTTAAACTGACAATAGATCATCTTGGGGTAGCCCTTGACACGGTCAGTATTGTGGACACTGGCCGCATCTCGCTCCATTCGCTTCTTTTCCACCACTACCTCAGACAGGTAACTCATGAGTCTCTGTTTTTCTTCCACATACATATCTTCCACTTCGTCCCATTTGAATACATGTAATACTCTCTCCAGAAATGCAGCATCGTGAGTCTATAGCAGCCATTTTCTACTCATATGCAAGAATGTTTGATTCTGGTCTGCATCTATGAATACTAAGGCATCAGCTGTATCTTCAACATAAGCGTGTATCCAGTATACACTATCACTTCCTGGAACACCAATAGCCTCCCTTATTTCTCCTTGTTCTAGTGCTCCAGAAGGAAGAGTCAGAGCTTCATCCACATTCTTCATTGCTTGAAGAATATCCCATTTCTTCTCCATCAGCTCCGGCTCAATCTTCACGTCATCAAGAGGGTTTGGAGCAATGACATCACACTTCCACACCTCATTGCTCTTCTTGAATATAACTCTTTCAATGATCTTCACGGATTTATCTTTAAGCTCAGAAGCGAATCCCTTACTCATCATTTGTCTACAGACAGCTTTGAGAGATTCCACTGAAAGCTCCATCAGATCATTTTCCTCCATGCTAACCCTCTTCATCTTTCCATCAACTACCATCCGGACAAAATTTGGATAAGCTGAGAATTCTGGACCCTTGTCCTCTGCTAGCTGCATTAACTGATCCCTGTACAGAATGCTTAGCTCCTCAGATTGAGAGTACTGAATTTTAGTCGCTAGCAAGAACAACTCTGACGCAGATCTTCTCATTATGAATTGGTCATCCACATATAAGAAAGATGTTGGGACTCCTTCTACCAAAGACAAGATAACCTGCCACTCCTTAAGATTTGCATTGTATCCAACCCTGACTTTAGAAATTAATCTCTTCAACGCATTTATATAGTCCCCAGTCATTGGATTCTGCAAATTCAAGTTGTAGAACAGATCATCTGCATCCTTGTTATGAACTCCTTTCGCACAGGGTCCCATCATTATCTTCCTTGCTTCATCCCATTTCTGCCCTATCCTTCGTTTGTCCAGATCAACTTGAGGATTAGCTAGCCTTGCAAGCTCATACTCATACTGCTTCCCTTGTAGCTCCACCTTCTGTTCTAGGAACGCAGCATGTTCTTGCATCATCTTCATTTTATGGAACTGAGCTTGTTCCAAGGCTAACTGTTGAGCTTTAAGGGTTTCCTCATCAACAGGAAATTCTTCAGGCAGTCCGGAAGACATCCCAGCACCTCCACCTTGTTCCTTCAAAGATCTTTTTATTGCATGTGCCAGCGGTACGTCTTCCATGTCAGAATCTGAGTCAAGTACCTCCTGTACTGTTTCCTGATGACTCAGATCAACAAATGGTTCATCAACCATTACTGCCTTACCCTTTCTCATCCTCAGAGCCTCTTCATCAACAGACGGCTCAACTTCTGGTTCCTTGACAAGATCAGCGGGTTCTTCAATTTCTTCGATGTGAACTGCCTGCTGTCTCGTCTCCTTTCCACTCTCCCCCTTAGGTGAGTTATCCTGAGCTCCACCATGGTCTTCAGATCCACTAGCTGCATAGGAACCTCCAAAACCAGAACCAGAGGCTCCCGCTCCACTAGCACCACCTGCACCACCTGCACCAGCATCGGGGGGAGGTTGTTGCGACTCGAAGCACTCCGGGGGCACAAAACTCCTGACTGCGAACATCATTCTACTGATTTCCACAGTCATTGTATGCATTGTAGACTCCAATGCCCCCATCCTCTCATTGAGAGTGCTTCCCAAGACACCACCAGCATGGCCCAAGTCATTGACCTTATTTGTCAAATCATCAAAAGCTGTAGCTTGACTTGCCATTCTTGCTGCGTAGTCGTCTAGAGCCCTTTGGTTGTTTCCAATATTGATCCCGAACTGCCCCATTGTCTGCCCGAACTGCCTCATCTGATTTTCCATTGAAGTCATACGAGTATCAAAATTTTAAATATGAAGGGACGGTGTTTGGTTTAGGTGACCTCGCTCTAATACTCGTTCTGTTGGTATTTGACGCTCGGTTTCGGGCCTTGAAAATGAAGGTCCCTCTCTCCCTAACCTCTCACACACACTCCCTGTCTCACGCTCGTGTATGTCTTCAATGATTGATCCAAATAGAGAAGCAGTACCTGCAGAAAATTGATAAGAAATGTTGTTGACAGTTATGGGATCAAACTCTGTTTGTTCCTGAGTTGGAATCTCAGGCTGAGAGGCTGCAAAGTGTCCTTGTACGACATCAGAACCGATCCTCTTTGCAGCATCAGTACGTACCGGTGAAGGTACGGCTGAAGTTCTTAAGACTCCATGTCCTCTTGAAGCAACAGTATCTTCAAGAGGTACATCATCCTCACCAAAATCAAAATCCCTATGTGCAGAATGTTCAAGGGGTGAACCACTCGCGTGAGGTGGAGTGGTTGCGTGTGACACACTAGGGTTTGACTGTGGTTGTGAAGTAGCAGCGTGGAAAAGTTTGGCTTTCTTTCGAATAAGTTGCTGCTCTTCGGGTTCATTCTCCTCATCATCTTCTATATATATACGTGCTGGTTTTCTGACTTCCGTTAACAGGGGTGATAAAGAATAGGAATGTGTATCAGACTCAGAGTCAGAAATATGGCTCTCACCCTGGGATAGATCCTGCGGGTTAGCAGTCTCTTGGGTTGCGGAATCAGAAACATAGGAGGAGGAATGAATAGTATGCAGGGAGAGATTACCTGATTGATTACCTTGTGCATCATCGCTTTCCTCATCAGGAATCTCATCAAATGCCTCAGCATGAACAGATGGATTTTGAGCATGTGATGAGACTTGTGACGATGCCTCCAAATTGGTAACTCCTGCATCATATCTAAGCCACATTTGAATATTTTCAGGAGTAGACATTGGTTTACCTTGATGTTTATCCTGATTAGCAATGGTTGCAAGTGACTTAGTGCCCATCCCCAGCGATTCAGATGTGGGGCTTCTGGCAAATCCCTGTCTAATAGCAAGGGCATCCTTCGGTATTAAGTCATTGATTAGCATTTGAAGAAACCGAGGAAACCAGCAGACGACATCAGTGGTAGAGAGGTCTCTGCTTGCAAGGGATCCCATTGAAGCCACTATCTCAGAGAGAACTATGCGTCCATAGTTTATATCCAGTTCTCTTGCTAGGGCAACTGCAAAGGTTTGCATTGGAATTGGAATTTGATGAAAGTCTTTTTCGCGTGCCCGAAAACATCTTGTGATGGCCTCGAAAAAGTAATTCCATTCCGCATGGAAGAATTGCTTTTGGATATTTCCTGTGATTGGGCCTTTTGGAGGATAACATCCAATTTCTTCAAAGAATCTGAGGCGTTCTGCAGCAGTAGGTTCTGGATCATAGGCATCTTTAATTGGAAATCCTAGAACCCTGTTGACAATTTCTTCGGTCACCTCATATTCCTGACCCGCTAAGGTAAACCTGAAACCGTAGGGGGTTGATTTACTCCCAAAAGTAACCGCACTAGTCCATAATTGCTGTAGAGCATCATGTACTAGTGTAGGTTTAGCAGTAAAAGCATGGCTAGCTTTGGAATACAAATTGAGAAATCGTATCCAAAACTTAAACCGCGGGAGTTGATCACCAATTTCCGTAGAAATATTATAAAAATTGTTTTTAGCAAGGGAAAATTGGTGAGCCATTTTGATTAAATGTTTTTCTTTAAAAAGATGTGAAATTTTTTTTTTATTTTGAAAAACAATTAATTTTCCGAATTACAAAAGAGAATTGTATCCCTTTTAATTTTTCAAGAACACCAAACGGAATCTGAGAAATCAAACTACGGGATTCAATTCAACAACCAATTACTATTTCGTGTGTATACCAGTGGAATCGTGTGTGTTTATAGATGGAGAAAATGAAATCGCATTTATGAACAGTGCACAAACAATATATGTTCGTGTGTATGTATATGCGCGTATTTGGATGTTCACAAAACACACTAACACAAAGATTAAGGTTAACACAGACAATAGTAGTCAACAAATCGGCAGTAATTCGTGATTAGTACGAGTGTAATCACAAAAACACGGATCAAAGGTATGTAATTAGTGAAATCGCACTGTTCTTGTGAAACGGCTGCTGAAAATTAGAATTCGGTAAAGTGAATTAGGCATCGAGTTAGAGATGTATATATAGGTGAATGAGAAATGACAAAAATGTCCCTGTTAAAAAATGTGAAAAGTACCAAGTCCATACAGGGGACATCTAAGTCGAACTCTATCTCGAACTTTTCTATCTCGAACTTTTCTATCTCGAACATCAAGTCGAACTTCGAGATAAAGTTCGAGATAGAGGTTAACTCGAACAATTTTGCACAACTAAGCACTTTAACCAATTATACAGCAGAAACTATAGGGAAATACTATCTTGAACATTATTGATTTGTAGTAAACTTGGAAAAAAGAAAATTCAAGATACTTTTCGAGTTAGAGTCTATCTCGAACATCAAGTCGAAATTCGAGTTGAGTTTCGAGATAGACTAAGAACTCTATCTCGAACATCAAGTCGAACTTCGAGATAAAGTTCGAGATAGACTAACTCGAAGTTAATCTCAAATTCTTTCCAAAATACCCCCTTGAATCAAAAAGTCCAGGGTAATTCAAGATATGTTTCGAGTTAGGAGTGTAACTCGAAAAATTCCCTTAAGCTTAACTGAGAACTCTATCTCGAACACCAAGTCGAAATTCGAGTTGAGTTTCGAGATAGACTAAGAACTCTATCTCGAACATCAAGTCGAACTTCGAGATAAAGTTCGAGATAGACTAACTCGAAGTTAATTCTCAGTTCTTTTCAAAATATTCCCTTAAATGGAAATCTCATCTCAACCTTTGAGATAAGATTCGAGATAGAATATATCTCGAATATTTTGAAGATAGAACTAGGCATACTGGTAACTCGAACTCGAACTCTAAGTCGAATTTCGAGATGAATTTCGAGATAGGTACTAACTCGAAATTCTTCCCAGACTTAGAATTTTCAAAACTTCACCCTGGAAGCTCAAGTCGAAATTCAAGTCGAATTTCTACATGAGTTTCGAGATAGAGACTAACTCGAAATTTTGAAGATACTTAGAATAATTTGACAATTTTTCTTTGAAAAACTCAACAATTAATTTTGCCAAATTAATATAAATATCAATTCAAAGATTTTAATATATGACATAATTAAAACATTCCTTGATAATTCTAAGGCCTCTAATTACATGAAAAACACAGGTAAATTCATCTAAAAATCATGCAATATTTAGAATATTATGAATTTAACTCCCCCTATGATCATGCAATCTAACAAGCATAAATTCACAGATTTGTGCTATAAAAGACACTTAAAACACAAAGAATTCATGCAAAAACACACTATATGCAACCTATAACAATCATTGATTAGGCATATTAAAGTCTAAGCACATAATGATTGATTAGCTTGCACATACAAACATAAACATGGATTTTACAGATAGAAGGCTTTACTAACTTGTGTTAAGCATTCCCAATTCACCAACCAACCTATTGAATGTTACTTCATCAAGAGGTTTGGTGAATATATCTGCAATTTGTTGCATTGTGGGAACAAAATGTAGCTCCACAGTCCCCTCCTCGACATGTTCTCTTATGAAATGATACCTGATGTCAATATGCTTGGTTCTTGAGTGATCTACAGGATTGTTAGTTATGGCAATGGCACTTGTGTTGTCACACATGATTGGAATTTTCTTATGCTCCATGCCATAATCCTTCAATTGGTTCATCATCCACAGTATTTGAGCTACACAGCTTCCAGCAGCAATGTACTCAGCTTCAGCAGTAGAAGTAGATACTGTATGTTGCTTTTTACTTTGCCAGGACACCAATCTTCTGCCAAGAAATTGGCAAGCACCAGATGTGCTTTTCCTATCAATCCTGCAACCTGCATAGTCTGAATCCGAATAGCCAATAAGATTAAAACCTGTATCTCTTGGGTACCAAATCCCTAGATTTGGTGTGCCCTTGAGATACCTAAAAATTCTTTTGACGGCTACGAGATGTGATTCTCTAGGATCCGCTTGGAACCTTGCACATAAACAAGTTGCGAACATTATATCGGGTCTACTTGCAGTTAAATAGAGGAGTGAGCCAATCATACCTCGATAGCTTGTGATGTCAACTGATTTACCTGATTTGTCTTCATCAAGCTTCGTGGCTGTTGCCATGGGAGTCTTAGCTGCTGATGCATCTTCTAGATTATACTTCTTGAGTAAATCTCTGACGTACTTGGATTGACAGATAAAGATACCATCTTTTCTCTGACTGATCTGTAATCCAAGGAAGAAGGACAGCTCTCCCATCATGCTCATCTCATATTTTTCCTGCATTAGCTTGGCAAATTTCTCGCACAAGCGCTCATTTGATGACCCAAAAATAATATCGTCCACATATACTTGAACAAGTATTAAGTCATTTCTCACAACTTTATAGAACAATGTTTTATCAATTACTCCCCTAACAAAACCATTTTCAATTAAGAATAGAGATAGGGTTTCATACCATCGCCTTGGGGATTGCCTGAGGCCATAGACAGATTTGAAGAGTAGATACACAAAATCTGCATGTTCTGGATCAACGAAGCCAGGCGGCTGTTCCAGATACACTTCTTCTTCTAACTCTCCGTTCAGGAAGGCACTTTTCACGTCCATCTGGAAAACTTTGAAGTTCTTATGTGCTGCAAATGCCAAGAACATCCTGACTGCCTCAAGTCTTGCAACTGGTGCATAGGTTTCATCATAATCAATTCCTTCTCGCTGAGAATAACCTTTTGCAACCAAACGAGCCTTGTTTCGTGTTACAAGTCCGTTTTCATCCAGTTTATTTCTGAATACCCACCTAGCTCCAATTACGGATTTGTTCTTTGGTCGGGGTACCTGTTTCCAAACTTTCTGCCTTTCAAACTGATTGAGTTCCTCTTGCATTGCAATCACCCAATCAGCATCGCCAAGAGCTTCTTCTATTTCTTTAGGTTCAAGCTTGGATAAGAACCCAGAATATAAGGAGATATTAGCCATGTCAGCTCTTGCAGTTCTTCTAGTAGTCACACCAGCATCTGGATCACCAATAATTAACTCAAACGGATGGTCCCTATTCCATACTCGTTCACCTGGAAATTGTCTAGATGATTCAGCTTGACTTTCTGAGTTGGGGTGCTGACTACTTTGATTATTTTCACTAACTCCCCCTGAGTTAGTGCCAGCTCCTACAGAACTAGAGTCAACTCGACTCGAGCCTTGAACAGTAGTCCTTGAGCTGCTATTTACTCCCCCTGAGTTGTTGCCGGTTGGCACTGAAGAAGTCTCTCCTGATCTTGTAGAATTAGCTTGTTCACTAGACTCAGGTTCTTCATGTACGCTTGGAACATTTAATGGAACAACCAACTCAGGTTCATCTTCAAGATCTTCTAAGTCCAGATTCTGAAATTTTAGGGACTCAGGTTCACTAGAATCTCTTGAAATTGATGAGAGTTTGGTATCGTCGAATCTGACGTTGTAACTTTCAGTCACTTTTCGATCATTCACCAAGAACACTCTATAAGCTGCCACCACGTCTGTAGAGTAACCAACAAAGATTCCTTCACGAGCTTTTGCTGCAAACTTGCCTAGATTTTCATCATCTATAAGCACATAGCATTTTGCTCCGAAGACATGAAAGTATTTGATTGTTGGTCTTCTGTTGTTCATTAGCTCACATGGTGTCTTTTCTTTATCTTTTATGATCAAGGTT
This sequence comes from Saposhnikovia divaricata, assembly GCA_036435485.1. Taxonomy (NCBI): domain Eukaryota; kingdom Viridiplantae; phylum Streptophyta; class Magnoliopsida; order Apiales; family Apiaceae; genus Saposhnikovia; species Saposhnikovia divaricata. Next base: position 87,875,540 of record CM071598.1, read on the forward strand.
CTATTTTGAGTATAACAAGCGGTACTCACTGCTTCGGCCCAGAAATACAAAGGAAGTTTTGAATCATACAACAAAGTTCTTGCTGCTTCAACCAGAGTTCTATTCTTCCTTTCAACTACTCCGTTTTGCTGTGGAGTTCTCGGGGCTGAATACTGATGACGTATTCCCTTAGATACACAGAAGTCATTTAGCACTGCGTTTTTGAATTCAGTGCCATTGTATGATCTAATCGTCTTCACAGTAAGTGTTGAAACATTCTCAATTTGAGTGATGTGATCAATGATTAAGAAAGGTACTTCGTCTTTCGTCATTGCGAACAATACCCATGTATACTTGGAGAAGTCATCCACGATTACCAAAGCATATCTTTTCCTAGACAAAGATAGGACATTCACTGGGCCAAACAAATCCATATGAAGAAGTTGTAGAGGCTCAGTAATACTTGAAATTTCTTTGCTTTTATGCGATGCTCGCTTCGACTTTCCCATTTCACAAGCTTCACAGAGTCCTTTCGGAGCGAACTCCATTTGAGGTAGATCTCTCACCAATTCTCGCCTCGCGAGAGCATTCATCGTTTTGAAGTTTAAGTGAGATAGCTTTTTGTGCCATAACCAGCTTTCATCATCCGAGGCTTTGCTGTAGAAACAGGTGACCTCATCCTGATTTGCTGAATCCATATCTGCAACAAAAAGATCTGCCTTTCGAACTCCTCTTAAAGCTAGTGAGCCTTCCTTGATGTGAGTGATTGAGACACCTTTCTTGTTGAAGACAATTTCGTAACCTTTGTCACAGAATTGACTTATACTCAACAGATTGTGCTTTAGTCCCTCAACATAGGAAATATCTTCAATGATGACATTGCCAGTTTTCAGTTTGCCATATCCCTTAGTCACACCTATGCTGTCATCTCCAAAGGTAACATAAGGGCCAGCCTTCATAACCAACTCTGTAAGCAGGGACTTGTTTCCAGTCATATGCCTCGATGCTCCACTGTCTAGCACCCATATAACTTTATTTCTATTCTGCTTAATGCCCTGCAATGCCAGATTGGTTAGACATTCTTCGGAACCCAACTTTGATTGGGCCCGGCTTTTCGATAAGATCGAGAATCAACAGATTTAACAACAGGAGATGCACTTTTCTTCATATTACTAGAGCTTTCGACTATCTCCTTTCCTTTCTCAGACTTGACAGATTTGTCAGTCTTAGGAGAAGGTTTGTCACTCCTAACTTTAGGAGGACTGACAGTCTTGGCTCTACCATACTTTTTCTTGATATTTGAACTAGCAACAGTATTTGAGCATGACTGGCTAGATGCATTCATTAAATGCACAAAAGTTTGCATGATATTAAAAGTGCATGGCATACAATTAGGTTGACCACACTGTGCATGATTCTGATGCAGATTATTCATTGTATGTGTGGTAGGCATGGCATGTGCAGCAGGAACATTCATGTTAGCTTTGCATGCATAAGAAAGATGTTCAGTAGATTTACAATGATAACATGCTTTCTTTATTCGTTCAGCCTTAACCTCTTTTATGCCTTTTTCTTTCTTTCCTTGTTGTTTAACAGCCTTAGCTCCTAATCCTAGTCTAGATTCATCTCTAGGGAAATTGATTTTAACTTGTTTAATAGGAGTTACAGGTTGTTCTTTCTGGCGATCTTCCATCTCAATCTCATATCTAGCTATCAATTCAGTCTCTTCTTCTTCTATTCTAGGAACAAGATGTTTGTAGATTGGTTTGACAGCCGATTTAAGAATTCTAGGTGTTTCCTGTTTAAGGTCACTGGAACTAGGGTCAATAGGTCTCTTTCCTTCTTTCTTAGGAAGGTCAGAATAATCAAGTCCTATACCTACTCCAGTTATTTTCTTAAATGTGTCATTATCTACATACACTTTACTAGCCGCTAGTTTGTAAGCTTCGCATTTAGTTTCTAACTCAGCTAGATTGTTCCTAAGACATGCTTCTACTTCTTCCTTAAGGATGAGCTTGTGTTCCAGAGATTTAATAAAGTCTCTTAGAGAAGTATCTACAGTGCAAGCAGCCTCTAGCTCTTCCACTTTTGCCTCAAGCATTCTGCATTTGGCAACAAGTGTTTTCTGTTCCTTTTGAGAAGAGTCTAGGCTTTTGCACAACATATAGATCTCTTCACTAAGAGCCCCGTTCTGTTCTTTATAATCATCAATAGACATTTCTACTTTAAGAGTCAGAACTGGTACCTCTGGTTCCTCTGATGTCTCAGCCATGAGGGCAAAGTTTGCTACATGAGTAACATCTTCCTCATCTGAATCATCCCAAGCTCTTCCTTCTGTCACCAATAAAGCTCGTTTTCCATGTCTTTCCTTCAACAGTGCTTCATAGTTGCTTTTGAGAGCTTCAAATGTTTCTTTTGGATAAGTCTGTTTAGGCTTTTTGCAGTCCGAGGCAAAGTGTCCAGCTTCACCACAATTATAGCATTTGAACTTCATTTTGAAATCCAAAGGAGATTTGTAGCTGGTATTCTTGCCTTTTCCTTTGTAGCCTGACGAACTACCACCACCCTTAGCAGCCCGATAATAAGATGAAGATTTTCTCTGTGGTCGGTTGCTCTTTCTAAATCTCATGTTGCTGAACTTCCTTGCCATGTATGCCACGACACTATCGTCCATGTTGTCCTGCTCTTCTTGGGTGTAGTAGTCATCATCACTGTCAGATGCGCACTCGTCATCATTATCAACTTGATGTGGTGCAAGTGATGATTTAGGCTTTGCTGCAACCATTGCCTTCTTAGACTCTTCCTCATCAGCAACTAATCCTGATGCACTTTCTTTTCCCTTTGAATCATTGTCCCATGCCTGGTCTTGAAGAGTTTCCAGCTCATATGTCTTTAATATTCCATAATATTCTTCCAGAGAAGTTGTATGCAAATCTCTGGTTTCTCTTATTGCGTAGACCCTATGTTCAATGCTTTTTGGCTGGTTCCTCAGATATCTTGTATTAGTCTCAACCATGGGGAGAGTTACACCTCTCAGATTCAAATCCAATACCAACTGACTGAATCGTAGGTAGACATCTGTTATGCCTTCTCCTTTCCTTATTCTAAAGGTGTCATACTCCATCTTGAGTATGAGTGTTTTGTTGCTTCTGACCTCTGCAGATCCTTCCATGACAACTTCTATCTTGTCCCAAATCTTCTTCGCTGTAGTCAGACCTTTGACTATGTTGAACATTTCATGATCAAGAGATTCCATCAAGGTTTGTCGTATGGCAGTATCATAAGCTATTTGTTCCTTGTCAGCATCCGAAAACTCCGAGACCTTTTTAGGCTCAGACCGAGGTGGTATAACCACTCCTCCTTCCGTATGTGAAGGAATAACTACCATTGGGACAAATTTACCCTTGTCAAGGACTTCCAGATATTCAGGGTTAACAGTCTCTAGATATAGTCTCATTCTGAAAACCCATTCTTCATAGTGATCTTTGTTGAACATTGGGATCTTGAATGCATTTTTAGGAGCCATCTCAATTCTGGTCACTAAAAGTTTCTAAGTACCCAAGACTAGGCTATGTAGAATATTTATGTAGAACTTTTACCTAAGTCGAAATTTCTCTAAGTAGAAATTTTGCTCAAGTCGAAATCACCAAGTCGAAATTGTCAAGTCGAAATTCTATGTAGAAATTCTCAAGTAGAAATTCTATGTAGAACTTTTGTCCTTAGAATAATTTTCTGCAGATTTCTTTAAATATTGAATAAACAATATTATAACTTTAACACCTTTTGACTTTGAATGCTTTACTCACCTAACCCACCTAACCCACGTGCTAGGTAATGAATATGTCTTGTTCACTTTCGGCCGTGAATAATGCAAATCACAAAGTCCAAAAACACCTTTTTATTCTTTTACTATTTTTCTGTTTGAAAAGGAGATCAAAAAGTTGTTGGGTTGTCTTCTTTGATAAGAACAGATGATGAACACTCAAGAACACCAAATATGAACTAACCCAGATAAATTCACAAAAATTAGTTAAAATACACCCAAGCTAAACAATCACACCTGGAGTATTTAAATAATTTTTCAGATGAGTTTTCACTACCAACGAATTAAAACACACTTTTCGAGAAAATGAAAAGTAGATCTGAAAAATGAAAACTCACGATTCTTCTACTCAACACAAGGATCTATGATTTGTATGTTAAACATATAGCTCTGATACCAATTGTTAGGTCCAAATGTGTTGTAGAGGGGGGGGTGAATACAACTTTTCGAATATGAGAAGCAATAAAAACGATGCAATAAATGAACACACAGATTCAAGGAATATATTTCTTTATATATAACTTGAAAGGGTTGCTACAACATTCATAACAAAGTATAACAGAAGTTCAGAGAGAAGTGAAGGATTCTAAGCTCTGTGAATGCACTCTCTCTTTCTCTTGTGTTTTTCTCAAATATTGCTCTCTCTGTTCTCTATAAAAACATTACACAAGTACTTCTATTTATACTACATGTAGTCTATGTCATGTAGTCTTCAAAGACTAAGATGTACGTGGCCCAATGATGTCCACATAATTCTTGCCTTATCTTGAAAGCTTGGAAATCTGCCATGTGTCATGTTGAAGCTGCACCTAAGTAGAAATTCTACTTGAGAATATCTACTTGGCTATCTCGAAATTCCTAAGAGGAACTTCTACTTGGCTATCTCGAAATTCCTAAGTAGAACTTCTACTTGAGAATTTCTACTTAGCCATCCAGAACATTTAGTACTTAGAAAATATTCTGGTCTTCAACTTGAAACTTCAATGCACATCTTGAACTTGTGATATCTTCATGTCTTCTTTATTCTTCAACAAGCTCTTGAACATGGTTCTTTATTACTGACATAAACTTGCTATCAATGTCCTGACACTTGATGCAACGGTCTGGTTCATAAGTGACTAGTCTTGATAGGGTTTTTGCTTCTTGAATAAGTTACCATATCCAATTAGAAATATGGCTTTCCAATATTTGCTTTCCTTCTTGTTCACTTGAAATCAATTGGTCTTATTGATACTGATAGTTATGATCTTGATCTTTGGCTTTCCAAATCACTGAGGCATGAACAACTTTGACTTGAACTTCTCTCAATGATTTCTTCTTGGATTGATCATAGTTAACATGTTGAATTGTATCAATTACCTTGTCTTCATTTAGTGTTGATTTCTTGTGACTTCTTGTTCTTGATTGTCTTCTGGTTAAGTATCTTTTCCTTTAGTTTGAGTTACATTAGTTATAGTGTTACAAGTTTATACACTCTGCCTTTCAGACCCCGCAACAAAATGGAATTGCAGAACGTATGAACAGAACTATATTTTAGAAAGTTTGTTGTTTACTCTCTCATTCTGGCTTGGGGAAAGAGTTTTGGGCAGAAGCGGCATCCACGGCATGTTATTTGATAAACCGCTCCCCAAACAGTTCACTTGACAGCAATATTCCAGAAGAAGTTTGGTCAGGTAAACATGTTAATTATTCTAACCTTAGAATATTTGGTTGTCCTGTTTATTCCCACGTGAACGAGGGAAAATTGGAACCTCGTGCGAAAAAATGCATTTTCTTGGGTTATGGTTTAGGGGTTAAAGGTTATTGGTTGTATGACCCCGAGTCTAAAAAGATTTTCCATAGCCGAAATGTAACATCCCGAATTTTTGGGGATATTAAATCTAAATACGAAACTAAAATAAATGGAATTCTTAATTCAGATAATCCAAAATTCCACGAAAGTAAAAATGCAGCGGTCAAATTCAATATTCTAAAATCATCAATTTGGAGATGCAGCTCCATAAATGCAATATCCAATAAAAAATTTATTGCATTATTAGAATAAATTTAGATATTGGATATTGCATTTATGGAGCTGCGTCTCCAAATTGATGATTTTAAAATATTGAATTTGACCGCTGCATTTTTACTTTCGTGGAATTTTGGATTATCTGAATTAAGAATTCCATTTATTTTAGTTTCGTATTTAGATTTAATATCCCCAAAAATTCGGGATGTTACAGTTTGTATCAGAGCAGGTCGTCTTTCGTAATGTATTAGGTATGGGACTAGTACATTCCCTAGGGTGCGATCCTATAGACTATCATAGGTTTTGACCTTTGAATTTAGGACATTGTTTGTGTGATTATTTGATATGTTTGACTTTTGTCCTTTTTGATCATTGACTATAAATTTAAAAGTTTGTTGTTTTATAAAAGATGGACGGAAAAGGTAACAATGGCAATCAGAGAAATGACAAATAGAATGGCAACAGTAATGGAGAAGGAAATGTAGTCGACCTGTTAGCTGAGACTCTGGTTACGCTCGTAAATCAGCAACCCAAATAGCAGAATGTCGTCTCTCAGTTCAAGCGTTTGAACCCACCAATTTTCGATGGGGCAACTGATTCAGCCATAGTCGAGATGTGGATATAAGAGATGGAGAAAGCTTTCGGACTGCTAGGGAGCAATGAAGAACAGAAGGTTACTTTAGCTATGTATCAACTGCAAGGAAGTGCTTACGATTGGTGGCTCAGGGAACAAAGAAAGAACGAGACTGTAACCACTGAGGGAGATCCTGAACCATATACATGGGCAAAGTTCAAGAAGGCACTAGAAGACAAGTACTTTTCGAGAACCATTCGTCTGCAAAAGGAAAGAGACTTTATTCGGCTCGAGCAGGGAGGAAAGTCTGTTGTGGAATACGAAGCAGAATTCGCAAAGCTTGCAAAATATCCGCCGACAATTGTTGCTGATGAGACTAGCCGAGCAAGAAGATTGGAAGAGGGACTTCGAAGTGACATCAGGAATTCTGTGGCATCGTTTGAACTTCAGACGTACGAGGCTGTGCTCAACAAGGCATTGGTGATCGAGAGGGGTCTGGCAGAATCTGAAAAGGCAACAAGTAATTGGAATAAGAAGAGGTTTGCTCCAACTGGTGGATTTTCGTCTCAAAGAGGACCCTTCAAGAAGCCACATGTGTACGATCAGATGGGAGGCCAGGGTGATCGAGACAAGTGTTCAAGGTGCAGTAAGAATCATCCAGATAAAGATTGTCGATGGAACACGGGTGCCTGTTTTCACTGCAGAGAAGTAGGACACAAGATTTAGGAGTGCCCACATAACCCACCACCAAGGAAGGGAGCACATAACAAGACAAGTGATGGACGCATGTTTAAGCTCATGGGAAGTCGTGACAACTATCGTAATTAAGGTATGATTTCTTTCAACCATGCTTTATTCTATTTTTATTATTTTTGAGAATTTGGGGATCAAATTCTCTTAAGGAGGGAAGAATGTAAAATCCCGTATTTTTTATTTTTATTTAATTATTAGTTATTAGATATTAAAGTAATTTTTAATTTAGATATTTATTTTATTTAGAAATTTCAAGAAACTTTTTGTACAAGATATTTTTAAAGATAAGATTTGTTATTATCGGAAAAAAGTAAACATAAGAATATTTTAGTGAATCGATATCTTCTTATTTTAGTTAATTGTGTGTATAGAATATTATAAATTTGGAATTTATTTGGAGGAGTTGTAAAACTTAAGGAGCAAGTTTTATAGTTACTTATTTTATCTAGGATTAGTGTGCCTATATAAGTATGTCTTTAGAATACGAATAAGCTGTACAACAATTTCACCCGACAGGTATGTTTCTTCTTATCTTTGATCTTAATAATTATATGTTGGTTTGATCGATATTGATTTCTTCTTATTCCCCATGTTCATGTCATGTATACTCACCATCTTTTGATTTGTTTATGCTGATTTTCATACATGACAGTCTCTGTAATTCAGCTATGTTGTAAAATTCGTATCAAATTAAAAACTAATCGGTTTTTGTTGAGTCTGGACATTTTGGAAAGATCGTTTCTTTATCTACAACTTTTATTAGAATCAAAATTTCGAAATTCGGAGTATAACTGTGCTCAAAATTGCATTCTTTGTTAGCACTCAGATTTAGGTCGTGAGTAATATTTTGTATGTTCTAAAATTCATTATAAATTCATCGTAAATTCAAATATTACTTATGATACCAATTCGGAAAGTTTGTGACGTATTCTTTAATTATCAGTTATGCCCATTTAAAAATTTATTGGTCTTCCTTGTCTAAACAGACTTACAATCATTCTGAACTGTTTGTAATTTTCTGCTGATTTGTTACAAGTTCAAAAATTGATATCTGCTTCGTTGTTTGTCTGATTTTTGTGATCTTTACCATTTTAAAATCCTTATTGAATATGCTCTAAGTCTTCAGTTGATCGCTTTCTCATATTCATAATCTATTTGTCGTTAATATTAGAATTTGTAAACGTGTGTATTGTTCTTCGTCTTATTCAGTGATTGATTTGTATTGTTTGTTAATATTTATATAGTTATGGTTAGTTTATTTGTAAATTTTAAACATGTGTAATATTTAATGAATAATTGTTCATGTTTGTTAAATATTATTTAGGAATGATCGTGCATTATATAATTTTCGGTGTTTGGTCACTTTTGAGGTAAGTACCTTTTGACTTACTTTTATTTTTCGAAAAGATATTGTGATTTTTGATTTTCGTATAAGATATAAGAATTCTATTTCAAACTTTATAAGATATAAATATTTGATCTTAGAATCCTCAGTCTCTACGTTTCGAACCCGTTCGTAATTTACGCTATAGTTCTGGAACTATCCTTAGATACCCTTAGTAGGCGCACAAGTGTGCAACTTTATATACCTATTAAGGGCGCGTGATTATTGAACTTTATATGCCAATCACTGGCAAAGTGTGGCGAAAGAATAATAATAAAAATAAGAATAAGATGCTAGTCACTGGCAAAGTGTGGCCGTAGATCATGACTGTGGTATTTTCGATGTTCGTTTTGTTTCTGTTTTCTGCTTCTGTTTTAAATTCTGAATTTTTGAAAAAAATAAACTTTGGGTTGGATTTATTTTCGCAAAGGATTTGCAAACTGATACTTGATTTTGAAAATTGTTTTAATAAAACGCCCATTGATTTTTAAGAGCATCTGTTAGTCAATATGTACTTGCTGAGCTGTGTAGCTCACCCTTTTTTTATTTCAGGTTTTGGAAGCATATTATGAATAAGGATGTGAAATTTGTGAATTTGCGTGTTAGCTGATTTGGATGCATTTATGACAACCCGGGTCAAATCCCGAGCCTTTTTCGAAAATTGGGTCGAGTCCCAATTCCGAATCCGAAATAAGCCAAAGCAAACTGGCCCAACTGCAGCAAACTTGGATAGTCCACAAGCCCACCACAGGCCCCCAAAAGATCATGATTTGTTGGTGCATTTAGTAGTAGTACTTTACCTTATAAATTGAACTTAAGTCCCAAAATCTCCTCGATGTGGGACTGGGGTGTTACAAACTCCCCCACTTAAACTCCTGACGTCCTCGTCAGGCCTGAACGGATATCCTATAGGTCCAAGATCGTACCTCCCTAGCCATTGTGGGATAATACCGGCTGGCTTCGTGTCCCCACCTCCGGATCTCTGTCCATTGTGGGATAATACCACCAGCCTTCGTGTCCCCACCTCCGGCAACTTGACGAATCAACCTTTTGAGAGTCGGCTCTGATACCATATGTGACAATCCGGGTCAAATCCCGAGCCTTTTTCGAAAATCGGGTCGAGTCCCAATTCCGAATCCGAAATAAGCCAAAGCAAATTGGCCCAAATGCAGCCAACTTGGGTAGTCCACAAGCCCACCACAGGCCCCCAAAAGATCATGATTTGTTGGTGCATTTAGTAGTAGTACTTTACCTTATAAACTGAACTAAAGTCCCAAATCTCCTCGATGTGGGACTGGGGTGTTACACGAAATGTTACATTTAATGAAAATATTATGTTATCTTCTGGAAAAGATGTTGTTACTTCCCCTACAGGTACAAATGATATAGATAGTACCGGAGAGAAGGTGGAGTTCGAAGTCAAAACTTTAGATGAAGAGGAAAATGTCCCAACTTCCTCCACTCCACAAAATTCCAACGATCAGACTATTGCTGCTGACCACAGAAGTCCACAACGTCAACCACAAAGGCGAGTTTTACCACAACCATGGTCTATGGTTCAAAATCTTCCTGAATAGAGACCAAAAAAGATGACTCAAAGATACGTTGACCAAAGTGCGAACATTGCTTTTGCTTTAGCTGTTGCGCAAGAGATTGATGATTCTAATGAGCCCAGAAGTTACTTTGAGGCTATCTCTAGTACCGACTCAACAAAATGGGTTACAACTATGCAAGAAGAGATCGAGAGTCTTCATAAAAATGATACTTGGGATCTGGTGAAGTTACCTGAGGGTAAGAGGGCCATTAGTTGTAAGTGGATCTTTAAGAGAAAAGAAGGTATCCCTGGTGTTAAAAGTGCAAGACACAAAGCAAGGTTTGTTGTTAGAGGATTTGATCAACATGAAGGCATTGATTTCAATGAGGTATTCTCTCTCGTTGTCCGTCATACTTCTATTCATATATTACTTGCTTTGGTTGCGTTGCATGATTTGGAGTTGGAACAGTTAGATGTGAAAACTGCATTTCTTCATGGAAATCTCGAAGAAGAAATTTATATTTATCAACCTAATGGGTTTATAGTTCCTGGCAAAGAGGACTGTGTATGCCGGTTGAAGAAGTCTCTTTATGGTCTGAAGCAGTCTCCTAGACAATGGTATAAAAGGTTTGATTCCTTCATGATTGAACACGACTACTCTAGAAGTAGTTATGATAATTGTGTTTATTTTCAGAAGACATCAGATGGGTCTTTCGTATACTTGTTGCTTTATGTCGATGACATGTTAATTGCTGCTCGAGATAAATCTCTCGTTAACAAGCTAAAAGCCCAGTTGAGTAGTGAATTTGATATGAAGGACTTAGGTCCCGCAAAGAAGATTCTTGGAATGGAGATTAGTAGAGATCGTCAGGCAGGTAAGCTTCTGTTGTCACAAAAGAATTATGTTTTGAAGATGATCGATAGGTTCAAAATGAAAGATTGTAAACCTGTTAATACTCCACTTGCTGCTCATTTCAAATTATCATCAGAACAGTGTCCACAATCCGAAGAAGGTAAAAGGCGCATGTCACACGTTCCTTATTCTAATGTCGTTGGAAGTTTAATGTATGCCATGGTGTGTACCTGGCCTGATTTGGCTTATGCTGTTAGTATGGTTAGCAGATTCATGCACAATCCTGGAAAACAACATTGGGAAGCAGTGAAATGGATTCTTCGTTATTTGAAAGGTTCATATGATATTGGTTTGGTATTTGATAAACACAGAGCTGATCCCGGAGGCGTAGTTGGATATGTTGATGCTGACTATGGTGGTGACTTAGATCGGAGAAGATCTCTTTCTGCTTATATATTTACCTTGTGTGGTTCTGCAATCAGTTGGTATTCTTCATTACAAGCCATTGCGGCATTGTCAACCACTGAAGCAGAATACATTGCTGCTGTTGAAGGTATGAAAGAGGCTATATGGCTCCGAGGCTTGGTAAGCGAACTTGGTATACAACAAGATATTCTGGTGGTATTCAGTGATAGTCAGAGTGCTTTCCATTTAAGCAAGAACAACAAATATCATTCCAAGACCACTCATATTGATATAAGGCACCACTTTATCCGAGATACCGTTTCTGCAGGAAATCTTACTATCGAGAAGGTTCATACAACCAATAATCCTGCAGACATGTTAACCAAGCCACTTCCATCAGCTAAATTTGATTATTGTCTTAACTTAGCTGGTATCATCCACACTTAATCAAGGTGTTCATGGCGAGAAGAGCATTTTGCTGAATGATGAGTCAAGGTGGAGATTTGTTGGACGGTGCTCACCATTCATGGTGCAGCCATATTTGAGTCATAAAAGGCTGCATTGAAATCCAAGTCATAGAAGGCTGCATGGTCTTAATCTGTAGGCTAGTAAAAGATGTAAGAAATGACATAAGGTGATCCTAGATGTAGCCTATAAATAAGGCCGGATATGTGTAGTTTCAAGACACCACAACAACACAAACAACACACCTCAAATACACCACAACCTCTCTCTTATATTTCCTCTCATTCATTCTCTCTTTCTATATTTCGGGTATAATTATTTAACCCGTAGAGAGTTGTGAACTTGGGCTATAATCTGTCAGCCTTTGAGAAAATATTCTTGTACTCCAATTTTATTATAGTGGATATTTTTGGCTCTCTCGTCGGTGGTTTTTTTACCTCTATTCAAAGAGGGTTTTTCCACCTAAAAATCCAGGTGTTATTTTTACAGTCTTTATATCATTTCTCTTTAAATCTTTGGTTGAATTATATCGCTTTCGCACTCTAAATCCTAACAATAATCAATAACCTTTTTTAGATAAAACATAATATCTTTTCTAACTTTTCTAACTAAAACCTCTCATTTTCCAAAAATATCATGGATCATTCTATTTAATGAAATAATATTATAACTACTAATAACTATTTGATTACATTTTCAGGAAAAACGTAATATTTTTTATACATTTTTTAACTAAAATTTCTCTTTTTCTAAAAATATCATGGCCAACATATGTATATATAAATCTATACAATTATATTAAAACCGAAACATTGAAATTGTTTGGTTTTCGATACTATTATACTAATTATTAAATAAATAATAACATAATATAATTAATAGTAATTAGCCGATTATCTTTTTCACATTTACTTTTAGTTGAACATATTACTTTTTATAAACACCTAAAAATATAAATCGTACCATATCTTCCAATCATTAAAATTTCCTTTTTAATTAAAACACGTTATCTTTTTAATTTAAAACTAATCTTACAATCATTACTATATACCCGGAAATATCACACCATATTTTCAATTATTAATAAAATATATTAAAAGTCGGTACACGTTGTTTATAACAAAAAAATATTAGTATAATCCGTAAACATGCGTATATTAAATTATACTAAATAAAATATTATTAAAAATAATGATTATATAAAAATATAATTGTAATATTAAATAAAATTTATAACATAACAAAAGAAATTCGTGCATCGCACGGGCATTGAAAGTTTGTCGTTTCGATTTTCGGCATGGTCATCCTAATTATTAAAATAAGTAATAAAATAATATAAATAATGATAATTAGCCGATTGCCTTTTTAATTAAAAGACATTTACTTTTAATTGATGATATTATCTTTTATAAACACCTAAAATATCGTATCTTCCAATCAATAATATTTTTTTCTAATTAAAACACGTTAACTTTTAATTTAAAACATAATCTTGCAATAATTAATATATACCCAAAAATATCACACCATATTTTCTAATCACTCACAAAATATAATAGAAATCCGTATACAACAAATAATGACTATTATATTTTTAACTAAAAATTAGAATCGCTGGATTTAATAAATACTTATGTTATATGATTAAATTAATTACTAAAATTTCAATCTAAAATTTATAATGTTAGTTTTAAATCATGAATATTATTAATTAAATTTATATTAAATCATTTAAATTAAAACTAAAATTAATTATTAAAAATGATTATTATATAAAAATATAATTATAATATAAAATAAAATTTATTACATATCAAAAGAACACAGAGTTATAAACTAGTTTCCATGAAATTGTGAACCAAACAAAATGTAAAGACGCTCAAGCTTACCTTAATTTAGTACCCTCCATTCCACCCATTTCTTAATAAAAAAAATTCACTACTCTACACGTATTTTAAGGTATTTATAAAGTATAGTTCCACAACTTATTTATATAAATTTTCTTTTTGAATAAAAATTTAAACATTAAATTTTTATTCAATAGAAAAAAAATTAAAAATAAATTACTGAACTATACTTTAAAAGAGACTTAAATTTAAAACCTCTCATTTTCAAAAAATATGACGGGTTGTTTAATCATAATATTGTAATTACTAATAAATAACTAACAGATGTGTTAAGTTGTATGGAAATCGCTATTTTATTAAAGACCTTAGAGACCATATACGTTCTGCATTCAAAACATTACAAAATTTATTGTTTTGTAAAGTGTGTTATATAAATATCATTATTTCATTGACAATCTTGAAAATCATATACGTATTGCTAGAAAAATATTGCAAAATGAATTATTTTGCAATACACATTCGGGTGCGTACAAAATATATATGATTTTTAAAATTTTCACTGAAATAGTGATTTGCATATAGCAAACTTTGAAAAATAACAATTTTTCAATGTTTTGAATGCAAAATGTATGTGCTTTCCAAGGTCTCCGATACGAGATGGTGATCTCCATAAAACTTTCCTCACTTACTGATTACTTTTTTCAGCTCCTAATATATTTTCTATTTACTAATTGATTACCTTTTCAGCTCGTAATATCTTTTCTATATATTATAGTAAAATCTCTCTTTTTATAAAACTATCACGGTAAATATATATATAATTATTATAATTAAACCATATTATTTAAAAAATTTAAGCTTCTAAAATTTATATATTAAAATTTTTAGATAAATTAAATAGTACTTATATAATACTAAAAAAATTCGTATATCACACGGGTTTTAAACTAGTAATAAATAATATTTAAACCAAGAAATTTTAAGGAATTCTTTTTTATTTGAATAATTTTTTGTTAGATAAGGACGTCTATAACGCGTATTAGTATTCTCTAATTTAAACAAGATTTCTAAGATCGCATTTTCAACTTAAGGTTGGTCCGAGCTGAAACTGAAATACACCTGTTTATCAATTACTATATCTTAATCTTAACCGTGTTAATAATAAGTAATTTTTGGGTGAGTGACTAGATTAAGTTACTTCGAGGTACCATTTTTCCTAGCTAATCTATGTGATAATGCATTTATAATGGCGATTAAGTCAACAAACTGATTTTTTAATAATAATTTAGTGTTGTTACTTTTTTTACGGCACTATAACTCTATAAGTCTACAACCACTTTTTTGCCTAAAGAACATATGCAACTAAATAAACAACTTAATCGTCTGTAATGTTTACCTTTTTCTAAGATCCGGGGAATCTCTAGGGATTAGCTTTCTGTGCTTATAAGTTCAAACTAGGGGTGTAAATGAGTCAAACTGTTCGTGAGCTACTGGAGCTCGGCTCGTAAAATATTCGAATTCGGTTCGATAATAATCGAGCCGAACTCGAGCTCGAGCTATTCGAATAATTGACCGAGCCGAGCTCGAGCTTCATATTACTCGATTCGTATGGCTCGCGAGCCTAATCGAGCTTATATATATTTTATTATTTATATTTATTATTTATTATTTATATATTATTTAAAGTTATTTATATATTGTTATATAAATATTTAATATTTTTATATATTAATCGAGTCGAGCTCGAGCCGAACTTAAGGTATCCGAGCTTTTGTTGATAATTAGTGAAATTGATTCGAGTTTTCGAGCCGAACTCGAACATATCACATATGTGTCGAGCCGAGTTTCGATCTTGAATTTTATGGTTCGATCGAGCTCGAGCCCGAGTTCGAGCCCGAACTATTTAATCGAGCTCGAGCCGAGCCTGGTCAGTGTTCAGCTCGGCTCGTTTACAGCCCTAGTTTAAACCTACATCCGCAGCTCGTATGCTCAAGAGGTACTTTAAAGTATTTAATCTATCTTATTATTTGTTTAATTACACAATTCCAGCCTTGGGTCCAGATTAGAATATCACTAATTTAATCAACAAAAATTGCTTTTCAATAAATTATATAGAATGGGTATTGAAAATGATGGGTTATCGTGATACGATATTTGAAAACCTATAAAAATAGCCAAGTATAAGTATATGATTGTTGAATAATTTATTTTGAACATTAATAACATACATTTGATGAAAAAAAGTAAGAATTTATATCTGCCAACATCAAGAATTTGTTTAAAACAACATTAAATTTAAACATCCTTAACCAGACTTGACAAGGTGATTTTGCCGTCTGACAATTGAGATCTGTTGAAACTTGTAGAATTAGTAATCGTGGCTAATTTATACGATGACCGTGTAATACTTTTATTAACATTCAGTGAATATATTATTATAATATCAAATTTCGTTCATATTATATCATTAATTTAAAATAATATATGTTTAATAAAAAAATATGAAGTGAATAATCGAATTTCGAAAAATGAATTGACATGAGTCTTATAAGAATTAATAAGAAAATAAATCCATTAGATAAGAATTTATAAAACCTCGAGAACAAGAATAATAATACATACTAATAAAAGGCTACTTAAAAAAGTACTCCCTTCGGTCCATTATATAAGACATTTGACTTTTCTGCACGTAATTTTAAGTGTTTTGACCACATAGTAAAAATTATTATTTTTTATATTTTCTTTTTCCAAATAAAAATAGAGTATTAATATTTTTATTCAAAAAAAGAAAATTTAATAAATAATAATTTTATTATGTAGTCAAAACACTTAAAATTAAGTGCAAAAAAGTCAAGTGCCTTATATAATGGACCGGAGGGAGTATATTTTTTTTCCCGTATAATATTGAATTGAATACATTGTTGGGGACTTAAATGGAGAGGAGAGCAGAGAGGAGAGAGAAATTTTCAACGTGAAGAATTTCAAATCTCGTAATTCTGGATCGGATTCCAAGCTAGGAAGATGGAGCAATCAGAAAGGCCTGCCGGACAGGCAGGGTCAATGGGAGGAGGTAGTCAAGATCTGTATGGAAGACTTTGGGAAGATGATGGAGGAAGCTTTGTCTTTGATTAAGCTATTGGACAAAGAGACGGTGAATGCTTTGAGGATGGATAATAGAAATATTATCAGATACGTGGTTAATCGTATTCACATGATTAAAGGTTATGTTAAGAGAAAGACTTAGAAGGAGTTGTAAGAGGAGATGAAATGGCCTTGGAACGAGCTCTTAGGGCGCTATTGTTATGCTCTTGGGAGGGTCCTATTGTCAAATTTAAGGATCCAGATCTTCAGCGGAAGTATCTGAAATTCTAATGAAAGATCTGGTTATGGGAAACTTCAATTGAGTGGATAGAAATACCAGGTTACTAGTGAAGCAAGGGGATAAAGAAGGGTTGAGAATGGCTTCTAATCAGTTTCATTATAGTAGTCTGCGGGGGTTGAAGAAAAAGAATTTGTGGGATGTAACGATCCAGTCAGTTATAATCCAGTGATTGACTATGATCAATCCAAAAAAGATGATGATTGGACGGTGGTCCGAAGCAGGAAAAGATCTAAGAAGCAAAAGGTGGACATGCTGAGTACCATTTTTATAACTAAGATCCCTGAGCAAGCGAAATCAAAGGAGGTTTGGAGTTTCTTCAAAGAAGGAGGAGATATTATGATTATTATTTTGCCCATGAAAAGAGATAGATTCAACAATAGGGTGGGATTTTTCAAGATGAAAGACTTAACTCCTTCGGTGGCATTAGTGGATAAATTGAGTGAGAGGTGCTTATTAGGACAGAATATTGTAATGAAAGTGAATTATCCAATTGGAGTTAGGCAAAATGATGTCCCAAAAGAGAGAGTTAATTATAAGGTCTCTCCGTTGCAAGAGGCTTTAGATAAAGAAGTGAAGGGTGGCTTTAGTCAAAAGGAAAAAGAAAGTTCTAAATCTCCCATTCAAGATAAGACTTTTGATGAATTTGTGCAGGTTAATCAGTCTGATAATCAGATGATTAATCAAAAGGAAGAGGTATTACAAGATCCTTTGTTTTTAAGTTCTAATGATGAAGTGGACAAAATCTTGGATAATACTCTTGTAGTGTTTACTTATTATAAGATGAGAGCAGCAATATTGCAAGAAGTCCTCAATGAATTGGGTTGTAATAATATCATGGTCACAGAAGTTAGCTGCCTAAAGTTTTTGCTGTCATTTGACTAAGAGGAAGATAAAAATAAGTTTGACTACAAGATTCTGAAGGATTGGATTCAAAGTTGTAGAGAGTTGACTGCAGATGATTTGGTAATCAAAATGAAAGCCTTATTAGAAATTAGAGGATTACCAATTTCGGCATGGATAGAGGATAATCTAGTTGCTTTGTCACAAGAGGTGGGTGAGTGGGGCTGGTGGACAAAAAAATGGAAGGATAATTCCATCCTAGAAAATCCATTAATTGTTGTTTATACTTATTCCATGAAGAATATTGAGTTAGAGAGGAAAATAAGTCTGAAGAATGTTATCTATTAAGTGGGAATCAAGTAAAGAGATAATTGGTTGTCAGAAGGATGTTTTGATTCTCCTTCCTCTTTAATTGATTCAAAAGATGCACTTAATAGCCCAGGGGTTGAGTCTGACAATTTTCAAGAGAAGAATAATGGTAGGAAGCAAAATGAAGAACAAGCTGAATCAGTGCAAGATTATTCCTTTATTTCTAGGGTGTCAGATTCAATCAATGTTGTGGATAACTTAGTTGGCATGGATAATAAGGCTATTATCATTGATGAGGCAATCTGTTTGGAGGAAATGGGATCTCAAGCAAAAAATATGAGATGTTGCTCTGGTACCTCGGATGTATCAGACAAGAGTTCTAGCAGCAAATTCCATTTAAATGGAAATATGGGTGAAATGCAGGGTTCAATTGGAGGTAATTTAACATCTTTTCTAGGGAGCTCTCAAAACACCATTTTTAAAATCCTGGGTAACACAAAGATTAAAGGTGTGGGTAGGCCAAAAATAGAAAAAAAGGAATCCTTTTGAAATTGGTAGGTGTAAATTATTGAAGGGTCAAAATTCTAAGATCAAAAAGCAGCGTCAGACTTGTGTTAATGCTTCAGGGAATGTTCTGGTAACTCAAGGCTTGGTTGTTCAAGAAGAGGCTGCTTCAATTGTTGACATGGCTCTTAGGCTTGGGATTAGTCTTAGGAAGGATAAGTCTGAAACTATCAATGTGATTAATGAGCAACTAGCCATTGGTAATATCTAGAGTAGTTTTTACTGCAGTAGTCTATATCTTGTTTCTTAATGGGATTACAAAAAAATTTGAGTTGGAATATTAGAGGTTTTGGTAGTGGGAACAATAGGAAGAATTTGAAAGAACTCATTAGCAAGAACCAGCCAGATATAGTATGTCTTCAAGAAACAAAATTGGAAAGAATCGAAGGAAATGTTATAGAGAATACTTGGCCTGACTCAAATGTTCAGTGGATTATAAAGCCTTCCAATGGTTTATCAGGTGGCATCCTATCAGTCTGGAGTAAGGGGCTCTTTATCTTTGAAGAAGGTTTAGCATCTTTTCATTGGATAGCTTGTAAGTTAAAGCTTAAGGAAGATGGGTCGAGTTTCTACATTTTCAATGTATATACTCCCCAAAGCTCTAGTGGAAAAGAGTTTCTTTGGTGGGATTTAGAGGTGATGCTTTCTTCACTAAGTGTTGTTCCTATTCTCCTTATAGGTGACTTTAATAGTGTGAGGAATGTGGAGGAAAAGCTCAATTGTCATATCAATAGCAGAGATTTGTTGGTTTTTGAGAAATGGGTTCAAGATCTTAATTTATTGGATTTTGCAATCTCAAATGCTAAATTTACTTGGATTGGTCTAGGGGGTAAAAGGAGCAAAACTGATAGAGCATTAGCAAATGTAGAATGGTATCATCTTCAGAATTGGGAATTACTAGCGTTGCCTAGAAAAAATTCAGATCATAGAGGCATTCTTCTTCAATTGGAGGATGTTAATTGGGGTCCTAAGCCTTTTCGAGTGTTCAATATATGGTTAAAGGATGAATCTCTTAGAAGTTTGGTGTCTTCCAGGTTATCAGAAAAGGAGAATGATAATCTTCACATTCATCAAATTTCTAAGAAAATAAGGGAAACAATTAGGCTGTGGAATAAGGAGTTCAATGTTAACATTTTTTAGAAAATTAAATCACTTGAAGTCAAATTAGCTAAAGCTGAGGAGGTCAATGCTCATTGTAATATTTTGGTGGGTTTGAAGCAGGAATTGGAAGAGAGCTGTTTAATTAGAGATAGTATGCTCAGATAGAAGTCTAGAATTAGTTGGCTCAAGGAAGGAGATAGGAATTCCAGGTTTTTTCAAAATGTTATTTGTAGAAGGAAGGCTATGAGTTCAATAAAGAGCATTGTTTGGCAAGGTGTAATTCATCGAAATCCTACTACTATCAAGGAGATTTTCAAAACCCAGTTCCAAAATATTTTTCAAGCAAGTCATGTCTCTCTGTTTAGCTCTTCTCCCTTACTTTCGAAGATTCTGTCTTCTGAGGATAAGGTTTGGCTGGAAAGAAATTGCTCAGAAGGAGAAGTAGAAGTAGTTGTGGATCAATCAGGGAAGGATAAAGTTCCAGGGCCTGATGGTTTAAATATGGGTGTCATAAAAAGTTTCTGGTCCTTTTTGAAACCTAAGATTATGGACTTTATTGATAAATTTTTAAGTTGTGGTGTTTTTCCAAGAGGATTGAATTCTTCTTTTATTGCTCTGGTCCCTAAAATACCCAATCCCTCTAAGGTTTCAGATTACAGTCCAATTAGTTTGATAAATTGTTATCTGAAGTTGTTGTCAAAAGTTCTGGCTAATAGGTTGTCTGTTCTAATGGGGAAACTGATAAGTGAGTGTCAAAGTGGATTTATCAAGGGAAGAAAGATTACTGAGGGTATCTTCATTGCCAATGAGATAGCTCACTCTATTAAATCTGGCAAAGTTAAAGGTATAATTATCAAGGTGGATTTTGAAAAAGCTTTTGATTCTGTAAATTGGGAGTTTTTGCTTGATATTATGTCATCTGTTGGGTTTGGAGATAAGTAGTGCTTCTGGTTGAAAAATTACTTCTCCTCTATGAGAGCAAGTGTTTTGGTGAATGGTTCTCCCACAGCTGAATTCGCACTGCATAGAGGAGTTAGGCAAGGTGATCCTTTGTCACCATATTTGTTCAATCTAGTAGGAGAGATCTTTAATCAGATGATGGTTAAAGCTCTGGAATTGGGTTTAATAAATGGGATCAAAGTTTCAGCAGATTCTATGTGCTACACTCATTTGTAGTTTGCTGATGATACCATTGTTTTTCTGGATAATAGCGAGGTAAGCATCGGTAATTTTAAGAAAATCCTTCAGTGTTTTTAGCTAGCTTCAGGTCTAAAGGTGAACTTTACCAAGAGTTTTTTGTACTCTTGGAATGAATCTTCTGATTCCTTGTTAAGGAGGAAATCTTTGTTGGGATGTTCTATAGGAGATCTTCCATTTAATTATTTAGGAGTTCCAATAGGAGCTAACCCTAAATCTCTAAGTTTCTGGAAGCCTTTGGTTAATTCTTTGGATTCTAGTTTGTCCAAGTGGAAGTGTAGCAGTCTCAATCAGGCTTGTAGGAGAGTTCTCATCCAGTCTACTATCAACAACTTTCTAGCCTACTGGATGTCCCTGTTTAGGATTCCTAAAGGAATTTTACTTCATTTAGAAAGAACTAGGAGGAGATTTTTCTGGAAAGAGTTAGGAGACAAGAAGGAGGTTAAAAGGAAGCTTCATCTGCTCAACTGGGATATAATCTATGCTCATAAGATATTAGGTGGGTTGGGTCTGCAAAAGTTGGAGTTTAAAAATAATGCTTTACTTGGAAAATGGTTTTGAAAATGGTGGGCAGAGAGAAACAAGCCATGGAGGAAGCTCATTGTGGATAAATACAGCTTCAAGTCTCATTTAGGTCTGGAACAATGTGGAGAAAATGCTAATATCTCTGACATTCTAAAATCTATCAGTTTTAATAGGAAGGTTGGTAATGGTATGGAGGTCTTTTTCTGGGAAGATCAGTGGAGGGAGGGGGGGTTCCTTGGCCTCTATTTATAAAAGACTCTACAATCTTTCAAGCTGGAAACAGGTCTCAGTTAAATTCTTTATTGAAAATTGGAGGAATCCAAATATTGGAGGGAGATGGATCAGGAATCTAAGAGAATGGGAGTTGATTCAGGTTAAGGAATTGGATGCCATTATAGAAGAAGTGATACTTTCAGTAAAAGATGACCAACTTTCTTGGGGTTTTAATAGGGATTGTTATACTTCAAAAGCAGGGTATGATCATTATTTTGATATCTCAGAGGTTAATTCCATTAGATGGACTAAGTTGTGGAGTATCAAAGCACCACCTAAGGTAGTGTTGTTTTTATGGAAGATTGAACATGGAGTGCTTCCTACTGTCAAGTTCCTATCTAACAGATTAATAAGTGGGATTAATCCCATCTATAAAAGATGCATTCATTTAGATCTAGAAGATGACATATTTCACATTTTTTGGAATTGTTCTTTTGCTTTGGAAGTATGGTCAGCTATTGCAGATTGGTGGGGAATTTGCAGAAACAAAATGACCTCTCTACAAGGAAATTCTTGGAAATTGATGGAGATCTTTAACAGTTCTCTTACTACTAAACTTTGGAAAATTACAGTGGTTTCTACAATGTGGTCATTATGGCTTTCTAGGAATGAACTCCTATTTAACAATAAAAAGGATTCGGTGAAGTTAGTGATGGACCTTAATAAGTTCAGAGCATTCAGTTGGTGTGTGTCTTTAGATTTGATCAGGCCGGATATGCTAAATCTTTGGTCTGTTAATCTAGTGGGTACAGTTCTTACTTCTAGCAAACACAGGAGATCTGAAATTTTTCTGACATGGCATGCCAAGTTTTTGGGTTTTGTTGATGGTTCCTGGTCATCCAAGAGAAATGGGGAAGTTCAAGCAGGAATAGGAGGTTTCTTATTAGGGGAAGATCAATGGTTAAGCTTCATCTTTTCAGGCCCCTCCAATGCCATTAGTCCTCAGGAAGCGGAAAGAGAGGCAATCTTGTTTCTGTTCTCAAAAATTAAGGAAGCTATTTCTCCTTTGATCAAGGTAGTAATCTGCACTGATTGTTTGTCTTTGGTTGAAAATTTTAATAAGATTAGAGCTGGTTTTTTAAATAAAGATCAAAAAGTTTGGGGGGAAATGTTATGGATGTCTGATTTTCACTTACTATTCGTAACAAGAAATGATCTTAGAGGAGCAGATGATTTAGCAAAAAGTGGCTCTCTCAGAGAGAGGATAATGTTTTCATGGTGCTAATCAGAGTAGGGTGGTTGTTCTTAGAGGAACCATTGTCTACATGGGGCTAATGTCATTGGGTGAATGCAACTTCAGGTTGGATTATGTTAATAGAGAGGACTTCAGTTGTTCTAGCATTATTAGGAAAGTGAGGAGTAGAATGATTTCTGCATGGTGTTAGTTCTGCATGGTTCTAGTTCGTGATGAGATTTTTAAAGAAGGTTTGCATTGTTTTAGTAAGTATATGGGCATATTTTAGTATTCTGTGTGGTCTCTTTTATGTGGAGTTGATGGGTTTTCTTGGAATGGATTGGGTGGGCTCTTTGGAGACTAGCCCATTTTGCTATAAGAAAGTTATTAGGGGGAAGTATATGCAGGTGTATTAGATATTTCGAAAAGAAGTTCGAACAGGCGCATGGGTTTTTAAAAAGTAAAAAAGGGTATTAGACAAGTATTGAAGGGGCTAATCTATATCTATTCTCCTCGGGCAGTTAAAAATAGTAGTAATTACTTAGCGTGTTCTCGAGGCTCTTGGGGTTATATACACGCTACATCAGTCATTTGTTCTCACTCCAGTTGTTTCTTTTACAGAGATTTTTAACTTTTCATCTAGGGTTTATTATGGAGAAGGGTTGGGATTATCCTATGGGAGGTTTTGCTAAGGTGAATGTGCACTCTCTTACCCTCAATCAGCCTCTGCCCAATGATAATGACTCAGGCATTGGAATAGTGGTTAGAGATGATGAAGGGGTTATCATTAAGATGATGTCAGGATCGATTCAAGATCTTACTGAAAGGGCTAATGAATTATGGGGTTTGCTTGATGGCCTTCGTACTGCATTCTTTGAAGGATTGGATAAGATAGAGTTGGAAACTGATAATATCGAAGCTCTGAGGGAATGGGAGGACTGGAGATGGTT
This sequence comes from Saposhnikovia divaricata, assembly GCA_036435485.1. NCBI lineage: Eukaryota > Viridiplantae > Streptophyta > Magnoliopsida > Apiales > Apiaceae > Saposhnikovia > Saposhnikovia divaricata. The sequence continues at coordinate 87,899,480 of CM071598.1, forward strand.
CCTTGATCCGAATCACTCAAGGGTCATCCAGCAGCTTGAACAGAGGAAAAAAGATAAGAAATTGAAGTTGGTTATCAAAGCTTGTGAAGAAAGTCAGAACAGATTGGCTCAGTATCTGTCGATAGATGGTGCTAGGCACAGGAACAGATTGGTTGTTTTTAGGAGGTCTTTTGGTCGAGTCCGTGAGTTGTGGAGGATGGATATGGGATTAGGCTCTGCAGCTGGTATTTTTGATGAGTTTTCAGAAGAGGAATACAATAACATGTAGGGGCATAAGATTCTAAATGTCGATGGAGAAATGGGAGTTGGTTTTGCTGAACATTCTGAGGATGAGGAGGCATGGCTCGTTCATGACATGCATATGCCAGAAAACAATGACAATGTTCGTGTGGTGGTTGGTCTTCCAGCTCAAGGTGGTGCTAATGGTCAGTTGGTTAATCAAGATGTTGAGCAGTTTAATCTTGGAACAAGTGTGCAAGCAAGGGGAGGGGGAGAAGGCTCCGAGATGCAGGAAGATTGAAGGAGTCAACAACAATTGGAATGTTTGTGACCTTGATGCTCGTGCAGTATCAAGTTTTATTATGTTTTATTTAAGTTATGTTTTTATTCTGTTGCTTTAGACTATGTTGTTGGTAGAATCTAGGCCCAAGTTGATGTAAGGGCTAGATTGTTTGTTTAGATATTTTGGTCTTGGACCCTTATTAATATATTTGGTTTATAAAAAAAAAGAATACATTCATGGGGGGAACCCTGTACAATTAAGAAATGGGGTAGGAACAGTGAGCCCCGAGCCGAAAGAATTAATTAACTAATTTATATGTATACAAAAGTTTAAGTGCGTGTACTTTTTAGTCATTTTCACAAAGATATAAAAGTTGAACCATCCCCATCTCAATTAATAAAAAAAGAATGAATAAGACTGTATTTGTTAGGATGATATACTATGTTAATTTATAAGAAATATATATAGGAACCCTAGATTTATTTGTATAATAAATTAATTTATATATGAGGGAATCTTCGCAAATAATCGGGAATTTTTAAATATTTTTTTATAAATGAATTATATATATATATAATATTTAATACATTTTATAGGAAAATTAATTTGCTAAATCATGATATGTAGTATATTTTTTAGATTTTATAATAGTCTAAAAAGCAATATAAATTAATATTTTTTTATAATAAATTATATAACTAAATTATTATAAATAAATTAGATTTTACTATTAAAATTTTGAATTCGTAAAAAAAGATAAAAAAAATTTAGAATCATAATGATACACATAAATATATTTATTTATAATAATATAGTTATATACATATAAATATATATTTTTTTAAATATTAAAATTAAGGATTGGAAATATCCTAATCACCAAAATTATTTTTTGAAATATTCAACGCTAGTCCGCTATCCATCCCAAATCCAAAAAATTCCCCGAATCCCTGATCATCGTATGGGTGAGGCTAGTGTTAAGCTTATTATCTATAAAAAGATATATATATATATATATATATATATAGAGTTGCATTCCATGAAGAACACCTTATATAAAGAAACACCTCATATTTAATTCAATATAAGAGTTCCGTCATGACACCCAATACAAAAAGTTTTTATTTTTTTATCTTCTATCCATTTAGCAAAAAAAAAATTAAAAATATTTTTTTGGAAAAACCATTGTTCATGATGACATCAGCAGTGACGTCATCATGAACAGTGTTTTTTTTCAAAAAAAATTTTTTTATTTATTTTTTGCTGAATGGATAGAAGATAAAAAAAATAAGAACTTTTTGTATTGGGTGCCCCTGGCGGGGCCAATGGATCTATTGGAATAAATGATTTTATAGTGTTCTTTATTGTTTGTTATATAAGAGTGTTCTGTATGGAGCAAAGGCCTATATATATATATATATATATATATATATATATATATATATATATATATATATATATATAATTTTTTGGTTTTAAACATGAAAATTAAAATATTATTTGGGTCGTAATTAAAATCACAAAAAAATATTTGTACACTAAAATATCCAAACTAGATCTAAATGTATCTTCTTCTCTTTTCAAAAAAAAAAAATAATAGAAATCTTAGATTTAGTTGGATCTATGTGACATAGCACAAATCAAGAAAAGTCTTCATCGTTGAACAAATTCATGTGAATGTAGGCTTCTTTTTGAATTCAAAAATATATGATATTATTATTATTGTAATTTTTTATTTGTTTTCTCTTTTGAATAAGTCCGAGCTAGTTGAACAAAAAAGAACTTGGACTTTAATGTGGTTTTATACTAGTCCTAAAAAATTTAGGAACCTTGTTTGTATCCTTCTATAAATTATACATGCACCAGATGGTGCAGAGGATTTAAATTTCTACTTGTTTTATGCATGAACTATCTAGCTTTAAGAGCAAGTCCAACAATGTCCTAAATATTGTCCTAAATTAATATTTAGGATATTTAGTCACTTTTTGTGCTCCAACAATGTCCTAGTGGTGCCTTAAAACACTAGGACATCCACCTCATGCCCTTTTTTTAAGCCGTCTCTTTATTTGTCCTAAATCATTTTTAACAATCAAAATTTAACTTCCATCCTTTTCCAACACTTCTCTCTCCTCTCTTTTTTCTCTTCCCTCCAGTTCTAATTCAAATATATTATTATTTTAATTTATAAGGCACAAGTATAAGGCATGTTGTTGGAATTGATTCACAAAAATCATGACTTAAATCACTAGGACACTATATTTTATTATATTTATAGGACACTAAGAGCATCTTCAACCCAAACAAACTTGTTAGCTAAATCCTAGTTGGCACTTCATATAGCTAACCCATATACATAATTACCTTCTCCAACCATAATCCGTTAGCAATAAAATTTTTAGATAATCTCACTTGGTCTTCTATATTTGTTGATCCACTACCATTATCTATAAATGGCCACATCATCTCCCTCCAATTTTATATTAATATTTTACACTTTTTTCATATTCAACTCATCTCCCTCCAATAATTATAATAGTAAAATATTATTTTTGAAATATAGCTAACAAATATAGCTAACAACATTGGAGCAAAATCACTTTTTCATCATCTATAATATAGCTAATTATTATTATATATTATTTTAGCTAACCAATTTACCTAATAGCATTGGAGATGCTCTAACTAGGACATTGTTGGACTTGCTCTAAGTAAAGTACTTAATTGATCAATAATTATGGTATCATTATAAATTTTAACTAAGCTAGTGGGGTTGATTAAGGCCATGAAAGATGATTGTTGAGTCTAACAAGATACTTATAATGACATTATGCAAAGCAATAGTTTGTGCCCCTACTTCTGGAGACAGATGGGTCGAACCATTTCATTTAGACTAACAATTTCATTTCGCATGTTAATATATGAAATATATAATCAGTAGTTGCAGTTAAATTCGGATCCTGACCCTACTTTACGAGCGGGATATATTGCATAACGAATATTGCATAACGATTTTTATCCTTTAACAGGTTATATAATATTCTTGGACCATATGAAACAAAAATGAGAATGAGTTGGGAAGCTTCATAACTTGATGCATCAATGTGGATTTCTTTTGTAGGAGTACCATAGTTTAAACCTACATTCCTATCACTCATTGAACATGTTATTGAAGATTATTTTCGAGGTTTTAACCTGTGACCTATCCAATGTGCTCAAGTTTTAGCTGCATAATGTTCTAATATTTTCTTGCCAAACATGTCCTCAAATGTTCTGGGGACTTAGTTTTAACTTTTAACTGCCTCTAGTTTTCTCACCCTTTCTACGTTTATGCAAGAAATAAAAAAGGTAAACAAATGTGAATATCACTTGGTTGCAGATACAACACAGTATCGTCTTTGTGATGCATCTAATTGTAAACCAGTAACATGCCTTACCGAACAAGAGGGCTTCACAACCGGATGACAATAGATTGCGACAATGGATGTAATAGCAGTAGGTCCAACGATCCACTGTTTCGTGTCATCCATATATCATGTTCTACCCAACATTATGTTGGACATGAGAGCTTACATGTCTATTGCTAATGTAACTAGGTTTGTCTACCCCAGAAATTTGTCTAGTGGTCGAATTATGTGACTTTTATTTATTGTCACACTTTAACACTGGCCATGTCAACCAACTCAATCAAATTTTGTTTATTCAGCACATGAACGCAAAGAGAACAATGTTTAAAATCAGAAATATAATGAATGAAGATTGAAATTGACTTTACCAAATTTTTTCAGACATTCATTTTTTTAAACATCTGGCGGATCATAAAATCGAGAAACATCTGAAAATGAAGTGGATAAGACACTTTGTGATTATAGGGCGAAAGAGTTGGAAGGTCTCATGCTCATCATGACAGAGTAGAGTGGAAAATGCTTCTGGTAGTTTGAATTCCTGTAGTACAATATAGAAAAAAAATAAGTTAATTAAAAGAATTGGTTAATACTGATAATTCAGTAGATGCACAAAAAAAGACTAATATGTTGGCTGGAGATGGGGTATCAGCTACAGAGTTTCATAATATCTTTGTTTCCTCATATAAAGTCGTTTGAAAATATAGCACAGAATGTTCAAAAAACCAACTGTATAACGGAAAGAAATTATCAACCACTTGTTGTTGCTAAAGAAATCATCATTGTTCTTGCTAATGTTCAACTTGAAAGGAAAATAAATTTAAGAAAAGATGACTTGAACAAATTTTACATCACACTTTGCAAAATAAGTACTGCAGTATGATTATTGTGGCGAAATTGACTATCTGGAACAATAGATACTAGCATATCTGTTTCTTAAATATTAGAAACAGTAGTGATAGGAAAAAAATCCGTAATCAGTAGATCAGTAAGAACTGTGCAGTTACGTTGTCACTTCCTCTACCTGGATGTCTGGAGATGCAATGGGCTTGTAAAAATGATAATTTTGGCTTGAAATGTCATATTAGCAATACATAAACCTATGTAATAAATGGACCAAGGGAGTGTATCAGTTTGGAAATTATTCCTTTCCTGGGTTCTAAGAAAGTACTCTCATCAAGATGTATTCGAGCAGGATTCAAGGAGTGATTCATGACTCAAGGAAGGGATAAACTCAGTTGGGAGAGCATCAGACTGAAGACCTAATGCCTGATGGTTACCTGTTTAATCCACGTTGTGATTACCATTTATAGCGACAAAAAGTATTGAATGATGAACATGAAGTGCAAGGGAAAATTGCTGAACATGAAGGGAAAATTGCTGAAGAAAGAGAAGAGGTAAGAAACAGTGGCAAAGAGGAAAGTACATGTACAGCCAGAACACTTAGTTTAACCCCAGCTCGTCATACAAGGTTGAGAGGCAAAATCGTAAAAAAGGACAACATACACCTGCAAATCTATTAAGTGCAAAGTGGTACCAACATTGTACCTTCCATTTCTTTTTAATCATTTTTGTTGGGTTTGGCCGTATCTTCTACAAGTCATAGCCGTAATATTAGAATGCATTAGAGTCGTATATTAGAATGCATTAATCATAGCAGCCGTAGTATTAGAATGTTGAATGATAGTAGGTAGCCGTAATAATAGAAAAGGATGGATGTATCAGTGTAATAAACAAGGGAAAACATTTTATTTCTCATCATGGTATCAGATCCTTAAGATTCTTACCTGTGTTATTCCGATGGCAGCCGTCGTCTCCGGTAGCTTCATCTCTTTCAAAGTTTTTGTTTTTCTTTGTGATAATTTCACAAACACCTTGCGTGTCAGCACGTGAATTGCGTTTCTCCTGTTCAAACAACTGCACCGGCTTCTTTGGGGAGCTTCTTGCCGGCCTTGGGCTTCTTCTCAGCCGGAGCTTTCTCAGCGACGGGAGCTTTCTCAGCGGTTGACTTCTTCTCGGCCGATTTCTTCTTTCATTGTCAAATTTATTTGTTTAATCAAGTTGATTAAACTGCCGACTTCTTTTAATCAAGCTGATCCATTTCTAAAAACTTAACTCGGCCCACTTGTGTTTCCTTCTTGGGCTTACTACAAATTGGCCTAACAGACTTCGTTTTTATTTTTTTTTAATTCACTGCAACATAGTAGTGTGTAAAAAAAAGAAAATATATATATATATATATATATATATATATATATATATATATATATATATATCCCTACCTGGCTGGTGTTGAAAATACCAGACTTCACCCACGAATTGATTCTCACTCTCCTTATTACCTTAGTTCCTATGAAAAACTAGGTACTACTATAACAAATATAGTGTTTCGTGGAGATAACTATGAGGAGTGGGCGCGTTCGCCATGAAATTAGAGGCACCTCCCTACTGTACTCTTCATTAGACCACAGAGGGTCAAAGTATAACTTAAACGAGCTATCACTTGTACTTGTAGCTTTTGCAATATTAGTAGTCGCCTCCTCGCTAATCTGAACGTTGGGAAGAGGGGAAGGTGTCCTTGAGCTGTCGTCGTTCGACTTCTGAAAAAGAATGTGAAAAATTAAGTGTGTGCCCTTACAGAAAGCAAAAGGGAAAATGAAGAAAAGAATAAATGAACAGAAAGGCTCTACGTGTTCTCACTTCGCTCATGAGGAGTATTATGGGATCGTTATTCTAAAGAAAAAGAAAGAAGCTATGTTTTTAAGCAAATGATCGTTGTTCTACCTAAGCGAGGACGGGATCGCAAAGTGAAATTGACAGTGTATGATCGCAGTCATAGGGGATCGCATCGCATCTAATTAAAGTCATGTAATCATGCATTTGAAATGAAGAACAGTAAATTAATTATCAAAAGAGAATGAAAACTTACTTTTTCTTGAAGAAGGTTGAAGAAATCGGAAAAAGTTGAGGTCGCTAGTGATGGAGCTTGAAAAATTCTTGCGTTTGATCTAGGAGCAAACTGACAGCAAGTCGTATTCTTGTTAATAAGGAAAGTGACAAATGAATAGAAAGTACGGGTTTATATAGGCATCAAGAGAGAGGAAGATGTTGGGACACGTGTCATGATCCTAACGGCTGGACACGAATCTCAAGGTGTGAAAGTTGGCACAACTCTTCAAATTCTAAGCACCTCGACGCGATCTCTGGGGTTCTGACGCTTACACTTACAGCGATCTCCGACTTCGCATCGCTGAGAATTCTCAGAGATATTACTGATTCCACATCACATTTTCAATGGCAATATGGACTCGGGGGGTAGTTGTTATGCCCAAATCTGGTATAGACCTAAAGTAAGCCCACTGAGCCATAATGGGCATAAATATGATAATTGGGTTGCCGAAGATGGGTCGCACCATCACTTCTCTGCATTAAGGTCTAGCGTGGCCTAAGACTCTCATAATGAAAACTCATAGCTAAGCCCAGCAAGGTCGCATGAGTATCTCTATATTTGGGATCGCACCGCATGACTGAGCCTAGTAGGGTCGCATGCAAGGTCCTCACAAGCTCTCCATTAGCTTCGCTAGGAGCATTACATAGTTCTAGCATCATGTGGCCATGAGTAACCTTTAGTGGTCCATGGATCATGAGCAGGATTGATGACTCGTTTCCATGTCAGCCCTAAAGCGAGTGGGCTTGGGCCATGACTTATCTCCTAAAACCCTAGCCCGTCCAGGTAACTTATTCTCTAAGAACTACGTATGGCTTGATCCCTATAAATAGGGTACGTGGGCACCTTGATATGGGATGAGAAACAGTTCACTCTAAAAACACCATACAAGATCAGCCACACCCAATCACCAAAACCCTAATTCTTGTTCTTCATATTCATAGCATAATATCCGTATTTTGCTCCGTTAATCCAGCAAACCTCCAAAACATTGTTTTACCAAATTCTCCCTATAACAGTTATATTTTGAAGAATTCGAGACCAAATATGTCTCCAACAGCCTCCTAAATCATCTGCTATATTTGAAGAGCCCGCTGATGTTCTCTACATTTAGGATTCTCTCTCATCTCCCTATTCCATTTTTTATTAATATGTTTGTGTGTGTAGCTCTCTATTAATATATTTTAATAAAACACATCAGATGATACAGAATATTTTAATATGTTTGTGCTCTTAAGTAGTAGTAGAGTAGTAGCCGTGACTTCAAGTCACGGGTGCCGTGTGCCATGACTTGAAGTTACGGTGGACAATTTTTTTTTCGGATGGATCGAATTTTAAAAAATTTTAAAACTCGAATGTAGTATCGTGTTAATAGTGATATTTGATAATAACAGAGATAGAGATAGTAATAGAAAGTATGTATAGATATAGTTAATTAGTAAAAAAATAAATAAGGAGTAAGTTGTGGAGGATTGTTGAAGAAAATGTTTGATTTTATGTCCTAAATGCTTAAGAGGTAATTTAATAATATTATTTATAGGAAGAATGGAAGGAGTCTGTTGGAGTTACTCTAAGAGTCGCTTTTGAAGTCCTATTAATAATTAATAAGTTTTGTGTAACTTGTAAGAAAAAAACCTGTTGTGCTGTCAGTTGGAGTGATTTCACAAGTTAATAAAATATCAGCTGTCAGTTGGAGTGATTTAACAAGTTAATAAAATATCAGAATTTTATTTTTATATTTGATCTTTGGATTGAAAAAGCGAATTATGTACAATTAGAGGTCATTTATTAAATCTGAATGATATTTCTAAACAGTCAAGATTCTGAATGAATTTGATAAAAATAATTGAAATTTCTGAATAGTTAAATTTACCTATTTTCTCAATTAAATTTTTTAAAAATAATTTACAGCGTTATGTCTAGAACGCATTATATTAAAAAATTTACCAAAATTTTAATATATTAACATGATAATAAAATTAATTTATAATTTTAAAAAGTGTAAAGAAATTTTTGTACCGTGTTAGTCTAGTCCAAGTAGACACATAAATTATTGTATTGTACATAAACTTAAACAAATTGTTTAACATTACATATTTATTTTGGAAATATTTTTTTATTTTATAATGTTTATTTAAATAATTTGTACTTTTGCACAAGTTTGCAAATACAACATGGGTAAAGATTTTTTTTTTTAAAAAATAGGTGTATGGAATATGGATAGAGAAAGAAGACGAACCATTCAGTTGGAATATTGTTGGGGTGTCGTCCAGTAATTTTTTTGATTCGTCCAGAGTTCCAAGATGCACAACAAACAATCTGAACATTAGAGATAGAACGGTTCAGTTCATATGGTGTCATTCACCTGTTAACAAGTGAGCCCTTAAAAAGTCCAGTTTCAGGCTCTTAATAATCTAAAGTTGTCAATATCAAATTTTAAATTTCAAAAAATATATATCTGGTTGAAAAAGATACTCCTATATTCTTGTTAGTATTGTTGTTCTTTTATTAAAAAAGACTGAAAGGATTAGGATGGAGCACACCAGTCCAACCCCAACTGTTCCGTTGTGTTCTGCACCTATCGCCCTCACCACTTCCATTGTCATAAAGTAATTTACAAAGGGTCACTCGTTTGAAATAAGGAAGCAACTGCAGTCAAGCACTCTTAAGATGGAACTCTGTTACATTGCTAACAGCAACCTGGTGGTCCTCATTATACCATCCGTGTCCAATTATGATTCACCGATTCAAATGTTAATATTAATTTTTATTCGCCATGAATGTTCAATCAGAATTGATGACTGTAAGTAAAAGAGTGCTGGTTAATAAATGCGATTTAAATTTTCGCTTTAGCAACCAACTATTGTATATTAGTAAAAACTAGTTGTTGGAACCAGTTTCCGTCGGAGTATCCTTTCGGTCGGACCTGCAGATGAAGAAGAATGCGAAGGTGATGCCCCCTGATTCACCTCCGGTGTGAGAATAAGTTAACTGGTCTTTTAGAGAGAATAAGGTGAACGTAAAAGTATTTTGTGTTGTGTAAATTATGTATGAATGAATAATCAAACCTGACCAAACTATATTCTCTTCCCCTTCGGCGGTTATCCGAAGAGTGGGTGACATGGAAGAACGTGTCCCACGTCCTAAGGAGTAAATAACCATAAGACTGTTGTAAGCAAATGGACCAGTCGATCCTGGGCTTCATTCGGATTCATGGTATCGGGCCTTCGGTCCGACCCATTAAGGAGATGGGCCTCCAACATGTCCCTGGGCTTCATTCGGAGTCATCCTCAGGACGGAGGCCAAAACCTAGGCCCATCTTCAGAGTTTCCTCTTCGGACGTCTTTTTTGGATAAGGATGATAGTGTATAGTGACGAGATGGCTCATGGGAAGGCGTGTCCCTTTAAGGCTGACAGCTGTCTTGCCTCGAGATTCGAGCCTTAATCGCAGCCGTTGAATTCGAAACGTCCCTTTTCCAAACGTCGCGTTTATTTACTTAAACCCTCAAAACCTCTTCATTTTCATTTTTCACGCTTACAATACTGTCGAATCCTCAGAGCAAAAAGCCTTTTTCGCAAGAGCATTTCACAAGTAGCAGCAATTGGAACCGTCGTCTCCTCTCCAGAAACTCCTTGTCCTCCAATCCCATTAGAGGTTCACCTTCAAGAGATCTATCCTCAGGAACTTGATCTTCTCAACCATCCTCAAAATAATAAGTTTTTCTCTATCTTCAATGCGTTTCATAGGTTGTTTATGATTCCTTATACTCTGTGTTTTGCAAGCGTATATGTTTTAATGTATATTTATGAGTAAAATTGGTTTTGGGTAACATTAAATATCTATGTAGAATACATGTATCTAGGGGTAACCCTGGCGGTGTTTGGACACTGGTTTTAGGAGTTTTATTCCCCCCCTTGGTTCTTTTCCTGGGACTCTGGGTCCATCTGGGAGTTTTCTGGGCAAGAACATCCTTCGGGATCTTCAAGTCCTATGAACACTCTTCGGACTGTCCAGGTCCCCAACTTGTAGCTTTTAGGTCATCTTTCATCGCTTCGCCCTAGGCCTTAGGATATCCCCGACCGATCTTGGCCCGCTGTACTCAGCCTTTTCTTTTTCTGCTCCTTCTTCCTTAATCTTTCCGAGTACAACGCTAATGTCACTTCATTTTCGAATGCAGGGACATGGATTGGTCAACCGAAGGTGCGGGTCTTTCGGCCCCTTCTCCTTTCAGTGACGTCACCAAATACCCCGTGGCGAATCTCCGGTCGAAGTTGAACGAAGAGAAACTCGCCCATATGGCCGACACGTACAACATCTACCATCAGCACTGGTTCGTGTATGCTCCTGGGAAGACGGAACGAATCTATCACAACCCTCCGGTTCCTGATACTTGCGAAAGTGCTTGTACGGGCATTTCCGAGGCGGCCTTCAAATGTGGCTTTCGGGTGCCAATATTGCCCATCCTGAAGAAATTACTGAAGGAAATGGGTGTGGCATTAGGCCAGCTCGACCTGAACAGCTTCATACGTGTGAATACCTTTCAAGCTCGCTGAATGGCGGCTAAGGTCCATCCTCGAACTTCGCTATTCTGGCATCACTACGACTTTCGCCGTGACCCAAAGAGCAACGGGTTTTATACAATCGCCCACTGATCCAATCGGGCTGACTGGGCGGAGACCAATTCGAGCAATAAGGGGACCGACGACAAGTGGTTTTTCATTTCAGGACCTAAAATTTCCAAGTACTCAGTGTAGGTGGAGATCGACCCGGCGAAGAAGGTAGTCCTACCTTCTCTCATCGATGCAGAGAAGCATGATTACAGGCTGCTTTGCGAGTTGGAGATGGATAGGGTTCCCCTGTCCGTCTGTCGGGATAAAGACTGATTGTTCGCCCTCTGGGGTAACGGTATCTCTTAGCCTCCTTAATCATTTTTACTGCAAATTTTCTTATCATTTAACTTCATCTTCGGCCTGTATTTGGTTGCCTTTATCACAATTTTGACTTTGTTTTTTCTTGTGCAGTGTCTTCCCGTTAAGAGGTTGTAGAGCGAAGGCGCCAAAAGGCCGAGGCGAAGGCAGCGGCCGCTGCAGCTGCTTCTGCCTCCCCTCCGCACGCGCAGGAAGTTCAGCATTCTCCCTCTCCTATCGATCCTCAGAAGAGGCCCCGGACGGAGGATGCTATCGTCAAGACTTATATTCCCTAGTGGGGGATTCTAGAGAATGATGCTTTGGTAAGGGTGGAGCCATCCCCTGCTAGGGACGTAGGTCCCGATCTTTGCAGAGGCCTCATCCTTCCGGCTGATAGGCCTAATTATGAGAAGGTGGATGACTTGGGCGCCTGTACCGAGATGCTGTCTCTTCTCTCGATGGTAAGCTTCCTTTCTTCGTGTTATTTTTATTTGTCCGTTCGGTAACTAACAATTTCCCTTGTTTATTTTCAAGTTGTTCCTTGGGCTGCAGTGGTCACCGATCGAATGGAGGGGTTGCAGGCCAAGATGGAAGTCAATCAGCTGGAAATCTGGGCGGTTAAGGTCGAAGAAGATCTCCGGAAGTCTGCTACCGAGCTGGAAAGAGTGACCGGCTAAGCTACCGCATTGGCGACCGAGCGGGATGCCTTGAAGCAGCAGCTGGAGGAATATGCCGGCCTGAAGACCCGTGTTGCCCGACGGAATGAACAGCTGAAGGCTTCGAGGAAGTCTATTCGGAAGTTGAAGAAGATTCTTGATCTCACCGAAGAGAGGTGCTACCAGATGGGCTACGATGACGCCGGTGGTGAAGGCCCATACCGCTAGTTTTGATCATGCTCGTCTACTTGATGTGGGCATGTCTGATCCAGTAGGTCGGGAAGATGCTGATAAGTGGATGTTATATCCACTTGGAATGCTTCGTATCGGCTTGAATTGATGACTTGAACTCAAGTATGTGGTGTTTTCGATGTGTTTTTAGTGAATTTGTGCAGGAATAAGAGCCGGATGTGGGATGATGTTTTCCATGCTTAAATGGTGGGTTTTGAGCTTAAAGAATAACAGTATATCAAATTGCGAGAGAGCCGGAAGAAACGGAATGAAAATCGGAGTTAAAACGAAGAAAATAGAGCAAAATCAACAAAATCAGCGCATGAACAGTAATGGACGCGCATGAACAGTAACGGACGCGCATGAACAGTAGCAGTCAGCGGGTGAAAAATCAGCTAGAATTTCTGATTTTGTTTTGGCCATATCTTGAGTTCTACAAGTCCGTTTTGGACGATTCAACTGCCCACGCGAAGATAACGGAATTTTCTATCATTCTAAGGTGGTCCGGAGTCCAGAATTATTGAAGAGAATTTTCCTTCAAAATAGAATCAACAGAAATTGCCAGAATTCAATTCTAAACAGGAAATTGCCAGAATTCCTACTTCTAATAAGTATGGTAATTGCTCTGGGCGGCTAGAACATTCTAGAATCAGATCTACACATGGAATTTGCAATTCTATTCTCATTCAAGAACGGAAATTGCCATACTCCTATTCCAACTCTAAAACGGCAATTGCTTGATGGAGAGGCAAATTGAGGCTATAAATACACATCTTGGGGGACAGAAAAAAACACACACCATTTCATATCAATTACTTAGGTTTATTTGTATCTTTTCATACTTTGTTTATATCATGGTTTCACTTGATCCCATGATGACGAGAGGTTCAATTACGAACTAATCGTTGTCATGGGATTCTAACATATTTATTTATGGAGCTTTAGTATCTTAATTGCTTTAAAGATCTGTGTGTGATGTATATCTGATATCCTTGTATGGTTATGCTTAATTGATAGATGCGTCGCGAACATCTAATTTGTTAATCTCTTGTGAAGTGAAAGTAGATCTTGAGATTTAGAACTTGCCATGCTAGCATAGGTTCATGATTGTTTATCAACATGATTAGTATTATGAGATAAAAATACTTATATTGCCCTGTGTGATCTTTATGGATAACTTGTTCTTCAACCGTTATGTTTTCAAATTCTATAGACATATTGGGTCTAAGCATAATTGGTGTCTATTCATCTTCTATCTCTTTTGTGGATGTATGTTTAGTTTGGTATACGTATGCTGACAGGTAGCGTGTACTTGTTTCGTGTTATCCGATCAGATATCATAACCATTGCATATAGTGATTAAAGGCGTCAGATCTAAGCGAAATATTTAATGAAGTTAGGATTCCATGTCTTCTATCGCATAAATTCTCGTTAGTTAATTAATTATTAGTTGTTAATTTGTTTCTTAGTTAATTTTAGTTAATCAAAACCATATTTGTTATTTGTCTTAGCAATGAAGGATAACCATACATTGTTGCATAGGTACAATAACTGAATTAAAACCAAAACCAGATCTCTGTGGGAACGAACTCGACTTATTCATATATTACTTGTGACCACGTACGCTTGCGTGATATTGTGTTAACAGATGTGGACGAACCCTTGGTAGTCTCTTCAGGTGAAGATGAGGCCCTTTCTGATTTGTTCCTTTCTTTTGTATTTGCTGCCTTCGGGCCTGAACCCATGCCTTCGGGCTTGTAAAATTTACTTTGCCATCGGGCGTTTTGATATTGTCGCCTTTGGGCTTTTATTTTCCTTGCACATTATTTTATTTTGTGCTTTTTCTTATGCTTCTTCGGTCGTTTCATTTTGCCTTAGCATAATTTTTGTTTTATCCTTATGCCTCTTCGACCTTATTTGCCTTAGCATAGTTTCTTTCGTTTTTATGCATCTTCGACTTTATTCGCCTTAGCATAGTTTGTTTTCATTTTTATGCGTCTTCGGCTTTGTTTTCCTTAGCATAATCATCTTTTAATTTTGAGCTTTTTTGGCCTTAGCCTAGCATGTTTTTGCATCTTAGGTCGTAACCTAGCTGCCCCCCAGTATTTAAGGGGTTTTGTAAGTGATTAAGGTTCCATTCGGTTGATGAAAAATATTTCCTCCCGGCCTTAATTAATGTCAAAGCAACTTAAATACTAAGACACTTATAAGGATCCATATTTTATTCGGTTTGCCCCAAATATGGGTCCGTTAAGCTTTTGCAATGTACTTAAACCACGATGTACTTAAATACTGAAACGAGTTAAAGGACGCATGTTTTATTCGGTCTGCCTCAAACATGGGCCCGTTTAGCTTAGTTTTGTGTACTTAACCATTTGGTTTTCATTGTATTTAGCTAATAACATTAGATGTAAAAATGGGGCAAACAATCTTTCATTGAACATACAAAAAGCTTATACATATTTTCAAAGTACAGATTGATGCTCACTTAGGGAATTTAAAATCAACTTGCATGAAGCAAAATACTGAATTAAAAAGCTATAAAATGCATCCAGTAAGCTTACTGGTAGAAACGGCGAAGACGAGCAGCATGCCATGTATTCTTGATTGGGCTGTCGTCCGAATGAGCCAATTTGTAGGTGCCCGGTCGAACCACTTCTATTACCACGTAGGGACCTTCCCATTCGGGCATAAGTTTGCCTTGCTTAGCTAGCATTGAAGTATCCAATTCCCGAAGTACAAGGTCCCCAACTTGAAAAGATCGCTTCTTCACACCCGAATCATAATACTGTGCTGCTTAAAGCTGGTACCTTAGATTTCTTTGATGAGCTACTTCCCTTTCTTCCTCCAGTAAGTCTACGTTCGCTCAGAGTCCCCATTCATTCGTTTCCACGTTGAAAATCTGTGTTCGATAGAACTCTAGGCCAACTTCGACAGGCAGAAAAGCATCTGTCCCAAAGGATAGCTTAAAAGGTGTTTCTCCTGTCGATGATCTTGCTGTCATTCGGTATGCCCAAAGAACCCAAGGTAGCTCTTCGGCCCAAAGTCCCTTGGCTTCTCCCAGTCTCTTCTTGATCCCGTCAAAAATAATTTTTTTGGCTGCTTCGATCGCCCCATTTCCTTGCCGATGTCCGACTGAGCTGAACTTCTGCTGTATTTCGAATTTGGCCAAGAACTTTCTGAATTTACTTCCAATAAACTGTGTTCCATTATCCGACACACAAACCATAGGAATGCCAAGCCTTAAAATCACCTACTCCAACATTAATTTCTTTGTTGCTTCTTCGGTGATGGCTGAGAGGGGTCTGGCTTCTATCCATTTAGTCATGTAGTCGATCGCCACAATGCAGTACTTAGCTTGCTTGGTGCTGGTGGGTAAGATCCCCACGATGTCAACTGCCCATATAGCAAATGTAATAGGGCTAAGGACTGAAGACATCTCCTCAGGAGGCTGCTTCCGTACTATGCCGAATAGCTGGCACTGCCTGCACTTCTTAGCATATTCGGCTGCGTGTTCTTTCATTTTCGGCCAGAAAAACCCCTGCCGAAGGATCTTGAAGGCCAAAGATCTTCCTGCCAAGTGTTCCCCTCATGAACTGTTTCGAGAACTAACTGTTGCTCCTCAGTGTCTAGGCATCGAAGAAGTGGTTGGGTCGCTGATCTTCTGAATATACGGCCTCCGATCAAAGTTTAATTTGCTGACCGATGTCTCACCTTCTGTGCCTCCCTTCGGTCGAGTGGTAGAGTTCTCTTCTCCAAGAATGCCCTGATTGGGGTCATCCAGTTAACCCCTTGGTGAATTTTCATGCACTGTTTTTTGTCTATCGAAGGCGTCTTCACTTCGGTCAGATAGATTGACCCAGTAAGACTTTGGGTTTCTACCGAAGCTAACCTAGATAGAGCATCTTCTCGGCTATTGTTCTCTCTTGCCACTTGACTTAGTTCAAACGATTCAAAAGACTGAGTATTCTGGCGTACCTTTAAAACATAAGCCTTCATTCGGGGATCTTTTTGTCTGTACTCCCCTGTGAATTGTTTGACAACTAGCATTGAGTCACTGAAAGCCCTTAAGTGTTTGACTTCCAAGCTCCGTGCTAAGTCCAATCCTGCTAGTAGAGCTTCGTACTCGGCTTCATTATTTGTCAAAGGGAAGGTGAACCTGATTGCTTGACATATTTCAAATCCCTCTGGACTTGTTAGAATTAACCCTGCTCCACATTTTTCTCCTGCAACTGAACCATCAACAAACAGCTTCCATTTTCCTGGTGCCTGAATCAATTGTTCTTCCTGGACTAAGTCTTTCGGCCCCGAGAAGGAACATTCTACCATGAAATCTGCAAGTGCTTGGACTTTGATCGAAGTTCTCGGTGTGTATTCCAAATCATGTTCCCCCAGTTCGATCGCCCAAGCTACTACTCTGCCCGATGCCTCTGGCCTTTGTAAAACTTTCTTTAAAGGTTGGTCTGTTATTACATTGATTGTTCTTCCTTAGAAATAGTGCCTCAACTTTCTAGCGGCCATTACCAACCCATAGGCGAACTTCTCTGCGTTAGAATATCTAGTTTCTGCATCCTCAAGAATATGAGAAACATAGAAGACCGGATGCCGATTCCCTTCATGCTCTTTGACCAACACAGCTCCAAGTGTTCGGTCGTTCACAGCTAAGTACAGTTGCAATGTTTCCTTCGTTAGGAGTGGGGCTTTTACTAAGTACTCTTTTACCTCCTCAAATGCTTTCTGGTAGTTTGGGCCCCACTCGAAATTCTTTGACCTCCGAAGGACTTCAAAAAAACGGTAAAGCTTTTTCGACTGACCTGGAAATAAACCTCCTCAAAGCTGCTAATCGTCCGGTCAGCTTTTGAATGTCCCTGATCGTCTTTGGTGCCTTCATATCGATTACGGCCTTGATTTTTTCTGGGTTCGCCTCAATCCCTCGGGCACTGACCATGTAACCCAGAAATTTTCCACTGATTTGTTCAGGTTGATTCTCATGTTGTTCTTCCTGAGGGTTTCAAAACATTCCATCAAATCTTCTGCATGATCCCTGAAGAGGGACTTAACACTCATATCATCCACATAGCATTCCATATTTCGGCCTATTTGCTCCTTGAAGACCTTGTTGATCATCTTCTAAAATGTTGCCCCCGCATTCTTCAGTCCGAAGGGCATCTTAATGTAGGCATAGGTGCCATTCGGGGTAATGAATGCTATCTTAGGGATATCCTCGGCATTCATGGCGATCTGATGGTATCCAGAGAAAGCGTCTAGAAAACTGAGTATTTGATGCCCCGAAGTGGCATCTATCAGATGATCAATGTTAGGCAATGGATAGTGGTCCTCCGGACAGTGCTTATTCAAGTCAGTGTAGTCTACGCACATCCTCCACTTACCGTTCGACTTTTTGACCACCACTACATTAGCCAACTAATCAGGGTAGTCATTTTCTTCAATAAATTTTGCCTCTAGCAATTTTTACACTTCGGCTTGAATGACCTTTTGCCTTTCCATGGCAAAATTCCTCTTTTTCCACTTCACACGCTGAGCATCGGGCTTGACATTAAGACAGTGCTTTACAACCGATGGGTCCAACCCTGGGATATATTCGGGACCCCAAGCAAACACATTATGGAATTCCCTAATGACTTCAATAACTCTATTTTTCAGCTCTGGCCCCATGCTCTTCCCAATTTGTATTATCTTCCCTGCTTGTCCAACAAATAACTTGACTTCCTCGGTTTCTGCAGCTGGTTCGGCAATTGGACTAGACAGATCGACCCCAAACTTCTCCAACTCAATATTCAACAGTTGATGGTTACCCCCAGCCTCATTCTCATTCCTCTTTCTCTTGTTAGCTTCGGCCATCTCTACATCTTTGTCGTTCTCTAAATCTTCTAGCATTATGATTCGGGCGGCCTTCTGGTCGCCTCTCATCTCTCCAACTCCATTCTCAGTCGGGAACTTCAACTTCAGATGAGGGATGGATGATACAGCCTGGAACAAAGATAAGGTTGGTCTTCCCAAGATCCCATTGTACGGGCTGTCAACCCTAACCTCATAAAATTTTGCCTCTTTCGCCACTGTATACGACGCCTTTCCTAACAGAACAGATAGTGTAATCATCCCTTCGATTGGCACAGGCTGGTTACCGAAGCCATATAAAGGCGCCTCATGGCATGGCTCCAGTTGTTCGCCTCCCAAGTCCATCTTACAATATGTTCGGTGATACAAAATGTTTACCGAACTCCCTTCATCTACCAGCACTTTCCAAATCTTGTTTTCCCCAATCACTGGGTTTATAACAAGTGGGTCTTTATGCGGCCATATCACATCTTCATAATCATCCTCCGTGAACGAGATAGGCAGTGGTTGCTTGGCTGAGCTCGACTGGTACAAACTGTAGACCTGCCTAGCATACTTCTTCCTTGCTGTCTTACTATCCCGATCAAGCACTGTTCCTCCAGAAATTGTTCTAACTTCGCCTCGGTACTTCTCTGAACCCTCTGCTTCCCTCTTTTTCTCTTTAGACTCAAGCTTGTCTCTCAAGTCCCTCACAAACTGGGTCAATTCTCCATCCTTGATCATCCTCTCAATCAACTACTTTAGATGGTAACATTCATCCGTGTTGTGTCCTTTATCCCGATGGTAGTCACAATACTTGTTCTCATTCCTCTTATGTTCAGGGGTTTTTAGTCTGGCCGGTCGAACGAACCTAGGCTTACCCTTAATCTCATGGAGAATCTTCGAGATAGGGGTGTTTAAAAGTGTGAACACCGTGTTATCCCTATCCCTTCTATGTTCGGCCCTTTTGTCGGGCCTGGTGTCATTCAGCCTGCTCTTGACATCTCCACGACCCTTTCGGTCGTCCCTTCTGTCATCTCTATCATTTTTCTTGCTATCCTTATACCCTCCAATAGACTCCATCTTCCTTCTAATATCCCCCCCCCGTAGATATATATCATTTAAAGACTTTGGAGGCATATCGTAAAGAGAAAATCGAAGCTTCTTACCTTTAATGGGATCAAGTCCGGTAGAGAGGAATCCAACAGCTTTGACCTTGTCCAAGTTCGTCACCATTCCAGCTTCTTCCTTAAACATTGCCAGATAGTCACCCAGTTCTTCATTCGGCCTCTGTCTACAGTGGATCAGGGCCTCTGTATCTTTCTCTCTTCAGCACAGGTGAGAATAGTGCCTCAAGAACTTCCTCTTGATCTGTTCGTATGAACCGATCGACCTGGGCCTCAGCGAACGGTACCACATGGACGCCAGCCCCTTCAGGTACGTTTTAAACATTTTACAAAGCATTATGTCACAGTGTCCCATACCAGTCATGAGAGATTCGTATTTCTCACAATGGTCATCGGGATCACCCTTCCCATTACACTCGTGCATCTTTGAGAACTGCCTTCCAGAGGGTGGTCGGTATTGCCCCACGTCCTCGGTCACCACAGGCTCGTGGCTGACCTTTCTTTCTCCGAACATGCATCTTTCGATCCTTTTGATTCGATCTCCTTCATGCGGGTCATCTTCTTCCGAATCGGAGGTATAGACTATCTTCGTGAGTACGATTCGGAGTCCCATGACTCGTCTTCATTGTCTCTGGCTCTCTTCTCCCTTCGGTTCTCAAGCTCTAAGTCTTCGGCCTCCAGGGCCTCTCGCAGCACCTTCTCCTGGAGTTCAATTTCTTCTCTCTGGAGCTTTAGGACTTGTAACCTCAAACGATCGGCCTCTCTCTGCTTAGCCAATCTTTCTGAGTCCCTATTGCTCCTTTCTTTTTTCTTTTCCATCTGCTTTTCTTTGGCCCTTTGTTCCTCTTGCCATTTCAAGATCATTTGCTGTTGTTCTTCAGGGATCGGTATTTCCCCTTCTTCATCAAAGTTCAGAAGCCTCGGGATAACAGGAGGAGTGCGGCTGCCTCCAGCCACAGTAATGTTGTCGGTTATGGGTGTATCTTCGTTCGTCATAATTGCTGGTAGATTTCAACTTTCAACACAATCTTACTTCTACGTTCCCACAGACGGCGCCAAATGTTGGAACCAGTTTTCGTCGGAGTATCCTTTCGGTTGGACCTGCAAGTGAAAAAGAATGCGAGGGTGGTGCCCCCCCGATTCACCTCCGGTGTGAGAATAAGTTAATTGGTCTTTTAGAAAGAATAAGGTGAACGTAAAAGTATTTTGTGTTGTGTAAATTGTGTATGAATGAATAATCAAACCTGACCAAACTATATTCTCTTCCCCTTCGACGGTTATCCGAAGAGTGGGTGACATAGAGGAACGTGTCCCACGTCCTGAGGAGTAAATAGCCATAAGACCGTTGTAAGCAAATGGACCAGTCGATCCTGGACTTCATTCGGATTCATGATATCGGGCCTTCGGTCCGGCCCATTAAGGAGATGGGCCTCCAACACTAATCTTTGATATTTCTACCATACATATGAATATCTAAAGACGATGAACATGGAGAGTACCCACTACACACCTGCGTATTTCAATACAATGAGGTCTGTCCGTCTGTGTGGTTAATTTGTTGGAGATGGGACGACTGATTTCCAAGTTGCAACAAAGAACAATGTGCCGGTGAGTTCTTATCTTCCAAGCATGATGTACATATCTTTAATCACATCAATCTTGTCTGCATGATCAACACTAAATATTGGAATTTGGATGTGTAGCATACATCTCCACCCAAATGTACTGTACTGAGCTTTTGGAGTCTTTCACTTGGAACTCAACTTGTTCCATATCTCAAATTATTTCTTGATTTTTTGCGGCATTAGTACTGTTTTAATGCTAATGAGCCATAAAGATCGAATAAATTATGATCGATATTTATGATCTATTATTTTTTTTAAAGAATATAAAAGTCCACTTATGATCGATATCATCATCTCACATTAAGACATTGTACGATATTCTAATAATTATCTTTCGTCAATTATATTTATATAAATCTAGGAAAAATTGGTGTTTTTAATAATTTATGCAGCTCTGATTATTTATATAAAAGATGAGTAATCTCTGTAATTTCCTTGACTGTACTATCTTGTATTTTTTAAGGGGCCGAAATGCATTGAATTTTAGAAAGGAAAATACTAGACTTACATAAAGTTTCACAAAAATTTTCACAAAATGGTAGGTGTCTCAATTTTATTGGTTATAATTCAATGGGCCATTGCATTCACATTAATATCAAAAACATCAATTAAAATCTAGCTCATTATGTAAATTTTTTGTGCACCTACTCTTTTAAAAAACAACATTGCATAACAATTATGGAAAAATCGTAAAATCAATGCGAGAGAGGATATGTTTTTTGACCAAGTAACGTCTATTGGTTTGCATGAACAGTTTGTGACACCTACTAACCACTTGGTATCCGACTGGGACATGTTTGTGCGTGTTTTTTCAAAGTTTTACAATTACATTAAGCACATACAGGACCTTAATCTTAATTATAGAATCAAAAATTTTTGTTCGATAGTCTCTCCTACAATAGAATATTGTGGTGGACTACTGGTCATGGTGGAGCTGGTGGTGGCGGAACACGGCCGCTTTTCTCTGTAAATATTCCTGTTCTATCATCTATGAGATATTCCTGGTATAAACATACACAGTTACGTACATGCATTGATGCATAAATGTGTATAATTGGGTACGTAAGGTCGGATGTCATGTTTGAAATTTCAAACAGCCAGGGAAGGGACACTTTTTTATTTTATTTGGGTCCGGGTTAAAAGTAGAAATTATAACAATTATACACAAATAATAATAGCTAGGTAGCATGAGAGCATCTCCGATATGGTATTAGCTATAATGATTAGCTAAAATAATATGTAACAATTATTAGCTAAAATTTGCTGAACCTGGAAGGGGTTGTACTCCAATGGTATTAGTTATAACGATTAGCTATAATTCAAAATTAATATTTTATTATTTTTTTGAAAGTTTGTTTGATTTTAATTGGTTGTGAAAATAATAATGAGATGGACTCCCATGTATTCACATCAATCACCCGATTAAAACATTCTATGTGTTGTGTCACATCATTTAGGAGATTTTTTTTGATCCCCTAGCATTGCTCTTTGGTATATCCCCAATTTGACTAATTACATTCCTGGATTTTGTAACTTTCTTTCAAATTTTTTATTTGATTTTTAATATAATTTCTTTTATATTCTCAATGTAAATTTTAATTTTATTATTTATTAAAATATTCTCGTTAAATGTTTTTAGTTAATACTTTTACTATATTTAACAAAAATAAAAAAGTTTGGAAAGAAATCAAGGGTGAAGGGTCAAAATGGCACAAATTCTGATCAAAATGCCCAAAATGGCACTTCCTGAAATCACCACCTTTCACAAGCACTTTCTGGGGTTTTGCCAAAATGCATTTGCAACATGCATGCGTTACAGGTGTGTAACGCATTAAGAGTATGTGTTACTGGGGTCAAAACGCATATACCGGATGCGTTTTTGACGTAAAATGCAGCTTATAAATGCGTTTCAACCAAAACCCCAGTACTATTTACGTTTTCAGCAAAAGCAGTTTTTTTAAGCATTACTTTGAGTGGTGTTAACTTTTTTTTTTTTTTGTATTTTTACTAAATATATATTTGCAAATACTATTAAAAAACTTATAATCAAATAGCCATTTCAAATTGTATTTTTTTTATTCGTCATTCTGAATATTTCTAAAAGCCAAAATGGAATTGTTGAACCCCAATAAATAAATCACATGCTGTGACCCCACAATAATTTCCACTCACACACACAACAGTTATAGTCCCAGAGATGAAATTGAAATAAGTCTTACATTAAAGGGTTACGAATAAAAGTTATTACAATCCCAAAAGGATAACATCATAAGTTTAAAAGTTTTGCCGTTAATTACATTAATAATACATATAGTTAAACAGGAAACAAAAGCTGTCTAACTATGCTACCTCAGCAATGGCGGCTAGCATCTCAGCGGGTAGTCCGGTGGGTCGGGTAACCTGCTTGCGCCGAGTGCGCCTGACGCGAGCCATCTGTCCTAGCTGTTGTTGTGACATAATATGAACAAGGCAAGGGTGAGCGAAAGCCCACCAACAATAATATGACTGAACAGTGATACATATATACAGCAGTTCAAAATATCCTTTGAAATCATATGCCATGCATTAATGAAGTTATTGCCAGTATAATATAAAGGATAAAGTTACTAGGTAACTCAAAGTATTTGTTTGTAGAAATATCTGCTACATCAAAAGTAAGCGAGATATTCTCACTGTTATTAAAGAGAGGAACTTGCATGAAAAGATTGCAATTCCAGTTATGAACACTTTTCCAGCTCTGCCAACAGTAATCATGTTGCAGGAAATAAATAAGTTTGGATGATGAACCAATGATGGAGTATTCACCGCGCCCATTGTTCCAATCTTGATGATCAGTCGAGATCGTACAGCTCAATTTTGATTTACAACCGGTAGAAGGAAGAACTGACGGCTTTACTTGTCTACCGCCTTACTAGCTCTCCCCGGCCAACGGATGGGCCAAAGGGGATGGACCGGCGCTACTCGGCCTCTTACACGACTCCTAGTTCAAATAGAATTCATGATTCTGAATGTAACGTTCGTCCCCCTTTCCCCAAGTATAATACTTGTTGATAAAACTCTACAAGGTAGTCGTATCTAGTTGGAAAGGAAAATTCACCAGCAACTTCCAAGCTGTGGCTTGGTATCGAATATCAACTTGTTCCAACAATCTTACCCCTCGAAAGATGAGAAGGTAAACAACGACTTAATAAGTCAACAACACCCGAGTTGCGAGTGAAGAGAATACTTTATGACCGGGAAGTCGACAAGATAAATAACATTTTCCAAGTAAGGTTCTCTTATTATTAGAGAGGTAGACTCAAAGAAGAATGATGTCTGAGAACCTTTCTTGATATAAGATTAATAATAATATGACTCCGAGATATTTTCCGTAATAATCGAAGAAGATAAACCTTATCGAGGTTATTCTAAGTATGGAACAAATAATCAGAGAATATTTATTGAATTACAATATTTTACAGAATATTTAGGAACATGAAAGAATATCTTTAATCAGAGTATTTCTCAAATAATCCTTGAAGAAATATCGAGAGAATATTTATTGAATAAATAAATATTTAAATGAATATTCAAAATAATATTCATTAATTAATAGGACCTGAAAGGAATATTTAAGACAATATTCATAATTAATTAGGAATTTAAATGAATATTCAAAAAGTAATATTCATTTAATGAATAATATTCTAAATGAATATCAAGTAATATTCATTTAGTAATCCAAGCCCTAAAGGAATATTCGAGATAATATTCGATAAATAAATCAGGCTTCAGATGAATATTTAAAATAATATTCATCAAATAATTAATATCTTAAATGAATTTCAAAAGTAATATTTATTTAATAAAATAATATTCCAAATGAATTTCCAAATAATATTCATTTAGTAGACTCATCTTTAGAAGAATATTCGAAATAATAATCGATAATCAATTCGACTCTGAATGAATATTGAAAAATATTATTCGTCGAATGGTTACGTTCAAATAATTATTTGAAGTAAGGATCGTTAAATAAATAATCTCGAACGAATATTCAAATAATATTCGTCGCCCAAATAATAGAAAATATTTACTTAAATATTTTCCTCCGAGGTAATCTCGATATATCAAGAAATATTGACTCCCGGTCTATATTTGATGAATAAGATGGATACGCCCTTCTATGAGGGCCTTACAATAACTGGCTTATAATTGATACGTTAGCTATCTAATTTATAAGTCAATAAACAATCAGGGAACAAGCATAACGATATAACTTGAAAGTAGGCATGCATGCTATGGCATATGTATAACCGAAAACATATATATATATATATATATATATATATATATATATATATATATATATATATATATATATTCAATCACAACAACAGCCTAAAAGAAGGGAATTGAAACTTGCCTGGTAGTCGAGTACGGTAAGGGGTAGTGGTAGCGGGCCCCGGTTCAGCTTGGTGATCTATAAATAGCCAAGGCATTCGGGATTAATCACTTAACATCTTAAAAGTTAAGTTATACTTAAATCGAAACACGTTCTCGAGTTATCTCGTTATATCCCTTTTAGTGGATTCCTTTTTATCATTGATCCGACCCGACATTTGTTCGTTAATACGACATGTCACTGTACTTATACTTGGGACATACTTAAGTCATACAAGTTCTAAGGTCGATCGTTACGAACCAATATTATACTCCGAGTTTTATCGCCCGTTTTCTAAGTGTTTTACCGAAGTTATAAAAGAGTCGTCTTTTAGGGGTTCGTTCGCGTTTAACCTCGACTCGAACATTTTTAATAAATCGAAAAATGATCCTTTTGACATACGGTTTTCTTTCACACCTTCCTTTTTACCTCTAGTATTTATTTACCAAGATTCTCCATGACGTTACATAGTTTACGAGGGTTCAATTTCAGTTACGAACTTTCGTTTACGGATTCGAACTACTTTTAGTAAATCGGTCATAAATCCTAAACCGTAAGTCTGTTTCACGTGATCTTTATATCAAAACGAAGCTTAGAACATTACCTATCCAAAAATGGCAGATAAAGTCTCTGGACAGTACGGTTTTGACATGGAAAATGGTATACAAAACATGGTATTGTAAAATCGGACATTATAACGGCTGTAATACGAACGTTCCAAAAATCACAATCAACAACCCAAGCCACACCGGGCATCTAAACAACTTATACACATAATAAGCATCTCACAAGTTCAGAGGCTACTGATCTTAGCATCAAAACCATCATGCATCTTAAATCATATAACTAATTGCATAATCATGCTTATAATTATCACTATAATCATACCAAGCTAAATCCATCAAGAACATGCTTAAAACTCAAAGTAGATCTAGGGTTTTCAAGTCTTATACCTTCCTTGTAGTATGTACTAGCCTCACAAAGCTTGGTATTGCCCTTGGATTGCCTTAACTTAGCTAGGATCAACCATGAAAACAAGAAAAACAAAGATTAGTTCTTGAAAACTCTATTCATCATCACCTTCTTGATTTTATATCTCAAGAATGGAATGGAATTTGAAGCTAAAATTTATAGGGTATCCTTGTTATGATATGTAGGACTCACCTAATTAATCTTGAGGTTTTTTTGAATGGTGGGAACCCCTTCCTCTAGCTTCTTGGCCGAGAGCTTCCTTTAATGGAGTTCTTGGTTTCTTTTTTTTTTGTTTTGCTTTATTAAGGCTTAATACATGTATTATTATGTATATAACTTGGATGCATCTCCTCCTTTTGTGTTGCCACTCATCTATAGGTCCAAGTGTTGGCTTCTTAGTGGACCATGTGTTGGCACCACATTAAACAACTTCATTTTTGGTTAAATGCTAAAGAATCATCCTAGTTGTAGTTGACTTCCATGTGACATACTTTGGTTTATATTATTCCATCCACTTGCACATACATGTATCTTGCTTTCTCTGCTTGATTCTGTGTCCGATTATTGCTCGTTTCGATTGATCGTTCGTAGGAATATTTCACGGATTTCTAATTAGGGTTTACCGGGAATCCTTTTTAATATTAATACTATCATTCTCCATCTTTCATTCTAACTTTTCAATTTATATTCCTTAAATCCATTCGTTAAATACTTAAGGCTATCAGTGTCCCGGGAACTCTCGGAGAAAGTAAAAGTGCGGTTTTTCAGAATCCGACAGCTTTTACATACACTTATTTTCCCCCTGGATCACTAATACGAACTCGAAAATCCGTTCCGAATACTTCTATATAGCGTCGTCTCATATTATTCTATACTCCCACCAAAACACTATTCATTCTTTATTCTTTACTTATTCTCTTAGGGTTGTACAATTGTCCGTATTCTCTTTCGATCGTTCCTTAACCTTTTTACGGAACTACTGGATTAATCGTTATCGATCTGGATGACATGAGAATATTCTCCTGCTTGAAATTGCCATATCTTATTTCCTTAGAAGATAGATTATTCTTACCTATGTTGTCACCCTTTAGCATTCTTCAAGACATAGAAATAATAAAGTCGAATTCCATTCATTCTTTCCAAATATCAATTATTACATTGTAGCCATAACCACTATTCATTCTTACATCATTAAATACATAAAAGTTTTAATTCCACCCAAAATCTGGGTTCTTACAGTCTCCCCTCCTTAAAAGGATTCCGTCCCGGAATCAGTTTGAAAACAAGTGGGGGTACTTCTCTTGCATTGCGCTTTCAAGTTCCCAGGTTGATTCTTCTACATTGTGGTTCTGCCACAAAACTCTGACTAGCTGAATGACCTTGTTTCGGAGCACTTGTTCTTTCCGGTCTATGATTTCCACAGGTTGCTCTACATAGGTCAAGTCTGGTTGCATGTCCACTTGCTCATACTCTACAATATGCTTGGCATCCGGATTATACTTCCTCAGCATCGAAACATGGAACACATTGTGCACCTGCTGTAGATTCGGGGGCAATGCGAGCTCATAAGCTAGTTCCCCAATCCGTCTCAAGATCTCAAATGGTCCAATGTATCTGGGACTCAGCTTTCCTTTCTTCCCAAATCTCATTAAACCTTTCCAAAGTGATAATTTCAAGAACACTAGGTCCCCTACTTCGTATTCCTTGCCTTTCCGAGCTAAGTCGGCATATTTCTTTTGTCGATCCTGGGCTGCTACCAGCCGTCCTCTGATTAGATCTACTGCATCTTTAGTTCGTTGGACCACTTCGGGCTCGAGCATCTTTCGCTCTCCAAATTCATCCCAATACAAGGGAGATCGACATTTTCTTCCATAAAGGGCCTCATAAGGTGGCATCCCAATGCTTGAATGATAACTGTTGTTGTAGGAGAACTCAATCAATGGCAAGTGATCATCCCAATTTCCTTTGAAGTCTATCGCGCAGACTCTCAACATATCCTCTAGCGTTTGGATGGTCCTCTTACTTTGCCCATCTGTCTGGGGGTGGTAGGCTGTGCTCATGTTCAGCCGGGTCCCTACACATTCTTGAAAACTTCTCCAAAACCTGGAGTTAAATCTAGGATCTCGATCGGATACTATTGCAACTGGGACTCCATGTCGCGTCACTATCTCTTTTGAGTAGATGTCCACTAGTCTGTCGACCGTGTACCTTTCGTTGATCGGGAGAAAGTGAGCTGACTTCGTCAGTCGATCCACAATTACCCATATGGCGTCATGATTAGCCTTGGTCCTTGGTAAACCTACTACGAAATCCATGGCTATGTGTTCCCATTTCCATTCTGGAATCTCTATGGGATGTAGAAGTCCGCTGGGTTTCTGGTGCTCTGCTTTCACTCGTTGGCAGGTCAAGCATCTGCTTACCCACTCTGCTACGTCCTTTTTCATATTGGGCCACCAATAATACTCCTTCAAATCCCTATACATTTTGGTGCTACCGGGGTGCACTGAGTATCTTGAGTTGTGTGCCTCATTTAAAATCTCATCCTTGAGTTCCTGAACGTTTGGGATCCATATCCTGTACGTGTACCTCATGATCCTCTCCTTGTCTCTTTCACACTTAATTTCCTCCCCGGTCATTATCTCTTCCGTGGAGTTCTCTTCTTCCTCCATCATCCGCTCCTGGCACCGTCTAATCTTTTCTAACAATGGAGGTTGGATTCTAATTTCCATCAACTTTTCTTGGCCCTCTCCAGGTAACTTAATCTCAATTTCCAGCTTCTCAAAACTTTTCACTAGCTCTTTCTCTGAAGTTATCATCTTGAGCTTCTCTTTCCTACTAAGGGCGTCAGCCACCACATTGGCTTTGCCCGGGTGATAGCGAATTTCATAATCGTAATCCTTGATTAACTCTAACCATCTCCTCTGGCGCATGTTAAGCTCTTTCTGAGTGAAAATGTACTTGAGGCTCTTTTGGTCAGTGTAAATCTCCCACTTTTCCCCATACAGGTAGTGTCTCCAAATCTTTAAAGCGAAGACTATGGCTGCTAGTTCTAGATCATGCGTGGGATATCTGACCTCATAATCCTTCAATTGCCTAGACGCATACGCTATTACCTTGCCGTGCTGCATAAGCACGCATCCCAGTCCTTTATGCGAAACGTCACTGTAAATCACGAAATCTCCTTTTCCATCAGGTAATGCCAGCACTGGGGCTGTCACCAGCCACTTCTTTAACTCTTGGAAACTCTTCTCGCATTTCTCAGTCCATTCAAATTTCTCGGTTTTACGGGTAAGTCGAGTTAATGGAGCTGCGATTTTCGCAAAGTCTTGGACAAACCTCCTGTAATATCCGGCCAGTCCGATGAAACTCCTCACCTCGGTTGGAGTAGTTGGCCGTTCCCAGCTTGAAACTGCTTCTATCTTGGAGGGTTCAACCAACACTCCTTCTCTATTGATTACGTGCCCTAAGAATTGTACCTCATTTTTCCAAAACTCACACTTGGAGAACTTGGCATATAACTGCTCCTTCCTGAGTATTTCTAAGGTTATCCTTAAATGTTCAGCGTGTTCTGCCTCTGTCTTTGAGTAGATGAGAATATCATCAATGAAGACTATCACGAATTTGTCCAAGTATTCCTTGAACACTCTATTCATTAGGTCCATGAAGGCTGCTGGGGCGTTGGTCAATCCAAATGACACAACTAAGAACTCATAATGTCCATATCTGGTATGGAATGCAGTCCTCGGGATATCTTCAGGTTTGATCTTCAGTTGGTGATATCCCGTTCTCAGATCAATTTTAGAGAAGTATTCAGCGCCTCTTAGCTGGTTAAACAAATCGTCTATCCTGGGCAATGGATACTTATTCTTTATGGTTAGCTTGTTCAATTCTCTGTAGTCGATGGATAACCTCATACTCCCATCCTTTTTCTTAACAAACAACACTGGTGCGCCCCAAGGCGACACACTGGGCTTTATCATGCCCTTATCCAACAATTCCTGTAATTGTTTAGCTAGCTCCTTCATTTCTACTAGGGCTAGTCGGTACGGGGCCTTCGAAACCGGCGCCGTCCCCGGGGCTAACTCGATGGCAAACTCAATTACCCTATCAGGTGGTAGTCCGGGAAGATCTTGTGGGAACACGTCCTCGAACTCATTAACTACCAGAATGTCTTGCAATCTTGGCACTTCCTTCTGAGTGTCTATAACGTAGGCTAAATAAGCCTCGTTCCCTTTTCGTAACAATCTCTTGGTTTGCGCCAT
This sequence comes from Saposhnikovia divaricata, assembly GCA_036435485.1. Taxonomy (NCBI): domain Eukaryota; kingdom Viridiplantae; phylum Streptophyta; class Magnoliopsida; order Apiales; family Apiaceae; genus Saposhnikovia; species Saposhnikovia divaricata. The sequence continues at coordinate 87,930,372 of CM071598.1, forward strand.
GGTCAGAATTTTCTGGGTCTGTCGCATCCCCTTAAACACTATTTCTTTCTTCCCTGGGGTTTTCAACTTAACCTTTTTCCCTTTACAATCTATCCGCGCATCATTACGAGACAACCAATCCATACCCAAAATGACATCGAATTCCCCTAGCTTAAAAGGAATTAAATCGACATAGAAGGATCGTCCTCCTATTTCTAGCTTACAATCGGGGTGAATTTGATTAACCGATACGATTTCATGATTAGCTATTTCTACTTGTAAGGAATCTCTTAGTTGCTGGGTTTTAAGTTTCAATTTATGCGCAAAATCTCTAGATATAAAAGACTTAGTTGCTCCTAAATCAAATAAGACATTTGCACTGACTGAATTGAGAGAAAATGTACCTGCTATCACATCTGTGTCCCTCACGGCATCTTGTACTGACATATTAAAAGTCCTAGCAGTTGGTGGCCTATTTGAGGCAACCTTGCTTGCTCCTGATGCTGCTGGTTTGCTCCTTGGGCAATCCTTCCTCATGTGCCCTCGCTGTCCACACTGGAAACAGGTTGTGCTGTTAGGGATGATCGTGGTGCAAGAGGTAGCATAGTGCCCAGCTCGCCCACACTTATAACAGTTTATCTGCTTCAGGTTGCACACCCCGGAGTGCCTCTGCCCACAAGTAGCACACAATGGCAATGGAGGTCGAGAAGGGTTGGAACGGGACATTCCTGATTGATGGCCGCCCTGGCTCACACTTACACTCGCAGATGGTTTAAACCTTACATTCCTCCCAGGTAGGGAAACTGCTCCTCGATTAAACTTGGTTGGGGGTTTTCCTCCAGCGGATCTTCCGCCCATACTAACATGCTTTCTCTTTATCCCCCCTTTCTCTCTCTCTCTCTCTCTCTGCATCTGATCACTACCAGCCTCCACAATGGTTGCCTTCTGCACCAAGGTGGCATAATCTGTAATCTCTAAAACCGCCACCCTATTCTGGATCCACTGCTTCAGCCCTTGTTGAAACCTGTTAGCTTTCTTTTCTTCTGTGTCTACAAACTCTGGCACAAATCTCGACAGCTCAGTAAATTTGGCCTCATAGTCAGCCACTGACATATTGTTCTGTTTCAGTTCCAAAAACTTAAGTTCCATCTGGGTTTTCATGAACTTCGGGAAGTACTTCTCCAGGAATAACTGTTTGAACCTTTCCCAGGCTACGACATCATCAGTCTCCATGTTCTTCTTGGCTTTCCACCAATAATTGGCCTCTCCCTTTAGTAGGTAAGTAGCAAAAACAGTCTTCTGAGCCTCATTGATACTCAGAATCTCGAAAGATTTTTCCATTTCTTTGATCCAGGCCCTCGCCTCAACGGGATCAGCCGATCCGTGGAACTCTGGGGGCTTAAGGGACTTAAAGGCCCTAAAGGAATTTGCCACTGAAGTGTTGTTGCCTGGTGGTGGTTGGGGGTATTGGTTCAAATTCTGCCTAAGTAGATCCATAAACTGGCCCATGGGGTTTCCGCCCTGGTTCTCCCCTTCCTGTTCTACTTCAGTTTCTCCACCCTCGATTTCCCCCTCAAATTCTTCAGAGTACAGGGATTCATCCTCTGCTCCATACTGGGAATCTTCTTGCTCATTATAATCATGATCTTGTTCTTCACTACTTTCATGGTTTTCCTCGTGTTAGTTGTGACTCTCTTGGTTAGTAGATTCTCGGGGGTTAGCCCTAGTGCCCATTCGTCTTGGAGGCATTTTGCTGAAAATTTGGAAAATTTTACATTAGGTTCACTTACCTGTTTTAAAGGATTTTTCCTTGAATAATTCTTTACATGACTGGGTTTAAGATCCCACAGTTTTATATCTCATGGCAACTTAATCAAAAAGATAGTACATATGCTAATAAACTCGTGATCACATCCCAACAAAATTGAAATGACTGAAAGGGAAACAAATATATACCAGGTACCAAAAAGGTACAACATCCGAGTTACAACAATAGTTTAAAGTACAGCCATCCTAACAACAACAACAAGTCAAAAGTGAAATACGCTGTCTATCTGTCTAGTCTGCAAAAAGGGAAAACAAGTACAAGAAAACCATCCCTACAAAAGCCGGCACTACTATGTCCGTACATAACTAGACAACTAGACCACTGCATCACTACATCTGAAATCAGCCGCCACGACGAAACATCCTCCGAACCCTCCCCATGGCGATGCAGAAAATCTCCTCAGCCTCTGCTCTGTCTACCCTACCATGCCCATCAGTAGGCAACTGTCGCACCCTCACCCGAGCCCTCAGCTCGATGCGGGTCACAGCCCTATACCCAACTCGGTCACTGATAGTCCTCCTGCCTTGCAACCTCATCCGGGCGGCTCTCTCTGCTGCTAACTCCCTCCTAGACTCTGCCAACCTGACATCTGCCACAGACAACTCTCTATAAAGCCCGTTCACAATCAAGTTGTGAACACATACTGGGACTCCTCCTATCGGGGCATGAGGTGGGGTGGATGGCTCAGCTGGAGCGGCAGTCTCTGTCTGCTGGGGCTCTGGGGTAACCTCCTCAAACTCATCGGGGTATGGGCTCACAGGTAGTGGTGGTGGGGTAGGGGCTCTCTCAACAGAGAGGGGTGGCACTCGTAGTCCGGAACTCCCTACTGCATCCTCCACTGGCTCAACCTCATCCACAGCCTGTCCAACAACAGCAGCCATGACCTGCTCAGTGGTCATATCAGTATCCTCCTCCATAGTCCTAATCTCAGATACAACCCAATAATCCTCATCCTCAGCAACTAACTCAGCATCCTGTCCTGTCTGGATCCCCTCCGGGTCCTCCTCCCCCTCAGTCTCAACAACATCTGTGTCAGCATCAACCTGGACCTCCTCAGGGTCCTCCTCCTCAGACTCGATCACATCAGTATCAGCATCAACCTGGACCTCCTCAGCGTCCTCCTCCTCAGGCTCAGTATCCTCCTCAGGCAAGTGCTCATAGTATGGGTCCCTAGTCCGGAACATGTCCTCATCATGCTGTCTCGCAGCTGCCTCCTGGGCCGACATGTCGCTTGCCTACACAAGACGAACTATGTTACTATCATGATACTTAAAAAATTCCCGTAAGGGTTTTAGGTGAACCTGGCAAGGGTTCTTATTATATTATTGAATTTATTATTATATAACGTCGTATCATCTCTTGGGATATATAACTCTCGCTCTGATACCATCTCTGTAACACCCCCAGATCCGGGGTCAGGGATCTGGTGGTTACGGTCTTACATCCATTCATAATACTTGACTTGAGTCCACAATAAATAAATCACATGCTGTGACCCCACAATAATTTCCACTCGCACACACAACAGTTATAGTCCCAGAGATGAAATTGAAATAAGTCTTACATTAAAGGGTTACGAATAAAAGTTATTACAATCCCAAAAGGATAACATCATAAGTTTAAAAGTTTTGCCGTTAATTACATTAATAATACATATAGTTAAACAGGAAACAAAAGCTGTCTAACTATGCTACCTCAGCAATGGCGGCTAGCATCTCAGCGGGTTGTCCGGTGGGTCGGGTAACCTGCTTGCGCCGAGTGCGCCTGACGCGAGCCATCTGTCCTAGCTGTTGTTGTGACATAATATGAACAAGGCAAGGGTGAGCGAAAGCCCACCAACAATAATATGACTGAACAGTGATACATATATACAGCAGTTCAAAATATCCTTTGAAATCATATGCCATGCATTAATGAAGTTATTGCCAGTATAATATAAAGGATGAAGTTACTAGGTAACTCAAAGTATTTGTTTGTAGAAATATCTGCTACATCAAAAGTAAGCGAGATATTCTCACTGTTATTAAAGAGAGGAACTTGCATGAAAAGATTGCAATTCCAGTTATGAACACTTTTCCAGCTCTGCCAACAGTAATCATGTTGCAAGAAATAAATAAGTTTGGATGATGAACCAATGATGGAGTATTCACCGCGCCCGCTGTTCCAATCTTGATGATCAGTCGAGATCGTACAGCTCAATTTAGATTTACTACCGGTAGAAGGAAGAACTGACGGCTTTACTTGTCTACCGCCTTACTAGCTCTCCCCGGCCAACGGTTGGGCCAAATGGGATGGACCGGCGCTACTCGGCCTCTTACACGACTCCTAGTTCAAATAGAATTCATGATTCTGAATGTAACGTTCGTCCCCCTTTCCCCAAGTAGAATACTTGTTGATAAGACTCTACAAGGTAGTCGTATCTAGTTGGAAAGGAAAATTCACCAGCAACTTCCAAGCTGTGGCTTGGTATCGAATATCAACTTGTTCCAACAATCTTACCCCTCGAAAGATGAGAAGGTAAACAACGACTTAATAAGTCAACAGCACCCGAGTTGCGAGTGAAGAGAATACTTTATGACCGGGAAGTCGACAAGATAAATAACATTTTCCAAGTAAGGTTCCCTTATTATTAGAGAGGTAGACTCAAAGAAGAATGATGTCTGAGAACCTTTCTTGATATAAGATTAATAATAATATGACTCCGAGATATTTTCCGTAATAATCGAAGAAGATAAACCTTATCGAGGTTATTCTAAGTATGAAACAAATAATCAGAGAAAATTTATTGAATTAAAATATTTTACAGAATATTTAGGAACATGAAAGAATATCTTTAATCAGAGTATTTCTCAAATAATCCTTGAAGAAATATCGAGAGAATATTTATTGAATAAATAAATATTTAAATGAATATTCAAAATAATATTCATTAATTAATAGGACCTGAAATGAATATTTAAGACAATATTCATAATTAATTAGGAATTTAAATGAATATTCAAAAAGTAATATTCATTTAATGAATAATATTCTAAATGAATATCAAGTAATATTCATTTAGTAATCCAAGCCCTAAAGGAATATTCGAGATAATATTCGATAAATAAATCAGGCTTCAGATGAATATTTAAAATAATATTCATCAAGTAATTAATATCTTAAATGAATTTCAAAAGTAATATTTATTTAATAAAATAATATTCCAAATGAATTTCCAAATAATATTCATTTAGTAGACTCATCTTTAGAAGAATATTCGAAATAATAATCGATAATCAATTCGACTCTGAATGAATATTGAAAAATATTATTCGTCGAATGGTTACGTTCAAATAATTATTTGAAGTAAGGATCGTTAAATAAATAATCTCGAACGAATATTCAAATAATATTCGTCGCCCAAATAATAGAAAATATTTACTTAAATATTTTTCTCCGAGGTAATCTCGATATATCAAGAAATATTGACTCCCGGTCTATATTTGATGAATAAGATGGATACGCCCTTCTATGAGGGCCTTACAATAACTGGCTTATAATTGATACGTTAGCTATCTAATTTATAAGTAAATAAACAATCAGGGAACAAGCATAACGATATAACTTGAAAGTAGGCATGCATGCTATGGCATATGTATAACAGAAAACATATATATATTCAATCACAACAACAGCCTAAAAGAAGGGAATTGAAACTTGCCTGGTAGTCGAGTACGGTAAGGGGTAGTGGTAGCGGGTCCCGGTTCAGCTTGGTGATCTATAAATAGCCAAGGCATTCGGGATTAATCACTTAACATCTTAAAAGTTAAGTTATACTTAAATCGAAACACGTTCTCGAGTTATCTCGTTATATCCCTTTTAGTGGATTCCTTTTTATCACTGATCCGACCCGACATTTGTTCGTTAATACGACATGTCACTGTACTTATACTTGGGACATACTTAAGTCATACAAGTTCTAAGGTCGATCGTTATGAACCAATATTATACTCCGAGTTTTATCGCCCGTTTTCTAAGTGTTTTACCGAAGTTATAAAAGAGTCGTCTTTTAGGGGTTCGTTCGCGTTTAACCTCGACTCGAACATTTTTAATAAATCGAAAAATGATCCTTTTGACATACGGTTTTCTTTCACACCTTCCTTTTTACCTCTAGTATTTATTACCAAGATTCTCCATGACGTAACATAGTTTACGAGGGTTCAATTTCAGTTACGAACTTTCGTTTACGGATTCGAACTACTTTTAGTAAATCGGTCATAAATCCTAAATCGTAAGTCTGTTTCACGTGATCTTTATATCAAAACGAAGCTTAGAACATTACCTATCCTAACATGGCAGATAAAGTCTCTGGACAGTAGGGTTTTGACATGGAAAATGGTATACAAAACATGGTATTGTAAAATCGGACATTATAACGGCTGTAATACGAACGTTCCAAAAATCACAATCAACAACCCAAGCCACACCGGGCATCTAAACAACTTATTCACATAATAAGCATCTCACAAGTCCAGAGGCTACTGATCTTAGCATCAAAACCATCATGCATCTTAAATCATATAACTAATTGCATAATCATGCTTATAATTATCACTATAATAATACCAAGTTAAATCCATCAAGAACATGCTTAAAACTCAAAGTAGATCTAGGGTTTTCAAGTCTTATACCTTCCTTGTAGTATGTACTAGCCTCACAAAGCTTGGTATTGCCCTTGGATTGCCTTAACTTAGCTAGGATCAACCATGAAAACAAGAAAAACAAAGATTAGTTCTTGAAAACTCTATTCATCATCACCTTCTTGATTTTATATCTCAAGAATGGAATGGAATTTGAAGCTAAAATTTATAGGGTATCCTTGTTATGATATGTAGGACTCACCTAATTAATCTTGAGGTTTTTTTGAATGGTGGGAACCCCTTCCTCTAGCTTCTTGGCCGAGAGCTTCCTTTAATGGAGTTCTTGGTTTCTTTTTTTTTGTTTTGCTTTATTAAGGCTTAATACATGTATTATTATGTATATAACTTGGATGCATCTCCTCCTTTTGTGTTGCCACTCATCTATAGGTCCAAGTGTTGGCTTCTTAGTGGACCATGTGTTGGCACCACATTAAACAACTTCATTTTTGGTTAAATGCTAAAGAATCATCCTAGTTGTAGTTGACTTCCATGTGACATACTTTGGTTTATATTATTCCATCCACTTGCACATACATGTATCTTGCTTTCTCTGCTTGATTCTGTGTCCGATTATTGCTCGTTTCGATTGATCGTTCGTAGGAATATTTCACGGATTTCTAATTAGGGTTTACCGGGAATCCTTTTTAATATTAATACTATCATTCTCCATCTTTCATTCTAACTTTTCAATTTATATTCCTTAAATCCATTCGTTAAATACTTAAGGCTATCAGTGTCCAGGGAACTCTCGGAGAAAGTAAAAGTGCGGTTTTTCAAAATCCGACAGCTTTTACATACACTTATTTTCCCCCTGGATCACTAATACGAACTTGAAAATCCGTTCCGAATACTTCTATATAGTGTCGTCTCATATTATTCTATACTCCCACCAAAATACTATTCATTCTTTATTCTTTACTTATTCTCTTAGGGTTGTACAATTGTCCGTATTCTCTTTCGATCGTTCCTTAACCTTTTTACGGAACTACTGGATTAATCGTTATCGATCTGGATGACATGAGAATATTCTCCTGCTTGAAATTGCCATATCTTATTCCCTTAGAAGATAGATTATTCTTACCTATGTTGTCACCCTTTAGCATTCTTCAAGACATAGAAATAATAAAGTCGAATTCCATTCATTCTTTCCAAATATCAATTATTACATTGTAGCCATAACCACTATTTATTCTTACATCATTAAATATATAAAAGTTTTAATTCCACCCAAAATCTGGGTTCTTACAATAACATTAGGAAAATGCTAATGGAGGGCAAGCTTTTCAAAACGTGTCTTTTTGGACATTAAACCCCAATTTTTTTCCATTTTGGACATTTTCTCAAGGGGAGAGATAATTTATGTGAAACTGACGTGGATGTATATAGAGGACCACTATGGATTCAACAAATTTGGCGTACCAATTCTCATTATGTATAATTATGGCTAATAGGAGAATGCCATTGGAGTGACATTATATTTACAGAACATGCATATTTTCTACTCCCTCCGTCCTGTGGAGTTCTTATCATTTGATATTTGCACGGAGACCAAGATAGTGGGTGTTATATTGTTAAAATAAATGAAATAGTGGGTGTAATAGTGATTTTATTGTTAAAATAAGTAAAGTAGTGGGTGTAATAGTGTAAAGTGTTGAAAAAGTGGAGTGAAGTAGTGGATGCAATAATGTATTTTATTGTTAAAAGTTACTATTTTTAGTAATATAAAGAAATGGAAGGGATGACCCAAAATAAAAAATGTAAAGAAGTGAAAAAGACAGATGAAATACTATTTAAGTGCCATGTAGTCAATATAGCTAACAAGTCCCCGGCATTGGAGTGCTCTTATCATACATCGCTTTGCTTTTAACTTTTAAGACTTTTTTTTTTCGATTTTTCATGACTTGAATCTCATTTTTAGTCGAGTCAAGTTAAATTCTGAAGTGATCATGTATCATTTGTTAAGAAATTATTGAATTTAAACTCGAACTTAAACTTGAATCAAACTAAAAAATTGTGTTTAAGCCTTTATTAAGAAAAAATGTTGGTTAACGATCTCGTGAATGAGAAAACTTTTTCATAACTAAATTCTCATTTTTTTTCCATAATTACCCTTACACAATCGTGTTTTCTACTATTATCAATTAGTCTATAATAACTAATGTGTTAAGTTGTATGGAGATCTCTATTTTATTGGAGATGTTAGAAACTATATACGTTTTGCATTCAAAATATTTGAAAATTTATTGTTTTGCAAAATATGTTATATAAATATTATTATTTCATTGAAAATTTTAAAAATCATATATGTTTTGTTAGAAAAATATTGCAAAATGAATTATTTTGCAAAATACGTTTGGGTGCTTGCAAAACATACATGATTTTTAAACTTTTCAGTGAAATAGTGATCTTCATATAACGAATTTTGCAAAACAAAATTTTTTCAATATTTTGAATGCAGAATATATGTGTTCTCCAAGATCTCCAATGAAATGGTGGTCTCTATAGAACTTTTCTTTAACCTTTTTAGCTAAAACGTAATATATTTTTTATATAATCTAACTAAAATCTTTCGTTTTATAAAACTATCACGGAATATATATATATATATATATATATATATATATATATATATATATATATATATATAATTATAATTAAATCATATCATTTAAAAACTTTAAGTCTACAAAATTTATATCTTAAAATTTTTAATGATAAATTAAATAGTAATTATATAATAATTAAAAAATTCGTGGATCACACGGGTTTTAAGCTAGTAATAAATAATATTTAAACCAAGAAATTTTAAGGAATTCTTTTTGATTGGATTAATTTTTTGTTAGATAAGGACGTCTATAACGCGTATTAGTATTCTCTAATTTAAACAAGATTTCTAAGATCGCATTTTCAACTTAAGGTTGGTCCGGCCTGAAACTGAAATACACCTGTTTATCAATTACTATATCTTAATCTTAACAGTGTTAATAATAAGTAATTTTTGGGTGAGTGACTTGATTAAGTTACTTCGAGGTACCATTTTTCCTAGCTAATCTATGTGATAATGCATTTATAATGGCATTAAGTCAACAAACTGATTTTTTTAATTTCTACTAATAATTTAGTTTTGTTACCTTTTTTACGGCACTATAAGTCTACAACCACTTTTTTGTCCAAAGAATATTTGAAAAAATTAAGAAATATGTACTTTTTTCTGAAATAAGTAAACAGCTAAACCATCTTTAATTTTCACCTTTTTCTAAGATCCGGGGAATCTCTTGGGATTTAGCATTCTGTGCTTGTAAGTTATAGAACCTACATCCGCAGCTCGTATGCTCAAGAGGTACTTTAAAGTACTTAATCTATCTTATTATTTGTTTAATTACACAATTCCAGCCTTCGGTCCAGATTAAAGTATCATCACTAATTTAATCAACAAAAATTGCTTTCAATAAAATATATAGAATGAGTGAAAAAATGATGGGTTACCGTGATACGATATTTGAAAACCTATAAAAATAGTCAATAAAAGTATATGATTGTTAAATAATTTATTTTGAACATTAATTAACATATTAATTTGATTAAAAAAATAAGTAAGAGTTTATATCCGCCATCATCAGGAATTTGCTTAAAACAACATTAAATTTAAACATCCTTAACCAGACTTGACAAGTGATTTTGCGTCTGACAATTGAGATCTGTTAAAACTTGTAGAATTAGTAATCGGGACTAATTTACACGATGACCTTGTAATACTTTTATTAACTGTTAAAAGTATGGGTTAAATGGCGTTTTGGTCACTCAACTGACTGGAAACTTGCAATTGGGTCATCAAACTCAAAAGTTTTCAGTCACATCATTGTACTCTTAAAAATTTTCATTCAGGTCACTGGCCATTACAATCCGTTAAAAATTAGACGGAAAACTAACTAAGTTTGGTGAGTTGGCTTGAATAAATCCACCGTGACATGTACAGTCAGCTGAAGCGGCGTTTTTCGTCACTCAACTAATATGCAGTCAGCTGAGTTTCTAGTAAGTTCGGTGATCAAAACGCTACTTCAGCTGACTGTACATGCCACAATGGATTTATTCAAGTTAACTCACAAAACTTAGTCAACTTTCCGTCAAATTTTTAACTAAGTGTAACGGCTAGTGACCTGAATGAAAATTTTTAAGAGTACAATGATGTGATTGAAAACTTTTTAAGTTTGATGACCCGATTGCAAGTTTCCTGTCAGTTGAGTGACCAAAATGCCAATTAATCCTTAAAAGTATTCAGTGAATCTATTATAATAATATCAAATTTCGTTCTTATCATATCATCGATTTAAAATAATACTCCCTTCGTCCTACTCATTTCCTTATCCAGGGGCGGATCCAGAGCATTGTCAGGGGGTGGATAGGACCCCACTCAAGCTGGGCTTTAAGGTAATATCTGTTATAGTTATATTAGGAGGAACCCACTCAAATATATGGGGGAACCCAATAACTTAAATTAGGAACCCAATAGGAAGTAGTCCAATACACTAACTATAGCCCAAATTAAAATGGAAGCCCAACATAGCTTAAAACACAAACTAAAATTGTTTGCAAAAAAAGAATTAAAACTCAACCAGCCCCAAATTGAAAACACATGTTTATCCTAAATCCCTAATACCCTATTTGCTCTCCTTTCTACTGGACATTTACGCGGCGGCTATATTGTGTTTTCTACTTGCAACTTGCCTACTCTATTGCTTACAAGTTACAGGTTAGTTCATTTATTCAATTTGGTATTGGGTATTTTATATTTCTTAGTAGATTACATTGCCATGAATTTATATGAATTTGGTAGTGTGAATATATTTTGTTAGTGGTTAATTTTTTACTTTGGGAGTAAATTGCTTATGAATTTGGGAGTAAATTGCTTATGAATTTAGGATAGTTTATATGAATTTAGGTTATACAAATTGTTTATGTAAATCAGTAAATGAAAAAATACAATGGTTAATTAATTATTGCTATTATTGTTTGCAATTAACAGATACAAAATGAAAAGATATTTCTCAAGTATAAATGTTTCTCAATCACCTCAACCTCCAACATCAGAACCATCGGTTGGAAAATCATCACGAATAAATGTTTCTCAAAGCTCTACGCCTTCAATGCCTAAACTAATTGATTTGAATGAACTTCCTTCGGATCCATTTGATAGGAAAAAAATTATAGATTATCATCCTAATCAAAGAGATGAAATAAGGCGGACATATTTGATTAGAGGACCTTGTCAACCACGTGGTCATGATTTCAAATCTACAATTATGGGAGGTAAACCAAGACGTTTTAATACTACATGGTTTGATAAATATGGTGGTTGGTTGGAGTATAATGTGAAAGCCAATAAAATCTATTGTTTGTGTTGTTACTTATTTAGTGATAACATTGGAAGGCAGGGAGGGGGTGATGCATTTGTGGTGGAAGGTTTTTGTAGTTGGAATAAAATGGATAGACTTAAAGTTCATGTGGGTGAAGTTGGTAGTTCACATAATAAGGCAGTTAAAAAATGTGATGATCTCATGAGGCAAAACCAATCTATTGTTGTTGCAATACACAAACAAAGTGATATTGCAAAGAATGAGTATCGAATTCGATTGAATGCTGCAATCGATGTTTCTAGATATTTGTTGAATGGTGCATTACCTTTTCGTGGTCATGATGAGTCAGAAAACTCTCTACACAGAGGACATTTTTTGGAAATGATAAAGTACACACAAAATCAAAATGAAAGTGTCCGTAAAGTTACATTAAAAAATGCTCCTGGAAATAGTCAAATGGTGTCTCCTAGCATCCAGAAAGATATTTGTCATTGCTTTGCACAAGAGATACTTAAATATATTCTTGCAGAAATTGGTGATGATGTGTTTGCTTTGTTAGTTGATGAGTCTAGTGATGTATCTAAAAAGGAACAAATGGCTGTTGTTTTGAGATATGTTGATGATGCACGTGGAATGGTTAAGGAAAGATTTATTGGTCTTGTTCATGTAAAGGAGACATCCTCTTTAACTCTTAAATCTGCTATTGATTGCTTATTTGCTGAATTTGGTTTGAGTTTGAAACAGATTAGAGGGCAGGGTTATGATGGTGCAAGCAATATGCGTGGTGAGTTTAATGGGTTAAAAGCTCTAATCATGAGAGAAAACATGTCAGCATATTATGTACATTGTTTCGCTCATCAACTTCAGTTAGTTGTTGTGGCAATTGCAAAAAAACACTTTGCTGTTGGAGATTTCTTTGACATGATAGCGGTCTTGATAAATGTGGTTGGTGGTTCTTGTAAACGGACAGATATGATTCGAGATAGTCAAAAAGAGAGGTTGTTAAAAGAGATAGGTCGTGGTGAAATAGAAACTGGAAATGGGTTAAATCAAGAGCTTTCTCTAATAAGAGCCGGAGATACACGTTGGAGTTCCCATTACAAAACACTTCTGCGTTTAGTTGATTTATATCCAACTGTTATGGATGTGCTTAGCTTTGTTGAAAAGGAGGGTGAAAAAGATTTGCAACAACGTCAAGCAAATGGTCTTCAAATTTATTTCACATCTTTCGATTTTGTATTCTATTTGCATTTGATGTTGCACATCTTTGGGCTCACTGAATCTCTATCAAAATCTCTACAAAGAAAAGATCAAGATATCTTGAATGCTATGTCAATGGTGAAATCAACTAAGCGACAATTGCAGAAGTTTAGACTTGATGGATGGGATCCGCTTTTGAAGAAAATCTTTTCATTTTGTGATAAGCATGGCATTGAAAAATTGAACATGATGGAGCCTTATATTAATCCAAAAAATCGACGACAGAAAACGGGAATCACATATGAGCATTATTATTCTTTTGACTGTTTTAATGTTGTTGTGGATATGCAAATTGCAGAGTTTAATGATCGTTTCAATGAGGTCAACTCCGAATTGCTAATCTGCATGGCTGCTTTAGATCCACGTGAATCATTTGGTGCATTTGACCCGTTACAGTTGCTGAGGTTAGCTGAATTATATCCTGATGATTTTAGTACTATAGAGACAATGGCTCTTAAGCATGAACTTATCATCTATATTGATAATGTGAAAGAAGATGGAAGATTTGCACATTTGAATGGCATTGGGGATCTTGTTAAAGTGATGGTGCAAACCAAAAAACATCTCTCTTATCCTTTAGTGTATCGATTACTAAAACTTGCTTTGGTTTTACCCGTTGCAACCGCTACAGTGGAGAGGTGTTTTTCTACAATGAAGCTTGTGAAGTCGGATTTGCGCAACCGAATTGGTGATGAATTCTTAAGTGATTGTCTTATTTCGGCTATAGAAAAAGAAGCGCTTGCCAATGTTACTAATGAAGATGTAATAAATCGTTTTCAAAAGATGAAAACTCGGAGGGAACAAATTTAGAATGTAAAAATTTTCTTATTTATATTAATATAGTACTTTGTTATTGTATTTTTTTTTGTATAAGGACCCCACTAGAATGAAATCCTGGATCCGCCACTGTCCTTATCGTTACTATTTTGGACCGTCCCATCAATTTTTTTACATTCCAAAAATAGTAAACTTTTAATAATATAAAACACTATTACACCCACTAACTTCCTCCGCTTTCTCAAATAACTTTTAATTACTTTACCTACTTAAATAACTATATATATATATATAGGCCTTTGCTCCATACAGAACACTCTTATATAACAAACAATAAAGAACACTATAAAATCATTTATTCCAATAGATCCATTGGCCCCGCCAGGGGCACCCAATACAAAAAGTTCTTATTTTTTTATCTTCTATCCATTCAGCAAAAAAAAATTAAAAAATTTTTTTTTGAAAAAAATCATTGTTCATGATGATGTCACTGTTGATGTCTATCATGAACAGTGTTTTTTCCAAAAAAAAAATTTTAAATTTTTTTTTTGCTAAATGCGTAGAAGATAAAAAAATAAGAATTTTTTGTATTGGGTGTCATGACGGAATTCTTATATTGAATTAAATATGAGGTGTTCTTTATTGTTCTTTATATAAGGTGTTCTTCATGAAGTGCAACTATATATATATATATATATATATATATATATATATATATTGGTCTCCGTGCCCACCAAGAATGTAAACATCCTGACGGAGAGAGTATATCTTTAATTAAAAAATATAAAGTGAATAATCGAATTTCAAAAAATGAATTGACATAAGCCATATAAGAATTAATTAAAAAATTAATCCATCGGATCAGAATTTATAAAACCTCCAGAACAAGAATAATAATACATACTAATAAAAGGCTACTTAAAAAACAACTAATTTTTTCCCGTATAATATTGAACTGAATACTTTGTTGGGGAACCCTGTACAATTAAGAAATGGGTAGGAGCAGTGAGCCCCGAGCCAAAAGAATTAACTAATTTATATGTATAAAAAGTTTAATACTAAAAGTGAGAAGAGCGGGTGCGTGTACTTTTTAGTCATTTTCACAAATATATAAAAGTTGAACCATCCCCATCTCAATTAATAAAAAAAGAATGAATAAGACAGTATTTGTTAGGATGATAATACTATGTTAATTATAAGAAATATATAAATAGGAACCCTAGATTAATTTGTATAATAAATTAATTTATATCCAAGTGAACCCTCGCGGATAATCGTAAATTTTTAAATATTTTTTTAAAAATAAATTTTATATATTAATATATTTTGTAGGAAAATTAATTTGCTAAATCATGATATGTAATATATTTTTTAGATTTTATAATAGTCTAAAAATCAATTTGAATTAATATTTTTTTATAATAAATTATATAACTAAATTATTATAAATAAAATAGATTTTACTATTAAAATTTTGAATTTGAAAAAAAAATTAAAAAAAATTTAGAATCATTATGATACACATAAATATATCTATTTATAATAAAAAAGGCTTATATATATATATGTATATATATATATATATATATATATATATTTAAATATTAAAATCGAAGATCGGGAATATCCTAATCACCAAAATTATTTTTTGAAATATTCTTCCATAATCCGCTACCCATCCCAAATCCGAAAAATATTTGTACACTAAAGAATCCAAACTAGATCTAAATGTATCTTCTTCTCTTTTAAAAAAAATAATAGAAATCTTAGATTTAGCTGGATCTATGTGACATAGCACAAATCAAGAAAAGTCTTCATCGTTGAACAAATTCATGTGAATGTAGGCTTCTTTTTGAATTCAAAAATATATGATATTATTATTATTATTATTATTATTATTATTATTATTATTATTATTATTATTATTATTATTATTATTATTATTATTATTATTGTTTGTTTGTTTTTTCTTTTGAATAAGTCCGAGCTAGTTGAACAAAAAAGAACTTGGACTTTAATGTGGTTTTATACTAGTCCTAAAAAATTTAGGAACCTTGTTTGTATCCTTCTATAAATTATACATGAACCAGATGGTGCAGAGGATTTAAATTTCTACTTGTTTTATGCATGAACTATCTAGCTTAGTAGAGTACTTAATTGATCAATAATTATGGTATCATTATAAATTTTAACTAAGCTAGTGGGGTTGATTAAGGCCATGAAAGATGACTGTTGAACTGTCATACTCATCTAACAAAAGATAATTATAATGAGATTATGCAAAGCAATAGTTTGTGCCCCTACTTCTGGAGACAGATGGGTCGAACCATTTCATTTAGACTAACAATTTCATTTCGCATGTTAATATATGATATATATAATCGGTAGTTGCAGTTAAATTCGGATCCTGACCCTACTTTACGAGCGGGATATATTGCATAACGATTTTTATCCTTTAACAGGTTACAGGTTATATTATATTCTTGGACCATATGAAACAAAAATGAGAATGAGTTGGGAAGCTTTATAACTTGATGCATCAATGCAAGTGGATTTCTTTTGTAGGAGTACCATAGTTCAAACTTACATTCCTGTCAATCATTGAACATGTTATTATTAAAGATTATTTCCGAGGTTTGAACATATGACCTATCCAATGTGCTCAAGTTTTAGCTGCATAATGTTCTAATATTTTCTTGCCAAACATGTCCGCAAATGTTCTGGGGACTTAGTTTTAACTTTTAACTGCCTCTAGTTTTCTCACCCTTTCTACGTTTATGCAAGAAATAAAAAAGGTAAACAAATGTGAATATCACTTGGTTGCAGATACAACACAGTATCGTCTTTGTGATGCATCTAATTGTAAACCAGCAACATGCCTTACTGAACACGAGGGCTTCACAGCCGGATGACAATAGCTTGCGACAACGGATGTAATAGCAGTAGGTCCAACGATCCACTGTTTCGTGTCATCCATATATCATGTTCTACCCAACATTATGTTGGACATGAGAGCTTACATGTCTATTGCCAATGTAACTAGGTTTGTCTACCCCAGAAATTTGTCTAGTGGTCGAATTATGTGACTTTTATTTATTGTCACACTTTAACACTGGCCATGTCAACCAACTCAATCAAATTTTGTTTATTCAGCACATGAACGCAAAGAGAACAATGTTTAAAATCAGAAATATAATGAATGAAGATTGAAATTGACTTTACCAATTTTTTTCAGACATTCATTTTTTTAAACATCTGGCAGATCATAAAATCGAGAAACATCTGAAAATGAAGTGGATAAGACACTTTGTGATTATAGGGCGAAAGAGTTGGAAGGTCTCGTGCTCATCATGACAGAGTAGTGGAAAATGCTTCTGGTAGTTTGAATTCCTGTAGTACAATATAGAAAAAAAAAATAAGTTAATTAAAAGAATTGGTTAATATTGAATGCAAACTAAATGGTGATACTGATAATTCAGTAGATGCACAAAAAAGGACTAATATGTTGGCTGGAGATGGGGTATTAGCTTACAGACTTTCATAATATCGATCTTTGTTTCCTCATATAAAGTCGTTTAAAAATATAGCACAGAATGTTTAAAAAACCAACTGTATAGCGGAAAGAAATTATCAACCACTTGTTGTTGCTAAAGAAATCATCATTGTTCTTGCTAATGTACAACTTGAAAGGAAAAATAATTTAAGAAAAGATGACTTAAACAAATTTTACATCACACTTAGCTAAATAAGTACTGCAGTATGATTATTGTGGCGAAATTGACTATCTGGAACAATAGCTACTAGCATATCTGTTTCTGTTTCTTAAATATTAGAAACAGTAGTGATAGAAAAAAAATCCGTAATCAGTAGATCAGTAAGAACTGTGCAGTTACCTCACAGTCCTCTACCTGGATGTCTGGAGATGCAATGGGCTTGTAAAAATGATAATTTTGGCTTGAAATGTCATATTAGCAATACATAAACCTATGTAATCAATGGACCAAGGGAGTATCAGTTTGGAAATTATTCCTTTCCTGGGTTCTAAGAAAGTACTCTCATCAAGATGTATTCGAGCGGGATTCAAGGAGTGATTCATGACTCAAGGAAGGGATAAACTCAGCTGGGAGAGCATCATACTGAAGACCTAATGCCTGATGGTTACCTGTTTAATCCACGTTGTGATTACCATTTTTATAGCGACAAAAAGTATTGATGCAGGATTCATCGAATCTTTTGCATGATACATCATGTTAAGATAAGATAAATTAAACCAAACCCATCATAACAAAATGCATAGTCACATTGCACTAAATTTAGATACTTAAACATATAAGTATTCACATGATGAGATACGGAACTGCACTCAGTAACCTCTATTCCATGTAAGAGCTTCAGAATTACAATTGAAATAATTAACTGTTCTTTGAAAAAAGATATATTTTCTTATAAACGGGGAGAGGTGACTGGAAATGAGAAACAAAGTTTAGCTATACCATTATATGTACGTGACACGAATCTGCTGTTTATATCAATGGACATACTTCTCTGATAATAACCAATGCCTGCTTCCATCTGTTAATTAATGCTTCCGGCAACCTACTGGGGTGTCGTTTAATCTCTTTGTACGTATCTCTATTAAAGTAGTTCCTGCATGCACAAATTCATATTCCCAAAGCTATAATTTTGGTTTTAAAGCAGTGCTGATAAAGCTATTAAGTTTACATAAAGATTAAACCTATTAACCACTCTTAGGTATTCTTGTTATGTTGCGACAAGGGATAGAGTGGTTTTTCTTTTCTTTATGCTACAAAAAATTAAAATTACCTGTACACTGATAATATATTTTACAGATTCATGAAGTCTTCATTTGTAATTATTTACCAGTTGAATGAAAATCAAGTCTTCTATACTGTAAGATGTTTGAAGTAAGCAATAACACCAAAGAGTATACTTACAATCGAAAGTTGCCCAGCGGGATGGAGGTACAACAGTACGATCATGTTTGACCTCTGAGACATAGAGCAAACTAAAAAGATCTGTACCAACATCATTCTTTCTTGAAAATGTATCATTTCTAAGATTGACGACTGGAGGTATAAAAAAATCATCGCTCGTCAAATCCATTGAAAGTGAAGTCTGTTAAAATATTATATACATTAAAAAATAAGATACTCAGAATATGTGATATATATATATATATATATAGGGAGCTACTCTAGTGAGAACCTCTTAGAATGAGAACTTAGTCCCTAAAACAAATCACCAAAATCCACCAAAATCCAGCAGAATCACCAAATCACAAAAATTTTGGTGACATCCAGCATGATGACGTGGCAGTGGGGCCCATAAATTTTTTTTTCTTGGGGCAAAAAATATTTTTTTGGTGTGGGGAAAAAATTTTGGTGGGAAAATTTTCCAAATCACAAATTTTTTGGCGGGAAAATTATTCAAATCACCAATTTTTTGGCGGGAAATTTTTCCAAACCACCAAATTTTTGGCGGGAAAATTTGCCAAATCACCATTTTTTTGCAGGAAAATTTGCCAAATCACCATTTTTTGTTGGGAAATTTTTAAAATTCAAATTTTGTTTCTTACTAAGTCTAGCGGCCTGATTTTTAAAAAATTGGGGGCCAGCCCCCGATTTTTTAAAAATCAGGATAAGTTAGGGTTTCGGGTTGTAAATAACCCTAAATCCGTATACGGTTTATTCGTCATTCTGAATATTTCTAAAACCCAAAATGGAACTGTTGAACCCTAAAGGTTAACTGTTTTGTTTAGGGAAAACGCTAATCTAAGTGGTTTTTGGATCACCATTTTTGGCGGGAAAACATGTCAAAGCACCATTTTTTTGGTGGGAAAAAACATGCCCAAAAAAATTTCTTATTTTTTTTGGCGGGAACTTTTTTGGGGGAAAAAATTTTGGTGGGAAAAAATTTTGGCGGAAAATTTTCTGCCACGTCAGCATGCTGATGTCACCAGTGACGTCATCATGCTGATGTAAGCACTGGCGTGATTTTTATTTTTTTTATTAGTTTTAACGATTTGATGATTCTGGTGGATTTTGGTGATTTGCTTTGTAAACTAAGTTCTCATTTGAGCACTTGCCTATATAGGATTTTGCTCAGGTCAGAACCCTACTTTATTGTGAGAACTGAGATCTAATCTCAGCCCTCTATTTTAATAGAGCCTTTTAATCTAAACCACACAAAATAAAAAATATCATATATTAATCCCAAATCTCTCAAACACCCCTGCCCCCCTCCCCCGCGCCACCGTCACTGCCACCGCCATCGCTGCTACCATTAATCACTACCGGAAAACACAAAATCACCACAAATTAAACACACCCAGCACACATATACACACACATACACACGTACGCTGCACCCACCCCCTAATTAATTAGTTGTACCGATGCAGGAGACGATCAGGTGCAATTAAGTAGAGATGTGAGTGATGAGTTTGAACCGAGTTCTGTTTGTTTAGCTAATATGGTTCAGAATTTTATCGAATAAGTGCTGTAAGAATCGGTGTTATTGCTTTAAAGGTGATCAGAGTGATTGTGATGATGATGAATTGGATACTAATCACAATTATGCCTGTGAAATTCTCAAGGTGTGTTTTCATTTCTTTGAAATTAACGATGCACTTGTTTCCTGATTTGAACAGAGTTGAGTTTGGTGATGTGTTCGAGTGTTTTCGAAATAAATCTGTTAGCGGATTCTGCAAGTATTGTTGAGAAGAACATCTAGAAATGAAAGGATGATGTTAATCGAAAACTGGTTACCGATGGTCTGTTATTTGTGGTGATTTTTGGACTGTTATTTGTGATTTGTTGGTTCTGGCCGGAGGTGGTAGCGGTGATGTGGTGGTTTGGTCGCGGTGATTTTTGTTTTTAGCCGGTGATTTTTGGTGGTGATGGCAGTGTGGTGGCCGGAGGCGGTGATTTTCAGTTTAAAGGTGGTGATTTTTGTTGGTGGTGGCGGCGTGGTGGTCGGAGGTGGCGGCAATGTGGTGATTTTCTGTTTACAAGTGGAGATTTTCTAGGTTGGTCGGAATTGTTCGCCGGAGATGGTGACCGGAGTAGGGAAGAAGATGATGGTAGAAGATGAAGGATAAAAAAAAGTAAAATTTAAAATATTAATTGTGGGACTAGAATTTAATTTAGATATAAAAATTGTGTGACTAGGATTAGATCTCATATCTCACCATAAGTGGTGGTTCTCATTTGAGCAAGACCCTATATATATATATATATATATATATATATATATATATATATATATCTTCTTTTTTCTATTGAATGATGAACATGAAGTGAAAGGGAAAATTGGTGAAGAAAGAGAAGAGGTAAGAAACAGTGGCAAAGAACACTTAGTTTAACCCCAGCTCGTCATACAAGGTTGAGAGGCAAAATCGTAAAAAAGGACAACATACACCTGCAAATCTATTAAATGCAAAGTGGTACCAACATTGTACCTTCAATTTCTTTTTAATCATTTTTAGATATTGTCATTTACAAAAAATTTAATCTCCACACAAGCATGTCCCATTTACATCTCTAACCTCTTATAATCTAAGAGGAGAGAAAATGAAACATATTACTTACTAAAATATAGGTGGAGGGATTCAACTACTATTTGATCCGTTAATAAGTAAAATGTTTCCATCTTAAAAATTAAGAGTGCATGTGGCTTCCCTTAAACAATTTTGTTGGCTTTGCCACTGAAAATGCGAAAACACCCCTGACAAACACATAACCACTAACTACACAATACAACTATCTGTAATCTTGGGCAAAAACATGAACATGAAGAATAATTAATTAATATAAAATAATAGCATACCCCGTGTACAGGCCTTGTTGTAGGTGCAACTTGTGACATGTGCTCAGTCATAGCATCTTCCTCCAAGGAATATTTTCTTGCTTTCTTTGGAATGGCAGTATTGATTGTGCCTTCTGCTGAATTATGAAACGTTGTGTCATTTTGAAAATCTAGTGGATCTGGTTGTTTCGCAGTTTTAGAAACCCACTTTTGTCTTTCGTACCTGCAAGAGGAGAAAGAGACAAATAAACTTAAATTTCAAATCAAAATGCTTTCGCAGAATAAAGCTTAGCTGAGAAATTACTTGGTACGAATAAAATTTTCAATATCACCCCTGTCACAGTTTTGTGGCAATTCAGCTTCCCAGTAACTATTTGCCTTTTCATTGCCCATATCTGCATAACAAAAACAATAAAATCATCTTCATATGTCTAGAGACAGAGACACGTACAGTGCATGCTCCAATTGTTTGAAGCCTGAAAATAAAAAGCTAACTTTCTACTTGTAAATGTGGTTCATTTGGCTAGAGAACAACCAACGTCTTGTGTGTGTATCCCAAGCAACTCTGATATGTTCCATTCAATGGAGCACAGGACCAAATAATTTTTCCAAAGAGAAATATGCATCTATTGTGACAGCAATCTCCAATGTGTGCATTAGTGCATGTGTGTGTGAGGAGAGGGGGGAGGGGGAGAGAGAGACGACGAAGATGCTCTTACACTGCATGAAGGCAATCTGCTCTGGTAGCCAAGTATCGAGTGTTGCAGATCGTACCTATATTATAATGATGAAGAGTGCCATAAATGTGAAATGAATTGCACTGACAACTTTACTGCAAAACAAGAAAAGTAAGACTGTGAAATGAAACCTTCGATATGTGTACTCCAAGACTTCGATGTATTCCTGAGCATTGCATGCATATAAATATTCCAAGATTCACGCTTGCCCATCTTGGAGCCCTGAATAAAAGTACAGTACAAGTACAAAATATTACATTAAAGAGAAATGTAGTCTTGAATGATATCATTGTAATGCCTAAAAAAATAACAAGGGATTCATTGCTTGCTTATTGTTCTTGATAGGAAAACTTAGACCGTCTTACATGGATGTGTAAATTTTTGGTAGGTAAAGACAAGAGTGCAAGCTGCATAAGTTTAAACAACTCAACAAAATGATAACAATATGCGAGTTCAAAGTTGTCTCTTGCTAATTAGTGGAGACTACATGTACTACTACTGAACGTGGTTTATAGACATAATACATTCCTAAAGAGCTTTATTTTTTCTTTTTGCTGAATAGTCTTAAATAGTTTCATTGCTTACTAGCCAACAACATGTTGGTGCAGTGGTTGAGCCACTGGCCTCCTTTGAAGGAGGTCAGGGGTTCGACTCCTGCGTGTGCGTGAGTTTCTTAGTTTGTATTAGGTTTCCTTTCTGTATTTGCATTTCTGTATTTGTAATGGCCGGGGGTCCTTCGGAAACAGCCTCCCTATTGTATAGGGGCATGGTCTGCGTACAGCTACCCTCCTCAGACACCACTTTGAGTGGTATTATAACTGAGTAAGCTAAGTTTTTTTAGTTTCATTGCTTACTACTAATGTTAATATATTCATTTTGCGCTGCTTCTTTTAATAATCAATAAAGCAATCATAACATTTTTGCCATTATGAGAGCAATCGGCCAGATGGTGAAAATTCTACATCACTAAGTATATCATCCTATTTGATAATTTATCGATTATCTTACTTGTTGCGGCAATCTGCACACTCCTTATTTTCTGGCAGCTTAAGAAGGCCGTCCAATATCTGAAAAAACAAAATTGCAAAACTGTAAAGAGAAGTGAACGAAATTTAGAGAAAGGAAGGCTTTATGGTGATAGTTTACTAAACAAATGATAAATGTCACACTTCACCTATTGAACCATTTCAACACTTATGAGTAGGGGTAAGTTCTGCATACATCTCGCTTACTAGTGAGATATATTGAGTATGTTCGGTTCAATATCTTTTGACACTAATCCTATTTTCAGTTCCTGAAATCAATTTTTTGATTTCTTTGACATCTAATTTTTTTTTTTGAAATCATTTAGGTTGCAAAATTTGTTCAAACTTGTAGTTTCTCCATGGTTTCCGATATTCAGGTTTTCTTTTTTTATCAAATTCACTCCATACATGATACATGATTAATTGATTATGAATCTTTCTGGAATTGTCATCATACATCATATGTGGAGAAAACAACATCATTGCTTGAGTTTTCATCAAAAAGTCCTAAATCTTATACAACAAAGAAACACAATGCAATACTTGACATTAGCATTAACAGCAGGTTGCATGAAACATGAATGTGTAATCAAATATGCATGCTAATTACATACAGTTTCATGAAGAAAAATAGAAATTTGCATGATTGTGAAAGAAAAATAATTAGATTTGAAAGATTGTACCTTGGTGTGTTTGAGATTAAGTTCTTTAGACACAGAAGCTTTCTCACTCATTTCTGCCAAATTAAATTCCAGTCGCCTTCCCAAAAAAAAAAAACACCCAAGATCACAGGAAAAATCAAAGAGAGAAAGAGATGGGAGAGTGAAAATAATTATTTCTTAGATCCCATATCTTCCTTCTCCTTTTCTTTTTCTTCCTTCTTTTTTATCTTTCTAATATTTAATTTTAATGATGGCTTAAGAATGGTGAATTGGGGTTGAAGAGTGATGGTGGAAATGGATGAAAACACTCCAATTTTAGCAATGGATATAAGAATGCACACATAACCATGAGATTAACAGCTGATAGTTTCCTTCTTCTCCGGGCACCACAATAAAAAAACCTCTCCTCTTGTAACTTCATAAATCCTATTCTTAATTCATAAATAAATGAAACTTTAACAAATTTCGATCCAAAATTTATTTTAAGAAGAGAAAAATGGTCTGGGAGGATGAGCTAAGGTAACTCACACCAGTATATATCCTTGTCCTATATATATTTAGTGGTATTTTTGTAAATATTAATAAATCATCCTGAATTTACAAATTTACGAGAAAATGACCTAAATGCCTTAAAACCAGCCTTCCATGTACCAAAATACCCGTTTCTGGAAATTTGGCCCTATCTACCCACGAGATACGCTGTCTGAAGTAGCGTATCCCATGTACTGTAGCAACTTGCCAGAACTCTCTCTCTCTCTTCTCTTTCGTCGTTCTCTTCGCCATCTCTCCCATTCTCCCCGTCACGTCCGGCCACCTCCACCGCTTCTGATTATATCAAACCAATCACAACTGCGGCCTCTTCGGTTTACCCAATTGAGTTTATGTAATCTGGCCCCGCAGGGGCTTGTACGAATCCGGCGAAAAAACGAGGGAGGGATGTTGGCTTCGATTTGGGGGTTTGAAATCCGGCGAATGAAATGATTTGAAATGGGTATAGTTGTGTAGATCATCGAAACACGATTCGATTGGTGTATAGGACATATACGGACGATAACGGAATCGTACGAACGGAGCTCCGCGAGTTTTGATCGGAAATCGCCCAGAGAATCGCCAGAGCGAGCTTTGGAGAAGATGCCGGATACGCATCTGACCAATGCGTATCTGGAGATGCGCATTTGGTACATGCGCATCCGAAGCTACAGTGAATGCCTCCTGCTTGCGTATGTGCATGTTACTCCTTACTTAGTAGCGTGTTTACAAGACACTCCACCACCAGTAGCGTGTCTCCTTGACGCTCCACTACCAGTAGCGTGTCCCGTGGGTATTTAGGGCCGCCCGAGTTGGCGGTAGGTATTTTGGTCATGGGTGTTTAATTTGTGGGTATTTTAGGCCTTCACCCCAAATCTACCCTCCTGCATTTATATTAGAAATACTTATAACCTCATGTAGCACCCTAAGGTCAACCTCAGCTATATGATACTCTTTTAAGAATATTTATCAAAAATGATATTTTTATTAAGTTTTTTTTTGCGATTTTATCATTTATCATTTATAAAAGTACGATCTATGACCAAATGCAACTAGTTGATGATATTTTTGTAAAATGTTTTTTTTAAATTTTTTTTGCAAAAAACTGGATTTGATATTTATGAAAAAACCCTTTATTTTAATTGGTGACATTAGTTTTTTTTAAAGAGTAGTATATGTTTTTCTGGAAGAAAATTTTAGATTAATGTTGTATGGTTTTATATTAGTTTGTTTATAGAAAACAACTTTATATATTAGTTTGTAAAATAAATAAATTTTACTAATATTTTTAAAATTAAATAATAAATAGGGCAGGACAACAAAACGAGGCGAGGATTTAATCTTGTCATGTGGGATGGGGATTGATGATCAATTCCTGTGGGAAAATGGGATGGATACGGGGCAATGAATTTTATGCGGCATGGATACGGGAATGGTGATTCCTGTCCCGAACTCGTCCATTAAGAACCCTACAAAAATTATAATATTACTCTCTCCGTCTCCTCGGATTCTTTACATTGTGTTTGGGTATGGAGACCAAGAATAGTAGGTGTAATATTGTTAAAATAAATGAAGTATGGATGTAATAGTGATTTTATTATTAAAATAAGTGAAATAGTGGGCGTAATAGTGTTGTTGTGGAATAAAACTAGGGTTTGTGTGTGATTAATGCTAGGGTGTTGAGCTTCGAGCTTTAATGGATGTTTCCGTGTTTCGAGACTGATCGGTCCTTACAGAGTGCCTACGTATCTCGTTATTGAGAATCAAGCCAAGACGTAGTTCTGAGAATGAGGGGTCAGGCCCTTTATATAGGCTGAGAAGCCTTAGAATTATGGTAGGATTTGGAGACTTGGTGGGCAAGCCATAGCCTTGAGGAAGGTTCTAGACTCCTTCCATGTAGGAGTCTGTTTCCATATCGAATTGGATGCCTTGGAGGCTAAGTTTAGCAGGAGTAGTATCCTTATTTGACTCTTGTTTGCTGAGATGTTTATTACCCTTAATATTAATTACGAAATTAATATTTAATTAGGGTTTTGACCTCGTAAATGGACCCCACGTTCGGACCATACTGGGTCTAATTAATGCCATTAAATGTGTCTTTAGGGTTTACTTTTAGCCCATATCATTTGCCCCCAAACTTCTAGGAAAACTGATCAGGTTTTCCTTCAAGTTTTAACTACCTTTTTCGAGACTTGGGTCAGGGTTTATCGTTGTACACTAGTAGTTCATGAGTATCATCTTTTGATGTAAAGCGTGGAGCGACCGACGCATTTATGATGACATTTTAAATGATGCTAACGGCACTGAACGGTGCTAATCATCCTTAAACGATGTCTAAACGGCGTTGCATGGCATAAGACGGTGCTAAACGGCGCTAATCGGCACTACACAACACTAATTGGTGCTAATCGGTGCTAAACGGCACTAATCAATGCTAATTGGCATTAAACAGCACTAATCGGTGCTAACTAGCCTTAAACGACAATTAAGCAATGCTAAAAGGCGTTAAATGGCATAAAACGGTGATAAACGGCGCTAAACGGTGCTTAACGGTGCTTAACGGCATTGAACCCTAGCTTAATGGCACTAAACGACATTGAACGATGTTAAACGGGGGTCTGGGGGCAGCGCCCCCGGGCGGGGTTCAAGGGGCGGCATCCCCTGGCGGGGTCCAAGGGGCAGAGGAGGTCGAATGTTGAAGCTTGTTGTAAATGTTCGAATGTTGTTGGAGGTGTTCGAAACTACCCGTCAGCTTGCCGGCTGCCAAGAGGTCGGTCAAAGCCTCCCCTGACAACCAGTCGGCTGCCAGGAGGTCGGCCAGGCCTTCCCCTAGCGCCTACTCGGCTGCCAAGAACTAGGCCGAAGCCTTCCTTTGGTGCCTGGTCGGCTGCCAGGAGGTCGACCGAAGCCTTCCTTTGGTGCCTGGTCGGCTGCCAGGAGGTCGGCCAAGGCCTTCCTCTGGCGCCTGCTCGGCTGCCAGGAGGTCGACCAAGGCCTTCCTCTGGCGCCTTGTCGTGCCTCCCGTAGCTCTGTTGTCGTGCCTCCATAGCTCTGTTATCATGCCTCCATAGCTCTGTTGTCGTGCCTCCATAGCTCTGTTGTGATGCTTGTATCTTGTTTAACAGCATTTGAACACCCTATCTAAACACTTGTACGTTGATAAACAAACATCCTTAGTTGATTGTTAAGGGTCTCAGACCTTCCATGAAGAAGCTTCAAACTCCTTTCAAGGGCTTCACGCTTGCCTGATCTTAAATAGAATTACTTCGAACCTTTCAACCATCATGTTGGAATGTTGATTCAGTGGCTCATTCTTGAGCTGTTCTTGAATCTCTTGATTCAGTGGCTCATTCTTGAGCTGTTCTTGAATCTCTTGATCCAAGGTTGGCTCTGATAGGTTTGCTGGCCTTCAATGGCTTCAACTTAGTTCCTTAGTCCTTGATTTAGAACACAAGGCTAGGATTTTAAGTTTTCTTAACATTATTAACCCACAATTCAAAGTTCACATTTGAACGTTCAAGGTTGATGTTGGTGTTCTGGACCACCAACACGAGGTTTCAGGTCAATAGGAGGTGTTTGCTATGCCTTGAATGGTTTCGTGAACCTTGAATTGAAGTGACTTGTTTCTTAGTCCTCCTGACCATCCGGGCCTTAACTTATTTGCTGAATCCTTGGTTTTAAGGTTATTATCAACCCCTGATTCTCATTCTAAGATGTAGAAATGATGAAGTCCCATAGTTCTTGCCCCCCTTGCTTCATATGGTGGAGGTTTTTCTTCTCAGCTGATTTGTTCAGGAAATCCACTTGCTCCTTAGCACTTGACCTCAGGTCTGGTGTGCCTTGGTTGGTTTCCAACCCTTTATCTTGATTCTAGGTTTCCAACCTTCTTCTTATGCTCATAGAACCTTGATTAGGTTTTAATTTGATTGATGACTCTTAATTCAAGGCCTTGAATTCAAGCGACAAGCTCGATTGGAGGCAGACAACCTTATTGGCCATCAAGGCTTAAATTTTGAGTTGAGATTTGAGGTTCAAGCCTTCAATCCTTAGCCTTAGAATGTATTCTCCATGCTATTCTTTGTAGTAAGATTTTGTTTTTGACGCTCCGTCAAAATAGAGCACCAACTATTCTTTCAGGGTCATGTTTACATCTTCATTCTTGTTTTCTAGTCCTTTACCCTTTTGGGTTAATACCTCTTGCCCCTCGACTTCTTGGTTGTTAATGGCACGTTCAACCATGAAGTCGGCTAAGGCTTGGGCTTCGATGGTCGTCCTTGGCTTATACTTGATATCAAAATCCCCTAACTCGATTGCCCACTTGATGAGCCTACCAATGGTTTTCGGGCCATGGAGTATGTTCCTCAAAGGCTGGTCCACCAGGACTTCAATCTTATGTGCCTGAAAGTACGGTCGTAGCTTTCTCAAGGTTGTTACCAATACCAAAGCAAACCTCTTGATGGAAGAGTAATTCAATTCAGCTCCATGTTGCCCGCGTAGTAGATAGGTTTCTAAACTTTGTTCTATTCTCGAATGAGGACGACACTCAGTGTTTGTTAAGACACCACCAAATATAGGTAAAGAGTCTCCCCGGGACTAGGTTTGGCCAACAACAGGGCTTCAGTCATGTATTTCTTTAATTGTTCAAAGGCCTCCTGGCTCTCAGGAGTCCACTCAAAGTTATTCATCTTCTTCTATGCTTGAAAGAAAGGTAAGCACTTATCACCAGATTCGGAGATAAATCTCCCTAAGGCTGTAACTCGGCCCGTCAACTTCTGTACGTCTCGTATAGAGCAAGGTGGTTCCATATCCAAAATCGCTTTGATCAGGGTTGGCCTCTATGTCTCTTTTTGAAACCATCAGACCCAAAAAATTTCATGATCCAACGCCAGAAGCACACTTGGCTGGATTCAACATCATCTTGTGGTGCCTCAGCACTTCGAATGCCTCTCTAAGGTGCTTAATGTTTTTTGCCATAAACAGGATTTTGACTAACATATCATCAACATAGACCTCCATGGTTTTTCCAATCAGATGGGCGAATATCTTACTCACCAATCGTTGGTAAGTAGCTCTTGCATTCTTTAGTCCAAAAGCCATGACAAGATAATAGAAACACCAAAATCGATTATGAAGGATAACTTAGGGATGTCATCCTTGTGCATCTTAATCTGATTGTAACCACTGAACCCATCCATGGAGCTCAACATCTCATGCCCAGCTGTGGCATCTATCAATGTATCTATCGTTGGTGGAGGGAAATAATCCTTAGGACATGCATCATTCAAATCAGTGAAGTCTATACACATCTTCCACTTTCCATTGGCCTTCTTGACCATTACTGGGTTAGCCAACCATTCAGGGAACTGAATCTCCTCAATGAAACCAGCTTGTAAGAGCTTATCCACCTCTTGCTTAATGTCTTCTTGCCTTTCAAGAGCGAAATTCCTCTTCTTTTGTTTTATTTTCTTCCGATCAGAATCGACATTAAACTTTTGAGTTATGAGCTGGGGATCAATCCATGGCATATCAGCTGCTGTCCAAGCAAATACATCACTGTTTTCTAGTAAGAATGCTATCAACCTGCCCTTCAAGGGTTCCTTCAAAGAAGCTCCAATATATGTAACCTTTTCAACGGGGGGAGTAGTTTGATAAGGGAGTTAAAGGCACTTTGGCTTAGCTCTTCATGGGAACAAGGGCATCGTGCCCAGGGATATGAATACAAGTTTTAAAGTTACTTTTCGGACCTTCTTGGTTTTCTTGGACTCCCTGGTCTTGATCAAGGATGCCCTTGGATTCCCTGATCCTTGGTTGAGATTCAAGGTCTGTTGTTAGCCTTGCATGGCTTAAGCGGCCACATGTGGTGTAATTGTTCATCTTATCTTGTATCCAGGGTCCTTTATGGACTTGAATTTTGATTGTATTGTAATTCAACTATTGATCTTTCGGGACCTTTTCTATGCGTGTACTTGTTTTCATTCATATATTCTTTTATTTTCGGTACTTGGTTATCTTTGACTTACACACATCGGGTGCTTGGTACATAAATAAAATCATATAATCAATGAATGGAAAACAAACTTGCATTAATAACTTGAAATGGATTCAACCCTTACATAGAGTACTACTGTCCTACTCGGAGCAACATGCTCTGCGATGGTTTTATCGAACCTTATTTCTACTTTTACAGGATAATTACGAAGCTAAGTCCTACTAGGATAATTTGAGCCCATCGGGGCTTTGCAAGACTAGGCCTGCACCACTTGATTTTGTTTTTGATGCTCCATCAAAATAGAGCACCCACTACTCCTTTTGGTTTCCTTATTTTTATTCTGAAGTTCACTTCCTGCTTGGGATACTATCTCCTGCCCCCCGACTTCTTGGTTGCCAATGGTACATTCAACCACGAAGTTAGTTGATGCCTTAGCCTTAATGGTTGTCCGAGGCTTATGTGTGATGTCCTCTGCTGGCCTTTCTTGGTGTTCCTTATCACTGCGGACATCCATGTCTTCAATCGAAAGGACCTACCCCCCGACTCTGTCAGGCCTTAACGTGGCTACATAACAGCTCCTAGCCATTTTCTGGTCACCTTTTTGTTCTCCTACACCATTCCTGGTTGGAAACTTGATCTTCATGTGATAGGTTGAGGCCATAGCCTTAAAAGCGTCAAGTCCAGTCCTCCCGAGGATGGCATTGTAGGTGGAAGACGCTTTGATAACCAAAAAGTTCAGCATCTGAGTTGCCTCTATTGGCTTCTTTCCGGTGGTGACAGGCAACTGAATAGTTCCCTCAACTTTAGATTCTACTCCATTAAACCCGTATATAGGCTGTTAGAGGGGATCAACTGAGAGTCGTTATACCCCATCTTCATAAATGCGTCGTGAAACAAGATATCCACAAAAGCTCCATTGTCTATCAAGACCCGCTTCACCTCTGAATTTCCAATCACGGGCATTATGACCAGTGGGTCATCATGGGGGAACTTCACCCCTTCGAGGTCTGAATCATCAAATCCGATTGTTACCTCGATTTTCGCACGTTTTGGTATTTCTCCAACAATATGCATTATTTCTCTGGCATAAGCCTTTCGGGAATTCTTTGTTGTCCCGGCCGTAGTTGGGCCTCCTGAGATCATGTTGATTACTGGCCCTCGGGGCTGCGGGGTGCGATCTCGATCATCATCGCTCCTATCAAACTCTCTTCTTTGATCACCACGATCTTCACCCTTAGTGAAGTGGCTCAGTTTCCCTCTACGGATCAAAAACTCGATCTCATCTTTGAGTTGCTTGCAATCATCAGTATCATGCCCCACATCTCTGTGGAATCTGCAATACTGATTCTTGTTTCTCCTTGCGGGATCACCCCTGAGTGGCTTCGGCCATCGGAAATCCTTATCATTCTCAATGTCCAACAAGATTCGACTTCTAGGAGTATTCAATCTTGCATACTCAATGAACCTTGGTCCTTGGTTCTTCTTAGGGGTAGAGTCGGAGTCCTCGCTAGTTCGGGGATACTTGTCCCTAGCATCATAGTCCTACTTTTGCTTTCGCTTCCTAGAGTCGTTGTCATTACCTATTGTGGCCTCTTTCTTCATGCTATCCTCGACTTTAATATACTTATCAGCCCTTCGCTGGAGCTCAGCCATGTTCTCAGGGGGATGCTTTGCCAACGACCTTTTAAAGAAGGGGTCAGTAGTTTCGTGCTCCAGGGCTACCATGGCCACCTTATTGTCCAAGTCGGTGATATTTAGAGTCTCCTTGGTGAATCGCTTGAGGTAGACTCTCAGATTTTCATTTTTTCCTTGTACCAGATACATAAGAGATGCAGAGCTTTTCTCATGAGTTCTTCCGCTAATGAATTGGCTGACAAAAGCGACACTCAACTCCTTAAAGGAGCTAATCGAATTTGCAGGTAATCGGCTATACCATCTTTGAGCCATGCCCGATAGGGTTTGAGGAAATGCTCTGCACTTTAGAGCATCACTTACAGGCTGCAACAGCAGTGCGTTTGAGAATGTCCTGACGTGATTTACGGGATCACCTGTTCCATCATAA
Organism: Saposhnikovia divaricata; assembly: GCA_036435485.1. Taxonomy (NCBI): domain Eukaryota; kingdom Viridiplantae; phylum Streptophyta; class Magnoliopsida; order Apiales; family Apiaceae; genus Saposhnikovia; species Saposhnikovia divaricata. The sequence continues at coordinate 87,963,079 of CM071598.1, forward strand.
GCCTTAATCGTTGGCATCTTGAACTTCCTGGAAATACGAGCATTCATCACCTCCTCAGTAAACGGGGGTGTGGGATCATTAGGATCTTCAAGAGGCATTAGATCTTTGGGGTTTCCCTTAGGGGTTTCCACCCTTGTTGTTCTTCCAGTAGGGGCATCGGCCCTTCTTTGCCTCCTTGAAGACCTTTCCAAATCAATAAGGGGAATCCCTTCTGCTGTCGGAGGAGGTTGATTTTGATTTTGTCTCGCCTGCTCTCTTGCCATGTCATCTTTCAGTTTTAAGATCTCGGCCTCGTGAGCCCTTATCCTCTCAGTAGTTGTCAAAGGGGGTCCATCATGGATAGTTTGTGTCCTCCTTCGAGGTTCTCTACTAGGGCGTCGCCTCCTCGGGGCTTCATCATGATCATCGTCCTCAGATGACGAGTCGTCATTATAGGGGCCAGAGTAGCCATCATATTCCTGATCTCGGCCCAACCCCCTATTATAAGGAGGCTCTCGAATTAGCAAAGCATGACCGCTTGTTCCAACACCTCGAGTAGCAGGAGGGTAGTTAGGCAGACCATACATCATGTTGGTATTTGCGGGGAGATCCGTAGTATGGATCCGTACCCCTGGGGGTAGCGTACGATTAACGTTATCAAGAGGAGAAACCACCATCTAAAGAGGGTTAGCTTCTTGGCTTTGATGGACGACCACCGGTAGTGTTCCCTCAACATGGGGAGTCGTCCCTGGGGGTTGAGAGACTAGAGGTTGAATGATCGCCCTTGTTGGTGGGGGTAATTGTCCTTCTTCAGCAGTGATAGGCGGATCAGAAGTGGCAGGTGGAGCAGAGCTAAGGGGTGTGGGCTCAATCGAGGTTGATGTTGTTCTTCGTGTTTGAACCATGGTTGATGTTGTCTTCCCACAGACCGCGCCAAATGTTGTGGAATAAAATTAGGGTTTGTGCGTGATTAATGCTAGGGCTGTTGAGCTTCGAGCTTTAATGGTTGTTTCCATGTTTCAAGACTGATCGGTCCTCACAGAGTGCCTACGTATCTCGTTATTGAGAATCAAGCCAAGACGTAGTTCTGAGAATGAGGGGTCAAGCCCTTTATATAGGCTGAGAAGCCTTAGAATTATGATAGGATTTGGAGACTTGGTGGGAAAGCCACCGCCTTGAGGAAGGTTCTAGACTCCTTCCTTGTAGGAGTCTGTTTCCATATCGAATTGGATGTCTTGGAGGCTAAGTCTAGCAGGAGTAGTATCCTTATTTGACTCTTGTTTGCTGAGCTATTTATTACCCTTAATATTAATTACGAAATTAATATTTAATTAGGGTTTTGGGCCTCGTAAATGGGCCCACGTTCGGACCATATTGGGTCAAATTAATGCCACATTAAATGTGTCTTTAGGGCTTACTTTTAGCCCATATCAAGTGTAAAGTGTTGAAAAAGTGGAGTGAAGTAGTGGATGTAATAATGTATTTTATTGTTAAAAGCTACTATTTTTATTAATGTAAAGAATTGGTGGGACATCCCAAAGGAAAGTGTAAAGAAATGAGAGGGACAGAGGGAGTACTAGCTTATATATATATATATATATATATATATATATATATATATATATATATATATATATATTAGGTTTTACATGTTCAATTTACAATTTGTGCTCTATCTTGAGTTTTAAATATTTTATTTGAACAATTTAACGGAGCCCACGTGAAATTAACAAAATAATTTTTAATTTATTGATGGTTTACCAATTATTTTCCAAATTAAACTACCCAAAACAAAAAAAGTGAAGAAATTAACGAATCTTTACGTTGAGAATTCTATTTAATTAAGAAATCTAGTTATATTTGGTTTAGATTATCATAATACCCTTTTTATTATTTAAACTAGCATTCTACCCGTGCTACGCACCGAATGGTAAATTTTTTTAATTCATTTTTATAAATATATTATTTTAATCATTATTTAGAAAAAAAGACAATTTCATTAGAACGTAATTAATTTAAGTATAAAATTATTTATCCATCAATTTATACCAATTACATTAATATTAATACTATCAAACAATTATCAAACATTCATATCCCCGTAACAACGTTCTAAGCCCCTCTTTATTGTTTTTTCTATATTTTGTTTTCAATTTATTTCTCTCTTTTTTGAGAATCTTTCTATCAAGTTCATAAGTTTTTTATCCTTATTTTAAGTTTTGTTCTTTTGAAAATTTGGTATATTTAATTGAGCGTTATCGTGGATCTCTAAAAATTTTATTATGTTAATTCATTCAAAAATTTGTATAGGTCACGATGAATTTTTTGAATACATATTAAGAATTCATAAACACTTATTTTTCACGGCCATAATAAATTATTAGATTATGTATCTCCAAAAAAGAGTTGAATTTTTCAACGATATGAGAAAGGATTCCTACTGTTCACGATCCACTAAACGAATGTAGTTATGATAAAGGAAACTTTCATTTAATCTAGTTTCCTATTTGTTTGTTTAATATCATTTTTACAAATTATAAATTCTTTTGATAATGAATTGATTTATCATAGAAAAATAAATATTATCAATCAACTAACGATATCCAATATATCTCGTTCTTAGAGTAAGGTATAGCTATTAGAGTATATGGTGATTATTCTCAACTTGTTTTTAATGACAACTTAAACTGTCATGTATATTCAGTTTGGGAGTTTGTATGTTGAATTTGGTATATTGTTGTCCTAAAATAAATGACAATTTAAACCGCAAGCGCACGGTTCAATCGCTGAAATATTTTAGGTATCGATCCACGGAGATTAACATTTTCGCAAATCATTTATTTTCAATTTAATCGAATTAGAACAAGTGGGTTTGTGAAAATTTGGATTTTACTATCTAATTTCTAAAAGAAAGTTTAAAACAATTTACAAAAGAAAATCTAATTAAAAATTTGAATAACAAAAAGTAATTTATTCTAATAATTGAAAATATAGATTTTATTTCTAAAACTTTTTTTTTTGTTTTAAAAGGAAAATTATTTACAAAATTTTTTAAGCCATGATGTGTTTGTGAATTGAATTAGCCAGAAGTTATGAAAACAAAAACTAATTACGGAAACCAAATCAATTCAGACTCGGCAAACAAACTCAGCATAAACTCAGCGCCATTACATCGAACTCAGAAATCCACAACTCGGCTAAACACTCAGTGAACACAAAACGAAACAAAAACAGGCTCAACGACTATAATACTATGAAAACTCGAACCAGTGACAGCAACTCAGACTTCACAACTTGACAACTCACTAACAACAGCAACGAACAATAAACTCAACAATACTTGAACAATAAACTCGACAGACCACAGCAACTCAGCCATCTACAAACAAAAACAGACAACGAGTCGGTGCCCAGCTTAAGACAACTCGATCGACTCAACAACGGAACCCATGAACAAACCAACCTAAAACTTGACGAAAACTACCGAACAAATGCAGAAGTCTCAGAACTCGGACAACAAAGTCAATGCCCAACTACACATAACGAATTCGACCCAACAAAACAAACAAACAAGATAATTAAAACACCCAGTTGAACATAGTGAACACAGCGACGAAATCGATAAACAACTTAGGACTCACAAACACAACCTAATTCTAAAAATCAAAACCGAAAACGAAGTTAAGGGAAGGATAGCTCGACGAAAAACAGAAAAAGAAGAGGTTTAAACTCGGATATAATCAGAACCACAAGAAAGGAAACAAAACTGGGTTTGTGTGTAAAAAGAAAGAGACAGGGGAGAGTACTGTGAGATCAGAAAAAAAAGGAGATGGAAATGGGTTTGAGCTGTGGGATTTGTTCGAGAAGAAGAAGAGATGAGCTGAAAGAGAGGAGTGGAAATGGATGTGAAATTGTGAACTGATTTGGGTGGAAGAGTTGAAAAGAAAAAAAAATAGAGAGAATTGTTTTTTTTATTCGAATAAAAAGAAACGGTTTGTAAGCTGAGAAAACAGGGGATAAAAGCTTCAAATTAAAACAATAAAACAGATATATAAAAACTGAACTTCGAAATAAAATTTTATAAAACTAATATTATTATTTTTTTTTTTAAAATACGAAAGTAAAGAAATTGACAACGAAATGAGATTACTAAAACGATGATTTGGAATTAAATGGCCCACAATAAAATTGAGATTTAAAGGGGCAAAATTACAAATTATAACTAAAATTATAACTACGAACAAGAAAATAAAAATCGTTATTTTCAACCCATAGTGGTTAGCTTTTCCCTACTTTGTCCACTACATGGATTTACGAAAATAACGAAGGTAAGGCAATATAACGAAAGAGCAAGACGAGAAATTAAATGAAACGGAATTTTTGCATTAAAATAAAAATTGTTTACAAAATTTGAAACTTAAAAAAACAAGAAATTAAAGCTACCCTAAAATCTAAGTTGATAAATACAAGGGGGTAAGGGGGTATTTATAGGATAAGAATTAGGGTTTAGGGGTGTGTTGGGTAAATCCCCACCATACACTTGTGGTGTGTGGTGGTGAAATCCTAGCCATCTATTTGTTTCCTTCCCCCTTAAGCTTTGATGAGTGAATCTTGACCATACACTTATTTAGTGTGTTGGGATGATCTCCACCTTCCACATGTCTTCAAAGATTCCTTTTCCACCAAACTCCTAATTCTTTTTCCTTTTTCATTTAAGTCCTTTTTCTTCCTCTTTTTCCCTTCCTTGCTCTTTATTTCTTTATTTTGTCATTTCTTTATTTATTCACGAATTTCCTGAAATGCAACAAAATAAATTATTAAAATACGAGTTCAAGCAATAAATAAGTAATAAAAATATGCAAAAATATGCACTTATCATATATCGATTCAAAATTTTTGATTTGAGTTTGGATTCAAATTTTAAATCCAAAATAGTTTCGATTTGGATGTGGATTTGGATTTTAGTTGTACCAAAATCCGAAACCCGATCCGAAATTTGAATCCCGATCCATAATCGAAACCCGCATAAATAATATGCTATCATAATTTAAAATTATTATATATAATATTTTTAATGTAAGATGTATAACATATTTATTTTTATTTAAATATTTCATTAGAAATAATCAATACTAATTTAATAATTAGAACTTCTATTTCTCAATCTTAAGTTTTATTGATATATTTAAGATGTAATTTTCTTTACTTTACATAAAATTTTCATTTGTGTTATATATGAAGAATTATTTTTTTTAACATAGTTTTAGATTTTACTTAGTATGCCAATTCAAATAATATCTTTCATTTGACTACTTACTTAATTTAATTTTTTTAATTTTTAATTATTGTATAAATATAATTAATATTGTTTGCGTGTAGCAATTGCTTTAAATTTGACTATATTATTTCTACTTTTGGATCCCTAAAAAAACTCGATCTAATCCGAAACTCGACGAATTTGATTTTAGATATTGAATTTTGGATATGGGTTTGGATTTTACAAAATTCGGACCAAACCCGACCCCATGTCATCTCTACCCGTGAAATAAGACATTTGCAAATGAGCATCACCTATCTTTTTTTCTATTTGACTAACGTTTTATAATAGTAAATTGTACATGAAACTAAAATCAAATTTGTAATATATAAACACTTAATCACATATTATAAAAGTGTCCGTGTAATTTAATTATTGGGTTAAAAAACACGAATTCCATTTCTCTTTAATAGTGAGTATATTTTTTCTGACATAAATTTGAAGAAAGTGCTTACGTAGTCCTGGAAAATCGTTTGTGTTGTGTACATTCATGCGAAATGTCTTTAGGATCTTGCATGAAAATGATACCCAAAATTCGAACACAAAATTATATTAAACTACCCAATTTTTTTGTGTACACGAAACGAAAAAAGAAAAAATATGGCAATTACATTAAATATTACTCTCTGTCCAAGTTATCTAAGTATGTTACTATATAATTGAAAGCAACATTGATATGCTACAAAACAAAACTAAGAGTAGAGTACACATAAAGACATAATGAAGCCCACCTTTTTTTATATTTTCTTAATTTTGTTTATTATTAATAAGTATCTTTGTTTTTTGTATTTAGCAAAAAAAACGTATCTTTGTTTGTTTAGAATCTATCTACCAAGTTATTAAGTTCCTTTTACCCATATTTAAGGTTTTGTTGACATTAAAAAATAAATATTATCAACCAACCAAGAAAATTTGATATGCCTACTCTTAGATTAGGATGTGGGAATTGATACTATTACTTTAATTTAAGAATACAAAACTAAAAAAAAAATCACCTTTTATTATAAATAATATATAATTTTAGATGTATCGACCTATCTAGTTATAATAATAGTGATTTTTATGACAAAGGTCGTAGTCGCTCCTTTCTCTCTCCTACTCTCCCAAGAAATACTAAACTAAAGATTCTGGGATGAATTCGGCCTTTTGGTTGATGATAACCCCTTTTTTATTATTTTTCTTTATTTTGTTTTGTTTTTTTAATAAACATCTCTCTTTATTGAGAGTTTAGCACCCGTGGTGGGTTTTATCTACCAATATATCGGATTTTGTAGTTTTTCCTTATGAATGATAATCCATTTCTCTTTCTTGATTTTACTTTGTTTTTCAATAAATATCTCTATTTATGAGATTCTAGTACCCTGTTAGTGGATTATGTCTACCCACATATTGGGTTTTGTTTTTTCTATTTTTAATAGTAAGTTCTTTTTTTTCCATAAACGGTAATATATATTAGAAATAAGGGCAGAAAACCTTAACAGTGACATACATAAGTGACATACGTGAGTGACCCACAAGCCTAGAAAGCATACTACCCTTACCGGGAAACATAAACCGACCTACATCAGCAATAAGCATCTCGATCCTTGTTGTTTGGAAAAAATAAGGTAAGATGGGTGCACATATGTAGGATATATCTATACAAACAACTAGAAACACTTGCTTAAAACCAACAAAACAAACGTTGTGAGCCTCTAAGAACTTCTGAACCCTAGTCAACATCCACTAGAGGGATGTCTCCTACAAACAAGATCGCTTCATCTGCTGCGATACCACCTTGGAAGTGTTCCTTCTCCACCCCTTCCATATCAGATTGGTTATCGCCCACTTCGATGTCCAGAACTAACACCCCAGGAGCATCGACTTGACGTAGTCCTAAGTTTTCGAGTTGATCAGAGAGGGCCAAAGCTCCATTGAAATCTACCGGGTCTGATGCATTGTTGGCGATGACAACATCGTCATAGTCTGGGTGATCTGGATCCATTCCCATGTCCCAGTCCAATAACTCTTCGGTTCCAGCCACTGGCCTATCAAGTGTATATAGCCTATCACCCACTTCCATTGTAACCCTAGCTGCATATCTTGCTACTCTGTTGCGGGCTGGTAAAACAAATGAAAGCATACAGAACCAACGCGGGTCACGAATACTGTTAGGATTTATGGGTGATAGCGTAAAGACAACTTAACTAGTACTTAGTTTATTTGTATAGGCTAAGTAGAACATACTGTCACAGCCAGAATGTGTTCTTGTAATCAAATAATTGCTGAAATGTAATAAGTATGTATCTTGGAAGAAGTTCATTGATATGTTCAAGCCTCAAGAGAATACATCAATTCGACAGCAATAATAAAGTTACTGTCAATACATTGATGGTAACGTTACAAGAAGAAGGTCACGACAGAAAGTCTCATTTGACAGCAACATTGGCTGAAGCAGGGGACAACAACATTCTCACACTTGACAGCAAGTTTGGAGTTCCGACAGTAACATTGGCGGGATCTCATACTGTAAACTACTGAATATTCCTATGACAGCAAACTTGGCGACAAAGGTTACTGTCTCATTGAATTATTTGATTTGGAGATTTTATCTCAGTCAAACCCCCGTGACAGTTTAGATGTTCGAGAAATAGATTTGCTGCAATTCGTCAAAGATTGTAGCAGACCTGCAAGACTACGATAGAAACTTAAGAGATCACAAGACGAGGCTCGACAATTCAAGAGTATGACAAGTCTGCATCTACTAGAATTGTTATAGCTAATTTTAGAAAGAACCAAGAATGCCTTATGCTTAATGATAACTCTGTTTGTATAGCATTTTAGGAAAGGTCACAAGGGTGGGCAACTTGTGAGGAGCTGCCACTTGAAAATGACAACAGCTCCGCGACCCATGTGATTGAGATGTTACAGAAAGATTAGTCTATATAGAGACATATCTCTCATTCTTTCTGTAGTGATTTCTTTGAAGAAGTCGAAGCTTGAGAAAACCATTTTTCTCGAGGTTGTAGCAACACATTACAAAATAAATAAAATATTTATTTTGTGAGAACATCTTGAATTACTACTTGTGTTTGCAATTCTTGTGTAGATAGTTTACAATCTTTATCATTGTTGTTGAGCTAAAGATTTGAAATTATCTATATTGCATTCAACCCCCCTTCTGCAATATACTCCGGGACCAACAACTGGTATCACAGCAACAAATTGAAATACAAATCTGAAGATCATGACGAGTATTCAGAAGTCAAGTGGTATCAAGATTCTAGTCTTTGATAAAGAGAACTACAATTTCTGGAAAAGAAAGATCTTGTTATTTATCAAAGCTACCCATCCACTATACAAGGGAATCCTTGAGAACGGCCCCTTCATTCCTCAAAAGGAAGTAGCTGCTGCTGTAAATGACGAAGTCACTCCAGCCCATTGGGTTGCCAAGAGGCCTTCAGAATACACAGAGACCGAAAAGGAAAAAGTAGCCTTGGATGACTACTTACAACTTATCTTGCTCGACTCTCTCACTTTAGACAAAGCCATGTGTGGTAATGTCATGGGATGTTCATCTGCAAAAGAGATGTGGAGTAAGATAGAGCTGATGTTTGAAGGAAGTGAAGAGGTCCGAGAAAATCAAAGCCAAATCCTTGTATCACAATATGAAGCCTTCATGGCCAAGCCAAGCGAAGAACTCACACACATGTTTGAAAGGTTCAGTAAGCTAATAGATGAGTTGCAAATTCATGGGAATTTCTATGTTAGAAAGGAGATCAACATCAAATTTCTGCTCACTCTCCCTGAGCATCTTGAGCACAAAGTCACAGCCATTAGAGAAGGAAGAAACTTGAACAATGTATCTCTAGAAACTCTTTATGGTGTGCTCAAATCATACGAACTCGAACTCTTTCAAGAGAGAGCTATTCAAACTAGAACCAAAGGAAAGTTGGCAAACATGTCAGGATCCCTTGTAGCTCATGAACCACAAGTAGCTTGTCCAAGTAAATCCTCACAAAGTTCACAACCAACACAAGTACCACCATTGAAGATTGAAGAGGTGTTGGATGACAAGGAGAAGGTGGTTCTGCAGCTCAAAGACGTTGAAGATGAAGACTTCTACACAGTAGAAGAGATTGAAAGCATGGATAATCCAACCATGGCTTATATGGCTAAGAGATTCAAGAACATCAAGTTCAGAAGGGACAAGTCATACAAGCCACAGGGTCAAACATCTAAGTTCAACAAGGGGAGTTTTTCAAAAGCTGCTGGTGGTGCCACGAGAGGTGGATACAAGACTGGGATGGTGGATAGGTCAAAGTTCAGGTGTTACAACTGCAATGAGCTAGGTCATTTTGTTACTGAATGCAGAAGACCAAAACAGAATCAAGGAAAAGGATCTGGAAATCAGTTTAAGAGGAATCAAGGTAAAGCCTACGTGCTTGAAGGAAAATGCTGGGATGATTCTGAAGATGAGGAAGAAGAAGAGTTTGTAAACTTGGCCCTCATGGCTAAATCTGATGATGAAGCTTCTAGTTCCTCAACTTAGGTACCATCTCTAGTCTTACTTGATATGTCTAAAACTGAATACAAGCATACCATTGAAGATTTAAGTGCTGAGATGTTTAACATTCATGTTAGTTTATCTGCTGCTCACGAAAAAATTGCTAATTAACTAAACAGAATGAAACTCTCAAATCTGAAAATGAAATGTTATTACTTAGAACCAGTCCTCTAGATTCGTTAGCTCAAGAGAATACTAGATTGAAAAATGATATTGTTTGTGCTAAGGAAATAGAAGAATTTCTCAGGAATCAAATTGCTGGAAAATGAGTTCTCAAAGCATTTAGAAACTCTTTTAAGTTAGTCCAGGAATATCATAATAATCACACTGAGAATCAAAAGATAGGTATAGGCTTCAAGTATGGTAGGAGGCATGGAAAGGCAATTGTTCTTGATGATAGTGATGCTGTCAAACCTCATATTCTCAAAAGAGTTTACAAACTGATTTTTAAAAATCTTCAAGCTGATTTTGATGAAAACTCCCTGTTCATCAAACAAGAGCTTCTTGATGAGGATGAGTGCGTTGAAAGCACACTAGATGAAGGGAAAGATACTATCAAGTCTCCCGTGACAGAAACTTTGCCAAGCAATAAGACAGAATATTCTAAAGTAGCTGTCAACAAGGATATGACAGAAACTTCAAAAGATACTGTCAAGAGAGAACCCAAGATAGTAACTTTCAAGCCTGCTGTCAAGACGGAGGGAAAGAAAGGTACTGTCAAAGGTAGCTTGACAGCAACTTCAGAACATACTATCAAGGCAAATGCCTACAAGCCTAAGAATAGGAATGGCAAGTTAGGAATTGATAAGAAGAATGGCTATGCTCATATTAAAGACGCTCCTAGGAAGCTTTGCAATAATTGTGGCTCATCTCAACATTTAACATTTGTTTGTAAGAAACCCAACAAGAACAAGGTTAATGCAACAAATGTTAGTGGTAACTTACATAGAACCCCCATCATGCAAAGAGAAGTGGACGTCTGTAATAATATTGACTGTATGCCATGCATGATTGTTGTTTTGAGTACTTGTTTCAATTTGTCTAGTCTGTCTACTGAAGGATGTTCCTATATGCAAACTGTTGAGACTTCTAAGCCTGCCTATGTTGGTAAAAAGGCAACATCCACCAAGAGAAAGACCAAGTCTAACTCTAAGCCTAAGTGGACTGTAAAAGAAGTCAAATAGGAGGATTCTAGTGTTGATTCAAATGTGAAACAAAATGATATGAATAATGATGTTGTAACAGCAGGACCCAACAGAGTTTGGGTACCGGATGCAAATTAAAATAATCTATTTTGCAGGGCAAAAAACAGAAGCAAGTTATGTGGATCATCAATAGTGGATGTTCCAGACATATGACAGGTGATATAGCCCTGCTATCACATTTTGTGGAGAAAGCCGGCCCAATCATAACTTTTGGAGACAACAACAAAGGTTAAACTGTGGGATATGGCTGTTTGGAAATTGGAAATGTTGTCATTGAAGACATTGCTCTTGTAGATGGATTGAAGCATAACCTACTCAGTGTCAGCCAGTTCAGTGACAGGGATTCAAAGTTGACTTTGATATGATGGTTTGCAATATCTATCACAAGAAGGATGAAAGCCTCTCCTTGAAAGGAGTCAGGAAAGGAAGCTTGTTTGTTGCAGACTTAAATTCTGTGAAGAAAGACAAGGCTTACTGTTTTTACAGTAAAGCATCAGTTGGCAAAAGCATGCTTTGGCACAAGAAGCTCTCCCATCTTAATTTCAAGAATATGAATATTCTGATGAAGAAGGATTTGGTGAGAGGACTACCTCAACAGGAATTCTGTCAAGAAGGATTGTGCGAGGATTGTCAAATGGTTAAATTGAAAAGATCAGTGCACAAGTCAAAGCAAGTGAATACCAATACTGAGCCACTCAAATTAATTCATATGGATTTGTTTGGTCCAGTAAATGTTCAATCTCTTGCAAGAAAGAGATATGCCCTGGTAATGGTGGATGATTACTCGAGGTACACTTGGGTAAAGTTCTTATAGATAAAGGACGAAGCTGCTCAAGAAATCATTGATCACATAAGAGTTCTTGATAGAACCCCGAATGCAAAAATTCAATATCTGAGAAGTGAAAATGGTACTGAGTTCAGAAATGCCATATTGGGAAACTTCTGCAAGGAAGAAGGCATTGTCCAACAATTCTCCACTGCCAGGATACCACAACAAAATGGAGTTGTAGAAAGGAAGAATAGAACTCTCATTGAAGCTGCGAGAACTATGTTGAATGATTCTAAATTACCAACATATTTCTGGGCAGAAGCTATTAATACAGCTTGCTACACACAGAACAGAATCTTGATCAACAAGACTCATGGAAACACTCCTTACTATCTGTTAACAGGAAAGAAACCAATTGTCAAATACTTTCATGTATTTGGGAGTAAGTGTTTCATGATGATTGACAACCATGAAAGGAAAGGAAAGTTTGATGCTAAAGCTTATGAAGGCATTTTCATGGGATATGGATTGGAAGGACTGCGTACAGAGTCTATGTCATTGATCACAAAGTCATTGAAGAAAATGTAAATGTCACATTTGATGAAACCAAGTTCCCTGGATTACAAGAGGATGGTCAAATGAAGCCTCTTAGATTTGAAAATCAAGGTTACTTGGAGGAAGAAGAAGTTGTTGCTGATGAACCTACTTGCACTCAGACCATTGAGTTTGAAAGATATGCTGTCAACACCAATGATGTCACTCAAACTCCAGATCAGTCTCAAACAATAACTCCCAATCATCAGAATGAGAATAAGTCTAGAGATGTTGAAGAACATGAAGGAGAAACCATCAATGGTGGAGAAGCAACTCCTTAAAGAGGAAATAATCAAGCAGATCAAGAAAGAAGCTTTCCTAGAACCACTAAGTGGAATAGAGATCACACAAGCAATCTAATCATTGGTGATCCCACTATTGGTATAAGGACAAGGAGAAATGTTTCTGCTGACAGCATGTTCTCTTGCTTTCTATCTCAAACTGAGCCAAAGTCAATTGATGGAGCATTGTTGGATTCAGATTGGGTGATAGCCATGCAAGAAGAGTTCAACCAATTTGAGAGAAACAATGTATGGAAGCTAGTCCCTAGACCTAAAGGGAAATCAGTTGTTGACACAAAGTGGGTCTTCAGAAACAAACTGGATGAAGGTGGAAACGTGACAAGAAACAAAGCAAGACTAGTGGCCAAAGGATACTGTCAACAGGAAGGAATAGACTATGATGAAACATTTGCACCTGTTTCCAGACTTGAAGCCATAAGAATTTTCCTAGCCTATGCTGCACGCTGTAACTTTAAAGTGTTCCAAATGGATGTCAAAAGTGCTTTTCTCAATGGAGAGCTAGAGGAGGAAGTGTATGTTGAACAGCCACCTGGATTTGAAGATGCTGAATTGTATGACTTTGTCTACAAACTGTTCAAGGCACTTTATGGATTGAAGCAATCCCTTAGAGCTTGGTATGATACTCTCTGTACCTTTCTGTTGGAGAATCAATTTGTAAGAGGTGTTATGGGTAAGACACTGTTCTACAAGCATCATGGCAAAGACATCATTCTGGTGCAGATCTATGTTGATGACATAATCTTTGGTTCTACAAATGAGAAGTTGTGTGAAAAGTTTTCATCTCTTATGAGGAACAAATATGAGATGAGTATGATGGGAGAACTGTCATTTTTCCTAGGTTTACAAATTCATCAAAAGGATGATGGCATCTTCATTTGCAAAGAAAAATATGTCAAGGAACTTCTCAAAAAGTTCAACTTGGAAGATGCATCACATGCCAAGACACCTATCTCTATTGCAACCAAACTGGATTTGGATCATAAAGGAAAGAAAGTGGATTCTAGTACCTACAGGGGCATGGTCAGATCATTGCTGTATCTAACTGCTAGCAGACCAGATATTATGTTTGCTACATGTCTCTGTGCAAGGTTTCAAGCAGATCCAAAAGAGTCACACTTGGTAGCAATCAAGATGATCTTTAGATATCTCAAAGGTACTCCAAATTTAGGCCTTTGGTATCCTAAAGATTCTGGATTTGATCTGATAGGATATTCGGATTCAGACTATGCTGGATGCAAGATTAACAGAAAAAGTACAACAGGAAGTTATCAATTTCTTGGTGGAAGATTAGTGTCATGGTTTAGCAAGATGCAACATTCTGTGTCTACATCAACTGCAGAAGCTGAATACATTGCAGCTGGAAGTTGCTGTGCTCAAATTCTTTGGATGAAAAATTAGCTAATGGATTATGGTTTAGAGTTGTCCAATATTCCTATTTATTGTGATAACACTAGTGCCATAGCCATCTCAGATAATCCAGTTCAACACTCCAGGACGAAGCACATTGATATCAGACATCATTTCATCAGAGAGCATGTTGAAAAGGGAACTGTGAAGCTAGTTTATGTTCCAACAGAAAAGCAACTTGCAGACATCTTCACGAAGCCACTAGATGAAGCAACCTTCAACAGGTTGGTAAGTGAATTGGGAATGCTAAATCTGGTATGTTAACTTACTAGTTTTTACATTTTCAAAGTGGTTAAATTGCAGCTTGTGACCGTAGCTTTCAATGTTACTGTCATGAGAAGTTACTGTCGTATGTGCTACTTGTTTAATTGACAGCATGTTTGCTATGACTATGCTAAATTCAAATTACATGCCTGTTTTAACTTATGTAATGAGTGGTCACGTGACATTAACTTAAACCATACGCATGCCAGTGACAACTAGTCGTGTCATTTCAAATGAGCTCAGGCATTAGTCAGTCTTTTTATTTTTAAAGTTTAATACTTTATTAAAAAGAAGCGTATTGGAAGCTGTAGCGTCACTTAATGTGTTATAAATAAGACTGAGGCCAAACCCTTATTCTTCATTACACACTAAGAGACTCTAGAGAATGGGCAAGAGGAAAGCTTCTGAGATGTCCACTTCAGAAAGCTCAGCCAACGACAAAGGCAAAGAGGTGCCTAAGCAAATGGAGGAGACTACTACTGCTGATGAGAATCCTCTCAGTCCTTTCTTTGATAAGCTTCAAGCTTATCTGGATGCAAAAGGGATCACCGAGGAAGAATAAATAAGGAAGGTCGTCGAGAAGCTGGTGGTGGAAGCTCTTGCTGAGCTTAATAAGAAATGATGTTTAGTTCTTAAGAACTATTTATATTGTTTTAAGTTTATTTTAATAAACAAAAAAAAGTTCATCGTTTCGTCTCCCCAGTGCTATTGCATGCCTCATTTCTCATCTTGATTATCTATTGTTGTATGCATGTATGTTTGTGTGTGTGGATGTATGTGGATGTGTGCTTGCTTAACAAATATGTGCTTAAATCGATTAAAATGCTAATTGGTAATTTTACTCTTAAGCAATGGGCGAAGTCGATTAAAATTCATGACACAAATTATTTCCGCACAAGTTGTTGTCAATAAGTGAAGATGCTGTCTGTAACACCCCCAGATCCGGGGTCAGGGATCGGGTCGTTACGGTCTCATAACTCATACATAATACTTGACTTGAGTCCAAAATTAATAAGTAGCATGCTATGACCCCACAATAATATCCACTCACACACACACAGTTATAGTCCCAGAGATGAAATTGAAATAAGTCTTACATAAAAGGGTTTGCAAATAAAAGTTATTACAATCCAAAAGGATAACATCATAAGTTTAAAAGTTTTGCCGTTGATTACATTAATTATACATATAGTTAAACAGGAAACAAAAGCTGTCTAACTATGCTACCTCAGCAATGGCGGCTAGCATCTCAGCGAGGAGTCCGGTGGGTCGGGTAACCCGCTTGCGCCGAGTGCGCCTGACGCGAGCCATCTGTCCTAGCTGTTGTTGTGACATGATAAATAAGCAAGGGTGAGCAATAGCCCACCAATAATAATATAACAGGACAGTGATAATATATAACAGTTCGAAGTATCATTATTTCCATATGCCATACATTAACGAAGTTAGTGCCAGTATAATATAAAGGATGAAGTTACAAGGTAACTTAAAGTGTTTATTTTGTGGAAATATGTGCTAAGTCAAAATAAGCAAGACATCATTATTTATCATATAAGAGGAACTCGCAAGGAAAAATATTGCAGTTCCAGTTATTAACATTTTCGAAGTTCTACAACCTGAACGAAGTCCCTTCGATACGTGTTGCGGAAGACACCGTCAACCTGAAAGAAGTATCTTCGATACGTGTTGCAGGGAATTCCCAATTTGGGAGATGAACCAATATTGGAGTTATCACGCGGCAGCTGTTCCACTCCCTGATGATCAGTCGGGGATGGTACAGCCTAATATAGTTTACTACCGGTAGAAGGAAGAACTGACGGCTCCACTTGTCAATGGCCTTTAATAGTAACTCCCTGGCCAATGATTAGGCCTTGTGATGGACCACGCGACTCGGCCTCTTACACACGACTCCTAGTTCGAGTAAATCCACAACATTGAAACGTATAGTTTATCCTCCCTTCCCCAAATGAAATACTTGTTGACAAGACTCCACAAAGTAGTCGTATCTAGTTGGAAAGAAAAATTCACTAACATTTCCCAAGCTCTTGCTTGTTAATGGATATCAACTTGTTCCAACGATCTTACCCCTCGAATGATGAGAAGGTACACACAGACTTAATGAGTTCATAGCAACCAAGTTGCGAGTGAAAAGGATAAACTATGACCGGGAAGTCAACAAGATACAGAACCTTTCTCAAGTAAGGTTCTCTTATAATTTAAGAGATAGATTCGAGTGAAGAATAGAATCTAGAGGACCTTTCTTAATATAATTTTAATCGTATGACTCCGAAGAATTCTCAGAATGATCGAAGGTCGAAAATAATATTTGAAGAAAAATAAACAACCTTGAAGTTGTTTCCAAGTATTGAATAAATATTTATAGAATATTTATTGAGTCGGAAGTATTTAATGAATGAAAGAATATTTTTAATCAGAGTATTTCTCAAAATAATCCTCGAAGGAATATTAAGACAATATTTAATAAATAAATAATTACTTAAATGAATATTAAAATAATATTCATTTAATAAATAATTTTGAAAGGACTGTTTGGAATAATATTTGTTAAATAAATAAGACTTCAAATTAATATTCAAAAATAGTATTCATATAATAATTAATAATTTAAATGAATATCCAAGTGATATTCATTTAATAAATTAAACCTTAAAGGAATATTTGAGAATAATATTCCCTTAATACATGATGTTCTAAATGAATGTCCGAATGATATTTATTTAATAATCGAAGGTTTTATAGAAATATTTGAAATAATATTCGATAAATGATTCGTCTTTGAATGAATATTGAAAAATAATATTCATTGAATAAATAACGTTCAAATAAATATTTGAAGTAATGATCGTTAATTAAATAATATCGAACGAATATTCAAATAATATTCGTCAACCAAATAATGGAAATTATTTACTTAAATATTTCCCTCGAAAGTAATTACGATATTTCAAGAAGTACTGACTCCCGATCTATATTCAACAAATAGGATTCATATGCCCTTCTCTAAGGGTCTTAACAATATCCGGCTTATAATCGATATATTATCTATCTAATTATAAGCCAAAGAACAATCAGGGAATAAGTATATCAATATGACTTGAAAGTAGGCATGCATGCTATGGTATATGTATAACAGAAAGCATAGATTATCACAACAACAACCTAAAAAGGGAAAGTCGAAACTTGCCTGGTAATTGAGCACGGGTAGGGGTAGTGGTAGGGTGTCCCGAGTCAGCTCGGCGATCTATAATAATGAAGAGATTCGAGATTAATCAATTAACATTTTTCAAAAGGTTAAGTATTAACTTAAGTCGAAACATGTTTTCGAATTATCTCGTTATACCCCTTTTTAATGTAACTCTTTTTATTACCGATACGATTTGACATTTGTTCGTCATTAAGACATGTCATCGTGCTCACACTTAGGGTATACTTAAGTCGTATAAGTTCTAAATTCGATCGATTACGAACCAAGATTATACCTCGAGTTTTATCGTTCGTTTTCTAATTTATAACCAAAGTTATACTTTTAAGGGGTTCGTTCGCGTTTAACCTAGATTCGAACATTTTTATAAAATCGAAAAACGATCCGATTCACATAAGGTTTTCTCTCACACCTTCCTTTTTACCTCTAGTATTTAATTACCAAGATTCGCCACTGACTTACGTATTTTACGAGGGTTCAATTTCAGTTACGAATTCTCATTTACGGTTTCGAACTACTTTTAGTAAACCGGCCGTAACTCCTAAACCGTAAGTCCGTTTCACACGTTCTTTATATCAAAACGAATCTTATAACATAACCTATCCTGACATGGTAGAAAAGCTTTCTGGACAGTAGGGTCTTGACATGAAAAATGGGATACAAAACATGATTTTGTAAAATCGGACATTATAACGGCTATGTTTACGTGTTTTCCAAAGTTTTTACACTTTATCACGATCTTACCAAGATCAAATCAACCTCCCAAACACATGATAAACATCATGACTAGTCTAACAACAACTCATCTTAACCATTACATGGTTCATAAACCAAATCACAACCATAACAACTACTAACATGGATCTAAGCATAACATAACATACTAATCACTAAATCATCCATAAAACTCATAAGATCTTAAAAAGACACCGAGGGTTTTCAAGTCTTATACCTTCCTTAGAGTGTTTACTAGCCTCACTAAGCTTTGTATGATCCTTAGGAGTGCTTAAGCTTGCTATATCAACCGTGAAACAAGAAAAAAAACAAGTTAGTTCTTGAAGAACACTATTCATGCTCCTCTTTCTTTATTTTTTTGAAAATGCAAACAAAGGATTTTAGAGCTAAGATTTTGAGGAGATTATTTTTATGAAATTTAAGACTCACCATAAAAGTTTCAAGAGCAAACAATGGTTGGAAGTTGGATTTTGGATTTGGAATTAGGAAAGGGCCGAATGCTTTGTTCTTGGAGGAGTATTTGATATTTTGTGTTGGTTGCTTGAATAATGAATAAAGTGATGAGACTAGAATGATATCTCATCTCTTTTTACTTTATTAAAGTGCTTTTGGAATGAAGGGTGAGATTTGAAAGCATGTGTAGCACTTGGATTGATTTATGGCTAACTAGAGTTTGATTTGGCTAACTACTAGTTCAATCCATAACATGCTAGTTACTTAGCCCACTTGGTTGCTAGATATTTATCTAGTAGCTTATGCATGACTCTTGCTTTCACTGCTTGATTCTGTGTCCGGTTCTTGCTCGTTTCGATTGATCGTTCGTAGGAATATCTCACGAATTTCTAATTAGGGTTTACCGGGAATCTTCCTAATATTAATACTATCATTCTCCATCTTTCTTTCTAAATTTCCAATTTATATTCCTTAAATCCATTCGTTAAATACTTAAGGCTATCAGTGTCCAGGGAACTCTCGGAGAAAATAAAAGTGCGGTTTTTCAGAATCCGACAGCTTTTACATACACTTATTTTCCCCTGGATCACTAATACGAACTCGGAAATCCGTTCCGAATACTTCTATATAGTGTCGTATCATATTATTATTACTTCCACCAAATCACTATTCATTCTTTATTCTTTACTTATTCTCTTAGGGTTGTACAATTGTCCGTATTCTCTTTCGATCGTTCCTTAACCTGTTTACGGAACCACTAGATTAATCGTTATCGATCTGGATGACATGAGAATATTCTCCTGCTTGGAATTGTCATATCTTATTCCCTTAGGAGATAGATTATTCTTACCTATGTTGTCACCCTTTAGCATTCTTCAAGACATAGAAATAATAAAGTCGAATTCCATTCATTCTTTCAAAATATCAACTATTACATTGTAGCCGTAACCACTATTCATTCTTACATCATTAATTAAATAAAAGTTTTAATTCTACCAAAAATCTGGGTTCTTATAGTCTCCCCTCCTTAAAAGGATTTCGTCCCGGAATCAGTTGGAAAACAAATGGGGGTACTTCTCTTACATCGCGCTTTCAAGTTCCCAGGTTGATTCTTCTACATTGTGGTTCTGCCACAAAACTCTGACTAGCTGAATGACCTTGTTTCGGAGCACTTGTTCTTTCCGGTCTATGATTTCCACAGGTTGCTCTACATAGGTCAAGTCTGGTTGCATGTCCACTTGCTCATACTCTACAATATGCTTGGCATCCGGATTATACTTCCTGAGCATTGAAACATGGAACACATTGTGCACCTGCTGTAGATTCGGGGGCAATGCCAGCTCATAAGCTAGTTCCCCAATCCGTCTCAAGATCTCGAATGGTCCAATATATCTGGGACTCAGCTTCCCTTTCTTTCCAAATCTCATTAAACCTTTCCAGGGTGACACTTTTAAGAACACTAGGTCTCCTACTTCGTATTCTTTGCCTTTCCAAGCTAAGTCGGCATATTTCTTTTGTCGATCCTGGGCTGCTACCAACCGTCCTCTGATTAGATGTACTGCATCTTTAGTTCATTGGACCACTTCGGGCCCGAGCATCTTTCGCTCTCCAACTTCATCCCAATACAAGGGAGATCGACATTTCCTTCCATAAAGGGCCTCATAAGGTGGCATTCCTATACTTGAATGAAAACTGTTATTGTAGGAAAACTTAATCAATGGCAAGTGATCATCCCAATTTCCTTTGAAGTCTATCGCGCAGACTCTCAACATATCCTCTAGCGTTTGGATGGTCCTTCAACTTTGCCCATCTGTTTGGGGGTGGTAGGTTGTGATCATGTTCAGCCGGGTCCATATACATTCTTGAAAACTTCTCCAAAACCTGGAGTTAAATCTAGGATCTCGATCGGATACTATTGCGACTGGGACTCCATGTCGTGCCACTATCTCTTTTAAGTAGATGTCCACTAATCTGTCGACCGTGTATCTTTCGTTGATCAGGAGAAAGTGAGCTGACTTCGTCAGTCGATCTACAATTACCCATATGGCGTCATGATTAGCCTTGGTCCTTGGTAAACCTACTACAAAATCCATGGCTATGTGTTCCCATTTCCATTCTGGAATCTGTAAGGGATGTAGAAGTCCGCTAGGCTTCTGGTGCTCTGCTTTCACTCGCTGGCAGGTCAAGCATCTACTTACCCACTCTGCTACGTCCTTTTTCATATTGGGCCACCAGTAATACTCCTTCAAATCCCTATACATTTTGGTGCTACCGGGGTGCACTGCGTATCTTGGGTTGTGTGCCTCGTTTAAAATCTCATCCTTGAGTTCCTGAACGTTTGGGATCCATATCCTGTACGTGTACCTCATGATCCATTCCTTGTCTCTTTCACACTTAATTTCCTCCCCGGTCATTATCTCCTCCGTGAAGTTCTTCTCTTCCTCCATTATCCGCTCTTGGCACAGTCTAATGTTTTCTAACAATGGAGGTTGGATTCTAATTTCCATCAATTTTTCTTGGCCCTCCTCGGGTAACTTAATCTTAATTTCCAACTTCTCAAAATCTTTCACTAACTCTTCCTTTGAAGTTATCATCTTGAGCTTCTCTTTCCTACTAAGGGCATCAGCCACCACATTGGCTTTGCCCGGGTGATAACGAATTTCACAGTCGTAATCCTTGATTAACTCTAACCATCTCCTCTGGCGCATGTTAAGCTCTTTCTGAGTGAAAATGTACTTGAGGCTCTTATGGCCAGTGTAAATCTCGCACTTTTCCCCATACAAGTAGTGTCTCCAAATCTTTAAAGTGAAGACTATGGCTGCTAGTTCTAGGTCATGCGTGGGATATCTGACCTCATAATCCTTCAGTTGCCTAGACGAATATGCTATTACCTTGCCGTGCGGCATAAGCACGCATCCAGTCCTTTATGCGAAGCATCACTGTAAATCACGAAATCTCCTTTTCCATCAGGTAATGCCAGCACTGGGGCTGTCACCAACCTCTTCTTTAACTCTTGGAAACTCTTCTCGCATTTTTCAGTCCATTCAAATTTCTCAGTTTTGCGGGTAAGTCGAGTTAATGGAGCTGCAATTTTCGAAAAATCCTGGACAAATCTTCTGTAATATCCGGCGAGTCTGATGAAACTCCTCACCTCGGTTGGAGTAGTTGGCCATTCCCAGTTTGAAACTGCTTCTATCTTGGAGGGGTCAACCAATACTCCTTCTCTATTGATCACGTGCCCTAAGAATTGCACTTCATTCTTCCAAAACTCACACATGGAGAACTTGGCATATAACTGCTCCTTCCTGAGTATTTCTAAAGTTATCCTCAAATGTTCAGCGTGTTCTGCCTCTGTCTTTGAGTAGATGAGAATATCATCGATGAAGACTATCACGAATTTGTCCAAATATTCCTTGAATACTTTGTTCATTAGGTCCATGAAGGCTGCTGGGGCGTTGGTCAATCCAAATGACATTACCAAGAACTCATAATGTCCATATCTGGTACGGAATGCAGTCTTCGGGATATCTTCAGGTTTGATCTTCAGTTGGTGATATCCCGTTCTCAGGTCAATCTTAGAGAAGTATTCAGCGCCTCTTAGCTGGTCAAACAAATCGTCTATCCTGGGCAATGGGTACTTATTCTTTATGGGTTGCTTGTTCAACTCTTTGTAGTCGATGCATAACCTCATACTCCCATCCTTTTTTTTAACAAACAACACTGGTGCGCCCCAAGGCGACACACTGGGCCTGATCATGCCCTTATCCAACAATTCCTATAACTGTTTAGCTAGCTCCTTCATTTCTACTGGGGCTAATCGGTACGGGGCCTTCGAAGCCGGCGCCGTCCCTGGGGCTAACTCGATGGCAAACTCAATTACCCTATCAGGTGGTAGTACGGGAAGATCTTGTGGGAACACGTCCTCGAACTCATTAACTACCGGAATGTCTTGCAATCTTGGCGCTTCCTTCTGAGTGTCTATAACGTAAGCTAAATAAGCCTCGTTCCCTTTTCGTAAAAATCTCTTGGTTTGCGCCATGGTCAGAATTTTCTGGGTCTGTCGCATCCCCTTAAACACTATTTCTTTCTTCCCTGGGGTTTTCAACTTAACCTTTTTCCCTTTACAATCTATTTGCGCATTATTGCGAGACAACCAATCCATACCCAAGATGACATCGAATTCCCCTAGCTTAAAAGGAATTAAATCGACATAGAAGGATCGTCTTCCTATTTCTTGTTTACAATCGGGGTGAATTTCATTAATCGGTACGATTTCTTGATTATCTATTTCTACTTGTAAGGAATCTCTTAGTTGCTGGGTTTTAAGTTTCAATTTATGCGCAAAATCTCTAGATATAAAAGACTTAGTTGCTCCTGAATCAAATAAGACATTTGCACTAACTGAATTGAGAGAAAATGTACCTGCTATCACATCCGTGTCCCTCACGGCATCTTGTACTGACATCTTAAAAGTCCTAGCAGTTGGTGGCCTATTTGAGGCAGCCCTGCTTGCCCCTGATGCTGCTGGTTTGTTCCTTGGGCAATCCTTCCTCATGTGCCCTAGCTGTCCGCACTGGAAACAAGTGGTGCTTTTGTTGGTAATAGGGACAACCGCAGTGTAGGTGTTTGAGTAGTGGCCCACTCGTCCACACTTATAACAGGTTGGCTACTTCTGATTGCATACTCCGGGATGTCTTTTCCCATACGTTGCACATGCTGGCAAGGAAGGTCTAGACTGATGGGAACGGGACACTCCTGTACGCTGGCCGCCCTGGCTCACACTCATGCTCACAGGTGGTTTGAATCCCATACCCCTGCTAGGTAGAGAGACTGTTCCTCGATTAAACTTTTTTGGGGGCTTTCCTCCTGCGGACCCTCCACCCATACTGACATGTTTTCTCTTTAATCCCCCCTTCTCTTTCTCTCTCTGCATCTGATCGCTTCCAGCTTCCACAATGGTGTCCTTTTGCACCAAGGTGGCATAATCCGTAATCTCTAAAACCTCCACTCTATTCTGGATCCACTGTTTCAGCCCTTGTTGAAACCTGTTAGCTTTCTTTTCTTCGGTATCCACAAATTCTGGCATAAATCTCGACAGCTCAGTAAATTTGGCCTCATAGTCAGCCACTGACATATTGTTCTGTTTCAGTTCCAAAAACTTAAGTTCCATCTGAGTTTTCATGAACTTCGGGAAGTACTTCTCCAGGAATAATTGCTTGAACCTTTCCCAGGTTACGACAGCATCAGTCTCCATGTTCTTCTTGGCTTCCCACCAATAATTGGCCTCTCCCTTTAGTAGGTAAGTAGCAAAAATAGTCTTCTGAGCCTCATTGATACTCAGAATCTCGAAAGATTTTTCCATTTCCTTGATCCAGGCCCTCGCCTCAACGGGATCAACCGATCCGTGGAACTCTGGGGGCTTAAGGGACTTAAAGGCCCTAAAGTAATTTGCCACTGAAGTGTTGTTTCCTGGTGGTGGTTGGGGGTATTGGTTCAAATTCTGCCTAAGTAGATCCATAAACTGGCCCATGGGGTCTCCGCCCTGGTTCTCCCCTTCCTGCTCCACTTCAGTTTCTCCGCCCTCTATTTCCCCCTCAAAGTCTTCAGAGTACATGGGTTCATCCTCTGCTCCATACTGGGAATCTTCTTGCTCATTATAGTCCTGATCTTGTTCTTCACTACTTTCATGGTTTTCCTCGTGTTGGTTGTGACTCTCTTGGTCAGTAGATTCACGGGGGTTAGCCCTAGTGCCTATTCGTCTTGGAGGCATTTTACTGAAAATTTGGAAAATTTTACATTAGGTTCACTTACCTGTTTTAAAGGATTTTTTTTTCCTTGCATAATTCGTTACATGATTGGATTTAGTATCCCACAGTTTTATATCTCATGGAAACTTAATCGAAAACAGTACATATGCTAATAAACTCGTGATCACATCCCAACAAAATTGAAATAACTGAAAGGGAAACAAATATATACCAGGTACCGAAAAGGTACAACATCCGAGTTACAAAGATAGTTTAAAGTACAACCACCCTAACAACAACAACAAGTCAAAAGTGAAATACGCTGTCTATCTGTCTAGTCTGCAAAAAGGGAAAATAAGTACAATGAAACCATCCCTACAAAAGCCGGCACTACTACGTCTGTACATGACTAGACAACTAGACTACTGCATCACTACATCTGAAATCAGCCGCCATGATGAAACATCATCCGAACCCTCCCCATGGCGATGCGGAAAATCTCCTCGGCATCTGCTCTGTCTACCCTACCATGCCCATCGGTAGGCAACTGTCGTGCCCTCATCCGAGCCCTCAGCTCGATGCGGGTCACAACCCTATACCCAACCCTATCACTGATAGTCCTCCGTCCCTGCAACCTCATTCGGGCGGCTCTCTCTGCTGCTAGCTCTCACCTAGACTCTGCCAACCTGGCATTCGCCACTGACAACTCTCTATAAAGCTCGTTCACAATCAAGTTGTGAACACATACTGGGACTCCTCCTATCGGGACATGAGGTGGGGTGGATGGCTCAGCTGGAGCGGCAGTCTCTGTCTACTGGGGCTCTGGGGTAAGCTCCTCAAACTCATCTGGAAATGGGCTCCCAGGTAGTGGTGGTGGGGTAGGGGCTCTCTCAACAGAGAGGGGTGGCACTCGTAGTCCGGAACTCCCTACTGCATCATCCACTGGCTCAACCTCATCTACAGCCTGTCCAACAACAGCAGCTATGACCTGCTCAGTGGTCATATAAGTATCCTCCTCCATGGTCCTAATCTCAGATACAACCCAATAATCTTCATCCTCAGCAACTAACTCAGCATCCTGTCCTGTCTGGATCCCCTCCGGGTCCTCCTCCCCCTCAGTCTCAACAACATCTGTGTCAGCATCAACCTGGACCTCCTCAGGGTCCTCCTCCTTAGACTCGATCACATCAGTATCAGCATCAACCTGGACCTCCTCAGCGTCCTCCTCCTCAGGCTCAGTATCCTCCTCAGGCAAGTGCTCATAGTACGGGTCCCTAGTCCGGAACATATCCTCATCATGCTGTCTCTCAGCTGCCTCCTGGGCCGACATGTCGCTCGCCTATACAAGACGAACTATGTTACTATCATGATACTTAAAAAGTTCCCGTAAGGGTTTTAGGTGAACCTGGCAAGGGTTCTTATTATATTATTGAATTTATTATTATATAAAGTCGTATCATCTCTTGGAATATATATCTCTCGCTCTGATACCATCTCTGTAACACCCCCAGATTCGGGGTCAGGGATCGGGTCGTTACGGTCTCATAACTCATACATAATACTTGACTTGAGTCCAAAATTAATAAGTAGCATGCTATGACCCCACAATAATATCCACTCACACACACACAGTTATAGTCCCAGAGATGAAATTGAAATAAGTCTTACATAAAAGGGTTTGCGAATAAAAGTTATTACAATCCAAAAGGATAACATCATAAGTTTAAAAGTTTTGCCGTTGATTACATTAATTATACATATAGTTAAACAGGAAACAAAAGCTGTCTAACTATGCTACCTCAGCAATGGCGGCTAGCATCTCAGCGGGGAGACCGGTGGGTCGGGTAACCCGCTTGCGCCGAGTGCGCCTGACGCGAGCCATCTGTCCTAGCTGTTGTTGTGACATGATAAATAAGCAAGGGTGAGAAATAGCCCACCAATAATAATATAACACGACAGTGATAGTATATAACAGTTCGAAGTATCATTATTTCCATATGCCATGCATTAACGAAGTTAGTGCCAGTATAATATAAAGGATGAAGTTACAAGGTAACTTAAAGTGTTTATTTCGTGGAAATATGTGCTAAGTCAAAATAAGCAAGACATCATTATTTATCATATAAGAGGAACTCGCAAGGAAAAATATTGCAGTTCCAGTTATTAACATTTTCAGAGTTCTACAACCTGAACGAAGTCTCTTCGATACGTGTTGCGGAAGACACCGTCAACCTGAAAGAAGTATCTTCGATACGTGTTGCAGGGAATTCCCAATTTGGGAGATGAACCAATATTGGAGTTATCACGCGCCAGCTGTTCCACTCCCTGATGATCAGTCGGGGATGGTACAGCCAAATATAGTTTACTACCGGTAGAAGGAAGAACTGATGGCTCCACTTGTCAATGGCCTTTAATAGTAACTCCCTGGCCAATGATTAGGCCTTGTGATGGACCGCGCGACTCGGCCTCTTACACACGACTCCTAGTTCGAGTAAATCCACAGCATTGAAACGTATAGTTTATCCTCCCTTCCCCAAGTGAAATACTTGTTGACAAGACTCCACAAAGTAGTCGTATCTAGTTGGAAAGGAAAATTCACTAACATTTCCCAAGCTCTTGCTTGTTAATGGATATCAACTTGTTCCAACGATCTTACCCCTCGAATGATGAGAAGGAACACACAGACTTAATGAGTCCATAGCAACCAAGTTGCGAGTGAAAAGGATAAACTATGACCGGGAAGTCAACAAGATACAGAACCTTTCTCAAGTAAGGTTCTCTTATAATTTAAGAGATAGATTTGAGTGAAGAATAGATTCTAGAGGACCTTTCTTAATATAATTTTAATCGTATGCTTCCGAAGAATTCTCAGAATGATCAAAGGTCGAAAATAATATTTGAAGAAAAATAAACAACCTTGAAGTTGTTTCCAAGTATTGAATAAATATTTATAGAATATTTATTGAGTCGGAAGTATTTAATGAATGAAAGAATATTTTTAATCAGAGTATTTCTCAAAATAATCCTCGAAGGAATATTAAGACAATATTTATTGAATAAATAATTACTTAAATGAATATTAAAATAATATTCATTTAATAAATAATTTTGAAAGGACTGTTTGGAATAATATTTGTTAAATAAATAAGACTTCAAATTAATATTCAAAAATAGTATTCATATAATAATTAATAATTTAAATGAATATCAAAGTGATATTCATTTAATAAATTAAACCTTAAAGGAATATTTGAGAATAATATTCCCTTAATACATGATGTTCTAAATGAATGTCCGAATGATATTTATTTAATAATCGAAGGTTTTATAGAAATATTTGAAATAATATTCGATAAATGATTCGTCTCTGAATGAATATTGAAAAATAATATTCATTGAATAGATAACGTTCAAATAAATATTTGAAGTAATGATCGTTAATTAAATAATCTCGGACGAATTTTCAAATAATATTCGTCAACCAAATAATGGAAATTATTTACTTAAATATTTCCCTCGAAAGTAATTACGATATATCAAGAAGTACTGACTCCCGGTCTATATTCAACAAATAGGATTCATATGCCCTTCTCTAAGGGTCTTAACAATATCCGGCTTATAATCGATATATTATCTATCTACTTATAAGCCAAAGAACAATCAGGGAACAAGTATATCAATATGACTTGAAAGTAGGCATGCATGCTATGGCATATGTATAACAGAAAGCATATATTATCACAACAACAGCCTAAAAAGGGAAAGTTGAAACTTGCCTGGTAATTGAGCACGGGTAGGGGTAGTGGTAGGGTGTCCCGAGTCAGCTCGGTGATCTATAATAGTCAAGAGATTCAAGATTAATCACTTAACATTTTTCAAAAGGTTAAGTATTAACTTAAGTCGAAACATGTTTTCGAATTATATCGTTATACCCCTTTTTAATGTAACTCTTTTTATTACCGATACGATTCGACATTTGTTCGTCATTAAGACATGTCATCGTACTCACACTTAGGGTATACTTATGTTGTATAAGTTCTAAATTCGATCGATTACGAACCAAGATTATACCTCGAGTTTTATCGCTCGTTTTCTAAGTTATAACCAAAGTTATACTTTTAAGGGGTTCATTCGCGTTTAACCTAGATTCGAACATTTTTATAAAATCGAAAAACTATCCGATTCACATGAGGTTTCTCACACCTTCCTTTTTACCTCTAGTATTTAATTACCAAGATTCGCCACTGACTTACGTATTTTACGAGGGTTCAATTTCAGTTACGAATTCTCATTTACGGTTTCGAACTACTTTTAGTAAACCGGCCGTAACTCCTAAACCGTAAGTCCGTTTCACACGTTCTTTATATCAAAACGAAGCTTATAACATAACCTATCCTGACATGGCAGAAAATCTTTCTGGACAGTAGGGTCTTGACATGAAAAATGGCATACAAAACATGATTTTGGAAAATCGGACATTATAACGGCTATGTTTACTTGTTTTCCAAAGTTTTTACACTTTATCACGATCTTACCAAGATCAAATAAACCTCCCAAACACATGATAAACATCATGACTAGTCTAACAACAACTCATCTTAACCATTACATGGTTCATAAACCAAATCACAACCATAACAACTACTAACATGGATCTAAGCATAACATAACATACTAATCACTAAATCATCCATAAAACTCATAAGATCTTAAAAAGACACCGAGGGTTTTCAAGTCTTATACCTTCCTTAGAGTGTTTACTAGCCTCACTAAGCTTTGTATGATCCTTAGGAGTGCTTAAGCTTGCTATATCAACCGTGAAACAAGAAAAAAAAACAAGTTAGTTCTTGAAGAACACTATTCATGCTCCTCTTTCTTTTTTTTTTTGAAAATGCAAACAAAGGATTTTAGAGCTAAGATTTTGAGGAGATTATTTTTATGAAATTTAAGACTCACCATAAAATTTTCAAGAGCAAACAATGGTTGGAAGTTGGATTTTGGAATTGGAATTAGGAAAGGGCCGAATGCTTTGTTCTTGGAGGAGTATTTGATATTTTGTGTTGGTTGCTTGAATAATGAATAAAGTGATGAGCCTAGAATCATATCTCATCTCTTTTTACTTTATTAAAGTGCTTTTGGAATGAAGGGTGAGATTTGAAAGCATGTGTAGCACTTGGATTGATTTATGGCTAACTAGAGTTTGATTTGGCTAACTTCTAGTTCAATCCATAACATGCTAGTTACTTAGCCCACTTGGTTGCTAGATATTTATCTAGTAGCTTATTCATGACTCTTTCTTTCACTACTTGATTCTGTGTCCGGTTATTGCTCGTTTCGATTGATCGTTCGTAGGAATATTTCACGGATTTCTAATTAGGGTTTACCGGGAATCTTCCTAATATTAATACTATCATTCTCCATCTTTCTTTCTAACTTTCCAATTTATATTCCTTAAATCCATTCGTTAAATACTTAAGGCTATCAGTGTCCAGGGAACTCTTGGAGAAAATAAAAGTGCGGTTTTTCAGAATCCGACAGCTTTTACATACACTTATTTTGCCCCTGGATCACTAATACGAACTCGGAAATCCGTTCCGAATACTTCTGTATAGTGTCGTCTCATATTATTCTTACTTCCACCAAATCACTATTCATTCTTTATTCTTTACTTATTCTCTTAGGGTTGTACAATTGTCCGTATTCTCTTTCGATCGTTCCTTAACCTTTTTACGGAACCACTGGATTAATCGTTATCGATCTGGATGACATAAGAATATTCTCCTGCTTGGAATTGCCATATCTTATTCCCTTAGGAGATAGATTATTCTTACCTATGTTGTCACCCTTTAGCATTCTTCAAGACATAGAAATAATAAAGTCGAATTCCATTCATTCTTTCAAAATATCAACTATTACATTGTAGCCGTAACCACTATTCATTCTTACATCATTAATTAAATAAAAGTTTTAATTCTACCCAAAATCTGGGTTCTTACACTATCACGATGTGCCTTGACAGCAAGTTCCTTATCAGCAACGGAAAAAGTTTCTATCATGAAATTTAAAGGAAATTGTATAAATTGCTTAATGGTGATGGCATGTTCTTGCGCCGATGTTACTGTCAAGCAAAACTTGCTGTCATCCTCCCAAATTACTAATGAATTTGTTACAGCGCACAGGTTACTGTCAAGATTAGTGGACCGATTTAATTGGGACTTTACCTCCATGATTTACAGCCACTAAAAAGTAACTATCCACAACACCACGTGACTGATTAATAGGCTAAGACATTGCTACTTTTCCTTCTTCAGTAAAACATTTTCTATTTTCATGTAAGCAACTGTCAAACACACAACACTCAACATAACCTCTCTGTCTCAAAAGCAAAAATCTCTCTCCCAAAACTCAAAGCAAAAATAGCACCCAAATAATCCTCTTCTCAAACAAACTTTGCTAGTATTCTCTCTGCTGGAGATGCTGATGAAGGTTTCAAAGGACTCGTATCCTTCTTAAACAAGTCCTATCTAGGTCATGCTATAACCCCTACTCCATCTTTGGACCTAGAAAGACTTGAAGAATTCTGGAAATCTGCCTTTGTTCTAGGAGGTGCAGGTAAAGACATCATAAACTGCAAAATCAAAGGGGTTACCTGCATCCTCACAATAAAAGGTATCAATGAAGCTTTGGGAACTGGACTGCAAGCTAAAGAATCATACAAGGAACTTGCAAGTGATGAAACCCTAAAGAAGTTTTTCTTGAAAATTGGGTATTCTGGTCATGTCCTTGAAGAGATTACATCAAATTGGTACTCAACTGGTGAAATGAACAGAAAGTATTTGAGAAAAGAATGGAGCATGATTTTTGATGTCATGGTGAAGGTTTTCTCAACCAAAACCACTAGCTGGAATGGAATTCCCTCCTACATCAAGAAGCTCACTCACTCTCTAGTCCATGGTTACAAAGTGGATGTTGGAAAGCTACTTATGAGTCAACTTAAGTCAGTTCTGAGCAGGAAGGTACATGTCTATCCTCGCTTTCTTATAATGTGTCTAAATTCATTATGTGGTATTGATGATAATGCATCTCTAACTATGGAGTGCAATGTTTTGAAAAGAAATACACACACATCACTTAATTCACAAAATTTGAATGCACATATTCCACTCTATTTCACCAAACACATGGCTGATCAAGAGCCTAATCTTGATTTTGAACTGCCTTCTGGGTATGTTAATTTCTCCCTTGAGAATGAAGCTGAATTAGACCCAAATTCAGTTAACCCACATTCTAAACCATTCGTTCCAATTGGACCTTCCATACAAATAAAAGCCACAAAAATAGCCTTGCAAGAATCCAAGAAAAGACCCTTGGAAACTGGAGTTTGTGGTAGTTATGAGAATGTTGAGGGAAAAACTGAACCTGATGCAGCAAATAAGGATGTTAGTAAAAGTGAACCCACAGTGGTTCCTCTTGAGTCTAAGAAGAAGAGAGCTAAGAGGGACAAAACCACTGTCAGCCACCCCCCAGTCTCACAAAAGGCTGTGGAGGATAAAAGGGAATCAAACACATCCCTGGGTGCTTCTTCTCAACAAGAAGTATCTATTGAAACTGGCCTGTCTCCCAAGGCATCCTGTAAAGAGTCTGCACAACCTCATGTACTCACTCAT
This sequence comes from Saposhnikovia divaricata, assembly GCA_036435485.1. Lineage (NCBI taxonomy): Eukaryota > Viridiplantae > Streptophyta > Magnoliopsida > Apiales > Apiaceae > Saposhnikovia > Saposhnikovia divaricata. The sequence continues at coordinate 87,995,287 of CM071598.1, forward strand.
GAGGAGCCTACACTTGCAGAAATGTACATGGAGTTAGGGCACAGTGAGGGTCATGAAACTTCTACTCTTGATGTTCTACAAGTTATCTCTGTGGAATAGCCAGAAATCTCTTATATACCATCACCTTCTTTATTCTCTAATCCGTCAATTGTTTCTTCTCAACAACCTAGAGAAGGGGACAGTCCCAACTCTTCAGGTTTCATCCATCTCAAGTCATGGATGAGCCCCCATCAAGTGGTCCACAAGAACCCATTTCTCAAAGTGAAATGGATACCACTCCCTCAAACACTGAGCTAAATCAAGATGGCAATCTGCCAGAAAATGAAACAGCCAACATCTTGATCGACCTCCAAAAAGCAACTAACCTTCAGGAAGTTACTGTCACAGCCTCAGCTGCTGTCAAAGACGCCACAAAAGTTGTTGTCAACCTACCTGTGGACAGTAACATTTTGGGCAAAGATGTTGTCACCTTTTCACAATTTGATCAAGATTCATTAATTGTTGAAGATGCTTCTGATAATGATCATGTGCCAATCTCTACTTTCAGAAAGGTAAAATCTAAACCTTCTCTTTCAATGCATGTAAGTACTGCTCATACCCATGCATTTAGGATGAGTGAGGGAGTGCAAAAGAAAAGAGAGATAAAAGAAAAGAGAGGTGAGCATAAAAATGAGAGGCAGCCAAATGAGCTGGCAAAAGGAGAGGGACTTGAGCATGTCCAGAGTGAATTTGAGGGAACCCCACACAAAAAGGCACTAGGCCTTGAGAGTCATTCTGTAAGGAGTGATGAGATCACTCAGAAAAACAATGAGAGTGTGAGACACCCAATAGCCTCCTTGCCTCAGTCTTTTCCTTTCTCATCAAAAAGGTTAAGGTCTGATGGTCCTTCTAAACAAGCTAAATCAAGGTTAAAATCCCTTGAGGGCAGATGTGCATCCATGGAAGCTAAACTTGATGCTCTGTCCACCATGGTAGCTACTGGCTTTGATGAGATTCAACAAAATCTGTTATAGTTTTCTGCTATCCTTAGTACTGTCAACTTAACTAAGGGGGAGAAAGTGGTAGATCAGAATAAAGTGCAAAATCAGAATACTGTAAGTCCAGTAGAGAAGGAGACACAAGGTGGAGCAACAAGCAAGGGGGAGTCTAGAAGAGAGGGGGAACAAATGGAAGAAGATGGAGATGGAAGTAAGGGGGAGCAAAATGCAAATGAAGATAGATTCTTTGGTGAAGAGTTGAGAGCTAGTGGAATTGGTGAATCTGTTGAAGTAGATGGTGAGCCAATGTTGATGACTAAAGAAATATTGGAGCAATTACAAAGGGCTCAAACATCAACATTGCCTCCTCTGAAATCAATGAACCAGCTCCTTAAGTCATGGAAACTCCACTGTAGAAACATTGGAGAGGAATGGAAGAGTCCAACAGACTCGGCAAAGACAAAATGCCTGAAAAGGTGTAAGAACCCCAAATTTTGGATATAATTAAAACTTTTTATTATGTACTGAGGTAATGGTAAATAGTGATTACGACTACGATGTAACGATTGAGATAATGAATGAAAGGAATAGATTTGGATTCAAATGTTTATATGACATGAAGAATACTATTGGTTGACACTTTAGATAAGAATTATCTATCTCCTAGGGAATTAAGATTTGATAATTCTAAAGAAGAAGATTATTCTTATGTCATCCAAATCGATATTTGTTATTGGTCCAGTGGTTCCGTAAAAAGGTTAAGGAACGATCGAAAGAGATCAGGGACAATTGTACAACCCTAAGAGAATAAGTAAAGAATAAAGAATGAATAGTGTTTTGGTGGAATTAGGAATATTATTAGACGACGCTATATAGAAGTACCCGGAAGGAAATTTTGAGTTCGTATTAGTGCTCCAGGGGGAAAAAGAGTGTTTGTAAAAGCTGTCGGATTCTGAAAAATAGCACTTTTATTTTCTCCGAGAGTTCCCTGGACACTGATAGCCTTAAGTATTTAACGAATGGATTTAAGGAATATAAATTGGAAAGTTAGAAAGAAAGATGGAGAATGATAGTATTAATATTAAGACGATTCCCGGTAAACCCTAATTAGAAATCCGTGAAATATTCCTACGAACGATCAATCGAAACGAGCAATAACCGGACACAGAATCAAGCAGAGGACCAAGATACATACATGTGCTAATAGAAATATCTAGTAACCAACTTAGTTGCAAACTAACTAGCAAGTTACAAACCAACAAGGTACTTAGCAAGCAACCATGCATAATCTAACACATGTCCCTTGAAAAATACATCACCCATGACATCTTACCTTTAATAAAGCTACTTTATTACCAAAGATATTATTCTAACACCACAATAATTCATCTTGGATGAGACTAAGGCAAGAGAAACAAAGCAACCCACCATTCTCTCTCAAACAAAGCCATTCGGCTTCTTCATTAATTCAAAATCCAAAACCAAGCTTCCCACCATTGCTTGATCTTGAAACTTTTAGGGTAAGTCCTATATTTCATAAAAGTAATACCCTAGAAATTGTAGCTTCAATATCCTCTTTTACCATTTTCAAAAAAATCATTTAAGAGGAGGGTGAATAGTGTTTTTCAAGAACTAATTTGGGTTTCTTGATTTCTTTGGTTGATCTAAGGTTTGTTAAGGCTAGACAAGGACCATACCAAGCTTAGTAAGGCCAGTACATACTCTCAAGAAGGTATACCACTTGAAACCCTAGCTCTTGTCTTTGGATATATGCATGTTCTTGATGATTTAAGCTTAGTTATGTTATTAGTGGTATTATAAGCATGATTATGATTGAGTTTTGGATAAATGTTAAAAATAGTTAGATGAACGGAAAGGCATTGCTTGGCCTCAGTTCATGTGTATAAATCATGTTTATGTTGTTTGGAATGGATACCATGTTTATGGGAAGATTTGAAATTGGTAGATATTTGATTTATAGTCGTCGTAATGCCGAAATTTCGTTAACCTTAAGAAAAACGACTTGGACAGTAGATGTAACTCACTGCCATTATAGGAAAGATAATGTTCCAAGCTTCGTTTTGATATAAAGAACGTGTGAAACGGACTTACGGTTTAGGAGTTACGGCCGGTTTACTAAAAGTGGTTCGAAACCGGAAACGAGAATTCGTAACTGAAATTGAACCCTTGTAAAATACGTAAGTCAGTGGTGAATCTTGGTAATTAAATAATAGAGGTAAAAAGGAAGGTGTGAGAGAAAACCTCATGTGAATCAGATCATTTTTCGATTTTATAAAAATGTTTGAATCTAGGTTAAACGCGAACGAACCCTTAAAAGTATAACTTTGGTTATAACTTAGAAAACGAGCGATAAAAACTCGAGGTATAATCTCGGTTCGTAATCGATCGACTTTAGAACTTATACGACTTAAGTATATACCGAGTGTGGGTATGACATGTCGTAATAATGACCAAATGTCGGATCGTATCGGTAATAAAAAGAGTTACACTAAAAGATGTATAACGAGATAATATGAAAACGTGTTTCGATTTAAGTGAAGTTATACTTAGACTTTTAAAACGTGTTAAGTGGTTAATCTCGAATGTTCTAATTGTTTATAGATCATCGAGCAGACCCAGGACACGCTATCTCCACCCACACCCGATTACCAGGCAAGTGTTCAAACCTTTGAACCTGTTGTTGTGATAATATATGTATATGATTTCTGTTTTACATATGCCATCGCATGCATGCCTGTTTCCAATTATATTGTGACTCTGGTTTTTGTGATACTTGTTCCCTGAATTGATATTGGCTTATAGACTAGATACGAATTATCAGTAATAAGCCGGATTGTTTTGGTAAGACCCTTAGCGAAGGGCATATGTTATTCATTCTAAATATAGACCGGGAGTCGGTATTTTGAGTTATAGATAGTCGTGGAAACCCGGAGGGATTCCAACGACAGATTATTATTTATCTGAGGAATGTTATTGTTAAACGTTATTATATTCCATAAAGTATTAATTACCTGGAAATATTTTGAGGGATGTTATTCGAGTATTATCTCAGTCGAGAGATAATAAATGAATGTTAGTTTCGAATATTCATTTAGAGTTGATTATTTAATGAATATTATTTTGATATTCATTAGAATGTTATTTATTAAATGAATATTACTTTCGAATATTCATTTAAGGTTTTATGTACTTAATGAATATTATTTTAAAATATTCATTGGAAGTTCTATTTACTTAAGGAATATTATTTCGATTATTCCTTTAAAGTTTTGATTACTAAATGAATATTATTTGGATATTCATTTAGAAGATTATTTATTAAATGAATGTTATTTGGAAATTCATTTAGAAGATTAAATATTAGATGAACGTTATTTTCAAATATTCATTTAAGGTTTGACTTATTTATTGAATATTATTTTAAGTATTTATTGGAGTTTAATTATTTAATGAATATTATTTCGAATATTCATTTAAGGAGGGATTTATTTAGTAAATAATTCCATATATTCATTCGAGGATTACTTACGAGCAATATTATGAGTTAATAATATTCCGTAATTATTATTGAGTAAATAAATATTCTTGGAATATTTATTTAATTCTTTTAAAATTCTTTTTAAAATGATTTATATTATTCGGAGATTACCTTTCACCTCCAGATATTATGTAAAATATTTCGGAGTCTTTTTACGACTATTTTAATCAAGTAAAGGTTCCCAACTCTTTATTTTTCATTTAAATCTATCTTAAAAGGATTTAAATGCTCGCTCAAACTTCCATATTATAGGGGAACCTACTTGAGCAATGTTATTTATCTTGTTGACTTCCCGGTCATAATTTATCCTTTTCACTCGCAACTTGGTTGCTATGGACTCATTAAGTCTGTGTGTACCTTCTCATCATTCGAGGGGTAAGATTGTTGGAACAAGTTGATATCCATTAACAAGCAAAAGCTTGGGAAATGATGGTGAATTTTCCTTTCCAACTAGATACGACTACTTTGTGGAGTCTTATCAACAAGTATTTCACTTGGGGAAGGGAGGACAAACTCTACGTTTCAATGCTGTGGATTTATTCAAACTAGGAGTCGTGTGTAAGAGGCCGAGTCGCGCGGTCCATCACAAGGCCTAACCATTGGCCAGGGAGTTACTATTAAGGCAATCTACAAGTGGAGCCGCCAGTTCTTCCTTCTACCAGTAGTAAACTATATTGGGCTGTACCATCCCCGACTGATCATCAGGGAATGGGACAGCTGGCGCGTAATGACTCCAGTATTGGTTAGTCTCCCAAGTTGGGAATTCACTGCAACACGTATCGAAGAGACTTCTTTCAGGTTGACGGTGTCTTCCGCAACACGTATCGAAGAGACTTCTTTCAGGTTGTAAGACTTCGAAAAATGTTAATAACTGGAATTGTAATATTTTCCTTGGAAGTTCCTCTTAATATGATAAATGATGATATCTAGCTTATCTTTGACATAGCGGATATTCCCACCTATATATGCATTTTGAGTTACCTCGTAACTTCGTCGTTCATGTTATTCTGGCATCATTTCCGTAAATGCATGGCATATGGTTAGAAAGATACTTTTGAACTGTTATATATTATCATTCAGTTATATATTATTGTTGGTGGGCTATTGCTCACCCTTGCTTTATTATTATATCACAACAACAGCTAGACCAGATGACTCGCACAAGGCGCACTCGACGTTGGCGAGAACGATGAGACTACCAGAGCCGAAGAGACATCTATTGGTAGGACAGATTTATTCTTTCAGTACCAAGTATATGGTCTAGTATGACTCATGTAAATGGATGGCAAAGAGTATGTATTTATATTAAAATTATTTTGGATTGTAAGAACTCATAATGTGATTAATAAAATTTGATAGTTACTCTGATTTCATCTCTGGGACTATAACGGGTGTGTTTTATGTTATTGTTTTGGGTCACAAGGTTGTAATTTAATATTTATGTTGAATTGTGGATGAGAATTGAGACGGTAACGACCAGATCCCTGACCCCGGATCTGGGGGTGTTACAGAAATGGTATCAGAGCGTACGTTATAAACCCCAGAGATGAGGCGACGTTAAAACAATAAATTCACTAAGATAATAAGAACTCTTGCCAAGTTCATGGTCAGACTACTTAATGTTGTAATGACATATAAAACCCTTATGGGAACTCTTAAGTATCATGATAGTAACTTAGCTCGATATTGTGTCAACGAGTAAGGCAACAGACCTTGAGGCATACGAGCAGCAGCGCGATGATGCTTTATTATATGCTGAAGATCAGCGGGTAAATTCCATAGAGTACCCTACTGGAGACCCGGAAGAGGTTCCAGCAGATAATGAAAATCCTGTTAGGATAAGGAGCTTACCCTCGAGGAATGAGGGCTGTAGCCAGAAAGACTGAGATGATTAAGGTATAGTGCTCAGAAAAGTTGGCATAAAGAACTAAGCTATTTAGCAAGAGAACTGAAGATTCATGTTGGATTCGTGGACGGACTACTGGAGGTAGTACCAGCAAGTAAGACGGATTGGAAGAATTACTTGAGATCTTATACGGGAATAGATGAGAATCATTAGAGACTTTCATATTAACGAAGAGGTGCTAGAAGGATGTATGATTATCAAAGGCATCGATATAAGACGAGGAGCAGAGTCCCTAGGAATAGTTGAGAAGAGGCAGTAAGTGCCATATCATTTGATAAATGAATTAGTATGAATATTGTCAGTAATAATTCGCCATGAGAAGGCAGATGTCATAGGTTGTAAATTATGGAACTAAATTGAGGTTAATGAGGTGGTTTTATTCAGGGAAAGGTTCATTTTATGAAAGAATCAGTTAGAAAGTAAAGACATTGGGAAGTGACAGCATGATTGGATAAAGTTATAAAAGGAAGTAGTAAGCAAGACAATGATCTCAGAACCTACCGGAAGATAGGACCAGTGAGCCAAGATGAACTCGTAATAAGACTACTGTCAGAGACTGAGTATAGGGTTATTTCAACTCAGTGAAATGATGAACCAAAAATGTTAGATGCATGTGATTCAGAAGAATATTAAATTCTTTCTTTGAATGAATTATAGTAGTTACCTTAAGTTTACTCCGATGCGGAATTATAATGGATCAAGTAATACGATCAGCAGTTAAAGAGAAAAATGTGAGAAAATCTTCCTGGAGCTAAAAGATGAAATTGGTAATGACCAAGAGCTGGCATTGCTTAATGGGAAAAGGAGACTTTGTGCTTCCAACGATGCTTCGCATAAAAGATTAGGATGTGTGCTTGCGCAGCACGACAAAGTACTTGCGGATGCATTCGGACATCACGGTTCACCAGGTTCGGATGGCCTTAGTAGTGCCAATTTTTGTGGAACAACCAACTCCGACGGTAATGTTCTTTCTGAGACTAGTGGTTAGGTACACTGACATTTGGTAATATTGAATGTCAGGACGTATAGGTATCAGGATATTGTGTCAGGTTTCAGTTTGAAACTGTTGATTCCCTTCTAAGAAATGTATATAATTGGTTCCTCTCCAGAGGTTAAACTTCCAATCTGATGACGATTATTTCGTTAGTTAGGACTGCTTATGGTTCTACCTGCTTGGAGGTTCATAGAACTATTCTTCAGGTTTCGAAACTGGTCTCCTTAATGTTACCAGTAGATGGATAGAATGACCAAAATTTCCCTAATTCTGGGAAGAACTTCAACGAATGATTGGCAAACCTTGTCTTTCTGATTATCAGAGAACATCATGGAAAAGAGTAGAAACTGGGGCGAACCCCGTGAATTGGGTAAAGTAGCCGCTATATGGGTTGGTGGACAGACCCCGGTTATCGCAATTGATTGTAGAAATACAATGATGAAGTGAGAATGGACGAAAACAGGAAATGTAAGTAAGAAACCAGCCGGACTAAGAAACTCCGGGATTGACTTAAGTGAAAAGGCTGTTATGCCAGGAATGGTAAGCTTGCGTGGCACGTGGGAGTGATAAGAATAGTTGAAAAGATAAAAATAGAGGAAAGGTGATCGGAGACGGCGCTGAGTAGTCGATTAAGACTTATATGAAGTAAAGTTTTGGAAAGGTAGAAAGGTATCAAAGAAGAAGGCACTATGCCAGCAATTGCTAGAAAAGTAATGCTATTAGCCAACCCCTAAAATCATATATTTTATTTTAGTGTGGCCAGTTGAGGCCAAGTCACAAAGGACTATCAAGTGACTAGACCAGCAATGAAAGGACAAAGCAGGGTTGCTTCTAAGTAAGCACCGACTGTAAGGGCTTCTGATATAACGGAAATATTAATGAGATTGTAGGAATCTTCTACTGAACCCTTTGCAACCCATGTTTGGATTGGGAATTTACTAGACTTTTGGAATGGGGTCAACCGTACTATCTGAAAGAAGAGGGTGGCATTAAGTTACCAATCGATTATCAAATGAGAACAGTTGAAAAGAGACCCTTATTATGGATAGGAAATCCATAAATTAAGACAAACCCTGGGGAATGCACAAGGGATGGCATTAACCCTAATAACGACATTATGAATTCAGATGATATGAGTTGGACTTGCTAAGGCAACAATGACCGGTAAGGATTATTAAAAAGTGTTCTGGAAAGAACATAGACAGAATTATTAGAGTATTGATCAATGCGTTGTGTGATACCCTGTACCTAGAAAATACAGGAAGAATGATGAGGATGACCTAAGAAACCTTACAAGGAAAAAGGTAATATTCCGAACTTTAAAATGGAAGTTGGTAAGGAATGTATGACATAGTAACAATAATGCCAGATGAGGCATGTATGAAACCCTGAGGAAGTATGGATTGAACCTATAAAGGTTAAGATTATCCTAAGATAAGGAAAGAACTAAGAAAAGAAGTATCCTAAGTAGGATTGGGAATAAACGTGATAAAGCTCCCACGGGTAGGTGGAAGCAATGACTTATGGAAAAAGACTGATAGTTATATCTTTCTCCTTCAGCAGAGCATTAATAGAGAATGCTTTCATCCAACAGTGATGAGAATGGGGTAGAAAAATTTGAATTGAAATGTATCCAGAGAACAAGGATTACCAGAAATTATTATTATCAGGAAAGGCCAATGAGGTGGCCGACAGTCTAAGTATAGAGGAATAATTACAAATGTTTTGGAAAGACCTTGAAGGTCATATTGAAGTGGAGGAATTTACATTCCTTTTGATGATTGTGCAAGAATCGAGGGTAATAGTAGTTAAGTAAAGATTCGATTCCTGATGGAGTCTTAAACATATTACATACCGTAGAAGGTCACATTTTGAGGCAAACCAGGACCTTGATACAAAATTAACGAAGTAAACTATTAAATTTCCAGTCTTCTATGAAAGATGCATGAGTGATAGTTTCATCAACCGGACATAGCCGCGATGCTTGAAGCTCTTCTGCAATTTTATCTACTTCATGTAATATCTAAATCAAGTTCAGGAAGTGTTCCTTATGGATAAGGAATAGTGATTACTTTGTCCTCCTAAGGGATTTGAAACCCGTAGGATTAGCTATTAATGCACTACGTAAACAACAAGCGATGATGATTCTTCTAAGAAAGTAGATGACAACGTAAAGATAAAGAAAGTGCTGCCATTGATAAACTAAATGGCATGTTGATGAATGACAAACAAGTTTGTGTTAGTGTACTTCTGCGCAAACAAGATAGAGAATATGAGGTTGATGATTCATGATGTTAAGGATATTCCCGTGGAAAGAATTAATGAGACTTGGAGGGAGGGGCAGTTGAGCCCGTGACTTATTAGGCCACCTGAGAGTTTAAAAGTGCTCGGAAGGTGGCATTCGAGCCAGTTTTACCCCCAAAGCTTATAGCATGGTAGTAACGTGTTTCATGTGGCAAAGCTACACCAGTAAAATGCAGATGCTCAACAGATGATAAGAGTGTGAGCAGGTAGGTGTACGACCTGGTCTGACTTACGAAAGACAACCTGTGGAAAACCGCGAGTAGAAAAGAATAAGTGATGAGAAACAAGTTGACATAAGTAGATTATATTGAGTCTAAGTTAAAGGGATCGGCTAGATTCATTTCGGAGAATTTGAATTGGAATAATGTGATGATTATAGAGTAAATGTAACGGGATACCAACAAGGAGGTACCAAGTGCAAAAGATATCTCAATAAAGAGATGAAGGTGAAAGTAAATAACAGAAGTAAATAAAAATTAGATAACAAGAAGGATGTGATTGATAAAGAAAAGACTGGGAAAGCAACTATGGAATATGAAGCAAGGAATGTTATGAATGGATTAATAAAAGGGTTTTCTGATGAATTCTCGGGATGACAACCTGATAGTGTTAATATTATAGATATGAAAAAGCTAGTAGCGTGACATGGAATGTCAGTAACAATGGTGTCAAGCGAGAAACTAAGATTTAACCTAAGAGGTTCAAAGATTTTCCAAAAGTAAGTGTTGCTCAGAGTACAGGTCCAGAGAATATTGGACAAAGCAGCAAGCTATGTTGATACGTGAGGTTACGATCAAATAGTATTGAATATAATTATGATTAATTTCTTCCTTAATGAACCTCTATAGTTCAGAGGTAAATTCTGAGTATGATATTTTACAATCGTGAAAACTTTCTATAATCCTTTAGAATTCTTTTCTTTTCTTCTCTCTTATTCATCTTCTTTATGAATTGAGAAGAACAACCCCTTAAGGAGGGGAGGTACTGCTACGTGACTATCTGTCTATGTGATAGAAGTCTAAGTGGAATACCATAACTTGTTTAATTGCTTGTCAAGTACTAAAGGCTGGCCCCCTTCTGTACTAGCTATGCAATATAACAAATGTTCAATTGATCATAGTGATCTCTCAATAAATCTTTCCACTTCTCTATATTGATCGAGATTGCGAAGATTAAAGCGATCAGGAAATGCACAGTGCGAGCGAGGTTACCTCCAAATTCGCAGTGGGATAGTGACACCAATGTTACTGCAGGTATCAATAAGGATAAGACTGAGTAAGAGCATAACCCGGATAGTGTGTTGTACGAAAAATGACAAAGTTGATGGAAAAAGGATAAAGTATGGATTGTAGCACCAGTAGATGTGCTGAGAAAGGGCAGAACGACTAAGAGTTGACCCGGAAGCTGAAAGGTGAAACGACAGATAAACAACTCTTGTTTTCTACCTGATTCCGGGATGGAATCCTTTTAAGGAGGGGAGACTGTAAGAACCCCAAATTTTGGATATAATTAAAACTTTTTATTATGTACTGAGGTAATGGTAAATAGTGATTACGACTACGATGTAACGATTGAGATAATGAATGAAAGGAATAGATTTCGATTCAAATGTTTATATGCCATGAAGAATACTATTGGTTGACACTTTAGATAAGAATTATCTATCTCCTAGGGAATTAAGATTTGATAATTCTAAAGAAGAAGATTATTCTTATGTCATCCAAATCGATATTTGTTATTGGTCCAGTGGTTCCGTAAAAAGGTTAAGGAACGATCGAAAGAGATCAGGGACAATTGTACAACCCTAAGAGAATAAGTAAAGAATAAAGAATGAATAGTGTTTTGGTGGAATTAGGAATATTATTAGACGACGCTATATAGAAGTACCCGGAACGAAATTCTGAGTTCGTATTAGTGCTCCAGGGGGAAAAAGAGTGTTTGTAAAAGCTGTCGGATTCTGAAAAATAGCACTTTTATTTTCTCCGAGAGTTCCCTGGACACTGATAGCCTTAAGTATTTAACGAATGGATTTAAGAAATATAAATTGGAAAGTTAGAAAGAAAGATGGAGAATGATAGTATTAATATTAAGAAGATTCCCGGTAAACCATAATTAGAAATCCGTGAAATATTCCTACGAATGATCAATCGAAACGAGCAATAACCGGACACAGAATCAAGCAGAGGACCAAGATACATACATGTGCTAATAGAAATATCTAGTAACCAACTTAGTTGCAAACTAACTAGCAAGTTACAAACCAACAAGGTACTTAGCAAGCAACCATGTATAATCTAACACATGTCCCTTGAAAAATACATCACCCATGACATCTTACCTTTAATAAAGCTACTTTATTACCAAAGATATTATTCTAACACCACAATAATTCATCTTGGATGAGACTAAGGCAAGAGAAACAAAGCAACCCACCATTCTCTCTCAAACAAAGCCATTCGGCTTCTTCATTAATTCAAAATCCAAAACCATGCTTCCCACCATTGCTTGATCTTGAAACTTTTAGGGTAAGTCCTATATTTCATAAAAGTAATACCCTAGAAATTGTAGCTTCAATATCCTCTTTTACCATTTTCAAAAAAATCATTTAAGAGGAGGGTGAATAGTGTTTTTCAAGAACTAATTTGGGTTTCTTGATTTCTTTGGTTGATCTAAGGTTTGTTAAGGCTAGACAAGGACCATACCAAGCTTAGTAAGGCTATTACATACTCTCAAGAAGGTATACCACTTGAAACCCTAGCTCTTGTCTTTGGATATATGCATGTTCTTGATGATTTAAGCCTAGTTATGTTATTAGTGGTATTATAAGCATGATTATGATTGAGTTTTGGATAAATGTTAAAAATAGTTAGATGAACAGAAAGGCATTGTTTGGCCTCAGTTCATGTGTATAAATCATGTATATGTTGTTTGGAATGGATACCATGTTTATGGAAAGATTTGAAATTGGTAGATATTCGATTTATAGTCGCCGTAATGCCGAAATTTCATTAACCTTAAGAAAAATGACTTGGACAGTATATGTAACTCACTGCCTAGCTTTGTAATCTGCCATTATAGGATATATAATGTTCCAAGCTTCGTTTTGATATAAAGAACGTGTGAAACGGACTTACGGTTTAGGAGTTACGGCCGGTTTACTAAAATTGGTTCGAAACCGGAAACGAGAATTCGTAACTGAAATTGAACCCTCGTAAAATATGTAAGTCAGTGGAGAATCTTGGTAATTAAATAATAGAGGTAAAAAGGAAGGTGTGAGAGAAAACCTCATGTGAATCGGATCGTTTTTCGATTTTATAAAAATGTTTGAATCTAGGTTAAACGCGAACGAACCCTTAAAAGTATAACTTTGGTTATAACTTAGAAAACGAGCGATAAAAACTCGAGGTATAATCTCGGTTCGTAATCGATCGACTTTAGAACTTATACGACTTAAGTATATACTGAGTGTGGGTATGATGACATGTCGTAATAACGACCAAATGTCGGATCGTATCGGTAATAAAAAGAGTTACACTAAAAGGTGTATAACGAGATAATATGAAAACGTGTTTCGATTTAAGTGAAGTTATACTTAGACTTTGAAAACGTGTTAAGTGGTTAATCTCGAATGTTCTAATTGTTTATAGATCATCGAGCAGACCCAGGACACGCTATCTCCACCCACACCCGATTACCAGGCAAGTGTTCAAACCTTTGAACCTGTTGTTTTGATAATATATGTATATGATTTCTATTTTACATATGCCATCGCATGCATGCCTATTTCCAATTATATTGTGACTCTGGTTTTTGTGATACTTGTTCCCTGAATTGATATTGGCTTATAGACTAGATACGAATTATCAGTAATAAGCCGGATTGTTTTGGTAAGACCCTTATCGAAGGGCATATGTTATTCATTCTAAATATAGACCGGGAGTCGGTATTTTGAGTTATAGATAGTCGTGGAAACCCGGAGGAATTCCAACGACAGATTATTATTTATCTGAGGAATGTTATTGTTAAACGTTATTATATTCCATAAAGTATTAATTACCAGGAAATATTTTGAGGGATGTTATTCGAGTATTATCTCAGTCGAGAGATAATAAATGAATGTTAGTTTCGAATATTCATTTAGAGTTGATTATTTAATGAATATTATTTTGATATTCATTAGAATGTTATTTATTAAATGAATATTACTTTCGAATATTCATTTAAGGTTTTATGTACTTAATGAATATTATTTTATAATATTCATTGGAAGTTCTATTTACTTAAGGAATATTATTTCGATTATTCCTTTAAAGTTTTGATTACTAAATGAATATTATTTGGATATTCATTTAGAAGATTATTTATTAAATGAATGTTATTTGGATATTCATTTAGAAGATTAAATATTAGATGAACGTTATTTTCAAATATTCATTTAAGGTTTGACTTATTTATTGAATATTATTTAAAGTATTTATTGGAGTTTAATTATTTAATGAATATTATTTCGAATATTCATTTAATGAGGGATTTATTTAGTAAATAATTCCATATATTCATTCGAGGATTACTTACGAGCAATATTATGAGTTAATAATATTCCGTAATTATTATTGAGTAAATAAATATTCTTAGAATATTTATTTAATTCTTTTAAAATTCTTTTTAAAATGATTTATATTATTCGGAGATTACCTTTCACCTCCAGATATTATGTAAAATATTTCGGAGTCTTTTTACGACTATTTTAATCAAGGAAAGGTTCCCAACTCTTTATTTTTCATTTAAATCTATCTTAAAAGGATTTAAATGCTCGCTCAAACTTCCATATTATAGGGGAACCTACTTGAGCAATGTTATTTATCTTGTTGACTTCCCGATCATAATTTATCCTTTTCACTCGCAACTTGGTTGCTATGGACTCATTAAGTCTGTGTGTATCTTCTCATCATTCGAGGGGTAAGATTGTTGGAATAAGTTGATATCCATTAACAAGCAAAAGCTTGGGAAATGATGGTGAATTTTCCTTTCCAACTAGATACGACTACTTTGTGGAGTCTTATCAACAAGTATTTCACTTGGGGAAGGGAGGACAAACTCTACGTTTCAATGCTGTGGATTTATTCGAACTAGGAGTCGTGTGTAAGAGGCCGAGTCGCGCGGTCCATCACAAGGCCTAACCATTGGCCAGGGAGTTACTATTAAGGAAATCTACAAGTGGAGCCGCCAGTTCTTCCTTCTACCGGTAGTAAACTATATTGGGCTGTACCATCCCCGACTGATCATCAGGGAATGTGGTAGCTGGCGCGTAATGACTCCAGTATTGGTTCGTCTCCCAAGTTGGGAATTCCCTGCAACACGTATCGAAGAGACTTCTTTCAGGTTGACGGTGTCTTCCGCAACACGTATCGAAGAGACTTCTTTCAGGTTGTAAGACTTCGAAAAATGTTAATAACTGGAATTGTAATATTTTCCTTGCAAGTTCCTCTTAATATGATAAATGATGATATCTAGCTTATCTTTGACATAGCAGATATTCCCACCTATATATGCATTTTGAGTTACCTCGTAACTTCATCGTTCATGTTATTCTGGCATCATTTCCGTAAATGCATGGCATATGGTTAGAAAGATACTTTTGAACTGTTATATATTATCATTCAGTTATATATGATTGTTGGTGGGCTATTGCTCACCCTTCCTTTATTATTATATCACAACAACAGCTAGACCAGATGACTCACACAAGGCGCACTCAACACTGGCGAGAACGATGAGACTACCAGAGCCGAAGAGACAGCTATTGGTAGGATAGATTTATTCTTTCAGTACCAAGTATATGGTCTAGTATGACTCATGTAAATGGATGGCAAAGAGTATGTATTTATATTGAAATTCTTTTGGATTGTAAGAACTCATAATGTGATTAATAAAATTTGATAGTTACTCTGATTTCATCTCTGGGACTATAACGGGTGTGTTTTATGTTATTGTTTTGGGTCACAAGGTTGTAATTTAATATTTATGTTGAATTGTGGATGGGAATTGAGACGGTAACGACCAGATCCCTGACCCCGGATCTGGGGGTGTTACAAAAGGTGAATCCTACAACAGGATACATTTGGTCTGATGGAAGTGGATATAGTCCAGAAGAGGCAGAAACGATGATGGTTAGCTATGTGGAGAGTATTTTATAGAACAAAGCTGAAGAATTTAGTGCATTGGTGAATAGTGCCATAAAAGAGGCAGAAGGAGTATATACAAAACTGTCACCAATACTGAAGGACAAAATAACAAGTATCTCTGCGAATGTGAATCTGGAGAAAAGATGGGCAGTTGATGTTTATTTGAAAATTGGCATCTCTATATTCATTACAATGCAGCTACTTCAGAGTTTGCAAGCTAGAGTGCTGAATGCCATGGGAACGAAAGTGAAAGCCAATTCTACAATCTTCAATAACGATCTGCTAGCACAAATTAAAGGTCTTGTTGAAGAAAAGCTACCAGAAGTGATTGAAGAACCCTATGGTATTTGCTACAGAACAACCACAAGCATAGGAGCTAAAAGGATTGGATTTCTGATCCTAAGTGAAGAACCCAGATTGCACTCTAACACAATTATGGGAGTGCTGAAACAAATCCTCAAATCTAAGATAAACAGAGATAAAGTCAAGGATGTCAAAGCTATTCACAGACTGCTGGCAAAGAGAGATGAAAACCTTAGCTCACAAGTGAAGAAATTGATTTCCGAAGTTAATGCCAGAAGAAGTGAGAGTGGTGGAAGCTGCACATATGATGACACCCTTGATGATGATGATATTGATGGAACTTGAGGATCTGGTACAACTGGAAGTGGTCAAGAAGCTGCTGAGATTACTGGAAGTCAGACTCAGGAGGAAGCAAAGGAAGAAGCTCCCAAGGATGATAAGAAAGATGCTGAAGCTAAAGATGAGGGAAAGACAGACATTCTTGACACACTGGAAGGAAGTATCTTAAGATTTGTTATTGACTGTTTTGATGCTGAAAAAGATACTGTCAACAAGGAAGCTGTCAAGAATGGTGAAGTTACTATCGAAGAATCTGTTGTCAAAGAAGACACTGTCATGAAAGACACTCTCAAGAGCTTGAATGAAGAAGCTGTCACAGGAAAAACTGTCAAGACATCCAAGTCTAGAAAGACAAAACAAAGAGCAAAAGCCTGGCGTACAGTTCCAAGAAAGGGCAAGACAAAGGCTACAGCAAGAAAAAGAAGCATGAAGTGGTGTTTCGTAAGAAGCCTATTCGAAGAAGAGAAACAAATAGCTTCGAAATCCAGAAGGAAGCTGTGACAAGAGATATCACTTCAGTCGAATTAGAGCTGGATGACTCTAAGGAATATGCATCCAGATACATTCTTTGGAAAGAGAAAGCAAAAGGCATGTTTGTTAAGAAGGATTTCACTATGGTGAAGATGTCAACAATAATCGAAAGATACACTCTCAAACAAACATCACAAGAAGTAAGGCGTAGAGTTGATTACTTCGTGCTGGAAAGAATGGTGGAGCTTATGGGGACGTATAAAAATGTTCCTAAGAAAGCCATGGAACACATCCAAAAGTACCATGCTGAAAGATATGTTGAACTTTATGAGAAATATGGTGACTGGAGAGTGATAAGTGGATTTATATCCACTTGGAATGCTTCGTTTCGGCTTAAATTGATTAACTTGGCCTCAAGTATGTCGTGTTTTTGATTCGTTTTTAGTAAGAATGGTGCATGGTTACTATCTTGAAGTGGGGAGATACATTTGCATGTTTCATCGTGGATTCACGGTCAAGAATTGAAGAATGGGAAGTGGCAAAAGAATTGGAAGAGAAAACGGAGGAGAAAGGAGCAAATTGTGTAAAATTCGGATATTCTGGGTAGGTTGCGCAGTCTGCACTGTTTTGGCCATATCTGGAGTTCTAGAAGTCCGATTCTATCGATCTTACAGCTCACGCGAAGACAACGCAATTTTCTAAAATATTGGACAGAAGTGATGGGCGTAGGCAGCGTGCATGGGTGCAGGCGGCGCGCGGAGTCCTGGAAATTTCCTGATTTCTTTCCTGTTTCGAATTAAATTGCTATTTAAGGACTTTTCTTGCTGGAAAAGAATTCTAGAGCCTATATAAACATGTTCTATCATTGTAATACATACCAATACCCTTCATAACACAGAGAGAGAGCCGAGAGACGGAGATTCATACTTGAAGATGGATTCCTACGCTCGTGATAAGCAACGGAGATCTAGATCTATTTTTCGTTTTCTTCTATTAGGCGAACTCTTGGATGTTTTTGTGATTTGTTTTCTTAACTCTATTACTCTAGTTTTATTATTATTCAGACCTTGTTTTATTATCATGTTTTCATTTGATCCCATGATGACGAATGGTTCGATTATGAACTAATCGTTGTCACGGGATTCTAATAGATTTATTTATGGAGCTTTAGTATTTTGATGCTTTAAAGATCTGTGTGTGATGTATATTGATATCCTCGTATGGTTATGCTTAATTGTTAGATGCGTAGCTAACATCTAATTT
This sequence comes from Saposhnikovia divaricata, assembly GCA_036435485.1. Classification (NCBI taxonomy): domain Eukaryota; kingdom Viridiplantae; phylum Streptophyta; class Magnoliopsida; order Apiales; family Apiaceae; genus Saposhnikovia; species Saposhnikovia divaricata. Next base: position 88,013,588 of record CM071598.1, read on the forward strand.
GTTAATCTCTTGTGAAGCGAGAGTGGATCTTGAGATTTAGAACTTGCCATGCTAGCATAGGTTCATGATTGTTTATCAACATGATTCATGGTGTAATTTGAACTACTTTATATTGCCCTTTATGATCTTTATGGATAACTTGTTCTTAAACCGTTATGTTTTCAAATTCTATAGAGATATAGGGTCTAAGCATAATTGGTGTCTATTCATATTCTATCTCTTTTGTGGATGTATGGGTAGTTTGGTAAACGTACACTGAGAGGTAGCGTATACTTGTTTCGTGTTGTCCGATCAGATATCATAACCATTGCATATAGAAATTAAAGGCGTCAGATCTAAGCGAAGTATTTAATGAAGTTAGGATCTCATGTTTTCTCTAGCATAAGTAATTCGATTTTAATTCTCGTTAGTTAATTGATTCATAGTTTGTTAATTTACTTCCTTAGTTAATTTTAGATAATCAAAACCCAAATTTGTTAATTGTCTTAGCAGTGAATAAAAACCATACATTGTTGCATAGGTACATTAACTGAATTAAAACCTAAACCAGATCTCTGTGGGGACGAACTTGACTTTTATCTATATTACTTGTGACCACGTACGCTTGCGTGATTTAGTGCAAATAGAGAGATATCGATGATGCGAATGAGGATGTGAGTATAGATGAGGAAGAACTTGTGTCTAAGTATGATTGGACAGAGAGGATGCCCTCCTATACACCTGAAGCTATGGCTGCCTATGAAGCCGAATTAGCTGCTGAAGTTGCTTGGAGAAAAGCTAATATTGGTAAACGGACTGCTGAGGTAGTGGAAGCTGAGCTGAAAGAAAAATGCAAGAAAGTCAACAAGATGAACAGTGAAGCTCCAAACTATTAGCCATGTGCACTGGAAAATCCTCTCAGGATCATAGATGGCAAAGAAGAAATCTATGCATATATTTTTCACAAGCTGAGGATCAGTGTACTGAAAGGTCTATACTGGAAAGTTGTTGGATCATCTCACAAACTGGAAATGCTGTGTGCATGGGAATTGGAAGTTATTTTTGATAGTAGGAGAGATGAAGATCCAAAACTTGATAGAAACAGAAGAGTGACCATGAATTCTTTTCCTGACAGAAGATTCAAGATTGAGAACAACATCTTGAAATTCAGAACTTACACCAATGATTTTGAATCATGGTTTGATCTGAAAGGTGTTCAGAATGTCTCTTGTAAACAAATCCAACAGTACATTGATGAGATTGAAGATGATGCTGTATCTGCTGATGAAAAGAAGCTAGTGCAAGATCTCAGAAAGTACTTGGAAGAAGCTCTCCACAGAAAGAGAGAGAACAGACAGAACAGGAAAGCTTAATAACAAGATAAGTAAATCTCATATCTACTCAACCTCGAGGAGTACTTGTTTTGCTTTAGATCATTGTCCTATGTAATGCTAAATGCTTGGAAATGTTCTAGAATCCTATTCTGATCTATGTTAGTTAAGTTGTCAGCATGCTTGTATTGAGAATTTGTTGTTATTGTCCATAAAAACAAATTGGGGGAGATTGTTAGGATTTATGGGTGATAGCGTAGAGACAACTTAACTAGTACTTAGTTTATTTGTATAGGCTAAGTAGAACATATTGTCACAGCCAGAATGTGTTCTTGTAATCAAATAATTGCTGAAATGTAATAAGTATGTATCTTGGAAGAAGTTCAATGATATGTTCAAGCCTCAAGAGAATACATCAGTTCGACAGCAATAATAAAGTTACTGTCAATACATTGATGGTAACGTTACAAGAAGACTGCATGTTGCAAGGTCACGACAGCAAGTCCCATTTGACAGCAACATTTGCTGAAGTAGGGGACAACAACATTCTCACACTTGACAACGAGTTTGGAGTTCCGACAGCAACATTGGCGGGAGCTCATACTGTCAACTACTGAATATTCCTATGACAACAAACTTGGCGGCAAAGGTTACTATCTCATTGATTTATTTGATTTGGAGATTTTATCTCATTCAAACCCCCGTGACAGTTTCGATGTTCGAGAAACAGATTTGCTGCAATTCGTCAAAGATTGTAGCAGACCTGCAAGACTACGACAGAAGCTTTAGAGATCACAAGACGAGGCTCGACAATTCAAGAGTATGACAAGTCTGTATCTACTAGAATTGTTATAGCTAATTTTAGAAAGAACCCAGAATGCCTTATGCTTAATGATAACTCTGTTTGTATAGCATTTTAGGAAAGCTCACATGGGTGGGCAACTTGTGAGGAGCTGCCACTTGAAAACGACAACAGCTCCGCGACCCATGTGACTGAGATGTTAGAGAAAGATTAGTCTATATAGAGACACATCTCTCATTCTTTCTGTAGTGATTTCTTTCAAGAAGTCGAAGCTTGAGAAAACCATTTTTCTCGAGGTTGTAGCAACACATTACAAAATAAATAAAATATTTATTTTGTGAGAACATCTTGAATTACTACTTGTGTTTGCAATTCTTGTGTAGATAGTTTACAATCTTTATCATTGTTGTTGAGCTAAAGATTTGAAATTATCTATATTGCATTCAACCCCCCCTTCTGCAATATACTCCGGGACCAACAAATACGGATATCAATCTGAGAGATGATATCAAAGACAGGTGCAGGTGCACCCACGTTAAAGTTCCTAATGAGACGATATGCTTGTAGGTTGTCTGTTTCCACTATAACATCACGATAGCCCTCTAGGAAAGCTCGTTTGAGTGCAATGAAAATGGCCCATAGCTGATTACCTAGTGGAGTTAGGTTCGGAATGATACCTATGGTTAGGTGCCTTAGGTTTCCAGTCGAGTCACGATAGATTGCTGCCATGCCAGTGTCGTTGCCATTGGGGAGGATTGTTGTTGAGGCTGAACCATGAACATTGATTTTTAATATCCCTTGTGGAGGGGGTACCCAGTGGTACTGCATCGTTGTTTTGAGTACTAGGGAGAGCTAAATAAGATTTAGTTAGAGAGGGAATGGTGTTCTTTTATTTTCACCACCCGCTTTTTATAGTGGATCCTTTGCCCAGCATTAAAACCCTTTCATCTAACTGCACTTAATGCAGTAATACCAGTTCAAATTGCACCTAGTAGAAATCAATGCATATCCCCAGAGAAAGATACCTGAATTTATATCTCTCAGATGAACAGTAGTGCATAAATTACTTGAGTGCATATATTCTGGCGGCTTCATGTATCAGAGAGTACTTCTAATAAATATTGTTGTCCTCTCGTCGAATTAATACAAGTTAATTCTGTGAGTACTTACTTGTTTAAACCCAACCAGCAACCATATTAAATCTTCTGCTACCTTCTTTTGCTAATCTATCTGCCTCACAGTTTAGGGATCTTTTGATGTGAACAACTTGGATATTCTGCATGTGAACAACGAGATGCTGAACCAGGTGCTATAAGTCTAGCCTTGCACTTGAGTATGTAGTTAACCATTATTGTAGAGTCTGAAGCTATAATACAAGTTTCCTCAGTAATCCCTTTAGCTAGTATAGCTTCACAGATGAAGTTGAATGCATGCAGTTCAATCTCCCACCTTGAGAGGTTTAGACTTGGGCCAGAGGAAATAAAATTCACCGAGCCTTCCCTATTCAGTAAGAGACCCCCTATACCTGTAGAGTACGTCCCATCTGGGTTGATGTTCCATGACCCGTCTATGAAGCCTACGTATTGTCCTAGGCCCATCCATTGCTTTATCTTAGAACTAAGGGTCTAGTCCATGTGTCTTTTGTAAGCCAGGGATGGATTGATGGCCCATTAAGAGTGAAAGTCTTTGTTGATAAGCCCAAAGGAGATTCTCCAGGACCACGATCTTGATTTGATTCACATTTCGATTGTTTGTTGATTAGACTTGATACCATTAAAGAAACAGTTGTTTCTCAACAACCAAATCGACCATACCATTACAAGTAGACAAGTGCTTCCCCCTAACGAAAGTGGCCTTTTGTTAAAAAAGATCAGAAAGGCTATATGTTTCGTTGATATAAACGAGAGATGTACCATAATTTAAGATCTTATCAATGATTGTAGTTTGGATGAGAAACCTTAATATGATCTATTTTACTATGTGTTTGTCCAATCTTTATTATTTTTTTAGATGTTGTATGCTCTTTTATTGATAAATTATTTATGTATAGAAAAATAGTAATTTATAAAAAAAACTTTAAAAATTTGATTATTTTTGTAGATGTCGTATGCTCTTTTATTGATGAATTAATTATCTATAAAAAATAGTGATTTATAAGAATATTTGCATAGACCAATTTTATAAAGTAAATATTCACTAATAATATTTTAATTGACTCTATAATGAACTTTATTTTTTAATTGATAATTTATACACCAAATAATGTCTAATATTATTTTATAGTATATTTAATTTTTTGAATAATTCAAATATATTGTTAGGTCAATTTTTTTGTCCCACTAATTATTGCTTAACTAAAAAATACACATAAATAAAATGTTATAGAAAATTGGTTTAAATTTCAGTTTTATATTTAGATTGGTTGAGTCTACCTTTTTTGTTATAATTGTTTAATTTAGAAGTTTATAAAACTTAAATTTCGAACACATATTTAAAATAGTGTGGTAAATATTTTTTATATTTTTAAATTTTTAATTCAATAATATTGCATTTATTCAAATTTGATTGCATCTTATGATTTTAAATCGGAAGTTTAAGATATTAAAATATTATATCATACATAACATAGATTAAATAAACTCATGTATTAAAACAATATATTTGTATTAAAATCAATTAATAAATACGCCTTTTTGAAAAAAATGACTATATACACAGAGAGGGGTGGAAAGAACAGATGTGTCAATATATAATAATATAATTGTGATTTATTTTAAATTAAAAAATTTAATTAATTGGTTATTACGTATTTATGAAAATTAATCAGTAATATAAAAATATATATTGTAGTATGATTGTAGTTGGTATATATGAAAATTAGCTCATAATATATTACAGTATAACTTTGATTGATTTTAAATTAAAATTGATAAATTATTAAATATTTTATCACTTTAAAAAATATGTAATTTATGCATGTACTAAATAAAATAAATTTTGTATTTCAAAAAAAAATGTTAAGTAACCACGATAGGTAAATTATAAGGATGAGAATGATGAGGTTGTTTTAATTTTAGAGGTAAATTCTGATCGGCTCTTATATGTATTATGAAAAATTATCTGTAATATATAATAATGTAATTATGATTGATTTTAAATCAAAAGAGTGAAAAATTAGTAAATATTGTGAAAATCATTTAATATTTATATTTGTATAATCTTGACTGATTTTAATTTAAAATATTAATTTATTATAAATATCTGTTGACATTAAAAAATTTACTTTTTATTGATGAATTAATTATCTATAAAAAATATTAAAAATGGAGAGAGGAGAGAGAAAGCAAAAGATCCGTTAGAAATTTTGAATCTAGACCAAAGATTCAACCTAGGGCAGCATCGCCGGTGATTGGAAGAGGAGGAGCAACCCCAGAGGAGTGGAAGGAAGTAGTCTACATTTCGGATAGTCTCTTCGAAGAAACAAAGAGGGAAGCACTAAAGATAAAAAAGCTCTTGGATAAGGAAATCATTGCGGCGCTGGAAAGTAATAACTTGGGTATTCTAAGATACACAATTAATCGTCTTCATAGAATCAGAAGAAGTGTGAGCACAAAGAATCTACAAAGAGTGATGGATGGAGACTCAATAGCTTTAGAAAAGGCACTAAAGGAATTGTTGCTGTTAGGTCCAATATGCTTGTAGAAGAGGGGGGGTTGAATACAAACAGTACTGTTTAATCGAAATTTGTCCGGATAATTTAATTTATATTTTGACAAATTTGAGCGGAATTAAATGAAACAAAATTCAAGTTGAATATAAAATTATATTAACTTGAGGGGTTTGTTACAAATACAGTACAGAATTTATATCTAGTTAATAAAACAAATTAGAAAATTCGACATGAATTTTTCTAGATTTGTTAATAAAAATCAAGATATAGATTAGGAGTAAAAACTCGCTAATAGTACAAGAGTATCAAGTAAACAAGTTCTATCGGATCAGATATTAAAAATAAGATGAACTTGATTTTCTATGAATTTTTCTGCTCCTGCAGGTTGTGTTCTTGATGAGAGAGAAGAGAGTAAACTGCCTTTGTTGAATGTAATATTCTTGTCTGTGTTGTCTTGTGTCGTCTCTTTCTTCATATATATTATTTTCTGCCTCTTTATCTTCAAATATAACTGTCAAGACAATAGGCAATACAATCTATTCTTCCAAGACAACCATTTTTGTACTGCCAAGACAATAGGCAATACAATCGTCAAGACAATCAGGTTCTTCCAAGACAATCGGCAAGACAATTAAATTCTGAGATCTTTGTCTTGCTTTATCAAAAATTATCATTCTGTCTGAAGCTTTTTCTTTTTGATCATTATCAAGACAATCTGATTTGAACTGTCAAGACAATCGTCAAGACAATCAAATCATATTTTTATTCTTCTTTTTTAAAGTTATTCAGAATTAATCATCACCAAGACAATCGGCAAGACAATCACAGATTGTCTTGCTATACTGATTTACTCCTTCAAGACAATCGGCAAGACAATCTCAGAATGTCTTGCTAGTTCATTTTTTCAGATTTACATTAAACTGATTAATAGATAATCATTTTAATTTAACCTTACTTAAATAATAATTATTCAGATTTAATTAATTTAATAATTAATTTAATTAATGAATTAATTCCTGATGAATTAATTTATTAATTAAATTGACTACTTGATTTAAATTAATTAAAGAAGAATAATTATATATCCTTGGATTGTAGAGCTGATCTTCACTTTGAAGTTTCTTCATCCCTTATCTCTCCAGGTTCAACTTCATCTTCTTGTTCTAGAAATCTTCTGATATTCTCTGTGTCAAATCGTTCTTGATCATCCAAGGTTTTGATCAAATCCTTGTCAAGTACACGTTCATAATCTGACACAAGGCCTTTAGGTTTCTTAGGCAAAATTCCAAGGTTGCCCCATAGCCGATTCCGAAGCATGTAATATTTCTTTTCAAAGCCAGTTAAAGCATATGATCGAATAATGTCAGCAACAAAGATACTTTCTTTATCTTCGAATCCTGTAGTCCTCAGCATATGTTCTAACCAGACCAGATGAGATGCAGTATATAATTTCATCGACTTAGAATCAAGGAAGCAAGAATGTAGTGTATTACCCTTGAGAAACTTAACATGATGTGGAGTTTGAATAACTTGTGGACTATTCCTTTGAGCAAACTCCAAAAGTCTTTCATGAAGTAAAATATTCAGTTCAGAAAACCTTTTTACCTTTAGGGACATAATCCACAGTTCAATCAAGCTTCTCTGTTGAAAGATTTGAAGTGACACATAGAGAGAACCCATTGTACGAGAGTCAATCTGAATTAACAGTTGATCTGCACATCTGTCAAACCCAGCTACTATCCTCGAGATCTCCAGCATCAATGCATCCATATATTGCAAGTAATTTGGATTGGTCTCTTGAAACTGTTGAAGTAGTTGGAGAAAACGTTCATCATCATTAGCAGTGTTTTGAATAGAATCAAAAATTTCTCTTGCTCTCTCCCACCTTGGACCAATCTTCAACTGAATATCTCTTTTTCTTTCTTGTACACTGATTGCATGTAGCTTTTGTTTCTCTGCATCTTCAGCTTGCTTCAGCTTTAATCTTTTATCCACTACCTGTCTGGTCTTCTCAAGCTTAGCTTGTCTCATCGATCAGCTTTCTCCTCTTGAAGTTCCTTCCCAAATTCAGGATCATCTTGCCAGTTTGAAAGATCTTCTTTAATATCATTTAATTGTTGTACCTCAAAATTACTATTCTTGAGATCGAAATCAAAATCTGATACATCCTGATCATGAGCAGCTTTTTCTTTTCCCTTTGTAGACTTCTCTTTATGCCTCCCTTGACCTCCTAACTTACTTCCTCCTGGTCCTCCAGACTTCTCTCCTTCTCCAGACTTTTCCCCCTTAGTTGAGGAATCCTCTACAGACTTTCTTTGACTGTCAAGCCCTCTATCTTCATCATTATCCCCCTCATTATCATCATCATAGTCTTCAAAATATGCTCTTTGTTCTGGTGTGATATGATGAGTAGGTTTAACAATGTTTTATAGATGATCAAGTCCTTCAAACATGTAATCATACTTTTCTTCAAGCTTCGCAAAGGTTGTTCAATATGATTGAGCAGTTACATGCATTTCCACTTGAAGTTCATCTACCCTATTAGAGAGTCTGTCAATAGCATTTAGAATATCTGTTCTTTCTGTAGATGCCTGAGAGTTGGATTGTATCAATGTATTGATTGCTGGAGTGAGTGTAGTCTTTATGTTCTGAACATCGTCACGAATAATCATGAGCTGATTGTTTACAGAGGTGGAAGAAGAAGACCGTTCATCCACTTGTGCTTTGAAAAATTGTTTTTCAGCCTCAGTTTCCATCAATTTCTTTTGCAGATCTTTTATTTGAGCCATAAGAGACAAAGTGTTTGTGTCAGTGTGTGCGCTCACTTGATGTTCACTCAAGGATATGTCACTCTCCTTTCGTGCATGTGTTTCACTCATATTTAAGGTGGTCCTCACATCACTCAACACTAGCTCCTTTCCTTGAGCTGTACCTGCAAAAGAAATCACCCTAGCCTCTTCTGGAGAGGTCAGTGGTGGTGCAATGGGAGTTCGCAATTCCCAATCCTCAGTCATCTCTAATAATTCATTTGGATTTGATAACTGAATTTCTTCAGTGATAGGATGACCAAGTTGCCCTTCACTTTCTCAAAATAAATCTGCGAGTGAAGAATCCCTTGAGGGAGCCAGGAATGTTCCTCCTGGGAGGGGAGATGATGACTCTATTATAACTGGCAGAGAGTCAAGATTTCCCTCTGAAGCCTGTGAAGGCTTTTCTACCGTAACAATGGTAGGCACTGTATCTGTAACAATCCTATCGTGCACTCCTTGCTCAGTGTCCTTAACAACATCAGATTCTAAGGTAATGTTTTCCCCCATTGTGAGTAATAGAGGTGTGCTTGACTCTGTACAAGGTGCCACGGCCCTTTGGCGAATTTCAATAATTTCATCCTGTTGAGAGGATGAAATTAGTAATAGTTCATCGGCCATTTCAATGTCCAAGACCTTTTGGGAGGAAATGGATGGGATAACAGATGCCTCAAGTAGTAGGTTTCTTCTCTTCTTTGGTGGAGGCAGAGCTGTGGGATCACACACATTATCACTTCTTCTATCAGCTCTTTTTGTCAACAACTTGCTTCTGGCTTTAGGTTTAGAGATTTGATTAGACACAGTGTTTGGCTCTAAGACCTGGGATAGAGGCTGTGGTTCTACAACCTCTTGGTCGGACCTATCAGCCACTTGGGCTCCAGAAACAGTTTGAGAGATAGAAGGCAATACCTGCTCCATTGATGCAGTAGCTGTACCTGAAGGAATGGATTGTTCCATTTGAGGTTGAAGTTCAGGGACAGGTACATTTTCAGGTTCAGGTTCAAGTGCATTTACAAGTCGAGGAATGACAGGTAGATTTATGAAGGTAGACAAATATGGTGTAACATACACTGGCACATTTATCAATTTTCTATGTGTATCAAGGCTAGTGAATATTTTCTTGGTTTGCCTGCCTGATACCATAGGGTTGTCAATCCTAAAAATTGCTTGTTGACCAACAGGAACAAGATAATTAAATATCAAAGTTAAGAATCTAGGATAATAACATAAAACTTTATTACCCTCAACAAAATCCTTTCTGGCCTTAACAATTCTACCAACAATAGTATTCCAAAGTAGATTACCAATATTGATTCTACGGTTGTTAGCAACAGCATAACCAATAGTTTGTAACATAGAGGTGAGTAAATGAAAGTTACCTCTGGCTGTATTAGCAAATACCTTGGAGATCGTGTCGAAAAATGCATCCCATTGTTGAACCAGGTTCCTTTTGCTCAGATTGTTCATATCAATTACTCCACGATAATTAATATCACTGAAGAATTGATAGAGTTGTTCACTGGTTGGAAATGGATCAAAATTATCCTCCGGGAGGCCCAATACAGTAGTAAGGGTTGATTCCGTCACAACGTGGTGTGTACCATCAAAATCAAAAGAGAATGTGGTCAAATCTTCAGACACCACAGCTTCTGTGCAAATCAATCTCAGTGGTCCTATTTTAATTGGGGCTTCCATCGAAATAGCAGTTCGGATAATTGAATCGTCATTTAAAAACTGTATCCAAGGCTTAAATCGATCATAGGGACAATCGTTCGGATTAAAATACCCAACCAAATTATGCTTCATTATCTCAAAATTATCAGCCATTTTTTAACACAAAAACACACTTCAATTTTAGGAAAATTAAAACAATTCGAAAATTTTCAGAATTATTAATTAATTAAAATTAATTAAAAATTCGAATTAATTCAAAGTTGTCAGAAAAATCCCAAAAATTAGTATGATGTTCTCCTGATCACTGGGAGTCTCAATATATTTTTAGATTTCAAAGAAAAAATCTAAAACAATCAAAACAGTGAAAACCCGATTGAAATTTTTGAAAAATTAAGTTTTCAAAAACTGAATGAAATTCAATGATATTTGGTTCAAAAGAAAGGAAATCGAACGATCTACTTGAATCCGTCCTTAGTTTTCAGTTTTGTTGAATAAAATTGAGCAGAGATTCGTTTCACAATTGTGTGTATCATGTATATATATGAGTTCTCTGTGTCAATACACGAGAGAGAGAGAGCTGTGATAATTGTCTTGGCTGTTTTTTTTTGTTTAAGTACAAATTTGACACTACAAGACAATCGGTTGATTGTCTTGCCGATTGTCTTGGTAGTTCAAAAACTATCAAGACAATCGTTTACTATACTGATAAATAAATAAATAAAAACGTAAATAAATATTATTTTTTTTTTTATTTTTTAAATACTGAATAGACACTCCAAGACAATCAAGTGATTGTCTTGCCGATTGTCTTGGTAGTTCAAAACTATCAAGACAGTCGTTTTTCTTGAACTAAAATTAAGAAAACAAAACAGAACAAAAATAAAATTGAAAAACATTTTATTATTTTACAAAATAACCTGCCAAGACAATCTGTGGATTGTCTTGGCGATTGTCTTGATACTATAAAGACAAACAAGACAATCTATTAATCTGCTAATTTTATACTAATAAAATAAAAATTAATGTGCATAATTAATCCAATTAAAATACACTCTAATTTATTATAAAAATTACTATTAATAAATATTTAGCAAACACCTGGATTAATCTTTTTACGACAACAAATATAAATAACAAAAGGACAAACACTACAAAACATTTAATAAAATATTAAATATATTTACAAGAACATTTATAACAAATTAATGAATCTAAATATTTTCTAATAAATAACTTTCTAATAGAAAATTATTTAAAGAGAGAATATGATTCATTAAAATATCACAAATATTCCAAAACACAAGAAGTAATAAAGAAGTTATTATTAACATGTTGACAAAGATTTTTAGCAATTACAAGCAATAAAAAGTTGATAAAATAATTATGCAAGTGATTAAAATTTAAAAATAATAACAAAATCACTTGCAAATTATTAAAGAATAAACCTCAGATATTAACCAACTTAATTACTTGGACTGTTTAACATACCCAATTCACCAACAATTTTGGTGAATGTGGATTCGTCAAGAGACTTAGTAAGAATATCTGCTGTTTGTTCTTCTGTGGGTACAAATAACAATTCCACAGTACCATTCATGACATGTTCTCTTATAAAATGATACCTGATGTCTATGTGCTTGGTCCTCGAATGCTGCACAGGATTGTTGGAGATTGCTATGGCACTTGTATTATCACACAAAATTGGAATTTTTGTTAATACAAAATCATAGTCTTTTAACTGATTCCTAATCCACAAGATTTGAGCACAACAGCTTCCAGCAGCTATGTATTCAGCTTCAGCTGTTGAGTTGGAAACTGTTTGTTGTTTCTTGCTGTACCAGGAAACTAGCCTGCCACCTAGGAATTGACAACTCCCAGAGGTGCTTTTTCTATCTACAACACTTCATGCATAATCTGAATCTGTGTATCCAACAAGTTTAAAACCAGATTCTTTAGGGTACCAGATACCTAGATTAGGTGTACCCTTAAGATATCTTAAGATTCGTTTTACAGCAATAAGATGAACATCTCTAGGATCCGCTTGGAACCTTGCACACAAGCATGTAGCATACATAATATCTGGTCTACTTGCAGTAAGGTAAAGTAATGAGCCTATCATACCTCTGTAACTTGTGACATCTACCTTGGCAGAATTTTCACAAGCTCCAAACTTGACAGCTGTAGATGATGGTGTCTTAGCTGAAGATGAGTCCTCCATTTGATATTTCTTGAGGAGCTCTTTGATATACTTGGATTGACAGATAAATATTCCATCTGTCCTTTGACTTATTTGCAATCCAAGAAAGAATTTCAGTTCTCCCATCATGCTCATTTCAAATTTACCCTGCATTAACTTAGCAAATTTCTTACACAAAAGATCATTAGTAGACCCAAATATTATATCGTCCACATAGACTTGGACTAGTATTGTATCATTTTTATGTTTCTTAGTGAAGAGAGTTTTGTCTATGACACCTCTAACAAAGCCATTTTCAAGTAAAAATTCAGAAAGGGTGTCATACCATTTTCTTGGTGCTTGCTTGAGGCCATAGATAGCCTTGAAAAGGAAGTAGACATAGTCCAACAGATCTGGATCTTCAAAGCCAGGGGGATGTTCTACATAGACCTCTTCATCCAGCTTACCATTTAGAAAAGCACTCTTTACATCCATTTGATAAATATTAAAGTTTGAGAATGCTGCGAATGCCAAAAATATTCTAATGGCCTCAAGTCTTGCCATTGGAGCATAGGTTTCATCATAGTCAATGCCTTCAGCTTGTGAATAACCCTTTGCTACCAGTCTCGCTTTATTTCTTGTGACTGTGCCATCTTCATCAAGTTTGTTTCTGAATACCCATCTAGTGCCAACCACTGTTCTATTTGAAGGTCTGGGTACCAGCTTCCATACTTCTTGTTGTTTGAATTGATTGAGTTCATCTTGCATAGCAATCACCCAATCAGGATCAGAAAGAGCTTCTTCAGTTTTCTTAGGTTCCATTTCAGATAGAAACCCTGAATAATTGCATTGATTCTGATAAGCTCTTCTAGTCTTTACTCCAACATCTTGATCACCAATAATTAACTCAAAAGGATGAGTTCTATTCCAAACAGTTTGTCTGGGTAGATTAATTCTTGATGATTCCCCTTGATTTGAATTGTGTTGTTGAGTATGACTTGTTGATCCTTCACTAACTCCCCCTGAGTTGTTGCCAGGATGATTAGATGAGTGTTCAGAAGTATGAGTGGTGTTTTCAATATTAACATTATTATCACCACCATTATTCTGATTGAACTCATCATTGACATTATTGTCATTAGCATTAGCAAAAACATCAGGTGGACTATCATCATCTGAATCTAGATCTTTCATATCTTCAAAAGATAGCTTTTCAGATGAATCTTCAGTTTGGATACTAGGGAGTTTAGTGTCATCAAATGTTACATTGACACTTTCCATCATCTTCTGATGTTCAATCAAATACACCTTATAAGCTCTTCTTTCATATCCAACAAAAATTGCTTCATGTGCTTTTGCTTCAAATTTTCCACCTTGATCGTCTCCTTCTTTAAGTACAAAGCATTTTGCTCCAAATACATGAAAGTATTTGAGTGTTGGTTTCTTTTCATTCAAGGATTCATAGGGTGTCTTCATCAAGTCTTTGTTGATAAGAGTTCGATTCTGAGTATAGCAAGTAGTGTTTACAGCTTCAGCCCAAAAATATAATGGAAGCCTTGATTCACTTAACATAGTACGTGTAGCTTCAATCAAGGTTCTATTCTTTCTTTCAACTACCCCATTTTGATGAGGAGTTCTTGGAGCTGAGTATTGTCTGGTTATTCCTTTTTCAGTACAAAAGTCATTCAGAACTGCATTCTTGAATTCAGTTCCATTGTCTGACCTTATAGCCCTCACTGGATACTTGGAATCCAACTCAATTAACTTGATGTGATCAATCACCAGTTGTGGAGTCTCATCTTTAGAATTCAGGAACAAAACCCATGTGTACTTTGAAAAATCATCAACAATCACAAGAGCATATCTTTTCTTTGACATAGACATCACATTCACTGGACCAAATAGATCCATGTGAAGTAACTGTAAAGGATCAGTTATTGAAGATAAATCAGTGCTTTTGTGAGTTGCCCTTTTTAGTTTGCCTTTTTGAAAGGCATCACATAGTCCTTCCTGTGTGAATTCCATAGGGGGTAAACCTCTCACCATTTCCCTCTTAACCAAATAATTCATTATTTTGAAATTCAGGTGAGAAAGTTTCTTGTGCCATAGCCAGCTTTCATCTGTGGATGCTTTAGAATAGAAGAAATTGATTTCTTGAGTGCTTCTAGTGTTCATGTTGGCTACATACAAGTTTCCTTTTCTGACTCCTGTCAGAGATGGTTGTTCACTTCTTTTGTGTGAAATCAGACAATTCTTTTTGTTAAAGTGGACTTCAAATCCCTTGTCACAGAATTGACTGATGCTGAGCAAATTATGCTCAAGTCCTTTTACAAAGGACACTTCTTCAATGATAACATTTCCAGCTTCAAGTCTGCCATATCCATCAGTTCTACCTTTGCTGTTATCTCCAAAGGTAACTACTGGGCCGGCCTTCTCCACCACATTTGTCAGCAGGGTTCTGTCTCCAGTCATATGCCTTGAACATCCACTGTCCAAGATCCAGGTTACTCGTTCAACCTGTTCAATACCCTGCAATGACAAATGGATTAAACCTTCTTCGGGACCCAAATTTGATTGGGCCCTGCGGATTTAAAGTACTGACCTTTATAAGGCAAAACAACATTTTTAATTTTAACATCTTTAGTCAATAACCATTTAACCTTATAAACAGATTTGAAAATCTTTTGTTTTATCTTGGGTATCCATGTTTCTCTAGCAGCAATAACACTTGTGTCATTGACTGGACATTTGACCTGGTAAACATTCTTGGTAACCCTTTGTTTAGTCTTAGGTACAAATGTCTCTCTCCTAACTTGAGGAGGAAAAGCAGTCTTTGATCGAACATTATTGTTCCTGTTCATATGTTGTCGAGGAGCAGTCTATTTAACACATGCATAACTACCATTAAAATAAGCACGCATACTGTTAAAGGCACAAGACATACAATTGATAACACCACATGCTTTATGATTAGAATCAATGATAGGCATGGTATTTTTCTGCTTCAACTTATTATTACCTAATCCAGTCTTAGAAGAACTAGTTGTTTCAACAACTTTGACTGGCACTTTAGGTACATCTTTCTTGGATGAAACAATTTTTGGATTAGTGTCCTCAACAGATTTAGCCTTAACAAAGACTGTGACTTCTTTCTTGGATGAAACATTCTTTGGATTAGCGTTCTTAACAAATTTATCCTTAACACATTTATCCTTAACAAAGACTGTGCCATTTGCACTATCCTCATTTCTCATTTCTTCTTGGATTACCATAGAAAGAATATCTGGTGGTCCAGCATCAGATTTTTTAAACAGAGGTTCTTTAACATTTTTGAGCACATGTGGTATTCTCCTTTCTTTAGCACTAACAGGGTTAGGGGAATTTATGCCCAATGAACCAACAGCTTCATTATAACCATACCCTATACCTGTTGTTCGTTCTACAACTTGATTGTTAAAGAACTCTTTGGAAACTTTAACTGAATTATAACAAGCCCTGACCTATGTTTCAAGTTCAGTAATTCTAGCCATTTGTTTGCCTACAACTTCTAGAATAGCTTTTTCCTTTTTATTAAGCATTGTTATTTCATCTCTTTGTTGATCTTGATTAATATGCACCTTTTTCAATTCTTACACTTCATTGCCAAGATTAGTGCTTAACAATTCTAGTCTTCTATATTCAGTTTGTGCATTACCTAATGAATTATAAAGACTACGAATCAACTCAGGGTCAGTAACAATTATCGGTTTGTTATGATGATCAGATGCTTCATCATTTACCATCAACGCAAGATTTCCATATTCTTCATCTTCGCTGTCCGTGTCATCCCAACTCTTACCAGCCGCAACATAGGCTTTTCCAGGTTTCTTCTTCTCAGCAGCAAAATCTCTTCTTTGAGTTTGCTTCAGTTTCTGACATTCAGTGGCAAAGTGCCCTAATTCATTACAGTTGAAGCAACGAATCTTGCTTCTGTCAACAGATCCAGTTTTGTATCCTCCCCTGTTACTAGAGGAAGAAGAGCCTCCTCTCTGGAATCTGTTATTTGACTTGAACCTGTACTTTGGATTTCTTCTGAATCTGAAGTTGCCAAATTGCCTTACCATCAATGCCAACGATTCATCTTCCAGTTGATCTAGCTCTTCCAATGAGTAGAAGTCTCCACCATCCTGAGTAGGTGGTGTTTGACCAAGTTCTACTTCAGTCTTTTCCTTGTCTGAGCTATAAGGTAGAACAACCTTAGCTTCCACTTCCTTAGGTGCCTCAACTACAAGAGCTGTAGATGAACTTGGCACTCTTCCTTTACCAAAGACCTCCCTCTGCTGTACTTGTTCCAGTTCATAGGTTTTTAGAACACCAAACAATCTTTCAAGAGCAATCTTATTCAAATCTCTTGATTCTCTGATGGCTGTTATCCTATGTTCAAGATGAGTGGGCATTGTCAACAAAAACTTCATATTAATCTCCTTCTGTGTATATTGCTTGCCATTAACTAGCAAGTTGTTGATAATTTTGTTATACCTTTCAAACACTTCCTGAATGCCTTCATTAGGGCCAGCTCTAAAGTGTTCATACTCAGAGGTTAAAATCTGAAGTCTGTTTTCCCTGACTTCATCAGTTCCTTCATTGATAGTCTCAATAGTTTCCCACATGTGTTTTGCAGTTTTACAATTTATCACATGACTGTACATCACAGCATCTAGGGAATCTATTAAAATAAGTCTCAAATTCTTATCTAGTCCTGCGTCCTCTTTTTCAGCAGGAGTAAAAGAATCAGCATGCTTTGGAACAGATGATGCAGGTGTTACAACAATTCCTCCAACAATAGATTCAGATATATGTTCGAGTGGAATTATAGGTCCGTTCTGTAGAACACCCAAATATTTAGAATTTGCGACATCAAGAAACAACTCCATTTTATTTTTCCACATTGTATAATTGTCCTTGTTAAACATGGGAATCTTAACAATGCTTTTTGACAAATGATGAATTTTTAAGAGAGTTAAAAATTCGAGATAGATTTTTGGCGGAATAAAATTAGGATCTTGATTTGTATATCAATCAATAGGCTTTGATGCCAATTGTTAGGTCCAATATGTTTGTAGAAGGAGGGGTTGAATACAAACAGTACTGTTTAATCGAAATTTGTCCGGATAATTTAATTTATATTTTGACAAATTTGAGCGGAATTAAATGAAACAAAATTCAAGTTGAATATAAAATTATATTAACTTGAGGGGTTTGTTACAAATACAGTACAGAATTTATATCTAGTTAATAAAAACAAATTAGAAAATTCGACATGAATTTTTCTAGATTTGTTAATAAAAATCAAAATATAGATTAGGAGTAAAAACTCGCTAATAGTACAAGA
This sequence comes from Saposhnikovia divaricata, assembly GCA_036435485.1. Taxonomy (NCBI): domain Eukaryota; kingdom Viridiplantae; phylum Streptophyta; class Magnoliopsida; order Apiales; family Apiaceae; genus Saposhnikovia; species Saposhnikovia divaricata. The sequence continues at coordinate 88,031,398 of CM071598.1, forward strand.
GTATCAAGTAAACAAGTTCTATCGGATCAGATATTAAAAATAAGATGAACTTGATTTTCTATGAATTTTTCTGCTCCTGCAGGTTGTGTTCTTGATGAGAGAGAAGAGAGTAAACTGCCTTTGTTGAATGTAATATTCTTGTCTGTGTTGTCTTGTGTCGTCTCTTTCTTCATATATATTATTTTCTGCCTCTTTATCTTCAAATATAACTGTCAAGACAATAGGCAATACAATCTATTCTTCCAAGACAACCATTTTTGTACTGCCAAGACAATAGGCAATACAATCGTCAAGACAATCAGGTTCTTCCAAGACAATCAAATTCTGAGATCTTTGTCTTGCTTTATCAAAAATTATCATTCTGTCTGAAGCTTTTTCTTTTTGATCATTATCAAGACAATCTGATTTGAACTGTCAAGACAATTGTCAAGACAATCAAATCATATTTTTATTCTTCTTTTTTAAAGCTATTCAGAATTAATCATCACCAAGACAATCGGCAAGACAATCACAGATTGTTTTGCTATACTGATTTACTCATTCAAGACAATCGGCAAGACAATCTCAGATTGTCTTGCTAGTTCATTTTTTCAGATTTACATTAAACTGATTAATAGATAATCATTTTAATTTAACCTTACTTAAATAATAATTATTCAGATTTAATTAATTTAATTAATGAATTAATTCCTGATGAATTAATTTATTAATTAAATTGACTACTTGATTTAAATTAATTAAAGAAGAATAATTATATATCCTTGGATTGTCTTAATTCTTTTCTGAATCACTGAAAGTAATAAAGGAATACCACTGAATATTTTGTTGACGTTCCATGCACGGTCTGGTTCATGAACGAGTAACTTCAATGACTGTCCTTTAATTTTCACATTAAAAATGTGATTCATTTTTCTTCTCATTTCTTTCTCCTTCTTGTACTTCACTGTATTCTGTCTGAACCTATCACTCTAGAAATCTCTGTCTTAGAAATAAATCCACTTCTTTGATGCTATACTGAGGCTTGATCAGCAATCTGAGCTTCTTCCAGTGTAAAACATCAAAACTATAGATTGACTTTAGGGTATTTCTTCTGACAGATAGTACCTCCTGAGATTCCTGTGACAGTTAAAGTTATTTACTTATTACAATCTAAGCTTAAGTTGAGTTGAGTCCTCGAACTACAAATAGGCTGTGTCATATGCCTTTCAGTTGCTCTGTTCTTGGGAGGGACCTATAGTTAAGTTTCTAGATGAAGAAAAGCAAAAAAAGGTTTAAAGAGGGGAAAAAGAATATGTTAAATTTTTGAAAAATAATCATACTTGGATGGACACAAACACAAGAGCTATGATTGAAGAAGGAGATGGAGAAGGCATTAGAATGGCTTCTAATCAAGTCCATTTTAAGAGTCTTAGGAATCTGAAAGAGGTAGAATATCAGCCAATTGTCCAAAAAAAACTTATGTTCAAGCAGTAAAGAACGAAAGATCAAATGAAGAGATGCCGGAAAGAGAATGGACAATAGTGGAGAACAGAAAGAAAAGGAAGAAGAATTCTAGTAAAGAGGTTAATAGAGGTACTATCTTCGTTGCAAAAATACCATTATTGGCAAAAGCGAAGGAGGTTTGGGATTTCTTCAAACAGGCGGCTTAAGTGTTAGACATCATTCTACCCAGGAAGAGAGACAAAAACAACAACAGGATAGGTTTTGTGAAGATTCAGAGCGAAAAAGAGGTTGATGCATTCATTAATCTATTGGGAAGACGTAAGTTTCAAGGAGTAAATCTTTCAATGAGTAAAGCAAGATCTAAGAATATCAAAGCAACTACATCTGAAGGTTTAGGTAATACCAACAATGGAGCCTCTCGAGGAAGTCAGATAGATGACTTCACTAAAAGGGTAACACAACAGAAAGAGAAAGAGAAAGTCTCTGCAGAACCAAAGCACAAGACACCATTAAGGAACAAGCAAGAGAAGATCAAAAATCTAAAATCAGAGAAAGTCTACATCCCGGTGGCGAACAGTGTTAAAGGTATGGAGAAGAATCTATCTTTGAGTTTAATTGGATTCTCATTATTCCCAATTAAAGGAACCATTATGCAGGAGGTTATTAAAGAACTGGGAGTCAAATTTGACAGAATAATAGAACAATCTTGTTGGAAGTTCATCATTCAATTTGATAGTATTGAAAGCAAAAAATCTTTTAAGGAAGATTCAGTAAAGGAATGGCTACATAATTTGAGGCCATTCGAAGAAGAAGACTTTGCTGTCAAAAGGAAAGTTGTTGTAGAAGTAAGAGGGCTTCCTTTTAATGCTTTGTCAGAACAGAATCTTACCGCCATCACTAAAGAAATTGGATCCTGGGGGTGGTGGATTAACAGAGAAATGGAAGAAAATAGATTGGATTTTCCAAGAGTTTGTTTGTACACAAATGAAATGGATAAAATCTCAACTAAAAAATGTATGAAGGTGAAGGAGGTATGCTTTGAGATAAGTGTGCTACAAATCCAACATGATTTTCAGAAAGAAGATACACTTTCCAAGGAAACATCTTTCAAAAAATCTTCAGAGAAGGTAGCCAAAGGAGTTAGCTTATCACTCAATAGTAAAGTTTGGAAGGGAGGTGAGTATTGTGATCCAATCAATAAATATTCACCCCCAATATCTGAAGTTCCTAATTCTACTGAAGATGAAGATTCGATCAATAGTGGCATAGTTGAAACTTTAGCGATAGCTAATGATGAAGAGGAGATCGAGGGAGTCAATATTCATAAACCCTTGAATGATTTAATTTGGGACTATCCCAGATCATTAGATAGAGGAGAATCTGTTGTATCTATAGGAAATTCAGAGGGGGATCTTGGGAGTTCTCAGACATCCCTATGCAATATGATGCAGAAGTTTAAAATCAAAGGTGTAGGGAGACCTAAAAAAAGGAAGTTCAAGAAAAGGCCTTTTGAGATTGGTAGATGCAAATTGGGAACCATGAATCATAACTGGAAAAAGGTTGGGTCTAAAAACTCAGCACCTTTGAAGATGATCTCTCACGAGAATTTTCCTATCTTGCCAAAAAAGATTCACTCATCTCAAAGAAACATGGAAGAAGCATATGAAATTTTGGAGGTAGCAGAACTAATGGGATTAATTGCAGATGGAAACAGAGATGACACAGAAAAGGTCATCAAGGAACAACTAGACCAAGGTGACATCTAGATGTCCCTTGTCAAAGGTAATTTAAGTCTCTTACTTATTTATGGATAGTATCAAACTATTGAATTGGAACATTAGAGGATTGGGGAAGCAGAAAAATAAGAAAAATTTAAGAGAACTTATCAGGAAATGGGAACCTAATGTGATTTGTATTCAAGAAGTAAAACAACAAGTATTTGACCCAAACATTCTGGTAGAAATGTGGCCAAATATCAAAGCTCAAGGACTATTTCAACATGCACTAGGACAATCTGGTGGGCTTTATTCTGCATGGGATAATGATTTGTTCATATTATTAAATTGTGAGAACTCTTGGAATTGGTTGGGATTTACACTAAAGTGTGTCAAGAGTGGTAGTATTTTCAGCATTTTCAACATATATGCTCCCCAACAAGACAGGTTAAAGGAAGATTTATGGAAAACATTGGGAAGAATAGCTGATTGTGTTGAAAGTCATCCTGCTATTTTTGTAGGGGATTTTAATTGCATCAGAGATATCAAAGAAAAAGTGGGTGTAACTGAAGATACAAGAGGCATAATATCATTCAATAGATGGATAAAAGAGGCCAATCTATTTGAAATTCCATTGTTAAATACTGAATTCACATGGATTGGGCCAACAGGGAAAAGGAGTAGGATTGATAGAGCTTTTTGTAACAGTGCATGGTTTCAGCAGGGAGAGTGGATCTTGAAGGCTATGCCAAGAAAGAACTCTGATCATAAACCATTAGGAATCTCTGTTCAAGAATCAGATTGGGGGCCAAAACCATTCAGGTTCTTCAATATATGGCTATCAAATCAGAAGTCAAAAAATACACTCAAAAGCTTATTATCTAAGGTCAAATCTTTTGGACAACAAGATATTCAACAAGTCCTTAGATCATTCAAGAAGGAAGTTAAAGAGTGGAATCTTACTCAGAATGGCAACATTCATAAGAAAATAGAAGCAGCAGAGGAAGCCTTGAGTAAAGCTGAAGATGAACATAGATTGTTAGGTCCAATATGTTTGTAGAATGGGGGGTTGAATACAAACAGTACTGTTTTATCGAAATTTGTCCTGATAATTTAATTTATATTTTGACAAATTTGAGCGGAATTAAATGAAACAAAATTCAAGTTGAATATAAAATTATATTAACTTGAGGGGTTTGTTACAAATACAGTACAGAATTTATATCTAGTTAATAAAAACAAATTAGAAAATTCGACATGAATTTTTCTAGATTTGTTAATAAAAATCAAGATATAGATTAGGAGTAAAAACTCGCTAATAGTACAAGAGTATCAAGGAAATCAGTTCTATCGGATCAAATATTAAAAATAAGATGAACTTGATTTTCTATATATTTTTCTGCTTCTTGTGCTGTGTTCTTGATGAGAGAGAAGAGAGCAATCTGTTCTTGAATGTAATGTTTTTGTCTTTCTTATTGCTTCTGTCGATATGTCTTGATATATATCAATCACTGCCTCTTTATCTTCAAATATAACTGTCAAGACAATCGGCAATACAATTTATTCTTCCAAGACAACCAATTTTGTACTGCCAAGACAATAGGCAATACAATCGTCAAGACAATCAGGTTCTTCCAAGACAATCGGCAAGACAATCAAATTCTGAGATCTTTGTCTTGCTTTATCAAAAATTATCATTTTGTCTGAAGCTTTTTCTTTTTGATCATTATCAAGACAATCAAATTGAACTGCCAAGACAATCGTCAAGACAATCAAATCAGATTTTTATTCTACTTTTCAAAAGCTTTTCAGACATTATCATTATCAAGACAATCGGCAAGACAATCAGAAATTGTCTTGCTTTATTGATTTCTTCTTCAATACAATCGGCAAGACAATCTCCTATTGTCTTGCTGTTCTGATTTAAACCTTCAAGACAATCGGCAAGACAATCAGGGATTGTCTTGCTAGTTCATTTTCAGAATTAAATTAAAATTGATTAATAAATAATCATTTTAATTTATTCTTATTTAAATATTTAATAAAATTTAATTAATCTAATAATTAATTTAATTAAAGAATTAATTCAAGATGAATTAATTAATTAATTAAATTTACTAATTGATTTAAATTAATTAAATAAGAATAATTATATATCCTTGAATTGTCTTAATTCTTTTCTGAATCACTGAAAGTAATAAACGAATACCACTGAATATTTTGTTGACGTTCCATGCACGGTCTGGTTCATGAACGACTAACTTCAATGACTGTCCTATAATTTTCACATTAACAATGTGATTCACTTTTCTTCTCATTTCTTTCTCCTTCTTGTACTTCACTGTATACTGTCTGAACCTGTCACTCTAGAAATCTCTGTCTTATAAATAAATCCACTTCTTTGATGCTATACTGAGGCTTGATCAGCAATCTGAACTTCTTCCAGTGTAAAACATCAAAACTATAGATTGACTTTATGGTTTTTCTTCTGACAGATAGTACCTCTTGAGATTCCTGTGACAGTTAAAGTTATTTACTTGTTACAAACTAAGGTTGAGTTGAGTTGAGTCCTCGAACTACAAATAGGCTTTGTCATATGCCTTTCAATCTCCCCCTATTTGTTTGTTAGACGATAACAAGCAAATACCTAGAGGATTACTCAACTAACTCAACTTAACTTAGTAAAAGATAAAACTTTAAACACAAAGTAAATAAAAGAAAAGTTCTGGTTTATATTTAACATTGTCCAGATTCAAACATAAATACAAGATAGATGATCCTCTAGACTGATCATATAATACAATTTTCTATCTTGACCTATCTAAGCTCTAAAGATATCACATGTAGAGCTGATCTTCACTTTGAAGTTTCTTCATCCCTTATCTCTCCAGGTTCAACTTCATCTTCTTGCTCTAGGAATCTTCTGATATTCTCTGTGTCAAATCGTTCTTGATCATCCAAGGTTTTGATCAAATCCTTGTCAAGTACACGTTCATAATCAGACACAAGACCTTTAGGTTTCTTAGGCAAGATTCTAAGGTTACCCCATAGTCGATTCCGAAGAATGTAATATTTCTTTTCAAAGCCAGTTAAAGCATATGATCGAATAATGTCAGCAACAAAGATACTTTCTTTATCTTCGAATCCTGTAGTCCTCAACATATGTTCTAACCAGACCAGATGAGATGCAGTGTATAATTTCATCGACATAGAATCAAGGAAACAAGAGTGTAGTGTATTACCCTTGAGAAACTTAACATGATGTGGAGTTTGAATAACTTGTGGACTATTCCTTTGAGCAAACTCCAAAAGTCTTTCATGAAGTAAAATATTCAGTTCAGAAAACCTTTTTACCTTTAGGGACATAATCCACAGTTCAATCAAGCTTCTCTGTTGAAAGATTTGAAGTGACACATAGAGAGAACCCATTGTACGAGAGTCAATCTGAATTATCAGTTGATCTGCACATCTATCAAACCCAGCTACTATCCTTGAGATTTCCAGCATCAGTGCATCCATATATTGCAAGTAATCTGGATTGGTCTCTTGAAACTGTTGAAGTAGTTGGAGAAAACGTTCATCATCATTAGCAGTGTTCTGAATAGAATCAAAAATTTCTCTTGCTCTATCCCACTTTGGACCAATCTTCAACTGAATATCTCTTTTCCTTTCCTGTACACTGATTGCATGTAGCTTTTGTTTCTCTGCATCTTCAGCTTGCTTCAGCTTCAATCTTTCATTCACTACCTGTCTGGTCTTCTCAAGCTTAGCTTGTCTCATCTGACGATCAGCTTTCTCCTCTTGAAGTTCCTTCTCAAACTCAGGATCATCTTGCCAGTTTGAAAGATCTTCTTCGATATCATTTAACTGTTGTACTTCAAACTTACTATTCTTGAGATCGAAATCAAACTCGAATACATCCTGATCATGAGCAGCAGCTTTTTCTTTTCCCTTGGTAGACTTCTCTGACTTCTCCTTATGCCTCCCTTGACCTCCTCCTGACTTACTTCCTCCTGCTTCTCCAGACTTACCTGCTCCTCCATCTCCAGACTTCTCCCCCTTAGTTGAGGAATCCTCTACAGACTTCCTTTGACTGTCAAGCTCCCTATTTGCATCATTATCCCCTTCACTATCATCATCATAGTCTTCAAAATATGCTCTTTGTTCTGGTGTGATATTATGAGTAGGTTTAACAATGTTGTATAGATGATCAAGTCCTTCAAACATGTAATCATACTTTTCTTCAAGCTTCGCAAAGGTTGTTGAATATGATTGAGCAGATTCATGCATTTCCACTTGAAGTTCATCCACCCTATTAGAGAGTCTGTCAATAGCATTTAGAATATCTGTTCTTTCTGTAGATGCCTGAGAGTTGGATTGTATCAATGTATTGATCGCTGGAGTGAGTGTAGTCTTTATGTTGTGGACATCGTCACGAATGATCATGAGCTGATTGTTGACAGAGGTGGAAGAAGAAGACCGTTCATCCACTTGTGCTTTTAAAACTTGTTTTTCAACCTCAGTTTCAATTAATTTCTTTTGCAGATCTTTGATTTGAGCCATAAGAGACAAAGTGTTTGTGTCAGTGTGTGCTCTCACCTGATGTTCACTCAAGGATATGTCACTCTCCTTTCGTGCATGTGTTTCACTCATATTTATGGTGGTCCTCACATCACTCAACACTAGCTCCTTTCCCTGAGCTGTACCTGCATAAGAAATCACCCTAGCCTCTTCTGGAGAGGTCAGTGGTGGTGCAATGGGAGTTCGCAATTCCCAATCCTCAGTCATCTCTATCAATTCATTTGTATTTGATAGCTGAATTTCTTCAGTGATAGGATGACCAAGTTGCCTTTCACTTTCTCCAGATAAATCTGCGAGTGAAGAATCCCTTGAGGGAGCCAGGAATGTTCCTCCTGGGAGGGGAGATGATGACTCTATTATAACTGGCAGAGAGTCAAGATTTCCCTCTGAAGCCTGTGAAGGCTCTTCTACCGTAACAATGGTAGGCACTGTAACAATCCTATCGTGCACTCCTTGCTCAGTGTCCTTAGCAACATCAGATTCTACGGTAATGTTTTCCCCCATTGTGAGTAATAGAGGTGTGCTTGACTCTATACAAGGTGCCACGGCCCTTTGGCGAATTTCAATAATTGCATCCTGTTGAGAGGATGAAATTAGTAACAGTTCATCGGCCATTTCAATGTCCAAGTCCTGTTGGGAGGAAATGGATGGGCTAACAGATGCCTCAAGTAGTAGGTTTCTTCTCTTCTTTGGTGGAGGTAGAGTTGTGGGATCACTCACATTATCACTTCTTCTATCAGCTCTTTTTATCAACAACTTGCTTCTGGCTTTAGGTTTAGAGATTTGGTTAGACACAGTGTTTGGCTCTAAGACCTGGGATAGAGGCTGTGGTTCTACAACCTCTTGGTCTGACCTATCAGCCACTTGGGCTCCAGAAACAGTTTGAGAGATAGAAGGCAATACCTGCTCCATTGATGCAGTAGCTGTTCCTGAAGGAATAGATTGTTCCATTTGATGTTGATGTTCAGGGACAGGTACATTTTGAGGTTCAGGTTCAGGTGCATTCAAAAGTCGAGGAATGACAGGTAGATTTAAGAAGTTAGACAAATATGGTGTAATATACACTGGCACATTTATCAATTTTCTATGTGTATCAAGGGTAGTGAATATTTTCCTGGTTTGCCTGCCTGATACCATAGGGTTGTCATTCCTAAAAACTGTTTGTTGACCAACAGGAACAAGATGATTAAATAACAAAGTTAAAAATCTAGGATAATAACAAAGAACTTTCTTACCCTCATCAAAATCCCTTCTAGCCTTAACAATCCTGTTAATAATAGTACTCCAAAGTAGGTTACCAATATTGATTCTACGGTTGTTAGCAACAGCATAACCAATAGTTTGTAACATAGAGGTGAGTAAATGAAAGTTACCTCTGGCTGAATTAGCAAATACCTTGGAGATCGTGTCGAAGAATGCATCCCATTGTTGAACCAGATTCCTTTTGCTCAGGTTGTTCATATCAATTACTCCATGATAATTAATATCAATGAAGAATTGATAGAGTTGTTCACTGGTTGGAAATGGATCAAAATTATCCGCCGGAAGGCCCAATACGGTAGTAAGGGTTGATTCTGTCACGACGTGGTGTGTACCATCAAAATCAAAAGAAAATGAGGTCAAGTCTTCAGACACCACAGCTTCTGTGCAAATCAATCTCAGTGGTCCTATCTTAATTGGGGCTTCAATCGAAATGGCAGTTCGGATAATTGAATCGTCATTCAAAAATCGTATCCAAGGCCTAAATCGATCGTAGGGACAATCGTTCGGATTAAAATAGCCAACCAAATTATGTTTCATTATCTCAAAATTATCAGCCATTTTTTTTAAACACAAAAACACACTTTAATTTTAGGAAAATTAAAACAATTCGAAAATTTTCAGAATTAATAATTAATTAAAATTAATTAAAAATTCGAATTATTCCAAAGTTGTCAGAAAAATCCCAAAAAATTATATGATGTTCTCCTGATCACTGGGAGTTTCAATCTATTTTAGAATTCAAAGAAAAAATCTAGAACTCTTAAAACACCTAAAACCCGATTCAACTTTTAAAAAAATTTATTTTCAAAAACTTAACCAAACACGAAGATAATCGGTTCAAAAGAAAGGAAATTTCACGATCTACTTGAATCTGGTCTTGGTTTTCAGTTTTGTTGAGAAAAATCGAGTAGCAATTCAGTTCAAGATTGTGTGTATCGTAAGTATATGTATCGAGAGCTCTGTGTAAAGACACGAGAGAGAAAATTGTATTGGCTGTTGTGTTTGTGATTTCTGTTTTTTTTTTAAGTACAAAACTACACTACAAGACAATCGGTTTGATTGTCTTGCCGATTGTCTTGGTAGTAAAAACACTATCAAGACAATCGTTTACAATTCTGATAAATAAAAGAAAAACGAATTTTTTTTTTAATTTTATTAAAATACACACTAACATTACAAGACAATCAGTTGATTGTCTTGCCGATTGTCTTGGTAGTATAAATACTATCAAGACAATCAAGTATTTAACTGATTAAAATAAATTAACACACATATATTTTTTTTTTATTTTTTTTTTTAAGATATAGAAAAAAACACTCCAAGACAATCATTGTCTTGCCGATTGTCTTGGTAGTTCAAAACTATCAAGACAATCGTTTGTTTTGAGTAAAAAAAAAACATAACTAAAATCTGAAAAATATTTTATTACTTAGCAAAATAACCTGCCAAGACAATCTGTGGATTGTATTGGAGATTGTCTTGATACTATAAAGACAAACAAGACAATCTGTTAATCTGCTAATATAATGCTAATAAAATACAAATTAATGTGCATAATTAATCCAATTAAAATACACTCTAATATATTATTAAAAATACTATAAATAAATATTTTACTGAAACATGGATTAATCTTTTTACGAGAACAAATATAAATAACAAAAGGACAAACACTACAAAACATTTAATAAAATAATTATTAAAATAGAAATAAATATCTACAAATATTATAAAAATACAGAAATATGAAGTATTAAATAATATGAATAAACAGAGTGAAAAATAACTAAACAAGCAAGAAAATCAGTTGGTAAAATAATTATACAAGTGATTTCAAACAACAAATATTCACAGAATAATCACTTGCAAAATTATTAAAGATCAAATTTCAGATATTAACAGTATTAATTACTAGGACTGTTTAACATACCAAATTCACTAACAATTCTAGTGAATGAGGATTCATTAAGCGACTTAGTAAAAATATCTGCAGTTTGATATCCAGAGCCTACAAATAGTAGTTCCGCTGTACCATTCATTACATGCTCTCTTATAAAATGATACCTTATGTCAATGTGCTTTGTCCTTGAGTGCTGCACAGGATTGCTGGCGATTGATATGGCACTTGTATTATCAAATAAAATAGGGATATTTTCCAATACAATGCCATAGTCCATTAATTGATTTCTAATCCATAAGATCTGAGCACAACAGCTTCCAGCAGCTATATATTCAATCGAAGGTAAACCTCTCAACAATTCTCTTTTAACTAGAGAATTCATTGTTTTGAAGTTTAGGTGAGAAAGTTTCTTGTGCCATAACCAACTTTCATCAGTGGATGCCTTTGAATAAAAACATCTAATTTCTTCTGTGCTTCCAGAGTTCATATTGGCTATGTACAAGTTTCCTTTTCTTACTCCAGTCAACTGCGGCCTTTCATTTCTCTTGTGTGATATTAGACAATTCTTCTTGTTGAAATGAACTTCATAACCTTTGTCACAGAATTGACTAATACTGAGCAAATTGTGCTCAAGGCCGTTCACAAAAGAGACATCTTCAACGATAACATTTCCAGCTTCTAATCTGCCATATCCATCAGTTTTACCTTTGCTGTTATCTCCAAAGGTAACGACTGGGCCGACCTTCTCCACCACATTTGTCAGCAGGGCTCTATCTCCGGTCATATGCCTTGAACATCCACTGTCCAGAATCCACATGACTCATTCAACCTGTTTTAAACCCTGCAATGACAAATTGGTTAGACTTTCTTCGGAACCTAAATTTGATTGGGTCCGGAGTACTTAAAGAATTGGCCTTTATCAGGCAAAGCAACACTTTTTATTTTAACAACATTTTCTACAGGTACTGGACATTAAACCCTGTAAACAGCTTTAACTTGTTTTGGTTTCATCTTGGGTAACCATGTCTTCACCATATCCTGAGAAGGACTTGGAGTCCTAATCTTAGAATTAGGTGGTGTTACAGTCCTGGATCTAACATGTTTATTTCTGCTCATATGCTGTCTAGGAACATTCTTATCAACACATGCATGATTACCGTTAAAGTAAGCAAACATTATATTAAAAGCACAAGACATGCAATTAACAGCATTGCATTTCTTATGAGCAGTATCAATAACAGGAATAGCATTCATGGTAGATATGTTGTTGCATTTATTCATGTTGTTACTTCTACTACTAGTTTTAAAGGAACTAGTAGACTCACCAACTCTTTCTGTTTTCTTAAACACAGACTTTCTATCTTCATGATTTTTAACAACTTGATTACTTTCTAAGACTACGCCATTAGCTAAATCCTCAATGCGCATTTCTTCCTTAATGATTAAAGATGTTGTATCTAGAGGTTCTGCTATGGATGTCTTAAAGAGTGGATTACTAACACCCTTAAGCACTATTGGTATACCCCTTTCTACAGCACTGACACGATTAGGGGTAATAATGCTTTTTCGTCCAATAGCTTCATTATAGTCAAACCCAATTCCTACGGTTTGATTAATAGCTTGTTGGTTAAACAACTCTTTAGCCACTTTACATGAATTAGAAGTAGCACTAACCCTTATTTCTAGCTCAGCTATTGTTTCACGTTGTTGAACCACTATCAACGCTAGAGACCTCTCAAGTTCTTTTAGAATTCTTATTTCTGATTTTTGTTTATCATGGCAATTTTGTACATCGTGTAATTCTGATAATTGATTACTAAGATCTGTATTTAACAAATTGATCCTTTCAATCTCTCTATTAGCACAACCTAGTGAATCACTAAGTTGATAAATATATTGACTTTCAGTACATGATACCTCAGATGAAGTACCACTGGAGTTATCAGATTTTGCCATCAGGGCAAGATTGCCATACTCTTCATCTTCAGAGTCTGTATCATCCCAACTCTTTCCAGCAGCCACATAGGCTTTACCTGTCTTCTTCTTCTCAGATCCAAAGTCTTTTCTTTGGTTTTGTTTTGGCTTCTGACATTCAGTAGCGAAATGTCCAAGTTCATTACAGTTGTAGCATCTAATTTTACTTCTTTCAACTGTTCCAGTTTTGTAACCTCCTCTGTTACTTGAGGATGAAGAACCTCCTCTTTGGAACTTGTTATAGTTAGATTTGTACCTGAACTTGGGATTCTTCCTGAATCTGAAGTTACTGAATTTCCTTACCAACAAAGCCATGGACTCATCTTCCAACTGATCTAGCTCTTCTAACGAATAGAAGTCTCCTTCATCTGGACTAGCATTCGTTTGACAAACTTCAACTTCAAGCTTGCCACTGTCAACACTACAAGATTGAATAACCTTATCTTCCACTTCCTGTTTGTTCTCAACAATAAGAGCTGTAGAAGTATTAGCAACTCTTCCTTTTCCATAAATCTCCTTTTGTTGAGATTGTTCCAGTTCATAGGTTTTTAATACACCAAAGAGTCTTTCTACAGTAATTTCACTTAGATTCCTCGACTCTCTGATAGCTGTAATCCTATGTTCTAGATGAACAGGCATTGACAGTAGAAATTTTCTGTTGATCTCTTTCTGAGTGTAGTACTTGCCATGCATGTGTAAATTATTGACAAGTTTGTTATATCTTTCAAACACATCTTGAATACTTTCATTGGATGCTGATCGAAAGTGTTCATACTCAGATGTCAGAATTTCTAGTCGATTCTCCCTAACTTCCTCTGTTCCTTCATTCACAGTTTCAATGGTTTCCCACATTTGCTTTGCAGTCTTGCAGTTAATCACATGACTGTACATTATAGAGTTTAGAGACTCTATTAAGATCAGTCTTAAATTAATGTCAAGTCCAGCTTCCTCTCTTTCAACAAGAGTGAATTCAGAAGAATCTTTGTGTACAAACCTTGCAGGGGCAACAACTTTTCCATCAGTGACAACTTCAGGAATTAATCCAAAAGGTATTATTGGTCCTTCTGATAAGACTTTCATGTATTTAGGATTTGCAACCTCAAGGAACATTAACATTTTATTCTTCCACATATCATAACTGTTTTTGTCATATATGGGAATTTTCACAGTTCCAACTTTAGAAGACATGATGAATTTTTTAAGAGAGTTAAAAAATTCGGGGATGATTTTTAATCGAGTAAAATGGGATCTTTGATTTGTGTATCAATCAATCGGCTCGGATACCAATTGTTAGGTCCAATATGTTTGTAGAAGGGGGGGTTGAATACAAACAGTACTGTTTTATCGAAATTTGTCCTGATAATTTAATTTATATTTTGACAAATTTGAGCGGAATTAAGTGAAACAAAATTCAAGTTGAATATAAAATTATATTAACTTGAGGGGTTTGTTACAAATACAGTACAGAATTTATATCTAGTTAATAAAAACAAATTAGAAAATTCGACATGAATTTTTCTAGATTTGTTAATAAAAATCAAGATATAGATTAGGAGTAAAAACTCGCTAATAGTACAAGAGTATCAAGGAAATCAGTTCTATCGGATCAAATATTAAAAATAAGATGAACTTGATTTTCTATATATTTTTCTGCTTCTTGTGTTGTGTTCTTGATGAGAGAGAAGAGAGCAATCTGTTCTTGAATGTAATGTTTTTGTCTTTCTTATTGCTTCTGTCGATATGTCTTGATATATATCAATCACTGCCTCTTTATCTTCAAATATAACTGTCAAGACAATCGGCAATACAATTTATTCTTCCAAGACAACCAATTTTGTATTGCCAAGACAATAGGCAATACAATCGTCAAGACAATCAGGTTCTTCCAAGACAATCGGCAAGACAATCAAATTCTGAGATCTTTGTCTTGCTTTATCAAAAATTATCATTCTGTCTGAAGCTTTTTCTTTTTGATCATTATCAAGACAATCAAATTGAACTGCCAAGACAATCGTCAAGACAATCAAATCAGATTTTTATTCTACTTTTCAAAAGCTTTTCAGACATTATCATTATCAAGACAATCGGCAAGACAATCAGAAATTGTCTTGCTTTATTGATTTCTTCTTCAATACAATCGGCAAGATAATCTCCTATTGTCTTGCTGTTCTGATTTAAACCTTCAAGACAATCGGCAAGACAATCAGGGATTGTCTTGCTAGTTCATTTTTCAGAATTAAATTAAAATTGATTAATAAATAATCATTTTAATTTATTCTTACTTAAATAATTAATCAGATTTAATTAATCTAATAATTAATTTAATTAAAGAATTAATTCAAGATGAATTAATTAATTAATTAAATTTACTACTTGATTTAAATTAATTAAATAAGAATAATTATATATCCTTGAATTGTCTTAATTCTTTTCTGAATCACTGAAAGTAATAAATGAATACCACTGAATATTTTGTTGACGTTCCATGCACGGTCTGGTTCATGAACGACTAACTTCAATGACTGTCCTTTAATTTTCACATTAACAATGTGATTCACTTTTCTTCTCATTTCTTTCTCCTTCTTGTACTTCACTGTATACTGTCTGAACCTGTCACTCTAGAAATCTCTGTCTTATAAATAAATCCACTTCTTTGATGCTATACTGAGGCTTGATCAGCAATCTGAACTTCTTCTAGTGTAAAACATCAAAACTATAGATTGACTTTATGGTTTTTCTTCTGACAGATAGTACCTCTTGAGATTCCTGTGACAGTTAAAGTTATTTACTTATTACAAACTAAGCTTAAGTTGAGTTGAGTCCTCGAACTACAAATAGGCTTTGTCATATGCCTTTCATAGATCAGTGAATCTAATTGAAGCTTACAGGCAAGAATTAGAAGAATTGATTTTGATCAAGAACAGCATGCTCAAGCAAAAGGCTAGAATCAAATGGTTGAAGGAAGGTGATAGGAATACAAGTTATTTCCAAGGTTGCAATCTCTTCGATGTGCAGAATCTGTTCTCTCAGAGGATCAACAGTGAAGAAGCCTTCAATCTAGAAAGACCAATAGTAATGGAGGAAGTTGAACTAGCTTTGCACCAGAGTGATTCTGATAAGGCCCCAGGTCCAGATGGGATAAATACAGGAGTGTTAAAATCATTTTGGGAAGACTTGAAACTTGACATGCTGGATTTTATCTATGAGTTTATGAACAAAGGTCTTATGCCTAAAGGTATGAATTCTTCTTTCATCACTCTTATTCCAAAAATTCCTCAGCCCAAGCTAGCCACAGACTTTAGACCTATCAGTCTCATCAATTGTTCCCTGAAAATCTTGACAAAAGTCTTGGTAAATAGATTATCAACAGTGATTGGAAAAATCATAGGAGAGAATCAATCTGGTTTCATTAAAGGAAAGAACATCTCAGAGGGCATCATGATCACTAATGAAATTGCACACTCACTCAAAAGCGGTTTATCAAGTGGAATAATTATTAAGTTGGATTTTGAAAAGGCATTTGACTCAGTTGATTGGGATTGCTTACTAAGGGTTCTGAACATATTAGGCTTCGGAGATAAATGGTGTAGCTGGATAAAAAACATCTTCATCTCAATGAGGGCATCAGTCCTAGTAAATGGTTCTCCCACGGATGAATTCAAGTTTGGAAGAGGTTTGAGACAGGGGGATCCATTATCTCCATCACTTTTCAACATAATTGAAGAAGTGTTTAGTGCTATAATGAAAAAAGCAGAATCATTAGGCATGCTGAAAGGGATCAAGATAGGACATAAAGCAAAGAACCTCTCACATCTGCAATTTGCAGATGATACCATTATCTTCCTCTAGCCAAGTGTTGTGAGTCTCCTAAATCTCAGAAGAATCTTACAATGTTTCCAATTGACAACAGGACTGAAGATAAATTTCAATAAAAGTTTCTTGTATTCATGGGAAAATGATACAGTAGAGAAAGCACATTGGGCAAATTTATTGGGTTGTAAAGTAGGAGAAACTCCCTTCACTTATCTGGGTGCACCTATAGGCTCAAATCCAAAGAAAGAGGAATTTTGGTCTCCTCTATTGCAGAAAATGGATCTCAAATTAGCCTCCTGGAAATGCAAAGCTCTTAATGAAGCAGGAAGAAGCACCTTGATCAAAGATACTTTAAACTCTTTACCAGTTTACTGGTTTAGCTTATTCAAAATCCCCAAAAGCATTTGTATGAAATTAGAGAAGAAGAGAAGAGCATTCTACTGGAAGGAATTAATAGAAGACAATGGAGGAAACAGAAGACTCCATTCATTAAACTGGAAAACTCTTTGTCAACCCAGAACAAAAGGGAGTTTGGGGTTAGGAATCCTACAAGCAAAAAACTCGGCTATGTTGAGCAAATGGTGGTGGAGATGGTTGGTGGAAAGAAACAAACCATGGTGGAAGGTGATCAGAGATAAATATAATCTAAAAGAATACCTCAATCTTGATCAGTGTAGAAATTTGAGGGAAGTTTCTTCAGTTTTAAAGAGCATTTCACAACCACGTGGTGATTATGATTGGAGTGTACTATTTAGCAGGAATAATTATTACTAGAAAATTGGTGATGGAAAGGATGTTTTATTCTGGGAAGATATTTGGCATGGTGAATCCTCATTGGCAGATTCATATGGTAGATTGTACTCTCTTTCAAATTACAAATCACTCTCCATTGAAACAGTTAAGGAAATTTGGTTGGGACACAGGGGAAATTTTTCATGGTGGAAAAGACAATTGAGATCATGGGAACTAACTCAAGCTGAAGAGGTTCTTCACTTACTAAATGATCTGCAACTTAATTCCTCAAGAGATTCAGTCATTTGGAAAATAAATAGAGGTATTTTTTCATCTAAATCTTGTTACAATTCCATACTACATTTAGATAATAGATCTGAAGGGAATTGGAACAGAATTTGGAAAATCAAAGTTCCACCAAAAATACAATTTTTTATTTGGAAATTGGAACATGGTATTATACCATCATCTTCCTTTCTGCATAATAGATTGGGTAGCATCATCAACCCAAATTGTAAAAGATGCAGAGCAAACATTGAAAATCAACAACATATCTTCTGGGAATGCTCAATAGCAAAACAAGTGTGGAAGTTGGTTATAGATTGGTGGAGTTTGAGCAGGAGTCAAGCTAATATGTTAAGCACATCCTTCTGGCAAATTCTAAAAATATTCACATGATGCAAAATCAGTGCAGTATGGGCTCAGGTGGTTTGCTCAACTCTTTGGTCTCTCTGGCTAAGTAGAAATAACTCAATCTTTAACAATGTTTTGGACAGTCCCCAAGAGATTACAAACCTCCTTGTCTTTAGAGCTTATAAGTGGTGCCTAACTACAGATTGGATAAGTAAAGATTTATTTGATCTGTGGAAAGTTAATCCAGTAGGTGCAATACTTCTATGCAGCAAATTCCCACATGAAAAGGAAGGTCTAGGGTGGAATCCAGAATACTTTGCATATACAGATGGATCTTGGGTGGAACTTAAAAGTGGTGCTATCTGCAGTGGCATTGGTGGCCTTATGTTAAATATGGAAAAAAGAACAAAATTCTTGTTCTCAGAACCTATTTTTGCTAACACTCCTATGGAAGCAGAAAAGTTGGAAATCCTATTCCTTTATGATAAAGTTAAGAATCTTCTCTCTATCAATAGCAGACTGCTGGTTTATACAGATAGTTTGACCCTAGTCAATCAGTTTCAACAAGTCAGAGCTGATAATTGTATAATAGAAGGGGATGAAGATTAGGAAGAATTGATAGATTCTCCTTTTGTCAAACTGCATTTTACTCAAAGAGAAGATCTACTAGGAGCAGACGAGCTGGCAAAAAAAGGGAAAGAAAGAAGTTTTATTCACTTTTCCTGGACTTAATTAAAGTGCAGGTAATTGGTCTTTGTGAGTTAGGTGGGCTAGCCCAAGTACTAGTCTTATATCCCAGGTTTCATTAAACCACTGTCAGATATTAATTCTCTTATATTGTCCTACTAAGAGTAATTAATTTAGTTAGTGGGATTTTATGGGAAAATAACCAAAAGACACCATTGTATTGGTGTTGGAAATACCAATGCATTGGAACGGATGGTAGATGGTTCAGCTGTTCAGTTGGGAAGATGAACAATCAATAAACCTGTTTAAATACAGTGATCTACTAGAGTCTTTCTCATCTCACATCTTATCTCTCAAGTTTCAAATGGAGAGAACATGGGTCTTTCCTAAGCGTTCCTACATCAAAATCAACACTCATGCAGTCCATTACCCTGAACGCTTCCCAAATGGCAATAACTCAGGTCTGGGGATAGTGATTAGAGATCACAGAGGCACGATAATCTTAATGGTATCTGGCACCATTAGAGGCGTCACAGCCAGGGCAAATGAACTTTGGGCCATGCTTATCGGCCTACGTGCTGCTTTTTATGAGCAAGAATACAAGGTACAGATAGAAACAGATAATGAGGAGGCAGTAAGAGAATGGAAAGACTGGAGATGGTGGATAGACCCGAATCATGCAGGGGTTATTCAACAACTCTTGCAGAGGAGCTCAGACCCAAATCTAACTCTAGACGAGGCTGAGGTAATAAGGGGCAGTCAAAATATGTTGGCAAGGTTCTTAGCAGAGGATGGTGCTCGTAATCGAAATAGACTGGTTGCATTTCGAAGACCTTTTGGCAGAGTCAGGGAACTCTGGCGCCTTGACATGGGGTTAGGTCCAGTGGAAGCTCGATTCATGATTGTTGATGAGGAACGGTACTTAGGGGAGATTGCTGATGAAGAGGAAGTTGAAGGTTTGGGTGATCTGCTGGTAGAAGATGCTGCATCAGCTAGCATGGGAATCCAGAATGATGTGGACTAAATTTCCAGGATCCAAGAAACAAGAAGCCGTTAGGGTTGGGAGAAGATAGATCTCATGTTTTTCATTTCGTTTAAGTTTAAGTTCTTTAAGTATTAAGTATGTTTTGTCTGTTGCAATTCCTTTCATGGATTTTCCAATGTCCATGTCTGGTCTCAATTTTTAAGGATTCATATCTGGGTAGTAATGGTTAAGGTGTTAACCTTATTCTACTATCAACAGTTGTATTGACCTTCGGACTTTTATGGTAATGAATACTAGATGCTTACCAAAAAAAAAATTATCTATAAAAAATATTGATTTATAAGAATATTTGCACTGACCAATTTGATAAAGAAAATATTCACTAATAATATTTTAATTGACTCTATAATGAACTTTATTTTTTAATCTATTTATATATATAATACGCCAACATAAGAAAGAAATTGTGAGTTTTTTTAATGCACATGAAAAGTCAACTTTACCCCTGCTCATTCTAATTTACTTATTATGAACGGTTGCCACTTGCCAGTCCACCCCTTCACTTCTGTTTTGTGCTCAAGGTTTTGGGAGATTACGATAGTTTGATTTTATCTGCGTCTTTTGGGATCAGGAATTGATCTTGGGTACTGGGTGGCGTAGGCTGGATGTGGGTATGGCCGAACGGCTCAATTATTCCCTTGTGCCAGGTAATTGTATCATCCTGTTCTCATTCTCCTCTACTTGTGCATTGTGCCCTATGATTTTAATTCGTAATTCTGGGTACTTGGTTGTGTGTGTGGCCGCTATTTATCGATTGCATGTTTTTGGAAACCTATTGACTTATCATTTCCCATAATTCAACGCTTATACGCTGTCTATACATACATATATAATTTTTTTAAGCAGGCTGTTGAGTATGTTGCAGTTGACACCACAGGGACTTTTGTGATCTTTGTACAGG
Organism: Saposhnikovia divaricata; assembly: GCA_036435485.1. Taxonomy (NCBI): domain Eukaryota; kingdom Viridiplantae; phylum Streptophyta; class Magnoliopsida; order Apiales; family Apiaceae; genus Saposhnikovia; species Saposhnikovia divaricata. The sequence continues at coordinate 88,052,085 of CM071598.1, forward strand.
AGGAAGAAGCAATTCACAAGCTTTTCTTTGGGTAAAAATTAAAATTTTGTTATTTTCATTGTTTAATTTTGGGTTTTAATTTTATTTGTATTGTTTAGTTTTAGCTTGATTCGTGTGTGTAAATCTTGCAAATTGAATTGGGTTTTAAGTGTGTAGTAGTTCTTGAAAAATTACAGTAAAGATACAACCTTTATATATATTCTTACTATATGTCTAATTGTGTGCTTACAGTGAATGCTGATTTTATAGTTCTTGAAAAAGATTGATTTTTGAGTAGGTCTGGTAAATTTTGATTTTTGAGTGAGAAATTTTTCATGGGGTCTGGTAAATTTTAGTGTTTATGTATGCTTACTGGTCAAAATTTAATACAGAGATGGCAACTCCGGTGGAACTTCCCAATGGGGTCAAAACTATAGGGAAACATTATTATAGTATGTGGCGGCAGACTTTGTTTGAGATTGACACTAAATATGTTCCGGTTAAGCCTATTGGACGTGAGGCGTATGGCATTGTTTGATCTTCTATTAATAGAGAAACTAATGAGAAAGTTGCAATTTAGAAGATTCATAATGCGTTTGATAATCGTATTGATGCTTTGAGGACATTACGTGAATTGAAGTTGCTCTGTCATCTTAGACATGAAAATGTGATTGGCTTGAAAGATGTTATGATGCCTGTTCACAGAAGAAGTTTTAAGGATGTTTACTTGGTTTATGAACTTATGGATACTGATTTGCATCAGATTGTCAAGTCAGCTCAAGCACTTACAAATGATCATTGCCAATATTTCCTCTTCCAGGTAACTTGAGTATATATGTGAAATGTTATATGTTAAATCATTTACTTTCTTTATTCCGGCATGGTTGTAGAGTATATGTGACTGTGAGACCTGAGTTAAGTTACTCCTCGAAAGTAGGGCCAATGAATTTGATGTAAATTTCGTGCTTATGTCTGATGAGTAGATTGTGCAGCAAGTTGGTATCTTTGTATTTACATAATGATGTATTTTGAGTCCTACAGGCCTATTTCCAAAATTTGATAATGGGATGAAAGCAATTTATTTGGGCATTTTATTACAATAAGAAGTGTGTGTGCTATTTGTCACTGGTGACTAAATCCTTAATTTTCAATCATTATACAGCTGCTTCGAGGACTCAAGTATCTACACTCGGCAAATATTCTTCACCGTGATCTAAAGCCTGGTAACCTACTTATCAATGCAAACCAGGGTTCGACAAGGCATGGAAGGATTATCAATATTTGTAGCATAGCTTGATTTCATTTCGTTGGTTTGAGAATCATCAAAATTTAAGACTTGAGGGTTCTGGGTGCCATATGCTTACTGCGGTTGAGCAACTAAATTCTGGGCTTTTTCCAAGTAATTATAAGATGTAAGCCTCTTTTTCTTCTTGTCTCGTACAATTTCACTTTGTAATTACGGCACTTAGTATGCGGCTGATATTTATGGATTATGGATTGGATAATGTGTGATATTTAGGATTTTATGAATTTTCTTGAACTTGATTATATAGCAATCGGTTGACTTTGTGAGTTGACCATTAAACGTGAATGAGTTGATACTTGAAGGTTTTATGCTTAAAGTCAATCTAGAATGGCTAGATACATTATTGTCCTCCCCTAATTATTTGTTTTACATTATTTATTGTCAAGATTTCTGATGATTTAACTTCGTTATTATTTTGAGGATCATGATTGTACGCTGCAATGTGTACCTGTAGGATGCAAACCAATAGTTGCTCGACTAGTGCACAAAGTACTGAATTGTTGTGCAGGATTCATGTCCTTTTGACGGGCCTAGGGTTTTATTCCCTGTCAATCTTCCATGCGTCAACATGCTCTTTTCAAAAGAATATTCTATGCTTTAGAAGAAGAAAAGGTCGAGGTAAATTGCGGTCAGTCTCTCCCCGGGTTTCCATGTGCTTGTAATATGATGTATATAATCTATTTTTCATTTTACATTAAAAACCAATATAAGAAGGTAAGATCAATTTTGAATACGTAATAGATATGTACGAGTTGATATAGATGTCAAAGCTAATAATGTTGTAAAGTGGATTTATTGTAGCAAGCCTGAAAAAGTAGCTTGCATGCATCTCTGCCTCATATTATAATTGTAATTCCCTTAACTTTGTGTTGTTTTAACATACTTGCTCAGTGTATCTTATTTTCAGGATGTTCCTGTTGAAATAGTTAACCTTGGAGAATGGCTGACCGTTGGAAGATGGGCGTATTAAGCTCCATGATCTTTCATGGCATCGTCAACCTTGACCTTTTGTACATTCTTTTATTGTCCTAAATATTTATTTTATATTATTTACTTATTTTTTTTTTGATATCTTCACTTACAGTAGACTTCATTATTATTTTGAGGATCATGATTTTAAGCTAAAATGTTTACCTGTAGGACAAAAACCAAGTGCAGCTCAAGCCCACAGAGTCTAGCAGATACTTGTATGCTGAACCATTTGGCAAGTCGGCTTCAGTTACCAATCAAATTTTAGCTACCCAGTGGAACACTTTCAGTTGATGATAAACAGCTGAGACCTTTGGTATTGGAAAGAGTATTGATCTGTAAAAGCTCCTAAAGAACACTCAGGACATCTAATGGTTGTTATCAACAGGTATTAAATGGCTTACTTTTTTTTAATATGTTACATATTTGGTAAGCTCACGATGATTTAAGTTGATTTGATACATGTAATGCATGCGTATAATGATCCGTTGGTATTCAGACCTTAGATCCTTAGAAAGTCCCTGGCACTGTCAATGCTTGGCAGATAATGAAATTAAAGAATTATGAAATTTGGGAATGTTTATATTATCTAGAACAATACACATATACTCAATTAACCAAAAAAACACATATACTTAACCTTATTTTACCAATAAGGATATCCACTGAGCTATCTATACTAATTGTTATTCATAAATCATCGTACTTGGATAGCTTGTATAATGAATATGCAATTTTAAAAACCTAAGCACATAAATGCAATTTTAAAAACCTAATCACAAATGGAAACCCGAGATAATTCAACCGAACAATAAGTCAACTTATATATACCACATTCAAGACCGAGAAAAAACCATCAAAATATTCAATATCAAATGGGTGTATATACAAATATACACCATACAAAACCAACATATTCTATCATCAATAGAATACAATATTACATCCCTATATTACAATATTACATATTTAAGTATGTGATATATATATCATATATGTCTTAACATATATGAATTGAATAATAACTTTTATTATCCTGTCCTATTATTGCAGCGGTCAGGAATTTTTACACATCGAAGATGGGTGTGAGTATTGTTTGTGAAATTACAGACATTACCTATCTTACATCAGGCCATACTACTAACATGAAATTCCGGGCAACGAACAATTGAATACATTGTACTGTCATTATTTGATTACAAGAATTAGATTACATGGGTACAGTTGCAATAATAAAAGAGTATCATATATCCAGCCACATACAGTACTAACTATTGAGTCATAACTAAATTATCAGCCACTCTTCTTTGAAGGCTTTTCTCGTCATTTTTATGCTAATCTTTAGTTATGTATGCATAATGAAATATAAATAAGCGTGATGGTGCAGAATAGTTCTTTAAATTATCGTTGCAGTATGCGAATGTTTTGTACACCAGATACTTACGGTCTTTTTGAATAAATTTTGAACCAGCAATACCGAATGCTATAATATCTTGTTCAACTTTGATAGTGTTCCTTCAATTTTTCATTTCTAACCAGAAATAGATTGAAACAATTTAGTCACGGTGTACACATAGTGTCCCATAAATATTTGGTTTACAATATTTGTCTTAGTATACCCCAAATTCGTTATTATTTTTTAAAGTTTCGATGAATATTATGCACACATACCGTTCTGATGATGTTTGTATATGCGTATGACAGTTCACGATGGAGATGTTCCTGCAAGAAGGAGGGGACGACCTCCAATTGCCGTGATTGAAGAGGTTTTGGAGCGGAGAAGATTGTCCAGACAGAGGGTTAATGCCTCCCGGCTAGGAAGTGAGTTATCACATAAATATTTTGTTCTGTATTATCATTTACTTGGTCACCCATTTCCCAGGTGGATTGCCGCCCGCTTTCCCTTTTCATCTTAATATTTGTCATATATATGTATGCGTTTAGCATCCTTGCACATGCAAAACTAATTCCAGTACTGGTCTGTATGCTCACGAGCTATTAGGTGGGTCAATTACCCCAACCATTGCTCTCTAACTTTAAATTAGAATTTTTTTATCACTAACTCTATCCAAAATGGGATGCTCATATGCTTTCCTAACTAAAACTAGGGGAAGGCCCTTCTCGACCAAGAGGTCGGCCCCGGAGTTCATCAAGGGCGGAGGACCGTGGTTTGCAGCCCCTTTATATAGTATTAACGAAGGACTTTTTCTTTTTGTGTAAGAACTATATATTCACAGACGAGGTCTCTTGGATTATAATCTTAATTAAATTCAGAAATAGTCATATTATGGTGATTAGGTGTTTTAGTAAGGATATTAGGCTTGGGTTAATAGAAAATTGGCTCTTAATTATTGGGTTTACCAAACCTTTTAAATATTAATAGTACACTTTTGCAAATAAATCATATTTGATATAATAATTTTCTGAGAGGAAATATTATCAGCCTATGCACCCAATTTATACATTGGATCTCAGAATGTCATTGTATCATGCAGTAATTTTGATGTTACTAATTTTCTTAAGACTAGACATACTGAATTCTGATTACATACTTAGGACTTCTACTATTTTCTCTTAGATCTTGGAATGGACGATGTGTCCGCAACGACTGCCGAGCTATGGTATGTACTAATATCCTCTACATTGCACATAGTAGTCATATATAAATGTGAAGTATTATTCATGAAATTTATTTGAATTTAATTATGCAAACTTCCGAGCTCTTTATTCAATTACATACCTTGCAGTTTTGCACCTCGAATTCTTACAAAATATCCTTGCCAGATATAGTTCTTTTTCTTCACGGTAAACATTTGCATCCACTCTAATCCAACATGGTATGAAACATATTTGTGTAGCTGCAAGTGCATATATGCTATCCCAACAAACCAAAAAGGTGCAACAAATTTAGTTTAATAGTTTATTTTGTTGATGTTAGAATTAATTTCTGATTGTGATTGTTTTAAATCAGGTTCTTAAGGAGAACATTTTGTTAAGAATCACTAACAGCTCCCGAATGGTAAAGCTTGAAAAAGATCCTCAACCACATTTGTCTTGATAACTGATAAGAAAATGCAGAGTAATGTGTTTGCAGCTGATATTGAGCATCTGTGCCTAAATTTAGCTATTGATTTTGTCAATGTGATTTGTTGTTGCATCTCACCCAAGCACAAGTCAGATGTATTGCTTCTGACTGAGGTTCTGTGAATTTTAAATAATTTTATTTATTAATATATTATCATACTTTATCATTCTTAGAGCTTTGCCACTATGGACCATTTCAATATTTTTGTTGTTGTAGTGACTAATTAGAAGCAGCAGCTGATCAAGTATGTCAATTATAACCATGACTTCTGGATATTTTCAAGAACACCAACTATTTGCAAACTATAACAAATATAGAAATAAACATAATATAAATTCAATATTGATATCTAGAAAATGACCCGTGCCTTGCACGGGTTTTCATGCTAGTTGATAATTAATACACCAAATAATGTCTAATATTTTTTTATAGTATATTTAATTTTTTTAATAATCAAAATATATTGTTAGGTCAATTTTTTTGTCCCATTATTTATTGCTTAACTAAAAAATACACATAAATAAAATGTTATAGCTAATTGATTCAAATTTCAGAGAGGGGTGCAAAGAACAGATGTGCCAATATATAATAACATAATTGTGAATGATTTCAAATTGAAAATTAATTAGTTAGTACGTATTTATGTAAATTAATCCGTAATATATAAATATACATTGTAGTCTGTATTTATGAAAATTATCTTATAATATATTATAGTATAACTTTGATTGATTTTAAATTAAAATTGATCAATTAGTAAATATTTTATCACTTTAAAAAATATATAATTTATGCATGTACTAAATAATATAAATTTTGTATTTCAAAAAAATTGTTAAGTAACCGATAGGTAAATTATAAGGATGAGAATGATGTGGTTGTTTTAGTTTTAGAGGTAAATTCTGATCGGCTCTTATATGTATTATGAAAATTTATCTGTAATATATAATAATGTAATTTTAATTAATTTTAAATCAAAAGAGTGGAAAATTAGTAAATATTGTGAAAATCACTTAATATTATATATTTGTATAATCCTGATTGATTTTGGTTTAAAATATTATTTTTTTTATAAATATTTGTTTACATTAAAAAATTTGTTATATATGGATATGTTAAATTAAGTAACTACTATATTTACATTAGAACTGTTAACTAACCATGGTTAGTCTAATAGGATAAGAATGGTAAATAAGGAAAACTCTTAATATAACATGATTGGTCTAAAATTTATGAATGAGCTCTGAGTAGTCCTAAAATAATTCCTCTTTTCTGATTGGTTAACTGTATACCTGGGTAGACTCATGTATTATAATAAAGGATATAGTTTTACTAACAACCAAATACAGTTTTAAGATTTGTTCCAACTATTCTCATTTTTCTATTTTAAAATCTATATATCATTATTATTTTGGTAAATAATAAAAATTGAATATAATTTACATATTATTAAAACTCTCCTTAATAATAAACGTAAAAGGGATTGTTTCCAAAATTTTGTTAGTAGGTGGTCTGGTCGTCAGTATGACAAATTAAATAAGAACCGTTATAATTTAAAATAAATAGATGGAAATGTTAGATATATCTACCATAACATAATATTCTATATTTTAATACGTAAATTAAAAAGTGTATTTTTATTAAAATACGAAAAATTATATGTCACCAAATATAATTAGGTATTCTACATTTTGAATAGAATTATCAATGTAGGTCTTCTACACTGAATAAGCTTATTAATGTAAAAATTTATAAATATATTTTCTCTTCAGATTCTTAGTGTTTCCATTGGATAACAATTTTTGAATCATCACTAAATTAAGATAATTTTGTGAATTTCGCGTGGACTGTAAAATCATTCAAACCTGACTTCTAGATTTCAAGATATAGTTCAAATAGTAAATATGAACTGTTTCATATTAATAAAAAAATAATAAAATTCAATTCTAATACGACCTCTTTTTACTTATATGCTTTTTAGATAATAATTTTTTTTTAATATGATATAATCTTGATCATCATTAAAAAAGTAATTAAATTCAATTCTAATACAACACCTTTTAACTTATATCCTTTTTAGATAATAATTTTCTTCTAATTTGATATAATCTTGATCGTTTATTTTTTAAAAAAAATTAAATCTGATGGCTGAGATTATTTTGACGATATTGTACCGAAGTTTTTGATACGAACCCTTTTACGCTTAATATATGTTACTAGCTTATAATCCGTGCGATGCACAGATTTCTTTTGATATGTAATAAATTTTATTTTATGTTACAATTATACTTTTATATAATCATCATTTTCAATAATGTATTTGAATTTTGAATTTAAATTTAAATAAATTGATATAAATTTAATTAGTGATATGCATGGTTTAAAATTTATATTATAAATTTTTTAAATAAATATATCGTTGTAAAAATCAAACCTTAAAATCTTAGTAAATTAATTTAATCATATAATATGTCTAATAATTAGATCTAACGGTTTTGATTTCTTACTAAAAATCTAACCGTCATTATTTGTTTTAAATGGATTTCTATTATATTTTGTTAGTGATTAGAATATATGATATTTTTGTGTCTCTATTAATTATTGCAAGATTATATTTTAAATTAAAAGTTAACGTGTTTTAATTAGAAAAATAAATATTATTGATTGGAATATACGATATTTTTGGTGTTTATAAAAGGTAATATCATCAATTAAAAGTAAAGGTTTTTTAATTAAAAATTTAATCAACTAATTATCATTAATTATATTATTTTATTATATAGTTTAATAATTAGGATGACCTTACCGAAAACCGAACCGACAAACTTTCAACGCCCATGCGATGAACAAGTTTCTTTTATTATGTTATAAAATGTATTTAATATTACAATTATGTTTTTATATAATCATTACTTTTAATAATTTAATAAAATTTAATGTACTCATATTTACGAATTATACTAAAGTTTCCCTATTATAAACAACGTGGACGGATTTGTAATATTGCAACGCCCCCAAATCCGCTCTTCGCAGATCCAGGTCGCCACGGCATCCAAAACTTCGCATGTATTAAAGCATACATATATATAATAAAAGACCCTCAGTGGATCCCACTCCACTAGGCCCGAAGATCTAGGGATGGGCATTCATCCCGGCCCGCTCGATCCCGATCCGATCCCCGCACCGAACGGGGCGGGGATTCGGGGATTTTTTCGGGTACGGGCCGGGGAGCGGGGACAATTTTCAAAAAAAATCGGGGAGCGGGCCGGGGCCGGGTTTTTATGTGTCCCCGGCCCGATCCCCGACCCCCGTCCCGATTTTCTCTACCCGGCCCGATTTTTAATCCCGACTCGATTTGACCACACTTTAATACATACATACATACATATATATATATATATATATATATATATATATATATATATGTATATATATATATATATATATATATTAATAATCATATATTAATATAAACGAATTTCCAATACTTCATAATGGAAACAAAATGATGTTTTAATTTTATATTTTATCTTTCTAATAGTTAAATAACTTCATTTCCATGTTGTTTATAATTGTTTCTTTAAATAATATTTTTTTATCTCAATTTAGTGCATTTGAGCTCACTAGTTAGTGTTTAGAATTATTTAATATTATTTTTTGTTTTTAATAAAATTCCCCGATTCCCCGCGGGGATCCCCGTTACCCGTTTGGGCCGGGGACGGGGAATGAAAAATAGTCCCCGACGGGGAACGGGCCGGGGACGGGGATCGGGTTTGAATTCGGGGATGGGGGCGGGGATAGCACTCCCCGGCCCCGAAATGCCCCGACGCCCATCCCTACGAAGATCTGTTCACTTAGAGCATCCCAAAGCTCTTACATACCCAAAATTATTACGTAAACCAGAAATACATAATATTCTAAACATCCAAGGTTACCCAAAGTTGTGCATACATAAACTACATGGTATCTATTCCTCCTCGGGCGGGCGTTGGACCTTCTCCTTGAGCTTGAGATTATCCGCTTCCGGGTGGTGCGACGAAGCCAAGCCATACTCTCCCATAACTGTGGTGGGAAACTTTAACATAAACGCAAGAGTGAGCTTTTGAAAAGCTCAACAAGTTCCAAAAGATCAACAATATAGGCAATCATAATTCATAAATAACTATAAACTGAAGCTCGAAAAGATATTCATAACAAAATCACTTCATAGAATTATCAACTTTATTCGATCAAGGGTTTCGAGCATTCACGCAAAATTTATCTTCAAGTAGGGAACTCATCAAATTCAAAATCTGAAAGAAAACTGGTCATTCCATCCCCGATAATCCCGTAGTGCGATCAACTACCACGAGCATATACCGTCCTCCTGTGCTACACCAGCCAGCTCGATCACAGCTGTACCAGTGCACCACATGCACTCTCTTGCTAGCATACTGGGTTGTCATCTCAGCCCTTGGCCATACTCGAGCCTTAATATTTGCAATATCCATAGGCACGCATCCCATGTTGACCAGTCATTTATAAGATACCTCTAAGTGCAAGAATTCGTAAGTGATCAATAAATACAATCTACGACCTGAACAATAGGTCTGAATCAAGTGTAGAAGAAAACACTTAACGACATGAACAATATGTCGCTTGTATGACAATAATATATATCGTCTGAAACAAATGAGATATATCTGTTACGACTGGATTTCCACCGGGTCGGCCTTCGGGTTGATCCTGAAAAGTGAGAAGAATGCGAGGGATTGTCCCCCCGATTCACCTCCGGTGTGAGAGTAAGTAAGTCGCGTTTTTAGAGTACTTTGAACGTAAAGAGAGTGTGTGTGTTAGTAAATTATAAGCATGTGTCTTCTCTTGTAGATTCAATCTATATTTATACCTTAGAAATTATGTCCGTTACCTTAAAAGGGCCCCATGGGCATCATTGTGTTTCCCACCACCGAAAGTAGACAAATACCGTTAAAGAAAAGAGGAGACCGTTAGCCATTTTGGGCTTCTTCTTGTTGGGCCTTCGGTTCGGCCCATAATGGGTATAGGGCTTCCAACATGTCCCTAGGCTTCGTTCGGTAATGTTTTTAGGACGAAGGCTAAAGAACCCAAATTTTTCATTTGACACGTTCCGTTCGGTCGCGTCTGTCGAATTTATCCGACCATTCGTTCGGTTGCACGGCGATGGACAAGAGTCGAGTTTTCTCTTGGGGAGTCGTGTTCCTTTATGAGGGACAGTTGTCTGATTTTGAGATTTGCGCCTCAATCTGGGCCGTTGGATTTCGAAAGATCTCCAAGCGTCACATATCTTTTGTTTAAAAAATTACGCGACCCACATCCCTCTCATTTTACACCATCTCACCAAAAATTTCAAACACACCCTTCTTTAAAGAGAATCTATATCGACAATTGGAACCGTCGCTTCTTCCCCGGAAAACTTGAGTTCTCCGACTTCGTTGGAGTCCCACGTTCAAGCATTTTATCCCCAGGAGTACGATCTTCTCGAGAGTCTTCGAATAAGTAAGCTTTTCTTTGCCCCCCTTTCTTTTGTGAAAATCGCTGTATGTATACGTATGATTGTATGTATATGTATGCATCTTTTAATATGTTGAAATTGCCGTATGCTATTTCTAGACCATATTCCTTTTTCCTGCGTTTTTCTTGGACGAAAAGAAAGGGTCTTGAATCTTGTTGATCTTCGAAAAGCTTCCCATAGGATTTTAAGGGATTGATTAGGGTTTCATTCAGGGTTAGGATGAGTTTTAGGGGATTGTATGGGATTGGTCTTCTAATTTTGTGTCGGGGCATGGGACATTCTCGATCGATCCTGGCCCACTGTACTCGGTTTTCTCTTTCTTGTTAAATGTTTTCTTACTCCGGCCCGAGTACACGGCTAATCTCTACATTTCCGAATGCAGGGATATGGATCGATCGACCGAAGGTGCGGGTCCTTCGGAAGTGTCCCCTTTTAGCAACGTCGAAGAGTTTCCAGCAGCCAACCACCGGTCGAGATTGGCCGAAAGTGCAATCGCTAGATTTTCTTCGGAATATGTCGTGGAGAAGCACGTTTGGTATTTTTACACTCCAAGGAAGAACGACAGGATTTGGCACAATCCCGAAGTGCCAGCGGCGTACGGAGGAGGTCTAGCTACGGGTATTTCTGAAGCTGCTTTCAAGTGTGGATTTCGCCTGCCGATGTTGTGCATTTTGAGGAGCATCCTTAAGCAGACAGGGGTAGCTATCGGTCAGTTGGACCCGAACAGCTTTATTCAGATTAACGTCTTCCAGGCTCGGTGCTTGGCCGTGAAGATGATACCAAGGACCAATCTTTTTTGGCATCACTTCAAATTTCGGCGGAATTCGAAGAGTAATGGTTTTTATACAATCGCTCGCCGGGTAGGCAGGGCGGATTGGGCGTTCACGAATTCCAGCAACAAAGAGACTCATTTGAAGTGGGCTTTCGTCTCTGGCCCGAGGATGGAGAAGTTTGGTGTCTGGAAGGATGTCGATCCTTCGATGTTAAAGTTTCGTACCCCGCTTTCGGAGGCGGATAAGCATGATTACCGATTGCTCTGTGGCCTAGAGATGGATAAAGTCCCGTTGTCCCTCAGTCGGGATAACGACTGGTTGATCGGTCTTTGGGGTAGTGGTAACTTTCTCTTGTCTTTCCGTTTTCTTTGTGTCTTGTACTTGTTTTTCGCGATATGCTTGTGCTCATACTCTGTTAAAACATCTTTATGTATTTGTTCGGTTATTTATGCCTTAACCTTTCTCTTTGTTTTGTGCAGTGTCTTCCCATGATGAGATCATCGAGAGGAAGCGTAGAAAGGCGGCCGACCTTGTAGCCGCAGCTCTGGCGGCCGAAGCGAATAAGGAGGCCGAAGAGACCCGCGGTTCGGTCGGTGCTGAAGGTGATAGGGCTTTGGTTAAGGTTAATCCAACCTCAAATCCGATGCAGAATCTGGATTTGGGGAATGATGTTGACCCTACCACTCCGAACGAACCAAGGAAGAGGATTCGGTCAGAAGATTCGGGCTTGAAGGTGTATGCACCCCAATGGGGCGTCCTGGAGACCGATAAGATTGTTGTCCCTGCTCCTCCGGCCTCGACCATTATACGCCCCGATCTGTGCAGAGGCCTCGTTCTTCCGGCCGACAGACCGACTTACGATCAGGCGACTGACCTTCAGGCTTGCACCGAGATGATGGCCCTCCTGTCCATGGTAATATAAATTTTGTCCGTCATTCGTCTTTTTGTCTTCAGCTTTTGATCTTTGCCTTTGTTTATTTACAGGGTGCTTCTTGGTCCGCCGTGGTGACTGAGAGGGTCGAAGCGATGCAGGAAAGGCTGAAAAAGGTCGACCAGCTGGAGTCGAGGGCGGTCAAGGCCGAGGAGGACCTTCGGAATTCGACGGTCGAGCTCGAAAGAGTTACGGGTCAGTCGGAATCCTTGAAGACGGCGAATGATCTGCTCCAGGAGAAGCTGGATGTTTTGCAGAAGCGCCTGGAATGGAGAAACAAGCAGCTGAAGACCACGAGAAAGGGTTCTCGGAAGTTGGTAAAGAAGCTCGAGCGTACCGAAGAGCGGTGTTATCAGATGGGTTATAATGATGCTGTCATTAAGGCAAATGCCTTAGGCTTCGATCATACTCAGCTGATTGATACCGAGCTTGGTATGACTGATCCAGTCGGTAGGGAGAAGTTTGATCAGCCGCTGGATGTTTCTTCGGGCGAAGATCAAGAACTTTCTGATGATTAGTGTAGTTTGTCTTTTAGCAACTTTTGCTGTAACATTTACTGTTGCCTTCGGGCGTGATATTTGTGCCTTCGGGCCTTTTTATTTGTATAAATATTGTCTTGTATCTTCGCCTTTTTGTTTTTGCCTTAGCATAATTTTTATTTACGCATCTTCGGCGCTTTGTTTTTGCCATATTTTTCGCGTTTATGCATTTTCGGCCTTTCGTCCTAGCATCATAATTTTTTTATTTTTATGCATCTTTGGCCTTTCGGCCTAGCATAATTCTTTTTTACGCATCTCTGGCCTTCGGCCTAGCATAATTCTTTTTTATGCGTCTCTGGCCTTCGGCCTAGCATAATTCTTTTTTATGCATCTCTGGCCTTCGGCCTAGCATATTTCTTTTTTATGCATCTCTGGCCTTCGGCCTAGCATAATTCTTTTTTATGCATCTCTGGCCTTCGGCCTAGCATAATTCTTTTTTATGCATCTCTGGCCTTCGGCCTAGCATAATTCTTTTTTATGCGTCTCTGGCCTTCGGCCTATAATTCTTTTTTATGCATCTCTGGCCTTCGGCCTAGCATAATTCTTTTTTATGCGTCTCTGGCCTTCGGCCTAGCATAGTTCTTGTTTTTATGCATCTCTGGCCTTCGGCCTAGCATTTCCCCAGTATTTAAGGAGTTTGTGAATAATTAAGGTCCTTTGATCTGTTGGAAAATGTATCCTCCCTCCTTAATTATGTCAAAGTAGCTTAAATACTAAAAACATGAGTCCTCAATTCTGCTTATTTCAAGGGTAAAAAATAGTGGGGTATACATTGAAAATACATATATTGAAGCTTACTGATAAAAACGGCGAAGGCGTGAAGCATGCCATGTGTTCTTGATGTGGCTCCCGTCCGAGTGAGCTAGCTTGTATGTTCCTGGACGGACAACTTCAACCACCACGTAAGGACCTTCCCAATTTGGCATAAGTTTGCCTTGTTTGGTCGGCATTGAAGTTGCTAACTCACGAAGTACCAGGTCCCCTACATGGAAAGATCTTTTCTTTATTCCAGAATCATAGTATTGGGCTGCTCGGAGCTGATATCTCGAATTTCTTTGGTGGGCAGCCTCTCTTTCTTCTTCAACCAAATCTATATTTGCCCGAAGCCCGTATTCATTCATTTCAATGTTGAACACCTGTGTTCGGTATGATTCTAGACCCACTTCGGTCGGCATGAGCGCGTCAGTGCCGAAGGCAAGCTTGAAAGGAGTTTCGCCGGTAGATGATCTCGGTGTCGTTCGGTAGGCCCAAAGGACGTATGGCAATTCTTCGGCCCAAAGGCCCTTGGAATCTCCCAATCTTTTCTTAATTCCGTCGAATATGATTTTGTTGGCCGCTTCGATCGCCCCGTTTGCCTGTGGGTGGCCGACCGAGCTGAATTTTTGTTGTATTCCGAACTCGAATAAGAATTTCCGAAATTTGCTTCCAATAAATTGGGTTCCGTTGTCTGAGATACATATCATCGGGATGCCGAACCTTAATATTATTTGTTCCAACACAAACTTCTTAGCTGCATCTTCGGTGATGGCGGAAAGTGGTCTGGCTTCTACCCATTTAGTCATGTAGTCGATGGCTACGATGTAATATTTAGCCTGCTTAGTGCTTGTGGGTAAGATGCCGACAATGTCTACTGCCCACATGGCGAAGGGAATGGGATTGAGTACCGATGTCATTTCCTCTGGGGGTTGTTTCGGAACGTTGCTGAATAACTGGCATTGTTTGCACTTTTTCGCGTAGTTCAAAGCATCCTCCCTTAATGTTGGCCAGAAGAATCCTTGCCTAAGGATTTTGAAGGAAAGCGACCGTCCGGCTAGATGTTCCCCGCAGATACCTTCGTGAACGCTTTCCAATGCCATCAATTGTTCTTCAGGGTCCAAGCATCGCAGCATCGGTTGGGTGACCGACCTTCTATACAGCCTTCCTCCAACAATTGAGTAACTAGCGGATCGGTATTTTATCTTCTGGGCTTGTTTCTTGTCGAGTGGTAGGGTATCTTATTCTAAGAAGGCTCTGATCGGTGTCATCCAATTTATTCCTTGGTGTATCTCCAGGCAGTGTTTTCTGTCTATCGAAGGCGATTTTACTTCGGTCAGGTAGATAGAACCTGTGAGGTTTTGGGTTTCTGCCAAAGCTAGCCTTGACAGGGCGTCGGCTCGGCTATTATCTTCTCTGGCTACTTGGCTTAGCTCGAATGACTCAAATAGCACGGAATTCTTGTGTACCTCGGTGGCGTATGCCTTCGTTCGCGGATCTTTCTGTCCGTATTTGCCGGAGAACTGTTTGACGACCAACATTGAATCGCTGAAGGCTCTTAAGTGTTTTACTTCCAAATTTCTTGCCAAGTTTAGGCCTGCTAGCAGGGCCTCATATTCGGCCTCGTTATTGGTTAAGGAGAAGGTGAACCTAATTGCCTGACATATTTCGAATCCTTCGGGGCTGGTTAGAATCAGGCCGGCTCCGCACTTGGATCCGGCCACAGAACCATCTACAAACAGTTTCCATTTACCTGGAGAACGGATTGGTTATTCTTCGGCGACCAAATCCTTCGGACTGGAGAAAGAGCATTCCACCATGAAGTCGGCTAAAGCTTGTGCCTTAATTGCCGTTCTGGGAATGAACTCCAGATCGTATTCTCCCAATTCGACCGACCAGGCGATTATCCTTGTTGATGCCTCGGGCCTGCGCATGATTTTCTTCAGTGGTTGGTTGGTTACGACCTGAATCGTTCGGCCTTGGAAGTAGTGCCGTAATTTTCTCGATGCCATTACCAACCCATAGGCGAATTTTTCTGCATTTGGATATCTAGTTTCGGCGTCCTTCAGTATGTGAGATACGTAAAATACCGGGTGTTGGTTTCCTTCGTGTTGTTTGACCAGTACAGCTCCAAGCGTTCGGTCGTTCACAGCCAGGTATAACTGTAGAGTTTCGTTTGGTCTCGGTCTCATCAAGAGAGGGGTGTTCACCAGATACTCCTTTATTTCTTCGAATGCCTTTTGACAATTTGGTCCCCAATCGAAAGTCTTTTTTCCTCGAATCACTTCGAAGAATGGTAACGCTTTTTCAGCAGACCTGGAAATGAATCTCCGGAGAGCTGCCATTCGTCCAGTTAATTTTTGAATGTCTCTTATTGTCTTGGGTGCTTCCATATCCATGACGGCCTTGATTTTCTCTGGGTTTGCCTCAATCCCTCGGGCACTCACCATGTATCCAAGGAATTTTCCGCTGTTAACCCCGAACGTACATTTGTTCGGGTTGATTCTCATATTGTTTTCCCTTAACGTTTCGAAGCATTCCTTCAGGTCGTTCACATGATCCTGGAAGGATGACTTTACGATCATGTCGTCGACGTAACATTCCATGCTTCGTCCTATTTGCTTTTTGAAGAGCTTGTTAACCATTTTCTGGAAAGTTGCCCCCGCGTTCTTTAGCCCGAAGGGCATTTTTATGTATGCGTAAGTGCCGTTCGGGGTGATGAATGCTGTCTTCGGAATGTCTTCGGCATTCATGGCGATTTGGTAATATCCTGAAAAAGCGTCCAAAAAACTGAGAATCTGATGTCCCGATGTGGCGCCTATTAGCTGATCGATGTTGGGTAGGGGATAGTGGTCTTTCGGACAGTGTTTATTTAGGTCAGTGTAATCGACGCACATTCTCCATTTGCCGTTTGACTTTTTGACGACAACTACGTTCGCCAACCATTCGGGGTAATCAATTTCTTCGATAAATTTGGCCTCTAGTAGTTTCTCAACCTCGGTCTGGATAACCCTTTGTCTTTCTATGGCAAAATTTCTCTTCTTCTGTTTTACAGGTTGGGCGTCGGGTTCGACGTTTAGACAGTGCTTCGCGACTGAAGGATCTAATCCAGGCATGTCTTCGGGATTCCAAGCGAATACGTCGTGGAATTCCCTGATGACGGCAATGACCCTCTCCTTCAGCTCTGGTTCCATCCCCTTGCCTATTTGGATCATTTTCCCGGATTGGCCCGCATATAATTCGATTTCTTCGATTTCGGCTGCCGGTTCGGCAATTGGACAGGAGAGATCGGTCCCAAACTTCTCGATCTCTATGTTCAGCATTTGATGGTTTCCCCCGGCGTCTTCGTCTCTTTTCCTTTTCCCGGATTCGACCAATTCTGCGTCTTTATCTTTGTCAAAATCTTCTAACATGATGATTCTTGCTGCTTTTTGATCGCCCTTCATTTCTCCAATCCCTTGCTCGATAGGGAATTTTAGCTTCAAGTGCGGTATGGATGATACGGCTTGGAATAGGGATAAAACGGGTCTGCCCAGGATGCCGTTGTATAGGCTGTCTACCCGAACGACGTAAAATTTAGCTTCCTTTTCTACGGTATATGGCGCTTTTCCTAGGAGCACATTTAATCTGATGGTACCTTCGATCGGTACTGGTTGATTACCGAAGCCGTATAAGGGTGCCTCGTGGCATGGTTCGAGGTGTTCTCCTCCTAGGTTCATTTTAGAGTATGTCCTGTGGTATAGGATATTGACCGAGCTCCCTTCATCGACTAGCACCTTCCAGATTTTGTTATCTCCGATCACCGGATTGATAACCAGGGGGTCTTCGTGTGGCCATATGACGTCCTCGTAATCATCCTCCGTGAAGCTGATCGGCAATGGTTGTTTGGCTGTTTTCGATTGGTAAAGACTGTATATTTGCCTGGTGTATTTCTTTCGGGCCGTCTTACTGTCCCGATCAAGTATTGTGCCGCCAAAGATCGTTCGGACCTCGCCTCTATACTTTTCCGGTCTTTCGGTTTCTTCGGGATCTCTTCTTTCCTTTGCATCGAGCTTTTCTCTTAAGTCGCCCACGAACTGGGATAACTCCCCGCCTTTGATCATCTTTTCGATCAACTTCTTTAGGTGGTAGCATTCATCTGTGTTGTGGCCATTATCCCGATGATACTCGCAGTACTTGTTTTCGTTTCTTCTGGACTCAGGGGTTTTTATTCGAGGTGGTCGAACGAACCCTGGTTTTCCTTTGATTTCATGGAGGATCTTGGAGATGGGTGTGTTGAGGCGAGTGAACACAGAGTACTATCTTTGTCTTGTCTTTGTCGTGTTGTTTTTGGATCGTTCATCCTTCCTCGTGTGTTGCTATGATTCCTTCGGTCGTCCCTGCGCTCGCATCTTCTATCGTCTCTGTCGTTCCTTCGACTTTCTTTGTACCCTCCAATTGTTTCCAACTTCCTTCGTATTGCTTCTCCCCGAACGTATATGTCGTTTAGTGATTTTGGGGGAACGTCATAGAGAGATGACCGGAGCTTCTTGCCTTTCACAGGGTCGAGACCTGCTGAAAGGAATCCAGCGGCTTTGATCTTATCGAGGCTTGTGACCATTCCGGCTTCCTCTTTGAATCTTGCTAGGTAGTCCCCTAATTCTTCGTTCGGTCTTTGTCTGCAGTGAATTAGGGCTTCAGTGTCTTTTTCTCTTCGGCATAAATGGGAGTAATTTCTCAAGAACTTCCTTTTAATTTGTCCATAAGAATCAATCGATCGTGGTCTTAGTGAACGATACCACATGGATGCCGACCCTTTTAGGTAAGTTTTGAACATTTTGCACAGCATGATGTCGCAATGTCCCATACCAGTCATGAGGGATTCGTACTTCTCACAATGGTCTTCGGGATCGCCTTTTCCGTTGAACTCGTGCATCTTCGGGAATTGCCTTCCTGGTGGTGGTCGGTATTGTTCTATCTCTTCGGTCACGACAGGCTCGTGGCTAATTGTCCTATCTCCGAACATAACCTTTTCCAGCCTGCGAATACGATCGTCTGTGTGCGGACCTTCTTCTTCCGAGTCCGAGGAATCTACAACCTTCGACTTGGTTTTCTTAGATTGTAATTCTGAGTTCCATGACTCATCTTCATCGTCCCTGACCCTTTTATCTTTTCGGTCATCTTTGGGTGTCCGGCCTTCGGCCTCCAGGGCTTCGCGCAATGTCTTCTCCTGTCGTTCGATTTCCTCTCTTTGGAGTTTCAAGGTTTGTAGCTTTACTCGGTCGGCTTCCCTTAGCTCGGCTTGCCGTGCTGCTTCGTTCTGGCTTTTCGCCTTCTCTGTTTCCTTTCCTTTGGCTTTCTCTTCTCTCCATTTTGCTAGCATTTCTTGTTGTTCTTCGGGGGAGGGCATGTCTTCATTGAAATCGAGCATTCTTTGGGCGGCCGGAGTCGTCCTTTGCGTGGCGGGACTGTCTCCTATCACGGTGCTTTCGTTATTCCTGGGTGTTTCCTCGATTGTCATAGTTTGCCAAAATTTTAACACAGATTGTATCTCTACATTCCCACAGACGGCGCCAAATGTTACGACTGGATTTCCACCGGGTCGGCCTTCGGGTTGACCCTGAAAAGTGAGAAGAATGCGAGGGATTGTCCCCCCGATTCACCTCCGGTGTGAGAGTAAGTAAGTCGCGTTTTTAGAGTACTTTGAACGTAAAGAGAGTGTGTGTGTTAGTAAATTATAAGCATGTGTCTTCTCTTGTAGATTCAATCTATATTTATACCTTAGAAATTATGTCCGTTACCTTAAAAGGGCCCCATGGGCATCATTGTGTTTCCCACCACCGAAAGTAGACAAATACCGTTAAAGAAAAGAGGAGACCGTTAGCCATTTTGGGCTTCTTCTTGTTGGGCCTTCGGTTCGGCCCATAATGGGTATAGGGCTTCCAACAATATCCTTGATAGATAATCCAATTTTCCAAGAAATCGTACCATTGTAAATCAACGATGCTGTAGATAATTGAAAAGATACCAAATAATGTATATTCACTAGGAAAGTTAAGGAAAAGAATTATACTCTGACTCGAAAAATGAGTCAGGGCTTTCGAATAAATTTTAAAAGATATTTAAACTGAGAGGTTAACAATTTAACGGAGAAACAAGTGAATCATATCAAAAATCTGTAACGTAAGAATAAGGCTTAATCATCATCAATCATCAATATATATATATAAAGGAGGATAGCGGGAGTTTAGGTGGCGCTCTAAGATCGTCTCAATCTATTTTTCTAATTTTCTAGAATTTTAGAATTTTAAACACTAATAAATATAAAAATATCAATTAACATATTAGAAGTAGAATATGTGTTCGAATTTATAAAGAAGAAGAGTTCGAATTTATAGAGAAGACATATGATTAGAAGTTCTATTGGAAGTATAATAAGTATTTATAAGGCATGCGAATAAAAGTTCTATTGGAAGTAGAATAGGAGTTCGAATTTATAGAGAATAAGAGTTCAAATTTATAGAAAAAATATATAAATAAACGTTCTACTAGAAGTTTGAATATATAGAGCAGACATATAATTAAATATTTTATAGAAAGCACGATCTTCTTAAATTATATATTTTTTATAAAAGTTAATTATACTAATATTAGGAAAATTTATTCATAAAACCAATACTATTGTCATAAAAAAAGTCACCGTATTTAAAAAGAAAAGAATTGATGTGTTAACATAATTAAAGAACAATCTCATGCAAGAATCCTAAATAAATACAGGAGTATCTATAATATAAAGAGAAAATAAGATGTGTTTTCATTTTCTAAAACTCCAAAAAAATTAGAAAGTCTAGAGAAAGTATAAATTGGAATTCACTCTATTTTTTAGGTTTTTGATTTTAAGAAAAAAAAAATTGTTATGTAAGATAAGTATCATCAATAATATGTAATGAAGTTGGAATTTCGATCCCAAACGAGAGCGGCTCGAAACATGTTTAACGGGAAGACGGCTCACTATAAAAGATTGTACTAGCTATTAAAATACCATATTGATGTTATAAATTTTATTTTATTTTTAGGATTTAATTTTTATGGATAAACATTATCATACAAGTAATATATGTAAAAGTTAGGTTTTTGGTCTTAACGAGAGAGCGGATCAATAGTAATAACCGTGTTTAACAAGAAAGCGGTTCATTAAATATGACCGTATAAAAAGTGTTTAAATATATAATACATAAAATAAAATGTTTTATTGGAAGTAGAATACGAGGACGGTGGAGACGTCATATACGATTTTTTTAAAACTATACATCTTTTTTCCTAAAAATCCTTTATTTTAACTTTTTAATACAAAATTATCTATAATATACAGAAAATATAAGATGTATTTTCATCTTTTAAAACTCCATAAATATTAGAAAGTTTAAATAATATAAAAATTGGAATTTACTCTCTTTATATAGTGAAGTTAGAATTTCGGTTTCAAATAAGAGCGGCTCGAAACGTATTTAACGGGAAGACGGCTCGCTAGAAAAGATTGTATTAGCTATTAGAATTTGATACTGTAGTCATAAATTTATTTTATTTTTACGGTTCGATTTTATGGATAAAAAATATCATATAAGTCTTTATAATATATGTTAAAAAGTTGGGATTTCGGTTTTAACGAGAGAGCGGCTCAATCGAAAGAATCGTATTTAACAAGAAATTGATTCATTAGAGAAGATTATTTAATTATTAAAATTTAATATTAATATTATAATATAACGTAAATGTATTGAATTTTTTTAAAAATAAAAATTTTAACTCCGCCGCGAAGCGCGGCTTTATTAAAATGTTTCGTTTGGCGGTAAGAAATGAAACAACACACGAGTAATATAAGAAATTATGATTGTGGGAGAGTTAGATTTAATTAACAGGAATAGATGCAGAGAAATCTGTTGGAAAAAATCAATATATATATATAAAGGAGGATAGCGGGAGTTTAGGTGGCGCTCTAAGATCGTCTCAATCTATTTTTCTAATATCAATTAACATATTAAAAGTAGAATAGGTGTTCGAATTTATAAAGGAGAAGAGTTCGAATTTATAGGGAAGACATATGAATAGAAGTTCTATTGAAAGTATAATAAGTATTTATAAGGCATACGATTAAAAGTTATATTGGAAGTAGAATAGAAGTTCGAATTTATAGAGAATAAGAGTTCGAATTTATAGAAAAAATATATAAATAAACGTTCTACAAGAAGTAGAATATGTGTTTGAATATATAGAGCAAACATATAATTAAATATTTTATAGAAAGTACGATCTTCTTAAATTATATATTTTTTTATATAAGTTAATTATACTTAGATTAGGAAAATTTATTCATAAATCCAATACTATTGTCATTAAAAAAGTCACCGTATTTAAAAAGAAAAGAATTGATGTGTTAACATGATAAAAGAACAATCTCATGCAAGAATCCTAAATAAATACAGGAGTATCTATAATATAAAGAGAAAATAAGATGTGTTTTCATTTTCTAAAACTCCATCAATATCAATATCAATATATATATATATATATATATATATATATATATATATATATATATAAAGGATGATACGCGGGAGCTTAGGTGGCGCTCTAAAATCGTCTCAAACAACTTTTCTAATTTTTTAAAATTTTAGAATTTAAACACTAATAAATGTAAAAATATCTTTTTAACATAATAGAATTAGAATATAATAGGTGTTCGAATTTATAGATGATAAGAGTTCGAATTTATAGGGAAAACATATAATTAGAAGTTCCATTGGAAGTATAATAGATATTTAATTATAAGGCATATGATTAAAAGTTCTATTAGAAGTAGAATAGGAGATCGAATAAAAACTAATAAATATAGAATTTATAGATGATAAGAGTTCGAATTTATAGGGAAGACATATAATTAGAAGTTCTATTGGAAGTAGAATAGGTATTTATTATAAGGCATATAATTAAAAGTTCTATTAGAAGGAGAATAGGAGTTCGAATAAACACTAATAAATATAAAAATACCTTTTAACATATTAGAAGTAGAATAGGTGTTCGAATTTATAGATAATAAAAATTCAAATTTATAGGAAAAACATATAATTAAAATTCTTATTAGAAGTTTAATAAGTATATTTATAAGGCATATGATTAAAAGTTCTACTGGAAGTAGAAGAGGATACGCGGGAGCTTAGGTGACGCTCTAAGATCGTCTCAATCTATTTTTCTAATTTTTTAGAATTTTAGAATTTAAACACTAATAACTGTAAAAATATTTTTATAACATATTAGAAGTAGAATAGGTGTTCGAATTTATAGATGATAAGAGTTCGAATTTATAGGAAAGACATATAATTAGAAGTTCCATTGAAAGTAGGGAAGGTATTTAATTATAAGGCATATGATTAAAAGGTTTATTAGAAGTAGAATAGGATTTCGAATAAATACTAATAAATATCGAATTTATAGATGATAAGAGTTCGAATTTATAGGGAATACATATAATTAGAAGTTCTATTGGAAGTAGAATATGTATTTATTATAAGGCATATAATTAAAAGTCCTATTAGAAGGAGAATAGGAGTTCGAATAAACACTAAAAAATATAAAAATATATTTTAACATATTAGAAGTAGAATAGGTGTTCGAATTTATAGATATTAAAAATTCGAATTTATAGGAAAAACATATAATTAAAATTCTTATTAGAAGTTCAATAAGTATATATAAGGCATATGATTAAAAGTTCTATTGGAAGTGGAAGAGGATACGCGGGAGCTTAGGTGGCGCTCTAAGATCGTCTTAATCTATTTTTCTATTTTTTTTTAGAATTTTAGAATTTAAACACTAATAAATGTAAAAATATCTTTTAAACATATTAGAAGTAGAATAGAATATGTGTTCGAATTTATAGATGATAAGAGTTCGAATTTATAGGGAAGACATATAATTAGAAGTTCTATTGGAAGTAGGATAGGTATTTAATTATAATGCATATGATTAAAAGTTTTATTAGAAGTAGAATAGGATTTCGAATAAACACTAATAAATATCGAATTTGTAGATGATAAGAGTTCGAAGTTATAGGGAAGACATATAATTAGAAGTTTTATTGGAAGTAGAATATGTATTTATTATAAGGCATATATTTAAAAGTTCTATTAGAAGGAGAATAGGAGTTCGAATAAACACTAATAAATATAAAAATATCTTTTAACATATTAGAAGTAGAATAGGTGTTCGAATTTATAGATAATAAAAATTCGAATTTATAGGGAAAACATATAATTAAAATTCTTATTAGAAGTTTAATAAGTATTTATAAGACATATGATTAAAAGTTCTATTGGAAGTAGAAGAGGATACGCGGTAGCTTAGGTGGTGCTCTAAGATCGTCTCAATCTATTTTTCTAATTTTTTAGAATTTTAGAATTTAAACACTAATAAATGTAAAAATATCTTTTTAACATATTAGAAATAGAATAGAATAGGTGTTCGAATTTATAGATGATAATATTTCGAATTTATAGGGAAGACATATAATTAGAAGTTCCAATGGAAGTAGGATAGGTATTTAATTATAAGACATATGATTAAAAGTTTTATTAGAAGTAGAATAGGATTTCAAATAAACACTAATAAATATCGAATTTATAGATGATAAGAGTTCGAATTTATAGGGAAGACATATAATTAGAAGTTCTATTAGAAGTAGAATAGGTATTTATAATAAGACATATAATTAAAAGTTCTATTAAAAGGAGAATAGGAGTTCGAATAAACACTAATAAATATAAAAATATCTTTTAACATATTAGAAGTAGAATAGGAGTTCGAATTTATGGATAAGAAAAATTCGAATTTATAGGGAAAACATATAATTAAAATTTTTATCGGAAGTTTAATAAGTATTTATAAGACCTATGATTAAAAGTTCTATTGGGGTAGAATAGGAGTTCGAATTTATAGAGAATAATAGTTCGAATTTTTAGAAAAAACATATAATTATAAGTTCTATTGGAAGTAGAATACATGTTTGAATATATAAAAGAGACAAATAATTAAAAAATTTATTGGAAGTAGAATACACGGATGCTGGTGACATTTTTTACAATATTTTAAAATTATATATTTTTTATACAAGTTATTTATAATTCTATTAAGAAATTTTTTCATAAATTCAATACTAATCTCATAAAAAAAGTATTCGTATTTAAAAAGAAAAGAACTGATGTGTTAACATAACAAAAGAACATTTTCATGCGGGAATCCTAAATAAATAAAGGAGTATTTATAATATAAAGAGAAAATAAGATTTTTTTTTTAAAAATTTTAAAACTCCATATGTAATGAAGTTGGAATTTCGATCCCAAACGAGAGCGGCTCGAAATGTGTTTAACGTGAAGACGACTCACTAGAAAAGATTGTATCAGCTATTAGAATTTGACCTTGACGTTATAAATTTTATTTCATTTTTAGGATTCGATTTTTATGAATAAACATTGTTATACAAGTAATATATGTAAAAGTTAGGGTTTTGATCTTAACGAGAGAGCGAGAAAAAAAGTTATTTCATGTTTTAACGAGAAGACGGCTCAATAGAAAAGACTGTATTAGCTATTAAAAATTGCTACTGATGTCATAAGTTCTCATTTTTATTATTAGGGTTCGATTTTTATTGATAAAAATTATAAAATAAGTCTTTATAATATATGTTAGAGTTAGGATTTCGGTTTTAACGAGAGAGTGACTCAATCGAAAGAATCGTGTTTAACAAACAATCGGTTAATTAGAAATGATTATATAATTATAAAAATTTAATATTGATAATATAATATAACGTAAATATGTATTGAATTTTTTTTTTAAAATTGTGATGCCGCCACGAAGCGCGGCTTTATCGACTAGTATATATATAAAGGAGGATAGCGGGAGTTTAGGTGGCGCTCTAAGATCGTCTCAATCTATTTTTCTAATTTTCTAGAATTTTAGAATTTTAAACACTAATAAATACAAAAATATCAATTAACATATTAGAAGTAGAATAGGTGTTCGAATTTATAAAGGAGAAGAGTTCGAATTTATAGGGAAGACATATGATTAGAAGTTCTATTGTAAGTATAATAAGTATTTATAAGGCATACGATTAAAAGTTCTATTGGAAGTAGAATAGGAGTTCGAATTTATCGAAAATATATATAAATAAACGTTCTACTAGAAGTAGAATAGGTGTTTGAATATATAGAGCAGAAGGTGGCGCTCTCAATCTATTTTTCTAATTTTCTAGAATTTTAGAATTTTAAACACTAATAAATACAAAAATATCAATTAACATATTAGAAGTAGAATAGGTGTTCGAATTTATAAAGGAGAAGAGTTCGAATTTATAGGGAAGACATATGATTAGAATTTCTATTGTAAGTATAATAAGTATTTATAAGGCATACGATTAAAAGTTCTATTGGAAGTAGAATAGGAGTTCGAATTTATAAAGAATAAGAGTTCGAATTTATCGAAAAAATATATAAATAAACGTTCTACTAGAAGTAGAATAGGTGTTTGAATATATAGAGTAGAAATATAATTAAATATTTTATAGAAAGTATGATCTTCTTAAATTATATATTTTTTATATAAGTTAATTAATAATTATACTTATATTAGGAAAATTTATTCATAAATCCAATACTATTGTCATAAAAAAAGTCACCGTATTTAAAAAAAAAATTGATGTGTTAACATAATTCACCGTATTTAAAAAGAAAAGAATTGATGTGTTAACATAATAAAAGAACAATCTCATGCAAGAATCCTAAATAAATACAGGAGTATCTATAATATAAAGAGAAAATAAGATGTGTTTTCATTTTCTAAAACTCCAAAAATTTTAGAAAGTCTAGAGAAAGTATAAATTGGAATTCACTCTATTTTTTAGGTTTTGATTTTAAGGAAAAAAATTGTTGTGTAAGATAAGTATCATCAATAATATGTAATGAAGTTGGAATTTCGATCTCAAACGAGAGCAGCTCGAAACATGTTTAACGGGAAGACGGCTCACTATAAAAGATTGTACTAGCTATTAAAATACCATATTGATGTTATAAATTTTATTTTATTTTTAGGATTTGATTTTTATGGATAAACATTATCATACAAGTAATATATGTAAAAGTTAGGTTTTTGGTCTTAACAAGAGAGCGGATCAATAGTAATAACCGTGTTAACAAGAAAGCGATTCATTAAATAAGACCGTATAAAAAGTGTTTAAATATATAATACATAAAATAAAATGTTTTATTGGAAGTAGAATACGAGGACGAGGGAGACGTTATATACGATTTTTTTAAAACTATACATCTTTTTTCCTAAAAATCCTTTATTTTAACTTTTTTATACAAGTTTATCTATAATATACAGAAAATATAAGATGTATTTTCATCATTTAAAACTCTATAAATATTAGAAAGTTTAAAGAATATAAAAATTGGAATTTACTCTCTTTATATAGTGAAGTTAGAATTTCGGTTTCAAGTAAGAGCGGCTCGAAACGTATTTAACGGGAAGAGGACTCGCTAGAAAAGATTGTATTAGCTATTAGAATTTGGTACTGTAGTCATAATTTTTTTTATTTTTACGGTTCGATTTTATGGATAAAAAAATATTATATAAGTCTTTATAATATATGTTAAAAAGTTGGGATTTCGGCTTTAACGAGAGAGCGGCTCAAACGACAGAATCGTATTTAACAAGAAATTGGTTTATTAGAGAAGATTATTTAATTATTAAAATTTAATATTAATATTATAATATAACGTAAATGTATTGAATATTTTTAAAAATAAAAATTGTAATGCCGCCGTGAAGCGCGGCTTTATCAACTAGTATATCAATATAAAGGAGGATAGCAAAAGTTTAGGTGGCGTTCTAATATTGTCTCGATTGATTTTTCTAATTTTCTAGAATTTTAAACACTAATAAATATAAAAATATCAATTAGCATATTAGAAGTAGAATAGGTGTTCGAATTTATAAAGGAGAAGATTTTGAATTTATAGGAAAGACATATGATTAGAAGTTTTATTGGAAATATAATAAGTATTTATAAGGCATACAATTAAAAGTTCTATTGGAAGTAGAATAGGAATTCGAATTTATAGAGAATAAGAATTCGAATTTATAGAAAAAATATATAAATAAAAGTTCTACTAGAACTAGAATATGTGTTTGAATATATAGAGCAGACATATAATTAAATATTTTATAGAAAGTACGATCTTCTTAAATTATATATTTTTTATATAAGTTAATTATACTAATATTTGGAAAATTTATTCATAAATCCAATACTATTGTCATGAAAAAAGTCACCGTATTTAAAAAGAAAAGAATTGATGCGTTAACATAATAAAAGAACAATGAGTAAAAGAACAATCTCATGCAAGAATCCTAAATAAATACAGGAGTATCTATAATATAAAGAGAAAATAAGATGTGTTTTCATTTTCTAAAACTCAAAAAATTTTAGAAAATCTAGAGAAAGTATAAATTGGAATTCACTCTATTTTTAGGTTTTGATTTTAAGGAAAAAAATTGTTGTGTAAGATAAGTATTATCAATAATATGTAATGAAGTTAGAATTTCAATCCCAAACGAGAGCGGCTCGAAACGTGTTTAACGGGAAGACAACTTACTATAAAAGATCGTACTAGCTATTAAAATATCATATGATGTTATAAATTTTATTTATTTTTAGGATTTAATTTTTATGGATAAACATTATCATACAAGTAATATATGTAAAAGTTAGGTTTTTGGTCTTAACGAGAGAGCGAATCAATAGTAATAACTGTGTTTAACAAGAAAGCGGTTCTTTATATAAAACCGTATAAAAGATGTTTAAATATATAATTAATACATAAAATAAAATGTTTTATTGGAAGTATAATACGAGGACGGTGGAAACATCTTATACGATTTTTTAAAACTATACATCTTTTTTCCTAGAAATCTTTTATTTTAACTTTTTTGTACAAGTTAATTATACTTGCATTACAAAAATATATCCATAAATGTAATATTATTCCCGTAACGAAAAGTCTTCGTATTTTAATTTTTTTTGATATGTTAACATAACAGAAAGACATTCCCATGCGGAAACTGTAAATAAATACAAGAATATCTATAATATACAGAAAATAAAAGATGTATTTTCATCTTTTAAAACTCCATAAATATTAGAAAGTTTAAAGAATATAAAAATTGGAATTTACTCTCTTTATATAGTGAAGTTAGAATTTCGGTTTCAAATAAGAGCGGCTCGAAACGTATTTAACGAGAAGACGGCTCGCTAGAAAAGATTGTATTAGCTATTAGAATTTGATACTGTAGTCATAATTTTTTTTTAATTTTACGGTTCGATTTTATGAATAAAAAATATTATATAAGTCTTTATAATATATGTTAAAAAGTTGGGATTTCGATTTTAACGAGAGAGCGGCTCAATCGAAAGAATCGTATTTAACAAGAAAATGATTCATTAGAGAAGATTATTTAATTATTGAAATTTAATATTAATATTATAATATAACGTAAATGTATTGAATTTTTTTAAAAATAAAAATTGTAACGCCGCCGCGAAGCGCGGCTTTATCAACTAGTTTATAAATAAAACATAATTTGATCAAGACAGGGTTAACAATTCCATTAACATATTCGTACAATGAAAATCATTTAAAAATAGGGTTAGAAGGTCACTTGCCTCGTCCTTGACCTGCTTATTCCCAAAATTATAGTTAAACTTCCAAAAGTAAGATTTCCGGCTAATTAACTTAAGAAAATAGTAGAAATTACTTTTTGCGTATTTGCGAAATCCAAATTTCCAACTATCTCGATTTAATCTCTTAATTTACTCCTTCTAAACTAAGTTTCCTTGCTAATCTCCCCTTGATTACCTTTGATAATCTCAATTTCCTTTGGAGTAACTATTTCCTCCCATCTCTCTTTAACTTTCTAGATTTTCCCCTTAAAATTCTAGGAAGATAATTAAATGGAAAATAGCTTAAATATTTATGTGTTAGTGGTTATCTACCTAACCCACTAACTAAAAGAAATTATAAACTAATCTACATGCAAGAAAATATCTAGGAATTTTTTACAATTTACTATAAAATTTATATTTTTAATATACATTATTTATTTACTAAGGAAAATAATCCAAATAAATTATAAAAATATAACACTAAAAATCCGTATTCCACACATATCTAGATAAAATATAAATTCGAGTTTACAACAAAATTTTACTATTTTTCATAACATTTTCGATTTTATATAAACTAGTTGATAAAGCCGCGCTTCACGGCGGCGTTACAATATTTTTAAAAAAATTCAATACATTTATGTTATATTATAATATTAATATTAAATTTTAATAATTAAATAATCTTCTCTAATGAATCAATTTCTTGTTAAATACGATTCTTTCGATTGAGCCGCTCTCTCGTTAAAACCGAAATTCAAACTTTTTAACATATATTATAAAGACTTATATAATATTTTTTATCTATAAAATCGAACCGTAAAAATAAAAAAAAAATTATGGCTTCAGTATCATATTCTAATAGCTAATACAATATTTTCTAGTGAGCCGTCTTCTCGTTAAATACGTTTCTAGCCACTCTTATTTGAAACCGAAATTCTAACTTCATTATATAAAGAGAGTGAATTCCAATTTTTATATTCTTTAAACTTTCTAATATTTATGGAGTCTTAAAAGATGAAAATACATCTTATATTTTCTGTATATTATAGATATTCTTGTATTTATTTACAGTTTCCGCATGGGAATGTCATTCTGTTATGTTAACATATCAAAAAAAATTAAAATACGAAGACTTTTCGTTACGGGAATAATATTACATTTATGGATATATTTTTGTAATGCAAGTATAATTAACTTGTATAAAAAAGTTAAAATAAAGGATTTCTATGAAAAAAGATGTATAGTTTTAAAAAATCATATAAGACGTCTCCACCGTCCTCGTATTCTACTTCCAATAAAATATTTTATTTTATGTATTAATTATATATTTAAACATCTTTTATACGGTCTTATCTAATGAACCGCTTTCTTGTTAAACACAATTATTACTATTGATTAGCTCTCTCGTTAAGACCAAAAACCTAACTTTTACATATATTACTTGTATGATAATGTTTATCCATAAAAATCAAATCCTAAAAATAAAATAAAATTTATAACATCATATGATATTTTAATAGCTAGTACAATCTTTTATAGTGAGCCGTCTTCCCATTATACACATTTTGAGCCGCTCTCGTTTGGGATCGAAATTCTAACTTCATTACATATTATTGATGATACTTATCTTACATAACAATTTTTTTCCTTGAAATCAAAACCTAAAAAATAGAGTGAATTCCAATTTATACTTTCTAGATTTTCTAAAATTTTTGGAGTTTTAGAAAATGAAAACACATCTTATTTTCTCTTTATATTATAGATACTCCTGTATTTATTTAGGATTTCTGCATGAGATTGTTCTTTTACTCATTGTTCTTTTATTATGTTAACACATCAATTCTTTTCTTTTTAAATACGATGACTTTTTTCATGACAATAGTATTGGATTTATGAATAAATTTTCCTAATATAAGTATAATTAACTTATATAAAAAATATATAATTTAAGAAGATCGTACTTTCTATAAAATATTTAATTATATGTCTGCTCTATATATTCAAACACCTATTCTAGTTCTAGTAGAACTTTTATTTATATATTTTTTCTATAAATTCGAACTCTTATTCTCTATAAATTCGAACTCCTATTATACTTTCAATAGAACTTTTAATCGTATGCCTTATAAATACTTACTATACTTCCAATAGAACTTCTAATCATATGTCTTCCCTATAAATTCGAACTCTTATCCTTTATAAATTTGAAGACTTATTCTATTTCTACTTCTAATATGCTAATTGATATTTTTATATTTATTAGTGTTTAAAATTCTAGAAAATTAGAAAAATCGATTGAGACGATATTAGAGCGCCACCTAAACTCCCGCTATCCTCCTTTATTTATATACTAGTTGATAAAGCCGCGTTTCGCGGCGGCGTTACAATTTTTATTTTTAAAAAAATTCAATACATTTACGTTATATTATAATATTAATATTAAATTTCAATAATTAAATAATCTTCTCTAATGAATCATTTTCTTGTTAAATACGATTCTTTCGATTGAGCCGCTCTCTCGTTAAAATCGAAATCCCAACTTTTTAACATATATTATAAAGACTTATATAATATTTTTTATTCATAAAATCGAACCGTAAAATTAAAAAAAAATTATGACTACAGTATCAAATTCTAATAGCTAATACAATCTTTTCTAGCGAGCCGTCTTCTCGTTAAATACGTTTCGAGCCGCTCTTATTTGAAACCGAAATTCTAACTTCACTATATAAAGAGAGTAAATTCCAATTTTTATATTCTTTAAACTTTCTAATATTTATGGAGTTTTAAAAGATGAAAATACATCTTTTATTTTCTGTATATTATAGATATTCTTGTATTTATTTACAGTTTCCGCATGGGAATGTCTTTCTGTTATGTTAACATATCAAAAAAAATTAAAATACGAAGACTTTTCGTTACGGGAATAATATTACATTTATGGATATATTTTTGTAATGCAAGTATAATTAACTTGTACAAAAAAGTTAAAATAAAAGATTTCTAGGAAAAAAGATGTATAGTTTTAAAAAATCGTATAAGATGTTTCCACCGTCCTCGTATTATACTTCCTATAAAACATTTTATTTTATGTATTAATTATATATTTAAACATCTTTTATACGGTTTTATATAAAGAACCGCTTTCTTGTTAAACACAGTTATTACTATTGATTCGCTCTCTCGTTAAGACCAAAAACCTAACTTTTACATATATTACTTGTATGATAATGTTTATCCATAAAAATTAAATCCTAAAAATAAATAAAATTTATAACATCATATGATATTTTAATAGCTAGTACGATCTTTTATAGTAAGTCGTCTTCCCGTTAAACACGTTTCGAGCCGCTCTCGTTTGGGATTGAAATTCTAACTTCATTACATATTATTGATAATACTTATCTTACACAACAATTTTTTTCCTTAAAATCAAAACCTAAAAATAGAGTGAATTCCAATTTATACTTTCTCTAGATTTTCTAAAATTTTTTGAGTTTTAGAAAATGAAAACACATCTTATTTTCTCTTTATATAATAGATACTCCTGTATTTATTTAGGATTCTTGCATGAGATTGTTCTTTTACTCATTGTTCTTTTATTATGTTAACGCATCAATTCTTTTCTTTTTAAATACGGTGACTTTTTTCATGACAATAGTATTGGATTTATGAATAAATTTTCCTAATATTAGTATAATTAACTTATATAAAAAATATATAATTTAAGAAGATCGTACTTTCTATAAAATATTTAATTATATGTCTGCTCTATATATTCAAACACCTATTCTAGTTCTAGTAGAACTTTTATTTATATATTTTTTCTATAAATTCGAATTCTTATTCTCTATAAATTCGAATTCCTATTCTACTTCCAATAGAACTTTTAATTGTATGCCTTATAAATACTTATTATATTTCCAATAAAACTTCTAATCATATGTCTTTCCTATAAATTCGAAATATTCTCCTTTATAAATTCGAACACCTATTCTACTTCTAATATGCTAATTGATACTTTTATATTTATTAGTGTTTAAAATTCTAGAAAATTAGAAAAATCAATTGAGACAATATTAGAACGCCACCTAAACTTTTGCTATCCTCCTTTATATTGATATACTAGTTGATAAAGCCGCGCTTCACGGCGGCATTACAATTTTTATTTTTAAAAATATTCAATACATTTACGTTATATTATAATATTAATATTAAATTTTAATAATTAAATAATCTTCTCTAATGAATCAATTTCTTGTTAAATACGATTCTGTCGTTTGAGCCGCTCTCTCGTTAAAGCCGAAATCCCAACTTTTTAACATATATTATAAAGACTTGTATAATATTTTTTTATCCATAAAATCGAACCGTAAAAATAAAAAAAATTATGACTACAGTACCAAATTCTAATAGCTAATACAATCTTTTCTAGCGAGTCCTCTTCCCGTTAAATACGTTTCGAGCCGCTCTTACTTGAAACCGAAATTCTAACTTCACTATATAAAGAGAGTAAATTCCAATTTTTATATTCTTTAAACTTTCTAATATTTATAGAGTTTTAAAAGATGAAAATACATCTTATATTTTCTGTATATTATAGATAAACTTGTATAAAAAAGTTAAAATACGGTGACTTTTTTTATGACAATAGTATTGGATTTATGAATAAATTTTCCTAATATAAGTATAATTATTAATTAACTTATATAAAAAATATATAATTTAAGAAGATCGTACTTTCTATAAAATATTTAATTATATTTCTACTCTATATATTCAAACACCTATTCTACTTCTAGTAGAACGTTTATTTATATATTTTTTCGATAAATTCGAACTCTTATTCTTTATAAATTCGAACTCCTATTCTACTTCCAATAGAACTTTTAATCGTATGCCTTATAAATACTTATTATACTTACAATAGAACTTCTAATCATATGTCTTCCCTATAAATTCGAACTCTTCTCCTTTATAAATTCGAACACCTATTCTACTTCTAATATGTTAATTGATATTTTTGTATTTATTAGTGTTTAAAATTCTAAAATTCTAGAAAATTAGAAAAATAGATTGAGACGATCTTAGAGCGCCACCTAAACTCCCGCTATCCTCCTTTATATATATACTAGTCGATAAAGCCGCGCTTCGTGGTGGCATCACAATTTAAAAAAAAAAAAATTCAATACATATTTACGTTATATTATATTATCAATATTAAATTTTTATAATTATATAATCATTTCTAATTAACCGATTTTTTGTTAAACACGATTCTTTCGATTGAGTCACTCTCTCGTTAAAACCGAAATCCTAACTCTAACATATATTATAAAGACTTATTTTATAATTTTTATCTATAAAAATCGAACCCTAATAATAAAAATGAGAACTTATGACATCAGTATCAAATTTTAATAGCTAATACAGTCTTTTCTATTGAGCCGTCTTCCCGTTAAAACATGAAATAACTTTTTTTCTCGCTCTCTCGTTAAGATCAAAACCCTAACTTTTACATATATTACTTGTATAACAATGTTTATTCATAAAAATCGAATCCTAAAAATGAAATAAAATTTATAACGTCAAGGTCAAATTCTAATAGTTGATACAATCTTTTCTAGTGAGTCGTCTTCACGTTAAACACATTTCGAGCCGCTCTCGTTTGGGATCGAAATTCCAACTTCATTACATATGGAGTTTTAAAAATTTTTTAAAAAAAATCTTATTTTCTCTTTATATTATAAATACTCCTTTATTTATTTAGGATTCCCGCATGAAAATGTTCTTTTGTTATGTTAACACATCAGTTCTTTTCTTTTTAAATACGAATACTTTTTTATGAGATTAGTATTGAATTTATGAAAAAATTTCTTAATAGAATTATAAATAACTTGTATAAAAAATATATAATTTTAAAATATTGTAAAAAATGTCACCAGCATCCGTGTATTCTACTTCCAATAAATTTTTTAATTATTTGTCTCTTTTATATATTCAAACATGTATTCTACTTCCAATAGAACTTATAATTATATGTTTTTTCTAAAAATTCGAACTATTATTCTCTATAAATTCGAACTCCTATTCTACCCCAATAGAACTTTTAATCATAGGTCTTATAAATACTTATTAAACTTCCGATAAAAATTTTAATTATATGTTTTCCCTATAAATTCGAATTTTTCTTATCCATAAATTCGAACTCCTATTCTACTTCTAATATGTTAAAAGATATTTTTATATTTATTAGTGTTTATTCGAACTCCTATTCTCCTTTTAATAGAACTTTTAATTATATGTCTTATTATAAATACCTATTCTACTTCTAATAGAACTTCTAATTATATGTCTTCCCTATAAATTCGAACTCTTATCATCTATAAATTCGATATTTATTAGTGTTTATTTGAAATCCTATTCTACTTCTAATAAAACTTTTAATCATATGTCTTATAATTAAATACCTATCCTACTTCCATTGGAACTTCTAATTATATGTCTTCCCTATAAATTCGAACTCTTATCATCTATAAATTCGAACACCTATTCTATTCTATTTCTAATATGTTAAAAAGATATTTTTACATTTATTAGTGTTTAAATTCTAAAATTCTAAAAAATTAGAAAAATAGATTGAGACGATCTTAGAGCACCACCTAAGCTACCGCGTATCCTCTTCTACTTCCAATAGAACTTTTAATCAAATGTCTTATAAATACTTATTAAACTTCTAATAAGAATTTTAATTATATGTTTTCCCTATAAATTCAAATTTTTATTATCTATAAATTCGAACACCTATTCTACTTCTAATATGTTAAAAGATATTTTTATATTTATTAGTGTTTATTCGAACTCCTATTCTCCTTCTAATAGAACTTTTAAATATATGCCTTATAATAAATACATATTCTACTTCCAATAAAACTTCTAATTATATGTCTTCCCTATAACTTCGAACTCTTATCATCTACAAATTCGATATTTATTAGTGTTTATTCGAAATCCTATTCTACTTCTAATAAAACTTTTAATCATATGCATTATAATTAAATACCTATCCTACTTCCAATAGAACTTCTAATTATATGTCTTCCCTATAAATTCGAACTCTTATCATCTATAAATTCGAACACATATTCTATTCTACTTCTAATATGTTTAAAAGATATTTTTACATTTATTAGTGTTTAAATTCTAAAATTCTAAAAAAAAATAGAAAAATAGATTAAGACGATCTTAGAGCGCCACCTAAGCTCCCGCGTATCCTCTTCCACTTCCAATAGAACTTTTAATCATATGCCTTATATATACTTATTAAACTTCTAATAAGAATTTTAATTATATGTTTTTCCTATAAATTCGAATTTTTAATATCTATAAATTCGAACACCTATTCTACTTCTAATATGTTAAAATATATTTTTATATTTTTTAGTGTTTATTCGAACTCCTATTCTCCTTCTAATAGGACTTTTAATTATATGCCTTATAATAAATACATATTCTACTTCCAATAGAACTTCTAATTATATGTCTTCCCTATAAATTCGAACTCTTATCATCTATAAATTCGATATTTATTAGTATTTATTCGAAATCTTATTCTACTTCTAATAAACCTTTTAATCATATGCCTTATAATTAAATACCTCCCCTACTTTCAATGGAACTTCTAATTATATGTCTTTTCTATAAATTCGAACTCTTATCATCTATAAATTCGAACACCTATTCTACTTTTAATATGTTATAAAGATATTTTTACAGTTATTAGTGTTTAAATTCTAAAATTCTAAAAAATTAGAAAAATAGATTGAGACGATCTTAGAGCGTCACCTAAGCTCCCGCGTATCCTCTTCTACTTCCAGTAGAACTTTTAATCATATGCCTTATAAATATACTTATTAAACTTCTAATAAGAATTTTAATTATATGTTTTTCCTATAAATTTGAATTTTTATTATCTATAAATTCGAACACCTATTCTACTTCTAATATGTTAAAAGGTATTTTTATATTTATTAGTGTTTATTCGAACTCCTATTCTCCTTCTAATAGAACTTTTAATTATATGCCTTATAATAAATACCTATTCTACTTCCAATAGAACTTCTAATTATATGTCTTCCCTATAAATTCGAACTCTTATCATCTATAAATTCTATATTTATTAGTTTTTATTCGATCTCCTATTCTACTTCTAATAGAACTTTTAATCATATGCCTTATAATTAAATATCTATTCTACTTCCAATGGAACTTCTAATTATATGTTTTCCCTATAAATTCGAACTCTTATCATCTATAAATTCGAACACCTATTATATTCTAATTCTATTATGTTAAAAAGATATTTTTACATTTATTAGTGTTTAAATTCTAAAATTTTAAAAAATTAGAAAAGTAGTTTGAGACGATTTTAGAGCGCCACCTAAGCTCCCGCGTATCATCCTTTATATATATATATATATATATATATATATATATATATATATATATATATATATTGATATTGATATTGATGGAGTTTTAGAAAATGAAAACACATCTTATTTTCTCTTTATATTATAGATACTCCTGTATTTATTTAGGATTCTTGCATGAGATTGTTCTTTTATCATCTTAACACATCAATTCTTTTCTTTTTAAATACGGTGACTTTTTTAATGACAATAGTATTGGATTTATGAATAAATTTTCCTAATCTAAGTATAATTAACTTATATAAAAAAATATATAATTTAAGAAGATCGTACTTTCTATAAAATATTTAATTATATGTTTGCTCTATATATTCAAACACATATTCTACTTCTTGTAGAACGTTTATTTATATATTTTTTCTATAAATTCGAACTCTTATTCTCTATAAATTCGAACTTCTATTCTACTTCCAATATAACTTTTAATCGTATGCCTTATAAATACTTATTATACTTTCAATAGAACTTCTATTCATATGTCTTCCCTATAAATTCGAACTCTTCTCCTTTATAAATTCGAACACCTATTCTACTTTTAATATGTTAATTGATATTAGAAAAATAGATTGAGACGATCTTAGAGCGCCACCTAAACTCCCGCTATCCTCCTTTATATATATATATTGATTTTTTCCAACAGATTTCTCTGCATCTATTCCTGTTAATTAAATCTAACTCTCCCACAATCATAATTTCTTATATTACTCGTGTGTTGTTTCATTTCTTACCGCCAAACGAAACATTTTGATAAAGCCGCGCTTCGCGGCGGCGTTAAAATTTTTATTTTTAAAAAAATTCAATACATTTACGTTATATTATAATATTAATATTAAATTTTAATAATTAAATAATCTTCTCTAATGAATCAATTTCTTGTTAAATACGATTCTTTCGATTGAGCCGCTCTCTCGTTAAAACCGAAATCCCAACTTTTTAACATATATTATAAAGACTTATATGATATTTTTTTATCCATAAAATCGAACCGTAAAAATAAAATAAATTTATGACTACAGTATCAAATTCTAATAGCTAATACAATCTTTTCTAGCGAGCCGTCTTCCCGTTAAATACGTTTCGAGCCGCTCTTATTTGAAACTGAAATTCTAACTTCACTATATAAAGAGAGTAAATTCCAATTTTTATATT
This sequence comes from Saposhnikovia divaricata, assembly GCA_036435485.1. Classification (NCBI taxonomy): domain Eukaryota; kingdom Viridiplantae; phylum Streptophyta; class Magnoliopsida; order Apiales; family Apiaceae; genus Saposhnikovia; species Saposhnikovia divaricata. The sequence goes on from CM071598.1 coordinate 88,091,354, forward strand.
ATTTAAACTTTCTAATATTTATGGAGTTTTAAAAGATGAAAATACATCTTATATTTTCTGTATATTATAGATAATTTTGTATTAAAAAGTTAAAATAAAGGATTTTTAGGAAAAAAGATGTATAGTTTTAAAAAAATCGTATATGACGTCTCCACCGTCCTCGTATTCTACTTCCAATAAAACATTTTATTTTATGTATTATATATTTAAACACTTTTTATACGGTCATATTTAATGAACCGCTTTCTTGTTAAACACGGTTATTACTATTGATCCGCTCTCTCGTTAAGACCAAAAACCTAACTTTTACATATATTACTTGTATGATAATGTTTATCCATAAAAATTAAATCCTAAAAATAAAATAAAATTTATAACATCAATATGGTATTTTAATAGCTAGTACAATCTTTTATAGTGAGCCGTCTTCCCGTTAAACATGTTTCGAGCCGCTCTCGTTTGGGATCGAAATTCCAACTTCATTACATATTATTGATGATACTTATCTTACATAACAATTTTTTTTTCTTAAAATCAAAAACCTAAAAAATAGAGTGAATTCCAATTTATACTTTCTCTAGACTTTCTAATTTTTTTGGAGTTTTAGAAAATGAAAACAAATCTTATTTTCTCTTTATATTATAGATACTCCTGTATTTATTTAGAATTCTTGCATGAGATTGTTCTTTAATTATGTTAACACATCAATTCTTTTCTTTTTAAATACGGTGACTTTTTTTATGACAATAGTATTGGTTTTATGAATAAATTTTCCTAATATAAGTATAATTAACTTTTATAAAAAATATATAATTTAAGAAGATCGTGCTTTCTATAAAATATTTAATTATATGTCTGCTCTATATATTCAAACTTCTAGTAGAACGTTTATTTATATATTTTTTCTATAAATTTGAACTCTTATTCTCTATAAATTCGAACTCCTATTCTACTTCCAATAGAACTTTTATTCGTATGCCTTATAAATACTTATTATACTTCCAATAGAACTTCTAATCATATGTCTTCTCTATAAATTCGAACTCTTCTTCTTTATAAATTCGAACACATATTCTACTTCTAATATGTTAATTGATATTTTTATATTTATTAGTGTTTAAAATTCTAAAATTCTAGAAAATTAGAAAAATAGATTGAGACGATCTTAGAGCGCCACCTAAACTCCCGCTATCCTCCTTTATATATATATATATATATATATATATATATATATATATATATATTGATATATATATATATATTTACGATAAGCTAAAGTAAATTCATTTATTACAAAATAATACTTCAAAAATTCTATAAAATCAGGGAAAATATTCATATAGCATCATAAATTTTCTTTTATCATCCTGATTATCTTAGGACATCCTAAATACTAACAACCCTAAAATTTAAACCAAAAATCAATTTACTTACTAACGAAACGAAATTCGCGTATAATAAACAAATCTCGTAATCGTGTAGAAATATTTACCTTTGGTCGTTACAAATATAATAACTTATAATCCGTGCAACGCACCACTCCTTTTCTAATATATGTTATTATATTACTTTTTTTAATACTTATTTGTTATTAATTTACATATCAAATTGTTGTTAAAAAATTGATATATGTAAGATTTTACACGTTCAATTTATTATGTATTTTATCTTGAATTCTTAAAACTTGATTTGGACGATTTTATAACCCACGTGAAATTAACAAAATAATCTTTAATTTAATGACGATTTAACAATTTTTCTCCAATTAAAACTATCAAGAAACAAAAGATAGATGAAACTGATGATTTTTTACATTGAAAATTCTTTGGGAAATATACTTATATTACGTTTTGATTAACAAAATAACCTTCTTAATATTTGAAGATAGTTGTAATAACCAAATACAGTTTTAATAATAAATGTAAGAGGGATTATGTCCAATACTTTGGTAGTCGGTATTCTGGTCCTTAGTACGACAAGATAAATAAGAACCGTTAGATCTTAAAATAAAAAGATGAAAAACGTTGGATCTAGCATAAAAATATTTCATATTTTAACATGTAAACTAAAAAGTGTATTTATATTGAAATACAAAAAAGTGCATGTCGATGATTTAAATTATATATAATTAAATTTCTATATTGGATAGAATTATCAATGTAGGTCTTATACACTCAATAGGACTAATGTAAAAATTCATTATTATATTTTCTATTAAGATTCTTAGTGTTCTATTTGGAAAATAATTTTTAAATCATCAGTAAATTAAAGATAATTTTATGAGTTTCGCGTGGGCTATAAAATCATCCAAATCTGATTTTTAGATCTCGAGATATAGCCCAAATAGTCAATATGAATTTTTTTTTTAATTCTAATAATTGAATAAATAAAATTCAGTTCTAATACAACTTTTTATATCATTTTCAGATTATAAGTTTTTTAAAAATTCAATTCTAACATAACCTTTTTAATTATATCCTTTTTAGATTTTTTTTTTTTAATATGATATAATCTTGATCGTCTATTTTTTTAAAATATTAGTTCGACGGTTGAGACTATTTTGGCGGAACCAAAATTATGGATAAATATATAAGGATATAATTATAATCCAACGGACGGCTTTTAATCCAACTTTTTAATCCAACGGATCACTGGTAGTACAGTGACCTGACCAAAAATACAGTGATCGGACCAAAAATTTGGATAATATCTCTCTTATGCTTATTATACATAAGGATAAAATTTCGTTTTGATTATCAAAATACCTTTCATATTATTTGAAAATAGTTTTACTAATAATCAAATACAAATTTAATAATAAGTGTAAGAGTGATTTTGTCCAAAAGTTTGGTAGTCGGTAGTGTGATCTTCATTATGATAAAATAAACAAGAACCGTTTGATCATAAAATAAATAGATGAAAAATATTGGATCTAGAATAAAAATTATTTCATATTTTAACATGTAAACTAAAAGTGTATTTATATTTAAAATACAAAAAAGTGTACGTCAGTAATTTAAATCATATATAATTTGGTTTTCTATATTGAATTGGATTATAAATGTAGGCCTTTTACACTAAATAGGATTAATGTAAAATTTATAATTATATTTTCACTTCAAATTCTGAGTATTTCTATTTTGATAATAATTGTTAAATCATCAATAAATTAAAGATAATTTTATGAAATTCGCGTGGGTTTAAAATCATCCAAATATAATTTTTAGATCTCGAGATAAAGGCCAAATATTAAATACGAATTTTTTAATATTAATAAAAAAATAAAAAAAAATAAATTGTATCCTTTTCATGTTATAATTTTCTTTTTAAAATTCAATTCTAATACAAACTTTTTTAATTATATCATTTTTAGATTATAATTTTCTTTTTAATATAATATATTCTTGATCGTCTATTTTTAAAAATATTAAATTCGACAGTTGAGATTATTTTGATAGTATAGTGACCAAAATTAATGGATCAAAATTAATATCCCTCAAACGCTTATGCTTATTATATGTAAGGATATAATTATATACTCGTAATAGTTTTATATAATTTCTTTTTTTCCTAAAAAACAAGGGGTAAATAGGCAAAATCGTCACTGTACTATTCGAAAACTTTCACTTGGGTCACCAGGCCAAAAAAGCTTTCAGACGAATTACTTAACTTAATATAACTTTCAATTTGGTCATTATATAATATAAATATTACACTACCGTTAATTTTTCGTTGACTTAACGGAAGTCTGTTAACTTTTTACACATCAATCGCCAACTAGTTACACCTCAACGCCATATCATCATCCATGTCATCTATCTAAAATCTAATATATTATTTATTTAACAAAATTATATAATAATCTTTATTTAACAAATCTAAATATCTATCTCTTTCAATGATATCTTAAAATCAGCTTTAAAACCAACCCTTTCCTCGAGCCACCTTCGTATGTAAAGTTCTTGCTCTTCAATCGAATGTGAGATTGTTTGGATAAACTAGTTCTTGATCAGCTCTACAAAGCCATGGAACCAACAGGGTAACATTTTGAATTGCAGACAAGATAGGCTAGCAGCTGTGACGATGACTACATGACTTTTCCCATCTGACACATCATGCTTGGTAGTATCAGTCCATAACCCACCCTCATAACAGCGATATGTGCTTTGCAGAACACTAGCTATTCTTACCACCACGACCAAAATCCACTATTTTCCGGCGAAAAACACAAAAATCCGGCGATACAAAATAAACCCAGAAAAATTACCAGAAAAACTTCGAACAACAACTACAACATATTTTCCGGCTAACACTAAAAAATTCGACGAACCAGAAACTAGTTAGAAAATGACGAAAAATTTACACAACATCTTTATATGCACCAATATATACATATATGTAATCAAAACCATCAAAAACCCACTCGAAGCCAGACTTTTAATTAATAGTGAAAATAAAAAAAATTACCCAAACTCGATTTGATGGTATGATTGGATAGAGGAGAAAGAGAGGAGAATTTTGATTATTTATGCCACGAATTTGGACCACGATAACGTCCCGAATTTGAGCTTTGATTCTTTGAACAAAAAATAAGAACAAGAGAGGGTGAGGCTGGAGAGAAAAACGCGTAAGGGAGAGAATAAATAGTGAAGAGAGAGAAGCCGATAGGGGGTTGGTACGGTAAAGGAGTAATTATTAGTTAAAAATAATAAAAATAATAAAAATAATATCCACCTCAGTATTGTGTTTGTTTTTTTAACGGAACTAATGACAGAAAACTAATTGAAATACTTTATGTGTTCAAATATTTAATTGAAAGTTTTTTTGGGCTAATGATTCAAGTGAAAATTTCAAAATAATACAATGACGATTTTGTACATTTACAAAAAAAAAAAAAACAAGTCTAATGTGACACATAGACTGTGCACACAGTGACTCACAAGTACACAACATATCTACCGTACAGTCAAAGCGCAATTTAAATGAAACAAAACAATGAAATTGTAGTATCCTAGGTAAACAGAAAAGAAAGACAAGAAGTGACAAAAGATGAGCAAGATTGAAGAGAGTTCAAGTAACTCGATGAAGAAAAAGAAGGGTTTGGGTTGGATTGAATGGTTAAGAGGATGGTTTAATGTGATTTATGAGATGCTGTTTCAGAGAATAATGGCTAGTCATCTTGACAATCCAATGCCTCTCCCTCCTCTCTCCCCAGATTTCACTTGTATTATCACTGGATCTACTAGTGGAATTGGCCGTGAAATTGCCAGGTCTCTCTTTCCTTAGTCTCCCCCCTTTTTGTGTTTATATATATTTCTTCAAATTTATCATTTTTACTGGGGTATTTGATTGTTTGAGCTTTTTAGTGATTTTGTTACATGGGTTTGTCGAGAAAACATGATTTTGATATGGGTTTTTTATGATAATTTTAAATGTATAAGTTTCTTGAATTTATAAATTTAGTGCTCTAAGTGACTGTCTGAGTTTTTAATGATTTATAAGTTGGGTTTTGTAGAAAAAGGTTGATCAAAAGATGGTTTTTAGTAGGGGAGCAGGAGGAGGTTTTAACCTGAAGCTAGTATGATGAGCACCTGAAATTAAGTTCATAATTTTAGTTAGTACTTGATTGATTGAGCTTTTTAGGACTTCTGTAACTTGGGTTTGGTAGGTAGATGGTTTTTAGTAAGAGGGTGTTTGGGGCTTGGGTAAAGGGTTGATTTGAGGCTGGTGGAGTATGATGAGTACTTGAAACTAAGTTCATAGTGTAGTTGTCAATAATGGGTTTTTAGAAAATTTCAATATTGTCGAATATGAAGTGCATATATAGGTCTATATTAATAAATTGGCATTTCTGTAGTTGCCTAGATATTCATACTTTTCAGAATTTTAAGTTTCATATTTTGGATAGTTGTATTCAAGTGTATATATATATATAGGCAAGTGCTCAAATACAAACCACTTTTAAAATACAAACCTACAAACCAACACTAAATTAATTATATTTCATTTATTCTAAGGTTCCCGCCAAGGGTACCTTCACAAAAAATGCTTAAAATAATAGGCTCTATCCATAAAAAAAAAAAAAAAAAAAAAAAAAAAAAAAAAAAAAAAACTTGCCGTGGAAATGCGAAGCATTTAAGACAGTAAACGGATGAGTTAGGTAGTCATGAGGGCCGAAGGCTCTCGACACACCCGTCAATCGTCTATTGCCTTTACCATTGATTGCCATTCCTTACAACTTTAGAATGATAAAGGCGCGAAGCGCCGTACAAGAAGGTGCGAAGCACCGTTAACCAGTGAAATCCACTGCCACGTCATCACGTGAACAGTGATTTTTTTTTTTTTTTATTTTCTTTTGTTGGATAGAGCCAATTATTTTAAGCATTTTTTGTATTGGGGTACCCCTAGTTTGGTCATTAGATTAGCTTGAAATATTAGATTATGCTTGGTTTGTAGGTTTGTATTTTAAGGAGGTTTGTATTGGAGTAGCCCCCTATATATATATATACACACACACACACACACACAATTATATGTAATACATTGTTTTAAATTTATTTGTTATTAGCGAGTAGCTGTGTTAATTGAGATTGTGTTACCGTGAATTGAGCTGTATAATGTTCTTCAAGGTTTAGTTAATAACTTAATTCTGGAGGTTTAAAGGAGAATTGTGTAAACACAGTAATTCTTTTATTTAATAAGAATGTTTTAGGCGGATTTGGTTAGTGTTTGAGTTCGTTTATTTAAGTAAAACATGAAACAGTGTAATTTTCTGGAGCTGATAATCATATTTGTGGGGAATTCGGATGATTTTTTCAATTGGTGACAGTTGTTTTTTTTAAAGAGTTGTTTGTATTGAGGACACTGGTCAGAGAAGGAGAGAGTTGTTCATAGATTGCCAATTGAGCTAATACTAATTCATAATTAGTGAGACTTGCAAATAAGAACATTTGAATGTTCACTCTTGATTTTTTGATGTTAATGCCTTGTAAATTGGCTAAACGAAAGGAATCCAGATGTTAGCTGCTTCCATCCATCTTTCAGATACTTTGGTATTGCCTAATATGAATATGAATGTAGGATTGGTTATCATTTTATCCGAGCAACTTAGTCATATTTTAGTTGTCGCTCATGTAAATAGTGCTATAATAGGTATGTAGCTGGGATCTGGGGAAGATAATCTTATGTCAACAAATTGATGTTAGTTTAGGGACATCGGCATGGTTGGTAGTTGGTATAATATTAATTAAACTTGTATTGTATTAATATTTGGTTATTATGATTCAGAAGTGGGTAAATCATAGTCATTTTTGCCTTAGCTTATAATAGTTTCAAGTTAAATTCAGTCATATAAACATATGATATACATAACCCAAATAAAAAGGATATTTGGCAGCGTGATCCAGAGCTGTGCTGTAGTCCCTGTGGTTGCATATCGCGTTCTCCCATTACAGAAATCTCTATGAACAGAAACCTGTACAGGTTCAAGTGTTAACACAGGTTAAGATATAAGTAGAAACTCATACAGACCAAAAGCAAGATACTATTAGCATAATTTGCACACCACGTCCAGAATATAAGAGGCATCATCTTAGATTCTTAGTTTGAAGCTCTTTTAACTTTCAATAGAAGCCGTAATATTAATTGAAATGTTGAACGAAGACTACTAGCAGAAAAAGTGAGGGTGAATAGCACTTGTGATCACTTTTGTTATACTAATATGTTTTAGAGACATGCTCAAAGGAGTTAATTCCTTAGCATAAGTTATAACTTTGGTTTAAGAGCAACAATATTCCAAAATATTATACTGATATGTTAAGTAGACATATGTTTAAAGGATGTGAAACTATAGGCATAAGTTGAGTAGCTTGAATTGTAATTTTATTTAGTTAAATATTGGGTTTCTTTTGTGACCTAATGCCTGTAACTAAGTTAAGTAACTAAAGTAACTTTTTGAGTGACCCGGTTTAAGAAAACAAGTTCAGTACTTGAGTTATCCTTTTTGCTTACTCCCCTCACCTTGTTTATCTGTATTTCACAGGCAGTTAGCTGAAGCAGGGGCTCACGTTGTAATGGCTGTTCGGAATACAAAGGCTGCTCATGAATTGATTCTTAAGTGGCAGTATGATTGGTCTGGAAAGGGCCTTCCTCTTAATATTGAGGTATTTACTGAGCACACTTGTAAGTTTTGGGCATCTATATTTCTGACATATTAAATAATTCATCAGGTTTGTTCAAAAAGGACTCAGCCATTTAAACTATACATTGGTAAACTCATCCGAAATTTGGCTTTTGAAGGTAATGGAGCTTAATCTTCTTTCATTGGACTCTGTTGCAAGATTTGCTGAAGCATGGAATGCCCGTTCAGGCCCTTTGCATGCGCTCATCAACAATGCAGGGATATTTTCCATTGGGGGTTAGTACTAAGATATCCTTTAAAGGATCATATTTTCTTGTTAGTCTTACCAGAACATGTCACAATCATTGCATGGTAGACTATCAACCTTTTTACAACTGTGTGAAAGGAAGTATCAAGTGGTTTAAATGTAAAAATTGATGCTTTGAAGGTGACAAGTGTTAAGGATTGTGAGTGTGTGATAATAAGAGAGAAGAGGCAACAAATATATAGCCATATAGGACAAGATAAGCATCAGTTGGTTGATAACAGTAAATCTAGAGAAAGGCAGGAGAAAGAATTACTTCTCTATGTTAGTTCGTTTAGGTAGAGCGACTTTTACTTTTCATGTCGAGTTCATCGATCTACAACTTTGTACAGTCAATTTTCATATGTTCCATATGATCATTAGCCAAGCATCAGTTTGAGTAAAGTTTGAAAATATTTACCAAGCATGAGAGGGTGTCTAGCGCTTTTCATTCCATTGCGTGTTACTTTTGATGTTTAAAAAAACCGGGACCTTATTACTTGTATTAAGGTCGTAAAAATCGGAAATCGGACCAACTCGGTTTTGGTCCAGAAAAATGAGTAATCGGAAACTCGGCGAGTACTCGGAATGAGTACTCGGACTACTAATCGGATATTGTTTTTTAACTTTTTTTTTTCTCATAATTTATATGTATTTATTCTAATTTTAGTGTACATGTGTTAAACTTAAAACTTAACAATAATATTAATATTACTAATAATATTATTACAACCCTGCTAAAAAGTAATAATATTAATATTACTAATAATATTTAGAGCTTTTTTTAGAAATATACTAGATTTCTGAAAATTTTGCATATTCTAATTTTAGTGTACATGTGTCCAAGTAATAATATTAAAACGTGATATAAGTGTATGTATAGAATCTTTGAGAGAGAGGACTTTTAATTGGGCCGAATCAGATTATAACTATAGTCTATAAGTTGAGCAATAAAAATTATATTGTAATACTTAGCAAAAAAAAAAAAAAAATAGTCAAACCCGAGTTTGACCCCGATTACTCGGAGTCAACCCGAGTCTTGACCGAGTTATAGCAAAAACCGGTTTTTGGTCCGATTAATCACTACTCGGATCGGTTTAGGGGTCCAAAACGAGTACTCGGCCGAGTACTCGGACCGAGTTACCGATTTTTAGAACCCTGCTGTATATAAGGAGGCCTGATCATAGTGTATCAACACAAACAGGTGCCATATATATAATCGCACGGGATATATTGTGACATATATTTATGAATATGTATATCGTTGTATTATATATGGTAGGGAGTATGCAATTAAATTGTGTAGCCCATTTAAATTGTGACCCACTTGTTGACTCAAAACAAGCTGCCTTGAATGTTAATATTTCTTTTACCCTTGAACCTAATATTTGTTCTCCGACTAGTCTTTACCTTCATAATTGTTGCGCAGGTTAGATTTCTACAAAAGCATACTTTTAAGTTCTAATCATTAGCCAATATTCTTTCATTCTTCTATAGGTTTATCTGGAAAAAGCATTTTCTTTCTTGTGTCATTGTTGTCATGTGGGCTGTATGATCTGCCCCTATTTGTTTCTTGTAGTTTAAGCCAAGTGTTAATAAATTGTATAAACCCTATAATCATCGTCCTCTTTAGAATGCTTATTGATGCCCTTTTTAACACTTATGTTTAGAACCACAAAAGATTTCAAAGGACGGTTTTGAAGAACACATGCAAGTTAATCATCTAGCGCCAGCCTTGCTTTCAGTATTGCTCTTGCCATCCCTTATCAGAGGCTCTCCAAGTCGGATTGTTAATGTTAATTCGATTGTAAGTTCAATGTCTCTATGCATGTGTAAGAGATACGAGTTTGCATATCTTTTTTAAGCACTATCGATATGCACAGTTACTTTAAAGTTAGTTGTTGGCCCTAATTACATGTAGCGGTATATTTTAACATCCTTGCGAATATTATAAAATAATTATTGACTCATTATTGTATTTTATGTTCAAAGCAGAAAGTTTAGTCACACAATTTTTTTTTTTTTTTTTACTAAATTAGTCTGCCAAATTTAGATGATCTTGCATCCAACTTCAGATTGTAAATTTAGTTCTACATACATTTCTCCATTTAATAATATATATGGAGTTAGGTTCAGATTAAAACTTTATTCTGATTTAGAACTTAGAACCAATGTCAGCCTTACTTGTGTATTAGATCAACAGCTCATATTAATCGTTTCTGGCTGCAATACATGATGAGTCCTGTTCTTCTGTAGAATACAAATTTTCCTTTGTGAATTGTAGAATACGGTTTTATTCAGTAGAACATCGTGTTTTTCTTTGCAAATTACGTACTATCTTTTGAAAGAAATAATTTTTTTGTTAGGGTTTATTTCGACTTGACACTAGAAAAATATGTGATAAACCTTTTACTTTACTTTGTACTATGAATTTGAAGTATTAAGCATGCTAATCTATTTAAAGGACAATTTAAGGATGCAGTTGTTGTGAATATCCCCACTTGCAAGGATATGTGCAAAGAAGATGTGCAATATCTGGTATAGGTAAAATCAGATGACATATCAGCCTTTTCTGTTTCTTTCAAATGAATAAAGCAATTTACTTGTACATATTTAACATCAACGAAACGAACAAATTTTGTAGGTTTGTGTTTGTGACCGTTGCAGTTTTTTTTTAATTAAGGTCAATTAGAAATTTAAACACTCACGCAAACATGCCTCCGTGGAGGCTTGAACCTTCGACCTATTATTACCAAGAGGAGAGTAGTATCCGTTAGGCTAAAGCCTCACAGATCTGTAGTCAACTTTTGGTGAGCACTTAATCACAAGTCACAAGTGCTGTCCCACATCTGCAATCAAGAAATAGTTGTATTATTATAAACTTACAGTTTACTGGTTTTAATTGTAGATGCCCTGATAAAGTTAAGTACATCTGTAGAGTCCAGAGGTTATACTTAATAATTGTTGTCAATGTAAAACGGCACTCTTCCTGATAAATAAGTTCAAATTCTGTTTCGATCCTCTCTTTCGCTCTTTTTGTAAACTGTAAATTTTATCTCTATATATTGATGTGACATTATTTATCGTTCTTTTTTTCCGTACTGAAGATGCATCAAGTTGGATTTGTTGATACTGAAGACATGAACGTCGTGACTGGAAAGAGAAAGTATACAAGTTTAGTGGGTTACTCAGGCAGCAAACTAGCCCAGGTTGGCATATTTGTTTCAAGAAGATTCTATTAGCAATTACAAGAAGTGGAAGTTGTTTACGTTTATTTAATTCTCAAGATCCATAAAAGAAAGAAGTTAATTCTTTAGCTGCTTCCTTAGCTTCTTTGCTGATTGCCATCACCCTTTCTAAAACAAGTTAGTAAATCTTAGACTAAATTGGACATTGTGTTCCTGTAATTTATTGCTTTGCACTTTGGCCGAAATCAAAAAGTCTACACTTGCATGGCTAAGTTTACTTTTTTAGAGCACGTTAGTGGCGAACGGCTGCCGTTAACCATTAACTGTTATATTTTATTGTAAATATTGTATCGGTAATTGGATAAGAAGGTAATTTTACAATCATTTATTACATATCAATACATAACATTTGTTTTCTTCCATTTTATATTCTATCCCATATGAAACCTACTCAGCCGATGAAAATCTCCATCTCGACATAGTTAAATTGAAAATCCTGTTACATTCTTTCAGATTTTGTAGATGGGTTTTCGAATAATTACCCCTCATTGGAAAAGAATAAGCCGTTAAACCCCATCTGTTGCTATTCTGTTGTTGCAACCTCAGTACGACCATGTTTAGGAGGCCTTGATCTTGATGCTTCATGTGCATCTCTTAACGATATAGTAACAATAGTATAGAGAGTAATATAGAGAGAATAAGAGTTTATAGAAGAAGAAGTTCTAATATATTTGTGTGTATTACAAGAGCTGTGGTGCTAAGTATATATAGCCTAATAAAAACACTTCTACGTAACTGATTACATCATGTAAACACTGTAGATCCTAAGACTTTACTGTAGAACATCTGACTAAGTTTAACATCCTTCTTGACACTCCCCCTCAAGTTGATGCATATATATCACTCATGCCCAACTTGCCAATAAGTGGATGAAGCATCTTCTGACTTAAACCTTTGGTAAATATGTCAGCTATCTGGTCCTCCGATCTTACAAAATGAATACCAATGGTATCATTATTGATCTTCTCTTTTATGAAGTGTCGATCAATTTCGATATGTTTGGTTCGGTCATGTTGAACTGGATTATGTGCAATGGCAATAGCGGCTTTATTATCACAATGTAGCTTCATTGGAGTTGTAGATGCAAGTCCCAATTCTTCTAGAAACAATCTTATCCATAATAATTCACGTACACCTTTAGCCATAGCTCTATATTCTGCCTCAGCACTAGATAAGGCAACCACGGGTTGTTTCTTGCTTCGCCAAGTAACCAAATTGCCACCAACAAATGTACAATATCCTGAAGTAGATCGTCTATCGTCTTGACATCCGGCCCAATCTGCATCTGTATAGCTTTCAACCCCGAGGTGATTGTTTTTAGTAAACATTACCCCTTTTCCAGGAGCAGCCTTAAGATACCTTAATATCATATAAACTGCATCCAAATGTGGTTGACGAGGATCATGCATATACCTACTAACAATTCCCACTGCATATGATATGTCTGGCCTTGTATGTGCAAGGTAGATTAGTCGACCAACTAACCTTTGATATTGAGATTTCTCGACAATTTCACCAACATCTCCACAAAGTTTATGATTTGCTTCTATTGGAGATTCTGCAGGTCTACATCCCAACATCCCTGTTTCATTCAGAAGATCAAGTGTATACTTCCGTTGTGAGAGGAAGATACCACCTGGACTTCTAGAGACCTCAATACCAAGGAAATACCGTAGTTTTCCTAAGTCCTTCATCTCGAATTCAGAGGCAAGCCTGCGTTTAACATTAGCAATCTCACAGGTGTCGTTGCCGGTGATCACAATATCATCGACATAAACAATCAACACTGTGATTTTTCCATCTCGTCTTTTTACGAACATAGTGTTATCTGAGTTGCTCTGTTTGTAGTCAAATTTAATCATTGCTCCCTGAAATTTGCCAAACCAGTCCCTTGGAGACTGTTTTAATCCATAAATAGTCTTCTTCAGCTTGCATATTTTTCCAATGGTCGCAGTTGTAGAAAAACCTGGTGGAATATCCATGTAAACCTCTTCTTTCAGGTCTCCATGTAAGAATGCATTTTTTACATCCAATTGCTGAAGTTCCCATCCAAGATTTGCTGCACATGATATCAAGACTCGAATAGAGGCCATCTTTGCTACTGGAGCAAAAGTTTCCTGATAATCAATCCCGTAGGTTTGAGTATACCCTTTTGCTACAAGTCTCGCTTTGTACCTATCAATCAGCCCATTAGGTTTCTGTTTCACAGTGAATACCCATCTGCATCCTACTACCTTCCTTCCAGCGGGAAGATGAGTTAACTCCCAAGTGCCATTATGTTTCAAGGCATTCATTTCCTCTATCATAGCATCTTTCCATTTAGGATCACATAAAGCATCCTGCCAAGTATGCGGAACAGAAATACTAGACAAGGATGACACAAAAGCAAGTGAAGATGGAGATAATGCATTATAAGAAACAAAGTTTGAGATAGGATGGTTAGTGCAAGAGCGTACACCCTTTCTTATAGCAATAGGAAGATCTAGAGTAGGATCAAGAGTATTACCATTTTCTGGCTCAAACACAGGAGATGCAGGATCTGTCTCGAGGTCAGAGGTCTCTGGATGCGGTAAAGTGGTGATATCATTTCTTTTCCGCCTGGAATATGTAATCAAATCTGGAATATCCAATCTATTTAGATCATCTGACTCATTACTCGTATGTGGAGGAATAGATAACCTGTTTGAGCTAGTGTTTGGGATAGGTATATTAATAAATGGAAGTGTCTGTGACTCATCTGTTGCTTTACTATCAAGACTGTGTCGGTTTATCTCCCCCTGAAGCAAGGAGGAGGAACCCGGAGAAAAATAAGAAATGTTCTCCCAGAAACTAACATCATGACTGACAAATATGCGATGTGAGAGAGGATGATAACATTTATACCCCTTCTGAGTTGGTGAATACCCAATGAAAACGCAACGGAGGGCCCGAGAATCCAGTTTATCCCGAGAGGGAGCATGATTATGAACAAAACATACACTCCCAAATACTCGAAGAGGTAGTGGGTGCGAAGAAGGTGCAGGAACACAAGACAACGGTGTTTTGAATTTTAGGACACTAGAAGGAAGTCGGTTTATAAGATATGCAGCAGTCATGACTGCCTCTCCCCAAAGATATTTGGGAACATGCATTGTTAACATAAGCGACCGAGCAACCTGTTGTAAGTGACCAATTTTCCTTTCGGCTACCCCATTTTGTTGAGAAGTTTTGACACACGAAGTTTGATGAATTATACCACATGTATCCAAATAAGATATAAATGGACCCCCATATTCAGTACCGTTATCACTCCGAAGAATTTTAACAGATGCATTAAACTGTGTTTGGACCATGTGATGAAAAGATTTAAATCGCTCGAAAACTTCACTTTTCTGTTTTAGAAGATATACCCAAGTAAGCCTAGAATAACAATCAACAAAGACAACAAACCATCTATACCCATCATGTGTAGGATGTCTGAATGGGCCCCAAACATCAGTATGAATAATAGAGAATAAAGTAGAACTTCGTTTATTCCTGGATGGATAAGATGATCTTTTATGTTTGGCTAATTCACATGGTTCACAGAAAAAATCTTCCTTCTTACAGTGTTTTACTAAGGCAGGAAATAGATGTGTTAAAACACCAAACGATGGATGACCTAACCGTCTATGCCACTGATACAAAGATTTAAAAGCAGAATTTAACTTGGATGACACCTGATAAGTTGAGGGAGAAATAGAATTCCCTTCCATAACATAAAGTCCATCTACCACTTTACCATTGCCAAGGACCTTGCCTGTCGCCAGATCCTGAAATACACAGTGGGAGGAAAAAAAGGTTACTGAACAATTAAGTTTCTCAGTAATACGTTGAACAGATAATAAGTTTGATGTTAAGGAGGGAACATGTAACACATCAGATAGTGGCAATGATGATGAGAGGCAGTGAGAAGTGCCTTGTCCATGAACAGGTACAATAGCTCCATTGGCAACACGAATATTGCCTGTTTCATCAATATATGTTTCTAGGAGACTAGAATTTCCAGTCATATGTGCTGATGCTCCGGAATCAATAATCCATGAATTATGACATTTATCGGAGGTAAAGTGACAAGGTGTACCTGCATGAGCAGAATTAGCTGTAGGTGGAGTGGTGTTCATTTGTGACATTAATTGCCGGAGGGTGTTGACCTCTGAAGCAGTCATCGTTCCTGTTGAAGAATAAGACTCACATTCTGATGCAGCATGATGAGCACTAAAGGGAATTCCTCTACCCGTGCTTCTGCCAGATGAGACACCACGGTAACCACCTCGGCCACGCCCTCCTCGTCCTCGAATTCTGAGATGAGGGTGCAGGATAAAACACGTTTCACGAGTGTGATTTAACTTCTTGCAGTAGTCACATTGAAGACTGGATCTTTCACCCATTAAAGCCATTGGTACCTGTGCAGGTTGTTCTGGCTCAGATTGCTGAACATTTCCAGTTAAGAGGGCAGATCGTTCAGAAGAGACGACTGGAGCCATACTTTGCTTTCGACTTTCCTCTAACCTGACACGACCATAGGCTTCTTCCACAGTAGGAAATGGAACTTGTCCAATAAGTTGATTTTTTATTGAATCATACTCATCAGACAATCCATCAAGAAACTTCATCACTTTTTCTACAGTCATCATCTTTTGATATTTTTCTTGATCTTCAGCATGTTTACACTCAAATATAGTGTAATGTCCCAATTCGCTCCATAATGATGTAAGCTCAGAATAATACTGAGCTAATGTGTGGCTTCCCTGAGCCAATGCCCACATCTTCCGTTTGATCTCAAATTGCTTGGCTACATTTCCGGAGAAGGAATACGTCCGAGTGAGAGAATTCCACACTTCTTCAGCGGTATCAATAAAGATATATGTTTTCCGAATATCAACCTCCATAGAGTTAGATAGCCATGAACACACCATGGCATTTTCAGATTCCCAATCATCGAAACTAGTATCACTTTCCAAAGGTTGTTTGGCTTTCCCATTGATATATTTCATCATTCTATGAGATTTAAGTGCCATTGTACAAGCTTTTGACCATTCCAAAAAATTTTTTCCGTTAAATTTAGGGCTTACATACGGAGTACTATGAAATCCAGATTTCATGCTACTTGTAGCACTACTTTCGGATGTATTATCTAACACCCTACTACTGGATGTATTATCTAAAACTTCCACCATTTTATATTAAAATAGAGTAAAATTCAATCAATACTTATTGAACTTTATATAATAATATCTACTGCTATCTATCTATATATATATATAGTAGTTTATAGAGACTAAGTAAGGCCCAGTAGATCAAAAAACAGCAGAGAACAAAAAAACTCTCCGAAGGCAGACAATAATTTTGACAGAAAAACAAAAAACTGCTCAGATTCAAGAGATAGTACCACTGTTGGGTTCGGATTTTAGAGGAGAACAAGAGTCCCTGAAGAAGTTTCTACAAAAAACGATCGGGAGAGGCCTCACGCGCCGGCGCGTGAGCGCGTGTGGCGGCTCGGACGCGCGTGCGGCGGCGCGTGAGGGCGCGTGGGAGGCCTGTTTTCCAGTTTTCTTTTTTCTGTATTCTCCTCTTCTCCTGCTCTTTCCAGTGATATGCTTATATTTGTGTTTTGATGTGTTTTGAAAAACGATTTTTTGACAGGAGAGGCAGGCTGCTGTTTCTGGGTTTGTTTCTGTTTCTGGGTTTGTTTGTTTGGTTTCTTCCTTCTGTGTTTCCCTAGGATTTCACATGCTCTGATACCATCTTAACGATATAGTAACAATAGTATAGAGAGTAATATAGAGAGAATAAGAGTTTATAGAAGAAGAAGTTCTAATATATTTGTGTGTATTACAAGAGCTGTGGTGCTAAGTATATATAGCCTAATAAAAACACTTCTACGTAACTGATTACATCATGTAAACACTGTAGATCCTAAGACTTTACTGTAGAACATCTGACTAAGTTTAACATCCTTCTTGACAGCATCTTTCCTCCTTGTCGCTGCTGTTAGATGTCCATTTACAAGAGCTTCCAATGCTCTTGTTGTTCTAGGTTAGTTCTCGGTACTTTGTCTTTGAGAGTTTATCTTTTCTGGATGCTCAGAAACACTAATATCTGCAGAGGTTTTTACGTGCACATAAATCATCATGTTGCAGCAACCATGCACAACTTCTCTTAATCTTGTACTCAATGGAAGATTACCCCTGCCAGAACCCATCTTCTAAGCTATCCAGATCGTTTCGCTTTAACTTTTGGCTCAGTTGACTCTTTACTTTCTGGCTTGTCTGCTTGTCGCCATACAAATTAATAGTCTTTGCTTTCTTCACTAGTTTTTTGACATCCCTATCACGACTTGGAGTTTGAGTCAGGTAGCGTTTTTTCATGTTCATTATTCACTCAACCCACCCTTTTTCGTTTTTCTTCTACCCTTCATCTTTTCCAGTGTCAGGCTTAAGAAGCTCTGGTTCATAACCAAATTTACTTGAATTATCAGTAATAGAATTATAACAATGGTTTTGTTTTACTAATCTGCTTCTCGAGATTTTCTTAGCACCAAGCATAAGAAAGACCAGGAAATTGTTTTCACCTGGAACATACATAAGCTTGGCTCTGTGGCCATTGAGTGCCAAATAGCTTTTAAGCCGTTTGCTTTTTGCACCTGGGTGTTTAAATTTAGGTCTAAACCTTGAATTTGGGGATAAATGGTCAATGTAAACACAATATAGCCATTGAGTCCTGCTATGACCATTTTATCCTCACAAAAGTTAACATTCGTTTGTATTCAAACGGCAGCGGTTCGGAGCCCTTCATGTGCACTAAAAAGGTAAATTTTCGACTTTTTTGTTTCGGCCACCGAAGTGTAAAACAATCAAATTATAGGTACCCAAGGTGCAATTTAGTCTAAATCTTATTAAATGGAGTGAAATGTGTTTTAACAAATTTTGGATGCTATATACTTATAATAAATTGCAGGTCATGTTCAGTAGTGTACTCCACAAGAGGTTGCCTGCTGAAGCTGGAATAAGCGTAGTATGTGTATCTCCTGGGATAGTTCAGACCAATGTTGTAAGTTTCTTAAAGAAATGTTATTTCTTGTCATATCTTTTAAATTTAAATATGTAAACGTCAAAAGAATGATACTCCTTTGTCATAGCTCATAAATTTTACTACATGGCAGGCGAGGGATCTCCCCAAGATTGTTCAAACCGGCTATCGCCTGATTCCATATTTTATTTTCAGTCCTGAAGAAGGCAAGACTTCTGAATGCTATTTGATATTGTCCATGGTCACTGCTGTAGCTACATTATTAGGTCTTTTGGAAAGTTAATTTGTAGGAACATGTCAGAATTGCAACAAATGGCTATTATCAGTTCACAAGTAGAACTGATGTAGGTTTATTGCTATTTGGGCAATAGGTTTTGCCTGATTCGAAAATCACTGATACACATGTTACAAATTTGCCTGAAGCAAAATACTGAATAAAATTATTTCACAACTGCAGGTTCTAGAAGTTCCTTATTTGCAGCCACTGATCCCCAAATTCCTGAATACTGCGAGATGTTGAAATCAGACGAGTGGCCAGTGGGCGCTTTCATTTCTCAAGAATGCCGTCCTACGAATCCTTCTGAAGAAGCGCACAATCTTGAAACTTCTTACAGGGTGTGGGAGAAGACATTGGAAATGATTGGTCTTCCGTCAGATACAGTAGAGAAGCTTATAGAAGGGCAAGAAGTTAAATGCAAATATGGGTCTGGTGATTCTCATCAAGACTAGTTCTCTTTTATAAAAATCTTACAAATTCATGGCCATTAAACAAAAGCAGAGATTTCATGACCTGTGTTTTAATTCAAAGGCCATAAGCATCATGTTAAAGAAGGATGCAAAAGTTGGAGTCACAGAGGTATCGTACAGCAAGTTGCTAATATATGTGGCTGATGCATTTGAAATTCCAACAGACAGAATGAAACAAGACTTTCTATGTGTGGCAACAAGCTTACTACTGTTTTACATATCTGCCACCCTACACAACGTGAGGAAAACATACTTGTATGGATTGACAACAGAGTTTACCACAAACTAGCTACATTAAGCATCAGATCCGAGTCATGAGTTTCTGTTTAATTTTTAATTTTTGCTAAGTGTTTGTGTTTAAAATAAACTTCATTACCTGAATCAATTTTTTTTTGTTAAGGAATAAGTATATAAACCTGAATCATATAGTACCTAGGGTACTATATGTAGAAAACTATTGACTCAAATAAAATGCCATAATACATTGCTAGCATAAAGCTACTAACAGAGGCCAGCAACAAAATAAAGCTGTAAGCTGAAAGACTGATACGTTGCTAGCATAAAATGATGATCATCTCGCACATACTTTGTAGTTTCTAACCCTCTTACTAGAGTACATTTTTTCCCTGACCACCATTTTAATGTCATCAACTAAATCCCCACCAATCTGAGATTAAAGAGTCCCAAAATTCTGCATCATTTGACCAGTTCCAGGGAACTCTAACCGGGCCTGATAACATAATCAGCTTTGAGAACGAACACTCAAAAAATAAGTGCTCCAACATGTTCATATGAAGTTTATGTGTTCATATTGAAGTGGATCATACGATCTCTTGTTAATGATCGCCTTTTAAAGACCAGCCAAGCATGAAAACAAAATTTTGGAACTTGTAACATGAACCAGACCAAGTTATACCAGCCTACACTAAAATTATGGGGCTGCAAAGTTCTCCAGATTTCCGAAATACCAACCTCATTAATATTATCCCACCCATTACTGGCAGTATTACAAACCTCCATAAGATATTGATAACGGGAAATGCCAAGCACGAGCATTCATAAAATCAGACAAGTTAGGCATGAATCAATTCTTACTGTTGTTTGTTTACAGCTTTAGAGAAGGTACTATGGGTACTTAAGAATATAGTGTTATAGTATATCAAAAACAAAATGAAAACATAGTTTCAAACTAACTAAAAATGGCAGAAGAATTTGCAAGTACTCTGACATCTAATTTGTGTGGTTTGCCTTTTCTAAAAAGCTTAAATGTTGCATATTGCATAATTAGATCCCTCTATAAAATTTAATTACCCCGTCCTATGTTTTTTTTGACAAAATATTATGCATTTCATCGAAAATATTGGGTTTAGCAGGACAAATTCCCAAGTTGGTAATACAACTGGATTGAGAAGCAAATAAACGAGTTAAACAAATAACCGCTTTGTTTTCAGATGTAATATGTTTTTTAAATTAAAAAAGATTACAATGACTTCCCGAGAAATAAAACAATTCAAAGTACACAAATAATTCTACAAATATGGTACACTTGTTGGTTTGTAATTTGATAAATTCATTTTTCAAAAATGTAATCAACACAAATAAAAGTCGATTGTTGCAAAATAGAATTAAACTTTATCGTTTGCATTAAATAAAGAACGGTGAGGTTTTTTTCTCGAACAAAAATTTAATATTTATAATTTTTTGTGAGATAACAATACGTTATTACAAAAATATTATACAATTTATAATTTATCATAATGTATCATTTGTTTTTATAGTTTTTGAATAATTTTATAAATTAATAAATATTAGTATCATAAATTTTGCAGTGAGATGGATTGAAAGCACCCGACTTGTCTTGTCGGGTCGGGTCGGGTCGGGTGGGAAAGTAAAATTGAGTGGTATGTGTTGAGAGGGTAGAGATAACGAGTGAAAAATAGGAAGAGCAAATGAACATGGCAACAACACTCTCATTATCACCAACTCCTTACAACTCTACTAGTACTGTATCTTCAATTCCCAAATATCCCAGAAACAGTCTTCTTTTTGTTGCTCCGAGTCAACTCAGTAAAAATGGGTTATGTTCTTGGAAATGTAAAAAAGATGATAAGTTTAATGTATTATCATGTTTGAAAAATAAAGGGCTTGTGGAGATTGTATCTACAAACACAAGTTATGAGGATGATGAGTTTGTGGTTGTTAATTTTTACAGATTTGTGTTTATCAAGCACCCCCATGATGAAGTTTCTAAGCACCTCTCTTTCTTGCAGGTTCTCCTTATTTTTATTCTTGCCCATTTTTTAAATTTTTTTTTAAATTTGTCTGCTTTGAGGCCTTTGGTTCAAACATGCCATTTTGGGCATTTCATTTTCAATTTGTGCTATACAGTGGTAGGGTCTCAACTTGTTATTTTCTTCCCTTGAAAATCATAATGTATTCCATCCTGTTTATTGATTCCATCTGTCAATATACCCTTTTTAGGACCTTTAGCCAATATCACCACTCGATAAAAATCCATGGTCTTCCTTTTTAGAGAATGCACGAGGAACAAGTACGCATAAGATAGCGCTGCTACTGACCAAGAAGCTCTCTGTAGTGTCATGCACAGCACATAATGCTCAATTCTGATTTTCTTTTTAGCCGCAGAGTTGCTTTATTTTAATTGACGAAAAAGGCTATTTAAAATGATTGAGAAAAAATGAGGCTATTTATGGATTTGGCAATTTGGAATTGTAGATGATTACATCAAATATATACGTGCAACATGGTTGATAGTTGATTAAGGAGAAAAATAAGAAAAGGATTATGAATCGGCATAACATTATGTATTTTAATTTGATGATAATCAGACAACTAGAGAGGCTTATATGGTGCATCACTAGTTATCATGGTTGTTGCTAATATTTTTACATTTATTCTTCAATTTAGGGTCGTGATATACATGGTCGGATATATCTAAATGAGCAGGGAATCAATGCCCAGGTATGCCGTTTTTCTTAGTATCAATGAGTTAAATATTAGAACTTCTGTTACTGTGTACAACTTCACATATTTGATTGCAAGTCAGCTGGTATATCAAAAAAATAGTTCATGCTCATGTGAAAAGGAATTTTACACTTTCTACTTCCAGGGTCATATCGTAACAGGTCAAATATATTGGTCACTTTTATAATTTACCGGATAAGTAATTTCGGGAATTTGATGATGCATAGATTAATTCATCAAATCGAAAGAATTGAAACCTCATGTCCTTGTGCAAAACCTAAAATCATCTGTAAATTTTTAAGGCATTATGTTTGATGGTATTGAGAATGTGTGATGTCTGATGGTGGTACTGAGAAGTTGCCAAACCTAAACGACTTGGAAACAGAATTATGTCCCAATTCTGCACCCTTCCAAACACATACCAGAGTGCTAGATCTCTGTATATGAAATTCCTTTCTTAGTAGGTAATAGCACTCAAGATAGTAGGTAATAGCACTCAAGAAAATACAAGTGCAAAGTTCCTACATTGCAATGCTATGTGCTTAGTGTTCTTTTCTGTCCTTTCTGATATATGTTCTTTTGTACAGTACAGTGGGCCATACAAAGATGCTGTTGCATATGTTACATGGCTACAAGACAATGACAGGTTCTCTGATATACTGGTTCAGATTTCTCATTCTTTTAGTGGGCATGCCTTTCCAAGATTAAAGCTACGATATAAACCTTCACTTGTGCAGGTATGCTAATAAGGTATATATATATTGCTTAACGGGTTAATGTCTTCATCTATGACTCTGTTAACGTCATCTACCTTTGACGGCCGTTTGGGAACTTGGAGACCATAAGATTTTGGATTTGGATTTCATTTGAAATCCAAGGCATTCAAATATTAGTGTAAAATATGAGAATTTGAAATGACAACTCAAATCATGTCATTTGAAATCCACCATTTGATAATGAAATGCATGTTTCCAAACACAATCTTACAGTATTTGATGCTAGACGCACATACACACATATAGAGAAATTTGATTTCAGTGACTGCTCCTTGTGACCAATGTGTTCTTGGAAAATCGTTTCCCTTTAGTTTCCCTTTAGTTCCCATTTCTTTTGAATTTACAGTAGTACTTCTATTTATGATATTTTCTGTTACTTTAAGTAATAAACCATTTGCATGCTTCTTTTGTTCTCAAATAGAATAGCTAGTTTAACTCACACAAGGAAGGTGAATATTGTTGTGCCTGCAGTTAGAAGGAGGAATTTCGCATCTTCCTTTGCTTGATTTGTCGATGAGAGCAAAACCTTTAACTCCAAGCCAGTGGAGGAGTAAATTGGAAACAGTAAATAAGGATTACCAAGGAAATGTGAATCTCAATACAAATTGTATCCTATTGGATGTGAGAAATGGTACCTTCTTATAATACATTGTTATTTGATTACATTTGAATGTTCAATCGAATTCGTGAATGTTTCGTCTAATTTCAGACTGTACATTTAAATTCATATGGTGGGAAAGATATTAAATCTTTTTGAGGATTGCAAACCTTATTTGGACAATACATAAACAATGTGCTATGTACTGGTCTTCTGTTTACATGTGACAGTCTTTTTTTTTTTTGATCACCATGTGACAGTCTTCTTGACACTTGACCTGGGTATCTTTTTATCTTACTCGTGTTTGCTATTTCTATACTGGGGAACCAAAGGAATGTCTAGGATATGTCTGATACAAGGCAATGTACACGATTGGAAAGTTTGCAAGTAGATCTGGAGCAGGGCATTTTGGAACTGAAGTTTAGTTATTTAGTGTGTTTGATTATTAGTAGGAGTTATTCTTCGTAATGTCTTGGTGGTATTATGCTTTTAAATATTAAATGTATTTAGAGGCTAGAACGTGGGCACCATGACACTTTTTCCATTATTATCTCTGCCAATACATCACTATCTAGTATCTGTATATTGAGTTATAACTACTTGAGAAGATGCAAGTAATAATTCTTTGTTTAAACCATTTTCCATCACATGTACATGTCATATTCATTCAGTTACCTTATAGATAACCAGTAGATATGCAATGTCATTATATACGTTACAGAGTTCGACTCTAGGTTTTGCATTTTCTAAAGTCTAGTACTTTGGGTGCAGTTTGGGCATTGGAATCTCAGTGCTCTGCTGTCAATATGTCTTGATAAAATATCAAGTACTTTTGCTTCTGTTTTAATGACTTCTTCATTTAATCCGCCTTATTATTACACCCTATTTGTCTGTAAATCTATGCATAAGAGTCCTTTTGTTCTTGCTCTCTGTAGTACTATGGTGAATTGATTTTCCTGTACATCATTGAGTCATACATTTTTTTTGCCAAGTTATGCAATTTCTAATTGCTTTAACTTATGTAAGCAGGTTATGAATGGGATATTGGCCACTTTCATGGGGCGGAGCGCCCTGACGTGGACTGCTTTAGGAGTACATCCTATGGACAATCAGAATCAGAGGTATAATCAAAATTTGAATATTATTAACAGATTTGTAGTGGCGTTTTAGTTTATGAAGGTTTAAGATAAGGTACACCAGACAATCCATATTCTTTTTGATTCATCAACAACATATATGAAAAGTTCGCTAAACTGAAAGCAGCTGACATTTGTCATATGTAAAAGAATTTTGCTTATTTTTGACAAAATTTGGAAAGTATTAGATAGCATTAAAATTTGGAAAAGAATTAAATTATCGTTCAATGGTAGCCTTTGTGTGTGTGTGTATGTGCTTAAATTTGGCTTTGTTATGAATTGAAATTAGCATTATGTTCTCACTCACACACACACATACACAAACACTCGCACGCTTAAAAGGAAAAACTCAAGATAATCGTAGAAGTAGAACTTTGGTTTTCATGTAATCTTTGTTTTCGATAGAAGAACAATGACTATTTTTTTATTCTCCTATTCCCTTGGCTTGTACAAGAATGAACTACTATGAACTTGTGAATTGTGATAAGTCTAGAGTAATTTTTCTTTTCTCATCCAGGATATTGATTCAGATCCTTTAGCTCGTGTTGATAAGGAAAATACAGATATCTTGATGTATTGTACTGGAGGTATCCGCTGTGATGTATATTCTGCTATCCTTAGGTAACGTTTTTTAACATCTTTTTATTTGTCTTCCATTTTTTGATGAAACATGAACCTGGATTTTATCAAAAAGAATGAAGTACCTGGAAGCACTCAACTTTGCTCATATGACAAATAGTATATACATGTTTAAGCTTTAATAACCAACCTATGGACGGTTCCATTTGAGTGCTGAACTAGCATTGCTCAGACAAGTTTTTGCTTGTGCAACTTGTTCTTATGATGCAATAAATCACATCCTGCAATTTATTTACTCTTTTGTTATTACAACATCTATAATCTGTAATTAGCTTCTCAATAACGTGACAGACAGAGGGGCTTTAAAAATCTCTACACTCTCAAAGGAGGTGTTTCTCATTATCTTTGGAGTGAGGGACCAGTAGATTGGGTTGGGAATTTATTTGTGTTCGATGCACGTCTTTCTCTACCACCCTCCTCCTATAAGGCTGAATTCAAGCCCGAAGTATGTACAAAACAAGAAGATGTATCCATGAGTAGTTCATTTGCTAAATGCTACCTTTGTAGTTCGCAAGTCTCTGCACTGAGGCATCGGAATTGTGCAAATCTTGACTGCAACCTGCTTTTCCTGTAAGTTTACTAATTTTCTAATTATTGCAGAAAGTCATCTATACAACCAATAAACCTTGTAGAAATTACATTTTTGCATGTAATTTCGGCTTATGTTTAAGAACCACCGTACAGAAGTCACATAGTAATACTACTATAATGAAAAAAGGGAAGTCCATAATTTCAAGCGACTCTAGAAGGCATGTAGCAAAAGATGGCCGTCTGGACCGAGCAAAATGTTGTTTTGTAGGCATCTGTGAATGCAATGTTGTTACCTTTTCATCTTTTAACACCAAGTCCTTTACAGATGCTGTGCAGGCTGCACAAATGACTTAAAAGGATGCTGCTGTCTGGAATGCACATCTGCTCCTCGTCTTAGACCAGTACTCATTGGACATCAAAGATACAAGAAATGGCATCATTATCGAGACATGGAGATGCAAAATTCATGACTTCGAACATAATTATCGAAATTACCCCAGTTTTGGAGTCTGTTCTCTTTTCTGGTTTGCCATTTTCGTACCCTTTAAGCAGAGAATTCCATTATTAAGTATGCAAATGGTTTATTTTTTTCTTCACCATCTAATAGTTAGGCTGGAATGTCGGACTCCCATTTATTGAACAATAGTTGGAGATGGTTGACAAGAATGCAAATTCTATGTTCCATACGCACCCATTATCTATGTTGAATGTGCTGTGATATCCTGTGGGAGGAGCCGGGTGCTGATTAATACATGTGAGGGAAGTTCTGGCCCTGTGCGGCAACTTCAGAATTGTGATAGGTATATTAGAATGCAACATTTCTGATCCAATCCTGTGTCCTTAGCGAGCCTACAAAGAGCCCAGTCTTGTTCTCGGTATAGCATTAATTTGGGCGAGTGAGTAAAGTCCCAAAGAGTTCCACTATGCGAGTGACATGGTACAAGTGCGCATTGTGTGAATAGCAGGTTTAATGAGTGCCATGTGATGGATCCTACATCACTTGTTGGAAGGAGGGATGCCGGTTAACAAGTGCGAATGAGCAAATTGGAGTTGAAATGGGCTCTTATTTCCTGAATGTGAAATAAATGGATTCTAACAAAGCACCCACTAATTAATATTATTGTATCCTAATGATGCTGCTTGCTGGTTAAAAATTTAAAATCTATCTGTAGTTATTTAAATAACAATCCATAAAGATAAGAGTAAAGTGCACTTTGTGTATCTGCACTTTCTGTGACACCACTTGCAATACCGTACTTCAAAAGTGAGCATCTGAAATACTGGAGTTGTAATTTCGTTACAGTTTGTGTACTTCCGTCAGTCTTGTGTTAACTCCGTTAAAAATCCAGGGGTATCGATGTCTTTTCAGTGTCATTCTCTGCGCGGGCTTTTAGTCGTGCCTTTTCAGCGCCCATTATATGTATCAGTACGACCCTTTATTATCTTCCTCAACATCTGATTAAACTTACTCTCTTCAGATCAAATCTCCAAAGAAACGACTTGGTTAGTTCGTTTAAAGGAAGACAAGGACATTTATTCTCCAAATGAATGCCCAACATATACGGGTAAGTCTTCAATTCAATTAGGGTTTTATGTGTTAAATTAGGGTTCTTCATGTGTAAAACTTTAGAAATTAGGTTTGTAATTAGGGTTCCTTAAGCGTATTAGTTTATAATAATCATCTTATTTTATTGTTTACAGTGTTAGGGTTTTGATTGATTAAAAATTAGGGCTTTTACGTTTGACAGTGGTCCCATTTATGTTGAAATAGTTGTTTATGTCTTTCTTTTTGTTTATGTCCGTGATTCGTGTTCCCCACTTCTTTTTGTTCTGTTATTCATTTCAGCCTTGGATTTATTTACAATTAAACTATTTCATGGTGGGGTATTCGACACAAAATCAAAGGAATACGTTGGTGGGGGGTACGACTATGTGGATGGATGTAGTGTAGACATGATGAGTCTACTGGAACTGAATAGTATGTTAAAAGAATGTGGGGTTTTGGGTTCTCAAACTCTGTCCTATAAATATCCAAAATCTGACTGGGTTAGGGGAGTGTGGAATTTGGAGTCAGATAGTGATGTTGTTGACATATGTGAGCTTGTGCCACCATCAAGGTTGCTGTTTGTATTTGCTACATGTGTGAGCTTGTGCCACCATCAAGGTTGGTGTTTGTATTTGCTATAGCCTTCGAACCTTTAGCCACGATGACAGTTGATGGTAATCAGACTCAAGAGTACAACCCTTCGCAAGATCCCAACTTGGAGTTTGTGGAGACTGAGGATGATAGGGCTTTTTATAGACAAATGTGTGATGACTATGATTGGGAACAATATCAAGCAGATGGAGAGGAAAATGTAGAAAATGTAGAGGAGAATGCAGAATTTGGTAATGCAGAATTTGGTGAGGACAGTGATTCAGATGATGAAGATTATGTGGTGGGGCATGATGAACTCATTGAGGATTCATTTCACAGTGACTCTTCAAATGTGGACTCAACTGATGAAGATGTGTGTTACTACAAGACTGAGAGAGCCAAAAAGAAAGCTGCAAAAGATGAGAGGAAACAGCAACGACAGAACAAAGGGAAGACAAGTGAAAAAGGCAAAGAAAAGGTAACTCAGAAAGAGAAACAGAAGGAGAGTACGACAACTGGTAAAGATACAACACATGACATGGGGACTGAGGGGACTGAGGGGAATATCAACTATTCAAGTGAGTCTTCATACTACTATGATAGTGAAGATGAGAGGATGGCTGTTAACTCAACAGACGAGGATGAAATAAAATGGCCTGTTTTTGATGAGAAGTGTGAGATGGGGAACCCAAAGTTTGTGTTGGGTCAACAGTTTGCTACTGCAAAATTTTTTAGGGATGCAGTAAAGAAACAAGCCATAGTTGAAAGAAGGCCCATAGTGCAGTGCAGAAATTATGGTGTGAGGGTTAGGTTTGTTTGCTCAAATGGTTGTGAGTGGAAAATATATGCCTCCAAGATGCCAAACTCTGACACATATCAGATTAAAGTGTATAATTCTGTGCATACTTGCACTCAAACTTTTGACCAAAAGCAAATAAACTCAAGGTGGATTGCAAATTATTATGAGAATGATATAAGGATGAACCCCACATGGCCTTTGTCTCCCTTTTTGAAAAAAGTTGTCAATGACTGGGGCTGCCATGTAAGCATTTATGCAATTGCTAGGGCCAAAAGAAAAGCTTTGGAGAAAATTAATGGCAAGCATGTGGACCAGTTCAGTAGGGTATGGGACTATGCTAATGAGTTACTAAAAGCTATGCCTGGCAGTACTGTATTGGTGATGACTGAGGATGCAGTGGATGCAGAAAATGCTGGGAGGAAAAGATTTAAGAGGTTCTACACTTGTTTTGGAGCAGTAAAGAAAGGATTCAAAGATGGTTGTAGGCCATTAATAGGCCTAGATGGCTGCCACTTGAAGGGCCCTTATGGTGGGCAATTGCTATCAGCCATTGGAACAGATGCAAATGATGGGATGTACCCCTTGGCATGGGCAGTGGTAGAGGCAGAAAATAGTGAGAGTTGGCATTGGTTTCTAAAGCAAGTAGTTGAGGATTTACAGATTGAAAATGATGCTAGCTGGACCTTTATATCAGACAGGCAGAAAGGATTGATTAATGCCTTGGACAACATTGTGCCTAATGCAGAACATAGGTTCTGTGTTATGCACTTATATAGAAACATGTGGAAAGATCACAAGGGTATTGGTGTGAGGATGCTACTCTGGAAGGCAGCCAGGGCCACCACTCACTACACCTTTAATAAAGGGATAATAAATTATTTCGTCCTTCAACTTTATGCTGTTTTTGGTTTAGGTCCCTGCACTATGAAAAATAATATACGGATACCTAAACTTTTAAAATTTCTAATTGACATCCTTCCTTTCGCGGAATGAAGTGAAAATTTAACATGTTAATCTTCGAGTGATTATAAGAACATGGGTGGTGAAAATTTTCGATTTCGAATTCACTAACATATAGAAATCTGTACTTTAATTTCAAGAACACGAAAAAAAACTTACTAAAATATGCAGATTTGCATATGTTAGTGAACTCGAAATTGAAAACTTTCACCACCCATGTTCTTATAATCACTCGAAGATTAACATGTTAAATTTTCACTTAATTCCGCGAAAGGAAGGATGTCAATCAGAAATTTTAAAAGTTTAGGTATCCGTATATTATTTTTCATAGTTCAGGGACCTAAACCAAAAACAGCATAAAGTTGAAGGACGAAATAATTTATTTTCCCTTTAATAAACACATGGACGAGCTTAAAAAGGTATTCACTCATTCATTGTTTTATTTTTTCACTTGGCATTTATTTACCCATTCATTTATTTACTTATTCTCTTGGCATTTATTAACTTGTTAGTTATCAAAGAAATGCTTTGAGTGGTTAAATGAGAAACCAAGATCTCAATGGAGTAGAAGTGCCTTCAGAATGACACCTAGGTCAGACCAATTTGTGAATAACCAGTGTGAGGTATTTAATAGCACAATTGGGAAATATAGGGACCTTCCTATTCTGACTATGCTTGAAAACATCCATATTGATGTCATGAAAAGGATTCAAAAAAGAAGGGATAAGATGCTAAACAGTTATGCCTTGAACCCCATATGCCCTAATGCAATGAGAAGGCTAAATAAGTAAGTCCTTTCTACTAGGTTTTCATGTTTCAACCCTACTAGCTTACATCTAACTGTGTTAATATTGTCATGTAGGGCTGTTGACCTAATCAAGGGTTGTCATGTTACATGGTCTGGGGGTGCCAAGTACCTGGTTACAATGACTGAAGGGGGATATAAAATGGTGGTGGACTTGGATGCAAGAAGGTGTGCATGCAAGAAATGGGAACTTTCAGGTATACCTTGTTACCATGCATGTGCTTGCATTGCATGGTCTAGGAAAAACTATGAGGAGTACATCCATACTTGTTACTCAAAGGATACCTTTCTTGCCACATACAATCACATCATTGAACCTATTTCTGGTGAAGAAGAATGTGAGTCTACAGACTTCCCTAAGCCACTGCCACCAGTACTAAAAGTACAAACTGGAAGACCCAAAAAATCTAGGAACAAGAAAAATGATACTACTGATCCTGCTGCAACAAGGTTAAAGAGGCAAAATACCAAAGTCAAATGCAGCTACTGTACTGAATTATCTCACAACATTAGGACTAGTCCTGCAAGGGTATTCCTTTCTCTTCCAAGTGTATCTTTGTTTCTTTTGGTTTCTCACAACTAGTGCATTTTTTACTTAATCTGTTTCTTTGTTTTTCTCTTCATAGGCACATGACAGAGCTAATGGTTGTGAGAAGCAAGTGAACACAAGAACTAAGAAGACAAAGTCAGCTGAAGAAGGAAGGGCTGAAGGGAGTGCTACAAATGCTGCTCAAGCAAAGGAAGGGAGTGCTACAAATGCTGCTCAAGCAAAGGAAGGTGGTCAGAGAGGCCCTAACAACATTCCAACAGTTGTAGAAGGTAGCCAAGGAGGGGTATTTATCAACTCTAACCCCCCTCAACCATCAAATACTCCTCTGGGTATACAACCCCTTGGATCTGCAAGCACAGTGACTAGTTTGAAGAATGTGGAGCTAGCTAGGAGGAGAAGGGAAAGTAGGCTTAAGCGTGTGGAAGTTGTAAACTGTTATCCTGTTTGTTTTGCTACTTAGTTACTTAATGCTGGTGGTACAATGTTTCTTTTGCTGGTAAATTATGCTACTTGATGAATTAGCTAATGTTTTGGATGTAATAGATAATGCAGATGGTATTATGGCAATGGCCTGTAAACTCTTTAATGGTCTGTATGAACCACTTTGCTACTCTCTTGTATGGTAAACTTAACACCTTTTGCAGAATGGCCTGTATGATTTT
Source organism: Saposhnikovia divaricata (assembly GCA_036435485.1). Taxonomy (NCBI): domain Eukaryota; kingdom Viridiplantae; phylum Streptophyta; class Magnoliopsida; order Apiales; family Apiaceae; genus Saposhnikovia; species Saposhnikovia divaricata. The sequence continues at coordinate 88,123,400 of CM071598.1, forward strand.
ATTTCTTTTGCTTTGGTAGAAACACATTCAGTACACTTAACAATAACATTCAATACAGTACACAAAGAAGATACATGACAACAATATTGGCATTTGGATTTAATCTGCAAACATAATACAAGAACACAATAATAGTCAATACACTTAGCAATAACATTCAGACTGCAACAAAACACATCCACTACACTTTACTCTAACATTAAGAAGACAACCTTAACAAAAGCAAACACAACCACCTTAACAAAAGCACAACAGTCCTTAAACAAACTAAACAAAGATTCACTCATCAAGAGAATCGTATTTATCATCCTCAACTGCAGTATCATTCCTCATTGTGTTGAAAGCCATATTCGTCATCAAATGAACAAGCACAAACAACCCAACAGCTACACACTGTTGCTTAGTCTTCAACTGATTTATCTCAGCTTGATGCTTCTCTCTTATGCGAACAATCCGGCGCCTGTACTTTTCCTCCCTCTCAAAAGCACGCTCCTGCAACTCCTTGATGATTTCTAAAGTGCGAGGTCCAAGCGGCTCCTCATCAATCCACACTTGAAAGCCACAGGTATTGTTCCAACATGCCCTATACCTCCTACCTGCGTTTGGCCCAAACCATTGTGTCTTTGTTACACTCATCTGATCACACTAGCAAGCAAGATCCAATATAGCATCCACTTCTTCATCCGTATATCGTTTGGAAGCCATTGCTGTGTTTGGGGAGAAGTAAAAGTGAGAGAGAGAGAGAGAGAGATACAGAGCTATCAATTGGAACAATTTAATCAATTAGGGTTGCAAACATGTATATATACTTACACATTCCCGCCAGCTGAAGCCCCCACTCTCAAAAGCCCGCCCAGAGCAACCTAGTGAAAAGACAGAGCTACCCCTGGATTTTTAACGGAGTTAACACACGGAAGTACACAAACTGTAACGAAATTACAACTCCAGTATTTCAGATGCTCACTTTTGAAGTACGGTATTGCAAGTGGTGTCACGGTCAAAGTGCAGGTACACAAAGTGCACTTTACTCTAAAGATAACTGCTTGGTAAATATACATGTAAGTATATAAATTTCGTCGAATAACTGAGAAAGATTATTTATACTATGTGCTCAATGTAATAGATATTTGATCTGTGTGTTCAATTCTAAAAAAAAAAAAACACTTACAAACGAAATACTAGTATATTTTCCACTAAGAAGTTAATTATTTTGCACAGCTATATATTATGGTGATTGCAAGAAATGATAAAATGATAATATATAGCTTGTACAGAAAGAAAGTATATTCTACTGCGAAACAAGCAACTCAAGGATCTGAGACTTGTTACTAGGGGTGTAATTTAAACCGAGCCGGCTCGAACTCGAGCTCGATTCGCTCGACTCGGCTTGAACTTGTTATTGACCTCGAATTCGAACACGTTTTCGGATTCGATAAAAAACTTGAGTCGAGCCGAGTTTTTTTGAACTCGACTTGATAAATTCGAACTCGGCTCGAACTTGAACTCGATCAATTTTTTTAAATTTTATTGAAAAATAGTTATGTGTTTATTTTTATATGGGTCATCACCCAACTATTTATGAAAATTACTTTTAAAACTTAACTTGATATTTTTTTCATATATTATGTGAAATATTATATTATTAGTACTAATATGAGAATACGAGATATTTAATCATACTTTTTTATAAATAATTTATAAAAATTTTATTGTAAAATTTAAATTGATTATTATTTTTTTGGTTATTAGCTCTTTTTCTTTGCAAAAATTTTAAAAGTGCAAAATTCACATTTCAAATTTTTTTTAAGAAATTTATTTTAAAAAACGAGAAAAAAAAATATAGTTACGAAAATTACCTTTAAAGAAAATCTTTTGTTTTAAATTTTTACTGAATACTTTGTTTTTTATAATTAAATTTTGTTTTAATATATCATGTCAATACTTTGGATTAAAACTACATTATTCATAAATTTTATAATTAAATATGATATACGCATATAATTTATCTAAAAATTAATAATTTTTGAGTTACGATTTATATAGTATTGTATGTTCTTATCACATTATAATATTAAATTAATTATTTACATTCTTACACGCAGACGTAGTGATTAGTAATTCGAATCAAAGATTTTTTACATACACGGATTTTAAAATTCAATTAATAATATAAATTGTTATTAAAGTGTCAAAATATATTTGATATCATAATTAGTCTATACTACTTCGATTGGTCTTTTGATCGATCCTTAGTTGTCAGCGATCAAGTTTAATTTCTGAATTTTACTTCCATATATTTAGTATTTGTACAATTATAAACTATAACAAGATAATATCATCATAGACTTGTTGTTGCAATATTTCTATTAAACTATAAATAAAATTTATAAAACTACTAATGACTCTCGGGGTTTAGGGTGCCTATTTTCAAAAAATAAAACACGTATGAGCTCACAATCAAAATATTTTTCACATTTTATTATGAGAAAAAGGAACCTGAGATATATCTCAGATAACTTTACTGAGATATGAATAAAATCCTTTAAAATTTATTGGGCCCGCAGGGCTAATTAATAAAATTTTAAACAAATCTTGATTTTACAAAATTGTCCATCCCATATTTACATATAAAATACATATATCTCAGGGAACTTACCTAAGATGTATCTTAGGTTCCCTACTCTCTCTTTTATTATTCTTATTATCATCGTTTACTACTTAAGATGCTTAAATTGTTAAATGCATAATCTATAATAAAGATAAAATTTATCCGTAAATATATATGAATAGAATAAACTAAAAGTTTACTTAATTGATTGGAAAAGTTTATCGTCATTTGAAATTGGGAAAAAAAAAATTTAGGTTAAACTTCAAAAAAATAATATAAGAAAATAGCTTTCATGGACCTTAAGTCAAAACTCGAAAACTGGACTAGAACTCGATAAACTCGAAAACTCGGTAAAAACTCGAAAAACTCGGTAAAAACTCGATAAGCTCGAAAACTCGATAAAAGCTCGAAAACTCGTTTAAAAACTCGATAAGCTCGAAAGCTCGGTTCAAAACTCGATAAGCTCAAAATCTCGATAATAGCTCGAACTCGACTCGAATATTAAACGGGTCGAGTTCGAACACAAATTTCAGGCTCGATAAATTTTAGGCTTGACTTGACTCGAAAAAAAACTCGAACTCGACTTGACTCGAATTACACCCATACTTGTTACAACTTTTTATCTCATATCATATATTCAGACACCAACTGTTGCTCGAACACCAAATATTATCTATCTTTCGAAACATGTCCGCTACATCAAATATTCCGCGTCTCCTACGCGTTGTGACCTCCCACCATTCCAACCTCCACATTTGAAAACCCTGCAAGCCCCCATTGCATTTCCAGCCTCAGCATTTCAAAACCCCAAAACTTGTTCTCCATCATTTCCTGAAGTATGCACATACGCGCCACTGCAGCTCAAAACCCTCAACGCCCCCGAACCATGTCTTACCCCATACCATTTGGTTGCATAGCAACAAGGTTCACGGTTTTATATCCCGTAATTTTAAAATAATAATAAAATAATTAAAAAAAGGAATAATATTAGATAGTAAATAGGATTTTAAAATTGAAATAGAATAATGGGTCTAAAATAATGGATCATACTTGAGTACGGATGATTAGTGGGTTTAAAGTTAGGGTTTTGTAATGCTATATATACATCATATCATATTCTCCTTCCTCATCTTTTATAACAAAATTCGTGTAGGATTTTGTCCACACAAAATCAACAGTCTTCTAAAATTCGTAAAAAATTCATCTTAAGTCGGAATTCGTTGATTCTAGATTTGTCGGAAAGATCTTTCGTTCTCTACAATTTTCGTTCTTTGAGTTTTTGAAGAAAATATCGTTTAGAAGGTCAAAAAGGTTAAATACAAATCTGGTCAGAATTGAATACATGATCTAGGATGATTTGATTCTTGAGTTTCTGCGTAGAGGTAAGTTTTCGATTGATTTTGCTAGTGTTTTCAAAATTATGTATTATGTGTATGTATTTGTTATCAAAACTTGGAATAAGTGATTACACTTTGAAATTATATGTATTGTTGTATATATGTGTTATGTGTAAGCAATAGTCTTGGGACTCAAATTTATGCCATGGTTTCCGAAAATAAAGACTTAGGACCGAGTCACCGGGTTGTAGTGACAGTTTTCTAAAATTTAGGACCGTTATCACCGGGTTGTAGTGGTCTTGGTATGAATTGTGGGTTTCAAGTTATTGTTGTTGTAAGGTATCGTATCGTATCGAATAAGAATATGTGTATCGAAAGTTATTGATTCATGTATCTTATTATATCATATTGATTATCTTGTTTTATACGTATTACTTGGCCTTACTAGTTGGATCGATTGGTTACTTGCTGGGCTGTATAGCTCATTACTTACAATTTTCAGGTTCGATGTACGATCGAGTTCGATAGCATTGGAGTTCAAGGATCACAGAACTGGGCTAGATTGACTTTTTGATAGGTGTTAGCTACGCTTTTGTATTGTAATAGAATTTTTGTTTAATAAATTGTATTTTCTTTTTAGTTTTGTTTTGGAATTAATAGTCCGAAAAGTCCGGCTGTTACAACGGTCATGGTTCTTTATAAATCTCGAGAAAAATAAGTAGGTTTTGGCCTAAAAGGAATTGTGAATGAAGAAATGGAAATTTGGTTTCAAGGAGCATACCTGATGTGTTTCGAAAGGGACATTATGTTGTTTTTAAGGGTTTGTTGAGACCCGTTACATGTGATTAAGAATGATAATGCAAAAGATATGATGAATGTTGCACGAAAAGCTAAGGGTTGTGAATTTTATTCTTGGCTACTGAGGTTTTATGAAAGCCGAGTGAAATCACTGAAGCTATGAAGAGAAATGTGAAAATTATGGTGCAGAATCGAAATGTTGCTGAGGACAAGATGAAAAATGTGGCTGAGGAGAAGCAAACTGTTGTGGTGGAGGAGCAAGAAGCTGCAGTTGATTGGTAATTTTCGGGTTTATAGATATAAGATATGTTTCTTACAGAAAGGAGGAAGATTCGGCAAATGTCGAGCCCGATGTATGAAGGGGGGATTGTTGGGAATTGTCCCACATCATTTGTGGGGGGGGGGGGGCATATTGCTAATTTATAAGTAACTAGTTAACTTCATTAGTATGATGCCTTTTGGGATGTGCCCAAAAACAAATCCGTGCGGGCTTGACCCAAAGCAGACAATATCATACTAATATGGAGTTAAGGTATGCTTAACAAGCCCAACACTATTGATATTTATGTCCACAATTCCAAGTGACGGCATCTCAAAATCTACTTTTGATCCATCGAAATCTAACTCTAAGGACTTAGTCTTGGAAGCAACAGAAAAGTCCCAAACTAGCACTTCCTTCATATCTAGGATCCTCAATTTGTAAGCTGATTAAAACTTATTTAGTCATGTTTCATGGCTTACCAAATGTGTTGCAAGAGGGGCACTCGTTTGTTATCAAGGGGTTTTATAAAGAATTTTGGATGAGATCAAAGAGGAATACAAGTCGGCTAAAAGTGTGAAAGTCAAAGGTAGGGTTGAGAATGTCATCTCTCAGGTGAGGTGTTTGTTAAGCATGATGAGAAGTCTACGACATAAGAAGTTGTTGCTGCTACAAATATTACCAAAAAGCTGTTGTTAATGGATAGCTTATCTACATATAGTGATAACTCCCACGGCTGATTAGAGGCTTCCGATCACTATTCCGGGGTACTTCACCTGAGTTTGGGTACCTGCAAAACAATGCTTGCCCGGGGTTGGTGGCCGTCAAGCACCTCTGGTGTAAGAATCACTAATCGGAAATGATAATAATTAAGCTGGTAAGCGTGTATTTGATGTGAAGGGAGAGAATATGTAGTAAGCTTTTTTGTTCTTAGAATTGTCTCTCTTTACCTTATGTGTAGAATGGGGGTATTTATAGGTTGGGCTTTCCAGTCACTGTAGACCACTTGGTAGCCGCAAAAGCTATAGTGGGCCGCTAAATCTACAATTAGCCGCAAAAGCTACAGTGACCGGTGTGACCCTTCCTGACATGTCGCCATTCGGTAACTGCGCGTCGTATTGCTCAGAGTTTGTCTGCTACAGTTGGATGTCCTTGTGTTCCTTTGAATACTTTATTGTCCCCTGTCTCATAAAGCAAGATATTTTGTGCAAGAGTATTTTTGTAATGATATTTATTGTCAAGTTGAGTAGTTTGGGAAAGATAATATCTTATGACACGTGTATGGAATGATAAGGGCTGTGTTATGGGCGGGCACCTACTCGCGGGTGCGTGCCCGGCGAGTGGACCGTTTCCACAGCGGTACCTATCATTGCCCCCCACTCCTTCTATGCGCTTTTAGCGGATAGGGGGAGGAGAAAAACGGAGACAAAAGAAATGATGACAATGCTCAAGTGATTCAAGAAATTTGTGAGAAATTTTTTTGAAAATCTGCCCCCCAAGTGTTGGCGGACAACACTTAGGAGTTAGAAAAAGTTGTGAAAAGCTACCCCCCAAGTGTTGGCGGACAATCACTTAGGAGTTAGAAATAGTTTTGAAAAGCTGCCCCCCAAGTGTTGGCTGACAACACTTAGGAGTTAGAAAAAGTTTTGAAAAGCTGCCCCCCAAGTGTTGGCGGACAACACTTAGGAGTTAGAAAAAGTTTGATGGCGGGCGCCTTAATGTGTTTGACGGGTTTGTAATTTGAAACATTTTTGTTTGATATGCGTAACTGCTGTGAAATAAATGGTATTATTGCTAATAAATGAAAATCGAAATGAATGAAGGAATAATATTTAATGCCAATAATATGGAAATGATAAGTGCTGGTGCATATTTAATGAGCGAAGTGACCTTTGGGTGGAAAGAGAATGTACTTTTGTGATGTAATATGAAAAGAGAGGTGGGAAGTTATTATCGAGTGGGTTGTTGGTGTTTGTACAGAGACAATTACTATTTCGCTTTTGACGTGGCGCAATCATGTGCTTCCACGTTTCGGTATGTGTATTTTCACCCTTTTTAGACGCGCCTCACGTAATAAAAAAGGGGGGTTGTGTCTTTTTTAACTGTCTTCATAACTGTGCTCTCCGTTTTCTCTTATTTCTTCTTAGATTTCTTCGTTGTGGTGATCGACGGTCTTTCTGCCATTGAAGCCAATTTTATCTCCTGATTCGAGGTATACTCTCGCTCTTCTTTTGGATTTTTCTTTTGTGATTTCTGTTTCGAAGATAGTTTTGCTTGATCCGTACTTTCATTTTTCTTTTGTGGTATATGTTTACAAGATGGCCTTGTGTTTACTATTTTGGGTTGTTATGTGGGTCTTTGTTGGTTTGGATGGATTTCGTAGTTTGTAGGGGGATTTCAGTTTGATTCCAGTGGGGTTTTGTTGTGAGTTTTGTGCGTTTATTGTTTATGGTGTTGTTTTTATCTTGAATCTTATGAAACTGTGATGTGTATTCAATATGAAATTTTGTATGTATATGTGTGTATGCTTTGGGTAAAGTGGGTGGAAAGGTTTATGATGCTAGGGTTTTCTTGTTTGTGCAGAGAACCAGAATATGAATCGTTTTCTTGCAAAATTGATAAAAAGAAAGATTTAAATTGCTGTGAATATCCACGTGTACCTTGTATGGGTGTTAGCGGGTTTTGTGTAGGCGGTGTTGATCTCTGACTTGGAATATTCGTAGATGGGTGATGAATTTACAGATGCCGCAACCGGGGAGAGAAAAGCTTTGATTAACGGGTATGGTCGCTGGGCGGATCCAAACCAATTGACGTTTCCAGCCGTACTAGCGAGAAACCGTTATCAGTACTTTGAGAGTAGCGAGAGTTTGTTCCGAGCAACCAAGGTACCACCGACACTTTATTCCAATGCGGAGCTGGATGCTACATTTGCTGGGTTTTCTCATCTTCAGCATGACAGGACTTTTAAAGCCAATGATTGGGCTGAGCATGTTGGAAGGATGTTCCGAATCGAAGATGGATATTTTTGGAGACAGGCAGAGGCCGGAGAGAGGCTGTATCACGCTTTGATGACGGGTCTGTTTGTATGCCCGTTAGTCATTTGAAGTCGGGCTTCCGTGTGCCGCCACATAAGTTTGTTATGGATTTGTTTCGGCTTCACTTTCGGTGCCCGCTAGCCCAATTAACTCCTAATTCGATCAGGGCTATAAATTGGTTTATAGCTAGTTGTGAAAGAAAGAGAAAGCAGCCTACCTTTAAGGCATTTTTTTGTCTGTTTGATGTTAAGCTAGCCGTACGAAACCCTTTTATGAACTTCAGTTTGTCAAACCGCAGAGCCGTATAGGGCAAGCTTTGGCTGGTCATCATCCCTTTGTGTTTCCCAAGGGGATGGTGGGATGGCATGAGGAGTTCTTGGTCATCGTTGGTGGGGAGTTTGCTTGGCAGAAGAACTTTGTTAAAAAGGTTGAGTGTGGTTATAAGGTGGACCGCAGTCGGCTTAGCCGCAATGAGATTGACGTCCTCGTTAGTCTTGTCAAGGCGTTGGGTGAAGTGTGGACGGAGAAGAATCTAGTCGATCCCGCTGACTTGAGAAAGCATTGTTGTAAGTTTCTGTATTCTGTTGAGTTGCTTTTTACTATATCTGTTTGTTTTTTGACTGTTGTATTTTTGTTGTCTTTGTAGTGTTGGATCCCCGTAAGCCGGATTTAGATATGCACCCGACTCTGGGTGTGAGCGAGGCGAAGCTACATGCTGATTTTATACTCACTCTTCCTCCTGGGCTCAAACGAACCCGTGTTGGCATGTTTTCTGCTGAAAATATACTGGATGCTTTTGATCTTTCTGGTGGCGGCGAGGATGCTGAGACTGCTGGCCCAGTTGATGTTCCTGAAACCGTTGTTGAAGAGGCTGTGTCTGAAAAGGAAGTTTCTGGGGATGATATAGATTCCGAAGCAGATTCTTTGTCTGAGGAGTTGCTAGGCCATGCCAGCGCTGAGGTTGAGAGTGGGGAAGCTCAGCAATCTGAGGAGGATGCTAGTTCTGATGAGGGTGCCGAAGAAAGCCAGTCAGAAGAGGATATTGCTGAAGGTAATGTTACCGTTGAGGGTGATGTAGCCGTTGAGGTTGATGTAGCCGCTGAGGCTGATGTAACCGTTAAGGCTGGTGTAGCCGTTGAGGCTGAGGTAGCCGCTGAGGCTGATGTCAACAGTCCCGGTGCTGTGGCGAGGAGATATGCTGCTAGCCTGCAAGTAGATGATGATGAGCCCGATATTCTTTCGAGGGATTTTAGAGCTTCGATTCGAAGGGTTGAGCGGGGATCGGCAACCGTTCCGGAGATAGGGACTGTTACTGGGAGCGAAGTGGATGTTGATGAGGAGGTGCCTGTTGGTGCCTGTTGTTAAAGCTACTGAAAGGGCGACTGAAGCCGTCGTTACTGATGCAATGGAAGTCCCTCCTCAAGGATCCAAACGTAAAGCTGTGGACGAAGTTGGTCCTTCAAAACGGAGACGGATTGCGCCTATCAAACTGAGCAACGTTGACGTTGTGCCCAAAGTTAGGGTTGAAGATGAACCTGGCGGTACCGAGTCTGAGGATGATACTGAAAATGATGGTGGTGATGATGTTGGGGAGTCGTCTGAGGAGATTGTCTATTATACGAGCAGTGGAGATGAAGTAAATGGTGCAGAAGTTGGGGCAAGACCTGGTTACGATTTTTTGTTCAAATCGGGTCCTAACACTTTCACTGTTGACTCTATGACTGATGATGATCTGCTAAAGATGAATGGATTGAGTTGGGAGCGGATGTGCCGACTTTCCCAGAAATACGTTGCGCGGGTATGATTAACCTTGTTGTAGTTTTGTTTTGATGCTTTCTTGGTTTATCCCGTTGTTGATTTGGTTGTTTTTGTTTGTGTAGAACCAATGCATGTATACGGGCTTGATGGCTCGAGGTAACCTGTACCGCAGTGGTAACATTACTTTGAAAGAGAAGGTTAAGCATCTTGAGGCGGAGCTGACCGCTGAGAGGAACATGAAAGAGAACGCCGCGAAAGCTTTGTATGAGATAGAGACAGAGAAAGCTGACGCCAACGCGAGCTTGGAGTATAATTCAGATCTTCGAAGGTTCTTGGAGGAGGATAAAATTGAACTCTTGGCTGACAAGGATGCTCTGTCTGCAGAGATAAGTGACTTGAGAACCTTGCTAAGGTTTGAAAAGGAACGTGTTGAGGATGCTGAAGCTCATCTTGATTCTCGGCCTACTGAAGCGGATGCCATAAGAAAGTTTAAAGGTAGTCCCGAGTTTGCTGAGATTGTGAAAGTGGAAGCCGCCAAGGCTCGTGTAGCGGTAGTTGGCGATGATTCAGTCGAGGTTGTTCAGCTAAAGGAGAAGGCCACAGAAAATGCTACGAAAATTGCCCGTTTGAAAGCTAAAGTGTCTAAACTTAAGTCGAAAGCGAGGAAGTCCAAACGCAAAGTGAAGTCTCTGAAAGCCCGTCTTGGGGAGGTGGCCAGAGTGAGTGTTGGCTGTCAGGTTGATGTCACCGTGCGTGATATTGGCATGCAAGCCGCTGAAAGTGAGACGGTTGCAACCGAGGGAATCCCGGTCGTAGAGGTGCCACTCCGCTTTTAGTGATAGCAGCTGTTTATGGTGAAGGGGATGATGAGGAAGAGGGTGGTCTTGTAGGTACCATTGTGGATGTTGGCGGTAGACAATCCCTTGGTGCCATTGCTGCGGAGTACCAAAGTGGGGATGAAGATGAGGAGCCACTGAGAGGCATGGCTGGCCCGTTGAGCGCTTCTCGCTGGGGATGATTTTGTTTTTTGTATTCGTGTAAATTGTTGTTTTTGATTTGTTTTGAAATCACTCAGCGGGTCTGTCCGCTATGCGACTTGGAAACAGTTCGATGATGTAATTTGCACTTGGAAAATTTGAACTCCAAAGTAATTTGCTTTTGATGAAATATATATTTTGGTGATTTGTGGTGGAATATAATCAAATGTTTGCGATATATGTATATGTATTTTCGTCAAAGGTTGTAGTAAATAGGTTTGTGAGAAATGTTACCTGGGAATTGTGTGGTTGACTGTGAGACTTTGTAGAGCATTTATTGCTGCATGGGAATCCCACTTTTTTGACTGTATTTACTCTTCTTTGCATGGGAATTGGATTTTTTGACTGGAGGTTGAATTTACCCTCTTTTACCCCCTATAAAAAGGGGTGTTACTCTTTGATTCCAATCACCGTTCTCTTCGCTTTCTTTTAGAAAATCTCTCTTTCAGATTCTGTATTTATGGACAATCCTGAAATGAACGAGTTTTTCACTCCCTTCTCTTGGGGACGTGAGCTCTGCGTCTCGAAGGAGACCGAGGCGGCATGGAAAGCGCTCGCTGTGCATTACGAGGAAGAGGGCCATTTGTACACAGCTGAGGAGTGTCGTAAGCATGCCAGGAAGATTGCTGCTGCTCGTGCGGCGAAGGAGGTTGCGGAAATCGATATGATTTGTTTCCGCTTCCGTGCACCGGAGAGCAGCGAGGGCTCCAAGAAAGAGGCTGCTGAGACTGAGAAGAAGGGTACCCAAGCATGATGGGGGTTTAGATGTAGGGATCTATTCCTTGTAATCCCATGCTTGTAATAATCGACATCTATGAATAAAATTTCCCATTTTCTTATCGCACGTGTTTGTATCGTCTTTTTGCTCCCTGTCGTATAGCATATTTAACTTATGTAATTTGTTTAAGTTGTAGGCCATCTGTAGTAGTTCACTTTAGTGCAGTTATTCCTTGTAGTTTTTTCTTGTTCGTGTTGCTTTGGTTGGCTGGCCGGTAGGGGGATTTCGCCCTTTATAGTAGACAACTTTGCTGTTGTAATTCGTGCTTTTGTTAGTTGCTGTCATAGAATTCATTTGCTCTTGTATTGTACCATTTGCCCGCTAAGGGACTTTGCTCTTGTTGGCTGCTATTATAGACTACTTCGCCTTTGTAGTAGGTTGCGTGCCCGCGTAGGGGACTTTACTTTTGTTGGTTGGTATTGTAGAATTTCTTGCTGTTGTAGTTGGTTGCTTGCCCGCGTAGGGGACTTTGCTTTTGTTAGTTGCTATTGTAGGATTTCTCGCTTTTGTAGTTGGTTGCTTGCCCGCGTAGGGGACTTAGCTTTTGTTGGTTGCTATTGTAGGATTTCTTGCTTTTGTAGTTGGTTGCTTTCCCGCGTAGGGGACTTTGCTTTTGTTGGTTGCTATTGTAGAATTTCTTGCTTTTGTAGATAACTTTTGTGCAAAAAGTGTCCCATTAGAATATAATACCATCGATTACATAGACAGGGTGTGAATGCTTAGTCGACTACTGGTAATATTTCCTCAGTTTGTCTCCGTGCCAAGTATTGTTGACTTCAGTACCGTCTAGGCGTGCTAGCTTGTAGGAACCCGGCCTTAGTACTTGAATGATCTTGTAAGGACCTTCCCACTTGGGCATAAGTTTGCCAGTCTGTCTGGGGTCAGATGCTTCTGTTGCCCGATTAACCAAATCGCCTTCTACATAAGCTTTGACTCTAGCTCTTTTTCCAAAAAATTCCTTTGTCTTTTCTTTGTAGGCGGCCATTTTTTCGACAGCGGCCTCCCTTGTTTCGTCTAGAAGATCTAGGTTTGTTTTCAGTCCTTGAGCGTTTGTTTCCTCTTCAAAACTGATGGCGCGGTATGATGGGGACCCAATTTCGATTTGGGCCAGAGCTTCTGTACCAAAAGCTAGTTTGAAAGGGGATTCTCCCGTACTTGTCCTGGCTGATGTCCGGTAGGCCCAAAGAACGTTAGGCAACTCATGTGGCCATTTTTTCTTTGAGGCGGTTAACCTTTTTTCCAAACCTCTAACAATGATCCGGTTGGTGACTTCGACTTGACCGTTGCTCTGTGGATGGCATACAGATGCTTTTTTGTGTTTGATTCCATGGTCGGATAGGAACTTGGTGAATTTTGATCCAACAAATTGCGTGCCATTGTCGGATATGAGTACTACCGGAATTCCAAATCTTGTAATGACTTGCTCTTTGACAAAACGGATTGCATCACCTTGTGTGATGTTTTTTAGTGCCTTTGCTTCTTCCCATTTGGTCATATAATCAATAGCGACCATTACGAATTGTATGTCGCCCTTAGCCCTGGGTAATGGTCCCATGATATCAATGCCCCAGACCGCAAATGGTATTGGTGATAGAATGGACGCCAGAAGGGCTGGGGCTTTTCTAGACATGTTGCTAAACAACTGGCACTGGTGGCATTTCTTAGTGAAGGCTTTGCATTCTTTGTGCATTTTGGGCCAGTAGTAGCCCTGCCTGAGTATCTTGTGTGCCAGTGCTTTTACTGCCATGTGGTCGCCGCAGATGCCTTCGTGGACCTCTCTCATACAGTATAATGCTTCTTCTTCATCGGCACATTTGAGTATGGGAGAGTCAAAACTTCTTTTGTATAAGATTCCTTCTTGTATAAAGTACTTCGTTGCTTGAGACTTTAGTACTTTAGCTTTTACACCGTCTGGCAGGGCCCCGCTTTCTAAATAACGGATGTAAGGGGTCATCCAGTTATCTATTGGCGGGCTTATTTCCATGACGGGCAGGTTGTTTATGCTGGGAGCCTGCAATTCCTCGAAATACATTGTGTCAGAATCCATTTTTTCCCCTTGGGTTAATTTGGATAACATGTCCGCCATCGTATTATCCGCCCTGTCTATCTGTTCCAGGGTGTACTTCTCAAATTGGGAGAGCATTGCTTGTACCATTTCTTGGTATTTGCCGAGATTTGTGTCTTTCGTGGAATAATCTCCAGTTGTTTGGCGAACAACCAATTGTGAATCGCTGTAAATGGTGATCTTTTGAACTTGCAAATTTCTTGCCAATGCCAACCCTGCCAGGAGTGCCTCATATTCTGCTTGATTATTGGTGGCTTTAAAGTTCAGCTGCAAGGCTTGTTTGACTTGGAAACCGTCTGGGCTAGTAAGGACAAGACCCACCCCGCAGCGTGTATTTGTGGAGGAGCCATCAACATATAGCTGCCACTGGTTGTCCGTCGTGGTGACTTGCTCGGCGGTTGTTTCTTCTTCTCTTTCTGAGAAAGAACATTCGACTACGAAATCTGCTAGTGTTTGTGCTTTAATGGCGGTCCATGGTATGTAATTCAAGTCGAATTGGCTGAGCTCTACGGCCCAGTTTATCAGTCTGCCCGAAAAATCAGGTTTATGCAATATTTTTCTCAATGGTTGATCTGTGATGACCCTGATTTGTCTGCCTTGGAAATAATGTCTCAGCTTCCTGTTTGCCATTACCATAGCTAGAGCGAATTTCTGGACGTTTGGGTAATGGGTTTCTGCATCTTTGAGTACCTGACTGACATAATAGACATGCCTTTGTTCGCTATTTTCTTCCTTGATAAGTACCGCCCCTACGGCCTTATCTGTTGCGGACAGGTATAATGATAACGATTCTGAAGGGGCTACCACCGCAAGTAAGGGAGCGGAGGAAAGGTAAGTTTTAAGGTCTTCCAAAGCTTTCTGGCACTCGTCCGTCCAGGATATTGCCTTAGTCTTTGTGGCTCTTTTCAATGTGTCGAAGAATGGTAAGCACCTGTCTGTCAATTTTGCAATGAATCTCCTCATAGCGGCTAACCTTCCTGTTAACTTTTGTATTTCTTTCAAGGTTTTGGGCGGTTGCATGTCGATTATGGCCTTTATCTTTTCCGGATTGGCCTCGATGCCTCTGTGAGATACCGGGAAACCAAGGAATTTGCCGGCGTCTAATGCGAATGCACATTTATCTGGGTTGAGTTTCATGCTGTGTTTTCTGAGGGTTAAGAAGCATTCTTCCAAGTCTTGGAGGTGGGAGGCCGTTAAGAGGGATTTGACAATAAGATCGTCGACATATGCCTCCATGTTTTGTCCTAGCTGTGCGGCAAAGATTTTTTTCATGGCCTTTTGAAACGTGGCCCCGGCATTGATTAACCCAAATGGCATGACTTTGTAATAATACACCCCTCGGTGTGTGATGAAGGCGGTTTTCTCCCTATCCTCAGGGGTCATTTTTATTTGATTGTAGCCTGAGTAGGCATCCATGAAGCTTAGCATTAAATGGCCCGCTGTTGCATCGATGAGTCGGTCTATTGAAGGGAGTGGATATGGATCTTTGAGGCATGCTGCGTTTAAGTCTGTGTAGTCAATGCATATTCTTCATTTTTCGTTGGCTTTCTTTACTAGGACTACATTTGCCACCCATTTGGGGTATGTGACTTCACAAATCAAGTCTGCGTCTAGGAGTTTGTCAATTTCGATGTCAATTGCCCGTTGTCGTTCTGGTGCAAAATTTCTCCTTTTTTTGAATTTTCGGTGTTTTATCTGGGTCTACATTTAGCTTGTGGATTGCCACGGACTCATCCAAACCTGGCATGTCTTTCGGGCTCCAGGAAAAAATGTCTGCGTATTGTCTCAAGAGGTTTGTAAGGCCGGTTTTGAAGATGGAATTTAAACCGGTCCCCATGCTCATGCTCTTGGTCGGGTCTCCGGGCACGATCTCTATTTTTTCTGTTTGCACCGCTGGGCTGATTGGCGGTTTTTCTTCTCGTTTAAGACATTTCAAGAGGTTTGCATCTATCCGGGGTGGGTCTTCTAATTCCGGGTCATGCCCGTCAATGAATTGTACTTCTTTCCTTCTTTTGTTGTTTTTCCCTGATGTTCAGCGTGCCTTTGTCTTTTTTCTCGCCTTCTCTTATTTGCTTTTTCTCGGCGGAGATTGATGGGTTCAGTTTTTCCCAGGGTGAGTGCTATGCCATATCATCTTTTGGAAGTTTCTGAGTCTCCCTTGATCTCTCCTACCCCGTTCGAGGTGGGAAATTTCATCTTAAGATGAGGGGTGGAAGTGACCGCTTTCAGCATGTTTAGAGTGGGCCTCCCCAAGATCATGTTGTAAGAGGAGGCGGTATTGATGACGTAGAATTTGATAATCCAACATACTTTCCTGAGGGACTCACCGAAATGAATAGGGAGCCTTGCGATGCCCGCAATTGGAACAGCGTTGTGGCCGAAACCGTATAGAGGTGTCTCATCAGGACAAGTTTCCAATTTTTCGTCATTTAGTTTTAGCATGTCCCAGGTGTGTTTGAAACATATGTCGACCGAGGAGCCGTTGTCTACGAGAATTCTTTTGACCTCGTTATTGGCCACGCCCAAAGACACAACCAATGCTTCAGTGTGGTTAGGGTTGATGCCCTCATAGTCTGCGTCTGTGAAAGTAATTATGTTTGGCGGTCCCTCGGATATCGCATAGATATCGTGTTCTTCTCTTGGCGGTGAGGATTGCCCGCCAAAGACGGTATGTACGATATTTTTATTCAGTCCTTGTGAGGTGGATGCTCCTAGCACCTATCTTGGCAAGTACTGAGATAGGTTGCCAGCCTTGACTTGTTTTTCTAAGAAATATTTGAGGGACAAACAGCTGTCTGTGTAGTGTCCATGCGTTTCATGGTAATCGCAGTGTTTGTCTCTTGGTCTGTCATCGGGTGAGGAGAACATTGGGGGCGGAGGTACGTAGAAAGGTTTTCCCCGAATTTCTCTCAGAATGGTCGCCCTTGGTAGTGTAAACTTGGTCCATTCTGGCTTAGGGCGCCTGTCCGGTCTTGGCGGATTTGTCAGTCCCAAACGGTCTCTAATCGGGGCCGTGGATTGTGATCTCTGGGCGGGAGGTGACGGCCCATGATTGGTTTGTACTTGGTGTTGGACTGGTGTTTGCCTTTGATAGGATGTAAATCTTTCCCTTTGAAAGAATGGCGATTGAGTTGGCGGAGCCCTGGATTGTTTTATCACATTCAAGGATTCTGTTTCGTTGATGGTCTGAGACGCTAAGTCATATGCCTTTGCCAGAGTGGTGGGTTTTGTTTCCATGAGTCGGCATACGTACTTTTCGCACTCATAGGGGTTAAGGCCTCTTCTCAAATGGACAAATGCTTCTGTTTCATTAACGCAAACGACTATGTTGACGGCTTCCTTGAAGCGGTCAATGTAGTCTTGCAAAGTCTCTCCATTGCGTTGTGCGATGGTTTCTAGAAACACGGTATGAACCTCGTGCTGTTGGTTTGCTTTGAACTTGTTTAGGAATAGTTTTTTGAATTCCAGCCAAGTATCTATGGATCTGGAGGATATCCTACAGAACCATCTTTGGGCATTTCCGCGGAGGGTTGCGGCGAAGAAACGACATCTCGTTAGATCGTTGTATTCGTAATGGAGAGCCAGTTGGTCAAAATAGCTAAAATGTTCTTCTGGATCACCTAGCCCGTCAAAAGAATTGAAACTGTGATGTTTGATGTCTTTTTGTTGGGGCTCTGCCTCTAACCTTTTGGTAAAGGGCGACTCCCCTAACTCCGGTTCGCTATTCCCTTCTATCTTTTTCTTAAGCTCCATGATGGTGTGCAACATGTCTGCATTCGTTGGCTGTGCACTTTCCGCCTCCCTTGGGCGGTCAGGGGATCGTTCTTTTTGCCTTTGTTTTTCATATTCGGCCAGGACCTTTTCATAGGCGGCCTTTTTGTCGATAATCACTTTTCTCAGATCTTTTTTTTGTTTTGTTCCCACGTCTCGGGGCGGTGATGCTTTTTGCCGTGCCTTTCATGATCTGTGTTCTGAGATGTGCCTAAACGGGAAAACGCAGAGTTGGTTTTCCGAGGTTGGCTGTGTGCCTCGCTGCGATCGTTGTGCGGATTTATTTGGGAGCCTTCTTGTTCAGGCGGTTGCCCTTGTCTGGCCTGGGGAAAAGCCGAGGCTATCTGCATGAGTAAGTCGATTTGTTGTTGATTATAGCCCGTCAGGTTAAGGCTAAGAATTTGTTCCTGGTCGTTTCCCCGAGGGGGGTTTATTTGCAAACGGTTTTCAGGGTTTATTGGAGGATTTTGTGGTGGGACACCGGTAGTGTTCCCTTCTTCTCTATTGGCGGTTGCTCGTCTGGGTTTGCCGTCGTGGTGGTGCCCTTAGATCTGGTGTTTGGGGCCATCTTAGTAGCGTGTATTCTGATTTTTGGGCTTGTGTTTGTGTTTTGTCTCGTGGAGGTAGTCGCTTTGGTAGAGCAGGTGAGGGTTTTCTCTTTAAGAAAAAATCCCCCTCCTTCTAGCGCCAAATGATGACTCCCACGGCTGATTAGAGGCTCCCGATCACTGTTCCGGGGTACTTCACCTGAGTTTGTATACCTGCAAAACAATGCTTGCCCGGGGTTGGTGGCCGTCAAGCATCTCCGGTGTAAGAATCAGTAATCGGAAATGATAATAATCAAGCTGGTAAGAGTGTATCTGATGTGAAGAGAGAGAATATGTAGTAAGCTTTTTTGTTCTTAGAATTGTCTCTCTTTACCTTATGTGCAGAATGGGGGTATTTATAGGCTGGGCTTTCCAGTCACTGTAGACCACTTGGTAGCCGCAAAAGCTACAGTGGGCCGCTAAATCTACAGTTAACCGCAAAAGCTACAGTGACCGGTGTGACCCTTCATGACATGGTGCCATTCTGTAACTGCGCACCGTATTGCTCAGAGTTTGTCTGCTACAGTTGGATGTCCTTGTGTTCCCTTGAATACTTTATTATTACTTTATTATCCCCTGTCTCATAAAGCAAGATATTTTGTGCAAGAGTATTTTTGTAATGATATTTATTGTCAAGTTGAGTAGTTTGGGAAAGATAATATCTTATAACACGTATATGGAATGATAAGAGCTGTGTTATAGGCGGGCACCTACTCGCGGGTGCGTGCCCGACGAGTGGACCTTATGGGCGGGCACCTACTCGCGGGTGCGTGCCCGGCGAGTGGACCGTTTCCACAGCGGTACCTATCATAGAGCTTCTGAATGTCCTAAATCTTGGAAGACTGTGAAGCATATTTGTAATTCTGAGAAGGAATATACATTAATCTTTTGTGCATATTTGGCAAGAAGATACTCTCCTTTGTTTAAAGATAAGTAATATCTCTCCTTTTTACAGAGGTAGCTATATATATGGTTCTTCAAAATATGTCTTTCGGTTAATGTTGTTGTGAAGTCTTGCTGAGTTCCATCGACATCATATCGTCAATGATTAAAGCTTCATAATTCTGATTAGTTGTAAGGCAAGAAATCCAACTTATTTATGTTTGAAATTGTAGTGAACAATCTCCAATAGAAGTTGGTTGCAATAATTCTATACATAATTCTCCATGCTTTCAAAGTCGTATAACAAACACTACTCGTTCGTTTATTGTATACATATGCATACTTCTGAGATAACAGCTTTGATTGAAAAAATTTATGTTTTCTAAAACTTAGAAATGTGTAGTGATGCCATTCCAGCTTGAAATAGCTATGCCAGCCAACACCATTGATCGATCTCATTACAAAAATGCTGCGTCAGTTTGAAATGCGAAGATATTGATCCCCCTGCATTCGGAATAAAGAATTCATTCCATTACATTGTGCTACTGTGTTACTCTTTAAGGAAAATAGATTTTTTTTCACTAAACTAGTAGCTATTTTATAAATGTACCATCAAACTAAAAAAATTTCAAGAAATAAGTATCAACTAATTTTGTAATTAGAAAGTAATCATTTTGTTAAAAAAAGAAACTTAACATACTTGCATCCGTTAAATATTATTTCCACTTATCTTTTTACATCCCTGTGCTTGATTATATGGCTAAATATATTACTAATCTTACAGTAAAAAGAAAGTATAATACGAAAGTTATAAGCAAACAGTGAATTGCACTAGTTCAAACAATTACATAAGTCATAACATGATCATCTTATGAGCTACACAAAGTATATTAAGATGTAATACAATGTTGATGTTTTTTTTCCAAAAAACATTCTCATTCTTGAATTTCAACATTAATTTTAAGCAACCAATTGGTTTTTATATTCTTATCTCTTATGCAACCTTATCAATCTCCAACTCTTAAATCATCTTATCCAATTCATACAAAAATCTTGAATCACAGCAAAAAAAATTCATAAACCTTCTTCTTATCTCTGTAAATCGGACATAACTAGAACTTCAATTCCCATGTTTTAGTTTTGGTTAATGTCCAATTCAATGTTTCAACTCCATAATACAAGTTTATTGTATTTAGTTTGGGAATAAATCGACGCAAAAAAGATGTTGCCGGTTCCTTTTTTCCAAATTATAGTTGAATTATATGTATAGTTATATACGCTTCATGACATTTACACGCAAAATAGTTTACATTGCTTATAATTTTTAGCCTTTGATTACAAAATTTAACACATCGATAAAAGTAAAAAATTTATGTAATGTAAATGATAATATTGAGTAAGAGCTTCAATGAGATAAAATCTTTTGCTAAAGTCTTATGTGGCATACCATAAATAAGATTCATACGCATTATAATGTAAAAATTTCACAATTCCGATGGTACAAATTCCTTAGCAGAAAATTTTGCCAAACCCCAATAGATAGGTTATATTTGTTTAACCTCCAGAGACTGTAATAACCTATAATGAATTTTGCACATGCTATATTAAATTAATATATTATATTTATATAAACTTAAAATAAAAATAACATACTATTTTAAAAATATAACCAATTATTATAATCAACTTCACTGAAGCACGACCCTTTACAAGTTCAACAAAAAATCAATATTTTATATCATTTCCAAAAGCTTTACATAATCAATATTTATACATTTCCAAAATCGTTGAAGATATTCTAAAAATAATTTTTTTGGCAGCATGTTTATAGAAAAGTTAAGAAATACAATAAAATCTATTTTCCCTACTCTTTACCAACAGGAAACCCATCTAACAGAAGATTGATGATTGAAAAAACACCTATGTGAGATAATTTAACAAGCAGACCAAAGGGTGTTTAAATCTTTCTTCTATATTTAGATACATTATACATACATGTATACCAGCATATATATACTATATATATATATATATATAGGCTAGCGTTCAAATAGAAACCAACCTTAGAATAGAAACTAGAAACCTACACTAAATAAATTATATTTCATTTATTTTAATGGCCCCGCTAGGGGCACTTTCACAAAAAACGTTTAAAATTCTTGGCTCTATTCAACAAAAATATAAAAAAAATAAAATAAAATTTTAAAAAAAGTTACTGTTCACGTGCCACGTCATCACGTGAACAGTAACTTTTTTTTTAATTTTTTTATATTTTTGTTGAATAGAGCCCTTAATTTTAAACGTTTTTTGTATTGGAGTACCCCTAATTTGGTTATTAGATTAGCTTGAAATATTTAATTTAGGTTTAGTTTCTAGTTTCTATTCTAAGTTAGTTTCTATTAGAACAAGACCCTATATATATATAGGCAAATGATAAAATACAAACCACTCTTAAAATACAAACTACAAGCCTTCACTAATTTGTACAATCAAAATCATTATTTTTGTCTTCAATTTAAAAAATATTAAAAAACCAAAATTAATAAATTTAAACCCCCCCGCCCCCCACCCAACCACTCCCCAACCACTAAAATACAAAACCTCTCGTTTTGCTGATATCATGTTGATTATGTTATTTACAGTTTTTGCATACAGGGTATAGTTATGAATAAATTCCGGACAATTTGTGTTTTTGGTCCATATATTTGCGATTCATTGGTACTTTCTTCATGTTATTTTAGTCTTTTTTATGACTAGCTTTTGAATGTTCGGGTTCATAGATATTACTCATTGGATTGCTCAATGGTGTGCTACTATGATATTAATTGTACTATTTGCAGTTTTTTAATCACGGGAGGTATTGTTGTGCTATAAGATATTTATTGTACTATGCAGTTTTTGCAATCTGCAGAAGGGAAAGTTTTTAATAAGTGCTAGAAATTTTGGGTCAAGTTTAATACTAAAATATGTATATGTATTCATCTTTGTGAACATGTCTGATTTGTTGCGAGAAGAGATTATTACAGATATAAAGTCAAATCAAGAATCACAAACAAAGACAAATATTCAAGATAGAAAAATGGCGCCAACAACAGTACAGGTGGCTGCCACATCAGACAAATTGGAGCTCACTAGAGGCCGGCTTAGCATAACTGATTCGGTTACAATTTAGAGAGATAAACTCTCATGTATAGCAGTGATTCTAAAAGCTAGTAGAGAATTCTGTAGCTGTATATAATCTGAATCTTTGTAACAAACTAATCAAGCTGAAATGTTATCTTTTGTTATCTCTTCTCTCTTTGTTTCTCAGCTTCATCTTCTACATTTCATCTCTTTGTGATATGGTATCAGAGCATTGATCTGTACCTGTGTAATGCGTTCTTATGCTTTCACGCTTCATTCATCTTCCACAGCTACAAATTCATCGTCTTCCATGGCGTCTACGCCTGTAATCGACATTAATCATCCCTATTACTTGAGCACATCTGATCATCCTGGAATTTCTCTGGTTACTGAAGTTCTTACAGATGTGAACTATCAACAATGGAGTCGATCAATTAAGATCGCTCTCTCTGCAAAACTTAAACTTGGATTCATAGACGGTTCTCAATGCAACCTGCAGCAACGTCTCCACAACTATCTCTGTGGCAACGAAGCAATGATATGGTCATTTCGTGGATTTTAAACTCAGTTTCACCAGAAATTAGGAAAAGCATTGTCTATATGAGTACTGCTCAACAGATCTGGGAGGATCTTGATGTTCGATATTCACAGAGTAATGTTCCACGATTTTTCAATCTGCGTAAAGATCTAGCATTTCTCACTCAAGGTACACAATCTGTTACTGGTTATTTTACACATTTTAGAGGATTAATGGATGAATTGGAGAACTTGTCACCTATACCTCGCTGTTCTTGTACAACAAATACTTGCTCCTGTAATATAAACTTGAAGATAGTTCAATATGAAAATCAGATGAAATTGAGTCAATTCTTGATGGGATTAAATGATCAATTTACTGGAACTCGTGGTTAAATACTGCTAATGTCACCACTTCCTGATCTTAATCAAGCTTATGCAATGTTATTGCAAGATGAAAATCAGAGAAATCATGTTAATCATATCTCTATGATACCTGAACATACTGCTATGAATGCTCGATTCAATTCTGGAAATTCTCAGAGGTTCAAACAGTCTCAGTTTCGTAAGGATGATAAATCTAAGTCAGATAATTCTGTGGAATGTGATTTCTATCACTTGACTGGTCATTCTCGTGACAAATGCTTTGCTCTTCATGGTTATCCTGAGTGGCATCACCTGTTTGGTAAGCCAAAACCTAAACCTCGCACTATTGCAACTAAACAAAATGCTGCAAATGTGATATACACTGAGTCAACTAAGTCTGATGTCAATAATCTTGCTTCAACATCAAATGTGTCTACTCCTACTAATGACATCTCTGAAGCTCAATGCCATCAATTAATTCAGATGTTACAGTCTAAAGTCAAAGCACCTTCATATGCTCCTTGGCTGAATAATAGTACCAATTATGTTGCAGGTAATATCTGTTTTACTAGTTCTACAATGTTTGCTTCACCTGTTCAGTTCTTACAATCTGATATCACTTGGATATTAGATTCAGGTGCTACTCATCATATCATGCCATACTCTTATCTGGTTACAAACATTAAATCTATTCAGTCAGAATTGCACTTACCAAATGGAGTCACTTCCCCTGTTACACACATTGACACGGTAACTTTAACACTTCATATTGTTCTACAAGATGTTCTTGTTGTGCCTACTTTTCAGTGTAATTTGCTGTCTATATCTCAGCTTACTAAACACAGTAATTGCAATACTGTATTTTCTGCCACTAAATGCCTTTTGCAGGACCCTATATCGATGATGGAGACAGAGATTAGTAGTCTCACTGATGGTCTCTACAAACTACATTTATCACCTGCTGTTGCCAATACTTCTACTGGTTCAATTGTTGCTTCTTCATCTTCAGTCTTCATCTTTGCTCAAATGGCATTGGTGACTTGGTCATCCATCTACTACTGTGTTAAGCCACATTCCTAGTTTGTCAATTTCTCAGTCATCTTCTATGTCTGATTGTGATATCTGTCATAAATTAAAACAAACTAGATTACCTTTTCCAGTTAGAGAGTCTAGAAGTACTAGTTCTTTTGATATCATCAACTGTGATGTCTGGGGTCCATACAAGTTTGTAACTCATGGTACTTGTAACAAATTTCTTACAATAGTGGATGATTACTCTAAATGTACTTGGGTTTTTCTTGTGTCATCTAAGACTCAAGTTCCTCAATTAATCAAAGATTTTATTGCCTATGTTGATACTCAATTCTGCAAAACTGTTAAGATAATAAGATCAGATAATGGTGCAGAATTTGCTAATTCTGACCTTCACAATCATCTCACTAAATTAGGTATTTTACAACAATTCAGTTGTTCTCATACACCTCAACAAAATGGATCTGCTAAAAGAAAGCATCAACATCTGTCAAATGTTGCTAGATCACTCAGATTTCAATCACATTTACCTATATCATTGTGGGGAGATTGTATTCTCACAGCAACTCATCTAACTAACATGTTGCCCTCACCTGTTACTAACTATAAGTCTCCATATGAGATATTATTCAATAAATTACCAGATTATTCCATCTTGAGGGCATTTGGCTGTTTGTGTTACATTTCAGACATATACTCTTCACCTGACAAATTTTCTTCTAAATCTATTAAGTGTGTATTTCTTGGTTATCCCTTCAATAAAAAGGGATATAGAGTCATGGATTTACAAACCAAGAAATGATATATCTCTAGAGATGTTGTTTTTATAGAGGATCAATTTCCTTTTCAACAAATTACCAAATCTACTTCTGATCAGCAGATGGTTACTTCTATGTTTCCTGTGTCTCCTTTTCATGAATTTCAAGATAGTCCTTCTCAAACTATTATTCTTTTAGATCATTCCCTGAATTCCACTGAGAATGCTCACACTTCACCACCTCATACAGTTTCATCTGAGCCTCCAACATCATATGTTCCACCCAACTTACCTATTGCCATTTCTAAACCAGCTAGAACTAAACAGATACCTAACAAATTCAAAGACTATACAGGTTTACCAGTCTCTTCTCACTTATCATCTGCAACTACAGGGCTACAATCATGTATGTCTTCATCTACTAAGTGTATCTATCCTTTACAAAATTACATGTCCTACTCTGCTTTCACTCAACCTTATTCTACATTTCTCTGTAATTCTGCTGCTATTTCAATACCATCTACTTTTAAACAAGATGCTACTGATTCAAACTGGCTCAATGCTATGAAACTAGAAATACATGCTATGGAAAGTACACACACATGGGAGTTAGTTCCTAAACCTGAAAATCAACATATTGTAGACTGTAAATGGCTGTTTAAAGTCAAATACAATCTAGATGGAACTATTGACAGGTATAAAGCCTGTCTTGTAGCCAAAGGGTTTACTCAAACATTTGGCTTAGATTACTTTGAAACATATGCTCCAGTTGCCAAAATGACAACTGTCAGATTATTGGTTGCAGTTGCTGCGTCACAGGCCTGGCCTATTACACAATTAGATGTCACCAATGCATTTCTGCATGGTGACCTTCGTGAGGAGGTGTTTATGAGAGTTCCACCAGGGTATTTTCAGTTGGCTTCTATTCCTGCAATCAATGCCATTACTGATACATCTGCCTGGGTATGCAAGCTCATTAAATCAATATATGGTTTACGACAAGCCCCCAGGTGTTGGTTTACTAAATTTCAACATACATTAATTCAATATGGGTTTATTCAATGTCATGTTGACAACAGCCTGTTTACATATAATGTTGGAGATCAATTAATTGTTGTCCTTGTTTGTGTGGACGATATCTTAATCACTGGTACTAGCAAGGATTTAATACAACATGTCATTGCTCATATGGCATCTGCTTTCAAAGTTAAAGATATGGGATCCTTAAAGTATTTCCTGGGCATTGAAGCAGCCCGTTCTCCATCTGGTATATTTCTTCACCAACGCAAATACACTCTTGACATTCTTGCATATACTGGTCTTACTGCTACTCATCCTTCCAAAGTTCCATTGGATCAAAATCACAACTTACATCAGTCTAATAGTGATTTCTTATCTGATAATGAAGTATTTATGTTTAGACGACTTGTTGGTCATCTCATATATCTCACTGTGACTAGACCTGACCTTGATTATGCAGTCCAGGTTCTTTCTCAATTTATATCAAGGGCTCGTTTTTATCATCTGCAAGCAGCCTACAAGGTTGTTCGTTACTTGAAAGGATCACCTGGTCAAGGTCTTTTCATGTATGCCAATACTGTTCCTTCTCTTACTGCATTTTGTGACTCAGATTGGGGTGGTTGCAAGGCTACTCGTTCCTCTCTCACTAGCTACTGTGTGCTTTTTGGATCTTCACTCATTTCATGAAAGAGTAAGAAACAACATACTGTTTCTCGTTCGTCTGCAGAAGAAGAATACAGATGTATGGCTGATACTTGCTGTGAAATTTCTTGGCTGCTTGCCCTATTTCGAACTTTTGGATACTTTGATCTTACTCATGTTACTTTAGTATATGACAGTAAGTCTACATTATACATTGCCTCTAATCTTGTGTTTCACGAGCGAACGAAACACATAGAGATAGATTGTCATATTATTCAGGATAAATTGAAACTTGGGGTCATTCAAACGAAACATATTGCCACAAACATTCAGCCTGCAGATATGTTCACAAAGTCATTGTCCTCTGGACAGTTGATGTTTCTTTTATCCAAGTTAGGTGTTTGTAATCTATTTCAAAGTCCTAACTTGAGGGGGATATTACAGATATAAAATCAAATCAAGAATCACAAACAAAGACAAATATTCAAGATAGCAAAATGGGGTGGCTGCCACATCAGACAAATTGGAGCTCACTAGAGGCCAGCTTAGCATAACTGATTCAGTTACAAAATAGAGAGATACACTCTCATGTATAGCAGTGATTCTAGAAGCTAGTAGAGAATTCTGTAGCTGTATATAATCTAAATCTTTGTAACAAACTAATCAAGCTGAAATGTTATCTTTTGTTATCTCTTCTCTCTTTGTTTCTCAGCTTCATCTTCTACATATCATCTCTTTGTGATAGAGATTACCATTTTGTTATTGATTGAGACATGTTATTGATATAGGTACACAACTTCAAGCGAAGCAATTACAAAATCTGCTGCCAATTTGTTGAAAACTAAGCCCAAAGGAAAAGTAGAAGAATTTGCATTGTACCCAAGAACGGAAGTCAATATGGCTATAATGCTCAAGTATGTATTTGTTAAGAATCGAGGCTTACCAGAGTTGTTGCACGAGGGAGACTCTGTTTTCGTTAAGGTTTTTAAAGAAATGATTACAGTTGAGATCAAGGAAGATAAGTCGGATGAGATTCTGGAAGATAAGTTGGATAAGTTGCTGATAGAAAAGTCGGCTATTACTATGACAGAGAAATCTGGGGATAGAGAATATCATATCTCAGTTGAGGTGTAGCAAACAGTAGTTGTTAATGAGTATTAATTTTGGGTCTTTTTTGAAAGCCCTTGTTATGCTAAATGCCCTAAATAGTGTCATTTTATGCTTATTCTCTAACCTCTGGCCTCTGTGTAAGACTGCCAATCTTATTCGTACTCAGATCAGAATATATTAATCTTGTGTGCACGTTCTGTGAGGAGGATTCCCATTTTGTATGTAAATTCATGAATGTATTGATTCAGGTTTGGAGCTTGGATCATCTAATTCCATGATAATTTTGTAAGAGACTGCACGGTCTGCTAAATTTGTAGTTTTCCGGTTTCATTGTATATTTATCTTCATCCTTGCAAACTGTTGCTCAAGGGCTCTCTAGCATGCTCAGACTAGCTTTCTTATATAATCCTCCAATGCGCCCTCGAATCAATCAAACCAAATTTTGATGGTTTAGTGTTTAGGTTCTTTCTTTACCACCCTCCTACAGGGCAAGAGTTAAACTCAAAGAATGCACAAACTTCCCAGAGTACTAGTTCTTCATTTGCCAAATGCCAAGTGAACAATTTCTGGTAAAAGTTAGTTGCAAGAATTCTATACATTATTCTCAGTGCTTTAAAGTTATAAAACAAGCTATACTCGTTTGTTCCAATTATACATGCACATTTTTGAGAGAACAGCTTTGATTGAAAAAATATGTTCTCTAGCTTGAGATAGGCTGGCTAGCCACCACCATTAATTTCCTTTCATAGAAAATGCTGCTTTAGTTTTAAAATGCCAAAAGTGATGTTATCACTGCCTTCTTTTAGCAATAATATGTTAAGTTTCAATTTTCATCTATTTTTTAATGGGTTAGTATTTATCAACCGTGAAAACCATGCATTTTGATATAAAATATTATATTGTAATTAGTAATGAGGTTATTTATAAAAAGGGTTTCTTTGTAATACAGAGAGGATGGACTGTTATTCTGATAGTATAAATTTTAGTTTGGAAATTGTCTTATAGTTACTCGAAAACCTCTTTTTTGCATAGTTCTAACTTCTAACCAAATATGATTATGTAAAATTATATTTAGTATTTATTTAGACTCGTGTTGTGAAGGAAATTTGGTACAACACTTCTTGGAGGTACTTGCGGGAAGAACGGAGAATCACGTAGAAATCGGCGTTGGAAACAGGTTCGCACGCCGACTGCTAGGGTTCAACTGCCTTGAACCGAGGGGGAATTGTGGCTGTGTTTGGACTGAATTTGCAAGGTCTCTGGGCAATTATGACTGAGTAGATCCTACTCAATTGGAGAAGATGCCCAGAACTGTGTTAGAGGTGTGTATAGTTGTGTCTAACCCCTGCAAATGGCCTACATACCCTTATATTTATAAGGGATCAAGTCCGATGTAGTTCTTGATGATTGAGCCACAATTTGATAAGCTTTATCTTCCATAACTGAACTGATTCCATGAATTATCCCAGCTGATATGATTATCCAGTGGTTATCCTCCATAAATCCATGATTATCTTCATAAATATATGATTTTCCATCATATATCTCCATGTATATACGTAATCCATGTATATATAATGATTATCTGCGTTAACAGATGTTGTTGACCTGCCCCTGATGTTTAGGACTTATCCATAAGTCAGTTAGGGCATCCTCTATCCGTTCTCCTATAATTTAGGAAGCTACAGAGCTGTTGAGCCACCTTCTGGAAATCGTCAGGGTACGTGCACGTACCCCCACCTGGAGGCCTAACACCTAGATTGTAACACCCCCAGATCCGGGGTTAGGGATCTGGTCGTTACGGTCTCAATTTCTATCCACAAAACCATCATAAATTAAATTACAACCTTGTGACCCAATAATAACAACAACACACCCGTTATAGTCCCAGAGATGAAATCAGAGTAACCAAATTTTATTAATCACAAAATTGAGTTCTTACAACCCAAAGAATTACAATAAGAAATCTACACACTCTTTGCCTTGCATTTGCATATGTCATATATATAATATAAGTCTGATGAACTTAAAAGCTGGCAGTCTAGCCTATTGGTTGCTCCTACCTCAGCAATGCCAACATGACATCAGTGGGCAACCCTATGACTGCTGTCCCTGGTTGCACCGAGTACTCCTTGTGCTGGCCATCAGATCTAGCTGTTGTTGTGATATAATAATAAAGCAAGGGTGAGCAATAGCCCACCAAACAGAATATAACTGAACAGTGATAATATATAACAGTTCACAATATCTTTGAAACCATATGCCATACATTTACGGAAATGATGCCAGTATAACTTGAAAGATGAAGTTACAAGGTAACTCAAAATATATTCAATGGAAATATCTGCTAAAGATGCGCAAGATATTATCATTTATAACAAAAGAGGAACTTGCAGGAAGAACATTGCAATTCCAGTTATGAACGCTTTTTCCAACTCTGCCAACAATAAACATGTTGGAGAAAATAATAAATTTGAATGATGAACTAATGCTGGAGTATTCACCGCGCCCGCTATTCCAATCTCGATGATCAGTCGAAATCGTACAGCTCAAATTAGATTTACTACCGGTAGAAGGAAGAGCTGACGGATTTACTTGTCTACCGCCCTGTTAGATCTCCCCGGCCAACGATTGGGCCAAATGGGATGGACCGGCGCGACTCGGCCTCTTACACAACTCCTAGTTCAAATAGAATCCATGATCCTGGACGTAAAGTCCTTCCCCCTTTCCCCAAGTATAACACTTGTTGTTAAGACTCCACGAAGTAGTCGTATCTAGTTGGAAAGGAGAATTCACCAAATATCTTCCCAAGCTATTGCTTGTTAACGGATATCAACTTGTTCCAATAATATTACCCCTCGAATAATGAGAAGGTAACACAACGATTCAATTGATAACCACTCAACCAAGTTGAGAGTGAAAGGAATAGTTTCAAAAGATTTATGACCGGGAAGTCACGAGATAAATAGCATTTCTCAAGTAAGGTTCCCTTATAATATGAATGGTATATCTGAATGAAGAACGGAATTTTGAGAACCTTTCTTGATATAAATATTAATGATAATATGACTCTAAAATAATTTACATAATAACCGAAGGTCGAAGACAATATTTGAAGTTATTTCAGAGTATTGATAAATATTCAAAGAATATTTATTGAATCAGAAATGGTTACAGGATACTTATAACTATAAACGAATATTTAGATCGAAGTATTTCTCGGAATAATTCTTGAATGAATATGGAGAAAATATTTATCGAATAAATAAATATTTAAATGAACATTCAAAATAATATTCATTTAATCAATAAGACTTGAAAGGAATATTTGAACTAATATTAGTTAGGCAAATAGAACTTTAGATGAATATTTAAAATAATATTCATCAATAAATATGAACTTAAATGAATATTCAAAAATCAATATTCATTTAATGAATAATATTTTAAATGAATATCAAAATAATATTCGTTTAGTAATCCAAGCTTTAAAGGAATATTCGAAATAATATTCGATAAATGAATCGACTTTAAATGAATATTGAAAAATAATATTCATTGAATAGATAACATTCAAATAATTATTTGAAGTAATGATCGTTAAATAAATAATCTCGGGCGAATATTCAAAATAATATTCGTCAACCAAATAATGGAAAATATTTACTTAAATATTTTCCCTCGAAAGTAATTACGATATAACAAGAAGTACTGACTCCCGGTGTAATAACCCTAACTTTAGGAAGGCTACAGTGATTAAATGAATAGTGATCTCGAGGAATTTAGGAAAATGGTGTGTAGGTGCTCTATATTGGAAATGGAAAATGAGTAAACAGAAACCATATTAGTGATGTACTATGAAAATAAGTGACTCGAAACGAGGACAGAATTCAGAGAATCCAAACTTTATATTATTCCATAATTGACAGAGAAGTTAGGAATATAATAATTGGATTATAAATTAAGGATATTAAATATTAGAAGTCCAAGGGAGGATATATTATGAGAAGGAAAGAGGACTGAGGATATAATCCTAGAGCAAAGAGAATGCAAACGAGTTCGAGAACGCTTGAGAAATCGGGAGAGAAACCGGGAGAGAAAATTCTGAGATAAAGAGAATATACCAAGGATATTGGATTTAATATCTACTTGAGGATTAGAACCACCCTAACACACTAATATATGATGTGGGAAAGGATAATATATATGCAAGAGATTTACAGAGGAGAAACCACTGAAACGATCATAGAAATCTTTCGATGAATCAAATGATGAAAGAACTTTGCATTAAGCCCAAACAAAAAGCCCTAGAGCATGGTAAAAGCCCAAATTTTGGCCCAACCTACACATGGAGCTATATGGTAAGTGAATTAAAGTGTAAGGGAAGGAATCCACTTGGTGAAAATATTAGAACCAAAGTGAAAGAGGAGTAAACTTGCCAAAACCTTGATACTAAGTTGCATTTCACCATGGCAAGGTGTCTAGATGGCCAACAATTGGCACCCTTTGATTGGTGGACTCCAAAACACAATTACAAAAGGTAGCTAGCTGATATATCAAGATAGAAACAAGGGATATACATCATTTACACAAGAGAAAGCAAAACAAAACAATTTTCTTTCAAGAAGAAAACTTTCGGCCAGATTTCCAAGAGATCAGTAAAACGAGCATAACTTCTTCGTTTCTCAGCCAAATTTTGCGTTCTATAGCTTTTTAGAAAGCCCATGAGATAAGATACAAGTCGTATTTCACAAGATGTTTCCAGAAAAGGAAGGTAAGGGGGTCGTTTTTCATGTTCTTTAAGCTGATGAATGGTAACTCCGAATTGTTAACTTTGTTTTCATGATTCCTTTAGTTGATTCAAGCTATATTGAGGTTGTTTAAGGAGTACCCAAGGTTTATTAAGTGATGTTGAAGCTACAAGGAAGGTATATTACTTGAGACCCTAACTTGAATTATGAGTTTATGGTTGATTATGCTTAGTTTAGAAGTTAAGTGATATAAACCATGAAATCTTGATTATGTAGTTGTGGATATGTGTTTTGATTTAATATGAAAGGAGTATGTGCTTGTAACCATGGTTGGTAAGATGACCACATGGTGTAGGTGATGGTGGATAAGGTGGATGATTGATTTGGAGGAGTTTGATTTTTGGAAAGTATGAAAATATAGCCGTTATAATGTCCGATTTTCGTTAGACCAAGAATCTGCCCTGTTTTTGGACCCTATACCCGTACGGTAGGTTACTGTCCAGACTCCCAAGTGACCATGAGATGATAGAGCTTGGTTCATAGATCGTTTTTATATAAAGTGCGTTAAAATTTGATGAACAGTTTAGGAGAAAAGTCAGTTTTAGTGAAAGACGTTCGATAGTCGAGAAAACGTAGTTGTACCAACTTTGAGGCTATAACTACCATACTTAGACATTATTAAAAATTATAAAACTTTGGGACATTGCAGTAGGGTAGTCAGAGAGTCATTACCAGTTGACCTTGTAGTAAAATTCGAAATCCATATTTTCTGGGAATTTTTACAGTTAAGTGTAGTCGTTAGGGGAAATGGTGAAAACCCCTGAAACCTCGATTGAACTTATAAATGGTTAAGTTCTTGAACCTTTGGGGTAGTAGTGATACGTTAAACATATGTAAAGTGTCAAGGGTAATGTTATACAAGAGTAAAGTGAGAAAGGAATGAAGTATTCTAACGACGGTCCTTTTTGTATTTATAGAAACTTCAGGAGAGCCACGAGCTATACTGCAAGGATACAGAGATAGAGGCAAGATCTTTTCTATCCCTACTTGGAAAACTATTTATCTTCGAAGAAACTTAATTTCATGGAATATATACATGTGATGCTATTATTACAATATTGTGAAGAAATTGTCTTCCTTGAGTATTGATATTAAAAAGAAAAGTATATGAAGATGTATATGGATATGAGTATGAGATGGATATGAATATGGATATGAGTATGAGATGGATATGTATAGAGATGATTATGCATGAAGTGAACATGCCTTATGATTAAGAGAATATGAGAGAATGGTATCAGTTGTTATCTAAAGTAAATAAAAGAATGGTATCAGTTGTTATCTAGGGTTATATGATTTATAATATTTTGTTAAAAATATTCTTTTTGAGTATCAGTGGTTTAATAAATATTATTTGATTATCATTTATTACTCTTAAAATAGACGGAATATTTTATGAATATAAAAGTATATTTGATTCCTGAATATGAAAGAGATGTCTGGATCATAATCAAAGCATTATGTTATATATATATATATATTATAGAAGTAATGTGTGAGAATGGAAATGATATGAGTGAATGATATGTGGAAATGAAAGCGAGAAAATGGAAATGTGGGATGATATTTTAAAAAGGGAATAATGATTTGACAAAAAGGGGGATTGCAATAGACTTGCGTAAGTGGCTGTGTCAGGGCTGTGTGCGACACAGTCCAACATTTATTATTTTTATTACGGCACGAAGATGCCAAGGGAGGATGTTAGCAGGTGGCCTTCCTCCAGGGATGATCTTCATTCCTTCTACCGGTAGTAAAAAGAGAGCAGGTACGATTAGGCGACTGATCATCGTCCTAATGTATCAGGCGACAGCAGATATCCCCAATGTTTTTGAAAAGAAAGTGTTGACAATGGTTTTCAGATTTCTAAACTGAAAACAGAATAATGATATGAGATGATGGAGTTATGGTTACAGATGAATAAAAACTGATATTATATTATTTTAGATTTCTTTCTTATAATAGTAAGTGGATGATGTATTATTAAATAGAGCTTTATTCTTCCTTAAAGATTATAATTGGTTTCTGCTTATATATGCATATATATGTATATCTGTTCACATTCTAAATTCTAGGTTACAATATTATCTTGCTGAGCTATTATATCTCACTCTTGCTACTTATGTATATAGCAGCTAAGTCCCATGCCGATACTACGCACTACACCCCGCAGGAGGGTAAGGGAAAGACGACCTTTTGAGCGAGTGCTGGCGACCATCCCCGAGGTAGTGACAAGCGAAAGGGGCTTAGTAGACTTATGTAAATTAAGTGTGTAAGTTTGTAATAAACTTTTGGTTGTTGAAATGCTTCCTGTAGAAGTATTATTCAACAATGTACTTAGTAGAATTCTGGGTTTGTAATAACTGTTAACTTTAAACTTTTAATATTGTGAATGTTGTTCTATGAGCATATGACTGGTGTGTGTGTGTGTATTAGTGTGGGGTCAATTGCTTAAGTATTAAATATTAAGTTATAAAAAAAGAAAAAACTCAAGAGATACTGATATTGAATGGAAATTGGACCGTGATGACCTGGATCCTTGACCCCGGATCTAGGGGCGTCACAGATGGTATCAGAGCTAAGAGTCATAATGCTCAGGAATAAAAGTGATAATAATAAATATATCTGTAATAGTATAAATTGTGAACTCCCATCGAGTTCAAGGGCAGTATATCGCATGTAGCATTTATTCTAAGTAGTGATTATAGTTTTATAGATTATTACTAATATAAGTTTATGTTTTAGGATAGGGAAAGGAAATGGGTGAGCCGAAGTTAAGGGTGCTTATATTTTCTTGGGTTTAAGGGAGCTTGAGGTAATATTGTAAGTGGATTGGTGAACAGACACTGATTGTTTCAATTGATTGTGGAGATGAAATGATGAAACTGAGATTGGTCGGTAAAGCAAAGATATACCTTAAAGACTAATAAGACAGATTGAGAAATTCCGAGATTGACTTAAATGAAAAGGCTATTATGCCAAAAGTGTTAAGTTTATGTAGCACACGGGATCGATATGAGAAAAGGAATATTTGATGTATCGGGAAGTGTACGTTAGAGAACTTCGTGAGTATACAGGGTATGTTGGGATATACAATTATAAAGTATAGTTTGAAGGGTCCTTGATACCGGAGCATTGTCAGGATAAGACGATCAACATTACGTAAGTATATCGATTAGAAGGTTGTGTTCTATTATGGATAAAGGCAGAGAGTATCGAGCCAAGTCACGACTAGGTAAATGAAGATAATTGGGAATAGCAGACGATAGGTTAAGGCTACATGGTGAGTGCCAAATTTAAGAAATTTTGGATAATACGCAGTCTAAGATATAAATAGTCTTTGAGGAAAACCTTCCATTATTGGGATTTTCAATTGGGCAGAGGCTATTAACGGTAACTACTTTCAATTTTCCTTCACTGATGGGTAATTCCAGTTGTGATCTAGCACTTCTTATTTATTAAGTGCCTGTATCTTTTCAAAACTTTCTGGTACCCTTGAAATGTGTTTCAAAATTGTATTTTATCTATCTTAGTCAAAATATTCTTCTAAGATTATTTTTGGAAGATGGTGTTTATCATCGTGATTTAAATTTCCCTCTATATTTCTTACTCCAACTAAGAGGAACAGCCCTATATGTGTACACAAGGATGATCTGTCTATGTGATAGAAAGTCGGAGGGGACGCCTTCACTTGTGTGACGTACGGGTTCTTCCATCATATTGATTTCCCAAATATTCTTTTATTTCGAATAAGAGCTATTTAAAACTCTTAATCTTATAAATTGTTAGGGGACCTTTACTGGTTTATGGGTTAGTTTCAATTCAAAGTTTCTCCGATTCTATCAATTGTTTCGAATATAGAAGCTTTTTTTTATGGATAGAATAATGAAAGTAAGGTTTAGAGTATACGTGATTATACGAGGAAACTTATGATTCCAAGGGAAATTTCAATAAGAGATAATTAGAGCTAGAAGCGTTTCAATATAAGAGAGGAAGGAATTTCGTGAAAAGAGATGGGTATATTTGATGATTAGTAAGAGAAAAGAATATAAGGAATTTTAAGGCATAATTGAGATTTATTATTGAAAGTAAGGTGTATTTTGAGGATAGAGTCAGAATAAGGATAAACAAAGGCAGTGGGGATAATTAATGAGGGATTTCGAGGTGCAATAACTATTAGTGGAGGAAGGACAATAATGTGACTAATACCCTAAGTAGCAGAGAGAGATTAAAGCTGTTAAATATTCAAAGGATTAACCAAAAGGTGTGAATGGGTAAAACTTGAGATAAAGATTTTGATGAGAATAATAAAGGAAAAATTACAGAGGTGGAATAGATAGTATATCATGAAGGAACTAAGGTGAATCAGCAAGATGTAAAGAGCGTATAGTGAACAATAGACATATGGGATAAGGTATACGGAGGAAATTGCAGGTACGCTCTAATTTAACTTCTTAAGTATAAATGTTTGGTTAGGGATTGACTAAGTCAATGAATGGTGTAAATGGGATGATAACATAGATACGAATAATCTATCTGTAAGAAAGTAAACTATGGTGATATAAGAAAAGGAGTTATTCTCGTGTCATCCAAATCAATATATGTTAAGAGTCAGAGAACTCTATAAAAAGGAGATTTGGGAATAATGGGGAAAGTGCAAGGATAATTCTTAGAATGAAGGGAAAGTATTTGCTCGTATAAGTACAAACAGGAAATATATATTATAATTGATTTTTTTCTTACAATTGTTTCAAGGAATATTAGTAGAATTTATTTTCTGGAAAATTTTACAGAGATGAGATATAGGAAGACTGGAGTATTAATATTTATGTCATGATAGAGATCAAAATATAGCCAAACCATAGTGAGATACACTAACATTCAGAAAAGGCCAATGTGGTGGCCGATACCCTTAATTAGAGGAGAAAGGAAAGATGAGATAATATAGAATGACTGAAAACAGGAGGAGATTTGCAAGGAAAAGATAGTAAAAGTACTGCTATTGATAAGCTAAATGGCATGTTGATGAATGACAAGCAAGTGTATGTTAGTGTATTTGCGCAAACAAGGTAGAGATGTTATGAAAGAACTGAAGGATAAAGGAAGTAGTGTGAGAATTAGAAATTTGTCAGGTGAGAAAAGTATTCATTAGTATTTTCAACATGATTCCGGGACGGAATCCTTTTAAGGGGGGAAGAATGTAATAACCCTAACTTTAGGAAGGCTACAGTGATTAAATGAATAGTGATCTCGAGGAATTTAGGAAAATGGTGTGTAGGTGCTCTATATTGGAAATGAAAAATGAGTAAACAGAAACCATATTAGTGATGTACTATGAAAATAAGTGATTCGAAACGAGGACAGAATTCAGAGAATCCAAACTTTATTTTATTCCATAATTGACAGAGAAGTCAGGAATATAATAATTGGATTATAAATTAAGGATATTAAATATTAGAAGTCCAAGGGAGGATATATTATGTGAAGGAAAGAGGACTGAGGATATAATCCTAGAGCAAAGAGAATGCAAACGAGTTCGAGAACGCTTGAGAAATCGGGAGAGAAACCGGGAGAGCAAATTCTGAGATAAAGAGAATATACCAAGGATATTGGATTTAATATCTACTTGAGGATTAGAACCACCCTAACACACTAATATATGATGTGGGAAAGGATAATATAAATGCAAGAGATTTACAGAGGATAAACCACTGAAACGATCATAGAAATCTTTCGATGAATCAAATGATGAAAGAATTTTGCATTAAACCCAAACAAAAAGCCCTAGAGCATGGTAAAAGCCCAAATTTTGGCCCAACCTACACATGGAGCTGTATGGTAAGTGAATTAAAGTGTAAGTGAAGGAATCCACTTGGTGAAAATATTAGAACCAAAGTGGAAGAGGAGTAAACTTGCCAAAACCTTCATACTAAGTTGCATTTCACCATGGCAAGGTGTCTAGATGGCCAACAATTGGCACCCTTTGATTGGTGGACTCCAAAACACAATTACAAAAGGTAGATAGCTGATATATCAAGATAGAAACAAGGGATATACATCATTTACACAAGAGAAAGCAAAACAAAACAATTTTCTTTCAAGAAGAAAACTTTCGGCCAGATTTCCAGGAGATCAGTAAAACGAGCATAACTTCTTCGTTTCTCAGCCAAATTTTGCGTTCTATAGCTTTTTAGAAAGCCCATGAGATAAGCTACAAGTCGTATTTCACAATATTTTTCCAGAAAAGCAAGGTAAGGGGGTCGTTTTTCATGTTCTTTAAGCCGATGAATGGTAACTCCGAATTGTTAACTTTGTTTTCATGATTCCTTTAGTTGATTCAAGCTATATTGAGGTTGTTTAAGGAGTACCCAAGGTTTATTAAGTGATGTTAAAGCTACAAGGAAGGTATATTACTTGAGACCCTAACTTGAATTATGAGTTTATGGTTGATTATGCTTAGTTTGGAAGTTAAGTGATATAAACCATGAAATCTTGATTATGTA
Organism: Saposhnikovia divaricata; assembly: GCA_036435485.1. Lineage (NCBI taxonomy): Eukaryota > Viridiplantae > Streptophyta > Magnoliopsida > Apiales > Apiaceae > Saposhnikovia > Saposhnikovia divaricata. The sequence goes on from CM071598.1 coordinate 88,162,192, forward strand.
GTTGTGGATATGTGTTTTGATTTAATATGAAAGGAGTATGTTCTTGTAACCATGGTTGGTAAGATGACCACATGGTGTAGGTGATGGTGGATAAGGTGGATGATTGATTTGGAGGAGTTTGATTTTTGGAAAGTATGAAAATATAGCCGTTATAATGTCCGATTTTCGTTAGACCAAGAACCTGCCCTGTTTTTGGACCCTATACCTGTACGGTAGGTTACTGTCCATACTCCCAAGTGACCATGAGATGATAGAGCTTGGTTCATAGATCGTTTTGATATAAAGTGCGTTAAAATCTGATGAACGGTTTAGGAGAAAAGTCAGTTTTAGTGAAAGACGTTCGATAGTCGAGAAAACGTAGTTGTACCAACTTTGAGGCTATAACTACCATACTTAGACATTATTAAAAATTATAAAACTTTGGGACATTGCAGTAGGGTAGTCAGAGAGTCATTACCAGTTGACCTTGTAGTAAAATTCGAAATCCATATTTTCTGGGAATTTTTACAGTTAAGTGTAGTCGTTAGGGGAAATGGTGAAAACCCCTGAAACCTCGATTGAACTTATAAATGGTTAAGTTCTTGAACCTTTGGGGTAGTAGTGATACGTTAAACATATGTAAAGTGTCAAGGGTAATGTTATACAAGAGTAAAGTGAGAAAGGAATGAAGTATTCTAACGACGGTCCTTTTTGTATTTATAGAAACTTTAGGAGAGCCACGAGCTATACTGCAAGGATACAGAGATAGAGGCAAGATCTTTTCTATCCCTACTTGGAAAACTATTTATCTTCGAAGAAACTTAATTTCATGGAATATATACATGTGATGCTATTATTACAATATTGTGAAGAAATTGTCTTCCTTGAGTATTGATATTAAAAAGAAAGGTATATGAAGATGTATATGGATATGAGTATGAGATGGATATGAATATGGATATGAGTATGAGATGGATATTTATAGAGATGATTATGCATGAAGTGAACATACCTTATGATTAAGAGAATATGAGAGAATGGTATCAGTTGTTATCTAAAGTAAATAAAAGAATGGTATCAGTTGTTATCTAGGGTTATATGATTTATAATATTTTGTTAAAAATATTCTTTTTGAGTATCAGTGGTTTAATAAATATTATTTGATTATCATTTATTACTCTTAAAATAGACGGAATATTTTATGAATATAAAAGTATATTTGATTCCTGAATATGAAATAGATGTCTGGATCATAATCAAAGCATTATGTTATATATATATATATATATATATATATATATATATATATATATTATACAAGTAATGTGCGAGAATGAAAATGATATGAGTGAATGATATGTGGAAATGAAAGCGAGAAAATGGAAATGTGGGATGATATTTTAAAAAGGGAATAATGATTTGACAAAAAGGGGGATTGCAATAGACTTGCGTAAGTGGCTGTGTCAGGGCTGTGTGCGACACAGTCCAGCATTTATTATTTTTATTACGGCACGAAGATGCCAAGGGAGGATGTTAGCAGGTGGCCTTCCTCCAGGGATGATCTTCGTTCCTTCTACCGGTAGTAAAAAGAGAGCAGGTACGATTAGGCGACTGATCATCGTCCTAATGTATCAGGCGACAGCAGATATCCCCAATGTTTTTGAAAAGAAAGTGTTGACAATGGTTTTCAGATTTCTAAACTGAAAACAGAATAATGATATGAGATGATGGAGTTATGGTTACAGATGAAGAAAAACTGATATTATATTATTTTAGATTTCTTTCTTATAATAGTAAGTGGATGATGTATTATTAAATAAGAGCTTTATTCTTCCTTAAAGATTATAATTGGTTTCTGCTTATATATGCATATATATGTATATCTGTTCACATTCTAAATTCTAGGTTACAATATTATCTTGCTGAACTATTATAGCTCACTCTTGCTACTTATGTATATAGCAGCTAGGTCCCATGCCGATACTACGCACTACACCCCGCAAGAGGGTAAGGGAAAGACGACCTTTTGAGCGAGTGCTGGCGACCATCCCCGAGGTAGTGACAAGCGAAAGGGGCTTAGTAGACTTATGTAAATTAAGTGTGTAAGTTTGTAATAAACTTTTGGTTGTTGAAATGCTTCCTGTAGAAGTATTATTCAACAATGTACTTAGTAGAATTCTGGGTTTGTAATAACTGTTAACTTTAAACTTTTAATATTGTGAATGTTGTTCTATGAGCATATGACTGGTGTGTGTGTGTATTAGTGTGGGGTCAATTGCTTAAGTATTAAATATTAAGTTAAAAAAAAAAGAAAAAACTCAAGAGATATTGATATTGAATGGAAATTGGACCGTGATGACCTGGATCCTTGACCCCGGATCTAGGGGCGTCACACCCGGTCTATATTCAACGAATAAGAATCGAATGCCCTTTTTTATGGGTCTTAGCAATATCCGGCTTATAACTGATATATAACTATCTAGCTTATAAGCCAACAATAACATTCAGGGAACAAGTATATTAATTCAACTTGAAAGTAGGCATGCATGCAATGGCATATGTATATAAGCAATCATATATATAATATTATCACAACAACAGTTCCAAAGTATTGGAAACTTTCCTGGTAATCCTGTAGGGGTAGTGTGCCTCGGGTCGATCCGGTGATCTATCAATTGTCACAATATCCGAGGTTAATCACTTAATATTTCGAAAGGCTAAGTATAAACTTAACTTAAGTCGACGTACGTTTTCGAATTATCTTGTTATACACCCTTTAGTGTAACTCTTTTTACTATCGACACGATCCGATACTTGTTCATTATTACGGCATGCCATGACACTTACACTAGGTAGGTACTTATGCCACAAAAGTGCTAAGGTCGGTCGTTTACGAATCAAGATTATACCTTGAGTTTTATCGCCCGTTTTCTGAGTGATTTATGAAAGTTATCACCAAGTGTACTTTTAAGGGGTTCGTTCGCGTTTAACCTTGATTCGAACATTTTTATAAAATCGAAAAATGATCCGATCGACATGTGGCTTTCACTCACACCTTCCTTTTTATCTCTATTATTTAATTACCAAGATTTGCCACCGAATTACCCGTCTTACGAGGGTTCAATTTCCATTACTAACTTTCGATTATGGTTACGAACCACTTTTACGAATTCAGGCATATCTCCTAAACCGTAAGTCAGAATGCCTCAATTCTTGCGCCAAAACGATCTATGGCTCGAGGACTATAAGGACATGTTAATTAAACAACAAGGTCAGACATTTAACCCTACTGTCAATTTTGGTTTCTAAAGGTTTAACGAAATTCGAGCATTATGACGGCTATAAATCAAACATTTCAAAAATCATCACATCGATACCAAGCCACACCGGGCATACAATTCATTATTCATCAAAAACTCATCTCCTAATTCAAGGCTACTGATTATATATCAAGTCCATCATACCTCTTAAATCACAAAAATCAATTACTTAATCATGCTTAAAACATCACCAAAATCATACTAAACTAACAATCATCAAGAACAAGCATATACTTAAAATCAAGCCTAGGGTTTCAAGAGTGTTATACCTTCCTTGGGGTGTATGTGAGTCTAACAATACTTGATCTAGTCCTTAGAACACCTTAATATGGCTTAGATCATCAAAAGAAAACAAGAACTCAAAGTTAGTTTCATGGATTTACTATTCATCATTAATCTTGTAAAATTCATAATAATTCGAAAAATGAGAGTTTGATGCTCAAATTTTTACCACATCTTGGCCTCTTCACAGGATTTGTTTTGAGTCCTAGTTCATCAAATTTGAAGCTTCCTAGCTAGGGTTTTGAGCCCCCTTTTTCCGTTGGTCAGAAACTGTCCAGAACAGGCAGGTTGGTTTCTTCAACTTGGGGAGGCAATTTGACTAGGCTATACTCATTAGATTGCCATGAAATTTGGAACGAACCGTGACCATGGAGTGGAGAAGATATGGTTAAAATTTGGTGATTTTAGAATGGATAGAAATGGAGATATGAATTTTTTTCTTGAGAGTGTTTCTGCTGGGCAGTTTTGAAGAAATGGAGTTTGCTTTGGCTTCTCTTGCACTAATCTAGCATAAAGTGATTTATTATGATAATATCTTGGCATAAAGTAGCTTTAATAAAGGTGGTATGTCATGCATGATGTATTTGGATGGACAAATGTCTTGATCTTGTGGTAGGATGATGAAATGAAGCTAAGTACTTGGTTTGATTCTAATATTGCTAGTTCCTCTTGTAACTAACTTGGTTACTTGATATTATCCACTTGCTCATGCATGCATCTTGATCCTTACTTGTTTCTTTGTCCGGTTATTGCTCAATTTGATTGATCGTTCGAAGGAATATCTCAAGGATTTCTAGTTAGGGTTTTACCGGAAACCTCCTTAATATTTATACTACCATTCTCATTCCTCCTTCATAATCTTTGAATTTAAATTCCTTAAATCCTCTTCATAAATTATTAAGTCTTTCGGTGTCCAGGGAAATCTCGGAGAAAATAAAAGTGCTGCTTTTCAGAATCCGACAGCTTTTACATACACTTATTTTCCCCCTGGATCACTAATACGAACTCAGAAATCCGTTCTGAATACTTCTATATAGCGTCGTCTAATAATATTATCATTTTAACCAAAACACTATTCCATCTTTATTCCTTACCTTTTTAAAAATGTCCTTGTTCTCCTTCGGGCGTTCCATAACCCTTTCACGGAACCACTGGACTACTAACAGATATTGATTTGGATGACATGAGAATATTTCCTCTACTTGGAATTTTCATATCTTATCTTTCTAGGAGATAGATTATTCTAATCTAGGTTGTCAACCCGTTGCATTCATCCTAACATATAAACCTTGGAATCTATATCCATGCAACACTCATTCATTAGAACTGTTACTACCTTTGATTCGGAATCATTGTTCCTTCTTTTCTCAAAACTTAATAAAAAGTTTTAATTCTACCGAAAATTTGGGTTCTTACATAGATGAACCCCTATCCAGCCTTCACATAGTAGTACCCCTGCCTGAGGTTTAAGAACCTGAACCTCTCCATGGACGAACCCCAATCCAGATGTCACAATCCTTATTTCTTCTAAGGTATATTGGATCACATCCTCATCCAGCCCATCACATCCTCTCATATCCATATAATTCGAGCCCGCAACCTTAATGGGCCTTAAATCAAACCCGAGACGGATTTTGGGCACAACAACTACCCCCCGGTTCCTTGCAGCCTTTGAAGGCAAGAGGAACCTATTATTGCTCGTACCTCACTCACACTTTTGTTTCATGCGAACCCCTAAGCCTACGTGAGCGAACTCGTTGTAGGAAACAAGGGATTCAGTCACGAAATTAATGTGCCAATGACTATACCTTCGAACTTGAACCCTGGGGTTCAATCATCTCCATATTGGGGTACCATCACTGAACCCCCCAGGCTACGTATCACCGTATAAACTCCCATCACCCCACACAATAATTAAGAAAATTGCCTAAAATAAATTTCCTTGAAATGATAATCCACAAGTTAGTGAAATTGTACCTGGACTCAATTTATTCAAAATTTGAATCCCGACGAAACTCTCCATCTTCACCATAAGTCTCCATGTATCGGGCCTCCCCCCTGTCTACATTCAATCCCTACCATTTTCAAAAAACTTTCAACAATTATCCTTTTTTCTCTTTTTTTTTTACGCGTCCCACCAGGAGTTACCATGTGTCTACCGGTCCATATCCCTATACGCCTATATATACAGGCGTACTCACACCTTTCTCCCCTTTCATCTTCATATCTCAATTTAAACACCAAAACCCCTTTCCTTTTCCCGAAGCGTTCCATTTCCGCCGAGGCGCAGACCCACGATTCCCTTCGGCCACCGAACTTAAAGGTATTCTTCGATCTTTCCATCCTTAGATCTCCCTATTCCTATGCATAACTTTATGTGTATATATGTAGATACACACACATACGCCTACACTCATTGATAAACTCGCTCGCGTTTAGTATTCCGATTGTATTTGCCTTTTTATGCTTCCTCCATTTTGCATGCTAATTCTTTTCTGATTCTCTCCACTCGTTTTATATGCATGTCATTTTTCATTAGTGGATTGAGTAGATCTGCTCGCCGTATTTGTCAATTCCGACTGTCTTTTCATATCTCACACATATGCATGTATGCACACATAGGCACACCCTATAACTGTTTACATCACGATCTTTCTTTGTGTATGAATCTCCTTATTTGTTGCCAGATCCGCCTCTAGAGCATCCGTGTTTTGAGGAAACTTACCCTGTGTGCTTTAGTTCCTTTGACCTTTGATTCAATTTGGCCGAATATTGGTTTCTTGTCATTAGGGGGTCACACCACCGTACCCCTAGGATTATTCAAGCTAACACCTCTTATAGCCTTGTAAGTGTTCGATGAAATTCCCACCATGATAATTTATGTTCAAGCCTTGCTTTATTTTGGGGTTCACCTGGTGGAACCCCTATGATGAACCTGAGGTCCTCATCTCCTTTCTTCACTCTATTGCCTTTCACCCAAGTTGACACCTTGTTGGTTTGTGTCAAACGCTTTGTGCTGACACTGCTCTTCTCCTTGAAGATGTCCAGCCAAACCGTTTATGCTCAGTCCCAAAACTCGGTGACCAAGGAGGCCACCCTCAAGACGGGATCCTCTGAAGAGAATTCATTCTCCTCTCCCAGCCCAGTATCTTCATTTCCACCACTGTCCTTTACTATCAGCGGCCGTACCCGATCGAAAGTCAAATTCCTTGACCCCATCAAAGCTCAAATTTCCCTTAAAGCCAAACCAACGAACCTTGGACCAATGAATCCTACTCCCATTAGCTCTGATACATTTGAGACAAGAGACGAGTTTGATTCTCTAAGCCAGGTGTCTCTAATAGCCGAGCCTGCTCATAACCTAAACCCCGAACACCATGATGAGGCTACGACCACCGAAGCCTCTGATTCCAGTGTGACCCTACCTCATTGTGCCAATACGAAGACAACCATGACCAGCCAGAAACTAGAGAACTTACTGAGCGTATGCAACCCAGGGTGCACACTCGTTGTACCCCAACCCACGAATTTTCCAGCTTTGAACCCGACCAAACCATTCCAAATGTCGTGCTATCTTCCCAGTTCTTTAGATTGGGATTGTCTTTTCCTCTGCATCCCTTCATCACAGATGTACTTGACCTTTATGACGTTACCCCTATGCAATTGACACCAAACTCCTATCGCATGGCGATTTGTATTTTCATCCTATACGATACCATGTTCCATGTCGAACTAACCGCGTATGAGTTAGGTTATTTCTACCAACTCAAGGAAACTGGAAAGACCACATGCTTCTTCTACCTCACAACTTGGAATTCCCATAAAGGGCAATGTATAAAAGGGAACAAGAAGGGTATGTCAGGTTGGTACAAACAGTTCCTACACTGTTATGACTGCCCAGAGTATAGAAAGGATTTCAATCTTGACCCATGTAAGTTGCTCCCACCTTTTGTTTTACAACCTTCCCTTTATGTGTACCTCTATACGAAGCCCTGTTACATGTATACTATTTTGTTTGTGCATGATAGTGATGCCAGAACAAACTCCTCTGGAAGGAGTTGAGCTAAAGCGAGCTAAAAAGGACTTGAAAAGATGTGCAAAGCTAGGAGATGGCTCCAGCTTGTTAACCATAGAAAAATTGATCAATCTGGGGTTCAGTCTTGAACGTGACCTTAGAGCTCTAGGGGTTGTTAGCACCCCTGTTGAGGAGGACTCTGATGAGGAAATCCTAAGTGAAACAGGTTCTTTGAACGTACCCCAGTCTCTGAGCGTACCCCCCTTTATGATAAATTTTAGCTTGTGCATGTTCTATATGTACATGTTTCACATACTTGTTTATACTTGGTGCGTCTTCTATATACACATGATCTATCCTTGTACCACTATGTGCCACTAACACTTTCTGTTTTATGTTTATTTTTTCAGCAGAGATGTCTTTCACCATCCAGTCCTTCATTAAGAGATCAAGCAAGCATGCCTCGAAGAGAGAGTAGGTGAACACAGATCCTGAGGAAAAGATTACTATTCCAACAGTCAAAACCAGCCTGGCTTCTGCTGACAAATCCACCCTCTCAAGAAAAAGGTCTTCTCAGAAAACCTCTGAGCCTTCTGGTGCTTCCGGCTCTCGAAGTGGTAAAAGATTAAGGGGTGATCCAGGGCATAGCCCTTCTAATGTAGTTCTACCCCCTCCCTTCACAGCCTTCCTTGACTCCATTAAAGAAAGCACTCCCATGTAGTCAATCCTAGAGTGGGATAGGATCGGCGTGGAGGAGGCTGTCGACACGATGTCCTTTGCCAACGCTCAGAGCTTGTTGTTATATTTGAAATACGGCCGTCAAATGGTTGAAGCTGTAAAAGGGACCCCAGAGTCCGTGAAGAGCTTGTCAGGCTACGCTCCGAGGTGAAGGTCTATCGCGAGGATAGAGAGAAGATGTTGGAGTCGAACAAGAAATTTCATGAGAATGAGACCATCTTGATCCAGGAGAGGGATACATTGAACATTCTAACCACCAAACTTAACAAGGAAAAAGGTGAGCTTGTTGTCGCTTACCTAAATGAGAAAAGTAAACTTGAAACCAAGGTGAGAACCCTCCAGGGTGCTGTTGCTAAGTACAAGGTGGCTCTCTCTGTTCAAGAGGACAACGAATACAACGCAGGCTACCGAGCTGGTATTAAGGATTATCTGGCATCCACATATGAAGTCTTTCCTAACCTGGATTGGGAACTTCTAGGTCAAGATATTGTGGATGCCATCAATCTGATTAAAGCAGAGAAAGCCTCCGAAGTTCCAGAAGTTGTCATGACTGAAGCTCCCAACACCAGGATGATGAGGTGCGTGCAGACATCGCCGCGCAGGATGTGGTGGAAGTTACGGAGATCAAGACAGTTGAAGCTCATGCTGGGGGTTCAACAGTGGAAGCCCAGGTGGAAGTTGCCCAATCTGAACTCGAAGCTGCAAAAGCTTCCCCAGCCGATGTGTCTCCTTCTGCCTCCCCTACCAAGTCAAGCCAGTAATCCTTTATCATGCGCTCTTTTTAAGTGAACTTTTTTGTGAACTCTTTTGGCATTGATCGTCGTGAACCTGATATTTCAAGGATGCGGGCTCCTCTGAAGGCCTCGCGAGTTGTAACCATTATTCCTGAATTGGTTTCTTTTAAACTCTAAGTAAATGGTTTATGAATCATGCATGCTTTTCCTTTATACCTGTTTGATATATGTTAACCTCTCGCGCGCGCACACGTACATATGGATGTGTGGATTGTTGTACCATGCCTTATAAAAAATCCATTGTATGCCTTGTAGAAAATCCATGCCATGCTTCTCATTAGGATGAATGAACCCTAGTTAGCCCCCGGGGCATACCCCTCGTAGCCTGGGCTACGAATGGGAACATATGTCTTCCGTAGATGTACGCTGCCTTATCGACGACATTGCCATCCCTTAGGCTTAGATATAAGGCTTTCCTGCCTTAAGAATTATTGCCAAGTAGGTTACCAGGAGTGAAACTGGGATAAAGAAATTTGATAATCCTGCACAATAGTTAAATAAAACAGATATATGCATAAGCTCTAATGCAAGGAATCTTTTTTTACCAAGTTTCATTCTCACTCTTACGAGGATCCCTGTCATAGATGAGATAAGTTTTCCACCCGTACCCTTAAGTAGGTCATGACGTGAACCCGTTTATAGGTTGTAAATGTCTAATGCCCGTAGCAAAGAGAGTTCCTTACTAGACTTACCTTATCCATTCCAAATCCTCGCCTTGAAGTTTATTCCCATATTCCATAGGGACCTTTAACCTGGGGGGACAGGTATTCCACCTGTCGTACCCCTAGATGTACCCAAATTTCCTTTCCAGGTGATTCCCTTACGATGTTAATTTCCTCACGATGTTAGTTTCCAAAAGTTGAACTTCACTCACCAGTTTCCCTGGGGTCGTGGCGAAGCTCTCTGCCAATCCAATGTAATTTCCTCACATCGCTAAAATCCTTAGCGTTCCAATTTCCAAGCGTTAGACCTCACTCACCCAGTTTTCCTGGGATCATGGCGAAGCTGTTTGCCAAATCGTACGTAGCTTCCACAGCTGTACATAAGTCCCGTAACGGGGTTGGTTGTCCACCAACATGATTACACGGAAGTTTATAGGCGTTACGCCTTTTCAGGGTTCAAACGAGTGAACCTCAATATAGGGGAACCTTATGGCCCTAGTTTCACTAGGACCAGCCTGCCTTGTGGTTCCAATCCATTCACACGTAATCCACATATGATACATGCATAATCCATACATGTCCCTGCCTTGATTCATGTATAATCCATACATGTGCCTGCCTTGATTCATGTATAATCCATACATGTGTCTGCCTTGATTCATGTATAATCCATACATGTGCCTGCCTTGATTCATGTATAATCCATACATGTGCCATATAGTCCGTGTAATCAATTAGCACATAATCCATGTGCTTCAAATCCTGCCTTGCGCACGTACTCAACATACGATTCATGCATAGTCCATACATGTTCCTGCCTTGCGCACGTAATCCACATGTGATTTCCTTTAAAATTTACCTATTTTTTAAGTTAGGTTATCATATCCAAGGTCAGTATCCTATCCAAGGTTAGTATCCACCTACTACCCCCCGAGTTCTTTATTATAATTAGACTTATAGTGAAGAACTAGGTATAAACAGTCGTAACCTCTTCATGCAGTACGTAGGTAAAGCAAGTAACACACGTAGCATATAAGCAAAGCAAGTAACACATGTTGCACATAAGCAAAGCAAGTAACACATACAGCATGCATTCATTTATTTCCATTACGTAAGACAGCAATTAAAGCAAAGAACAAATTGATTACATTTCCATTCAATTGAACCAAAATAGGTGTTCAATAGGTAGGCGTACATCCACAATCCCCCGAGCACTTTATTAACACGAATAAAAATTCTTAACGACTGGCCCTAAGATCGCGGTAGTTATAACTAATAAACCACCCTTATTCTCCTATGCCTGAAAGAGGCCTACGATAAGCGTTACTTGGAATCATCTACTGATAATATTTCCTAAGATGCTTGGCATTCCACGCCTCCGGGATAAGTTTCCCATCCAAACCTTCCAAGAGATAATTGTCTTCCCATGGGACCGATGTGATCACATAAGGGCCTTCCCAAATTGCCTCAAAGATTCCATATCATGGAGTCCTTTTATTGGGAATCAGTTTCCTTAAAACCAAATCACCAGCCGATAGTTGTATTCGAACCCCGCTATTAGGGTACTTATGGGTCTCAAGTTGATGGGTTGCGGGCTTCAACTGTGAAGTTCCCTGAACCCTTTCCACCAGATCTAGATGCAAATGATGATTGCCTTTGTTTTCCAAGAGATCATGGCCATCCCTTAGAAGTGGACCTGTAGCAGTAGGCATCAAGCTGATTGATTTTTGGTAGGTCGATCCAGCATTCAATAGTCCAAAAGGCATTATAGTACAATATTTATAGCCTTTATCAGATATGAGTGGAGTGTACCCATGGTCAGGTTCTGGTAAATATCCTTTGAGCCGTTTGGCCTTTGTTATCTTCATCAAGCCATTCTTATCATCAAAACTTTCAACATCATCATCAAGGACCTCCTCAATCATTTTCTTGATCAGGGGTTCCATCGTTTCCGTACCCCGAGATTCTGGGGCTTCTTGCATCAACATTTTATCACGGGTATCTTCCTTTTGAGAAAAGGTAACATGGTAGTGAGGCTCCTTTCCTTGATGTTGCTGGGTCACAATAGCATTACAAGTTTTCCTTACTGATTTTACTTCGTTCCAAAGTGGGGGTTCATCCGCTCGTTTTTCAATTGGTTCGAGGTAACGATAGCATTGTTCGTTTGTTGGACCCCTATCCATAGTAGTAGGTGTTTGCAAGACTGTTCAGCGGCATGCAACGCCTTACTATAGCATTCCCTAGAATCCGATTGGCATCCTTGTATACATCCAATTCAACCTGGAGTGGGAAACTTCATAGACAAATGATAGATTGAGGTTACCACCCGCATCTCTTTAAGTAGCGGTCTTCCCAATATTCCGTTGTAGGAGACATCTTCATTTATTACCATGAACTCAGCCACTTGTGTGGCAGATCGGGGTTCCTCCCCCAAAGTAATAGGGAGCTTCACCCGTCCCACAATTTGCACAGGGTTCCCAGTAAAACCGTATAGCTCATTATAGGAAGGAGCCATTTCCTTATCAAGCAGCCCCATTTTCTGGTAGGTGTTGTATGCAAGAATATTTATTGAGCTTCCGTTATCCACCAACACTCGGTACACATTCAGGCCTCCAATTGCAACCTTGACCACTAGTGCATCATTGTGGGCATGATGTACATGCCTAGCATCCTCTTCAGCGAACGTTATATCAGCTGCTTCCCCCTTAAAGAGCTTGGGGGGTCCTTCTGCCAAGCGGTATACATTTGTGAGGGGTGCACCTTTGGCTTCCCTGGTATAGTTCTTTCTGGCATTCCTGCTCGTACCCCCAATATAGGGTCCGCCTATGATGGTACGTATGCTATTAGCCCTTGTAGTACGCTCTGGGTTCACCTTTTGAGCATCCTTACCAGCTTTATCACCTTTATACCTTTTCGCTTCCTGGGCCACAAACTCTGTAAGGTACCCCCTTCTGAATAAGTCTTCAATATGATCCTTCAGGTGGCGACAATCTGTCGTCCCATGCCCATTAGAATCATGAAAAGCACAGTATTGGCCTGCGTCCTTCCTTCGTGGGGGTCCGTTCCTTATAGGCCTCCTGAACATTCCAGCCTTATTTCCCACTTCAAACACATTTTCTACAGAAGTTGTGAGCGGGGTGTATTCCGCATACTTGGAAGTATTTTGGGAATAATTTCTAGCTGGGTACTTGTAGCTTACTGTTCTCCCCGTGCCAGTTGCATTCACGGTTATTGGTGTCGTCCTTTCATCACGATGAGCTATCTTATTGATAAGTTGATTTTATATCCACCTGGAGCGTTCCATATCGGCTTAAATTGATGGACTTGGTCTCAAGTTGTTATAGTTTTGATGTGTTTTCGCTAGTTGTGCACGTTTGCGAATTATCGATTATGGTTGACATTTTCGTCGATTTTGGGAGTTGAATTCTAGCATGGAAAGGAGGAATGGAGACTTGTTTTGAGCCACCATGATGACTTGAAGTCTAGAGAATTGAAGACGGAAGCAATTACAAAAGAAACGGGATGATTTGGAGCAAAAACGAAGAAGTTGAGCAAAATTCAGCAAGCCAACAAAATGTGTGTGCGCTGACAGCGCATAATACGCGCTGAGAGCACGGGAAACAGTGTCTATGCGCACTGAGAGCGCATGCTGCACGCTGACAGCGCATAATGCTATCAGAAATTCCAGAAAATTCCGATTTTGCCCTTTTTCGAAGTTTAATTGTATTTGTAATCTTTTTCTTGTTGGACAAGACTTCTAGGACCTATTTAAACATGTTGTATCATTGTAAATTGTATCAATTAAATATCATAGCTTAGATTTGCAAGGGAGAAAAGGAGAGAAGGATTCAACGCTCGTGACAAGCAACGGATGTTGATCTACTTAATCTTTTGTATTTTTTTTAGGCGAATTCTTGATTCTAGATTTGTTTTCTTAACTCTTTGTTCTATTAATATTACTACTTTCATTCATATCTTGTTTTATATCATGTCTTCATCAAATCCCATGGTGACGAACGGTTCAATTATGAACTAATTATTGTCATGGGATTCTAACGGATTTATCTATGTAGCTTAGTAGTTTGATTGCTTTAAAGATTTATGTGTGGTGAATTCTTGATATCCTTGTATGGTTGTGCTTCATATGTTTAGATGCGTCGCGAACATCTAATTTGTTAATCTCTTGCGAAACGAGAGTGGATCTTGAGATTTAGAACTTGCCATGCTAGCATAGGATAGGTTGATGTTTAACATCATGATTTGTAGCGTAAATAGAGATATGCTGCCCTATGTGATCTTAATGGATGACTTGTGCTTAAACCGTTATGTTTTCAAATCTTATAGAGATATAGGGTCTAAACATAATTGGTGTATATTCATCTTCTATCTCTTTTGTGGATGTATGTTTAGTTCGGTATTCGTATACTGAGAAGTAACGAGTACTTGTTTCGTGTCGTCCGATCAGATATCAAAACCATCACATGTATTGATTAAAGGCATCAACTCTAAGTGAAGTAGATAATGAAGTTAGAGTCCCATATTTATTCTCATATAAGTAATTCAGTTTAATTCTCGTTAGTTGTTCATTCTTTGTTTGATAATTTGCATCTTAGTTTAATTTAGATAATTAAAACCTCAATTTGTTATTTATCTTAGCACTGAGTTATAACCATACATTATTGAATAGGTGCATTAACTGAAAAGAACTTAACCACATCTCTGTGGAACGAACTTGAATTATATTACTTGTGACCACGTATACTTGCGTGATATTGTGTTAACAAGTTTTTGGCGCCGCTGCCGGGGATCATCGGTCTTTTATTTTTAGTTTATGTGCTTGTCATCAGTGGTCGTTAGCGTTCACTGACTCGGATTTTCTTACTTAGTTGTTTCTTGGTGTTTCAGGTGAAAATGCACACCTAGAGGGGGGTGAATAGGTGTAAATGGCTAACTATATTCAACTAAGTCCGATTTTAAAAATTACCAGAAACAGCTTACTGATTTCGTTTTAAGCAGAGACAAATGGTAAGCTGATTGTAAACAGTATGCTGAATGTAAAGATGACAAGTACAGTAAAGTGCATAAACAGTAAGCTAAATGCAAGCAGTAAGTAAAGAACAGAAAATAAAGAACACAGAGACTTTTAGCCAGGTTCGATCCCTAACCCCTATGGTCTACGTCCTGGTCCCTTACCAACTTGGTAAGAGAATATATTAATGATCACTGAAATAAACCAATTACAAGATACAACAATATATCTCCCTCAATACCCAGCTGTTGACAAATGGCGTGCTGAACTCCCGTTTCTGAACTTGCTCTCTAAGCTATACTTCCCAAGTATACTTCTCTAGCAACGATCACCAAACCCTAGTTCCCAAGCCAAATTGTCCAACAACTAAACCTTACAAATCGAACAATACAATCAATAATGGATACAACTCAAACTATGAACTCTTTAAGATATAGCACGTATGAATATACTAAGAGCTCGAGAGAATCAAAGGATATAGCAATGAAAACTGAGTTGTTTGAATTCTTGTGTGCTTGAATATTTTCTCTGAAGTGTTAAGAACGAATGAACACAAGAACAAGGTTTATAAAGCATCACACCAACGTTCAGAAAATCAATCACCAATTATTCGAACGATTAGAATCAATTTCCAACGTTCAATTGGTTAGAGATTTTACAAACGTTCTTGTGAACGTTAGACAGAAGGTTTGAAAGAAAGAGATCGATGAAAGCTTAACCCTTCTGATTTGTATAGATATAAAAACGCGTATAGGAGATTTTGAAAGAAAGAAATCTTTTAAATAAGGAAACTCCTATAAGTTTTATGATTTTGTTTTAAAGAAAGATATTTAAAAAGATTTGAGCTCTAGAATATATTATATACGTATTATATAATAAAGAGCCCTCACAATATATTTCCTGAAATAAATCCTTGAGAATCGAACTTGATCTTTATCTTCAGAAATTCTGGCAGTTGCAAATGGCTTGCTGTTTGTGACTGACTGTCAGAAATGGCTTGCTGTTTGTGAACTGTCAGTGTGCAAATGACTTGCCAGACTCTCTCTGTTGTAATACCAAATGGCTTGCTGTTTGTATATTCTATGTAAACAATCAGTAGGCTAATATACCCTGCAAAACCACGTTAGTACAATACAAGCATAACACGATGTTTTATATCAAACTACAATCAAATAGCTTGCTGAATGTGATCATCAAAACCATAGGAGTATCAATCTCCCCCTTTTTGATGATTACACAATATTTAGGAGAAATAAGAACTCCCCCTAAATCCCTGCATATTAGTACATTTTGATATAAAACAAATTCAAGATGAACAAGCAATTAATCATATCCAAGTCGAATATCTTGACCAAACAAACAAATAAATTCTCCTAAATTTCTCCCCCTTAATCCATAAAAAAACCATCAAAAAGAATATTAGTCCAGGTCTGGAATAAGCATAGAGAAAAAAATATCATGGTAATGGCATATAAATACTTCAGATACAAATGGTAAGCCAACGTTACCCATTCTGTGCTTGTCAGCTTGCTGACTACACAGTACACATGCCAAGCTCCATTCGTATGGCTGCAAATCTTTCTTCAGCCAATGGCTTTGTGAAGATATCTGCTAGTTGAACTTCAGTTGAGACAAATACCAACTCAATCTTCCCCTTTGCTGCATTATCTCTCAAGAAATGATGACGAACGTCAATATGCTTTGTTCTTGAGTGATTCACAGGATTCTTGGAGATATTGATAGCACTCGTGTTGTCACAATATATTGGAATCTTGCCACACTTGATATTGAAATCCCTTAGAGTTTGAATCATCCATAAAATTTGAGAGCAACATCTACCAGCTGCTAGATACTCTCCTTCGGCCGTTGAAAGAGCAACAGAAGCTTGCTTTTTGCTTTGCCATGACACCAAGCTTTGTCCAAGAAATGTACAAACACCACTTGTGCTCTTTCTATCAGTTTGAGACCCTGCATAATCTGCATCACTATACCCCACGAGATCAAAAGTATTTGTGATAGGATAGAACAAACCAAGATTGATAGTACCACTTAAATATTTAAAAATTCTTTTAACCGCATTTAAGTGAGACTCTTTAGGGTTGGATTGAAACCTTGCACAAACACAAACACTATACATGATATCAGGTCTTGAGGCAGTTAAGTATAATAGACTTCCAATCATACCTCTATACCTTTTGATATCCACATCCTTACCATTCTCATCTGCAAACAGCTTGCTGTTTTGAGTCATAGGAGTTGTTTTTGCTTTGACATCTTCAAAACCAAATCTTTTGAGCAGATTCTTTGTATACTTGGATTGATGCACATAAATACCATCATTGGTTTGCTTGATTTGGAGACCCAAGAAATAATTGAGTTCCCCCATCATGCTCATGTCAAATTCATTGTACATGCACTTAGAAAACCACTCACACATAGATTCATTAGTAGAACCGAATACAATATCATCCACATATATTTGTACAACAAGAATATCTTTACCATTTTGCTTTGTAAATAATGTGGGATCGATATTACCTCGAGTGAATCCATTTTTGAGAAGAAACTTACTAAGTCTTTCATACCACGCTCTAGGGGCCTGCCTTAAACCATATAATGCCTTCTTGAGCTTGTAAACATAATCATGAAACTTCTCATGTTCGAATCCAGGAGGCTGTTTGACATAGACTTCCTCATTCAGCACGCCATTAAGAAATGCGCTTTTTACGTCCATTTGATATAACTTGAATTTCTTGTAGCATGCATAAGCAAGAAGCATTCTGATTGATTCTAAACGAGCAACTGGAGCATATGTTTCATCAAAATCAATTCCTTCTTGTTGATTATAGCCTTGAGCCACGAGCCTTGCCTTATTTCGAGTGACGGTTCCAAACTCATCCACTTTGTTTTTGAACACCCATTTGGTTCCTATGATAGAAGCATCTTCTGGTGGCTTTACAAGTTCCCAAACATCACACCTGTCGAATTGGTTGAGTTCTTCTTGCATGGCCATGATCCAATTTTCATCTTCTAATGCTTCCTTGATATTTTTGGGTTCTTCTTGAGCTAGAAAGGCAGCATAAGCACAAAAGTTTGCCTTTCCTCTCCTTGTTGTGATTCCATCTGAGATATTTCCAATAACAAGTTCTGGAGGATGGTTCTTTACTGTCCTTGTAGCCTTTGGTAGAGAATGTTGAGCAATTTCTTCGTGTGAAGTTAATCTGACCACTTCAGCTTGCTGATTTGCAGTTCCAGCTTGCTGTTTTCCATTCTCAGTAGTGTTATTGGCTTGCTGACTTCCAGTTTCAGCAGAATTGTTGGCTTGCTGATTTCCAGTGACTTGAGGTTGTATGTTATCATTTGTTTCACCTGCAAATTCTTCCTCATCTCTTGGCAGATCATTGTTAGGTTCTTGAAAAGTAACATCAATAGATTCTTCAACTATACGTTTATTTAAGTTATAAACTCTATAAGCTCTACTAGTTAAAGAATAGCCAAGAAAAATAGCTTCATAAGATTTAGCATCGAATTTACCATCATTATCAACTGTCTTGAGCGCAAAACACTTTGAGCCAAAGATTTTGAAGTAACTAATGTTTGGCTTCTTTTTCCTCAACAATTCATACGGAGTTTTGTTCAAAATAGGCCTGATTATGACTCTGTTTAACACATAGCATGCTGTATTCACTGCTTCTGCCCAAAAACTTCTAGGCAGCTTGCTTTCTTGCAATAAAGTCCTTGCTGTTTCTTGTAGTGACCTGTTCTTCCTTTCTACCACTCCATTTTGTTGTGGAGTCCTTGGTGCAGAAAATTCATGTGTAATTCCTTTTTCTTCACAATAATCAATGAAGTCCTTGTTGAGAAATTCACCTCCTCTATCACTCCTTATACCTACAAGCCTTGTATTCAACTTGTTCTCAAGTAATTTAATTAGCTTCTTAAACTCATCAAAAGCACAATCTTTAGTACGAAGAAATAATACCCATGTAAATCTAGAATAATCATCTACAATCACAAAACCATATTGTTTACCTCCAATACTCTTGTAAGCTTCTGGACCAAATAAGTCCAAATGCAGAAGCTCTAAGGGTTTAGAAGTAGATACCATTTTCTTTGATTTGTGAGTACTTCGAAGTTGTTTGCCCAATTGGCAAGCTGAACAGACTTCTGTTTTGACATACTTTAGCTTGGGCAGCCCTCTCACTAGTTTCTTGCTTGACAACTTTCTGAGCAAATCCATGTGTGCATGTCCCAATCTTCTATGCCAAATATATGGGTCATTATCTACTGCAGCCAAACAGCACGCTGTTTCCTGCATATCAAAGTCTAATACATATATATTTCCTTCCCTTCTAGCAACTAGGGGGATTTTGTTAGTACCAATAGTAATAATAGTTTTATCAATGCCAAAATCAACATAATGTCCATCATCAAATAATTGAGTGACACTAAGCAAGTTATAAGTAAGACCTTTGACATATTGAACTTTATCAATTGAAATATTACTATTACCAATAGAACCGGTACCAAGGATTTGAAGAGTTTTACTATTCCCAATTGTCACTCTTCCACCCTTTTTCATTTTGAGATTCATAAACTGGGATTTGTCTCCACACATATGTCTTGTGCATCCACTGTCCAAGATCCATTGCTTTGACTTGACCTTAGCAGCAAGGCACATCTACAAAACAAACAAAAATAACTCAATGTTTTGGTACCCATATAGGTTTGGGTCCAGGTTGGTTAGTAGCAAGAATATATAAAGTATTTAAATCAGATTTCTTGATCCACATTTGGACCACTTTTGGGGTCTGATTTTGCTTGTTGTCATTCTGTCGGTAAGCTGTTTGTCTCCTGCTATTTGCATTCTGGTATGCTGTTTGTCGCCTGACTGATCCATTCTGGTAAGCTGTTTGTCGCCTGACTGGTTCATTCTGGTAAGCTGTTTTCACTTTATGATTTACTTGAACCACACAATGTTTTTCCAGATGTCCTTTTCCACCACATTTGTTGCATGTCTTCCAAGGCATAGCATAGTCATAGGGTATGCCATTCTTTCCATCATATTTGAGCACCTTATCTTTCTTGTTGAAGTTTAAACCAACACCTTCTCTGACCAAAGGTACATTTGCCTTCTTCATCATTGTTTTTAAAGTGTCTTCACCTTGAACAAAAGTTTCCATGCCCTTCTTGAGATCTTTAACTTCTGTTTCTAGGAGGGTGATTACTTCAGCTTGCTGTTTGATGAGTTCAGCTTGCTGAACTCTCTTTTCAGCAGTTTTTGAGGATTCGGTTTGACTAGATTCCTTCATCTTGTATGATTCCAATGCTTTAGCTTTAGTTTTAACATCAGACCTCAGCTCTTTGATTTCTTCAGTCAAGGTCTTGTTTCTCTTTTCAAGTAGCTTGACATTAGCCTCTAAATGTCTGTTCTTAGTATTTAGTTCCTTGATCTCTGTAGCTTTACTAAATGAGGTTGAATCCCATTCTTCCATTTTTGGCAACAGATCTTTTACCATTTTGGATAAATAGGCATTCTTATCAGTCAGCTTGCTGATTTCAGCCTTTAGTGCCATGTGTTCTTCAATTGTAACACTATTTTGTTCCTGCATGGTTAGTGAATCTAACAATATATCATCTGAAGAAATATAATCATTAAAAGAGTTTACCTCACTAGGATCCTCTTCAGAATCAGTTTCAGCATACACTTCTTCTGAATTTCCTTGAACAGATTCATCTTCAATTCCAACAAGTGCTAAGTTCACTATCTCTTCACTTGAGTCATCACTGGAATCTGAATCATCATCACTCCAAGTCAGTAGAGCCTTCGATTTCTTCTTGTCCTTGAAAACAGTAGGCTGTTTTGACTTTAGTTTGTAGCAGTTCCTTTTATAATGGCCTGGCTTGCCACATTCGAAACAAGTTTCCTCCTTAGAGTCCTTTGAACTCTTTTTGTTGTTGTAGAAGCCACCTCTTTCCCTTTTCATCATATTCTTCTTTTCTATCAGCCTTTTGATCTTCTTTGAAATAAGTGCAAGTTCCTCATCAGAATCAGATTCATCATCAATGTCAATTGGCTTGCTGTTTTTAGAATGGAGAGCCATATTCTTCATCTTTTCTGTTGGAGCTTTAACACTTGAACTTCCCACCTGATTTCCATTTATCTTGCTTTCAAATTGCTCTAGCTCAGCAAATACGGCCAAGTGATCCATAGTATCAATAAGTGGTGAGGATTCCAAGGCAGTAACCTTAGCTTCGTAGATGAATGGTACTGCACTCAATACCTTCATATTGATTTCATCTTGTGGAATAGATTTTCCAAGCCTCTTTAGTGAATTTATAGTAACTTGAAACCGTGCTTGACTATCCTTGATAGTTTCACCTTCATTAAGCTTGAAATTCCCAAAGTCATTCATTAGCTTGCTAAGCTTCACCTTCTTTAGAGATTTCGAACCTTCATGATAAGTCTCCAAAGCATCCCACATTTCTTTTGCTGATTTGAGTGAAGATACTTTATCATATTCAGCCTGGTTTAAACCATTCATAAGAGAACTCCTTGCCTTTCCATTGTAGCCAAGTTTGATTAATTCATCCGGAGTGAGATCATCAACATCCTTTGGCTTGCCATCCTTATCAAGAAAGACATATGGACCTTTTTGCACAACTCTCAGAACTAATGGATCTCTGGATAAGTGAGTTTCCATGCTGCTTTTCCACCAGTGGTAGTTGTGTGTGCCATGAAGAAGTGGAGGCCTAAAATCAGATTTTCCTTCGGGATAGTTTTCAGCCATTATGATCGAATACTTTCCTGTTACAGAATTGTTAGTATACCAAAGCTCTGATACCAAATGAAAATGCACACCTAGAGGGGGTGAATAGGTGTAAATGGCTAACTATATTCAACTAAGTCCGATTTTAAAAATTACCAGAAACAGCTTACTGATTTCGTTTTAAGCAGAGACAAATGGTAAGCTGATTGTAAACAGTATGCTGAATGTAAAGATGACAAGTACAGTAAAGTGCATAAACAGTAAGCTAAATGCAAGCAGTAAGTAAAGAACAGAAAATAAAGAACACAGAGACTTTTAGCCAGGTTCGACCCCTAACCCCTATGGTCTACGTCCTGGTCCCTTACCAACTTGGTAAGAGAATATATTATTGATCACTGAAATAAACCAATTACAAGATACAACAATATATCTCCCTCAATACCCAGCTGTTGACAAATGGCGTGCTGAACTCCCGTTTCTGAACTTGCTCTCTAAGCTATACTTCCCAAGTATACTTCTCTAGCAACGATCACCAAACCCTAGTTCCCAAGCCAAATTGTCCAACAACTAAACCTTACAAATCGAACAATACAATCAATAATGGATACAACTCAAACTATGAACTCTTTAAGATATAGCACGTATGAATATACTAAGAGCTCGAGAGAATCAAAGGATATAGCAATGAAAACTGAGTTGTTTGAATTCTTGTGTGCTTGAATATTTTCTCTGAAGTGTTAAGAACGAATGAACACAAGAACAAGGTTTATAAAGCATCACACCAACGTTCAGAAAATCAATCACCAATTATTCGAACGATTAGAATCAATTTCCAACGTTCAATTGGTTAGAGATTTTACAAACGTTCTTGTGAACGTTAGACAGAAGGTTTGAAAGAAAGAGATCGATGAAAGCTTAACCCTTCTGATTTGTATAGATATAAAAACGCGTATAGGAGATTTTGAAAGAAAGAAATCTTTTAAATAAGGAAACTCCTATAAGTTTTATGATTTTGTTTTAAAGAAAGATATTTAAAAAGATTTGAGCTCTAGAATATATTATATACGTATTATATAATAAAGAGCCCTCACAATATATTTCCTGAAATAAATCCTTGAGAATCGAACTTGATCTTTATCTTCAGAAATTCTGGCAGTTGCAAATGGCTTGCTGTTTGTGACTGACTGTCAGAAATGGCTTGCTGTTTGTGAACTGTCAGTGTGCAAATGACTTGCCAGACTCTCTCTGTTGTAATACCAAATGGCTTGCTGTTTGTATATTCTATGTAAACAATCAGTAGGCTAATATACCCTGCAAAACCACGTTAGTACAATACAAGCATAACACGATGTTTTATATCAAACTACAATCAAATAGCTTGCTGAATGTGATCATCAAAACCATAGGAGTATCATCAGGTACTTGAACGTGTATGCGAACACGTTTGCAAACTCGTAAACTGGCAGAAAAAGAACTTGCAGCAGCAAAAGAGATGGCAGATTTACCAGCAGCAGCAAAGGCTTTGAAGGATTATTCTCAGCCTAAGATCAATGACATTCAGTCTAGCATTGTCAGACTAGCTATTGCAGCAAATACTTTCGAAATCAAGCCTGGCACGATTCAGATGGTACAGAATTCAGTTCAGTTTGGGGGTGCTCCAACGGAGGATCCTAACATGCACATCCGGGACTTCATTGAGATCTGCGACACTTTCAAGTTCAATGGTGTGTCAGAAGATGTTGTGAAATTTAGACTTTTCCCATTCTCTTTGAGGGATAAAGCTAAGGGCTGGTTACACTCTCTATCAGCCGGTTCCATTACTACATGGGAGGATCTTGCTCAGAAGTTTCTTACTAAATTCTTCCCCATGGCTAAGACAGCAGCAATCAGGAATGCACTCACTCAATTTGCACAGCAATCTGGAGAGTCTTTGTGTGAAGCTTGGGAACGCTACAAGGAGATGCTTCAAAAGTTTCCTCATCATGGTATGCCTGACTGGATGGTGATCAATGGTTTTTACAATGGGTTGGGAGCACAGTCTAGACCTTTGCTAGATGCAGCATCAGGTGGAGCTCTATGGGCTAAGAGCTATGATGAAGCTTCTGAGCTAATTGAGACGATGGCTGCGAATGAATATTAGAATCCAACCCAGAGACTATCTCAAGGCAAAGTAGCAGGAATTCTTGAAGTAGATGTAGCTACAGCTATAGCAGCTCAGTTGAAAGCTTTGACTATGAAGGTGGATTCTCTGACCAACTATGGAGTACAGCAGGTGGCTAGTGTTTGTGAGTTATGTGCGGGCACACATGAGACGAATCAGTGTGCTTTCTCTTCTGAATCGGCACAGTTTGTGAGTAATTTTCAGAGGCTTGCTGCACCAGTTCCAGCCAGCTATCATCTGAACAACAGGAATCATCCTAATTTCAGCTGGAGCAATAATCAAGGTGCTCAACAACCTCAGCAGCCTTATCAGCAATATGGAGCGAGGCCATTTAATCAAGGTTTTCAGCAGCAGTATGCTCCAAGGCAACAATTCCAACCTCGGGATTTCAGCAGCAATAGCTTCATGCAAGTGCGGGGAAATCTTCTTCTGAAAAATCTGAATTGGATGAATTGAGGTTGATGGTTAAAAGCCAGGCGGTATCTTTGAAGACCTTGGAGAATCAAATTGGTCAGATTGCTAGTGCCTTATTGAATAGGCCACAAGGGACTCTTCCTAGAGATACGGAGGCTAATCCAGGCAGAAAGGAAGTCAAGGAACAGGTGAACGCAGTGTCTTTGAGAGCTGGAAAAGTCTCGAGGGATCAAAAATCAGCAGTTGAGAAAGACGAAGAAATCAAGAAATCGCAGGTGGAGGCTTGTAACACCCCCAGATCCGGGGTCCGGGATCCGGTCGTTACGGTTTCCAATTCTGTCCATAACACTTGAACTTTCCTTAACATAAAATAAATTACATCTCTATGACCCAACACAACAATGTAAAACACACCCGTTATAGTCCCAGAGATGAAATCAGAGTAACAATCAAATTTTTATTAATCACATTATGAGTTCTTACAATCCAAAAGAATTTCAATATAAATACATACTCTTTGCCATCCATTTACATAAGTCATACTAGACCATATACTTGGTACTGAAAGAATAAATCTACCCTACCAATAGCTTCTTCTTCAGCTCTGGTAGTCTCATCGTCCTCGCCTGCGTCGAGTGCGCGGGTCTAGCTGTTGTTGTGATATAATAATAAAGCAAGGGTGAGCAATAGCCCACCAATAATAATATATAACTGAACGATAATATATAACAGTACAAAAGTATCTTTCAAACCATATACCATGCATTTACGGAAATGATGCCAGTATAATATGAACGATGAAGTTACAAGGTAACTTAAAGTATTTGTTTGTAGAAATATCTGCTACATCAAAAGTAAGCGAGATATTCTCATTGTCATTAAAAAGAGGAACTTGCATGAAAAGATTGCAATTCCAGTTATGAACACTTTTCCAGCTCTGCCAACAGTAATCATGTTGCAGGAAATAAATAAGTTTGGATGATGAACCAATGATGGAGTATTCACCGCGCCCGTTGTTCCAATCTTGATGATCAGTCGAGATCGTACAGCTCAAATTAGATTTACTACCGGTAGAAGGAAGAACTGACGGCTTTACTTGTCTACCGCCTTACTAGCTCTCCCCGGCCAACGGTTGGGCCAAAGGGGATGGACCGGCGCTACTCGGCCTCTTACACGAATCCTAGTTCAAATAGAATTCATGATTCTGAATGTAACGTTCGTCCCCCTTTCCCCAAGTATAATACTTGTTGATAAGACTCCACAAAGTAGTCGTATCTAGTTGGAAAGGAAAATTCACCAATAACTTCCAAGCTACTGCTTGGTAACGAATCTCAACTTGTTCCAACAATCTTACCCCTCGAAAGAAGAGAAGGTAAACAACGAATTAATAAGTCAATAGCACCCGAGAGTGAAGAGAATACTTTATGACCGGGAAGTCGACAAGATAATTAACATTTTCCAAGTAAGGTTCCCTTATTATTAGGGAGATAGACTCAAAGAAGAATGATGTCTGAGAACCTTTCTTGATATAAGATTAATAATAATATGACTCCGAAATATTTTCTGTAATAATCGAAGAAGATAAACCTTATCGAGGTTATTCTAAGTATGGAATAAATATTCAGAGAATATTTATTGAATTAAAATATTTTACAGAATATTTAGGAATATGAAAGAATATCTTTAATCAGAGTATTTCTCAAATAATCCTTGAAGAAATATCGAGAGAATATTTATTGCATGATTAAATATTCAAATGAATATTCAAAATAATATTCATTAATTAATAAGACCTGAAAGGAATATTTAAAATATTTCAAATAATATTCGATAAATAGAACCCTGGATGAATATTCAAAATAATATTCATAATTAATTAGGAATTTAAATGTTTATTGAAAAGTAATATTCATTTAATGAATAATATTCTAAATGAATATCAAGTAATATTCATTTAGTAATCCAAGCTTTAAAGGAATATTCGAGATAAGACTCGATAAATAAATCAAGCTTCAGATGAATATTAAAATAATATTCCTCAAGTAATTAATATCCTAAATGCATATTCAAAAGTAATATTTATTTAATAAAATAATATTCTAAATGAATATCCAAATAATATTCATTTAGTAGTCTCATCTTTAGAAGAATATTCGAAATAATAATCGATACATAATTCGACTCTGAATGAATATTAAAAAAATATTATTCGTTGAATAGTTACGTTCAAATAATTATTTGAAGTAAGGATCGTTAAATAAATAATCTCGAACGAATATTCAAATAATATTCGTCGCCCAAATAATGGAAAATATTTACTTAAATATTTTCCTCCGAGGTAATCTCGATATATCAAGAAATATTGACTCCCGGTCTATATTTGACGAATAAGATGTATACGCCCTTCTATGAGGGTCTTACAATAACCAGCTTATAATTTATACGTTAGTTATCTAATT
Source organism: Saposhnikovia divaricata (assembly GCA_036435485.1). Lineage (NCBI taxonomy): Eukaryota > Viridiplantae > Streptophyta > Magnoliopsida > Apiales > Apiaceae > Saposhnikovia > Saposhnikovia divaricata. Next base: position 88,188,815 of record CM071598.1, read on the forward strand.
TATAAGCCAATAAACAATCAGGGAACAAGCATAACGATATAACTTGAAAGTAGTCATGCATGGTATGGCATATATATATATATATATATATATATTCAATCACAACAACAGCCTAAAAGAAGGGAATTGAAACTTGCCTGGTAGTCGAGTACGGTAAGGGGTGGTGGTAGCGGGTCCCGGGTCAGCTTGGTGATCTATAAATAGCCAAGGCATTCGGGATTAATCACTTAACATCTTAAAAGTTAAGTTATACTTAAATCAAAACACGTTCTCGAGTTATCTCGTTATACCCCTTTTTGTGGATTCCTTTTATCATTGATCCGACCCGACATTCGTTCGTTAATACGACATGTCACTGTACTTACACTTGGGACATACTTAAGTCATACAAGTTCTAAAGTCGATTGTTACGAACCAATATTATACTCCGAGTTTTATCGCCCGTTTTCTAAGTGTTTTACCGAAGTTATAATAGAGTCGTCTTTTAGGGGTTCGTTCGCGTTTAACCTCGACTCGAATATTTTTAATAAATCGAAAAACGATCCTTTTGACATACGGTTTTCTTTCACACCTTTCTTTTTACCTCTAGTATTTATTTACCAAGATTCGTCATGACTTTACATATTTTACGAGGGTTCAATTTCAGTTACGAACTTTCGTTTACGGATTCGAACTACTTTTAGTAAATCGGTCATAAATCCTAAACCGTAAGTCTGTTTGATTCGATTCTTTTTCCAAAATGATCTACAACTCAAGATCTACAAGAGAATGTTAGATACTTGTCCAGTTTCAGCCATTAGACCTACTGTGATGCACGGTTTTCAATGATTAACGAAATTTCGGCATTATAACGGCTATAATACGAACGTTCCAAAAATCGCAATCAACAACCCAAGCCACACCGGGCATCAATACAACTTATACACATAATAATCATCTCACAAGTCCAGAAGCTACTGATCTTAGCATCAAAATCATCATGCATCTTAAATCATATAACTAATTACATAATCATGCTTATAATTATCACTATAATCATACCAAGCTAAATCCATCAAAAACATTCATAAATCTCAAATCAAATGGTAGGGTTTCAAGAGATCTACCTTCCTTGGAGTATGATATAACCTTAATAAGCTTGGTATGGTCCTTGTCTAGCTTAATCAAACCTTAGATCATCCAAAGAAATCATGAAAACAAAGTTAGTTTCTAAGATCCACTATTCATCGTCAATCTTGTAAAAATCATATAAAATCAAAAACTAAGAGTTTGGTTCTAAAATTTTTACCACACCTTCTACTCTTCAAGGGCTTTCTTTTGAGCTATAGAACACAAGAATCCAACCATGGGAGCTAGGGTTTTGAGCCCCATCTTTCTTCTGATCAGAACCTGGACAGTTTTGGTCCTCCAACTTTAAGCATGGATTTGACTAGGCTATACTACTTGGATTTCCATGAAATTTGGAAAGAATCTTGCCCATGGAGTGGAGAAGCTATGATTAAAATTTGGTGATTTAAGGATGGATAGAAGTGGAGATATGAATTTTTCTTTGTGTTATGTTTCTGCTGGACAGTTTGTATGTTCTATGTTTTCTTTTGCTTTTCTCTCTTTTCTCCCACTTGATCATCTACTTTTTGCTCATATAACAAGATATTATCAGCTGGTAGGATGCGATTGATAGCATTGGGGTAAGAGCCAAGAGTCTTGGATAAGTTTTGATAGATATTTGTTTTGTTTCTTGTTTGATTTAAGTGATTTAAATCACTTAACTCATAAATTGTTTTGATTTAATCCTTGATTAAATAATTTAATCCACTTGATATAATTCTCTTGATGATCATATAGGATATTTAATCTTGTCACAATCTTGATCCTTAATCCCTGATTTGTTCGCTTAATTGCTTAATCTCGTTGTAACGTTTTAGCGGTTTCTAGAACGCTTGTTTCACTGCCTCAGTGGTTTCCTACCTTCATTCTTAAATCAAATATAATAACATCCCAAAATATCAAATCCTCAAAGTTAATATCTCAATTCTTGGATTATAATAATATATAATCCACTGTCTGGTCAAATATTATACCGAAAAAGAATTTGAAATTTCTGAATTCCGATCGTCTCTGCATTCACTTATTTCCTCCGCGTATTACTAATATGACTTCGAAACATCCATATCACGTCCCGTACATAGGGTGGCGTGAAAAGTTTTCCAACTTACAAAATCACTATTCATCCACCAAATTACTATGCACGTACAGGAAACACTATGCACGTACGGGAAACACTATGCACGTACGGGAAATACTATGCACGTATGGGAAACACTATGCAAGTACGGGAAACACTATGCACGTATGGGAAACACTATGCACGTACTCATTTTCCTTCAAGGGTCCATTAGCTCCTTCCTGGATGGTAGATTATTCTTATCTAGTCCTCAACCATCGAATTACTCTATTCTGACAATATACCAATGCATCAGGATCATTGTCCAAAGCAATATCCATTCATTACAATCATTGTTCTTTGAAACCACCATTCATTAGTGCTCTTTAACCACAATAAGAAAAGTTTTAATTCTACCCAAAATTCGGGTTATTACAGTCTCCCCTCCTTAAAAGCATTCCGTCCTCGGAATCAGTTTAGGAATAACTGGGGTTACTTCTATCCCATTGCACTTTCTATTTTTCAGGTGGATTCTTCCACTTCTTGATTTTCTTCAAATCTCTCACTAGCTTGACAACCTTATCTCTTAGCGCTTGCTCTTTTCTATTCATAATTTCCCCAGGTTGTCCTTCGTAGTTCAGATTCGGTTATGTATATCTATCTGCTCGTACTCTGTCATATGCCGGGCATCTATAGTATACTGATGAGGCACATACGCATGAACCATGTTATGACCATTTTACCGGTTTGGGTGAGGCTGGCTCATAGGCCACCTTCGTGACGCGTTTAAACTCTCAGATGGCCCAATGAATCTTGGGCTAAACTTCCTTTCATTCTAATCTTGTTAATTCCTTCCACGAGGATACCTTTTCTTATTACAAATCTCGAACCTTATATTCTCTATCTTGTTTGCACAGAAATACATCAACAAAAACTTGCTTGTCAGAATCCTCTATTAATTCTAGATATTTCCCAATTCCATTGTATAAATGTCAACTCTATTGTCGACGGGGTACTATGTATTGAAACTAGTTCGAGTATTCTAACAACCGATTCGAGTAACTCTTGATGTCTAGCAACGAGCTCGTCGGCCATCACTGTTTTGGCCTCGCTATCTCATTGTTAACTACTATCACCCCCGGTGTTCCAACCTCTTCTTTAATCATCTCACAGAATGCCAATCTACCTCCTGTGTTCATTCAGTCATTCTCTATTATCTCATCTCTTCTCCTTTCTGAAAGAAAGGCGAATCTCTTGGGGGGATTTGTTTGCGGGGAATGTTGTCTGGTTCGAGGACTCTTAATCCTTTTATCACAAATCATAATCTTCATATACACACAAGCACACATATTTTCAGATCTGATAGGTCTGAACGTCGATCATGTTTGATCCTTTTTGATTTCGCACCTTTCCTTCATATATACAATGTTTCGATATACTTAGGGCGAAAACTATCTCAGGTAACTCACAGCCAATTCATTAAATTCCAAAAAGTTGTGGGTGCAATAGTCAACCCAAAATGACATCACTTACAATTTCATAGTGTCTATACCTAGTGCGATTCACAATCTTGGGTATATCCTCGATTTTTTTTAACTTCCAACCGGTGATGTCCCATTTCCTAATAAGTTTGGAAAATACACAGCGTCCCTGTGCTGCTCAGACAATCTTCTACAACAGTACCTATACTCAATGTTGACCCATTCAACTCACGAGGTTCGATGCACAATCTTGTGCTAACATATTTCTTTCTTACAACACACCGGTTCCTCACGGTGGCACACTGAGTCTCATCGCACTCTTAATCAACAATCCTCGCATCTGAGTTGATAATTCTTTTATTCCTACTGGGCTAACGGGAGATGCAGCACTAGGCTCTGAACACTCGATATTCATCATTATGTCATCCAAATCGATATCTGGTAGCTTATTAAAACCTTGTACAACCTCCCAAAATCATTATAATTATACTTGGTGTCTCTTTCCTCGGGGTCAACCATATGAGCTAATCAAGCCTCATATCTCTGGCGTCATAATCTTTTAGTCTGAACTAGATTCCAAAATCTCTGACTCCGTCTTTATCCTTGAATTATTTCCCTCATAATCAATTTGGCTCCATTGGGTATCAACTAATCCATCATTATTATAATATCAATTTCTCCCTAATTCGAAAAGAATCAAATCTCTCGATCGAGTGGTACTCTGGGTAGGTTCTCTGGAAATCACTATTCATTATCCATAAGGAACACTTCCTGAACTTGATGTAGATATTACATGAAGTAGATAAAATTGCAGAAGAGTTTCAAGCATCGCAGCTATGTCAGGTTGATGAAACTATCATTCATGCAGCTTCCATAAAAGACTGGAAACTTAACGGTTTACTTCGTCAATTTTGTATCATGGTCCTGGTTAGCCTCAAAACGGGACCTTCTAAGGTACGTAATATGCTTAAGACTCCATTACAAATCGAATCTTTACATAAACTATTATTACCTTCGATTCTTGCACAATCATCAAAAGGAATGTAACTTCCTCCACTCCGATATGACCTTCAAGGTCTTTCCAAATATCATTTTGTTTCTTCGGTATGAACATTTGTAATTATTCCTTTATACTTAGACTGTCGGCCACCTCATTGGCCTTTCTTGATAATAATAATTTCTGGTAATCCTTGTTCTCTGGATATATTCCAATTCAAACTTTTCTACCTCATTCCCATCACTGTTGGGTGAAAGCATTCTCCCTTAAGCTCTGCTGATGGAGAAAATATATTTATCAGTCTTTTTCCATAAGTCATTGCTTCCACCTACCCGTGGGAACTTTATCACGTTTATTCCAAATCCTACTTAGGATACTTCTTTTCTTAGTTCTTTCCTTATCTTAGGATAATCTCAACCTTTATAGGTTCAATCCATACTTCCTTAGGGTTTCATACATGCCTCATCTGGCATTATTGTTTCTATGTCATACATTCCTTACCAAACTTCCATTTTGAAGTTCGGAATATTACTTTTTTTTCCTTGTAAGGTTTCATAGGTCATCCTCATCATTCCTCCTGTATTTTCTGGGTACAGGGTATATCGAAATGTCATTGATCAATACTCTAATAATTCTATCTATGTTCTTTCCAGAACTCTTTTTAATAATCCTTACCGGTCATTGTTGCCTTAGCAAGTCCAACTCATACCATCTGAGTTCATAATGTCGTTATTAGGGTTAATGCCATCCTTTGTGCATTCCCCAGGGTTTGTCTTAATTTATGGATATCCTATCCTTAATTCAACTGCCAAGGAATTCTTGCATTCTCTACTTGGCAATCAAATCATGTATCCTTAATAAGGGTCTCTTTTCAATCATTCTCATTTGATAATCGATCGGTGGCTTAATGCTAACCTCTTCTTTCAGATAGTTGTCAGCCTATTTGACCTTCCAAAAGACAACGTATGTCTATCTGCTCTCTTACAGAACTTGGTAATGGTAGCAAAGATGTTCTGGAAGATATTGATCGAGTTCAACGTGAATCTCTTAGTACTTATCGTTTTTCTCAAAGGTACTTGCCTTAGACAAAATTTCTACAGCATACTGATCCATCTCTGACCATTTATATACTCTCTTCATAAACCTTCATTGTTTACTTCCATTGGTCATAATATATTCATGGTATTTATAATACCCTAACATCATACATCTCAAGTCATTATACTTCCATTTTTACTCGTAATCTTGGGCAATCATATACACATGAATCACTTTAGTACGGGTGACCCCATTCCAAAAAGTCTAGTAAATTCCCAATCCAAACATGGGTTGCAAAGGGTTCAGTAGAATATTCCTACGATCTCATTAATATTTCCTTTATATCAAAAGCCCTTGCAATCGGCGCTTACTTAGAAGCAACCCTGCTTTGTCCTTTTATTGCTGGTCTAGTCACTTGATAATCCTTTGTGACTTGGCCTCAACTGACCACACTAAAATAAAAATATATGGTTTTAGGGGTTGTCTAATTAGCATTACTTTTCTAGCAATTGCTGGCATAGTGCCTTCTACTTTGATACCTTTCTACCTTTCCAAAACTTTACTCCATATAGGTCTTAATCGACTTCTCGGCACCGTCTTCGGTCACCTTTCCTCCACTTTTATCTTTTCAACTATTCTTATCAATCCCACGTGCCACGGAAGCTTACCATTCATGGTATAACAGCCTTTTCACTTAAGTCAATCCCGGAGTTTCTCAGTTCGGCTAGTTTCTTACTTACATTTCCTATTTTCGTCCAATCTCACTTCATCATTGTATTTCTACAATCAATCGCGATAACCGGGGTCTATCCACCAACCCATATAGCGGCTACTTTACCCAATTCACGGGGTTCGCCCTAGTTTCTACTCTCTTCCATGATGTTCTCTGATAATCAGAAAGACAAGGTTTGCCAAAATTCGTTGAATTTCTTTCCAGAATCAAGGAAATTTTGGTCAATCTATCCAACCACCGGTAACACTACGAAGATCAATTTCGAAACCTAGAGAATAGTTCTATGAGCATCTAAGCAGGTAGAATCATAAGCAGTTATAATAACGGAATTATTGACATAAAGTTGGAAGTTTAACCACTAGAAAGGAACCAAATATATATATCCCATAGAAGGGAAATCAAAAGTTTCAAATTGAAACATGCCACCTCTTCCTGATACATATACATCTTAGTTATCGATAATATCAAATGTCAGTCTTCCTAACCACAGGTTTCAGAAGGAACACTACCGTCGGAGTTAGTCGTTTCATAAAAATTGGCACTACTAAGGCCATCCTAGTCTGGTGTACCGTGTGGTTCGAATGCATCCGTAATTACTCTGCCGTGCTGCATAAGCACACCACCTAAACCTGTATGAGATGCATCATAGTGTATCATAAAGTCTTCCTTCTCCCGTTAGGCAACACCAACGCCGGGTCGTTACCAATTTCATCTTAAAACATTCTCTATTACCTCTTAACCACTAATCGCATTACTTGATCCATTTGCAATTCAGTGTCAGAATAAACTTAAGGTAACTACTATAATCTATTCGGGGAAAAGAAAGAATTTAATATTCTTCTGAATCACATGCATCTAACGTTTCTGATTCCCCATTTTACTGAGTTAAAATAAACTTATACTTAGTACCTGATAATAGTCATATTATGAGTTTATCATAGACCCACTGGTCCTTTCCTCTGGTAGTTTCTGAGATCATCATCTCGCTTACTACTTTATATAACTTTATCCAATCAGGCCATCACTTTCCACTATCTTTACTTTCGAAGCTGGTTCATTCATAATATGGACATTTCGCTGAATAAGACCACATCAACAATCTCAATTTGGTTTCATAAAATATAACCCATGAAATCCGCCTTCTCATGGCGACTTAACATTGACAATATTCACACTAATCCATTTATCCGATAATATGGCACTTGTTGCCTCTATCTCAACTGCTCCTGGGTGCTCCCCGTCCTACATCGACGTCTTTGATAATCATGCATCATTCTAACTCCTTTCTCATTAATCTGAAAGTCTCTAAGGATCTTTATCTATCCCCATATAAGACCTCAAGTAATCCTTCTAATCTGTCTTAATTGCTGGTACTACCTCTCGTAGTCCGGCTATAAATCCAACATAAAATTTCAATTCTCTTAATAATATCTCAGTTCTTTGTGCTCACTTCTCTGAGCACTATAATCTTAACTCTCGCTATCCCTCTGGCTACAGCCCTCATTTCCTTGGAGTAAACTCCTCATCCTCAATAGGATTTTCCTCTGCTGGAACCTCTTTCGAGTCCTCAATATGGTACTCTATCGAATTCACAATCCGATCGTCAGCATATAATAAAACATCATCATGCTGCTGCTCGTACGCCTCAAGGTCTGTCGCCTTACTAGTCGATACGAGAACGAGCTAAGTTACTATCATGATACTTAAGAGTTCCCATAAGGGTTTTATATGTCAATACTACTTGAAGTAGTCAGACTATGAACTTTGCAAGAGTTCTTATTATCTTAGTGAGTTTATTGTTTTAACGTCACATCATCTCTGGGGTTTATAACGTACGCTCTGATACCACTTCTGTAACACCCCCAGATCCGGGGTCCGGGATCCGGTCGATACGGTTTCCAATTCTGTCCATAACACTTGAACTTTCCTTAACATAAAATAAATTATATCTCTATGACCCAACACAACAATGTAAAACACACCCGTTATAGTCCCATAGATGAAATCAGAGTAACAATCAAATTTTTATTAATCACATTATGAGTTCTTACAATCCAAAAGAATTTCATTATAAATACATACTCTTTGCCATCCATTTACATAAGTCATACTAGACCATATACTTGGTACTGAAAGAATAAATCTACCCTACCAATAGCTTCTTCTTCAGCTCTGGTAGTCTCATCGTCCTCGCCTGCGTCGAGTGCGCCTTGTGCGAGTCATCTGGTCTAGCTGTTGTTGTGATATAATAATAAAGCAAGGGTGAGCAATAGCCCACCAACAATAATATATAACTGAACGATAATATATAACAGTTCAAAAGTATCTTTCAAACCATATGCCATGCATTTACGGAAATGATGCCAGTATAATATGAACGATGAAGTTACAAGGTAACTTAAAGTATTTTTTTGTAGAAATATCTGCTACATCAAAAGTAAGCGAGATATTCTCATTGTCATTAAAAAGAGGAACTTGCATGAAAAGATTGCAATTCCAGTTATGAACACTTTTCCAGCTTTGCCAACAGTAATCATGTTGCAGGAAATAAATAAGTTTGGATGATGAACTAATGATGGAGTATTCACCGCGCCCGCTGTTCCAATCTTGATGATCAGTCGAGATCGTACAGCTCAAATTAGATTTACTACCGGTAGAAGGAAGAACTGACGGCTTTACTTGTCTACCGCCTTACTAGCTCTCCCCGGCCAACGGTTGGGCCAAAGGGGATGGACCGGCGCTACTCGGCCTCTTACACGACTCCTAGTTCAAATAGAATTCATGATTCTGAATGTAACGTTCGTCCCCCTTTCCCCAAGTATAATACTTGTTGATAAGACTCCACAAAGTAGTCGTATCTAGTTGGAAAGGAAAATTCACCAATAACTTCCAAGCTACTGCTTGGTAACGAATCTCAACTTGTTCCAACAATCTTACCCCTCGAAAGAAGAGAAGGTAAACAACGAATTATTAAGTCAATAGCACCTGAGTTGAGAGTGAAGAGAATACTTTATGACCGGGAAGTCGACAAGATAATTAACATTTTCCAAGTAAGGTTCCCTTATTATTAGGGAGATAGACTCAAAGAAGAATGATGTCTGAGAACCTTTCTTGATATAAGATTAATAATAATATGACTCCGAAATATTTTCTGTAATAATCGAAGAAGATAAACCTTATCGAGATTATTCTAAGTATGGAATAAATATTCAGAGAATATTTATTGAATTAAAATATTTTACAGAATATTTAGGAATATGAAAGAATATCTTTAATCAGAGTATTTCTCAAATAATCCTTGAAGAAATATCGAGAGAATATTTATTGCATGATTAAATATTCAAATGAATATTCAAAATAATATTCATTAATTAATAAGACCTGAAAGGAATATTTAAAATATTTCAAATAATATTCGATGATTAAATAGAACCCTGGATGAATATTCAAAATAATATTCATAATTAATTAGGAATTTAAATGTTTATTGAAAAGTAATATTCATTTAATGAATAATATTCTAAATGAATATCAAGTAATATTCATTTAGTAATCCAAGCTTTAAAGGAATATTCGAGATAAGACTCGATAAATAAATCAAGCTTCAGATGAATATTAAAATAATATTCCTCAAGTAATTAATATCCTAAATGAATATTCAAAAGTAATATTTATTTAATAAAATAATATTCTAAATGAATATCCAAATAATATTCATTTAGTAGTCTCATCTTTAGAAGAATATTCGAAATAATAATCGATACATAATTCGACTCTGAATGAATATTAAAAAAAATATTATTCATTGAATAGTTACGTTCAAATAATTATTTGAAGTAAGGATCGTTAAATAAATAATCTCGAACGAATATTCAAATAATATTCGTCGCCCAAATAATGAAAAATATTTACTTAAATATTTTCCTCCGAGGTAATCTCGATATATCAAGAAATATTGACTCCCGGTCTATATTTGACGAATAAGATGTATACGCCCTTCTATGAGGGTCTTACAATAACCGGCTTATAATTGATACGTTAGTTATCTAATTTATAAGCCAATAAACAATCAGGGAACAAGCATAACGATATAACTTGAAAGTAGTCATGCATGCAATGGCATATGTATAACAGAAAACATATATATATATATATATATATATATATATATATATATATATATATATATATATATATATTAAATAACAACAACAGCCTAAAAGAAGGGAATTGAAACTTGCCTGGTAGTCGAGTACGGTAAGGGGTGGTGGTAGCGGGTCTCGGGTCAGCTTGGTGATCTATAAATAGCCAAGGCATTCGGGATTAATCACTTAACATCTTAAAAGTTAAGTTATACTTAAATCAAAACACGTTCTCGAGTTATCTCGTTATACCCCTTTTTGTGGATTCCTTTTATCATTGATCCGACCCGACATTCGTTCGTTAATACGACATGTCACTGTACTTACACTTGGGACATACTTAAGTCATACAAGTTCTAAAGTCGATCGTTACGAACCAATATTATACTCCGAGTTTTATCGCCCGTTTTCTAAGTGTTTTACCGAAGTTATAATAGAGTCGTCTTTTAGGGGTTCGTTCGCGTTTAACCTCGACTCGAATATTTTTAATAAATCGAAAAACGATCCTTTTGACATACGGTTTTCTTTCAAACCTTTATTTTTACCTCTAGTATTTATTTACCAAGATTCGTCATGACTTTACATATTTTACGAGGGTTCAATTTCAGTTAAGAACTTTCGTTTACGGATTCGAACTACTTTTAGTAAATCGGTCATAAATCCTAAACCGTAAGTCTGTTTGATTCGATTCTTTTTCCAAAATGATCTACGACTCAAGATCTACAAGAGCATGTTAGATACTTGTCCAGTTTCAGCCATTAGACCTACTGTGATGCACGGTTTTCAATGATTAACGAAATTTCGGCATTATAACGGCTATAATACGAACGTTCCAAAAATCGCAATCAACAACCCAAGTCACACCGGGCATCAATACAACTTATACACATAATAATCATCTCACAAGTCCAGAAGCTACTGATCTTAGCATCAAAATCATCATGCATCTTAAATCATAAAACTAATTACATAATCATGCTTATAATTATCACTATAATCATACCAAGCTAAATCCATAAAAAACATTCATAAATCTCAAATCAAATGCTAGGGTTTCAAGAGATCTACCTTCCTTGGAGTATGATATAACCTTAATAAGCTTGGTATGGTCCTTGTCTAGCTTAATCAAACCTTAGATCATCCAAAGAAATCATGAAAACAAAGTTAGTTTCTAAGATCCACTATTCATCGTCAATCTTGTAAAAATCATATAAAATCAAAAACTAAGAGTTTGGTTCTAAAATTTTTACCACACCTTCTAATCTTCAAGGGCTTTCTTTTGAGCTATAGAACACAAGAATCCAACCATGGGAGCTAGGGTTTTGAGCCCCATCTTTCTTCTGATCAGAACCTGGGCAGTTTTGGTCCTCCAACTTTAAGCATGAATTTGACTAGGCTATACTACTTGGATTTCCATGAAATTTGGAACGAATCTTGCCCATGGAGTGGAGAAGCTATGATTAAAATTTGGTGATTTAAGGATGGATAGAAGTGGAGATATGAATTTTTCTTTGTGTTATGTTTCTGCTGGACAGTTTGTATGTTCTATGTTTTCTTTTGCTTTTCTCTCTTTTCTCCCACTTGATCATCTACTTTTTGCTCATATAACTAGATATTATCAGCTGGTAGGATGAGATTGATAGCATTGGGGTAAGAGCCAAGAGTCTTGGATAAGTTTTGATAGATATTTGTTTTGTTTCTTGTTTAATTTAAGTGATTTAAATCACTTAACTCCTAAATTGTTTTGATTTAATCCTTGATTAAATAATTTAATCCACTTGATATAATTCTCTTGATGATCATATAGGATATTTAATCTTGTCACAATCTTGATCCTTAATCCCTGATTTGTTCGCTTAATTGCTTAATCTCGTTGTAACGTTTTAGCGGTTTCTAGAACGCTTGTTTCACTGCCTCAGTGGTTTCCTACCTTCATTCTTAAATCAAATATAATAACATCCCAAAATATCAAATCCTCAAAGTTAATATCTCAATTCTTGGATTATAATAATATATAATCCACTGTCTGGTCAAATATTATACCGAAAAAGAATTTGGAATTTCTGAATTCCGATCGTCTCTGCATTCACTTATTTCCTCCGCGTATTACTAATATGACTTCGAAACATCCATATACATAGGGTGGCGTGAAAAGTTTTCCAACTTACAAAATCACTATTCATCCACCAAATTACTATGCACGTACAGGAAACACTATGCACGTACGGGAAATACTATGCACGTATGGGAAACACTATGCACGTACGGGAAATACTATGCACGTATGGGAAATACTATGCACGTACTCATTTCCCTTCAAGGATCCATTAGCTCCTTCCTGGATGGTAGATTATTCTTATCTAGGTCCTCAACCATCGAATTACTCTATTCTGACAATATACCAATGCATCAGGATCATTGTCCAAAGCAATATCCATTCATTACAATCATTGTTCTTTGAAACCACCATTCATTAGTGCTCTTTAACCACAATAAGAAAAGTTTTAATTCTACCCAAAATTCGGGTTATTACAAGGCTTCTGCAGATAAAGAAAAGGCAAATTCTGAATTGGCAGCTGATAAAGAATCTACTCCAAAATAGTCTACAGAGAGCAATCAGATCTATCCACCTCCTCCATTCCCAAAAAGACTTGAAAAGAAAAATTCTGCTGAAAACTCTCCTCCGAAGGAGATGTGGGTGAATCAGATCTATCCTCCTCCACCATACCCTCAACGCTTGCAGAAACAAGATCAAGAAAAACAGTTTCAGAAGTTTATGGAGGTCTTCAAGAAACTGTCCATTAACATTTCTTTTGTTGAAGCGTTGGAGCGGATGCCGCGATATGCAAAGTTCATGAAGGATATTTTGTCACGAAAGAGAAGGTTGGAAGAATTTGAGACAGTGGCATTGACAGAGGAGTGTAGTGCGGTGTTGTAACAAAAATTGCCTCCTAAACTTAAGGATCCAGGAAGCTTTACAATTCCATGCACCATTGGAAAGTTGTCTTTTGACAAATGCTTATGTGATTTAGGAGCTAGCATTAATCTCATGCACTTGTCTATTTTCAAGCAACTTGGTCTGCCTAATCCGAAACCTACCAATATCTCGTTGCAGCTGGCTGATCGGTCAATCACTTATCCAAGGGGTATAGTAGAGGATGTCTTGGTGAAGGTTGATAAGCTCATATTTCCTGCCGATTTTGTGATTCTATATTTCGAAGAAGACAAGAAGATTCCCATAATCTTGGGAAGGCCTTTTCTAGCTACGGGCCGTACTTTGATCGATGTGCAAAAAGGAGAGCTTACAATGAGGGTGCAAGACCAGAATGTCACCTTTAATATGTTCAAGGCCATGAAATTTCCGACAGAAGATGAAGAGTGTTTCAGTGTAGAAATGGTTGATATGGGTCAGGCAGAGGAGTTTGATCAGTTGTTGAGCGAAAAGTCGGACACACACATGCTAGAGCATCACATCAGTGATTCCATTGACAATTCTTCAATTCAAGATCTCTCGAATGTAAAGCTCAGAAAACTTCCACCGTATTTGAGGTATGTCCTTTGGAATGATGAGTTAGTGATTTTTGAAGAGGGTCATGATAATGTGTTAAGAAGGTGGATAGTTGATGTTGAGGAAGAAGAGTGTTCTGTTCAGTCGGTTGAGAGGGATAAACACCTTAGAGGTGTGAGGAAGAAAAAGAAGGTGAAGAAGTCGATGGGTGGAAAACTCAAGGCGAAGAGTGAAAGAAAAGTTATGTTGGGAGTAAGCAATCCAGATGTCAACGTGTGCATGAATGGTCTTTCTGTTAAGGATGGTTCGGTTATTCTTTTGAAACCGCCGTGAGTAGAAGAAGTAACGTCCGGCTAATTGACGTCAACAACAGCGCTTCGTGGGAGGCAACCCATGTGTTTCAACAATTAGGTATGTTTTCTACTATCCCTCGTATTACCTTCAATTCAATGGGGACATTGAATGTCTTAAGTTTGGCGGTGGTTTGGGATAAGTTGTGTGTAGTAGTTATTTGTGTGTCATGGTGTTCATATAGATATCATATTTTGCATGTTAGTGGTAGTTCATGCATGTTGTTGTTCGTGTTATTTATGTTTGTTTCATATAGGTCATTCTAATTTTTTTTATTTTTGTATACCATGTGAGTCATATTGGTTGCATTTTCATGGCATGCATTGTTCATGATCCCTTAGGATGAGCTAATTCTGATTGGTAGGTAGATGTCTTATTAAGTGTGGTAATGATGAATAGAGGGTTGATTTATAGTTCTTAGGAAATGACTTGCATGTTACGGAAACAAAATATTTACACAGTCTCATTAGTTTGCTTCTGAGCTAGGTTAGGGTCATGCTTGTTTAGATGTTTTGAGATTTAATCACTTGATTATATTTAGAGTTTTCGTTAACCTTGATGACATAGAAGCACTAAAGTCTAAGTTTGGGGGAAACTAGGGATTTCATGCTTAATTGTAAATAATTGTCAATAATGGTTAGGCATCAAATGGCTAGTAGCCGGCTCATATTTATATGAGTAGTCTAGGGTTGGAAATGAGAATTCTCATTCCAGATGACATATAAAAAAAAGAAAAAAAAATATGAAAGAAAAAAAAAGTTATGTGATAAAAAAAAGTAATGTGATTGTTTATATGCAAAATTAACCAGGGTGAGCTCTTTAATACTCGAGCAATTAAGTTCGCGGGGACTTTGTGCCTAGTGACCTAAGGCTTTTATAGTCTGGGATCCACTAACCTAACGCTCGCTACATGGGTATTATTGTATAAGCCTTTTGGGGTCTCATCCATTGTACGGTTAAATAAGCATGCTTTTATATTATGTGTCATAGTTGTAGTAATAAAGCATGAATTCCTGTCTAACTCAGATGAGGATGGAGGTGTTCCTAGGTTATGAAGTGTTTACAGTCTATTCTATTTATAAACTTGTGATTGTCTTGGCGAAAAATGGGTATGATTTGGACCTAGTGTTAGGAGTATATCTGATGAGCATCGCACACACGCACGTTTCTGTTCATGTATTGTTAGTATACGGGGACTTAGTCGAGCTCTATTTGGATTTGGTTTCATTCTTTGAGATATTTGCTTGCTAGTTGGTTTTGGTTAGTTTGAGGGGATCGTTGCATTTTCATATTCGTTGCATTCATGCATTGCATTGCATTGGATTTTGTGGGTACATTCGCTATAGGCCCTCACGAGACCTCACTCGTCCACTAGGGCTGCCTAGGGGTTTAAAAGGCTTGTTGCATATGCCAAATGCAACCGTGATCACCTACGGAAGTGGTACTAGTTAGTTAGTATTTAGTTGTTTATTTTTCAGGACAAGCATCGGTTTAAGTTTGGGGGTGTGATAAGTGGATTTTATATCCACTTGGAGCGTTCCATATCGGCTTAAATTGATGGACTTGGTCTCAAGTTGTTGTAGTTTTGATGTGTTTTCGCTAGTTGTGCAGGTTTGTGAATTATCGATTAGGGTTGATGTTTTCATCAATTTTGGGAGTTGAATTCTAGCATGGAAAGGAGGAATGGAGACTTGTTTTGAGCCACCATGATGACTTGAAGTCTAGAGAATTGAAGACTGAAGCAATTGCAAAAGAAACGGGATGATTTGGAGCAAAAACGAAGAAGTTGAGCAAAATTCAGCAAGCCAACAGAATGTGTGTGCGCTGACAGCGCATAATACGCACTGAGAGCACGGGAAACAGTGTCTGTGCGCGCTGAGAGCGCATGCTGCGCGCTGACAGCGCATAATGCTGTCAGAAATTCCAGAAAATTCCGATTTTGCCCTTTTTCGAAGTTTAATTGTATTTGTAATCTTTTTCTTGTTGGACAAGACTTCTAGGACCTATTTAAACATGTTGTATCATTGTAAATTGTACCAATTAAATATCATAGCTTAGATTTGCAAGGGAGAAAAGGAGAGAAGGATTCAACGCTCGTGACAAGCAACGGATCTTGATCTACTTCATCTTTTGTATTCTTTTCTTAAGCGAATTCTGGATTCTAGATTTGTTTTCTTAACTCTTTGTTCTATTAATATTACTACTTTCATTTATATCTTGTTTTATATCATGTCTTCATCAAATCCCATGGTGACGAACGGTTCAATTATGAACTAATTATTGTCATGGGATTCTAACGGATTTATCTATGTAGCTTAGTAGTTTGATTGCTTTAAAGATTTATGTGTGGTGAATTCTTGATATCCTTGTATGGTTGTGCTTCATGTGTTTAGATGCGTCGCGAACATCTAATTTGTTAATCTCTTGCGAAACGAGAGTGGATCTTGAGATTTAGAACTTGCCATGCTAGCATAGGATAGGTTGATGTTTAACATCATGATTTGTAGCGTAAATAGAGATATTATGCTGCCCTATGTGATCTTAATGGATGACTTGCCCTTAAACCGTTATGTTTTCAAATCTTATAGAGATATAGGGTCTAAACATAATTGGTGTCTATTCATCTTCTATCTCTTTTGAGAAGTAACGAGTACTTGTTTCGTGTCGTCCGATCAGATATCAAAACCATCACATGTATTTATTAAAGGCATCAACTCTCAGTGAAGTAGATAATGAAGTTAGAGTCCCATGTTTATTCTCATATAAGTAATTTAGTTTAATTCTCGTTAGTTGTTCATTCTTAGTTTGATAATTTGCATCTTAGTTTAATTTAGATAATTAAAACCTCAATTTGTTATTTATCTTAGTAGTGAGTTATAACCATACATTGTTGAATAGGTGCATTAACTGAAAAGAACTTAACCAGATCTCTGTGGAACGAACTTGAATTATATTACTTGTGACCACGTATACTTGCGTGATATTGTGTTAACACTTAGCAGAGGAGCTTCCACTGTAGGAGGTTCGCTTGTTGTACCCCCTGTCTCTAAGGCTATAAGATCTGTTTCTCTTGCTTCTATTCCAACTGCCAGAGCTACGATCCTTCTTCAGCTTAGCCATCGATTCTTCCACCACTTTATGGGTTTCAGCTCTTGCATAAAAATCTGCCAAGGTTTTGGGCTCCTCGGCTTGCAACTCCTTCCAGAAGTCAGTCCTTAGGCGTACACCCGCAATCAAGAAGTTTTTATAAGTTTCATCAGTTGCTTTCCTTACTTTTGGGACTTCCGTACTGAAGCGTTTGAAATACTCAGTAAGAGTTTCGTTGTCCTCCTGCTTAATATTTGCCAAAGTGTTGGCTGGGGGTACGAACGCGACCGAAGCCCGAAACTGAGTGAGGAAGAGTTCACTCATTTGCCTCCAAGACTTTACCGAATTTGGTTGCAGTCTCTTGAACCACTGATGGGCACTTTCCCTTAGAGTAGCAGCTAACAGACGAAATTTTGTCAAGTCTTTGATCTGATACACTTCCATTTCTGTGTTGAACCGGCTGAGATATTCCACCGGATCGGTTGTTCCATTAAACTTCAGATCTCCTCCCCCCCGGTAGGTTACGGGCAAGGGTGAATCCCTCACCTTCTTGGTGAAGGGTGAAGCAACAGTTAGGCCTTCCATTGATTGTTTTTCAGCCCTCAGCTTCTTGAGTGCCTCTCTTAGGTCTTTTACCTTATAGTGCTCATTTTCGCCATCAGTAAATTGGCTCCCATCTTCATCAGTCTCATCAGAGGAACCCCCACCATATTTCGGGTTATGCTGGGAGCTGTAGCTTCCCTCATCTTCAGCCATCTTAGTACTTTTGCCAGATTTGGAGCTAGACTTCTCCCTCCTGTGACTTTGAGACTCCCTCGACTAGGACATCCCATCTTGAGTCCTCCTTGGCTACCGATCCTTTTTTCTATCCAGTTTGTGACGTAGGTCCTTGCTGTTTAACCTATTGCCCAGCCTGTCAAAGACACTCAGGCTGCGTGTGGGTGAACCCTGCGATTTCTGGACCTCTTCCTCATCATCCTCCCAATCCGGATTTGTTTGGTCAGTCTCCACACCAGAAAAGTCTTCTTTTGAGACCTCCTTCTCGGACTCCTCAACATCACTATCAAAATCCAAATGAATTGGGGTAACCACCTTCTTTTTTGCTTTCCGGTCCGTGGAACTATGCTTTTATTTCCATTTCTTCAACTTCTCGGACTTCTTTTCCAAAGAATTTATTTTCTTTCCCATCTTCTTAATCTTTTCCTGGAGTTCTTGATTCGTGGCTCCATCATCATGTTCCTCTTCATAGTCGTTCCGTTCCTCCTCCGGCGTATGTATATGACCGGAATCTCGAGACATCTCTTCCCTCTAGAGATTAAACCAAATTCCCCTCCTTCTAGCGCCAAAAATGTTGTGAGGGAAATTTGGTACAACACTTCTTGGAGGTAGTTGCGGGAAGAACGGAGAATCGCGTAGAAATCGGCGTTGGAATAAGTTCGCACGCCGACTGCCAGGGTTCAACTGCCTTGAACCGAGGGAGAATTGTGGCTGTGTTTGGACTGAATTTGCAAGGTCTCCGGGCGATTATGACTGAGTAAATCCTACTCAATCGTAGAAGATGCCCAGAACTGTGTTAGAGGTGTGTATAGTTGTGTCTAACCCCTGCAAATGGCCTACATACCCTTATATTTATAAGGGATCAAGTCCGATGTAGTTCTTGATGACTGAGCCACAATTTGATAAGCTTTATCTTCCATAACTGAACTGATTCCATGAATTATCCCAGATGATATGATTATCCAGTGGTTATCCTCCATAAATCCATGATTATCTTCATAAATATATGATTTTCCATCATATATCTCCATGTATATACGTAATCCATGTATATATAATGATTATCTGCGTTAACAGATGTTGTTGACCTGCTCCTGATGTTTAGGACTTATCCATAAGTCAGTTAGGGCGTCCTCTATCCGTTCTCCTATAATTTAGGAAGCTACAGAGCTGTTGAGCCGCCTTTTGGAAATCGTCAGGGTACATGCACGTACCCCCACCTGGAGGCCTAACACCTAGATGAACCCCTATCCAGCCTTCACATAGTAGTACCCCTGCCTGAGGTTCAAGCACCTGAACCTCTCCATGGACGAACCCCAATCCAGATGTATTTCTTCTAAGGTATATTGGATCACATCCTCATCCAGCTCATCACATCCTCTCATATCCATATAATTCGAACCCGTAACCTTAATGGGCCTTAAATCAAGCCCGAGGCGGATTTTGGGCACAACAACTCCCATCTAAAACATCAGTCGAAGACCCGGAATTTTGTAAGAATTAAGAAATGCACTTGTTGGACTTTGTTCATATTTTTGTTACTTATAAATAATTTACATTTCAACCTTTTTCTCTCAATTTGAATTTAAACGAATAATTATTTGGTGTCTATTTCGAAGAAACAAGTATATTGAATGTCAAATTTAATAATTTTAAATAAATATTAGATCACTCAAACCAGTATTTAATTAAGAGATAATGACCAAAATACCTCAAAATGAGGTACCCATGGCCCGAAATGCCTATTTCCGGAACAGATGGCCCTATCTACCCACGGGATGCGCCGTTCGGAGTGGCGCATCCGAGACACTGTTCATCGCCAAAAACCACATGAGCTTGCCAGAATTTTGAGAGGTTTGGTCACAGCGACTTCGACGGAAATGGAGTCACTCTGCGTTTGTCATCCATTCATCGTCCACCACCCTCCAAATCATCACCACAGGATCACAGCATCGTCTACTTCCTCATCCCGTGAACCGTTTCTCTCCTCCGACCCCACAGGGGCATGAACGAGCTTGAAATGCATTTTGAATCGGAAAATATAGTTGAATTGGGGATTTCAAATCCGGTGATTTAAACGTAATAAAACTGGTATGGATGTGTAGAGAATCAAATTGCGATTCTATTGATATGTAGAACATGATCTGAAAGTTTGTGATGTGGACGGACGAAGAGAAACAAAAAACACGCCGGAATCGCCAACGTCGAGAGCTCTGGAGACGACGATGATGACGTCAGATACGCTGTTCAGGAATGCGTATCGCCTGATACGCCTTTTACAAATGCGTATCTCAAGCTACTGTAGCAACATTTCAATAGCGTTACGGTGACGTCGGATGACGTCATCACGCTGGTACCAGTTGCGTGTCTCAATATACGCTGTGCGTGAAGGCGTATCTGTGGCTGTTACTCTTTTACCAGCAGCGTGTCTCAAGACACTCCTTCACCAGTAGCGTGTCTCAAGACACTCCTTCACCAGTAGCGCGTCCCGTTGGTATTTTGGGCCGCCCGAATTGGCAGTAGGCATTTTGGTAATGGGAAGGGGGAAAAGAGGTATTTTGGACCTTCACCCTTTAATTAATACCACAATTTTTTTTAAAATTTGAAAATACAACAATATGCCTTTCAATAATATTGTTTACTAAAAGTTGTTCTTAATAATGTTACATTGATTGGGTTATAATTTATTTGATTATTATGTTAAAACAAATTCAAAAGATCCAACTGAGAATATGTTAAAACTAACTAAAATAAAACAACTTATTTTTTTTGATATCTAATTAAAATAAAACAACTTAAAACCCATTTTAGAAAGGAATTGTACATTTTCCTAATATATATACATATACATGTCTATATTCACATGATAGTAGTACTATATGCAAAGGAAAAAAATTTACAAAATAAATCATAAAACATTGGAAAATCAAATGACTTAAATGATATATTTTATTATACTTTTTTTAATAACTTGATGATAATATATAAAATGCTCTATCGAATGATATTATATAATTTTTTTTATCAAATTTAAAATATTGGAAAATCATTTTTTTAAATAATAGAAAATCATTTTTGAACCAAATTTTGTTGAAATGAAATGTGTAGAATTATTTAAATTTAAACTATAAATTAAATTATTAGAATTTAGAAACTCCAAATGCAAATCAATTTACTCAATACAATTCGGAGAAATTATATAGTAATTGTCTTTCCTACTTTTTTGTGCAAATAGTGTGTACAGTCATGCCTAGTTTTCGTAATCATTTAATATATTCACATTTTTCCAAACAGTACAACAGAACATCTTTTTGGCTTACTTTCGATATTTATTAGTCAAATTAGATATACATATTTCACTTATTTTATTTCAATTTATAAAAAGTTGAGTAATAACAAATTAATTAGAAAAGTTAGTTTGATAATAATTTATATTTAAATATAAATTTTTTTTATAATAAATAAAATTTTAATTAATATAGATATACATATAATTTATCTGTGCTATAATAAAAATAATTTTATTTAATATATATATATATATATATATATATATATATATATATATATATATATAGTTTGGTCCGTAATCCATGATCAAAATTCTTAGTATTTCAATTTTAATATGACAATATTATTATTGTTGATAAAAAAAATCAATTGTCTTCCGTTTTTTAAAATACTAAAAAATGTAATGTAATTTAATTATAAATTAAAAGGTTGAATTTGTAACATTAAATTGAAATATAAACTATTTAATTTGAATAAAAGATTCTTTTAGAAAAATGATTGAAAAAAAAAATTCAATTCCATTAACGTTATCAGATTTTAAATTTGTTTAATAAATTAAACAAATTTTAAGCATAAATTTAAAAATATATTTTGATATTTTTATGAATCTAAAATTATATATTTCTAATATATAATAAATATAATATTGTTATAAAAAGAAATTATGTTTATCCTATATATATATATATATAATTATAAAAATAATTAATTTAATAAGAATCTGTTTATATATAACAAAAGCTTATAGATCATGTTTGAGGTTTTGATAGCAAAGAATTTTTAGCCGAAGAATTATGTGGCAACTCGGTCTTAGGGGGCAGTAATAGTTGCTATCAAAGAGAGAAACATTTATAGAATTTCCCCCCTCATATATGCTAATAGTGTGCAAAGAGTAAAAGCATTTAGCAACGCCCCTCATATATGTTCACCTGAATCTGATTTGAGACGAGAACCCCCAAAATCCTCTCACCAGAAATGGCCACCACCAGCAGATCATCTCTCACAAGTATCCTACGCGCCGCCACATCCCACCGCACCCCCAACATACTTCTCCACCCACACCACAATCTCCACCGTCATTACCACAACTATCCGGCGTCGTTCCTCCACTCTAACCCTTCAAACCTCCAACCCCATTTCCCCTACACCTCTGCTTTCAGCGCGTGCACACACTCGCCACCGCACCTCTAAACCCTAGCAGCTCCTACAGCATCTCTAACCCTTCAAACCTCCAAAATTCAAGTCCCAATACCATCTCTGCTTGCATTTCACGGCGCGTGCACACACGCGCCACATGCTCCGAAAGCCTCGAAACCCCAGGAGCATATGGCCATATGCCATAGCATTTGGTTGCATAGCAACAGGTTTGACACTCTTTTACAAATTCCAAGAAAAACCATTCCTTAAAGGAACTATTACTGCTACAGAGCTTAGAATCCGAGGCGCATTTCCGGATTTATACCGAAAGGGATACTCGGTTGTCGTGTAAGGTGTCGGCAGACCTTTTGCCGATGAATGCTGGGACTACTACTTTTTAGTTACTCAGGTTTTGGATAAGCCCAAACTAGTTAATGCTGCCATGGAGAGGAATCGCAGTATCATGGTGAGGAAGCTTAAAGAAAAAGTTGCAAATGAGAAGCTACAAGTTGCTGAGGGGGCGGAGCGACAAGCAATGTTTGATTGGTACTGTCTTCATGTTTTTAAGTCCTGTTTATGACTAGTTTTTGAATGTTCGATTCCATACATATATATTATTCATTGTATTGTTTTGCTTGTTCATTATACTACTATTGATTTAGGTGCACAAATTCTGTTGATACATATTAAGATATTATGTTTTGTGACTGACACATTTTTATCGAATTAGGAACAGAAATTCAAGCAAAACAATCATAAAACCTGCCACCGATCCGTTGAAAATTAAGTCCGAAGGAAAGGTATACGAAATTCCATTGTATCCAAAAATGGAAGTCACAGCGAGTAGATTGCTTAAGCATCTATTTGTTAGGTTTCAAGGCTTATCAGATTTGTTGCAAGATGGAAATTGGGTTTTCATTATGGTGTTTGAAACACGGATCACTGATGAGAATAGGGAAGATAAGTCGGTTGAGATTCTGGAAGATATGTTGGCTGATATTAACGAAGATAGGTCGGCTAAACGTTTGACAGTCAAACATGAGGATATGGAATATCATATCTCAGTTGAGGTGTTAACTAAGCATGATTAGAAGTACATGCCACATGAAGTTGCTGCTGTTAATTTTCCGGGATAGCTAAAACTGGGGCAAAAAATTGGGTTTAATGGGTAGTTAATATAGTGTCTTTAAAAGCTCTTGTTATGTTGAATGACCAAATTTAAGAGTCATTTTGTGCTTATTCTCTAACATTTGTCCTATGTGGAAGGTCGTCAAGCTTATTTGTACTCTGATTAGAATTTATATATTAATCTTTTGTGCGTATTTTGCTGGGAGGATTCCCATTTTGTCTGTGATTGAGAGATGTATTGATTTAGTTCCGGAGCTGAGATCATCGCCATGTTAATTTCGTGTTAGACTGTGTTAGTCTTTTGATTTTGTAGTTTTGTGGTTTCATTGGGGTTTCAAGTAGCAGGAGGTTTTTTCACACGTCTCCTATAAGCGAAGGCAGCTGAAATGGTTCCCTGGAATTCATGACGGCATACCATTATACAAATAGTAGACCTAAGTATCTCTTCGTCAATATTGTCGCAACTCCTCTTGAGTTCTTAAGGTTGCGGCGATGACTGGGATATTATTATAGAGAAAAAGGAACATGAGGTGACCTCGGGAAATTTCTTGAGATAATAAGGTTTTTCGGTATAAATTTTAATATATTTATTATTAGTTTAAGTAAATCATGTATAAATATGTGAACCGGACTAGGTTGAAATTGCATGATACAACATGGACTGAAATTTTGGCATTTTAGGAATGTCATGCTCAAGTGCTGGAATAAATTTTAGAAATGTCATGCTTTTTAGGAATGTCATGCTCAAGTGCTGGAAAAAATTTTAGAAATGTCATGCTCCAAGTGCTGGTATAAGTGTACATAAATAATAGCATAATAAACCCTTCGAAACTAACCCCTTTCTAAAAAAATGGGATCATACATTCAACGTCTCCTAAGTGCTGCCGCAGCCCACCGCACTGCCACTGCTCTCCAAAACCCTCAAAGCCCCCGCAGCATCAGGCCTTACGCCTTAATATTTGGTTGCATAGCAACAGGAGGAATGATAATATTATACAAATTCCAGGACAAAAAACCAGTGAGAGGAGGAGCTGGAGTAAGTATAAATCAAGAACTGGAATCTAAGGTTCAATGCGTATTGCCTGATATGTTCCGTAAGGGACACTCCGTTGTCATTGCTGGTTTCATTAGTCCGGAGAACAGGGATGATTGGATTGCTTCACAATTTTGTTTTTCAGCTACTGAGGTTTTAACTAAGCCAGAACAAGTTACTGCTGCGATGGAGAGGAATAACATTTTTATTGCGGAGAAGCTACAAGTTGATTGGTACTATCTTTATCACGCGTCATGATTCTTTTTTTCTTTTTTTAGTATTAGAGATATATGTTACTAACTGATTGGTCATGGTTGTGCTTGTAAGATATTTGATTATACTATTTGCGGTTTTTGCATTCATATATAGTGACCATATCCTTGATTGTTGTTTCTCTTGTTGTGCCGAGATATTTAAATGCTGGGAATTTTGGGGTTTCGATTTATATATATCTGATGGTTGGATCATTTACTTAATTGTAAGACAGTTGTATCGATAAATGATTCATTATACAGTTTGGGGGGTGTGTGGTCATAGGGAGGAGTTATAAATTAATGCTGGAAATTTCGGAGTTTGATTATACATCTATCAAGTCTGGGTCATATTTATCCATTTGTATATGATGTTTAGGGAGTAACATTATGGACTCTCAACATTTGTATCTGCTTCATTGCAGGAAGAGATTGCTAAGATTGCTATTTTGTTTCTGATTGAGATATGCTAGTAATGTAGGTACACAACACGGAGCAAAGCAATCTCAAAAGCTGCTGCTGATCCGTCAAAAGCTATTTCCAATTCCAACGGAAGGGTAACTCAAGTTAGAGCGTTACTACCAGAACTGGAAGTCACAGTTGCTGATTCGCTTGACTTTATATTAGTTGGGCTTCAAGGCTTACCACTTATGTTGCGAGAGGGACACTCTGTTGTAGTCAAGGGGTTTGTTGAACCGATTACAGGTGGGACGACCAAGGATGATAAGTTGGATGAGATTATGGAAGAGAAGCCAGCTAAAAGTGTGATAGTTAAAACTAGGAGTAGGGAATATCATTTCTCAGCTGAGGTGTTAGCTAAGCATGATGAGAAGTATATCCCTACTCATGCTGCGATTGAGTGGAACATTACAGAATCTCGGGAAAACCTGTGGAAGAGTCTCGCAAAAAGCTGTTGAGGAGTAGCGAAAAGCTGTGATTAATGGGTAGTAAATTTAGTGTATGATCTGGAAGGCTCTTGTGATGTTAAATGCCTTAAATCTTTGGAGTTTTTTGTGCTTATTCTCTAACATGTAGTCCATGTGTAAGACAGTACTCCAGGCTTACATGTACTCTGTGAAGCATATATATCTATGTCAATCTTTTGTGCATATTATGCTATTGATTTAGGTTAAATCTTTCAGTGCATGTACTCCATGATAACTACGTAGCGCAGCCTTCTCAAACTGTTTTTATTGGTCTGTTCTTTAATTTATGTGTCAAGCATCCTTGCTAAGTTGTTCTAGCGCACTATGTCATGCTCAAACCAGCCTGCTTATCTAACCAGCCAATGTGTCCCCTGGTCAGTTATACAAGACTTCAGTAGTTAAGTATTTAGTTCTTTTACCAACTGCAGTTCAAAGCTCAACAATAGTTAGGTTGCAATATTTGCTCCTTTGGTTAGATTGTTAGTCCTGTTAAAAAAAAAAAGAGTACTTTGAGAGTGATTATATGTAATTTACATGTTCATTATTATTTAAGAAAATGCGCAATATATGATATTTGGGGAAATAATGACCAAATAAATATAGTTTTGGTAGAAGGGTGTAGATTATAATATGCATGTCACTCTTGTTTCGATATTTCTTATTCTTTTTAACCAAGTTCTATTGTGTTCCTGCCTTCATAGTATTATGTTCTAGCCTTCTAGGTCCTGGATAGATCCGCACCATCTATTAAAATAAAATTATGGTACCAAGTTTGGCCGGCATCTAGTTCGTATCTAAATATATACTATTGACTTGTTTGGCTCAACTTCTTTTAAGTCCTTATGAACTTATTTCCGGGTAAAAATTTCATATTTTGATTATACTAGTATTTAATATATGTTTGAGATTTAATAAGTTGAAAAAAAATGTTAACTTTTTTCAGAAAAAAAGTTAGAAATCTCTAACTTTGTCTTAAAATAAATTGATTTATTCTGGAAAAAAGTTCCTCCAAACACCACCTATATCTCATATTAATTTTCCAGACCACCCCGAGTCATACCACTAGCATAACGGGAGTACCAGGCAAGTGTTCAAACCTTTGAACCTGTTGTTGTGATAATATATGTATATGATTTCTGTTTTACATATGCCATCGCATGCATGCTTGTTTCCAATTATATTGTGACTCTGGTTTTGTGATACTTGTTCCCTGAATTTGTGACGCCCCCAAATCTGAGGTCAAAGATTCAGGTCGTCACATCATCATCCAACCATTTCATACCTGTATTAACTTTACAACTCAACAATACATACGTCCAGACCTCAATCTTACGCACAAACAAGTTAGAGCCTCAGAAACGATAATCAAAAGTAACACTAAATATTACAATTCATCTGTACAATCCAGACTCTTACACACTTCCACTTATACAACTATACTTGAAGACAAGTCTTACTATTACAGTTGAAAACCTATCAGACTTACTCTGGAGTATTTATCAGGAACAAAATCATCTCCGGGGTAATTCTTCTACTCCTCTCCTGCTGGTACGGAGTTAATCGACCAAATTCTTCCCTTTCTGAAAAGTTTTTATAAAGCAAGAATGAGCTACATAATGCTCAGCAAGTTCACCATTTTGTAAAATAATAATATGGTTTATTTCGAAAACATTCCCAACTATATGTGTATATACCTCAGATTTCAAAACATAATTGGACAATGTATATGTCCGAGTTTGAATAAAACATCTATACTCACTAAGGAGCTTTAGAATAACATATGAACCCTTTATAAGGTTCCCATTTCAATATATCTCAAGTTTGAGAATATATACATATGAGTATATCATTTTCGGCAAAACACTCTACGATTAACATACTGTACAGGGAATACATCATTGCAAACCTCTTTCCTTCCATTAGCTTAGAAGGTTTCTCATACAAAAACATTTCATTCTTTGAAACAATTGCAAGAGTGCACTAACACGTGCCAATCTTTATAGAAAATCTTGCAGTTCTAGATACTGCACGATGTCAATATTTTTCTTATCAAAAACCACACTATCGGCAACTTGGCACTTAGGCCCAAGAAGCAGTGTTTGAGTATTTTTACAAAGTGGAGGATGGGACTGGAAGAAAACATAAAAACCTGAAAGGGATTGACGATGATCAGTCGCCACATCCGAGTCCAATAATCCGCGGGTCTTCTCTACCGGTAGAAGGATAGAAACTACATCCGTAACTATCCCCCGGTGAAAACTACATCCGTAATCACCCTCGATGAAAACTACATCCGTAATCATCCTTCGGCAACACCTGGGCCGGAATAATAATTGATGGACCGCCTGGCTCACGGCCGCTTACACATCCCGGGAATCGTTCGTCAACGGTTCCCACACCTGCCAGAGTCCCTTTTTCTTTTTCTTTTGAAAACTTGATTTTGATTGAAAACAGAGTAATTGAGGTCCGACATCAGTCGATCGATGATTCTTGAAATCATACAAGAAGCAGAACCTGACCGGGGGTTTTCGAAAATGTTTTGAGTTCGAAAGAGTTCGAGTTTGAAAGTATTAAAGGTATCTTGGATTAGCTTTATTTTAAAATAATGAACAATAATTAATAAATAATATTTTAAGATTTAATATTAATAATTAATAAAATAATTATTCAATTAAATAAGCTTTTAATCCAAGATAGGTATTTTGAGTATTTACGAAGTTATAAAAATAATTACTTGAGTATACGATATTCCCCGAATGACCCTCCGGGTTTTCGCAATCTAGTTACGATATAATAATATACCGCTCCCCGGTCAATAGTATATACGGACCGCTACGACCTCTATTGCTAGAGTCGTTGTCCGAGGAAAACATTTCAATCTAAGTTCAAGGGGTACAAACATATATGTACTTATACATCTCAATTGCATCAATACTTTGATAAACATAACATTTGATATGATTGAAAACTACAAACACAACAGTGAAAGTCCTTGTATATGTAAGTTTTGAAAAGTAAACTTGCCTTGGTTTGGTTGGGGTGGTCGAACGTGCGGAGTGGAACGATCTATACATAAGCAATAACCGTTCGTTAGTACCTTAACAATATCTCTTTAATTGCGGGGTTTTAGGGGGTACAAAATTAACTTAACGACTTCGTCTTATGACACTCTAGCCCCACTATAGGTTCATGTCACCACTCGATTATGCTCGTCACTTATTCGACTTAATTTAGTTACCATATCCGAGTCATGTCCATTACCCCTAAAATTATACTCCACTTAACGACTTTTTCCCTTGCGCGAATTTTACTCTAGCATTTTTATAAAATTGAAAAATTCATATTTTAATCCAATTCTTTTTGGGTAGCCTTCACCACTGCATTTACTAGCTTCTCTAATTTTTCCATGATCCCACATAAATTTTTAGGGGTTTAAACAAGGTTCACAAGGGGACCATTTAGTGCAGTCCAGAATCCAGAAACACATTTTACTTCTCCGGCCATAACTTAAAATCTGTACATCACCTAGTCATGAACCTTATATTTCCAGAAACTACATTCAAATACCTTTCCAAAAAGATATGGTAGGACCTCAGGGGACAAGATTTGGGGGTTCAAAACCATCTTAGAAGACAGGTCAAGTTTCTGGAAAAATTCAGCATGCTTGTTTCACTTAAATCAACCAAGATTCTTACTTCCACAACACAACCAACATCTAAGTCACCAAGTTCATACTTTATAACATTCATGGAGATACATATACTATCCACAAGCATCAAAATCACAACACTAAAACTCAAGATCCATATCATCCATCACTTGAACATCCAAGATTAACACAAATATACATGGATCTATCATTGAACATCATAAACACTACATGGCCAAGAGGGGTTAGGGTTTTTATACCTTCTTGAGTATCTAGGAGCCTTGGGTAAGCCTTACAAATCTCAAGAACACCTTGAATAAGCTCCTACTATCCTTATAATCCAAGATCTATAGGAAAACTTAACATTGTTACTATTCACAATAACTTTAACAATTAATAACTCAAGATTGGATGGTTAGAATGGCTTGAATTTCATAGCATACCTTCTATATGGAGTGTAGAGGACCTAGGAATTTTGCCTTGAATTAAGAGTGAAGAAAAATGGAAGAAAGAAAATTTCTCTTCCTCCTTCCTAGCCTTGGCCGAGAGCAACATTGCTTTGGGGGGGGGGGAGAGAGTTTTCTTATTTTGCTTTTTGGTTGTTGGATGAATAAAGTATAAAGTGGTTGGGTGATATATGTGTTAGTATATAGATATGTATCACATGTTGTATGTCTAGGTATAGGCCACCATGCCCTCTTGTCCCCCTTGGAAAAAGTAGTGACTAGTTACTATTCCTCTTGTCCATTTGGTTTAACTGGTTTGCTTTTCCTAACTACTTAGTTGCATGGGACTTGCATGCAATACTACTCCTTGTATCATTATTCTTCCACCAATGCTTGTCACTTAACCTTTAATTCGTATCGTATCTTAATTAATCTCTCGTAATAATATTTTGTCGCGTAGAGATTTCCCTAGTAATTCCTTAAGTACTTAATTGTGTAAATTCCTCGAATATCCATAATTCCTCGTCATAATTCCTAATAAATCTTTTAATACTCCAATAATTCTCAAATCCCAAGTTTTATAAATCTTACTAACAATAAGACTCTTGCCCTCAACAATCTTCTCTTTATCTTATATAGTGAATGCAACAACATAGTTTCTCAGACAATCAATTCCATTAAACAACAGGGATGACTAGAAAGGTTACAAATTGACAATGCCACATGATATTATATAAAAGAAAATATTGCAAAAATTAGGGTTCTTACAGAATTGATGTTGGCTTATAAGTTAGGTACGAGATATATCGATTATAAGCCGGATATTGCTAAGACCCTTAGCGAAGGACATACGAATCTCATTCTTCGAATATAGACCGGGAGTCGGTATTTCTTGATATATCATGATTATTTTCGGAGGAAAATATTTAAGTAAATATTTTCCATTATTTTATTTATTGAATATTATTTGGAATATTCAATTGAGTTTATTTATTTAATGAATATTACTTTGAATGTTCATTGGAGCTTTATTTATTTTATGAATATTATTTTGAAATATTCATTCGAGATTATTTATTTAAGGAATATTATTTCAAATATTCATTCGACCTTTATGTAATTGCTGAATATTGTTTAATACTCCTTTAAGATTGAGTATTTATCGAATACTATCCTGAATATTCTTCTGAGTTATTTAATGAATATTATTTGGGATATTCGTTTGATCTTTATTTATTTAATGAATATCTTCTTGAATATCCATTTAAGGTTGATTTATTTATTGGATATTATTCCAAATATTTATTCGAGGAATTACTTATTTAATAAATAAATTCCCTATATTTATTCGAAGGTTGCTTTGAGCAATAATCTATTCTAAGAATATTCTTTGAATATTATGAGATGATAAATATTTCCTTATTATTTATTTAATTCTTGCTAACTAAACTTTAAAATATATTACTTTGTTCAAATACTATCTTCGACCTTCAAATATTATGTACACTACTCTGAGTTTTATTATTATTATTTTATCAAGGAAGGTTCTCAAAACTCCATTCTTCATTCGAATCTATCTTCTAAAATATAAGAGAACCTTACTTGAGAGCAGTTATTTCGTTGACTGCCCGGTCATATACTTGTTAAACTATTCTTTTCACTCGCAACTTGGTTGCTAACCATCAAATTGAGTCTGTTTGTTACTTTCTCATCATTCGAGGGGTAAGATTATTGGAACAAGTTAATATCCATTAACAAGCATCAGCTTGGGAAATATTGGTGAATTTTTCTTTCCAACTAGATACAACTACTTCGTGGAGTTTATCAACAAGTATTATACTTGGGGAAAGGGGGACGAACTTTACATTTCAGAATCATGGATTTATTCGAACTAGGAGTATTTATGTAAGAGGCTGTGGGACAATCCATCATTAAAACTGGTATAAGAGGCAGTGGGACAGTCCATCCTAGAAGTAGGGTCCGAGTGGCGCCGGTCCCGTCTAAGCCCAAAGATGGCTAGGGAGATCCGGCATATGGTGGTGTCCATATGTTCTTCCTTCTACCGGTAGTAAAACAAATCTTGAGATGCACAACCTGCGACTGATCATCGTAAGGCGGTGTCATCTGGCGCGAAATACTCCAGTATTGGTTCACTATCCAGAATCTATTTATTTTCTGCAACATTATCAGTGTTGGCAGGACTGAAAATTGTTCAAAACTGGAATTGCATATTTTTCCCGCTATTTCCTTTTTAAGAAAAAGTGATGATTTCTGGCGCTTATCTTTGCATAGCAGATATTCTTACGAAAGATATAATTCGAGTTACCTTGTAACTTCATTGTTTATATTATACTGGCACTATGTTCGTTAATGCATGGCATATGGTTTCGAAGATATTTCAGAACTGTTACATATTATTGTTCAGTAACATATTATTTTTGGCGGGTTATTGCTCACCGTTGCTTTATTTATTATATCACAACAACAGCTAGATTTGATGGCCAACCCAAAGAGCACTCGGTGCAAGCAGGGACAGCAGTTATAAGGGTTGCCTACTGATGTCATGGACTGCATTGCTGAGGTAGAAGCAACCAGTAGGATAGACTGTCAGCTTTTGATTTCTCAGATGTATTCACTTATATGACATATGTAAATGGATGGCAAAGAGTATGTAATTCTTTTGGGTTATAAGAACATAAAACTTGTGATTAATAATATTTGTTGGTTACTCTGATTTCATCTCTGGGACTATAACGGGTGTGTTTTATGTTATTGCTTTGGGTCACAAGGTTGTAAGTTAATGTATGTTGATGTTGTGGATAGAAATTGAGACCGTGACGACCGGATCCCCGACCCTGGATCTGGGGCTGTTACAGAAATAGTATCAGAGCGTTACGTTATAAACCCCAGAGATGACGCGACGTTAAAACGATAAATTCACTAAGATAATAAGAACTCTTGCCAAGTTCATAGTCGGACTACTTAATGTAGTACTGACATATAAAACCCTTATGGGAACTCTTAAATATCATGATAGTAACTTAGCTCGATATCGTGTCGACGAGTAAGGCGACGGACCTTAAGGCTTACGAGCAGCAGCACGAGGATGCTTTATTATATGTTGATGATCGGCTTGAAGACTCGATAGAATACCCTACTGAGGACCCGAATGAGGTTCCAGCTAAGAAGAAGAATCCTGTTAAGAATAAAGAGTTTACCCTTGAGGAAATGAGGGCTGCAGCCAGAGAGATTACAAGAGTTAAAGGTATTGTGCTCAGAGAAGTGAGCATAAAGAACTGAGATATTATTAAAAGAACTAAAGGTGCATATTGGATTCATAGCCGGATTACCGGATGTAGTACCAGCAAGTAAGACAGATTGAAAGGATTACTTGAGAACTCATATGGGGATAGATGAGAATCCTTAGAGACTTTCAGATCAGTGAGAAAAGAGTTAGAATAATGCATGATTGTCAAAGACATCGATATAGGACGGGGAGCAGAGTCTCCAGGAGCAGTTGAGATAGAGGCAGCAAGTGCCATATCATTGGATAAATGAATTAGTGTGAATATTGTCAAAGGTAATTCGCCATGAGAAGGCAGATTCCATAGGTTATAAATTATGAAGTCAAATTAAGAGAGAGGAGGTGATTATATCCAGGAAATGTTCATATTTCATTGAATGTATCAGCTTAGAAAGTAAAGACAGTGTGAAATGATGGCATGATTGGATAAAGTTATATAAGAAAGTAGTAAGCGAAATGATGATCTCAGAACCTACAAGAGGAGAAGACCAGTGAGTCTATGATAAACTCGTAATAAGACTATTTTCAAGGATTAAGTATAGGGTTATTTCAACTCAGTGAAATGATGAACCAGTAACATTAGATGCGTGTGATTTTGAGGAATATTAAATTCTTTCTTTTCATTGAATGGGTTATAGTAGTTACATTAAGTTTATTCCGACGTTGAATCATAAATGGATCAAGTAAATACGATCAATGGTTAAGAGGAAATGGAGAGTGTTTTGAGATGAAACCGGAAAGAGCAAGTGCATGCCAAGTTCTCGAAGTATGAATTTTGATAAAATAAATTTTAGCTATTAGGACATGCGATCAATAGTGAGTAGTGTTGGCTGATCCCGACGAGTTAAAGTAGTTTCAATTGAGAAAGGCCAACCACACCAACCAATGTGGGAGATTTGATAAGATTGGTTCAGGACTTTACAAAGATTGCAGTCCCGTGACCCGACTTATTTGTAATACTAAAGAAGTTGAATAGACAGAAAAATGTGAGAAAATCTCCCTGGAGCTAAAAGATGAAATTGGTGACGACCCAGCGTTGGCGTTGCTTAATGGAAGAAGGAAGTGTAACACCCCAGATCTGGGGTCAGGGATCGGGTCGTTACGGTCTCATAACTCATACATAATACTTGACTTGAGTCCAAAATCAATAAGTAGCATGCTATGACCCCACAATAATATCCACTCACACACACATAGTTATAGTCCCAGAGATGAAATTGAAATAAGTCTTACATAAAAGGGTTTACGAATAAAAGTTATTACAATCCCAAAAGGATAACTTCATAAGTTTAAAAGTTTTTCCGTTGATTACATTAATTATACATATAGTTAAACAGGAAACAAAAGCTGTCTAACTAAGCTACCTCAGCAATGGCGGCTAGCATCTCAGCGGGGAGTCCGGTGGGTCTGGTAACCCGCTTGCGCCGAGTGCGCCTGACGCGAGCCATCTGTCCTAGCTGTTGTTGTGACATGATAAATAAGCAAGGGTGATCAATAGCCCACCAATAATAATATAACAGGACAGTGATAGTATATAACAGTTCGAAGTATCATTATTTCCATATGTCATGCATTAACAAAGCTAGTGCCAGTATACTATAAAGGATGAAGTTACAAGGTAACTTAAAGTGTTTATTTTGTGGAAATATCTGCTAAGTCAAAATAAGCAAGATATCATTATTTATCATATTAAGAGGAACTTGCAAGGAAAATATTGCAGTTCCAGTTATTAACATTTTTCGAAGTTCTACAACCTGAAAGAAGTCTCTTCGATACGTGTTGCGGAAGACACCGTCAACCTGAAAGAAGTATCTTCGATACGTGTTGCAGGGAATTCCCAATTTTGGAGATGAACCAATATTGGAGTTATCACGCGCCAGTTGTTCCACTCCCTGATGATCAGTCGGGGATGGTACAGCCCAATATAGTTTACTACCGGTAGAAGGAAGAACTGACGGCTCCACTTGTCAACGGCCTTTAATAGTAACTCCCTGGCCAATGATTAGGCCTTGTGATGGATCGCGCGACTCGGCCTCTTACACATGACTCCTAGTTCGAGTAAATCCACAGCATTGAAACGTATAGTTTATCCTCCCTTCTCCAAGTGAAATACTTGTTGACAAGACTCCACAAAGTAGTCGTATCTAGTTGGAAAGGAAAATTCACTAACATTTCCCAAGCTCTTGCTTGTTAATGGATATCAACTTGTTCCAACGATCTTACCCCTCGAATGATGAGAAGGTACACACAGACTTAATGAGTCCGTAGCAACCAAGTTGCGAGTGAAAAGGATAAACTATGACCGGGAAGTCAACAAGATAAAGAACCTTTCTCAAGTAAGGTTCCCTTATAATTTAAGAGATAGATTCGAGTGAAGAATGGAATCTAGAGGACCTTTCTTAATATAATTTTAATCGTATAACTCCGAAGAATTTTTAGAATGATCGAAGGTCGAAAATAATATTTGAAGAAAAATAAACAACCTTGAAGTTGTTTCCAAGTATTGAATAAATATTCATAGAATATTTATTGAGTCGGAAGTATTTAATGAATGAAAGAATATTTTTAATCAGAGTATTTCTCAAAACAACCCTTGAAGGAATATCAAGACAATATTTATTGAATAAATAATTACTTAAATGAATATTAAATAATATTAATTTAATAAATAAGTTTGAAAGGATTGTTTGGAATAATATTCGCTAAATAAATAAGACTTCAAATTAATATTCAAAAATAGTATTCATATAATAATTAATAATTTAAATGAATATCAAAGTGATATTCATTTAATAAACTAAACCTTAAAGGAATATTCGAGAATAATATTCCCTTAATACATGATGTTCTATATGAATGTCCGAATGATATTTATTTAATAATCGAAGGTTTTATAGAAATATTTGAAATAATATTCGATAAATGGTTCGTCTTTGAATGAATATTGAAAAATAATATTCATTGAATAGATAACGTTCAAATAAATATTTACAGTAATGATCGTTAATTAAATAATCTCGGACGAATCTTCAAATAATATTCGTCAACCAAATAATGGGAATTATTTACTTAAATATTTCCATCGAAAGTAATTACGATATATCAAGAAGTACTGACTCCCGGTCTATATTCAACAAATAGGATTCATATGTCCTTCTCTAAGGGTCTTAACAACATTCGGCTTATAATTGATATATTATCTATCTACTAATAAGCCAAAGAACAATCAGGGAACAAGTATATCAATATGACTTGAAAGTAGGCATGCATGCTATGGCATATGTATAACAGAAATCATATATTATCACAACAACAGCCTAAAAAGGGAAAGTTGAAACTTGCCAGGTAATTGAGCACGAGTAGGGGTAGTGGTAGGGTATCCCGGGTCAGCTTGGCGATCTATAAATAGTCAAGAGATTCGAGGTTAATCGCTTAACACTTTTTTTAAAAAGGTTAAGTATTAACTTAAGTCGAAACATGTTTTCGAATTATCTCGTTATACCCCTTTTTAGTGTAACTCTTTTCATTACTGATACGATTCAACATTTGTTCATCATTAAGACATGTCATCGTACTCACACTTAGTGTATACTTAAGTCGGATAAGTTCTAAATTCGATCGATTACGAACCAAGATTATATCTCGAGTTTTATCGCTCGTTTTTCTAAGTTATAACCAAAGTTATACTTTTAAGGGATTTGTTCGCGTTTATCCTAGATTCAAACATTTTTATAAAATCGAAAAATGATCCGATTCACATGAGGTTTTCTCTCACACCTTCCTTTTTACCTCTAGTATTTAATTACCAAGATTCTCCACTGACTTACATATTTTACGATGGTTCTATTTTAATTACGAATTCTCGGTTACGGTTTCGAACTACTTTTAGTAAACCGACCGTAACTCCTAAACCGTAAGTCCGTTTCACACGTTCCTTATATCAAAACGAAGCTCATAACATATTCCATCCAATCATGGCAGGAAACGTTTCTTGACAGTAGGGTCTTGACATGAGAAATGGCATACAAAACATGATATTGTAAAATCGGACATTATAACGGCTATGTTTACGCGTTTTCCAAAGTTTTTACACTTTATCACGATCTTACCAAGATCAAATCAACCACCCAAACACATGATAAACATCATGACTAGTCTAACAACTAATCTTAACCATTACATGGTTCTTAAACCAAATCACAACCATAACAACTACTAACATGGATCTAAGCATAACATAACATACTAATCACTAAATCATCCATAAAACTCATAAGATCTTAAAAAGACACCAAGGGTTTTCAAGTCTAATACCTTCCTTAGAGTGTTTACTAGCCTCAATAAGCTTTGTATGATCCTTAGGAGTACTTAAGCTTGCTATATCAACCATGAAACAAGAAAAAAAACAAGTTAGTTCTTGAAGAACACTATTCATGCTCCTCTTTCTTGATTTTTTTTGAAAATGCATACAAAGGAATTTTGAGCTAAGATTTTGAGGAGATTAGTTTTATGAAATGTAAGACTCACCATAAAAGTTTCAAGAGCAAATAATGTTTGGAAGTAGGATTTTGGATTTGGAATTAGGAAAGGGGCCGAATGGAATTATTCAAGGGGGGGGGGGAGTGTTTTTCTTTTCTTTTGTGTTGGTTGCTTGAATAATGCATAAAGTGACTTTTTGAGAGATAATATCTCATCTTGGTGTGTTAGTGGAGTGTGATGTAATGGATGATGATTTTCGGAGGACAAGTGTTGCGTTTTGCATGGTTGAAAGCTAACCAAGTGTTTTTGATTTCTAAGTACTAGTTGCATTCTACTTAATCTAGTTACTTGATAATTACTAGATATTTATCACTTGCTCATGCATGTATCTTGCTTTCTCTTCTTGATTCTGTGTCCGGTTATTGCCCGTTTCGATTGATCGTTCGTAGGAATATTTCACGGATTTCTAATTAGGGTTTACCGGGAATCTTTCTAATATTAATACTATCATTCTCCATCTTTCTTTCTAACTTTCCAATTTATATTCCTTAAATCCATTCGTTAAATACTTAAGGCTATCAGTGTCCAGGGAACTCTCGGAGAAAATAAAAGTGCGGTTTTTCAGAATCCGACAGCTTTTACATACACTTATTTTCCCCCTGGATCACTAATACGAACTCGGAAATCCGTTCCGAATACTTCTATATAGTGTCGTATCATATTATTCTTACTTCAACCAAAAACACTATTCATTATTTATTCTCTCTTTATTCCTTATTTTTATGAAAATGTCCTTATTCTCTTTTCGGGCGTTCCTTAACCCTTTTTCGGAACCACTGGACTAATCGTTATCGATCTGGATGACATGAGAGTATTCATCAGCTTGGAGTTGCCATATCTTATTCCTCTAGGAGATAGATTATTCTTACCTAAGTTGTCAACCATTAGCATTTTTCAAGACATAGAAATAATAAAGTTGAATTCCATTCATCCTTTCAAAATATCAACTATTACATCGTAGCCGTAACCACTATTCGTTCTTACATCATTACATAAATAAAAGTTTTAATTCTACCCAAAATCTGGGTTCTTACAGGAAGACTTTGTGATATAATATGATGCATCTCACACAGGTTTAGGTGGTATACATATGCAGCATGGTAGAGTAATTGCGGATGCATTCGGACAACACGATTCATTAGGTTCGGATAGCCTGGGTAGTGCTAATTTTATGGAACGACAAACTCCGACGGCAGTGTTCTTTCTGAGACTAGTGGTTATGGAGACGGATGTTGGTAGTATCGACTATTAAGACATATATGTATCAGGAAGATGTGACATGTTTCAGTTGAAACTTTTGATTTTTCCCTTTTATGGGATGTGTATATTTGATTCCTTTCCAGTGGATAAACTTCCAACTTTGTGTTAAACCTTCCGTATTATAACTGCTTACGATTCTACCTGCTTGGATGTTCGTAAAATTGATCTTTCGGTTTCGAAATTGATCTTCTTCATTGTTACTAGTGGGTAAATAGATTAACCAAGATTTTCCTGATTCTGGAAAGAAATTCAACAAACTTTGGCAAACCCTGTCTTTCTGATTATCAGAGAACGTCACTAAGGAGAGTGGAGACTGGGGATAACCCCGTGGATTGGGTAAGGCAACCGCTATATGGGTTGGTGGACCGACCCTGATTATTGCGATTGATTGTAGAAATAAAATGATGTAGTTGAGATTGGA
This sequence comes from Saposhnikovia divaricata, assembly GCA_036435485.1. NCBI lineage: Eukaryota > Viridiplantae > Streptophyta > Magnoliopsida > Apiales > Apiaceae > Saposhnikovia > Saposhnikovia divaricata. The sequence continues at coordinate 88,228,478 of CM071598.1, forward strand.
CGGTAAAGGGGAAATGTACTTAAGGACCAAAACGGACTGAGGAGTTTCGGGATTGACTTAAATGAAAAGGTTATTATGCCAAAATTGTAAGCTTGTGTAGCACGTGGGATCGATAAGAGAATGTGAAAAGATAAAAACAAAGGAAAGGTGCCCGGAGACGGTACCGAGAAGTCGATTGAGATTTATATGGAGTAAAATTTTGGAAAAGATCAGAAACGGTATCAAGGGAAAAAGGATGAACGAGGAGTGACTATGCAACTCTGGCACCCAAGATTTGCTGTGTGAGGAAAGCAGTGAACAAATAAAAAAAAGAAGTTTAAGAGTACGCGGGAAAAAGCATATTGATAAGCGTAACCTACCCTAGATAAATTATCTTCGTTATGGACGAGGGAGGCACTATGCTAGGCAATTGCTAGAAAAGTAATGCCATTAGCTAACCCTAAACTCACATACCGTAGCACGGCCATTAGGGGCCATGTGGTGAAGAATTATAAAGTGACTAGACCAGCAATGTAAGGACAAAGCGGGGTGCTTCTAACCGAGTGCCAATCGCGAGAACTTTCGATACAAAGTGAAGTAATTCATGTGTATATGATTGACCAGCTTATGAGCTAGAAACCCAACTATAGTGAATTGAGGTACATAATGTTGGGATTTTATAAATACAATGAACATAGTATGACTGAGGAAAGTGATCAATAAAAGGCTTATGGAGATTGTCAAAGATTGTGCAGTATGATACATAAAGGTTATCTGAAACTTAATATCTTTAAGAAGAGTGATAAGTACTAGGAGATTCACGTTGAACACGACCAATATCTTCCAGAACATCCTTGTTGCCATTACCAAATATATGTTGTCTTTTGAAGGCCATGTAGACTGATATCCGTTTGAAAGAGAAGGTTAGCATGAAGCTACCTATAGATTATCAAGATGTGAATGATTGAAAAGAGACCTTTATTAAGGAATTATGAAGTGATTGTTAACTAAAAGATGTAAGTATTTTTGAAAATAGAATTGAGGATAGAATATCCATAAATTAAGATGAACTGATAAGTGGATTTTATATCCACTTATTATGCGCTAAATGGCCTAGATTGATGGTTTATCCTTAAGTATGTTGTGTCTTTTAATTCATTTTTTGTTGTGTTTCAGCATTTGTTGTGCAGAACTCGCAACTTTAGGTATTGTGGCGATAAATGGCTAAAAACGGTGAAATTTTGCGCCAATTCGGAATTAAGAGTTGCCAAAAGAATTATCATAAAGAAATTCTGAGTGATATATTCTTAAAGCAGAAATCCCGGTTGGAATTGATATATTTTCTGATAAGCAAAAGGAATCCAGTTTCAGATCCTCAGCTGACCGTAATTTACACCTGAACGAGCAAGTAGAAAATAGAATTATCACAAAAAGATGGAAAGTGATATATTCTTAAAAAGAAAGTCCCGGTTGGAATTGATATATTTTTCTTTATGCAAAAGGAGTCCAGTTACAGGCCCACAATAGACCGCAGCTTAAGAATTATGGATTTATTTATATTAATAAATATTTTATTTAATTAGGAAATTATATTTTTAAATTTCTAATAATTTTAGATATTTATTTTTATAATTTCTGGATTAAATTATTTATTTATTAATTAATAATAATTAACTATGCAGTTTAAAAGCATTTTATTTTGTTTTTGAATCGTACCAGCAAATAGTTCAATTGTTTTATAAACTTAAAGGACTGTCGGCAAAAACCAAAGAAAAAAAAATAAAAATAAAAGAATAAGAGGAAAGGCTTTCGGCAAAATAAAGGAAAAGAAAGTAAAAGAAAGAAGTTGTCGGCTGCTTTTTCAATCTCTCCCACGCGCGCGTGCAAGACACGCGCTGGAGGGAAGCTGCAATATTCCGCGCGTGGCTTGCACGCGCTGGCCTTGCGAGTGGACATTTCTGAACGGCTGAGAGCAGTAGTGGAAATAGTTGGTGAGAAATGCTTTCGGCTGTATTAATTTGTGCTGTATATATTTTTTTTACTTCTTTTTATTTCTTTTGATTTCTTTTTAATTCTTTTCATTTTTTATTTTATTAGTGTGGTGTGCTAATTTTTGCTATAAATAGCCTAGTTCTCAAGCTTGTAAACACACAACATTTTGGAGAGCAATAAATTCTCTCTTGTATTCTCTCTATTTTCTTGTAATTTTAAGTTTCATTTTTATACACTTTAAATTTTTGCAATTTTAGTATAATTGTTATTTTGGTTGAAGAATTTACGGGGATTATTTGGAGCGCTCTTTTCTTTCATTGGAAGCTATTTCGGTTCTACGTTCTAAACTCTTGCAATTTCATATTTAATTTATCGCAATTTTTAATTTAGTTATTATTATTATTATTATTATTATTATTATTATTATTATTATTATTATTATTATTATTATTATTATTATTATTATTATGTTTTCATTTAATCCCATGATGACGATTCGTTCAATTATAAACTAATCGCCGTCATGGGATTCTAATGGATTTATTTACGTAATTTAGTAATTCGATGCCTTAATAATTTGTATTATGATAAAAATTCAGATTGCCTAATGTGGTTGCGCTTAATTTATTAGATGCGTAGCTAACGTCTAAATTATTAATTCCTAATGAATGCGAAAGTGAATTTAGGAATTTAGAATTTGCCATGTTAGCATAGGTTCGTAATTGTCATGTACATTTACGATAAGTGGTAGGATTTTGGATCACATCACCCTATGTAGTCATAATAAAGGAATTTATTCATAAACCAATTATATTTTCAAATCTTATAGACATATAGGGTCTAAGCATAAAAGGTGTCCACACGACTTCTATCTAATTAGACTTCTATCTAATTAATTGGATGTTCGTATGGTTTGATATAAGTTAAGGCTGAAAGGCGCTTATGTTAGTTTCGTGTTCCCGACTAGCTTTCGTAATTTATCAAAATTACTTTGAAATTAAGGCATCAATTCTAAATGAAATTAGAATCCCATGTTTTTCTCACTTATAAATTCTCATTTAATTAAATCAAGTAGTTCGAATTATTTAATATTACTAATTTACTTAATCAATTAGAAAAATACAAAAATACCCCCTTTTGATATTTATTCAAGCAGTTTGTTGTTTAATCATACGTCGTTGCTTAAATATTATTTCTGAACAAACACCAAGTCTCTGTGGGAACGAATTTATTATATTACTTGTGACCGCGTACACTTGCGCAGTTAGTTTTCGAACCAACAAGTTTTTGGCGCCGCTGCCGGGGACTTCGCTGTTATTTTCAGAATTTGTGTTTAACATCAACGGAGGTTAAACTTAACTGACTTGGGATATTTTTTTGTTTTTAACGTCGTGTTTTCGTGCTCTGCCAGTATAAGGATCTTGAGTTGTTTATGCTAACGCGTGCCCAAGCTATTAAATCAAGAGCCGTAAGAAAGCTGGAAGAAGCATTAGAAATGGCGGATGATGTGCCCAAGACATTGATGGACTATTCTCAACCGAAAATCAATGACATTCAGTCAAGCATCGTCAGGCTAGCCATTGCAGCCAACACATTTGAAATCAAACCTGGCACAATCCAGATGGTACAAAACTCTGTCCAGTTCGGGGAAACGCCAACGGAAGATCCAAATATGCATATCCGAAACTTCATAGAGATTTGTGACACATTCAAATTCAACAACGTGTCAGATGATGCTGTAAGGTTGAGGATCTTTCCATTTTCTCTACGGGACAAAGCTAAGGGATGGTTGCACTGTCTCCCAGCTGGCTCGATAACAACATGGGAGGAACTCGCTCAAAAGTTCCTCACTAAATTCTATCTCATGGCAAAAACAGCTGCCATAAGGAATGCTATTGCTCAGTTCACACAACAGGCGGGGGAATCTTTATGTGAAGCTTGGGAACGCTACAAGGAGATGCTAAGAAAATGCCCTCATCATGGCATGCCCAACTGGATGGTCATAAATTGTTTCTATAATGGATTGGGATGGCAATCAAGACCTATTATGGATGCAGCTTCAGGAGGAGCATTATGGGCTAAAAGTTATGAAGCTGCCTACGAACTAATTGAAATGATGGCGGCTAATGAGTATCAGAATCCGACACAGAGGATGCCTCAACACAAGGTGGCAGGAATCCTCAAGGTTGATGCAGTCACATCCCTATCAGCTCAGCTTGAAGCGCTAAACATGAAGGTGGATTCTTTGACAAACTATGGGATACAACAAGTAGCAAGTGTTTGTGAGCTATGTGCCGGTAGACATGAAACGAATCAATGTGCAATTTCCAATGAATCAGTGCACTTTGTGAGCAATTTTCAAAAGCAATAGCATCCGGTCCCAAACACTTACCAACCCAACAACATAAACCATCCTAACTTCAGCTGGAGCAACAATAACAATGGATTGCAACCACCACCGCAACCATATCAAGCCCAACCACCATATCAACCACACCCATATCAACAACAACCATACCATCAAACCCAAAATCAGCAATATGGGGCCAGACCATACAATCCCTCAGGACTATATCAACAGCAGGGGAATCAACTTCAGAATCTATCCCCCCCGAAACAATCTCAACCTCCGGGATTCAATCAGCAATATTATGCAGGTTCAGGTCAATAGTCTGCTGAGAAATCAGAATTGGAAGAACTCAGATTGATGTGTAAGAGCCAGGCTATATCTCTTAAAACTCTGGAAAACCAAATTGGCCAAATAGCAAACGCCTTACTCAACAGGCCACAAGGAGTTCTCCCTAGTGACACAGAAACAAACCCTGGAAAAAGGGATGGCAAAGAACAAGTCAAAGCTATCACTTTAAGACCGGGCAAAATCATAAAGGACCAAGAAGTTGAAAGGGTAATTGAACAGCCAGAGGCACAGGGCAGCCACACCACTACGAAGGAACAAACGGAGATCTTGAAACCCGAAAATATCATCAGTAAACCGGAGGGTGTCAGCGCACCATCTGAGAAAGCATCTGAGGAGCATAAAACTGCAAACACTCAAATCTACCCCCCTCCACCATATCCGCAGAGACTCCAGAAGCAGAAATTGGATAAGCAGTTTGCAAAGTTTTTAGAGGTATTCAAGAAGCTACATATTAATATACCTTTTGCGGAAGCATTGGAACAGATGCCGAGTTATGCTAAGTTCATGAAGGGTATCCTATCAAGGAAACTGAAACTTGAGGAATTGGAAACCGTTGCTTTAACAGAAGAGTGCAGTGCCATCCTCCAACAGAAATTGCCCCCGAAACTCAAGGATCCTGGAAGCTTCACCATACCATGTACTATTGGCAATCTGTCCTTCGACAAATGCTTATGTGATTTGGGAGCTAGCATTAATTTAATGCCTCTGTCGGTTTTCATGCAACTTGGTCTACCTGATCCAAAGCCCACAAATATCTCATTACAGCTAGCAGACCGGTCAGTCACGTATCCAAGAGGTATAGTGGAAGATGTCTTGGTAAAGGTGGATAAGCTTTTCTTTCCTGCTGATTTTGTCATTCTAGACTTTGAGGAAGATAAGAAGATTCCTATCATTTTGGGAAGACCATTTCTAGCTACGGGCCGAACTCTGATTGACGTCCAAAAAGGAGAGCTAACTATGAGAGTGCATGATCATAACATCACTTTCAATGTGTTCTCAGCAATGAAATTGCCAACAGAGGAAGAAGAGTGTTTTAAGGTGGACAGGGTGGACACATCCGTGAATAGAGAAGTTGAGCAGCTATTGATTTCAGATCCCTTAAAAAGAGCTTTAAAAGGCGATTCTGATGATGAAGATGATGAAAGAGCAGAGCAAATTCAGATGTTGAATTCAGCCCCATGGAAGAGGAGGTTTGATTTTTCAGTTGAGCCTTTTGGGTTAGAAGATCTTAAAAAGTCGCAGGCGCACCTTAAACCATCTATTGAAGAGGCTCCTTCTCTTGAGCTCAAACCCTTGCCGGATCACTTGAAGTATGCATATTTGGGTGATTTATTTACATTGCCTGTTATTATTGCTGCTAACCTATCAGGAAGTGAAGAAGATAAACTATTACGGATTTTGCGAGAATTCAAATCAGCAATTGGATGGACCATCGCAGATATTAAAGGAATCAGTCTTTCTTACTGCATGCATAAGATTCTTCTTGAGGAAGGTAGCAAACTATCTGTAGAGCATCAGAGAAGACTCAATCCAATCATGAAAGAAGTGGTGAAGAAGGAGATTCTTAAATGGCTGGATGCAGTGATCATTTATCCTATTTCAGACAGTTCTTGGGTAAGTCCAGTGCAATGTGTGCCTAAGAAAGGAGGCATGACAGTGGTAGCTAATTAGAAAAATGAGTTAATCCCTACTCGGACAGTCACAGGGTGGAGAGTATGCATGGATTATCGGAAACTAAACAAAGCCACCAGGAAAGATCACTTCCCTCTTCCGTTCATTGATCAAATGTTGGACAGGCTGGTTGGCCATGAGTATTACTGCCTTCTTGATGGTTATTCAGGTTACAATCAGATCTGTATCGCCCCCGAAGATCAGGAGAAGACCACATTCACTTGTCCTTTTGGCACTTTTGCTTTTCGACGAGTTTCTTTCGGGCTCTGTGGTGCACCGGCTACCTTTCAGAGATGCATGATGGCCATATTCTCTGACATGATTGGAATAAATGGAGGTTTTCATGGATGACTTTTCAGTTTTTAGAACTTCGTACGATGAGTGCTTGCACAACCTGAGCCTTGTGCTGAAAAGATGTGTTGAGACTAATCTGGTGCTCAATTGGGAGAAATGTCATTTCATGGTGCAAGAAGGAATCATTCTTGGGCACAAGGTATCTAGTAAAGGGCTCGAGGTGGATAAGGCAAAAGTAGAGACTATTGAACGACTGCCTCCTCCAGTCTCAGTTAAAGGAATCCGTAGCTTCCTTGGACATGCAGGTTTCTATCGACGATTCATACAAGACTTCTCCAAAATTTCTAAGCCATTGTGCAATTTGCTGGAGAAAGACAAACCTTTCAAGTTCGATGATGATTGCTTGGCTGCTTTCGAGCTACTGAAGAAGTTGACATCAGCCCCATTATTACAGCACCTAATTGGGAAGAGCCATTCGAGCTAATGTGCGACGCTAGCGATTTTGCCGTGGGAGCTGTGCTTGGTCAGCGAAAGAAAAATGTTTTTCATGTGGTTTACTATACTAGTAAAACCCTTAACGATGCACAGCTAAATTACACCACTACGGAGAAAGAGCTTTTGGCAGCTGTCTATGGTTTTGAGAAATTCAGGTCCTATTTGTTTGGGACGAAGGTGACAGTCTACACTGATCATGCAGCCATTAGGTATCTATTTTCAAAAAAGGAGTCTAAATCGCGATTGATTCGTTGGGTTCTTCTGCTGCAAGAATTTGAGCTTGAAATAAAAGACAGGAAGGGAACAGAAAATCAGGTAGCCGATCATCTATCACGGTTGGAGGAGCATGGTAAGGATAAGACGCTAATCAATGAATCATTCCCAGATGAGCAATTGTTCATAGTGCACGGAGAAGTGCCATGGTTTGCAGATATTGTGAATTATCTGGTGAGCAACGTCATTCCGTCAGAATTCTCTTATGCCCAAAAGAAGAAGTTTTTGCATGATATGAAGTGGTATCGATGGGATGAACCATTCTTGTTCAGGCAGGGAGCAGATCAGATTATCAGGAGATGCATTCCTTACAATGAAACGGAGGAGATTTTGCGAGATTGCCACTCTACCACATACGGTGGTCATTATGGTGGAGAGAAGACCGCGGCTCGAGTACTTCAGGCAGGATTCTTCTGGCCAACCTTGTTTAAAGATTCTTATCAATTTGTATTGGGATGTGACCGCTATCAAAGGGTTGGAAATATCTCCAAGAGGAATGAGATGCCTCTCAACATGCTTCTTGAAGTTGAGATTTTCAATGTTTGGATAATATATTTCATGGGACCATTTGTCTCATCGTGCAACAACCAGTACATCCTGCTAGCGGTAGACTATGTGTCCAAATGGGTAGAAGTCAAAGCTCTGCCTACAAACGATGCTAAAGTGGTGATAAACTTTCTGCACAAGAACATATTTACCCGTTTCGGAACTCCACGAGCAATAATCAGTGATGAGGGGACACATTTTTGCAATCAGAAATTCACTGCATTAATGGCAAAGTATCGTGTGACACATCGGGTTGCAACAGTGTATCATCCTCAAACTAATGGTCAGGAAGAAGTCTCCAACAGGGAAATCAAGCGGATTTTGGAAAAGGTGGTGAATCCTTCAAGGAAAGATTGGTCCTTGAAGCTAGACGAAGCTGTTTGGGCATACAGAACCGCGTATAAAACACCCTTGGGTATGTCTCCTTTTCAGTTGGTGTATGGTAAGGCTTGTCATTTGCCTGCCGAGCTTGAGCACAAGGCATACTGGGCTTTGAAGAAATTGAACTTCGACATGAAAGTTGCTGGTGAAAAGAGGATGCTTCAACTGAATGAGCTTGATGAGCTTCGTCTACAGGCTTATGAGAATAACAAGCTGTACAAGGAAAAGGTCAAGAGATGGCATGATAGAAGGTTGGTACATAAGACATTTGTACCGGGTCAAATGGTTCTGCTTTTCAACTCTCGGCTAAGACTTTTTCCTGGAAAGCTCAAGTCAAGGTGGTCAGGTCCGTTCACGGTTAAAACAGTATTTTCGCATGGTGCAGTGGAAATTTTTGATAAGTCACCTGATCAGTCTTTTAAGGTGAATGGGAAGAGGCTTAAGCATTATCTTGGGGGTACGATGAACCGTGATGAATTCACCGCTTTTCTTGTCCCAGCATGATCGAGTTACAGAAGGAACGTCCGGCTAAATGACGTTAACGACAGCGCTTCATGGGAGGCAACCCATAGGTTTGGTGTTTTTATGTGTGGTTTGATTTTGTGTGATTTTGTTCAGTTTGCAGGCCATTGGCGAGTTGCAGGATTAGCCTCAGGTTGGAGTTCATTTCCACCTCCTGATTCACTGCCCGAGGAGGGCAGCGATGCCGATAGTTAGGGGAGTTCTCTTTTATCCTTTATCTACACCTTCAATGAGGACATTGAATATATTAAGTTTGGGGGTGATTTAGGATATTTCATTAATCGAGTCATAGCATTGCATATAGTTTTATGTAGTTCATAATACATCATGCTAGTTTAATTTCATATAATTCATATTTTGCAAAAAAAAAAATAAAAAAAAATTCATGATTAGTTGCATATCATATTTTCCTTGATCCCGTAGCGCTTGGTGGTTCCGTTTATTAGTCAATGATGAATTTGAGTGTGATAATGATGGGTAGAAGGCTGATTTAAATACTCATGAATTGACGTGCATGTTGCAGAAACACAATCTTACACAACTCATCATTTGCTTTTGGGGCTAGGTTAACATCATGCTTGTTTGGTTGTTGAAATTTAATCACCTGATTATATTTGGAATTTTCTTTATTCCCTTGATAGCGTAGAATCACTAAATATAAGTTTGGGGGAAACCAGGGTTCATGCTAGTTAGTGTGTAGTTGTTAATAATTGATAGGTGTCAATTGGCTAGTAGCCAGCTCATATTTATATGAGTAGCCTAGGGTTGGAATTGAGAATTCTCATTCCAGATTGCATAAAAAAATGAAAAAAAAAATGAAAAAGAAAAATGAAAAAAAAGAAAAAAAAAGAAAAGAAAATAGTGTTTATGAGAGTGTGAGTATGCAGAGTTGGCCAGGGTGAGCTCTTTAATACTCGAGCAATTAAGTTCTAGGGGACTCAAGCCTAGTGACCTAAGACTTTTCCGGTCTGGGATCCACTAACCTAACGCTCGCTACATGGGTATTATTGTATAAGCCTTTTGGGGTCTCATCCATTGCACGGTCAAATAAGCATGTGTGTTGTGTATAGTATTATGCGTCATAGTTGTTAGTAATAAAGCATGAATTCCTGTCTAACTCAAATGATGATGGAGGTGTTTCTAGGTTATGAAGTGTCTAGCGTCCATTATATTTATAAACTTGTGATTGTTTTGACGGAGAATATGTATGGTTTTGATCTAGTGCTAAGAGTAATTCTGATGAGTATTGCACACACGCACGTTTCTGTACTTGTAAATGTTAATATGCTGATATTTAGTCGATCTCTATTTGGAATTATCACATTCTCTGAGACACTCTGCTAAATTGGTTATTGCTTTGCTTATGGGATCCTTGCATCAGTTGCATTCATGCATTTAGAGGTAGTTGAGTCTGTTTTCGCTTGAGGACAAGCATCAGTTTAAGTTTGGGGGTGTGATAAGTGAATTTTATATCCACATATTATGCGCTAAATGGCCTAGATTGATGGTTTATCCTTAAGTATGTTGTGTCTTTTAATTCATTTTTTGTTGTGTTTCAGCATTTGTTGTGCAGAACTCGCAACTTCAGGTATCGTGGCGATAAATGGCTAAAAACGGTGAAATTTTGCGCCAATTCGGAATTAAGAGTTGCCAAAAGAATTATCATAAAGAAATTCTGAGTGATATATTCTTAAAGCAGAAATCCCGGTTGGAATTGATATATTTTCTGATAAGCAAAAGGAATCCAGTTTCAGATCCTCAACAGGCCGTAATTTACACCTGAACGAGCAAGAAGAAAATAGAATTATCACAAAAAGATGGAAAGTGATATATTCTTAAAAAGAAAGTCCCGGTTGGAATTGATATATTTTTCTTTATGCAAAAGGAGTCCAGTTCCAGGCCCGCAATAGACCGCAGCTTAAGAATTACGGATTTATTTATATTAATAAATATTTTATTTAATTAGGAAATTATATTTTTAAATATCTAATAATTTTAGATATTTATTTTTATAATTTCTGGATTAAATTATTTATTTATTAATTAACAATAATTAACTATGCGGTTTAAAAGCATTTTATTTTGTTTTTGAATCGTATCAGCAAATAGTTCAATTGTTTTATAAACTTAAAGGACTGTCGGCAAAAACCAAAGAAAAAAAATTAAAAATAAAAGAATAAGAGGAAATGCTGTCGGCAAAATAAAGGAAAAGAAAGTAAAAGAAAGAAGTTGTCGGCTGCTTTTTCAATCTCTCCCACGCGCGCGTGCAAGACACGCGCTGGAGGGAAGCTGCAATATTCCGCGCGTGCGCGTGCCTTGCACGCGCTGGCCCTGCGAGTGGACATTTCTGAACGGCTGAGAGCAGTAGTGGAAATAGTTGGTGAGAAATGCTTTCGGCTGTATTAATTTGTGCTGTATATATTTTTTTTACTTCTTTTTATTTCTTTTGATTTCTTTTTAATTCTTTTCATTTTTTATTTTATTAGTGTGGTGTGCTAATTTTTGCTATAAATAGCCTAGTTCTCAAGCTTGTAAACACACAACATTTTGGAGAGCAATAAATTCTCTCTTGTATTCTCTCTATTTTCTTGTAATTTTAAGTTTCATTTTTATACACTTTAAATTTTTGCAATTTTAGTATAATTATTATTTTGGTTGAAGAATTTACGGGGATTATTTGGAGCGCTCTTTTCTTTCATTGGAAGCTATTTCGGTTCTACGTTCTAAACTCTTGCAATTTCATATTTAATTTATCGCAATTTTTAATTTAGTTATTATTATTATTATTATTATTATTATTATTATTATTATTATTATTATTATTATTATTATTATTATTATTATTATGTTTTCATTTAATCCCATGATGACGATTCGTTCAATTATGAAATAATCGCCGTCATGGGATTCTAATGGATTTATTTACGTAATTTAGTAATTCGATGCCTTAATAATTTGTATTATGATAAAAATTCAGATTGCCTAATGTGGTTGCGCTTAATTTATTAGATGCGTAGCTAACGTCTAAATTATTAATTCCTAATGAATGCGAAAGTGGATTTAGGAATTTAGAATTTGCCATGTTAGCATAGGTTCGTAATTGTCATGTACATTTACGATAAGTGGTAGGATTTTGGATCACATCACCCTATGTAGTCATAATAAAGGAATTTATTCATAAACCAATTATGTTTTCAAATCTTATAGACATATAGGGTCTAAGCATAAAAGGTGTCCACACGACTTCTATCTAATTAAGTGGATGTTCGTATGGTTTGATATAAGTTAAGGTTGAAAGGCGCTTATGTTAGTTTCGTGTTCCCGGCTAGCTTTCGTAATTTATCAAAATTACTTTGAAATTAAGGCATTAATTCTAAATGAAATAAATAATGAAATTAGAATCCCATGTTTTTCTCACTTATAAATTCTCATTTAATTAAATCAAGTAGTTCGAATTATTTAATATTACTAATTTAATTAATCAATTAGAAAAATACAAAAATACCCCCTTTTGATATTTATTCAAGTAGTTTGTTGTTTAATCATACGTCGTTGCTTAAATATTATTTCTGAACAAACACCAAGTCTCTGTGGGAACGAATTTATTATATTACTTGTGACCGCGTACACTTGCGCAGTTAGTTTTCGAACCAACATGAACCCTGGGGATGCACAAAGGGTGGCATTACCCCTAATAAAGACATTATGAATTCAGATGATATAAGTTGGATTGATTAAGGTAACAATAACCTTTAAAAATTTATTGAAAGGAGTTTCGGAAAGTACACCGACAGAATTGTTATAGGATCGATTAGTGATATTTTGATATACCCTGTACCTAGAAAATACAGGAGGAATGATGAGGATGACCTAAAAACCTTACATGGAAAAGGGTAATATTCCGAGTTTCAAAATAGAAGTTTGGTAGAGAATGTATGATACAATAGCAATAATGCCAGATGAGGCATGTATGAAACCATGATGAGGTATGGATTGAACCAATGAATGTTGAGATTATCCTAGAACAAGAAAGGAATAAGAGAAGAAATATCCTAGGTACGATTGGGAGTAACCGTGATAAAGTTCACACGGAAAGGTGAAAGCAATGACTTATGGAAAAAGGACTGATATATTTTCTCCTTCAGCAGAGTCTAAGGAAGAATACTTTCACCTAACAGTGATGGAAATGAGGTAGAAAAGTTTGAGTTGGAATATATTCAGAAAACATTGATTGTGAGAAGTTATTATTATCAGAAAAAGCCAATGAGGTGGCCGACACTTTAAGTATAGAGGAGTAATTATAAATGCTCATACCAAAGAAAACAAAACGATATTTGGAAGGACCTTGAAGGTCATAATGTGGTGGAGGAATTTACATTCCTTCTGATAATTGTGCAAGAATCAACGGTAATAATAGTTTAAGTAAAGATTCGATTCCTAATGGCGTCTTAATCATATTACATACCTTAGAAGGTCCCATTTTGAGGTAAACCAGGACCAAGATACGAAATTGGCTAAGTAAACCATTAATTTTCTAGTGTTTTAATGAAGACATGTGATTAATAATTTCATCAACCTGGCATAGCTGCGGTGATTGAAACTCTTCTGCGATTTTATCTGCTTCATTAATACCTACATCAAGTTTAGGAAGTATTCCTTATGAATAAGAAATTGTGATTAGTTCGTCTTCCTAGAGAATTTTGGATATGGCAACTATGAAACCCGTCTGATTAACTATTAAAGCACTACATAAACAGCAAACGATGGTGATTCAACAATGGACTACATTAATGTAGTGGTGATTCTTCTAAGAAAGTAGATTACAACGCAAAGATAAGGATAGTGCTGTTATTGATAAGCTAAATGGCATGTTGATGAATGACAAGCAAGTTTATGTTAGTGTATTTCTGCGCAAACAAGATAGAGAATACGAAGTTGGATATTCATGATGCTAAAGGTATTCCCGTAGAAAGAATTAATGAGACTGGGAGAGATGTGCAGTTGAGCCCGAGATTTATTGGGCCATGTGAGAGTTTAAAAGTGTTCGGAAGGTGGCATTCGAGCTGGCTTTACCCCCCAAAGCTTATAGCATGGTCGTAACGTGTTTCATGTGGCAAAGCTACACCAGTAAAACGCAGATGCTCGACAGATGATAAGAGTACGAGCAGGTAGATATACGACCTGGTCTGACTTACGAAAAACAACCTATGGAAAATCACTGGTAGAAAAGAACAAGTGATGAGAAACAAGATTGGCAGAAGTAGATTATATTGGATCTAAGCTAAAGAAATCGGCTAGATTCATTTCGGAGGTTTAAATTGGAATAATTTGATGATTATAGAGTAAATGTGACTGGATACCAATAAGAAGGTGCCAAGTGCAAAAGATGTCTCAATAAAGAGATGACGGTGGAGGTAAATAACAGAAGTGAATAGGAATCAGATAATAAGAAGAATATGATTGATAAGGAAAAGACTGGGAAAGTAACTATGGAATGTGAAGCAAGGAATGTTATGAGTGGATTAATGAATGGGCTTTCTAATGAATTCTCGGAATGACCACCAGATAGTATTAGTATTATAAATATGAAAAAGCTAGTAGCTTGGCATGGAATGTCAGTACCAATGATGTCAAGCGAGAAACCTAAGATTGAACCTGAAAGGTTGAAGGAATTTCCTAAGGTGAGTGTTGCTAAGATTAAACAAGAATATAGGTCCATGGAATGATGGACGGATCAATGAGGACATGTTGACATGTGAGATTACGATGAAGTAATATTTTATACGAATACGATTATTTTCTTCACTAATGAACCTCTATAGTTCAAAATCTAAGTATGATATTTTGCAATCATGGAAACTTTCTATAATCCTTTAGAATTCTATTCTTTTCTTCTCTCTTATTCATCTTCTTTATGAATTGAGAAGAACAACCCTTTAAGGAGGGGAGGTACTGCTACGTGACTATCTGTCTGTGTGATAGAAGTCTAAGTGGAATACTATAACTTGTTTAATTGCTTGTCAAGTACTAAAGGCTGGCCCCCTTCTGTACTAGCTATGCAATATAACAAATGTTCATTGATCATAGTGATCTCTCAATAAATCTTTCCACTTCTCTATATTGATCGAGATTGCGAAGATTTAGGCGATCAGGAAATGCATAGTGCGAGTGAGGTTATCTCCGAATTCGCATCACGATAGTGATACCAAACTCACTACGGATACCAATAAGGATAATAGTATATGACTGTTAGGTCCAATATGTTTGTAGAAGGGGGGTTGAATACAAACAGTACTGTTTAATCGAAATTTGTCCGGATAATTTAATTTATATTTTGACAAATTTGAGCGGAATTAAATGAAACAAAATTCAAGTTGAATATAAAATTATATTAACTTGAGGGGTTTGTTACAAATACAGTACAAAATTTATATCTAGTTAATAAAAACAAATTAGAAAATTCGACATGAATTTTTATAGATTTGCTAATAAAAATCAAGATATAGATTAGGAGTAAAAACTCGCTAATAGTACAAGAGTATCAAGTAAACAAGTTCTATCGGATCAGATATTAAAAATAAGATGAACTTGATTTTCTATGAATTTTTATGCTCCTTGTGTTCTTGATGAAAGAGAAGAGGGAAAACTGCCCTTTTTGAATGTAATATTTCTGTCTGTGTTGTCTTCTGTCGTCTGTGTCTTCATATATAACATTTACTGCCTCTTTATCTTCAAATATAACTGTCAAGACAATAGGAAATACAATCTATTCTTCCAAGACAACCAATTTTGTACTGCCAAGACAATAGGCAATACAATCGTCAAGACAATCAGGTTCTTCCAAGACAATCGGCAAGACAATCAAATTCTGAGATCTTTGTCTTGCTTTATCAAAAATTATCATTCTGTCTGAAGCTTTTTCTTTTTGATCATTATCAAGACAATCTGATTTGAACTGTCAAGACAATCGTCAAGACAATCAAATCAGATTTTTATTCTTCTTTTTTAAAGCTATTCAGAATTAATCATCACCAAGACAATCGGCAAGACAATCTGATTTACTCCTTCAAGACAATCGGCAAGACAATCTCAGATTGTCTTGCTAGTTCATTTTTTCAGATTTACATTAAACTGATTAATAAATAATCATTTTAATTTAACCTTACTTAAATAATAATTATTCAGACTTAAAGTAATAAAGGAATACCACTGAATATTTTGTTGACGTTCTATGCACGGTCTGGTTCATGAACGACTAACTTCAATGACTGTCCTTTAATTTTCACATTAAAAATGTGATTCATTTTTCTTCTCATTTCTTTCTCCTTCTTGTACTTCACTGTATTCTGTCTGAACCTGTCACTCTAGAAATCTCTGTCTTAGAAATAAATCCACTTCTTTGATGCTATATTGAGGCTTGATCAGCAACCTGAGCTTCTTCCTGTGTCATATGCCTTTCAATCTCCCTCTATTTGTTTGTTAGAAGATAACAAGCAAATACCTAGAGGATTACTCAACTAACTCAACTTAACTTAGTAAAAGATAAAACTTTAAGTACAAAGTAAATAAAAGAAAGGTTCTGGTTTATATTTAACATTGTCCAGATTCAAACATAAAAGATAAATACAAGATAGATGATCCTCTAGACTGATCATATAATACAATTTTCTATCTTGACCTATCTAAGCCCTAAAGATATCACATGTAGAGCTGATCTTCACTTTGAAGTATCTTCCTCCCTTATCTCTCCAGGTTCAACTTCATCTTCTTGTTCTAGAAATCTTCTGATATTCTCTGTGTCAAATCGTTCTTGATCATCCAAGGTTTTGATCAAATCCTTGTCAAGTACACGTTCATAATCTGACACAAGGCCTTTAGGTTTCTTAGGAAAAATTCCAAGGTTGCCCCATAGCCGATTCCGAAGCATGTAATATTTCTTTTCAAAGCCAGTTAAAGCATATGATCGAATAATGTCAGCAACAAAGATACTTTCTTTATCTTCGAATCCTGTAGTCCTTAGCATATGTTCTAACCAGACCAGATGAGATGCAGTATATAATTTCATCGACTTAGAATCAAGGAAGCAAGAATGTAGTGTATTACCCTTGAGAAACTTAACATGATGTGGAGTTTGAATAACTTGTGGACTATTCCTTTGAGCAAACTCCAAAAGTCTTTCATGAAGTAAAATATTCAGTTCAGAAAACCTTTTTACCTTTAGGGACATAATCCAAAGTTCAATCAAGCTTCTCTGTTGAAAGATTTGAAGTGACACATAGAGAGAACCCATTGTACGAGAGTCAATCTGAATTATCAGTTGATCTGCACATCTGTCAAACCCAGCTACTATCCTCGAGATTTCCAGCATCAATGCATCCATATATTGCAAGTAATTTGGATTGGTCTCTTGAAACTGTTGTAGTAGTTGGAGAAAATGTTCATCATCATTAGCAGTGTTTTGAATAGAATCAAAAATTTCTCTTGCTCTCTCCCACTTTGGACCAATCTTCAACTGAATATCTCTTTTTCTTTCTTGTACACTACTTGCATGTAGCTTTTGTTTCTCTGCATCTTCAGCTTGCTTCAGCTTCAATCTTTTATCCACTACCTGTCTGGTCTTCTCAAGCTTAGCTTGTCTCATCTGACGATCAGCTTTCTCCTCTTGAAGTTCCTTCTCAAATTCAGGATCATCTTGCCAGTTTGAAAGATCTTATTCAATATCATTTAATTGCTGTACCTCAAAATTACTATTCTTGAGATCGAAATCAAAATCTGATGCATCCTGATCATGAGCAGCTTTTTCTTTTCCCTTTGTAGACTTCTCAGACTTCTCCTTATGCCTCCCTTGACCTCCTGACTTACTTCCTCCTGGTCCTCCAGACTTCTCTCCTTCTCCAGACTTCTCCCCCTTAGTTGAGGAATCCTCTACAGACTTTCTTTGGCTGTCAAGCCCTCTATCTTCATCATTATCCCCCTCATTATCATCATCATAGTCTTCAAAATATGCTCTTTGTTCTGGTGTGATATGATGAGTAGGTTTAACAATGTTGTATAGATGATCAAGTCCTTCAAACATGTAATCATACTTTTCTTCAAGCTTCGCAAAGGTTGTTGAATATGATTGAGCAGTTACATGCATTTCCACTTGAAGTTCATCCACCCTATTAGAGAGTCTGTCAATAGCATTTAGAATATCTGTTCTTTCTGTAGATGCCTGAGAGTTGGATTGTATCAATGTATTGATTGTTGGAGTGAGTGTAGTCTTTATGTTCTGGACATCGTCACGAATAATCATGAGCTGATTGTTGACAGAGGTGGAAGAAGAAGACCGTTCATCCACTTGTGCTTAGAAAAATTGTTTTTCAGCCTCAGTTTCCATCAATTTCTTTTGCAGATCTTTTATTTGAGCCGTAAGAAACAAAGTGTTTGTGTCAGTGTGTGCGCTCACCTGATGTTCACTCAAGGATATTTCACTCTCCTTTCGTGCATGTGTTTCACTCATATTTAAGGTGGTCCTCACATCACTCAACACTAGCTCCTTTCCTTGAGGTGTACCTGCAAAAGAAATCACCCTAGCCTCTTCTGGAGAGGTCAGTGGTGGTGCAATGGGAGTTCGCAATTCCCAATCCTCAGTCATCTCTATTAATTCATTTGGATTTGATAACTGAATTTCTTCAGTGATAGGATGACCAAGTTGCCCTTCATTTTCTCCAGATAAATCTGCGAGTGAAGAATCCCTTGAGGGAGCCAGGAATGTTCCTCTGGGGAGGGGAGATGATGACTCTATTATAACTGGCAGAGAGTCAAGATTTCCCTCTGAAGCCTGTGAAGGCTCTTCTACCGTAACAATGGTAGGCACTGTCTCTGTAACAATCCTATCGTGCACTCCTTGCTTAGTGTCCTTAACAACATTAGATTCTAAGGTAATGTTTTCCCCCATTGTGAGTAATAGAGGTGTGCTTGACTCTGTACAAGGTGCCACGGCCCTTTGGCGAATTTCAATAATTTCATCCTGTTGAGAGGATGAAATTAGTAACAGTTCATCGGCCATTTCAATGTCCAAGTCCTTTTGAGAGGAAATGGATGGGCTAACAGATGCCTCAAGTAGTAGGTTTCTTCTCTTCTTTGGTGGAGGCAGAGCTGTGGGATCACTCACATTATCACTTCTTCTAACAGCCTTTTTAGCTAACTGTTTGGTTCTATATTTAAGTTTATAGATTTGAGTAGACACAGTGTTTGGCTCTAAGACCTGGGATAGAGGCTGTGGTTCTACAACCTCTTGGTCTGACCTATCAGCCACTTGGGCTCCAGAAACAGTTTGAGAGATAGAAGGCAATACCTGCTCCGTTGATGCAGTAGCTGTACCTGAAGGAATGGATTGTTCCATTTGAGGTTGAAGTTCAGGGACAGGTACATTTTCAGGTTCAGGTTCAGGTACATTTACAAGTCGAGGAATGACAGGTAGATTTATGAAGGTAGACAAATATGGTGTAACATACACTGGCACATTTATCAATTTTCTATGTGTATCAAGGCTAGTGAATATTTTCTTGGTTTGCCTGCCTGATACCATAGGGTTGTCATTCCTAAAAATTGCTTGTTGACCAACAGGAACAAGATGATTAAATATCAAAGTTAAGAATCTAGGATAATAACATAAAACTTTATTACCCTCATCAAAATCCCTTCTGGCCTTAACAATTCTACCAACAATAGTATTCCAAAGTAGATTACCAATATTGATTCTACGGTTGTTAGCAACAGCATAACCAATAGTTTGTAACATAGAGGTGAGTAAATGAAAGTTACCTCTGGCTGTATTAGCAAATACCTTGGAGATCGTGTCGAAAAATGCATCCCATTGTTGAACCAGGTTCCTTTTGCTCAGGTTGTTCATATCAATTACTCCACGATAATTAATATCACTGAAGAATTGATAGAGTTGTTCACTGGTTGGAAATGGATCAAAATTATCCACCGGGAGGCCCAATACAGTAGTAAGGGTTGATTCCGTCACAACGTGGTGTGTACCATCAAAATCAAAAGAGAATGAGGTCAAATCTTCAGACACCACAGCTTCTGTGCAAATCAATCTCAGTGGTCCTATTTTAATTGGGGCTTCCATCGAAATAGCAGTTCGGATAATTGAATCGTCATTTAAAAACTGTATCCAAGGCTTAAATCGATCATAGGGACAATCGTTCGGATTAAAATACCCAACCAAATTATGCTTCATTATCTCAAAATTATCAGCCATTTTTTAACACAAAAACACACTTCAATTTTAGGAAAATTAAAACAATTCGAAAATTTTCAGAATTATTAATTAATTAAAATTAATTAAAAATTCGAATTAATTCAAAGTTGTCAGAAAAATCCCAAAAATTAGTATGATGTTCTCCCGATCACTGGGAGTCTCAATCTATTTTTAGATTTCAAAGAAAAAATCTAAAACAATCAAAACAGTGAAAACCCGATTGAAATTTTTGAAAAATTGAGTTTTCAAAAACTGAATGAAATTCCATGATATTTGGTTCAAAAGAAAGGAAATCGACCGATCTACTTGAATCCGTCCTTAGTTTTCAGTTTTGTTGAATAAAATCGAGCAGAGTTTCGTTGCAAAATTGTGTGTATCGTGTGTATATATGAAACCGACTCTGTGTCAATACACGAGAGATAATTGTCTTGGCTGTGCTGTTGTGTTTCTGTTTTTTTTAAGTACAAATTAACACTACAAGACAATCGGTTGATTGTCTTGCCGATTGTCTTGGTAGTTCAAAAACTATCAAGACAATCGTTCACTATACTGATAAATTAAAAAAAACGTAAATAAATTTTTTTTTTTAAAATACTGAATAGACACTCCAAGACAATCAAGTGATTGTCTTGCCGATTGTCTTGGTAGTTCAAAACTATCAAGACAATCGTTTGTCTTGAGTAAAACAAAATAAAACAAAACAAATAATCTGAAAAATATTTTATTATTAACAAAATAATCTGCCAAGACAATCTGTGGATTGTCTTGGCGATTGTCTTGATATTATAATGACAAACAAGACAATTGATTAATCTGTTAATTTTATACTAATAAAATACAAATTAATGTGCATAATTAATCCAATTAACATACACTATTATTTATTATTAAAATTACTATAAATAAATATTTAGTAAACACATGGATTAATCTTTTTACGATAACAAATATAAATAACAAAAGGACAAACACTACAAAACATTAAATAAAATATTAAATATATTTACAAGAACATTTATAACAAATTAATGAATCTAAATATTTTCTAATAAATAACTTTCTAATAGAAAATTATTTAAAGAGTGAATATGATTCATTAAAATATCACAAATATTCCAAAACACAAGAAGTAATAAAGAAGTTTTTATTAACATGTTGACAAAGATTTTTAGCAATTACAAGCAATAAAAAGTTGATAAAATAATTATGCAAGTGATTAAAATTTAAAAATAATAACAAAATCACTTGCAAATTATTAAAGAATAAACCTCGGATATTAACCAGCTTAATTACTAGGACTGTTTAAAATACCCAATTCACCAACAATTTTGGTGAATGTGGATTTGTCAAGAGACTTAGTAAAAATATCTGCTGTTTGTTCTTCTGTGGGTACAAATAACAATTCCACAGTACCAATCATGACATGCTCTCTTATAAAATGATACCTGATGTCTATGTGCTTGGTCCTCGAATGCTACACAGGATTGTTGGAGATTGGTATGGCACTTGTATTATCACACAAAATTGGAATTTTTGTTAATACAAAACCATAGTCTTTCAGCTGATTCCTAATCCACAAGATTTGTGCACAACAGCTTCCAGCAGCTATGTATTCAGATTCAGCTGTTGAGTTGGAAACTGTTTGTTGTTTCTTGCTGTACCAGGAAACTAGCCTGCCACCTAGGAATTGACAACTCCCAGAGGTGCTTTTTCTATCTACAACACTTCCTGCATAATCTGAATCTGTGTATCCAACAAGATTAAAACCAGATTCTTTAGGGTACCAGATACCTAGATTAGGTGTACCCTTAAGATATCTTAAGATTCGTTTTACAGCAATGAGATGAACATCTCTAGGATCCGCTTGGAACCTTGCACACAAGCATGTAGCATACATAATATCTGGTCTACTTGCAGTAAGGTAAAGTAATGAGCCTATCATACCTCTGTAACTTGTGACATCTACCTTGGCAGAATTTTCACAAGCTCCAAACTTGACAGCTGTAGATGATGGTGTCTTAGCTGAAGATGAGTCCTCCATTTGATATTTCTTGAGGAGCTCTTTGATATACTTGGATTGACAGATAAATATACCATCTGTCCTTTGACTTATTTGCAATCCAAGAAAGAATTCCAGTTCTCCCATCATGCTCATTTCAAATTTACCCTGCATTAACTTAGCAAATTTCTTGCACAAAAGATCATTAGTAGACCCAAATATTATATCGTCCACATAGACTTGGACTAATATTGTATCATTTTTATGTTTCTTAGTGAAGAGAGTTTTGTCTATGACACCTCTAACAAAGCCATTTTCAAGTAAAAATTCAGAAAGGGTGTCATACCATTTTCTTGGTGCTTGCTTGAGGCCATAGATAGCCTTGAAAAGGAAGTAGACATAGTCCAACAGATCTGGATCTTCAAAGCCAGGGGGCTGTTCTACATAGACCTCTTCATCCAGCTTACCATTTAGAAAAGCACTCTTTACATCCATTTGATAAACATTAAAGTTTTAGAATGCTGCGAATGCCAAGAATATTCTAATGGCCTCAAGTCTTGCCACTGGAGCATAGGTTTCATCATAGTCAATGCCTTCAGCTTGTGAATAACCCTTTGCTACCAGTCTTGCTTTATTTCTTGTGACTGTGCCATCTTCATCAAGTTTGTTTCTGAATACCCATCTAGTGCCAACCACTGTTCTATTTGAAGGTCTGGGTACCAGCTTCCATACTTCTTGTTGTTTGAATTGATTGAGTTCATCTTGCATAGCAATCACCCAATCAGGATAAGAAAGAGCTTCTTCTGTTTTCTTAGGTTCCATTTCAGATAGAAACCCTGAATAATTGCATTGATTCTGATAAGCTCTTCTAGTCTTTACTCCAACATCTGGATCACCAATAATTAACTCAAAAGGATGAGTTCTATTCCAAAAAGTTTGTCTGGGTAGATTAATTCTTGATGATTCCCCTTAATTTGAATTGTGTTGTTGAGTATGACTTGTTGATCCTTCACTAACTCCCCCTGAGTTGTTGCCAGAATGATTAGATGAGTGTTCAGAAGTATGAGTGGTGTTTTCAATATTATCATTATTATCACCACCATTATTCTGATTAAACTCATCATTGACATTATTGTCATTAGCATCAGTAAAAACATCAGGTGGACTATCATCATCTGAATCTAGATCTTTCATATCTTCAAAAGATAGCTTTTCAGATGAATCTTCAGTTTGGATACTAGGGAGTTTAGTGTCATCAAAGGTTACATTGACACTTTCCATCATCTTCTGATGTTCAATCAAATACACCTTATAAGCTCTTCTTTCATAACCAACAAAAATTGCTTCGTGTGCTTTGGATTCAAATTTTCCACCTTGATCGTCTCCTTCTTTAAGTACAAAGCATTTTGCTCCAAATACATGAAAGTATTTGAGTGTTGGTTTCTTTTCATTCAAGGCTTCATAGGGTGTTTTCATCAAGTCTTTGTTGATAAGAGTTCGATTCTGAGTATAGCAAGCAGTGTTGACAGCTTCAGCCCAAAAATATAATGGAAGCCTTGATTTGCTTAACATAGTACGTGCAGCTTCAATCAAGGTTCTATTCTTTCTTTCAACTACCCCATTTTGCTGAGGAGTTCTTGGAGCTGAGTATTGTCTGGTTATTCCTTTTTCAGTACAAAAGTCATTCAGAACTGCATTCTTGAATTCAGTTCCATTGTCTGACCTTATAGCCCTCACTGGATACTTGGAATCCAACTCAATTAACTTGATGTGATCAATCACCAGTTGTGGAGTCTCATCTTTAGAATTCAGGAACAAAACCCATGTGTACTTTGAAAAATCATCAACAATCACAAGAGCATATCTTTTCTTTGACATAGACATCACATTCACTGGACCAAATAGATCCATGTGAAGTAACTGTAAAGGATCAGTTATTGAAGATATATCAGTGCTTTTGTGAGTTGCCCTTTTTAGTTTGCCTTTTTGACAGGCATCACATAGTCCTTCCTGTGTGAATTCCATAGGGGGTAAACCTCTCACCATTTCCCTCTTAACCAAATAATTCATTGTTTTGAAATTCAGGTGAGAAAGTTTCTTGTGCCATAGCCAGCTTTCATCTGTGGATGCTTTAGAATAGAAGCAATTGATTTCTTGAGTGCTTCTAGTGTTCATGTTGGCTACATACAAGTTTCCTTTTCTGACTCCCGTCAGAGATGGTTGTTCACTTCTTTTGTGTGAAATCAGACAATTCTTTTTGTTAAAGTGGACTTCAAATCCCTTGTCACAGAATTGACTGATGCTGAGCAAATTATGCTCAAGTCCTTTTACAAAGGACACTTCTTCAATGATAACATTTCCAGCTTCAAGTCTGCCATATCCATCAGTTCTACCTTTGTTGTTATCTCCAAAGGTAACTACTGGGCCGGCCTTCTCCACCACATTTGTCAGCAGGGTTCTGTCTCCAGTCATATGCCTTGAACATCCACTGTCCAAGATCCAGGTTACTCGTTTAACCTGTTCAATACCCTGCAATGACAAATGGATTAAATCTTCTTCGGGACCCAAATTTGATTGGGTCCTGCGGATTTAAAGTACTGACCTTTATCAGGCAAAACAACATTTTTAATTTTAACATCTTTAGTCAATAAACATTTAACCTTATAAATAGATTTGAAAATCTTTTGTTTTATCTTGGGTATCCATGTTTCTCTAGCAGCAATAACACTTGTGTCATTGACTGGACATTTGACCTGGTAAACATTCTTGGTAACCTTTTGTTTAGTCTTAGGTACAAATGTCTCTCTCCTAACTTGAGGAGGAAAAGCAGTCTTTGATCGAACATTATTGTTCCTGTTCATGTGCTGTCGAGGAGCAGTCTGTTTAACACATGCATAAATACCATTAAAATAAGCAAGCATACTGTTAAAAGCACAAGACATACAATTGATAACACCACATGCTTTATGATTAGAATCAATGATAGGCATGGTATTTTTTTGTTTCAACTTATTACCACCTAATCCAGTCTTAGAAGAACTAGCTGATTCAACAACTTTGACTGGCACTTTAGGTACATCTTTCTTGGATAAAACATTCGTTGTATTAGTGTCCTCAACTGATTTAGCCTTAACAAGGACTGTGACATCTTTCTTGGATGAAACATTCTTTGGATTAGCGTTCTTAACAGATTTATCCTTAACACATTTATCCTTAACAAAGACTGTGCCATTTGCACTATCCTCATTTCTCATTTCTTCTTGGATAACCATAGAAAGAATATCTGGTGGTCCAGCATCAGATTTTTTGAATAGAGGTTCTTTAACATTTTTGAGCACATGTGGTATTCCCCTTTCTTTAGCACTAACAGGGTTAGGGGAATTTATGCCCAACGATCCAACAGCTTCATTGTAACCATACCCTATACCTGTTGTTCGTTCTACAACTTGATTGTTAAAAAACTCTTTGGAAACTTTAACAGAATTATAACAAGCCCTGACCTGTGTTTCAAGTTCTGTAATTCTAGCCATTTGTTTGCCTACAACTTCTAGAATAGCTTTCTCCTTTTTATAAAGCATTGTTATTTCATCTTTTTGTTGATCTTGATTAATATGCACCTTTTTCAATTCTGACACTTCATTTCCAAGTTTAGTGCTTAGCAGATCTAGTCTATTATATCCAGTTTGTGCATTATCTAAGGAATTGTATAGACTACGAATCAAATTAGTGTCAGTAACAATTACCGGTTTGTTGTGATGATCAGATGCTTCATGTGACAATCCGAATTTTTCAAAATAAATTATTATTATTATTTTTATGATTTGTGTTTAAAAATTATTATTATTTGTAAAATGCATATTAAATTGGAAAATTGAGATTTAATTTTATTTCTTTCTCCGAATATATTTAAAAATATTCTAGTATTTAATTATGCTAGAAATTTTTTTTTTTTTTTACAAATTAGAGTTACTAGTTTAAAATATTATTTAAAGATAGGTAGTAATTATTTGTATAGCTTTTAAATGTTATTGGGCCCAAGGCCCATTAGGTTAACAGAACACACACAGATGCATACAAACAGATACACAGCCGCATAAAATCAATCGGGGAGAGAGAAAACAAGAAAAGGGGGAGAAGAGGAATTAGGGATTTGAGAAATTGAATTGGGGGAAATACATACATATATATATATATATATATATATATATATATAAAATCGTGTGTGTGTGTATAGCTCAGTGTGTGCGCGCGAGTTCAACAGCAGTGGCAGGAGGAGGGGCGACGCGGGGCTGCAGGGCGGCGCGCGACTGGACAGTGGTGTGTGGGTGTACAGTGCCGAGTGTGTGTATTTCGGTTTGGGTGTGTGTATATATGTATATACGCAGTGTGTATGTATGAGAGAGAGAGAGAGAGAGAGAGAGAGAGAGAGAGAGAGAGAGAGAGAGATGGAGGAAGAGATTCGGGGAATTATTCGTCGGAAGGTATAATTCTTCTCGTGTTTTAATTATGTAATCTTCGAATTAAATTCGTAGTAAATTTGAGTTTGATTATGTAATTGTTGTGATCGAATTAGTTTAATTGTGTGATTATCGTTGTAATTGTAATGATTTAAATTGCTAGTTAATTAATAATTTCGTAACTAGATAAATATAGTAAGTTAAGAATATTAGTTGATTTTCCGTATTTAATTCGGAGGAGTATAATCGCTATTTATAATTGTGGTGATTTAATTGGAGATAAATTGTGAGTTTAATGTGTTAATTGTAGTAATTTAATTAGTTGTGAATTATGATGTAGTTTAAATTGTTAATTTCCGAAAATTTATTTCGGAGAGTTTAGTTGCTAATTATAATTGTGGGATTAAATTATGAATATTATCCGAATTTCCATATTTAATTCGGAGGGCATAGTGATTTGTAATTGTTGAGGACTAAGTGTGAGTCCGATTAAATGTGGTGTTTAATAATGATTAATTGTTAATTGTTAATTGCTAAGAGTTATGTGAGTTTGCTAAGTTTTAATTGCTTATATGCTAGATGGTATAAATCGAGTCATATTATTTGACGATGTTACTATGTGTAAATGTTTATATGTTAAATGCCATAAGCTGAGTTGTAAGTAATTATGGAATGTATAATTGTCAAGTACTCGATGGTAAAGTATATGAGGTTAAATGGTGATTGGTCGTGTATATGGGTTAAGTATGGTAAGTATGGGGATTTTGATGATTGTAAATTGTAACTATGATTTTAGTAGTAATTGAAGCTTCGATATTATATTCGACCTTGGGAATTTTAAAAGTTGGTTATATGTGGAGTTTTACTAATATTTGAATTTATGAGTATACTTGAGATATACATGAGTTATGATTTTGAATTTATTATGTTTTAACGATTGTTAAGTATTAATTGTCGGATAATATATTGGATAATACTGAGGAATAAATGAAGTTGTATGCGTGATAGTCGGATTATGTGTAATAGAGATATATGTGTCGATTAAGTGTAGTATTATTGGCTTGTGAATAATTTATGATCGAGTGATTGATAGAAATTGTAAATGTGATTCGAGATGACTAAATGGCTAATTGCTAATTGCTAGTGTCGGATAGTATGTAAAGTTATGTGGCTTACTTGTCATATGTGGTCATCGATAATTGTTTATGTGTTAAGTGCTATAAGTCGAGCCATAGATTTGTCGGATGCCACATCTGTCAATTACTTGTTGTTGGTTTAAATAACATGTTATGTGATTCACGTGTAATAAGTGTTAGTGAGTCATTAAGGTGACCAATTGATTTCTAAATTGAGCAAATGGTAAGTACGGGTATACGTGATACATGTTAAATGTTAGAATTTTGTAGAACTGTGCTAGGGGTTACGAGAAGATCACAAGTTTTTAAGTGTCAATATTTAAAGGACTTGTGTAATTCTTTTCGACTGGTCCCTAGGGCTTACGAATATCCATGATTAACTATCACAGGTATAATTCATATACTTATGTGGTGTGATCATCGATATAGCGTAAGTAATAGTTAGTGCTAGGGGTTGTTCCCTAGGGCTTACGAACATCAATGATTGTTTGTCACGTGTATCATTAAAATGCGTGAGAAATACGATCATTGGTGTAGCGTAAGTAGTAGTGTAAATTATTATGTGCTATGTGCCGCATGTCTAGGCGGATACTTTTCCTTATGTGCTAGGTGCCGCATGTCTGGGCGGGTACTTTTCTTACTTGTTTACTTTTATGTTGCTGCAAGTTGAGGCAGCTTTATTTTTATAAAAAAACAGGGTTGTATTGTATTTGAGGGGCTGTGCCCATAGTCCGATAAACGAATAGGTCATGCCGAAATTTTCTGAAAATCTCCTGCATTTTAAATGTATTTAACTTATTTGACTTTATTGGTCTAAAGGCATGTTTTGGGGTGCTAAATGTTAATGTGTTATGTGTACTAAGTGTTAATAGAATAGTCGACTATAGGGAGGACACCTATAGTTTGACTTTATACGATTTAGTGACAATTCCAAGTTGTGTTTACTCGAGATACGAGGTAGGACTGACACGTCTCGTAACTATTTCAGTACCATTAGGGTATAATCAAGTTGGAACGACGTGCATCAAAGAGGAAAGATCGAGGCGTCGTATGAAGAAAGGTAAGTTACCTCCATGGAATTGCTTGGACAAGGTGCGAAGGATTTATTCGCGGTTTTCTGCTTTATGCTCAGGACCAGAGGCAAGTTTATCTATGCATACTCTATCGTTCAGAGTATTCGTATTTTGAAATATATGAAATGTGCGAACTAGATTTAAATCCATAATTTCAAATTATTTACTTTATGCTCTATTGTTCAGAGTATATCCTATATTGAAAGTATGTGGCATGTATTGCAAGACTACTAACCGTGCTCTTTCTTTCAGAGTATGCATGTTTTTAAAATATCTATGATGAATGCTCTAGTGTAATATTATGCTTTCTTAAAAATGAGAATTCTGCAAATGCTTTATTTAATCTCGTAAATTCGCGAGAAATCGCTCAAGTCATTTACCAGTTTTATAATTGCTTTCAACTTATCGCAAGCATGTGATTCTATCCCTTGTGTTACAAAAGTTTACAATTGTTCTTTACCCTATAAGAACTGTTTATATTCTGTCATGATTATGACACACCTCAATACCGGTTGGGAATGTGATTTCTCCTTTTCAAATATCCTTATCATATTGGAAGTCGTTCTTATTATTTCAAGACGACTCCACAAGATTTATTCTGATCCGTGAACCTTTCTTGTTCAAGGTTGCCACTTTATTGTCTTGAATTGACATATTGTTTGTGTCAATACAATAAATTAGTTCCTTTTGAGATTATTGTGACGGCCTATTGTCCAGGTCGGTTTTGTAAAAAGTGTAGACTGGCGATCGGCCAGAAGTGAATATAAATCCAAATTCAATAAATTTTATTCGGAGGAATAATCGTATAATCCACTGGTCAACATGGGAGATGGCCCATGGGTTTCTTTCAGATCAACACGGGAAAAATATAAACTCGTGGTATCGAAAGAGAATGTTTATATTTTGGCACAAATGTTGCCAGGTTGACTTTTCAACCACCTTTATGCTAGCAGAATGATATTGTGGTACTTGCGACATAGTAGTGATCGTGCTATGGGGTATCACGGGAGTGCGGTACTTGCGACACAGCGGTTGATCGCACTGTGGGGTATCGTAGAGGCGGAAGACCAGTATCTCAAGCTTTTCAATTTCAACTTCTTTATTCTGAGATAGATTGTTATTGTCTATCAGTAAGTGTTATCATTATCAAGACACATTGCCTGTAAAATCATATTTTCTTCGTTGAGAATCAAGCGTCAAATCTTTTTGATTTGTTCTAAATTAATTCGAGATTCAGACTATCGTTGAAGCATTTGTTGCACAGTGACTGTCAAAAATTGAGAATGAATTGAGATCTTCTCAATTATTCAACTCATTATTGTCAGGCCGGTTCGGCAGCTAGGTATATGGGTGCCTAGTGGACAATAATGAGATTGTAATAGTTGCGAATTTCTTGAATGTTTGTTTAATTGAGAGTTGATGTAGCTTCATGAATTTCTTAAATGTTGTCTCTTAGTAGCTGAAGCATCTGTTGCTCAGTTATTCAAGGTTTTGATCGGAAATCGCTATAAAAATTGTTGAGTTAAATATCAAAATCGTTTATAAAGCTGTCGAGATGAATTTCTTGTTGAATTCTGCAAACCTCTTTCCTATTGAAAAATTTTCGTTATGAATATTTCAAGAGTGGTATCATCCTCAAAGTTGGATTTTAAAACCTTCAAAGTTTTCCAAAAGTATTTTAGTATACTCTATTATATACTTGCTGAGCGCCTCTTTCGCTCATTCTTGCTTTTGTTTAAATCTTATTTTTCAGAGATAGATAGTGGATGCAGTTGACTTAGTTTAGCTCGAAGCAGGGCAAGTCATGGATCGAGTTGTCGTTCGGTTCAGAGTGATTCTGTATTTTGAGTTTGTCTACCAGATGTTTAGTTAGACTGGTATGGTATTCATTTTTCTGAGTTGTAATATTTGTTGTATTAGAATATTGTAGTTGTTGTATACCTTATGTCAAGGTGATACTAACAACATAAGACTGTATAAGAGAATTGTTGTACCAAGAGTTGTAAGTTATTATAAGTGTTTTTGGATTGCTTGTTTCCAAGTCTATAACCTGAAAAGATTCTTGGTAGTTAGGGGTCGGATGTCATGTTTTAGACTTTTTATTGGCAGTTGATTGTTTGGTTGTTAAGGTTTTCCGCGGTAGCGACCCATATCCCTGACCCCGGATTTGGGGGCGTTACAGAATGGTATCAGAGCAAAGGTTATAGAAACTAGAAACAAGTGAGAGCGTAGGATTATATATATAGTTATGTGAGGGTGTCTGAACTCACATAGAGTTCGTGTTGGATTATCGGATATATTCCAATGAGTAAGTCGGGATTAGGATTCTACCTTAGGATGATGGTTCCGAGCCGAGTAGAATTCCTTGCGATTGGAGATTGCGGCAGTAGAGTCTTTAAAGACTGCTATGAGTTGTTATCGATGTAGGGTATCGTGTATCTTAAGACATTGCGAAGAGAGTTTAGAATTGGTTGATCGTTCGTCAGAAGAGCCGACCGAGGATGCATCTGTGGAGATCGCGGCAATATTCTTTCTCATCCATAATTTATTTGATACTCCTTCATTGGAGGGTTGTGTTAGAAGATATATTCCGTCTTCTAAGTTATAGTTCTTTTAAACACTTGTATTCACCCGAATGTTGGGTTTCGATTGTGTCAAAGGCTTTCATGATACCTATTGTTCAGGTTTTTCTGAGGCCCTGTCAAGTTTGTTCAAATCAAACTTCCGCCTTAATTTTTCTAATGGTGGATAAATTTTATTCGTGGTACAGCACTGCTTGCTCGTCATGTGCTAGTATCCTCTCCCGTTAATTCTTTCTTTCGGGATTAACGCCTTTGGAATTTGCCTTGTTTTGTCCAAGGTGTACGTTTGCAAGTTTCCTGCTATAAGGTGCTATTTATTTGTTTAACCAGAAATTTATTTCCAAAACTCCTTACTCTAGCTGAGACAAACAACCCTATTATATAGGGGACACAAGGACTATCTGTCTGTGTGATAGAAGTTGGATGGGACGCCATCACTTGTGTGTTGTGCAATACAAGAAGGCTAATTACCTTTAGTAATGTCTTAACTAAGACACGCAACGTTGAGTTTCTTGGATCATATTGATCTCTCAGTTATTCTTTTGTAACCTTTAATGGTTGCCTCAAGCTTTTTAATCATGATCACATTGTGTGACATTCAAATTGATAAGGAATCTATTTTATTCAAGGATTCCGTCATTTCAGTTGTTTTCATTATACTTTTGGGTCTTAACGAATGGCGACATGGTGTTCGTGTTCAAGCTTTGTTGCTCGGTAAACAGTTGAATAAGGAATAAAATGAGATCTTCCGATTGTTAGGTTCCTCGATCGACATTGTACGATGAAAGTGGAATCATAGCTATCAGGGATTTCTCGAAATTCTTTTCGCGGTTTAACCCGAAGCACTATGGATATGAAGAATTGGAAATATGTGTACCGAATCGTCTGAGTCGCGAGATAGCGAAGTTGCGGGGATTTCCGTAGGCCTTGGGAATTTCAGTCGGAAGGAAGCGGTGCGTCTTAGAATCCCGTTCTTTCTTCTGCGGATTCCGGGGACGGAATCCTGTTAAGGAGGGAAGACTGTGACAATCCGAATTTTTCAAAATAAATTATTATTATTATTTTTATGATTTGTGTTTAAAAATTATTATTATTTGTAAAATGCATATTAAATTGGAAAATTGAGATTTAATTTTATTTCTTTCTCCGAATATCTTTAAAAATATTCTAGTATTTAATTATGCTAGAAATTTTATTTTTTTTTACAAATTAGAGTTACTAGTTTAAAATATTATTTAAAGATAGGTAGTAATTATTTGTATAGCTTTTAAATGTTATTGGGCCCAAGGCCCATTAGGTTAACAGAACACACACAGATGCATACAAACAGATACACAGCCGCATAAAATCAGTCGGGGAGAGAGAAAACAAGAAAAGGGGGAGAAGAGGAATTAGGGATTTGAGAAATTGAATTGGGGGAAATACATACATATATATATATATAATCGTGTGTGTGTGTGTATAGCTCAGTGTGTGCGCGCGAGTTCAACAGCAGTGGCAGGAGGAGGGGCGACGCGGGGCTGCAGGGCGGCGCGCGACTGGACAGTGGTGTGTGGGTGTACAGTGCCGAGTGTGTGTATTTTGGTTTGGGTGTGTGTATATATGTATATACGCAGTGTGTATGTATGAGAGAGAGAGAGAGAGAGAGAGAGAGAGAGAGAGAGAGAGAGAGAGAGAGAGAGATGGAGGAAGAGATTCGGGGAATTATTCGTCGGAAGGTATAATTCTTCTCGTGTTTTAATTATGTAATCTTCGAATTAAATTCGTAGTAAATTTGAGTTTGATTATGTAATTGTTGTGATCGAATTAGTTTAATTGTGTGATTATCGTTGTAATTGTAATGATTTAAATTGCTAGTTAATTAATAATTTCGTAACTAGATAAATATAGTAAGTTAAGAATATTAGTTGATTTTCCGTATTTAATTCGGAGGAGTATAATCGCTATTTATAATTGTGGTGATTTAATTGGAGATAAATTGTGAGTTTAATGTGTTAATTGGAGTAATTTAATTAGTTGTGAATTATGATGTAGTTTAAATTGTTAATTTCCGAAAATTTATTTCGGAGAGTTTAGTTGCTAATTATAATTGTGGGATTAAATTATGAATATTATCCGAATTTCCATATTTAATTCGGAGGGCATAGTGATTTGTAATTGTTGAGGACTAAGTGTGAGTCCGATTAAATGTGGTGTTTAATAATGATTAATTGTTAATTGTTAATTGCTAAGAGTTATGTGAGTTTGCTAAGTTTTAATTGCTTATATGCTAGATGGTATAAATCGAGTCATATTATTTGACGATGTTACTATGTGTAAATGTTTATATGTTAAATGCCATAAGCTGAGTTGTAAGTAATTATGGAATGTATAATTGTCAAGTACTCGGTGGTAAAGTATATGAGGTTAAATGGTGATTGGTCGTGTATATGGGTTAAGTATGGTAAGTATGGGGATTTTGATGATTGTAAATTGTAACTATGATTTTAGTAGTAATTGAAGCTTCGATATTATATTCGACCTTGGGAATTTTAAAAGTTGTTTATATGTGGAGTTTTACTAATATTTGAATTTATGAGTATACTTGAGATATACATGAGTTATGATTTTGAATTTATTATGTTTTAACGATTGTTAAGTATTAATTGTCGGATAATATATTGGATAATACTGAGGAATAAATGAAGTTGTATGCATGATAGTCGGATTATGTGTAATAGAGATATATGTGTCGATTAAGTGTAGTATTATTGGCTTGTGAATAATTTATGATCGAGTGATTGATAGAAATTGTAAATGTGATTCGAGATGACTAAATGGCTAATTGCTAATTGCTAGTGTCGGATAGTATGTAAAGTTATGTGGCTTACTTGTCATATGTGGTCATCGATAATTGTTTATGTGTTAAGTGCTATAAGTCGAGCCATAGATTTGTCGGATGCCACATCTGTCAATTACTTGTTGTTGGTTTAAATAACATGTTATGTGATTCACGTGTAATAAGTGTTAGTGAGTCATTAAGGTGACCAATTGATTTCTAAATTGAGCAAATGGTAAGTACGGGTATACGTGATACATGTTAAATGTTAGAATTTTGTAGAACTGTGCTAGGGGTTACGAGAAGATCACAAGTTTTTAAGTGTCAATATTTAAAGGACTTGTGTAATTCTTTTCGACTGGTCCCTAGGGCTTACGAATATCCATGATTAACTATCACGGGTATAATTCATATACTTATGTGGTGTGATCATCGATATAGCGTAAGTAATAGTTAGTGCTAGGGGTTGTTCCCTAGGACTTACGAACATCAATGATTGGTTGTCACGTGTATCATTAAAATGCGTGAGAAATACGATCATTGGTGTAGCGTAAGTAGTAGTGTAAATTATTATGTGCTATGTGCCGCATGTCTAGGCGGATACTTTTCCTTATGTGCTAGGTGCCGCATGTCTGGGCGGGTACTTTTCTTACTTGTTTACTTTTATGTTGCTGCAAGTTGAGGCAGCTTTATTTTTATAAAAAAACAGGGTTGTATTGTATTTGAGGGGCTGTGCCCATAGTCCGATAAACGAATAGGTCATGCCGAAATTTTCTGAAAATCTCCTGCATTTTAAATGTATTTAACTTATTTGACTTTATTGGTCTAAAGGCATGTTTTGGGGTGCTAAATGTTAATGTGTTATGTGTACTAAGTGTTAATAGAATAGTCGACTATAGGGAGGACACCTATAGTTTGACTTTATACGATTTAGTGACAATTCCAAGTTGTGTTTACTCGAGATACGAGGTAGGACTGACACGTCTCGTAACTATTTCAGTACCATTAGGGTATAATCAAGTTGGAACGACGTGCATCAAAGAGGAAAGATCGAGGCGTCGTATGAAGAAAGGTAAGTTACCTCCATGGAATTGCTTGGACAAGGTGCGAAGGATTTATTCGCGGTTTTCTGCTTTATGCTCCGGACCAGAGGCAAGTTTATCTATGCATACTCTATCGTTCAGAGTATTCGTATTTTGAAATATATGAAATGTGCGAACTAGATTTAAATCCATAATTTCAAATTATTTACTTTATGCTCTATTGTTCATAGTATATCCTATATTGAAAGTATGTGGCATGTATTGCAAGACTACTAACCGTGCTCTTTCTTTCAGAGTATGCATGTTTTTAAAATATCTATGATGAATGCTCTAGTGTAATATTATGCTTTCTTAAAAATGAGAATTCTGCAAATGCTTTATTTAATCTCGTAAATTCGCGAGAAATCGCTCAAGTCATTTACCAGTTTTATAATTGCTTTCAACTTATCGCAAGCATGTGATTCTATCCCTTGTGTTACAAAAGTTTACAATTGTTCTTTACCCTATAAGAACTGTTTATATTCTGTCATGATTATGACACACCTCAATACCGGTTGGGAATGTGATTTCTCCTTTTCAAATATCCTTATCATATTGGAAGTCGTTCTTATTATTTCAAGACGACTCCACAAGATTTATTCTGATCCGTGAACCTTTCTTGTTCAAGGTTGCCACTTTATTGTCTTGAATTGACATATTGTTTGTGTCAATACAATAAATTAGTTCCTTTTGAGATTATTGTGACGGCCTATTGTCCAGGTCGGTTTTGTAAAAAGTGTAGACTGGCGATCGGCCAGAAGTGAATATAAATCCAAATTCAATAAATTTTATTCGGAGGAATAATCGTATAATCCACTGGTCAACATGGGAGATGGCCCATGGGTTTCTTTCAGATCAACACGGGAAAAATATAAACTCGTGGTATCGAAAGAGAATGTTTATATTTTGGCACAAATGTTGCCAGGTTGACTTTTCAACCACCTTTACGCTAGCAGAATGATATTGTGGTACTTGCGACATAGTAGTGATCGTGCTATGGGGTATCACGGGAGTGCGGTACTTGCGACACAGCGGTTGATCGCGCTGTGGGGTATCGTAGAGGCGGAAGACCAGTATCTCAAGCTTTTCAATTTCAACTTCTTTATTCTGAGATAGATTGTTATTGTCTATCAGTAAGTGTTATCATTATCAAGACACATTGCCTGTAAAATCATATTTTCTTCGTTGAGAATCAAGCGTCAAATCTTTTTGATTTGTTCTAAATTAATTCGAGATTCAGACTATCGTTGAAGCATTTGTTGCACAATGACTGTCAAAAATCGAGAATGAATTGAGATCTTCTCAATTATTCAACTCATTATTGTCAGGTTGGTTCGGCAGCTAGGTATATGGGTGCCTAGTGGACAATAATGAGATTGTAATAGTTGCGAATTTCTTGAATGTTTGTTTAATTGAGAGTTGATGTAGCTTCGTGAATTTCTTAAATGTTGTCTCTTAGTAGCTGAAGCATCTGTTGCTCAGTTATTCAAGGTTTTGATCGGAAATCGCTATAAAAATTGTTGAGTTAAATATCAAAATCGTTTATAAAGCTGTCGAGATGAATTTCTTGTTGAATTCTGCAAACCTCTTTCCCATTGAAAAATTTTCGTTATGAATATTTCAAGAGTGGTATCATCCTCAAAGTTGGATTTTAAAACCTTCAAAGTTTTCCAAAAGTATTTTAGTATACTCTATTATATACTTGCTGAGCGCCTCTTTCGCTCATTCTTGCTTTTGTTTAAATCTTATTTTTCAGAGATAGATAGTGGATGCAGTTGACTTAGTTTAGCTCGAAGCAGGGCAAGTCATGGATCGAGTTGTCGTTCGGTTCAGAGTGATTCTATATTTTGAGTTTGTCTACCAGATGTTTAGTTAGACTGGTATGGTATTCATTTTTCTGAGTTATAATATTTGTTGTATTAGAATATTGTAGTTGTTGTATACCTTATGTCAAGGTGATACTAACAACATAAGACTGTATAAGAGAATTGTTGTACCAAGAGTTGTAAGTTATTATAAGTGTTTTTGGATTGCTTGTTTCCAAGTCTATAACCTGAAAAGATTCTTGGTAGTTAGGGGTCGGATGTCATGCTTTAGACTTTTTATTGGCAGTTGATTGTTTGGTTTTCCGCGGTAGCGACCCATATCCCTGACCCCGGATTTGGGGGCATTACACTTCATCATTTGCCACCAACGCAAAATTTCCATATTCTTCATCTTCGCTGTCCGTGTCATCCCAACTCTTACCAGCCGTAACATAGGCTTTTCCAGGTTTCTTCTTCTCAGCAGCAAAATCTCTTCTTTGAGTTTGCTTGGGTTTCTGACATTCAGTGGAAAAGTGCCCCAATTCATTACAGTTGAAGCAACGAATCTTGCTTCTGTCAATAGATCCAGTTTTGTATCCTCCCCTGTTACTAGAGGAAGAAGAGCCTCCTCTCTGGAATCTGTTATTTGACTTGAACCTGTACTTTGGATTTCTTCTGAATCTGAAGTTGCCAAATTGCCTTACCATCAATGCCAGCGATTCATCTTCCAGTTGATCTAGCTCTTCCAATGAGTAGAAGTCTCCACCATCCTGAGTAGGTGGTGTTTGACCAAGTTCTACTTCAGTCTTTTCCTTGTCTGAGCTGTAAGGTAGAACAACCTTAGCTTCCACTTCCTTAGGTGCCTCAACTACAAGAGCTGTAGATGAACTTGGCACTCTTCCTTTACCAGAGACCTCCCTCTGCTGTACTTGTTCCAGTTCATAGGTTTTCAGAACACCAAACAATCTTTCAAGAGCAATCTTATTCAAATCTCTTGATTCTCTGATGGCTGTTATCCTATGTTCAAGATGAGTGGGCATTGTCAACAAAAACTTCATATTAATCTCCTTCTGTGTATATTGCTTGCCATTAACTTGCAAGTTGTTGATAATTTTGTTATACCTTTCAAACACTTCCTGAATGCCTTCATTAGGGCCAGCTCTAAAGTGTTCATACTTAGAGGTTAAAATCTGAAGTCTGTTTTCCCTGACTTCATCAGTTCCTTCATTGATAGTCTCAATAGTTTCCCACATGTGTTTTGCAGTTTTACAATTTATCACATGACTGTACATCACAGCATCCATGGAATCTATTAGAATAAGTCTCAAATTCTTATCTAGTCCTGCGTCCTCTTTTTCCTCAGGAGTAAAAGAAGCAGCAGGCTTTGGAATAGATGATGCAGGTGTTACAACAATTCCTCCAACAATAGATTCAGATACATATTCTTTTGGAATTATAGGTCCGTTATGTAGAACACCCAAATATTTAGAATTTGCGACATCAAGAAACAACTCCATTTTATTTTTCCACATTGAATAATTGTCCTTGTTAAAGATGGGAATCTTAACAATGCTTTTTGAAGACATGATGAATTTTTAAGTGAGTTAAAAATTCGAGATAGATTTTTGACGGAATAAAATTAGGATCTTGATTTGTGTATCAATCAATAGGCTCTGATACCAATTGTTAGGTCCAATATGTTTGTAGAAGGGGGGGTTGAATACAAACAGTACTGTTTAATCGAAATTTGTCCGGATAATTTAATTTATATTTTGACAAATTTGAGCGGAATTAAATGAAACAAAATTCAAGTTGAATATAAAATTATATTAACTTGAGGGGTTTGTTACAAATACAGTACAGAATTTATATCTAGTTAATAAAAACAAATTAGAAAATTCGACATGAATTTTTCTAGATTTGTTAATAAAAATCAAGATATAGATTAGGAGTAAAAACTCGCTAATAGTACAAGAGTATCAAGTAAACAAGTTCTATCGGATCAGATATTAAAAATAAGATGAACTTGATTTTCTATGAATTTTTCTGCTCCTTGTGTTCTTGATGAAAGAGAAGAGAGAAAACTGCCCTTTTTGAATGTAATATTTCTGTCTGTGTTGTCTTCTGTCGTCTGTGTCTTCATATATAACATTTACTGCCTCTTTATCTTCAAATATAACTGTCAAGACAATAGGCAATACAATCTATTCTTCCAAGACAACCAATTTTGTACTGCCAAGACAATAGGCAATACAATCGTCAAGACAATCAGGTTCTTCCAAGACAATCAAATTCTAAGATCTTTGTCTTGCTTTATCAAAAATTATCATTCTGTCTGAAGCTTTTTCTTTTTGATCATTATCAAGACAATCTGATTTGAACTGTCAAGACAATCGTCAAGACAATCAAATCAGATTTTTATTCTTCTTTTTTAAAGCTATTCAGAATTAATCATCACCAAGACAATCGGCAAGACAATCACAGATTGTCTTGCTATACTGATTTACTCCTTCAAGACAATCTCAGATTGTCTTGCTAGTTCATTTTTTCAGATTTACATTAAACTGATTAATAAATAATCATTTTAATTTAACCTTATTTAAATAATAATTATTCAGATTTAATTAATTTAATAATTAATTTAATTAATGAATTAATTCCTGATGAATTAATTTATTAATTAAATTGACTACTTGATTTAAATTAATTAAAGAAGATTAATTATATATCCTTGGATTGTCTTAATTCTTTCTTGAATCACTGAAAGTAATAAAGGAATACCACTGAATATTTTGTTGACGTTCCATGCACGGTCTGGTTCATGAACGACTAACTTCAATGACTGTCCTTTAATTTTCACATTAAAAATGTGATTCATTTTTCTTCTCATTTCTTTCTCCTTCTTGTACTTCACTGTATTCTGTCTGAACCTATCACTCTAGAAATCCCTGTCTTAGAAATAAATCCACTTCTTTGATGCTATACTGAGGCTTGATCAGCAATCTGAGCTTCTTCTAGTGTAAAACATCAAAACTATAGATTGACTTTAGGGTTTTTCTTCTGACAGATAGTACCTCCTGAGATTCCTGTGACAGTTAAGGTTATTTATTTATTACAATCTAAGCTTAAGTTGAGTTGAGTCCTCGAACTACAAATAGGCTGTGTCATATGCCTTTCAATGACTGAGTAAGAGCATAACCCGAATAGAATGTTGTACGAAAAGTAGCAAAATTGAATAAAAATGATAAAGTATGTATTGTAGGACCAGTAGATGTGCTGAGAAAGGGTAGAACGACTAAGAACTGATCGGGAAGCTGAAAGGCGAAATGACAGACAAACGACTCTTTGTTTCCTACCTGATTCCGGGACGGAATCCTTTTAAGGAGGGGAGACTGTAAGAACCCCAATTTTTGGTAGGAATTAAAACTTTTATTATGGAATAGATATGGATTCCAATATTTATATGTCATGAAGAATGCAATGGGTTGACAACTTAGGTAAGAATAATCTATCATCAAGAAAGTAGGATATGGCATACAAACAGAGGAAGTAGTCTCATGTCATCCAAATTGATATCTAGTATAAGTCCAGTGGTTCCTTAAAAGGGGTTAAGAAACGCTCGGGAAAGCGCAAGGACATTTTTATAATTATAAGGAATAAAGAGAGAATAAGTGATGAATAGTGTTTTTGGTGGAAATAGGAATATTATTAGACGACACTATATAGAAGTATCCAGAACGGATTTCTGAGTTCGTATTAATGATCCAAGGGGAAAAAGAGTGTATGTAAAAGTTATCGGATTCTGAAAAATTGCACTTTCCTTTTCCCCGAGATTTCCCTCGACACTGAAAGACCTAAGGAATTATTAAAAGGATTTAAGGAATATGGATTCGAGATTTATTAAAGAGAATTGAAAATGATGGTATAAATATTAATACGGTTTTCGGTAAAACCCTAATGGGAAATCTTCGAGATATTCCTCCGAACGATTAGTGAATTAAGCAATAACCGGACAAAGAAACAAGCAGGAAATTAAGATGTATGCATGTGCAAGTAGAAAATATCTAGTAACCAAGCTAGTTACATTACTAACTAGAACACTTAGAGAATCAACCAAGTAATTAGCTTATACTTCTCATCTTACCACATAAACTCAACATTTGTCCCTCCAAAGACATCATGCATGGCCTACTAACTTTATTAAAGCCACTTTATGGCCAAGATATTATTTTGGCATAACAATAATACACATTGGATGAGAACAAATCAAAGCAACCAAGAAAAACATCACCATCTCTCCTTATTCACTCCATTCGGCCTTCTTCATATTTCAAGAATCAAAACCAAGCTTCCCACCATTGTTTGTTCTTGAAACTTTTATGGTAAGTCTTATATTTCATAAAAGTAATCTCATAGAAATCTTAGCTTCAAATTCATCATTTTACATTTTCAAAAAAATCATCAAAGTAGGTGATAAATAGTGATCTCTAAGAACTAATCTTGTTTTTCTTGATTTCTTGGTTGATCTAAGCAAGCTTAAGCACTCTCAAGGACCATTCAAGGCTTAGTAAGGCTAGAACATACTCCAAGGAAGGTATAATCCTTAAGAACCCTAGCTTATGTTTTGAGATTGTGCATGTTCTTGATGATTTTAGATTAGTTATGTTATTAGTGGTAATATAAGCATGATAACATGATCTTATAGTTGATTTTATAATGTTAGGCTGAATATACAATTAATAATCAAATTCGTATGAGAGTTTAACAAGTAAAACGTTTATGCACTTACAAACTTCTTGTATTAAGAACCCTCTTCGTGATGTAAAATATCACAAAGAGCTGCTAGGTTACAATAAAGATAATTCGTTGTACGATACCCTTCTAGGGTTAACCTAACGGTATTTATAAAACATACAGCTACGATACAATCTCTAATTGATATTCCTAATAATCAGCTATACAATGATATCAATTACAGATTGTCACACGTCTCCTAAGTCAACTCGATCTCTTTGATAGCTATCCAATCTTCAAAGATATCGCTTCCATAATAAATCTTCAATCACTGTTGACCAGTAGACGCTTCCTCCAGACAAAGTTTGACAAACTCTGTCGAGCTTCCATCTGTCAGAGTTTACACTAAACTCTGACTGCTTCCAGCTAAACTCTGATAATTCACTGTAACACTTAAACACTGATTAAAACACATCAATTATATTTAACAATCTCCCCCAACTTGTTCATTAGCAAAAATGCACAAGTTAATAACAATAATTGATGATGTCAAAACAAATAGACAAATACAGTGTTTATACAAATTCAGAGTTTAAGCTTCTACTTAACAAAAAAACTACAGAGAATAAGAAAATCCTTACAGACCTTAATCTCTTATCACTTCAAGATCTGGCATAGCTCTGAGATAATCTATGAGCAATCTTCTTTCTGCATTTTCAAGCTCAATCTTCATAGCTTCTTTAATCTCTCTGAGCTGAGGATCACTCTCATCTGTCTGGTAGATAGCAGACCTAAGATCATAGATTTTGTTCCTTCTCATCTCATTTCCCAGTCTGATAAATTTGACTTCTTCTGACTGTGAATTGAAGTCAAGTACTGTGATTCCCAAATCAGTCTTTAACTTTGCAGTACCTTTCTTCATTTCAATGAGATTTCCTTTGTAATCCCTGTACTTAGGAACATATCTGCTATTATACTTCTCTCCTCTGATTGCCAAATTCTGAAGCATTCTCTGTCTGAGCACATTAGCAACTGATTGAGTCCTTTGACTATTCACCTTGAAAAGATATAGAACATACTCTAGTTCTTCCCAACATTTCAAGCCAATATCATTCTCACCAATTTTAAATACTGTCCCATCAGCCATGAAGTACAAGAGAAAGTCCTTCTTTAAACTCTTCTGATGAACTAACTGTAATGATTCCAGTCTATCCAAACTCTCTTGAGGAACACCACGACCTAGAACAGCCAGTGAAGAAGGATCTCTAGGACCAGTATATTGCCTTTTGTCTCTGTGTGAACCTAGTCCACCCTTATTATTTCCAACTTTGCCAGACAAAACTCTTCCATCAGAAATATTCATAAAAACTCCAGATAATATATTTTGATCTTGAATTGTTCCTTTCCCGAAAACCGATTTCAACTGAGAAGATTGTAAAGGTGTGGTCATTACTTATGATGCAACAGAAGTTGTAACTTTCTTCTGTGAACTTTCTCCTTCAATGCCTTTCAGCTTGAGTTGAGCTTCTGCTGCCATTGTTTCCTTTGAAAGCTGAGATCTTTGACTAACATCAGCTCTTTCCTTGATCACAACACCTTTAACAACAGGCCTAGGAGCTTTTCCTCTTTGTAACTGACCAGACTTTAAAGCCTTGAGATGTTCTTCTTGTAAACTCTTTTCTTCAGCTTCAATGTCCTCAATTGTAACTCCTTCCTCATTCTCTTCAATAAACAGCTTAGCAGCCAATTCTTCATCAGTTTGTGGATTAGAAGGTAACAGCAAACTCTTGGTCTTTGAAGTACCTTGTGTATCAGTATTTCTCCCAACAAACTGTGATTTAGATGACTTGCTAGTTCTCAAAGTTTGAACTTCTTCAGTTTTATTCTTTCCTTTACTACTTGCCCCTCCATCTCCAGCA
Organism: Saposhnikovia divaricata; assembly: GCA_036435485.1. Taxonomy (NCBI): domain Eukaryota; kingdom Viridiplantae; phylum Streptophyta; class Magnoliopsida; order Apiales; family Apiaceae; genus Saposhnikovia; species Saposhnikovia divaricata. Next base: position 88,272,191 of record CM071598.1, read on the forward strand.
CTATCCCTTCTGACAACTCTCTCCCCCTTTTTGACATCATCAGGCATAAGAATAGATGTAATTAACTCCAAGGAGGTAGCAATAGAATCAATTTTAACAGATAAGTCAGACTGATTCTCTTCAACTTTACTCAGCCTGGCAAAGAGATTGTCTTGAGCTGTAGAAAATTTTGTATTCATGAGTTTTGACTCTCTTTCCATTTTCATTTCTCTAGCTACAACCTCTGTCCGCAAATCAGTGATTGCCTTTGTAGTGTCATCAAATCTTCTATCCAGAGTTTTGACTTGAACTACAGTTGCTTTTAAGCAAGAAAGAATCTCTGGATTTAAGATAGTATCAGCAGTGTGCTTAACAAAATCAGCTGCTCTCCCTCGTGGAAAAATACAATCCTCTTTGTACCATTCAGCAGCAAACTTTGCAAATTGTGCTCTCTCAACTTCATGAGACGTACAAGGTTGAGTGAAAGGTGTATGTTTATTGTCTGTTTGTACTGGTGCACTCAGAGAAGAATCAGAGTTTGCACTACTTTCACCTTCAGATTCAACACTTGCAGCTTTAGCATGTTCATCTTCAGCCACAGTTTTAGCAATTTCTTCTGCAGCCTTGTCAAGATTTTCTCCATGTTGCTCAGGCTCAGCAACAGAATTTACATCTTTGTCAGCAACAGGCATAGACTGAGAAGTAGCCTTGGTTGCTTGATCAATTTTATCTCCTCCTTCAACAGTTTGGTGAGCATCAGATAGTAATTCAGTATGGGATGCCACAGTTTCAGAAAGAACAACCGTAGGTTGATCAGCTGCACCAGTATCAGAGATAGGATCAGAGAATGGCATAAATGAATCAAGAATATCATTTATTGGAGAAAGGCCATCTCTAGTATCCTCTTCTGCAGGCATTTTGTCCTCTGCAGGCATTTCAACCTCTGCAGGTATTTCAACCTCTGCAGGTATTTCATTTTTCTCAACCTCAACAGTAGGTGTTTGCTGTGAAACTACCTCTGGAGCTTCAATATCTTCATCCACAGAATCAGAGATTACCAGTTTTCTTCTCTTTGCTAGAGGCACGTTATCTGAATCCTCTTCACTAGATTGTGGAGATTGTGCTACCACTGAGAGTGACTTAGGTATGTTTGCCGTTTGTTTTATTCTTTTCACTCTTCTAGTATAAACAGCTCCAGGAGATGTCTGTCTTGCTTTCATTTTTGTCTCTATTGACTTCTTAACTCTTGCATGTCGTTCAGTGTTCAGTGCTGACTTTACTCTGCCTCTCTTTGTTTTAGGCTGTGGTTGTGGTGGAGATTGTGATGATTCAGAGTTTGTTTGTGAAGTGTGTGAAGGTTGTTTTATAGGTGCTGAGGGAATAGTTGATGTAGGTGGTTCAGTGTTTGGTGTTTGAGGACGATCAATGTTTAGTGGTTCAGATTGTGGTTCTGGTTGTGGGTCTGGTTGTTGTTGTGGTTGTTGTTCTGGTTGTGGGTCTGGTTGTTGGTGGTCCTGAGGTTGATTGAGAAAGTTCTGCAAAGCAAGTGGCAGAACAAAAGCAGGGAGATTTTCCTTACCAACATCCTTATTAGTCATATCAGAGAATATTCTCTTGTTGACTCTAAAAGGATCAATTTCATCAGTATCAGCAATTTCTAGACCAGGTACACAAGCATTGAACAGCATTTGACAAAAACGAGCATAGTAAACTGTAGTAGACTCTGACAGTTTATCACCTAAATTCATCAGAACATATCTACCAAAATCAAAATTACTACCATAGAGTAGAGAATACCCGATTTGGAGACTGTCTATCGGAATGGCATCCCAGTTGGTGACTTTCTTCTGGAATGTCCTTGTAATGCAATCAAAGAAAAAGTTCCATTCCTTCCTGAGATTAGGTCTCTTTATACCGCCAAGCTTGTCACGAGATTCCATGTAACCTATCTCTTGTAGCATCTCTCTCAATAGAGTTTCATTAATAAGAGTATAAGATGTATGTGTGTCAAACCCCATTGTATCTCTTACAGTTTGTGGAGTAATCACATAGTCTTGTTCTTCATAAGTGAAGATGATGTTAGGAGTCCCATTCTCTCCTCCATCCACATAGACTGAATTTTGCCAAAAAGTACCAATTTGAGATGCAGAGAGAGTATCGGGTCCAACCAGAGCTTGTCCAATCTCTGAATCTCTCAAAAAATTCTGCATTAGATGAAACGGTTCTGGAACACGTTCATGATAGAGTGGAGCTTCATAGTTGTTAGGAACAAACCGTAAACCAAGAGCAGTGAATGGTTTAGAAGCCATTGAGTTAAGAAATTTGCAAGAATCCCCAAGAGAAGTGTATGTAGGAAAGGTGTTTGCGAGAATGCCCAAGAAAAAAAATGAGAGAACTGTGAGATGTAAAAATAAAACACAACCGTTTGGACACAAAAGTAATTAGAGTAATTAAAAACCCAATCTCTTATGTAATCAAACACTCAATCAGTTCCTAGATTAATGTGTAGTGGGACACGATAATGGGTGAGTGGGACACATTAATGGGTGAGTGGGTCACGTGCGCGTATTTTCAAGAAGAGTATTTTGCAAATTAAAACAATAAAATATTTGATTTTTAAAATAAATCAAATAACACTCTCTTAAAATACCTGGACCCAATTAAAACCAGAATATGAAGCGTTTAGCTGTAGCCATTAATAACCAGAATACGAAGCGTTTTAGGACTTCGTTACTTACCCATCTCTATTTAAGGCCTAGAGACTTGCTCAGATTAGTTCATTAATCCTTTAACCTTTTATTCTCCCCTGAAAAATCACAAACCCTTCAAACAAAACACTCTGAAAAACAATGGCAAACCTTACCATCAAAGAAAAGAACCTCCATCTTGTCGAGAATAAGGATATCTTCAGCTATACGCGTGAAGAGTTTGATGCCTTTGACTGGGAAAGACAGCTTGAGACTCTATGGCTGCAACTGGATGCCGGTCTGGAAGAGATCGAGAGAGAGAAACCTGCAAGAGTGATCGACATCGATGCTGCTCTCCAAGCAACATTTGCATGGCTCTCCTCGAAGGCATCCTCATCCAACACCACCAACCATTGTTAATGAATATGTCAGCAAAAATAACCTTATCCCTTCAACTTCCACCAAAATAAAGTGGCAAAGATGGGATCTGGGATTTTTGCTAACAATGGAGTGGTTTGGACTTGACCTTTTAGTTTCCTGTTGAATAGATTAGCAGATAGAAAGAACAAAAAGATGTAATACTTGCTTGTAATCTCTTTCTTATTATCAATGAAAAATTATGTTTCTCTAATCTTATTCAGTGTGTTCTGCAATTCTTTTATTTATGTTTTATGAACTGTTCTTCAAGGAAGTAAATCAAAGAAGAGAATATGAAAATTAATTAAAGTAATCATATAAAGAACAAATTCATCAATTAAATCAGTAGCAGAATAGAGTACCAATTCGAGAAGTGTTTTGTTCTATTCGAGAACTCTGAGACTCAGAGTATGATCCACAATTAACAGTTGTCAAACGCCCTATTTACTCCAAAATTTTCAAATTATCCAAATGAAAATTTACCTTAGAGTACTAACCACGAATCAACAGCGTTTGTCAATTCTCCAACTTTATTACCGAAACCCTTTCATAAATTGCACAGTTGTGAAAATATGTGTGTGTGAAGCAGAGTTTACTAAATCAATTTTTAGAGCATCTAATTTTTCATAAAATCCATAAAGTAAATCAATAAACACTGGATGCACAAACTGTCATAGTAAACACTGACTGTATGATGAAAGCTAAACTCTGAAGTAATCAAACTATATACAGTAACTTTTATTTTATACCCCCTCTATATACATTTTTTTTTATTTTATTCATTCCAGTAATTAGAGGTTGGAACCAGTCACCAAAAATTCAAAAATTTTAGCCCTTATCATTTTGATAAGTTCCTGGGTCATCCTAGTATTTAACTAGTCACCAAAAATCAAAGAATTTTAGCACATATTATATACCAATAAGTTCCTGGGTCATCCTAGTATCCAACATAATCTCAAAGGAGTATAACAACCTATATACATTTTCTTTGGGGTATTGCAGTAAGCATTTTATTCTACCAGATATACCTAACAGAGTTTAGAGTTCATCAACATCAGTAGTTTTTCATGTAAGGTAATGCACACAATATTTATAGACTCGGAGTTTAGGACAAAATAAACTAAGAGATGCTATAAATATGAGCCAGTATCATGCTGTGTTAACTTTCTGCACAATCTAAGATTAGATCACAATAACTCAGAAAGATTCATGATTAATTGCTGAGAATCATGCTTCATACATATTTCTTCATTGGTGTTTTCATTCAGACAAAAATCAACTCAGAGTTTGCAGAGTTTATCAAACTGAATAACAGTGTATAACATACAGGCATGCTGACAGAGTTTAACAGAGTATGCATAACAGAGTTTAATCAACAGAGTTCACTTAGCATTTAACCAATCAGGAAATATGAGTAATACAATACATAAGTAAAATTTGAATCTAACCAACATTCCTAGTCAGAACCAGAGACCATTCCTAGTTCATTGACCAGTCTTGTAAATGTAGCTTCACTCAATGGTTTAGTGAAGATATCTGCAAGCTGTTGTTCTGTAGACAAAAAATGTAGTTCAATATTCCCTTCTTCTACATGTTCTCTGATGAAGTGGTACCTTATGCTGATGTGCTTGGTCATTGAATGCTGTACTGGATTACCTGTCATAGCAATAGCACTTTGGTTATCACAGTAAATAGGAATTTTACTGTACCTCAAACCATAATCCAGCAATTGATTCTTCATCCACAAGATCTGTGCACAACAGCTACCAGCTGCAATATACTCTGCTTCTGCTGTAGATGTGGAGATTGATTTCTGTTTCTTGCTGTACCAGGAGACAAGTCTGTCACCAAGAAATTGACAACTTCCACTAGTGCTCTTTCTGTCTATCTTGCAGCCTGCAAAGTCTGCATCAGAATACCCAAGTAGCTTGAAATCTGATTCTCTGGGGTACCACAGACCTAATGATATGGTGCCCTTGAGATACTTGAAGATTCTTTTCACAGCTGTTAGATGTGGCTCTCTAGGATCTGCCTGAAACCTTGCACAAAGACAGGTTGCATACATAATGTCAGGCCTACTAGCTGTCAAGTATAGAAGAGATCCTATCATGCCATTGTAGTTTGTCATATCCACTGAAACTCCTGTGTCTTTGTCCAATTTAGTTGCTGTTGCCATGGGAGTTGATGCAGATGAACAGTCAAGCATACCAAATTTCTTGAGAAGATTTCTGGTATATTTTTCTTGATTAATGAAAATACCATCATCTGTTTGTCTCACCTGTAGGCCTAGAAAGTAACTAAGCTCTCCCATCATGCTCATTTGATACCTGGACTGCATGAGCTTGGCAAACTTCTTACAGAGCTTATCATTAGTAGACCCAAAGATAATGTCATCAACATAAATCTGAACTAAAAGGAGGTCACTTCCTTGATTGAAATAAAACAGAGTTTTGTCAATTGTTCCTCTGTTGAATCCACTTTCTAGAAGAAATTGAGCAAGTGTCTCATACCATGCTCTTGGTGCCTGCTTAAGTCCATATAGTGCTTTATCTAGCCTGTAGACATAATCTGGATATTTGGGGTCCACAAATCCTGGTGGTTGTTCAACAAACACTTCTTCTTCAAGCTTTCCATTCAGAAAAGCACTTTTCACATCCATCTGGAACACTTTGAATTTCTTGTGAGAGGCATTTGCTAGAAAAATTCTGATTGCCTCCAATCTTACAACTGGAGCAAATGTTTCACCATAGTCTATTCCTTCCTGTTGTGAATAGCCTTTTGCTACCAGTCTAGCCTTGTTCCTTGTGATAACACCTTCACTGTCAGTCTTGTTTCTGAAAACCCATTTAGTACCAACAATAGATCTGTTCTTTGGCCTTGGTACAAGGGTCCAAACTTCATTTCTTTCAAATTCATTCAACTCTTCCTGCATTGCTGTTATCCAGTCAGCATCTTGAAGAGCTTCTTCCACTTTCTTTGGTTCATTTTTAGACAAGAATGCATGAAACAGACATTCACTTGCAGTAGCACTTCTTGTTTTCACTTTTGCATCTGGATCACCAATTATCAAATCAGGTGTATGTGATTTAGTCCATTTCCTAGCAGAAGGCAAATGACTTCTATCAGCATGTGATCCTCCCCCTTGATCCATGCTCCCCTGATTTTGTTGTGATCTATCTTCGTTTTCTGAGACTCCTCCTGAACTTGACTGCCCAGAGTCAAAATTTGAATTTTCAGAGTTTGAATCGTCAGAGTTTGATCCAGATTTTTCAGTTGACTCAGTATCAGTGTTTGAGTCTTCATCTTGATCATGCTCCCCCTCAACTGGTTCTCCCCTTTGTTGTGACTGAGAAGTTTCTCCAGTGTTTACGAGTAGAGGTTCAGAGTTTGTTGCAACAGAGTCTGTCAGAATTGTTTCATCAGAGTTTACTTCATCAGAGTTTAAATCTTCATTTTCAAAGTTCAGTTGATCATATTCATCTTTGTCTTCAAGTCCAGTTATCTTCTTATCATCAAAAGAAACATGTATAGATTCCATGATCACTTTAGTTCTCAGATTGTAAACTCTGAATGCCTTTGTTGACAGTGGATAGCCAACAAAAATTCCTTCATCTGCCTTTAGCTCAAACTTGGTCAACTGTTCTGGATGAGTCTTCAAAACAAAACATTTGCACCCGAAAATATGAAAGTATTTCAGGTTAGGCTTCTTTTTCTTCACCATCTCATATGGTGTCTTTCCATGCTTATTGATCAGTGTTGCATTTTGAGTAAAACAAGCAGTTTGAACAGCTTCTGCCCAGAAATAAGTTGGCAATTTTGCTTCATCAAGCATAGTTCTGGCAGCTTCAATCAAGGTTCTATTTTTCCTTTCAACTACACCATTTTGTTGTGGTGTACCAGGTGCTGAAAATTCTTGCTTCACTCCATTGTCCTTACAGAATTCTTCCATTGTTGCATTTCTGAACTCAGTTCCATTATCACTTCTGATGATTCTGACTTTGTTACTTGATCCTTTGTCCAGAAGCTTCACATGCTCCATCAGAGTTAATGCAGTTTCATCCTTTTTTGCTAGAAAATACACCCAAGTGAATCTAGTGTATTCATCAACAATGACTACAGCATATTTCTTCCTTGCAATAGACATAACATTTACTGGACCAAAGAGATCAACATGCAGAAGATGATAGGGATCAGTGATAGAAAATTCTGTCTTGCTCTTGAAAGATGACTTCCTTTGTTTAGCCTTCTGACATGAATCACATAGTCCATCAACATTTAACAGAGCCTTTGGGAGTCCTCTTACAAGATCCTTTCTGATCAATTCATTGATGTTGTTCAAGTTCAAATGTGAGAGTTTCTTGTGCCATTTCCAACTCTCTTCACTAGACATTCTTGTAGACAGGCAAACAGCTTTTCCAACAGAGTCTATCAAAAGCTTGATTTCATAAATGTTGTTTTGCCTGTGACCAACTAGAACAACCTTTCCTGTAGATTTGCTGATAACTTCACAATATTCAGGTTGAAAATCTACATGATATCCCTTGTCACAGATTTGACTCACAGATAACAAGTCATGCTTGAGTCCTGGGACATGAGCTACATTGTTGATGATGACATTTCCAAGATTAATATTGCCATATCCCAATGTTCTTCCTACATTGCCATCACCATATGAAACTTTTGGGCCAGCCTTCTCCTCATAGTCTGATAGCAGGGCTTTATTTCCAGTCATGTGTCCTGAACATCCACTGTCCACGACTAGGGTTGCCTCCCTGTTGCCCTGCAATCACAAGCAATTACTGAGGATTAGTTTTAAGGATCCAGACTTGCTTGGATCCTTTGGCATTCTTAACTTTGTTAGCTTTTGCAGCGGAATTAACATTATCAGAGTTTGAGCTAACAGTATCAGTGTTTACACTTGAAGTGTCAACTTTAACCCATTTCAGATTGGGTTTCAGTTCATAGTAATTATGATAGATAGCATGATATTCTCTGCAAGTATAAATGGAATGCCAAGTGCTTCCACAGTGTGTGCATAAAGTCTGTGGCTTAGTTCTAGCAAAATCCTTCTTTACCTCAGACTTTTTAGGTAAAGAATTTATATTTTTATTTTTCTTGCAGAAATTTGAAAGATGCTTAGTACTACCACAGTTATGACATGTCTTTCTTGGAGCATAACTAGCAAGCATTGGTTTATTTCCTGAAGTGATGCCTACTTTTCCATTTCTGTTCTTATTTGACACTCTCTGTTTCTTAACAGATTTTAACTCCTTCAGTTTATGTTTGAGTTGTTTATCTGTCATTGAACCAATATTAACCTGTTTAACACTAGTTTTTACTGGTTTACTTTTAACAGCTTCTTTTTCATTTTCAGACAAAAATTTATAGGTTCCATGTACAAAATGAGGTCTGATTTTAACTTGATTTTGAAATCTAAGTTCATCTTCCTCATTATAACCTAGACCAACGGTGTCTGTTTGAAAAATCTGTTGAGTGTCCTTTCCAGAATTAGTCCAAGTCCTAATTTTATTATTTGCTTCCTCCAACTCTGATTCTAGTTGTTTATATTTCTGAAGCAAATTCTGTTATATACAAACAGCATCATCTCTCTCTTTCTGAACTTGTTGCATGTTTTCAAGTTTTTCTTCAACAAGTTTATTTCTAACCTTAAGTTCAGAATTTTCAGCTTTTATCCTCTCATTTTCTAAAGTCTGATCCCTATAACTTATATGCAATGACTTAAGATAAATTCTTAATTGAGCAATGTCATCAATATTATAAGCATAGGTAGTTAGAGGTACCTGATTTTCAGAAGTTTCTGATTCAGTAGTAGCCATGAGAGCATAGTTCACTTCTTCATCAGAATCTGAAGTATCTGCCCAATCTCTGCCTTTAGTGTAGAGTACCTTTCCAGTTTTACCCTTCTTGCACTCAGGAGCATAGTGACCCATCTCCTTACACTTGTAGCATTGAATTTCAGACTTATCCTTCTTCCCTTTAGAATCTCTCTTATCAAACTTCCTGAAACTTTTCTTGTCTTCATTTGAATCTCTAGAAAACCTTTTCCCTTTCTTGAAATTCTTGAAGCCCATTTTCTTGAAGGTCTTCACCATCAACACAGCCATTTTCCTCATTTCTTCTTCATCATCCTCAGAGTCAGATGATTCAGAAGAATTTGAATCACACTCATAGTTTGATGATTCACTTTCTGAGTGTATGACCAAAGCTTTTCCCTTCATTTTCCTTCTTGATGCCTCTTTCTTCTGAGGATTCTCTTCAACATTAAGAGCAACAGACTTTCCCTTCCTGCTTGATCTCCTGTTTCTATGCTCCATTTCCAATTCATGAGTTTTGAGCAGCCCATAGATTTCATCAATCTCTGTTTCAGCAAGATCATAGTTGTCTCTAATAGTGGTTGTTTTCACATCCCACTTTTCAGGTAGAGAAAGAAGAAACTTGAGATTTGAGTCTTCTAGATCATACTCTTTGTTGACCAATGACAGATCATTAAGCAGTTTACAGAATCTATCAAATGTTTCTGTCATGGTCTCTTCAGGTTTAGCCTCAAAATGCTCATACTCTTGTGTGAGTATGTTTCTCCTATTCTTCTTAATAGCCGCAGTTCCTTGACACCTGACTTCAAGAGCATCCCATATCTCTTTTGCAGTGGTGCAGTTAATGACTTTGTTAGACATAACATTGTCTAAAGCACTATGCAGTAAATGCTTAACCTTTGCATCCTTAGCAATTGATGATAGATCCTCAGGAGTCATGTCCTTCTTTTCCTTTGGAACTATTTTAGCTTCTTCACCAGCAGCTGCAACAGATACCTTTGTAGGATTGTGAGGGCCTTCATAAATCCTGTCAAGATATTCTGGATATGTAGCCTCCAGAAACATAGTCATCTTGACCTTCCACATAGCATACTCTAATGGCCTCAGAATAGGAACCCTGATTGGTTCATAACGACTCACAGTAGTAGGAGCCTTTTCAGAAATAGTAGGTGTTGGTGGAGGAATTGCTGACATGATTATTGTTGTGTTTGGATCTTAACCTGTAATAAAGTAACAGATTGGCTTTGATACCACTTGTTAGGCCGAATACACAATTAATAATCAAATTCGTATGAGAGTTTAACAAGTAAAACATTTATGCACTTAAAAACTTCTTGTATTAAGAACCCTCTTCGTGATGTAAAATATCACAAAGAGCTGCTAGGTTACAATAAAGATAATTCGTTTTACGATACCCTTCTAGGGTTAACCTAACTGTATTTATAAAACATACAGCTACGATACAATCTCTAACTGATATTCCTAATAATCAGCTATATAATGATATCAATTACAGATTGTCACACGTCTCATAAGTCAACTCGATCTCTTTGATAGCTATCCAATCTTCAAAGATATCGCTTCCATAATAAATCTTCAATCACTGTTGACCAGTAGACGCTTCCTCCAGACAAAGTTTACACTAAACTCTGACTGCTTCCAGCTAAACTCTGATAATTCACTGTAACACTTAAACACTGATTAAAACACATCAATTATATTTAACATATAACATGATGATTATTATGATGAAGTGATATGTTCTTGGACATTTTGAGATGAAAACTCATGTGTATAAGTTGTATATTGCCCGGTGTGGCTTGGTTTGATTGTTATGATTTTTGAAACGTTCGATTTATAGCCGTCGTAATGCCGAAATTTCCTTAACCATTAAAAGCCGTGTAGGACAGTAGCCTTAATTTTCTGTTCTTGATGATTTTATGAACTGACCTTATAGATCTCGAGTCATAGATCGTTTTGGCAAAATAATCGAAGCAAACAGACTTACGGTTTAGGAATTATGGCCGATTTACTAAAAGTGGTTCGAAACCGTAAATGCAAATTCGTAATTGAAATTTAACCCCCTTAACTCGAGTAATTCAGTGAAGAATCTTGGTAATGAAGTATTAGAGATCATAAAGAAGGTGTGAGAGAAGACCTCATATTAAAAGATCGTTTTTCGATTTTAGAAAAATATTCGAATCAGGGTTAAGTACGAATGAACCCCTAAAAAAGAACGAGTGGTTATAACATTGGAAAATCACTTAGATAATGATCAATAAATCTCGAGGTATAATCTTTCGACCTTAGAACTTATATGGCTTAAGTACCTATCAAGTGTAAGATTAATGACATACCTTGATAGCAAGCAAGTGTCGGGTCATAACGATGTTAATAAGCGATAGCTTGAAAACGTGCCTTAGCTTAAGTAAAGTATTTACTTGGCATTGCAAAGTGATAGGTGATTAACCCGAGATAATTTTGGTTATTTATAGATTGCCGGACCACCCCGAGTCATACCACAAGCATAACGGAAGTACCAGGCAAGTGTTCAAACCTTTGAACATGTTGTTGTGATAGTATATGTATATGATTTCTGTTTTACATATGCCATCGCGGCATGCCTGTTTCCAATTATATTGTGACTCTGGTTTTTGTGATACTTGTTCCCTGAATTGATGTTGGCTTATAAGTTAGGTACGAGATATATATACTATAAGCCGGATATTGCTAAGACCCTTAGCGAAGGACATACGAATCTCATTCTTCGAATATAGACCGGGAGTCGGTATTTCTTGACATATCATGATTATTTTCGGAGGAAAATATTTAAGTAAATATTTTCCATTATTTTATTTATTGAATATTATTTGGAATATTCAGTTGAGTTTATTTATTTAATGAATATTACTTTGAATATTCATTGGAGCTTTATTTATTTTATGAATATTATTTTGAAATATTCATTCGAGATTATTTACTTAAGGAATATTATTTCAAATATTCATTCGACCTTTATGTATTTGCTGAATATTGTTTAATACTCCTTTAAGATTGAGTATTTATCGAATACTATCCTGAATATTCCTTTGAGTTATTCAATGAAGATTATTTGGGATATTCGTTTGATCTTTATTTATTTAATGAATATCTTCTTGAATATCCATTTAAGGTTGATTTATTTATTGGATATTATTCCAAATATTTATTCGAGGAATTAATTATTTAATAAATAAATTCCCTATATTCATTCGAAGGTTACTTTGAGCAATAATCTATTCTAAGAATATTCTTTGAATATTATGAGATGATAAATATTCGATTATTATTTGTTTTATTCTTGCTAACTAAGCTTTAAAATATATTACCGTTCAAATACGATCTTCGACCTTCAAATATTATGTACACTACTCTGAGTTTTATTATTATTATTTTATCAAGGAATGTTCTCAAAACTCCATTCTTCATTCGAATCTATATTCTAAAATATAAGAGAACCTTGCTTGAGGGCTGTTATTTCGTTGACTGCCCGGTCATATACTTGTTAAACTATTCTTTTCACTCGCAACTTGGTTGCTAACCATCAAATTGAGTCTGTTTGTTACTTCCTCATCATTCGAGGGGTAAGATTATTGGAACAAGTTAATATCCATTAACAAGCATCAGCTTGAGAAATATCGGTGAATTTTCCTTTCCAACTAGATACGACTACTTCATGGAGTCTTATCAACAAGTATTATACTTGGGGAAAGGGGGACGAACTTTACATTTCAGAATCATGGATTTATTCGAACTAGGAGTATTTGTGTAAGAGGCTGTGGGACAGTCCATCATTGAAACTGGTATAAGAGGTTGTGGGACAGTCCATCCTAAAAGTAGGTTCCAAGTGGCGCCGATCCCGTCTAAGCCCAAAGATGGCTATGGAGATCCGGCGTATGGTGGTGTCCATATGTTCTTCCTTCTACTGGTAGTAAATCAAATCTTGAGATGCACAACCTGCGACTGATCATCGTAAGGCGGTGTCATCTGGCGCGACATACTCCAGTATTGGTTCACTATCCAGAATCTATTTATTTTCTGCAACATTATCAGTGTTGGCAGGACTGAAAATTGTTCAAAACTGGAATTGCATATTTTTCCTACAATTTCCTTTTTAAGAAAAAGTGATGATTTCTGGCGCTTATCTTTGCATAGCAGATATTCTTACGAAAGATATAATTCGAGTTACCTTGTAACTTCATCGTTTATATTATACTGGCACTATGTTCGTTAATGCATGGCATATGGTTTCGAAGATATTTCAGAACTGTTACATATTATTGTTCAGTTACATATTATTTTTGCCGGGTTATTGCTCACCGTTGCTTTATTTATTATATCACAACAACAGCTAGATCTGATGGCCAACCCAAAGAGCACTCGGTGCAAGCACGGACAGCGGTTATAAGGGTTGCCTACTGATGTCACGGACTGCATTGTTGAGGTAGAAGCAACCAGTAGGATAGACTGTCAGCTTTTGATTTCTCAGATGTATTCACTTATATGACATATGTAAATGGATGGCAAAGAGTATGTAATTCTTTTGGGTTATAAGAACACAAAACTTGTGATTAATAATATTTGTTGGTTACTCTGATTTCATCTCTGGGACTATAACGGGTGTGTTTTATGTTATTGTTTTGGGTCACAAGGTTGTAAGTTAATGTATGTTGATGTTGTGGATAGAAATTGAGACCGTGATGACTGGATCCCCGACCCTGGATCTGGGGCTGTTACATTCACCACTTGTCTCATTCTCGAATGAGAGAGGCTCATGAAAACCTTCATCTACAAGGCCAGATATTTTCTTGTCGTCGAAGACAACATGTATGGTTTCCATAACAATGTTAAGTCTTAGGTTGTAGATTCTGTAAGATTTCCCAGCTGAGTATCCAACAAAAATAGCTTCATCTTCCTTTGAGTCAAATTTTCCAAGGCTCTCGCCATAATTCTTCAATACAAAACATTTCCTTGTGAAAGCAAGCCATATCCTCTAGTATATCCTTTGCTGTTGTCTCCAAAGGTAATGCTAGGGCTAGCTCTCTCCTCAAACTTAGTGAGCATGGTAGAATCTCCAGTCATGTGCCTAGAACAACCACTATCCAGGTACCAAAGATTCTTTCTGTCTCCATGCACACATCAAAATCAAATCAAGTTGATTTTGGTACCCAAGTTTCCTTGGGTCCTGCTTTGTTAGCCTTTCTCCTATTTTTCAAACCCTTACCATCCAATGGTTCAGATTGAGTTAAATCAATCTTAAATCTTGGTGTAGGTCTCTGAAAAACATGTTGTTTCACATGCTCATATGCATTAAAGCTAGATGTACAATTAGGCATAGTCTGTGCAAACATGTTATTCATCATCCATGGCAACTGAGGCATATTATAAGCATTATAATATGGATTATGCATGAATGACATGTTAGCGTAATGACTAGATGCATGAGCAGGCTGGAGAAACATATTTGGCATAACAATCATGGCAAGCACAGGCACAGACTTAGGCATACTAGGCACAGAAGCATTTTTAATATGTTTACAGTTGGCAGATAAATGATTAGCACTACCACAATTCACACATTCCTTTCTGGGAGCATACTTATCAGGAGTGTAGTTATTGTGTTTGTTAATCCCTACCTTGCCATTTCTATTCTTCTTACTATCCTTAGCCTTAGGTTCAGTCTTTTCTAACTTATCCTTCAATTTCTTGATGGACAAGTTGCCTATGTTTCCTCGTTCAATTGACTTGGTTTTGCTACACTCTCCCAATACAAAGTTTTTGCTGACAGGGCCATACTTCTTATGTAATCTGACCAGGGTTGCATTGCTGACAGGCTTGGACTCCAATGAACATTTCTCATCCATTGAGTCACTGTCTGATACAACCTCCCCATCAACTTCTAACTTTGCTTTTGCTATTTTGCAGAAAGAATTAATTCCTTGCTTATTGCAAATTTCTTCAGTTTTAGCCTTTGATCCTCTCCACTTAGCAATTAAATCTTGTTCCTTTTTCAACTCTTCTCTTAAACAATCTTCTCTATTCAAAGCCTCAAGTAATTTATCTTTTGCATCCTAGTAATCTCTTCTCATTGTTTCAAAATCAATTAATTGAGTCTCTAACAGAGTATTCCTATCACCTAACCTAGCATTCAGATCTTTAATCTTGTTGTTTTCTCTGTTAAGAGATTTCAATGTAACATGCATATTGTACAATTCATTACACATTTCATCAACAACATTAGCACATTCATCTTTGGAAAGCTCAGTTAGATTTGTAGAGTATACCTGGTTGCTTGCAAAACTAGCCTCTTCATCATTTTCATTTGCCATAAGTGTAAGGTTGACAAACTCTTCCTCTGCATCTGAGTCTCCTCCAGCTACCCAATCATCATCTCTAGATTCGAATGCTCTCTCCTTTTGCTTGAGAAGGTCAAAGTATTTCTTTTTGTAATCGATAGTCTCAAACTGTTTCTTTTCATTCTCAGCTTTGGATTTTCTACATTCATTGGCAAAGTGGCCAGCAATTCCATAACTATAACATTTGATCTTTGACCTTTCAACCATGCCCTTGTTAGGTTGATAGCTTTTCTTGAATTGCCCGGCTCCAGCTGGATTATTCTTGAATCTCAACTTTGAAAACCTCTTTGACAAAAATGCCAAATATTCATCTAGATCTTCAGATTCATCCCCACTTAGTGCATCAGGTTCTTCAATATTCTTGCTTTTACCCTTTCTAGTTCCAGCTCCACCTTCACATGTTCTTTCACTTGATGTGGCTTCTACATCCTTCATCTTCTCTCCATCTTGGTTGGTTGGAATATTGGCCACCAAAGCTACATTTCCACCTTTCTTCTGGCTCTTCTCAACTTCTTCATCCTGTTGCAACTCGAGCTCATAGGTCTTTAGAATTCCATACAGTCTCTCAAGTGTATAGTCTTTGTAGTCTTGAGAATTCCTCAACGAGACTGTCACTGGCTTCCATTCTTTAGGTAAAGACCTCAGAAATTTTAGGTTGGAGTCTTTGGTTTCATACACTCTTCCATACAACTTTAAACCATTTAACAGTTTTTGAAACCTGCTAAATATATCAGTTAAGTTTTCACCTGTATTAAAGTCAAAATGTTCATACTGTTGTATGAGAAGTTGTTTCTTATTCTCTCTGACTTGCTCAATCCCTTCACAGAGTGTTCGTATAGTGTCCCACACTTGCTTAGCAGTGGTGCAGTTGATGACATTATCGAACATGTCTTGATCAATACCATTGAACAGTATGTCATGGTCTTTTTGTCCTTCTAGACTTCCTCTTTATCTCCATCTGTGAATTCTGCTGGCAGTTTGGGAATAGGCCTTCCAGCAACTCCTGTTCCGGCTGCTTCTCCAACTGTAGTGTTGGCCTTCATAGGAATATGAGGACCTTTCTCATCCATTGATGCAGTTTACGTAACCTTCATCAATGGATGAGAGATGTAAATGCATCTTTACTTTCAAGTGAAAGTAATTATCTTTGTCGAGGATTGGTATTTTCATGCCTGTATCCTTCAACCCATGGTGGTGATCTTTAGACTTCTTATATGCTAGAAACTTGCTCTGATACCAATTGTTATTTTCCAGTTAAGCACCACGAGATTGTAGAAGGGGGGGTTGAATACAATCTCAACTAAATTCTTTCGAACTGGTGAGGTCTAAAACAGATTGTTATAAGAACACTAAGAAAACAAGATAAACAAATTATCTAAGACACATACAACACGAGATATAAAAAATCTCAGGTGGGTTAGCTTGGTTGCTTAGTCCACCTGATGGTTGTATTTGAAGATAATTCTCTGCGTAAGAATACACAGCTGCGGGTTACAATGTTTTTGTGTTTACAAGAAAACCTAAAGCTATCAGCCTTGTGATCAGTTTTTTCTTTTCTACTAAAACTATGCTACTCATACAGCTTATTTAAACTATATGAAGACAAGTAAACTACATGAAATGTGATGATACATTTCTGGTATAACTTGTCACACACACATGCTCGAAGTGGTAGCCATTTCTAGAATTATCTTGAAAGTCTTCTCTCCTTGTTTTGGACAATCCCAGCATGCTTCAAGTCAGTGTATGTTTCTTTCTTCAAAAGTTACTAAGTTCTTGAAATGACTTAGCTTCCAAGCCCACATGATGCTTTATGCAAAAGATCTTTTTGCTTTGGATCTTTGTCTCTGAAAGTATATTTAATCAAAAAGATAATCTTTTTGAAAGTCAATAAGCTTTTCTGCTTATTGAGCTGTGCTTGAACCTCCCAGATATAAAAGCTGATCATTATGCATTTATCAAGATATCCTTCGGGTTCTTCAGTAGGAGTGTAATCATGTTGGAGGTTGCTTCCACTCTTATTGTTGCCCTGGAAGTCGGATAAACAGTGACTGATTTCACCTTTCACTTGGAAGAGTTTGAGCCTTCAAATATTTACAATTTGACTCCCTACTCGTAACATCCTCTGTGTAATTGATCACTGCCTATAAGTCAAGGGTTGCCAAGTAAGTCTGGGTTTAAATCTTCATTTGATATGTTCTTTTAGAGAACTCTGACATTATTAAGAAACCAGGTTGAATTCTCGAACAGATGAAACTTGAGTTCTCGAATGGTGATTGATTTCTCGAGTAGTTCCTTTATGAGTTCTCGAATGACTTCTCGAATAGCCTTTTGAATACACTTCTCGATTAGTGATTGTTACAGACTTCTTGAACAGAGCAATCTGATTTATCGAACAAGGACTTCTCGAATAAACCATTTTCGTTAGAGTTCTCGAATGACTTCTCGAACTCATCTTTCTTGACTTCTCGAACGTACCTAAATGGTTATGGCAAACTCTCTTCTGATTACAAATATTTGATTGTAGCAAGTTGATCTGCAGAGTTTCATTCACAAGATGTAGCCTTTGTTGATCTGCATTTCAGCTAGCTTCTTGATTTATTTGTCAGCTTCGTTTCCTTAATTCATTTTCTGCATTGTGGTATTTATTATCATCATCTAAAAACAAATATGACTAAACAATTACACTTGAAGAAGTTCATTCAGTTGATCAAGCGTCAGTGGAGTAATCAAGACAGTGGAATCTATTTATAGTGACAAGAGGTTCCAACAGTGGCATAATATAGGTTTCAATAAAGAGTGAAGAAAAGGATGACAGGGACCACAACTTTAAAGTCAATATATGAATAACTGTCATTGCGGTTAGTCACTCATGAACCAGACCGTGCATCGAGTGTCAACATTAAATAGTGGTTGTTCGTCATTAACTTCAGTGGTTCAAGCTATCAAGACTGGTACAAAGGGAAAATCAAATTGCAAGCAACATAAGTGCTAAATTCATTAACCACAAGGATTTTACTATCAAGTGGACTGACTACGAGGAAAAAGAATTATCAAAAAGAAATGTAAAGTGATATTCTTAAAGCTGGAATCCCGGTTGGAATTGATTTATTTTTCGCCAAGCAAAAGGAGTCCGGTTCTAGACACTCAAGAGATCGCAGCTTAGAGCTTAAGGATTTATTTATATTAATAAATATTTTACTTAATTAGAAAATTATATTTATAAATATCTAATGATATTAGATATTTATTTTTATAATTTCTTAATTAAATTAATTATTTATTAATTAAATATTATAAGTTGTGCGGGACTAAAAGTATTTCTACGGGGCTATTAAAAAAACCTACGGCTAACAAACAAGAAAATGGCAGCAGGTCATTTGGTTGTGTTGATTTAGAAATGGTGATCAGGTTTTAACAAATAAAGTCATTGGCACGTGGTGTTTAATTGAACTAGAATGACTACACAAATAGTCTACTAAATTGGCCAAGTCTTTATTATTTATTTGATAGTCTGCAAGCTCAAAATATGTACTAACGATAGTCTGAAAAGAAGATAATCTGTATATAGATAGTCTGTATACAGATAGTCTGAAAAGGATAGTCTACATTGCCGCATAGTCTGTCAAGTGTTTGAACTATTTTATGACTATCAGTCTGATAGTCATACCGATTGTCATACTATTTAAGTGATTGTCTGTAAATCCATAGTCCTACCGACAATCATACAAAGGAAGGGATAGTCATGCAGTTGAAGTGAAAGTGATAGTCTGTAAAGCCATTGTCCTACCGATTGTCCTGCAAGGCAATGGATAGTCTGAAAACAAAGAAAATATCTCAGGTTGCTTTGAAGACTTGTCAACTCTTGTATTTGGATAAAAAGCAAGTGGCCAGTGACTTGCACGAGACACGCATGACACATCTTCAAAAATATCATCTCTCGGCAAAACACACATGAGAGACAGAGACCAAGAGAGAAAAAGTTCCGAGCTTCTAATTTATTTCTTTTAAATTATTTCTAGCTTGTATCGTTAAATCTAAACCACTAGAAATAGTTTACTTGTATTGTTGGAACTATCTAGCGGATTAAGTTCCCTAGAACTTATCTCTCGAATAGCTTTTTAGCATTCGATCTTTTTATTACAAATATAGAAAAATTCATGTCGAATTTTTTATAGAATTTGTAATAAATAGTTTGGTCATCAAACCTTGTAATTTGTACCCGTGTATTTAGACAAACCCCGCTAAGTTTATATAAATTTTACATTTAACTTGAATATTGGCTTCATTTTATTCTGCATCGAATTGCTAATAAATTAATATACACCCAAAGAACAATTTCGATAAAACGGAATAGTTTGTATTCAACCCCCCCCCCCTTCTACAAACTATTTTTGACCTAACAATTGGCATCAGAGCCTCATTCTTCAGATACCAATCTAACAATTGGTATCCAAGCCTTTTGATTGACGCACAAATCATGATCCTTATTTTTGTGGTCCTCCAATTGGTTTTCGAGTTTGTTGACCCAAACAAAAATTAAATCCGGTATTAGACCAAAAAGTCAACTACTCTATTTTCGAATTCTTTAACCTTATAAAATATTCATTTTTAAGATTTTTTGATTGTTAAATAATTTGAACTTATATTCGAATTTTTTAATTCTTGAAATGATTAATTACTGAAAATTTTAATTCTTAAACAACTTGAATTTATTTTCAAATTGTTTAATTTTCAAAAATTTTAATTATTGATAATTTCGAATTTTAATTAACTTGAATTTATTTTCAGATTCTTTAACTCTCAAAAAATTTCATTTCTTGAGATTTTTTTATTCTTAATTAATTTGACTCTAATTTCGAATTTTAATTAATTTGAACTTACTTTCAGATTTTTTATTTCTCAAAAATTTTCAAGTCCTTGAATTTTTTGAATTTTAAATATTTTGAATTTATTCTAAGCCAAAAAGAAGATTGTTAGTTGAAGATTCCTCCGGACGTCGAAGATGATTCGAACCTTTTGAAAAAAATGCATTATTCCAATGAGAATAATTTCTACATGCTGAAGATTAATTTGTTAAGTTTTTGTAAGTCATATTTCATTTGACTTATTGGTTTTTCCGAAGCAGGAAAGGAAGAGGTTTTAGTGGATGGAATTTTTCTTGAAGATTTTAGTCAACTCTAGTGATTCAATGATATACAAACACTTAGTGGATTTCCCCAATGCTAAATCCAAAACACTAAGTGGTTTGTACCAAAGAAATATCTTTCAAGGAATCAACAGAGATTTTAGAAGAATGGAATCAAGGAGGTTTGAGAATGGACTAGACTGCAAACATCTCAGTCATAAATTAATGATGGAACCTCAGAACAAACAGGAAGAGCTACTAATTCGGAAAGAGTACTAAAGCTACATCCAGGGATCAGGCCTATCTATTCTGAAGCAGAAACTCTTCAGGATATAGTTTAACTTCAAGAGGTGGTTACAAGACTGAGATGGTGGAAAGAAACAAGACTTGATAGTTGCAGTTATGAAAAGCTTTATGTGATAAGTAACTATCAAAGTATGCAACACAGTACAGAATTCTGACAGACAAGGATGAATAGGGATTTACTAAATGAGATGAAACAGAAGCAGCAAGGCAGAACTTATATTGCTAAATGAAAGAGTTGGGATGGATAAGATGATGATGAGAAAAACTTAATGAATATTTTGCTTTCATAGCAATCTCTGAAGATGATTCACCTCACATGTCTCAGGTATCAATTCTTTGAACTATTGTAATATGTAATTCTCAGAAATTCAAATCATATTAAGATTTTATTTTTTAATTGTTATATCTTTGGTTAGAAGATCTTAATATATGTATGAATATTTGCTGAATTTAATTAATTGCAGTAGGGAGTTAGAGCTGTTCCTTAGACAATATCTTTTAATTCTTAATTGCTATATGTTAAGCATATAAGACCTCTGCTTAAGCTAGTTTCAGGATCCCTAGTAAAACAGATTTATTTATTCATTCTGAATTGTTTGTTAAGGTTTTAAAAAGGTTTAAAAGATGGATTGATTACCTAGGATGTTTTTGTAAAACACGAAGTTGTATCTAAAACTTACTTAGGTAATTCAGACTATTAGCTGGTATATAACAACATCCTTAGACTTGATAGAATTAGTGATTACTTATTAATTCTTCTATTCCAACTGGTTTTAGAAAATTCTTGTATATAGGTTAACTGGATTTTCTAAATAGCATTACATGTCATAGTTTACACGTTTTAAATGTGTGATGGTTTGATTGCTATATGAATGCTATGTTTGTTGTTACCACTAATGATTACATGTCATATTTTGCATGTTTTATATGTGTGATGGTTTGTATGATGTATGTATGTCAAGTCTGTAGATTACCTCTATAAACAGAGATATCTCTAATCCATCTGGACCCCAAGTAAATATGGGTACCAAGAACTTTTTATCCATTTATGAATGTAGGGCTTAACAGGTTAATCAATTATGCACTATTATTGATTTATTTTAAGCATATCATCGAAAGAAAGAACCCTGCTATCAAATGTGATTGTGAAGACAGACCAAGTGGTTTTTCCCTTAGAGACAACAACAAGGGTTTGACCCAGGGTCATGGTTATTCTATAGCTAGGAATGTTGTCAGTAATAAAGCATCTTTAGAAGATGAAGAGCTTACTATTCGAGAAGTAAGGAAAGAAAACTTATCTGTGGCAGAAATGGAATCATAGTCAAAAGTGAAGTCAACAGGGTCTAATCTAAAGCTTCATCAGACAAGAGTTCAGCTATGACATAAGAAGCTCTCACACCTGAATGTTAAATCAAGAGATTCTTTCCTGGAAATCGAATCAGTAAATGAGACTGCCTCATCTGGAATTAAAGCAAAATGAAAATATGAGGCATGTCATAAGGGGAAGTCAAAGAAGCATCACACAGAAGTTCTACATCAAAGAAAAATATTCTTTAGTGGTGATGACTGATGACTTTTCTCAACAAACAAGTTATTGCTCAGATAATCTGAAGACAAAACACCACTGATGGTGATTGATCACATCTAGAAGAATGGCAGGAAGCAAAACTGGCTATAACAACTTAAAGGTCAGATTACAGGGTTAAATCCAACAATTGGTGTCCTAGATGATTTATGGTTCTACAAGAGTATTAATGCTGATGGAGTCAATAGTTGCTACTGACATGATTGAACCTTGATTAGTAAGAAATACAGGAAGACCCCACAATAATGAAGGAAATTGTTTTACAATGAAAAAAAAATGAAAGTGAGCTTACTGGTAATCAGCTAATGCTCAAAAGGATAATATCCATGGTTACTCAATGGAGTCGACAGCCTACAGGGTGATTGTTATTAATCAACAGAAGGTGATTGAAAGTCTTAGTGATGTTCAACAACTTCTAGTTCCCAGCTGTCAATGGTGATGGTGATTCAGATCCAAGCAATGTCAAACATGGAGAATCTTCATGTAAATCCAACAACAGCTTAGGGGGAGCAACAGAAGGATCAAATAGTCAACTCAACACCACATTGAAAATCAAAGGACACTATGAGAAAATGTTTGCCAAGACAAAGAGTGTTGACTCAATTAACTCTTTGTCCTAGTTCTTAGTGTTCCTAATGGTGGAAGTAAAAGACTAGCAGAGCTTCAAGTACCAATGATTATTTTGTTAGTTTTCTTTTAGAAGAAACTAAGAAAACTACAAAGGCTCTAAAAGATCCAGATTGAGTGATTGAAATGCAAGATGATCTCAATCAGTAGAAAAGGCAGATTGTAGGGAAGCTGGTATCTAGACCAAACAACAAGGCTGTAATTGGTACAAGGATTACCAGAAGTCTAACTGGATGTCAAGGCATTGTTATGTGGGACAAGGCCAAACTGGATGCTAGGTTTCAATATAATCAAATGGTATATCTGACAAGAAGCACCAGTGACAAGACTTGAGGATATCAGGCACCTGCTGCACATTCAAGATTATAATGGACATCTGGACCTACTGAATCTGGATGCTAGAGGAATGTGAACAAGTGCACTCCTGGTTGGTGAGATAATGGAAGATCTCTACAAGTTAGTATGAACTGGTATCATCACTCAAGAAAGCATGGAACACATGGTATGACACCCTAACTATAATTTAACATTTGGTATCAATCTTTAACAATTGGTATCATTTATCAATTGGTGTCATATTTATAGAACTCTCTACATCTTTAGGCACAAACATAAATGATATATATGTGCAATGATATCTCTTTTTTTTTTTTTGCAAAATGAAAAGGATTTCATTTAAAGATAAAGATACACAATCCGAGAAGGAAAGGAAACAAATGAGACATTCTTTCGTCCATAAAAGCTAATCATCTAACCGAAAGGTATGCTTAACCAATCCATGGGTCGTAACCTGAATTACGACTACCATGAGAAAGAGATTCCTCCGGAAGTTTAGAAAATATCACCCCTATAGCCGAGAAGAAGACTCCTTACATAGGTAGGCTTCGTTAAAAACCCCGCAAGAGCAACACCCAACGGGAAAAAAACTCAAGGGGAAAAAAGAGTGCCCCACCCTCCAACAATACATTGATATTCACACAACTGAAAAAAATATAACTAATGACTCCTTGTTGCTCCCATGACCAAACTCATCAATCTGCATCCATCCGTCATCTTTATACTGCTTCCCATTTAAGAAACCTGGATCATCTTGCTGGTGATAACTTTTGTTTTGTTATGATTATATTGAGGCTTCTTTGATATGTGAACTGAAAATATCAATACAACAGATAAAACTATGTCAAAAAACCATTAATCGAATATACATTAAAAATTATTATACTCAGTATACATAATAAAGTTGAACAGTTTTATATATCTAACCAAAGGGGTCCCCTATGGTTAGACATATAAAATATCGATTTCTCACAAAAGATCTACTATAAAGTCATCTAAAAATGACACCAAATTCGTCAACTGACGACAGATTACAAATAACTAATAAATGTCCCAAAAGCCTCAATAAATATGGCACACCCATTATAGGCACACAATCCATATAAAATGGCATAGTATGTATTACAGAAAATAACAAGAAGCAGCCTCTAAATTGGACAAATTAAAATAAGGGACTAATATACTAATTAGCTAAATTAAAACACATTAAAAGATTAGATTTAACAAGAAAACATTCCACGCTAGTAGAAAAATAACATTCCTTAAAAGTTGATCTGATTCCCACTTTAAATGTCAAATATAAGTTACACTCTAAAGGCTAAATCTAAGCTACATATTCAAATCATTTAATCTAAATTAAGACTGCGGTAAAAGCATCAAAATTAGTTATGCAATAAAAATTGAACAAAATAAAAATAAGGCATGTAAATCAAATAAGAAAATCATATTTAAAAAAAACAAAATAAATATGATAACATTTATAAAGGCATTCAACTAATCAATTAACATTTATTAGGGAATCAAAAACAGGAAATCAATTAGTCTCATGTGCATTAATCAGGGAATCAATTAGAATACATTTTCAAATAGCATATAATAACAGTAACATCTAAACATATTATGTATTAACCAAGGAATCAATTAGTCAAAAATTATTTACTAAGGGAATCAATTAAATAATAAACATTTAAAATAGAGAATCAATTAATCAGGAAATTAAGAGCTTAATTAACCAACAAACATTAATTAGGGAATCAATTAAGATACGTGTCGGTGAGCACCACCACCACCGCCGGACTCTGATAAGTGGATTTTATATCCACTTATTATGCGCTATTTGGACCTATTTTGGTGGTTTATCCTTAAGTATGTTGTGTCTTTTAATTCATTTATGTTGTTTTAGTCTTTGTTGTGCAGAACTCGCAATTTTAGGCATTGTGGCGATAAATGGCTAAAAATGGTGGATTTCTGCCTCAATTCGGAAATTAGAGTGACCAAGAGAGCCAGGTGGACTAGCTATGAGGAAAAAGAATTATCATAAAGAAATTCTTAGTGATATATTCTTAAAGAGAAAATCTCGGTTGGAATTGATATATTTTTTTCCAAGCAAAAAGAGTCTGGTTTCAGATCCTCAAGAGACCGTAATTTGCATCTGGACGAGCAATGAAGAAATAAGAATTATCACAAAAATATGGAAAATTATATTTTCTTAATGCTGGAACCCCGGTTGGAATTGATATATTTTTGGTTAAGCAAAAGGAGTCCGGTTCCAGACGGCCAGAGACCGCAGCTTAGACAATAAGGATTTAATTATATTATTAAATAATTTTATTAATTTAGAAAATTATATTTATAAATATCTAATAATATTAGATATTTATTTTTATAATTTCTAGATTAAAATAATTATTTATTAATTAAAGATTATAAGTTGAGCGGGTTAAAATTCATTTTTATGAGCCGTGTATAATAAGACAAATTAAGCCATGTAACTTGAATTGGTTTAGCAGGTCACTAAATTTACTAAACTAAAGGTGCAGGTCATGAATTTGCTGTAGTGCTGTCGGCTAAGGAATTAAATAAGAAGCTTGCAGCATTGTTAATTGAAAAAAGAAGATAGCAAATTGAATGGAGTTGGTGTTGAACAAACTGTCTCTTGCAAGGGCACGCGCCCACTCGCGCGTGTAGGCCACGCGGCTGAAGGCAGTCCTGTGTGTGCTGCACGCGCCGTTCCTGCGGCTGGGCTTTTCAGAATGGCCGAGTGAAATGGTGTTCAATTTGCTGTATGCTGTTCTACTTTCGGCTGAGTGTTGTCCTGTACTACTTTTGGTTCATTTATTTATGCTAGATGGTGTGCTACTATGAGCTATAAATAGGAGTAGTCTTCTTGGTTTTGAACAGACCTGAGCTGAATTCAGCTTCAAAAATTCAGTTTCTTCTCTATAATTTTTCTTTGTAATTTTAAGTGTAATTTTATACACTTAAATTTTCTGCAATTTTAGTATAAGTTTTATTTTGATTGAAGATTTTTCGGGAATTATTTGGAGTGCTATTTCAGCGGAAGCTATTTCTGTTTTATTTTTCTAATTTTTATTTTACAGGGAATTATCGGAGTGTTCGTTTCTTGCAGTGAAAATTATTTCGGTTCTACTTTCTAACTCTTGTAATTTTCATAGTTAATTTATCGTAATTTTTAATTTAGTTTTATTATTGTTGTTGTTATTATTATTATTATTATTCTCATTATTATTATTATTATTTTTATTATTATTATTATTATTATTAATATGAATTCAATTAATCCCAATATAACGATTCGTTCGATTATGAACTAATCGCCATATTGGGATTCTAATGGATTTATTTACGTAATTTAGTAATTCGATGCCTTAATAAATTGTGTTATGATAAAAATTCCCGATTGCCTAACGTGGTTGTGCTTAATTTATTAGATGCGTAGCTATCATCTAAATTATTAATTCTTAATGAATGCGAAAGTGGATTTGAGAATTTAGAATTTGCCATGTTAGCACAGGTTCGTAATTATCATATATAATTACGATTAGTGGTAGGGTTTTGGATCACATCGCCCTGTGTAGCCAAAAATAAGGAATTTATTCGTAAACCAGTTATGTTTTCAAATCTTATAGACATATAGGGTCTAGACATAAATGGTGTCCACGCAACTTCTATCTTTTTAAGTGGATGTTTGTATGGTTTGATATAAGTTAAGGCTGAAAGGCGCTTATATTAGTTTCGTGTTCCCGGCTAGCTTTCATAATTATCAGAATCACTTTACATTAAGGCATCAATTCTAAATGAAATAAATAATGAAATTAGAATCCCATGTTTATCTCATATTTAAGAACTCTTAATTGTTAATTTATTCTAACTTAGTTAATTAAAATAGTTTAATCAAGACTCAATTTGTTAAGTGTTCAAGCATTAAGAAGTAACCATACAACGTTGTATAAGTACTAAAATTGGCATTACACCTAGTCTCTGCGGAACGAATCTTACTTATCACTTGCTATTTGTGATCGCGTATACTTGCGTGTTTACGAACCAACAAGTTTTTGGCGCCGCTGCCGGGGACTTCGGTGTTATTTGTAGTTTAAGTTATTGTCATCGATGGTCGTTATAGATTATTGACTTGATTTTTTTTTTTATGGATTATTGAAAGCCGGACTTCGTAATTGTATGTGAGCTGTGTGCAGGTGGACATTACACTCATCAATGTGAGTATAACAGAAACCGGCCAAATTTTAGCTGGGACTACAATCAGAGTTGTCTCGAGCAATTCCAATATCCATCATACCCGCTCCAAAATCAGCAGTTTGGAGATGAGCCATACAGTCCATGGGGATTTCGGCAGCAACAGGGGCAACAATTTCAGTATCAGTATGCCCCAGTGCATCAACACTTTCAGCCTCCTGAATTTCAGCAGCAGCAATTTCAGACTTGGTCTAACCAACAGTCGACCAAAGAAGCTGAATTAGAAGAATTGAGACTGATGGTTAAAAGCAGTGCATTGTCTCTCCAGACAATAGGAGATCAGATTGGTCAACTTACAAATGCATTAAAAACATTGAATCAAATTGCAAGTGACACAGAAGGCCTAGCTGTAGAGGAGGAGGACAAGAACTTTTCTATCAGTCTTGACTGGCCTTTCTTAGCCACGGGTGAGACCATGATCGAAGTTCAGGAAGGAGAGTCTGAGGGCGAAGATGAGGAAGAATCAGAGCATGAAGCTAATAAGGAAGCAGAGCCGGAGGCAAACCAATCAGAAAATTCAAAATGTCCAGAAAATTCGGTTCTGAATAATCAGCCGCAACCACTTCCTTTGCAATCTGAAAATTATGAAACATCAGCCCAAGATCAAGAAAACTCCAAGGCTCAAGTGGCGATGCTATTTCCTTCGAAGGATGAAGAGGGTCTCAGTGTGGAAGATATTGAATTAGAAGAGCATATTCAGTTGTTGAATGCCGCTCCGTTGCAATCTGACTTCGACCAGTTGGAGGCCGAAGAGGAAAAGAGCATCACTCCTGTTGACGAATCTACTCCAGAGAAGACCACAGAGATCATCCAAATCGATTTTCCTCCTCCATATCCACAGAGGCTTCAGAAGTAAACTCTAGCCATGAATTTACCGGCGGAAGATGAGGAGTGTTTTAGCTTGAAATTGGTTGATGCAGGGCAGAGTAAAAAGTATGACACGGAGAAGGAGAAGGCAAAACATGGCCAACTGAGGATTACAGTGCCTTGGTTAATGGGGCTAGATATTCCACATAAGTTGCTTGGAGTGGAAGATCTCTGGAATTCTCAGGTGCGGCTTAAGCCATCATTTGAAGGAGCTCCCGAACTCGAGCTCAAAACATTGCTAGTTCAACTGGGGTATGTTTCTTGTAATTCATCTCCTTTGCTTGCTATTGTTATTGCTGCTAACTTTTCAGGTAGACGGGAGAATGTTGTTAAGAGATCTTGTGAGGAGAGAATACGGGTAACGCTTGTCGCTGACGATGTCTCTCCAGAAAACATCATTAAATGGCCTTATAGAGATGCGGTGCAGAAAAATTTTAAGAGGAAAATCGTGGCCAAGTCAAGCTAATGACGTAAAACAAGCGCTTCATAGGAGGCAACCCATAGGTTTGATGTTTTTATGTGTGGTTTGATTTTGTGTGCTTTTGTTCAATATTATGTCAAGTTTGCAGGTCATTGGAGAGTTGCAGGAACTCGTTTCTTTCAAGGTAGGCTAGCCTCAGTTGGAGCTCATTTCCACCACATGATTCACCGCTCGAGGAGGGCGACGATGCCGATAGTTAGGGGAGTTCTCTTCTATCCTTTATCTATACCTTCAATGAGGACATTGAATATTTTAAGTTTGGGGGTGATTTAGGATATTTGATTAATCGAGTCATATTATTGCATATAGTTTCATGTAATTCATAATACACCATCCTAGTTTAATTTCATTGAATTCATATTTTGCAAAAAAAAAATGCATATTCATGATTAGTTGCATATCATATCTTCCTTGATCCCGTAGCGCTTGGTGATTCCGTTTAGTAGTCAATGATGAATTTGAGTGTGATAATGATGGATAGAGGGCTGATTTAAATACTTATGAATTGACGTGCATGTTGCAGAAACACAATCTTACACAACTTATCGGTTACTTTTGGGTTAGGTTAAGGTCATGCTTGTTTGGTTGTTGAAATTTAATGACCTGATTATATTTGGAATTTTCTTTATTCCCTTGATAGCGTAGAATCACTAAATATAAGTTTGGGGGAAACCAGGGTTCATGCTAGTTTGTGTGTAGTTGTTAATAATTGATAGGTGTCAATTGGCTAGTAGCCAGCTCATATTTATATGAGTAGTCTAGGGTTGGAATTGAGAATTCTCATTCCAGATTGCTTAAAAAAAAAAGGAAAAGAAAAAAAAATGTTTATGAGAGTGTGAGTATGCAGAGTTGGCCAGGTTGAGCTCTTTAATACTCGAGCAATTAAGTTCTAGGGGACTCAAGCCTAGTGACCTAAGACTTTTCCGGTCTGGGATCCACTAACCTAACGCTCGCTACATGGGTATTATTGTATAAGCCTTTTGGGGTCTCATCCATTGCACGGTCAAATAAGCATGTGTGTTGTGTATAGTATTATGCGTCATAGTTGTTAATAAAGCATGAATTCCTGTCTAACTCAAATGATGATGGAGGAGTTTCTAGGTTATGAAGTGTCTAGCGTTCATTCTGTTTATAAACTTGTGATTGTCTTGACGAAGAATATGTATGGTTTTGATCTAGTGCTAAAAGTAATTCTGATGAGCATTGCACACACGCACGTTTCTGTACTTGTTCATGTTAATATGCGGGTATTTAGTCGATCTCTATTTGGAGTTATCACATTCTCTGAGACACTCTGCTAAATTGGTTATTTGCTTTGCCTATGGGATCCTTGCGTCGTTTGCATTCATGCATTTAGAGGTAGTCGAGTCTGTTTTCGCTTGAGGCAAGCTTCAGTTTAAGTTTGGGGGTGTGATAAGTGGATTTTATATCCACTTATTATGCGCTATTTGGACCTATTTTGGTGGTTTATCCTTAAGTATGTTGTGTCTTTTAATTCATTTATGTTGTTTTAGTCTTTGTTGTGCAGAACTCGCAATTTTAGGCATTGTGGCGATAAATGGCTAAAAATGGTGGATTTCTGCCTCAATTCGGAAATTAGAGTGACCAAGAGAGCCAGGTGGACTAGCTATGAGGAAAAAGAATTATCATAAAGAAATTCTTAGTGATATATTCTTAAAGAGAAAATCCCGGTTGGAATTGATATATTTTTTTCCAAGCAAAAAGAGTCTGGTTTCAGATCCTCAAGAGACCGTAATTTGCATCTGGACGAGCAATGAAGAAATAAGAATTATCACAAAAATATGGAAAGTGATATATTCTTAATACTGGAACCCCGGTTGGAATTGATATATTTTTGGTTAAGCAAAAGGAGTCCGGTTCCAGACGGCCAGAGACCGCAGCTTAGACAATAAGGATTTAATTATATTATTAAATAATTTTATTAATTTAGAAAATTATATTTATAAATATCTAATAATATTAGATATTTATTTTTATAATTTCTAGATTAAAATAATTATTTATTAATTAAAGATTATAAGCTGAGCGGGTTAAAATTCATTTTTATGAGCCGTGTATAATAAGACAAATTAAGCCATGTAACTTGAATTGGTTTAGCAGGTCACTAAATTTACTAAACTAAAGGTGCAGGTCATGAATTTGCTGTAGTGCTGTCGGCTAAGGAATTAAATAAGAAGCTTGCAGCATTGTTAATTGAAAAAAGAAGATAGCAAATTGAATGGAGTTGGTGTTGAACAAACTGTCTCTTGCAAGGGCACGCGCCCACTCGCGCGTGTAGACCACGCGGCTGAAGGCAGCCCTGTGTGTGCTGCACGCGCCGTTCCTGCGGCTGGGTTTTTCAGAATGGCCGAGTGAAATGGTGTTCAATTTGCTGTATGCTGTTCTACTTTCGGCTGAGTGTTGTCTTGTACTACTTTTGGTTCATTTATTTATGCTAGATGGTGTGCTACTATGAGCTATAAATAGGAGTAGTCTTCTTGGTTTTGAACAGACCTGAACTGAATTCAGCTTCAAAAATTCAGTTTCTTCTCTCTAATTTTTCTTTGTAATTTTAAGTGTAATTTTATACACTTAAATTTTCTGCAATTTTAGTATAAGTTTTATTTTGATTGAAGATTTTTCGGGAATTATTTGGAGTGCTATTTCAGCGGAAGCTATTTCGGTTTTATTTTTCTAATTTTTATTTTACAGGGAATTATCGGAGTGTTCGTTTCTTGCAGTGAAAATTATTTCGGTTCTACTTTCTAACTCTTGTAATTTTCATAGTTAATTTATCGTAATTTTTAATTTAGTTTTATTATTGTTGTTGTTATTATTATTATTATCATTATTATTATTATTATTATTATTATTATTATTATTATTATTATTATTAGTATTATTAATATGAATTCAATTAATCCAAATATAACGATTCGTTCGATTATGAACTAATCGCCATATTGGGATTCTAATGGATTTATTTACGTAATTTAGTAATTCGATGCCTTAATAAATTGTGTTATGATAAAAATTTCCGATTGCCTAACGTGGTTGTGCTTAATTTATTAGATGCGTAGCTATCATCTAAATTATTAATTCTTAATGAATGCGAAAGTGGATTTGAGAATTTAGAATTTGCCATGTTAGCACAGGTTCGTAATTATCATATATAATTACGATTAGTGGTAGGGTTTTGGATCACATCGCCCTGTGTAGCCAAAAATAAGGAATTTATTCGTAAACCAGTTATGTTTTCAAATCTTATAGACATATAGGGTCTAGACATAAATGGTGTCCACGCAACTTCTATCTTTTTAAGTGGATGTTTGTATGGTTTGATATAAGTTAAGGCTGAAAGGCGCTTATATTAGTTTCGTGTTCCCGGCTAGCTTTCATAATTATCAGAATCACTTTACATTAAGGCATCAATTCTAAATGAAATAAATAATGAAATTAGAATCCCATGTTTATCTCATATTTAAGAACTCTTAATTGTTAATTTATTCTAACTTAGTTAATTAAAATAGTTTAATCAAGACTCAATTTGTTAAGTGTTCAAGCATTAAGAAGTAACCATACACCGTTGTATAAGTACTAAAATTGGCATTACACCTAGTCTCTGCGGAACGAATCTTACTTATCACTTGCTATTTGTGATCGCGTATACTTGCGTGTTTACGAACCAACAGACTCCAATAGTCCGCCTCCATTGCCAATGCTCCAAAACACCACTGTATTTCATCTCACACTACGGAATAAACCATGTACCTGCATACAACCAAAAAACACACATCTTGCCGAACAATAACAAACTTAGCCACACAAAACTCAAACAACAGGACTCACGAGTCAACTCAATACTATGAAACTTAACAATACCCAGTAGCTTTAACAACAATCAGAAAACAGAATTTACAAAAAAAACAAAAAAATAGTAAGCGATTCTACAATCGAAAACCACGGAACCACTAAACCAAAATAATGTGCACACACCCAAAAACACCAAAAACACACCGCAAGGACAACTCAGCGGTCGTGAAACTCAGACAATCAAGAACAAAGTGACATAAATACAAAAAGGAACTACGAAAACATCAAACAGGAGAATATCAAACAAAACAAAACTCAACTAACATACAACCAATAAACGGATACTCAGAAATACAGACCAATGAAAAGCGAAATGAACCCAATGCAACTCACTAAGACATAAATTTAAAACAACAAGAAGATGAAAGAAGGAAAAAAATGGGGAAAAAATCCTGGCTTTTGAAAACTAGAAAAATGGAAAAAGAAAAAGGGATACAATTTGAAACACTAAAATCATCATAACACACATAGATTGAAACAAAACAAAACGACCTGATTACTAGACCGCCATAACATTCTCCGAATCATCATCAGAATCATGATCGATAAACTCGGACGCAGCATCGGCGTTAACATCAGAGTCAATCGCCCTCACACCGCAAATCAGAATTGTTACAAAATCATCATCACTATGTAATATGTATTGGAAGAGAGAGAAATTGTTAATAGCTTCTAGATATAATTGAATACAAAAAAAGAGTTATAATGTGTAGATTTAAAATACATATGATTGATTGATAAGATTGATGATTTTATTACATATGTTAGGTAATTGTAATTAAGGTACATTTGATTAACCATAACTCGAGAGGCCTATATAGGTAGACAGCCTTTTGCTAACTTGTAAATTTCAAGCGTTTACATAGTTTAGACGTCTGCTTCAAAGGCTTAATTAGCCTACAAATGTTTCTCAACCACAAAGGTGAAAGTAGGTTTGATATTCACTACTTCTCCAGATTACTCATGTGATGCATCAAGAGTAGCTAGAGATTCATCAATTAGTGGGGCAGATTTACTTAAGTTTTACTTGTACCCTTTCGTTTTCACCTAGCAGATAACTTTCCCTTTCGTTAATTAGGGATCGAAGGTTCAAGTAAAAGTGGAGGAACGAGTGTGTAAATATCAGTTCTTTTTTTGTTAAGAAAATATCATGTGCAATGATATCTTGATTATATTATTTGTTGGTCTACTAACTATAGATTGGTATCAAGATATTTGCTGTTTTGATGTTGGTAAAGTTGCAATTCTTTTGATTTACTTTAGTAAGCCAAAAGAATGATGACAATTAAAGTAAGTCAAGGATCTTTTGTTTCTGTTCAGAAGATTCTAGACCTGTCAAGACTCTCTGCCAACACACCACTATAGCTGGCTTTTGACCTATTAGTTTGGACCTAACAAGTTGGTAATCAAAAATCTTAAGCTGGACCCAAATATGAGGAAATGGTACCCTAGAGATATTTGACCCAACAAGTTCTGGATCTACTAATTAGGACCTAAACAGGCTATAGAGGAATCATCAGCTCATTATCTTATTCAAATTGATAATAGATCACTTACACACATATTATATTCTCAATATGCAAATATGCAAGGCCCCAAGTGGAACCTAGAGAATCTACTCTTGTAGTTATTACAATTGATTTTCAGATGTCTTAAGTTGGACCCAAATCTGTGGAGATGGTACCCTAAAGACATCAGTTCTGACATGTTTTGCTACATAGAGACAGATCATATGAGTTGTAAGAAAGTAGGAGAACACAAGGAATCAAATTCATCTCCAACAACTCTGTGGAACACTCAAGGACTAAGCATCTTGCATAAGGTATCAATTATTTCGAGAGCATGTCTTTAATTAAGATTAACTTGCAGACATGTTTGCTAAATCACTTGATGAAATTAATTTTTCAAGATTGGTTTGTAAACTTGGGATTTTATTAATGCTATATGATTTGTAAATCCCATCTGTTAAGTAATTCTTAAGTAAGCTCACAAGTATTCAATTGTTCGTATTGAAAGGACTTGTGATTTAACTATAAGTAATTCTTAAATGAGTTTACAAGTATTCAATTGTCAGTATTGAAAGGACTTGTGAATTCATTGTAAGAAATTCATAAATGAGTTCATAAGTATTCAATTGTCCGTATTGAAAGGATTTGTGAACTTATTTACATCCAGACCTCACGTTGAGAATTATCTGTTGAATGATTGCCATGTGTATAATTGCAATATATTTCAGTGGTGATTATTTAAGGATAATTTAAATACTGAAATGCTAAAATCTAACTCATAGAGAATTAGTATTTATTTATTTATTTACTTTGATTAATATGAGTTATAGATACTAAAGCAATTCAATTTAGTATTTGCTCTGTACCTCATATATCAAAATAAATCTGAATCATAACTAATTTGGACCTATCTGTCTTGGTCTTCAATTAGTTGTGAGATGTTAATTCTAGTGAATTTATCAATGCTCCATTTTCAGAAATTCACTATAATTAATATCATGGTTCTAACAATTGGTTGTATTGAAGTTTTGACTTATATCAGTTAATGATATGTAGTTAGAATTATATTTACTAACTAATTGTGAGATGTATTGGTATGAGTGAAATTACTTAGAACTCCTCTAAGTAATCTATGTTGTATCTTTTGAAATTCACTCATACTACTATGCATAGTATGAAAATTCTCTAAGTAGAACTATGGATATTGTAATGTCTAAAGTTACCATAGTTATGTTACTTCGAATAATTTTTATGCTTATTTGCAAGCTTCTAATAACTTTGATAATAAATGGTATATACAATGGATCAAGGTGTATTGGGCTTAGAATATTTTTTCTAAGATTGCAGACAAGACAGCTTTGGTTATCGAGTCTTATTTATTGAACCAAGTTTGTCTATAACTAGCAGTTTTTAGGAGTTAACAATTGTTATTATCAAGGAGTTGCCTTGAAATCATAAGTTTAAAATGATACATCTTAAGAACTTATGCATTTCTTGTCAATTAATTCCTTGTACTTATGAATGTCAGTGAATGATGGTCATAAGTAGTTAGATACTAATATTCATTTTGTCAATTGGTATTCAATGTAACAATTCAATCTTCATTGAATTGAATTTATCTAACAATTGGTATTATTGAATATTTAGTATTTAACAGTGATTATTTTTATCTTAGTTAAATTATGAATTGAAGCAATTCTATGTTTTATTTGCTCATAATTTAATTTTGACAGAATAATCACAAACACAATTACTTGCATTTTAAAGTGTTTGAAAAATACTAACAGTTGGTATCAAATAGTAAAATATTTGTTTACTAACAATTGTTGGTTGCTCTGATACTTTATTGCAAACTAATTGTGATATATATTAGCTCTGATGATATTACTTAGGATTTATTCTAAGTAAATGTTTCTTATCTACAAATCATTAGTGTTGGTATATATTTACTAAAATCTTTCTTTCTAAATTACTGTGAAGTCAAGAGTTTGTGACTTTTAAAATTAAAATGACATAGTTTTCATTAAAAGACATGATAATACATTGTTTTATGCATAAATACAAAGTCTTGCACATTAACAGTTCTTAAAAGGAAACTCAATCTTTCTACAATTGTGATTGCTTATATTGTAAAACTTTTTGTAGTCACAACTGTACATCATTTCTCTCACATGATAAAATGCATATGTTCTCACTCAGTATTCTGGTATGTTGTAAATGCATTCTATCGATGTATTGCTCTACTGCTATGTGATGCAGGTTCAGCTCCTAGTGGAAGTTTTCTCACATTGAAAGTCATGAGGTTGTAAACCCAACAACTTCTATCCCGGACTATAACTCCAAATCTAAACACATCCTAACTTATCCCTGAAATGTAAGTAACCTATTAGTCTAAAGGTCAATAAGGGAGTAACTGCACTTGATGCAACAAATAAGGATGTGAAGGATAGTAAACCCACAGCTCTACCTCTCAAGGAGAAAAGATTTATACAACTCGAGGTATCCGTAAGCTCTCTTGCATTCTCTCAAAAGGATGCAAAGCTGAAAATGGCACTAAAACAGTCTCTGGATTCATTCTCTCAACAGGATGAGTCTATTGAAATTCGCCTATCGGCCAGGGCATCTGTTGGTAAGTCACTACTTCATACACAAGACTAAAATACTTCCTATGCACAAAATGAGATTGCACACACTAAGGACGAATTGACGGAAACAACTAATAGTTCGACCATTTTACGGTTAGGATTATAAGTTGAAGGTTCCTCAAAGAACCAATAGTCTTCACAGACCTCGAGAGAATGCTTTGATCTCAATGCAAAATCAACAGGATCATTATCTAACTCCCTAGAAGGAACATCTCTGGATCCTGCGGGTATCGGGTCCGACATAGGTGCAGATCGGCATATTGTTGACTATGATTCAGATTCACCTGATGAGTTAAACAAGGAGATGTCATCACAGACATTAGAAGGAAACATGATCTTAATTCTAAGTTTTGATTTCATTGTCTACTTTCTCAGAATTCAATTCTGAAACCCACAAAAAGGGAAAATTTTATCAACTTGTAGATCATGACTCAGATTAGTCTGACGAGTCCAACGAGGATCGGGGATTTGCGAAACCCCATTGCACCATCAGTGACCTCTCTAGAAGGGGCTATGGTGAATTTTCCTTGCAGGTACACATGGATGTTGGAGCTATGAGAGATTAGAATAATAGACTAGTGAACATGAGTGTAAACACTAGAGAGATGAGAGAAGAGATCAATCATTTTAAATGATATGAGTGGAGAGATGAGTTAAACACATGTGAGGTACACGAAACAGAATCGCACACTCACAGTGAGGAAGAAAGATAAACACCAAATCCCATTCCCTATTCCCCAAACATGGTTACCAATGCTATATTCATAGAACCTTAAAGCAGTTGGGAGATATAAGGAAATTGTCGGGAGATTTGGTTGTCAAGATGATCAACAGTGAAGCCATTTTATAATATCTAAAGGGCAAAGTTGATCAGTCTACATACTTCTATTTTGGAAGTCTTCATGAAAATCCTTCAACACAAGCAAAGCTTCTTCTCTTTATTGCAGCAAACAATGGTATATGTATGAAGAATCTGTTGTACTAAAGGTAAGAGGTGAGTTATAATTGAATTTTTGGTATCATCTAATTTAATTGGATGTTTGCTATAATTGAATGCTTAGAGGATTACTCAACTATGGGGGGGAGATATATTGAAGAAGATATACTCAAAGATTACCTTAGTAAGAGATACTCAACTAAAGGGGAGATTATAAGCTTACCTTAGTGAGGAGGAGATTTTCTATCTAAGGGGGAGAGATATGAAGGAAAAAGAAAAGGTATTCACCTTGTCAGAGGGAGATACCAAAGACATATCACCTTAGGTAGGGAGACATAAGGAATGAGAGAAGTATGAAATGACAAAGAAAAATTCTTCAATATGTGGTTGACAAGTCATATTCTTTACCACTGAAGAATTTGCAAGTATCTGCTGATAATGTTCAATGTTAGATGTAAAGGGTTATCAGGTAGATATGTTAAAAAATGAAGATGAGTTACTTAATGAAGATCAGTTCAATGTTAGAGGAACAATCATCTATCATTTCATCTATTGAGATTCTGGAAATGTTATATCTAAACCAGAAATTGGTTTTTATGTATTATTTACTATAATTCTTTAATGCTTTATCTTCTTCTTGTTTTTAGTTGAGTTATCCTCTAAGAATTTGTATGTTAATGTTTAACAAACAAATAGGGGGATATTTTAAGTCATATGTTTACCCTATTTGTAAACATCGAGGATTCAACTCAACTTAAACAAGAATGTAATAGTAAACAGTATATGTACTGTCACATGGATCTCAAATGCTTAACTGTCAAGAGAAAAGAAGACAAAGTCAATCTACCGTTTTGAGGTATACTACACTTGAAGAAGTTCATTCAGTTGATCAAGCGTCAGTGGAGTAATCAAGACAGTGGAATCTATTTATAGTGACAAGAGGTTCCAACAGTGGTAGAATACAGGTTATATAAGTTTGAATAAAGAGTGAAGAAAAGGATGACAGGAACCACAACTTTAAAGTCAATATATGAAGAACAATCATTGCGGTTAGTCACTCATGAACCAGACCGTGCATCGAGTGTCAACATTAAACGGTGGTTGTTCGTCATTAACTTCAGTGGTTCAAGCTATCAAGACTGGTACAAAGGGATCATTATGCAAGCAACATAAGTGCTAAATTCATTAACCACAAGGATTTTACTATCAAGTGGACTGACTATGAGGAAAAAGAATTATCACAAAGAAATGTATATAGATATGTACTACCGATAGTCTGAAAAGAAGATAATCTGTATATAGATAGTCTGTATACAGATAGTCTGAAAAGGATAGTCTACATTGCTGTATAGTTTGTCAAGTGTTTGAACTATTGTATGACTATCAGTCTGATAGTCATACCGATTGTCATACTGTTTAAGTGATAGTCTGTAAATCCATAGTCCTACCGACAGTCATACAAAGGAAGGGATTGTCATGCAGTTGAAGTGAAAGTGATAGTCTGTAAAGCCATTGTCCTACCGATTGTCCTGCAAAGCAAATGGATAGTCTGAAAAGAAAGAAAATATCTCAGGTTGCTTTGAAGACTTGTCAACTCTTGTACTTGGATAAAAAGCAAGTGGCCAGTGACTTACACGAGACACGCAGGACACATCTTCAAAAATATAATCTCTCGGCAAAACACACAGGAGAGACATAGACCCAGAGAGAAAAAGTTCCGAGCTTCTAATTTATTTCTTGTAAATTATTTCTACCTTGTACCGTTAAATCTAAACCACTAGAAATAGTTTACTTGTATTGTTAGAACTATCTAGCGGATTAAATTCCCTAGAACTTATCTCTCGAATAGCTTTTTAGCATTCGATCTTTTTATTACAAATATAGAAAAATTCATGTCGAATTTTCTATATAATTTGTAATAATTAGTTTGGTCATCAAACCTTATAATTTGTACCCGTGTATTTAGACACACCCCACCTAGTCAATATAAATTTTATATTTAACTTGAATATTGGCTTCGTTTTATTCCGCATCGAATTGTTAATAAATTAATATACACCCAAAGAACAATTTCAATAAAACGGAATAGTTTGTATTCAAACCCCCTTCTACAAACTATTTTGGACCTAACACATACTTTACATACGCAAAGTGCACAAATGATAATTCAGATAGTAAAAATTGTATAATTTAAGTACATAAAATACATTTAATTTTAAAAAGAATAACAATAATCCCGTTGTAGCTTATTAGCTTGTCACATAGTCACACACATAACTAGTTTTTACCGCATAAATGCAAAACATTACGACAGGACATGCGTCCAAGATGGCCATGTTAGAATAAATCATGTATATATATACAACATAATAATATACATGAATCTCCTGATCAAGACTATGAGTATAATTAATAGTGGAAGCGTACCTGAATCGAAAGAGGCCATTAATGATCTTGAAAGAGTCCGAAGAGCGCAAGTACTTGAGGGCTTTGATCTTCACTATTCTCATCTATACGTAAGGATGGGGTGTGTGTATTTTCTGAATAGTATGAGACGCGTGTATTTTGTTCTCATATAATATTCTTTAGGCTTAATGACCTTTTAGCCCTCGAAGTTTTATACGAAATACCTATCAGCCCTCAATATTTCAAAACGTTCCTTTTAGCCCCTGAAGTATCCGTAAAGGTCCAATTAACCCTTGTACCGGTACGAAAAATTGTAACGGTACGTATCGGATGGGCAAAATAGACATTACATGTGTCCGTTACAAATTTTTTTTTTAATTTATACCGGTATAAGGGTTAATAGGACCTTTCCGGATACTTCAGGGGCTAAAATGTACAACGTATTAAACTTGAGGGTTTGATGGGTACAAAAGGTCATTACTATATCTACTAGTTTAATATAGGTTAATAATAAAAATATACACACACAAATCATAGATATATTTATATATAATAATTTTGAAATGGAGGAGAGGATATGTAAATTATGGGTTTGATTTTAAATTACAATTGCAATTGCGTAAAATTGAAAAAAAATCCACATTGCACAATATAAATATAGATATAGATGATGATGTTAATATACTTTTTAAATTTTTAATCATAACTAAATTTAAAAAAAATGTGTTTGTTTGAATCATATGTATATTGTATACAAATGTCGTCTATTCGTAAACCAATGTTAACTATTGAAAATATATAATTTGGTTTTGAAAAAATTAATTTAAATATTTTGTTGACTCTTTGTAGATTTAATTTATACTCTTCATAAAATTTAATTTAATTTTATAATGAACTTTTATTTCATTTTCAAACAATAAATGAAGTTTTATTATATAAATAATCTTCATGTCGAATTGTTTATATTAAAAGAGATAAGAAAATGGTGTACAAATCTTTAAATTGTGCAACAATCTCACATCCTTTTCTAGAAAATGTTCATAAAATCTTTAAAATATAAATATTTGTTTACATATGGTCATAATTGGTCACTTAATATGATTATATATAATTATCTGATAGAATAAACTCCACGTTGTCGGTCCCATGTCAATAGATATGTATACATATAAAAATTGTTCACTTAATATTTGTTATTACTTTAACATGCATACGTATACATATAAATATTACATAAAAATTATTTTTTAACTTTTATTTAATAGAAAAAGTGAAATTTATCTAATAATGTAGATCTCTTTTCGATTTTTATACAAAATTTTCTATATTGTAAGTGTTTTCCAGATTTTGTGTAGTTTTTTACTATATAGCATATTACTCGTGTGATGCACGGATGTATTTTTTAATATTTTTGTTTTATATTCAAAACTTCCTTCTTTAGGCCGTATTTTTTAGAAAAAAAATCACAACTTCCTTTTTTAACATTAACATTAACATCTTCAAAATAGAAAAGGTTTTTGAATTTGTAGGAAAGAAGAAGTCAAATTACATATTCGAAATTGAAAAGGTTTTCGAATTTGTTGGGAAGAAATCAAAACTTCCTTTTTTAACATTAATATAAACGTTAACATAAACATCTTTGAAATAGAAAAGGTTCTTGAATTTGTAGGGAAGATGAATTCAAATTACATATTTAATTTATACAATATTGTGTTCACCAATTTATATTGATATTTTAGATATATTTAAAATTTTAAAAACAATTGTGAGGCAAAATCGGTAAATCAAAGTAAAAAAGTATTTTAGTATTTAAATTTTTATTATTGTGTACGCTAAGTATTTTTATAATATATACAACGGGTGTCGGCCTAAAAAATCGTAAGACAAAATCGGTATAAGAAAATATATGAATAATTTATATTATTATTATATATGTATATTTAGTTTATACAATATTTTGTTTACCAATTTATATTGATATTATAAAAATATTTTTGTCATTTTTTTTCTTAAAAAAAAAATTATAAGGCCGCCGCGAAGCGCGGCTTAGTCGACTAGTTAAGTTAAATTCAAGCTGAGCACCCTTGCATTGGCCTCTGCTTCGATCTGCTTATAGAATGTAGCATTATGAATTCCCTATATTTATTTTGGTAGTGGTAAGCAAAGAGAGAAGAGTGTATGTAAGTCTTACTCGAGGGGTATGGAGATAGTGGTGGCTGAATTAAACTAGTAGATATAGTAATGACCTTTTGTACCCATCAAACCCTCAAGTTTAATACGTTGTACCTTTTAGCCCCTGAAGTATCCGGAAAGGTCCTATTAACCCTTATACCGGTACAAATTAAAAAAAAATTGTAACGGACACATGTAATGTCTATTTTGCCCATCCGATACGTACCGTTACAATTTTTCGTACCGGTATAAGGGTTAATTGGACCTTTACGGATACTTCAGGGGCTAAAAGAAACGTTTTGAAATATTGAGGGCTGATAGGTATTTCGTATAAAACTTCGAGGGCTAAAAGGTCATTAAGCCTATTCTTTATATAGAGGGAATAGTGGGACCAACCCTAATGGGCTAAACCCATAACCGTCCATCAAAGTTATGGGCTTGGGGTACTTAAGCCATTATTAATATATATATATATATATATATATATATATATATATATATATATATATATATATATATATCCAAATATATATTTTGGATGTAATAATTAAATATATATTAAGTG
Source organism: Saposhnikovia divaricata (assembly GCA_036435485.1). Taxonomy (NCBI): domain Eukaryota; kingdom Viridiplantae; phylum Streptophyta; class Magnoliopsida; order Apiales; family Apiaceae; genus Saposhnikovia; species Saposhnikovia divaricata. The sequence goes on from CM071598.1 coordinate 88,315,214, forward strand.
CTATTTATATATTTAATTATTAATTAGGCTCAAGTCTTATTTAGATGATTAATAATAAAACCCGATGGGCCATAAATAATGGATTGGATCCCGTCGAATCCAACATTCTCCCACTTGGCCGAGGGTCAGTATATCATCGACATACATATAACAAGACTTCATTATTGAGCTTTACATCCCTTAAGACAGGCTAAATTTTACATCATACTAAAATAGAATTAAAGGTAGTATCATACTCGTATAGAGATATGAAACCGTCCTCCAGTTACAATCCAAGTATAATTGCAAAACTTAGCAAAAGATATAGCTTAAAGTCATGAACAACATAATATATCATAAGCAATAGCAAATCAATATGTTCATGAGGTCCTTACATAATTGTTTGTTCCATAAACATCGAATGTGGACAATAATAGAAGTAACAAACTAAATACTTTGTCCAAAAACCATAACATAAGGTGATCACAATACTAGTGTCTTACAATAAAATCCATGAATCAATAAGAAAGATTATCAACCAAACCCATGCTAGCAACATGTTCTCGAAAGAGATTGGGCGGCAAACCTTTTGTCAATGGATTTGCCAACATATCAACTGTACTAATTTGCTCAATAGACACTTGTTGTTTTTGAACTCTTTCTCGTACTACAAGATACTTTATATCTATGTGTTTTGTCGCATCACTTATCTTGTAATCTTTAGAGAAAGAAACAGCAGCTTTATTATCGCAATAAATTTTCAGTGGTCTAGAGATATTGTCAACTATTTTGAGATACGTGACAAAATTCCTCAACCATAAAGCTGGCTTCATTACCTTATAGCAAGCCACAAATTCAGCTTCCATTGTAGAAGAGGTATGCGACATTGTTTCAAGCTAAATTTGTCACCCTTGACAACAGGAGCAACACTTGGAGAACAATTTTTTGGAGAACAATTTTGCATGTTAAAACGTTTGAGAACTTTATCAATATAAGCTCTTTGTGATAAACCCAAAATTCCATGAGATCTATTTCTATGAATTTCAATGCCCAAGACATAAGATGCTTCCCCAGATCCTTCATATCAAAATTCTTATGAAGGAATCTCTTTGTCTCATGCATTAAATTCATATCACTACTAGCGAGTAGAATATCATCCACATATAGTACTAAAATAATGTACTTGTTCCCACTCACTTTTAGATATATGCATTGGTCAACAAAATTTTCTTTAAACCCAAATTTTCCAATCACATCATCGAATTTAATATACCACTCTCTAGAAGCTTGCCTTAATCCATATATGGACTTCTTTAACCGACATTTCATGTGTTCCTTGCCTTTGACTACAAAACCTTCCGGTTGTGACATGTAGACATCCTCATGCAAGTCACCATTAAGAAAAGCGGTTTTAATATCCATTTGGTGTAACTCTAAATCATAATGAGCTACTAAAGCCATGATGATACGAAATGAATCCTTACTCGAAACAGGGGAAAAAGTATCATTATAATCAACTTCTTTTCTTTGTGTAAAGCCCTTAGCAACCAATCTAGCTTTATATCTTTCGATGTTACCACTAGGATCAAGCTTAGTTTTGTAGACCTATTTGCAGCCTACAGCTTTCACCCCTTGTGGCAACTCAACTAGATCCTACACATCATTATCCTTCATGGATTTCAACTCATCCTTCATGGCTGCAAGCCATTGAGTTGAATGGTTACCAACAATAGCTTCTTTATAAGAAATAGGATCAGGTCCCATGCCAAGATTAGACTCAATTTCATCTAAATACAAAATATAATCATCCGAGATTGCTGATCGTCTTACTCTTTCTGACCTCCTTAGAGGTTCAGTAGTGTTATTGTCATTTTGAGGTGGTTCTTGATGTACATTCTCATTTGCACCAACATTTTTATCATCATTTTCTGGTGCACTAATATCTGGAATGATAGGAATAGGGACATTCTCCTGAATCTCTTCCAGATTTATCTTTCGAGATGTACTCCCACTGACTTCAGCATCCTCAAAAAATACTGCATTTCTAGTTTCAACTATTCGAGTGGTGTGTGATAGACAATAAAATCTAAAACCTTTAGATCTTTCGGGGTAACCAATAAAATGACAAGTAATAGTCTTAGGGTCCAATTTCTTGATGTGTGGGTTATATATTTTCGCTTCAGCCAAACAACCCCATACATGCATATATCCAAAACTGAGTTCCCTTTCAGTCCATATTTCATAAGGTGTTTTAGGCACGGACTTACTTGGGACCCAATTAAGGATATGCATAGCTGTTTTAAGGGCTTCAACCCACAAAAATTTTGGCAACGTACTGTGACATATCATGCTTCGAACCATATCCATAAGAGTTCGATTTCGTCTCTCAGCAACACCATTCTGTTGGGGTGTACCCGGCATTGTGTACTGAGGAGCGATGCCACATTCTCGCAAAATTTTTCCATAATACTCTCCTCCACTATCAGATCTAACAACCTTAATATCTAATTTAAGTTGTTTTTCAACTTCTGCTTTATAAATTTTAAACATATCGAGTGCTTCAGATTTTTCATGCAAAAGATAAATGTAGCCATAACGTGAGTAGTCATCAATAAAAGTAATAAAATACTTATTACCACCTATGCCTGGAGTGTATGGTCCACTAATGTCAGTGTGGATTATCTCCAAACACTTAGTGCTACGTGTTGCACCCTTTTTGTTTGTTTTTACAAATTTTCCTTTAATACATTTAATACATGTGTCAAAATCGGAGAAATCTAATGGATGAAGAAGTCCTCCTTTAACAAATCTTTCCATTCGACTTTTGGATATGTGACCAAGTCCTTCATGCCACAATTTCGAGGAATTCTCTGCATTTCTTTTTCTTTTTTTTTAGAACCAGTTTCAACTTCATCTTGCACATTCATTGAAATTAAGGATTCACTAAAAGAAGGATTCAAACATAATCTGTAAAGGTTTCCCTCTAACAGCCCAGAGCCAACACACTCAGAATAAAGAAATAGAGAAAAACCTTTATTTTCAAATTTAAACGAATATCCATAAGCGTCTAACTTTGAAACAGAAATAAGGTTTCTAGTAATACTGGGAACATAAACAGTGTCTATTAAATCCAAATTAAAACTACTTTCCAACATAAGTCGGAAAGTTCCTACAGCTTCAATTTGTACTTTCTCTCCATTTCCAACGAGTAAATATCGGTCTCCTTTATTTATCTTCTTCACGGAAAGGAATCCCTGTAATGAATTAGTTATATGCATAGTTGCACCAGTGTCTATCCACCATGTATTTAAAGGAGCTTCAGATATAAAAGCTTCATAACAAACATAAATAGATGCATTACCTTTCTTATCTAACCACTCGCGAAATTTGGAACACTCTTTCCTTATGTGTCCCTTAGCTCTGCAAAAGTTACATTTAGGACCTCCAAAATTCTTTGTGCCAGAAGTCTATCCCTTTTCTTTCGTGACAGCTGCATCAATTCCCTTTTTCTTTTAACTATTTCCATATTTCTTTCCTTTTCCTTTAGCGGGTGTCGTGGTCACAACATGAGCACTTTCAACCTTCTCAGACATAAGGCGTTCTTCTTCTTGAACGCACATAGAAATCAGCTCGCTCATCTTCCACTTTTCTTTCTGCGTATTGTAGTTGGTCTTAAAAGGACCAAATTGTGCAGGAAGAGAAGTAATTATGAAGTGGACGAGAAAACCTTCAGAGATTTCCATGTTCATATCCTTTAACTGAGAAGCCATATCATTCATTCACATAATATGATAACGAACACCACTTGAACCATTATACTTGAGAGTGACCATTTTCGAGATCAGTGTAGTGGCTTGAGCCTTAGTGGAAGCCTTGAATTGTTCCTCAATGTTCGCTAGGTACTCCTTTGCATTATCAGATTCGGGAATTTCTCCACGAATTGCACTAGTAATGGAGCCTTTAAGAATCATTAAGTAAACACGGTTGCTATGCTCAAATTTTGCATAATCAGCCTTTAGCTCAGCAGAGCTTTCGGCCGTAATGGCAGCAGGTTTTGCAACCCTTATGGCATAATCAAGGGCAGTAACTCCCAACGTAAGATCAATTTGATCTTTCCACTTCTTAAAATTAGAGCCACTCAATGGTTCAATGTGTGAAAAGTAGTTGGTAAGTGAAACGGGACCAAATGCTGAATCAAGGTTAATCACAATCATGCACATAAGTACAATAAGTACAATAAATATAATCCACATGATGAAAAATAGTTAGTTCACCAAGTAACACATAAGTTAAATAAACTGAGGGATAAACAGCTTATCTAAATTGGAAAAATAAAATACACAAAAAATTTCCTACAATTAAATTAAAATTTAATATTAATATCTTCCGTTGGGCCGATTATCAAAACTAAATTAATTTTATCATTAAACATGAGATTACAAAAAGTAAAATATTAAATTATATCACCGTTGGGCAGAACATAATTTAAATTCTATAATTTGAACTTTAAAAATTCCGTTTACAAAATTAATATACAAATCTTCCGTTGGGCCGATTCGTACATCAACTTGTACACGTACATTAGGTGATTTTTAATTCTCCTAATAATTAAAGTAAAAGATTTTCGTTGGTCCATCCAATACTTTAATAATTAAGAAATTAGTACATTAGTCCGAATAATAATTCATAATATTTTTACATGAGGGACTAATTATATATTTATACATAAGTATCCCTTTTAAAACATAAATTTAGTACATATAATTCATATACAATATCTTAACAATTACCCAAACACATTAATGATCCCAAGTTATGCCATGCACTAACTTAAAAGTATTTAATCAAAACAGACATGATATTTACAATTGTGCATGATCATTAGTCACCATATAATATCACGTATTCATGCCTAGTAAAAATAAAAGCCAAATTAATATTTAATAGTAACACGGCCGATCATGACATGATTAATAAAGTGATGTACTGATGTATACACCTTATGCAATACATACAAACCCAAAAGAAATATAACGTTATTTATTGATTGAATACAACAACAAAATTAATAAAATAGGTTACTCATTAAATCATTCGCACAAGGCTGATACAATCAAATACGATTTGATTCAGAACTATAAACTCAAAAGAATTAATCTAGGAGTCGGCTCTGATACCAATTGTAAGAATAAATCATGTATATATATACAACATAATAACATCCATGAATCTCCTGATCAAGACTATGAGTATAATTAATATCGGAAGCGTACCTGAATCGAAAGAGGCCATTAATGATCTTGAGAGAGTCCGAAGAGCGCAAGTACTTGAGGGCTTTAATCTTCACTATTCTCCTCTATACGTAAGGATTGGGTGAGTGTATTTTCTGAATAGTATGAGATGCGTGTCTTTTGTTCTCACACAATATTCTTTATATAGAGGGAATAGTGGGACCAACCCTAATGGGCTAAACCCATAACCGTCCATCAAAGTTACGGGCTTGGGTACTTAAGCCATTATTAATATATATATCCAAATATATATTTTGGATGTAATAATTAAATATATATTAAGTGCTATTTATATATTTAATTATTAATTAGGTCCAAGTCTTATTTAGATGATTAATAATAAAATTCGATGGGACATAAATAATGGATTGGATCCCGTCGAATCCAACAGGTCAATGTGAAGCAGTGACCAGAGGTTTCTCCAGAAAGGAAAAAGGGGAAAAGAAGAATAGAGTTGGTTGGAAAGGTAACACAAGACAAGACTTGGCATGAAGAGATGATTTGACCTCATCTGACATTAACAAGATTTGGATGATAAATCTTGGAATTGAAAATGAATTTTTTTTTCTTAAATGTATATAAGTACATGCAAAACTTTACCTTACTTAATTTGCGATAACTTAACATAATATGTTTCGAATCGATTTTTCTAGTCCAAATTATCTAACAACCTTATAGTGAACTGACGAACTAACCAAAAACATCCTAAAATCACAGGACAAATAATGTACATGAAAACTTTGAAAACTCGAGAGAAACAGTCATAAACCCCTTGACCTTGCCATGGCCACCTCCAGATCATCATCCCTCACACGTCTGCTGCTACGCGCCGCCGTCTCCCCCCGCACCAACACTCTCTTCCTCAGTCCCCGCCACAACCTGCACCGTAATCATCACTCCTTCACACCCATCTCCCAACTCTCCTTTCTTCGCTCTCACCCTTTCAACCACCGCATTTCAAACCCCCAATTGTTCTCTACTTCCCGAAGCGTGCACACACGCACCACCACCAATTCCAAACTTATGGGCACGATAGCTTCCAGTTGCATGATCTTCTTGGGGGAAATAGCTTCCAAGGAGTAGTGTCATCCAGTGCAAATATATGCGTAATTTGCGTATTCTTACTCATCTGCTACAAGTTTGTAGAAAGTTTAGATGGTAAAGTGGGAACTAAATTTGAAGGATCATCTCCCCCTCTTATTGTTAAGGGTACATTTAAATTGATTAAGCAAGATAACATGATTAGAGGTTTTAACTACTTGTTTTCGGCTACTGAGGTCTTAACTAATCCCCACCAACTTGCTGCTGCAATGGAGAGAAATAACTACATTCTCGCCAAAAACCTAAATGCTGAGAAGCAAAGTGGTGCTTCTTTTTTCGGGCTTCTCAGGTCTTAACTAAGTCTTCTTCTTCTTCTTCTGATTGTATGATGTTTGATATACTTGTTTAATTTACTAGTTTCACTATTACATAACATGAAACTCTTGTTATGTAATATGACAAATGATTATCAAGTTTGAAGTATATCAGTATATGTGTATATATGTACTTCTTTGTGAATATGCCTGCTTTGTTACAATAAGAGATAAGAGATTACCATTTTGTTTGAGACTAAGATATTGTTAGAAAAACAAACTTGACTACAAATTCTAAGAAAACAAAACAAACTTGGAGAAGTAACTAGAATTGTAGGTTAAGAAAACAAGTCAAATAAAAACACACATGTTCATACATGTATGAGGTAAGTGAATATGTCATCCTTGAATTTATGTAAGCAATGATGTAATCAATTAGAGCCTATAAAAGGCTGCCCATATGCATTGTAAAATAACACACCAAAAAGAGATAGAAAGAAAGAGCTGAAGCTCTTGTGTGAGAAAGAAAAGAAATTGTAATTTCTTCTTATATATACATACACGTTTCCAACAAGTGGTATCAGAGCTTGGTTGTTAAATTCTGAAAATTCTGCAAATTTTCCGGCAAGTTACTATTCCGGCGGCACTGTTTACGCCGCAGAAGATGAAGTACTGTTCACGCCTGAAAGACGAAGTACTGTTCATACATACGATATTGTTCATACATACGATACTGTTCATACATACGGTACTATTCATACGAAGTACTGTTCATACGACATTGTTCATACATACGGTACTGTTCACTTATACTGTGAAAGGATATTTTTTTGAAAAAAATGGCGAATATGGTGCAACAAAATATTCCAAAGTTGACGGCTACAAATTATGGAAACTGGAGTATCCAAATGAAGGTGTTACTCGGTTCGTACGATAATTGGGATATCGTTGAAAGCGGCTATAGCGAGCCCGAAGATGCTACCCCTAAAGCAGCACTTTCTAATGCCGAGAAGACGGCGTTAAAAGAATTTCAAAAAAAAAGACAACAAGGCATTATACACAATTTTTCAAGGTGTCGACGAATCTACATTCGAAAAAATTTCAAATGCAAAACAGCAAAAGAGGCGTAGGAGATTTTACAAAAATCATTCCAAGGTGTCGAGAAAGTGAAAAAGGTACGGCTCCAAGTTCTTCGTGGCGAATTTGAAAATATCAAAATGAAGACTTCAGAGAATATCGGTGAATATGTTACGCGTTTGAAAACGGTGTCAAATGAAATGAAAAGATATGGCGAAAGTCTCGATGATGTTCGGGTCATGGAAAAGCTCATCCGCTCGCTAACAAGAAAATTTGATTATGTTGTTACTGCTATCGAGGAGTCGAAAGATTTATCCATGATTTCTATTGATGAGCTAGTTAGTTCACTTCAAGCGCATGAGCAGCGGATGAAGCAATATGATGATGCAAGCCATTTGGAAAAGGCGTTGCAAAGTAAAGTATCCATCGGTGACATTTTTGGCAGTAGCAGTTCTTCACATGGCAGAGGTGGCTATAGAGGTAGCTACCGAGGTAGACAAGGACGTGGAAGACAATCTTTCAACAGAGGCCAGAATTCTCAAGGTTATCAACCATCTGGTCGTGGTCAAAATTTTAGAGGTCGAGGTAGAGGCGGATTTCAACAAAGAGGTGACAAATCTCAATTTCAATGTTACAACTGTAATAAATATGGTCATTTCAGTTATGAGTGTAGATCTCCAAAAGTGGAAGAAAGAAGTCATTTTGCCGCAGCAAAAGAAGACAAAGATGTGGGTTCTGCTATGTTTCTCACATACAAAGGAGATGAAGAAGGCAAGAAAAATATTTGGTATCTTGATTCAGGCGCTAGCAATCACATGTGTGTCCATAAAGAATTATTTACGGAGATAAACGACACCATCAGCGGAGAAGTTACTTTTGGTGACTCGTCAAAAATTCCAGTCAAAGGGAAAGGTACTGTTACGATTGTGACAAAGAGAGGTGATAAAAAGTATATAAATGATGTTTATTATATACCTGCTTTGAAAAGTAATATCATCAGTCTTGGCCAACTTGTGGAAAAGGGATACAATATTCAGATGCAGGATAATTCTCTTATCATCAGAAATCAAGTTCGAGAATTAATTGCGAATGTGGAGATGTCAAAGAATCGTCTATTCACTCTGGATATGCAGATAAAGGTACAAAAGTGCTTGAAACCGGTCATTAAAAATGACTCGTGGTTATGGCATTTAAGATTTGGTCATCTTGGATTTTCTGGTCTGAAGTTATTGTCAAAGACAAAGATGGTGGACGGTTTGCCAGCAATCAACGAACCAAATCAGTTGTGTGAAGCTTGTGTTAAAGGAAAGCAACATCGACAAAGCTTTCCAGTTGGAAAATCATGGCGAGATAGAAGGCCACTGGAGATAGTTCACACAGATATTGCTGGTCCATTTGATGTTGCATCACTTGGAGGTAACAGGTATTACCTAACATTTATTGATGATTTTAGTAGGAAAAGTTGGGTATATATCTTGAAAGAAAAAGCGGAGGCTCTTGATAAATTCAAGGAGTTCAAAGCTATGGTAGAAAAGCAAAGTGATCATTATTTGAAGGTACTTCGATCAGACAGAGGAGGCGAGTACACTTCAAACTTGTTCAGAAATTTTTGCAGAGCACATGGAATAAATCATCAGTTGACAATGGCATATACTCCACAGCAAAATGGTGTTGCAGAGAGGAAGAATCGCACCATTTTAGATATGGCAAGGAGTATGGTGAAAGCAAAGCACATGCCAAGAACTTTCTGGGCTGAAGCCGTTCTCTGTGCAGTTTATTTGTTGAATCGTTGTCTAACAAAAAGTGTTAGAAACAAAACTCCAAATGAAGCTTGGAGTGGAAGCAAACCATCAGTTGGACATCTCAGAATTTTTGGGTGCATTGCATATGCACATGTTCCCGATCAGAAAAGGAAGAAGCTGGATGATAAAGGCGAAAAGTGCATCTTTTCCGGATATGATAAAAGAAGCAAGGCGTACAGACTCTATAATCCCCTCACGAAGAAATTAATCATTTCTCGAGATGTTGAGTTTGATGAATCTGATTACTGGAGATGGAGCGAGGAAGAAAGAAAAGTTGCGGGTTTATTTTTCAATGATGATGATGATGGTGATGACTCCAACATAGAAGATGGTGGAGATGATGATCCAACTCCTCCCCAAAGTCCAAATCAGCAAACTCCTGCCTCGACACCATTGAGTTCAGGAAGCAGCAGTAGCAGCAGTTCAGGGGGAGCACCAAGAAAAATGCGGAGTCTGGATAGTATTTATGAAGCAACAAGTCCGGTACAGACATCCTTTGATTATTCTTTATTTTGTTTGATGGCTGAATGTGATCCAGTGACATTTGAGGAAGCTTCTGAAGAAAGCAAATGGAACAAGGCCATGAATGAAGAAATTGGTGCTATTAAGAAGAATGATACTTGGGAGCTTACAAGTCTTCCAGAAGGACACAAAGCAATTGGTGTCAAATGGGTCTATAAGACCAAGACAAATCAAGAAGGCAAAGTGGAGAAGCACAAGGCAAGGTTGGTGGCTAAAGGCTACAAGTAGAGACATGGCATTGATTATGATGAGGTATTCGCTCTAGTTGCAAGAGTTGATACCATCAGACTTCTTACAGCAATTACAGCTCAGAATCAGTGGAAGATTTATCAGATGGATGTGAAGTCAGCATTCCTGAATGGTTATCTTGAAGAAGAAGTCTACATCGAGCAACCACCTAGATATGTTCAGAAAGGTGAGGAAAATAAAGTCTATAGGCTAAAGAAAGCACTGTACGGGTTGAACAAGCCCCGAGAGCATGGAACACAAGGGTTGATGAATACTTTCAGAAGAATGGTTTTGTGAAAAGTCCATATGAGCATGCACTTTACACAAAGACAAATTCAGGGGGAGATATTATGATTGTGTGCTTGTACGTAGATGACATGATCTTTACCGGAAACAACCCTGGTATGTTCGATGATTTTAAGAAGGTTATGACTAATGAATTTGAGATGACAAATATTGGTCAAATGTCATACTTTCTTGGAGTCAAGGTGAAGCAAAGCAAAGATGGGATTTTTATGTCTCAGAAAAAATATGCCGAGCAGATTTTAAGCAAGTTCAGAATGGAAGAATGCAAGCTGGTGAACACGCCCGCAGAAACGAGAATAAAGCTCAAAAATGATTCAACAAGGGAGTCGGTAAATCCGACATTGTTCAAAAGTTTGGTTGGAAATCTGAGGTACCTAACTTTCACTCGTCCGGATATTATGTATGCAGTTGGACTGGTTATTAGGTACATGGAGAAGCCGAAGCAAGATCACTTCATGGCAGCTAAAAGAATTTTGAGGTACATTAAAGGTACACTTGATCATGGTCTATTTTACACGCATTCTCAAGATTCAAAATTAGTTGGTTACTCAGACAGTGATTATGGTGGAGATTTGGATGACGGGAAAAGCACTTCAGGATATGCTTTTCATATCGGTTCAGCGATATTTTCATGGTCATCAAAGAAGCAACAGATAGTTGCTCTCTCAACATGTGAGGCAGAATACGTGGCAGCAGCAGCGTGCGCATGTCGAGCTATGTGGCTAGGCTACATATTGGGTGAGTTAAATCTCGTAAAGGAGGATCCGGTTACTATATACGAGGATAACAAATCTGCTATCTCAATTGTAAAGAATCCGGTGTCACACAGTCGAAGCAATCACATCAGCATCAAGTATCATTTCATACGAGAGCAGGTGAATGACAAAATTGTGGAGTTGGTGCACTGCAGGACTGAAGAAAATTTAGCAGATATATTTACGAAGCCATTGAAGCCAGAAGTGTTTCATAAGATGAAAGAAAGGCTCAGAATGCAAAGTCAAGTTTGAGGGGGAGTGTTAGAAAAACAAACTTGACTACAAATGCTAAGAAAACAAAACAAACTTGGAGAAGTAACTAGAATTGTTGGCTAAGAAAACAAGTCAAATAAAAACACACATGTTCATACATGTATGAGGTAAGTGAATATGTCACCCTTGAATTTATGTAAGTAATGATGTAATCAATTAGTGCCTATAAAAGGCTGCCCATATGCATTATAAAATAACACACCAAAAAGAGATAGAAAGAAAGAGTTGAAGCTCTTGTGTGAGAAAGAAAAGAAATTGTAATTTCTTCTTATATATACATGCACGTTTCCAACAGATATGCTATTGATTTAGGGGCACAACTCTGATTAACGAAATCTCAAATGATATTGCCGATTCGTTGAAGTTTAAGTCCTGCCCCGATTGGTTAGTCTTAGAAGGAAGAGTTGATCAGTCAGTGGTATTCTCTCTAATGGCTAAAATGCTAATTGCTTATCTGCTTAGAGATGGTCTAGTCGATTATGAAGGCTTAACAGATGCATTGCGAGAGGGACACTCGGTTGTTGTTGATAGGTCTGTTAAACTGGTTAGGCGTGAGATTAAGGAGGAAGATAAGTCGGGTAAGAGTATGGCAGTCAAACTTTGGGGTTACGAACGTCATGTTAGGAATCTGCCTGATTCCCAGCGAATGCGGAAGTGATTTGGTAAATATGTGTGCTTAGATCCCACAAATATACGTGATAGTAATGAAGCAACAAACCAACAATACAGTAGAAGAGACAAGAGATTTAATGTGGTTCGGCCCAGCCTACATCCACAAGAGCAATAACTTCACACTAGATAAAAGAGATTACAATATCCGGGTATCCGGTCCCTGAATTTTATACACAAATTCAGCTTTACATTACCTATTATGTATATCCCCAACTCACTGAAGTGTTTATTTCAAAACCTCCCCCTATCAATGTTTCTCGACAACCTTTCCTTCTCTCCGTCTCCCAACCTGGACAGTGCCACACAACCTGATAGAAAGACCCCTGCAGTGGGACCACCTCCGATGGCTGCAATCAGACCCAAGTACCCTAAGGAATAGTTTAGGCACGAGGACCTTCTATCCCGACACTTCCTGAAAGCGGGCTAAACAGGCTCTCCTACTAGACGGACTATCTAGCAGCTATATAGAGATAGAAGAGAGAATTTTGGTGTAATAACTAATGAAGGGGGAGGGGTATTTATAGGTGAAAGGGGGGGTTGGTGAGGAAAATGGTGGGTGGGGGGGTTGGTGGAAGTTTGAAAATAATGGAAACTAGGTCGGTGCCTAACAATCTCCCCCTCTTTTCAAACTCACAGTTAAACACTTGCACTCCATACCTGCGCCCTGTTTGCACAGCTCCAACTTTTCCTTGATCCGTATCATTCCCTACGACAAAGCTCCCCCCGAGTCCAAGACTCCAAACTATACCCTAGTTTGCACATTCATTCTCGAATACCCACTTGCTATACGCACAAGTGTACCATTGACCTCTATTTGTCCAACTACATACATGTGAAGCAATCTGTTGTATACACACATACTCACTTGATTCCATCACACACGCAAGTGTGACCATCACACACACAAGTGTGACCATCGATCTTTCATTTACTCCCCAACCGCATATCAAACAAATTAATCTGTTGCATGGTTACTGCTCACTTGATTCGTGTTGATCGATGCCCATATGCAGCTGCAACACACCAACTACTCGTTGATGTCGTGGAAGCCCTTCGACCAAGCATCCATCCAGCAATCTTTGCACCATCGTCTAGACTGGAAGGCAATACAACCGCAGCAGTATCCTTCAAGTCACTCTTCCCTCGTGCACGAGATAACCAGATTTTCGAAGTTCCAGTACGTTGTGGTCACGTACTATTCAGACGATTTATTCCCCCACGTAGCTCTCCCTTCATCCGAACCACACGGCCTCTTTTGATATTTATAGCTCCCCCTACTAAAGGGCATCTGTAGCCTTCTGAAGCTAACCGACCGATAGATATTACATTCTTCCTCAGCTTAGGCACATATCTTACCCCGTTCAAGCTGCGAACTATTCCATCGAACATTTTGATTTTCACAATTCCAGTCTCCTTGATCTCACAAGTAGATCCATAAGCCAAAGAAACTATTTCATTCTTTGTATCTTGGAATTTGTCAAAATGCTCCCTCTCGGAACATACATGGTAAGATGACCCTGAGTCTAATATCCATTCTCCTGGAGAACTAGTGCCTCGATTGAAGATGGTGCAAACATCTTCACAATCGAGAGTAACCACGGCCAATGATGCATCTGGATCCTTCTTATTAAGTGGACAATTCGACCTAATATGACCTCACTCCTTGCAACCAAAGCACTGCATGCCCTTTTCACTGTATCTGGATTTACCCCTGCTATTGGTAGATCCTCTCACAGCACCCCTTCCTCTATTATTTTGACTACGCAAAGCCAAAACTGTCATTCCGTCCTTGTCATCATCCTGGTTCTTCTTTCCAGCATTTGACAAAAGTGCTGACTGAACCTCCTCCATTTTTAACGTGTCCTTACCGTACAAAATGGTTGTGACCAAATGATCGAATGACTCCGAAAGCGAAGTAAGAAGAATAAGGGCCTTATCTTCTTCCTCCAATTTTATATCAACCTTTTCAAGTTGATCAACAATACCATTAAACACATTCATGTGCTCAATAACATTGCCTTGAGCTGCCATCTTCAGCTTGTATAACTCACGCTTCATATTTAACTTTGTAGTCAAGTTCTTCCCAAGATACAATGTCTCCAACTTTGACCATAATTCCTTCGGCGTGCTTTCGTCAACAACATTATTGATAATGTTATCAACAATGCATAGTCTGATGGTACTCATGCATTGCGACTCAACATCCTCCCAATCTTCATCGCTCATCTTTGTTGGCTTTCCCTCCTTCCCCTTCAAAGCCCTTGCTAGCTTCTGTTGGGTTAGGATATCTTTTACCCTTCTCTGCCAAAGAGTAAAACTTCCTTTACCATCATATGGAGTCACCTTGAATCCTCCAATACTTGCCATAATCTCCGTTTGCACACACAAACCAATCCAAACAACTAAATCAATTGGCCAGGTAAGTGTAAGAAACAATGGGAGCACTTCCGTCAAAACGGCGTCTTATTAGCAACCACTTTTCTTAACGACTTTCCTTCGGCACCAATAATTTAGACACAACTGGCTCTGATGCCAACTGTTAGGAATCTGCCCGATTCCCAGCGAATGCGGAAGCGATTTGGTAAATATGTGTGCTTAGATCCCACAAATATACGTGATAGTAATGAAGCAACAAACCAACAATACAGTAGAAGAGACAAGAGATTTAACGTGGTTCGGCCCAGCCTACATCCACAAGAGCAATAACTTCACACTAGATAAAAGAGATTACAATATCCGGGTATCCGGTCCCTGAATTTTATACACAAATTCAGCCTTACAATACCTATTATGTATATCCCCAACTCACTGAAGTGTTTATCTCAAAACCTCCCCATATCACTGTTTCTCGACAACCTTTCCTTCTCTCCCTCTCCCAACCCGGACAGTGCCACACAACCTGATAGAAAGACCCCTGCAGCTGGACCATCTCCGATGGCTGCAGTCAGACCCAAGTACCCTAAGGAATAGTTTAGGCACGAGGACCTTCTATCCGACACTTCCTGAAAGCGGGCTAAACCGACTCTCCTATTAGACGGACTATTTAACAGCTATATAGAGAGAGAAGAGAGAATTTTGGTGTAATAACTAATGAAGGGAGAGGGGATATTTATAGGTGAAGGGGGTTGGTGAGAAAAAAGATGGGTGGGGGTTGGTGGATAACACGTCATATCTCAGCGAAGGTGTTACCAAAAGCATGATAAGTACATGCCACATGATGCTTCTGCTGCTGCAATTGCGGAATAAGAAAATTATTACCTTAAATCATGGGTAATAATTTTCATGGGTGGTTGTTTATGTGTGTCTTCTACAAAACTCTTTTTACGTTGAATGCCTTAAATCCTTTGTGTTATTCTCGAAGATTTGGTTTATGTGTAAGACTGCCAAGCTAATCTATATTCCAAGAAATATGTCTATCAATCTTAAGTGCATATTTTGTGAGAAAATATTACCATTTCTGTTTGATTTGTTTTGTGTATGAAGCATCCATGGTGCTCTATGTCATGCCCAGACTAGTCCCCCTACTGTTATGCCTGTTTAGTATTTTGTTCTTTTACCATCAGTTTAGATTCTAATTTTTATTTTTTGCTTAGTATAGATTCAAATGTTTCTTGGAGGCAGGATTCGTGATTCTGAAATCATTTCTACGACAAATTTTGCATTAACACCTCTCGTGTAGGCAAAGGCAGCTAAACTTAAATCTCAATTGTTTCTTGTTCCCAGGAGAAGTTGCACTTTTTTTACTTTAGAATACTACTTGTATATTCATGAAAAATGACATAATTGATTTAGCTAAAATAAAAAAAGTGACATATAGTAATTGTGTTTAGTTTGATAGTAGGAGTGGATTATTACTATTGGTCGTGGTTGTAAAACTTGGTAATCGGTATAAATTGATTGAGGTACCTATTTAAGATTAAATGGGTAATCATGGATTAATCGGAAGGATTAATCGGAGTATTAATCGGATATTATAATAATATTTAATATATTAGTCTAATTTGCAATTAAATATATCATTTTAAATAAATTCACAGAATTAATCGGATTTCAAAAATCGAATCGATTGATTACTTTATAAAGAATTAATAGGGGATTAATCAACTGAATAGGGATTTTTAAAACCATGCTATTTGGTAACTTCGATTTTACTTTTCAAAAAAAAAAAAAAAAGGTAACTTCGATTTTATAATTTTTACTACTTTGAAAATTTGACCAAATAAATGAACTAAATACTTCTTTCGTCCCAATTTCTTTGTCTTGTTTGATTTTTTGTGTTCAAATTGATCAATTTTATCCGTAAATTAAAAATGATTGTTTTCTTATTTACAAAAACTAAAAATGTTAAAATGAATTACATATACTTTCTATGATATAATTTTTATAATTATTTTCGATTATATATTACATGAAAATTTCAATCAAAATTTTATCAATTTGATCTTAAAAAATCAAACAAGACATAAAAATTAGGAATATGGAGTATTATCCGGACCAGCTTCCTGTCCAAGTAGTAAGACAGGGCACGCTTGATGAGTGATGCTTTCAAGAATCAAGAGGGCTAATGTAAAAACAAAGGAAGAAAAGATTTGGATGATAAATTTTGGGATTGAAAACAGTGGCTTGTAGCCTTGTACATCTTCGGCTAGCCTTGTTTTTGATGGATAACTTTAATTTATTTAGCAATGATTATTTTTTTTTTGAATTTAAAGGAAATTTCATTAATCAGAATAATCAGAAAATAACGTCTCCAACAACATTTTTGGAGGAGATAAAAACACATTATAGCAATTAACCAAACGTGTTAGTCTAGCGATAAGGTGAGCCACTTGGTTTTTTTGCAAATGATTATTACTCCCTCCTCTCAAAACTTTTCTTGTTTGACTAAAAACACGGGTTTTAAGATAGTGGGTAGAGTTATTCAAAAAAAAAAAAAAAAGAGATAGTGGGTAGAGAATATAGTTTTTTATGGAGTAGTGGATATTGAATATTGTTTTTAAGAAGTAGTGCGTATTGAATATTATTTTTAAGGAGTAGTGGGTGGAATAGTGGGTATTGAATATTATTTTTAAGGAGTAGTGGGTGGAGTAGTGAGTATTGAATATTATTTTTAAGGAGTAGTGGGTGGAATAGTGAGTATTGAATATTGTTATTTATGGTTTAAAATAGAAAGGGGAAAAGTATTTTGAATGACCCAAAATAGTAAACAAGAAATGTTTTAAGAGATAGAAGGAGTATTAATCATGATTCGCTTTTTACAATGTTACTAATGTACTCCCTCCGGTCCATTATATATTACATTTGATTTTTCTACACGTAACTTTAGGTGCTTTGACTATCTATACCATTATATAAATTCCGAAACATTGAAAGTTTTGGTACCTGTTTTTTGGTACTTAGTGAATTTACTTATTTACCCTTCATTATAAAAAAACATAAATACGCCTAAAATAAATAATAACATAATATAATTAATGGTAATTAGTCTAGATAATACCTTTTATAAACACCTAAAAACATCAATCGTATCATATCTTTCTATCATTAATATTTTCTTTCCAATTAAAACACGTTATAATTAATGATAATTAGTCGATTAAGATAATAAAATTAATGGTAATTAGTCGATTGCCTTTTTTCACATTTACTTTTAGATGAACATATTACCTTTTATAAACACCTAAAAACATCAATCGTATCATACCTTTCGATCATTAATATTTTCTTTCGAATTAAAACACATTATCTTTTTAATTTAAAACAAATCTAAATTAATGGTAATTAATCGATTACCTTTTTCACATTTACTTTTAGTTGAACATATTACCTTTTATAAACACCTAAAAACATCAAGCGTATCATATATTTCGATCATTAATATTTTCTTTATAATTAAAACACGTTACCTTTTTAATTTACAACAAATCTTACAGTCATTAATATATACCCGAAAATATCACATCATATTTCTCAATTATTAATAAAATATATTAAAAATCGTATACATTGTTTATAATAAGGAAATATTAATATAATCTGTAAACATGAGTATAATAAATTATATTAAATAAAAATTAAAAAATTATTAAAAATAATGATTATACAAAAACATAATTATAATATTAAATAAAATTTATAATATAATACAAGAAACCCGTGCGGGTTATTGTAGCGTAGAATCCAACAAGATAAACTAGATTCAAGCTAAACAAAACTAGCAAATGAAAGATATAGTCGAAAAAAACAACTCATAACATCTATACTATTGTATTATATTAAAGTCGAAAAATTGAAAATTTATCAGTTTAATTTTCGGTTTGGTTATCTTAACTATTAAAATAAATAATAACATAATATAATTAATGATAATTAGTCGATTGCCTTTTCACATTTATTTTTAGTTGAAAATATTATTTTTTTAAACATCTAAAAACATCAATTGTACCCTATCTTTCAATCATTAATATTTCCTTTCTGATTAATACGTTATCCTTTTGATTTAAAACTAATCTTACAATCATTAATTATACCCAAAAATATCACACCATATTTTCCAATTATTAATAAAATATATAAAAAAATCATAAATAAACATTAGTATAATCCGTAAACATAAGTATATTAAATTAAAAATTAAAATAATATTAAAATAATGATTATATAAAAACATAATTGTAATATTAAATAAAATTTATAACACAATTATAAAAAAAACCCGGGCATCGCACGGGCATTGAAAGTTTTTCGGTTCGGTTTTTGGCACTATCATCCTAATTATTAAAATAAATAATAAAGAAATATATTTAATGATAATTAGCCGATTGCCTTTTTTTAATTAAAAGATATATTTACTTTTAATTTATAATATTACCTTTTATAAACACCTAAAGTATCGTATATTCCAATCAATAATATTTTTTTTATAATTAAAACACATTAACTTTTAATTTAAAACATAATATTGCAATAATTAATATATACCCAAAAATATCACATCATATCTTTTAATCACTAACAAAATATAATAGAAATCCTGAAAAATGATCGTTAGTTTTTTAGTAAAAAAATAGAATCGTTAGATCTCATGATTAGATATATTATATGATTAAACTAATTGACTAAAATTTCAAGGTTCATATTTCGTCAACGACAAATTTATTATAAAATTTTATAATATAAGTTTTAAACCATGCATATCATTAATTAAATTTATAATAAATTATTTAAATTAATATTTAAGTAAATTATTGAAAATAATTTATTATATAAAATATAATCATAACAAAAAATTAAAATTTATTATATATCAGAAGAAATCCGTGCATCGCACGGGTTATAAGCTAGTATAGCTAAAATTATTATTTTTAAAAATTTCTTTTTCTAAATAAAAATAAAAATATTATATTTTTAATCAAGAAAAGAAAAATTGAAAAGTAATAAATTTTAACATATAATCAAAGCACCTAAAGTTACGTGCAAAAAAGTCAAGTGCCATATATAATGGATCAGAAGAAGTATAATGCTAACATGTATACATCCTGAATTTATAATTATCGAATTTGTTGTAAAAGAGACACTCCGTCTTCGTAGAAAATTTTATTAACGATTTTTCTAATAAATGATTATAGACACATGCTCAGAAATTGTGCTTTTATATTTCTATGTTATTAGAGCATCTCCAATGGTAAAACCTGTTAGTTAAATTCATCTATGTGTCACCTACATGGCATCTATGTGGCACATTTTAGATATTAGGTAAAAATTCAATACTCCAACCATTATCCATTAGCAAAAAAATATTGATAACTAAAATTGGGCTAGCTACATTTGTAAAACTTCTAAATCTATTAGGTATAATTTTAGATAATATAATTATACATAATACCATTGGAGTAAACCTAGAACCTCTTAGCTATAATTTTAGATAATTATCAATATATTATATTATAGCTAACAAATATACATATCACCCTTGTAGATGCTCTAAGTAATACTAATTCAACCATCTATTAATTGATGTGTGGGTAATGGTATTAATGACGTTATTATGGTTTTTAATGCTTCTCGGTCTTCATCCAAGAAACCACCGCTAGTCCACAGTCCACTCCATGTCATTTTAATTTGAATAATTCTACGTACTCCGAAATCATTGTTAAATTAAATTTTCAAATGACGTGACATGATTGATATGACATTTTGAAAAATTTTAATTAGTAAAATTTATTTAAATGTATAAGGTCCATCATTATTATTTGAATTAATATCAATAACATTTTAACACGTGACATTTGAGAATAAATTCGAGAACGAATTTTGAAATCTAGCATTTTCCTTTTAATTTATGTCATGCTAATGCTAGCATGCGTATGAGGCTATGAACCTAGTTAATGTCTCCAAATTATCCAAGATTCTAATGTTATAAAATCATGTTATATGTGACACGTGTTTGTTAATTTAGTTAAGATTTGTGAAAAGTTAGTTTAATTTAGTGTTGTTAAAGCATCTTCAAGATATTCCTACATTCACTCTTAAAAATAATGTAAATAAATGATTTTTAGTAAGTTATTACATTGGGTTAGAGCATCTCCAACGGGAATAGCTAAAATTGGTTGGCTAAATTGGACCTGTAGGACATTATGTAAAATTTGTTGAATCTGTAAGACATTTTACTTCAATGGTATTAGCTATATTGGTTGGCTATATTTTAAAAATAGTATGTTATTAATAATTTAGGTTGTTATAAATAGAATATATCACTTCAATATGGTAATGAATGATGTGGAATCTTCTACAGATTTCTTACAGCTATATAGAGGTTCGACAAATATAGCCAACCTGTAGAAATTATCTAAAATTATAGCTAACAGCTTTGACCCGTTGGAGTTCAAGTTTTTTTAGATAATCTCTATAATTTTTATTTATGGTATCTTTTATCTAATTTTAGCTAAGGATTTCTTGTGGTTGGAGATGCTCTTATATATCAAACTCCAACAATATTCTTTATTTATAATTTATTAATAAATCAATCCCATTATCACCAAAAGTTGTGCAAATATTGATGAACATGAATATTTTATTATTAAAATATAATTTAAGAGGTACTAGTGGCTTTTAAAATTGAGTGGAGAGAATAAGCTTTTAGTGTTTTTAAGAGGTACTAAAAATGTTTTGGAACAATATTTTATTTTCTCTCCTATTTTTTGAATTAAGAACTAGAGTAGAGAATCTTTTGGAAATGCGCCTAGTGGATGGCTACTAATCTGTTTGTTCTGTTCCTTTTAATGCGGGGAAGTTAGTTTTCAAACCCATGCTCAGAATTTTTTTTGTTGTTCGTTCGCAGAGAAGGACTAATAAGTAAAATCGAGTTCAAGTATCTTATCTCTCACAATTTAGAAGTGTAGAAGAATATCTGGTTTGTTTATAGACTAAATTAAACTAATTATCAATCGAGAATAAAATATATGAGGAAAACAATCCAAGAACTGGGGTTCTTCACTTGGTTTCAATGCACATTCAATATCTCTGTGACATCTACATTCTTACTCTGCTGAAAACAATTCTTCTAAGGTTATAATGTTCTCTTCCAAGATACAATATAGTGTCTACAACTACACCTTAATTGTCACTTCCGTGATACAATCAAAGTACAATCATAAACTAATAAGCACCAAGAATTATAAGTCTCACAATTTGCATATTAATCTTCCAATCAAATACTTGAATTATGTCTGTTAAATCGTGTACTAAAATTTCAACTCCTCTTCCAAGTAATTACAATCCCTAAAATCCAATCAAAGGTTCATGACGCCCCTAATTGTGTTAATCCCTCAATAACAGATCAGCAAAGCAAGAAAATCATAGATAATTAAACACACATGAATACCAAGGAATACTACCCAATCCTCAGATTAGAGATTTAGTTACACATAATTAAGGAAGAAAACAAAACACACGAATTAATAGAAGAACTCATAATTATAAGAATATAGAAAAAAACCTTTATTCTTCAATCTTCGAAAAAAATAATAGTTCTCCAGAAAAATCCTTAAAAGCTGCGTACAAAGTTGTATATATAGAATAGTGTTTTTCCCTCCTTCTAAAATAATAACCTAGATGAGTTTATATATTGCTAAAAGACCTAAGTAATTGCCCTAAATAAATTAGGCCCAGCTGTTATTTTACAATTAGAATAGAAATGGGAGTATTAAAAATCTGTTTTTAATTTCCCCGCACAAAGTCGCGCTACAGCGCTCAGAACCGCGCCATAGCGCCTCGCACCTCCTACCTGCTAGCTTCTGAGTCGCGCTACTGCGCTCTTTTCTTGCGCTATAGCGCCTGGAATCAGTAGAGGTCTTGCGCTGTAGCGCCTTGCAATGCGCTATAGTGCCTCTTGCTTCCTGGAATTTCTGTTCGTGCATGTCTTGGTCAGGAGGAATTTCGCGCTATTGCGCCTAAACCTTGCGCTACTCTCCTGGATTTCCTGATTTCCACTCCACAAATTCATCTTCTCTTCTCGTAATTCCCAAAGTAATTTCTTTTTGAGCTAAAAATCTCCATAAATTCATTAAAAATCATTTAACTCCTTCCAACTTGGCAATTCTTAATTTCCTGTGACAAACTCATCAAAAACTAATTAAATACTCACGATTATTCGCAAAAGCACCGTAAATGCGGGAATAAAATCCTATAAAGTATATATAAAATACACTTTATCAAATATCCCCACACTTAGCACTTTGCGTGTCCTCGTGCAAACTAACACAATAACTACATTACTAACTAATACCACTTCTGTAGGTGATCACGGTTGCATTTGACATATGCAACAAGTCCTTTAAACCCCTAGGTAGCCCTAGTGGACGAGTAAGGTCTCGTGAGGGTTTATAGTGAATATACCCACAAAATTCATCTAGCTCATGCAAAAGACCACACATCATCACAACACCGTACCACACACACAAAGTCCTCTCATGCCATATCAACTTAAGAATCAAAATGAATACGCAATGCCTTGGTGTCTAAAGTGCAAGTATCCACATAGCATACTCAAATCACAAGAATAACATCATAGAATTCCATGTCAAGTGCAAAAATCGTTGGTAAATATGCTAAACACACAAAAGCACATCATCAAGACACAACCTGGGATCTCCTATGCAAAAGCAACAACTCACCGTTCACTCACAACAGATATTCACTCCAAACAAGGGGTAAGTGTATCACTCAACTCCAACAATATCATAAGCATGCTTTACATGTGGTATCAATCTAACCCTCAACACAACATACACCATCAATGACAATCAACAGGTCTTTTATTAGGGTTGTAACGTGGGCTAGGGACAAGGTATGTCAAGTAAAGCCAAAGAAGGTTAAGTCAAAAGCTAGTTCCCAACAATGATATTAAATCAATTCCCATACTTTCATCCCCACACTTGAACTTTTCTTTATATACAACTTGACTAGCCGAATCAAAGTAGGATCACAAAAGATAAGTATGCTCTCATATTTATTTATTTTCCTTTTTTATTCTTTTTTTTAATAGAGCTAATAACAAGCAAGAACAATGATCCATTGATATTTTACAAATTTCGACTAACGAGCACACAACCCAACTCAATATTCCCCCAAAATTATGGTCATTAATAACCCCCCTTCCTGCACACATTATCACTCCCTTACGAACAATACTAGCCTTTGACAATTTGGGTTCAAGATAAATATAAGGCCAATACAATAAAAAGGATAATGGCAAGTAACGTGGTGTGTCACCGAAAGAATAAGATTAGGCTCAAAGGGTTAACTAATGATCATGTATAAATGGTTTGGTAATATGGGAAATAATAGGTTATCCTATTGCCTTTATCATGTTGTCATCAATTAATGTCATGCATCTCAAGAAAGACCTCAAACACGTGCTAGCAATGCAAATAACAAGTGGACACTCAAGCAAAGAATATAAGATGCAAAAGATATGCATATAGGCTCAAAACTCACTTGGTGTGTAAAAGCACAATCAATCCCAAATAGAAGTCTTTCTAATGTACCTACTTGTACTCAAAGCATATAGACCAAATTATCTTGCACATATTCATGTCATTCTAGTCCCTTACCACATTCAATAAGTCTACCAGCTTCAACTTGCTAGTGTATGTGTGTGCACAAGAACATCACATATCACTTCTCAATCAAAAGTATCCATAAACACAAGATTTCTAACAGCATGCATGGGTGCATTTACGCAAGTAATCTTCACATGGATAGAATTATTTTTGGAATTTTCAAAAAAAAAATTTAATTTTTTTTATTTTTTTTTTAATACTTACAATTACAACTAATGAAAACACCTCCCCATACTTAAATAGGGCAATGTCCTCATTGACACACTAAACAATGAATTATACAATATATAAGAAAGAAGGAAATACTCACAATACATGGGTTGCCTCCCACGAAGCGCTTGTTTAACGTCATTAGCTCGACGCCGATTCTCAACTGATGATAGGGTCTTGGAGGTGAAGAATGCTCATTCCTCGCTCCACTGTTTCTCCAAGCAGGTATGGCTTAAGTCTCTGCCCGTTCACCTTGAATACATCTGACCCTTCTCTAGTAATCTCATAAACCCCATTAGGATAGACCTTCACAATCT
Organism: Saposhnikovia divaricata; assembly: GCA_036435485.1. Taxonomy (NCBI): domain Eukaryota; kingdom Viridiplantae; phylum Streptophyta; class Magnoliopsida; order Apiales; family Apiaceae; genus Saposhnikovia; species Saposhnikovia divaricata. The sequence goes on from CM071598.1 coordinate 88,340,123, forward strand.
CAAAAGGTCCGGACCATCGTGATCTGAGCTTTCCGGGGAATAAACGGAGTCTTGAATTAAACAATAGAACATGTTGCCCAACCTCAAATTCCTTCTTCTGAATGTGCTTGTCATGCCACAATTTAGTCTTCTCCTTGTAGATACTAGCATTTTCATAAGATTGGAGCCTAATCTCCTCAAGCTCTCCAAGTTGAAGTAAACGCTTCTCTCCCGCAGAATTTAGATTCAAATTCAAATCTCTTGTCGCCCAAAATGCCTTATGCTGAAGTTTCACCGGCAAATGACATGGCTTCCCAAAGATCAACCTATATGGAGACATTCCAATAGGTGTTTTAAACGCCGTCCTATATGCCCAAAGTGCATCATCAAGCTTTGTTAACCAATCCTTTCTTGACGCTGCCACTGTCTTCTCCAAAATTGACTTCAGCTCACGATTCGAAATCTCAACTTGTCCACTTGTTTGCGGATGATAAGGAGTTGCCACCTTTTGTGTCACACCATACTTTTTCAAGAGATCAGCCACCTGTTTATTGCAAAAGTGTGCACCTCCATCATTGATAATAGCCCTTGGCACTCCAAATCTAGTGAACACATGCTTCTTTAGGAACTTCTTCACCACTCTAGCATCGTTAGTAGGAGACGCAATAGCTTCAACCCATTTCGAGACATAATCAACTCCCACCAAAATATACTGGTTCCCATAAGAAGATGGAAATGGACCCATGAAGTCCATCCCCCACACATCAAAAATCTCCACCTCAAGAATAGATTGTAAAGGCATCTCGTTCCTCCTCAAAATATTTCCAACTCGTTGACATCTATCACATTTCGCCACAAAGTCTCTAGCATCTTGATGCATGGTTGGCCAATAGAATCCTGACTGCAAAACTTTCGCCACTGTCTTCATACTACTGTTATGACCTCCACACTCTAGAGAATGACAATGCCTGAAAATATGAGGAACTTCATCATGAGGTACGCATCTACGAAACATTCCATCAGCACATTCCCTGTAAAGTAGCGGTTCCTCCCAATAGTAGTGCTTTACATCATAAAAGAATTTCTTCTTTTGGTTATAAGAGAGATTATCCGGCACAACTCCTCCCACAATGTAGTTCACAAAATCTGCATACCATGGTGTAGACATGGACACACCTAGAAGCTGCTCTTCCGAAAATTTATCATTGATAGGTTTTTCACCTCCTACCTCTCCATCTCATTGGTCCAACCTAGATAAATGATCAGCTACCAAGTTCTCGGACCCCTTCTTATCTCGAATCTCAAGATCAAATTCCTGGAGTAAGAGAATCCAACGAAGTAGACGAGGCTTGGCATCCTTCTTTGTCATCAAGAAACGAATCGCAACATGATCCGAATAGACAATCACCTTAGACCCAACAAGATAGGATCTGAATTTATCAAGTGCAAATACCACTGCGAGTAGCTCTTTCTCCGTAGTGGAATAGTTGATTTGTGCATCATCAAGAGTCTTGCTTGCATAAGCTATCACGTGCATACGCTTATCCTTCTTTTGCCCAAGAACAACACCCACAGCATAGTCATTTGCATCACACATAAGCTCAAATGGCAAGCTCCAATCGGGCGATGAAACTATGGGTGCAGAAGTAAGTTCCTTCTTCAGCCTGTTAAAAGCAACAAGACAACTTTCATCAAAGTCAAAGACACGATCCTTTTCGAGAAGATTGCAGAGAGGCCGAGCTAACTTGGAGAAATCCTTGATGAACCGTCGATAAAAACCAGCATGACCAAGAAAGCTTCGAATTCCTTTCACAGATGAAGGTGGTGGCAATTTTTCAATAACTTCAATTTTTGCTCTATCGACCTCAATGCCTTTATTAGAGATTTTTTGCCCAAGCACAATGCCCTCCTTCACCATAAAGTGACATTTCTCCCAATTAAGAACAAGATTAGTTTCCATACATCTCTGCAACACCTTCAACAAACTAACTAAACATAATTCAAAGGAAGAACCATATACCGTGAAGTCATCCATGAAGACCTCCATGTCTCTCCCTATAAAATCTGAGAATATGTGGTTCATAAGCCGTTGAAACGTCGAAGGACCATTACACAAACCAAAAGGAAACCTCCGATAAGGAAAAGTGCCATAAGGACAAGCAAAGGTGGTCTTCTCTTGATCTTCGGGTGCAATAGGAATCTAAAAGTAACCCGAGAATCCATCCAGAAAGCTGTAATACTCATTACTCGCCAACCTTTCGAGCATTTGATCAATGAATGGGAGGGGAAAGTGATATTTGCGAGTAGCGTTATTCAACTTCCTATAATCAATGCAAACTCTCCAACCTTTTACTGTTCTCGTGGGAATTAATTCATTCTTCTCATTGTGTACAACAGTCATCCCACCTTTCTTAGGCACAACATGAATAGGGCTAACCCATTGACTGTGTGGAACCGAATATATGATACTAGCATCAAGCAACTTAGTGATTTCTTTCTTCACCACCTCTTGCAAATTCGGATTCAATCTTCTTTGTCCCTCAATCACAGGCTTATGATTATCTTTTAAGGCAATTCTATGCATGCAAAGAGCAGGGCTAATTCCCTTGATATCTTGAATTGTCCAACCAATAGCTGATTTATATTGCCGAAGAACATGTAATAATTTTTCTAGCTCATCATCACTAAGCAAAGCAGAAACTACCACAGGATATGTATCATTAGGACCCAGAAAAGCATACCTCAAATTAGCAGGTAGAGGTTTAAGTTCAACCTGTGGTGCCTCTGAAAGTGTAAAAGCCATCTCAACTTCTGTGTCTCGTACAACAAGTGCTTCTTCTTCTACTACATCATCTAACACCCGTTCTGCTCCCACGAAGTGTTCATTTTCGAGCTGCACAATATCATCCACTATGTCAACAGTAAAACAAGTTGCTCCAAAAGGAGGCATCTTCATTGCTTTGTTCAGATCAAATTCCACTTTGTCCTCGCCAACATTCAATGTCAATTTTCCAGCTTTAACATCGATTGTAGTGCCAGCAGTAGCCAAGAATGGCCTTCCCAAGATAATGGGTATCTCGACATCTTCATCCATCTCTAACACCACAAAATCACAAGGTATGACAAATTTATCCACTTTGACTACCACATCTTCAATGACCCCCAACGGATACTTAACAGAACGATCCGCCAACTGAAGTGAAATCCGTGTCTTTTTAAGCTCCCCAAGACCAAGCCGTTTGCAAATTGAGTATGGCATCAAACTCACACTAGCCCCTAAATCACACAAGGCTTTCATGTTCTCCATCTTCCCAATAGTGCAAGGCAAAGAAAAGCTTCCCGGATCTTTCAATTTCTGAGGAATGGCCTTTTGGATGACTGCACTGCATTCCGCATTAAGAGTAATGGTTTTCGCATCCTCAAGTTTCCTCTTCTTTGTCAACATCTCCTTAAGAAATTTAGCATAAAGTGGCATTTGATTCAAAGCTTCAGCCAAAGGAATATTGACATGCAACTGCCGGAACATAGTCAAGAACTTCTCGTACTGCTTCTCTAACTTCCTGTTGTGAAGTCTCTGTGGAAATGGAATAGGAGGAACATAAGGTGGTGGAGGAACATACGACTTTTCTGGTTCTTCTTCCATCTTCTCTTCATCTACTTTTTCTGACTTTTCTGCATCAATCTCTACTATCTCATTTTCTTTCTCAGCATCCCTCTCTTTAGGCTCAAGAGCCTCAACCTCGGGCAACTCTTTTCCGCTCCTCAAAGTAATTGCTTTGCATTGTTCCTTACCATTCTGGTTGGGTTGACTTGGAAGAGAACCTTGCTCACGAACACCCATCTTGGAGGTAATTTGTCCAATCTGTGTTTCAAGCATCTTTTGAGATGATGCCATCTGATCTATTCTTGATTCCATATTAGCCAATGCCCCAGAGGTTCCTTGCATTATTTTATTTAGTGCAACCTCCCAATCAGCAGGTTCTTTCTTTGGCGGTGGTTGATAATGCTGCTGTGCTTGATACGGTGGTCGTGACTGAAAACCAGGAGGTTGATTCTGCCTTGGAAATGAATAGGAAGGATTAGCCGCATGATTACCACTGTAAGAAAGATTGTTGTTTGGCCTTTGGTTTGGATTGTAGTAGGAGTTATTCTAAACAGGCCACGGTTGTCTTCCCTGAATAAAAGATGCTTCTTCTGGAAATTGTTCACATAAGAGTTTTGACTAGCACCATAATCATTATACCCTTCCATAGGTGAAGAAATAGCATTCACATTTGCCCTTTGTCCTCGCATCTCCTGAGTTAGAGTATCCAATTTGAGAGCCAGCATGTTGATCATCTCAGAATCTTGTGCTGCTTTTGCTGAGCTCGTCCCACTAGGTGCCCATGAATAATTATTAGATGCCAATTCCTCAAGGAGTGCTTTAGCCTGTGTAGTTGGTGCCTTCTTAAAATTTCCACCAGCAGCCACATCCAAACTCAAACGAATATCTGCATTCATGGCCCCATAAAAAATACTAATGATCTGCCAATCTTGCAAACCGTGATGTGGACACTTCCTCAATAATGCCTTAAATCTCTCCCATGCCTGATATAGACCTTCACCCGGTTGTGCTTTAAAACTCATAATCATAGTCCTCAACTGTTGTGTCTTGTCAGAAGGATAATATTTGGACAAGAATGCAGTAGAAAGACTCTCCCATGTAGCAACCGCGGTGTCTGGAAGTTGTTGAAACCATTCCAAAGCTCTTCCCTTAATAGAGTAGGGAAACATATGGAGACGAATCTTATCACTCGTAACACCATTGATTCTGAATGAGCCACACATCTGCACGAAACGCTCTAGATGTCTGTGTGGGTCCTCTAGTTCAATGTCTCCTTCAAAAGCTTGATTGCTGATCATCTGAATTAAGCTTGGATTAATGTTGAACTGGGCTGCACCAATCTCTGGAGTTTTGTACTTACAATTAGTAGGATTCGGTGTCTCATGGTCCCAAATAGAAGTCTCATCAACATTAACAACAACTTGAGGTTTCGGCTCTCCCATCTTAGCTTTCTCTTCTCTTATTTTTCTCAAAGTACGCTCGATTTCAGGGTCAAATTCCAATTTTCTAGCGCAAGATGAACGTCGCATACACCTGAAAATCACCAACAAAACAACTTGTGGAACTAATTAAAATCTAAACAATAAGAAACAATTAACCTAAACTCAAATATACTGCCGTCCCCGGCAGCGGCGCCAATTTGTTAGCAGTATTTTTTTTGTTGTTCGTTCGCAGGGAAGGACTAATAAGTAAAATCGAGTTCAAGTATCTTATCTCTCACAATTTAGAAGTGTAGAAGAATATTTGGTTTGTTTATAGACTAAATTAAACTAATTATCAATCGAGAATAAAATATATGAGGAAAACAATCCAAGAACTGGGGTTCTTCACTTGGTTTCAATGCACATTCAATATCTCTGTGACATCTACGTTCATGGATTGTGTTAATCCCCTAATTGTGTTAATCCCTCAATAACAGATCAGCAAAGCAAGAAAATCATAGATAATTAAACACACATGAATACCAAGGAATACTACCCAATCCTCAGATTAGAGATTTAGTTACACATAATTAAGGAAGAAAACAAAACACACGAATTAATAGAAGAACTCATAATTATATGAATATAGAAAAAACCTGTAATCTTCAATCTTCAAAGAAAATAATAGTTCTCCAGAAAAAATCCCTAAAAGCTGCGTACAAAGTTGTATATGTAGAATAGTGTTTTTCCCCTCTTCTAAAATAATAACCTAGATGAGTTTATATATTGTTACAAGTCTAAGTAATTGCCTTAAATAAATAGGCCCAGCTGGAAGTAATTAGAATTATATTACAAGTAGGAAAAAGGAGATAAAATTCTGATTTTTCCTTGAAGTTCCGCACAAACCAGTTGCGCACAGGCGCTGCTGCGCGATGTACAGCGCTATATCGCCTCCTCCATTCTGTCCGTCGAGCGCTGTAGCGCCGTGTCAAGCGTTGTAGCGCCTTGTCCAATCTGATCTGGAGCGCTGCTGCGCCTCTTGGAGCGCTATAGCCCTTAAAATGGCGCTGTTGCCCTTAGAATGGCGCTGTTGCGCCTCTTGCCTCCTGTTCCACAAACTGCTTCGCTCCAAAATTCCTTAGCAACGAACCATAATTCCACCATTTCTCCTCGTAATTTCCCAAAATAAATCTTTCGAGCTAAAAATCACATAAAATCATTAAATAATGCTCGATTCCTTCCGACTTGGCAATTATTATTTCCAGCAACAAACTCATTAAAAACTCATTAAATACTCACGATTATTCGCAAAAGCACTGTAAATGCGGGAATAAAATCCTATAAAGTATATATAAAATACACTCTATCATATTCACTTGTAATTCCTCCAGCCAAGATAGACCTTTAAGAATGGCTATTGTTTCTGCTGCAACAACTTGAATCAAGCCTGCAAATTTCCTTGTTTTACCCATAATGTACTGACCTTGAGAATTTCTAAGAACCGGACTAACTGAAAAATGATGATGGCCTTCTTTAACAGATGCATCAACATTCATTTTCATGGTACCTACACTCGGTCTTATCCACCTACATCTCTGTTGCTGCAGGTTAATTCCCAGATGCGAGGAAGATTGAACTCTTTTCTTGTTAACAGTGCGCCACTCCAATATCTTCTTCATACTCCAGTCAACAGCAACTTCTGGAGTCAAGTTTTTATTTTAAAAAATACGCTTATTTCTGGCAAACCACACCCCCCAAAGTACTGCTGATATTTTTATCAGGTTCTCTTCAGTTTCATTACTCATTCTGTCCAAGAGCCAATCTGGTGCACTTTCTACATCCATCATTGTTGGGACAATCAGATCTTGGCACTACGATTTTTGATACAATAAATTAACGAGTACGAATAGAAAATTCACCTTGTTAACGGTTGATTCCACGCTCCTCTATTGTATTCCCAAATTCCCTTGAGCGAAGTGTCGCCTTCGTCTTCTCAAGTTAACCTCTCTTCTTGCTCCTTGGTGGCTACAAAATTTTTTCGACCAACCCTAGCAAGAAGAGAATAAGAATATATATATGGATACAATAGGGATCATGGATAATTAGGTTAGGCCTCCCAATGACATTCCGAGCCCAGCCCAATGTCATTTAATATTAATTCAATCCACTAAAGAATTAATATTTGCACTACCTTTCCTAATACCGTAATTTAATTAATTAATTCGGTTCCAATATTATTTGCTTATTAAATTTCCCATGTTTAAAATATCGCATGTCCATTAATTAAATAAATTACTGATAATTCATTTAATTAATATCTTTTATCCTTGATCATCCACTCAACCTTTATTTAATTATGTCGGAATATATCCACCTGCAGGGTTTCACATAATTAAATCTTTTTGAGCTTTCAAGGGGACATCATTAACCTGAATATTATCAGGACATGGATTCCTTCTATAAATAATATTCACCATATATATTATTTCATCACCCAAAATATAATGAAATAAATCAAAAGAATTATTTCATATATAAATCAAAGCATGTAAATAATATGCACGTGTCAATTACTATATCTGGATTAAGAACCTAAGCATTAATAATAACATAGAATCTTAGTTCTCCTTCTTAATCAGTATAAGGGAACAATTCTAAATTTGATCATGTTCAATATACACAAAGTATACTAGTATTATTTATTAGTCAATATAAACTAATCTAAATAATACTACAGCCATTTCAGTGGATTGTCTAACTCCACCTGTGTTGTGAACCTTATTATATTATATAAACCGTATTTAACAATCTAATATTCTGTATCCCATTTGATACTAGATTGTCCACAATATATAATATTAGACAACATGTAAACATTTAAATGATTCTCTATAAAACTGGGCCAGAAATAAATGTATATACTTTAAATAAATATTTTCAGTATACGCCAACAATCTCCCACTTATACTCAAAATATTCTATGAGTATATCAGTGTTTATTTAATCCACTATTATACAAAAAAAACTATGTGTCTATCCATCTGACTCCTATCGCTTCCACATGCCTGTCAAAAACTTTGGCTGGCAAGCTCTTTGTGAAAGGATCTGCCCGGTTGTCTTCTGATGATATGTGAGCCACAACTATATCTCCTCACTTTACGATTTCTCGTATGAGATGATACTTACGTTCAATATGTTTAGCTGCTTTGTGATCTCGCGGTTCCTTCGAATTTGCCACAGCACCAGTGTTATCACAATACACTGTCAAGCTCCTAGGCAAATTAGGTACCACATCCAAGTCCAAAAGGAAGTTCCTGAACCATACAGCCTCCTTTGCAGCCTCAGAGGCCGCCACGTACTCGACTTCCATGGTAGAGTCTGCAATGCATTTCTGCTTTACACTCCTCCATATAACGGCTCCACCTCCCAAAGTAAAAACATATCCCGAGGTTGATTTCCTCTATCCCTATCTGATTGAAAATCTGAATCAGTATATCCCAAAGGAAATAGATCTGAGGCCTTGTAAATTAACATATACTCCTTAATCCTTCTCAGGTACTTGAGCATAGTTTTTACTGCACTCCAATGTTCCTGACCTGGGTTCGACTGATATCTACTAACCATGCCTACAGCAAAGCAGATGTCAGGCCTCGTACATAACATAGCATACATTAATCTTCCACATGTCGAAGCATAAGGAACTACTTTCATGCTCTCTATATCCTTAGGTGTCGAAGGACACTGCTCCTTGGATAGAGCCACTCAATGCTTAAAAGGTAGAAAACCTTTCTTAGAGTTCTGCATGTTAAAACGAGCTAATACTTCATCAATGTAGGGCTCTTAAGATAAAGCCAACATCCTTTTCTTGCGATCCCTTATTACTTTGATCCCAAGGATGTATGCCGCTTCACCTAAGTCCTTCATTTCAAATTGTTTGAACAACCATGCCTTTACTGATGACAACATCTTAACATTGTTTCCAATGAGTAAAATGTCATCCACATACAGTACTAGAAAAACCACTGCATTACCCTCACTTCTCTTATACACACATGATTCGCTTGGACTTTGATCAAATCCATATGACTGGACTGCCTGATCAAAACGAATATTCCAGTCCCTAGAAGCTTGTTTTAGTCCATAAATAGACCTCTTAAGCTTACAAACAAGATGCTCTTGGCCTTCCTTAATGAATCCTTTTGGTTGTTGCATAGAGATGGTTTCCTCAAGACTTCCATTAAGGAAAGCTGTCTTGACATCGATTTGCCAAATCTCATAATCGAGATGAGCTGCTATAGATAAAAGAATCCGGATCGACTTAAGCATAACAACCGGCGAAAAGGTTTCCTCATAATCGATCCCTTCTTTCTGAGTATACCCTTTCGCAACAAGTCGTGCTTTCCAGGCTTTCACCTTTTTGTCAGATCCTCTTTTCTTCTTGTAGATCCACATACATCCAATGGATTTTACACCTTTGGGTGGTTCCACGAGCTCCCAAACTTGATTGGAATACATAGATTCCATCTCAGATTCCATTGCCTTTTGCCATAGATCTGCATCTTTATCTAGAATTACCTCTTCGTATGTCCTGGGATCCTCATCATGTTCGCTAGAGACCAAGTCCGAGGACTCTCCCAAAAACATGAATCTATCTGGTTGTTGACCAACCCTCCCACTACGACGAGGCACTGGTGAAGTATTAGTGTTAAGTTGTGCATTTTCTTGTGGTTGTTCTACTTGTACTATTGGCACTTGAGGATTATCTGTCCCTCCCACTAGTTCCTCTAAAACGATACTACTCATGGGTTTATGATTCATTATATAGTCTTCTTCTAAGAATCTAGCATTGGTGCTAACAATGATATCTCGATCCCTAGGACTATAAAATGAATAACCTTTCGTTCCCATGGGATAGCCTACAAACAGCCTTACTTCTGTACGAGATTCTAACTTGGTCGCGTTCTTGTTCAGCACATGTGCTGGACAACCTTAAATCCGAATATGTCTTAGACTTGGTTTGCTGCTAGTCCACAATTCTATTGGAGTCTTGGGAACCGACTTAGAAGGTACCAAGTTCAGAAGGTAAGCCGCTATTTCTATAGCATATCCCCAAAACGACTTGGGTAAATCTGAATAACTCATCATCGATCTAACACTCTCTAAAATAGTCCGATTCCTTCTCTCTGCTACACTATTCTGCTGAGGTGTGCCAGGTGCAGACAACTGGGATGTGGTCCCATTTTCTGATAAATATTCCCTAAATTCTCCAAGCAAGTATTCGCCACCACGATCTGATCGTAGTGACTTGATACATTTTCCAAGATGTCGCTTCTCCGCACTTGCTTTGTACTCTTTGAGTTTTTCAAAGCACTCAAACTTACGGCGCAACAAATAAATGTACCCATATCTAGAATAATCGTCAATGAAAGTGACAAAATACTCATAACCTCCACTTGCTTGGATACTCATAGGTCCACATAAATCAGTATGAACCAATTCTAGCACTTCTTTGGCTCTATTCCCTTTTGCTTTAAAAGGCCTATTAGTCATCTTACCTTCCAAGCAGGATTCACAAACTGGAAATGGCTCCACTGCCAACGAGCCTAATGGCCCATCTACTACTAGTCTTTGAATCCTCCTCAAGTTAATATGACCTAATCTTAAGTGCCAAAGATATGTTTGGTTCAATTCAGAAGGTTTCTTTCTTTTATTTGAGCTAGAAAGAATGTTATTAGTTTCCTTATGTTGCAGCATTGATTGGATAGGATTAATAATATATAAATTGTTTTGCAATGTACCAGAACATATAACTCGTTTATTCATCATAATAGAAACATTACGATCCAAACAAACATTATAACCATCCATGGCAAGTTTAGAAACCGAAATTAAATTCCTTCTAAACAAAGGTACATAAAAACAATTGTTCAAAACCTAAATCCTATCATCGCCAAAAGATAATGTAATTATACCAACTGCAACTACTGCTACTTTCATAGCATCTCCCATGAACACATATATCTCGCCATCTCTAAGCATTCTGGATTGCTGGAACCCCTGCATAGAGTTACAAACATGGTTAGTGGCTCCTGTATCTACACACCAAGTGCTCGTAGATATAGCCGCTATATATGTTTCTGTAACTAGAGAAAGAGACATACCAGTATTGTTTGTCTTCTTAGGAAGAGGACAATCCTGTTTCCAGTGACCTGACTGCTTGCACCTGAAGCACTTGCCCTTAGGCTTTTTCACAGTACCTTGAACTCCCACTGCATTAGCAACCTTTCCAGCTTTCTGTGTCTGAACCTTTTTCTTCTTCTTGCCTTTCGGCTTAGAGGAAGAAGCTTTCTCAGCCACATTCACTTGAACATTCTGCTTAAAGAGTCCTTCAGCTGCCTGAAGTTCTGTCAGAAGTTCCGCGAGACTATACATCCTTTTGTTCATGGTGTAATTCAAGCGGAACTGCTCAAAACTTTTGGGTAGACTCATAAGGATGATATCGATCTGGGTTTCCCCATCAATATCAGCACCAAGGATCTCCATCTCATTCAGATGAGACATCATCCTGAGAACATGATCCCTTACAGGTGTTCCTTCAGCCATCTAAGTGTTCATTAAAGCCTTCATTGCTACTTGCCTAGCAGCCCTATTCTGTTCCCCAAAAAGTTCCTTGAGATTAAAGAGCATATATGAAGCAGTGGCCATAGCCTGATGCTGATGCTGCAAAACACCCGACATTGTTGCCAGAATGTAACATCGCGACATCTCATCAACCTTAACCCACCGCTTATAATACTCCTTCTCACTTTCAGGAGCATCTTCAGCAGGCTGATCTGGCTTGGGTTCATAAGAAGAACACCCGACATTGCTGCCAGAATGTAACATCGCGACATCTCATCAACCTTAACCCACCGCTTATAATGCACTAATATTTTAACACCATAAGTATCTGGTACGCCACGATGGGTGACATATATACCACTTAAATTCGTTTAAATATTACTTCGGTCCTTTTACTAAATAATACGCCACGTTAGGGTGGACTATATATTATTTTTCATAGCTAAGTGTATACCATTATTTAAATTCTTAAATTACTCCAACTAAATACATCCGTTTGATATATTAATGGATAATTCCCAGGTCTCAGAGGAGTCACAACGGCCTCGCTTAATACCCAATTCCTAGACAAAATTCTCCATAGTTAACATAAAAAAGAGTATCCAATTTTCCTAACGAATTCTATGAAACTTGGTATGTCACGTTAGGGTGATCTATATACCTTTCAATATTCGTTATTTAATTTAAGAATTTTGTTCTAGTAATTTCTGCAACCTTTTAAAATACCGTAAATAGTACGCCACGTTAGGTGATCATATATACCATCTACATTATTAAAAAGGTTATATTACAAACAAAATAATGGAGACCGTGGGATTTAATTCCTAATTAATTTCCTCACCCACTTAGAATTTTTATTTAAAAAATGAGGAATTTTAAAAATTAAATGGGGCCTATGTCGTTACAATTATGTCTAACATGCATTCCAAATACATACATAATCTAACAACATAAAACATTTAATCATAGCAATAAATAAAAAATCTATGTCCATGTCGTCCTAATTATGTTAAACATGCAATTAAAAATTACACACATAATAATTATTTAAAGTAATAATTAAAAATTAAAATAATGGAATTAAAAATTAAAGCAATAATTAAATCCACTATTATGGCCCCAAAATAATTTCTTTGCTGTAGCTCAAATTAACGTTGGCTCGTTCGAACAAACATCCGCGGGAGAAGAAAAAAAAATTCTGCCTGCTAGAACTAGTTGCGCAGGTACTGTACGCGTTACAACCCTGATCAAGCTGTTGCGCCAGCACCAGATGCGTTACAAAAGCTTCAGCCAGGGGCACCTGTTGCGCAGCAGCTTCATGCGTTACAGTCTAGTTCACACCTGTAACGCAGTGCAGACCTGCGTTACAGACGTTCACCAGAATTTTTTCCACGCCTGCTTCCTTGCTTCTGGTTCTTCTTCCACACAACAGCAGCCCCCATTAAAATTTTGCAACGGAACAAGAACAACTCCGAATTGATTTCTGATCGCACATAATTGTTACAAAATACCCGGATTTTTACAAAATCCATCAAACAATTACATAAAAAATAGATCTAATACAAAACTAATTTTGTAAAATCTATTCTAACACGATCAACCCTCGTGATTTACAACCACGATAAACCACGTGGAAACCAATTGCATAAAAATTAACCACGATTAAACCACGTGGGATCCAAACACATAATTAAAATATACATGGCCATAATAGTGGATAACAACCTGCAAATCAGAATATACAAGCCTACCACTATATACATTCATATATAATTACGACATGGACATCGTATCAAAAATTGCAGAACCATTGAACCTAGCTCTTGATGCCAATTGTTGGGACAATCAGATCTTGGCACTGCGATTTTTGATACAATAAATTAACGAGTACGAATAGAAAAGTCACCTTGTTAACGGTTGATTCCACGCTCTTCTATTGTATTCCCAAATTCCCTTGAGCGAAGTGTCGCCTTCGTCTTCTCAAGTTAACCTCTCTTCTTGCTCCTGGGTGGCTACAAAATTTTTTCGACCAACCCTAGCAAGAAGAGAATAAGAATATATATAGGGCTACAATAGGGATCATGGATAATTAGGTTAGGCCTCCCAATGACATTCCGAGCCCAGCCCAATGTCATTTAATATTAATTCAATCCACTAAAGAATTAATATTTGCATTACCTTTCCTAATATCGTAATTTAATTAATTAATTCGGTTCCAATATTATTTGCTTATTAAATTCCCCATGTTTAAAATATCGCATGTCCATTAATTAAATAAATTACTGATAATTCATTTAATTAATATCTTTTATCCTTGATCATCCACTCAACCTTTATTTAATTATGCCGGAATAAATCCACCTACAGGGTTTCACATAATTAAATCTTTTTGAGCTTTCAAGGGGACATCATTAACCTGAATATTATCAGGACATGGATTCCTTCTATAAATAATATTCACCATATATATTATTTCATCACCCAAAATATAATGAAATAAATCAAAAGAATTATTTCATATATAAATCAAAGCATGTAAATAATATACACGTGTCAATTATTATATCTGGATTAAGAACCTAAGCATTAATAATAACATTGAATCTTAGTTCTCCTTCTTAATCAGTATAAGGGAACAATTCTAAATTTGATCCTGTTCAATATACACAAAGTATACTAGTATTATTTATTAGTCAATATAAACAAATCTAAATAATACTACAGCCATTCCGGTGGATTGTCTAACTCCACTTGTGCTGTGAACCTTATTATATTATATAAACCGTATTTAACAATCTAATATTCTGTATCCTATTTGATACTAGATTGTCCACAATATATAATATTAGACAGCATGTAAACATTTAAATGATTCTCAATAAAACTGGGCAAGAAATAAATGTATATACTTTAAATAAATATTTTCAGTATACTCCAACACTCATGTCATACACTAACCCCACCCTTCTCCAGCATTCTTGAGCGAAACTACACTCATAGAACAAATGACGCAGATGCTCAATATCACCTACGCACATAGTACAACCAATAGGAACCTGCACTCCTTTGCCTCTTAGAATATTTCGAACTGGAATATTATTACGACATATCCTCCATAGGAAAATTCTGATCTTATGGGGTACCTCGAGATTCTAAATTCCGTTCCATCCATTTGACTGCTGCACCCCAAAATCACCAACATGATTCTTATGCCATTGTTGATACCCCGTTCTCGCTGTGTACTGACCATTAGTAGAATGGATCCAGGCAACCCTGTCTTTAGTACAAATCTGAGGGATACGAGTATTAATAATAGCATCTGCATCAGTTTGGTTGAAGTTCAGTCTTACCTTCCTTACATCCCAACTCTTACTACCCTCCAAGAAAAAATCACAGACCTTCAAGTTACGGTTGACAACTCCATTATGCTGATCAATACAAAAGTCTGGCATTCCTCGTAACCAACTATCAGCACTAATATTTATTGACTGACCATCACTAAGCACCCATCTAAGACCCGTCTTCATCTCTTCTTTTGCTTCCCATATGCCTGACCATGTGTAACTAGACCCTCCAGTTCTACGAGCTTGAAGCATGTGGCAATCCGGGTAGTATCTAGCTTTTAACACTCTAGAAACAAGAGCTTCCGGGTTAGTAATTAAGTTCCAACATTGTTTACCCAACAGAGACAAGTTAAACCCATGAAGATCTCTGAAACCTAACCCACCTCGCTTTTTTGACATACTCATCTTATCCCATGCCAACCAACGTATTGGTTTATTGGAATTAGAGCTAGTTTTCCACCAAAAAGCATTCATTAGTCGTTCGATCTCCTGACACAAAGACTTGGGGATTAAGAAATAGGACATAGTATAGGAGGGTATCATCTGGGCCACATTCCAGATCATGATAGCTTTCCCCGCACGAGAGAGTAACTTTGAATTCCAACCTTGAATTCTTTGAAAGACTCTATCCTTCAAGTACTTGAATATAGTCTTCTTTGATCTTCCTATGAGAGATGGCAGCCCAAGATATTTACTTTCACCAATGTCATTGAACAACCCCAACGCCTGTTTGATCTCCGCTTACTCATCTCTACGCACATTGGCACTGAAAAACACTACAGACTTTTGATAATTGACTGCCTGACCTGAAATTGCTTCATACGAATTCAACACCTCCTTGATCGAGTGAGATTCAGAGGATGTAGCCTTCAAAAACAAGAAGCTATCATCTGCAAATAAAAGGTGAGTGACTGACGGAGCCGAATGACTAATACAGCAGCCTCGAATCTTACCATTTCCAGCAGCTGATTATAAGGCTAGAGATAAACCCTCCACACATAGAAGGAATAGATATGGTGACAAAGGGTCACCCTTTCTGAGACCCCTCTTCGGTATGATTGGACCTATTGTTGAGCCTTGAAACGAAATTGAGTACGAAACCGTTGTTACACAAAGCATCAACCATTTTATCCACTTTTCAGAAAAACCCATCATGTTCATTCTACTTTGCAAATAAGCCCAACTCACTCTATCATAAGCTTTTGAAATGTCAAGTTTAAGAGCTACTTCCCCCTCCTGGCCCCCATTCTTCCTTTTCATATAATGCAGCAGCTCAAAAGCAACTAAAACATTATCAGTAATGTTCCTTCCTGGGACGAATGCCGATTGCTCCTCAAAAATTATATCTGGAAAAATCTTTTGAAGCCTATTAGACATAACTTTTTCAATGATTTTGTACAACACGTTACACAAGGCAGTAGGTCTAAGATCCTTTACTTCTTCAACATTATCTTTTTTAGGATTAAGTACCAAAGTAGTGTCATTAACAATGTTGGGGAACTTACAGTCAAGAAGCCACTCCTTGCAACTTTAAAACACTTCCTGACCAATTTGCTTCCAAAAATGTTGAAAGAAAGCCGGATTTAATCCATCCTGACCACTAGCCTTATCTGGGTGCATACACTTTATTGCCTCAGTGAACTCCTCGAACTCTAGACGTGCTGTGAGCATCTCATTCTGCTCATTGGAAATAACTGAATCACTCGAGAAATCAGAAATGTCTGTTCTTCCATTAATGCTCTCTCCCGAGAAAACATTACTGTAATAATCTTTAAGAAGTCTACACAGTTAAGCATGATCCGTTACCATCGAACCATCATCTGTTTTTAAAACAGAAATAAGATTTGCTTTTTTCCTACACGAAGCAGATGCATGAAAGAATTTGTAGTTGGTGTCTCCTGCCTCCAGCCAAAAATTCTTGCCCCGCTGCTTCCAGTAGAGCTCTTCATGTAGCAATAACCCACTGAGTTTTTCCTTCTCATCGAAATATGTATGAATTCCATCATCATCTTCTCTGTCCTTAAGTTTCTCAATCATCTCTTTTTGCTTAATGACTTTGTCCCTGAATTTATGAAAGAAAGTTCTGCCCCACTTCGCCATATAGCTCGAAACAGAAATAAGTTTTGGCAAAAGATGAATAGTAGATAGATTCCGCCAATAATTAGCAACATCTACATGAAAGCTTTCCTCCTTCAACCAAGTGTTTTCGAATCTAAACCGGAACTATTTTTTAGTGATCGACATGTTAACAAGCTCTAATTTTATTGGTTCATGATCTGAAACCACAGCATGGAAAATAGTTAACGTGCACAAAGGGAACATCTGCCACCAGGAGTCATTGCCAAACGCCCTATCCAGTCTTTCTCGAACCCAGTCTGAAGTACCCTTATTTTTCTCCCAAGTATACGCTCCTCCTTTTAATTCCACTTCAGCTAGAGAACAGTCCTCGATCGCATTTTTAAAACAAGATAATAAATATTGAGGATGAGGATGAGGATGCCTCCCTTTTTTATCAGAACTATACAACAAGTCATTGAAATCGCCAGTAATGTACCATGGTAATTGCGACTTGGTGGCCAAAAAATGAAGGAAGTTCCATGACTGTTGGCATTTTTCCCGTTCAGGAAATCCATAAAAACAAGTCAATCGCCACACTACATTATGTCTTTCTTCAATATTGATGTCAATATGGTTTTGAAAGGAATGAGTAACTGAACAGAGCACATTACGTTTCCAGAAAACAGCTAAACCACCTCCTCTACCTTTCCTATCTACTGAATAGAAATTAACAAACCCAATTTTTGAAGCAAGAGCTTCAATTTAATTACCTTCTACAAGAGTTTCAGAAAGAAAAAGAATGTCGGGCTTATGAGATTTCAGCATCTCCTTAAGAACTCGAACTGTGCGAGGTTTCCCCAGCCCTCGACAGTTCCATCCTAGCAGAATCATTTTGATCGGCTAGCTTGCAATGCAATCTCAGCCAAAACATTCTTCTTAGGTGCTGCTAAATCCTTTTCAGAAATAACAGTGCCTTGGTTTTTTTGTTCAGTCAGAAGTCCACCACTTTCTTGGCCCATTTCAATATCCATTAGGCCCAATTCTTTATCGCTGCTTCTCCTTCTTTTACGCTCTTCTAGTTGTAATCCAACACTATCATCCTCATTGGGCCCATATAGCACATTTTGAATAGTAGTAAATCCCGGGATTCTAGCTGAAATTGAATTGTTTGTTGTGGTAACGTCCAGCCTTGCTTCATGGGCAACTAAATCCCTAATATTACTCCCTTCAATTATCTCTTTCCCTTTTTTTTTGAAAAATTTCCCCCCGAATAATGCTGGTTGTTACCGCCACCTCCAATTATATCCTCCCACGTGTCATCGTTTTCATCCCTGAGCCACATGCTTTGATTCTGTCCTGCCACCCAACGCGGTGGTGCTCGTAACCAACTCCCCCATTCCTTTTCTCCCTCTTCTCCTCCGTTAACAATCGCGTTTCTACAGAACCTATCAGTATGCGTGACCATCCCACATGAAAAACAGAACTCCCCAAGACGTTCATATTTATATGTTACCACAAATTCCTTCCCATCCTTCTTTAAGATTTTCTTCTTGCGCTTGATTGGCTTTCTAACATCCAATCTAATTCTCACTCTCATACAGTCCCTCCATATATAAGTGTTATTCTTTGCATCGTATTCAAGAAATTCTCCAAAAAAATTACCAAGCTGTCTGCCAACTGTCTCCAACATGTAGCCCATAGGAAGGTTATGCAACTGAATCCATATATTCACGTACCAAGTCCTTACATTCGCTGGGTCTTCTCCTGCTGCTACCATTTCCAGAGCCAACATCACATTATCAAAGGACCTCCATTCAACACCCATTACATATCTTCTTTACTGTAAAACTGAAACAAGAATACGTCCTGCTCAAGATCTTTAATACTGATCCCCATTGCTGGCTTCCACACGTCGGCAAGCTTAGATTTCATTGCTCTAACATTTATGTTTTTCTTCGTTAATAATCTTCCTACAAGACATAAATCAAATCTGTTCACGTCCTCTTCGATATCTCCATCTAGCACAAAACTCTCATTCTCCTCTTTTTCGATTCTCAGTCCTGTTATATGTTGATCGATGTTATCTTCCATGAATACATAAAAGAGAAAAAACCCTCACAAATATCCTTAAATAATTAAGAACATGGAAAGAAAACCAGACTCTCACAAATACATGGAGAGAAACTTTTTAAAAAGGCAGCTAAACTTAAATCTCATTTGTTTCTTTTTTGTTCCCAAGAGAGAACTTGCACTTTTTTAACTTGAATGAATATACGACTTATTTTGTCATGAAAAATGAAATAATTGGGTTAAGGTTTGGAAGTACGTAGTACATTATTTTAAGAAATTGACCCAAGTGAATGAACTAATATGAGTTACTGGAAAATTTTAATCCCGGACTAGCTTGTCTCATTGTCAGATATAGAGTACTAGGAGGACAGGGCATGCTGAGGCTTCCTAAGAGTTGTGTCTGAGTTAATGTAAATCAAAGGAATAGGAGGAATTGGGTTAGGTTAGAAAGGACAACGGCCCATTTGGCTCCCCTTTTATTTTTTCTTTTCCACTTGAATTGATTTCAAGGTGTTTGTAGGGGTGAACAAAACCCGCCCAACCCGCTCCTTATTTCGCCCGACCAACCCGGACCGTCCAAACCCATGGGTTGAATGGGTTGTTTTTTAAAAAAACCGTACTAATTGGGTTGGGTTATAGTTTAACAAATTTTAACCCCAACCTAACCCGTCCCAATCCGTTTACATACAATGCATATTGATTAAATATTTTCTGCAGTTTTTTGCATTCATTTTCTGCATTTTCTACATTCTACAAAATTCTGCAACACATTTTCTACATTCTGCAACACTTTCTACATTATGTAACATTCAACAACACATTCTGCAACACATTTTCTACATTCTGCAACACAATTCTTCATTTTCTGGGCAGAATTTCTGCATTTTCTACAAAGTTCTTCCGATTTGCAACCCGAACCCGCCCTAACCCAACCCGGACCGTTCAAAACCCGACCAACCCGCCCCGTCCAAAACCGTGGGTTGAATGGGTTAATTTTTAAAAAACCCGTACTAATTGGATTGGGTTATTTTTTCCCTCAACCCGTCTCAACCCGCCCCGTGTTCACCCCTAGGTGTTTGTTTAACCTTAAAATTTTTAACTTAAAGTTAGTTTTAGTTCAAAAAATTTAAGTACCTTCGAGGAACTTTTTTTCAACTTATTTTTTTTCTCATATCAATTTTTATATATTTGAGTCACCTTTTAATTCGTATTATATTCTTTGCATATATTTGTATTTTATACTTTTATATTATGTTTAAAAAATATAAATTTCTTTTTTTAAGTTAATTTTTTAAAAATAAATTTACTTTAAGTAAAATTAGCCAAATAGATACACCTAACTTAAAGTTAAAATTATCACTTTTCATTTAAAGTTAGTAAATTACACTTTTAAGTAACAAATTTTAAGTTAAGCAAAACGGGCTCGAAGACTTACCACAACAAAAATGCTCGATTGATCTGACCGATTTGTATTGCCTTGTAATATCTCCGGTCAGCTTCTTTATTACTCTATCCAACCCATTTACATTGAGTTTTAGTGGTCAAATTCACCAATATTTGATTAAATATTAAAAATTATTTAAATTTATATTTTTAAAATTTTAAAGTTGCGTTGTAAATTGTAACATATATTATATGTATTTTATAATGATATATGATATGGATGAAAAATAATCTCTAAAGACATAATTAATATAATATTTATTGGCTCATAAATAAGGTCCGAAACCCTAGTTGGGCATTAAATTCGTAGTTAATGATTAAGCCCAAAAGAACAGCCCAAACCGGGGACGCTCGGTATAAGCTTGTTTCTAACATGGGCCTGATCTACAAACCGGGAACGTTCTGGAAACAAGGAACGTTCTAGAATATCCCAGGGATATTATGTAGCCTCCAAGGCACCTAATTCGACATGGAAACTAACTCCTATAAGGAAGGAGTCATAACCTTCCTCAATAACGGTGACTTATCCACCAAGTCTCCAAACCCTATTACGATTCTAAGGCACCTACAGCCTATATAAAGGGCCAGACCCCTCATCTCAGAACTACGTCTTGGCTTGATTCTCAACTCTGAGATATGTAGGCATCTTGTGAG
Source organism: Saposhnikovia divaricata (assembly GCA_036435485.1). NCBI lineage: Eukaryota > Viridiplantae > Streptophyta > Magnoliopsida > Apiales > Apiaceae > Saposhnikovia > Saposhnikovia divaricata. The sequence continues at coordinate 88,361,317 of CM071598.1, forward strand.
GACCCGAATTAGGTCACGATAATGCAAGCGCAGCCATTAAAGCACGAAGCTCACGAACCCTAGCCGCAATTCGATAACCCTACTTTTTATTCCACAACATTTGGTGCCGTTTGTGGGAAGACAACATCAACAATGGTTAACACACGAAGAATGACAACCGAGAACGTTTCTGTTACTTCTGATCCACCGGCCATCTCCACCGCTCCACCCGTTGTTACGGAGCAAGGGTATGTACCCCCATTAACAGAGACAACCACTCAACCTCAAGTTTCTCAACCCATAGGGATGAATCTCCAAGTTGAGAGAACCTTACCAGTGGACGTCCACACCGGACGGGAGACTAATCAGCTTCAGATGGTGGTCTCTCCATTAACTTGCCGTCCCCCACTCTCAGGAGTTCAAATCTCCACCACTACACTCCCCGTAAGTACTGATCCGTTATACGGATTGCCTAACTACCCCCCAAATCGAAGGGATCCTGGACCAAGTGGTCACGCTCTACAGATACCTGAGTCGTATCAGCCACCCTATATTAGGGGTTTGGCCCCTCCTAGGCAAGGATATTATGATTACTCCAGACCTTACATTGATGATTCATCGTCTGAGGACGACGATCGTGATGAAGCCCCAAGGTGGCGACGTGCAATCAAGGAGCCTATGAGAAGGACTCAAAGAATCCATGATGGACCTCCTCAAACAGCTGCTGAGAGAATCAAGGCTCATGAGGCTGAGATCCAAAGGCTGAAGGACGACATAGCCAGGGAGCAAGCAAGGCAGAACCAGAATAGGCCCCCTCCAACTTCGAGGGAGATTCCCTTCATTGATTTGGAAAGGTCTTCAAGGAGACCAAGAAGGGCTGATGCCCAACTGGAGGAGTTACAAGGGTGGAAACCCCTAGGGGTGATCCCAAAGACCTGATGCCACTTGGAGACCCTGACGATCCCACACCCCCATTCACTGAGGAGGTGATGAACGCTCATGTTTCCCGAAAGTTTAAGATGCCCATGATAAAACAATACAATGGAACGGGTGATCCTTCGAATCATGTCAGGACATTCTCAAACGCACTGTTGTTACAACCCGCTAGCGACGCTCTTAAGTGTAGGGCATTCCCTCAAACCCTGGCAGGCATGGCTCAAAGATGGTATAGCCGATTGCCCACAAACTCAATTGGCTCTTTTAAAGATTTGAGAACTGCTTTTATCAATCAGTTTGTTAGTGGAAAGGTCCACGAAAAAAGCTCTGCATCTCTCATACAAGTGAAACAAGGAAAGAATGAGAACCTGAGGGATTATCTCAAGCGCTTCACCAAGGAGACGTTAAACGTCCCATATTTGGAGAACAAGGTTGCTATGATAGCCCTGGAGAATGGAACAACGAACACTTACTTTCAGATGTCTTTGGCAAAACATCCCCCTGAGAGCATGATTGAGCTCCAAAGAAAGGCAAGCAAATACATAAAAGCAGAAGAGAGCATGAGGAAGGCAGAAGCTCCCACCATGAATGGAGGAAACAGAAATTCCCGGAAGCAGAAGCAAGAGCAGGAGTATGATGCTAAGGACAAATATCCCCGAACTAGCAAGGACTCCGACTCTGCCCCTAAGAAAAATTTGGGACAAAGGTTCTCTGAATACGCAAGGCTGAATACCCCTATGAGTCAGATCCTAATGGATATTGAGAAAGACAAGGATTTCCGATGGCCGAAGCCACTCAGGGGTGATCCCGCAAAGAGAAACAAGGATCAATACTGTAGGTTCCACAAGGATATAGGACATGACACCGATGATTGCAGACAACTCAAGGACGAGATCGAATTCTTGATCCGAAAAGGAAAGCTGAGCAGGTTCACAAAGGGCGAAGATCGTGGAAATCAAAGGAGAGACTATGATAGAAGGGATAATGATAGAAGGGATAACGATCGTTATCGTAACCCCCAGCCACGAGGGCCAGTTATTAACATGATTTGGGGGGGCCCGACTGCGGCCGGCACAACAAGGAACTCTCGAAAGGCATATGCCAGGGAGGTGATGCACATCGTGGGAGAGGCCCCGAAACGTGCAAAGACTGAAGTAGTGATTGGTTTTGATGATTCAGACTTGGAAGGGGTGAAGTTCCCCCATGACGACCCGTTGGTCATAACTCCTGTAATTGGAAATTTAGAGGTGAAGCGAGTCTTGATAGACAATAGAGCTTCTGTCGATATTTTGTTTCATGATGCATTTGTGAAGATGGGATACAATGATTCACAGTTAACTCCAAACAATATGCCTATATATGGGTTCAATGGAGTCGAATCCACTGTTGAAGGGACTATCCAGCTGCCAGTTACTATTGGACAGGAGCCCAAGGAGGCCAACTCAGATGTTGAACATCCTGGTAATCAAGGCAGCCTCCACGTATAATGCGATCCTTGGAAGGACTGGCTCCACGCGTTTAAGGCTATTGCCTCCAGCTACCACATGAAAGTTAAGTTTCCAACTAGGAATGGTGTTGGAGAACAGAAGGGTGATCAGAAGATGGTCAGAAGTTGTTATGTGGCCGCATTAAGAGCTGATGGAGTCAGGGGGCAGGTCCTCCCGATTGAAGACATGGATGTCCGAGGTGATGATGAACACCGAGGGAAGCCGGTAGAGGATTTGGTTCCTATACCTCTGGACTACAGAGACCCTGAAAAGTTACGTATGTTGGAGCTTCTTTAAAAGAACCCTTGAAGGGCAAGTTGATAGAATTCCTACAAGAAAACAGAGATGTGTTCGCTTGGACAACAGCTGATATGCCAGGGATAGACCCCCAACTCATAACTCACAGGTTGAATGTCGACCCCAAGCGGAAGGTAATCAAATAGAAGAAGAGGAATTTTGCTCCTGAAAGGCAAGAGGCCATTAAGCAAGAAGTGGATAAACTCTTGGAAGCTGGTTTTATTGAGGAGATTCAGTTCCCCGAATGTTTGGCTAACCCTGTGATGGTCAAGAAAGCCAACGGTAAGTGGAGGATGTGCATAGACTTCACCGATTTGAATGACACATGCCCTAAGGATTGCTTCCTTCTCCCAAGGATTGACATACTAATAGATGCCACGACTGGGCACGAAATGTTGAGTTTCATGGATGGTTTCAGCGGCTACAACCAGATTAAGATGCACAAGGATGACATCCCAAAGGTATCTTCCATAACTGACTTTGGTGTTTTTTGTTACCTTGTCATGGCTTTTGGACTAAAGAATGCAGGAGCTACTTATCAACGACTGGTAAATAAGATAATTGCCCATCTGATTGGGAAAACCATGGAGGTCTATGTTGATGATATGTTGGTCAAGAGCTTGTTTACAGCGGACCATGTTGAACACCGCAGAAAGGCATTTGAAGTGCTGAGGCACCATAAGATGATGTTGAATCCGGCCAAGTGTTCTTTTGGCATTGGATCACGGAAGTTTTTGGGTTTGATGGTTTCAAAACGAGGCATTGAAGCCAACCCGGATAAGATCAAGGCGATTCTCAACATGGAACCACCCCGTTCCGTGAGGGACGTGCAGAAATTGACTGGTAGAATAGCTGCATTGGGAAGATTCATCTCAAGGTCTGGCGACAAATGTTTGCCCTTCTTTCAGGCTTTGAAGAAAGTGAAGAATGGACTTCAGAAAGCCAAGAGGCTTTTGAACAGCTGAAAAAGTACATGGTTAAGGCCCCGTTATTGGCCAAACCTAGTCCTGGAGAGACCCTGTATTTATATCTAGCGATATCCGAACAAGCATTGAGTGTTGTTCTCATTCGAGAGGAAAACAAGGTTCAGAAGCCTATCTACTACGTGAGCAAGGTATTGCACGGAGCTGAGTTGAATTACTCACCCATCGAGAAGTTTGCTTTGGCACTAGTAACAGCTTCAAGGAAGCTACGACCTTACTTCCAGGCACACAAGATTGAAGTCCTAACGGATCAGCAGTTAAGAAGTATATTGCATAGCCCGAAGGCCAGTGGAAGGCTAGTTAAATGGGCGATCGAACTCGGGGAGTTTGATATCACGTATAATCCTCGGACCATCAAGGCTCAGGCATTAGCTGACTTCGTGGTTGAATGTACCATCGACAACCAAGAAGTCGGGAGACAGTAGATAGTGCCAAACCAAGAAGGTGAAGATAAAGCTGAAGAGCTTGTACCTGATCAGAAGGAATATTGGGTGCTCTATTTTGATGGGGCATCAAAAACGAAGTCTAGTGGTGCGGGCCTAGTCTTGCAAAGCCCCGATGGGTTTTTAGTAGAATATGCTTTGAAGTTGGACTTTCCAACAACCAACAACAAAGCTGAATATGAAGCCTTGATAGCCGGATTAGGCTTGGCTAGAATATTGAGAGTCAAGAACCTTAAAGTCTGTGGAGATTCAAGACTCGTAGTATCACAGGTGAATGGTGAGTTCGAAGCCAAGGATGAAACTATGGCAAAATACCTAAGGGTTGTGAAAGCCGTTATGACTCAGTTTGATGAATGCTATATGGAACATATTCCGAGGGAGGAGAACGTCAAGGCCGATGCCCTATCAAAGTTTGCCTCTTCTGAAATAGAGAATTATGCATGGAGTGTTTACTTCCAGGTCCTCAAGGCCCCTACCATCAATTCGAAATTGGTGGCGCCCATTGATATAGGAAGTTGTTGGATAGATCCTATCAAGGTTCATTTGGAAACTGGATTGCTCCTTGAAGATGCCCCGGAGGCGTGGAAACTGTCAGTGAGAGCGTTGAGATATGCCTTGATTGAAGGCATCCTTCATAAGAGCTCTTTTGTTATCCCATACTTGAAGTGTTTGAGGCCCCAGGAGGCAGAAGAAGCATTAAAGGAAGTTCATGAAGGGATCTGTGGGCAGCACTTGGGGGGCAGAGCCTTAGCCCATAAGATCACCCGTCTGGGATTCTATTGGCTAGAGATGTTGGCAGATGCGTAAAGTTATGTCAAGAAGTGTGACAGGTGTCAGAAACACGCCCCGATTGTTAGGCAGCCGCCAGAGATGTTAACGTTGATTAACTCTCCTATTCCGTTTGCCATGTGGGGGATGGACATTCTTGGTCCTTTCCCTGTAGCTTCAGCACAAAGGAAGTTCTTGATAGTGGCTATCGACTATTTTACCAAGTGGATTGAAGCTAAGCCATTAGCTAAGATAACCATCCAAAAAGTTGCCCAGTTTTTCTGGGAGAACGTAATTTGCAGGTACGGTATCCCATGAATCCTTGTGACGGATAATGGGTGCCAATTCAATAATGAGGAGTTTAAGAAGTATTGTGAGGAGAACGCCATCGAACTTCGCTTCACTTCAGTAGCTCACCCTCAGGCTAATGGGCAAGCTGAGGTAGCTAATCGGATTATCCTTGATGGACTCAAGAAAAGGGTCGAACGTTCAAGAAACACATGGGTGGACGATTTACAGCCTATACTATGGGCATATCGTACCACCTGTAAAGTAACAACAGGAGCTACCCCGTTTTTGCTAGCTTATGGAGCAGAGGCAGTTGCGCCCGTGGAGATCTCTCACATGTCTCCAAGGGTGGAAGCGTATGAGCAAGAAACTAATGAGGAAGGCATGAGGCTTGCCCTTGATCTAATTGATGAAGTCAGGGATGAATCGAACGCCTGTAATGTTGAGCACCAGAAGAGGGCATCCTTTTATTACAACCATAGGGTTAAAGAAAGGTTCTTTAAACTAGGCGACTTGGTTTTAAGGAAGATAGAAGCATCTGGAGTTGGACAAACAGGCAAGTTGGCCCCTAATTGGGAAGGGCCGTATAGAGTCAGCAAAACGTTGGGAAAAGGTTCTTACAAGCTGGAAACTGATAATGTGTATTTATACACATTTTGTCTTTTATTCTCTTGCATTTTTGTTCGTTTCGAATGTAGTTTTATCGATATTAATTATGTTTTTCATCTTTCAGTGCCTCTTGCTTAATTGTTGAAAAGATGGATTATTTTGGGCTTGAAAGCGAAGATTATTCAAGAGCGAAGTTAGAAGATGAAAGCTCGCGATGTCGGGAGGTGTTTAATGTATTATCTTGAAGATTTTGTCTCGAACGGGCTGCTGTACGGGCGTTCGACAGGCCGTTCAAAGGAGCAGTTTTTCTATACGGGCAGCTGTACGGCCGTTCAACAGGCCGTACAGAAACTGCTGTGTATTAAAAGAGAAATAAACACATCTTATCTTCATAACTTAACCTACATCTAACTTCATCTAACCTAGCCTCTTCAAAGAACATAAAAATTACGGTTAGTAGAGCTCTAGAGAAACATCAATTACTCATAATCTAGCATTGATTATGAGTAACTAACTCCATAATTTGGCTCAAGGAGGAATTCTTGTACTAAACCCATTTCAATTTAAGTAAGATTTTTCACTCTATCTTGAATACTTGTGATGTATTGTTTATGATTTTGCTTGGAGATTTGTAAGTTGCTTCATCTTGCTCTTCTTGTAATTTCAATTGCTAATTGTTTGTGCTAATCCGTAATTGTTAGTACATTCATTGTAGTAGCATAAGGTTTGGTGTGCCTAAACTTCAAGATTCAAGTACAAATACCTAGGTTGAGCTTCTCATCCTTGGGTTTGTCCTAGCCTCTTTTTGTTTAAATTCCTTGACTTGGTTAAATTGATAGTGCTTCATTATTGGTTGCCATTGTCAAGAGAGCTAATTTATGTGCGTCACTAAATTAGTGTTTTTAGAAGAGAAATAAGTGATTGTGTGCTTCACCAGTTATCTTGGTTAGGTAGAGTTGATTATATCTTGCTCATATGTGTTTGGGAGAAGTGCTTGAATATCCATAATCCTTGGGTCAAATATCTCTTGTCTTGCTAATTTATTCATTGTGTTGTTGTGTTGGTAAAATTGGTTGATAGCAAATTTACTTAGTTATATTTCTCTATCAATTTATTTCTTGTATTCAAAGTGTTCGATAAAACACCTCAACCAACTCAAAAACCCCCTTTTCCACACTTCTAGATTGTAAGAGATAATCTACTTGAAATCAATATTGATAGTCCTTCCCTGTGAACGAACTTACGAAAAACACTACCTTCAGAAACCTTGGATGGAAACGAGGTGCCTCGCACTTGGCACGCCTCGAATCTCAAGATTTATTATGTTTAAGCTCTCCTAGTAAGGACTTAGATTTTTGCCTATCTAATAGAAATAGAAATAAGGTTCATATAAAACCATTGCTGAGCATGTTGCTCCTAGTAGGACATATTATTTTATGTAAGGGCTGAGCCCGTTTCACGTTATTAATACAAGCTTGTTTTCCATTCTACGATTCTGTGATTTTAATGATGTACAAAACACCTGATGTGTGTAAGTCTAGGATGACCAAGTACCGTAAAATAAATGAACGTATGAATTAAAGGAAATAAGCATGTAAATAAAATACCCCTAAGGGACAGAATTCGTGTCATAAGTTACAAACACACCGAATAAAAATACAAGTCCATGAAGGACCACAACCAAAGTCAGGATGAAATAAGAACTGGATAAAAGCCACATGAGGCTAACATAGGCCATGCAAGGGTCAGAGGATAATCACTTCTTAATAGAAGCAGTCTTCACCAACCGTTTCTTAGTTTTGGGAGGAGCAGCCTGAACAGGGACTTCTTCTTCACTGGATGATTCCATCTCACCTTCTTCCTTGCTTTTGGAAGTTGAAGTCGAGGAACTGCTAACACTCACCGATCCGGGTTCACGAATTCGGCCAGCTAAAGGGCGTTCTGAACTGCCACTTTGATCTTTCCCACGGGATTTTGAAGGGTGTCTCTCGGAACTAGATCCTGAACGTTGTGGAGTGGCCTTAGTCCCAGAGCCAGAAGCCCGCCTGTTCACATGAGAGGTAGTTCCAACACCCTCAACAAAGTCATCAGCATCAGTCACCTTCCAGGGACTTGGATAAAAGGAAGGAAAAATGACCCCTTTATGGTCATGACTAATCTTATTCACAGCTTTTTCCCAACCTATAGTCATGTTGTCCGGTTGGACCTCCCTGTCATGCTCATCAATGAAGGCTCCTTTATCCGAGCCCAAGTAGTTCTGAATGATGGAGTCTTCGTTGTTTTGGGTCCTGTTCTCCAAGACCGCATATTTTCCCCTGAGGGATGAGAGTTGGTCTTCTGAGGTGAAGTAATTAGTCTCCCAATCTTCAGATTCCTTCTGATGCTTCTCCACAGCCTTGAGGGCAGCTCTTTCCTTATCCTTGTACGATTTCCCAAGTTGGACAGCGTTCTGGAAATGAGCATTCAGCTACAAGAATAAAACACCATAAAGAAATGTGTTAGCCATGATGGTCAATATCTAACAAGGGTAACAAAATGGAAGGGGAGATAAGCTTACGTTACAGGCTTGAAACGCTCCCAAGCTCTCATTTTCTCCAAGGTCCATTGCTGTTGCAAAATGAACATTATCAGCCGGGGCTATAGCATTCCGAGACCATTCTTGAGTAAGAAGATGGCTATCTCGGATAGCGTCATGCTCGCATATTCCCCACTCAGGCATAAACGCAGTTTTCATACTCCCATCCGAACTCCTGATTCTTTTTCCAGCTGTGGAGCAATGCTGAAGGAATTCAGGAACTGGAACGTCATCAAGGTTTGCCTCTTTCTCAGCCTTTTTAATCATCCTTTTAGTAATCTGAGGAGCACGACTCGGCAGGCTGTCAATCTCCTCAGCAACTGCAAGAAAAGATAATGAAAACAATGTTGGAATAAGTACAAGTATGATGAAAATAAAAGAGTTAAAGTAAGGATTACCCTCGAGAGGGATACTACTAAGCCCGGTCTCTATCAAGGCATGCTCAGTCACGACTTCACGATAGTGAGCATTTTGAAAGGTTGAAATAAGCCAATCCTGTTGAGCTTTTTCTTCACTTGAGAGTTGAAGCTCACTAACACCCTCATCATTCACGTGATTGAATTTAGACCTGAAAAACTCACCCTAGTCTCCTACTTTCCATCTAAGGATAAAAAATTCGTGCCTCCAGTTGTGGTATGAATCAGGCACGGAGACAGCGTTGATAATAATTCGGGACTTTGTACGATGTTGGATGCTTACCCATCCTTTCCTAGTAATAGGTCTATTCTTGAAAGAAAACAAATGTCTAAATAAAGGAATGCTAAGGCAGATGCCTCCCTTGATGCATTCAACCATAAAAAGGAAGATAAATTTCCAGGAGTTGGGATATAGTTGGCACGAGCTGATTTTAACCTCAGCTAACAACCTAACAACCCAAGCGTGAACTGGAAACCTAAGGCCAGCGGTAATAGCACCTTTGTATACAAATAAATTCTCAGGATGCCAATCACAAGTTCTATTCCCTGGTGTGGGGATTCTGAGTTTCAAACCAGAAGGAAATTCATATTTGAGTAAGTCGTTAATATCTCCTACATCTAAAGTGCTAGGGAATATGAAAGAATCAAATTCCGCATTATTTGGAAACACGTCCCCGGGCTCATCTAAGAGTTGGGGTAAAGTTAACTGATAACGAGGAGGAAACACCTTACCTTTCCTATTGTTGTCTTTGGTCCTCCTGTTGATTGCTTGGAGAAGGCCTTTAGAAGGAACTACGGTGCTCTGACCACCCTCACTTGCCATCAGGTTTGTCTAAAATTGAAAGACGTACTTGAATCTTGAGAGCTCTTCAGAGAGAAATTTTCTTTGAGATAAGAGGAATTGTGAAGAATGACTTCCACCCCCACTCTTTTATAAGGAAATGGGTGACCCTCCATAGCAGGTCATCTTTCCGACGACCCGCGTTAAAGGTTAAATAGCCGAAAATAGCAGGAAAAAGGCTTTATGAATTCGAAATTGGGTCGAATAAACGATCTAATTCGTCTGAATAAGAGAAAGAAATGAATGGAAATGCAGGATGAAGCAACAACATAGTTAACAACCTGGGAGGTTGTACTAACTCATGCTTATTAAGCCTAAACAAAGGATTAAGCCAAAAATCCATGATTAAGGCACTAAACAGAAAGATTAGATAAAAAGCTAATACTTTAAGGAAATTTGGAGGATATACTCTAAGAAATATGGTGGGAGTTTTGAATTTCTGCACAAAATATAAGCCCAGATGGCCAACGAGGTTGTTTGCCCTGAATTAAGCTGGTTGATTGAATTCAAGGCCTGAAAGTCAGGAACCATTGAATAAAATCAAGCTAAGGCACGGTCTTACAAACAAGGTAGGAGTTTTAAAGTCCTTGAGTATAAAATCAAGGATAAAAACCGATCATAGTATCCTAGACTTGAAGTCAGGTGTTGAAAATAAGGGAAATCCCTATACAAACAAATAAATAAGCAAAGACCTCCATGATAAGGGGGCAAGGCCAAGGTTGTTTAAAACACCCTATTTCAAGTATGCAAGGATGTCAGGGAGCCAAGGGCCATAGTTTAACCCAAGGTTATTTGAAACCAAGAGTTCAAGAACAAGCTAAGACCCCAAAGGTCCTGAAAACTAAGAAGAAGGTTATTTGAGATCAAGGATCACAAAATCAACCATGGTGTTGTAAACTCACTCTAGAAACAAGGAGGGGAGTTCAAAACAAGATTTGGCTTTGGTCAAAGTCAAGGTCAAAAGTCAAAGGTCAAAGTCAACTAGTCAAAATTTGGCCAAAATTAAAAAAAAAATTTGGGGCCCAGCCGACCAGGCACCCTTGGCCAAATTGCCGACCAGGGTAGGCCGACCAGGCTACCTTGGGGAAAAATTGCTCAGGTGTTGTGAACACCTGAGCCCCTAGAAATCAACACCTGAGCCCCTAGGTGATTTCAGTTGGCTTAAGAACGCTAAAAAATGCTCCGTTTTCCCTCAAATTTGAGATTTGAAACCCTTGCAAGGTCCTCTACAAGCCCATGTAGGTTCCTTGATGATTCCAAGAGGTTGAAAAAATGACCTTGTTTAAAACAAGGTCTGGTTTGAAAACCAGCTTGAAATGAGTTATTTCACCTCCAAAACGTTCAAAAATGCATATTTTCATGTGATTCTTCTTCATACCAGGAGATTATAAAAATCTCTATCATATGAGCTCAACTTCAAAATTTGGGTTTAGAAATGCCAGGGGTGTTCAAAACCAGGAGGGTGTTCGAAATCAGGAAGGTGTCAGAAACACCTTGTTCTAGAGGGCCGTATTTCTTGCCTAGACAACTCAAAAATGAGAATTTTTACGTGATTCTTTCTACAACCATGAGGTTATAAGAATCTCTATTAGATTGGCTTGATTCCAAAATTTGGGATTAAGGTTTCGCTAATCGCAATTAGGGGGTGGATATCCTAGTAGTAATTACATTAAGTACAAACTAGTTAGCCTCAATTAAGGCCTTGATAGCCCCGTTTAGGGTTGTTAGCCCTGATTAAGGCCGAATTATTGTCTTTTGCTAAAAAATTAGCCCTTATTGAGGCTTGTGAGCGATGACCATCTGATATTAACCCTAACTTAGATAAGTTGAGGGAAATAAATCACTAATGAATCTATGATAAAGGATCCTATGCATGAATTGCACTTGGATTAGTGTCTATGAGCTCGAAATGGCACTAATCCTATTCCCGAAAGGCCCAGAAATCTTAAGAAAAAGGTTCGAGAGACCAAGGAACGTTCAACTTTCTTAAGTATTAACTTGGGAGAGAATTTTAGTCGTTGTGAAGGAGTAAGTCGCTCCACACTTCACTGTAGGACAATACCCTGGTAGGGCCGGCGTGACCTTAAACTTCTACGAAATCAAGTTTTCCTAGAAGTTGGGAGGCAAATGATATAGGTGAAAAATAATCCCTAAAGACATAATTAATATAATATTTATTGGCTCATAAATAAGGCCCGAAACCCTAGTTGGGCATTAAATTCGTAGTTAATGATTAAGCCCAAAAGAACAGCCTAAACCGGGGACGCCCGGTATAAACTTGTTTCTAACATGGGCCTGATCTACAAACCGGGAACGTTCTAGAATATCCCAGGGATATTATGTAGCCTCCAAGGCACCTAATTCGACATGGAAACTAACTCCTATAAGAAAGGAGTCAGAACCTTCCTCAATAACGGTGACTTATCCACCAAGTCTCCAAACCCTATTACGATTCTAAGGCACCTACAGCCTATATTCTAAGGCACCGTATTCCTCAATACGGTGACTTATGTTTTTCTTTTTTATCATATCAAAACTCAAAAGATATTTGTATAACTAAAGTTTCAAAAAATAGAAAAAAATTTGGAAATAATAAACATATGGTATTTTTAAAAGTTACTAGATTTTTTTTTAAATAGCAACATTTTAATAATAAAATCAAGGTTTTCGAAAATTAGAAGATATTATAATATACTCCCTCCGTCCCAATTTGTTAGACCCTGTTTGACTTTCACGGAGATTAAGAAAATGACTTGCTAGGTGGTAACATGTGGTTGGTTGGGTGTGAAAGTGAATGTATAAAAAATGGGTAAAGTAGGAAAGTAGTGGGGGTAATAGTATTTATTTAATAAAAAGGAGTTATAAAATAGAGAAGTAGTGGGTGTAATAGTGAAAAGTAGTGTTAAAAAATAGTAAGTTTAGTAGGTTCATTCTTTTTGGGACGTCCCAAAAAGGAATGAGTGTCATACAAAATGGGACGGAGGATATTTTTTATATTTTAAATTATCCATGAAGGGTGTGTTTGACATTTCTTAATTGTAACTTATAAATTACTTATTTCGAATTTTTTTCATATTTACATACTTTTTTTAAAAAAAATGTGTATAAGTAATTTAACATTCGTTATCTTGTAAAAATAAGTTACCTATTTTAGAAAAAGTATATATTTACATATTTTTTTCAGAATAAATAATTTATTTCTAAAAAATAAAATTTTCCAAACATGTCAAAATAACATGATTTCACCGGCTAAACTACACAAATTTATTACTACTACTGTACTTCTCTAGCATCCGTTTGCTTTTAAAATGGAATGAGTTGGTAAACTCCAGTTTTAATTAACTTAAACATTTAAGCGAACGGTCAAAACCCAAAACCTCATAAACCCCCTCCATCTTCCCATCCAGAAATGTCTACTACCAGATCATCCATCACGCGTCTCCTACGCGCCGCCGTCTCCCACCGCACAGCAAGTACCTCGCTCCTCGGTCCTCACTACAACCTCCACCGGAACCACCATACCTTGACACCCACTTCTCCACTCTCCTTGCTCCATTTTCATCCTTTTAAGTTTAACCACCGCATTTCAAAATCCTCTTCGCTCACTAATGGTCAAAACGTTTAAAGTCATTTTTACTACTTTTATAATTGGAGGATGCATATTTATGTGGGTCAAATTTGTGTCAATAATTCCAGAAAGTTTGGATAAAGAAATGGGAACAAAGTTTAAAGGATCATTACCCGATTTTCTTCGTGAGGGACACACCGTTGTGGTTGAGGGTCAGATGAAACCAGTTAAGCCTGGTGCTATGGACTGGGATATTGAGTTCTACTGTTCAGCTACTGAGGTCTTATCTAAACAAGAGGACATTGTTGCTGCCATGGACAGGAATAGCTACATCATCGCGGAGAAGCTAAATGTTGCAAAAAAGAAGCAAAATGTTGCGGAGGAGGAGGAGAAGCTAGATGTTGCCGAGGAGAAGGAGAAACAAAATGTTGTTGGCGAGGAGAAGCGAGAGTTGGTGGTCACTAGGTATTTTCTCCATTTGATATGTTTGGAGTCTTTTATTATTGTCATTGTTGTATGATGTTTTATTTACTTGTCTAATTTACCATTTTTATTTGGTCTTAGATTATTTTTTATTACCAAGTGTTAACGGAGGAATTTGGTGATAACAAATTTCGGAGGTTGCTGGAATAACGAAATTATGAAAATAGGGGAATTTGGGATTTTGGATGTTTGGGGATGGACTTGAGAGGTGTCTCGACTTGTTAGATGTGTCGGATCCTTTTTCAAGATGCCTGCGTACCTTATATTTATAAGGATCAAGCCAACGCAGTTCTGTGAAATTGATTTGTGTTTAGAGACTTTAGGGATAAACTTCGTTAATCTGGGTAATTACTGATTTAATCTTATCGTTGTGATATCTTCCTGATTTGAATAATATCGTTTGGAGATATTTTCTATCATTAATTGGAGATAATTCCTCGTTTCATAGAGAGGAAATAATTAACTGGGGGTTAAGTTAATTATTATTAGATTCATATTTGAAAATTTGGGAGATATTAGAGGCAACTGAAAATATGGCGTAACACCAAGATATTGATTGTACTATTTAGGGTTCCTGAAATTATAGGGAAAATGATTATGCATAATTGGCGGGGATTTGGGGGGGGGGGTGGTTTGGTTGGATATAGTTGGTTGGATTAAATTCTTGAGTTTATGATGTCTATTCTAGTTATGTAATTCTAATCCATTGGTTTGTTTGTATTAAGCTTCTGAAAAACTCTTGTTATGTTAGCATTCCTTATTAGAGTTAATATGTGATTATTCTGTAACATTTTTACACTATTATTATTCGTAACTGACATCACATGCAGTCAGGTTTGAAAAATATGTTTACATATACTTTTGTGTGAATGTGTCTGCTTTGTTGCAAGAAAAGACTACTGTTTTGTTTGTCATTGAGATATGCTACTGATTTAGGTGCACAACTCCGAGTGACAAAACCTCAAATGATGTTGCCAAACGGTCAATATCTTTGTCCTTCTTTAAAGCATTAGCCTTAGAAGGAAGGGTAAATCAGTCTGTAGCCAAGTCTCTAATAGCTAAATTACTAATTGTTATACTGCTTGAGGAGGCTCTAGACGAATTTGAAGGCTTACCAGATGCGTTGCGAGAGGGACACTCAGTTCTTGCCGAGAGGTCTGTTAAATCGATTAAGCATGGATTTAAGGAGGAAGATAAGTTGGGTAAGAGTGTGGCATTCAGAGTTTTGGGTTCGGAATGTCGTATCTCAGCTGAGGTGTTAGCTAAGCATGATAAGAAGTATATGCCACAGGATGCTGCTGCAATTGAGGAATAAGAAAATTATTACCTAGTAGCACACAACTTTGGTTAATTTTATTCATGGTTATCTCTGAGAAACTCTTCCTACGTTAAATGCCTTGTTTCCGTAGGGGTATTTTGTTTCTTAATATGTGTAAGACTTCCAAGCTTATTTGTATTCGGAGGAATATGTATACTGTATTATTCTAATGTAGTGATTGAAAGACACTATCGGTTTAGAACGGAGTTTGGATCATTTCATTCCATGCTAATTATTCCTTAGTTTTTACTGTATGATTATTGCCTTATTGGTGATTGATTTGCATTCAAGTCTGAAGAATATGTACTTCTTTGTGATTGTGTGTGTCTGCTTTGTTGCAATAAGAGATTACCATTTTGTTTGTGACTGAGATATGCTACTGATTTAGGTGCACCACACCTAGTGCCAAGATCTCAAGTGATGTTGTCGATCTGTTGAAATCTAAGTCCTGTCCTGAATGATTAGTTTTAGAAGGAAGGGCAAGTCAGTAGCATTCTCTTTAATAGCTAAAATGCTAATTGCTTCTCTGCTTAGAGATGGTCTGGTAGAATTTAGAAGGCTCAACAGATGCATTGTGAGAGCGACACTTGGTTGTCGTTGAGTGGCTCGTTAAACCGATTAGGCGTAGCCGCATAGGATTAAGGAGGAAGATAAGTCGGGTAAAAGTATGGCAGTTAAACTTTGTGGTTTGGAATGTCAGCAGAGGTGTTAGGAAAGCATGGTAGGTATATGCCAGTGGATGCTCATGCTGCTGCAATCGATGAACAAGAAAATCACTACGGAGTAGCAAAAAAATGTGGCTTATGGGTGATTAATTTATGCATATCTTTTTTAAAACTCTTTGTACGTTGAATGCCTCGGATCTTATAGTTTTTTTGGTTTTATTCTCGAAGATTTGGTTTATGTGTAAATGACTGCCAAGCTCATCTGTACTCCGCGAAATATGTATATCAATTTTAAGTCCATATTTTGCGAGATGATATTACTAATTTTGTTTGTCACTGACAAATGCTATATGTTTAGATTCGGAGCTTGGATCATTTAACTCTGTGATGATAACATATTGAACTGTGTTACCTTCTCAATTCTTAACGCTATATGTTAAATGATTCTCATCTAACGCTATATGTTTGATCTCTTTTGTGTATCACAAAATGAAATCTCCTCTTACTATAATTATGATGGTGTATTGTTTTGTAAAAATGGAAAAAATATGATTATAATGTCATGTATAGAGTACTAGTAGGACAGGGCGTGCTAGATGAGTGATGCTTCCAAGAGGGTGTGTTAATGTAAATCAAAGGCAGAGTAGGGAGGGAGAGAGAGGGAAAGAGTTAATTGGAAAGGAAAAAGAAGACTTAGAGCATGTTTGGCCAGGCCTAAAGCGGTAAAGCCAAGAGCTTTAAGTAAATTATGGTTTTAAGTTTTTTTTTTCGACAACCAAGAACATACGATTTTATTCATTTAAATAAACTTGGTCGTTGATTACAAATGGACTCACACTCTCTGAAACTTCCTCAATCCACACCCTAATTTCCACAAAATTAAGCTAAGCCTAGCTAGATAATTTCCTCAAAATACTAGCTAGATAATGAGCTACCATGTTTCCTTCTTTTTTAACATGGGAGAAAGAGTAGGAACTAAAATTTGCAACAAGTCTGATAATATCTGCAACAATAGATCTAAAATATGAGGCCTCTCTAATATTCTTCTTGAGATGGTTGTATAGCTTCCCATTTCAAGGATGGTATCTCACAGCCCTAAATCAAGAGCAATAACAAGGCTATGTCGGGCTGCTAGCAGGGGCGAATCCAGTAATTTAAAAATGGGGGTACAATGTAGAAGTTAAAAAAAAAAAATCAACATGTATGTCTCTCGGCCATTTTAACAAATAGGTGGAAGCATATGAATTAATATAATAGAAATGAAGGAGGGGGAGATGTGTTGGAATTTGGAAAGACGTCCGTGTTTTATTTTTGTGCGTGTGAAACTCTCAAGTATGTAAAGACTTGTTTTTTACTTTCTATGTTTCACCACATATATTCTATATAGTCTCTCCTGAGTCCTGACTGCTGTTTATTTATCTATATAAATTTATTAAATTTTTTTTTTAAATAATGAGGGACATTTGTAACTAAGGATGGCAATCGGGTCGGTCGAAACGGGTTTTGCCAAACCCAAACCCGAACCCGAATTTTTTGACCAAACCCGAACCCGAAAAAACCCGAAACTATAAACCCGAACCCGTTGGATACTAACGGGTTTCGGGTACCCGAAACCCGACCCGAAATCCAAAAAATAAATAAATAAATAATAAATAATTTTATATTAAAAATAATATAAAACATTAATATATAAAATATTTTAATTTTTATTACATATTAATTGTTAAATATAAATAATAATAGATAATATATATTAAATGTTAAATATTATGTATAAAATAATAGAAATAATAACATATATTAATTCGGGTTTCGGTTCGGTTCGGGTTCGGATCGGGTTTGATACGGGTTTCGGGTTTTCGGGTCGGGTTCGGGTCGGTATTGCCAAAACCCAAACCCGACCCGAAATTGATTCGGGTTTAAAAATCAAACCCAAACCCGAATCCAAACCCGAAATTTTTGGGTTCGGTTGGACCCATTTGGGTCGAAACGGATCGGATATCCATCGGGTTGGTACAAATTGTCATCCCTATTTGTCACCCCTTCCTGACTGCTAGAATCGCCTCTGGCTGCTAGAGCCTCTACAACGCCAACCTCCAAAGCTCCTTCCATGTTAGAACAAGTGACTACTATCAGTGGCGGAGCTACTAAGAATCCGAGTACCCTGAACTTCAGGCTAACACTATGTTATATATGACTTGCTAACAAAACTCAGCTAGCCAAACTTTTCCAAAGTGCAATTTTTGATGTTTTAGTTACCCAAGGCCATGGGTTCGATTCCCACCCCAATAATTATTTTTGCAGCCAGCAACATATACCATATTGGCTTCATTTTTCTTAAATGGTAGTCCAAATTCTTATATTTTTTTGGAGTATCCTACAACTTCTTCCTGGCTCCGCCAATGTCTACTATGACATCCCCGACACTATCTCTCATAACGCGCCAAAACCGCAAGTGTATTCATCGAAAATTGTTGCGACCGAGTTATTGTTAAAGATATTTTTCGAATTTTGACTTTAAGTTAAAAATGTTTGTTTGTGTAATAAGTCAGAAAATAATTTAAAGAAAAAAAAATCAATTTAAAGTTAAAAATTGGTAGGATGTACTTTTTTATTAGTTATTTTATATTTAAACTTAATTTGATAAATGTTATTACTGTCATATAAATAGGCAATTTAACAAATTTATTATTATTTTTATATTTTAATAGCAAATAAGTTATACTAGCACGCACCGTAAGTACAATTTCAAAATTTCAAAATAATTACAAAAACTTATTTAAGTGCCAAAAAATGAATTATTTTTCTTATACTCTGTTTTTTTTTCCAAATAGTTTTTACTGAAAAAGGTAATTGGTTAGTTAACATGAATTATAATATAATTATTTTATTGCAAAGAATTGTCCATGATTTTTTTAGAAAAGAAGAAATTTTAGTTAGATAAAGTATAAAAGATATTGTATAATTAAGTAAGGGTAATATGTAAAAATAATAGGTACCGTACCGACTGATCAACCAACCAAATTTTTAATGCTTCGGCTATTATAAGATGGTATAGATTACACATAATATATGAAAAAATATCAAGTTAAATTTTAAAAGTAATTTTCATAAATAGTTGAGTGATGACACATAGGATAATAAACACAAAAATATTTTTAAAAAAAATAAAAAATATTAATCGAGTTCGAGTTTATCGAGTCAGGCTCAAAAAATCTCGGTTGACTCGAGTTTTTTATCGAGCCCGAAAACGTGTTCGAGCGGAGTCGAGCCCAATTTTTCGAGTCGAGCTCGAGTCGAGTTTGAGCCGGCTCGATTTAAATTACACCCCTAGTGACGTGACGACCTAGATCCTTGATCTGGGGGCATTACATGCATTCAGTTGCAGTGTCCATAAAAATTTGTACCAAAAACAGATCCTGGCCATAGTAATCGAATTGACAACATTCCACAGCTTAATTTCGTAATATCTCATGAATCGTCTCAATCCACTAATTATTTTCAAATCTTCTTCAATTTTTGCTTTCCAAGCAATATATTCCCATTTTACAATGACATTAGAAGATAGTTGATTACCCATTACATCAAAAAAATGATTTAGGAATCTTCTATAACACAATTACTTAATGTAAGTAATGTATTTTTGGATGGATTAGTAGATACCGATGCAAATTACTCTAAATCATCAATTTAATCATATAATGAGATACTTACAAAAGATCTAAGAAATGTCTTAGTATATTAGCCGCGATAAAACTTTCAAGTAGTGGTCTATCTCTTGTTAAAGATGAAAATTTAATTAAAACACCTTCAGCAATACTTCTTAAAGTAATATGTAATAGAGGTTTTCGCACTTTGCACCCTTTATCTTTGGGTATTTTTTCGTTTGGTCTCATACTTTAATTCGTTACACTTTACACTTAAACTTTAATTATCCTCACACTTTGCACCCTTTTGACTGCATTCCGTCAAGTCAAGCCGTTAACGTTAAATAACGAGGGTAAATTAGTCTTTTTACATACAATTACATAACACTCTACACCCCTTATCTTTGGATGTTTTTCGTTTTGGTCTCATACTTTAATTCGTTACACTTTACACTTAAAACTTTAATTATCCTAACACTTTGCACCCTTTTGACAGAATTCTGTTATATCAAGCAGTGAATGTTAAGTGGCAGGAGTAGGAGGAGTTCTGCAACGGTCATATATTGATTCATACCCTTATATATACCTTCACCTATACATATTTGTATCTTAATTTTATACATCTAAATCTTGTATATTCATGACTTATCCTTCCAGATGCAGGAAATATTATGTAATTCAGACTACGTGGACCTCTACAAACGCAGGTAGGCGATTTGTGGCATGCCTTGATCGAGTCTGCAACTTTTTTGTGTAGTTAGAACCACCACTTTGTGATGGAGCTCGAGTAATAATACCACACTTGATAAGGAGGATAAATATGTTTGAAACTCAACAAGGTATTGAACGTGGAAGAGTACTTGAGAAAAAGTATTGTAGCAAAGCTTTGTACTTGAGGGGGGATGGAGAGAGACAGAAAGAGGGAGATAAAGACAGAGATGGAGGGAGAGAGATAATGAGAGAGATGCAGAGAGGAAAAGAGAGATAGAATGAAATCGAGACAATAATTGTCCTAATTTTCTAAAATTTGGGCAAGGGGGCCGGTAGAATTTGCCGCTCGAGCCTTTCATCAAATTGCGTGCTGTGTTTTTACGCAATTTTTTAATTATTTTATTTTTGAAAACATTTTTTTTACAAAATTTGTTCATTTTAAAATTATTCAAAAAAAATCATCATTCACTCCTATATAATTTAATATTTTCAATATAATAAATAAGTTCATTTCACAATTTTTTTTACTTTTTATGTAAACTGTTATTTATTGTAAATTATATATAATTTCTTAATTAAAAAACATAAAAATTTCAAATTTTTATAGTGTTATATTTGTTAATTTTAGAATTATTGAAAAATACGTTGCATTACAAAAAAAATAATATTCACTCCAGTTCAAATTCCAATAAAATAAACAAATTAATTTTTAAGAATTTTTATCACTTTTATGTAAAATGATTATTTAATTTATTTTTTAATTATCCATATACAACATCCAGGGCAACAATTTATCATGTCTAGGCTAATACAAGGACTTGATGTTGTAATAGGAAAGGTTGAACATAGCTACGACAACATTTTTTTAGACAGCAACACCATGGAAAAATGTTATGAAAAATCATATATGGCGTAGTGTTAGTATATATAGGTGAGGGTATATATAAGGGTAGGAATCAATTTTTGACCGTTCAAGAGCTCCTCCGACCCTTACCACTTAACGTTCACTGTTTTATTTAACAGAAGTCTGTCAAAAGGTTGCAAAGTGTTAGGATAATTAAAATTTTAAGTGTAAAGTGTAACAAATCAAAGTATGAGGCCAAACGAAAAAACACCCAAAGATAAGGGGTGCAAAGTGCTGTGTAATTGTACGTGAAAAGACTAATTTACCCTCATTATTTAACGTTAGCGGCTTGATTTGACGGAAGACAGTTAAAAGGATGCAAAGTGTGAGGATAATTAAAGTTTTAAGTTTAAAGTGTAATGAATTAAAGTATGAGACCAAAACGAAAAAACACCCAAAAATAAAAGGTACAAAGTACGAAAACCTCTATATAATACTAGACATTCTATGCATAAAAAGCTTCATCTCGGATAATACATGACATTATTCGAGCCTGTATTTGAAGAAATATTAAACATGCTTTATAGCGTATCCACGAATTTCATAAGAAGTTGTATACACAAATTGAGAGTGCTAAAAAAAATATATATTATTGATGGCATGGATGCAAAGCATAAGTAACATGCAAAAGGTAATACCAAAACATAAAACACATACATACTTGCAACTAATCAGTTTCAAATGAGACATATAAACACCTAATCCATCACTAATGATCATAACACAACCAATAATTGACAAATGAAGATTATAGAATGTTAGTTGACTACCTCCATTGATAAACGATTGAAGTCGATAAGATGATTCAGATTCTCGCCAACAACCCCAATTGTATCCGATCAGCATGCAAGCAAGTAAAGATTGAATTTCTTACAAACACTAATTCCTAATTTGCATTTAAAGAATTTATGTATAACTGTAATTAGTTTTCGATTAATACTCTGACAAGTATGTTTAATTACTTCTCTTTTATTTCACATAAGTCAATATTTCATTTAAAATTTCTAAACTAAATTATTTATAATTATACATCATTACATATTTTTTTTTAATAAATGATTAGTCCATTTTGAATATCCATCATTCGTGTTATTGTTCAAATTTATTTTAATTATAAATAAATCATTTAAATATATCAAATTTTCTATTTTATAATATCAATAAACAGAGGTATATATATTAATTTTTATATTTTTTATATTTCATAATACCATAATTTATCATGAATTTTTACCTTTTCTCAAAAAATTATAGAAAATTGTGTGCAAATCACGAACATATTACTAGTTTAATTTATTAAAGACCAAAGGACCAAAGTATCCCATTTTTATGAATTAAATTACAAAACGCGCCATAAGTTAAATAATAACACACAACAGTCAATATTAACTTGAAAGATTTGAGAGAACGGTCAAAACTCAGCTTCCCATCAAGAAATGGCTACTACCAGATCATCCATCACGCGTCTGCTACGCGCCGCCGTCTCCCACTGCACACCCACCACCACCACACTCCTCCGTCCCCACCACAACCTCCACCGTAACCACCACACCTTCACACTCACCTCTCCACTTTCCTTCCTCCACTCCCACCCTTTCAACCACCGCATTTCAAAACCCAACTTCTTCTCAACCTCCCGGCGCGTGAGACCACGCGCCACCGCACCCAAACTCGGTTCATTACTAAAAGAAGGAATGATTGAAGTCATTGTGAATATTTTGGTGACTGGAGGATGCGTATATGTGATTCACAGATATATGTCAAAATATCCAGCAAATTTAGATGAAGAAATGGGAACAAAGTTTAAAGGATCATTACCCGATTTTCTCCACAAGGGACACACCGTTGTGGTTGAGGGTCATATTAAACCAGTCAAAGGTTATTTTTACGCGGGTTATGATTTTGAGTTGTACTGTTCAGCTACTGAGGTCTTATCTAAGCCAGACCACATTGTTGATGCCATGGACAGGAATAGCTACATCATTAGGTTTGCGAAGGAGGAGGAGAAACAAAATGTTGCAACGGAGGAGGATGACCCAAATGTTGCCAAAGAGAACTTAATAATAAATGTTGCACAAGAGGAGAAACATAATTTTGTAGCGGAGGAGGAGGAGAAGCGAAATGTTTTGGGGGAGGAGCAAGACGTGGCGATTGTTAGGTACTTTCTCAATTGCATCTTTCTTTTTTTAAATTCAACGATGTTACATCTACTTGGCTAATTTACTGCTTTATTATAAGCTTAGCAAAAAAAAAAAATTACTGGTTTATTTGGGCAAATATTGTGATTGAACTGTTTAGGGTTTGTATAATATATACACTTCTTTTTGAATGTGTCTGCTTTGTTGCAAGAAGAAAGTACAATTTTGTTTGTGACTGAGATTTGCTATTAATTTAGGTGCACAAGCACAAATCTGAACGACCTAGTCACAAAAGATGTTGCCATTCTGACGATAACTTTGTCGGCAAAAGATGTTGGCAGTATGAAGATAACTTTGTCCTTCCATGACGCATTAGTCTTAGAAGGAAGGGTAAATCAATCAGCTGCCTTCTCTTTAATAGCTAAATTACATATTTGCGGACTGCTTAGGGAGGCTCTACGTGAATTTGAAGGCTTACCAGATGCGTTGCGAGAGGGACACTCGGTTCTTGTTGAGAGGTCTGTTAAAGCGATTAGGCATAGGATTAAGGAGGAAGATAAGTCGGGTAAAATTGTTGCAGTCAAAGTTAACAGTTCCGAATATCATATCTCAGCTGAGGTGTTAGCTAATGATAAGAAATGTAAGCCACAAGATTCCGCTGCAATTGAGGAATAAGAAAACTATTACCGAGTGGCAGAATACTGTGGTTAATTTTATTTATGTTCTTCTAAGAAATGCTTCCTACGATAAATGCGTTGAATCCTTAGAGTTATTTTGTTTCTAATCTACGTGTAAGACTGCCAAGCATATTTGTACTCGGAGGAATATGTTTGTTATTCTGATGTAATGACTGGAAGACACTACTGGTATAAAATTGGAGTGTTGATTATGTGATTCCATGCTAAATTTCTAATTACGTATTAGGCTGCGCTGTCTTCCCAATTTTTTATATATTTGTTTGATTTGTTCTATGTAGCATCCTTGCTAACTGTTTTTCTAGCGCTCTGTGTCATGCTCGGACTACCCCTCTTATAAAACAGGTAAATGCATCTCCTAGTATGTAATGTGTTTTTTCTTCTTTTTCCAACAGTCCAGAGCCTATCTTAAGGTATATTGTTGGTCCTGTTAAACATACACTACTTTGAGATGGCATATGCAATTTATATGTTTAGTCTTCTGGAAAGAATTAATGTCCAGTATATTATAATTTGGAGAGATAGTGAGTAGTGACCACATTATCACAATATGGGAGAAGGGTGTAGAGTATTAGACCCCTGTCATTTTTCGTCTTTATATTTTTCGTTTCGCATTGCTGTGAGGCGTAATAGTTATGCAAAAGAGCATTGCTGTGAGGCGTAATAGTTATGCAAAAGAGCAATATGCAACAAATTGTGCAGGGTGGACTGGAGGCCGTTGTTAATAGAATAATTATGAATATGAAAATTAAGAAGAACTCCCTGACTTGATCATGCATCATAGAGCCACAATTTATAGTTTTATACAGCGCAGTGAAGCAATGCAAGTCCAGTTTCTCGTTTTCTTAATGTCTTTGGAGTAAAACACCAGTAGATTTTTCCTCTGCCATCCTCCTACAAGACAGAAATCGAACCCGGAAATGTAAGAAACAAGAATTATCTGGGACTGGGAGTAGTTCATATGCTAAATGCTAGTGTGTAGTTTGCAGCTCTCTACGCTGAGGCATCGAAATGTGCACATATTGATTGCAACCTGCTTTTGGTAGAGTTCAGGAACTCTGGTAGATATGGGGTTACGGGGGTTGGGTTCAGTTGATCAGATATTTTGGGAAGTGCAGAATGTAGTTGATGAAGATGATGCTATGTTAATCCACTATGCACTTACGGAAGAGTAGAAGAGCAGGTTCAACTAAATTGCAGGTTTTTTATGGTTCTTGTTTGTTGGTAACTTGGTATTATAGTTCATGTTTCTTAAAGAGTATTCTGGCCTTCTGGTTTGGTATTTAAGAGCGAATTCTATATCCTTCTTATATTTGTATGTAAACGTACAAATTTATGTAAAGCTATTTTCTCCAGATTAATATTATTTTATTTTATGACTAGGTTAAGATAGAACAATAAATAACAAAAAATTTATCATTAGGTTGTTTTATCGCCTTCATGAAGTTTTGTTTGAAATAATACTTGTATTATTTTCTGTTTTATAATTTTTAACTTTTTTTTTTTTTGACAAAATTTTAATGCCTAACTTGAAATTATGCAGAAGAGCATTTTCACTAAATTTAAGTGAAATTGGTATATTTCATGTTACAATTCTAACTTGAAAAACAAAACTTCACAACATGGTGAAAAACAAAATTAACAAGTACTTGAATTTTTATCATCGATTATTTCATTTTTTTAAATAAAAGAAAATAGAAAAATTACTCAGACATAATTTCGATTCAACATAAAAATCAATAAAGAAATGTCAGTTTTCTTTACTAAATTTGACAAGGTAACGCAAAATTAAAATTATTGGTCCGAGAATTAAACTGTGAAATTTTATATAGTTATGAACTCGTATTTTTCTAAATTTGAATTTGTGGGTGGTCAAAATTCTCCTTTTAATATACTTGTATCACGTTTTGCACGTAAAATTTATAATATATAATAAAAAATGAAATAAAATTTTTTGTTCAAAATTTTAATTTTTTTATCAACTTCTGAAGTTGTTTTCTAGAACATCTGACAAGCAGCCTGGGAATTAAAATCAGTAAATATAAAACAATGACGTTTTTTTTTGACGAAATAAAATAGTGACGTTTGTGTCTAAAATCCAGATTCAAAAACATTTCTGTAAAAACTTAGTTGTACAATAATAATCAAATAGGAATATTGTATACTCAGATTATTGAAATTAAAAGTAGACAAGAGGCTATGACTATATTGGTTGCTGTTGAGAAAATGTAATGAGAAGTTTATATTACTTATTTTTGTGTACCAAAAATGAATTTGCAGTATGTTCAATTTATAGTACAAAATCATCGCCTACTATGTATGAACATAGTAAATACATTCCGGGTAAACAACTTAGAAATGACGGCTACATGTGTTGGAATTGTACATCATAAATAGAATGGGATGGTCATGCATGTATCCGTGTATTGACATATTAACCTTCTAGCAACTTTGTTTGACAATCACACACAAGTTAGATTATTTATAACACTCCCCCTTGATTGTCAAATGTGAGTTATTACAAAGATTGATTGCCTCCTTAAAATCTTGCAAGGAAAAACCCAGTGGGATAAAAAACTTGACAAAGGAAAAAGAGTACAATCTCCCCCTGAACCAAATGTCACACAATTTGACATGTTGTTGTAGCAAAGATCTCAATCTTCGCATCCCAGTATTATTTCGCAACCTTTCAAATGTTGATGTAGGTAGTGACTTTGTTAGTATATCTGCCAGATTATCACATGAGTGAACTTGTTGTACATCAATGTCACCTTTCTCTTGTAGTTCATGAGTGTAGAAGAATTTTGGCAAGATATGTTTTGTTCGATCCCCTTTGATATAGCCTTCCTTTAATTGTTTGATGCAAGCTGAGTTGTCTTCGAACATAACTGTAGGACTGTCTGAAATACTTGATAAGCCACATGATTCTCGAATATGTTGAATGATAGACCGTAACCAAATACATTCTCTGCTTGCTTCATGGATTACCAATAACTCTGCATGGTTAGATGAAGTTGCCGCCATAGTCTGTTCTCTAAATTTCCAAGAAATAGCAGTGCCACAGTATGTGAATAGATAACCTGTTTGAGATCTCCCAAAATGAGGGTCTGACAGGTAGCCAGCATCCGCATATCCAATTAGTTGCGATTTTGAATTGTTTGGGAAGAATAGTCCAAGATCAATTGTCCCACGAAGATATCTGAATATATGTTTGATCCCATCCCAATGCCTTTTAGTTGGATCAGAACTAAATCTCGCCAACAGGTTCACAGCAAATGCAATATCAAGTCGTGTGTTATTTTCAAGATACATAAGAGCTCCAATTGCACTAAGATATGGAACTTCAGGCCCAAGTGCATCTTCATCTTCTTTTCTAAGACGGAAAGGATCCTGCTCAACTTCTAGCGATCGAACAATCATCGGTGTAGTTAGTGGATGAGCTTTGTCTATGTAGAAACGATCAAGAACCTTTTCTGTGTAGGTTGACTGATGAATAAATATGCCTGAAGATAAGTGCTCCACCTGTATGCCTAAACAAAATCTTGTCTTTCCAAGATCTTTCATTTCAAACTCATTTTTCAAATAGTTAGCAGCATTAGTAATATCTTCAAAAGTACCTACAATATTCAAATCATCCACATATACTGCAATAATAACAAAACTAGATTGTGACATTTTAAAAAACACACATGAACACACTTGATTATTTATATACCCATCATTCAATAAATATTCACTAAGCCTGTTGTACCACATACAACCAGATTGTTTCAAGCCATATAATGATCGTTGTAGTTTAACTGAGTATAAATGTCGAGGCTTAGTTTCCTCTAACTTTAATCCTTCAGGAATTTGCATATAAATATCACTATCAAGTGATCCATAAAGCTAGGCTGTCACGACGTCCATTAGATGTGTTTCTAATCTTTCCATACAAGCCATACCCATTAGAAAATGAAAAGTGACTCCATCCATTACAGGAGAGTAGGTTTTTGTAGGTTTCCTGGTAATCAAATCCAGGCCTATGAGAGAATCCCTGGGCTACCAGTCTAGCCTTATACCTTACAATTTCATTTCTCTCATTTCGTTTTCGTACAAACACCCATCTATTCCCGATGGGAA
This sequence comes from Saposhnikovia divaricata, assembly GCA_036435485.1. Taxonomy (NCBI): domain Eukaryota; kingdom Viridiplantae; phylum Streptophyta; class Magnoliopsida; order Apiales; family Apiaceae; genus Saposhnikovia; species Saposhnikovia divaricata. Next base: position 88,389,190 of record CM071598.1, read on the forward strand.
CCACACCAGCTGGTGTTCGGACTGCAGGTCCAAATAAATTTCTCTTGCGCAAGGATTTCAATTCTTCCTGGATTGCAATTTTCCATTTTGACCAATCATCTCTTTGTTAATATTCTTCCACACTTTGTGGTTTAGGATCAGAGTTCATAATATTATCACATGCCACGGAAAAAGCATATACATCATCAACCTCAATACTCCCACGATTCAATAATTTCCCATTATGTACATAACTCAATGAGATCTCATAATTTTCAGGTACCTTTGCTTTTATGGAAGCATGTGCCACTTCAAGGGCAATATCCTCTTCTGGAGGTAATACCACTTCGGGTGGTTTTGTCACAGCCACTTCAGGGGCTTGAACCTCTTCAGGAGGTGATACCACTTTTGGGGTATTTGATGTAGTTAATTACTTCAGGAACATTTGCCACTTCAGGGGCAAGTCCATTCAATTTCCGTTTTCGTGGTACAACATCTTTCGCACCAATAGGTCTATCACGCTTCTGGCGTGGTTTTGAATTACCAATCAATTCTTCAGGAATTTATTTATGAACGGGGATTTCAACCCTGGCCGAAGCATTAACAACGGGTATATGCGATTTTATAATCAGTCTAGAATCATTAAAAGCATCCGGCATTTGATTAGCAATATTTTTCGTATGAATGATTCTTAAAACCTCAGATTCACATTGTTTAGTACGTGGATCAATAGCATTTAATCCTGATGCATTCCATGATAGTTCAGAATTAAATTTATGCAAAACATTATCTCCCCCTAATGGAGGAAACACAGACTCCTCAAAATGACAATCAGCATAACGAGCAGTAAACACATCACTAGTTAATGGTTCAAGATATCTTATGATAGATGGTGAGTCAAAACCAACATATATGCCTACTCTTCTTTGTGGACCCATTTTGGATCTCTGTGGGGGTGCAATGGGAAATTATACGGCACAACCAAAAATCTTAAAGTGAGAAATATCAGGAACTTGACCAAGAACTGACTGTTGAGGGGATTGTTTGTGGTAAGCAGATGGTAATATCCTAATTATATTTGCAGCATGGAGTATTGCGTGGCCCCAAACGGATGTAGGTAATTTGGCTCTTAAAAGTAAGGACGTGCAATAAGTTGAATCCTTTTAACTAGTGATTCTGCTAAGCCATTTTGTGTATGTACGTGAGCTACAGGGTGTTCGACTGAGATTCCTACTGACATACAATAATCATGGAAAGTTGTAGATGTAAATTCAGCAGCATTATCTAGTCGAATTGCTTTAATGGGATGGTCAGGAAATTGGGCTCGCAATTTGATTATTTGAGCAAGTAGTTTGGCAAAAGCTGTATTTCGTGTAAAGAGTAGACATACATGTGACCATCTAGTTGATGCATCAATTAAAACCATAAAATATCTGAATGGACCGGATGACGGATGAATAGGACCACAAATGTCACCTTGGATTCTTCCCAAGAAATTTGGAGACTCGGTTTGAAGTTTAACTGGAGATGGTCGAACAATTATCTTTCATAAAGAACACGCTGAACAAGGAAGTTCAGTATGTGGTATGACCTTTTTGTCTTTAAGGGGATGTCCAACAGAATTTTCATAATACGACGCATCATAGATACTCCTGGATGACCAAGTCTTTCATGCCAAATGGTGAGTGATTTTGGGTCTATGATTTTTGGAATGGTGATACTATGAGACTCAATGACTCTAATTTGGGTAGCATATAAACCAGAAGATACTGACTGTAATTTTTCTAAATTTTTCTTTTGACCTGAAAAGGTTGAAGTGATAAGGAGATATTCTTTTTCATTTTCACTAGTAGTTTTTACGTGGAAACCATTAAGACGAATGTCCTTAAAACTCAAAAGATTTCTAGTGGATTTACTAGAATATAGAGCATTATGTACGTGAATTTGTGTCTCGTTTGGTAGGATAAAACTGGCTTTCCCAAAACCCTCTATTATATTTGATGTGCCCGAAATGGTCCAGACATGTAAGTTGGTTTTAGTCAACTATGAAAAATATTTCTGATTTTGTAGAATTGTGCGAATGGTGGCGCAATCAGCAATGCATATTGAAAGCCCACTTGATTTTGATGGTTAATTGATTACATATATTTTGCTAAACTAACATGTCGTAACAGGACATTCAGCAAGGAAATAGTAACATAGGAACTATTCGAAATCAGCAAGCCATTTCTGGAAATAGTGACACAGGAACTATACGAAATCAGCAAGCTGATTTGACATTCAGCAAGCTGTTTCTGGGAATACAGAAGCTGTCAAGAACGATCCAGAAATACAAAGAGCTGTTAATTAGAGTTAAATGTAAGGACTCTTACATATATAGATATATTACGTGTAAAGGGCTCAGTAACATCACACTCAACACATCTCAAGTAAAGTGGGGGAACAACATGTGCTTTGCTATTAATAAAGATACACCCCTGTGCTTTGCCTTTAAATAAAGATACACCTTTCTTTATTTAAATAACCATACCCATACTACCACAATTCTTTGTCTACATTCCCTTCACTATACACGTTTCTCTCATTCATGAAGACAAACAGCTCCACTACTTCTATTAAACATGTTCTCATTGCTATTCCACTAAATATATTCTCTGCACACCCAAAAGCTTGCAGGAGAATCATTCTTTTATTCACAAAACATATTCTCTGCACACCATCTCAGAAATCGTCCCGTTGAGAATTATTCTTCCAAACTCAAACATGTTCTTCATACATCAAATCTGAAAACATCCAACGGCTCTTTCTTGATCAAATCCGAACGTTGGACATTGATAGTATTTATACTTCACTTGTATAAACGTAAACACGACTGAAACTTACATACACAAGCTTGAATATTCATCAAATCGTTATACCTTCAGTCACCTCAAAACAGTTGTTTAACATTGCCATATTCACAAACAACACACACACAAGCTCTAAGGATATATTACACGTTATATATATATATATATATATAAGAGTCTATATCTTTGAGTTGTAATTTCAATCATTCAAATTTGTATTGTACTTATTGTAAAGGCATAGTTGCTGGGCAGTGGCTTGTGAAACAAGGGTTTGGTAAACTCGAAGCTAGAAAAGTTTGTACTACAGGGAGTGGTATAGTTCTTAGAGAGCAGGTTTAGAAACGGGGTTTCAGCAAGCCATTTTGACAGTAGCTAGGGAAAAAGGGAGATATATTATTGAATCTTGTAATCGGGTTTATAGTGATTAATAATATATTCTCTTGCCGTGTTTGGTAAGGGACTAGGACGTAGACCATAGAGATTAGGGGTCGAACCTAGCTAAAATATTGTGTGTCAAGTTCTTCTATTCTGTTGGTTTATTTCTGCACTGCATTAGTTAATATCAGCAAGCTGAAACATTCTGCTATAATCATTTCAGCAAGCTGATATATGTCTGGAAGAATTTCTGTAAAAATAAAAATAGACTATAGTTAACTTAATACACCTATTCACCCCCCCTCTAGGTGCATACTTTCATTTGGTATCAGAGCCTTGCTATACTAATCATTTCTGTAACAGGAAAAGTATCGATCTAAATGGCTGACAATTATCCGCTCGGAAACTCAGACTCCAGGGCACCACTTCTTCTAGGTACTGAAAACTACAACTGGTGGAAAAGTCGAATGGAGAATCATTTGGCCAGAGAACCACTGGAATGGAGAGTTGTAAGCAGAGGACCATACGTCTTCAGAGATGACAAAGGCATTACAAAGGATATTGATATTCTCACCGATGCAGAATTGAAGAAAATAAGCTACAACAACCGTGCAAAGAATACTATCTTAAATGGTCTTAGTCCAGCTGAAAGTGACAAAGTTTCATCATGCAAAACAGCTAAAGAAATGTGGGAAACCCTGGAATCGTATCATGAAGGTTCTAAGGGAGTGAAGAAAATGAAGCTTGGTACTCTAGTAAGAGAACTAAACGGTTTCACTGTCAATGAGAATGAAACCATTAAAGAAGCTCAAGCTAGGTTTCAAACAACCTTAAACAGTCTTCAAGTGCTTGGCAAAAGGATACCTCAAGAAGAGATCAATATGATCATCTTAGGATCCGTCCCATGGAGCTTCGCCCCTAAAGTTACGGCGTTGGAATCTCATACCCAAATTGACACTATGGACAGTCTGGCTCTATTCTCTGAATTAGAGCAGTTTGAGTCAAAAATCAGGGCTAGCACATCCAGGATGACTCAAGTTCCAGCAGCTAAAGTGAAGAATCTAGCTTTACATTCGAATAATAGCAAGCTGGAAAATAACAGCAAGCTGGAAAATAATAGCAAGCTGGAAGTTGAAGAAGATTCAGATTCTGATGAAGAAATTGCACTCCTCACAAGAAAACTCCAGAGGATAATTCAAAAGAGAAACTTCAAGAAGAAAGGCATGTATTCAGAAGCTAAGAAGGAATCAAATGATGAAGGCTGTTTTGAATGTGGAAAGAAAGGTCACTTTAAAAGAGATTGCTTCAAATTCAAAAACAAAACAAAACAGCAAGATGACTTCAAAAACAGGAAGAAAGGGAAAGCCTTCCTAACATGGAGTGATGACGATGATGAGGAATCCAATGATGATAATGAAATGGTGAATCTCGCTTTCGTAGGTCTTGATGTAGAAAGTAACGAGGAAGTACAAACCGAAAATGACTCCTCGGATGACAATGACAACGAGGTAAACTCCTCTAACTCTTCGTTTGATTCTCCTATAGAATATGCAGTAGATAGCCTAACCATGCAGGATACAAGTAGCAATTCTATGGATGATACCGTAGAGCTGAAAGAGGAAATCAGCAAGCTGAAAAAGAAGATTGGCTACCTAAGAGAGATCATTTCTGACTTGACGGATGAAGAAGATCACGTTAAGGATCATAATGAAGTTGTTAATCTAAGAGCTAAGCTTGCTCAAGTCGAAGGGCTCAACAAAGTATTGCTGAAGAGAAATGACACCATGATGAAAGAATTCAGCGTGCTGAATGCTAAACTCACAGCAAAAGATATACACATTGACTCACTACAAAAGCATTCAAACTCCAAAGAAGAAGAGACAAAGGAGACACAGCAAGCTGAGAAGATACTTGAACTAGAAGATGAATTAAAGAAGTGTCAAGAAGGAATGGGAAAATTTGTCCAAGGCGAAGAAATCCTAAAAGCAATTATGAAGCAAACAAGATCATCATTGAGTAAAGAAGGACTTGGATTTAATTCAACACAGAAGAAAAAGAAGTTGAAGTACAAAGGCAAAGATGGAGTTCCATATGAATATGCCATGCCTTGGAAAATCTGCCCAAAATGTGGAAAGAAGGGACACCTACCAAAGTACTGCAAAACAGAATCAGCTTGCCGATATCATTCTGGCAGAACTCATGAAACCAGAAAAACAACATCAAAAGTGATCCAAATGTGGATCAAGAAAACTGACTTGAATGTTTCATATATTCCTGATGCTAACCATGTTGGACCCAACATAACATGGGTACCAAAAGGATGAGCTATTTTTTATGTTTGTTTTTGTAGATGTGTCTTGCCACGAAGTTGAAAACTGGACAATGGATCTTGGATAGTGGGTGCACTAGACACATGAGTGGAGATAAAACTCTATTCAAAAGTCTCAAGTTGAGAAAGGGCGGGAGAGTAACAATTGGAAATAACAAAACTCTTCAGATTCTTGGAAAGGGCACAATAGGTAACAATTTTATATCAATTGATAAGGTACAATATGTTCAAGGACTTTCATATAATTTACTTAGTATTAGTCAGTTGTATGATGATGGTCATTTAGTTAATTTTGGTCGTGATAAATGTATTGTTACTATTTGCACTAACAAAGTCCCCCTAGTTGCTAGAAGGGAAGGAAATATATATATATACTAGACTTTGACACGCAGAAAACAGCATGCTGTTTAGCTGCAATGGACTCATCTCCTGAGATTTGGCATAGAAGGCTTGGTCATGTTAACATGGAACAAATCAGCAAGCTGTCTTCGCAAAAGCTTGTTAGAGGATTGCCAAAAATCAAGTATGTCAAGATGGAAACTTGTGGAGCATGTCAACTAGGCAAGCAAATTAGAACTCCACATAAGTCAAAAACTATGGTATCAACTTCTAAACCCCTAGAACTTTTGCATTTAGATTTATTTGGTCCGGAAGCATACAAAAGTTTGGGAGGTAAACAATATTGTTTTGTTATAGTAGATGACTATTCTAGATATACATGGACTTTATTTCTGCAAACTAAAGATTGTGCTTTCAGAGAATTTGAGTCTTTGATAAAACGTCTTGAGAAAAAGCTCAATACAAATCTTATAAGAATAAGAAGTGATCGAGGTGGAGAATTCCAAAAGGAGTTTGTTTCGTATTGTGAAGAAAGAGGTATCACTCATGAATTCTCAGCTCCAAGAACTCCTCAACAAAATGGAGTAGTTGAAAGAAAGAATCGATCTCTACAAGAAACAGCAAGAACTTTATTGCAAGAGAGCAAGCTACCAAGAAGTTTCTGGGCAGAAGCAGTAAATTCAGCAAGCTATATTCTCAATAGAGTCTTGATAAGGCCTATTCTCAACAAGACTCCATACGAACTTTTAAGGAATAAAACTCCAAACATTGGCTACTTCAAGGTCTTTGGATCAAGGTGTTTTGTACTTAAAACAATCGACAAGGATGGTAAATTCGATGCTAAATCCTACGAGGCAATATTTCTTGGTTATTCATTAACTAGTAGAGCTTATAGAGTCTATAATTTATCTAAATTAACTGTTGAAGAATCTATTGATGTTTCATTTCAAGAATCTAAGCTTGATCTACCAGAAAATGAGGAAGATTTTGCAGGAACAAGAGATAATGACAAGCTGATATCTCCAGAAACTCAACAGATTGCAAAACAGCAAGCTGAAATCTCTACTGCAGATAAAGAAACGCAAGAATATGAAGAGATAGTACCACATTCATTGCCTAAAGCACCAAGAACAGTCAAGGATCATCCTCCAGAGCTAATCATTGGCAACAAAACTGATGGAATCAAGACAAGAAGGGCTCAAGCAAATATATGTGGATATGCGGCTTTTGTAGCTCAAGAAGAGCCAAAGAACATAACCGAAGCACTTCAAGATGAGAATTGGATTGTGGAAATGCAAGAAGAACTCAACCAATTTGAAAGATGTGATGTTTGGGAACTTGTAGAACCACCAAAGGATGTATCAATCATTGGCACTAAATGGGTCTTCAAGAACAAAGTTGATGAATTTGGTACAATCATTCGAAATAAGGCAAGACTTGTAGCTCAAGGTTACAATCAACAAGAAGGGATCGACTTCGATGAAACCTATGCTCCTGTAGCAAGGTTGGAATCAATCAGAATGTTGTTATCATTTGCATGCTTCAAGAAGATAAAGCTTTATCAAATGGACGTTAAAAGCGCATTCCTAAACGGCGTGCTGAAAGAGGAAGTATACGTCAAACAACCTCCTGGATTCGAAAGTCAGGAGTTTCTAAATCATGTTTACAAGCTGAAAAAGGCCTTGTATGGACTACGACAAGCTCCTAGATCATGGTATGAAAGATTAAGTGAATTCTTAATCGAACATGGCTTCACTCGAGGTAATATTGATCCTACCTTGTTTACCATGCATAAAGGTAAAGATTTATTAGTTATTCAAATCTATGTAGACGATATTATCTTTGGATCAACTAATGCTTCTATGTGCAAGTGGTTTTCGAGATGCATGCATAGTGAATTTGACATGAGCATGATGGGTGAGCTAAATTACTTCTTGGGTCTTCAAATTAAACAAACCTCAGCTGGAATATATGTTCATCAAACCAAATATGTCAAGAATCTACTCACTAAATTTGGTTTTGAGAACTTAAAGGCAAAATCAACACCAATGACTCCAATCAGCAAGCTGAATTCTGATGAAACAGGTATTAGTGTTGATATTCGAAAATATAGAGGTATGATTGGTAGCTTATTATATCTTACTGCATCTAGACCTGATATCATGTATAGTGTATGTGTTTGTGCTCGTTTTCAAGCTAATCCCAAAGAATCTCACTTAAATGCTATTAAACGAATATTCAAATATTTAAGTGGTACTCAAAATCTTGGATTATTTTATCCTATTACAAATACATTTGATCTTGTGGGATATAGTGATGCAGATTATGCAGGTAGTCAAACTGATCGTAAAAGCACAAGTGGTGTCGGAACATTTTTAGGACAAAGCTTAGTCTCTTGGCAAAGCAAGAAGCAAACCTCTGTTGCTCTCTCTACTGCAGAAGGAGAATATTTGGCTGCGGGTAGTTGTTGCACTCAACTACTTTGGATGAGGCAAACATTAAGAGATTATGGAATCAATTGTGGCAAAACTCCAATTCGTTGTGATAGTACAAGTGCAATCAACATATCAAAGAATCCAGTAAATCACTCGAGAACAAAGCACATCGATGTCCGTCATCATTTCCTAAGAGATAATGTTGCTAAGGGAAATGTTGAACTTATCTTCGTGCCAACCGAATTTCAGCTCGCTGATATTTTTACTAAGCCTCTTGCAGAAGAAAGATTTATTGTTCTAAGAAGAGAATTAGGCATGTGTGAAGTGGAAACAGCAAGCTGAATTGGAAAACGGCAAGATGAAATGGGTAACATCGATTTTTGTTGATTTACTATGTTTCGTGCCTTCCAGTTAAATGCATAATATCAACCTATTATTTATTGTTGTATTCTACCAATGTGATTATGTGTTCACCACTTTGTTTTTAAATATGCTACTGCTCAGTAAAGGGATGATATAATCTAATGCACTTATGCCTCTATTTACTCCTTTTTAATGATTAAGGGGGAGAAAAATTTTGGGGACTTTTGGGGTTAAGTTAATTTCTGGGTTAAGTTATTCTATGAACTATTCTGAACTTGTTTTGTGTTACAATTCTGACTGCTGTGCTATAATGCTGCTGCTTAAGTTAAGTGTTGTTGGATTGTCTAAATTGCTCAAATATGCCATGTCTATATGAATGTTTTAGATGCATGAACTTAGGGGGAGAAAACTATCTTCTCTTATTTATAATGTTTAACAGGGAAGCATATGTTGAGGGGGAGAAATTCCCTCCCAAAAATATATGTTGGTAATCATCAAAAAGGGGGAGATTGAAAGCCCACTTGATTTTGATGGTTAATTGATTACATATATTTTGCTAAACTAACATGTCGTAACAGGACATTCAGCAAGGAAATAGTAACACAGGAACTATTCGAAATCAGCAAGCCATTTCTGGAAATAGTGACACAGGAACTATACGAAATCAGCAAGCTGATTTGACATTCAGCAAGCTGTTTCTGGGAATACAGAAGCTGTCAAGAACGATCCAGAAATACAAAGAGCTGTTAATTAGAGTTAAATGTAAGGACTCTTACATATATAGATATATTACGTGTAAAGGGCTCAGTAACATCACACTCAACACATCTCAAGTAAAGTGGGGGAACAACATGTGCTTTGCTATTAATAAAGATACACCCCTGTGCTTTGCCTTTAAATAAAGATACACCTTTCTTTATTTAAATAACCATACCCATACTACCACAATTCTTTGTCTACATTCCCTTCACTATACACGTTTCTCTCATTCATGAAGACAAACAGCTCCACTACTTCTATTAAACATGTTCTCATTGCTATTCCACTAAATATATTCTCTGCACACCCAAAAGCTTGCAGGAGAATCATTCTTTTATTCACAAAACATATTCTCTGCACACCATCTCAGAAATCGTCCCGTTGAGAATTATTCTTCCAAACTCAAACATGTTCTTCATACATCAAATCTGAAAACATCCAACGGCTCTTTCTTGATCAAATCCGAACGTTGGACATTGATAGTATTTATACTTCACTTGTATAAACGTAAACACGACTGAAACTTACATACACAAGCTTGAATATTCATCAAATCGTTATACCTTCAGTCACCTCAAAACAGTTGTTTAACATTGCCATATTCACAAACAACACACACACAAGCTCTAAGGATATATTACACGTTATATATATATATATATATATATATATAAGAGTCTATATCTTTGAGTTGTAATTTCAATCATTCAAATTTGTATTGTACTTATTGTAAAGGCATAGTTGCTGGGCAGTGGCTTGTGAAACAAGGGTTTGGTAAACTCGAAGCTAGAAAAGTTTGTACTACAGGGAGTGGTATAGTTCTTAGAGAGCAGGTTTAGAAACGGGGTTTCAGCAAGCCATTTTGACAGTAGCTAGGGAAAAAGGGAGATATATTATTGAATCTTGTAATCGGGTTTATAGTGATTAATAATATATTCTCTTGCCGTGTTTGGTAAGGGACTAGGACGTAGACCATAGAGATTAGGGGTCGAACCTAGCTAAAATCTTGTGTGTCAAGTTCTTCTATTCTGTTGGTTTATTTCTGCACTGCATTAGTTAATATCAGCAAGCTGAAACATTCTGCTATAATCATTTCAGCAAGCTGATATATGTCTGGAAGAATTTCTGTAAAAATAAAAATAGACTATAGTTAACTTAATACACCTATTCACCCCCCCTCTAGGTGCATACTTTCACATATATCTCCCATATTTATACCGTGCACAAATATAAGTGAACAACAACTTTATTAAAGCAAACCCAAGTACATAAAACAAGTACATTTAAACAGGAAATCAAAATACATAAGGAACAAGCATTTAACAATACATATAAGAACTAGTCATCTAAGCCGTAGTAAAGATTAGCACTATTATCAAGTTCAGTTGGAGTCTTGTTGATTGGTTTATCGTTAAATCTAGCCAAATTTGTTTCCACCCTTTATCCATTCTATTTTTTAGATGACTCGTAAAGATCTACAAGGTGTCTAGGTGTGTGACAAGTACGAGTCGAATGCCCATGAGCCCCACATCTAAAGCATATATCTCTAGTATCTCCTTCTTGTGGTGCCTTCTTTTTATTTGACACCTCATTTTGCCACTTCTGGTGGCTGGAGTTGTTGTAGCCATCACGCTGCCACTTCAGGTGACCAGAGTTATACTGATTTCTAAATCGACCATGAAAATTTCTACGTCCACGGTTTCGTCCATAACCTCGTCCTCCTCTATGCCCATTCTCACGCTCATTCTTCCGGAATGACGTGTTATGTACTTCAGGTAACTGGGAAGAGCCTGTGGGATGTATCTGATGATTTTTCAGCAACAACTCATTATTTTTCTCAGCTATAAGAAGGAGAGATATCAGCTCACTATATTTCTGGAAATTGTGTTCCTTGTATTGTTGTGCCAAGATCATAGTGTTGGGGTGAAAGGTCGAAAGGGTCTTTTCAATCATCTCGGCATCAGTAACTTTTTCACCACACAGGATTAGCTTTGAACTTATTTTGAACAAGGCAGAATTATATTCAGCAACAGATTTAAAATCTTGTAACCTTAAATTGATCCAGTCATAACGAGCATGTGGCAGATGGACAAGTTTTTGGTGATCAAACCTATCTTTGAGATTGGTCCAAAGAGTGAGTGGATTTTTGACTGTGAGGTATTCAGATTTTAAGTTTTCATGAATATGGTGCCTAAGGAAAAGAATTGCTTTGGCATTTTGTTCAACAGTTGGGGTTTTTCCTGTTTCTATGGTATCCTTTAGTCCGTTGGCACTAAGGTGTAATTCCGCATCGAGTACCCAAGACAAATAATTATCCCCAGACACATCCAAAGCAACAAACTCTAATTTTGCAAGATTCGCCATTCTGAATATAAAATAAATATTTAAAAATGTTATAACAATATGGCATGTTAAACATAAACAATTAAACATATACACACAATTATAATTATAACACATAATGACATAATCTATTAAGTTACGACGGCATAGCCAGCCAGAAACTTTATAATAATATTCATAGTGCAACAATTTTAATATATTAAGGAGTAGTATAAACAAGGAAATTATAACCATATTTATAAGTAAAAATAGAGCGTACCTCCTTCGTTAATAAAACTTATTTGAGCAGTACCTTCTTTGTTAATATGCTTTACTCGGGCAGTACCTCCTTACTTTAACAAAACTTACTCGGGCAGAGACTCGTGCTGATAACGTGTTGTACAATAATAATCAAATAGGAATACTGTATACTCAGATTATTGAAAATTAAAAGTAAACAAGAGGCTATGACTATATTGGTTGCTGTAGAGAGAATGTAATGAGAAGTTTATATTACTTATTTTTGTGTACCAAAAATGAACTTGCAGTATGCTCAATTTATAGTACAAAATCACCGCCTACTATGTATGAACATAGTAAATACATTCCGGGTAAACAGCTTAGAAATGACGGCTACGTGTGTTGGAATTGTACATCATAAATAGAAGACTTAATTGCATTTTGCAACCCTTTGGTTTTCGCTTATTGCACTTTGGGTAAGGTTCTTTTAAAACATTCAATATGCAACCCCAGACTTTGAAACCCGCTATACTTTGCAACCCTTTAACGCTTCTCCGTCAAACTCGACCGTTAACATCAATTTTGAAAGGGGTAAATATGTCCTAACATATCTAAACGGTAGAGTGTATTCATATGTGGGTTTGGTCAATCGAAATAGATTTTTTCAAAATTTTATCCTTCAAGTTAAATTGATTTTATGATTGAATTTATATGAATTGGGTTTGTATGAATTAGGTACTTATCAAGTTTTTAGGGTTCTTAATTGGGAATTTTATGAGAGAAAAAGGGTATTAATGTTAGAAAATTGAATAGTCTGGGGTGTAGTATATTAGATCACAATTCTGATTAAAAATTCTGTTTTACCCTTTGACAATAAACGTTAACGGTCAATTTTGACAAAAATTCATCAAAGGGATTTAAGCTGTAACGGGATTCAAAGTCTGGGGATGCAAAATGAAGATTTTAAAAGAACCTTACCCAAAATGCAATAAGCGAAAACCAAAGAATTGCAAAATACAATTAAGGGGGTGTTTGGGGGAACTTTTTTCCAAAATAAGTCAACTTATTTTAAGACAAAGTTGGAAATTCCTAACTTTCCAACTTATTTTTCAACTTATTTTTGTAACTTATTGAATCTCAAACATACATTAAATACTTGTATAATTTTTTTTATCAAAATATAAAATTTTTATCCGAAAATAAGTTAATAAGTTCAAAATAAAAGTTGTGCCAAACAACCACTAAGTCTAGATAGAATGGGCTGATCATGCATGTATCCGTGTATTGGCATATTAACCTTCTAACAACTTTGGTTGACAAATTGCACACAAGTTAAATTATTTATAACAGTAATTACTACTACTGTATTAGTATTTATAAATGAGTCTCTAATATTCTCCCCAAACGGATTGAGTTAGTTGTTTTAACTAGCGGATTGAGTAGTCTTGTCTTTTGACATGGTGTGTGCTGTTTAAAAGTTCGTAGTAAGTTTTAGTCCTTTTGATTACATTTCTATCAATGGCGTCGACTAACAACATCATTGATGATCTGGCAAACATCACCCTGGACGATGAGGATGAAGGAGGATTGGTTTGTGAGGAGTCCAGTAACGAGGTGGCGTTTGATGATAGATGGTGTCTTGTGGGAAGGTTTATTACGGATGGAGCAGTCGATTTCTTGGCAATGCAACACACGTTGGCATCTCTTTGGAGACCGGGAAAAGGTGTCTACATGAAGGAGCTAGATGTCAATAGATTCCTGTTTCAGTTTTATCATGAAATTGATATCTCAAGAGTATTGGCAGGTAGCCCATGGTCCTTTAATCGTAAAGCGCTAATACTCGCAAGGTTGAAGAAGGGTGAGAATCCGCGTGCAGTAGTTCTAAATTCATTGGATTTGTGGGTTCAAATCTATGATCTTAGTCCAGGTTATATGACTGAGAAAGTCCTTCAGGGAGTTGGGAATTATATTGGGAAGTTCGTGGAATCTGATGACAAGAATTTCATGGGGGTGTGGAGAGAGTATATGCGTATTCGAGTCTCCATTGATCTAAACAAGCCGCTAAAAAGAAAGATGAAGCTGAAGAAGACGGATGCAGATTGGATATGGATAAATTTTAAATATGAAAATGTTCCTACGTTTTGCTTCATATGTGGTCTGCTTGGACATTCTGAAAAATTCTGTGCTAAGTTGTTCAATACGCCTTCAGAGAAGATTGTAAAGCCATATGGGATATGGATGAAGGCTCCACTTAGGAAACAAGTTAAACCGATCGGAGCAAAATGGCTACGTTCCGGTGATGGGATTGACGGGGAAGGAGGTGAGGTGTCAAGGCAAAGCGACAATCAAGGGATGACAGTAGGGTTGTTACCTGTAATCCCCGGAAAAATTGGTCGAAAGGATATGGAAGTTATGGAGTTAAATCAAAATGGAGAAAATTCTGGGATAAGATTGATTGAGTCAAAACAAAGTTGTTTAAAAAGCGGGGGAAGTAGTAATAATTTAAATGGGAGGGAGGGAAAGGAAGTGGGCCTGGTGGATAGTGAAAATGATGAGAGAGAAGAGGATGGGCTTACAATAGTGGATCCAAATAAACGTAGGAGGATAACCCAAATAAAAATGACAGGGCCAACTGAGAATACTGATACTGAAATGACCCAGACGGAAAATGATGTTCCAAAAAACTTGCAAAAGGCGGGCCTCGATGTCGGGGTTCGCCTACAGTCATGAGTTGTCTGAGCTGGAACTGCCATGGGCTTGGGAACCCACGGGTTTTTCAGTTCCTTAAAGAGATTGTTTCTCAAAAGCGACCTAATTTCATTTTCCTTTGTGAAACGCTGTGTATTGATAATAAAGTTCAAAGTTTAAAAAGAAGTTTAGGCTATGGAGGCTCCTTCTCAGTTACGGGGCAAGGGCGTGGAGGGGGTTTAGCGATGCTTTGGAAGGAGGAAGACGAAGCTGAGATTATTGGTTATTCTCATAATCATATAGATGTTATAACTCGAGTTGCAGGTATGGTTGAATGGAGGTTGACCGGGGTTTATGGGGAACCTAATAGAAGTCTTCGAGAGAATACATGGAATTTGTTGAGAAGGTTAAAGGATAGGGTGAGTTTACCTTGGTGTTTGGTGGGAGATTTCAACAATGTTATCTCTCAGGCAGATAAAAGGGGGGGCTTTTGTATCCGAACTGGTTAGTTGAGGGTTTTCAAAGTGCTATATCTGATTGTGAGTTATTTGAAATTGATTTACTTGGGCATCAATATACATGGGAGCGAGGTCGGGGAACTGATAATTGGGTGGAAGTTAGGCTTGATCGAGCTTTTGCTGATTCGAGGTGGATGTATACATTTCAAGGAGCTAAACTTTTTAATTTGGATTTTGTTACATCAGATCATTGCCCAATCTTGCTAGACCCGGGTGTTCAAGGATTTCAAAGAGGGAGGAAAGTTTTTCGCTTCGAAAATGCTTGGATGAGTGACCCAATGTGCGCTCAGATTGTCAAGGAAGTGTGGGAGTTGAATGCTGGTCAGTCTATTCGGGAAAAAATTATTAGATGTGGTGAGCGTTTGTCTCAATGGGGACCAAGTGTTACTGGTAATTTCAAAGAAAGAATAGCTCAGACAAGACGAACGATTAAGCATCTTCAAGGTTGCAGAGATGAGGTTTCGTGTAGTAGATTTAAGGAGGCGAAGCAGAGGTTAGCTGATATCTTAGATCAACGAGAGACTTATTGGCGACAGAGGTCGAAACAACTTTGGCTTAAATCTGGGAATAAAAATACAAAATTTTTCCACGCCAGTGCCAGTGCTCGACATAAGAATAATATGATTCGTAAATTGAGGAATGATAGAGGAGATTGGGTTGACTGGGACCAGGGGCTTGAAGGTGTAATGTTAGATTATTTCTCAGAAATTTTCTCATCAACTGAAGTCCAGTGGCAAGAAGTAGTAGAGTGTATTCAGCCAGCCATTAGTGAAAATGACAACTTGGAGCTTCTAAAGGAAGTTACTAGGGAGGAAGTGAGGAGGGCTCTTTTCCAGATGAACCCAGATAAATCACCGGGACCGGATGGGATGACGCCTGCGTTCTACCAAAAGTACTGGAATGTTGTAGGGAGGGATGTGATACAGCTAGTTCAGGATTTCTTCTGTTCAGGTACGATGCCAGTTAATTTAAATGATACAAATTTAGTGCTCATTCCGAAAAAGAAAAATCCTACAGTTATGGGAGATCTTAGGCCGATAGCTCTGTGTAATGTTCTTTGTAAGGTCATAACTAAGGTTATAGCTAATCGGGTGAAAGGTTTCTTAGATAAGATCATCTCAGAAACTCAAAGTGCTTTTATCCCGGGACGTCTAATCACAGATAATATCTTGATATCTTTCGAAGTGCTTCATTATTTAAAAAGGAAAAAGCAGGGGCGAGATGGGTATATGGCTTTAAAGCTAGACATGAGTAAGGCGTATGACCGCATTGAATGGGGTTTTCTTGGAGCAGTTATGGAGAAAATGGGGTTTCAAAGTAGATGGATTGAGCTGGTAATGGGTTGCCTATCTTCAGTTAGATATAGAATCAATCATGGTGGTTGTAGCTTTGGTCTTGTCAATCCTACGCGTGGTATTAGGCAAGGGGATCCTTTGTCCCCCTACCTTTTCATCATGTGTGCTGAGGGCTTATCTTGTTTAATCAAGAAGTATGTGGCAAAACGGTGGATTCACGGGTGTAAAATTGCTAGACGAGCTCCGAGTATCTCCCATATGCTATTCGCGGATGACTCGTATCTCTATTGTCGAGCTAATGAGATGGAAGCCAGGAGAATTAAAGACCTGTTATCAGTTTTTGAAAGTGCCTCGGGGCAAAAGGTTAATACCAGTAAATCTTCGATCTTTTATAGTACAAATACTGCTGTTTCTGAGAGGGGTAAAGTGGAGGAGATTCTGGGAATGCAACCTGCTAATGAACATAGTAAATACCTTGGTCTACCAAGCACAATGGGGCGTAACAAATCAGCTGTACTGGGTTTTTTAAAAGACAAAATGAGAAGCAGGGTGGAAAGTTGGAGTGGGAGATGGATGGCAAAAGCAGGAAAGGAGGTTCTTATTAAATCTAAGGCTCAGACTCTACCTAGTTACGCAATGAATGTCTTCCTTCTTCCTATGAAACTTTGTCAAGACATGGAGCAAATAATGTGCAAGTACTGGTGGCAGTCGTCGGGATCACAAAGAAAGAGTATTCATTGGTTGGCCTGGGACAAACTGATTATTCATAAAGATAAAGGAGGTTTGGGGTTTCGAAGTTTGAGAGACTTTAATCTTGCTATGTTAGGCAAGCAAGCTTGGCGGTTAATGGCTAATGGTTCGAATCTGGTCAACAAAGTTTTTAAAGCAAAATATTATCCTAATGGTTCGTTCCTTTCAGCGACTTTAGGAAATAATCCTAGTTTTGTTTGGAGGTCTATCTTGGAGGCTCAGTCGTTGATTAAGGAGAACTGTAGATGGAGTATTGTAGATGGTTCTTCGGTGGAAATTTTAAATCAACCTTGGCTCCCTCATGTAGACAATCCATACATTATGTCTGTCCATCCAAGTCTAATAGGAGCTACTGTTAATCAACTGATGCAGACAGGGGAGAGAGTGTGGGATGGGGAAATCCTGGATGACATTCTAAATGATCGAGATAGGCAATTGGTTCAGAGTATCATTCTTAATTATGAAGCAGGTCCTGACAAATGGTACTGGAATCTGGAGGCTTCAGGTGAGTACAGTGTTAAAAGTGCCTACAATTATTTGCAGAGATTGAATGGAAGGTGGAATGAGTCTAATAACTTTGGTTTCTGGCGTTCATTGTGGAACCTTAAAATCCCTGCTACTGTGAAACATTTATTATGGCGAGCATGCACAGGTATTCTTCCCACGATGACTCAGTTAAGACAGAAACGGGTGGATGTTCTGTTAGAATTCCAAGTGTGTAGGGGAAGTGAGGAATCTATTTTCCACATCCTGGTGGAATGCCCTTTTGCGACATTATGCTGGCAGAGATTTGATGTTGCAATCATGGGGAGTCAGGCTTCAGATTTCTATAGTTGGTTTCTGTTTGTTCTGAATACATTCAGTAGGGATAAAGTATGTCAAGTTGCCATGATTTGTTGGTCTCTCTGGCGTGGACGAAATGGAGTAGTCTGGCAAAGCAAAAATTCAGTAACTAATGGTGTGATTATGTCTGCTATTGCGTACCTGCATCAATGGAGAAGTGCTCAATCTGGGGAAATTGTGACAGAAGGTTCTTCTTCTGTGGAGCACTGGACACTACCAATGGTTAATAAGATGAAGGTCAATGTGGATGCATCTGTCGTTAGTGGGAATAATAGCTTTGGTATTGGTTGGATTGCGCGAGATCACAGTGGTAATATTATTGAGGCTAGTGCTAGAGTGATGATGGGGACTGTTGCTCCGAGTATGGCAGAGGCCGTTGGTGTGAAGGAGGTACTCAGCTGGGTCAAGGATAAATGCACTCACGCAGTGGTTATTGAATCAGATTGTCAGGTAGTTGTTAACGCTATTTGTCAATCTGTGCATATGAGCTCCCCGTTTGGGTTGATTATCTCGGATTGTAGACGTATGTTAGCTTCTCTAAACAATGTTTCTATTGTATTTGTTAAACGATCTGCGAACAAAGCTGCCAATTGGTTAGCAAGATCAGCTTGTTCTTATTCAGGTCGTAGTCTTAGTGGGGGGTTTGTCCCTACTGAACTAGCTGCTATTTTGACAGCAGATCTTGGTTATTAATAAAATTCATAGTTGCTAAATGTAGTAAAATTTTACTTTATACAGTAATGAGAGATTACAGTTTTGACCTTACTTGTCTTCTGTGCAAATGAGTGTATTTAATACCATCATCAATGTTCCTGTGATTATTTCAACATGCGTGTTGTTTTCACCAGGTTTTATTGTGAAAATAAAAATGTCACTTATAATTTGAATTGTACATTTTTTAAATTTATATTATATATATTTAAATAAAATATTATAACCCACTTTTAAATTTGAATCATATTAAACTATATAATGATGTTTATTTCCTATTATCTGAAAATAATATATAAGATATTAAAGTCTAATATGATATGTAATATTAAATTCTGAAACCAAAAAAAATGTGAACAACATAAAAAAACTTTTGAGGTTAAAAAAAAAGAATAACATTGAAGGCTTAAGATAAACAAATAAAAACTTGCCATTTGAAAAAACCAATAACAACTAAAATAATAAATTAATATTATAATTTCATATTTCCTACATTACACAATAATATTTTTATTTTAACTAGTCAATCAATAAATTAACTAAATTTTAACTATCAATTAAACATATAAAAATGAAAAAATGAAATTGAATATTGAAAAAGTAACTAATTAAAAGAGATATGATACAAGAAAATTGAAATTTTTGTTGGATAGGTAAAAAATCAAACTCATCAAAAAATTTATTCATAATCTTATGCCATTAGGTACTAATAATTTTCACATAAAAAATATATTAATATGATAACCGATAATTGTGTAATGAAATGTGTGACATATACAAAATTATATTTGTAAACTAGTTAATAATAACTTTTTAGTTTCATATTTTGGTGACTTAAATATTTAATTAAGTAATTATGTTGAACTTTATTTATTTTCATGTGTGTGAATGTTATTTTGTATTACATTGAATCATGTATAAGTTAAAAATACCCTAAAATTTTTAATAATAAAATCTGTTTATTATATATTTGGTATTTGATTTTTATTCACACACTTAAAATTATTTTGATTGTGGTGTTAAAATAATTATTTTTTTGACTAAAAATATAAATTTATGCTAAAATTCATAATAGAATAATTATAAAATTTAAAATTTTAGTTGTCAAAATACTTCAAATTACATAAACAAAATTAAATGTCAAATAAAAAATAAAAAGAATACTAAGTTTTTTTTTTGGATAGGTAAAAAGAATACTAAGTTAATTAGAAGATATAATTACTTTTAATTTAAAAACGAAAAACTAGTTTAGCCAGATATACAAGATTGAACAGCATTAACTAAGGACATTAATACAGTACAATCAACCTCAATTCAAGATGCTGAGTATTTAATACCTTCAAGGTCATATAAGTAATTACCGATTACTACGTTAAGTAATTTTTTACTGCATTTAGCAGCACCCATAAAATTGCATCTTCTTTCTCAAAAAAAAAAAGAAATATTCTCCCCAAAATTGTATGATTGTATCCCTGTCGTAAATCTCAAAAACCCCAAAACATTTTCCCCACAATGACGACCCGATCATCCCTCCCACGTCTCCTCCGCGCCGCCGTCTCCTACCACCGCACCACCACCACCACTCTCCACCACCATCACCACCACCACCACACCATCACTCTCACTTCCCCAACCCCCCTCCTCCGCTCCCGCCCAACCTCCCTCCCCCACATCCACTTCTTCTCCACCTCCCGCCGCGTCCCCACACGCGCCCCCAAACCCGACATCGCCGCCCGCGCGCGTCAGATGCAAACCCGCCGCCTCTGGACCTACGCGCTAACCTTCAGTTGCATAGCTGGCTTCATAGTAATTGTCCTCAACCAATTCCAAGACCAATTAGTCTTTTACATTACACCCGAAGACGCAATTAACAAATACGCATCCGATCCTTCCAAAAATAAGTTCCGGCTCGGCGGACTTGTGCTCGAAGGAAGTGTTAATCAGCCTGCCTCGTCATCCGAAATGGAGTTTGTTATAACTGATTTACGGAAAGATATATTAGTTCGTTACAACGGCTCGTTGCCTGATTTGTTTCGAGAAGGTCATTCCGTTGTTGTGGAAGGGTTTGTTAAGCCGTTTACTGAGGAAATTAGGGAGTGTAAGGAGGCCAAGAGTGTTACGATGAAAGCCAGGGCTTGGGATTGTTATTTTTCCGCCACCGAGGTTTTGGCTAAGCATGATGAGAAGTACATGCCTGCCGAAGTGGCCAATGCGTTGGAGAGGAATAAGAAGATTATTGCCAAAGAGGCCAAAGCGGCCGAGGAGGAGCAGAAAGCTGCTGCCGTGCCTGGGTAGTTTTTCTGAATTTATGACTCATGTTATTGGTTTTGAGGGTTATAGATATATAAAATATTGCTAATTGATTGATTAATCATTGTTGTGATGAGATATTGATTATAGTTAAATGGTTTGCGGTTTTTGCCATCGTAGGATAGTTATGAATAAATATCAAAATTTTGGGTTTCAGTTATATATGTTTCGAGTTGGATCGGATTCTTGACTGTAAGATGATTAATATAACTATCATGTTAAATGCCATAGTTTTTCGTGTTCATTTGTCTTTTTCTTTATTATTCCTTAGCTTTGCAAGACTGCTAAGCTTGTATAGACTCTGAGATTATTGATGATATGTTAGACTGTCAAAGTTGAAGAATATATATGGATGAATTCATCTTTGTGAGTATGGTTCATTGTCAGAAGTGATTGCCATTTTCTTTGTAACTAATTAACAAGCTTGGAGCTTTAACTAACAGAAATCCGCACCAGACCATGCACTCTTGTTTGTTTTCGTTTCATTGGTTATATTCATCAAGCTTCCTTGCTAATTGTCATTATGCCAATTGTTTAATGATGTACCTGCCTTTAGATTTGCTGCTTCCTTATCCCTTGTCTATCTAGAGGCAGGGATAATAGATGAATAGCCGATTAGATATACATTTTACTATCAGTCATTATTTATTATTCAGGACGAGAATGCATGTTTAAAATCTGAAAGGCAGAATCATTATTAATTATTTAGTCCTTGCTCTACATATGCATGCTGGATAACTGGTGGGTTTACGGTTTACCAACTGGAGCTACTTCAAGTAACAAAATCTACTATCCGTACTGTAATTATGGACTTAATGCTAAACATCTGTCACTTACCAATTGTTTAGTGATTCTTTAATGCAGAGTTCAGAAGTATGTTTGTTGCGAATATGTTATAATAAGATAACTAGCAAAAGCACATGTTGTAATCTGGAGTAACAGAAGGCAATGTTCAGAATGTATATTCTGGTAAAAAACTGGAATCAGCATAGTGATGTTTGTACACAGCTTGTAGAATATAACATGTCATACTTTTGTATTTGAAAAAGTAATATCAGTATGCTTAGTAACCAATAACTAATGTAGTACTCCCTCCGTCCCTCTCCCTCTTAATAGTTTACATTGGGAATCGGCATGGAGACCAAAAAAATGTAAAAAAAATGAGTAAAGTTAGATGAAAAGTGAGTAAAGTGGTGGAACCTATCAATATTTAATAATAGATTTGTGATAGTGGAGGAAAGTAGTGGGTGTAATAGTGTTTTTTATTATTAAATATGAGATAGTGGGGGAAAGTAGTGGGTGTAATAGTAGAAAAAACTTACTATTTATGGTATGTAAAGAAATGAGAGGGACACCCCAAAATAGTAACCGTAAAGAAATGAGAGGGACGGAGGGAGTATCATACAATATATTAACCGTCAAACTAAAATAAAATGATGGCATACTTTGCAGTGACTGTCAACTACCAAAAAAAAAATCAAATAGTACCTTTCTGCACCGCTCAAATAATTCAGAAAATAGTAAATCATGGTAGCTGAAAACCATTCGATATGTAGTTAACATATAGTATATCCTGGCAACTTGATATCAAACTCAACGTACTTAAATAGTTAAATATTACGTTGACACCAAAACTATAGTCAGAAAAGTACAGGGAGGCAAAATCCAAGGCAACTAATGTGAACGCGAAAGAACAAGGGTTTCATCTTCACCATCATAGAATACAATTCTCAAAAGTCTTGGAGAATGGTTTGCATCAAACTTCTGTATTCAGTTATATTAGAAAAGTATTTGGATAATATTTTGTTTATAATCAAGGGCACTGAAATTGCAATTGCAGAGCTTCTTTAGACAGGAGTATCTCCAGTAAATTGTAGGTGGAGTGTACGTCTGGCAAATAGACAACCTCTGGCAAATAGACAACCTGGGAAGTATCACTGGTCATAACTAAGACACTATCAATGTTATGATGTTATTTTCACTTCCATAACTAGCTTTTCAAGTTAATGTTAGCCTCTCAATGTTACTATCATATATTCCCTATCAGAACTAAAAACAGTGGCCTGCTACCTTCACATTCGAATTTAATTATGTCTATGGCTTTTAAGCAAAAGGGTATTTAGGTCATAAGTAGACATCTATGAGACCTTTTCTAGGGAGATGTTTGTATGGAATTATCTTTGCAACATTCGAGGTCATGTTGAGGCCACCGCTATCTTCTTTCCAGAAGTTCTGCTGTGCAGCTTGCTTCTGAAATACAGTGAGAAAATTTGCTTATTAGTTAAATGTTTTGTACGGAATGATCTTTGCTACAGTAAGGATTAGTTTCAACCACCAATATTGTATATAAGGTTACTGTCATTGCTACCTTAATTATGTCCATGTAGCAAAATGATTCTTCATGCCACGTCCCCCACAAAATTATACTCCCTCCGTCCCAAATTGTATGCACCCGTTTGACTTTCACGGAGATTAAGAAAATGTAGTAAAAAAGAGTAAAGGTAGTTGAAAAGTGGGTAAAGTGGTGGGACCTATTAATATTTAATAATAGATTTGAGATAGTGGAGGAAAGTAGTGGGTATATAATGTTTATTTAATAAAAAAGTGGAGAAGTAGTGGGTGTAATAGTGAAAAGTAGTGTTCAAAAATAGTAAGTATATTATGTTCATTCTTTTTGGGACGTACCAAAAAGGAAAGAGGTTCACATAAAATGGGACGGAGGGAGTATAAAATAGTAAAAATATAAAAAACTTGACCTTCATGGATATGGAGTATTTTCTGGGATTTTCTATTTCTATCTTGCTTGTGATATTTTTTTTAAATCTATCACTGTCTTGGATGCTAAGCTCTATACAGGATTACTGAAAATATATGTATGTTGTGTATGATAAGTACTCAGGTACGCTTACTGAAAACACTCCTCAGTTGTAAAGATTTTCTTGTTTGCGAATCATGAGTATCAATTCTTTCTCAAGTCTTGTCTGGGATTCTTATAAATTGTGAATATTGATTGCATGAAGAATAGTTTCTTTTCATGAAGTGTAGCCAGAGTATTATGCAGTTTAGTTGAAAGAGATTACCGTTGTGCTTTGCTCAGTTGGTTGTCTATGCAAACACAAAACTGCAATATCTCTAGGCACAGAACCTTTGCGTCACTCAGATTTTTGTACGTTTATAGTTGCAGTTTATGATTACATATTGGTCAAAAAAACGTGTTGTTCAGGACACGCTAGCCTGCCTGGATTATATACCAGGACCGGCCGACCAGCCCCATGGTCAACACCGACATGTAAATCATGCTAACCGTGCGGTAAGACCCAGTGGCTGGGCTTCCCTGCGATACGCAAGATACACCGCGCCTTGTCTTGGTCAAAGTTTCCACTGTCTCTCCAACACGGCTACACGCAGGGGGCGGGTGAGGTTCGAACCCGTGACCTTTTGGATCAACGCTAGGTCTCGTTTCCATTGAGGCAGCTCTCACACTCCATGATTACATATTCCTAGTTAAGCAAATCAACTTTTTGAAAAACATATAAAACGTGAACCAACACTACTATACAAGTTGCCATATTTTCCCATCCGAAACAGGGAAACTAAGACAAACAGCCAAGACAACATAGAGTCTGTTTGCCTCACCTTATATTTTACGTGATTTATGGACTTATTTTCGGGTAAAAATTTTATATTTTGAATTTACTTTTTTATACAAGTATTTAATGTATGTTTGAGATTCAATAAATCGCAAAATAAGTTGGAAAATAAGTTGGAAAGTTAGGAATTTCTAACTTTGTCTTAAAATAAGTTAACTTATTCTGAAAATTTTTTCCCCTAACCACCCCCATAATATATACACTTTTAAAGTAAGATGAACAGCCAACACAACATAATATTTACTCTTTTAAAGCCACAAACAAACAGCCAAGTGAACATAAAAGTTACTTCCCAAGTTCTAATGCTGACTCTATTAGTAATTTTCGTTTCCTGTCTTTGCGTAAATTAAATACGGAAATTGTAATAATTAATAATAAAGACAGATGAACACCAAAATTTATACGTGGAAAACCCCATTTAAAGTAAAGAGGTAAAAATAACGGGACCAGCTCAGAATGTTTCCACTATAATGATAACAATGGTTACAATATTCTCTCTCAAATTTACGAAGTAACACTTGAGACACAACTAAATAGAAATACAACGATTCCCTACTCCTTCGGTACTTGACCGAATAACCTGGACGAACTCCCTTTGTAGCAACTACAACAGCTGAACGAACTCCTAATGCTGCAGCGTGGACAGATTCCGATGGCTACAGCCTGACACTCACACAAACTCCCTCGAAACGAAAGAATAGAGTAGCACGAGGGCCCCCTATCCTGACCTGCTTGAAACTACCACAAGGTAAGTTTCCTACTAGACGGACTATCTAGCAGCTATATATATACTAAGAAGTATGAGAGGAAGAAGGGGCAAAAGGTCACTTTACTATTGTAAAATTTTCGTTTAGCCTAATGTACTATCGAAGACATCACTGCACTTTCCTTTTTTTCCTTTTACCTTACCGCCGTTAGTCAAAAATTCAATCCGTGTATTTGACCGTTAAATTGATGATTGGGATGTACAGTCAACCTGCCACGTACACGCCACATCTGCACAACCCTAATTTCTTTTTATTAAAATTTTAAAAAATTATAAATACTTTTTAAAAATCATAAAAATTCATAAAAAATCATAAAAACTTTCAAAAAAATCGTAAAAAAATTATAATTTTTTTTAAAATTATATATTTTTTTAAAATTATAAAAACTTTAAGAAAAAACGTAATTTTTTCATTAAAATTATAAAAAGTATAAAAATCATAAAAAGCATAAATTCATAAAAAAAATATCTAAAAAAATTTATAAAATTCATACAAACATTAAAAATCGTAAATTTTTATTAAAAAATCATAAAAAAGTATAAAAAATATAAAAAATATAAAAAATATATCAATAAAACAACATGGCAGTAACCGTTTCTTTGGCACAATCCATTCGATACTTAGATAACAAATCTGTGATATGTGTAGGAATAAACCAGTTGTGGTAGTAGAAATTATTTCAATACCAATAAATATTTAAAGGACCAAGATCTTGTTTAAAGGACAAAGAATTTCCATTGCAAAAATCCAGATATAATTCAAACAAATAGATGCTACTACCGGGAAAAATACAATTATCAAACAACAAACTTCAACAGAAAAGCTGAACAATTTCAAAACAAAAACCAAATACCCCAACACAGGGATCACTAAAATATTTATTGTCCAATATGCAAACTTTCCCAATTGTAGTTAATCAGTGCTCATAAGGTAGTAAAACAAACAGATCCCGAATACGCTAAAAGTTAATAATGTGGGTTAATAACATCACATATGTAGTTGATGGAACTAGAACAAAATAATGAAAAAATGTAATCACTCTGTACCACACTACAACTCACCCACACCACTCTGTACACACGCACGCATCACAATCCATGCACGCGCACACACTTCAATTCGTCACACACACACGGGTTTGCAGAAGAAGAGAGGAGAAGAGAGGAGCTCTACCTGCCACACTCGAACAAAACAGAGCCGCGACGGGATTAAACGGGGGTAGCGAGAGAGAGAGGAAGAGATTGAAGAGAGGGGTGGGAGGGAGAGAAATTGAGAGAGAGATGTTGTAGGAGAGAGAGAAGCATCGAGAGAGTTTCACGAGAAAAAGAGAGAAACAGAACTGGGATTGATTTGGGGAAAACAAACTGGTTATTTAGGGATTTAGAAGACATGAAAATTTTGTAATTGCTAAACTTAATTTTGTGATTTTATAAAGTTTTTATAAAAAAAATTAAGGCTTTGCTGATGTGGCGTGTACGTGCCATTATACATCTCAATCATCAATTTAACGGTCAAATAGACGGACTAAATTTTTGACTAACGGGCGATGTGGTAAAAGAAAAAAAGGAAAATACAATGATATCTTCGATAATACAATAAACTAAACATAAATTTTATTATAGGGAAAGTGACCGTTTACCCATGCAAACTGTACATGTTCTCTTCTCACCCAATCTCGACGTCAAACATGATAGCTCGCCGGCGGCTACTTTCTTCTCCGACCATCTATTGCCGTCTCTTTCCTCTCCTTCAACAACCCCACCATTCACTTTCATCTCTCTCTCACACCTCTAATATTATTTCAAACACACAAAATCAAGAAACTTCAAAAACAAATAAATCAACACCCAACACCTTAAATTCTCATATTTCACATCACCTCGAAAAACCCATTTCAAAGATCCCTACTTTATCTCAAGAACTCACTGACCCGACCCGGATTGGTGACCTTTTTGACCCGACCCGGGTCACTGAAGCTCTGTTAAGTCACAGAAATGACCCTGATTCAGCTTTGAATAACTTCAAATTAGTTGAAATGAAGTGTAAGTATATTATTAGGAATGACCCTGTTTGTGTTTTGCTTCACATTTTAGCAAGTTCTAAGGCTTATCATGATGTTCTTGGGAAAAAGATTAATGTTTTAGTTTGTCGAAGACGGGGTTTTTTAGGTCCAGGCATTGTTGATCAGCTGGTTGGTGTTGCGAAAAGGTTCGATTTTGAGTTGAATTCTGTTGTTTTTAGTGAATTGTTGGTTAGTTTTGTTAATGCTTGTAGATTTGGTGATGCTGTTAAGTGTTTTGATAGAATGGTAGAGAATGATATTTCGTTTTCGATTCGAGATGTTAATTTTCTTATGAGCAGACTTGTTGATAATGAAAGGTTTAGTGTAGCTCGCGGTTTGTATGATGGATTAGTTAGGAGAGGAATTTATGATTGTGGAATGTTAATTCATGTTGTGCGTGCGTGTGAGAATGAAATGAAGTTTGGGGATGCGGGGAAGTATTTAAAGGAAGCGATTGATAATGGGCTTAGACCTGATGCTGGATTTTATACTAGGGTTATCTTTGTTTGTAAGGAAGCGGATGTGAATTGTGCATATGAGTTGTGTAATAAGATGAAGGAAGTAGGATTATCTCCTTCAAAGGAAATATATACGCATTTGCTGGGTGCTTATGTGAATCACAGAGACATGGTAGGTGCATTAAAGGTTAAGGATGATATGGTTGCTAGTGGGGTTCCCTTGAAGCTGGGAGTTGCAGAAAGATTGATGAAGGGATGTATTTTGGCCGGTAACCTGGATAGTGCTTTAGGCTTGTTAGAAGAGATTGTGAGAGACGGCCTTGCTCCAAAAGGACGCACTTACTCGATTCTTATTAGAGGGTGTTGTGAGCTCGGAAATATGAAAAAGGCGAAGGAGTTGTACAGCAGAATGAAGCTCTTAGGTATGAAACCAACTGTCGTTGATGTTAACGCTTTGATTCGGGGATTTCTAAAAGCTAACTTGTGGGAAGATGCAGTCAAAGTGTTTCGTGTTGAGTCTGATGTCATCAATGTTCTTTCATACAGTCTTCTTATTTCCTGGCTGTGTAAAGAGGGCCAGATGAATAAAGCTTGCAATTTAAGGGAGGAGATGTTGATTAAGGGTTTGGTACCGAGTGTAGTAGCTTGTAGGAATATGGTACGTGGCTTGTGCAAAGTTGGCCGAACATCTGAGGCCTGGGATACACTGAAGAAGTTAGTGAAGGACGGATATGCCTCCAACAGGAAGATGTACAATAATGTTCTAATTGGTCTTCTCAAGGAAAATACCTTTGATTCTGCATTTGCTGTCTATACTGAAATGCGCGAAAGTGGGTTCTATCCCGAAATCAGTACTTGCAAAACTTTACTTGATGGACTTATTGAATGCAACAGCGTAAATCTAGCTATAAAACTGATAAACGATATGAGAAACAGAGGTCTAAAATTGGACGTTACTTCGTATGCTGTCCTCATAGATGGATTCTGCAAATGTAATGACATGGGAAGTGCACGAGAACTTTTTGATGAACTTATTCGAGTTGGATTATCTCCGAATACAGTTGTTTATAATAGAATGGTCAGGGGATTCATACATGTAGATAACCTTGATGCTGCAGTTACCTTCCATAAGAAAATGATTGATGATGGGATTCCATGCGACTTGGAAACATACACCATTTTGCTCGATGGGTCACTAAGAGAAGGAAAATTACTCTCTGCATCAAATCTTTATACAGAGATGCTTGGCAATGGGATCAAGCCAGATGTGAAAACCCATACCGTTCTTGTAAATAGTCTATGTAATAAACAACAGCTAGATAATGCAAGACAAGTGTTACAAGAGATGAAGAGTACTGGTATTGTTCCAACTGTTCTTATATATTATACATTAATTGCTGGATACTTCAGGGAGGGGAATATGCAAGAGGCTTTTGATTTGCATGATGAGATGCTGGACAATGGTCTTTCACCTGATGACACAACTTATGATATCCTTGTACAAGGAAAAGTTAGCGGGAATGATTCCCTGGCTGATGGCTACGTTCCATTAGACCAGTAAGTGTTTACTATACTATTCTGTGGCTTTTACACCTTCATGCAAACTTGATATAGTTTGTTAATCTGTTTGCAATAATACATTATTGTGAGTCATATTTTTTCTCAGTCTTCGTTTGCACCACATCATACTATATCCTAAAGTTTAAATTATTAATTTAACATTTTCTTTTATTGGCCTTATCATAACTGTTTTCTGGTGCTTTAGTTGATTAGAATGAATTGCACATGATAGCAGTTTGTGAGCTTAAAACCTATGTCAGAGAAGAGAGGGATTGGTGAGAACTCTTTGCAAGATGCATTTAATTCTTTGTGTGTGTCGACACTGAAGCTAAAATAAATATGAACATTAGCTGCTTGCATTTATACGGGAACAATCAGGTTAACCACATTATGGCAAAACATTGTTTCGAAACAAGGTGACATGGCAGGGCAAGTCCTTGGTGATCATAAAATAATGAGGCCCCTGAATCCTGATATCATCTTAAGATAATAATTCTGATATTGCATCTAATAAAAAGGAGCATATAGAATTTGAAACATACATGTGCTTATTTGAGTCGAAGTCTGGTTTTAAACTATTAAATATGTATATGGCATTTCTAAAAGACCTTGGGCCCTTTAGAATCGGAAGGCTGTGGGTATGGGCCTGGCGCCAAGGCTGGGTGTGTGACATAGGACCCTTGTTTCGTTGATTTTGGAAGGCCTAATAAGTACCTGTCCTTGTATATTAAGTATGCAATTGTAGTGGTTGGTGTTTTCCTGTATGATTGAGGTGAGAAGAAGGAAAGTGGGGAGAGGGTTCATGTCAGTTATTACAAATTAGAATAGTGATAAACTGTGAACTATAGACCAATTGTGTATTACGGAGCATGTGACTTCTATTTGTCAACTTCTGGTCCTGGAATAAATATCTGAAGTACTGGTCTTCCTTGTTTATTTTATAATCTGTTATACACACATGTCAACATAATATATTCCGCATGTGTAAAGGAAAAAGAATAGGAAAAAAGACGACATAATGTTAGTATGTTACAGCTCTCGCACAAACATTTTCACATTCCTAAAATAGATGTCTGCGTTTACGCGTTTACAGGGTGGATGCTCACTAACTAAAGCCATGGTATCAAAGAAGTGGTTTTATTGTTTGACTATGTCTTTGTAAGTTTATTTTACGGAGTCCTCATGTGATGCTTTACAAAGAAGTTTCATTGTCTGACCATTGGGTTCCAGAGTGAAATTACGTAGTAGCATGAAGAACATACACAAAGTCCCTTCTTCCAGATTAAGCACTCCCATCTCTTGTTTTAAATACATCTTAAGGAATCCCTGGTTAAGTTTGTATCTGATAGGGAAGAAGGGATTATGTTACCAAGGTTCTCCTCAAGTTTCTTCAACATCAGCTATGGTTTTTCATTCTTCCGGGCTTCACTTCTCAAGTTTCTTTCAGCATCAGCTATGGTTTGTCTTCAGATAGTTGAATGTTTGCCCGCAGCTTACTCGGGGCATGCCTCAAAATACAATTCACCTGCAGGGCATAAATATGCTTGTGCAGATGCCCCCTGACTCTCTAACGACAATGAAAACAGAAAAGCATGCTGTATAAAAAAATTTGAACTAACAGAATAAGAACCTCCCCTTGTATTCTTGTGATTACAAAGGAGCTTTAATGCCTCTATCTTTTGAGTATGTTCAAATATACACTGTTTCAGTTATACATATCATGATGTAGAATCACACGACCTTCTCAGTTTACATGGTGAAATAACACCAATTGAGACTTGCGATGCACACATGTGATGCAAGTAGTTTTTTTTTTTTTTTTGGTACTACAGTAGTACTACATAAAATCTTCTAATTAAATACTTTATCTATTTTCTTAATATTCCAAGGATAAAAAATGTACATTAAAGTATATCAAATATAAAAATAATCTGGGCTTACACTTTTAGATTAAATCTTATATTTCTTAAAAATAAAAAATCTGAGTTCTGCTAATTTATTTATCTTAAAATAAATAATTGTTGAAAATTAAAAATAATTGTTTATTATCAATTCCAACTTAAAAATAAAAAAGTTTAATTTTATAAATGGGTTAAGTATCAAATTGGTCACCGAAGTGGAGATCATATATCAATTCATTCATTATTCTTAATGAGGTATCATTTAAATCATTAAAGTCATAATAATTATCAATCAAATACCTCTATATATGTATTCAAAAATATTTATAAAATATTAAAGTCATAATAAGTAACAATCAAATACCTCTATATTATATATATATATATATATATATAATTAAATCAAATAAAATATTAATAAAATTAAAAATAAATTGTAAATAAATTTCTTAAAATCTAAATATATTATCAAAAATACTAGAATTCATAACCTTTCATTTGGTTACAGTATCATTCCAGAAAAATGTATAAATCTTAATGAAAAATTATTTTTACTTTCCAAATACATATATTAAGTTATTTGATTGATACTTATTATGATTTAATGATTAAAATGATATCGTTGAAAATAGTGAATAATTTTTTATTTTATTTTTTTGCGAAAAAAATAGTGAATAAATTAACTAATTTGATACTTAACACTTTTATTTAGCTTTATATAGAAACTAGGGACTTTGCCCGCGCTACGCACGCGATCTGAAAACATTATTACTTTTATTAAAATACTATAAAATTTATTATTCTTCTTAATATGTTTAATAATAATTAATTACATAAAAAAGTTTAAATTAGAATGTAACGAAAACAAAATGTTTTGCATCTCAATCACATCATAAAAAAAACCTTATTCAGCATCCTCCACTTTATGTAAAATGAGTAATATTTAACATTTATAAAAAAAATAAATTTAGTTTAATTATATTATAGAAATCGAATTCAATTAAAAAAAGTTAAAAAAAAGTCATATAAAAAATGTTTTTTAAACCTGAAAATGAAATAAAAGACCGAAACACCAAAAATCCCCAAAAACCTCAGAGCATAAGGCATATATATACACTTATATATACGGAGGAGAACTGTATAGATCCTTTATTCCTTGATCTTTGATCGAGCAGGGCAAAACGATCGAGCAGGGCAAAACGGAAAGCATCGATCGAGGTAACTTTAATACTTCTTATTCATATCAATTCATTTATATTATGCCTTGAATACATCATATATTATGTATGTAATGCTTTGATTTTATCTGTTATAGAAATCTTCATTTGGTGCAACTTACTGATACTTTTTGAATTCTCATTTCATACCAGAAAGGAAAACAGGAGTAGGTTGGAACTTTCTGTCATTAAGCATTGGTCTCATGCAGACACATAGTGGAGCTGTAAGAAATTCTAAATGTAATCCTATAAACTCATTAACCAATTTCACATTCGCTTAATATCAAATGTTTAACAAATGAAAACAGGTCATTCCAGAAACATTCCAACAAATGTTTTGTAGAAAAATGCCAAAAGATGTTTCTATTATACTGAACAATGGAGACGTCTTAGCTGGAAAACTATCTTTGGTGGACAAAAGAATATATGGTCTTGTACCTTTATATAGGAAACAATTTGTGAAAATGTTTGATGTATTAATGTTCACATATTGTGGTAGTGGTCGTTTTGAGCTAAGTGTGTTTGATAAAACAAAAGTGGAACGATTATTCGAGCTGTCTGAAATCATTTATGGTAATCTTAAAATTCCATCTTCTTCTGATATAGTAATATTTAAGTTCAAAAATATCATTAACCAAGTTGTTGTATGATTTTTAAATACTCTGCAGATTCAGAAAATGAAAGCGGAAATGATGAAGAAATTGAGGACCTGGCAAAAGATCAACTGGAACAGGATAATAATGTCAATGGTGCTGGTTTTCAAGTTGTTATGACTACTTCAAATGTGAACAATACATGTCATGGTGCGGTAAGACTGAAATCTCAACATTTTGGAATATCCTCAAACTTTGTTCTAATGCATTGTAAACATTAACTAAACACAATTTTATCTACTCTCTTACAGTACATTCCAAGAAATATAACTCCAAGCAACCGTAATTGGATGAAATTATCCTACAAACTGAAAGAGGAAGTTGGAGAGTTGGTTTGGTCTTGTCTAAAGAATCATCAAGAATTTCTGCCGGATGGAATAAGTTCGTTAGAGATAATGAAATAGAATTGAACAACATACTTCGTTTCACTCTGTTGGGGAATATCCAAGGAATATGGACATTTACTGTTCAGATTCAGTAATACCATAATGCTTTTGCTTGTATTTTTCGATTTTGGAAAATAACTCTGTATTAACATAGCGTATTCATGGTATGAATTTTGAAGGCAATGTACAGTCATTTCTTTGTTTAGTTTTCTCAACCTTTATTATGATGAACATTATTCCTTCTATTGTTATACTGTGTGCCAACTAATATTTGACGTACTTTAGTTTTTAAAGATTATATTGGGATGTTTGGACAATTTAAAGCACTACGTAACGTATCAAAAATTGTTCAGAATATGATAATGTTTGAATAATGTAGTTTGATTGTGAATAAAAGACTTTGGGAATAATGTAGTGTGATTGTGAAAAATAAGGTATTAAATAATTAAACCGTGTGCACTAAGAATGACTTTTATAGTAGTTGATGCAAAAACTTTCTGATTGGCATCTAAGGTTTATACATAGGTATTGGATAGATGTTACAAAATTTTTTAGACAGTGAAGTGAAATGAGATCATGCAGTTAACATGATTTATTAGGAGTATGGCCAATTGAATTGGAAGAAAATTGGTGTTGATTAAAAAATAATATAATGTATTCAGAAACGATATCTCAACTTCATTGTGATAAAAGAAGTAATTAAATACACAATGATTAACAATCAATACCAAGAGGAAACAAAATGCATAAACTTTTATTCAAACCATTTGTAAAATGATGGACAAAAATCAATAATCAAAACAATCCAACCAAATCCAAATTTGATAAAACTCAAAATCAAAACTATTAAGATCATAATCTCCACAAATTTTATTGAAAGGAAAAACTGGGCAAGCAAGTCATATTGAGAGATCTGAAAGTAGAAGTTCAGTTCTCCAATGAGTAGTAGTTACTTCTCCTGCAAATTGATCAAAACATAAAGCAACTCAGTATTAGAAAAATAGAAAAATTGTTGCTCCATGATTATAAACGAAAAAACGGGAATGTAATAGAAAGTATCAAGTGTACCATCTTTATCTTCTTATTCACTGACATAGCAGATCCAGGAGTTCTGGCTGTATCATTTCGATCCAATGACTACAATAAGAACAATTCGAATATCAGAAATGCAAAAATTGGGAAATGGAACTATTAAAATGTAAAATGTGTAAGGCAAATACTAACATCAGTCAATGTAATCATTGGGATTTCTGGAGGAGGTGAACCAATAGTAATGGATGTGCTTATCTTGGTTTTCTCATACAAATCAGTTGCATGAAAAACAAAACCACTCTCATTAGTACTGTCTTCAATAACGTCTATAGTGACAGTAATCTCACTACCAGTAAGTCGCGCAATAACATCAGGAACCATCTTCGGATCCTTTAAAATATTAAAAAACCAATGTGTCAAACATTACAAAATCATATGATAATGAAAGAGAACAATAACAAAAACTATACATGTACTACGGTCGTGCAAACATGACTAACTTTGATAGTTGTAAATATAAATATGCTTACATTGTCCGTAGATTTTTTAAGATTGGAAGCACTGATTCCAATCATTGCCTTAACAACACGATCCATAAGAAAAACTTTGGTTGAAAGCGTCTGATCTTCACCAATTACCAAAACACGATACCTAAAATAAAAGAAATATATATGGTCATAAGAGTACCAATATTTAATAAGACAGGCCAAAAATTAAAGTTTATTATTAAAAAAGGTTGATTACCTTTTATCCGCCACTGGAATGCTCCTATCACATTCAAGACATTTGAATATCCTTTCAATCTTTGACACTTGCGAATTACATAAATTATACCACCAGAAACAGTATTCTTCAACTTTGGCAATGACAAAAGTGCAGAAAATATTCTTCTACCAAAAAATTCATATTCATAAACGATGCTGTCTGCACTTGAACTAAACTAACAAAGTTAAGTTTAATTCTAAATACCTTGACTCTTTCTTTTGGATTCTCAACTAACTCCTTAAGAGTAACTTCCTCAAAAGTGTTAACAATCCTCATATCATTAGTGAAGTCATCCTCATTATGAGATGACTTATATCCTTCCTCCTCAAGCCTTGAAAAAAATGAATAAATAAAGCAATATAAATACAACACTATGAATAAATACAACAATATAAATGTGTAACAATCACTATACATGGCACCACTAAAATCCAATAATAAGACAGAATTTAGTATAATACCTCTGCCTCATGTCCACAACATAATCATTCTCTAGATTAAAGTAAACTTTGGATGATGGCAATGTACTAATTTGCACGGTATCTAAAGACATAAAAACATTGAGTAGTTATGTGAAACCTCAAATCAAAAACTACTTTATGATACAATATGTGCAATTATCAACATAATATAAGAAAATCCTTACTCTTGTATGTAGTCAACTTGGTACTGGTGAGTATTGCGATTACAGGTTTCTCCAGTTCAGGATGGTAGTCATCATTCACAGACTTAGCTAATTCTCCCCATATAGCAACTCTGTGACGAACACTACAATCAAACATAACGTTTTACATGTTAATATGATATATTGGGATTCTGAATTATATAAATACGAATAAATATAGATTTTAAAATGTTCATACCTTTCGTCACATAGTTTAAAACGAACAATGTCTCTATCTCCAAACCTAGTGTTAATTCCTCCTAAGCTTTTCAAAATCTTCAACAACTCCAATGACATCTATAGAATAATATTAAACATGTTAAACGACTATGTATTTGGGACTCTAGATTCAAAAAACAAACTTCTCTAACCTGTTGCAAATTCAGGATTCTCATTGGGCTCATAGAGACTTGCAATATTATAAAGTCCACCAAGGTCTATAAATCCAAACTTGTGTAGGGATATCATGGAATTATCAACCGAAGGCTCAAATGTAGTCCCATTATTGAACCTTATGGTATTTCTGGTTGACACAAGTTTGAGGTTACCAGCAGTATCCTTAACTGCAAAATCTTGGATGACATAAACACCACCCTCAACAACATTTGTGCCAATAGCATTCCATGTATCCGCATAAGAAAAAGCATGCACGTGTGTATTCTACACAAAAAAATATATAAAACATAATGAGTTGAGGCTAATATGATAACAATATGTGAAAACAAATCGTGCAAACTCTATTAAGATGTTTAAAGTTCCATACTTACATCATCATCAAGCAGTATAAGGTTATGACCTTTGGTTATTCCGGTATCTGGTGTAACAGTTGGCCACATCCTGGTTACCCTAACCTTAATTTTCCAGTCCATCCTTGATTTTTCGAGATTGTGGAGACGATCAAACGAAAGCTGAGCCATTGATTAACACGCTGCAAAAGACAGAAAATATGTAAATGAAACTCATATATTACAAACAACATCTAAACTATAAAGAAATATGTACTAAGAGTATTACAATAATGAGGTTTATGAGTAGAGACTTGAAAGTCCGGGATGTGGAAGCTTGGTAGTACACGTTCTAAATGTCTGTATATAAAGCACTCCAAAAAGAGATAAATTATGAAATATCAATTCAAACAAACTTATTGATTTGATTTTGATAACACCGTAATTTGTTTGATTTGATAACTATAAATTAATTTTCATAACAAACTACCTTATCAACGTCTAAGAGTTTGTTATTGGATTAAATGATATGCTTAATGCCAGATACTATATTATACGTTGTAATATTTTTAGTACGAATTGTTAAACATTTCCTTTTTTACAAATGTTAATCATATATTTGAAATCTCTTCCTCAATTAAATGATATGCGTAATGCTGGATACTATGTTATACGTTGCAATGCTTAATCGTATATTTAAAATTTCTTCAATTAATTATAATATTTATAAATTCAAAAATTCCACAATGGACTTTCAAAAAGCGTTAAATTTAAACAAAATCATGTTTTTTTCCTATTAAAAATTATCTTGATACATAATAAATGTATTTAAATATTTAAATATTCCAATTCAAAAAAAAAACTTTAAGTTAATAAATTATGTAGTACACAAATCATTCAACTAAATGGCATGTTGGATATAAATACCACATTTTTACAGGAATCATTTGTACAAATTATAAAAATTCCATAAAATTTAATAAAATGTGAAAAAAATAATTTTAAAATATTATTAAGTCCAAATAACTAAAAATTTTAAAAAAATAATTTAAGAATAAAAAATCATAAAATATATTTACTGATGTATAAATTTCCCTATAAAATATCTGTACACTATAAATATCATTTAACGCTGGCCAAAGCTATTAATACATTTATTTCAAAAAAAACTTTAAGTTAATAAATTATGTAGTACACAAATCATTCAACTAAATGGCATGTTGGATATAAATACCACAGTTTTACAGGAATCATTTGTACAAACTATAAAAATTCCATAAAATATAATAAAATATGAAAAAAAATAATGTTTAAACTATTTTTTTTCCAAACAACTAAAATTTTTTAAAATTATAATTTGAGAATACCTGCAAATTCATTAATGTTTAAACTATTATTTTTTTAAAAAAATAATGTTTAAACTAATTTTTTGTACAAACACATTAATGGAATGTTAAATACCTGCAAGTGCGAAATTTTTAATCTCGTACTCGGACAAATCAAGTTTAGGATTTTCAGACAGTTTACGTCGAATGTATAAAATGTCATCTGATAAGATTTGCCAATGTGCATCCCATAGAGAATATGGATCTGATACTAAACAATAAACCAAAATGTTGACAAACAAAGCACGAAGCTGAGAAGGCATACCAGAATGTGAATTTTCAACCAATGCTTCATGCCATTGGTGATCATTAGTTAACAAACCAAGAGCATCACATGCCTCCTTATATGTAGGATGAACAACACCATCTACGGTACGGAGATCGGAAAATGAGGTCGCACCTCGGATTCGTAACAAAAGCATCCGAAGGTACAGTGTATCCCCACCTGTTGCGTGCACCTCGGTCAACCTTCCAACTACGTCACCTCTTTGGCGTATCTTCCACCTAGATTCCTTGGCCAACCATGTGAAATGGCTTGGGAATTCAGCATATGTATAATTGTGAGCATGAGGAATATCCCTGTTAGCTATGAACCAACCTTCAAGTTTAGAAGTTTTCTTTTTGGCTCTGTCGCAAACCTTTTTCAAATCAGAAGAATTATTAAAATTGATATATTTGGCACCAGAAAGATGAACAGGTAAACGATCCACACTTGGCCAACGGTTGTGAATATCAAAACCAAATATTCTCCATGATGCTTCAGAAGCACATACATATCGGCCATCTAGGTAATTTGAACTTCATCCAAACTTTTGCTCTTGTTCTGCTTATCGTTTGAGGTTAAAGTACCTTTATTCTTCTTAATCGTCATTGTGGCAGTGTCATGTCCTTTCAGACAATACTTAAAAAGGTATTTCAATGATCTTGAACTGTTACAAATCTCTAAATTTATATGGCACTGAAAGCGAACCAATAAATCTCTATTATACGGTACCACATATTGATTATCAAGATTTACACCTTTTTTCGTGACAAAACAACCAGTTTTATGCCTCCTATATACAGGAAAACCACTATCGTCAATGAAAGTATTTCCATTATATCTGCATTGAAAAAATAAAATTATCAAAAACTCAAGGCTAAAACAATCATATATGATAAGGACTATTAAAAAACTAATAATGTTTACCGCTTTAGAAAATGACGAATACATTTCCCATTAACCATGCAGGGATAGTAAGAGCAGTCAATACCACAGGGACCATGTATCATATAATTCATTACAGCATGGTATCCTATTAGATCGGAAACTTTATCAGGTATTTCAGCAAATACCAATTGATCAATCTTTTCGATGTTGTTTGGCCTATCATCTGGATGTAACCATATTAACATGTGTACATGGGGCAGTCCTCGTTTTTGAAACTCAATTACATGCATAACTGTTGAAGGGATACAATTTACAAAATTTAGCAATATGTTTTACTAATATAATATATTAAAGGAAATAAATGTAAAACAATAATATAAAACAATAATACCTCCAATGCATCTGCCAAAATAGTTTTTTTTCTTTATCAACTCAATTAACTGGTCAAGTTTTAACTTAAAAACTCTTGCAATGATGTCGGGGGCATTAACAACATCCACGTTTGGTAGGATCTCAAGCATTTTATGAATCTCAGGCCATTTTGTATTGCATGTCATGGTGAGAAACAACGAAGGATGACCAATCGCACGACATATGGCCAATGAGTCCTTAAAGTATTGAGACATATATCGGGCAGACCCGGTAAATGAAGCCGGATGTATTACAACTTTACCAACATAATTCGGATCATGGTCTCCTTTACGTAAAGCATCACGTATAGAATGTATAAATCAGCTCGAATTGTATTCTGATGTATGGAAACCCAATCCAAACGATATTGTTCAATAGCAGTAAAGACATCAACAATATATTGTTGCCACAAACGGTCGGCAAGATGTAGAGTTAGACCTATAAAATTGGAAAAAAAACAAATTAATAAAATATTGGATGTAACCAATTGGAAAAAAAATTATATTGACTTATAAACTTATAATACCCTCAGATGTACGTATCATGAATTTATAGCTATAATACTCCTTCAGAGATACTGTTTCCCTAGATTTTGATTCAGGATCCTGGTCATCGTCACTGTTTTGTACATGTACAGGAGTTTTCACATTCTGAAATGGAATGTGTAAGTGAAAACCTTTCCTTCCATGTGGGAACAACAAAGGACACTGAAACTGCATGAACAATGGATCGGTTTCGTATATCCTCTTCAAACCATTCTGTTTAGTACTCACAACAGTGTCTCTCGTACCACCACTGTCTGCATTATCAGAGAGAATGAAAGCAGCAATCTCGTTAGATGGACCAATGGGATTTGGTCTACCACTCGCTGAACTGGATGAAATAAGAACCAACTTAAAGTCATCAAGATCGTTATTCTCAAACCTATCTCGAGCCATATTGATAATGTGTATTTTATACATATTTTGTCCTTTATTCTCTGGCATTTTTGTTAGTTTCGAATGTTGTTTTATCGATATTAATTATGTTTTTCATCTTTCAGTGCCTCATGCTTAATGGTTGAAAAGATGGATTATTTTGGGCTTGAAAGCAAAGATTATTCAAGAGGGAAGTTAGAAGATGCAAGCTCGCGTTTCCGGGAGGTTTTTATTGTATAATCTTGAAGATTTTGTCTCGCACGGGCTACTACACGGCCGTGCAACAGGCTGTGCAGAGTGTTCTAAGTAGTGCAGAATGGGCAGAATTTCTCACGGGCTATTGCACGGCCATGCAACTCCTACTGTGTATTAATTGACTAGATCTCAACACTACAAAACAACTTAAGCTTACATCTTATTTTTCTCTTTTCTTGGCCTCTCTAAGAACACAATTAGGGTTAGTAGGAAATAGAGAGGAGACATTAATTCCTTGTAATCTAGCATTGATTATGAGTAACTAACTCCATTTATTTGGCTCAAGGAAGCATCTCTTGTACTAAGCCCATTCAATTTAAGTAAGATCTATTTCACTCTATCTTGAATACTTGTGTTGTATTGTTTATGATTTTGCTTGGAGATTTGTAAGTTGCTTCATCTTGCTCTTCTTGTAATTTCAATTGCTAATTGTTTGTGCTAATCCGTAATTGTTAGTACATTCATTGTAGTAGCACAAGGTTTGACGTGCCTAAACTTCAAGATTCAAGTACAAATACCTAGGTTGAGCTTCTCATCCTTGGGTTTGTCCTAGCCTCTCTTTGTTTAATTCCTTGATTTGGTTATACTAGTAGTGCTTCATTATTGGTAGCTATTATCAAGAGAGCTAATTTATGTGCTTCACTAAATTAGTGTTTTTAGAAGAGAAATAAGTGATTGTGTGCTTAACCAATTATCTTGGTTAGGTAGAGTTGGATATATTTTGCTTGTTAGGTTGAAGTGCTTGATTTGCTATATCCTTGGGTCAAGTATATCTCTTATCTTGCTCATTTACTCATTGTGTTGGTAAATTTGGATAATTGCCCTTAACTTAGTTGTATTTTTGTAGCAATTTATTTATTGTATGCAAGGTGTTTGATAAAACACCTCAACCAAACTCAAAACCCCCTATTTTCCACACTTCTAGAATGTAAGAGATAATCTACTTGAAATCAATATTGATAGTCCTTCCCTGTGAACGAACTTACGAAAAACACTACCTTCAAATTGGCGCCGCTGCCGGGGAAGGCAACAATATTAATTTTGAGTTAATTGTTTCTTATATTTTAGATTTTATCTTTGTATATAGTTTTTTTTTCTTTCTTTCTTTTTTGTTATTGGTGTGTCTTCATGTTTATTGGATATAGACATGAACTAACTCTTTCAGGAGACGATGGATAACTATTTTGGTTGGAATAACGCTCAAGATTTCACCTATGATCAAGAACAATATCAAAATTTTAATTCTTTTCAGAATTTTAATGCATATCAGGTGTAATCTTTATATTCTACAAACTCATGCTATGCTTCTTACCCTCCTAGCATCGATTATTCATATGCTTTTGAAAATCAATGTTATGATCCGCAATATAATTCCCAAGACCATCAAGGGTCTTCTTCATCTTCCTTATCATCATTAGAGGAGATGATGAAACAAATGGCGGCAAACAACCTCCAATTTGCTTTTGAAAATTGATGCTATGATCCGCAATATAATTCCCAAGACCATCAAGGGTCTTCTTCATCTTCCTTATCATCATTAGAAGAGATGATAAAACAAATGGCGGCAAACAACCTCCAATTTCAAAACATCACTTCTCAAAGCATATCCAACTTGGAAGAGAAAACGAGTCAACTAGCCGAAACCGTGAGTGTTGAAGTTATTTTTGTGAAGTTCGTTCGCAGGGAAGGACTATTAATACAAGTTCAAGTTTTAATTTATTAATATCTAGAAGTGTGAGAAATAATTGGTGTGTTCGAATTAAACTAATTACAAACAAATAAAACTAAGATTTAATTGATGATGAAAAGCAATCCGAGAAATAGGGTTCTTCAATTGGTTCAATAATGCTGTTAAAATGTGATATATATATTTATCATATTTTGCTAAAAACAATTCTTCTAAATTTTATAATGTTCTCTCCCAAGATACAAAATAATGTCTACAATCATATCTCAAAAGTCACTCCCATGATCAATCGAAATACAATTTTAGATTTTTAAGACCCGAGAATTATAAGTTTCATAGTCCTCTTATTAATCTCCCGATTCAATAATTGAACTATGTCTATCAAATCATGAACAAGAATTATAACTCATCTCCCGATTTATCATAATCCCTATGAATACAATTAAAGGTTAGCTACTCCCTTAATTTGGTTAAGCCCTCAATGATAGATTAGCAAAAATAGAGAATTATTATCACAATAAAAAAAAGCATATATCACCAATGAATACTACCTAATTCTCGGATTATAAAATTAGTTACTCATGCTAGATAAAGAAAATAAGCATATAATGAATGGTAAAATCATAATTAAAAGAGTTTAGAATGAAGAAATTACAACTTTAAGAATTTCACAAGCTTGCAGTAAATTCCATCTATCCCTGCTCTCCACCAAAAATATAACTTGCAGAAATTTAAGTGTATGTATTTATAACTAAAATTTACAAAAGAAGTTGAGAAAATCAAGAGGGAATATAACTGAATATTTCAGTACAAGAGATGTCTCAAACCAAAGAAAAACTCTCCTATTTATAGGAGAATTGAGCTCACCAGCTACCATAAAATATTTCCACCAACAGCACTGCAAAATTCTTTCGACAAAAAGAATGTTTTTTTCTTTATCCTACTACTGCCAGAAAACCAGTCTCGGAACAAGGAGGTGAAAACAAACGCGCCAAAACTGACTTTAACTTCAGGCGCGTGGTGACCACGCGCTTATAGGCGCGTGAAGGCTGCCGACAGAAGAGTTGCCAGACAATGATTCATCATTCCACTTGTTCCTTTTCTGATTAAACCAAAAAAAACTGATTGAATGTTTCCTTTATTTATTATTTGTTTATTCAATGTGTCATATCTGGTGGGCTATGACTTGGTAATGAAAAATTAACAATCAGGGGCCTAATTCGTCCTTATATGGATGTGTTCCGTGGAAATGATTTTTAACCAGCACAACTTGTAATCTTTAATTAATAAATAATTAATTAAATTCAGAAATTATAAAAATAAATATCTAATATTATTAGATATTTATAAATATAATTTTCTAAATAAATTAAATATTTATTAATATAAATAAATCCTTAAGTCCTAAGCTGTGGTATATTGAGGGCCTGGAACCGGACTACTTTCGCTTCCAAAATTATCCTATAAACATAAAAAAAATATCTTAGCATCAAATTCAAATTAAAATGCTACTAACAATGCTAATCAAGCACAAAATTAAGGATAAATGAGAGATAACATGCTATAAAATATATACAAAATTAGCATGTATCAAATACCCCCCAACTTAACTTTTGCTCGTCCTCGAGTAAACCAAAATAACTAATTATTAATACCACTTCCGTAGGTGATCACGGTTGCATTTGGCATATGCAACAAGCCCTTTAAACCCCTAGGCAGCCCTAGTGGACGAGTGAGGTCTCGTGATGGCCTATAGTGAATGTACCCACAAAATCCATCTAGCTCATGTGAAAGATCGAATGCCAATACAACATCACACATACAAGTCCTCTCATGCCATGTCAACTTAAGAATCAAAGTGAA
The DNA here is from genome assembly GCA_036435485.1 of Saposhnikovia divaricata. NCBI lineage: Eukaryota > Viridiplantae > Streptophyta > Magnoliopsida > Apiales > Apiaceae > Saposhnikovia > Saposhnikovia divaricata. Next base: position 88,433,803 of record CM071598.1, read on the forward strand.
GAATGCAATGCCTTGTGTCGAAGTTACAAGTATTCACATAGTCTACTCAAAGAAGATGCATAAGTTCTCAACAGTCCATGTCAATGTAAGAATAAGTTGGTAATCATGCTAAGCCCACAAGAGTACATCTTTGAGTCAAAACTTGGGATCTCATATGCAAAATACAAGTAATAACTCACCTTTCACTCACATAAGAATATTCACTCAAGAACAAGGGTAAGTGTATCACTCCATTCCAACAAAATCATAAGCATGCTTGACATTTGGTATCAATCTAACTTTAACACAACATACACCACTGATGATAATCAAAAGGTCTTTATTCGAGTTGTAATGAGGCTAGGGACAAGGTATGTCAAGTAAAGCCAAAGAAGGTGAAATGTCAAAAGCTAGTACCCAACAACATAAATCATTCAACTCCCCATCCATCATCCCCACACTTGGATCAAACAAACATAAGTATGCTTTCAAATAAATAATAATTTTTTTTGTTTTTTGTTTTTTTTTGTTTTTTATCTAAATAAAAGCAAGTACAATGATCCCATGATAGTAATACCAATTTTGACTAAAAAGTAAATAACCATACCCCATATTCTTCAAAAGTAATGATCATCAATAATCCCCTATTTTGCACACCTTTTTACTCCCTCAAACATTCTACTAGCCTTTGACAATTTGGGTTCAAGTTAAAGTAAGGCCAATACAAGAAAAAGGTTTAGGCAAGTAATGCGGTGTGTCGCCGAAAAAATAAGATTAAGCTCAACGGGGTAACTATTTGATCTTATGAGAATGGTGTGGATATTTTGAAAATATGGTTTATCCTAAATGCCTTTATCATCTTATCATCAAATAATGTCATGCATTTTAAGAAAGATCTCAAACAAGTATTAGCAATGCAAACAACATGTGGACACTCAAGCAAACGAATATAGATGCAAAAGATATGCATATGGGCTCAAAATCTCACTTGGTGGAAAAACATAATCAATTCCAAGTAAATAGTCTCTCCAATGCACCTACTTGTACTCAAAGCATGTAAACCAAATCATCTTACACATATTCATGTCCTTTTAATCACTTACAAAATTCAATGAGTTTACTTGCTTCAACTTGTTAGTGTATGTGTGTGCATAAGAACAAAGCATATCACTTCTTAATCAAAAGCGTCAAAAACACAAGATTCTTTTAGCATGCATGGCTGTATCAATCTAACTTACAACAACTAATCTTTACAAGGCTAGAATTATTTTTGTAATTTTTTAATTTTTTAATTTTTTTTTTAGGCATATAATAACCCTAATAAGGTTCTATCTAAATGAACACTCACACCCCCCCCAACTTATCACGTTTCTTGTCCACAAGAAACAACACACAATGGACTAATATGCGAGGAAAAAGAGAGGACTCCCCTGAATCATTGTCGAGGTGGTAGTGTGCAACCAAGAACTGCCAATTGTGGCATCCATTTTGAAATGAAGATCCTCCTGCGTAGTCCAAACACACAAAAATATTATTCAAATCAACAAAATTCCTTGGGTTGCCTCCCAAATAGTGCTTGTTTAACGTCATTAGCTCGACGCCTCTCGTGATGAACTTAAGCTTGAGGATTGGAGAGAAGCCAATTGACTCCTCTTGGAATGTCATCACAAATCAAATATGGCTTGAGTCTTTGCCCATTCACTTTAAACACATCGGAACCATCTCGAGTGATGTCCACAGCACCATACGGATATACCTTGACAATTTTAAAAGGGCCAGACCACCTTGACTTCAATTTTCCGGGAAAGAGTTTCAGTCTTGAGTTGAACAGTAGAACTTGCTGGTCAACTTCAAACTCTTTCGGTCTAATATGCCTGTCATGCCACTTCTTTGTCTTCTCCTTGTATATTGCTGCATTTTCATAAGACTTAAGTCTCAACTCATCAAGTTCACTTAGTTGCATCAACCTGTTAAGTCCCGCAGCCTGTAATTCCATGTTCAAGAATCTTATCGCCCAAAGTGCCTTGTGCTCCACTTCCACGGGTAAATGACATGATTTTACAAACACCAACCTGTACGGAGACATACCGATAGGTGTCTTGAATGCCGTCCTATAAGCCCATAGAGCATCATCAAGCTTCCTTGCCCAATCTTTTCTGGAGCTAGCCACTGTTTTCTCAAGAATTTGTTTCAGCTCTCGATTTGAAATCTCCACTTGCCCGCTAGTTTGAGGGTGATAAGGTGTAGCAACTTTTTGAGTCACTCCATACTTTCGCAAAAGATCTTCAATTAATTTATTGCAAAGGTGAGACCCTCCATCATTGATGATGGCCCTAGGCACTCCAAAACGTGTGAAGATATGCTTCTGTAAGAACTTTTTCACTACTCTAGCATCATTTGTAGGACTAGCAATCGCCTCTACCCATTTAGAGACGTAATCAACTCCCACCAAAATAAATTTGTTCCCATAAGATGATGGGAACGGACCCATGAAATCTATACCCCAAACATCAAAGAGCTCAACCTCAAGAATAGGTTGCAAAGGCATCTCATTCCGTCCTGAAATATTTCCTGTTCTTTGACATCGATCACAAGTTGCAACAAAGCTTCTTGCATCTTGATACATTGAAGGCCAATAAAATCCAGACTGCCAATTTTTTGCAACAGTTTTCGTGCTACTGTTGTGACCACCACACTCTAAAGCATGACAATGATTCAAGACATTAGGAATTTCCTCGTGTGGCACACACCTCCTCATGATACCATCAACACATTCCTTGTAAAGAAGCCATTCTTCCCAGAAGTAGTGTTTTACATCAAATAAGAATTTCTTCTTTTGTTGATAAATCAGTCCACTTGGTACAATGCCACCCACAAGATAATTTACGAAGTCCGCATACCATGGTGTAGACAAAGATACGGCAAGAAGTGTTTCTTCCGGGAATGCATCATTAATAGGGATATTAACTCCTACCACTTCATCTCCCTGGTCCAACCTGGATAAATGATCAGCTACCAAGTTTTCAGAACCTTTCTTGTCTCGAATTTCAAGATCAAACTCCTGGAGTAAACGAATCCAACGGATTAGACGAGGCTTGGCATCCTTCTTTTTCATTAAATAACGAATCGCAGCATGATCCGTATAAACAATCACCCTAGACCCAATAAGATAGGATCTAAATTTGTCAAAGGCAAAAACCACAGCAAGTAGCTCTTTTTCAGTGGTAGCATAATTGATTTGTGCATCATCAAGTGTCTTGCTTGCATAGTATATCACATGCATGCGTTTTTCCTTCTTTTGGCCTAAAACAGCTCCCACAGCATAGTCACTAGCATCACACATGAGCTCAAAAGGCAAGCTCCAATCAGGGGCTGACATGATAGGTGCAGAAGTAAGCTCCTTCTTCAACCTGTTAAAAGCAACAAGACAACTCTCGTCAAAATCAAACATACTGTCTTTTTCAAGTAGATTACAAAGAGGACGAGAAATTTTAGAAAAGTCTTTGATAAAACGGCGGTAAAAACCGGTGTGTCCAAGAAAACTTTTAATCCCCTTCACAGATGAGGGTGGTGGTAATTTCTCAATCACTTCGATTTTTGCCCTGTCCACCTCGATGCCTTTACTAGAAATCTTGTGCCCAAGCACAATACCATCTTTTACCATAAAATGACACTTCTCCCAATTAAGAACAAGATTAGTGTCTTCACATCTCTGTAACACTTGAGACAAGCTGGTTAAACAAGAATCAAAGGAAGAACCATATACAGTAAAGTCATCCATGAAGACTTCCATGGTTTTTCCTAGAAAATCTGAGAATATAGCTGTCATAAGTCGTTGAAATGTAGATGGGCCATTACACAAACCAAAGGGTAGTCGACGATATGCAAAGGTACCATAAGGACAAGTAAAGGTTGTCTTTTCTTGATCCTCGGGAGCAATGGGAATCTGAAAGTATCCCGAGAATCCATCTAGAAAATTATAATACTCATTACCCGCAAGTCTTTCGAGCATTTGATCAATAAATGGGAGAGGAAAGTGATCCTTGCGAGTAGCATTATTTGATTTCCTGTAATCAATACAAACTCTCCAACCTGTTACAGTCCTAGTGGGGATTAATTCATTATTTTCATTATGCACGACAGTCATCCCACCCTTTTTAGGTACAACATGTATTGGACTAACCCAGTTACTATGTGGAACAGAGTATATAATGCCAGCATCTAACAACTTAGTTATCTCTTTCTTAACCACATCTTGAAAATTAGGATTCAATCTTCTTTGTCCCTCAATCACAGGTTTATGATTATCTTCTAAGGAAATCCTATGCATGCAAAGAGCGGGGCTAATTCCCTTGATATCTTTAATTGTCCAACCAATTGATGATTTAAATTGCCTAAACACATTTAACAATTTATCAAGTTCATCATCATGGAGCAAAGAGGACACTATCACCGGATATGTATCATTAGGACCAAGAAAAGCATACCTTAGATTAGAAGGAAGAGGTTTGAGTTCTACCTGAGGTGCCTCTGAAATTGAAAGTGCCACATCAATTTTCGGCGTACCTTTTTCTTGCATATCAAGTGCAAGTGCGTCTTCAACTTCTTTATCATCTAAGGTTTGTTCCACTTTTGCGAAGTCTGCATCTTCAAGACTTACGATCTCATCCACTATGTCAACATTGAAACATGTAGCATCAAATGAAGGCATCTTCATAGCTTTGTTGAGATCAAACTCAATCTTTTCATCACCAACATTTAATGCCAATTTCCCAGCTTTGACATCAATTGTGGTTCCAGCAGTAGCCAAAAATGGCCTTCCCAAAATAATGGGCATCTCAACATCTTCATCCATCTCCAACACCACAAAATCACAAGGGATAAAGAATTTATCCACTTTGACAAGTACATCCTCAATGACTCCTAAAGGATACTTGATAGTACGATCAGCCAACTGAAGTGAGATTCTTGTCTTCTTGAGCTCTCCAAGACCAAGTCTACCACAAATGGAATGTGGCATCAAACTCACACTAGCCCCTAAATCACACAAGGCTTTAATATTCTCCATTGCTCCAATAGTGCATGGTAAAGAGAAACTCCCAGGATCCTTCAATTTCTGTGGAATTGCTTTTTGGATGACTGCACTACATTCCGCATTGAGAGTAATAGTTTCCACATCTTCAAGTTTCCTTTTTCTGGACAACATCTCCTTAAGAAATTTGGCGTAGAGTGGCATTTGAGCCAAAGCGTCAGCAAATGGAATATTAATATGCAACTGCCGGAACATAGTCAAGAACTTCTCGTACTGCTTTTCTAACTGCCTGTTGTGAAGTCTCTGTGGAAATGGAATAGGAAGAACATAAGGTGGTGGAGGAACATACCGCTTTTCTGGTTTTTCTTCCTTCTTATCCTCATCTACTTTTCCTGAATTTTCTGCATCAATCTCTACTATCTCATTTTCTTTTTCCGCATCCCTCTCTTTAGGCTCAAGAACCTCAACCTCGGGCAACTCTTTTCCGCTCCTCAAAGTAATTGCTTTGCATTGTTCCTTACCATTCTGGTCGGGTTGACTTGGAAGAGAACCCTGCTCACGAACACCCATTTTGGAGGCAATTTGTCCAATCTGTGTTTCTAGCATCTTTTGAGATGATGCCATCTGATTTATTCTTGATTCCATATTAGCCAATGCCCCAGAGGTTCCTTGCATTATTTTATTTAGTGCAACCTCCCAATCAGCAGGTTCTTTCTTTGGCGGTGGTTGATACTGCTGTTGTGCTTGATACTGTGGTCGTGACTGAAAACCAGGAGGTTGATTCTGCCTTGGAAATGAATAGGAACGATTAGCCGTATGATTACTACTGTAAGAAAGATTGTTGTTTGGCCTTTGATTTGGATTGTAGTAGGAGTTATTCTGAATAGGCCACGGCTGTCTTCCCTGAATAAAAGATGCTTCTTCTGGCTATTGTTGCACATAAGAGTTCTGACTAGCACCATCATCATTATACCCTTCCATAGGTGAAGAAATAGCATTCACACTTGCCCTTTGTCCTCGCATCTCCTGAGTTAGAGTATCCAATTTGAGAGCCAGCATGTTGATCATCTCAGAATCTTGTGTTGCTTTTGCTGAGCTTGTCCCACTAGGTGCCCATGAATAATTATTAGATGCCAATTCCTCAAGGAGTGCTTTAGCCTGTGTAGTTGGTGCCTTCTTAAAATTTCCACAAGCAGCCACATCCAAACTCAAGCGAATATCTGCATTCATGGCCCCATAAAAAGTACTAATGATCTGCCAATCTTGCAAACCATGATGTGGACACTTCCTCAATAATGCCTTAAATCTCTCCCATGCCTGATATAGACCTTCACTCGGTTGTGCTTTAAAACTCATAATCATAGTCCTCAATTGTTGCGTCTTGTCAGAAGGATAATATTTGGACAAGAATACAGTAGAAAGACTCTCCCATGTAGCAACCGTGGTGTCTGGAAGTTGTTGAAACCATTCCAAAGCTCTTCCCTTAATAGAGTAGGGAAACATATGGAGACGAATCTTGTCACTCGTAACACCATTGATTCTGAATGAGCCACACATCTGCACGAAATGCTCTAGATGTCTGTGTGGGTCCTCTAGTTCAATATCTCCTTCAAAAGCTTGATTGCTGATCATCTGAATTAAGCTTGGATTAATGTTGAATTGGGTTGCCCCAATCTCTGGAGTTTTGTACATGCAATTAGCAGGATTTGGTGTCTCATGGTCTTAAATTGAAGTCTCATCAATAATAGCAACTTCACGATCTTCGTCAGCCATCTTAGATTTTTCTTTCCTTTGCTTTGCCTCTCGCCTTAAAATTCGAGCAGTGCGTTCGATTTCCGGATCAAATTCTAGATTTCCAGCACTTACTGTACGTCGCATGCAAGAGTTTGTGCACCTGAAAAAGTAAACACCAATAAGATAGAGTTAAAACAAAAGAACTATGCAGGCTATTGCGTGAGCCCATGGGTTTACCCAGAGCGCACCCGAAGGGTAGCGGCTGCGGGTTCCCATGTTAAAAAAACAAAAAAAAAACAAAAGAACTATATCTAGTTTCTTTTTATTATTTTTATTATCTATTTTTTTATTTATTTTTATTTATTTTTATTTTTATTTTTATTTTTATTTTTATTATTATTATTATTATTATTATTATTATTATTATTATTATTATTATTATTATTTATTTCTTTATATATTAACAAACACAAAAACGCAAATAAAATTGAAAAGAACTAAAACTAAATTAATCTAAAAATTCTAAGTTTGAATTTAATTTTTTTTTTAAAACTCTTCTTATTTTTTTTTATTTTTTTAGAGTTAATTTATTATTCTATTTCTAAACTAATTAAAAATGAAAAGAACAAATTATTCTAAAAATTCTAAATTCGAATTAAAATCTAGATTTTATTTTAAAACTCTCTTTTTGTTTATTTATTTTTAAAAAAAAATTAAGAAAATTAAGAACTCAGAAAACAACGCAACTCAGAAACGCAATCAGCAACTCGGTAATAACAACGAATTAAGCAACCAAAATGGAACAAACAAAACCAGAGAGCGCAAGCTCAGTTTTCTTTCAGAATCTCAAATGCAAAACTCACGAAACGAGGTAAACTCACATCTCAAAACAGGACAGCAACGACTTAAACAACTCGACTAAACTCGGAACTTGGCAGCCTAACTCGGAGCTAATCACATCAACATATTTAGACTTACTACTAATTCTCGAAAATAAACAACTCCACAAAAACAATACTTAAGAAATAGTACTTGACAGCAACCTAAACGACCCAATTAAGACTCACTTATCGCAGCCCAAAACAAACTCAGAAAACTTGGTAATGAACTCGTGATTCAGAAAACGGAACTACACAGAAACTCGAACTGACAGCAAAATGGAAGACTCGAACATAGACTCGCAAACCAGGACTGAACAATCAAAACTCAGCGATAACGCCGGGTCTGTGCGTTTACTTCACTGCTGCGAGTATTAGTAATTTATTCAGAAAACAAAACTCACAGACTCGGTAAACACTAACGAATGCATCAAAACAATAACGAAAAACAGCAACACAAGACCTATGAACTTAGTAAAACCCGAAACTCAGAAACAAGTAACAACGACTCTAAACTCAATCCACAACTCGGAGAACTCAGCGATGTAAATGAACTCAGCTATTATAATTAGAATTAAACTCGCAAAAACCAATAATCAACGATAATAATGAAAATAAAGAAGGTAAGGAAAACAAAGGGAAAAGAAGAGAGGAAGGATGTGTGTGCGTTTTTGTTTGAAGAGAGAGAGAGAGAGAGAGAGAGAGAGAGAGAGAGAGAGAGAGAGAGAGAGAGAGAGGCTGTAGATGGGAAGTGGAGGAGGAGGGGGAGTACGGAAATGGAGAGGAAAAGAGGAAGGAGGAGCTTGGGTTTGCACGGAAAAAGGGAATAAAAAGAACTGGGTTTGTTGAAAATAAACAAGGGAGGCTGAAAACAGATGCTTCGAATTAAACAATTACAATGAAGAAAATAAGTACTGAAATTTTATGAAACTAAAAAAAATAAAAAAATTTGTTGTTTTCTTTTTAACTGAACAAAATAAAATCTAAATTATAAGAAACAATTAACCTAAACTTAATATTGATGCCTTCCCCGGCAGCGGCGCCAATTTGTTGAAGTTATTTTTGTGAAGTTCGTTCGCAGGGAAGGACTATTAATACAAGTTCAAATTTTAATTTCTTAATATCTAGAAGTGTGAGAAATAATTGGTGTGTTCGAATTAAACTAATTACAAACAAATAAAACTAAGATTTAATTGATGATGAAAAGCAATCCGAGAAATAGGGTTCTTCAATTGGTTCAATAATGCTGTTAAAATGTGATATATATATTTATCATATTTTGCTAAAAACAATTCTTCTAAATTTTATAATGTTCTCTCCCAAGATACAAAATAATGTCTACAATCATATCTCAAAAGTCACTCCCATGATCAATCGAAATACAATTTTAGATTTTTAAGACCCGAGAATTATAAGTTTCATAGTCCTCTTATTAATCTCCCGATTCTATAATTGAACTATGTCTATCAAATCATGAACAAGAATTATAACTCATCTCCCGATTTATCAGAATCCCTATGAATACAATTAAAGGTTAACTACTCCCTTAATTGGGTTAAGCCCTCAACCATAGATTAGCAAAAATAGAGAATTATTATCACAATAAAAAAAAAGCATATATCACCAATGAATACTACCTAATTCTCGGATTATAAAATTAGTTACTCATGCTAGATAAAGAAAATAAGCATATAATGAATGGTAAAATCATAATTAAAAGAGTTTAGAATGAAGAAATTACAACTTTAAGAATTTCACAAGCTTACAGTAAATTCCATCTATCCTTGCTCTCCACCCAAAATATAACTTGCAGAAATTTAAGTGTATGTATTTATAACTAAAATTTACAAAAGAAGTTGAGAAAATCAAGAGGGAATATAATTGAATATTTCAGTACAAGAGATGTCTCAAACCAAAGAAAAACTCTCCTATTTATAGGAGAAATGAGCTCACCAGCTACCATAAAATATTTCCACCAACAGCACTGCAAAATTCTTTCGGCAAAAAGAATGTTTTTTTCTTTATCCCACTACTGCCAGAAAACCAGTCTCGGAACAAGGAGGTGTAAACAAACGCGCCAAAACTGACTTTAACTTCAGGCGCGTGGTGACCACGCGCTTATAGGCGCGTGAAGGCTGCCGACAGAAGAGTTGCCAGACAATGATACATCATTCCACTTGTTCCTTTTCTGATTAAACCAAAAAAACCTGATTGAATGTTTCCTTTATTTATTATTTGTTTATTCAATGTGTCATATCTGGTGGGCTATGACTTGGTAATGAAAAATTAACAATCAGGGGCCTAATTCGTCCTTATATGGATGTGTTCCGTGGAAATGATTTTTAACCCGCACAACTTGTAATCTTTAATTAATAAATAATTAATTAAATTCAGAAATTATAAAAGTAAATATCTAATATTATTAGATATTTATAAATATAATTTTCTAAATAAATTAAATATTTATTAATATAAATAAATCCTTAAGTCCTAAGCTGTGGTCTATTGAGGGCCTGGAACCGGACTCATTTCGCTTCCAAAATTATCCTATAAACATAAAAAAAATATCTTAGCATCAAATTCAAATTAAAATGCTACTAACAATGCTAATCAAGCACAAAATTAAGGATAAATGAGAGATAACATGCTATAAAATATATACAAAATTAGCATGTATCAGTGAGTCGATTAGCGGAGGTCAATTCTCCTACTGATCATGATTCCGGTTTTGTTATTAATGAAAATGTTGTGCATGATGAATCTGCTTGTTTAGTTGACGATTGCCCTATGCTTAATAATGATAAATTGGATGTAGTTGAGGATCTACCAAACTTAGAAAATACCTTTGAGCTTAATGAATTGGTAGATGAGATAAGAATTGATGAATGTCCAATTAAAATTGAGAAGGAATTGAAGATTGATGAAGTTGAAATTTTGCTTGGGTATATAAGGATCCAATTTGGGAACAATTTTTGAGTCGTAGTTATAATGATTATTCTGACGATTTTTCTAACTACTTTGCCTTTTCAAAGTCTCCTGAACATCTGAAGATCCTAAAAATATTTTTATATTTTTATGGATCAAAGGTATATTTGCACACCTTATTTTTATTATTTATTCGTAGGTATGTGCATTTATTTGCTTTTTCACCTCATTAGTTAGAATAGTTGTATAAATAAGTCGAGCCAACGACAATAAACAAAGCGCTTTTTGGGAGGCAACCCAAGGTACGCATGTATTTTTATATTTTTATGTGTGTGTTAGATTTTATTCCTCGCTTGCATTTATGTATGGTGTTTTGCATATTGATCTAAATATTAGTGAGTGGGGATTCCATTTTTCATCTATTTTAATTCATAGAAAATAACCCAAAAAAATATTATAATAATTAATTATTATATGTTTTTGTGGTGTGACTAATGGATTTTATAATAAGTTTTCAAAAAAACAAAAAAAAAATTGTGATAATAATGCCCCGCTCAATAATATTTAGTGTCATTAATTCTAATTTTTATAACTTTTATATCATACCACACTTGCCTTGATCTGTTTGTTCATTGTTTCAGGATTTAATATTTTATTCAAGCATTCAAGGATTTGTGCACGTTTTTAAAATTATAAAAAAAAAGGGAATTTAGTGTTATGCAATTTTTGAAACTGTACGGGCATTCAATGACCTGTACAGCAGGCCGTGAGATTTCAACTTCATTCTGCATAAAACAGCTATCTCCCTCTTGCCTGTGCATGGTTTGCACTTTGCACGGCCCCTCTCCCTTAAATTCCTTTACTCCTGCAAATCACCCGTGACTGCCCCTTCCCTCATTTCTTTTATTTTTTATTTTTTTTGTTTTGTTTTGCTTCTTTTCGTTTTATCTTGTTTTATTTATTTTTATTCACTTCTTATTTATTTTTATTTTTAATTTTTAATTTTAATTTTCTAAATAAACAATTTTTCTAACTTCAAAAAAATCAATTTAAATTTACTTTAAATTTGATATTTGATTTTATTAATAATTGGTTAGTGATTTATTTTATTTTATTTTAGTTTTAAATTTGATTTTTGATTTTATTTTATTTCAATTTTAAACTTTAATTTTTGATTTTATTATGAATTGCTTAGTTATTTTATTTTATTTTATTTTATTTCAATTTTAATTTTCAATTTGTTTTTTGATTTTATTAGTATTTTATTTTTTTAAAATTTATTTTTTGATTTTATTATTAATTGGTTAGTGATTTATATTATTTTATTTTATTTATTTATTTATTTTAAAAAAAATCAAAAACCAAAATTTTAATTCTTTTTAATTTTGATTTTAGTTTTTCATTTTCTAACTAATTAATTTATGTGAATTCAAGAATCGATTTAAATCACTTCAAATTTGATTTTTGATTTTTGACTTTATTATTAGTTGGTTTTTATTTTTATTTTATCTTTTTCTTTTAATCAATAAAAAACAAAAATTTTAACTAATTATATATTCTTAATTAGTATATTGTAGTAGCTTTGAGGGGTGTGGATTTTGGTTTGTCGGTTATTTTTGTTAGGTTGCTTGTGGTGTGTGACTTTAATTTAATTCGTGGCTTGCAAATCTCGGAGTTGGATTTTGGCAAATATGATGGTGCTCCCGATCCTTGTTGCTTATTTTCGGGGGAGTTCTCTTTCACTCATATCTTTACTTCATTTTTATTTGTCATGCATGAGGACATGCCATATTTTAAGTGGGGGAAGGATTGTTGATTTTGATGTCCGTTTTGTTTGCGTTTGGGAAATAAGTTTAGTCACGAGCGTGTTTACTTGTTTGTAAAATTTATGACATTGTGAGCTTGTAGTCTTGTTTTCTCCTATTTCGTGCCTAGCATTACCAATTTGATGTGAATCTATAAGTTTGATGCACCTTTTTACGCACACACACTTAAATGGCATGAAAAATCTAGATGTTTGTAATTAAATGGTGAGCATGACGATTATCTCTTAGCATGCATGGAATCAAATCGAGAAGATGTTATTAAAACTTAAACCTTGTGAGTTATGCTTTAGTTTGAGATTTTGGTGTATGAAGAGAGCAAGCGTCATTGACTCAACTAGCGAAACTTTTACACCTTCCTTGAACTTAAATTTTCACACCTTCACCCCAAGCCTCATTACAACCCATTTTAAGAATTCCTTGTTTTTGGTGCAATCCGAAATTTAGGTGGACATGCAAGGTCAAGTAGAGCGCATGCATTTAGACTTGGAGTTGAGTGAAATCTCTAGCCCATACTTGTGTGATACATAATTGAGAGATGTGAGATTTTTCACCATACAATTTCATCTTCTTAATGCGAAGCCATGTATGCTTTGTGATAATCTTATCTAGTGTTCACGATTGAAGTGCATTCATTCTATCTTTAATGTCTTGGTTACATCTTGCACAAGGTGTGTTATCTTGATTCTTGAATTGGTTGTTAGCTCGTTATAGTGGATGACAAGGTGAATAGCTCTATATGTTTGATTTTAGTTACAAGTAGACGACTCGGATATGTGAGTGTAGTAGTTAGCTTAATTAGTAGGTATTGTTAATTTCTTGTTTGTTAGTGGCTTTTGTGATTTTGTGGGTACAACATCTATAAACTCTCACGAGACCTCACTCGTCCACTAGGGCTACCTAGGGGTTCCAAGGGCTTGTTGCATATGCCAAATGCAACCGTGATCACCTACGGAAGTGGTACTAGTTAGGAGTATATGGTTATGTTAATTTTAGTTTGTTCGGGACTAGCAAAGTTCAAGTGGGGGAAGATTTGATAATGTGTATTTTATACACATTTTGTCCTTTATTCTCTGGCATTTTTGTTAGTTTCGAATGTTGTTTTATCGATATTAATTATGTTTTTCATCTTTCAGTGCCTCATGCTTAATGGTTGAAAAGATGGATTATTTTGGGCTTGAAAGCAAAGATTATTCAAGAGGGAAGTTAGAAGATGCAAGCTCGCGTTTCCGGGAGGTTCTTATTGTATAATCTTGAAGATTTTGTCTCGCACGGGCTACTACACGGCCGTGCAATAGGCTGTGCAGAGTGTTCTAAGTAGTGCAGAATGGGCAGAATTTCTCACGGACTATTGCATGGCCGTGCATCAGGCCGTGCAACTCCTGCTGTGTATTAATTGACTAGATCTCAACACTACAAAACAACTTAACCTTACATCTTATTTTTCTCTTTTCTTGGCCTCTTCAAGAACACAATTAGGGTTAGTAGGAAATAGAGAGGAGACATTAATTCCTTGTAATCTAGCATTGATTATGAGTAACTAACTCCATTTATTTGGCTCAAGGAAGCATTTCTTGTACTAAACCCATTCAATTTAAGTAAGATCTATTTCACTCTATCTTGAATACTTGTGTTGTATTGTTTATGATTTTGCTTGGAGATTTGTAAGTTACTTCATCTTGCTCTTCTTGTAATTTCAATTGCTAATTGTTTGTGCTAATCCGTAATTGTTAGTACATTCATTGTAGTAGCACAAGGTTTGGCGTGCCTAAACTTCAAGATTCAAGTACAAATACCTAGGTTGAGCTTCTCATCCTTGAGTTTCTCCTAGCCTCTCTTTGTTTAATTCCTTGATTTGGTTATACTAGTAGTGCTTCATTATTGGTAGTTATTATCAAGAGAGCTAATTTATGTGCTTCACTAAATTAGTGTTTTTAGAAGAGAAATAAGTGATTGTGTGCTTCACCAATTATCTTGGTTAGGTAGAGTTGGATATATTTTGCTTGTTAGGTTGAAGTGCTTGATTTGCTATATCCTTGGGTCAAGTATATCTCTTATCTTGCTCATTTACTCATTGTGTTGGTAAATTTGGATAGTTGCCCTTAACTTAGTTGTATTTTTATAGCAATTTATTTATTGTACGCAAGGTGTTTGATAAAACACCTCAACCAAACTCAAAACCCCCCTATTTTCCACACTTCTAGATTGTAAGAGATAATCTACTTGAAATCAATATTGATAGTCCTTCCCTGTGAACGAACTTACGAAAAACACTACCTTCACATACGAAAATGCTGAACCAACTTATTATTTTGATCAAGCATAGCAAGAAGTGATTCTACAATATCAGGATCAACACTGTCGTTATCTCCTCCAAGAGCGTTAATTCTGTTCTCAACTTCATTATCCATATCATAAATATAAAGTTGACAAAATTTAGGCGTACTTCCATCAACAGGAACCAAACTTCCAAGCATATGATAATTCTGTCCTCTTATATTGAAACAATAAGGACCTCTCCCTCTATTGATACCCTTATCAACTTTGCCACCTGTACTGGTGAAAGCAAACATGCAATTGTATACTCTGATATTTAGTTTGAAATGTTTTGATTTATCACCACCATATAGTAGAGAAGCAAGTGGTTCAGGAGGTTGTGGCTCCTTCTCCAGTAGAACCTGTCCATTCCGGCAACAAAGTGAAAATGTTGGGTATTTCTGTTTGTAACTTTTGTTGTTACGCTCTTCATTCCACATAGTTGCATTACACTTTTGACATGTTTTATCAGGGCAACCAAGATCCATGTACCCTCTCCATAAATCAGGATTAGGAATGAATTCATCTTCTTCTTCATTAATCATGGGATCTTCGGAATCAGGAGGTACATCCATATCATCGTAATTTTGATCTGTAGTGTTCATAGGATAGCATTTTCAAAACTAAAATGAAAACATATCATGTTTGAATTTTAAAAAAAATATGTATATACCTCGATCAAACGTGATAGATTCTTTATATGGGATCCTATTTCCCATGGTAGATTCACCATAATTGATTGATTGTTTTTTGAATATGTTGTTTTTTCCCTCAACATCTTCATTATCTTTATCGGAATCATTCATAGGATCGTCGTGATCAGTAGGAACATTGAAGCAATGGGAAAATGAATCTGTATTGTTTTCAGATCAAATAGTAAGAGACATTGGTATGTAAATAAAAAATTATCTAAATCCAAAATTTGTGCAAAACAAACATACCAGCATCATCAAATTCTGCTTGGAGATTCCGTATCCCACTTGAAAAATCAATAGGTAATTTCTTACTTGCATTAGTTCCTTTTGGTGGAACTTCAACAACTCCATCATTTAATTTACATAGCGTCTGTTGATATGTAAGAACATATTGCATTTGATCAAAAGACTGAGGAGTTTCTTCCATCTTACGTTGGAACTCTTTTTCAATGTTAGGACGACGGACACGACGCTTGACAGCTGGTAAAAACATTGTGGCACAATTAATGAACAATGTAAATACAATCAGAGTTTAATTAATTGTAAATAGAGGAAATACCATCAGTGTTTGAATCTATTGACTGTAGAGGAATTCGATCAACTACAAAAAATTAAGAATGTATATTATGTTTCAAATAAAGACAAAATCTGATAAAGTCAATAATGCGGTTATCTTGTACATTGAATCTTATTGACATTAGGTCCACGTGTCTTCTTCTTTTGACCTTGTACTGAAGTAAAAGTATGTGTTAATATCAGTAACACAGTGGTGAAAAATATATGAATCAACATAATGAATTGAAGGAATACCAGTACTGTTACTTGAATTACACCCTCCCTCTAATACTGATGAACTAACTGCATTGAAATAATTATCATATTTCTGTAAAACAAAAAAAGAATAAACACAGCAAATGACAATAGTTTAATGAGTGAGGTGAAAACAGAACATTACCTGAATTGCCAAAAACTCTTGAAGGTGTTATCGAATTACCTAAACATGGAAAAAGTTGCATTAATCAGTGTTAAAAATATTAATGCTTGACTACAACTTGAATGAATAACGGATACTAAAACATACTAAAGGACTTATTAACATTAGGTCCACGTACTCTACGCTTTTTTCCTGACATAAAAAAATTGTTAATCCAACCTTTCATATAATGTGCAATACATTGTAAAACAATCTTTTCCATATATGAACGATAAGCAACAGTTTTATAAAGAACAAACCTTAGATTTATAAAGAACAAACCTGTTGAATCATTATACAACGGGAATGGAGATGCTGCTGATGAATTTATGGATGATTGTTTTGATATGTTGGGATCCTGGTTCTCGACATTATGACGGCTACATGGATTTTGCGTGTCAACAGCTATTGTGTGATTCTTGACTACCACGGATTTATCAACAACATGACCAAGATGTGTTCATTTTGAACCTGTCAACAAACACAACAAAAAGAGAATACAATCATTGATAAATCCATATAGAATGAACATCTGTAAGGATCCAAAATTGAATGATATTACCTGATTGTTGGTTATTAGATGATTTTAGACCTGATAAATCCATGTGGTTGAACGATATAAGGATCAAAGACGTCCAAAAAATGCACGACCCAAATTCGATGACCTGGATTGATGATTTCGATTTAGGTTACATGGTCTGTCTCTGTTTTTGATATGATGATTTTTGGAGAATGATTCCTCGAGAATTCAGAAAATAAATCTCTTTTATTCAATAATGATTTTGTTACTTTGAATATAGCTGTCAATCTTTACGTTCAAAATTTAAAAACAGAGAAATTGTGAATATAGCGGTCAATCATTACGTTCAAATTACGTTCAAATTTATAAAAACTGCTATAGTTATGGAATGTAGTTATTCTAATATCAGTAAAATAGGGTAGGTTTAATGGGTGGATTAAATGGATTATCCATTTAGAAAATGGGTTAAGTATGTGAGAGACTTGGGTAATCCATGGATAAATTTATATGGATTGCACCACTCGTTAACGATACTAGTAATCTTGCCCGTGCTTCGCACACGGAAAATTATACTCCATCTTATAAATATTTTATAAAAAGTTGAGAATTATAATGACTAAATAATAGTGTTTTAAAAATTTCTAGATATAAAAATCATAGAATTATAATGAATAAATATTATGTTCTAAAAATTTTAGATCTATTTAAATATAATCATTTAGCGTATGCATGTCTTATGTAAGTGTAGCAAGTTATTGTCTAATAGTAACTTTTAACATTAAAAAAATCCTTTATTCAAAACCCGAGTACTACAAGTCATAAAACAACTTAACGATAACAAATCTAAATGACATAAAAAATATGACAAAAGAGGGAAGCATTCAGCAACTTATTTATACATTAAATTAAATAAAGTAAAATTTTCTGAAACTAATGTTGCCATCCTCTTTACTAAAAGATTCCAAAACCTCAAAGCTGGTTGCACGAAAGACTGTGATCACTTTTCCTGAAATAACAATATAAAAAATTTACAATAAAATGATTATACCGCACATAGATATATAATGTTATTTATATACACATATATATATATATATATATATATATATATATATATATATATATATATATATATGTATGTATGTATTATAAATGTTAAGATCATAATATTAATATAACCGTTTTAATTCTCTTGGTAGATGATTTGGCAGATTCTGGCGTGTTTTCACTTTCAAGCAACTCAACAACATTGTTCTGGAAGGGAAAAAAATATTTATAAATGTGAAATTATCATTAGTCATGTAAAATTAGTAACTTATTATTCAGTATAGTGCTTTCAGGATACTCACATCTCCAAAACCCGAGGACATGGCTGAATTTGAAAGGGCAACGTCATTTGCGTCGTGAGCAAAGAACAATGTACTATGCAGCAGTATATTATCATCATTGAGTTGAATTTTCAGAGTCATTTCTTTCCCTGCAATTTCCTTAATCTTTGCAGGATATTCTTTAGTTGAGTCATTCTACAGAACACATTAAAAAATTGTTATAGAAATTGTCGTTTTTGACTTGATGAGATAACTGGTGTAAGCAATAGTTTATACCTGGATATTATCAGCGATAAGTTTTGTTGCAGTCTTACCAATGATTCTTTTAGCAGCACGATCTAAGAGAACGAAGTTATAAGCTTCAGTTTCGTCCTCAGCCAACACAACAATCCTATACCTGAAAAAACAATAGTAAGAACATTGTTTGTTAACTGAATGAATAGTTAGTCAGTTTGTCTTATACATCTTACCTTTTTTCTGCAACTGGTAAGTTTTTCTTGCATTTAGGACACCTTATCTTTCCCTCCACTCTGATAATTTCTTCGTTACACTTGGTACTGGGACAACTAAAGTACCACCAATTATCAGTTGTCTCCACTGCTTTAATCATGACTTTGCACAAAAAATATCTCTACAAAACAAATAAGATAAATGTTATAATCTCTTAATGTACTAATATGGTAACAGTTTAATAACAGACTTTAATTAAAAAGTTTTAGTAAGAACCTCGCAAAATTTAGTGCTAGTTTTTTCACTTAATTGTTTCAATGTTAGAGTTTCAATCACAGGAGCTAGAGCAGAAGCAGACTGAGTTATAGGTTGACTTGGGGATCCCAGAGCTTTTTCAAGAGCTACATATCCTTCTTCATCAAGTCTATTTTACAGAATTAATAAAATAAGTAAATTTACTTAAACATAGTTGGTCGCTTTAAAATTAATAAAACCAATATAAAGAAGTCAGGACTTTTACCTTTGCCTCGTCGCACTTACAGCATCATTTTCCAAGTTTAGGTAGATCTTTGAAGAAGGCAGAGTAGCAATTTGAACTGAATCTGTAATCAATATTATTCATGAAACGTTTGTAAGTTATTAAAAGGAAGCTCAAAACAAATAACATACAACACTAATATTTACTTACTCCTAAATTTTCTCAGCTTGGTACTTGACACTATAACAACAATTGGTCGTTCCTTAATCTGTTGATAGTTGGAATCCGTTGTTACAGCAAGCTGACCCCAAACAGTGACCTTATGCGAATGCCTGCAAATATTATTAATAATATAAATTGATATTTTATAGAATGATTTCATATATTAGTATGAAAACAATTGAAGTGAACTATCAAATCAAATCATGGGTCATGACGGTATAGCAGGGAACAAATAGTCTTGTATATAAATTGTTGCCCCGAAAAACATAATTTAGATACAAATATAACCATTCCTAATGTCAGCATATTGTTTATAGCCTTTTAAATATAACATATGAATTTGAGTCTACATTTTATAACCTGATCATGTATAGTTGATATTTCTATTTGGATTAGATAATGCATAATGAAATAAATACTGTGAGTAACATTAATATAAAAATCATAATTAAATAAATACCGTGACTAACATTAATATAAAAATCCAACACATCTTTTCTATTTTAATTAATAAACACATTTTATTAACTCAAACAAAAAAATAGCAATGTCACTTTTTAAAATATTTAAAGTGAAATTATAAAATATGGCATGGAACTAAACATATAGGTTTTAAAAAATAAATATCGTCAATAGCTATGATGTGAATGTTAAACCTTCCGTCTGTGATTCTAAACTTGACGATGTCCCTTTCTCCATTTTTGGTGTTGATTTTTGAGACATTTTTAAAATCTTCAAGCACTCCAATGATATCTGTAAAACATGATAAAAAAATAAATAAACAGATATATAGCACTTTTGTTCAGTAAAAAAAATTATACTTTGGTGGCATATATAGATATACTTATTAAAAGTGCACTATCACCTAATCACCTAATAATATAAAACTCGTAAAGCATAACCTGTAGTATACTCTGGATTGTCCTCATCCACATATGAACTTACAACACCTAATAAGTCACCCAAATCGACAAACTCGAACTTATGCATTGGAATCATAAAATCATCCTGGTCTATTTTTTCAACAACCGTCGATGGAGAAAAGTTGATAAGAATTTTTGAGGAGACAGGTTTGCATGATCCCAATGCTTCTTTGGTATAAAAATTTGACAGGACATAGAGTCCACCTTCTACCATTGTGCTGGAAATAGATTTCCATTTATCAGCATAAACATAGGCGTGAACATGAGAATTTTGTTGAAAACAAATAAAAGCCTTAATAATATTCTAACCATTTAAATGTGTGTGTTTAAATTTCTTGACACTAAACAGATTATGAACAAAAACATACACACTGCAAATCATGTTTAAATAGCATACTTAATATAAAAAATTAACAATACTTACATCGTCATCCAGCAAAATGAGATTGTACCCTTTGAGCCCTTCTTTTCCGATAGAAGGCCACATCCTTGTTATGCGTACTTTCACTCTCCATGTGGTTCTTGATGTATCAAGGGATGATAATTGATCAAACATTGTGATGCTGATTCTGAAACGAAAGTTGTTAAAGAATAAACATATAATTATAATGAGAAGTATTAGCACAATAATGAAAGACTGATGGTGGAACTAAAGAACTTAAGCATTAGCACGGGGAGGAAGAAAATAAATGATACCTTTGATACTGTTAGGTGTTGGGATTAGGATAGCATTGAAAAATATGAGGTTGTTTATACAGTTATCTTTTAGCAAAGTCATCCTTATCAATCAGCTCCTTAGTTAATGAGTTGATTAATACAAAACTGTTAGTGATACAAATCAAAGTAACGGAATGAATCAATCAAAATAATGTTGTAAATTACATAGATTATGATTGTAATAAAAAAAATAAATGAAAAAACAATAATATTATAAATAAATTTATAATATAATATAATTTAATATTATAAACTTATTAGTTTTAAATAGTAAATTTTTGTCATTTTTTATAGTAAAAACAACTATTTTGAATATTATAAACTTATTAGTTTTAAATAGTAAATTTAAAAACAAACTATATAAACTTATTAGTTTTAAATATTTATAATATTATAAACTATTTAGTTTTAAATAGTAAATTTATTAATATTAAAACTTATTAGTTTTAAATAAATGAATAAACAATAATATTATAAATAAATTTATAATATAATATAATTTAATATTATAAACTTATTAGTTTTAAATAGTAAATTTTTGTCATTTTTTATAGTAAAAACAACTATTTTGAATAAAAATTATTTATTTAGAGATATTATATGGTCGATATATTTTGTACCTTAATATTTAAAATTTTACAACAAATTTTGAAATTTTGTTAATTTTTTACACTTAATATAAAATCTTGTTCTTATATTTACTTTTGTGATAATTTTAGCACTATATTTTATTGATTCCGTTGTTGAATTAAAACCTTGTTCAATAATATCTATTATATACACAGTAGTACTTCAAAGTGATGCATCTACATAATATCTATTATATGATTATTTTAAAGTAATACATGATTTTAGTTTTAATTTTTATATCACATTACTCCAACATATAAATAAAAGTATCTATGTGCATTTGGTAGATATGTGTAGTTGCTACATTTAAAGCAGACTTCCAACATACAACAATGCAAAACAATACATGATGTCAAGTTAATGTTATAAGAATGATGTCAAGTTAATGTTATAAGAATCATATCTGTTAAAAATTAACCATACATGTACACATAGATTGCACTAATTCTCATCCACTTTGTGTTCCATCTACCCTCCGATATTTGCCTAAAGAAAATTAAAATACCAGGGTTAAATGGTAACCAAAAAAATTAATATTTGTGCTTTCAAATTGGCCAATGAGCAGTTCAAATATATGTATCTGCCCGAGCTGCATATCTCAAGCTAGTATCAGGAGTGAAATCATAATAAGTACAATTGGCAAATTTAGCAAAAAAAAAAAAAGTACAATTGGCAAAGATATTAATGACTACCATATCACATGTCAAAATGACATCATAAGCACAACCTTGTATTTAGCTTGATTACAGGGGATTACATATAAACTTAGTAAGTAACAAAGGATAGTTGACAGTTTCTTTCATAGGCCACCTTTTTTCTTAATCCTTTTCGTTGTCAATCAAACTCCAAGAAAATACTTTTTAGATGTGTGCAGATTCCCCTTAAATGATTTCATAGAAACATATGAATAATACAACATGTCATTAATCCACATATTGAATAAAAGTCAACATGAGAACAGAGGCTAAGCACGTCAAAAAGCTTAAGCCTCACAATCCAGACCAAAATCAGAGATGTTTTTGACCTAGTACATATTTTGATCAATACTGTCTTCCTATATTGAAAAGTTCGACAAACCAGACCTTCGTTAAATAAAGTCACTAAACAGCTCAAACAATTCATATTCCAATCTTCAAAATCATATTAAGTAAATTAAGAATCATATCATATTACAATTCATATTCCAATCTTGTTATGAAAATCATATCAAGTAAATAAAAATACTCTGAGAAGGATACCACTAATAAATGAAAATGTAACATAAAAAGTGCTTCACTGGAATTAAATATTTGACCAAATACTGGATATTTCTAAGTATTATTCGAACTCGGCAAATTGTAAAAGACTTCCTCGTAAACAACATTAGCAGTAATGTTTGTTGATCTTCCAGTGTCGTCGTCAATTAATATGTGCAAACCAGAAGGAGAAGTCACTCTAGAAACTGCCACGTATAGTTGACCATGTGTAAATACAGACCTCGGCAAGTACAATCCGACCTTATCTAACGACTGTCCCTGACTTTTATTAATAGTCATAGCAAAGCACAATTGCACAGGAAACTGAACTCTCTTGAATTCAAAAGGCCATTTGGTGTCTGTCGGTTCCATCTCAATACGGGGAATGATATGAGTTGTACCAACTTGTGAACCGCAAAGTATCTCACACAGAATACTATTAGGCAAACACTTCTTGACAATCATTCTTGTACCATTACAAAGACCCATTATTTGATTTAGATTCCTCATCAGCATTATCACGGCTCCAACCTTAAGTTTCAATTCATGTTTTGGTAGGCACGGCATATTAATAGAATTGAGATATTCAACCGGAAAGGCTGATTCAAAATCGTTCTGCTGACCTACATTATCAGAAAGTGAATCTTGACTATAATATGTGTGAGCCGTACCTGGGATAAGGTCAAGAACATATGAATTGATGTCACTCACAATTGCATTTGTTGGAGTAAGAATAGATCTTTGTCTCAAAAATGCAGAATTTGTAATATTGGCAGCCAAATCTGGATAGATGACATCAACTGTAGCCTTTACTGGTTGGGTAGAGGAATGAATTAAATATTTCTCCGGAATAACCACTTCAGGATCATTGACAATGTCATCAGGATTAACAGATCGCAAGAGACCATTTCCGACATCAAGTACCCATTTGCTAAATTCTGCAATTTCTCTATTTTCATTCTCTGTCCTTCCAGAAGTTAGACGCATATTTTGATTTAATAAGAAAACTTGACAGTGATCCCATAATTTTGACCGATTCAATGATGCAGAAACAACTTGTGCTCGGGAAGCTTTTGGAATTACGGGCAAAATTTGTCTAAAGTCACCACCAAACACAGTAGTTATACCACCGAAAGGACGTCCAGCTCTTGTGATTTCAACTGACGACATGATATCTCTTAAACAACTATCAACACTTTCAAACGCGTGTCGATGTTGCATAGGCGCCTCATCCCATATAATTAGACTGGTCTGCTTCATTAGTTCTGCAATATCAGATCCATGTTTAATACCAGCCATTGAATACCGATAATGTATATCAAAGCCAAAAAGTCTCCATGCAGCCTCAACAGCACAAACGTATCGACCATCAAGATAATTTTGAATTTCATCAGTGTTTTTTACTTTTCCATCAGAAGTGCTTTCAGTGTTGCTTTGTTTCTTTTTCCTTAGAAGCATTGTAGCAGTATCATGGCCCTTTAAACAGTATTTGAATAAATACTTCAGTGAGCGTGAACTATTACACACTTCAAGATTAATATGGCACTGAAAGCGGACTAATAAGTCTCTGTTGTAAGGAACCACATACTGGTTGTCAAGAACAACTCCTTTTTTCTTGACAATGATATTTGTTCGACGTCTACGGTACACTGGAAATCCGCAGTCATCAAAGAACGTATGTGCATTAAACCTGGGAGAAATAAATAACACTTAGTTCAAATAAATAAGTACTTAACACTAAAAAAACAAAGAATCTAATAGGAGAATGACAAACTACGTCAGGAAAGCATCTACATTAGCCCATTACATTAGACCATGAGTAGACAACATATTTATATAATCTGTATCTCATACACAACATAAAGAATGAATATTAGGAATACGGCACATAGATTTGGCACATAGATTTATAGAAAAATTGTAGTGTACCATTATAAGTGATATTGGGATTTATATTTTCTGAATTTGTTATCGCAGAGTTTGAGTTCTGAACTGGTGTTTGTCTAGAATTGCAAATGTCCCGGGAACGTTTATAATCTGCAATTTATGAAACAAAATATAAAGATAGATCAATATCCAAATTAACCCAATTGGTCCACCCTAACCATCAATGATCACGAAAAGTAGTACATACTAAGGTCAGGAGCATTATAGAACCATATATAGAACCATGTTCAAGTTCAACTGACATGGAACAAATTAAATATGTTAGCAGAAAAATATGTAGTTACTGGATTTTTTTTATTTAATTGCAACATGCTTTGTAACAATACTTTTAAGAGCAATGCTTTGTAACAATACTTTGAAGTTGCAGACATATAATTGAATAATTCAAAGAGAATAAAAAGTGCTTGAAGACATTTTTCACGAATAAACAGAATTCATTGCACACCCTTTACACATGATTTCTGTGGATGTTGGGGTCTTTACTAAACTAATGCAATTGCTACAGAATTGTCTATTTGTGTTGATGTCGGGGTCTTTACTAAACTAATGCAATTGCTACAGAATTGTTTATAGAGAAAGGGGGGTGGGGTGGGGTGGGGTGGGGTGGGGTGGGCTGGGGTTGGGGTGGGGTTAGTATCTTCTTCAGACAAAGATGGATGAAATGAGCAGATTCGGGAAGTTAGCAGGTCACAACAGGAAGAATATTCATTTCTGTTATAAATGTTAGGGCAGCATCATCCAATCCGGCTTGTTTATGAAAGCTATCAATATTAATATAGAGGATTATAGTAGTTCATTTAACATAACATACTACTGATAAAGAGTTCATTTAATATAAACATAACATACTACTGATAAAGCATGAAAAAGGCATATTATCATGTTAAACAATCGACAGCAGCTTATTGCAATGTAAACCAATACAAATTGATAAACACTCATCAAAATTTCATAAACAAAATATAAAGATAGATACCCTTTTTTGCAGAAGATGGAGAGTGTGGACCAAAGGTAGTTCGTTTCCTACCTGTGAGTAGTACCGTGAAAATATACTAAAACTTAATCAAATATGTAATGGAATGACAATTGCCAAAAAAAATTGTCATTTCCATAGTAGTTGCCTGATGCTGCCATATACATGTTCTCCAATCATAACACATAGTGTTCATAGGTCCTTATAAATAGAATGTAACAATCATATTCATTAAGAAGTACAGTTTAGATCAATTTATAAATGCACACATACTATAGCTTAACCTACTACACCTAGGTAGTTGTACAGTTTAGATCAATTTACAAATAAATCATATTCACATTATCTATTCTAAAGAATTTACAGTGCAAGGGAAACTCTGTTTAAGCATAAAAATATATACTGTAAGAACTGGTTCTTAAACAAACTTGAAAGCTATATTAAGATGTAAAAACACCTATTCCTAAAGATTAGTTTTGAAGTTTAAATTTTAACATTAAGCCCCGCAACATCCTGAAACAATATGCTAAAAGTGTGACTATTTAGTAAATCAACTTAGGATCTTGATATGTTTATTCTTTGTATTTTGAAATAAAAATCAGGGGAGGGTCTTCTTAACAACCAATTATAAGATAATCGGATAGCTAAAGTTAAGTCACCATATTTAATGTGTATTAAACAAAAGTCATAGAAAAGGGGTCATAAGAATATTAGGAACTTATTAGCATTTTCTGAGTTTGCGTCTAATAGAAACCAATGAAGAGTACATAATATGGAAAAAGCAAGAATATACTAAACCCAAAAAAATTGTCATTAGCAGTGCATACCTTGTTATTCGAATTCTGAGATTGTAGTGGAGTATAAATAGCACACGCAAACTTATTAGCATTTAGTTGGAGGTTAAAATTCTAGCTATACTAATAATTATACTTATTAGCACTATCAACTCATGGGTTTCATTTTTACTACAAAGTGACACAAATCCCTAATTCTCAAACATACACAACTCAATCATCATATTAAAGAAATGAGATACATAATTATTGTTTCATCTTTATACAAATATGTTCTTATATACTGGCCGGTGGAAGCATTCGCTTTCACAACTTATAGTACAATTGAGTTCCTCAAAACCTATTGCAGAAGATGGAGAGTGTGGACCAAGGGTAGTTCGTTTCCTACCTGTTCAAATGAGATTGGACCATAAGAAATTACTAATTGATACATAAACATTTACATTACTAACCTGGTCCATCCATATGTAGGTAAAATTGGATGTCTGTAAAGGCTACAAACAACACAATTGAACTAAATCAATCAACAAAGTTCAGAAAATAATATACAGAGAATGGGTTAAAAGAGATATAATTGATACCTGACTTTGAAATTCCGTTGAAGCTATAATAAAATAAATATGTATCTTCATACTTAAACTGATATTACAATTAATCAAAATTAGCAAAATCAGAAACTGCAATTTTTCAAATTTAGAGATAGAGAGTGTTTAGCGGGGTGTTTGGTGTTTAGAGGGGGTGTCAGTTAATGGTAGAGGGGGTGTTAGACTGTTAGTTATCGGGTTGATCCAAGAAGGATGGGCAAATCCTGGAAGTTGTTAATTTACGAATTTATCCCTGATATAAGAAAAAGATAGTTAGTTGATAGGGTTAGTTTTGGTCTTTTTGGAAAGGTAGTGCTAATTTGGATTTTTTTTTTTTTTTTGACAAAATGCAAGTTCATTCCATTAAATTAAACAAGTCTAGCCGGGACAAACCCCCAACTGACAATGCAATCAGGTTGATAAACAATAAAACGAGCTAAGTAAATAGCCGCATTGTTTCCAGACTGCTTAACAAACTGAATCCATAGATTCTTGAAACTAAAAAAAGTTACAATGGTATCCCGATCAATCTTACTAGCATCAGCCCTGAAATCCGTAGTAGCACAATTGACCCTCACATAAATGCAAGCCCAATGTTCCGAACCTTCAACTGAAGTTGGGGAAGAATAAATTCCCGAAACCAGAACAAATTTTAATTGTGAAAGGTGAGCTCTTGTGAATTCCACTACCATTTCAAGAATACTCCAGCTATCTACCTGCCGTAAAACAGCTATAGACCTGCCGATACCCCAGCTATCTACATGCCAAAAATCAGCTATAGACATGCCGCAAGTAGCATCGATGCAAGCTTTCAAGATTTCCCAAAATGACAAATAAACCAATTTCAGTGGAGAACGCAACCAAACAACCCAAAATAAAACACAACCAAACATAAACCCCAAACAATTGGGGACAACAAACAACTCAAAAAGATGGGTACGGCAAAATAGATCTCACCCAAAAATGGATTGAATCTCGATTTTATTGAAATCAAGAACTAGAAATGGAAGGAGGAATCGGAATAGGAGGATGGTTGGGGGGAGGGCGGAGATATGAAGAAAGGGACGGAAGAAAAAGAGGGATGAGGGAGGAAAGAGGAGAGGGGGGGGGCGGCGGCGGGGCAGGAGGGAGAGGGGAAGGAGTCAGTCGACTCTCATTAGATAAAAGAGAAATTTTTTGCTAATTTGGATTAATATTGATATTGATATAGATTCAACCTCACTATAATCAGTTGTGTTTAACATAATTCATTTACACAACATACACCAAAAAATGACCACTCGGCGGCGCCTACCTTTTTCTCCGGCGATATTCCGGTACCGGAGTCTTCATCCCCATTACTTAAACCCCAAAGTTTCAATCTTTTAGCTCAAACTTCATACTCTTCACAAGTTTCTTCACAAACCAAAAATCAAACCTTTTTTTTTCACGGAAACCCCAGATAGAAAAACTAGTTTATCTCAAATTTTCTCTCAACACATCTCAAAATCTGAACTTTTAAGCCCTGCCCATGTGATTAAAGTTCTTTTAAGTCATAGAAATGACCCTGGTTCAGCTTTAAATTACTTCAAATGGGCTGAAAAGAAGTGTAATTTGGGTATTAGTACTGACCCTTTTCTTGTTTTGGTCAATGTATTGGGTGGTTTTAAAGAATTTTATCCGGTTATTCGGAAAATGCTTAATCAAATAGTTTCGGGTTTTTCAGGTGGTGTTGGTTCAGATGTAGTTGATCAGTTGGTTGATTGTGCAAAAAGGTTTGATTTTGAGTTGAATTATGTTGTGTTTGAATATTTGTTGTATAGTTTTGTTAGGGCTGGTAGGTTTGTTGATGCAATTGATTGTTTTCGTAGAATTGTTGAACGCAAGATTAGTTTGCGTGTTTCGTGTATAAATTTTCTTATGAGTAGACTTGTTAGGAATAATTTGATTGAAGAAGCTAATGATTTGTATGCGGGGTTGGTTGTTAGAGGGACGTATGATTGTGCGACAGTAGATGTGATCATGTGTGCGTGTATGAAAGAAGGGAAGTTTGATGAGGTAGAAATGTATTTTAGGGAAGCAAAGGGTAATGGTGTTAAACTTGATGTGTCAGTTTATTGTAGTGTTATTCATGCTGTTTGCAAGAAACCGGATGCTGATTATGCGTATGAGTTGTTGAAGGAAATGAAGGGAATGGGTTGGGTACCTGCAGAGGGAACGTGTACGTGTGTGGTTGGAGCGTATGTGAATCAGAAAAATATGGTTGGTGCGTTAAAGGTTAGGGATGAGATGGTTGCTGATGGAATTCCGATTAATTTGATAGTTGCAACAAGCTTGATGAAGGGATATTATTTAGAGGGTAATTTGGGTAAGGCGTTAGGCTTGTTTGAGGAAATTGAAAGAGATGGTCCTGCTCCGAATAAGGTTACTTACTCTGTTCTAATTGAGGGGTGCTGTAGGGATGGAAATATGCAGAAGGCGAAGGAGCTGTACAACCAAATGAAACTTGTAGGTATAGAACCAACTGTCTACCATGTTAATTCTCTGATACGAGGGTTTCTAGAAGCTAAGTTGTGGGAAGAGGCACTAGTTCAGTTTCATGATGCGGTTGAGTGTGGTGTCTATAATGTTTTTACATACAATACTCTTCTGTCCGCACTGTGTAAAGCGAGTAAAATGAGTGAAGCTTGCAGTTTATGGGATGACATGTTAAGTAAGGGGCTGGTACCAGGTGTGGTTTCCTACAATAACCGGATACTTGGTTACTGTAGACAAGGAAGTATGGACTTGGCTTCAAATTTGTTTGCTGATATGCTGGAAAAAGGTCTGAAGCCTGATGTAATTACATACAGTATACTGATTGAGGGGCATTTTAAAAAAGAGGAGACTGAAGAAGCCTTCAAGTATTTTGACCAAATGTTGTCTCTAGGACTCACCCCTACAAATTTCACATACAATAAACTTGTAAATGGTTTGTGCAAAGTTCGCCGAACATCTGAGGCTAGAGATAGACTTAAGAAATTGTTGGAAAATGGCTTCATTCCTGACTGCATGACGTACAATAGCATAATAAATGGTTTCGTCAAGGAAAATGCCATCAATTCTGCATTGGCTGTTTATACTAAAATGTGTGAAAGTGGATTCTCTCCTAATGTCATTACTTACACTACTTTAGTTGATGGGCTTCTCAAAAGCAACAACTATGATCCGGCAATAAAACTGAAGAACGATATGAGAAACAAGGGCATAATATTGGACATAACTGCATATGGTGTCTTTATACATGGATATTGCAAACGTCGAGACATGGAAAGGGCACGGGAACTTTTTGATGAACTTTGTGCAGTTGGGTTATCCCCTAACACAATTATTTATAATAGTATGATTAGTGGCTACAAAAGTTTGAGTGATATGAATACTGCGCTTATCTTATATAATAATATGATCCAAGATGGAATTCCGTGTGACTTGGCTACATACACAACTTTGATTGATGGATTACTAAAGGTAGGAAAAATACTCGAGGCTACAAATCTGTACACACAGATGCTTGCTAATGGAATAAAGCCAGATGTCATTCTCTCCAGTGTTCTTATAAGTGGTCTTTGTAATAAAGGGCAAGTAGAAAATGCAAGAAAGGCCGTACAAGAAATGAAGAGTAAGAATACAGTTCCTAATGTTCTCATATATAATTCAATTATTGCTGGATACTTCAGGGAGGGGAATTTTGTGGAGGGATTCAAATTACATGATGAGATGCTTGAGAAAGGTCTTACACCTGATGACACAACTTACGATATTCTTGTAAGGAGAAAAGTTGGTGGAAATAGTTCATCAATCGGTGCTACATTCTTTAACCAGTAAGTGATTGGTGAGAAACAGAATTTAGCTAAGTAGTTTTAGATACAAAGCATCTTGCTTGTAAATAGAGCCTACTGAATTTCTGGAATACAAAATACTAACATGTAGTCACTTACCTTCATAACTAGATTTTTCTTATATTGTATGTACTATTCTACTTATATCTTATCAAGAATGTGTCTTTGTTTGATAATTCCCTTATCTTTAGAACCTTACATATCTGGAAGGTAGCAGGGGTTATCATCACTGTGAACTCACACAACCCTTCATCGTGCAAGCAGTTCTGTCATATGCAGCTCTGCCATTCAAAGTCGGTGAACTCCTTTGTTATAAAATTGCCTCATTGTGCAAAAGCATTTACCCCATTCTTATCAAGAAGAAGACCAAGGTATATAATTACAGGCCTTTATTGGTGTGTGTATGGAGACAAAAGTATTTGCATCAAGTTTAAGCAGAATTTATGCAGTACCAAGCTGATACATAAATAATTTCAAATGATATTGCTACTAATGCAATTATGCAGATACTTTATTTGCTAAGTACTAAATTTTGTGATGAAGATCCAGGAACCCGAAAATTTACATCTTTGCGCCACCATGGGAATATACCATTTCTCATATTATTTCCATTATTAAAAAGTAAAAACTGATCTTTACCGAAGAATTTTTTTTCTGAAGGGAACACATACAATGATAAAGCCTCTAGACGCTTGTAGGCAAATGGGATGTCAACCCAGATTTTGATGAACAAGTCAGCAGTGTCAGGTTTAGGATTGTCTCTTCTCTACATAACCTAACTTTAGGTCTCTTGTGATGTTGGTGCCAAATTTAAAAAAGTTTCAATGGGCACTGCTGGAAGTTCGTTCCATTCCTGGATGGCTTCTCAGACTTCTTCAACTGTTGCATTTGTTGCGTTTAACAGAATTAAAAATCACGAGCTTTACTAGAAATGATTTTGGGACCTGAAGTGCAGAAGTGCTGGTTGTTTCTTAGATCAATCCGGACATTTATTTATTTAATTATTCTTCCCGAAGCAATAGGACGCTTCAATGTCTTGGTGATGAAATGCACAGTGTGCATGAGCTCTGGGTTAAAGCATTGTTGGTAAAAGTATGCATCAATTACAACTGCTTAGCACTTGGGCATGCTAAAGTAGCTAAGAAATTTGGGTGCGGACCAAGGGTCAGGTGCACGAGGTTATAGTCAGGCCAGAGACGACCGTGAGAAAAGGGAGGCACATATTGGAGAAGCAATGATGGGTTGAAAACTCATAGTAAAATTCACAATGTGCTGTTATCGACAACAAGATGAAAGTTGACAGAAGCATAATTGGGTTATGAAATCCAATTATGGAGGATGTTCTTGATAATTTGATAGTTGACAACAAGATGAAAGATGAGAACGAGGGATAATTTAGATAATTTGATAATATTTGTTTACGTAAATATTACAATTGCTACATATGAATATTAGTATTAATAATACGTATGTGTTATGGAATCCATTTAGTCAAAAATAACAATAGAACCTAATTACCTAAGAAGCAAAAGATAACATATCTCTGTGTAGAGTTGAGAACCTCAGTTCCTACTCATGTACTTAAAGCATGATGCAACTAAAATACTTTAAGAAACTAAAAGAAGAAATAGTATAGAGTATATCAAATGACCTCAAGAGTTCCCCCAAACACTTCAGTGGCAGAATTAACATTCCCAATGAAGTGTTTGAGGAACCTCTAGGGGTAACCTGATGACTGTGATCCTCAAGTAGATGAGCATGTCTATTGTTTAACTTGTATCATTTCATATGCCTCTAGTTTTCATGTTGCACTAGTATATATAGAATTGGTGCATGTGAGAAGCATGTACATTGTCAATACTATTGGGATGTCAATGAACAAAGAATATATCTTGTCGTTCTGTATCTAGTCTTAGTCTTCGATTTGAGCAGAGGATCATGTGTGTAGTGCAGTATTGAACCTAGTCACATTTACGACTAGATTAACGTTACAAAACCATTGTAAGGCTGTTGCCATTTGCCAATATGGTATATGCACTACTACTAGTACCTGTACTTTATTCTACCTCGAATGTGCCTCTCACCTGATTCCATTCTCATCATCAAAATCAATCACAGTGAGTTTCCTCAGCTCTTAGCCTTAATTATCTAATAGCATTTTGAGAATTGCATTTGATTCTAGTAATAAAGTATATCTATCATCTTACTAATAGTCATTGATAATGTTGTATTAGTTCTTTACGCCTGGCCAGCTATTATTAGAATGTTAGTGGCAAGTAACAAGGTTCCATTTTATCTATCTTCTTTTTTTTTTTTCCTGTAGAAACGAATTAAATTTGGTGATCCACAGATGGGGCTGAAAATCTGAATGGATATATTCTACATCGATGCCCCCTTACTACTACGTTAATCATGTCCAGGTTCATATATCCAACAACATAGATTCTTAGTTCTTTTATAGTAATGATAGTCACCACTCACCAAGTGAGGCACTATTTATCTGAAATCACCACATAGAAATGTCTGTACAAATTACCTGTGTCGAGTAAGTAGTATTACACGAGTCTTGATTCCTGAACATGTCAGGTTTACCTTGGAGTTCCCCTGAACACTTCATTGGCTAGCCAGCTCTAGAGATGCCTACACATCTGTACATAAGTAATCTTCAAGCCACTGAAGTGTTTGGGGGAACTCTCAGGGCAACCTTATTAATAACGACGATTTGATGATATCATTTTCATTCAGCTCCTATGTGATTGCTTTACTTGTACTATATAAATCAACTACAGTACTAGTGTTTTTACAGGATTTATTGATTTTCGAATCCAACTAAAAAAATTGAGCTTATTTCCTGTGTAACATTAACAAAATATTTTTCGGAAACTAAGGATCGCAAACTGTGAATGCTTAGTTAAAGGTCGTCGTTAATTGGGTGAAATGCAGTCAGAAAGATCACTAGCTAAACTAAACTAGTTTGGTCACTGAATAGTATGGACTCTTGTACTGTTACTTGCTACATAGCAGCTTCTGGCTTGCCAGAGTCTGCACTCCAATGCATGCCTGGTCTATCTAAAAGTCTTGAAGAACAATCAAGTAGAGTAGTAATTTATTAAGTAATTCCCAGAAGAATAAATCGTCTCATAATTAACTGTTTTTTAATATTTTTTCCCCTACTCGAAAATCGAAATAGCTTGTTTAATTTTTCAGAATAAATTCATTGAACTTTCACTGATAGTTAAAGTAATTATTTCATTAATTATTAAAATGTCTTACCAAAAAAATATATTTAGTTTCATATTGATTTTTTTGGGCAATTTATAGAAAAATTGCCCGAAATACCCACTTTTTTACTACCACTGTTCAAAATACCCAATTTTCAAAATACTGCCCAAAATACCCACGTGATGCGCATTTGGGAACGGCATATCCCTGCTTTTACTGTAGCAATCGTGTCTCTCTTCCTCTCCCCGTCTCTCTCTCCGACGTAAATCGCCGATTTGGGGTTGAAAAATCCGGCAATCAAACTGGGCTAATAGTGGTATAGGATTGTAGATCGTGTAGAGACGAATCTAATGGGATATAAAACATCAACGGAACGTTAACGGAACTGGACGAACGGAGGAGGAGTATGTTCGGCGGAAAATTGGGGGGATAGGTTCGAATTGTGGGTTTACAATCCGGCATTAGAAATGATAAACGAATAGCATATGGTTGTGGAGGATGAAAAGGCGATTCTAATAATGTATATAACGTAACCGGAAACTGAATGATGGTGTTGAACGAGCCTCGCCGGAGATTTTGCCAGAAATTGCCTAAATCGCCAGAGCTCGCCATTTTTCTGAGAAAAGTGATGATGACGTCAGATGACATCATCACGCATTCTACAAATACGTGACATTGAATGTGCCTTACCAGAATGCATATCGCAACAATATACTGTTAGGCCGAATACACAATTATAATCAAGATTGTATGAGAGATTAACAATGAAACACACGTTTAAACAATTAAAAACTGTTTGGAATTAATAACTCCTCTCTCAGTGATGTAAAATATCACAGAGAGCTGCTTAGGTTACAATGAATGATATTGCGTTGCACGATACCCTTCTAGGGTTAACCTAACTGTATTTATAAGATATACAGCTGCTATACAATCGATAATTGATACTCCTATAAATTAGCTATACAATTGATATCAATTACGATTGCTACACGTCTCCTTAGTCAACTCAATCTCTTTGACAGCTATCCAATCTTCAAAGATATTGCTTCCATAATGATCTTCAATAATTCTTCAAACACTGTTGACCAGTAGACGCTTCCTCCAGACAGAGTTTAATAAACTCTGTCGAGCTTCCATCTGTCAGCGTTTAACTAAACTATAACTGCTTCCAGCTAAACTCTGATATTTCACTGTAACACTTAAACACTGATTATTATTCACATCAATTATATCTAACAATCTCCCCCAACTTGTTCATTAGCAAAAATGCACAAGTTTACAATAATTGATGATGTCAAAACAAATAAACAGATACAGTGTTTAATATACAAACAGAGTTTAAACTTCTACTTAACAAAATCTAAAAAAAACAAGAAAATTCTTACAAAGCTTTATTCCTTAATTTCCTCAACATCTGGTGTTGATCTGAGATAGTCTATAAGTAATCTTCTTTCTGCATTTTCAAGTTCTGTCTGCATAACTTCCTTGATCTCTTTCAGCTTAGGATCATCTTCACCAGTTTGGTAGATAACAGATCTCAGAAAATAGATTTTGTTTCTTCTCATTTCATTACCCAGTCTGATAAATTGTGCTTTCTCTTACTCTGAGTTAAAATCAAGAACTGTTATACCCAGATCTGTCTTCAGTTTAGCACTATTCTTCTTCATCTCAACAATATTCCCATGATAATCTCTGTACTTTGAGACATACTGACTGTTGTATTTCATACCTCTAACTGCCAAATTATGCAGCATCTTCTTTCTTAGCACATTTGCAGCTATCTGAGTCCTTCGATTTTTCACTTTGAAGATATATAGAACATATTCTAATTCCTCCCATAGCTTCAAATCAAGATCATACTCACCAATTTTGTACACAGTCCCATCAGCCATGAAATACAGCAGAAAATCTTTGTTCAAACTCCTTTGATGAATCAACTGTACTGATTCCAGTCTGTCTAAACTCTCCTGAGTAACACCTTGACCTGTAACAGCCAGTGATGAAGGATCTCGAGGACCAGTATTCATTCTAACTTCTCTATGTGAGCCCAAACCAGCTTTATCTCTTCCTAGCTTACCCATTAAGGCTCTGCCATGTAGAAAATCAGTAGTACCTCCAGTCATCAGAGTTGGATCATGAAGTGTTGGTTTTCCAAAAATCGTTTGCAACTGGATAGACAAAGGTTTCAGTACAACTTGTGTAGCAACAGAGATTGTATTCACTTTCTTTGAAACCTTCCCTTCTTCAACTATGCCTTTCAGCTTTTGTTTAGCCTCTGCTTCAGTTGGTTTCCTAGACACTTGTGACCTTTGATCAGCACCAACATTTTCCTTAATAACAATGCCTTTAAGAACAGGCCTAGGAGCTTTTTCTTGCTTCTTGAATTTTCCAGACTTCAAAGCTTTCTGATGTTCTTCTTGTAGATTCTTTTCTTCAGCTTGAATGTCTTCAATGGTAGCTCCTTCTTCATTTTCTTCCAGAAACAATCTAGCAGAAAATTCTTCATCAGTCTGTGGATTTTCAGTAAACAACAATCTCCTGGTTTTTGAAGTACCTTGAGTATCAGTGTATATTCCATCAGACTTTGATTTAGAAGACTTGCCAGATCTCAGATTTAGATTTTGATCAGCTCTTAATCTCTTGCCTTTGTCATTTGCTCCTCCATCTTCAGTATCATCCTTCTTAGTCAGAGTTTGAGATTGCCTGCATTTAGACTTAGCAACTCTCTCCCCCTTTTTGACATCATCAGGAATCAAGATTGATGTAATCAGCTCCAAGGAGGTAGCAATGGAATCAATCTTACCAGACAAGACAGTCTGATTCTGTTCAACTTGACCTAGCCTTTGAAACAGAGTTTCTTGAGCTTTAGATAAGGTCTGAAACTTCAGTTGATTATCTCTATGCATATTCATGTCTCTTGCAACAACTTCAGCTCTTAGATCAGTAATAGATTTTTGAGAATCATTAAACCTTTCATTCAGTGTCTTGACTTGAACAATAGTTGCTTGCAGACTTGAGAGAATGTCTGGATTTGAAATCTGTTTAGCAGATTGATGCACAAATTTAGCTGCTCATCCAGTAGGAAAAATGCAATATGCTTTATACCAATCCTTTGAATACTTGGCAAAATGTTCTGCTTCAATTCCATGTGCATGTGAAGGTTGAGAAAAAGGTGTGTGCTTTCCATCAGTTTGTACTGGTATACTCTGAGAAGAGTTAGACTCTGCACTTCCTTCATCTTCAACATCAGCATCTGCATCTGCAACTGGATCAATCTCATCAATATGCACTGTAGCTTCAACAGTCTCTACAACATTCTCTGCAGTTTCATCAACAACATTCTCTACAAGTTGCTCTCTAGTTTCAACAGACTTTGCAATGTCACCTTGTTCAACTTCTTCACCTTGTTCAGTAGTTTGGTGAGCATCAGAGAATAACTCAGTATGAGTTGCTACTGTTTCATCAATTACTACAGTAGGCTGATCAGCTGCACCAGTTTCTCCAGAATTAGCAGCAATAGGTGAAGTAGGAATATCAATGTGATCAGAGAATGGAATGAATGTCTCAACAAAATCATCCATTGCAGCAGAACCATCTCTGTTGTCCACATCCATCTATACATTTTCAGATGTTTGTACAGCTTCTTCTGCAGCATTTATCTCAACAGCAGGTATTTCTTTAGAAATCACCTCTGGAGCTTTAATGTTCATCTCCTCATCAGACTCATCAAGTATCAACTTTCTCCTCTTAGCTTGAGGCACCTCAACTGCCTCTTCTTCTTCAGTAGAATCTTCTTCTATAACAGATGGTGATGGAGGTCTGTTTGCTCTTTCCATTCTTTTCTTTCTAGGACTGACAGACTCCTTTTTAGCTTTAGCAGATTCCTTTTTAGCTCTAGTAGATCTATGCTATGTATTTTCTGCTGTGTGCTTTGTTCTACATCCACGTTTTGATTTAGCCTGTGTAAGTGGTGGTTGTTCAGGTTGAGGTTGGGCTTGAGGTTGAGTTTGTGGTTGAGTGTGAGTGTTTGTAGGTTGTTGTGGTGTAGTGTTTGGATTTTGTTCAGTGTTTGTAGGTGATTGTGGTTCAGGCTCAGGCTGTTGTGGTTCTTGAGGTTGATGTAGGAAATTTTGAAGAGCAAGAGGCAAAACCAAGTCAGGTAATTGCTCCTTGTTGATATCCTTGTTAGTCAAATCAGAGAATATTCTCTTATTGACTTTAAAAGGCTGAATAACATCATTCTCAGCAATTGCAATACCAGGCACACAAGCAGTAAACAATAATTGACAGAATCTAGCAAAGTAGACAGTAGTAGACTCTGACAATCTATCACCTATGTTCATTAAAACAAGTCTACCAAAATCGAAATTACTTCCATAAAGAAGAGAATACCTAATTTGTAGACTGTCAGTAGGGATAGCATTCCAGTTTGTGACTTTCTTTCCAAAGGCCCTTATTATACA
Source organism: Saposhnikovia divaricata (assembly GCA_036435485.1). Classification (NCBI taxonomy): domain Eukaryota; kingdom Viridiplantae; phylum Streptophyta; class Magnoliopsida; order Apiales; family Apiaceae; genus Saposhnikovia; species Saposhnikovia divaricata. Next base: position 88,472,504 of record CM071598.1, read on the forward strand.
ATCGAAGAAGAAACTCCACTCCTTCCTTAGCTTTGGCATTTTCACATTACCAAGTTTCTCTAAAGGACCTGAACAACCAAGTTGCTGTAACATCTCTTTCAGGGTATTGTCAGAAGCAACACTGTAGGAAGTGTGTGTATCAAAACCCATGGTTTCTCTGGCTATAGTTGAAGTAATCACATACTCTGTCTCGTCATTTGTAAAAATGATTGAAGGATTCCCATCCTCTCCTCCATCGTCATAAATAGAGTTCTCCCAGAAAGTAGCAATCTGCGTGGCAGAAAGCGTTGGTGGTTCGACTAGGGCTTGACCTATCTCTGAATCTCTCAAGAAATGTTGAATCAAATGAAACGCCACTGGAATGTTTGCATTGTTCAATGGGGCTGCATAATTATTAGGAACAAACAATAACCCTTGAGCAATAAAAGCTTTGGTGGCCATTAGAATCGATGTGAGAAGAAAATAGCAATTAAAGGTGATATGTATGCAAGGTGTTTGCAAAAATGCCCAAGTGAAAGAACGAAGTAACTGAGTGGTTGTGTGAAAAGTAACTGTGAGTGGATGTGTGTAAATATGAATCGTGTATGTAAAATGATTAGAGATGTAATTAAAAATTAAAACTCAATCGTTTTAAGCAGTAATACACGCAACAATTTCTTGATTAATGTGTGAGTGGGACACATTAGTGGGTGAGTGGGACACGTGGCACACATGCAATAAAACAACTATGCACGCTCAGTAATTATAGCAATAATTACCGCTACTTTCTCTCTCCCATTACCAACACACTTTATCACTCCAACACTCATTAAATGTTCTACACCAAACAAGGAGGTTTTTAAAGGTAGAGCAGAATCAAGCAGGAGCAAGGAAAAGGTGTCTGAAGAATTGAATGTCCTTCAGCAGGATGAATTGGATGAGATAGATGAGCACTTAGCCTTTCTGTCTAGGAAATTCTCTAAGCTGAATTCAAGAGAAACTCTGGGGTGGCCAAGCCATTTAACAAGGATTATTCCACAAGAAACTTTGTGGATAAATCCAAAATTAAATTCTACAATTGTGGAATTGCTGGTCACATGATAAGTGAATGCAGGAAGCCCAGATCTGAGAACAAGGGAAAGCCAACTGAAGCTGTTGATTATAAGAAGAAATATTTTGATCTTCTCAGGCAGAAAGGAAAGGCATTCATGACCCAAGAGTATGACTGGGTTGCTGATGGAAATCATTCTGATGATGATGCTAAGTATGTCAACCTTGCATTGATGGCTGATTCTGGAGAGCAGGAAGCAAGTTCATCTAGCAATCAGGTATATTCTACTAATCACTCTGAGCTCACCAAAGAGGAATGCAATAGTGTTATAGATGATATGTCTACTGAACTATATTACTTGAGTGTTACTCTTAAATCACTTACTAAAGAGAACAATAGGATTAAAGAGACTAATCTATTTTTAAGTGATAGAAATGCTGCTCTAGAAGTTCAATTTCTTGAATTTGAGAAAATGAGAGTTGATTGCAATAATGCTAAAACTGAACTTGAAGTTGTGTTAAAAAAAGAACTGATTTTAAGAGACCAGCTTGAAAAAGAACAAGGGATAATTGCTAAATTTCAAAGCTATAGGAATATTTCATAAAACATAATAGAAGTCCAGGGAATAGAATCATTTGTGAAGGAGACCTGGACTCAAAAGAAAAAGGAGCTAGAACCTTGCCTTGAGGATCTAGAGACTATTTGTGAATCAATGGATAGTGATCATCCGTTGACAGATGAACCATCAACGGATGAGAGGTATCCGTCGACTAACAAAAAGTTTGTTAGTAAGAGGGAACTCAAGAAACTGGATATTAAGTATGGTCCAGTCGCCAAGAACTTTGTTACTGGTGAGTGTAGCCAAACCAAATCTAGTGGGAAGGCTAAGGCAGGTGATTTACACAACAAAAAGGCTGTTGGTAAATCAGATAATGAAAAGGTAGAAATTAAGGGTAAAAAGAAAAAGAACAGAAATGGTAAGATAGGCATCAACAAGAAAAACAATTATTTTCCTGACAAGTTTGCCCCTAGGAAAACTTTTAGTAATTGTAATAGTGTCAATCACCTATCTTCTAATTGCAAGATTGTTAATAAGGCTCTTGCTCATGTACCTCAAACTATACCATGTATGCCTGCAATGCCTGGTTTGTATCAGAATGCTCATTTTACAAATCCATATGTGAACATGCCATGTGTGTCTAATCCTTATTTTCAATCTGTGAATATGCCACAAATGACATGGAACAACCCAAGCATGAATAACATGTATGCTAATCTTTCACAAATGCATGCACCAAGTATTTATGCAAATGAGCATCTATCTAACCCTATCACTCAAGCATCTACACCTAAGTTGAAGAATGCTAAGAGTGCAAAGTCAAAGGCTAACAAGAAAGGACCCAAGGAAGCTTGGGTACCAAAATCAACTTGATTCATTTTTGGAATGTGTGCAGGGAAACAGAAGGAATCTATGGTACCTAGACAGTGGATGCTCTAGGCACATGACAGGAGATTCAACCCTGCTCACAGAGTTCAAGGAAGGAGCTGGCCCTAGAATTACCTTTGGAGATGACAGCAAAGGATATACTAAGGGATATGGCTTGATTTTAAAAGACAATGTCATCATTGAAGAAGTGGCCTTAGTTGAAGGTTTGAAGCACAATTTGCTGAGTATCAGTCAGATTTGTGACAACGACTATGAAGTAAGGTTCATAAAAGAAGCTTGTGTTATTTCTACCAAGGAAGGCAACAATGTGGTATTGACAGGCTTTAGGAAAGGAAATGTTTACATAGCTGACTTTAATTCAGCATGCTCAGAATCCATTACTTGTCTCTTCAGCAAAGCAAGTAAGGATGAGAGTTGGCTATGGCATAAGAAGCTGTCACATTTGAATTTTAAAGTTATGAATGACTTGGTAAGAAAGGATCTTGCTAGAGGAATCCCTCAATTGGAATTTATCAAAGATGGACTGTGTGATGCCTGCCAATTAGGGAAACAAAAGAAATCATCCTTCAAGAGCAAGACAGAGTCATCCATTTTTAAGCCACTTCAATTGCTGCATATGGACTTATTTGGTCCAGTAAATGTCATGTCTATTTCAAAGAAGAAATACTGTCTGGTGATTGTAGATGATTTTTCTAAGTTTACATGGACCTTCTTCCTGCACTCCAAGGATTGTGCAAGTGAAATCATCATCAATCACCTCAAAATACTAATCAATGGTTCTGAAGACAAAGTAAAAAGAATCAGGAGTGACAATGGCACTGAATTCAAAAATTCCACAATGAAGATCTTCTGTGAAGAGAACGGAATTGTCCATGAGTTTTCTGCTGCTAGAACACCACAACAAAATGGGGTTGTTGAAAGGAAAAACAGAACTCTCATTGAAGCAGCTAGAACAATGCTAAGTGAATCAAGATTGCCAACATATTTCTCGGCTGAAGCTGTCAACACTGCCTGTTTCACTCAGAATATTTCCTTGGACAATCAAGCTAGAGGAATGACTCTTTGTCAGTTGTTAACCAACAAGAAACCAACTTTAGCTTTTCTTCATGTCTTTGGATGTAAGTTTTTTGTACTAAGAAATCATGGAGATAACCTGGGCAAATTTGAAGTAAAGGCAGATGAAGCTACTTTTGTTGGATATGCAGCAGGGAAAGCCTATAAAGTCTACAATCAAAGAACCAACATTGTTATGGAATCTGTACATGTTGTGTTTGATGATCAAAAGATTCTAGGTCTAAATGATGGAGGCTCCCATGAAAAGTTGGAATTTGAGAATGAGGTAGAAGGAAGAATGTACAATGATGATGATGATGAGGAAAATGAAGATCATGACCATGAAATGTCACCAAGAGTTGTTGGCCCAACTAGAAGTGATGCTCACATTGGAAATGAGGCATCCGTTGACAGTCATATTGGAGCATCCGATGCATCCGTTGATAGGCATTCTCATGCATCCGTCGACAGGCAAAATGGAGCATCCGTTGATAGACAAGGAGATGCATCCGTTGATAGTCAAATTCATAATTCCGCAAGGACAACAAACTCAGGGGGAGTTTCTCAAAGTCAAAACTCAATGACCAATCAACAAGATCATGCTCATACAGATGAAGCGACCTCATCCAGATCAAATCTTCCCCCTCCAAGAAAATGGACTAGAGATCATCCATTTGAGTTAATTATTGGTGAATCAAATTCAAGAGTCCAAACTAGGAGGGCCACTCAAGCAGAATGCCTATACAGTAGTTTTCTGTCTCAAGAGGAACCTAAGAAAGTGGAAGATGCCCTTCTAGATCCAGATTTGGTCTTAGCAATGCAAGAAGAGCTAAACCAATTTGAAAGAAATAAAGTTTGGAAGCTTGTGCCCAAACCTGATGATAGAAGTGTCATAGGTACTAAATGGGTTCTCAAGAATAAGACAGATGAAAATGGCATAATTGTGAGGAATAAAGCTAGATTAGTGGCAAAGGGTTATTCTCAAGAAGAATGGAGAGATTTTGATGAAACTTTTGCTCCAGTGGCAAGACTTGAGGCAATTAGAATCTTCCTAGCCTATGCAGCACATGCCAATTTCACAGTCTATCAGATGGATGTCAAAAGTGCCTTTCTAAATGGGGAACTGGAAGAAGAGGTCTATGTCCATCAACCTCCTGGCTTTGAAGATCCAGAATTTCCAGAATATGTATATATTCTCATGAAAGCACTTTATAGTTTGAAGCAAGCACCAAGAGCCTGGTATGACACTTTATCTCAATTTCTTTTGGAGAATCACTTCACTAGAGGTACAGTAGATAAAACCTTATTTCATAGGAATATCAATGGCTCTTCAATACTTGTTCAAATCTATGTAGATGATATTATTTTTGGGTCTACAGATGAGAAGCTTTGCAAAAGGTTTGCCAAACTTATGCAAAGTATGTATGAAATGAGCATGATGGGTGAATTAACTTACTTTCTTGGCTTACAAGTAAAGCAAGTTAATGGGGGCATTTTCATAAGTCAAACAAAATATATTTATGATCTTTTAAAGAAATTTGACTTAATGGATTGTACCTCTGCAAAAACACCTATGGCCACTGCAACTAAGCTTGAGTTGAATACTAAGGAAAAGTCTGTGGACATCTCAAGCTATAGAGGCATGGTAGGTTCACTTCTATACCTAACAGCTAGTAGACCTGATATAATGTTTTCTACTTATCTTTATGCTAGATTTCAAGCTGACCCTAGAGAGTCTCACTTAATAGCTATTAAGAGAATTTTCAGGTATCTCAAGGGAACACCAAACCTTGGCATTTGGTACCCAAGAGATTCTGGTTTTGATCTAACTGGCTACTCAGATGCAGATTATGCAGGTTGCAGAATTGATAGGAAAAGTACTACAGGTTCCTGTCAATTTCTAGGAAACAGGCTTGCTTCATGGTTTAGTAAGAAACAGAACTCAGTCTCCACTTCTACAGCTGAAGCTGAGTACACTGTTGCTGGAAGTTGTTGTGCACAGATTCTATGGATGAAAAATCAACTTATTGACTATGGTCTAAAAGTTGAGAAGATTCCAATTTTTTGTGACAACACAAGTGCTATTGCCATCACAGGGAATCCAGTGCAACATTCGAGAACCAAGCATATTGACATCAAATACCACTTCATTAGAGAACATGTGATGAATGGTACAGTAGAAATGCACTTTGTGCCAAGTGAAATGCAGCTTGCAGATATCTTCACCAAGCCTCTTGATGAATCCACATTCACAAGATTGGTAGGTGAACTAGGTATGCTTAATTTGTCATAATTCCTAGTGATATTTGATCTTACTGCTTTGCAGCTAGAAATGTGTTTTGATTTACTTGAGAATTAAAAACTCTCAGAAAAATTTTCTGTAGAAATTTTGTCTAAGGCAAAATTATCTTATCAACGGATATCCTTTTACCCGTTGGTAGTATAAATACATGATAAGTGGATTTTATATCCACTTGTAGCGTTCCATATCGGCTTAAATTGATTGTCTTGGACTCAAGTTTGTTGTAGTTTTGATGTGTTTTGTGTAGTTGTGCAGGTTTTCAAGAATGTCGATTATGGTGGATGCTTCTGTCGTTTTTGGAGGTTAAATTGATTAAAATTCGGATTTTCCGGGAAGGTTGCGCAGTCTACACTGTTTTGGCCAAATCTGGAGTTCTTAGAAGTCCGTTTTCAGCGATCTTACTGTCCACGCGAAGCTTGAGAGATTTTCTACAACATTGGACAGGTATTCCATGCGTAGGCTGTGCGTGGTGGGCACAGGCAGCACGACAAGCAGACTGATGGGAGCAGGGAATTTACTATTTTGCCCTTTTCAAGTTCTAATTGTATTTTGGGCAGTTTTTAGTACCTTAATTGAATTCTAATTGTAATAGAAGGTAATTTCTTGCTGGGCAAGAAATCTAGAGCCTATTTAAACACATCTTAGCATTGTAATTCGAATGGTTTTTATTATTGTATCATAGCTTAGATCTGCAAGGGAGAAAAGGAGAGAAGGATTCAACGCTCGTGACAAGCAACGGATCTAGATCTACTTCATCTTTTGTGTTATTTTGGATTCTAGATTTGTTTTCTCAACTCTTTGTTTTATTAATATAATTACTTCTTTTATTCATATCTTGTTTATTATCATGTTTTCATCAAATCCCATGACGATGAACGGTTCAATTATGAGCTAATCGTTGTCATGGGATTCTAACGGATTTATTTATGGAACTTAGTAGTTTGATGCTTTAAAGATCTGTGTGTGATGCATATCTGATATCCTCGTATGGTTGTACTTAATTGTTAGATGCGTAGCTAACATCTAATTTGTTAATCTCTTGTGAAGTGAAAGTGGATCTTGAGATTTAGAACTTGTCATGCTAGCATAGGTTCATGATTGTTTATCAACGTGATTCGTAGTGTAAGATGAAAATACTTATACTGCCCTATGTGATCAATATGGATAACTTGTTCCTCAACCGTTATGTTTTCAAATTCTATAGACATATAGGGTATAAGCATAATTGGTGTCTATTCATCTTCTATCTCTTTTGTGGATGTATGGGTAGTTTGGTATACATATGCTGACAGGTAGCGTGTACTTGTTTCGTGTTATCCGATCAGATATCATAACGATTGCATATAGTGATTAAAGGCGTCAGATCTAAGCGAAGTATTTAATGAAGTTAGGATCCCATGTTTTTTCTCTTGCATAAGTAATTCGATTCTAATTCTCATTAGTTAATTAATTCTTAGTTTATTAATTTGTTTTTTTAGTTAATTTTAGATAATCAAAACCCAAATCTTGTTAATTGTCTTAGCAGTGAATAAAAACCATACATTGTTGCATAGGTACATGATCTGAATTAAAACCAAAACCAGATCTCTGTGGGAACGAACTCAACTTAATTCTATATTACTTGTGACCACGTACGCTTGCGTGATTTAGTGCAAACAATACATTACTAGATTTTCGTATATCAACGGATAACAGGTTGTCCACAACATCGACGGATAAACTGTTTCTCAACCGTTCATCTTATATCCATTGATATACATATTTTCTTTTAAATATAGGCGTTGGTAAACGTGTATATATAGGCATGACTGTATTTATTTTCTTTATTAACTGACAGTTACTTTTGACCAATGGGTAATTACTTTTAATTATTTCATTTTCAACTCTTGAAAAATATAAAAGGCTGTCTTGTGCTCTCACATCTCACTTTTATCCACTTTCAAGATTCTCATAAGTAAACTGCATCTTCTTCCCTAAAACTCTCTGCAACAAAAGTTCAAACACTTCAATGGCGCCTATTGTTAAGATGATGTCTTCCACTAGGTTCACCTATGAGAAGAACAACTTCACGGCCTATGTTGATACAGTGAATGCCCCAGAAGCTTATCACACCTTGATGAATTTTGTGAAGAAATATAAACTATCATATGCTATGACTGCCACGACTCCTCTAATCCACGAGGTAATTGAAGAGGTGTGGGCATCTGCTGAGTACAATGGCACAAACGGTACAATTACTTTTTCCTTAAAGGGTAAAAACTATGTAGTTAATTCTGATGTGATAAAAATTGCCTGAGAATAACTGTCTGAAAGTACCCAGTGATGCTGAAATTGTTGCCATGCTTAATTCCATAAATTATTCCCTTAGTACTGAGAATTTAGGGAAAATTGTTAGGAAAGGAATGGTTAAAGAATGGAGTTATTTTTGTGATGCCTTCATTACAACTTTTTCAGGCAAAATTAGTAATTTTAATGTCGTTACCCATTCCATGCTAGTTATGATGTGTATGCTTCTGACTGATAAATTCCATAACTTTGGCACACTAGTCATGTATGAGATAGCAGCACAATTAGGTAAAAAGGAAACTAGGAGCAAGAATATCTATTTTGCTAGATTTTTTATGCTCTTAGCACTGCATGTATCTGAGAATAAGTTTTCCATTGCTAATCCGGATAGCAAGTTCCCATGTTTTGTTCAGGAAAAGAGAGTCTTAAGTGATTTAATTCGAATGAACTCAAATGCAGGAGTACAATTGGTATATCTACCAATTGTTCAAGTAACTATTTCTAACCTTGAAACTCCTATCTCTAACCCCCAAATTTCTTTGCCTTCTAGTGTCACAATGGAGTCTGTAGTTGTGACCAAACAGGCTCCTACCAAGTTGACCAAATCCAGAGTTCCAAAACCATAATCTAAAAAGCAAACCTCAAGTGTCTCTCAAAAGACACCTGTTGTAAAACCTACCAAAACTCTTGAGGGGAGTGTGAAGGTGGTAGTGAGTGGTGAGGGACAGGGTGAAAACCCTACGGATAATGAAGGTGAGGCAGGTGCAACCAACATTCCAGTCTCTCGACAGACTGTTAATGAACCTACAAACCAAGTTCTAGTTACATCCTCTCAACAAGGTGTGACTACTGAATCAAGTTCCACTCAAGGAACACTGCACAAAAGGGTCAGAGACACAACTAGCCCTCTCTCAAAAACCTATGAAAGTAAAATCTAAAACCATAGAGGAATCACAGGGTGCATACACAGTACAGCAAACTGTACCTTCTCAAACTCAGTTTGATGTGGCTTCAATAAATGTGGAGTCACAGCCCCTTGATCTTAACCTTCAAATTGAAACACATGATAATCCATCATCACCAACTCTCTCTCTCTGGATGTGGATATGATTTCCACATCATTTCCTGATTCTCCATCTTTAAGACTCATGGAGAAGCCCCACTCACAAATTGATGGTCATCGTCTTTTAGATGATTTGTTGGACCGTCAATCTCCTTTTCCAGAATTCTCAACACAGACTGTGGCCTCAAACTTAAAATCAATCTCCACAGATTCAGTGTTGGTTTTCTCTTCAACGGATAAACCTTTTCCTTCTTCAATGGATATCCTTCATCCGTTGACAAGTGTTTCTCCATCAACGGATGTGCCTCTATCAAGCCATCCGTTGATAACCATAACTACCTCTTCAACGGATATTCCTTATCTATTGCTAGCTCATTCTCCACCTAATACAACTAAATTATCTGACATTCCAGTGTCAAGTGGAGTAGAGATAGTGGTAGTTGAAGCACTTCTAGGAATAAGGGAAGGGAGTGAGAGGCTGCCTTTAGAGCAGGCAAAAGGAGAGCAGAATAATGAGAGGCTGACTATTTCTTCCGGTCATGCAGAATAGGTACCAAAAAATAGGTACCAAAAAATATATTTTCTTTATAATGAAGGGTAAATAAGTAAATTCACTATACCAAAAAATAGGTACCAAAACTTTTAATGTTTCGGCTTTTATATAATAGTATAGAAATGTAAGAGGATTTTTGTCCAAACTTTGATAATCGGTAGTCTTGTCCTCCGTGCGACAAAGATCTTAAAATAAATAGATGAAAATCGTTGGATCTAGCATCCAAAAATATTTTATATTTTATTATGTTATAAACTAAAAATGTATTTATATTGAAATACGAAAATGTATATGTCTTGTCCTCCGTGCGACAAATATCTTAAAATAAATAAAATACAAAAATGTATATGTCAATGTTTTAAATCATATATAATTAGGTTTTTTACATTGAACAACATTATCAATGTAGGACTTCTACATTGAATAGGATTAATGTAAAAATTGTAATTATATTTTCTCTTGAGATTCTGAGCATTTCCATTTCAATAATAATTATTAAATCATCACTAAATTCAACTCAATATTTGTTGGTTGTAGGATTCATGAACCTATGCGATACCCTTAATCTAAATACATTCGGATCTATATTGAGTTTCTTGTAAACAACATTCAAAAGCTCTTCGTATTTCAAATCAAAATTCAACTTTCACAAACGCAATAACATCTCGATCATATGCACTACCAATTACGCTATTGTTGATGAGTGGATTTCGTAACAACTTTTGAAAGGTTTATGGTGAGTTGTAAAGGCTAACGAGCAACTAATCTTTGGAGAATGGAGGTTTTTTATGGGGGTTGAACTGAGCTCGAGAGCGTTTACAAGAATCTCACGAATTCCCTTGAGGCTTGTGTCGTGTATTCTCAAGAATCTCGTAGGTGTCTATTGCGAGGATTGTAAAACATGTTCCCAAGGTGCCTACGTACCCTGGCTTATATAGGGATCAAGTTCGTGTAGTTCTTTTTAGACTAGAAGTCTGGTTAGGCGGCAAAAACTAGGTTCCTAATTCATGGGGAACTCCTTTTCTCCAGATTCAGCCACGAATAGGCGACCTAAGTCGAGTAGAACTCGAGTTCTAGTCCGACTAGGAGTATCTTTACTAGTTATAGTCCTATTAGAGGTATTCAAGGATCATCTGCGCCCAAGGAATACAATCCAATAAGGAGTTGACGTTCATAACTTGCTCCTAAAGAATAGGAGGCTTAATCATACTAGAATTATGCTGGCATAAATCTGTTCTCGTACATGAAGCTGTCTCTCAGGAACCTGTCTCCCGGGAAGCTGTCTGCGGGAAGCTGTCTCTCGGGAACCTGTCTATAGGAACCTGTTTCTTGGGAACCTGAACCTGTCCAGATCCATTTCACATGCTATTTAGCCCCATTTATCTTAAGGGACCTCAATCATAACCCATATTAATCATACGGATTGGATCCTTAAGCCCAATGGGCCTAAATCTAGCCCATGGAGATTTTGGGCACAACAACTACCCCCCGGTTCCTTGAAGTCATAGGATGCGAGAGGAACCTAAATAACCTGATATTTTAAGGTCCAATCCCTTCATGCTCCCATGTTTCATCTGAATGAACCATGTGGGTCTTTATCTTCTTGCTTGAATCGTGATAAGGGCACAAAGTGAATCCAATTAGGCGCTTAGTGAATCCTTTGACAAGGCAACAAAGCGAATCTAGTTGGGCACTGAGTGAACCTTAAGAATGTCAAGGGAACCAAGTGAATCCGAATAAGGGCATAAAGTGAACCTAGTTGGGCGTTATGTGAACCTATGCTGAGGGCACAAAATGAATCTAATAGGGCACTGGATGAATCCTTAAAAGGGAACGAGGTTAACCTTATGGACGTTGAGAGAACCACATGAATCTAAATAAGGGCATAAAGTGAACCTAATTGGGTGTTATGTGAACCTTTGTTGAGGGCACAGAACGAATCCAATAATGCACTAGATGAATCCTTAAAAGGGACAAGGTGAATCTTAAGGATGTCAAGGGAACCACATGAATCCGAATAATGGCATAAAGTGAACCTAGTTGGGCGTTATGTGAACCTATGCTGAGGGCACAAAACGAATCCAATAGGGCACTGGATGAATCCTTAAAAGGGCACGAGGTTAACCTTGAAAATCATAACTTGATTGCTCGAGAGGCTACTTCATCTTCTAAGCTGCTGTCTGCTTCTTTCTAGCTGGCTTCTAGATTTCTCTGCTATCTATGCTCAGGAACCTATGTCTTAGAACCTGGTGCTCAGGAACCTCTCTACAGGAAACTATACCTGCACAAAAAACAAATTTATTAGTGTGAGGAGCTTTTATATGGTTCCCATGTACTTCTTATTGTCCTAATTGCTACTGCTAGGCTGTCTTGAACTCTTCTGCGGGGAGGAATCTAGTCTTCTCGTAATCCGCTCAGCTTCTGGTTCTTCAGGAACATCTTGATACTCATAATCTGTTGACTGTCTTCTCAACTAGTGCTCATTTCTCCATGTTTGGTCTTTATTTCTGGTACTGGATCTGTCTTCTGGCTCATACACTACTTGTTGATTGGAACCTACGACTTAATGGTCCTCAATCTATCCCATGGTTATTTTGGGCACAACACTAAGAAAACTAGGAAAAATAGATTAGTACTACGAGCTGAAGAGCTCACATATAAGTGATTCATGTATGCAAGTATGGATGATTATCTACATTATATATGTTGCTACCTTCTCAAGTGGCATATCGGTTAACTACTTGACTGATTCAACTAACATGTTCGAGATCATAAATTAAGCATATATGTTGTGTAAGCTGTAAATCTATTGGGCATGATAACATCCTAAGTACAAGTTCACATAAATATCATTTCTAAGGATCATGCAATATACGCATTAAAAGCTATATGTATCTAAGCATGACAAAAAATAAAGATCTGATTGATAGGTAATGTTCATGATAATTAATGATATAAAGGCATGAAAGTAGAACTTATATGTGCTTCATTGTGCCGATTTGGATTGAGGTTCCGTTACTGAACCTGGAAGATGGAAGCTCTTCTCTGTACAAACTTACATAGGGGAATTGAGCTACCCCCCGAGCCGTCATGACGCGTGAACCTCCTATAGCTTGTTGAAGCGGTTGACTGAAAACTGCTTGTTTCGGCTGAATATCACTGAACTTGGAAGCTGTAGCTATAAATTGTGGGTTGGAAACTGGAAGCTATTAACTGGAAGCTTCTGATGATCATCAAGGATGCCGCAAGCTGCTTTATCAAGAACATGTTAGCAGTACAGTACCTGTTTCAATCATATACAAGCTTTATAAGTGGGAGAAATCATCTACGTATCGCTTCGATGAGGGCACAAAACGAATCCAATTGAGCTCTAGGTGAATCCTGGGAAGGGCACTTAGAGAATTCAATTGGGCGCTAAGTGAATCCTTAGTAGGGCATAAGACGAATCCAATTGAGATTTAAGTGAATCCTGAGCAGGGCACTTAAAGAATTCGACTGGGAGTCAAATGAATCCTTTGGTAGGGCATAAGACGAATCCAGTTGAGCTCTAAGTGAATCCTGAGAAGGGCACTTAAAGAATTCGACTGGGCGTCAAATGAATCCTTTCTGGCTTTAGGGAACATGAAGTGAATCTATCCGGGCTCTAGGTGAATCATGGCAAGAGCATGAAGAGAATCCGGTTGGGCACTAACTGAATTCCTTTGTGGAATCAAGTGAATCCTTATAGGCTCTAAGTGAATCCTGAAAAGGGCACAAAGAGAATCTATAGGGCACATGATAAATCATTTCGAATGCTAGGGGCACCAAGTGAATCCGTAAGGGCACAAGGTGAATCCCTTTAAATACTAGGGGCACCAAGTGAATCCGTAAGGACACAAGGTGAATCCCTTTGAATGCTAGGGGCACCAAGTGAATCCGTGAGGGCACAAGGTGAATCCCTTTGAAGGCTTTTCAAGTACAGGCAAACTCTAGGTTAGGTTACCCATGCTTAGGTTCCCAAAACCTTTAACTAGGTGCCCACATGCTTATGGGACTTTTGAATGTGTGCCTACGATACATAGGGCTTTTCGAAGTGAATCTTTCATGCTTGCAAGTCTTTTCTACCTAACGAGTGCGCCTGTAGCTGACAAGGCTTTTCAAGTGAATCTTTCTGGGCTCTTTGCAAATCCTTGTAAGGGCATAAGGTGAATCCAACTGGTCATTATATGAACCTCTGCTAAGGGCAAAAACGAAAACCAATTGGGCACCAAATGAATCCCTAAAAGGGTACAAAGAGAATCCATCAAGATACCAAACAAATGCGCGTAGATGCATGAAGCACCAAGTGAATCCTTTTGGGCTCTAAGTGAACCTATACGGGCACATAGAGAATCCATAAGGGCACTAGGTGAATACATGGATATGCCTAGGGAACCTGGTGAGTCCTTCTGGGCTCTAAGTGAATCCTTGAATGGAGCACAAAGAAAATCCATAAGGGCACCAGATGAATACATGAAATTCTTGGGGAACCTAGTGAATCCTTATGGGCTCTAAGTGAATCCTTGAATGGAGCACAAAGAGAATCCAGAAGGGCACTAGATTAATCCTCTAAAGGCATGGAGCTCTTGCTATAAGTACATTTTCTTCTATTCAAGTATCGGCTGGCTGGTAACTTCAAGCAGGAAGCTACTAATATGAAACTATCTACAGTTGGCTTCTGGTCAATATCAATGATCCTGGAAGCTATCACATACAAGCTTTAGGTATATATGAATGAACCTGCAAGATGTCAGTTACATGAAAATAACAAGGAATCTACTAGACATATATACAACTAGAACTAGAAGCTGTTATCTATGAGCTTCAGGTGACTAACACAAAATTTGTTAACTGTAGGTAAATATAACTAAACTTGGAAACTGCAGGTAAATATCAAGGAACCTGCGAGATGCAGGTAAATATTAAGGAACCTGTGAGCTACAAGTAAATATTAAGAAACCTGCAATCTGTTAGGTACATGTGTATTCTAACATCTAGAAACATAATCAAGACATAATCATAGCTTTATCGCATATAAGACCACAACAACATAAACATTTAAGCATGCTTTATGAATAGTAAGAGTTTGTTGCGCGTACCTAGGATGTTTTCTACGAATATATAAGCATAAAAGGAGAGGTATCACCTGGATCTTTCTGTAGACTGATCAGATGTGAAGTGGAAGCCTCCGCTAAGATTTGAAAACTCATTGACGTGTTCATGACGCAAGCATGCTGCTCCTCAAGATACTAGACCAAATCAATCCGTAAGGTTTCTGAATCAAATATGAGCTATAAGGTTCCCAAACTGCATCCTAGCCGTGAGTTTCCTGAACCAAATCGTGAGCTTCCTGGATCTGATGGTGAGGTTCCTGACTTGAATTCTCAAAGTTTTACTCAGAAAGCCCATTCTGGACAGCTTGACCACCCCTTACTAAAAGTGGGATAACTCTCTGTAGAAAAAGTATTTTTACGAGCCGTAAATTTTGCTGAAAACTAGACTCCGTTACCTTTCCAACGATATATCATACTGCACCTGAAACCTTCCAGATCAAAGCAGTTTATTCTGCGAAGTTTGCTCAAAAATTGGAGCCTCGAAATTCTCATTTTCTGCATTAGGTTCCTTATCTTCAAACATCTTCCTCACGCAAGTAATCCATATCTTCCTTACATTGATTTTTGGTTCCTATGTTTATGGCTTGCGTAGGGTTAGTTCAAAGCCCTTTTTTTTCTCTTTTAATTAACTATACCGCTTCGTTTGACCACCATGAATATCATCCTTACTTTTGGCTTCTTTTTGTTCTTCTTCTTCTTCTTCTTCTTCTTCTTATGTGTTATATGTTAAAGGGTTGTGAGCCTCTCTCAATCAACTTGAAATTATCTAGGACGTCAGCATGAGTAATCTTCTTTGCTCTCGCGGTTTGATCTTCTCCTTGGGGTTCCTTCTCTACAGATTGTGTTGCTTCGCTATCAGAACTGCCTGCCATCTTTCCACTCTAAAGATGATAACTCTCCCCTCCTTCTAGCACCAATGTTGATGAGTGAATTTCGTAACAACTTTTAAGAGGTTTATGGTGAGTTGTAAAGGCCAACTATCAACTAATCTTTGGAGAATAGAGGTTTTTTGTGGGGGTTGAACTGAGCTCGAGAGCGTTTACAAGAATCTCGCGAGTTCCCTTGAGGCTTGTGTCGTGTGTTCTCAAAAATCTTGTAGATGTCTATTGCGAGACTTGTAAAACATGTTCCCAAGGTGCCTACGTACCCTGACTTATATAGGGATCAAGTTCACGTAGTTCTTTTTAGACTAGAAGTCTGGTTAGGCGGCAAAAACTAGGTTCCTAATTCGTGGGGAACTCCTTTTCTCCAGATTCAGCCACGAATAGGCGACCTAAGTCGAGTAGAACTCGTGTTCTAGTCCGACTAGGAGTATCTTTACTAGTTATAGTCCTATTAGAGGTATTGAAGGATCATCTGCGTCCAAGGAATACAGTCCAATAAGGAGTTGACGTTCATAACTTGCTCCTAAAGAATAGGAGGCTTAATCATACTAGAATTATGCTGGCATAAATCTGTTCTCGTACAGGAAGCTGTCTCTCAGGAACCTGTCTGCAGGAACCTATCTCCCGGGAAGCTGTCTCTCGGGAACCTGTCTATAAGAACCTGTTTCTCGGGAACCTGAACCTGTCCAGATCCATTTCACATGCTATTTAGCCCCATTTATCTTAAGGGACCTCAATCATAACCCATATTAATCATACAAATTGGATCCTTAAGCCCAATAGGCCTAAATCTAGCCCATGGAGATTTTGGGCAAAACAGCTTTCATGAAGAATATTTCCACCACAATATAACCATTCCCATACATAATTACCATTCGAAGAAGCCATACTGAACTTAAACATATATAATTTGAACTACTTAACAAGTGAAATAGCATTACCTGATAAACAATTCAATGACAAGAGTAAAAAGGATTTTCATTATCGTGTATTGCCTTATGTGTGATTTTGAAGAAGATGATAGCTAAAAAGAGTAGCAGCAACAAACAGAAAGAACTGATATCGGGGTATGTCGGGGTAAAAGAGTCAAAATTGGGGATTTAAGTTAGACAAAACACGCATCTGACAAAAGCTGCTGACCACGCATACAAGGATTGCGTATAAGACAAACTACACGCATCATACATATGCGTATAGATGGTGTACGCCGAACACGAATGCGTGAAGTGCTGTACACCATTCAGCCAACGTAAATCTTGAACACGCAAAATAGGGATGCGTATAGACGGTCCACGCATTGTTTATATGCGTATATAGTGTATACGCAGAACAAGAATGCGTGCTTTTCAACACACTTTTCATCACACCAATCACAACCTCACAAACAACGAAAGGTATACGCATAGATGTCTAAGCCCATGTACAATGCGTATAGATGATACACGCGTAACATGGATGCGTAGTCATCACTTTCAATGAACTCCGTGCACAAACACGATGCATATACTGATCACGCATAATTATAATTCGTATACATGACTCCTATGTATAATTATGTGTGGTAGTTTGGTGTTTTGAATTTGCCAATAAAGAACACGCAGTCCTGTAATGCGTATATCCGAACACGCAGTCCTGTAATGCGTAATTTATTGGACATTTTGGGCGAACCCCAGCGCAGACGGGTATTTCGGGTTTTTCCTATTAAAATATATAGGTAATTGGGGATTTCACCCTTTCTAAATACTACAATAATTAAATTTCATTCAACATTCTGCTCTTTTTTGATAGATAGAACAATTCCTTAATTAAGTTATACAATATCTATGTATAAAAATAATAATTATTTAACATTATAAAATCAAATAAAAATTTTATTCACTAAAATTGTCGTTGAGTGAATTTTCTATTATTACATATATGACATTCGTATAGCTAATGCATACAATATTTTTTGAAAAAGAAATTAACAATTTAGGATAATCATGAAGATCAGATATTATGCACTTTACTCGTACTAACTTATAATTCGTGAAACGCACAATTCCGAGCATCTATAATAACATTAATTTGTTTTAATATTTATATAAATTGTTGTTAAAAAATTGTTACAATTAAAATTTTACACTTTCAATTTTCTATTTGTGTTCTCTCTTGAATTTTACTGCCCATGTGATAAAAAAATAATCTTTAATTTAATGATGGTTTAACAATTATTTTCCAATTAAAACTAACCATAAACGAAAGAGATAAAAAATTGACGATTTTTTTACAGTTCTACTAACAACCAACTACAGTTTTAATAATATGTGTAGGAGTAATAGATGAAAACGGTTGGATCTAGCATTTTTTTATATTTTAGTAAGTAAACTAAAAAGTGTATTTATGTTGAAATACAAAAAAATGTATGTCAATAATTTAAATCATGTTACCCTACAAAAATTATAGGGTATTAGGGTATATTTAAATCATTTACATAAAGTTTTTCATTTCAATATAAATACACATTTTAGTTTATATATTAAAATATAAATTAGTTTTGTATGCTATGTCCAACGATTTTCATCTATTTATTATAATATCTAACGATTCTTATTTATTTTGTCGTATTGAGGACCAGACTACCAAATACCAAGTTTTGGACAAAATCTCTCTTACATTTATTATTAAAACTGTTGTTACTAGAAATTATATCCTTATATATAATAAGCGTAAGAGAGATCTTATCCATAATTTTGGTTTGGTCACTGTACTGTCAAAATAATCTCAACCGTCGAATTTAATATTTTTAAAAATAGACGATCAAGATTATATCATATTAAAATGGAAATTATAATCTAAAAAGGATATCACTGTACTACCAAAATAATTTAAATCATGTTACCCTACAAAAATTATAGGGTATTAGGGTATATTTAAATCATTTACATAAAGTTTTTCATTTCAATATAAATACACATTTTAGTTTATATATTAAAATATAAATTAATTTTGTATGCTATGTCCAACGATTTTCATCTATTTATTATAATATCTAACGATTCTTATTTATTTTGTCGTATTGAGGACCACACTACCAAATACCAAGTTTTGGATAAAATCTTTCTTACATTTATTATTAAAACTATTGTTACTAGAAATTATATCCTTATATATAATATGCGTAAGAGGGATATTATCCATAACTTTGGTTTGGTCATTGTGGTTTGGTCACTGTACTGTCAAAATAATCTCAATCGTCGAATCTAATATTTTTAAAAATAGACGATCAAGATTATATCATATTAAAATGGAAATTATAATCTAAAAAGGATATCACTGTACTACCAAAATAATCTCAACCGTTGAATCTAATATTTTTAAAAAGAAACGATCAAGATTATATCATATTAAAAAGGAAATTATAATCTAAAAAGGATATCACTATACTACCAAAATAATCTCAACCGTCGAATCTAATATTTAAAAAAATAGACGATCAAAATTATATCATATTAAAAAAAAATTATAATCTAAAAATGATATCATTAAAAAATGTTGTATAATATTTTTAACAATAAATCAAAATTATATCATATTAAAAAAGAAATTATAATCTAAAAAGGATATCTTTAAAAAAAGTTGTATAAATTTATTTATTATTTATTGCTTTTAGGTGTTAATATCTCATTAAAAAAGGTTATATAAATTTATTTACTTCCAATGTACAAGGCTCCAACCTCAACAGGGTATGGAGAAAGTCCCGATGTACGCATCAAGCTGTTCGTCCTTCTTAGTTTATTCTGCCTTTTTAATCCAAATTCTAACCAGTTTCGCATTGGTATACGCGAGTTTGATTATGAAGATATATTGTCAAAATATTGTTAATTACTAACTCAAATGTATCTATAATCAATTACAAATAAATAAATTAAAAAGATCTCTACAATGAATTGGAAAAGAAATCCTAATACAAAAATATATAGAATTATAATTACATTATTTTAAGAAATTTATAAATATAAGACCATTAGTTACTTCAAAATAATTCTTCTTCATTGACTCGAAAAATTCTTCAAAATAATTCTTCAAGTACTAATTTGCTTATCTTATTCAAATTTGAAAAATTGAGTTCATTCAAAAAAAAGTAGGAAACTTATATTTAAAATTTTCAACTTATATATTTTCACATATCTACAACATACAAAACACAAAGAATATTTTAAATTTTATACATATAATTCAATATAAAGTTACAAATATTTAAACACTTTAAAAACTTTTTTAAGATAGAATATATTAATGTAAATAATTAAACAAAATTGATTATTTATATTAGTTTAACGTTGCAATGATAAAAAAATATAATAATTTAAGGTTTTAACTTTGAAAAATGTTATTTAAATTTTTTTAAATTGTGTTGTAAACTATTTAAAAATTAAGTCTCAAGTGTAATGAAATAAATTCAATGACGCATACATTAAAATATCAATATTTTATTAGAACTGAATTTTATTTATTAATTAATTAATATTAAAAAAGATTCATATTTACTATTTAGGCTCTATCTCGAGATATAGAAATTAGATTTGGATGACTCGAAACTCATAAAATTATCTTTAATTTAGTGATAACTTAACAATTATTATCCAAATGAAAACACTCAGAATCTCAACGAAAAATATAATTACGAATTTTCTTATTTAGTATAGAATACCTACATTAATAACTTAACATTGATAAAAAAAAATTATTTAAGGATTTAACTTTTTAAAATGTTATTTATAAAATTTATAATCGTGTTGTAAACTATTTAAAAATTAAATCTCAAGTGTAATGATATAATTTCAATGACGACACAAATAAATATAGCAAATTTGAAAATAAAACATACAAAATTAAATTATATCATAAAGAAAATTAAAAAAACCGTGCATCGCACGGGCTATAAGCTAGTATATTTAAATAATAAGAAGAGTATTTTGATAATCAAAATGAAATATTAGTAGATTTCCTAAATCGAATAAAATTTTCAACGTAAACAAAAGTTAATTTATTCTCTCTTTTATTTCTGGGTAGTTTAATTAGAAAATAATTTTTAAAGAACACTTAAAGATTGTTTTTTTAATTTCACGCGTGCTACAAAATCGTTCAATCAAATTTTAAGAATTCAAGATATAAAATAAATAATAAATTGAACGTGTAAAATTTTATACATATCAATTTTTTAAGAATATTTTAATATGTAAATTAATAACATATATATATATATTACAAAAAATTAATGTAATTATAAATATTAGAAAAAGAACAAATAATAACACCAATAATTATTTAGCAAGATAAATCGAATTACACTGAACTGGCCCGTGAAAATAATACTTTAAATGTGGGCCAGATTGCCAGGGTCCAAATCAGTTAGAGCAATTCCAACGGTTTTCTAACATATTCCTTATAAATATTATAAAATATTCAATTCCTAGGAATTTAGTACATTATATTGTATATGTACTCCAACAAGCTTTCTTATAATTAATCCTTATAATTATTAAATAATAAATTTAAACTCCACCATGTATTTGAAAAGAGGGAAATAATTGAGAAAAAGAGGAAAAATAATATTTTATTGATAAAAGTGAAATAAGGGAATCCTAAAAAATAAAGGGTAACATGATGCTTAACTTTTCAAGAAAAAGTTAATAGGCTATAATTTAAGTTAGGAGGTCATAGGGGTTTGTTGGACTTGCTCTTATAACCCAATTTAAAATGAGTAATTTACCTTTTGCATCTCTTTGCATCCCATGACTTTAATATCCGCAACATTGTCGACCCCCTGCGCTGATTTTCTTCAAAGTTGACCGTTAATGTTAGTCAATGGCGATATTTGCAAGGGTATTTTAGTCATTTACTTGAATAAATATTTTCTAAAGATTAATAATAAAATCAAAAAACATAATATTTTGTAAATTTTATATTTGTAAAATTAACACATTTACAAGTATCATTAATAGTATTTTTTAAATAGATTCAATATATTTTTTTAATGTTTTAAAATTTTTAAATTCAATTATAATAAATTAAAATTATTATTCAATAGAGGAACATCTTTTTGGGAAAAAATATTGAAATACGTATTTTCAATATATTTTATTTTTTAAAATAAAAATACATTCTATCTAATGATTGAAATGCCCTTTAGTTGACTAACGTTAACGGTCAAAGTTAACGAAAATTCGTTAAAGAGATGCATAATGTAATAGAGATGCACAAAAAGCCTTTCGGGCCGAGTTTTATTCGGTCTTTAAAAAGCTCGGGCTTTTTAAAAATCGGGCCGGACCGGGCTTTCTCTAAAA
Source organism: Saposhnikovia divaricata (assembly GCA_036435485.1). Lineage (NCBI taxonomy): Eukaryota > Viridiplantae > Streptophyta > Magnoliopsida > Apiales > Apiaceae > Saposhnikovia > Saposhnikovia divaricata. Next base: position 88,494,583 of record CM071598.1, read on the forward strand.
TATGAGGCCCGTTTTTTGCCCTCGGGCCGGGCCGGGCTTTTATTCGGGCATTTTTTTAGTTTATATATACGTATTTTTTGTCTTTTTTGCAAAGCTATTATATTAATATACAAAAAAAGAAAATCTTTACAAAAGAAATAATCTTTAAAGAGTTACACATCTGAACTTCTAGAATCCAGAATACATAAGAAGCACATCGTATAAATCTCCTCGTATATGACAATTTCGAGTAGTACATCCTCTACACTCGATAAGTCTTCTTGAAAAAAGTATTTGTCTTGCATATTGCTGATTCTTCCTAGTCTTATTATCCTTCATATCGTATTGTTAAGTTTAGTATTCTTGAATTTTATTAAAAATATTATATATTTTTAAATGTTATCTATAAAAAATCGGATTTTTTAAAAAACCCTCGCTTTTATTCAGGCCGAATCGAGCTTTTTTCGTGTTTTTTAAAAATAAGGAATGTGAAATGTTGATTTACAAAGTATGAAACTCAAACGGAATTCTCTAAAAGAAAAATGCAAAATGTAAATTACTCATTTAAAATTCCTAACTTGGATCAAAACCCTAATCTTCCTCATTCTTTAACAAATTTATTTCGGATCCGACCCGCAAATTTCAACCCGCAATATTGGGGTTTTAAATTTTGGGGGCACAAACAAGATTTGAAGAATTAATTTGGGATTGATTTAGTTTTCATCATTTCTGAGTACGATTCTCACCAATTATATTTCAGTTATATAATTATATAATTGCAATAGTGTATAATATTTGGCTATTTGCTGTTATTTTAGTAGCCCAGAAGCTGTTTGATCAAATGCTGCTTTATTACATGCAATCTGATTATGTTTTTTTTTTGTATTTGTATGTATATATGTTGTAAAGATCCTATCTTTATTAGCCCAGAAGCTGTTTGATAAAATGGCCCTCTATAATACAGGAACTGCTCATAATTGTTAACATATATGTATATGTAGTGACCATGTTCTTGATATTTTTTTAAAATGTTATTTTTGTAGCTTTAAAATTGCAGACAAGATATTCGGGTTTCTGAAAAAAAAGGAACAATTTTTGCTTTTCGTAAGGGTCACTTGTTCAATTGTCGAGATACAGTTTGAAGTGCCGAAATTTAAAGGTTTTTTTTTGAATGCGGGCTTGGTTTAGGTATCAAAGAATATGCAGAGTCTTCAGCTAAACTCAACTAGGGTGGACCTCAGTTCACTTCATTCAAATTTGGGATATTCGTTTTTTAGTTGCAAGGGAATGCAGAAATCGGTTGCAATTTCTTCATCCGTTTCTGGTATGCGTACTCACATTTTAGTGTGTTGCATTATGCACGTGATCGTTCTTTTTGTTATACATGGTGGCACAATTTTTTAAAGTGCAATTCTAACAAAAAGCATACAAGTTTAATTTTAATAGATAGATAATAGTTGAGGTTTTAACAGGGCATCAAAAGCTATCAGTAACATGTGGAGTTCGTTTTCGTCCTTGTATAGACATACATAAGGTTTGGCAATCTTTTATTCAGAAAGTTCCTTAATTTTCTTATAGCAAGTATAATGCTTGTTGGAGGGTAAACTATTTTCAAATTTTTAGCAGTTTATTTTGTTTTTTACTTGTTACGCTTATAATTGCTAGATCTTTTTAGCATAAAGCATACAAGTTCAATTAATAGTTGTTTGCCATCTGTGATAAATATATAATTTGTATAAGTATAAATTAAAATTAGCTGATTCTGTGGCAGACCAGGAATGCAAAGGTATTTCAACAATTCTATGATGAGGTTTTTCGTTTATGATGTAGTTAATTTAAATGCAGGGATTGCGTATTTTACGTTATACGCTTCTTATTATTTTTCTGAAATATATATTTATGTATACAATTCAGGGGAAGGTGAAGCAAATAGTAGGGTCCACTCTTTCTGATTCAAAGGATGGAGACATGAGTCTTATAACTAATTTTGAATCCGATAAGTCAGCAGCAGAATATGCTTCTCTATACAAAGAAGATGGGCTCAGAGGTGGTCATGTAATTATGCTTGGAGCTGATCCTTTGAGCAACTCGGCAGCCATGGAAGCTTTACATGCTTATCCTGGTAGAGTAGATACTCTAATATGGCTATTTTCCTTTCTTATTTTTTATATGCTCCTGCTGATACACTGTATGTGTGCTCTTAACTTCAGATTGCTTTTTTGGGGGCGATCTGCCTCTACGCAGTGTACTTGATCATTTTGTTAAAGAGTAAAAGATACCCATCTTTACTAAGTTATCAGTACAAGTAAAAAACTACTAAGCTTACTAAATATTGATTATCAAGATGAGTATTAATTTGTTTTCATTGTTGTTACTTTAGAAACAAAATATGTTGATGAATATGAATCTGTATTCTTTACATAATTACTCAGTAGTAACATAAAAATGAAAGATGCACTTTATAAAAAGAATAAGATTTCAAGACTCATGTTTAATGGAAACTATTGAAATCTTTAGGTCAATTCTGTTCCTGCAAATCAAGTTGGTAACATCCTCAAATTCGTTCATGTTTTTTAGTTCTGGAATAATGTAAGATCTTATTAAGCTGAGTATCCAGCAAAGGGGGGAGGGTTACTGTACTTTTCCAGAATGTATCCTAATTTTTGTCATAGTTCTTCTGATGATCGATTTAACCTCTGATTAAAAAGATACCTGATCCACTGTACAAATGAACTTCAAATTATCAAATACATCGCCATATTAGAATTGGTTATTATCATGAGTTCATGGAAATGGGTGGCTTACTTGAATGTTCAACTCTACCTTTTAGACTATTCATTATCCAGAGAACTTGACTTATCCATTCTCTATTATGCATGGACCTTTTTAGCTTCCAAATGGTACTTATCTGTGCAGATTAGATATTTAAGTTATCCCACATAAATATTAGTGTCTAATATGCTGTTCTTTTATGTAAAAAGTATTCCATCCGTCCCATAATAGTTGTCTCTTTTGTGAGAATTGTTTTTCTCACAGTACATGTCCATTTCCAAATTTCAAAGTAAATATGTGAACATTTTCCCGTTACCTGTTTTGAAAATTGTATAACAAATAATGAGGAGTGATCAAGAGTCTAAAGAAGTTTATATTTTATGAAGTCATTACATTTATGATGAGTAAAAGGGGAAATTTATCCTCAAATTAATGTTTTCTTAATAAGCATAAAAGTTTGAAAAGGGACTACTATTATGGGACTGAGGGAGCAATAACAATACAGAATGGATATCAGAATTGTTTATCCAAGTATCTTGTTAGAGTTTGACTTATATATATAATTCATAATTTCACCCACAAAATGACTAGAAGAGCTGAAGAGGTGGATTAATATAAGGTCATTCTTCAGGACTTTCCTTCTCTCATATCATATCTCGTAAATTTGCTTGTGGAAATCACCGAGTACAATCACTGTACATCATAAACCTTGGATCTTTGGGTTGATAGCATGTCTTGAACTTACAGAATTTTCCTCTGAACTTGCTGTGAGGACTTTAACATCTAGGTGGTCTGCAAGTTGGAGGTGGTATCAATTCCAGCAATGCTATGAACTACATTGACGAAGGAGCGAGCCATGTTATAATTACATCAGTATGTTTCAACTATTATATACTAAAAAAATGCACAATGTCGTCTTGAAGAGGAAACTATATCTTCTTATATTAAGGTGATAATATCTTGTGGCTTGGAGAAAATGAAATCAGTAACATTTCTCATAAATGTAAAATTAAAGTTTGAAATTAATGGTTTTGGATTGGTAGGTGATTTTTAATTTTTAATTTTTTTAATTAGGTGATAAGAATACATGACCCTGACCCAAGGCATTTCAACTGAAACTATACCAAATTTTACTATATTCTGTTGATGTATGATCAGTATTTTGTTTTTTCTTTTGCAGTATGTATTTAATAATGGACAAATGGAACTTGGGAGGCTTGAAGAACTTGTTCATCTTGTTGGGAAAGAGAGGCTTGTATTGGACCTTAGTTGCAGAAAGAAGGTAATTTTACAATTATTTGGAGCAAAAAGAAATTTAAATTCTGCTGAAAAGTAATCATCAACTTTAAATGTATTCTTTAAGTTGGAGGGATAATCATACTTCGTTTCTTGTTTTGTTTAAGTTGGATGGATAATATTATCATGTAAAGTTTGTGATATCATAGTTAGCAACTAAATTGGTCACACAGAAAAGCAAAATATAAGCTACCCTTGACATATTCAGTGATATGACATTCTTGTGTTTTTATATCTTGATCAAGTTACCCTTGCATCAGCTATCTTTCCCAAGTTAGTCCTTTTTTGTTTAAACTTTAAAGTATGACTGGTAGCTATCATACTTATTTGCAGAATTAACAGAAATCATATCTTATGATTTATTGGTGGGATGTTGGCAAGTTTTCAGGTAGTAGTGTAGTACTGTCAAGGGTTAAAGTTGTTCCACATGTCCAATTTGGATGTCAGATTTACCAATCTCTTTAGTTGACTAGTTTTCTATTTAATATCCCAATATATATAAAACTCCAAATCTAATGTAAAAATGTGCTACTTGCATGACTTAATAGTCTGTTGCACATGAATTGAACAAGGGCATGTGTTAGCAGCATTCATTGTTTCAAAATATGGTTTTGAATATGTGACAAGCATACTCTTCCCTCACAGAACCAAATTTATAATGACAACGTGCTTCTTTTTTTGCAAATTAACATCATTCTGTTGACTCAAATATTTGATGGCAGGATGGTAGATACGCTGTTGTCACTGATAGGTGGCAGAAGTTTAGTGATGTCTGTGTGAGCGAGGAAGTATTGGATTTTCTTTCCACTTATGCTGATGAGTTTCTGGTTCACGGAGTCGATGTGGAAGGGAAAAAGTATATTCCTATATATCTTTGCGTTCTCTTTTTCAGCTTTGTTAACTTCCTTCTTTTTTAATTGATTTAATCATGCAACGTTGTTGCTACCGTACTCTCTATATTATCCACCAGTGAAATTTAATGCGCAGACTTTAGAATGTTTTCCGGTTTTTCTATTACTCCCTTTGTGAAGATTTGTTCGTTATGACCTGTGTACATCTAACCTGCAAGGCTGTAACTTAATTTGTTATTCGAGACTAACGCTTTGTAGTCAATTAAGTTTAATAAAATTGCTTTTCAAGCAACTTGAATATATTGCATTATTAATGGTCACCATATGCCACCGTTTTTTGTCATACATTCTTCTCATAATGTGAAACGTGTATGTTTTGATCGGACAAATCTAGGTGCTACATTCACCAGATTGCTGGTTGATACATTTTGAAGGGGTTGGACGGTGCTCAATATGAGTAGGGACTACTTCTGAACTTGTACTGTTGCAAAATAAAAATAAAAATTAATACTACTTCATATTACTTGGCATTTCCTAGTTTCCTGTAATGTACTATAGCTGTGATCAGTAAATTTTGTTACCAGCTAAGAAAACATTAGTTACAATGTATCTAGTTGATGGTATAGGTAAACACCAAGGCTTAGCCTGAGCAGTGCCAATCTGACAGGCAAATTGAGGGGCTTTCAGTTAGGTCCTCATTATGCATGAGGTTTATTACTTTCAAGAAAAGTGTGGAATTATGAAAGACATAGATGTGTTATATTTAGATTTGCCTCTGCATTCTATAGGAGGTCTGTTTACATATTTAACTAATTAGAGCTGCTCAGTATTTGATGCTACATCTACTATTGTATCTATCTGATATTGTTTACAACTTTGTTGTAGGCTGGGAATCGACGAAGAGCTTGTGGCACTACTTGGCAAATACTCACCGGTGTGTAATATATGATTTGCTTCTACAAGATTTGCTTCTACAAGTTCATTTGGATTGTTTTTCTCTTTTAATAGTACGCATTGAAGTGCTACTTTGTGATTCTTTTCTGCTAATTAAATACACTCACACACCCACCTTGTCTTTCACAAGGTTCGAACCCTCGACATCCCGTAAAGGAAGCGAGGGAGATACCGCTAGACCAAAAGGTCTTGAGTTACTTTATGATCTATTAAGTCTACCGACTTTTATGTAAAATGTCACCCACTGCTGAATTCTGCCTCTTTGTTGGCTGTTGGAAGCACATCACGTACCAGCTTTTCTATGCAAAGGCACTTTGAAACTTTTTGAGTGTTTCACGATTTCAAACTCTTTAACATCTTTTATTTTCAATTTCATGCATTGTGTTGGTCTAGATAGATGTTTAGGTTATTTTTTTTCCTTATTTTGTAAAATGAAATTTATGCGTGTAAACCTGATTTGGCAGTTTTTATGAAGGGTATATTATCCAGGAAAAGTTAGTGTGCTATGACTATGAGCTTGTTGATACTAATCTGCAATGCCGAAGTTTCTATCAAGCCTTACTACTAACACGAGCTTGAGCGTGTTTATACAATTCTGCAAGACAAAATTTGTATCAAGCATTACTACTAACACATGCTACTTATTGTTTCTGTCTTTTGCATGCCAGATACCGGTTACATATGCTGGCGGTGTGACTGTAATGGATGATCTGGAGAGGATAAAAATTGCAGGAATGGGAAATGTAGATGTTACTGTAGGTAGTGCTTTAGATATTTTTGGTGGCAACTTGCGCTATAAAGATGTTGTAATTTGGCATGACAAGCAAGCTGCTGTAGCAGTTTAGCATTTTTTTTTTTACCAGTGTTCTGTCTTTTTATGGATGACAATTTATCATGACTATGAAAAGCAATATTGTAGTTTTGGTGGTACCTCAAGTAGGATCGTAGATGTGTGGGTTGATACTTGTGGTTGTGGACTTCTTACTTATACATGCTAAATTAAGTTTCGCAAAATACATCCTTCAGCATGAGTAATTTCTGTGTCATTTTATGTATTTATATCAGCATGAGTATAATCTCCGTCATCTGATCCTCAGACCTTCACCCATGGTTTAACAGCTTCTTCTGCACCGTCCTCTTCAACTATAGAAGCAAGTTTCGAATCGCTGGTATCTCTATTTTCAGACCCAGCAACCACCTTTCATCTCCTGCACCAACTTAGTACCATTTACAGCAACCCAGTTCATGCTACTTAATTCATGAACATATGTGTACCCAACCACAGCTCTGATCATTCCGTTCAATCACATTTTCGCCTCATCCGAAAGCATCCTCAATAGGTGTGGTGGTTCTTTGTATCCTCTTCCAAAAACTTTACCGGCACAATTGATAGCGACCACCTGTCTATCTTCGCATGCAGATGTGACAATTTACAGCTCCCACAATTCTTTACGGTCACTTCTTCACATTTTCTAATAATACACTCAGTTGACAACTTTCGCATCCTCTTTCGGGTCGAGTAATTCTATAGCATCCCTTGTTAACCAGATTGTACCTTATTTGTAAATTAATTATTGTCAAATCCCTTCCTACAGATTAATTAATTGATCTCTACAAAGCTTAATTAGTTGATCTCCACAAAGCATAATCCATTGATTTTAAAAAGGAAGTATGCATACTTTTAACATCACCCGGGAGATTGATGCAAACATTTCGAGCAATGTAACAAAATTGCTGCTATAATATGTGAAAATTACCAGAAATAAGCTCGATGACATAATTAACACAATAATCAGTGCAGTAAACTAGAATTAAAAAATTTAAAAGACTATGCTGGTACTAGAAACAGTCTGAAAAGATCAAATCAATCTGACATTGATGAAATTCCACACAGAACATATAAAATAATATTTGAGAATAATAAGGTTTTAATAGGAAAACGGAATTAGGATGATGCTACAACAGATACATAAGCATTGTGAAAATGTCCTATAGAAATGATCCGTTCACTGCATGTCTACATACACACCAGAGACTAAATGAATATGCTACTAGTCCTGTACTCCTATCCAATGGCTTCCCTGGTGCCTCGTCTATCCACTCTCAGACTATAAGAAAATGCCACAACATTTTGGAACCTGCTGACAGAAACTCGTCCCTGTAAGTAAAAACAAAATAGACAGACACAATGCGATGCAAAGAAGCTTTGAGAAAGTTGGTAAACAATTCAGTTATAGCAATTGTTTATGAAGCTGCGATTCCCAGACAGACATATCAAGACCAGAAGATAATAAAAGTGTTTGAACTGTGATGACAAACAGTTATATATAAGCATTGTGAAAATGTCCTATAGAAATGATCCGTTCACTGCATGTCTACATACACACCAGAGACTAAATGAATATGCTACTAGTCCTGTACTCCTATCCAATGGCTTCCCTGGTGCCTCGTCTATCCACTCTCAGACTATAAGAAAATGCCACAACATTTTGGAACCTGCTGACAGAAACTCGTCCCTGTAAGTAAAAACAAAATAGACAGACACAATGCGATGCAAAGAAGCTTTGAGAAAGTTGGTAAACAATTCAGTTATAGCAATTGTTTATGAAGCTGCGATTCCCAGACAGACATATCAAGACCAGAAGATAATAAAAGTGTTTGAACTGTGATGACAAACAGTTATATATAAGTCTGTCCCTAGGTAATGCAAATTAAACAAATTTTGCATAGGAGGCAACATAAAAACGTTCGTTATCACACAGTTAAAGTACTCCAAAACGAAGTCACCAACCATTTCCTTGTCTGCATGAAAACTTAGAAGTAAGACATTGTCTTGGAAAATTTATATAACTAGCTGATGCGGAAGGCCTTTTTGGCATTCACAGTAAAAGATGTGTTCAATAAGATTTTCATAATAAAATGAAACGATTAGATAAAGGAAGAGGCTTTAATGCTTGATAAACATAGTATACATCGGATTCTTAATGTCTTATAGCTTACATATGCTTCCAACATTTATATGCGAATTTCTACGCGAATTGTCACTGCCAGAAGAATGAACAGAGAATTAAGTAAATTCGAGAAATACTACAACATACAATTACACCTGGTCATACTGGTTTAGCAAGCTGCAATGTATACCATCACATGATTCTAATAGCCATATTATGTTGGTGGTTCTACATTAGGCAGGATCCAGTAGTAGTTATGTAACGATTTTATTTCAACTTCTTACATAATCCAATTTTATTTATCTTCAAATGATGAAGAAGCAATGATGACATATCTGTTAGCTCTTGTAAAGAAGGCGATGATGTAAATATGGGGGAACCTGACACTACTACGAAAGAGACAAACAGAAACATTTACGGTCACTGAAGACACGTACCCGGTTCTTCTGCTTGTACTTCCTTTTCTTGTAATCATTCTTTATAAGCGGTTCCATTCCATTAAGACAAACGAGGCTCTCCACATGACTGTAACATTGAGCATCAAACTTTGCAGAGAAACGACTGGTACTCGAAACATGAAAAGTACTCGAAGAATATAAGGTATCACCTTCCCATGTCTCCACCACAAGCCCGCCATCAGTAAGGCACTTAGGTAGCCACAATCCTTCAGCAACAATTGGCTGAGTGGTATGTTTTCTAATCCAACAATCACAACTCTCATCAAGTACATACACATCAACCAAGTGATTCGGGTCCATCCCAGGGGAATAGATAAGGAGAGCAACTGAATCCATCAATGTCATAGGGTGCACCGACGTGCTTTGATTCTTTACGTGTACTGGATATGGAACCATCCTATGTTTTTCAGTGCAAGGATCAATTGCTCCCAGATTCTCACTACCCGCATCAACCCAATATGGCACACCTTTAACAATAAATGTACAATTTGGCGAACGAGGAAAAAAGGGAACCGATCGAGCAGTAGGTTTCCAACGATCCTGGTTAACAGAATAAATCTTAACCCATGACAAGCGTTCTCCTAGAGGCATCAGAGCTATCTGGACAATCCTAAATATTTTAAAATCATTAGCACCAGCATCGAAACCCAGGCCTACAGATACTTCGCAAAAATCATCATTATCAAAACATGATCTTCCGAGCAAGATTGGTTTGCAGCGATTTATAGCCGGGTTCCATAAAACAGCAAACTGCTCACCCTCAACTAAAATTCCGAATTTCGGGTCCCTCCCATAATGAGATAAACAGACAATGCCATTAATAGAACCACAGAAAGCCATCTCATGAAAATCTTTATAAAACTCAAACCTTGTGGTACGATCATATTTATGAGGCTGATTTAGTTTAACTTTAAGCTTAAAGAGTGTGGATGGGGACTCATTAATACGCAAGAAAGACATGATTTCAGAAGTATAATTAGGTGCAAAACCACGAAACAAAATGCCTTTTCTGATCGAGGCATTGCGATTAAGGTGCATGTCTATAAAATGAGGATCAACAGTAAGAGCAAGCCAAGACTTAGACACACACCTGAAGCGTATAAGATCTTTGACAGGAGTTCGACTGAGAATCTCAAGGATTAATTCATCCGGCACAAGTATCATCTATGTTCAAAAATCCGAAGTTCATCTCTGCCTTGAACATTATCAGTGGCATCTCTTTGCTTTTCTCCAGTGCTCACTCCAGAGGCCAGTCTCTCAGCTGCCAACCGCTCTTCCAATGCTCTAGCACCCTTTTCCCTGCAATTTACGGAGGAACAACCGAATGATGCTATAATGGTGTGAAAGTACAAATCTATTGTGGAAAATTAGATGTTTAGAACAATTAGCATGAAAAATGTTAAAAAGAAAGTAACAGCCTGCTACCGTTGTCCAGTTATATTTTTGCTAGTAATCATGCACAATCAAATAGGCAATAACCTTGAATATTGTAAAATAAATAAATCAAATAAAAATTCCTCCTAAATATGTAGTGGGAGCAAAATGACTTGCAAATATATCTATGAAGGAAGAGAGAAACTACAAGTAAACGAGCAAAAGTCCGGAGAATGATACTTAGTTACATATATTGAGGCAACCGAATAAATAAAATGCAAGGCTTAGCCTACCCCTAAAAGATATTCCTCTTCTCTCGGTAATAAGATATTGAGGCTTTAAGCCTCTATGGAGGGAGGGGGTGTCAGTATTTAAATTTATGTAATTGACCTTTATCCAAAAAAAAAAAAAAAATCACAAAAGCAAAAGGACAATCATTATTTCTTAAACGTGGATGATACAATTAGGATATCTGTCAATCATATACTCTGTACTACTACTACTAATAAGTTAGTTGTTTAATTGTGGTTAGCAATTTAACTCGTGTGCTTCTGTTAAGGCAAATTTAAGATTTTTCATTCGAGCAGTTCATTTGGCAATAGCTTCATTTAAACTTCTGCTTTAGCTTCAGATATCACAGAACTAAAATGATTGCAAAATATTTTAAATGGCTTTGCAGCACAGGACCAGCACATTACCTTCTCCTAGATGCCTCAATGGGATCAGAACCAGGCAGAGAAGAACCACCCAGTGTATAGCCACTGTCTTCATCAGAAGTTGCAGATCTACTGCAGAGCATCCGATCATATATTGAAGCAATGGGATCAATCATTGGTCTGCATTTGAGCCAGAATAATAAACTTGTAAGTAGGAACTAGGGACTTTTAGCGGGCAGAGGGAATTGGAAGGAGGTTAAAATTTAACAAGATTGAACTTACCTCAGAGGTTCAGGAAAGAAAGTAGAGAATGCAAATTCATCACTTGGATCACCTCTAATTTTTGTTTCTGGTTTCTTCTGCCAGTATCTGAGGTAGATCCAGCTTATGTACGTACCAAATATTAGGGTTGGTAAGTATATTGCGGACTCCGCTGTAAAGAAGCTTACCGCAGTAGACAGTACCAGGGCAAGCGACGGCAACCACTGCATAGAGCCCAAATATTGTACAGGAGATTTAAGGAATATATTCTCCAACTGTTAAATGCCAATCACAATGAATTCAGGGAGTAGAACATCAGATGAAGACTTTCAGCAGGTTCATACCTTTGCTTTGATTTTTAACAAAGACAGCTCTTGATCAGGTATAATCTGCTTCAAGCCAACTAAGAAACCAGACAGAACCCCATGGAAACCCGAAATAGGCATGTAACTGTCAAAATACGAATCTAGAATCAGACTTAAACATATGGAAGTAATAAGTATACCAGCAACATTTAAAAGGCATAGGCGAAGTAATAATATATAGTAGTAGTCACTTGTGTTGAAAAATAATATATCAGCAGACCAAATTAAAGTCCGATTCAGCAAGTAATTAAAGACAATTGTACATTATACTTTAAGAAAATGTATTACTTACAGGTACGTCTCCAGCATCGTTACGTAGTACAAAAATACAGCTGTGACAAAAACACATAAGGATGTCAAGAAGTTAACTACAAAGATGAACTTCAAGAACTCCCTGGTACCCCATATAGGCTCAAGCACCTTCCCCATTAAAAGAAGCCCAAGTGCGCTAATGACAACCTGAAAACATATTCACTACGTCATTAACAGAGAAGTCAAAACACTGACAATAACATGTAAATAGGATATGAACTATGATATAATTGACTGACAACTGTTGCAATAGATACCAAAAACGGTGCATACCCCATATACTGATTGTTCAATGTAACCAGCTGTTATGAGGTTCCAACCAAAAGGTATAGTCCTACAATACATTAGAAAATTGAAATTAAAGTATGTTAATCTTCATATCTACAACTGGCTTCTGTTGCCCCATGCAAGGAAGATACAAACAAATGACAGTGAATAATCAGAACCAATTACCAATACAAACATTGCATTGATTACAGATATAAGATAATATGATAACTTGTAAAGAGAGCAGAGGGGTACCAGATCGGCAAAGAAAGAAATCCCATATGGATTAGTAGATACTGGTAATAACTAATGACTGAAGAAATAAAGAAAAAAACGATGCAGGCATGATAATCGAAAGAAGATGGACACCTTATATGAGAAGTAGCTGTGAACTCTCTTTCAAAATATTAGTACAGGTAGTACAACAATCGTCTTGAATAGTATCTACTACAATTTAATCGGTTAGAATTAAGGTATCTAAGACTAGGCCATAAATTCAAAAACTAAAAGTGCTTGGTTATCGTCATATATTCAAGACTAGGCATGAGCTTGAAATTTTAGAATAAGTAAATGGCTTCTTACAGTATATTATATCAATTCTCTTTCTTCTTTTTTGGCATATATGAAATGATATTTGCCTATTTCTTTTCGTTTAACTAATTGATATACAAAAAACCGAGAAAGACAAATGAGGCTGCAGAGATAAGAAGTTCCTAAGGATGGTTGCCCCTCTCTAAACCCACAACCTATTATGTCAATTTTTCAAATCAACAACTGTTTTTTATTATATATGAGTAATCTATAGGTATGGATGCTGATTATTGCATTAATCAGCAATTTCAAGTTTTCAACCCCAAATCACAACAAAAAACAATGAAGAAGATAATATTCCAATTAGCGCGCGCGCACTCTCTCTCTCTCTCTCTCTCTCTCTCTCTCTCTCTCTCTCTCTCTCTCTCTCTCTCTCTCTCTCTCTCTCTCTCCCCCTCCCTCCCTCCCTCTCTTTCTCAACATCACATACATAACTACAGTAGAACCTTGACAAATAAATAACTTCAACATCTTTTCTCGGTCCGACATAATAAACAATGTATTTTTAACCTCAAAAAATAAAAAAATATCCGGTTCCAAGATCGTTCTAAAATCACCTTGCTGAAAAAAATTCCACAATGCTAACAACCTCACTACCGTAATCACAATATTCCTTTCCAACGCTAAATTTAATTCACTAACATGACCCTGTTTAACAACACGATCTCCACTACGTCAACAAATTACCATCCAATCCGAAACAATTCCAACGTACAATTGCAATACCAAACCAAATTCAATCATGAAACAACAAAAACCAATAATCGAAACCAACTAGATATAAAATTACCTGGCAGGAATGAGAGCGAGATACGTAACGGAATATGGAAGAATCTGAACAACAATGTGACCAGCAACAAGTACTACAGCAAGGCCTTTACACAGCCTTGTAAATCCACTGAACACATTTGTGCCCTAATTTCACCATAATTTCACCATTAATCGATCACTCAATAAATCAAATTTTCAATAGTCCGTACATATGTATAGTCCAAATCATCAGATCTAATCTAATCTAATTGTGATAAAACATATAAATAAAAATGATTTACATTAAAAATTGAATTTATAAATGAATAAACACGCATTATATAGTAGGAGAGAGGGAGGGAGGGAGGGAGGACGAGAGAGAGAGAGAGAGAGAGAGAGAGAGAGAGAGAGTAGAAGCTTACTCCTGAAAGGGCCGGAGAACTCATGACGGTAGATCCTCAGTACGATCTGAGGTGTGTGTAAATGTGTGTGTATATATTGGAGTGGTATTGTAATTGTCATTACATATGACTTCGATAATTAAAAAACTTGTGAATGTGGTAGTAGTATATTCATAAATTCAATTTATTGTTTAACTGTGTTAAGCACCAAAATAAAATAAAAGAAAAGGAGATTTGCAGTGAATTAATTATTTTTACTGTGAAATGAAAAATTAATTTTGTTATGTAATAAATTGGATGACTTTTATCTGAGTGAAATCCTTGTTCTCCAGCACTCCAGACTCCATGGTACCGTAGCTGTAAAAAGGTCAGAGAAATCAATTTATTTTAACAGCAAAACAGGGAGATACGATTTTATTTGTTTCACATTTTCACTCTTTTTTATTCTCTTTGTGTTGTAATAAGTAAATGTAATGAAGTTAAAAGATTTTTTTTTGCAAGGGTAAAACAAGCTTATTTGCAAAATTAAAGAAAAAATAATCGTAAAATTGTCTTGCATATTTGCAAGGGTATACGTCTTGTTCATGTAACAAGTTTTAGTTTTGTTATCTTTTCATCTGTGTTTCTTTGAACGTTTAGTAATCATGGATAAGGAGATGCGGAATTTGGAAAACATGTATTCAAATCTGGTTCTCGATGAGGAGGACGAGGCAGGGCTAAGAGCATTCACATCCCATCCCTCATCCCCAACCCCAACCTCAACCCCAAAAACTTACTAAAAATAGTAAATCCCCAAATAAAAATAGTAAATCCCCAAAATTATCAAAAAGTTTCTACATCCCATTCCCCATTTTCCATTCCCCTATTCCTATATTCTTTTTTATATTACTTCTTTCTCTCTCTTTCACTTACAATTTTAACTACCAAAACTCACCCACTATTATAAATACAATTTAATATTATTATATGAAGAGAGAGGGGGTTTAGGAAGCTTTTGGGGGAATGAACAAAGTCCCAAAATATGGGGACTTGAGTTATGACCCTAAAACTAAACCCCAAAATGGGGAATGGGATGGAGGGATATTTTAGAAGAAAAGTTGAACAAATCCTCAAATTATGGGGATGAGGATGGGGATTGGGATGGGAATGCTCTAATAGTAGGAAATGAAGAGGTCGGGGTGATTAAGGATACATATATTTTGATTGGACGTTTCATGACGGAGAAGAACATTAAGTTTCACGTTATGCAAAACGTTTTAGCCTCACTATGGCGGCCAAGAGAAGGGGTCGACATAAGAGATATAGGAGGACAGAGGTACTCTTTTACATTTTATCACAAGTTGGATTTGCAGAAGGTACTGGATGGGGGGCCTTGGACGTTTGAACAGAGTACATTGCTATGTCAAAGTGTAAAAGGGAATGAGGATCCACATTCATTGCAGTTAAACACAATGGATATATGGGTACAAGTTTATGATTTGCCAGCCGGAATGGTGTCTGAGAAAATTTTACAGAGTATTGGTAATCATATTGGTGTGTATGTGAAGATGGAGGCTATGAACAATACTGGTGGATGGAAGGCATTTGTACGTATACGCGTGGCAATGGATGTAACGAAACCTCTGAAAAGGAGAATGAAGATTAAAAGAGAAGGAGGAGCCTGGTCGTGGATTAATTTTAAGTATGAAAGACTATCGACTTTTTGCTTTGTTTGTGGTTTATTGGGGCACTCAGATAGGGATTGTGGAGTGGTATATGCTAATCCGGACAAGCAAGTTGATAGGGCGTATGGAACATGGTTGCGAGCACCTTCAAGAAATGCACAAAATCAAAATGTTGGAGCACGATGGCTGAGAAATGGGGTGGATGTAGGACATAGCTGGTCGTCGAAAGCTGGAGAAACGTCGTCAACCACCGTGCAAGGGGATCAACAGAATGCAGCTAAATTCATGGAGATTGATGGTAGAGTGAGCGAGATTGTAGGCAATGATGGAATTGTTTGTTTAAATCAGCGAAATCAAAGGGATAGGGTACAGGCTGAAATGACAGAAAACAAGGGAGAGGATTTGATGGACGGGAAACAATTTGAAAGTTTATCAGTAGTTATAGATACGAAACGTAAAAGATTAAATGAGGAGATAAATATGGAAAGGGGGGATAAGGATATGGCAAATCATGGGCTGGAAGGTGTAACAGATTCTTCAAACATTGTTGGGCCAAAAAACTTGTTAGAGGCGGGACCTGTGCTACAGGCCCGCCTAACCCAATGAGTTTGCTAGCTTGGAATTGTCGTGGGTTGGGTAGACCACGTACAATTCGTTTATTGGAGAACTTACCCAGCAAATAAAACCAAATATAATTTTCTTGTCCGAAACTTTAGTTAAGAAAAATAAAGTGGTTGAGTTATGTAAGGTATTGAATTTTGCAGACTGTTTTGCTATTGAGGCTCAGGGTCATAGTGGGGGTCTAGCGCTATTATGGAAGTATGATGGGGGATGTGATATTAAAGGAAGTGGGAATCATTATATAGATTTTGAAGTGGAGAATGAACAGGTAGGGAGGTGGAGATACACTGGGTTCTATGGGTGTCCGGAGAGGGGGAGGAGACGTGAATCTTGGGGTATTTTGAGAGATTTGGCAGCGAGATTGAATATGCCGTGGTGTGTAATTAGAGATTTTAACGATATGATGTGCTCAACGGAAAAGAGAGGGGGTAGGAATCAACCTAGTAGTCTGCTACGAGGTTTTTCAGAAACAGTTTTGGAGTGTGGGTTGAAGGATTTGGGCTATATAGGGGAGAAGTATACGTGGGAGAAGTCGAGGGGAAAATATAACTTGGTTCAGGAAAGGTTGGATAGAGGTCTAGCGAATCAAGGTTGGTGTCAGTTGTTCCCTTTAGCAGAAGTTAAGGTGCTCGAGGTAGCCACGTCTGACCATCTTCCTCTGTTTTTGCAAACAAATAAGCAAGTTTATAGACCTAAAGAGAAGAGGTTCAGGTTTGAGAATGTTTGGTTAAGGGAAAAGGAGTGTATGCAAGTAGTGAAGAATGGGTGGGAGGAGGCGGGAGATATGAATCTCTTAGGAAAAATTGAATTTTGTGGGGTTAAGCTGCAAGAGTGGGGAGGTGGCTTGAGTAATGAGTACAAGAAGCAGGGTTTGGAGCTTAGAACAAGATTGAGAAAACTACGTTCGAGAAGAGATGTTCAGGGGGTGCAAATGTATAATGAGGTTAGGTGGAAGTACTTGAATTTGTTGGAGAAATAGGAGATCTACTGGAAGCAAAGATCTAAGAATTTTTGGCTACGTGAAGGGGATAGGAACACACGTTTCTTCCATAATTATGCATCGACTAGACGGAAAAATAACTTGTTGCAGCGTATTCAGAATAATGATGGGGAGTGGAAAGATACGCCTGGTGAGATTCAAGAGGTGATTGAAGGTTATTTCACACAGCTTTTTAGCTCAACAAATCTGAATGGAAGGTTGTCTGGAAGGGATACAGTGAAACAGATATCGGATGAGGATAATGTTGAACTTGTTAAAGAGGTTACTGAGGTTGAAGTAAAAGAGGCTGTGTTCTCAATGCATCCGGATAAATCACCAGGTCCGGATGGATTAAATCCTGCTTTTTTTCAGTCCTTTTGGAGTGTGGTGAGACATGATGTGATTTTGTTTTGTCAAATGTTTATGAGTACAGGTGCGCTGCCTGAGGGTGTTAACAAAGCTCTAGTATGCCTAATACCTAAAGTTAAGGAGCCTATAACAATGGCTGATCTTAGGCTAATATCTTTGTGTAATGTGTTGGTACGTATTCTCTCAAAAGTCATGACGAATAGACTAAAGATGTGTTTGAAGTCAATTATTTCAGAGAATCAGAGTGCGTTCATAGAAGGTCGTTTGCTCACTGATAATGCAATGATGTCTTTCGAGATAAACCACTACATGAAGAGACATACTCAAGGGAATAAGGGGATGGCAGCTTTGAAAATTGACATATCGAAAGCTTATGATAGGTTGGAGTGGAATTTCATTCGTGATATGATGGAGAGATTTGGGTTTAATGGGATTTGGATTGATAGAGTGATGAAGTTTATTACCTCTGTTTCGTACACTTTTCTGCATAATGGTGATGAGTTTGGTAGGGTTGTGCCTCAACGAGGTGTGCGTCAAGGCGATCCTATATCACCATATATTTATATTATGTGTGCTGAAGGGTTGAGCGCCATAATTCGGAGGAATGAGGAAGTGGGTCTGTTACATGGTTGCAGGATAGCTAAAGGAGCTCCTATCGTTTCACATCTGTTGTTCGCTGACGATTGTTACCTGTTTTTTTAAAGCAACAGAGGCAGAGGCAAGTGTGATGAAGAGAGTTCTTAATCGATATGAGGATATATCTGGGCAGATTGTTAATTATGATAAGTCGTTGATGACTTTCTCTCCAAATACGGCTACTGATGATAGAATAAATGTGTGTGCTCAGCTGGGAGTGAAAGAAGCTAATGCACCTGGTCGTTACTTGGGCTTACCAATGTGTATAGGGAGGAATAAGGCCGCGCAGTTTAGTTTTTTACTTGAACGAATTGAGCAAAAGTTGGATGGGTGGACTAATCATACAATATCGAAGGGTGGTAAAGTTACGTTACTTAAATCAGCAGCTCAATCTATACCCAACTTTTGGATGAATTTGATGCTAATTCCTAATGTAATTTGTGAAAAGATTGAGAGGAAGATGAACTCTTTTTGGTGGGGTAATGGTAGGTCAAATAATGGAGGTATAAGGTGGATGTCGTGGGAGCGTTTGTGTAACGTTAAGGAGGAGGGAGGACTAGGTTTTAAAAGGTTGAAGGAATTCAACATTGCCATGTTGGCTAAGCAGGCTTGGCGACTGATTAATGGTAGTAACCAATTGGTTACTAATATAATGAAAGCAAGGTATTACCCTGATTCTGATTTTCTGAATGCAAACTTAGGTCATAATCCGAGTTATATATGGCGGAGTATACTTGAAGCTCAGGTTGTGATGAAGCGAGGGTGTCGAAAACGTATTGGCAATGGGGAGGATACTAAGGTATGGAAGGTCCCTTGGCTACCTTGTGTGGAGAATGGTTTCTTGACGTCTGCAATGTATCACGAGCTAGAAAATATTAATGTGCAGAATCTCATGGATGAGCGTAAGAGTAAGTGGGATGAGGAGATTTTAGCTGACTTATTTAATGAACGGGATAGTGGTCTGATTAAACAAATTCCAATTCCGTTACGAGACAAAAGGGACTCATAGTATTGGATGTTGGAAGACAGAGGTGACTTTTCGGTTAAGAGTTGCTACAGATTTTTGAGAGGGAAAGCGGAGTGTTTAGATAAAGTTTTCTGGAAAAAGCTATGGGCAATGAAACTGCCAGGTAAAGTTGTAAACCTGGTATGGCGTGCAGCAAGAGATGTGCTTCCTACAGCAGTAGCATTATGGAGTAAACAGGTTGATATTGAGGATAAATGTACGTGGTGTAAACATGAGCCTGAAACTGTAGTCCATGTGTTGTTTGAATGTGTTTTTGCAACTGAAGTGTGGGGGCTGGTAGGGATGCTCTCGTTTGTGCATGGAGGGGAGAATGAGTCTGTTAAGGACGTTCTGAAACGGGCACTCAGTATAACTAATAAGGAGCAGAGCTTGATTATAGTGCTGTTATGTTGGTGTCTGTGGTCCAGGAGAAACAAGTGGGTCTGGGACAAGGTGGTCATGTCAGCAACTGGGGTTAAATTGATGGCGATGAATATGCTAAATGACTGGAGGAAGGCTTGTGCACAAGGTCATATGCAGCAGAGTGTGAGTCCTAGTCGTAATCACCAATGGACTAAACCACCAGAGGGGTGGGTGAAAGTGAACTTAGATGCAGCATGTAGGCAAGGGGAGGAGTTTGTTGGAGTGGGTTGTGTGGCTCGAGATGACAGGGGAGGTTTCTTGTGTGCTCGAACAAATGTGGTGCGTGGCCGTGGGTATGCAAAAGAAGCCGAAGCTTTAAGTCTTAAGGAGGCCTTGTCGTGGGTGAAAGGTTGGAGAAGTAGTAAGTGTATTTTTGAATCAGATGCGAAGATTCTGGTAGATGCAATTCGGAATAATAAAGGAAGATCATTTTTTGACACGATTGTGGAAGATTGTAGGGAATTACTTAAACACTTTGAGGAAGTGTTAGTTGTTTTTGTATCTCGATCTGCGAATTATGTAGCCCATTCATTAGCACAGGCTGCTTATTCAGTGTCAGGTCCTCAGGAGTGGTATGCTACCGCGCCTGATTTTATTTTATGTAACCTTGCCCTTGAGGCTTTTTGATTAATGCAAGTACGATTTTTCAAAAAATAAAAATTGGATGACTTTTGGGCTTTGTTGTAATATGGATGTCCTTACGTCTTTCTAGAACAAAATTCTTGACTTTCTAGTTCTATAACCTATGCCTTTTGGCCTTTTGGATCCTTGTAACTCATTTATAAATAGTCTATATATAAGGTCCCATGTACTTACTTAAAAACATAACTCTCTCAAATAGAAATAAATTGTTCTCTCTCAAACATGTTTTATCTATAATTTCTAATACGTTATCAGCACGATTGTTACATCACCATACAAAGGAGTTAGAAGCAAGAACTGAGGGTTATAAAAAATTGAGGAAGAAGTATCATTCACGGCAGTTAAAGTACAGTGGATCAAATTCTTTCTAGGTATGTATCATGGACAGTAATTTAAATGATTATATATGTGTATGTGTTGTATGTGCAATCTACTCTCGAATTGTTTATATGATCTTTGTCCATATTATTTAACTGTCTCTCCATGAAAAACTTGTAGTTTACTTGATCCATTTATTTAAACCTGTAAGAAAATGTTTGTGAACTAGATATCATACAACTTGATGTGGTTTTGTTAACCATTTAATTTTATTAGTGAACATAAAATATTTGTTTCATATTTGTATATATAAATCTGCAAGTATTTTGCATGTTAAATATTATCTTAATATTGTACTTGCATCTTATAAGTAATATATAATTTAGTTTTGGATGCGTTTTCCTTTTGTGTAAAATATCTTAATATTTGCACCACGTTAATTTTTTTTTTTCTAATGATGTTTTTAGGAATAAATTATAATTTGATACTTTGTACTAATACACGTAATTCTTATGATCTTGGGCTAAATCTTTCATTTATGCATGTTTTGTTTTATTTAATTTTTGGACATTCAAACTTCTGCATGATGTAATATGAAGTATAATCACCTCTTATTGTTGTTTTGTGGCACTGGTCTTAAATTCTTTTGTGTACAAAATTTGACAATTAATAAATAAAAGAAGGAAAAGGAAAATCACATGTATCATGATCGTTACTAAAAAAAATGGATTCCTGGTACATATCATTCTTAAGCATACGTCTTTATATAATTGTTTCTATTCTATATGATTTTATGAAATGCCCTGATCTGATTAGTTTTATTTTAATTATAATTTTTGATGTTAGAAAATTCATTACTTATACGATTATTTTTAGATGTATTAATTTATTTTCGGGTTTAGTTCTTAAAATGTCAAATCTTACTAAGCTCGAGTTCAACGCACTTGATGTCACCGGCAAAAATTACCTGACATGGACTCTTGATGCCAAAATCCATCTTAGCGCTATGGGCCTTGGTGACACTATAAAAGAAGAAAATAAAACTTCTGAGCAAGATAAAGCAAAGGCTATGATATTTCTCCGTCATCACCTTGATGAAGGTCTAAAAACTGAATATTTAACTATTAAAGATCCATCAATTCTTTGGAAGGATCTCAAAGAAATATATGACCATCAAAAAACGGTGATACTCCCAAAAGCTCGCTATGATTGGCTA
Organism: Saposhnikovia divaricata; assembly: GCA_036435485.1. Lineage (NCBI taxonomy): Eukaryota > Viridiplantae > Streptophyta > Magnoliopsida > Apiales > Apiaceae > Saposhnikovia > Saposhnikovia divaricata. Next base: position 88,516,695 of record CM071598.1, read on the forward strand.
CACTTGCGATTGCAAGATTATGGGGGTATTTGGGGAAACTTTTTTCCAGAATAAGTCAAATTATTTTAAGACAAAGTTGGAAATTCCTAACTTTCCAACTTATTTTCGAACTTATTTTTGCAACTTATTGAATCTCAAACATACATTAAATACTTGTATAAAAAAAATTATCAAAATATAAAATTTTTACCCGAAAATAAGTCCGTAAGTCCTTAAAAAAAGTTTTGTCAAACAGGCACTATAAAAGTGTGAGCGAGTATAACTCTGCCATGTTCAAAATTACATCTCAATTGAAATTATGTGGCGAGAATATCACCGATAAAGATATGTTGGAAAAAACATATTCCACTTTCCATGCCAATAATATGCTCCTACAACAACAATATCGTGAACGTGGATTAACGAAATATTCTGAGCTGATTTCTGTATTGTTTCTTGCTGAGCAAAATAATGAACTTTTGCTGAAAAATCATCAAGCACGTCCAACTGGCTCAACACCATTCCCTGAAGTGAATGCGGTGACTAACAATGAATATGGAGATAATAATCCATTTGGACGTGGGCGTGATCGTGGATATGGATGTGGACGTGGACGTGCCCGTGGTCGTAATTTTGGGCATGGTCGAGGACATAATCATCAAAATTTCACCAACTTCAAAAGGAAGCCTCACCACCAGAAGTGGACAAAAAAGGAAGAAAAACCCGAGGGAAGTACAATGGTGAAAAGGGTTGAAAGTGTTTGTAGTCGTTGTGGAATGAAAGGTCATTGGAGACGTACATGTCGTACCTCCAAGCACTTTGCTGACCTTTATCAAGCCTCTCTGAAAAATGTTGAAACTAATTTTGCTGAACAAAATGATCCCTTGGGAATTGCTCATCTTGAAGCACACCTTAGTGGTGCAGATCCAGTTGATCCTTCGGGACTCACTCACATGGAAGTTGGTGATTTCTTTGAAGATGGACATGATGAGATGGCCAAATCTGGTGGTGGCAATAATTCGACCATATATTAAAACTTTGCTTTTGCTTATTGATTATTTCATATTTCTGTTCGAACTCTATAATGATTGGCTTTGCTTTATGCCTTCTATATAATTCTCTTTTAGCATGAATGAGTTGTTTTTGATATTATTCTAATCTTCATTTATATATTTGTTTTGTGAAGAATTATGGCTAGTAATATCTCATTATGTGCTATGAAAGATGAAGAATCATTTTGTTTGGCGGATAGTGCAACAACACATACAATTTTGAAAAATAAAGAATATTTTTCGCATCTCATATTATCTAAAGCTAATGTAAATATAATATCGGTTGCATCAGATATTATTGAAGGCTCCGGAAGAGCAAGTATAGTGTTACCTAATGGTACACATTTATTTATTGAGAATGCAATGTTCTCCACCCGATCAAAAAGAAACCTTTTGAGTTTCAAAGATATACGCCACAATGGCTATCATATTGAGACAACAAACGAAAATGATGATGAATATTTATGTATCACGTCTATAGTCTCTGGAAGGAAGCAAATAATAGAAAAGATCCCATCATATAAATATTGATTATATTATACCTTTATTAATCCAGTAGAGACACACATGGTAATGAGCCAACAATTAGCAAACCCAGAAAATTTTCTTATATGGCATGATCGCTTAGGTCATCCGGGATCAACAATGATGCGAAGAATTATTGAAAATTCAAATGGACATCCTTTAAAGAATAAAATTGTTCCATTGTCCAAAAATTTTTCTTGTGTTGCTTGCTTTCAAGGAAAATTAATAACAAGGCCATCGCATGTGAAAGTAGCAATTGAATGTCCATCCTTTTTTGAGTGAATTCAAGGAGATATATGTGGACCTATTACACCATTTAATGGACCATTTCAGTACTTTATGGTACTTATCGATGCATCGACACGTCGCATGTTAGTTTATTGTCCACTCGTAATGTTGCATTCGCAAGACTCCTTGCTCAAATAATTCGACTAAGGACACAATTCCCAGATCATGCAATCAAGAAAATTCGATTGGATAATGCAGGAGAATTTACTTCTCAGTCTTTTAATGATTATTGCATGTCAATTGGGATTGATGTGGAACATTCGGTTCCGCACACGCATACCCAAAATGGTTTAGCAGAATCTTTTATTAAGAGGCTACAATTGATTGCTAGACCCTTGCTTATGAAAACAAAATTACCAAATACAGCTTAGGGACATGCAATATTACATGTTGCTGTTGACTCGTAAACACGCAAGTATACGCGATCACAAATAGCAAGTGATAAATAAGATTCGTTCCGCAGAGACTAGGTGTAATGCCAATTTAGTACTTATGCAACTGTGTAAGGTTATTTCTTAACGCTTGAACAATTATCAAATTTGGTTCTTGATTAACTATTTTAATTAACTAAGTGAGAATAAATTAACAATTAAGAGTTCTTAAATATGAGAAAGCATGGGATTCCAATTTCAACGAAACTTCACTAAAGGTTGACACAATAAATCGACATAGGTGATAACATGATAATTAATCAGATAACACGACGATAATGCGAGCTACCTTTCAGTACCCTCGTATCATACCACTTAATATCCACAAGAGATAGAAATCAAGAGGACACCACATTACGTTCAAATCATATATGTCTATACAATCTGGAAACACAATTGGTTTAAGCACAAGTTATCTTTTACAATTACATGAGGCAATATGAATTGGGTAAAAACATGCTACTAATCACGAATAACAATTAATTCATGAACTCATGCTAATATGGCATATTCTCAATCCTAGAATCCACTTTCGCAATCATCAAGGGTTAATAAACTAGATGCTAGCTACACATCTATCAATTAAACCAAACCATATTAGATTATCACAAGTAAATCACCCAAAATCAATTACATGTCAAACACAATAATATTGAAATTGAATCCATTGGAATCCCATGATAGTGATTAGTTCATGTTTAAACTTTTCACCATCATGGGTTCAATTCAAAACATGATTCTAGAAAACAAATGATAATAGAAGAGAATAGGGTTAGAGATAAATCCCCAATAGTGTAGAAGAAGTACAAAAGGTCCAAAGATTAAGCCTCCTTGCTTGTCACTAGCTTGGAGATCTTGTCTTCGAATTGTTCTAAGATAATAGATGAAAAATGTTGATAGATGCTAAGAAAAACTGCTAACTAATGATAGATAATATGTATTTAGGTTTACAAGTATATATACAAGCCCTAATAAAAATGGGCCCAAACAAAATGACCCGGAGAAAACACCCCAAGGCAGGCACTACGCAGCGCAAGGGCGCTTGAACTCGCGCAGCTGCGCTAGCTATCTCCTGGAATATGCTACTCTCGAGCGCAAGAGCGCCTGTTTTGAGCGCAGGGGCGCCTGTTGAGCGCAGGAGCGCCTGTTCTGAGCGCAGGAGCACCTAGTGCCCCCTGTCCAGAATTGTAGAGCTTCCTCTCCTCTTCGCGTGGGCTTTTGAATCACCCAATTCCGATGTCTGGAACTCCAGTTATGGCCAAAACAATGATGTATGCGCATTGAGCTCAAATTCCCGAGTTCTCTTGCCCTGGACTTCCCGTAATTTCTACTTTAAGCTCACGGAATACCACCAACACCTTACCAACACCACCAATGCCGCCCGACTATGCAACCTACACAAATTACACAAAAACATATCAAATGACAACGAAACTCGAGAACTTGCAAACGTTTTAAGTCCGAACAGAAGGCAAATAGTGGATATAAAATCCACTTATCAAACCCCCAAACTTAAACCGTTGCTTGTCCTCAAGCAATGCAAACTCAACCTAACCTGATGAATGAATGCAACTAATAACTAAATGTCATGATAATGCGAATGTGTCCTAATGCAATGATCCCACACAAATGATCCAAAACCAACTCAACAAGCAAACATCTCAACGAATGCAACAACTCCAAACAGAGCTCGACTAAGGCCCCGTATACTAACACTACATGCTCGGAAACGTGGTGTGTGCATTTCTCACTAGATATACTCTTGAAAATAGATAGAAGTCATAACTCATCCTTCGCCAAAACAATCACATGTTTATAAACAGAATGAACTTTAGACACTCCATGACTCAAAGACACCGCTATCATCATTTAAGTTAGACAAGGATTCATGCTTTACTATACAAAACAACACAAAACACCAAACACGCATGCTTATTGGCCGTGCAATGGGTGAGACCCCTAAAGGCTTATACAATAGAACTCATGTAGCGAGCGTTAGGTTAGTGGATCCCAGACCGGAAAAGTCTTAGGTCACTAGGCATAAAATCCCCTAGAACTTAATTGCTCGAGTAATAAAGAGTTCACCCTGGTTCATTATGCATTTAATAATTGAACTATATACATGACTCTTTTTTTTTTGTTTTTTCCTTTTTTTTCTTCTTTTTTTTTTCAATCTGGAATGAGCCTTTCTCATTTCCAACCCTAGACTACTCATGTAAATATGAGCCGGCTACTAGCCATTTGACGCCTAGCCATTATTACACTACGACACGACACTTAGCATGAAATCCCTGTTTTCCCCCAAACTTATACTTAAGTGCTCCTACGCCATCAAGGGAATAACGAAAATTCTAGATATAAATAGGTGATTAAATCCCAACAGCCAAACCAGGTATGACTCGATCTAGCCCAAGAGTAAACAGTGAGACCGTGAAAAGATTGTGTTCCCGACACACGCAAGTCAATTTCATAACTACTTAAATCAACCCTCTATTCATTGTCATCACACTCAAATTAACGTCGACCTATCGAGCCAGAAACAGACACTCATGTGGAATCATGTGATATGCATGAACAAAATGGTATTACACTCCTAAATAAATCTATATGACATGGCATCCTAAATGCACTCTAAATGGCATGGCAAAACTAAATGCAAAATTTCTAACATGGACTAGCATGAATATGCAGCTATATGCAATACAATGATTCTTGATACCCTAAAATCACCCCCAAACTTAAAATTTTCAATGTCCTCATTGAAGGTAAAATTTAAGGGTACAAGAAATACTCCCCTACTCATCGGCATCGTCACCCTCCTCGGGTGGTGTGTCTAGTGGTGGATAGACGTGGAGGCTCCAACACAACTGTTGATTTATTCGAAAGCAAGAAATCATGGGTTGCCTCCCACGAAGCGCCTTTCTTTAACGTCTTTAGCTAGACTTGGCCACGATTTTCCTCTTGAAAAATTTCTGCACTGCATCTCTATAAGGCCATTTAATGATCTTCTCCGGAGCAACGTCATTGTCAACAAGCTTCAACCTCCTTCGCTCTTCCAAAGTGCCCGTGACATTGTTCCCACACCATATTTGAATAACCAACGAATAGATGATATCCTGATTATCTGAAATCATCCATCCACTACCTGTGTGCTTTTGTAAAGCCGCCAAACGTACTTCTTCCTTATCAGGCGGTAAATCTGCTGAGATAATAGTGGATAAGGTTGGAGATGTCACCCTTCTCTACTTCTCAACAAAACCAATCGCTGTGTCCACTAACAAATTTTTCACATCTGCAGAGCGCATGCTGTCATGAAAATTTGAAATAACCCTTTCAGAATTCTTGTCCGGAGGTAATTCTGCTGAGATGATGTTAGAAGATGATACAAATGAGCTCGAATCAAACTCCTGAGATTGAGAGGATATCAACTGCAGTTCCAAGTCAGGTGGTTCTTTGATAGAGGCTTTTCGAGGTTTGCCTTCTGCAGATAGCACTTCTAATGACTCGAAACAATGCATCATTCCAACGCTTTGTGAATTATCCTCTAACAATGTTAGATGCTCGTCTTCATTATTCTCAGGTCCCAATTCTAGAAACATAGGCTGCTCCAGTGGATCTTCATACAAATTATCCTCTAATTTATCATAAACCAGAACATCCTCCATTGATATTGTTGAAGATTCTTCCACACATCCTTCATGTTCAGAATTAAATTGAGACACCTCAACAAGTTCATGGCTCTCAACTAACACAATTTCAAAATTCTTCTTCTCAACATCTTCAACATTTTCAGATTGCAAAGGATGTGGTTGCGGCTGAATATTCAGAACTGCATTTTCTTACCTTTCTTCCTTATCAGCTTCATGTTCTGCTTCTTTCTCATCTTTGCCCTCAGACTCTCCTACCTGAACTTCGATCATGGTCTCACCCGTGGCTAAGAAAGGCCAGTCAAGACTGATAGGAAGGTTCTTGTCCTCCTCCTCTACAGCTAGGCCTTCTGTGTCACTTGCAATTTGATTCAATGTTTTTAATGCATTTGCAATTTGACCAATCTGATCTCCTATTGTCTGGAGAGACAATGCATTGCTTTTAACCATCAACCTCAATTCTTCTAATTCAGCTTCTTCGGTCGACTGTTGGTTAGACCAAGTCTGAAATTGCTGCTGCTGAAATTCAGGAGGTTGAAAGTGTTGATGCACTGGGGCATACTGATGCTGAAATTGTTGCCCCTGTTGCTGCTGAATTCCCCCTGGACTGTATGGCTCATCTCCAAACTGCTGATTTTGGAGCGGGTAGGATGGATATTGGGATTGCTCCATACCACTCTGATTGTAGTCCCAGCTGAAATTTGGCCGGTTTCTGTTATACTCACATTGATGAGTGTAATGTCCACCTGCACACAGCTCACATACAATTACGAAGTCCTGCTCCCAATAATCCATCAAATAAAAAAAAACAGTTCAAGTCAGTAATCTATAACGACCACCAATGACAAGCACTTAAACTACAAATAACACCGAAGTCCCCGGCAGCGGCGCCAAAAACTTGTTGACTCGTAAACACGCAAGTATACGCGATCACAAATAGCAAGTGATAAATAAGATTCGTACCGCAGAGACTAGGTGTAATGCCAATTTAGTACTTATGCAACTGTGTATGGTTATTTCTTAACGCTTGAACAATTATCAAATTTGGTTCTTGATTAACTATTTTAATTAACTAAGTGAGAATAAATTAACAATTAAGAGTTCTTAAATATGAGAAAGCATGGGATTCCAATTTCATCGAAACTTCACTAAAGGTTGACACAATAAATCGACATAGGTGATAACATGATAATTAATCAGATAACACGACGATAATGCGAGCTACCTTTCAGTACCCTCGTATCATACCACTTAATATCCACAAGAGATAGAAATCAAGAGGACACCACATTACGTTCAAATCATATATGTCTATACAATCTGGAAACACAATTGGTTTAAGCACAAGTTATCTTTTACAATTACATGAGGCAATATGAAATGGGTAAAAACATACTACTAATCACGAATAACAATTAATTCATGAACTCATGCTAATATGGCATATTCTCAATCCTAGAATCCACTTTCGCAATCATCAAGGGTTAATAAACTAGATGCTAGCTACACATCTATCAATTAAACCAAACCATATTAGATTATCACAAGTAAATCACCCAAAATCAATTACATGTCAAACACAATAATATTGAAATTGAATCCATTGGAATCCCATGATAGTGATTAGTTCATGTTTAAACTTTTCACCATCATGGGTTCAATTCAAAACATGATTCTAGAAAACAAATGATAATAGAAGAGAATAGGGTTAGAGATAAATCCCCAATAGTGTAGAAGAAGTACAAAAGGTCCAAAGATTAAGCCTCCTTGCTTGTCACTAGCTTGGAGATCTTGTCTTCGAATTGTTCTAAGATAATAGATGAAAAATGTTGATAGATGCTAAGAAAAACTGCTAACTAATGATAGATAATATGTTTTTAGGTTTACAAGTATATATACAAGCCCTAATAAAAATGGACCCAAACAAAATGACCCGGAGAAAACACCCCAAGGCAGGCACTACGCAGCGCAAGGGCGCTTGAACTCGCGCAGCTGCGCTAGCTATCTCCTGGAATATGCTATTCTCGAGCGCAAGAGCGCCTGTTTTGAGCGCAGGGGCGCCTGTTGAGCGCAGGAGCGCCTGTTCTGAGCGCAGGAGCACCTAGTGCCCCCTGTCAAGAATTGTAGAGCTTCCTCTCCTCTTCGCGTGGGCTTTTGAATCACCCAATTCCGATGTCTGGAACTCCAGTTATGACCAAAACAGTGATGTATGCGCATTGAGCTCAAATTCCCGAGTTCTCTTGCCCTGGACTTCCCGTAATTTCTACTTTAAGCTCACGGAATACCACCAACACTTCACCAACACCACCAATGCCGCCCGACTATGCAACCTACACAAATTACACAAAAACATATCAAATGACAACGAAACTCGAGAACTTGCAAACGTTTTAAGTCCGAACAGAAGGCAAATAGTGGATATAAAATCCACTTATCAAACCCCCAAACTTAAACCGTTGCTTGTCCTCAAGCAATGCAAACTAAACCTAACATGATGAATGAATGCAACTAATAACTAAATGTCATGATAATGCGAATATGTCCTAATGCAATGATCCCACACAAATGATCTGAAACCAACTCAACAAGCAAACATCTCAACGAATGCAACAACTCCATACAGAGCTCGACTAAGGCCCTGTATACTAACACTACATGCTCGGAAACGTGGTGTGTGCATTTCTCACTAGATATACTCTTGAAAATAGATAGAAGTCATAACTCATCCTTCGCCAAAACAATCACATGTTTATAAACAGAATGAACTTTAGACACTCCATGACTCAAAGACACCGCCATCATCATTTAAGGTAGACAAGGATTCATGCTTTACTATACAAAACAACACAAAACACCAAACACGCATGCTTATTGGCCGTGCAATGGGTGAGACCCCTAAAGGCTTATACAATAGCACTCATGTAGCGAGCGTTACGTTAGTGGATCCCAGACCGGAAAAGTCTTAGGTCACTAGGCATAAAATCCCCTAGAACTTAATTGCTCGAGTACTAAAGAGCTCACCCTGGTTCATTATGCTTTTAATAATTGAACTATATACATGACTCTTTTTTTTTTTGCTTTTTCCTTTTTTTTTTCTTCTTTTTTTTTTCAATCTGGAATGAGCCTTTCTCATTTCCAACCCTAGACTACTGATGTAAATATGAGCCGGCTACTAGACATTTGACGCCTAGCCATTATTACACTACGACACGACACTTATCATGAAATCCCTGTTTTCCCCCAAACTTATACTTAAGTGCTCCTACGCCATCAAGGGAATAACGAAAATTCTAGATATAAATAGGTGATTAAATCCCAACAGCCAAACCAGGTATGACTCGATCTAGCCCAAGAGCGAACAGTGAGACCGTGAAAAGATTGTGTTCCCGACACACGCAAGTCAATTTCATAACTACTTAAATCAACCCTCTATTCATTGTCATCACACTCAAATTAACGTCGACCTATCGAGCCAGAAACAGACACTCATGTGGAATCATGTGATATACATGAACAAAATGGTAATACACTCCTAAATAAATCTATATGACATGGCATCCTAAATGCACTCTAAATGGCATGGCAAAACTAAATGCAAAATTTCTAACATGGACTAGCATGAATATGCAGCTATATGCAATACAATGATTCTTGATACCCTAAAATCACCCCCAAACTTAAAATTTTCAATGTCCTCATTGAAGGTAAAATTTAAGGGTACAAGAAATACTCCCCTACTCGTCGGCATCGTCACCCTCCTCGGGTGGTGTGTCTAGTGGTGGATAGACGTGGAGGCTCCAACACAACTGTTGTTTTATTCGAAAGCAAGAAATCATGGGTTGCCTCCCACGAAGCGCCTTTCTTTAACGTCTTTAGCTAGACTTGGCCACGATTTTCCTCTTGAAAAATTTCTACACCGCATCTCTATAAGGCCATTTAATGATCTTCTCCGGAGCAACGTCATTGTCAACAAGCTTCAACCTCCTTCGCTCTTCCAAAGTGCCCGTGACATTGTTCCCACACCATATTTGAATAACCAACGAATAGATGATATCCTGATTATCTGAAATCATCCATCCACTACCTGTGTGCTTTTGTAAAGCCGCCAAACGTACTTCTTCCTTATCAGGCGGTAAATCTGCTGAGATAATAGTGGATAAGGTTGGAGATGTCACCCTTCTCTACTTCTCAACAAAACCAATCGCTGTGTCCACTAACAAATTTTTCACATCTGCAGAGCGCATACTGTCATGAAAATTTGAAATAACCCTTTCAGAATTCTTGTCCGGAGGTAATTCTGCTGAGATGATGTTAGAAGATGATACAAATGAGCTCGAATCAAACTCCTGAGATTGAGAGGATATCAACTGCAGTTCCAAGTCAGGTGGTTCTTTGATAGAGGCTTTTCGAGGTTTGCCTTCTGCAGATAGCACTTCTAATGACTCGAAACAATGCATCATTCCAACGCTTTGTGAATTATCCTCTAACAATATTAGATGCTCGTCTTCATTATTCTAAGGTCCCAATTCTAGAAACATAGGCTGCTCCAGTGGATCTTCATACAAATTATCCTCTAATTTATCATAAACCAGAACATCCTCCATTGATATTGTTGAAGATTCTTCCACACATCCTTCATGTTCAGAATAAAATTGAGACACCTCAACAAGTTCATGGCTCTCAACTAACACAATTTCAAAATTCTTCTTCTCAACATCTTCAACATTTTCAGATTGCAAAGGATGTGGTTGCGGCTGAATATTCAGAACTGCATTTTCTTACCTTTCTTCCTTATCAGCTTCATGTTCTGCTTCTTTCTCATCTTTGCCCTCAGACTCTCCTACCTGAACTTCGATCATGGTCTCACCCGTGGCTAAGAAAGGCCAGTCAAGACTGATAGGAAGGTTCTTGTCCTCCTCCTCTACAGCTAGGCCTTCTGTGTCACTTGCAATTTGATTCAATGTTTTTAATGCATTTGAAATTTGACCAATCTGATCTCCTATTGTCTGGAGAGACAATGCATTGCTTTTAACCATCAACCTCAATTCTTCTAATTCAGCTTCTTCGGTCGACTGTTGGTTAGACCAAGTCTGAAATTGCTGCTGCTGAAATTCAGGAGGTTGAAAGTGTTGATGCACTGGGGCATACTGATGCTGAAATTGTTGCCCCTGTTGCTGCTAAATTCCCCCTGGACTGTATGGCTCATCTCCAAACTGCTGATTTTGGAGCGGGTAGGATGGATATTGGGATTGCTCCATACCACTCTGATTGTAGTCCCAGCTGAAATTTGGCCGGTTTCTGTTATACTCACATTGATGAGTGTAGTGTCCACCTGCACACAGCTCACATACAATTAAGAAGTCCTGCTCCCAATAATCCATCAAATAAAAAAAAACAGTTCAAGTCAGTAATCTATAACGACCACCGATGACAAGCACTTAAACTACAAATAACACCGAAGTCCCCGGCAGCGGCGCCAAAAACTTGTTGACTCGTAAACACGCAAGTATACGCGATCACAAATAGCAAGTGATAAATAAGATTCGTACCGCAGAGACTAGGTGTAATGCCAATTTAGTACTTATGCAACTGTGTATGGTTATTTCTTAACGCTTGAACAATTATCAAATTTGGTTCTTGATTAACTATTTTAATTAACTAAGTGAGAATAAATTAACAATTAAGAGTTCTTAAATATGAGAAAGCATGGGATTCCAATTTCATCGAAACTTCACTAAAGGTTGACACAATAAATCGACATAGGTGATAACATGATAATTAATCAGATAACACGACGATAATGCGAGCTACCTTTCAGTACCCTCGTATCATACCACTTAATATCCACAAGAGATAGAAATCAAGAGGACACCACAGTACGTTCAAATCATATATGTCTATACAATCTGGAAACACAATTGGTTTAAGCACAAGTTATCTTTTACAATTACATGAGGCAATATGAATTGGGTAAAAACATACTACTAATCACGAATAACAATTAATTCATGAACTAATGCTAATATGGCATATTCTCAATCCTAGAATCCACTTTCGCAATCATCAAGGGTTAATAAACTAGATGCTAGCTACACATCTATCAATTAAACCAAACCATATTAGATTATCACAAGTAAATCACCCAAAATCAATTACATGTCAAAATCAATAATATTGAAATTGAATCCATTGGAATCCCATGATAGTGATTAGTTCATGTTTAAACTTTTCACCATCATGGGTTCAATTGAAAACATGATTCTAGAAAACAAATGATAATAGAAGAGAATAGGGTTAGAGATAAATCCCCAATAGTGTAGAAGAAGTACAAAACGTCCAAAGATTAAGCCTCCTTGCTTGTCACTAGCTTGGAGATCTTGTCTTCGAATTGTTCTAAGATAATAGATGAAAAATGTTGATAGATGCTAAGAAAAACTGCTAACTAATGATAGATAATATGTTTTTAGGTTTACAAGTATATATACAAGCCCTAATAAAAATGGGCCCAAACAAAATGACTCGGAGAAAACACCCCAAGGCAGGCACTACGCAGCGCAAGGGCGCTTGAACTCGCGCAGCTGCGCTAGCTATCTCCTGGAATATGCTACTCTCGAGCGCAAGAGCGCCTGTTTTGAGCGCAGGGGCGCCTGTTGAGCGCAGGAGCGCCTGTTCTGAGCGCAGGAGCACCTAGTGCCCCCTGTCCAGAATTGTAGAGCTTCCTCTCCTCTTCGCGTGGGCTTTTGAATCACCCAATTCCGATGTCTGGAACTCCAGTTATGACCAAAACAGTGATGTATGCGCATTGAGCTCAAATTCCCGAGTTCTCTTGCCCTGGACTTCCCGTAATTTCTACTTTAAGCTCACGGAATACCACCAACACTTCACCAACACCACCAATGCCGCCCGACTATGCACCCTACACAAATTACACAAAAACATATCAAATGACAACGAAACTCGAGAACTTGCAAACGTTTTAAGTCCTAACAGAAGGCAAATAGTGGATATAAAATCCACTTATCAAACCCCCAAACTTAAACCGTTGCTTGTCCTCAAGCAATGCAAACTCAACCTAACCTGATGAATGAATGCAACTAATAACTAAATGTCATGATAATGCGAATGTGTCCTAATGCAATGATCCCACACAAATGATCCTAAACCAACTCAACAAGCAAACATCTCAACAAATGCAACAACTCCAAACAGAGCTCGACTAAGGCCCCGTATACTAAGACTACATGCTCGGAAACGTGGTGTGTGCATTTCTCACTAGATATACTCTTAAAAATAGATAAAAGGCATAACTCATCCTTCGCCAAAACAATCACATGTTTATAAACAGAATGAACTTTAGACACTCCATGACTCAAAGACACCGCCATCATCATTTAAGGTAGACAAGGATTCATGCTTTACTATACAAAACAACACAAAACACCAAACACGCATGATTATTGACCGTGCAATGGGTGAGACCCCTAAAGGCTTATACAATAGCACTCATGTAGCGAGCGTTAGGTTAGTGGATCCCAGACCGGAAAAGTCTTAGGTCACTAGGCATAAAATCCCCTAGAACTTAATTGCTCGAGTACTAAAGAGCTCACCCTGGTTCATTATGCATTTAATAATTGAACTATATACATGACTCTTTTTTTTTGTTTTTTCCTTTTTTTTCTTCTTTTTTTTTTTCAATCTGGAATGAGCCTTTCTCATTTCCAACCCTAGACTACTCATATAAATATGGGCCGGCTACTAGCCATTTGACGCCTAGCCATTATTACACTACGACACGACACTTAGCATGAAATCCCTGTTTTCCCCCAAACATATACTTAAGTGCTCCTACGCCATCAAGGGAATAACGAAAATTCTAGATATAAATAGGTGATTAAATCCCAACAGCCAAACCAGGTATGACTCGATCTAGCCCAAGAGCAAACAGTGAGACTGTGAAAAGATTGTGTTCTCGACACACGCAAGTCAATTTCATAACTACTTAAATCAACCCTCTATTCATTGTCATCACACTCAAATTAACGTCGACCTATCGAGCCAGAAACAGACACTCATGTGGAATCATGTGATATGCATGAACAAAATGGTATTACACTCCTAAATAAATCTATATGACATGGCATCCTAAATGCACTCTAAATGGCATGGCAAAACTAAATGCAAAATTTCTAACATGGACTAGCATGAATATGCAGCTATATGCAATACAATGATTCTTGATACCCTAAAATCACCCCCAAACTTAAAATTTTCAATGTCCTCATTGAAGGTAAAATTTAAGGGTACAAGAAATACTCCCCTACTCGTCGGCATCGTCACCCTCCTCGGGTGGTGTGTCTAGTGGTGGATAGACGTGGAGGCTCCAACACAACTGTTGTTTTATTTGAAAGCAAGAAATCTTGGGTTGCCTCCCACGAAGCGCCTTTCTTTAACGTCTTTAGCTAGACTTTGCCACGATTTTCCTCTTGAAAAATTTCTGCACCGCATCTCTATAATGCCATTTAATGATCTTCTCCGGAGCAACGTCATTGTCAACAAGCTTCAACCTCCTTCGCTCTTCCAAAGTGCCCGTGACATTGTTCCCACACCATATTTGAATAACCAACTAATAGATGATATCCTGATTATCTGAAATCATCCATCCACTACCTGTGTGCTTTTGTAAAGCCGCCAAACGTACTTCTTCCTTATCAGGCGGTAAATCTGCTGAGATAATAGTGGATAAGGTTGGAGATGTCACCCTTCTCTACTTCTCAACAAAACCAATCGCTGTGTCCACTAACAAATTTTTCACATCTGCAGAGCGCATACTGTCATAAAAATTTGAAATAACCCTTTCAGAATTCTTGTCCGGAGGTAATTCTGCTGAGATGATGATAGAAGATGATACAAATGAGCTCGAATCAAACTCCTGAGATTGAGAGGATATCAACTGCAGTTCCAAGTCAGGTGGTTCTTTGATAGAGGCTTTTCGAGGTTTGCCTTCTGCAGATAGCACTTCTAATGACTCGAAACAATGCATCATGCCAACGCTTTGTGAATTATCCTCTAACAATGTTAGATGCTCGTCTTCATTATTCTCAGGTCCCTATTCTAGAAACATTGGCTGCTCTAGTGGATCTTCATTCAAATTATCCTCTAATTTATCATAAACCAGAACATCCTCCATTGATATTGTTGAAGATTCTTCCACACATCCTTCATGTTCACATTAAATTGAGACACCTCAACAAGTTCATGGCTCTTAACTAACACAATTTCAAAATTCTTCTTCTCAACATCTTCAACATTTTCAGATTGCAAAGGATGTGGTTGCGGCTGAATATTCAGAACTGCATTTTCTTACCTTTCTTCCTTATCAGCTTCATGTTCTGCTTCTTTCTCATCTTTGCCCTCAGACTCTCCTACCTGAACTTCGATCATGGTCTCACCCGTGGCTAAGAAAGGCCAGTCAAGACTGATAGGAAGGTTCTTGTCCTCCTCCTCTACAGCTAGGCCTTCTGTGTCACTTGCAATTTGATTCAATGTTTTTAATGCATTTGAAATTTGACCAATCTGATCTCCTATTGTCTGGAGAGACAATGCATTGCTTTTAACCATCAACCTCAATTCTTCTAATTCAGCTTCTTCGGTCGACTGTTGGTTAGACCAAGTCTGAAATTGCTGCTGCTGAAATTCAGGAGGTTGAAAGTGTTGATGCACTGGGGCATACTGATGCTGAAATTGTTGCCCCTGTTGCTGCTGAATTCCCCCTGGACTGTATGGCTCATCTCCAAACTGCTGATTTTGGAGCGGGTAGGATGGATATTGGGATTGCTCCATACCACTCTGATTGTAGTCCCAGCTGAAATTTGGCCGGTTTCTGTTATACTCACATTGATGAGTGTAATGTCCACCTGCACACAGCTCACATACAATTACGAAGTCCTGCTCCCAATAATCCATCAAATAAAAAAAACAGTTCAAGTCAGTAATCTATAACGACCACCGATGACAAGCACTTAAACTACAAATAACACCGAAGTCCCCGGCAGCGGCGCCAAAAACTTGTTGACTCGTAAACACGCAAGTATACGCGATCACAAATAGCAAGTGATAAATAAGATTCGTTCCGCAGAGACTAGGTGTAATGCCAATTTAGTACTTATGCAACTGTGTATGGTTATTTCTTAACGCTTGAACAATTATCAAATTTGGTTCTTGATTAACTATTTTAATTAACTAAGTGAGAATAAATTAACAATTAAGAGTTCTTAAATATGAGAAAGCATGGGATTCCAATTTCATCGAAACTTCACTAAAGGTTGACACAATAAATCGACATTGGTGATAACATGATAATTAATCAGATAACACGACGATAATGCGAGCTACCTTTCAGTACCCTCGTATCATACCACTTAATATCCACAAGAGATAGAAATCAAGAGGACACCACATTACGTTCAAATCATATATGTCTATACAATCTGGAAACACAATTGGTTTAAGCACAAGTTATCTTTTACAATTACATGAGGCAATATGAATTGGGTAAAAACATACTACTAATCACGAATAACAATTAATTCATGAACTCATGCTAATATGGCATATTCTCAATCCTAGAATCCACTTTCGCAATCATCAAGGGTTAATAAACTAGATGCTAGCTACACATCTATCAATTAAACCAAACCATATTAGATTATCACAAGTAAATCACCCAAAATCAATTACATGTCAAACACAATAATATTGAAATTGAATCCATTGGAATCCCATGATAGTGATTAGTTCATGTTTAAACTTTTCACCATCATGGGTTCAATTGAAAACATGATTCTAGAAAACAAATGATAATAGAAGAGAATAGGGTTAGAGATAAATCCCCAATAGTGTAGAAGAAGTACAAAAGGTCCAAAGATTAAGCCTCCTTGCTTGTCACTAGCTTGGAGATCTTGTCTTCGAATTGTTCTAAGATAATAGATGAAAAATGTTGATAGATGCTAAGAAAAACTGCTAACTAATGATAGATAATATGTTTTTAGGTTTACAAGTATATATACAAGCCCTAATAAAAATGGGCCCAAACAAAATGACCCGGAGAAAACACCCCAAGGCAGGCACTACGCAGCGCAAGGGCGCTTGAACTCGCGCAGCTGCGCTAGCTATCTCCTGGAATATGCTACTCTCGAGCGCAAGAACGCCTGTTTTGAGCGCAGGGGCGCCTGTTGAGCACAGGAGCGCCTGTTCTGAGCGCAGGAGTGCCTAGTGCCCCCTATCCAGAATTGTAGAGCTTCCTCTCCTCTTCGCGTGGGCTTTTGAATCACCCAATTCCGATGTCTGGAACTCCAGTTATGACCAAAACAGTGATGTATGCGCATTGAGCTCAAATTCCCGAGTTCTCTTGCCCTGGACTTCCCGTAATTTCTACTTTAAGCTCACGGAATACCACCAACACTTCACCAACACCACCAATGCCGCCCGACTATGCAACCTACACAAATTACATAAAAACATATCAAATGACAACGAAACTCGAGAACTTGCAAACGTTTTAAGTCCGAACAGAAGGCAAATAGTGGATATAAAATCGACTTATCAGCTGCATCACTTGTTCGTTTAAGACCGACTGCTTATCATAAATATTCCCCAATGCAGCTTGTAAATGGTCAAGAACCAAATATTTCTCACTTGAGAGTTTTTTGGGTGTGCAGTTTATGTTCCGATATCTCCTCTCCAACGAACAAAAATGGGACCCCAAAGAAGATTAGGGGTATACGTTGGGTTTGACTCTCCCTCAATTATAAAATATTTGGAGCCCATGACTGGTGATTTATTTAAGGCAAGATTTGCCGACTGTCAGTTTGATAAGACAGTTTTTCCTGCATTAGGGGGAGATAAGTCAAAATTTGAAAAAGAAAGACAAGAAATTTTGTGGAATGCAGCATCTCTGTCTCATTATGATCCTCGTACAAATCATTGTGAACTTGAAGTTCAAAAGATTATCCACCTACAAGAGGTTGCAAATAAATTACCTGATTCATTTACCGATGTCAAGACAGTAACGAAGTCACATATACCGGCTGTCAATGTTCCTTGTAAAATAAAACTTCCTGATGAAGAAAATAAAGTCTTGCTAGCAAATGAGTCTAAAGCACGCCAGAAGCGTGGTAGACTTATTGGATCCAAAGATAAAAATCCTAGAAAATTAAGGAAACTTGATAAACAAGATGGTACATCAAATGACATCATTCCAAATGAAATAGAATTGATCACTGAAGAGACGTTTTCAAAGGATGATCAAACACCTGAAATTGAGGACAATGAAGAGATCTCGATAAAGTATATCATTTCAGGAAAAAGGTGGAATAGAAAAGAAATTGTCATGGATGACATATTTACATATGCAGCTGCTCTTGACATTTCTGAAGAAATCGAGGATCATGAACCTAGATCGATCTATGAATGTAAAAGAAGAAATGATTGGCCAAAATGGAAAGATGCTATTGAGGCACAATTGAAATCACTTGAAAAACGTCAAGTTTTTGGACCTATTGTTCAAACACCTGAAGGTGTGAAACCCGTTGGATATAGATGGGTATTTGTGCGCAAAAGAAATGAGAAAAATGAAGTAGTGAGATATAAGGCACGCCTTGTTGCACAAGGCTTCTCAGTTCTCACAAAGACCGGGAATTGATTATGAAGAGACTTATTCCCCGGTAATGGATGCAACAACATTCAGATTCTTACTAAGTCTATCAATTTTAGAAGGGCTCCGAATGAATTTGATGGATGTTGTGACTGCTTACTTATATGGGTCACTTGATAATAACATTTACATGAAAATCCCCGAAGGATTAAAAATGCCTGAAGCATGTAGTTCAAGACCCCGAGAAATTTATTCAATTAAATTACAAAGATCATTGTACGGGTTAAAACAATCAGGTCGAATGTGGTATAATCGACTCAGTAAGTACCTTTTGAAAAATGGATATGTTAATAATGTAATTTGTCCATGTGTTTTTATTAAAAGGACAAAAATGGGGTTTACTATAATTGCGGTTTACGTTGATGATCTAAACATCATTGGGACCCAAGATGAGCTTAATGAAACAATTGAATATTTGAAAAGAGAATTTGAAATGAAAGACTTGGGAAAAACAAAACTATGCCTTGGTTTTCAAGTCGAACATCTATCCAAAGGAATTTTTGTCCACCAGTCATCATATATTGAAAAGATCCTTAAGAGATTTATTATGGATAAAGCATATCCTGTAAGTACACCTATGGTTGTTCGCTCACTTGAAAAGAAAAAGGATCCATTCCGCCCAAGAGAAAAAGGAGAAGAACTTCTTGGTCCCGAAGTACCATATCTTAGTGCCATTGGTGCACTAATGTACCTTGCCAATTGTACACGACCTGATATTGCTTTTTCTGTTAATTTATTGGCAAGGCATAGTTCTGCTCCAACTCGAAGACATTGGACTGGTGTGAAACAAATTTTTAGATATCTTCGAGGTACAATGGATATGGGTTTGTTTTATTCTAAAGACTTAAAAGTAGAATTAGTTGGTTATGCAGATGCAGGTTATCGATCTGATCTCCATAAAGGTAGATCACAAACAGGTTATGTATTCACGTATGGTGATACCGCAATATCTTGGCGGTCTACAAAGCAAACACTTGCAGCAACTTCTTCGAATCATGCTGAATTATTGGCACTACATGAAGCTAGTCGAGAATGCGTGTGGCTAAGGTCTTTGGTCCATCATATTCGAGAATCATGTGGTCTTTCAGTCAATAAAGGAAGTCCTACTATTTTATTCGAAGATAATGAAGCATGTATTACCCAAACTAGAGAAGGCTACATCAAAGGAGACAGGACAAAGCACATTGATCCAAAATTCTTCTTCACCCATGAACTTCAGCAAAGGGGAGAAATTGATGTCTGTCAGATCCGTTCATGTGATAATCCGGCTGATTTATTCACAAAGGCACTTCCTACATCTCCCTTCAAGAAGTTGGTACACAAGATTGGAATGCGTAAACTTCGAGATTTATGATGATTTATATATAGTCATGCTAAAATTAGGGGGAGACACTTCACTTTAATATATGTACAACACATGTACTCTTTTTCCTTCACTAGGGTTTTCCCGCAGGGTTTTTCCTAGTAAGGTTTTAACGAGGCATGGTGTTCGTACAAGTCATCCGGGGGGAGTGTTATGTAATAAATTGGATGACTTTTGGGCTTTGTTGTAATATGGATGTCCCTATGTCTTTCTAGAACAAAACTCTTGACTTTCTAATTCTATAACCTATGCCTTTTGGCCTTTTGGATCCTTGTAACTCATTTCTAAATAGCCTATATAAAGGCCCCATGTACTTACTTGAAAACATAACTCTCTCAAATAGAAATAGATTGTTCTCTCTCAAACATGTTTTATCTATAATTTCTAATAGTTTAACATAATTTTATAATACGTTATATGTACTATTTTGATTACTTTTTTTTTTATTGTTTGAACTGTTTCTGTGTTGCTAATTTCAACATCAATTTATGAGTCGAAAAGCTACTAAATATGCAAGCAAAAAGAAAATACTTGTAAATATATAAATCAATTTTGATTTTGGAGTGCAAATATTACCAATTCTCACTTTCTCAGACTGATTCTTGTAGACGAAGTATTCAAACATGATGATGGGTCGGATATTGGGCTGACTCGAAGAATCAAAAATTTTAAAAACAAATTTAGCAAAAAAAAAAATTATAACAAAATTGTATGTACTCAAAAAAAAAACAAAATTGTTTGTGAGACGTGGGCTGGCAGGCTCTAGTGATTCTCTTGGACTACCAGACTCGAGTGATTCTCTTGGACTACCCGGCTCGAATGTTT
This sequence comes from Saposhnikovia divaricata, assembly GCA_036435485.1. Classification (NCBI taxonomy): domain Eukaryota; kingdom Viridiplantae; phylum Streptophyta; class Magnoliopsida; order Apiales; family Apiaceae; genus Saposhnikovia; species Saposhnikovia divaricata. The sequence goes on from CM071598.1 coordinate 88,537,517, forward strand.
AAAGTCATGGGCTAACCCATGACTTGTTTCTTTAGATATGAAAAATTATCGAGGAAATGAAACAATAATTCAAAAAATTAATTTAACTTTGACAATTTTTTAAGAAGTTAAATAGATTAGCAGATCAAGAATAACAATAACAAAATATGATTACTTATTTATGTCATTCTGTCTAGCTCACGCAGAAATTTTTTCGAACAGTATAAGCCTATTTTCCAAAAAAATAAAATAAAAATTTGATGGTTTCTGTCAGTTAATAAAGAAAAAGAAAGAGATGTTTTATATACAGTCTTTTTCTAAATTTTCCTCATTCACCGAAGTTCATTTGTTCGTTTGCATCTAATCATTTTTTGGAATGTATACATATATCTTTCAAGAATTTCGTAGTTGAAGGAAACCAAAATTATTGGGGCTATTAATGTAGAAGAACGAATGGTATATAGATTTGTTTGGCAAACAAATTATAAATCAGCTTATGACTTATAAGTTCGTAAAAATTTATGAGGATGTTTGCCAACTCTAACTTATTGAGTCAACTCATAAGATAAGTTGAATGTTAGTAACGTATTTTTTTCTCAATTTATTATTTTTTTTGCAAAAAAACTTTTTAATTTAAAATGCATGTATTGAGATTATTCTATTAAATAATAAATTTTTTAATTTAATTTAACAAAAATATTTCACTAATTTATAAGTAAATTTATCCAAATACCCCTATAACTTATAAGTATCCTTATACTTATCACTTATAATGTTTATGCATTTTAAGTTAAAAACTACCATACCCCCAACCCACACATAATTTATCCATCTTTAAACAAATATTTCTAATTTAAGCCTGTTGAGCCAAGAGATTAAGAGGGTGTTTGAGATTGCTTAAAATAATTTACTTTTGACTTAATGGGGGTATTTTTAACTTAAATGAGAAAGTAAAGTTGTTTACTTTAAGTTGAATGAAAGTGTTTGGGTAATTTTACTTAAAGTTAAATGGGGATTTAATAATTTTGGCTTAAAGTGAAATTTGACTTAAAAAAATTTAAATTCATGATATTTAAGCTTTACAAGAATTGTGAATAAAAATAAAATAAAAAGAAAATCCATAAATCATAAGTCATAAATCAAAAATACCTAATTGGAACTTATGGCTTAAAGCAGTTTTTTAAGTTAAAACTCAGCTTTAAGCAAGTTACACAAACAGAGCAAAAGCTCCTTAAAGGAGCTTTCTCCGTTACCAAACAGGCTCTAAGAACACACAAATAAGTATAAGTGTGTATTTCAAACCACATGTAATCAACATTACATGATGCTATCTACAAAAGTAGTTTTGCATTGTCATTGCCTTTACATGGCAAAACAGACTCCACCGAGTAAATATAGGCCTTGTAAATACTTGCATCGGTATTTACATGCTGCTGTTTTTGCTCCTGCTGGGTGAGTAAATAAAGTAGTATAAAATATTACACTTGTTTGTAAACTCTCCTTCTTCATAATGCAATTTTTAATTTCTCTGGCAAATTTTATTTCCAATTCAGTAGGAATCTTAGCCTCCATCTGTATTCATGACGCAGTATACATGATCTGTTTGGGAGCATTTTCAAGGACAACTTTTGCAATCTCATCATTCATACCTGTTTTACACTTAATTATCTCAATGAAATGCCATCGTCTACAGGTAGAGTTTGAAGATTGCTCTTGCGTAGGAGGTTGTCCTCGTCAATGAAATACATTTGTACTAATATAAGTGATTTTAATATACTATAATAAGCATGCTGAGATAAAAATATTCAGATAGTACTATCATTTAATTACAAATAGATTATTGTGCTTTCGTAAGAATGGAAACAGAATATAGATGAAGCTGTAAATTGCTGAAGCCTGAAGCTGAGCATTCTCTGATGATAATATATCTGCAGATTTTGATGAACATTAATCAGACACCTGTGGAGAGCAAGTATCATAACAATGTAAAACTACTGACGTGTGACAAGATAGTCGAGCTTAACTGCATAAGTTAAGAGTTAGAGCAACCATGTACAAGACAACAATAAAGTTCATCAAAGTACAACACGCAGCATTATATGCGGAGGAGATAGTCCCAATAAAAAGTAAGATAAAGAAGTTTCTTTCTTTTAAACTTTGCACTACCTGTTTACTAATGCTAACGAAAAGTAAAAAATGTAGTAATTCTCTAGGAAAAAACAACAAGATCTTTTATTTATCTTTATAACTTAAAAAATTTAAGCTATACAGCTATCGGTGGACTTGACGTCTTTCTTAACATTAACATAAAGTCTGGAAGCACATCGCCATATTAGAATCCAAACAGTGTAAAAGCCAAAAACTCGCCAAGAGAATAAGTGACAGAAAGTTTAATATTGAAATTTAAAATATACATTGAACATCTTCCTATAGAAATAGTTGACAACTCACTGAGCAGCATCATCCAGATTCCAGACTATTTTGATAATGTAAGTAAATCTACAGTTAAACAATCATGACCATCTGCAAAGTGCAAGTAAAAATTCTGACATACCTTTGCACTCAATTCTCGTCAATTATCCTACTTGACCACCTCCATCAATGCTGTTTCAAACTCGTCAGCTCTAAATGGAGAACAACAAAAACAATTGAACATTTTCATTGTTGCATAAATAAGATTACGCATGGATATCTCAGATTTGACGCACACAGTTAAATTAAAAGCATATTAATTCACTAAAGCCTGTCACTCGGTTTTGGACTGTAAAAGTATCTTGTATATTCACTACAATCATACAGATTCTGAGAATGGAGCCCAATGGGTCTCTTACTCCCCCCCACCCCCCAAAATCCCACCCACACTTTGGAGTTAAAAATACAACAAGCCCAAGAACAATGAATCAATGAAATGTGACTTATAAATATTACGAAGCATATGACTAAGTAAATTAGCGGTAAAAAGTCAACAATGCTCAGGATTATATGACAGAAAGAGAATGCTTAATTATGACATCAACATATAATCCATTGACAAGCGTACCAGAACCTTACTGAAACAATTGTTTAATTCAATTCTAAGATGTTACTAGACATAGCCTTCACACGGTTCCTTATTAACTGGACGTAAAGACGGTGATCTAACAATTTTGTAAATACAGCTAATTTCAATGTATAAGAATTATAAAAATTAGCAGAACATTTCTCCTCAAGCAACTTACATAATACAACCTTAAGCCAAACCACCTGCACATGGTTTATACATTGAAACTCCAAGCAAGTTTGACGGCTAAGCAAGAGCATTACATGAAGTTTATATTGTGGTTGAGCATGTAAAAGTTGAAAAACATATATTTACACATACATATATTTAATATTTGTATAATAAGATGCTTTTCACTTGCACTAATAACCAATACTCACTTCTCCTACTTCATTCTGACAAATTGGAAAGTCATAATTTCCAACACTTCTCCAGGAAAATCACCTTCTAATGTGTTTAAATTATTTTTACTCGATAAATGTTAGTGCCACCACTTAATACTGTATTGACCTCTGAACTACTATCCATTTCATATTACGGATTTATGTATACGTCACCCAGAGCCAATATTATATCTTTATGAGTATGCACTATCCACCATTACAAATAATATATAACTTAAGGAATTGAATTCTGGATGTTGTCAACTTGTTAAAGATGTATAAATACTAACATTATCGAAATATCATTCGGCATAACTAATGGTGATTGAATAATGTCACTTTAATTCTGGTCCCAAAACAATAAATTTTTAGGACTATTACAATAAATCCCATGAAATATACATTTCAGTTATTCCAGTGTGCTTGTTCTTGCAATTGAGACAGACCAAAGTGAACCATCCCATATTCCCATGTGTACATTTCAGTTATTCCAGTGGGCTCAATCTATCTACAAAAGATCCAATCTCCATGATAAAGCAGACAATATCAAGCTTCATCTGTTGACAGTGATAAGCATTTATTGAACTGAATTTGGGTCTTGCATGTTTTAGCTTAAATTATTACTATTTTCAAGAAACTATGAATATCAACAATTTAAAGTGCTAATTATTAGCTGTATGACTATCTCAAAATGCAAGACCGTCCTGGATTAGAAAGTCCAATGAAATGTTAAGGGACTTTTCGGGAATTTCTGTAATCAAACTATGAAGTGGAAATTAAGCATATTAAACCCATATGGGAACTAACTACTGTAATTACAATCCAAACCAAAGACTTACACATATGAAAGAGGGGGATTAAAACAAATGAGAACTGAGAATTGGAACAAGAAGAATGGAAAGAGGAAACAGATATTTACCTGCTCATTGAACTTTGAAGATCAGGGACAGAATCTATCAAATCATCAGAATTAGATAAACAAGAACTTGTATGAGATATAGCACCATTTGTGAGTTCATCCACTCTGTCTTTTTGGTACCAGAAATCAAGGATACAGGATTTTGCTTAAAAATATATAGCTTGGATGCTAGGCTTTGTGAATCCGTTAAAGAACAAAGCCCACTTGATGTCTTGAATCTTTCTTAGATTGCAGCCAGTACAGCTGGTCCATGTATATTTCTCAAGGCTTCTAATCTGGATTCATTCACTGTTGGATAACCCATGCAAGCAATCAAAACAAGGATCATGCCTACAATACAAGAAAAACTTTAATATATTCTTTAGTGCCCACTGTACGAGCATGTCCAATGGTTGTGCTAAATCGATGGAGCTATTGCTATAATTTAGCACCAAGAAGTGGTTTTTGGTGCTAAAATAGCACCACGTCTCCAATGCATCGTTCTAAATCTTCTTGTAAAATAGATATGCACTCATGTTTTGTATTAGGTAGAAAAAATAATGTCCCTCCTTTATCCATTTCCCTCCCAATTTTCACTTTTTGATGAGGTGGCAATTATAGCTCCATCTATCTTTTGTTCGATATATAGAACAAATTATAGCATTGTGTTATTTTAGCACAATGTTTAGCACACCATTGGAGAGGTGAATTTTAGTTTTTGTTTCCATAATATAGATATAGAACAAGATATAGCACACCATTGGACTTGCTCTAAGCAACAAACATCTTACATGCAGTTGCAACAATGTACTAGCTGCCGATGGATATATTAGATGTCAAATAAATACATGGTCATTATGTAGAAAGGGCTGGGCATTATTTATGTACCAACTATAAAACTTATACATGTTTACATTGTCAATGTACAATATAACCCAACACGTTATGTCCTAAGCCTAAAGTCAGTGTGTAGTGTACTGTTCAACCTGCAGTGGTTGGCCTTGGTAAGGCTTCCATTATACATAATTTTCCACTGCCATATCTTACACAACAAACTCATAAGAATTTTAGGCACAGGAAGACTTCCCTAACCTTCAAGACAAGAACAAAAACCTAGTACTAGTAAGCTACTATACCAACCTAATCGACTCTGCAGGTCTTTAGGACAACAACAAATACCTGGTACTAATAACCTACTACATCAACCTAGTAGACTCTGACATGCTCCCATGTAAAAGTACAATTAAAGGTAACTGCTAGGGTGATTTAAATCATTGCGACTGCCTATAGCAAATCATATTTCAGATTCAAAGGTGTTATTCAGCAATGCACTAGAGGAAAATATTTTTACAATCTCGACCATTCAATTGCTAATAATCATAATCATACCCAAAAGATCATGACTTGCACCTGATACCAAATCAAAGTCCTAATGACCTAACAATGACAACATATATCTTGATGTGAAAGGAGGTTTTACTTTAACCCCTCTCCCTGTTGGGCCGTAAGAGACTAAGAGCTCCTTCAAAGATCTATGCTCTCGAATTCTCAATACATAATGCAGAATACTGTCAATTCAGTCTACTATCAAACTTCACGTATTCAAAAGAAGATTTACGAGGGGTGGAAATATTGTCCAAATTTAACTTCTTTTTTTAAAACTGATCAAACAAGCTTGCAAATACAGCTGATTCTAAATATGTTTATTTATTATAAATTTGAAAATCACATATCAAAGTATATAAGATAACCTGGGTATAGCAGAATGTTTTTCCTCAAGCAACTTACACAATTTAACCTTAAGCCAAACCACCTGCACATGCTTTATGCATTAAAACTCCAAAAAAGTTTTCCGGCTAAGCAACAACATTATATGAATTTCATATGGTGGATGAGTGTGCACAAATTTAAAAACATATATACATACATACATATGCTGGTGTACTAAATGTTTGTGCTTGCACTTGCACTAAAAACCAATACTCACTTCTCCTACTTCATTATGGCAAATTGGGAAGACCTAATTCCTAACACTTCTCCAGGAAAATCAACTTCTAATTTGATTAAACTATTTTTACGCAATAATGCTGGTACCACCACATAGTATAGACAATAGACCATTAAATTTCTTCACATTTCAAAACCTCTAACCCTAACACAGTTTCATATCGGCAATTTCAAATATACACCACCCAGAGCCATATTAATTTAAACTGATAATGCATTATCCACCACTGGCAAATAACATCAAACTTGCAGAATTGTATTCTAGTTGTAACAACTTGATAAAGAATGTAAAATTTAACAGTTAACGAAATATCATTTAACCAGTGGAGATTGAACAATGTCACCTTTATTCTGGTTCCAAAACAATATACATAAAAGACTACTACTATATATCCAAAGAAAATACATTTCAATTATTCCAATGTGCTTGTTATTGCAACTTGGATAGGCGAAAGTCAACAATCCCATGTGACTTCTGCTCAGTTTATCTACAACTGATGACATTTCTCAAGCTTCATTTGTTTACAGTGATCAGCGTAGATTGACTTAAATCGGGGACTTGAATGTTTTAATGCTTAAATTATCAAAAAATTTCAAGACACTGAGAATATGAACAATTTAAAGTATTAATGATTAGTTGTAGTATGACTATCTCAAAATGCAAAACCGTCCTTGATTAGCAAGTTAAATGCAATGTTACTTTAAGGGACTCTTGGGAATTTTTTGTAATCAAACTATGAACTGAAAATTAAGCATATTAAACCTATATGGGAACTAACTACTGTAATTAAAATCCAAACTAAAGATTTACACGTAGTCACGTACGAAACAAGGGGCTTAAAACAAATAAGAACTGAGAATTGGAGCCAGCAGTATGGAAAGAGGAAATAGAAATTTACCTGCTCTTGAAGATCAGGGACAGAATTTAACTTGGTAACCCCAGAAGCGCTTAAAGACAAATCATCCTAACTATATAAACATGAACTCATATAAGAAATATAACCAGTTGTGTGTTCATCCGCAACTTGATCTGTCTTCTTGGTACCAGAAATCAAGAACACGGGATCTTGCTTAAAATTACATCGCTTGGATTACACGCTTTGTGAATCCGTTAAAGATCAAACTCCACTTGACCTCTCTTAGATTGCAGCCAGTACAGCTGGTCTGCGTTTATTTCTTAGAGCTTTAAATCTGAATTCATTCACGTTCGGATAACCCATGCAAGCAGTCAAAACAAGTTGATTGCTTTTTGTGAAGCAAGATAAGAAAGAGCTGTAACTACATCTGATATAAGAGGACGCAGGGTAGGCTGTTCCCGATCACATATTGCAGCAATATCAAGAGCTTGGTACAAGCCCCTTACTGGATATATTGACCTTGGAGCATTGGATCAGCCATCTGGGAGAACTTCCTACAATCTTTGAAAAAGCGTCGTGCCTACTATACAAAAGAAACGTTATAAGATTCTTTAGAAGCCACTGTAAGCAAATAACATCTAACATGTCTAGTTTTAACAATGTACAACGTACCGGTCAATATGTTAGATGTCAAAAAATACATGGTCATTATGTAAAACGAGATGGCATTTATTATGTACCAACAACACAAATTATACATGTTTACATTGTCAATGTACATTGTACAATAACCCAACATGTGATCTTCTAGGCCCAAATTTAATGTCTTGTGTATTGTTCAACCTGCAGTTGTTGGCCTTGGTAAGGCTTCCATTCTACAAAATTTTCCTCTGCTATATCCTAAAATCCTACACAACAAACTCAAAAGAAACTAGAGCACAGGAAGACTTCGAAGACCTTTAAGATGAAAACAGAAACCTAGTCTTAGTGACCTACTTTACAAACCTAATCGACTGTGAAGGTCTTTAAGACAACAACAAATATTTGGTACCAGTAACCTACATCAACCTAATCAACTCTGACATGTTTTCATGTAAAAGTAAGTGCATCCCTTTTAGTACATTGATGATTTTTTACGGACTACACCCCTGGAACACATTTGAGATTTTTTGATTGTGGTTAAAGATTCACCTTATTATAACCCCTGGACCTATCAGGGAAGCATCGCTTTCAGTACCTTGATGATTTTTTATTATGAAAGAATAAAAGTAGATATTTCTTCTCCTTCTACCTCTTAACCAGTAAACACAAACAGTCTGGAAGATAGTAAAAACTTTGACAAAATCAAGTACCCCTTTGTGCTGGGTAGAAAACTTTATTTGTTTCTATGTGACTTATGAACTACCATTTGCCCAATGCCCATGTTCCTCACATAGCTTACGACTATTACACATAACAACAATGACAAATAAATCAATATAATATAGGAGGAAAATGGATTACTTAACCACCAGCTTTTGAATTGTCAATTGCTTCTTGGCATTTGATGATATCCAATAGAGCAACCCCCAAAACTATAAACATCCGACTTCAGTATCGACTGACCTGTCATTGCATACTCGGGTGCGTAATATCCGTAAGTCATCACTCAAGTGCATACGTCATACATGAGTCTTGTTCCCCACGACCTAATTTGGCCAAGCCAAAATCTGATAACTTGGCATTATAATCTTTATCATGTAAGATGTTGGAACATTTTAAATCACAATATATAACTGGGGGTGCTCGCTTTATCATGCAAATATTCCAATCCTTTTGCAGCACCTGCAGCTATTTCATTCATGTACTCCAATCTAGTTGTCTTTTGTCAGGAGGGAGATATGAATACAAAAGCATATATGGGAGTGTTAGCTTCTAAATGTAACTTCAGTGAGTAAAGGCCAAACATTTGGATGATAAAAAATCTTGTGTATTAAAATATGGAATTACCAGTGACCTAATGTCATGTACTCGTAAACCAGAAGTCTCTGGTCTCCATCGGCACAGTATCCGATCAAATTCACCAAGTTAGAGTGATGAAGTAGGCCCAATATTATTAGCTCAACAAAGAATTTGTTTCCTCACAAACCGTTACGATCAAGTTGCTTTGTGGCCCAGTCAGCAAATAATTCCATAACAGCACTGAGTACTGACAATAATAGCTTAGAACATAACAGGCACACTGGACTATATTGGTTGTGCCTAAATGAAAAGTCAACAAAGCAATGCTAAATTAACATACATAAGAACTTGTGTTTAAACACAAGTTAAAAGTACTTGTCAAGATAGATCATTCATCTATATTGGAAGCACAGAAATATAATTTCTTTTCATAACAAATCTAGGAAAGAGAGGTCGGATAGGGATAACATAGGTAGTGACCAAATCTCTACTACGATTCTTCTACCCACTCTGCATTCAAGTATTTAAAACTAATGACTGGTAGCGGCACCATAATGTAATAAAAATGTTTCAAGACATTGTATCTTTATATACTACTCTTATTGGATAGTTTTTCTAATTTATTTGACTTCTGTCTTCTATTTTTCTGAGGAGAACTCATTTTTAGTATAAAGGAGTAAAAGACCAAGAGACCTATTTACCTGATTGGTGCTCACCAAGCGATCGTTATATACTTATATACTCTGCAAAAACCTTCTTTTCCTATAAAACTATCTAGCCCAAAATTTCTAGTTGCAGCTGTCAACCTACGTCTCTCTCCTTGGAAGCTTTCTTGTTGCCGTTTATCAAAGCATTAAGCTCTGTTTTTTTTAGACTAAAAATCCTAATCATCGTGATTGGAGAAGTGGGAGGGGTGATGGAGAAAGAAAGGGATAGAGCATTCTCATCAAAAAACAACAAATTAGAAATGATTATGGACCCAAATTTATAAATCTGAGAAGAGTCTAAATCAAGTATTATACATATCTTATGCTAACCCACTACAAGCAAAATTAATTGTAAGGTAGGCTTACATCACTTTATTTAGAAGTAACTTGATCTTAAGTGTACATAGTACATACATAACATATATCATATATGGAATGCCTTTCCCTTGCAACACTGAATTTTGTATAAGTTATAGACAATACTTGTCTTCAAAGTTCACTTTAATCTTAACGTTAATCTATCTTTTTTTGTGGAAATTCATCTTCGTAGAATAATAAAGATATGCTAAGCAATGATACCAAATATATTCAAAAAATTGATAAGGGTGATTTAAATTATTGCAACTACCTATATCATATGTCAGAGTTTTAGGCGTGTCAGCAATGCATTAGAGGAGGATATTGTTACAACTTACAATCTCAACCATTTGCTTGCTGATAATCATAATCATGCCCAAAGATCATGACTTACTAGGAACACCTCATACCATATTAAAGTCCTATATGCATAACAATTTCAACATATATCTTAATCTGAAATTAGGCTACATAAAAAACAGTGACTTTTTTTTTTGCTAAATAAAAAGCAGCGACTTTTAAGAATATTGATCAGATTGATAGTATCAGACTACAAAACCATCACATACAATAGATATATTCCAAAATAATAGCCACAAAGGAGATGAAGTACCTCAGTTTTTCTATGTAAATAAGCCAAAAAGAGCACGGGAGGCTCTGGATGCATATAACAAATGACATGGTATTATTAGCACCTAGAATTTAAGACATGGTGCATACACTAAGCTGCAGCATTTTAGTTTCTTAGAAAACAGAAGCACATGTCAATAAAACATTATCAATTTTAGTTCTAGTTGGGGAGCATCTCACATATTTTAACAAGCTTACGAAAGGGCAGTAGTACACACCTACAGCACTAACATTTGGAAATTGTTGCAAGAATTGTCTATTCAGGAAATCAACCATCCAATAAGCCAAACCAAAAGGATAGTGTGAACAGAAATAATTAATACATGACAATAATTTTAAAAAGATATGATTGCAGAATACAAACTAAAGGTAATTCTAAAGACTTTAACAAAGAAGGCGGCTATCTAATAACAATTACTAACATCAGAATTATAGGGCAATCACAAAACAGAAGTCGTATATTATAACTCGGGATCACTTGATTCATCTAACCATAAGTTAAATTGCAGCAATGGTGAATATACAATCAAATTCAAATCATCAATGGATTCTAAACAATCATCCAAACCAGCTCACATTAAACATCAAATTCACAATATCAAAACCCCATCCACAGTACATAAAGATAATCACATGATAACTTTAAAACACATCAAATCAAAAAGAAATGTACAGCACAAACACAATAAATACAAACAATGGTCACTGAAACTGCACCAAAATGAACCCAAAAACACAAACAACATATAATCACGCGAGCAGTAAAAAAAGGGGTGGGGACACGCATCCAGTATATATATATATATTGCAAGTACATATAGTGCATACTGCATAGTAATGAAGTGAATAGAAATGGTTGTCAACAAGGACCTGAAGATGATGAGATCTGATCTTGATGCTTTTTAGTAGTCTGTTGTCCTTCCGATTTTTTCTTTGATATTCCAGGGGAAAAAAACAAACCATGTCATGTTTCACTGTCTAGAAATAAGGAAATAACAATAGCAGTAGTGTGTGTTTGTGTGTGTGTGTGTGTGTGTGTGTGTGTGTGTGAGAGAGAGAGAGAGAGAGAGAGAGAGAGAGAGAGAGAGAGAGAGAGAGAGAGAGAGGTGCCCCTCTATCATAAAAAGAAACAATGACATAGCCTTGGTGTTTACAAGTTGTGTGTAGAGAAAATACAAAACAATGACATAGGCTTGGTGTTTACAAGTTGTGTTCAGAGAAAACACATCTCCAAATTTCTGCAGAGCTACAATATTAAAAAAAAAAAAAAAAAAAATTAGAGGCTCTGCCAGAACTAATATATAATTTAAAATTATTTCTTAAGCTTCAGGACATAAAAACTATGCTCCTCGAGAAGAAACCTCAATTCAGAATCTTCAATACTACTATTGATGTTTCTTACAATAAGTGTCCTGGACCATAGTAAAATGTTTATCATAAGAGTGTGTTCTGGCAATTGAACCGTTTAGATACACTCCACTATAAAGAATCCCGTTGGTATGCCGCCTCTGCTTTCAAACAGATCTTCTTCATCTTCGCTACCATCCAAACGAGTGCCACATATTGACACTTCAATTATTCCAGAAAATATCATCCTCGTTGGGAAGAAGATTTCTAATACTCTGCACTTCACTTTCTTTAGTCCTGGCAAGGGTTTCCCTTTGTATGATACAGCAGATCAGTAAATTAGGTAAAGTTGAGCATCCTCTGTTGATGATATAGCTGCAAATATTGATGAACAATAATTGAACACCTTCGGAAAGAAAGAATCATACATATATAGAACTACTTACGCTTGACAAACTAGTCAAGCTTAACTGCGTAAGTGAGAGAACCATATACAAAAACACACAGCATTTATGCAGACGAGACAGTCCCAATAAAAGGTAAGATGAAAAAGATTCTTTCCTTGAAATTTTACTTCGGAAGGCATCTACATTTATACTTAGGATGGGCCCTTTTGTGCCAAATTTTCCGCGCATTACATGGTAAATCATTCAATTTAACCAGAAAGGAAGCCGCCTTTATGCAGTACTTAAGTCTAATCATACATCACTGCTATAATGTAATGTATCATCCCAAAAACAGTTTGATTTTATGTGTCAAAGGGTGAACCAAAAGAAAGTCACTACTTCTTAAATTATGTAATTAATACAAATATGGCTCCCCATGTTTATCATCCAGAGTTCTGAGCATTTGGGAATTAGTTTTTCCCGGTAAATTGTAATACAAAGATAACAAACATATTGAGATGATTAAACTAGAGGTGCATGCATACCATTTCAGTCAAATACTAAACTCAAAAGAACTGCACTTGTACGAAGCAACTTAGCATTAGCTCAATAACAATCCCGGAGAAAAATTACCTCAAAAAGGATACTAACTTCCTAGAACAAACTGGAGGTCTTGACAGCATCCCTTTGGGTCCATTTCCCGAAATGGCATTGTGCAAATACAATGCCGAAACTGTCAAAAGAAACAGAGAAGACAATACTGAATCTTTCCAGTGCCGCAAGATTTTAAAATTCTACTGTCACTCGAAGAGAGGAAGCCTGAACTTTGTACTATATAGACATTAACAAATACTATCATAACAAACACGGTCAAACCAAAAACTCGAATTTTTTCGATGGAGAGGAAATCGAATATCTGCTATAGCAAAAATTCAAATACAAATTCAAGTTTACATATATTACCTCAATTTACGGATTATATTCGGTTATACCTAGTATGATCACAAACCTACTTGAATATCTAAAAACCAGAATTTAACCAAATTCTTCGAAAATGTATCTAAACACTGATAGTCTGATACACAACTATATTATCGCAAAATAACTCATAACTCAAACCCTAAATTTCACTTAAAAGACCGATTTTAACATACAACTCAAATTCGAAATTAAGAAGTGAAAACCCTTTAAAATGAATTAAAATGGATTCAAATAATGATCACTTGAAACTGCATCAGAATGGACCCAAAATCACAAACAACATATGATCACGAGCAGTAAAAAAAGGGGTGGGGACACACATCCAGTATACATACTGCAATTACATATTGTACATAGTAATAAAGTAAATAGAAATTTTTTTAAACAAAGACCTGCAGATGATGAGATCTGATCTTGATGATTTTTAATAGTCTGTTGTCCTTTGGATTTTTCTTTGATATTTCAGGGCAAAGAAACCAACCCATGTCTTGTTTCTCTCTCCAGAAAATAAAGAGACAACAATAATGCTAGAGTGTGCGTGTGTGTGAGTGTGAGAGAGAGAGAGAGAGAGAGAGAGAGAGAGAGAGAGAGTTGCCCCTATATCATAATAAGAAACGACGACAAAGCCTTGGTGTTTATGCAATTTTCCGATTCTAGTTCCATGCCGCCTCCACTTTAAAACAGATCTTCTTCATCTTCCCTACCATCCAAATGAGTACCACATCCCAACATATCAATTATTCCAGGAAAAATATCATCCTCATTGGGAAGGAGATTTCTAATACTCTGCACTGCACTTTCTTTGGTTCTGGCAAGGGTTTCCTTCGTATGATACATCAGGATGAGTAAATTGGGTGAAGTTGAGCATCCTCCGTTGATAACATAGCTGCAAATTTTAAGGAACATTAATTAAACACCTGTGGAAAGAAAGTATCATAACTATATAGAACTACTTATAGGTAACAAGCTAGTCAAGCTTAACTGCATAAGCGAGAGCAACCATTTACATTTAGAAATTTCTTTCCTTGAAATTTTACTTTGGAAGGCATCTACATTTAGACATGTTAGATGGGCCCTTTTGTGCCAAATTTTCAGCCCATTACATGGTAAATCATGAAATTTAGCCAGTGTCGCGCGTCTAAACTAAACAATGACATTAATCAAAATCTACCTGATTGATGTGCCACAGCCAATATCACTATGAAGTTTTGACATGTATCTAGAAAAATTTATGTAACGTCTCAGGACAGTCCAATATCATAACAATGAGAGAGTTAACAATGGAGGCCATTACGACATTCATACATCCAGATCATACTGAGTCTATATCCCCATTCCCCGGTATACAATACAAAACTAAAAACAACTGTACTTTGTACCAAGCACACAGCACTAGCTCAATAACGATCCAGGAGAAGACTTACCTCAAAAAGGATACGAACATCCTAGAACAAACCGGAGGTCTTGACAGCATCCCTTTGGTCCATTTCCCGAAATGGCATTGTACAAATACAATGCCGAAACTGTCGAAAGAAAAAGAAAAGACAATACTGAATCTTTCCAGTGCCGCAAGAGTTCTGAAATTCTACTGTCACTCGAAGAGAGGAAGCCTGAACATTGTACTAAATAGACATTAACAAACAATATCGTAACGAACAAGCTCAAACCAAAAACTAACATTTTCGGATGGAGAAGAAATCGAATATCTGCTCTACCAAAAATTCACATACAAATCACAAACAATAAAGAGTCAAGTTTATAAATACTACCTGAATTTATGGATTCTATTCCGATATATCTAGCATTAGAGATCACAATCCTACTTGAATATCTAAAAACCCGAATTTATCGAAAATGTATCTAAACACTAATAGTCTAATACACAACCATATTATCGCAAAATAACTCATAATTCAAACCCTAATTAAAAGACCAATTTTAACATACAACTCAAATTCGAAATAAAGAAGTGAAAACGAATTACTCAGAGCAACTGAACAATTATCAAACGATCAGGCCAAATTAAAAACATCAAAGTGCCTCAAATCAAGTCTAAATTACGCAATTATCTTTAAAAAATACAAAATTAAACAAACAAAAACACAACTTCAAGAGAATTAAAAGTAATTAACATAACACATCTACTGAAACCACTATTACTCAAGAGAATTTCAATTTTTCAACATACTGTACCTTGCAAAGGTTGATAACAGAACAGTAAGACCGTGTTTGAATGTGGCGGGTGAATTGTCATGCTTTCCTTTTTTGTTTTCACGTGTTCTTTGTTTTTTGGTTTATCGTAAATAAAAGGGTGATCGCCCAAAATATTCATATGGGAGTCATACTGGCCCTTTTTACTGACTGAAAACGCTACACCGTCTATCGTGATATGAGGGGTGTTGCGGAACACCGTGTTCCGTATCATGGGGTGTTGCGGAACACCGTGTTCCGTATCATGGGGTGTTGCGGAACACCGTGTTCCGTATCATGCACGGATACGGAACACCGTGTTCTGTATCATGCTAACACGGAAGATGGTGTTCCGTATCATGCGTAATACGGAACACGGTGTTCCGTATTATGCTAACACGGAGGACGATTCTCCGTATCCCGTCGGTATTTCGGGCCATTTTTTTCAAAATCAGTATTTTGGGCAAAAACTTGTGAAAAATAGGCATTTTGGTAATTCTCTCTAAATAAAACGATAATTTTTTTTTTTAGATTTTATTACACAAGTCTTAATTTTAAATTTTTTGATAAAAAATATCGAATTATTACCCATTTTAAAATTGATTATAATATGTATTTGAGAAATGGATATCAAGTGAAAAATGAAAAAAAATTAAAAAGGAGATACGCATTCATGAATGCATATCACACTCACTTTCAAGTAATGCGTAAAATCAATTATTTTTTCTCCAAGCTTTTTTTTCCTTTTTTAAAAAAATATTTATGCAATACACATTTGTCAAATACGTAATAATAATACTCATTTTATAAATGCGTAATATGTTAATATTTTTGGTCGAAAAACTCAAATTATCCCTGTCAAAAATCAAAGAGCCAAAAAAATGATATTTTCGGCATTTTTTCTAAATAAGACCATGTTTAGATAATAAGACTGGACTTTTTTGTTTTTTATTGTATTTTAACATATCAATGTAACTTTGTTTTCAAGTGATAAATTTAAAAAGAAAAACTATGATCTAAAAATATCTTAACTAACATATATTGTTTGAATAATTTAATTTTTATGAGTGATTTATAAGTTATAACCTATTAAAATAAAATTAATAAACTAAAGTAACTTTTAAATAATAGTATTAACTTTTATTAAATTTCAAATTATAAAAATAAAATAAAATATTCCAAAAGAGATATCTTATAAACTTGTAACTTTAAAGTTTAAACAATTCTTCTATTTTAAATCATTTTACGATTTAATCAGGGCCAGTCCCAGTGAAATGATAGGGAGGGCGATTACATGGGGTCGAAAATTTTGAAGTACCCAATTTTCAAAAAATTGTTATTGGGCAAAATTTCACTTAGATATTCAGGTCAATTATGCTCAATTTGAGTGTTAAGGTCAATTATGCTCAATTTGAGTGTTAATTAGGGTTCTTGAAAGATTTAGAGGTAGAGAACGCGCACTTCATTCCTCGACATAAGAGGGTGCGCACTCTCTCAAGAAAAGGATAGTCAAAAGTATATTTTTATTTAGTTTTTTTAGAGTTATTTGAAGAATTCCCTCATATACTAGGAGGGGATGGTCTCCATGGGTATTCATGGGTATTGAAGATCATCTCCTGATTCAGTGGGCGCATCTTCATTGGGGAAATATGGAGATTCTTGGTGGGTGTTTTGGAGCTCTGTTCCTGTTATCAACGGGGGCGTCCTCATTGGGGAACTTTGGGGTAATCATGCACTTTGCACCCAAAAACTTAGGATCACTTATCCTATTATCTTGTAGTTCGTGGACAAGGATGCGCTCCACGCTTTAGATAAATCATGGATAAAATTGCATTAATTTCCAACAAACTAATTTCATCTGAATCACACCAATCCACATACACTTATGAATGCCCAGTATATGTCTTAGAATTCCCATCAAATTTACCATCATAAAAAGCAATCATAAAAATCTAAAAAAAAAAAATACAACAAGCAGAGACATGGGATTTAAATACACGATCATGGGAAAAACATAATTAAAACAAAGTATCTATTTTTTTATCCTGAGTTAAACAACCAACCGAAATAAATATGATTGAGATATATATAAGTACAAAAATCCAACAAATATATACATACACATCTATAGGAATGTTTCAACAACAAATGAAATATAATTTATTTAGTGAACAATATTTATTTTTTTTTGCTGAATATTGGTGAGCTAATTTATGACATTTTTTGTGAATGTGTCCCTGGCGAGACCCTTAGAATAAATGTAATTTATTTATTGTTGGTTTCTAGTTTCTATTTTAACTTTGGTTTGTATTTGATCACTAGCCTATATATATATATATATATATATATATATATATATATAGATATATATATATATATATATATATATATATATGCGAGACACATAACTTTGAAGAAAATTCTTATAAAAGAGCATTATTTTTAAAAAAAATAAATATCGCGACATTCTTAAAAGAGCATATTTATTATTGCATTTGAATTTGTGAAAATATTTTTCATATATCATCGCGATAGACATATATGTCAAAAATATTTTTAAACTTGAAAACTGAAATTGTCAAGTATGGTAGCCTCGACAAGTTATAAATTTTGCAATACTACACGGTAGAGTAAAGTGCAGCACCCTATGTATTATTGAAGGTCCATGAAGAGATCTCTCAAGATCACATGGTTGGAGACATTCCTATGCATAACATCTTTAAGACCTCATAGCACATCCAGCCCAACAAGGGACGCGTGCGAGGTTCGTCAGGATTACATCTCTATCTCTTATTGAAGACCCCGTTAGACACATCATTATGTGGTTACATTAGACACTTGAATAGCTTGTACGTCAATTCGGGATATATATAAAAGTCAACGTCCTAACTTGACAATGAGGATTACACTGGATTTCAAACGAATTATTTATGCTCACACTTTTGAAATCTTGGCAATTTTTTTTACTAATCTTATATTTTCAGTTGTTTCAGCTATTGAAGAGATTTGGAAGTTTGAAGAATCTTTAGTTCTTCACTACAACATGCTACACTGAACAACTGGGGGCTAGTTGTTATGTCATATTTTTGGCATGTCTAATAACTCCCAAATGTTTAATATTATTAATTATTAATTCACATTAATAATTATTACTTAATGCCTAAGTTTTATCTTCTCTTTGAAACAAAGGAAATAATCAATCTCAATTAACGAATAACGAAAAATATCTCCAAACGATATTATTCAAATCAGGAAGATATCACAACGCCAAGATTAAATCAGATAAAATCAATAATTGCTCCCATTAACAAAGTTGATCCCTAAAGTCTTTTAGGAATAGACACAATTTCATAGAACTGCGTAGGCTTGATCCAATATAAATTAGTACGTATGCATCTTGGAAAAAGGGATCTGATACATGAAACAAATCGAGACATCTAGCCTCTCTATTTTTCATAACTCCTAATCCCTAAAAACAACCATATTCATACATAAATCGCTCTATAATTCCAGCAAACCTCTGATTCATGTTTACGAAATTACTCCAACAACACTTGCATATTCAGGGCACTCGTATGGTTTATATTTATCGATGGCTTCCTTTGATCTCATTAGCCACGTCATTTTTCTTCGATTTGCTTCGATTGAGTCAGGGTTTAGCTGTGTCAATCGAGAGAAAGGGGAGGGAAAACCTCTGATTCATGTTTACGAAATTACTCCAACAACACTTGCATATTCAGGGCACTCGTATGGTTTATATTTATCGATGGCTTCCTTTGATCTCATTAGCCACGTCATTTTTCTTCGATTTGCTTCGATTGAGTCAGGGTTTAGCTGTGTCAATCGAGAGAAAGGGGAGGGAAATATGGTTTGTTTTTTGGGGGAAAGAGATAATGAGGTGGGATTACAATAATTGAAGTGTTTTTAGATAAAACACTTTTAATTTTACGTATATACCCTGACATTACATTGAAAATGCTAAAAAGTCTAATGCCGTTTCGATTGGATTAACAGAATGTAATAATGTATTAAAAAAAATATTCAACCATTAAAGTGATTAAAATAATAATGTGATTATTTTTATGTTAAAAAAAATAGTTGAGACTATGAAGATATAACTAGATCATTATATCGAATGCTTCAATCCAAGCGTCAAAGTCGAGTAGTGTGCCTGTGCCATAAGGTCACATGACTCCAATAATCTCTATCTGCTTTTTTTTCCTTCTTGGTCACGTCAATTCTTGTACATATATTTATACATACAATATACTTTTAATTATTGATACTCCCACACAATAATTCATAAGCGAATAGGGTCGCTCATTTAGTAGCTAAATTGTCCTGTTCTCCTAATTGCCAAAACGTTTTCACGACTTCATCTAGTCTATTGCTGAAGTCACTTTTGTATGTATGACATTTCTTATTAATGATATCCACTTTTATTCAAAAAAAAAAAAACTATATTTCCAAAGCAACGGACTAATTCATGAAGTCGTGGTGCTCTTTAGCCTCTCCCTTTGCCCGAGTCATTGTACATCTCAACATACATACGATTTTAACTTACAAAATTAGATCCATTTCCACGTGATTTGTCGCAATTAACCCACAAACTTACTAATTCGAAAAATTGGATTTCAAGTTTCAACCAAGTTTTGAACTTCACATATTTCAAAAAAACTGACTTGATTAAAAAATAATAATTTGAACTTGCATTTTAAAAATTTGAATGGAATTCCAAAATTAAAAAATCCAATATGCGTGTATTTTCACCATGAATCTCAATCGATGTTACCTGTTTGGAACTCACAAGGACTAGTAAATTAGACCCAATGATTTGATATACGATACGATAATACAACATGAAAATGATACGTATATTTAGGATTTAGTTTTGAATTTTAGTACACGAAATATGTAAATACGTAAAAATATAGAATAAATTTATTATCGGATATGAGTTTTCATTTCAAGTACACGACACGATATAATAGTACATGAATATAAATACATGTATTCATAAATAATTATATTACTAGCTTATAACCCGTGCGAAGCACGGGTTTCTTTTGATAGGTTATAAAATTTATTTAACATTATAATTATGCTTTTATATAATCCTTATTTTTAATAATTTTTAAATTTTAATTTAATATAAATTTATATAATGAAATGCATGGTTTAAATTTTATTTTGTAAAATTCTAAATTAAAAATGTCGTTGACGGGTTCGAACTTTGAATTTTTAATAAATTAATTTAATCATATAATATATCTTATTATTAAATCTAACGATTGTTATTTATTAATAAAAATAATGATTTGTATATAAGGTGAGATATTTTTGGGTGTATATTAGTGATCGCAAGATTAATTTTAAATTAAAAAGTACTCCATGTTTTAATTACAAAAATTACTATTAAAAATAATTTGTGTGATATTTTGGATATATATTAGTTATTGTAATATTAGGTTTAAATTAAATGGTAAAGTGTTTTAATTAGAAATAAAATCTTTAGAAAAAATGAATAATTGAGTTGTTGGAGCAGAAAAAAGAGTCCAAGTAGAAGTTGATGAAGGAATTTTAATCAGAATATAATTACGTTAACATTAGTAATTATCTTTTTGAGTTATTTTTGTAATTTAATTATTTAATTATTGTAATATTAGTTTTAAATTAAATGGTAAAGTGTTTTAATTAGAAGTAAAATCTTTAGAAAAAATGAATAATTGAGTTGTTGGAGCAGAAAAAAGAGTCCAAGTAGAAGTGGATGAAGGAATTTTAATCAGAATATAATTACGTTAACATTAGTAATTAATTTTTTGAGTTGTTTTTGTAATTTAATTATTTATTTTAATAATTAGGATAACCAAACCGAAAACCAAACTTAGGATAACCAAACCGAAAACCAAAACTTTTAATGTTTCGGCTTTAATATGCGAAGCACGGGCTTCTTTTGATAGGTTATAAAATTTATTTAACATTATAATTATGTTTTTATATAATCCTTATTTTTAATAATTTTTAATTTTAATTTAATATAAATTTATATAATGATATGCATGGTTTAAAATTTATTTTGTAAAATTCTAAATTAAAAATGTCGTTGACGGGTACGAACTTTGAATTTTTAGTCAATTAATTTAATCATATAATATATCTTATTATTAGATCTAACGATTCTTATTTATTACTAAAAAAATAATGATTTGAATATATGGTGAGATATTTTTGGGGTGTATATTAGTGATGGCAAGATTAATTTTAAATTAAAAAGTAACATGTTTTAATTACAAAAATTATTACTAAAAATAATTACGGAAAGATATGGTGTGATATTTTGGATACATATTAATTATAGTAATATTAGTTTTAAATTAAATGGTAAAGTGTTTTAATTAGAAGTAAAATCTTTAGAAAAAATGGGTAATTGAGTTGTTGGAGCAGAAAAAATAGTCCAAGTAGAAGTTCATAATTATAGTAATATTAGTTTTAAATTAAATGGTAAAGTGTTTTAATTAGAAGTAAAATCTTTAGAAAAAATGGGTAATTGAGTTGTTGGAGCAGAAAAAAGAGTCCAAGTAGAAGTTCAATGTGGATGAAGGAATTTTAATCGGAATATAATTACGTTAACATGAGTAATTAGCTTTTTGAGTTGTTTTTGTAGTTTAATTATTTATACTTACACTTTAATGATATATATGGTGTTGCAAAAGAATAGAAAAGCCGAAGAAACTTGTGTATTGAATTGAGGAAGATGGTGTAAATTAGGTTTAGAAGAATAGAATTATGTGCGCACTGTTCGTGAAGGCAACGGAGGTTTTAAGTTTAGCTGTATTAGTAAAAACGAAACTTACTCAGTTATAATACCACTCAAAGTGGTGTCTGAGGAGGGTAGATGTACGTAGACCATGCCCCTATACAATAGGGAGACTGTTTCCGAAGGACCCCCGGCCATTACAAATATAGAAATACAAATACAGAAAGGAAACCTAATACAAACTAAGAAACTCACACACACGCAGGAGTCGAACCCCTGACCTCCTTCAAAGGAGGCCAGTGGCTCAACCACTGCACCAACATGTTGTTGGCTTTAGCTGTATTAGTAATGGTGTAAATATAAAATACTATTGTGTCTTTAGGACTATAGCCAATAACGGATTAAAATTGATTTATTTTATATTTAAAATTAATTAAAAATTAAATTAACCAAACCGAAAACCAAAATAAATAGGATAACCAAACCGAAAACCAAAACTTTCAATATTTCGGCTTTAATAATAATAGTATAGATAGATTAGTATAAAGTACACATTTGTATATATATATAAAATATTTACAATTGGTTTTATAAAATTGTATGTAAATATATAAATCTAGTATATATTTCATAAAATTTACATAAAATATATTTCTTATAATATACAATTTTTAAATAAGTAACTTTTTTTTATTTAGATAGAGTGCACGATATACGAAAATACGCGGAACATTTCAAATCAATATGTGTTTAAAACTGAGTACATGAATCCAAAATAAATTAATTATGAATTTTACATTAAAATATACAAAAATGCGAAGAAACGCAACACAAAAATATTTAAGTGAAACCATGCTTCGATCCAACACTTAAATATATTTTTTAGTTTGAATTCCACCCGTGTCCTTCACCATAAAAAGATTGGAGACTTGGAGTGAACACATGTTAAAAAATGGGATTTTATTTACGTTTTTAGAAAAAAGTGAAAAATAAAATAAAAACATTCAGGTATTGTTATTTATATTCAAGCAATGGACGACCGGTTTGCAAAATTCAATTATTTTGAAAACTCGTATTCCATACAATTCGAGAACATTTTATACAAACCGTGCTTATTTAAAAGTTGATTCAATTATGATTAATTTATGCAAATGTTTTAGTAGGGTTAAGAGCATCTCCAAGAAATTTTTTATATCACCTCTTAAGTGAAAATACAAAATATATATCAAAAATTAAAAATAGAATAAGTGTTCAAATTTATAATGGGGAAAAGTTTGAATTTATAAAATAAACATATAATTGAAAGTTTTATTCAAAGTAAAATATGTGTTCAAATTTATAAAGGAGAAGAGTTTGAATATATAAACATATATATAATTAGAAGTTTAATTGTAAATGAAATAGGTCTTTGATATATAATTTAAGTTTTATCGAAAGTAAAATATGAAAGAATTTGAAAAATATAATATTTTTTTTATGTAAAATATATGATAACTGTTATTAGTAATGATTGCTTTACAATCTTTTTCCTATTTTCAACTTCCGACTTACATACTCTCTACAATTTTCGATATGCAAAATCATTGCCGCACTGGAGCATACAATTTATCTGACCTCTTTTTTTTTTTTTTTTTTTTTTTTTTTTTGCTAAACGATTATCTGACCTCTTAATTTTTCATATGTAGATATGAGATGCACGAATATTTTTTAATATAATGATTTTTTTTAAAATTTGAATTAAATGTCATTAGTAATGATTGTTTTACAATCTTTTTCCTATATTTTCACCTTCCGATTTACATGCTCTCAACAATTTTTGATATGCAAAATCATTGTCGCACTGGAGCATACAATTATTTGACCTCTTAATTTTTCATATGTAGATATGAGATCCAGATATTCTTTAATATAATGATTTTTTTAATTTGAATTAAATGTTATTAGTAATGATTGTTTTACGATCTTTTTCCTATTTTCAGCTTCCGATTTACATGCTCTCAACAATTTTTGATATGCAAAATCAAAGTTTTAATGTTATTAGCTTATAACCCGTGCAAAACACGGATTATTGTTAAATATTTTTAAAATTATATGATTAAACAAAAATAGAGTTTTATAATTTATTATGGAATTAATTTAACTTTTTAAAATTATTTAATAAATCACATGTATTGTTTAGAATTAATAATATAAAATCTTAATGTAAATTTGTTGTTGACGGGATTCGAACCGGGATTTAAATATAGAATATTCCTTATTATTAGATTTAACAGTTATCATCTATTTATTAAATATCTAACGGTCACTATTGTTTTAAATGGTTGAACCAAACAACCAAATCATATCCCTGTTTGCTTATTATATATTAGTATAGATGTATATAGATTTTTATTATATTTTATTAATGATTGTAAGATGCAATGTGATATTTTTGGGTTTATATTAGTGATTGCAAGATTAGTTTTAAATTTAAAGGTAACATGTTTTAGTTAGAAAACAAATATTAACGTTTGTAAGATATGGTACAATTTTAGTTGTTTATAAAAGGTAATTTCAATTAAAAGTAAATGTTAAAAAGACAATCGGCTAATACCTATTTATTATATTATTATAAATAACTAGTTGATAAAGCCGCGCTTCGCGGCGGCGTTACAATATTTTTAAAAAAATTCAATACATTTACGTTATATTATAATATTAATATTAAATTTTTATAATTAAATAATCTTCTCTAATGAATCAATTTCTTGTTAAATACGATTCTTTCGATTGAGCCGCTCTCTCGTTAAAACGGAAATCCCAACTTTTTAACATATATTATAAAGACTTATATAATATTTTTTATCTATAAAATCAAACCGTAAAAATAAAAAAAATTATGACTTCGGTATCAAATTCTTAAAGCTAAAACAATCTTTTCTAGCGAGCCGTCTTCCCGTTAAATACGTTTCGAGCCGCTCTTATTTGAAACCGAAATTCTAACTTCATTATATAAAGAGAGTAAATTCCAATTTTTATATTCTTTAAACTTTCTAATATTTATGGAGTTTTAAAAGATGAAAATACATCTTATATTTTCTGTATATTATAGATATTCTTGTATTTATTTACAGTTTTCGCATGGGAATGTCTTTCTGTTATGTTAACATATCAAAAAAAAGTTAAAATACTAAGACTTTTCGTTACGAGAATAATATTACATTTATGGATATATTTTTGTAATGCAAGTATAATTAAATTGCATAAAAAAATTAAAATAAAGGATTTCTAGGAAAAAAGATGTATAGTTTTAAAAAATCGTATAAGACGTCTCCACCGTCCTCGTATTCTACTTCCAATAAAACATTTTATTTTTTGTATTAATTATATATTTAAACATCTTTTATACGGTCTTATCTAATGAACCGTTTTCTTGTTAAACACAGTTATTACTATTGATTCGCTCTCTCGTTAAGACCAAAAACCTAACTTTTACACATATTACTTGTATGATAATGTTTATCCATAAAAATCAAATCCTAAAAATAAAATATAATTTATAACATCATATGATATTTTAATAGCTAGTACAATTTTTTATAGTGAGCCGTCTTCCCGTTAAACACGTTTCGAGCCGCTCTCGTTTGTGATCTAAATTCTAACTTCATTACATATTATTGATGATACTTATCTTACACAACAATTTTTTTCCTTGAAATCAAAACCTAAAAAATAGAGTGAATTCCAATTTATACTTTTTCTAGATTTCCTAAAATTTTTGGAGTTTTAGAAAATGAAAACACATTTTATTTTCTCTTTATTTTATAGATACTCCTGTATTTATTTAGGAATGCTGCATGAGATTGTTCTTTTACTCATTATTCTTTTATTATGTTAATACATCAATTCTTTTCTTTTTAAATACGGTGACTTTTTAATGACAATAGTATTGGATTTATGAATAAATTTTCCTAATATAAATATAATTAACTTATATAAAAAATATATTTTAAGAAGATCGTACTTTCTATAAAATATTTAATTATATGTCTGCTCTATATATTCAAACACCTATTCTAGTTCTAGTAGAACTTTTATTTATATATTTTTTCTATAAATTCGAACTCTTATCTATAAATTCGAACTCCTATTCTACTTCCAATAGAACTTTTAATCGTATGCCTTATAAATACTTATTATACTTCCAATAGAACTTATAATCATATGCCTTTCCTATACATTCGAACTCTTCTCCTTTATAAATTAGAACACCTATTAGTTCTAGTAGAACTTTTATTTATATATCTTTTCTATAAATTTGAACTCTTATTCTCTATAAATTCGAACTCCTATTCTACTTCCAATAAAATTTTTAATCGTATGCCTTATAAATAATTATTATACTTCCAATAAAACTTCTAATCATATGTCTTCTCTATAAATTTGAACTCTTCTCCTTTATAAATTCGAACACCTATTCTACTTCTAATATGCAAATTGATATTTTTATATTTATTAGTGTTTAAAATTCTAGAAAATTAAAAAAATCGATTGAGACGATATTAAAGGGCCACCTAAACTCCCGCTATCCTCCTTTATATATATATATATATATATATATATATATATATATATATATATATATATATATATATATATATATATTGATATTTCTATAAAATATTTAATTATATGTCTGCTCTATATATTCAAACACCTATTCTAGTTCTAGTAGAACTTTTATTTATATATTTTTTCTATAGATTCGAACTCTTATCTATAAATTCGAACTCCTATTCTACTTCGAATAGAACTTTTAATCGTATGTCTTATAAATACTTATTATACTTCCAATAGAACTTCTAATCATATGTCTTTCCTATAAATTCGAACCCTTCTCCTTTATAAATTAGAACACCTATT
Source organism: Saposhnikovia divaricata (assembly GCA_036435485.1). Classification (NCBI taxonomy): domain Eukaryota; kingdom Viridiplantae; phylum Streptophyta; class Magnoliopsida; order Apiales; family Apiaceae; genus Saposhnikovia; species Saposhnikovia divaricata. Next base: position 88,564,879 of record CM071598.1, read on the forward strand.
AGTTCTAGTAGAACTTTTATTTATATATCTTTTCTATAAATTTGAACTCTTATTCTCTATAAATTCGAACTCCTATTATACTTCCAATAGAATTTTTAATCGTATGCCTTATAAATACTTATTATACTTCCAATAAAACTTCTAATCATATGTCTTCCCAATAAATTTGAACTCTTCTCCTTTATAAATTCGAACATCTATTATACTTCTAATATGCAAATTGATATTTTTATATTTATTAGTGTTTAAAATTCTAGAAAATTAAAAAAATCGATTGAGACGATATTAGAGCGCCACCTAAACTCCCGCTATCCTCCTTTAAAGCCGCGAACGCGGCGCTATAATATTTTTAAAAAAATTCAATACATTTACGTTATATTATAATATTAATATTAAATTTTAATAATTAAATGATCTTCTCTAATAAATCAATTTCTTGTTAAATACGATTCTTTCGATTGAGCCGCTTTCTCGTTAAAATCGAAATCCCAACTTTTTAACATATATTATAAAAACTACATGAGATTGTTCTTTTACTCATTGTTCTTTTATTATGTTAACACATCAATTCTTTTCTTTTTAAATACGGTGACTTTTTTCATGACAATAGTATTTGATTTATGAATAAATTTTCTTAATATAAATATAATTAACTTATATAAAAAATATATAATTTAAGAAGATCGCACTTTCTATAAAATATTTAATTATATGTCTGCTCTATATATTCAAACACCTATTCTAGTTCTAGTAAAACTTTTATTTATATATATTTTTTCTATAAATTCAAACTCTTATTCTCTATAAATTCGAACTCCTATTCTGGTTCCAATAGAACTTTTAATCGTATGCCTTATAAATACTTATTATACTTCCAATAGAACTTCTAATCATATGTCTTCCCTATAAATTCAAGCTCTTCTTCTTTATAAATTCGAACACCTATTCTACTTCTAATATGCTAATTGATATTTTCATATTTATTAGTGTTTAAAATTCTAGAAAATTAGAAAAATAGATTGAGACGATCTTAGAGCGCCACCTAAACTCCCGCTATCCTCCTTTATATATATATATATATATATATATATATATATATATATATATATATATATATTGATATATTGATAATTAAGTAAGGATAATTAAGTGAAATAACATGTTTTATTAGTTAAGGGTAAATAAATAAAATCAACAGGTACCTTTCTTTTGATATGTTATAAATTTTATTTAATAATATAATTAGGTTTTATATAATCATTATTTTCAATAATTTTTTTACTTTTAATATACTCATGTTCAAGGATTATCCTCATGTTTTCTTATTATTAACAATGTATATAGATTTTTATTATATTTTATTAATGATTGTAAGATGCGGTGTGATATTTTTGGGTTTATATTAGTGATTGCAAGATTATTTTTAAACTAGTTCATAAAGCCGCGCTTCGCGGCGGCGTTACAATATTTTTAAAAAAAACAATACATTTACGTTATATTATAATATTTTTAAATTTTCTAAAAATTTTGGAGTTTTAGAAAATGAAAACACATCTTATTTTCTCTTTATATTATAGATACTCCTGTATTTATTTAGGATTCCTACGTGAGATTGTTCTTTTATTATGTTAACACATCAATTCTTTTCTTTTTAAATACGGTGACTTTTTTCATTACAATGGTATTGGATTTATGAATAAATTTTCTTAATATAAGTATAATTAAATTATATAAAAAATATATAATTTAAGAAGATCGTACTTTCTATAAAATATTTAATTATATGTCTGCTCTATATATTCAAACACCTATTATAGTTCTAGTAGAACTTTTATTTATATATTTTTTCTACAAATTCGAACTCTTACTCTCTATAAATTCGAACTCCTATTCTACTTCCAATAGAACTTTTAATTGTATGTCTTATAAATACTTATTATACTTCCAATAGAACTTCTAATCATATGTCTTTCCTATAAATTTGAACTATTCTCCTTTACAAATTCGAACACCTATTCTACTTCTAATATGCTAATTGATATTTTTATATTTATTAGTGTTTAAAATTCTAGAAAATTAGAAAAATCGATTGATACGATATTAGAGCGCCACCTAAACTCCCGCTATCCTCCTTTATATATATACTAGTTGATAAAGTCGCGCTTCGCGGCGGCATTACAATTTTTTTTAAAAATTCAATATAGATTTTCGTTACATTTAACATATTTTCTAAAGACTTATATAATAATTTTTATCCATAAAAATCGAATCCTAAAAATAAAAAAAAAATTATGACATCAGTATCCAATTCTAATAACTAATACAATCTTTTCTAGTGAGTCGTCTTCTCGTTAAAACATGTTTCGAGCCGTTCTTATTTGGAACCGAAATTCTAACTTCATTAGCACTTATCTTATGAAATAACATTTTTTTCTTAAAAATTAAAACCTTAAAATAGAGAAAATTCTAATTTTAACATTCTTTAAACTTTCGAATATTTATGGAGTTTTAAAGATGAAAATACATCTTATATTTTCTGTATATTATAGATATTCCTGTATTAATTTATAGCTTTCGCATGGAATTATTTTTCTATTATGTTAACACAACAATAAATGCGAAGACTTTCATTACGGGAATAATATTGAATTTATGGACATATTTTTCTAATGCAAGTATAATTAACTTGTATAAAGAATTAAAATAAAAGAATTTTAGGAAAAAAATATATAAAGTTTAAAAAATCGTATAAGACGTACATTTCCATCGTCCTCGTATTCTACTTCCAATAAAACATTTTATTATATATATTCTTTATATATAAAAACATAATTTCTACCTCCAATTAAAATTTTTAATTATAAGTATTTTCTATAAATTCAAACTCTTCTTACTTAAAAATTAGAACTCATATTTTGCTTACAATAAAACTCTTAATTATATGTATTACAAACACTTATTCTACTTCCAATAAAACTTTTAATTATATGTCTTCCGTATAAATTCAAATTCTTATTTTCAATAAATTTGAACACCTATTATGTTTCTAATATGTTAAAAGATAGTTTTTTATTTATTAATATTTAAAATCCTAAAATTCTAAAAAAATTATATATATTTTTTTCATTATATCATCAATATTAAATTTTTATATTCAACACTGTTTTCTTTAATGAACCGCTTTCTCGTCAAACATGATTTTTCCTTTTAAATCACTCTCTCGTTAAGAACAAAACCCTAACTTTTACATATATTACTTGTATAATAATGTTTATCCATAAAAATCGAATACTAAAAATGAGATAAAATTTTTATCATCAATTTTAAATTCTAATAGCTGATACAATCTTTTCTAGTGAGTCGTCTTCCCGTTAAATACGTTTCGAGTCGCTCTCGTTTGAGATCGAAATTTTGACTTCATTACATATTATTATACAACTTTTTTCCTTAAAATCAAAACCTAAAAATAGTGTGAATTCCAATTTTTATTTTCTCCAAAATTTCTAAAATTTATGGAGTTTTAAAAATAGAAAAACATATTATTTTCTCTTTATATTATAGATACTTCTGTATTTATTTAGAGTTCCCGCATGAGAATGTTCTTTTATTTTGTTAACACATCAATTCTTTTCTTTTTAAATACGAAGACCTTTTTTATGAGATTTGTACTGGATATATGAAATTTTTTCCTAATAGAAGTATAAATAACTTGTATAAAAAATATATAATTTTAGAATATATATCGTAAAAGATGTCACCACCGTCCTTGTATTCTACTTCTAATAAAATTTTTAATTATATGTTTCCTCTATATATTCAAACACCCATTCTACTTCCAATAAAACTTATAATTATATGTTTTTTCTATAAATTCGAACTCTCATTCTTTATAAATTTGAATTCCGATTCTATTTTCAATAGAACTTTTAATCACATGCCTTATAAATACATATTCTACTTCCAATAGAACTTCTAATTATATGTCTTCCCTATAAATTTAAATTCTTCTTTTCTATTCAAACACCTATTATACTTCTAATATATTAAATTTTTTTTTATATTTATTAGTGTTTATTCGAACTCCTATTCTACTTCTAATAGAACTTTTAATCATATGCCATATAATTAAATACATATTCTACTTCCAATAGAGCTTTTTATTTTATGTCTTCCCTATTAATTCGAACTCTTCTCATCTATAAATTCGAACACCTATTCTACTTACCTATTGTACTTCTAATATGTTAAAAGATATTTTTATATTTATTAGTGTTTAAAATCGAAAAATTCTAAAAATTAGTAAAATAGATTGAGACGATCTTAGAACGCCACCTAAGCGCCCGCGTATCCTCCTTTATTTATATATATATATTGATGATTTAAAGGTAACATGTTTTAGTTAGAAAACAAATATTAGCGTTTGTAAGATATGGTACAATTTTAGGTGTTTATAAAAGGTAATTTCTTCAATTAAAAGTAAATGTTAAAAAGGCAATCAGCTAATAACTATTTATTATATAATAATAATAATAATTAAGTAAGGATAATTAAGTAAAATAACATATATTTAAATTGAGAGAAGGGGAAGATGAAAGGAGTGCACGCATACAGAGGGGAAGAAATTCAAATTTCAAACAACAATGGCGATCGAGAGAAGAAGAAGGATTGGATCGGCAAAAACGGAAACAAGTATGCGCAAGAGGTACGTGGAGAAATCATACTTAGAGATTTTATAGAAGCAAATGGAGACCTTGTAGACAAGGAAGTTCTATCAAGGTTTAGACGAGGAGAAAAACAGGCCATCACAGAATCTTTGAATCAAATCCACTGGAGGAGCTTGAAGATAAAAGATGGATTTAAGGAGAAGAACAAAAACGATAGTCTGGTGGTGACCGCAAACAGATCGTTCGCAGAGGTAGTGGTAAATCCTGGTATGAGAACAATTGATGATTGCAAAGGAGAATGGCATGTAGTTAACAAGAAAAACAAAGTGAAATCTGCAGTGAATTCAAAAGAATCAACTATTTTTTTTGGTAAACATACCATATGAAACGACAGCCAGGGAAGTATGGGATTTTTTCAAAAGTTGTGGAAGAATCAGGGATATAATCTTGCCGATGAAGAGGGATAAGAATGGAAAACGATTTGGCTTTATCAAAACATCGAATGAATTAGAGGCTGGAACTATCATTAATAACGCTAAGGAAAAGGGGGTTTGGCAAATAAGATGAAGATGTCCATTAATGGATCACAAAGGCAAAGGAGTAATAAGCAATTTGAGGAAGAACACTACTTACAAAAGGACATGAAGGGAGCAGAAAAACACAACCAGAGGTGGAATTATGATAGTAGGAATAAACAAAACTTAGATACTAATGAATTAGGGAGCAAGATGTTTGAGTATATTGAAGCAGAGGTGGACAAAGAAGTTGAAGTAGGTCTCTTGCAGTGTATGATAGGCCTCATATGGTTTGATAAGAATGCGGAGAATTTACAAAACAAAATTTCAGAATTGGGATTTGATTCTATCAGAGTAGTGGGATTATCCGACAGGAAATTTTTGTTGAGGAATGAGGAATCACCTAATTGGAAGGACTTTGATTTTAATAAACTGTCACTTGGTTCACAGTTATAAGAAAATTTAAGGAAGATGATATGATAATAACAAGAGCACCATGGTTAGAATGTAGAGGTTTGCCTATGATAGCTTGGTTGGAGGAAAACTTGAAGGCCTTCACGTCTAAATTAGGGGAATGGGTGACCTGGTCTTATCAAAGAGACGATAGCAATACGTTCTTCAATCCTTTGATTTGTGTCCAAACCACAATCATGGAAAATGTGGAGGAAAGCTTCAGTGTACTAGTTAAAGGGAAAAGTTATAAGATAAGCTTTAAAGAATTGAAATTTAGTGACATTGGGGAGCATAAACTCGATCCTATGAGGGAAAAAGAATGCAAAGAGGTGTGTTGGGTGAGAAATTCTCAAGGATTTCCCGAATCCTCTAAAAAGTTTTATTCACATGAATTTTTAAAAAAGGAAGAGGTAAAGACAACAAATGGAAAGCTCAGCACACAATAAGGTTGTGTTTGGTTGGGAAGAATGGAATGGAATGAATAGGAATTAAAGGAACACATTGAACATGAGAGGTAAGATTTAAAAAAAATGAGTGGGTGCAAATTTTGTATGATAGGATTTGGGAAGAAAATAGGTTGGAGGGAGAATGGATCATTTCTTTTTCAAGTTGGTGTGTTTAAACTTTAGTTTAGGTGGTTATGAATGGAATGATGTAAGGAATGAAATTTTTAAACATTTAACTATATTCTTATTCAAATTTCATTCCATTCCCTCCAATTTAATTCACCCCAACCAAACACAACATAAGGGTTCACATAAGTTAAGGGGAGGATACAATGAAAGCAGTCGAGTTGATTCTCTTGTGTCCAGAGTCTCAGAAACGATTTTAGCTCTTCAAAAGGACACAGCAAGTAAGAAAGCAGGGATAGTTCAAGATAAAATAGAAGTAAAAAAGTTTTTGAAAATGAATGTTGTTCAAACTCCATCAAGCTTAAAAATGGGTTTTAGTCATAACAGCGAAATACAAAACCATTCACAAATTGGAAGTGAGTTTGGAGAAGAGGATGTAGGGTCGAAAGCACCTCACCAAGCTCTAAATTCCCAAGAGACTATGGTTCAAAATATTGGCAAACTGAAAGTAGGTAGTAGAAGAGGAAGGCCAAGGAAAAAGCCGAGATTAACCAAAAATCCTTTTGACCTTGGTCTTAGTAGGAAGAAGTTAACAGGTGGAATAGTCAAGAAGAAGTTCATTGATGTGGGCTCAAGCCCAGTGGACATTCTAAATGAAGAATCAGACAGGCCCAAGAGACAAACCAAGCCTCCAACATGGTCCAAAGATTACTGTATGTACTGAAATGATGCAAACATGTGAAGTGCTCAAATGCTTCACTACCTGTCCTGCTCATTGCTTCCAACCTGTCTTGCTTGTTGCTTCCACTCCACCTACGTGCCAACTCATTTTTATTCTTGCTGTTTGTCTTTACAGTTTGTTCTTGTTATGATGCTCTCTTTCCAGTTGTGTTTTGTGTGTTTATTGCTTGCTCTCTGTTGACGGAGGAATTTGGGAACAACAAATTTCGAGGTCTGTCGCCGGAATCAAGATCTATGACGGTGGTTTTTCTCCGGAAAAAGTGGTGGCGTGTGGTGGCTGTAGATAATTGGTGGCTGAGATTGATAGGGTTAGTGGCGGCTATTCAGAGCTCTCGACTTCCAACCCCCCAATCGGCCTACGTACCCCGGTATTTATAGGGGATCAAGCCATACGTAGTTCTTGGAGAGCAAGAAACCCAAATGGGCTTGGATAATGGACCAGCTTCCGGAATGTTCTACTATGAGGCCTAACCACAAAAGGCCCAAGGCTCATCCAAGATCTCAAGACTTCACGGATAAGGAAACTTCCCCCGTCGAGGACTAGTCCTATCCGCTACCAGCTATTTCTTGATTTCAAGGATGCAGGTATAGCCGTGGTTTACCCCAAGTGCAGAACGCATCCCTGTCCCCCGAATGAGAAGCACCCACCAGATAGCAGGACAGGTGATCCAGAGCTTTTGGGTGCAAAGTGCAGGATTACTCCAAAGTTCCCCAATGAGAGCGCGCCCATTGGCTACAGGAACAGAGCTCCCAAAGCACACACCAGAAAGTCCCCATCTTTCCACCTTAGGGCGCACGGATGCCTCCCTTAGCGTCTAAGAAGGGTCCTTATATCCAGGCAAACCCCTGGAGGCCTTCTGCGACGGACATCCCCCTCCTGAGATACGACAGGAGGGAATTCTTCAACTTCTAGTATTCCAGCTTGAGTAGAATCCCACCTAAATAGAATCCTAACTTGAATAGTATCATAAGAGAGATTTCTTCAACGTCTTCTTAGAAAACCACCTTGAACACATTTATCCCCATATTTCACATTTAGGGCGCGCCCTAACTATAAGGAAAGCCAGGGCGCGGCCTAATTCCTCCAACTTGAGTCAAAATCCTAATTTATTCTAGAATTCCCCCAAATTGAACCCACATGTAAGAACCCAAATTTTTGGTAGAATTAAAACTTTTTATTAAGTTTTGAGAAAAGAAGGAACAATGATTCCGACTCCAAGTTAGTAATAGTTCTAATGAATGAGTGTTGCATGGATATAGATTCCAAGGTTTATATGTTAGGAAGAATGCAACGGGTTGACAACCTAGATTAGAATAATCTATCTCCTAGAAAGATAAGATATGAAAATTCCAAGTAGAGGAAATATTCTCATGTCATCCAAATCAATATCTGTTAGTAGTCCAGTGGTTCCGTGAAAGGGTTAAGGAACGCCTGAAGGAGAACAAGGACATTTTTATAAAGGTAAGGAATAAAGATGGAATAAAGAATGAATAGTGTTTTGGTTAAAATGATAATATTATTAGATGACGCTATATAGAAGTATTCAGAACGGATTTCTGAGTTCGTATTAGTGATCCAGGGGGAAAATAAATGTATGTAAAAGCTGTCGGATTCTGAAAAACAGCACTTTTATTTTCTCCGAGATTTCCCTGGACACCGAAAGACTTAATAATTTATTAAGAGGGTTTAAGGAATTTAAATTCAAAGATTATGAAGGAGGAATGAGAATGGTAGTATAAATATTAAGGAGGTTTCCGGTAAAACCCTAACTAGAAATCCTTGAGATATTCCTTCGAACGATCAATCAAATTGAGCAATAACCGGACAAAGAAACAAGCAAGGATCAAGATGCACGCATGAACAAGTGGATAATATCAAGTAACCAAGTTAGTTACAAGAGGAACTAGCAATATTAGAATCAAACCAAGTACTTAGCTTCATTTCATCATCCTACCACAAGATCAAGACATTTGTCCATCCAAATACATCATGCATGACATACCACCTTTATTAAAGCTACTTTATGCCAAGATATTATCATAATAAATCACTTTATGCTAGATTAGTGCAAGAGAAGCCAAAGCAAACACCATTCTCTCCATTTCTTCAAAACTGCCCAGCAGAAACACTCTCAAGAAAAAAATTCATATCTCCATTTCTATCCATTCTAAAATCACCAAATTTTAACCATAGCTTCTCCACTCCATGGTCAAGGTTCATTCCAAATTTCATGGCAATCTAATGAGTATAGCCTAGTCAAATCGCCTCCCCAAGTTGAAGAAACCAACCTGCCTGTTCTGGACAGTTTCTGACCAACGGAAAAAGGGGGCTCAAAACCCTAGCTAGGAAGCTTCAAATTTGATGAACTAGGACTCAAAACAAAGCCTGTGAAGAGGCCAAGATGTGGTAAAAATTTGAGCACCAAACTCTCATTTTTCGAATTATTATGAATTTTACAAGATTAATGATGAATAGTAAATACAAGAAACTAACTTTGAGTTCTTGTTTTCTTTTGATGACCTAAGCCATATTAAGGTGTTCTAAGGACTAGATCAAGGATTGTTAGACTCACATGCACCCCAAGGAAGGTATAACACTCTTGAAACCCTAGGTTTGATTTTAAGTATATGCTTGTTCTTGATGATTGTTAGTTTAGTATGATTTTGGTGATGTTTTAAGCATGATTAAGTAATTGATTTTTGTGATTTAAAGAGGTATGATGGACTGGATATATAATCAGTAGCCTTGAATTAGGAGATGAGTTTTTGATGAATAATGAATGGTATGCCCGGTGTGGCTTGGTATCGATGTGATGATTTTTGAAACGTTTGATTTATAGCCGTCATAATGCCCGAATTTCGTTAAACCTTTAGAAACCAAAATTGACAGTAGGGTGTCTGACCTTGTTGTTTAATTAACATGTCCTTATAGTTCTCGAGCCATAGATCGTTTTGGCGCAAGAATTGAGGCATTCTGACTTACGGTTTAGGAGATATGCCTGAATTGGTAAAAGTGGTTCGTAACCGTAATCGAAAGTTCGTAATGGAAATTGAACCCTCGTAAAATGGGTAATTCGGTGGCGAATCTTGGTAATTACATAATAGAGATAAAAAGGAAGGTGTGAGTGAAAACCACATGTCGATCGGATCGTTTTTCGATTTTATAAAAATGTTCGAATCAAGGTTAAACGCGAACGAACCCCTAAAAAGTACACTTGGTGATAACTTTCATAAATCACTCAGAAAACAGGCGATAAAACTCAAGGTATAATCTTGATTCGTAAACGACCGACCTTAGCACTTTTGTGGCATAAGTACCTACCTAGTGTAAGTGTCATGGCATGCCTTAATAACGAACAAGTATCGGATCGTGTCGATAGTAAAAAGAGTTACACTAAAGGGTGTATAACAAGATAATTCGAAAACGTGCGTCGACTTAAGTTAAGTTTATACTTAGCCTTTCGAAATATTAAGTGATTAACCTCGGATATTGTGACAATTGATAGATCACCGGATCGACCCGAGGCACACTACCCCTACAGGATTACCAGGCAAGTTTCCAATACTTTGGAACTGTTGTTGTGATAATATTATATATATGATTGCTGATATACATTTGCCATTGCATGCATGCCTACTTTCAAGTTGAATTGATATACTTGTTCCCTAAATGTTATTGTTGGCTTATAAGCTAGATAGTTATATATCAGTTATATGCCGGATATTGCTAAGATCCTTAAAGAAGGGCATTTGATTCTTATTCGTTGAATATAGACCGGGAGTTAGTACTTCTTGTTATATCGTAATTACTTTCGAGGGAAAATATTTAAGTAAATATTTTCCATTATTTGGTTGACGAATATTATTTTGAATATTCGCCCGAGCTTATTTATTTAACGATCATTACTTCAAATAATTATTTGAATGTTATCTATTCAATGAATATTATTTTTCAATGTTCATTTAAAGTCGATTCATTTATCGAATATTATTTCGAATATTCCTTTAAAGCTTGGATTACTTACGAATATTATTTTGATATTCATTTAAAATATTATTCATTAAATGAATATTGCTTTTTAAATATTCATTTAAGTTCATATTTATTGATGAATATTATTTTAAATATTCATCTAAAGTTCTATTTGCCTAACTAATATTAGTTCAAATATTCCTTTCAAGTCTTATTGATTAAATGAATATTATTTTGAATATTCATTTAAATATTTATTTATTCGATAAATATTTTCTCCATATTCATTCAAGAATTATTCTGAGAAATACTTCAATCTAAATATTCGTTCATAGTTATAAGTATCCTGTAACCATTTCTGATTCAATAAATATTCTCTGAATATTTATCAATACTCTGAAATAACTTCAAATATTGTCTTCGAGCTTTGGTTATTATGTAAATTATTTCAGAGTCATATTATCATTAATATTTATATCAAGAAAGGTTCTCAAAAATCTGTTCTTCATTCAGATATACCATTCATATTATAAGGGAACCATACTTGAGAAATGTTATTTATCTCGTGACTTCCCGGTCATAAATCTTTTGAAACTATTCCTTTCACTCTCAACTTGGTTGAGTGGTTATCAATTGAATCGTTGTGTTACCTTCTCATTATTCGAGGGGTAAGATTATTGGAACAAGTTGATATCCGTTAACAAGCAATAGCTTGGGAAGATATTTGGTGAATTCTCCTTTCCAACTAGATACGACTACTTCGTGGAGTCTTATCAACAAGTGTTATACTTGGGGAAAGGGGGAAGGACTTTACGTCCAGGATCATGGATTCTATTTGAACTAGGAGTTGTGTAAGAGGCCGAGTCGCGCCGGTCCATCCCATTTGGCCCAACCGTTGGCCGGGGAGATCTAACAGGGCGGTAGACAAGTAAATCCGTCAGCTCTTCCTTCTACCGGTAGTAAATCTAATTTGAGCTGTAAGATTTCGACTGATCATCGAGATTGGAACAGCGGGCGCGGTGAATACTCCAGCATTAGTTCATCATTCAAATTTATTATTTTCTGCAACATGTTTATTGTTGGCAGAGTTGGAAAAAGCGTTCATAACTGGAATTGCAATGTTCTTCCTGCAAGTTCCTTTTTTGTGATAAATGATAATATCTTGCACATCTTTAGCAGATATTTCCATTGAATATATTTTGGGTTACCTTGTAACTTCATCTTTCAAGTTATACTGGCATCATTTCCGTAAATGCATGGCATATGGTTTCAAAGATATTGTGAACTATTATATATTATCACTGTTCAGTTATATTCTGTTTGGTGGGCTATTGCTCACCCTTGCTTTATTATTATATCACAACAACAGCTAGATCTGATGGCCAGCACAAGGAGTACTCGGTGCAACCAGGGACAGCAGTCATAGGGTTGCCCACTGATGTCATGTTGGCATTGCTGAGGTAGGAGCAACCAATAGGCTAGACTGCCAGCTTTTAAGTTCATCAGACTTATATTTTATGTATGACATATGCAAATGGAAGGCAAAGAGTGTGTAGATTTCTTATTGTAATTCTTTGGGTTGTAAGAACTCAATTTTGTGATTAATAAAATTTGGTTACTCTGATTTCATCTCTGGGACTATAACGGGTGTGTTGTTGTTATTATTGGGTCACAAGGTTGTAATTTAATTTATGATGGTTTTGTGGATAGAAATTGAGACCGTAACGACCAGATCCCTGACCCCGGATCTGGGGGTGTTACAGAAATGGTATCAGAGCGTACGTTATAAACCCCAGAGATGATGCGACGTTAAAACAATAAATTCACTAGGATAATAAGAACTCTTGCCAAGTTCATAGTCGGACTACTTAAAGTAGTACTGACATATAAAACCCTTATGGGAACTCATAAGTATCATGATAGTAACTTAGTTCGTTCTCGTATCGACTAGTACGACGATAGACCTTGAGGCATACGAGCAGCAACGCGATGATGCTTTATTATATTTTGAAGATCGGATGGTTGATTCGATAGATTACCCTACTGAGGACCCAGAAGAGGTTCCAGTAGAGGAGGAGAATCATATTAAAGGTAAGGAAGTTACCTTTGGGGAAATGAGGGCTGCAGCTAGAGAGACTTTAAGAGTTAAGGTATAGTGCTCAGAGACGTGAGCATAAAGGACTGAGACATTGGCAAGAGAACTGAGGATGCATGTTGGATTCGTAGTCGGACTACTGGATGTAGTACCAGCAAGTAAAATGGATTGGAAGGATTACTTGAGATCTTATATTAGGATAGATAAGAATCCCTAGAGGTTTCAGATTAATGAGAAAAGAGTTAGAAGGATGTATGATTATCAAAGACATCGATACAAGATCGGGAGCAGAGTTCCCCAGAAGCAGTTAAGAGGGAGGCAGTAATTGCCGTATCATTTGATAGATGAATTAGTGTGAATATTGTCAATGATAATTCACCATGAGAAGGAAGATGTCATAGGTTATAATTTATGAAGTAAAATCGAGATTAATGAGGTGGTTTTATTCAGGGAAATGTTCATTTTATGAATGGATCAGCTTGGAAAGTAAAAATAGTGGGAAGGTGAGAAAGCAAGAATCTAGATTGCTAAACCAAGGGGAATTTGAAACCCTAGGAAGTGATGCCTATTGAGCATATGTGACGAGATACCAATGGGGAAATATCAAGTACACATAATATCCCCGTAATGAGATGACGGTCGAGATAAGTAAAGGAAATATTTGTGTATTGAGTAATAAGAAGGATATAATTGATGTGGAAGGATTATGAAGGTAACTATGAAGCGTACAGCAAGGAATGTTATGAACAGATTATATAGGTATTTCTAACGATCTCCCATGGTTAAAACCGGATAGGGTACTATTATGTATACGACGGAAATCGTGGTAAGACGAGGAATTCCAATAACAATGGGGTCAAGTGAGGAACCCAGGATTAAATTCTAAAGATTGGAAAAGATTTCAAAAAAGAATATTAATGAGAATGAACAAGAGCATGGGTCCATAGAATGATGGACAGAACGGTAAGAATATGCCGACACGTGAAATTTCGATAACGTGATATTAGATACGGATATAATTATTTTCTTCTCTAATGAACCTCTATAGTTCAGAGGTAAATTTTAAGTATGATATTTTACAATCAAGAAAATTTTCTATGATTCCTGGAAATTCTTTCCTTTTTTTCTCTCTTATTTATCTTCTTCTAAATTGAGAAGAACAACCCTTTAAGGAGGGGAGGTACTGCTACGTGACTACCTGTCTATGTGATAGGAGTCTAAGTGGAATACCATAACTTGTCTAAATTGCTTGTCAAGTACTAAAGGTTGGCCACCTTCTGTACTAACTATGCAATAGGACGAATGTTCATTGATCATAGTGATCTCTCAATAAATTCCTCTAATTCTATATATTGATCGAGATTGCGAAGATTAAAGCGATTAGGAAATGCGTAATTACGAGTGAGGTTATCTCTGAATTCGCAGCGCGATAGTGATACCAAAGTCACTACCGATACCAATAAGGAAAATAGCATATGACTGGGAAAGAGCATAAACCAGATAGTGTATTGTACGAAAAGTAGCGAAGATTAATGAAAAAGGATAAAGAATGTATTGTAGCACTAGTAAGATGTGCTGAAAAAGGATTGGGATTAATTAAGGATTGACTAGGGAACTGGAAAGTGAAATAACCAACAAGTACTCAATTGTCTTCTACCTGATTCCGGGACGGAATCCTTTGAAGGAGGGGAGACTGTAAGAACCCAAATTTTTGGTAGAATTAAAACTTTTTATTAAGTTTTGAGAAAAGAAGGAACAATGATTCCGACTCCAAGTTAGTAATAGTTCTAATGAATGAGTGTTGCATGGATATAGATTCCAAGGTTTATATGTTAGGAAGAATGCAACGGGTTGACAACCTAGATTAGAATAATCTATCTCCTAGAAAGATAAGATATGAAAATTCCAAGTAGAGGAAATATTCTCATGTCATCCAAATCAATATCTGTTAGTAGTCCAGTGGTTCCGTGAAAGGGTTAAGGAACGCCTGAAGGAGAACAAGGACATTTTTATAAAGGTAAGGAATAAAGATGGAATAAAGAATGAATAGTGTTTTGGTTAAAATGATAATATTATTAGATGACGCTATATAGAAGTATTCAGAACGGATTTCTGAGTTCGTATTAGTGATCCAGGGGGAAAATAAATGTATGTAAAAGCTGTCGGATTCTGAAAAACAGCACTTTTATTTTCTCCGAGATTTCCCTGGACACCGAAAGACTTAATAATTTATTAAGAGGGTTTAAGGAATTTAAATTCAAAGATTATGAAGGAGGAATGAGAATGGTAGTATAAATATTAAGGAGGTTTCCGGTAAAACCCTAACTAGAAATCCTTGAGATATTCCTTCGAACGATCAATCAAATTGAGCAATAACCGGACAAAGAAACAAGCAAGGATCAAGATGCACGCATGAACAAGTGGATAATATCAAGTAACCAAGTTAGTTACAAGAGGAACTAGCAATATTAGAATCAAACCAAGTACTTAGCTTCATTTCATCATCCTACCACAAGATCAAGACATTTGTCCATCCAAATACATCATGCATGACATACCACCTTTATTAAAGCTACTTTATGCCAAGATATTATCATAATAAATCACTTTATGCTAGATTAGTGCAAGAGAAGCCAAAGCAAACACCATTCTCTCCATTTCTTCAAAACTGCCCAGCAGAAACACTCTCAAGAAAAAAATTCATATCTCCATTTCTATCCATTCTAAAATCACCAAATTTTAACCATAGCTTCTCCACTCCATGGTGAAGGTTCATTCCAAATTTCATGGCAATCTAATGAGTATAGCCTAGTCAAATCGCCTCCCCAAGTTGAAGAAACCAACCTGCCTGTTCTGGACAGTTTCTGACCAACGGAAAAAGGGGGCTCAAAACCCTAGCTAGGAAGCTTCAAATTTGATGAACTAGGACTCAAAACAAAGCCTGTGAAGAGGCCAAGATGTGGTAAAAATTTGAGCATCAAACTCTCATTTTTCGAATTATTATGAATTTTACAAGATTAATGATGAATAGTAAATACAAGAAACTAACTTTGAGTTCTTGTTTTCTTTTGATGACCTAAGCCATATTAAGGTGTTCTAAGGACTAGATCAAGGATTGTTAGACTCACATGCACCCCAAGGAAGGTATAACACTCTTGAAACCCTAGGTTTGATTTTAAGTATATGCTTGTTCTTGATGATTGTTAGTTTAGTATGATTTTGGTGATGTTTTAAGCATGATTAAGTAATTGATTTTTGTGATTTAAAGAGGTATGATGGACTGGATATATAATCAGTAGCCTTGAATTAGGAGATGAGTTTTTGATGAATAATGAATGGTATGCCCGGTGTGGCTTGGTATCGATGTGATGATTTTTGAAACGTTTGATTTATAGCCGTCATAATGCCCGAATTTCGTTAAACCTTTAGAAACCAAAATTGACAGTAGGGTGTCTGACCTTGTTGTTTAATTAACATGTCCTTATAGTTCTCGAGCCATAGATCGTTTTGGCGCAAGAATTGAGGCATTCTGACTTACGGTTTAGGAGATATGCCTGAATTGGTAAAAGTGGTTCGTAACCGTAATCGAAAGTTCGTAATGGAAATTGAACCCTCGTAAAATGGGTAATTCGGTGGCGAATCTTGGTAATTACATAATAGAGATAAAAAGGAAGGTGTGAGTGAAAACCACATGTCGATCGGATCGTTTTTCGATTTTATAAAAATGTTCGAATCAAGGTTAAACGCGAACGAACCCCTAAAAAGTACACTTGGTGATAACTTTCATAAATCACTCAGAAAACAGGCGATAAAACTCAAGGTATAATCTTGATTCGTAAACGACCGACCTTAGCACTTTTGTGGCATAAGTACCTACCTAGTGTAAGTGTCATGGCATGCCTTAATAACGAACAAGTATCGGATCGTGTCGATAGTAAAAAGAGTTACACTAAAGGGTGTATAACAAGATAATTCGAAAACGTGCGTCGACTTAAGTTAAGTTTATACTTAGCCTTTCGAAATATTAAGTGATTAACCTCGGATATTGTGACAATTGATAGATCACCGGATCGACCCGAGGCACACTACCCCTACAGGATTACCAGGCAAGTTTCCAATACTTTGGAACTGTTGTTGTGATAATATTATATATATGATTGCTGATATACATTTGCCATTGCATGCATGCCTACTTTCAAGTTGAATTGATATACTTGTTCCCTAAATGTTATTGTTGGCTTATAAGCTAGATAGTTATATATCAGTTATATGCCGGATATTGCTAAGATCCTTAAAGAAGGGCATTTGATTCTTATTCGTTGAATATAGACCGGGAGTTAGTACTTCTTGTTATATCGTAATTACTTTCGAGGGAAAATATTTAAGTAAATATTTTCCATTATTTGGTTGACGAATATTATTTTGAATATTCGCCCGAGCTTATTTATTTAACGATCATTACTTCAAATAATTATTTGAATGTTATCTATTCAATGAATATTATTTTTCAATGTTCATTTAAAGTCGATTCATTTATCGAATATTATTTCGAATATTCCTTTAAAGCTTGGATTACTTACGAATATTATTTTGATATTCATTTAAAATATTATTCATTAAATGAATATTGCTTTTTAAATATTCATTTAAGTTCATATTTATTGATGAATATTATTTTAAATATTCATCTAAAGTTCTATTTGCCTAACTAATATTAGTTCAAATATTCCTTTCAAGTCTTATTGATTAAATGAATATTATTTTGAATATTCATTTAAATATTTATTTATTCGATAAATATTTTCTCCATATTCATTCAAGAATTATTCTGAGAAATACTTCAATCTAAATATTCGTTCATAGTTATAAGTATCCTGTAACCATTTCTGATTCAATAAATATTCTCTGAATATTTATCAATACTCTGAAATAACTTCAAATATTGTCTTCGAGCTTTGGTTATTATGTAAATTATTTCAGAGTCATATTATCATTAATATTTATATCAAGAAAGGTTCTCAAAAATCTGTTCTTCATTCAGATATACCATTCATATTATAAGGGAACCATACTTGAGAAATGTTATTTATCTCGTGACTTCCCGGTCATAAATCTTTTGAAACTATTCCTTTCACTCTCAACTTGGTTGAGTGGTTATCAATTGAATCGTTGTGTTACCTTCTCATTATTCGAGGGGTAAGATTATTGGAACAAGTTGATATCCGTTAACAAGCAATAGCTTGGGAAGATATTTGGTGAATTCTCCTTTCCAACTAGATACGACTACTTCGTGGAGTCTTATCAACAAGTGTTATACTTGGGGAAAGGGGGAAGGACTTTACGTCCAGGATCATGGATTCTATTTGAACTAGGAGTTGTGTAAGAGGCCGAGTCGCGCCGGTCCATCCCATTTGGCCCAACCGTTGGCCGGGGAGATCTAACAGGGCGGTAGACAAGTAAATCCGTCAGCTCTTCCTTCTACCGGTAGTAAATCTAATTTGAGCTGTAAGATTTCGACTGATCATCGAGATTGGAACAGCGGGCGCGGTGAATACTCCAGCATTAGTTCATCATTCAAATTTATTATTTTCTGCAACATGTTTATTGTTGGCAGAGTTGGAAAAAGCGTTCATAACTGGAATTGCAATGTTCTTCCTGCAAGTTCCTTTTTTGTGATAAATGATAATATCTTGCACATCTTTAGCAGATATTTCCATTGAATATATTTTGGGTTACCTTGTAACTTCATCTTTCAAGTTATACTGGCATCATTTCCGTAAATGCATGGCATATGGTTTCAAAGATATTGTGAACTATTATATATTATCACTGTTCAGTTATATTCTGTTTGGTGGGCTATTGCTCACCCTTGCTTTATTATTATATCACAACAACAGCTAGATCTGATGGCCAGCACAAGGAGTACTCGGTGCAACCAGGGACAGCAGTCATAGGGTTGCCCACTGATGTCATGTTGGCATTGCTGAGGTAGGAGCAACCAATAGGCTAGACTGCCAGCTTTTAAGTTCATCAGACTTATATTTTATGTATGACATATGCAAATGGAAGGCAAAGAGTGTGTAGATTTCTTATTGTAATTCTTTGGGTTGTAAGAACTCAATTTTGTGATTAATAAAATTTGGTTACTCTGATTTCATCTCTGGGACTATAACGGGTGTGTTGTTGTTATTATTGGGTCACAAGGTTGTAATTTAATTTATGATGGTTTTGTGGATAGAAATTGAGACCGTAACGACCAGATCCCTGACCCCGGATCTGGGGGTGTTACACCACATTTGGCCCGAATCCATCTTGAAAATACCCGAACCGAATTTTGGCTATAACAACTACCCCCCAATTCCATACGAAATCAGAGATGATGTATGGAATTTCTTCTAGAAAACCCAAAATTTTTCACAAATCTTCACCAGGACGCGCCTTGGCAGAGGGCGCGTCTTTAGAATCCCAAACGACTGCCGACAGCTGTTTTCCACTACTTTTTTAAACCCCTATAAATACCCCCTTCTCACTTACTTTACTCTTTTTCTTTCACTCTCTACACACAAACCCTACTCCGGCGATTTCGAATTCTCCGAGCAAAAATCCGGCTAACACAACGTTTTTTCGTCGATTCTTTTCCACAAATCCTGTTCCAGAACCTCCAAGGTATGTTTTCATGTCCTTATTTTTCATTTTGACCGTGTAAATTGTCCATTCCGACGTTGCAACTGTTCACATACCCTATGTTCTTCGTTTTCCGTTGTATGTATATATGTATATATATATGTTTTGATCTTGTTTTGCTGCTATAACCTCTTCAAAATATGTTTCTGATAAATAGATATGATTAATTAAACTTCAGGGCGCGTCCTTGACACAGGGCGCGCCTTGGATTCCTCTGATACCATAATATAGCTTTAGAAACCTAATTCTTCATGACCCTTCTAGCAAACTTTTTAAAAAAAATCCTCTTTTGGGCGTACCTTCATATTGCTTAACACCATACACTAGGATACGCCTTAGATTTTTAGAATATTAATTGCATGTCTAATATCCATTTATTAAACTCCTGGGCGCGCCCTAAGTCCCTTTTTATTAATTTTGCAGCTGGAGGACAAGGGCGCGTCCTCTCCCTTCCATCCTTTTAAGGAATTCAACAAACGTCTTGGAATCTATTCACCCTTGCCATCACCGCTTCCACCTAATCGCTACAGACTTCCTTTCTCATTCATCTCTCCAGAAGATAGGACGCGCCTTATTCAAGAATTTGAAGACGGCACCATGAGTTTTTCTAGTGAAAACTCCTCCGACGCCACCACATTTGATCAACCTTCCAAAGAATTTGATGTTCAACCGTCCAAAGAATCTCAAACACCCCCTGAGGCGAACCATTCTTACAACTCTATGGAGGATAGTGATTTTGCTCCAATCTCGGAAACATCAGGGGACACACATTCTTCAGACACATATTCAGCTGAGGGCGCGCCCTCAGCCTCTTCCATTTCTCCTCCAATAAATTCTGAGCCAACATCTCCACCACCTTCCCCAACTCCCTTTGAACACTGGGAAGTTCGTGACGAAGAAATTGACCTCGAATGGGGTAGGTATGGAGATATAACTGAAAAAGAGAAGAATTCACTCCGAAAGAAACAAGGCAAACTGGCTTGTGTAAACATGTCTTCTACTGCAACAAATGACGAGGTAGAATGGGCCGTGAAATACTACGGTCAAGAAGGACTTTGGGCCATTCCTCATTCTCATCACCGTCCCCACATTTTCAACTATGGTGGAAACTTTAGAATTCCAAGAATGGTTTTGACCCCTCGACTCGTAGCCCTTGGTGTGGGCGCGCCCTTACACCCATACCTTAGAGAAATCCTTGAATGGTACAATCTGGCCCCAATCCAACTTTCTCCCAAAAGCTACAAACTTGTTCCAGGTTTGCTAATTCTCTACCGTGACTTGGGGTTTGAAGCACCCTCGATGCCAGAAATTAGCTACTTCTTCAGCATCCGCCAATCAAACATTGGCTATTACTATCTAGTAATTAACAAGCTTCACAACAACAAAGGCTTTTCTGACGGAAGGATTAGCCATATTAAACGGTGGAAAGAACCCTACTTCTTTGTCTGGGATGTTCCTAGAGTCCGTCTTCAATTCAACACAAACCCATGTAAGTGAGGGCGCGCCCTACACTCCTCTTTTCTTCCATCTTTATTAACTTTTTATTAATCTTTTAAAAACTAAAACAGATAGAAGAATCCAAAAAACTCTTCAGGGCGCGGCCTCAACTTGAGCTACTGCCGTCCTTAAAATTGCAGCTGAAAGATTCAATCTTCAAACCTTAATCACTGAAGAAAACTTAAAAAGGGTTGGAATCCTTTCTGATAGGGTTGGTTCAATTTGTAGATTTAGAAAATTTAGAAATGGTATCGCCGTCCCTCTATCTACTACTAGTGACAACGAAAATCTTGACTCTGATCAGGATGAAGGTATGAAATCTCAAATTAGGGCGCGCCCTAACCTTCCGATTTTACAGCCTATCCTTATTATATATCTTGTAACCTGTTATTTGAGTTACTTATTCCTTGACTTAACATTTTTATTATTTTTTCTCGTGCAGATATGGCCCCCCAAATTCCACGCGGCTTTGGATCCAAAAAGAAAAATGACAAGGAAAAAGCAATTGACAAAGTGGGTTCTTCTGACACTAGGGCGCGCCCTAGTCAAATTCAGCAAGAACCCAACCCAACAATTCCTACTTCCAGATCCTTGAAGAGGAGTACTGAAGCCCAAGACCCCCCTGTTGACAAGGGCAAGAAGCCAAGAACTGAGGGCGCGCCTTCGTACGTTGAGACCCTCATTGGGCCAGCTGCTGCATCTCTTGTCGATGACAAGGAGGTTGATCATTGGCAAAACATGAATGCTGATGATGAAACAAACTCTATGATCAAAGCCTCTGCTCAACTTCTAATTCAATCCCTAGGGCGCGCCCAAAGGATTCACAAAGAGAAGCTTTACATCAACAAACTCGAAGGGGAAAACAGAAAATATGCAAAGTTGATTGTGGAGTCTGACAACAAATGGAAGAGTAAGTGCGATTCCAAGGATGCTACTATCCAGGACCTCAAAAATGACTTGCAAGATGCTGCCAATCATCGCCAACTCTTGGCCGACAAGAATGACAGGTTGGAGAAAGAAAACGAAGATTTAAAGGTGCAGCGGGACACCCTTGAGATCGAGAAGGCAGATTGCTGGAAAGATGAGAAGCAAGCCATGGAAGATAAAAATTTCCAAGCTGGGTTTGATTTCTACCTTCTTGGTTTTCTTGCAAATGACCCAGATTACAACTGGGAAGAAAGGTTTGGTCCAGAAAGTGCTGAGGACATCAAACAATTTAAAATACTGCACGCGGATGCCATCTTGGCAAAGAGGATCGAGCTGGGATTGGATAAGGATCCACAGGGCGCGCCCTCAACTGAAGAGGCTCCCCTGCAATCTGAACGAATCGAAGATCCAGAGATCCAAACCATCGATCCTTCCAACCAAAACTCTGTTCCTGAAATGATCTCTCCTCTCACTGTTGTTCCCCCTGGTGATGCTAAGGACGCGCCTCCTTCTCCCCCCAAGGACGCGTCCTAGAACTTATCTTCAAGTTTATCCGAATTTATTCTAACTTTCAAGGCGCGGGTCCTTTGTAAAACCCTGCAAGTTGTAACTTAACTTTTGAACTTTATTTGCACCGTTAATAACCTCAATGTTAATTGCCAAATTACTTTTGCCGTAAAACAATTATAGGGCGCGCCCTAACATATAGGGGGCGGCCTTTGTAAAATTTTCTTTATCACTGTTAACACATCTTCAAAAATTTTCAGGAAATTCTTCCGTGCAAACATCATATAATGTGAAAAGTTCATTAACTAAAATGCTTGTAAATTCTTCAGTGTAGATACAGGGCGCGCCCTTTTTTTGAGCGCGGCCTCTTGTGTTTTATCAGCCAATATTCTTCCAACTCTTGAAAACGTTGAAACACTTAGAATAAAAAATCTTCATTCATATTGAGGGCGCGCCCTAAGGCATTACCCTTTTTTCAATATTCCTTTTACTTGTCAATTATTGCTTGGATTTAAACAGAATTTCACAGGGCGCGCCCTAAGGCATAGAGCACGACCTCTAAAAAGAATCTTCAAAAACTTGAAAGAATGTCTTGATAAACTTTATTAATTCTTCAAATAAACTCAAATCTCAACAGAACAGGGGAAGGTATACATGAACTACCCCCCGAGCTAAGGAGAATAAACTTCGAAAAAGCGTAGAATAAAAACAGCAAGTCTCGACTAGAACTAAAGAAGGCGTACGTGTACTACCCCCCTAGACTAGGAGAAGATTTATTTATGCTAGTCTATAACTTAAATATAAGCCTTCATACAATAGGGGGTCAAAGCCGCACCCTACTGATAATATTTCCTCAGATGCTCTGCATTCCATGCCCTTGGGATTGTGCTACCATCCAAGTCTTCTAGATGATAAGTCCCTTCCCAGATGATAGACTTGATCTTGTAAGGTCCTTCCCAGTTAGGACCAAAGACTCCATGCGCTGCTACCCTTGTATTTGGCATAACTTTCCGCAGAACTAGATCACCCACCTTAAAAGGTTGAGCCTTCACCTTCTTGTTATAATACCGTGCAGCCCTCTGCTGATAAGTTGCCAATCTCAACTGCGAATTAGCCCTCATTTCTTCTAGGAGATCAAGATTTAACCTTTGATTAACCATATTTGATTCTTCATCATAAAAATCTCTTCGGAATGACCCTGCTCCAATCTCCACTGGCACCATTGCTTCACATCCATAAGACAATATGAAAGGAGATTCTCCAGTTGTGGTTCTTGGAGTCGTGTTATACGACCATAAGACCATGGGAAGTTCTTCAGGCCAATTCCCTTTGCTTTCTTCCAACTTCGTCTTCAAGGTGTGCTTGATTATTTTGTTGACAGCCTCTGTCTGCCCATTGCTTTGAGGGTGATACACAGCTGCAAATTCCTTCTTTATCCCCAAATCATCACACAATTTTCTCAATTCCTTGCTATCAAACTGCTTTCCATTATCCGACACAAATTTATACGGAATTCCAAACCTGCACACAATAGAGTTGAAAACAAAATCTCGAATCTTTCTTGCTGTAATTGTGGCCAGGGGCATTGCCTCCGCCCACTTGGTAAAGTAATCCACAGCAACAACAGCATATTTCACTCCTCCTTTGGCTCTAGGAAGTTCTCCGATAAGATCTATTCCCCACATAGCAAATGGCCACGGACTCATCAAAGAAGTCAAAGTGGTAGCAGGGCTGGTAGAGTAATTTGCGAACCTTTGACACTTGTCACATGCCTTAACAAATTCGTAAGCATCCTTCTTCAAGGTAGGCCAATAATATCCTTGCCTTAACACCTTCATTGCCAACGAACCACCCCCCGAGTGATTGCCGCATATACCTTCATGAATTTCCCTAAGAATGTAATTGCATTCATCTCCATCTATGCACTTGAGAAGTGGTTGATTGAAACCCCTCTTATATAATATCCCATCATACTCCACGAATCTAGCTGCTTGATACTGAAGCCGCCTGGCTTCCAACTTCTCACCGGGAAGTATCCCTTCTCGAATATATTTTTGAATGGGAGTCATCCAAGTAACACTGGGAATAGATTCCACTTCCATGACTTCAACCTCTGGAATGCTAGGAACTTCCTGTATTTGCAAAGGTACAGTCCCCAATAGCATAGCGTCTTTCTGTGACCCCAACTTGGCTAACACATCTGCACTACAGTTCTCATCTCGTGGAATACACTCTACCCGTACTTCTCGGAACTTTTTGATCAATCGTTGAGCGCACCTCATGTAAAGCTCTGTCCTTGGACCTCTACACTGAAATCCACCTTTTACTTGTCCAACCACTAGTTCTGAATCACTTAACACAATGAGATTCACTACTTTCATCTCCAAAGCCATCTTTAGCCCATTAATCAAGGCTTCATACTCGGCATCATTATTGGTCGCCTGAAATTTGAAGTGAATAGCACTCATAAGTTGATTCCCTTCGGGGGTAAACAAGATTATTCCTGCTCCAGCCCCTCCATTGTTGACAGCTCCATCTACTTGTAACTTCCACCAAGGTTGAGGAACTTCTTCAAATGGAGTTGCCCTCTTAAGCAGAACTTCAGGCTCAATTAATACAATTGATTTTTCTTCATTTTCCGACTCGAATTCAAGAATGAAATCAGCTAAAGCTTGACCCTTTATAGCAATCCTTGGAGTATATTCCAAATCAAATTGTCCCAGCTCAACTGCCCATTTTAACATTCGACCAGAGGTTTCCGGCTTGTGGAGAATTCCTCTCAATGGATATGCCGTACGAACTTCAATCTTATGAGCCTGAAAATAAGGACGAAGCTTCCTTGACGCCAAAACTAAGGCATAAACCAACTTTTCCATGCTAGTATATCTGGTTTCCGCATCAAGCAAACGCTTACTCACATAGTAAACCGGAGACTGATGATCAACTTCTTCTCTTACTAATACCGCACTAATAGAATGTTCTGAAACCGCCAAGTATAGAATTAACGTCTCTCCTTCCACGGGCTTAGCTAAGAGAGGGGGATTTCCCAAATGCTCCTTTATTCTCTGAAAAGCTTCCTCACACTCAGATGTCCATGCAAAATCTTTGGCTGCCCCCTTTATCGCCTTGAAGAATTCTCTGCATTTATCCGACGATTTTGAAACAAAACGATTAAGGGCTGCTATCCTTCCCGTGAGACTTTGAACTTGCTTTACACTAGTCGGAGATTTCATGTCAAGAAGAGCTTTTATTTTTGCTGGATTTGCCTCGATTCCACGATGATTAACAATAAATCCTAGAAACTTCCCGGATTCTACCCCAAAGACGCATTTTTGAGGATTCAACTTCATCCTAAACTTCCTCAAAATCTCGAACATCTGTTCTAAATGCTTTACATGGTCCTCTGCTCCCAAGGATTTAACAAGCATATCATCCACGTATACCTCCATGGTTTTCCCTATCAAATCCTTAAACATCATGTTCACCAATCTTTGATAGGTTGCACCAGCATTGATTAACCCGAAAGGCATGCGAATGTAACAATACAATCCTCGATCTGTAATAAAAGAAGTGTGCTCCTGATCCGGCTCATACATAGGAATCTGGTTGTAACCAGAGTAAGCATCCATGAAACTTAAAAGAGCATGTCCTGCCGTAGCATCCACCAACTGATCAATCCTCGGGAGTGGAAAACTATCCTTCGGGCATGCCTTGTTCAGATCAGTGAAATCCACACAAGTTCGCCATTTTCCATTTGGTTTTTTCACAAGAACCGGATTAGCCAACCAATCTGGATAATATGACTCCTTGATCAGCCCAACATCTAGAAGTCTATCCACCTCTTCTTTCAATGCTATGGCTCTCTCTCCACTTACTGGCCGGCGTTTCTGGCGAACTCCCTTCTTGGTAGGATCTATATTAAGACGGTGACACATAACCTTCGGATCAATCCCAACCATATCAGCATGACTCCAAGCAAAAACATCCAGATTGTTTAAAAGGAAATTAGTGAGCATGCCTCTTAACTTGGAGTTCAACTGCGACCCAATCTTCAGAACCTTAGTTGGATCCCTCTCATCCACCAAAATAGGAATTGTATCCTCTGCAGGACCAGTCTTTTCCACTGGTTGCGGTGTCCTTGGGTCAAGGTCGAAATCAAAACTTCGAGGATCTTCAACCGGTGCTACGTCCTTGGAGGGCACGTCCTCTTTAAGAGGGAAGTCTTCCTCGACAAGGGTATGCACCAAACCTTCAAGCAACATTCGTCTCCCTTCAACCTGCTCACCCTTGAGATCAAACGAGATTACTTCCTCTGCATCTTCCTCTATTTCCTCCAAAATTCCTTCTTGAAGCTCATCAAGAATTGAGGTATCATCCTCAGGGCGCGCCCTGTATAGCAGTTCTTCCTCTTCAGGTTCCTGGACAAGATAATGGGCTTTCACCTCTTCTGGGACAACACTCGTGACTCCGGAGCCACTCTCATGAAGGGCGCGCCCTCCATCTTGCTGTCTTCTAAACCCTTTAATCGCCTTATGGTAGCATTCTCTGGAGTCATGCTGGGAGCCCCGCACGGTTCCCACACCATTTGGCGTAGGAAATTTCATCGCGAGATGATAGATGGAGGTCACAACTTTCATTTCCTTCAACAGGGGTCGTCCTACTAGAGCGTTATGTGAGGAATCCACATTCAAAATCATGAAATCCCTCATTTGCGTCACAGAAAGGTTTCCTTCCCCAAGAGTTACCGGTAATTTGATAGCCCCCATAACTTTTACCGATTCTCCTGAAAAACCATAGATCCATCCGCTGTCTTGAATCATGTCTTTGTCTAAGAGTCCCAGCTTCTTATAAGTACTGTAGTAGAGTATGTTCACCGAGCTTCCATTGTCCACGAAAACCCGATGGACATTCTTCGAACCAATCTGAATTGCTACTACCAGAGCGTCATTATGAGGATGATGTACCCATCTAGCTTCTTCTTCAGTGAAAGTAATGTCAGCACATTCTCCCTTGAACAACTTAGGTGGCCTCAATTCCAAACTATTCACATTTGTGAGAGGTCGATACCTCGCTTCCCTGGAATATCTCTCCATAGCGTGATTGCTATCTCCCCCTAAATGATGTCCTCCAAAGATGGTGTGAATACTCCCTTCTTTGACAAATTTCTTCTCTTCCGGCTTACCATCTCCATGGAGGGCGCGCCCTCCATCTCTCCTGTCGGGATTCTCCCTATGCTTCTTCACCTCCCTAACAATCCATTCCGTCAGGTATCCTTCCTTAATCAAATCCTCAATCTCTTCCCTGAGTTGACGACATTCATGAGTGTTATGCCCTGAGGATTCATGGAATTCACAATACTTTTTCTTATCCTTACTCTGCCAGGAGGTCAATGGTTCCGGCTTTCTGAAGAACCCTTTGTTCTTATTCACCTCAAAAATATGTTCAATAGAAGCTGCTAAAGGAGTATAGTTACCCGGCCTTTGATCGTAAGTGTATGTATCAGGTGGACCCCAACTCCTTCCAGTTTCAGTTAAATTTATCCGGTTCGCACCAGTTGCTATACGATGGGTAGGACTGGGAGACCTATCCTTCCTTTTACCGATCTTTACCTTAGAACCGTTCTGACTGTCAGTTTTTCGGTTGTCTGCCAAGGATTGTTCCACAATTTTGAAAGACTCAGCTTGTGCAAACACATCAGCCAATGTCGGTGGATCACGTCCTTGCAAATGTTTCCAGAAATCTGTTCCCACCGACAATCCAGCAATTAAGAAACTCTTGAGTGTTTCATCTGTCGCTCCTCTCACCATTGTGGATTCCGAGTTGAATCTCTTGAAATAGGATTCCAGACTCTCCCCTTCCCTTTGCTTGATATTGGCCAAGGTTGTGACCGGAGGAGCATATTTTACCGCGGCCTGGAACTTAGTCAAGAACAAGTTCCTCATCACCTGCCACGACGTAATTATCCCCGGACCAAGCTTCTGAAACCATTGCTGAGCACTCTCCCTGAAAGTTGCCGCCAACAATCGACACCTAGCCAGTTCCGTAACTTGATAGACATCCATCTCAATATCGAAACGTCCAAGGAATTCCACAGGGTCTGCATTTCCATGAAATCGCAAATCATTAGTCATTGATCTATACCCAGCAGGGAGCTGCGCCTCTCTAACCTCAGTTGAGAAGGGAGAAGATGTTGGAGCAGTTGCAGATATTCTTCCTCCATCTAGGTGAGCAAGGAGTTTCTTTAAGTCATCCACATTAAATGTTCCCACTCCGGGAATATTCTGGATATTTGGTTGTTCCACAGTCTGAGTATCCCCCGGGGGTGGAGGTGGCGGTGGAGCCGCCGTCTGAATACCTCCTTGAACTTCAACTTGTGGTTGAGTCACAACCTCCTGAGTTTGAATTTGATGACCCTCGGGATTTTCATG
The DNA here is from genome assembly GCA_036435485.1 of Saposhnikovia divaricata. NCBI lineage: Eukaryota > Viridiplantae > Streptophyta > Magnoliopsida > Apiales > Apiaceae > Saposhnikovia > Saposhnikovia divaricata. The sequence goes on from CM071598.1 coordinate 88,593,935, forward strand.
AGGTTGTGGATTCCCTCGAGAACCTCTCTGATACTGTTCTCCCGAGCGAGAGTGCGTCCTCGACCTGGACTCACTGGAAGTGCTTGAGGGAATTTGATGGATGCGGGGGGATCTCCCACCTGAGGGCGCGCCCTGATTACGGGGGCGCCTGTTTCCCTGGTGCCAATCCATTCTTCTGTCACCGTTATCACGGTTTCTCCTCTCGGTATTACCGCGATGAGGAGTTTGGTGGAATCCAAGGGGCCGCGACCTGTTTTGAACAGGGGGCACGCGCTGTGGATTATCATTTCGAGCAAGAGTTCTCTCATGTCCAAGGGGCCGCGACCTGTTGTCAAGGGGCACGCGCTGTGGATCATGACTCTGAGGAAGGGCTCGCTCATGTCCAAGGGGCCGCGACCTGTTATCAGGGGGCACGCGCTGTGAATCATGGGGCCTCAATTCCACATATTTGTCTTTCTTCTGAAGCTCGAGGAGCACCATCCTCAAATCATCATCATCAAGCCTTATTCCAAGGCGTTCTTTCAAGCTGGCAAAATCTCTCCTTTCTTTAGCGATTTGCTCTTCATCCCTTTGAATCTCATGGGTAGTGCGCCCTGAACGGTGAGGATGAGGGCGCGCCCTCTCTTGAGGATTCACCAACCTGCGCTCAGAATTATTTTCACTAGGATATTCAATAATAGGATCAGAATAATCTAACCTTCGAGGAGTGACCAGCTGAAATCTCTTTTCATGACTTTCCTCCTCCCTTCGAGAATCTTCCACGATCTGAGGGGATTTCCCCGATCGTCGATGATTTCGTGGGATACTCCGAGATTTTCTCCTTGATTCTTGCTCTTCCTCCACCGAACCCAATCTCGCCCCGAAACTATTTATGGCATCTTGCATAACATACAGCTGTTCCATTAATGCCGAATTACTGATGAGAACGGGCGGCTGTCCGCCGATGGCGGCCGGAGTTCCTTGATGTCGCGGAGGAGCAGCTATATTTTCCGGGACGTAAGCTTCATGACGCGCTCGGTTATCTCCCAAGCTATCTTCAGAATCGTAACCATCTTCTCCTTGAGAACCTCTGCCATGATTGTGAGACATCTTTTCCTCCTAAGATGTAGATCTTGATTGGCTGCCCTCCTTCTAGCGCCAATTTGTTGACGGAGGAATTTGGGAACAACAAATTTCGAGGTCTGTCGCCGGAATCAAGATCTATGACGGTGGTTTTTCTCCGGAAAAAGTGGTGGCGTGTGGTGGCTGTAGATAATTGGTGGCTGAGATTGATAGGGTTAGTGGCGGCTATTCAGAGCTCTCGACTTCCAACCCCCCAATCGGCCTACGTACCCCGGTATTTATAGGGGATCAAGCCATACGTAGTTCTTGGAGAGCAAGAAACCCAAATGGGCTTGGATAATGGACCAGCTTCCGGAATGTTCTACTATGAGGCCTAACCACAAAAGGCCCAAGGCTCATCCAAGATCTCAAGACTTCACGGATAAGGAAACTTCCCCCGTCGAGGACTAGTCCTATCCGCTACCAGCTATTTCTTGATTTCAAGGATGCAGGTATAGCCGTGGTTTACCCCAAGTGCAGAACGCATCCCTGTCCCCCGAATGAGAAGCACCCACCAGATAGCAGGACAGGTGATCCAGAGCTTTTGGGTGCAAAGTGCAGGATTACTCCAAAGTTCCCCAATGAGAGCGCGCCCATTGGCTACAGGAACAGAGCTCCCAAAGCACACACCAGAAAGTCCCCATCTTTCCACCTTAGGGCGCACGGATGCCTCCCTTAGCGTCTAAGAAGGGTCCTTATATCCAGGCAAACCCCTGGAGGCCTTCTGCGACGGACATCCCCCTCCTGAGATACGACAGGAGGGAATTCTTCAACTTCTAGTATTCCAGCTTGAGTAGAATCCCACCTAAATAGAATCCTAACTTGAATAGTATCATAAGAGAGATTTCTTCAACGTCTTCTTAGAAAACCACCTTGAACACATTTATCCCCATATTTCACATTTAGGGCGCGCCCTAACTATAAGGAAAGCCAGGGCGCGGCCTAATTCCTCCAACTTGAGTCAAAATCCTAATTTATTCTAGAATTCCCCCAAATTGAACCCACATTTGGCCCGAATCCATCTTGAAAATACCCGAACCGAATTTTGGCTATAACACTCTCATATGTCATAGTGCTACTATATATATGAGGTATCTGTGTTGGTTTGAAGGGGGAAATGAAAAAGGCTCATATTTTCTGTTTGGCCACTTCTCTCTTCTTACTATTATTTCTAGGAGCTCTGTTCCTTGCTTGAAAAGGAACAATCGATCTGATAATCTTATCAACTGGTGCTTTCATTATGCCTCCCAAACCTTCTCAATCGAAACCCGCCACTAATGAAAACATGTCCGATCCAAGCATAGCATTGCAGAACCTCCAAACTCAAGTCGATGACATGCATTCTCATGTTACTATGATTCCAGCCATCTAAGAATCAATATCCTCAATTCCGACCATGAAAGAAGCCATTTCCAATTTGACCGCCATGATGTCAGAACTCATCCAAGTTAGCAAAAAAAGGGCAGACAACCCTTCTCATCATTCACCTCCAGTTTCCCAACCATATACTACCTATTCTCCATCTTCATCAACATCAACTATACACATTCCACATACTAACTCATTATCTACCCTCAAACCTCCCAAACTGCACCTAAGTTATTTTGACGGATCTAATCCATTGGATTGGATATTTCAAGCCAAGCAATTCTTTAACCATTATCGAGTTCCTCCAGACCAAAAATTAAGTATGATCTCACTTTATATGCAAGGTCAAGCATTAAGTTGGTATATGTGGATGGTCCAGAATAATCAACTCACATCATGGGAATCCTTTGTTCAAGCTCTAGAATTGCGCTTCGGTCCATCTACTTATGAAAATCACAGGGCTGCACTCTTTAAGTTACGTCAAATCGGAACCGTAGAGGAATATCAATCCCAATTTGAGACCCTATGTAATCGAGTAAATGGCTTACCAGCTGATGCCATCCTTGATTGTTTTCTGTCCGGATTGAAACCAGAAATCCAACATGAGTTAGCCCTTTGGAAACCGCTTGATATTTCTCTAGCAATTGGTCAAGCCAAACTCATTGAATCCAAGCTTAAAGACACCAGACCTCGACCTTATTTCAGTGCCAGACCCATCAATCTCCCAACCACTACTTCTCCTCTGAACCCTCCCAAAACCATACTTAACTCTACTACTCAAGCTCCTCTTGTACCAACCCCTCCACGTCCAAACCATAACATTTCTCCATATAGACGATTGAGTGATGTTGAAGCTCGCGAGAAAAGATCCAAGGGCCTTTGTTATACTTGTGATGAAAAATGGGCTCCCGGTCATAAGTGCAAATCTCCCCAATTTTTATTAATTACTCCAGAGGAGTCTGGTACGGAAATGCATCACACACACCCCAACCTGGACTATACCATTGAACATGTGAGAGAACCAAACGCACCACATGTCGATGGATCAACACAAACTCCTATCGTTGCTGCACATGACAATGCAACTACCTTCCCGGATGTGTTAAGCGGTGTCACTCACTCTTCTGACGGAGCAACAGACTTCCAACTTTCAAATGCTGCCTATTTTGGGTTGTCGTGTGCCCGTACATTACGAATTACTGGTCAAATACAGGGTCATGAGTTTTCAATGCTGATTGATTCTGGGAGTACGCATATTATCATTCAACTGCGAGTTGCCGAGTTTCTGCATCTTCCAATCCTTACTACACCAAGCTTTTCTATTATGGTGGGGAACGGTGAATTTATTAAATGTCAAGGAAAGTGCACTGACGTTCAGGTACAATTTCAAAAACAAAGCTTCAACATTTCTTTCTTAGTTCTACCTATTCAGGGTGCAGATGTCGTGCTAGGAATTGAATGGTTGAGCACCTTGGGACCAATTCTGGCAGATTTTTCAGTTCCGAGCATCGAATTTACAACCCAGGGGACTACAGTTAAGTTACATGGGGAACCTTTGTTAACAGAAGCCACACCTAATCAGTTGGGTCGTATGATTGACACTGGAGCCATTATGTCCATGCATGCTATCATCCATGACACTAACCCCCCATCTCCAACTCTAGCCACAGATCCATCCAGCACCCAACATCCAGCAGTAACCTCATTATTGGCAGAATACAACACCTTGTTCCGAATTCCCAATGACTTACCACCTATACGCTCTCATGATCACCACATACATTTACAACCAGATGCAAAACCTATAAATGTCAAACCATACCGTTACCCCTACTACCAGAAAACAATCATGACTCAACTCATCCAAGATATGTTAAAAGATGGAGTCATCCGTCCCAGCAATAGCCCATATTCTTCTCCGGTCATATTGGTCCGAAAAAAAGATGGCACTTGGAGATTTTGCGCTGATTATCGAGCCCTCAATGCTATTACAGTTAAGGATCGATTCCCAATTCCCACGGTGGATGAACTATTAGATGAACTTCATGGAGCTACCATATTTTCTAAGATTGACCTCCGTTCTGGATACCACCAGATTCGTGTTCCTGAAGATATCCACAAAACAGCGTTCCGAACGGTGGATGGGCATTATGAATTCATTGTCATGCCGTTCGGTCTTACTAACGCACCCTCTACATTTCAAGCTGCCATGAATGATTTATTCAGGGACCAGTTGCGCCACTTTGTTTTGGTATTCTTTGACGACATTCTCATCTATAGCAGCTCCTTGGAAGAACATCTATCACACTTGAGGCAAGTTTTTTCTAAATTATCCACACATAAATTTTATGCCAAGTTAGAAAAATACGTTTTTGCTGTTGACACGGTTCATTATTTGGGCCATGTTATTAATCGGGAGGGAGTAAGCGTTGACCCCGAAAAAATCCAAGTAATGTTAGATTGGCCAGTGCCTCAAAATATTTCAGCCTTGCGGGGTTTTTTGGGACTTACCGGATATTATCGAAAATTTGTGCGACATTATGCTACCTTGGCAAGTCCACTCACCAATTTACTCAAAGCACAAAAGTTTAGTTGGGATACAGAGGCTACAAATGCATTTCACACACTTAAACAAACCATGACTCAAGTGCCTGTCCTTGCATTACCCAATTTTTCTACTATCTTTGAGCTTACAACAGATGCTTCCGGATTTGCAATTGGTGCAGTGCTATCACAGAATGACCATCCTCTTGCATTTTATAGCAAAAAGCTCAATCCTCAACTCCAAGCTGCTTCTGCATATGTGCGAGAGCTATTTGGCATAACGGAATCAGTAAAAAAGTTCAGACAATATTTGTTGGGAAGGAAATTCATCATTTATACTGATCATCAAAGTTTGAAACATTTGTTAACTCAAACGGTGCAAACCCCTGAGCAGTACAAGTGGCTTTCCAAGCTTATGGGTTACGATTATGTCGTTATGTACAAAGCAGGGAAAGAAAATTCAGTTGCTGATGCTCTTTCGAGAGTGCAAACTCCATCTTTTCATGCCATCTCAGCTCCCACTTTTCCATGGCTGGATACGTTGCGTGACTATTATCAAAAGGAGCCAGCAGGTCAAGAATTTATACAGAAGGCACAAAGTAATTCTCTTCAGGGTTATACTGCACATGACGGCCTCCTTTATTTTCAAGGCAGACTTGAGATCCCGAAAAATACTCATCTTCGCTCTCTCTTAATGGTTGAATATCATACAACGCCATACGGGGGCCATTCAGGAGTTCGAGCTACACTTGCACGACTATCTGCATCATTTCACTGGCCTGGCACGTCAAAAGAGGTCAAGCAATTTGTGGACCACTGTCAAGTATGCCAAACACACAAGTATACATCACACCGTCCATATGGCCTTCTACAGCCCCTCCCTATTCCATCTCAGGTATGGGAAGAGATTACTATGGATTTTATCACTCATCTTCCTCCATCTTACGGAAAAACTGCTATTTGGGTTATAGTAGACCGCCTCACAAAATACTCTCACTTCATACCCCTTCCATCTAAATATACAACCCCTTATCTTGCTTCTGTGTTTCTCAGTGATGTGTACAAACTTCATGGCCTTCCAAAATCCATAACATTAGACCGTGACCCGTTGTTTGCGTCCCATTTTTGGCAAGAATTATTCCGCCAATTAGGTACTAAATTGAATTACAGCAGTGCCTACCATCCCTAAACTGATGGGCAGTCCGAAGTTGTCAACCGCTCCCTTGAAACCTATCTTCGTTGCTTTACCAGTGACCAGCCAAAATATTGGTCTCGATACTTACATCTGGCAGAATTTTGGCATAATACAAACCACCACACGGCCATTGGAATGACTCCCTTCAAAGCTCTATATGGTCGTGATCCACCTACCTTGCCATCATACATTCTTCACTCATCTCCAAACGCCTCCATTGATGCCACATTGCACCATAGACAAACCATATTAACCCAGCTGAAACACACCCTTACAAAAACCCGACATCAAATGTCTCAACAAGCAAATAAAAAACGGCTTGAGATACATTTTGAGGAAGGCGACCTGGTCTTTGTCAAATTGAAAATTTATAGGCAGGTAACAGTGCAACGACGACCATATCCCAAGCTTGCCCCCAGATATTTCGGACCCTTCCGTATTCTTCGACGGATTGGTGCAGTTGCTTATGAAATAGAATTACCGCCTACGACCCGGATACACAGAGTTTTTCATGTTTCTCGGCTTCGTCATTGTATTGGAGATGCCCCTGTACCTCCTATTCCCCTTCCTGATGTTGATGATGATGATCATCCATACCTCACACCTATGGACATATTAGACCGTCGCACAATTTGGGATAATGACAAGCCTAAGGAGCAGGTATTAATCAAGTGGTCCGTGTCCGCACCAGAAAGTTCAACCTGGGAGGATCTTGAAGCCATACAACGTTCTCATCCTATCTTATTTGGAGACTCAGACAGCTCTCTCTCTTCTCTATCCCAAAACAAAACCGGCCTTGAGGACAAGGCCCCTCTTAATGGGGTAAGAATTGATGTGGGCTCAAGCCCAGTGGACATTCTAAATGAAGAATCAGACAGGCCCAAGAGACAAACCAAGCCTCCAACATGGTCCAAAGATTACTGTATGTACTGAAATGATGCAAACATGTGAAGTGCTCAAATGCTTCACTACCTGTCCTGCTCATTGCTTCCAACCTGTCTTGCTTGTTGCTTCCACTCCACCTGCGTGCCAACTCATTTTTATTCTTGCTGTTTGTCTTTACAGTTTGTTCTTGTTATGATGCTCTCTTTCCAGTTGTGTTTTGTGTGTTTATTGCTTGCTCTCATATGTCATAGTGCTACTATATATATGAGGTATCTGTGTTGGTTTGAAGGGGGAAATGAAAAAGGCTCATATTTTCTGTTTGGCCACTTCTCTCTTCTTACTATTATTTCTAGGAGCTCTGTTCCTTGCTTGAAAAGGAACAATCGATCTGATAATCTTATCATTCATGAGGAGGAAAGGTGTCACCAATGCAGGGAATTTAAATGCTCTGGATGTACTCCCGGAAGAAGATTCTCCAAAGCTTCAAGATGTAGTGGAACAAATTTTGGAAAGTGCAAAAAAATATGGGGTTAGAATTGCAGAATGATCTGTAGAAAAGCAAGCAGATTATAGTTGAACAACTAGAGAAAGGTAAACTCTAGGTTAATAAGACATTTTGTTTACCAGTAGTACTGACTAAATGTTTTTAATGGAATCAACAATCATGTCTTGGAATGTAAGAGGTATTTCGAGTAGGGTGACGAGAAGATTTTTTAGGGAATCTATTGCGAAGAAAGATGTGAGTATTATTTGTATCCAAGAAACGCTATGTGACTCATGGTCATATGTTCTTAAAAGCTCTATCCGGGAGGAAGAATCTCATGGGTGGTTAATTCAAGATTCTCATGGTCATTCTGGTGGATTGTTAACATCATGGTGTAAAATTAGATATAGATGCAGAGGCTTAGCTCAAGGTGAGAATTGGAGTTGGATTCAGTTAGAATGCATTAAGTCAGGGGTAAGGTTTAATGTGGTGAATGTTTATGCTGCTCAATCCATAGAGAAGAAACGACAATTTTGGAGACAATTAAGTGAAATAAAGGACTGCGTTTTGCAGAAGCCTTTGTGTTTTATTGGAGATTTTAACAGCATTAAAGTAGAAAGTGAGAGGAATAACTGCAGTTATCGAAGAATAGACATGGAGGGCTTCAATCAATTCATAGGAAGTCAAAATTTATTTGATATTGATCTGCTGGACACAAAGTTCACTTGGGTGGGTCCGCAAAAGAAGAAAAGTAGGCTTGATCGAGCCTTGGTGAATTATGAATGGTATAAGACTGGGTTATGGAAATTACAAGCTATGCACAGGGAAAAATCTGATCACAAAAGATTATTATCACAAAAGATTATTCTTGCACATAAGTCAGGAAGATTGGGGTCCCAAACCAATGAAGGTGTTTAGCTGTTGGCTTAAAGATGAAGCATTGTCTATGCAGATACAAAAATTCTGGAGCCAACATGTTCATGGAAAGAAAAATCTGCAGTGCATTCTTAAAGATCTAAAAAAGCTTATCAGACCTTGGGCCAAAGATTGTAAAGATGAAACTGACAACAAAATCAAAGCTCTTGAGGAACTTTTGGATAAAGATGATCAATCAGACATGGACATGAATTCATTGTTACAAAATAGGAAACAGCTGGAAGATCTATACAATTACAGAGATGAAATCCTCAAGCAAAAATCAAGACTTAATTGGACTTTGAAAGGTGATATGAACACCATGTACTTTCACCAAGTGATTTTGAGGAGAAGGAAAAGAAATTCAATTTGCAAAATTCGGTGGAAGAAAAATTGGATCTCCAAACCTAAGGCATTAAAAGATGCGTTCTTTGAACATTTTAGCAAGATATTTGGTAATACAGAAGTGGACCAAATTTTCTCTCTTGGTGAACTAGTTTCACCAGTTTTGTCTGAGGAAGAAAAAGTATGGCTGGAGAGAGACTTATTATTAGAAGAAATTGAAAGAGTTTTAAATTGTTCAGCTAGTGATAAGGCTCCAGGCCCTGACGGTTTCAACATGGGCTGTCTCAAAATTCTTTGGCCACAATTGAAGGAGAGAGTGTTTGAATGCTTTAAAACATTCACAAATACACTAGTCCTCCCAAAGGGTTTTAATTCATCGTTTATTTCTCTCATACCAAAAAAGGAGAGTCCGGAACTGGTCACAGATTTTAGACCAATAAGTCTCATCAATAGCACGACTAAGCTCTTTACAAAGGTGCTCGCGTTAAGGTTAAGTGAAGTAATAGACAAGCTTGTGGGGGCAAATCAATTCGCTTTCATCAAGGGTAGACAAGCTTCGGAAAGCATTTTAGTTGCGAATGAGGCAATTCACTATATTAGATCTCGGAAGAAGAATGACTTTATCTTAAAATTGGATTTCGAGAAAGCATTTGATTCAATTAAATGGGAGTTCCTTCTTGAGCTTATAAAAGTGTTGGGTTTTGGAGATAGGTGGATCACATGGATCAAAAGCTTTTTTAACTCGATGAGAATTTATATTTTAGTGAACGGATCACCCTCGAAGGAATTTAAACCACAGAGGGGTCTTAGGCAAGGGGATCCCCTGTCCCCTTTATTATACATTTGGTGGCAGAAGTACTCAGTCGTATGATCACTAAGGCATCGAAAATTGGTATGTTTAAAGGAGTGACATTGCACGAGCTTGATAAACAACTCACTCATCTACAATTTGCAGATGACACGTTGTTATTTGTAGAAGGATCTATATAATCAATTAGAGTTGTGAAGTCAGTGTTGTAGTGCTTCCAATTGTTAACAGGGTTGAAAATCAATTTTAACAAGAGCAGCCTTTATTCTTTCTCTAGTAATGAGGATCTGGTAACTAGAGGTGCTAATTGCTTGGGATGTTTGGTTGGTAGATGGCCAATGAATTACTTGGGAGCTCCTTTGGGTATCTCTTTGAAGAAAAAGTCTTTCTGGAATCCTTTAATCAAAAAATTTGAAGATAAGCTAGCGAATTGGAAGTGTTCAAGTCTCAACGAAGCTAGACGTCTAGTACTTCTCAAGTCGACTTTAGATAGTCTTCCACTTTATTGGTTAAGCATTTTCAGGATTCCTAAAAGCATATGTGACAAGATCGAGCAAATGCGGAGGAATTTCTTTTGGGGAAGGAAATATGTAGATCAGCGTGGTCGCAGAATGCACCTGAAAAGCTGGGACGGAATCGCTAAGTCAAAAAAGAAAGGTGGGTTAGGCCTTGCTTCTATTCACATTAAAAATCTTGCTTTATTAGGTAAATGGCACTGGAAATGGTATCGAGATAGGGAGAAAGGGTGGAATGTTTGGATTCGAGCAAAGTACAAATGTAATGTGGGTGATTCTCTACTGGAAGGCTTAAAGAAATCCAATCTATCTGAATGCATGGCGGGAATTATAGGAGCTGCTCATGAACCACAATTCAAAGGTACTCTTTATATCAGTAATTTTAGATGGTCAATAAAAGATGGGGACAGTGCTCTTTTCTGGGAGGATTCTTGGAGCTCTGAAGGTATTCTTTGTCATAAGTTTGCAAGGTTATACAAATTGTCAAAACTTAAAGGAATCGTAGTCAAGTGTTTCAAGAATTTGCTTGAATGTTACGACCTATTGGGAAATACATTATGGCAAGGACCTCTTCGAAAATGGGAAGAGGATGAGGCTAACAAAATAGGTGCTATTTGTTACGAGATTAAACTGACAGCAGGAAGAGATTGTTTAATCTGGAGTCCAGTAAACAGAGAATTTACGATTTCGTCTGGCTATTCCTTTTCAAAAAATGAAAGTGTTGAGACGGACGTATCGTGGAATTTAATATGGAACATTAAAATTCCGCCCAATGTGCAAGTATTTTTGTGGAAATATCATCATCAGATTTTGCCTACAAATAGTTTTTTGGCCAAGAGATTGAAAAACAATTTTGTAGGAACTGTTAGGTGTGAGTGGTGCAATAATGCTGAAGAAACGTAGGAACGCATTTTCTAGGAATGTGTGCCTGCATTGTGGGCCTGGAATTATGTTGAAGCTTGGTGGGGAATTAAAACTTTTCCGAAAGACTTGAGAAGTAGAATAGCAAACTTTAAAGGTCTGAGTTTGAAATCAGGATGGGGTATTACTTGGTCAGCGATCTTGTGGACGATTTGGCTGTGTAGAAATAAATTGGTTTTTGATGGTGTAAGAACTAAAAAGGAGAATGTAGAGTTCCTAATAGTGCACAAGTCTAGAGCATGGTGTAGTGCGATAAATCTTTTTGAGGACTCTACATTACGGAATGTCAATCCTGTTGGCACGATTTTGAGATCAAACACAAGAAGAATAGATAAATTAATGGACGATAATGCAGAGTTAATTGGATTCATAGACGGGGCATGGAAGTGTGACAATGACCAGCGAATTCAATCAGGAATAGGAGGTTATCTTAAAGACAAGCAAGGAAATTTGTTGTTCCTTTTCTCAGGACCGTCTACAACCAAGTCAGCATTTGATTGTGAATTTGATGCAATGATCTTTTTGGTGAGGAATATATGCAATAGTCCCTGGAGGTCGAGTAAGTGTGTTATATACACGGATTCTGTTGAGCTAGTGAGAACTTTAAAGGACATGAAATTTAACTTGCTAGATAAAGAGGAGGATGTAATCAAGAATCTATTAAGCTTCTCTAAGGTTGAGTTCAAAAAACTCGATAGAACTCTGAACTGTGAGGCAGACAAGTTAGCTAAACAAGGACGACTTCGTGAGAAAATTATCTTTGCTTGGTGCTAATGGTATAGTGGAGATCAAACATATATGGTGGGTGATGGCTGAAGAGGTGCTTCTGCAGGAAAATGATCAGTTTTCAGTGAAGAATTTTTTTCCCAAGTCGAGGAAAGAAGTGGAGTTGGTAGCTAGTTTTACAGAGTATCTTGTGTCCTTTTATCTTTGTTATTTTGTCATTTAAGGTAATGGTCTTGATGCTAGCTATGGATCCTCAGTTGAGTTGGTTCTGGTATTTTCTTTATTCTCAGTTTCATTTTAGCGGGGCAAGGAATTTAGTTTGTTTGATGATGTGTCTAGTGGTTAGGGTTTGAGTTTGTAAGGTTGACCAACTTGGTTGTACTTTTAATATTCTAATAATATTTTCCTATCGGCTTAAAAAATAAAAATAAAATAACATGTTTTATTGGTTAAGGGTAAATAAGTTAAATTAACTGGTACCTTTCTTTTGATATGTTATAAATTTTATTTAATAATATAATTAGGTTTTATATAATCATTATTTTCAAAAAAAAATTTACTTTTAATATAATTTAATATACTCATATTCAAGGATTATCCTCATGTTTTCTTATTATTAGCAATGTTTATAGATTTTTATTATATTTTATTAATGATTGTAAGATGCGGTGTGATATTTTTGGGTTTATATTAGTTATTGCAAAATTAGTTTTAAATTTAAAGGTAACAAGTTTTAGTTAGAAAACAAATATTAGCGTTTGTAAGATATGGTATAATTTTAGGTGTTTATCAAATGTAATTTCTTCAATTAAAAATAAATGTTAAAAAGGCAATCGACTAATAACTATTTATTATATTACTAGCTTATAACCCGTGCGATGCACGGATTTCTTTTGATATGTAATAAATTTTATTTTATGTTAAAATTATATTTTTATATAATCATTATTTACAAAATGTTATTTTAATTTTAATGTTAATTATTAAATATAAATTTAAATAATGATATGCATGGTTTAAAACTTATATTATAAAATTTTAAAAATAAATATTTCGTTGATGGAATTCGAACCTTGAAATTTTAATAAATTAATTTAATCATATAATATATCTAATCATTAGATCTAACAAATCTGATTTTTTACTAAAAATCTAACGGTCATTATTCGTAGTATACAAATTTATATTATATTTTGTTAGTGATTAGAAGATATGGTGTGATATTTTTGGGTATATAATAATTATTACAAGATTATATTTTAAATTAAAAGTTAAAGTTTTAAAATTCGAAAAAAATTATTATTGATTGGAAGATATAAATTTATAAAATTATAATAAAATTTATTATGTTATAAATAAAATTTATTGATATGGTGTTTCTTTTATTATGTTATAATTATGTTTTTATATAATCATTGTTTTTAATAATTTTTTATTAATAATTTTTTATTAATAATTATAATATGGTGTTTCTTTTATTATGTGATTTTTAATATATTTTATTAATAATTGAAAAATATGGTGTGATAAGATTAGTTTTAAATCGAAAAGGTAATGTGTTTTAATTCGAAAGTAAATATTAATGATAGAAAAATATGATACGATTGATGTTTTTAGGTATTTATAAAAGGTAATATCTTCAACTAAAAGTAAATGTGAAAAAGGCAATTGACTAATTACCATTAATTATATTATGTTATTATTTAATTTAAATAAAAAAGGTAACGTATTTTAATTCGAAAGGAAATATTAATGATAGAGAAATATGATACGATTGATGTTTTTAGGTGTTTATAAAAGTTAATATTTTCAACTAAAAATAAATGTGAAAAATGCAATCGACTAATTGCCAATAATTATGTTATGTAATTATTTATTTTAGGTATTTTAATATTATTTACAATGCTTTATTTTAATTTTAATGATTTAATATAAATTTAATTAATTATATGCATGGTTTAAAACTTATATTATAAAATCTTAAAATAAATATGTCGTTGATAGAATTCGAAAGTTGAAATTTTAGTAAATTAATTTAATCATATAATGTATTTAATCATTAGATCTAACGATTCTGATTTTTTACTAAAAATTAATGGTCATTATTCGTACTATACGGATTTATATTCTATTTTTTTAGTAATTAGAAGATATGATGTGATATTTTTGAGCTTATATTAATTATTGGTAGATATAATATGATTGGAATATATGATATAACTGGTATTTTTAGTGATAGATTCACTACTTCAGCGCCGTTATCGGACATTGCAGGCTGAGCATCTATTTCTCGTATATCGCTCCACACCGAGAAGTGGGATGTGTACCTCCAGCAACAACAAGAATGGAACCATAGGCTCCTATGCTGGGAGCATTTCGGGGTATAGGCCTAACCACCTCAACTCCCCGTTTCTGGGAAAAAAAGAATAACCACTAGTAGGGATATGGGTGGAGAAGAGCCTTGACTTTCTATTCTATTAGTCAATCGCGCTAGCTGCAATCAAACTAAAGCAAGAAGGTTATTTATAAAAGATAATATCTTCAACTAAAAGTAAATGTGAAAAAGGCAATCGACTAATTACCATTAATTATATTATGTTATTATTTATTTTAGGAGTTTTAATAGTATAGATATCGTATATATTTTTCTTTATAATGAAGGGTAAATAAGTAAATTCACGAAATATCAACATATACCGAAAAATAGATGCCAATTTTTTTAATATTTCAGCTGTTATATAATTATTTAATTTAATATAATTTAATATACTCATATTTATGGATTATACTAATTTTTCTTATTATAAACAACATATACAGATTTTTAATATATTTTTATTAATAATTGAAAATATGGTGTGATATTTTCGGGTATAATTAATGAATGTAAGATTAGTTTTAAATTAAAAAGGTAACGTTTATAAAAAAACGTATACAAAATTTTAATATATTTCATTAATAATTGAAAATATGGTGTGATATTTTCGAGTATATATTAATGATTGTAAGATTAGTTTTAAATTAAAAAGGTAACGTGTTTTAATTTGAAAGAAAATATTAATAATTGGAAGATATGATACGATTGATATTTTTAGGTGTTTATAAAAGGTAATATCTTCAATTAAAAGTAAAATTAAAAAAATGCATTGACTAATTACCATTAATTTTATTATGTTAGTATTATTTATTTTAGGAGTTTTAATAGTATAGATATCGTATATATTTCTCTTTATAATGAAGGGTAAATAAGTAAATTCACAAAGTACCAAAAAATAGGTACCAAAACTTTTAATGTTCAGGCTTTTTAATTCAAAAGGAAATATTAATGATCGAAAGATATGATACGATTGATATTTTTAGGTGTTTATAAAAGGTAATATCTTCAACTAAAAGTAAATGTGAAAATGACAATCGACTAATTACCATTAATTATATTATGTTATTATTACTAAATACCATTAATTATATTATGTTATTATTTATTTTAGGTGTATTTATTTTTCTTTATATTGAAGGGTAAATAAGTAAATTCACGAACTACCAAAAAACAGGTACCAAAACTTTCAATGTTTCGGCTTTTATAATATAGTATAGATTATAAATAATAATTAAGTAAGGATAATTAAGTAAAATAACATGTTTTATTAGTTAATGGTAAATAAGTAAAATCAACAGGTACCGACCAACCAAACTTTTAATGTTTCGGCTTTTATAAATAAGTAAATTCACGAAGTACCAAAAAACAGGTACCAAAACTTTCAATGTTTCGGCTTTTATAATATAGTATAGATTATAAATAATATTTAAGTAAGGATAATTAAGTAAAATAACATGTTTTATTAGTTAATGGTAAATAAGTAAAATCAACAGGTACCGACCAACCAAATTTTAATGTTTCGGCTTTTATATAATATTATAGATTAGTAATGATTGTTTTACAATATTTTTCCTATTTTCAGCTTCCTTTTTTCCCAATTTTTAATGTTTCGGTTTTAATATAATAGTATAGAGGCCACTGTTCTATAGAGAACCATCTTATATAGGGAATCGAAGAGAAACACTAATTTTCTGATTCTACAATAGAATCAAAAGTTTTAATTTTTGGTTCTATAAAAAAAAGACCAACTTTTTTTGGTTCCATAATTAAAAAAAAATCTGATTCTGTGGTAGAACCAAATGATGACGTGGCACTGCCACGCTAGCAGTGACATCATAACTAATAACGTCGCACTACCACGTGTCACTGCCACGTCAATAGTGAAGGTATCACTGATGACAAGGCAGTGCCACATGTCACTACCACGCCAGTAATGATGACGTCACTGATGATGTGGCACTGGGTATTTTTTTTAAGAACAAAATTATTATTATTGTTATTTTTTGGGAAAAAAATAAAAAATATTTGATTCTACTATAGAATCAGCAAAAATTATATGGTTTTCTATATCGGATGAATCTCTATGGAGTATTACACATAATATAGATGTACTGATCACATAAACTTCCTTTTTTTTTTTTCGTGATTCTTCCCCCCCCAACCCCCCATTTTATTCCCGATTTTATTCCCATTGACATATAACCTCTTGCTTGCAACCAAGAACATTAGGTTGATGGCAAATTCATTTTTTCGTTTTCTTTTTTTGTTATAATTCGAATATTGGAGCATTGAGCAAGGAGATGAATAATATATGTAAGTATATCTTCTCGGGGCACAAAAATTTTACGTTATTTATAACTATTAATATGTTGTGAGAGGAATTTGGTACAACACTTCAATGAAATAATTACAAGAATCAACCAAGAAATTCCAAGAATCTTAATCAAATAACCCGAATTACAAGTCAAAAACCCTAGCCTCATAAACCCTAATCCGAATGGAGGAAGAATGATTATTTGGACTGAATTTGCAAGTACTCCGAGCTATGATGACCGAGTAAATCCTACTCAATCGAGAGAGACCAGCCCATAGCGTGTGTTAGAGGTGTATATGTGTGTCTAACCTCGCAAATTTCCTACATACTCTTATATTTATAAGAGATCAAGTCCCATGTAGTTCTTGATAATCCTCCACGATTTGATAAGCTTAATCCTCCATAACCGACCTGCCTTGATTGTTTATCCCAACTGATATAGTTATCCGACTGTTATTCCATGATTTATCCATGCTTCCATGATATATCTACATATATATATCCGCATATATACATATCCCACGTATATATGATGTTTATCCGCGATAAGCACTGTTGTTGGGCCGTTCCTATTGCTTAGGAGTTATCCACAAGGTTGTTAGAGCGTGCCCTACCCGATTTCCTACAATCTAGGAGATTCTAGGACTGCTGGTGCATTTTCTGGAAATCATCAGGGTACGTGCACGTACCCCTGCCTGGAGACTTATCACTCGGATGAACCCTGTCGAGCCTCCACACAGCAGTACCCCTATATGAGGTTCAACACCTGAACCCCTATATGGACGAACCCCGAACCAGATGTCAAAATCCCTATCTTCCAGTATATTCCTAGGACGTATTGGATCAATGCATTCACACCTAGCCCAACCTATCCTCCCATAACCACATAATTCAAGTAATTCGAGTCCATAACCTTAGTGAGCCTTAAATCAAGCCCAAGGCAGATTTTGGGCACAACAACTACCCCCGGTTCCTTGTAGCCATTTGAATGCAAAAGGAACCTAATATTACTCGTACCTCAATCACACTTTCATCCCATGTGAATCCCTAAGCCTACGTGAGCGTACTCGTTGTAGGAAACGAGGGACTCGGCCATGAAACTTCTATGCTAATGACTGTACCTTCGTAACCTTCGAGTTTGAACCTTAGGGTTCCACCATCTCCACATTGGGGTACCATTAGTAAACCCCTCAAGCTACGTACCTTTGAATAAACATCCAATTTCCCAGATAATTATTAGAGAAGTATTTTAGATAAAATTCTTTCCAAGTGATAAGCCCCAAACATGCAGCATCCTACTCGAACTCAATTTATTTAAAATTTTAATCCCACCAAAACTTTCCATTTCCACCGTGAAACCCCATGTATCGGGCTTGCCACTCGTCCATATTCAATTCCTTGTATTCCTTAGAGAAATATATAGCTTCCACATCATGCTTACAAGCTTTCATGAGCTAACTCGGCGTAAGAAACAAGAAATACAATGGTTCCACACATGTACCTCAATCTGAATCCTTAAATGAACTCCTTTCATATACCTTAGTCCATGCATGGCGTACTAGTTCCAATCATGAGCTTTTTTATCCTGATCACCTGAACCTACCAGCTTCCAGCCTCCTTCCTTGAGAACCATAGCCTGACTTCTCGATATATTTCTTTTCCTTATGAGGTTGGTCTTCATGTGTGAATCCTTGTGGGTGAAGCTATGAAGCTTCCGCTGTTGCAAATAATCTTCAATCTTCCAGAACCCTGGGCTACCGAGACAACTAGAAAAAGTGATTAGTAACATGAGCTAAGTAGCTCACATATATAATGCACATAGCGCATATATATATAATCCATAGATGCAAGTATGATTATGCGAGTGCATATGACTTTCCCAAGATATTGCTAAGTATTTTGAGGACTTCTCCAATGATGCCCAGTGTTGTGGGACTTCTCCAAACTGTTCCCATAGACAATGGGACTTTGCCAAACCATGCCCATAAACTATGGGGCTTCTCCCAAGTGAACCTATAATCCATATGATGTAGATGAACTTATATGCGTACCCCAGGAGGGACCAAGGTAAGGTTATAGAAACCTCCTCAATTGTAACTATGTCTTTCCAAGTGGTTATGTCATGAGGCATATAGTATGCCTAAGTACCTATCAGCTAGCAAGTTTGAAAATAATTTTGAAACCCAGGCATAATGTAAGTAAATATATGTCATGATGACCCATTGTGTATAAATCCATGCAAGTGTGAAATCATGTGATACGCACATCCAGATGAACATGAATTAATGTGTGATAGAAGATAATGATCCATTTGAAGATATGAACTTCGCAATGAAGTTTTTGGCTAGATGCTATATAAATTTCCTTGTATGCATAGGAAACATGTGTGATAGAGAATATGTAAAAGAATGAAAGTAGAACTTATCTTTTCTTTTAGCACGTCAATCCAAGTCAGGGTTCAACCATTGAACCCATAAGGTTGGGGCTGCCACCCTTTGAGCTTAAGATGAGGACCTCATTCCATTATGTAAGCCCTTCCATGGTGAGATGTTGAATTATCCCCAAGGACTAGATTTCCTTCCCGCACGATATGTAAGTCTTCCTCCGCTTGAATCCTTGAATCTTTGTTCGTGCGTATGCCATGTGTAAAGTAGACTGCTTAGGTGTACGTTCAAGCCATATGGGTTCACCCAGTTGTACCTTTGAATGTTTTATAAACATCGAGGCTTCACGAAATAGCCTTAATTCGTTCATATGACGTGTATGATAAGGGGACACCACTACCAGTCAAGGGTTCACGTGGGCCTGACCACACTACCTATGAAGGGTTTACGTGGGCATAAGATTGATAGGACCTTTGCTCACCTAGGGTACCCAGAGTCAATGCAAACCCGGAAAGAAGGTTCCACTACCTATTGAAGGTTCATGTGGACCTAGCCAAACTGCCTGCTGAGGGCTTACGTGGGCTTGAAGTTAATGTGAGCATTGTTTCGTACCCATAATGTAAATAATAAGAGGACACCACCACCTGTTAAGGGTTCACGTGGGCCTAACAACACTGCCCGGCGAGGGCTTACGTGGGCTTTAAGTTGATGGGAGTATCGCTAGCCTAGTGTCCCTAGGATCGATGCGAACCCATGACATGCATAATCCATACATGTTAAAACCTGCTCATGTATAATCCATACGTGAGAAATCCAATCCAAATCCAAATCCAAATCCAATCCAATCCAAATCCAATCCAAGTCCAAGTCCAAATCCGAATCCAAATCCAAATCCAAATCCATACTCCCCTGGGAGGCTCGTACCTAAGAGGTTCATACCTAAAAGGTTCCTACCTAACAGCTCCATACACGTACTACCCCCTAGAGTTCTTTGGCATAACCCATCTTATAATAAAGAACTAGGTTCACGTAAACAATAACACATGAATACACAAAGAAGGCATGCGAACATAAGGCATGAAGCACATAAGTACACATAGCACACAAAGCACATAAGTACATATAGTCATTCACATTAGTTAAGCAAATAAAGGCAAAGATAAAGTGATCATAGTTTTAATCAAGTAATAAAAATTATTTCACAGATAAACGCTCATGCCTTACCCCCGGGCTTCCACTGATATAAGCTAGAACCTCTTGCCGACTGAACCCCTAATCCTAGACCAGTCCACGGGATCACACCTAGAGTGCATGACGAATTCCATTAACGAGGTTCCATCCTGGGAGTTTCCCTCGACCAGGTTCCATCCTCGGAGATTCCCTCAACAAGGTTTCATCCTAGGAATTTCCCTTGACCAGGTTCCATCCTCGGAGATTCCCTCAACGAGGTTCCATGTAATTTCCTCACAATGATAATTTCCTTAGCATTCCAATATCCTTGAGTTGGACTTCACTTACCCAGTTTCCCTGGGGTCGTGAAGAAGCTGTTTGCCAATCCCATGTGATTTCCTCACACTGCTAAAATCCTTAGCGTTCCAATTTCCAAGAGTTGGACTTCACCCACCCAGTTTCCATGGGATCGTGGCGAAGCCGTTTGCCAATTTGTACGTAGCTTCCACAGCTGTACATAAATCCCATAACGGGGTTGGTTGTCCACCAACGTGATTACACGGAAGTTTATCGGCGTTACGCCTTTTCAGGGTTCAAATGAGTGAACCTCCAATATAGGGGAACCTTATGGCCCTAGTTTCCCTAGGACCAGCCTGCCTTGTGGTTCCAATCAATTCACATGTAATCCACATGTGATACATGTATAATCCATACATGTCCCTGCCTTGATTCATGTATAATCCATACATGTTCCTGCCTTGATTTATGTATAATCCATACATGTTCCATATAGTCTGTGTAATCAATTAGCACATAATCCATGTGCTTCCAATCCTGCCTTGCGCACGTAATCCACATACGATTCATGTATAATCCATACATGTTCCAGCCTTGCGCTCATAATCCACATGCGATCCTATCCATTTGCACGTAAACCACATGCGTTCCATTTCTTTAGCATATAATCTATACGCTATAAATCCAGCTCATGCATAATCTATACATGAGAAATCCTCTCCATGCATAATCCATACATGGTAAATCCAGCTCATGCATAATCCATACATGAGAAATTCTTTTTAAACCAATTTGTGAAATCCAATCCGCATATGCTCCTTGATCTAGCTTCCAAGGGTACCTCGAATTAGATTCCATTAGGGGTTCGCATACCAGATCCTCACGAATCTCATGGTCCTGGCCCATTCATTGCGTAAAAGTTCTGTTTGCTTAAAAATTTACCACTTTCAAGATACCATCATGGGCAGTATACCATCCACTACCCCCCGGTTCCTTTCAGCCATTACATGCAAGAGGAACCTTATGTAATCCGCAATCTGGTTCAATCAACCTTCACCCTGAACCTCTAAGCTTACGTGAGCGTACTCATTGTAAGAAACAAGGGGTATCATAGGTGAAGTGGCTACTACTCGTAAAATTCCTTCCAAGAAAGACCATGTTATTTTTCCTCGATGATGATTCAATAATTTCCATTCTTGAACCTCCGGGATTCGGTTGTTGTACCCCTACGTCATGGTTGCCTCAATTAAATTTTTGGCATGTTACGTTTGATGCACGTACGCCCACATATACTTGCCATCCTTACACACTTCTACATCCTGATGATTATATCCTTGCCACTCGATATGTTTTTCCAATGATCTCCTCCATGTTCCAAGTTCGAAACAATATTCCATAACATTCCCGGTCTCTAGTTATTCAACACAATTCCTTTAAGATCTTACTCTAGATGTATGCCGTGGATATAATTGTGACCACCTATACAACCGACCATGTTGATTGTTGAAGATCATGTTTTATGTCGAGTTTTGTCGTTGTAACCTAGTAAGGGGTTTTGAGGCTGAAGGCCGCCAAGGGTTTGCGAACCTGAACCTCCTTTGTACATCTTCTCATTTAAAAATATGGTGCATCTTAGAAATCCTCCATGTAGCCTGGTATCCACTACCCCTGATTCCTCGGTGTAGTTTGTCCATGACCAATATTGAATCATATTCTACTTCTCATCCTCTTTTAGCAAAAGTGTAAATGGACATCCGTGAAGCTGGCTATACATGTCTCGTCGTAGTTTCAACAAGTTTTTTTTTAGTTTGCGTGAGAAGCCATGCTCCTCCTTATGAATGGGAGGTATGCAACCATTTTCTTTTTCTAGATGATAAAACCTCCTTTTTTTGGCCTCTGCTTAGGTGCTTCAACCAATACCCCCCAGTATGCCTTTTACCGAGTGTTTCAGGTTTTCTCCATCCTCCATAGTCGAAGTTGTTAATAACATCATCCTGGGGGAAGCCACCCCTGATTTCTTTCTATTGCCTTCATGTATGCAGAACCAAGTCCATTCCAACTGAGATTCCATTGTTAGCTTTGTTGTTTCCTCTAGCTTTTAAAGCCTCTGGTTCCTCCTTTTAGGGCGTTCATGGATGAACCTCATACCATCTTCTTCAATATTGGTCGAGAGGCCGCTTGTACCCCGTTCTTTATCTGGTAGCATATTTTCCAAAATCTTAGTGATATTATAATCCTCAGCTCTTTCCATAATTCCTTCCTTGAGGTATTCCTATGTTCCAACTTCTGATGTTTGAGGGGTTTATAGCAGGGGAACCCCATTGTGGGAAACCTTCCATCTTCTTGCGCTTAAGAAATTTATGGATGAAAACCTTCAAAGCCATGTTATAAATTGATTTCAGCATTTGCATCTTCTTCAGAATAGGTCATCCTACCATAGTGTTGTAGGATACGCTCAGAGGGGTTCATCCTTCAATACTATCAATGATATTTTCAGTTCGTGAGAGGTTCGAGTCCACCTTCAACTTCCAAGATAACCTTTTCGCAAGAGCTTTATTTAGGTCACTACATGAGACCTTTCGCTCAATGCTTTTAGCTTGATATTCCACTGTTAGTGAATTTTTCATCGTGAGTACCTTTATAAGCTCCTTTTTCCTTTTTCATTAGGCGTCATCATGTGTCCAACCAAGAACTCCTCACTTTTCACTTATAGAGGCTCCTTCATACTTTCTTTTAGAGGGGCAACCTCATTTCTTCGGGTTTCATTATTTCATTTTTTGAAAATCTTTTCAACTATTGCTTCTACATGATATGTTCTGCCTTCATAATCCTCCATTAAAGCAGCCATTTACATCAACGCAATGGGTGGTACTACCCCCCGAAAAACTGGAACCACTTTATGGGGTTCCATCAGCAGGGCTACTGGTAACAAGATTCCTCAAGTATTCTGAATGGAGCTTCCATCATACCCGTACAGTGAGGTGTCCACTTTTGACCATTTTCTTGATTTAACCATTTGAGTATCCCACACAAGTTGTGCAATGCCCATTTGTGTCATAAGAAGCGAAACATGGCAAGATTATTTTTTCTTGAGGAATCCCCTTTAGGCACTAGTTAATCCTTTTGGGGGTTCACATGTTGAATGATACAACTTCCACGGTTGAACCCCTATATTGAGTTCTAATACTTTTCATTTTGGCTTAACGCCTTTGAATGAGATTTTCCTTGCTTAAACCTTTTCCCAGGTTACTTCTTGGGTTCTTCTTGCTCATTGTGGGGCTTCTCATTATTCAGCTTCTTGCTAACTTTAGCAGTTAAAAACTTTGCCAGGAACCTCATTTCTCACGCAGCCACCGTCTGTAGCCCGAAAGTGATATTGTGGAAGCTCTCTTCTAGACCGCCTTCCTCAGGAAATCTCATTTTATTCTTCTTGTGTGTGAGGTGTGATGTAAGTTGGGGTCCTGATCAAGAACCACCATTGGGACCCTCTAGAACCTTGGCCTTGTGTTGGGGGAATCTCCAAGGTGAAACTCCTTTTTCAATAGGTCTTTTAGGTGGACCTCTTTGCCTCAACCCTCTTTCTCAAGAACCTTTGAATCAGGTGTAAAAATTAAGACCTTTGGGCGTCTCTTCATGATTAAGGGGCCTTCCATCATTGAACCTATCATATACGTACCCCATTTCTGGGAAGCTCTTTTCCGGGGAAGTCCTTTTTACCAATCTGAACCATATTTTAGTTTAATAAGCTTCACATTAAGCTTCCTGCCCAGTCTATTGAACACACTCGAGCTTCTGTTAAGTGAAGCCTCAGGGTTCTAGGGCTCATCTTCCTTGAACCTGTCATCATCGAACCCCTGTTTGGGTTCCTATCACCAAAAAATCTCTTTTTCATGGAAGCTTAGTCTTCTAGCTCATTCATGTTCTCATGATTAATGTTGATGGAAACTTTCATACCGAATATGCGAATTATCAATAAGACACCTCTAAGCTTACATGAGCTAGCTCATTGTAAGAAACAAGAGGTATTTAACAGAATAATGTAAAATATTTCCGGTAGCTCAACAATGAGGGAGTTCATATCCTTGCCATCATCCAGGTTTTCCTACTTATCATTAATTATGAGGTTCACATCCCTGCTTCAATTTGGGTTCACCCGTACCCCTTCAGTTAGGAGGGTCGTACCCCAATCTGCACTGGGGTTCACCTGCTACTCATCTATCAGGACGTTCACACTTTTATCTGCGCTAGGATTCACCTACAGCTTATAAATCATGGTGCTCGTACCACCATCATCGTTCAAGTTCACCCATTTACTCCCTTCATGGATTGAGCTGTTGTGCGAACTAGTGTTGTGCTCCACAATTTTTAACAGAAACCCCTGGACTTGTTTAACCCCAGAATTGTTGCAATGGAGCTTTGATAGACCTTAACCTCCAACTGGTTGAACCCCTAGATTGATATTCTCCACTTTCTTCTACCATGAGTATATTTTCTAGAATTAAGTGTTTAGGGGTTCATCTGCAAGGAGCCTTCTAGCTGAGAAACTGGGGGTTCATCTGATTCCGAGTGCCTTCTGTCATGGGTGCGACCTCCAGATTGAGGTTTCTCCTGCCTTCACCCCTTGTTTTTTTAAAAAATCATTGCATCCTCTTGGTTATCGAACTTCAAACATCAGTTGTCTCGTGCTTCTCCCTCAATTTTACTTACCAATGCATTATCATCTTAATGCAGATTTTTTACTTAGAAACGTACCATCTTGGACAGCTTGACCACCTGTGACTAAATATGGCATAGCTCCCTGTAGAAAAGGAATTTTTACGAGCCGTAAATTTTGCTGGAAACTAGATTCCGATACCTTTCCAACGGTATATCATACTGCACCTAAAACCTTCCAGATCAAAGCAGTTTATTCTATCAATTTGGTTCAAAAACTGCAGTACATCCTGGACAGCTTGACCGCCTTTGACTAAATATGGCATAGCTCCCTGTAGAAAAGGAATTTTTACGAGCCATAAATTTTACTGGAAACTAGATTCCGATACCTTTCCATTGGTATATCATACTGCACCTAGAACCTTCCAGATCAAAGCAGTTTATTCTGTCAAGTTGGCTCAAAAACTGCTCTTTATCTAGAACCTCAAAATTTCGATTTTCTTGCTCTTTATCTCACGCAAGCAATTCATCGATAGGTTTCTTATATTTCCTTGATTCCTGGCCATTCTTTCCAAGACCTCTCCAATCACAATAAAAATCGAAGCGTCTCAGAGTCACATCTCTTCTTTTATGCGTTTTACCACCAAATGACCAAAATAAAGGCGGTTATGGGTAAACTTCATTCTTCTTCATCCTTTTTTCGATGAACCATGATTTTCCCTCCATTTTTTCATCTTTTTGTATCTCTTTTTCCGGAGACTCGATTTTCCAGCCCATCCGCATGATATAATCCACCATACCTTGATTGTTGACCTCCTTCTCGGGCCCAATTTCGTGGTCACCTCCATTGTTCTTCGGAGTATGTTCGTCGCCGGAGCTTTTCGAAATCTTTCCTTTCAAAAGATCATCCAATCCCCTCCTTCTAGCGCCAAAAATGTTGTGAGAGGAATTTGGTACAACACTTCAATGAAATAATTACAAGAATCAACCAAGAAATTCCAAGAATCTTAATCAAATAACCCGAATTACAAGTCAAAAACCCTAGCCTCATAAACCCTAATCCGAATGGAGGAAGAATGATTATTTGGACTGAATTTGCAAGTACTCCGAGCTATGATGACCGAGTAAATCCTACTCAATCGAGAGAGACCAGCCCAGAGCGTGTGTTAGAGGTGTATATGTATGTCTAACCTCGCAAATTTCCTACATACTCTTATATTTATAAGAGATCAAGTCCCATGTAGTTCTTGATAATCCTCCACGATTTGATAAGCTTGATCCTCCTTAACCGACCTGCCTTGATTGTTTATCCCAACTGATATAGTTATCCGACTGTTATTCCATAATTTATCCATGCTTCCATGATATATCTACATATATATATATATATCCGCATATATACATATCCCACGTATATATGATGTTTATCCGCGATAAGCACTGTTGTTGGGCCGTTCCTATTGCTTAGGAGTTATCCACAAGGTTGTTAGAGCGTGCCCTACCCGATTTCCTACAATCTAGGAGATTCTAGGACTGCTGGTGCATTTTCTGGAAATCATCAGGGTACGTGCACGTACCCCTGCCTGGAGACTTATCACTCGGACGAACCCCGTCGAGCCTCCACACAGCAGTACCCCTATATGAGGAGGTTCAACACCTGAACCCCTATATGGACGAACCCCGAACCAGATGTCAAAATCCCTATCTTCCAGTATATTCCTAGGACGTATTGGATCAATGCATTCACACCTAGCCCAACCTATCCTCCCATAACCACATAATTCAAGTAATTCGAGTCCATAACCTTAGTGAGCCTTAAATCAAGCCCAAGGCAGATTTTGGGCACAACATAATATATTAATAATCTCTCTATGCATTTTTCTATTTTTTTAATATATGGTTTATTTTGAAAAAATATATGATTATCTACTGTAGTTTGTAGTTCAATAAAGTTTATCATATTTCTCAGCATATAATCTCAATCTAAAGTATTTATGAACATATGTTGTATCTTTAGTCATTCACAAAGTTTCAGGTTAATGACCTTTTGAAAATTTTCTTTTCGGTGTTAACCAGTATTCTAAAAATTGTTCGATTTTTCAAAAATTGTTGATAAATCATCGATAAATCGTTAAAAATAAAATTGACCGATTTGATTCTTAAAATTCGATTTATCGCTATGAAATACTTTAAAATGGTACATTAAATTATAAATTAGACTGATTTATTAAATATTATTAAAATTTTAAAATGTATCCGATTTTTGTTCCAATTTATCATCCCGATAAATCCTGAATTACTGATAAATCTCTATTAGGTATCTAAACTGATTTGTTCCGATTTTGCTGATATCTAGGACCATGGTGTTAACATAAATTGATGAAATATTCACTATTTTTTAGCTGATCATTATTTAGTTTTAAAAAATTTATGAGATTAATATAACTCTAATTATTTATTTACTATAAGGCTGTCCATAATTAGAATATTATTTTTTGGTAAAAAATAATAATAAATATAAAGGAGGATATATGGGAGGTTAGGTTGCGTTTTTAAAATTGTCTCAATCAATTTTGTTAATTTATTTAAGAATTTTAGATTTTAAAATATTGATAAATAAAAAATAACATATAGCATATTTAAAGTAGAATATGTGTTTGGATTTATGGAGGAGAAAAGTTCGAAATTTTAGGGTAGATGTATAATCTAAAATTTTATTAGAATTAAAATAGATATTTGAATTTATAAATGAGAATAATTCGAATTTACAATTAAGATATATATTTAAAAGTTTAATTGGAAGTAGTATAAGTGTTTGAATTTTTAAAGGAAAAGGGTTTAAATTTATAAGGAAAGGATATAAGTAAAAGTTTTATTTGAAATAAAATAGGTGTTTGTAAGGCATTGGAAGTAGAATAAGTGTAAGAATTTATGGAGAATAAGTGTTCGAGTTTATTGAAAAGACATGTAATTAAAATTTCATCAAAAATTGAATAGACGTTTGAATATATAAAAAAGAAGATTTGAAATTTTTAAATAAAACATATAACTAAAAGTTCTATTATAATTAGAATATGAGGGCAAGTTTTATTAAGAGTAGAATGAATAAGTGTTTGTAAGTCGATACCCCTCTTCTCCTAACGTCGAGGGTTCGACTCCGGTGAAAGTCTTAGGTGTGTGTGTGTTCAACTAAAAAAAATAAAATAAATTATACTATAAGTAGAATTTGCGTTCGAATTTATAGAAGGGAAGAGTTAGAATTTATAAAATATACATTTAATTAAAAGTTATATTGTAAGTAGAGGCATTCTTTAAATATATAGAGGAAAAAAGTTCGATTTAAAAAAAAACTATATGATTAATGGTTCTATTGGAAGTTGATATGGGCTAAAAGTAAACCCAAAAAATACATTTAACATGGTATTTAATGAACCTAGATTGGTCCAAGGTTAAAGCCCTTTAGTGAGGCCCAAAACCTTATTTATGATAATAAATTCGTAATTAATAAATCAGCCAGTTCCAATCTTCAAGATTGAGTCTTAAAAGGAAACTAAATCATACTAGGAGTAGCCTCCAAGGCATACACCTTCAATACTTATCTCCTTATCTCTTGGAAGGCTCTAGAATTGGGCCAACTGAATAACTTGCCCATCAAGTCTCCTATTTCAACTCTAATTCTAGGGTTTTCAACACCTATATAAGGACCTGTTCCTTCACATTCAGAACTACGTTTTTTGGCTTGATTCTTGATATTTGCAAGATACGTATGCATCTTGTGAGGACCCGAGTTAAGTCACGAAACACTTGATCAGCCATTAAAGCTCGAAGCTCTCATAAACCTTAGCATTAAATACGCAGTAAATACACCCTATATTTCGTTCCACAACATTTGGGGCCGTCTGTGGGAATCGATATCAACCATGGTTACCACCCGGAGAACACCAACACTTTCTGAAACCATCACTAACACCACCGCACCCCCGATTGGGGAACAAGTGCCCCCAGGGGCGAATTCTCAACCGCTGGTCACTCGACCACAAGGAACTGAAGCGCAACCTCATGAGTCGTTACCATCAGTGATGAATCCCACCACCCAAGGGACGAATCCCCTTCAGATGGTGGTCGCCCCTCTCGGAGGGCAGTCCGCTCCACCCACCGCTTAGATCTCTACTACAGTGATCCCCGCAAGCACGAACCCGATATATGGGTTGCCTAATTATCCCCCGTATCAGGCCGGACCAAGTGGTCACGCCCTCCAGATACATGAGCCGTACAATCCACCTTACATCAGGGGTTTAGGACCCAATCAAGGCCAGCAATACTATGACTACTCAGGCCCGTACTCTGATGATTCATCCTCGGAAGAAGATAGGGATGAAGCCCCGAGAAGACGTCGTCCAAGTAAGGAACCTGTTGGACGCCGAAGAACCCATGACTGACCTCCCTTAACGGCTGCTGAAAAAATCAAGGCTCACGAGGCCAAGATCCAAAAATTAAAGGAGGACATAGAAAGGGAACAACGAAGACAGAATCAGAATCGACCCCCACCCGTGACAGGAGAAAACATTCCTTTTGTTGATTTGGAAAGCACCCCAAGGAGAGAGAGAAGGACCGAAGTCCCTAGAGGTAGAAGCACGAGGGTCGAAACACCCAGAGGCAATCCTGAAGACTTGATGCAACTTGGAGATCCTGATGATCCAACCCCTCCATTCACTGAGGAGGTGATGAATGCGCATATATCACGGAAGTTCAAGATGCCTACCATAAAGGTTTACGATGGAACGGGAGATCCCGCTAATCATGTAAGGACGTTCTCTAACGCATTGCTGTTACAACCCGCCAGTGACGCCTTGAAGTGTAGGGCGTTTCCCCAAACATTAGCGGGCATGGCACAACGTTGGTACAGCCGCCTACCACCAAACTCCATCGCCTCTTTCAAAGAACTAAACAATGCTTTTGTCAGCCAGTTCATAGGAGGAAGAATTCATGAGAAAGATTCCGCATCCCTCATGACTGTGATACAAGGAAAGAATGAAAATCTCAAAGACTATCTCAAGCGATTCACAAAGGAAACACTCAACATTACAAACCTGGAAAAAAAGGTAGCCATGGTGGCATTGCAGAATGGAACTTCTAATATTTATTTCAAAATGTCATTGGCTAAGCATCCCCCTGAAAATATGGTTGAGCTCCAACAAAGGGCGAGCAAGTACATCAAGGCGGAGGATAGTCTGAAGAAAGATCCAGGAACGGGGAACACCGGAAACGGTGACAACTCTAAGAAGCGGAAGTCGGAACAAGAATATGATGCTAACGATAAGTACCCGCGCACGGGCAGGGATCCTGATTCAGCCCCTAAAAAGGGGAGTCCCGGGCAAAGGTTTACGGAATACGCAAGGGTGAATACTCCAAGAAGTCAAATCCTGATGGAGATAGAAAAAGACAGGGATGTGAGATGGCCGAAGCCACTAAGGACTGATCTTGAGAAAAGAAACAAGAATCAGTACTGTCGGTTCCATAAGGATGTGGGTCACGATACTGACGATTGTAGACAATTGAAGGATGAAATTGAGTTCTTGATCCGCAGGGGAAAATTGAATAAATTCTGCAAAGATGGGGATTGGGGAAACCCAAGGCGGGATTATGATAGGAAAGATGAGGATCGTAATCACAATCAGCAGCCCCGGGGGCCAGTAATCAACATGATCTTCGGTGGCCCGACAGCGGCCGGGACAAGTAGAAATTCCAGAAAGGCGTATGCGCGAGAAGTAATGCACATTGTAGGGGAAGCACCAAAACGTGCAAAGACAGAAGTCTCGATTGGATTCGATGATTCGGACTTTGAAGGGGTGAAGTTTCCCCATGATGACCCCCTGGTTATCTCACCTGTGATAGGCAATTCCCAAGTAAAGAGGGTCTTGATCGACAATGGAGTATCGGTGGACATCTTGTTTCATGATGCCTTCTTAAAAATGGGATACGCTGAGTCTCAGTTGACGCCGTCAAACATGCCCATATATGGGTTCAACGGAGTAGAGTCGAAGGTCGAGGGAACAATTCAGCTACCCATGACTATAGGGCAGGAGCCACGGGAGGCAACTCAGATGTTAAATTTCTTGGTTATCAAAGCTACATCCACATACAATGCTATCCTAGGTAGGACGGGACTACATGCTTTCAAGGCAGTTGCCTCTACCTATCATTTAAAGGTTAAGTTCCCAACCAGAAATGGAGTAGGAGAAGAGAAAGGGGATCAAAAGATGGCAAGG
Source organism: Saposhnikovia divaricata (assembly GCA_036435485.1). Lineage (NCBI taxonomy): Eukaryota > Viridiplantae > Streptophyta > Magnoliopsida > Apiales > Apiaceae > Saposhnikovia > Saposhnikovia divaricata. The sequence goes on from CM071598.1 coordinate 88,625,206, forward strand.
AGTTGTTATGTGGCCGCACTAAGGCCGGATGGAGCCGGGGGGCAGGTCCTCCCAATCGAAGATATGGATGTTCGGGAGAATGAAGAGCGGAGAGGAAAACCGGCAGAGGATTTGCTTCCCGTACCCTTGGAGCTGGGAGATTCTGAGAAGGTTACTTACATCGGGGCATCTTTGAAAGACCCTTGAAGAGCAAATTGATCTCCTTTTTGCAAGACAATAGTGATGTCTTCGCTTGGACAGCAGCTGACATGCCAGGGATAGATCCCCAATTGATAACACACAGCCTGAATGTGGATCCAAACCGGAAGACAGTTAAACAAAAGAAGAGAAATTTCGCACCTGAGAGGCAAGAAGCCATAAAACAGGAGGTTGACAAACTCCTAGAGGCAGGGTTCATTGAGGAAATCCAGTTCCCGGAATGGTTGGCCAATCCTGTAATGGTCAAGAAGGCTAATGGAAAGTGGAGGATGTGCATAGACTTCACCGATCTGAACGACGCATGCCCAAAGGACTGTTTTCCCTTGCCAAGGATCGATACGCTGATAGATGCCACGGCTGGGCATGAGATGTTAAGCTTCATGGATGGCTTTAGTGGCTATAATCAAATCAAGATGCATAAGGATGATATTCCAAAGGTATCGTTCATCACCGATTTCGGTGTGTATTGTTACTTGGTCATGGCTTTCGGACTGAAAAATGCAGGAGCTACCTATCAGAGGTTGGTAAACAAGATCTTCGCTCATCTCATTGGAAAGACTATGGAGGTTTATGTGGATGATATGCTGGTGAAAAGCCTACACAAGGCAGATCACATTGAACACCTACGCGAGGCATTTGAAGTGCTGAGGCACCATAATATGATGTTGAATCCAGCCAAGTGTGCTTTTGGTGTTGGGTCTGGAAAATTTTTGGGTCATATGGTCTCAAAACGGGGAATTGAGGCCAACCCCGACAAAATCAAGGCTATTTTGGACATGGAACCACCACGTTCTATAAGGGATGTACAGAAGTTAACTGGGAGGATTGCTGCGTTAGGGAGGTTCATCTCCAAATCCGGGGACAAGTGTTTGCCGTTCTTTAAAACTTTGAAGAAGGTAAAAAACTTTGAGTGGACTGAAGAAAGCCAAGAGGCCTTTGAACAGGTGAAGAAGTATATGTCTGAGGCACTGCTGTTGGCCAAGCCAAGTACGGGAGAAATCCTTTGTCTTTACTTGGCTATTTCAGGTCAAGCTGTGCGTGCGGTGCTAATAAAGGAGGAAAACAAGGTTCAGAAACCCGTATACTATGTGAGCAAAGTTTTACACGGAGCAGAGTTGAACTACTCCACTGTTGAGAAGTTTGCCTTAGCTTTGGTAACTACCTCTAGGAAGCTGAGGCCCTATTTTTAGGCACATGAGATTGAGGTCCTTACAGGACAACCGTTGAGAAATATTTTGCACAGCCCTAAGGCCAGTGGTAGGCTCATCAAGTGGGCAATTGAATTGGGAGAATTCAATATTAAGTACAAGCCAAGGACGGCCATCAAAGCTCAGGCACTTGCTGACTTCGTGGTTGAATGTACCATTGACAACCAAGAAGTCGGGGGGCAGGAGATACCTCAGGAAGGCAATAAGGAAGACAAGGAACCCATAATAGAGGAGGATGCTCTATTTTGATGGGGCATCAAAAACGAAAACAAGTGGCGCAGGTCTTGTCTTACAAAGTCCCGATCGATTCATGATTGAATACGCCCTGAAGTTGGACTTTCCAACAACCAATAATGAGGCAGAATACGAAGCTCTGATAGCTGGACTTGGCTTAGCAGGAGCCCTAAGGGTCAAAAATCTTAAAGTTTGTGGAGATTCAAGGTTGGTTGTGGCTCAAGTCAATGGAGAGTTTGAGGCGAGGGATGAAACCATGGCTAAATACTTAAGGCTTGTGAAGGCAATAATAACTCAATTTGATGAGTGCTACATTAAGCACATTCCGAGGGAGGAAAACACCAAGGCTGATGCCTTATCTAAGTTTGCCTCCTCTGAGATAGAGAATTACTCTGGAAGTGTCTACTTCCAAGTTCTGAGAACCCCTACCATCGATTCAAAGTTATTCGCACATATTGGAGTGAGGGAATGTTGGATAGATCCCATAAAAGCACACCTCGAGACTGGTTGGCTCCCGACTAATGCCATGGAGGCACGAAAATTATCTGTGAGAGCACTGAGGTATGCTCTGATTGAAGGGATACTCTACAAAAAATCTTTTGTGATTCCGTATCTAAGGTGTTTAAGGCCCGAAGAGGCCAAATCAGCTATTGAGGAGGTCCATGAGGGAATTTGCGGACAACACTTGGGGGCCAGGGCCCTAGCTCACAAGATAGTCAGGCTTGGATTCTATTGGCCTGAGATGATGGCTGATGCCAAAGAATATGTGAAAAAGTGTGATCGGTGCCAGAAACATGCACCAGTGGTTAGACAACCACCAGAGATGTTGACATCCATTAGCTCCCCCATCCCGTTTGCTATGTGGGGGATGGACATTCTTGGGCCCTTTCTTATGGCCACTGCTCAAAGGAAGTTTCTAGTTGTAGCTATTGACTACTTCACAAAGTGGATTGAGGCCAAACCTTTGGCTAAAATCACAACCAAGCAAATCATGCAATTCTTCTGGGAGAATGTCATGTGCAGATACGGAATACCACGAATCCTCGTTACGGACAATGGTTTACAATTTAACAACAAAGAGTTCAAGGACTATTGTGAAGAGAATGGGATTGAGCTTCGATTCACCTCAGTTGCCCACCCTCAAGCTAATGGCCAAGCTGAGGTTGCCAATCGAATCATCCTTGATGGACTGAAGAAAAGAGTGGAACGCTCCAGAAATACTTGGGTGGATGAGTTACTACCCATACTCTGGGCATACCGAACCACATGCAAGGTGACTACTGGAGCAACTCCATTCATGTTAGCCTACGGGGCTGAGGCTGTAGTACCCGTGGAAATCATGCATGTATCTCCACGGGTGGAAGCCTTTGAACCAGACACCAATGAGGAAGGGATGAGACTAGCCCTCGATCTGATCGACGAAGTAAGGGATGAAGCCCTTGCTAGGAATACAGAGCATCAGAAGAAAGCTTCCTTCTACTACAACCTAAGGGTGAAAGAAAGGTTCTTCCGTCAGGGAGACTTAGTGCTCAGAAAGATTGAAGCATCCGGGGTTGGACAAAAGGAAAGCTGGCACCAAATTGGGAAGGCCCATATCGGGTCAAAAACACACTGGGTCGAGGATCATACAAGTTGGAGACTGTGGAAGGAATCGATGTGCCTCGCACTTGGCACGCATCGAATCTCAAGGTCTATTATGTTTGATTATCCTATGAAGGACGTAGCTTATATCTATTAGGAAAGTAGAAATAAGGTCGACGAAACCATTTTGGAGTTTTTTAAAAACTCTAAGTAGGAAGTAGAGTATTATGTAAGGGCTAGGCCCATTTCAAGTTTTAATGCAATTTGGTTTTCTCCTCCTTTAGTTGTTGTTTTATGTCTGTTATGTGTCAAAAGCATATTTAGAATTTCTAGCTAAAGTAAGCCAAAACACAAAAGGCAAAGCAACTAAATAGAAGGAAAAACCAGAAAATGCATAAATCAAATAAGCAAAGCCCGGAGGCTATAGTTTCAAGGTTGCAAATTTAAAGAAAGCAAAACATCAAAAGACATGCCACGCAGGGCCAAGATAAATAAAATCAAGGTGCCTTAGTCTTCCCAGTACTCCTAGCAGGAGAATCTCTGTCAGTGCTGGTATGGGTAGTCGAATCCCCAGCAACTGAACCGCCAGATTTAGCACGGAGAGGGGAGCGATCAGGGTTCAAAATCCTATCAGTAGCATCCTCCCCTTCCTCCTCTTCCTCCTCATCCTCCTCCATGGGGGTGATTCTCTGAGACTCCAGCAACTTGGCCAGCTCCAACGGGGCCTCAGGGCAAGGAATATCACCAATCTGGAACAGCCCGGGGTGCCTCTCGGAAACAGCATCTAGTGTCCCCTTCCAGCCACTAAAGTAGTTGGCTGGGTAGATAAGATCATCATGCTTAGCCATAAGCCTCTGAAAGTCCTCGGAGTCCATATAATCATCTATGATATCCTCCTTCCCCTGGCGAAGCTCAGCAATGCTGCCATAGGCTTTCTCCAGCTCCTCCTCATTCGCCTTCAACTTCGACCTCCAAGCCTGTAACTTGGGCCTTCGACTGGTCAAGATCCTTCTTGTGAGTCCCAGCCTGAGTTCGCCAAGACTTGGCATGATGCATGGCTGCCTGGAAATAGTTATTGCCCTGAAAAACAACAAGTTAAAAATAGGCAAGAAGTAAAAATTTAAGGTAGCGAAAAAAAAACAAATACTTACGGTGGCAAGAGCTTGAGCACCCATCAGCTCAACCCCCTCCAAATCGCGGGAAACAACAATATCGCGATAATCAGCAGGGGTGATCGAGTGGTAGGACCAATCCTTGGAGTGTTTGGTGCTTCCTACAACCTAGTCCTGTTTTCTGATGCCCCAAGCAGGTCGAAAAACAGAACTCTTAGCAGAGGAGGCAGCCCCACTGACCTCTTCTACATCAACAGCATCATGAGGCCTTAAAAAAGCAGGCTCTGTGGGCTGCCCCCTAGGATCCTTTGTAGCTCTTCTCCTCTTCATACGGGGAGTTTCCCCAGCCAAATGTTCCTGGAGCTCATTAATGGCCCTCGCAGCTGAAAAGTCAAAGACAAAGTTAGTAACAAATGAAATGTAACATGCAAAATGAATGAAAAACTAGGTAAAAGAATGGAGGGATTTACCCTTGTCAGTAACAGAAGAAAGACCCACAGACTTGAGGGAAAATTCCTCAAGAAGAGTGAAGAAGTGAGTTTCCCCTTTGTCGGCAGTAAGGGTGTTGAAAGCAGCTCTTTCGGCATCAGTTAGCTCGATGTCATCTGAATTCCCATCAGTTACCTTTCCAAAGGAGCTGCGAAAGAGGGTGCCCCAATCACCCCCTCCCACACAAGGTACATGAACTCCTCTTTCCATTTAGGGTTACTATTAGGAATTGAAGAGGGATCGTAGATATTTGGGATCGTAGCACGAAGGCTGATATATACCCAGCCAGGATAAGTGATTGCACTATTTTTAAATTGAAAAATCTTCCTAAAAAGAGAAACGGATAGTGGAAAGTTGTTTTTCAAACAAAGGACCATGAAGCAAAGAATGGCCCTCCAAGCGTTTGGAACTAGCTGACAAGGGTTTATTTGAACATCCGCCAATAAGGTAGGGATGAAATCATGGAAAGGAAAACGAAGCCCAGCCATGATAGCATCCTTGTATATGCACAAGGCATGGGGCTTCCAATGACAAGAACGATCCCCTGGTTCAGTTGGGACTAATTTTAAGGGGGAACGAACATTGAAGAGTTTGTTGAATTTTTTGATTTTCTCAGCATCAAAAAATCTCGAATGATGATTATAAGAATCTAATGCAGATACAGAGGGATATTCATCTCCTTTTTGATTAATCATGTCTATCAAGGAAGTATATTTTGAACGTATAGGAGGGAAAGAGGTACCTCGCGATGATGCACTCATCTTGCTCAACCTCCTAGCTTCTCTATCATCTGCCATTGATATGCTTGGGATGAATGCTTCAAAGATGATCTTCGAAGAAGAAACCCAGAAACTGCCGTGAGGGGAGGAGCTTCGCCAGAAAAACACACCGGAATTGCCTTAGAACAAGGAGAGCTCTCGAGAGAAAATTTTAGTGAGAAAGAAAATGAGAGATGTGAAATGAGGAGTGAACTCACCCCACTCTTTTATACTCAACACAACCGGTCATTTAGCCGGTTGGAGTGCTCATTTAACAGGTTAGAGCCGGTAAAGGCCCATAGGCCCAAATGGAGGCCCAATATCTAGAAGCTTGCAGAAGCTTATAGAGTACACAAGAGAGATCTAGAAGGATCGAAAAAAAAAAAATTGTGACATAAAACCAAGTCGTAAATAATGCACGAACTCATTCCAGTTCGCAGATTGAGTTCACAAAGCCCACGAGGAGGCCCATTATTGCTCTTTACACGAGCTCAATTCAGTTCGTAGGACGAGTTCGTAAAACTCACGAACATCCAAGTTAAGGTAGCTTACACGACCTCAAACCACCTCGCAATGAGAGGTCGTGAGATGTGCGACAAGGCCATGGAAGGGGCTATAGACGAACTCGATCCACATCGTAAGATAAAGATCGTAAAGCTCACGACGTGCCTCATTTGGCATCCTTACACGACGTCGATCCACGTCGCAGGTTGAGGTCGTGGGCTGCACGAGGAGGCTCATGGAATAACCTTACACAAACTGGCTTCACCTCGTAATATGAGGTCCAAATGTTTGCGACCTACTCTGTTTTGAGCCTCTGTCCGATCTTGAACCACCTCGCGCAGTGAGATCGTGAGCCAAGCGATCAGGCCAGTTAATAGGCCATACACAACCTCGATCCACTTCGATCCACGACGTGCCTTGCCTAGTGACCTTACACGACCTTCATCCACGTCGTGGGATGAGGTCGCAAGCTTCACGAACTGCTCTCACTGGTGTCCTTGCACGAACTCAATCCACCTCGTGGGATGAGGTCGAAGACCGTACGACCAGGCCCCCCTGGTAACCTTGTACGACCTCGATCCTGGTCGAACCACGAGGTCGCCAGCCTCACGACCTGGGCAATCTTGAGGCCATACACGACCTCGTTTCAGGTCGAGAATTTTTTTTTTTTTTTTCTTTTCTGAGAAAAGTTGGAGATAAAATTCCAAGAAATTCCAGAAATATGGAAAAATAATTTTATGCTCGAAGCGCAATTTAATATTTTCAAGTTAGTGATAATTAGTGCCGTTTAGCGTCGTTTAACATCGTTTAAACGTCATTTAAGGCTGTTTAGCACCGTTTAGTGCCGTTTAGTGCCGTTTAGTGCCATTTAGCGCCGTTTAACGCCGTTTAGCGTCGTTTAACATCGTTTAAACGTCGTTCAAGGCTGTTTAGCACCGTTTAGTGCCGTTTAGTGCCGTTTAGCGCCGTTTAACGCCGTTTAATGTCACTTAACATTGTTTAAACGTCATTTAATGTTGTTTATCGCCGTTTAGTGCCGTCTAGCACCGTTCAATGTTGTTGGCATAATCTAACATCGTAGTATACGCGTCGGTCGCTCCACGCTTTACATCAAAACGATATCAAAGATAAACCCTGACCCAAGTCTCGAACAAGGCCGTAATAACTTCAAGGAAAACCTAATCAGTTTTCCTAGAAGTTGGGGGGCAAATGATATGGGCTAAAAGTAAACCCAAAAAATACATTTAACATGGTATTTAATAAACCTAGATTGGTCCAAGGTTAAAGCCCTTTAGTGAGGCCCAAAACCTTATTTATGATAATAAATTCGTAATTAATAAATCAGCCAGTTTCAATCTTCAAGATTGAGTCTTAAAAGGAAACTAAATCATACTAGGAGTAGCCTCCAAGGCATACACCTTCAATACTTATCTCCTTATCTCTTGGAAGGCTCTAGAATTGGGCCAACTGAATAACTTGCCCACCAAGTCTCCTATTTCAACTCTAATTCTAGGGTTTTCAACACCTATATAAGGACCTGTTCCTTCACATTCAGAACTACGTTTTTTGGCTTGATTCTTGATATTTGCAAGATACGTAGGCATCTTGTGAGGACCCGAGTTAAGTCACGAAACACTTGATCAGCCATTAAAGCTCGAAGCTCTCATAAACCTTAGCATTAAATACGCAGTAAATACACCCTATATTTCGTTCCACAACAGAAGTAGAATACGAAAGCATTGAGATTGCATCTTTTACAATCTTCTATTTTTTTTTTCCTAAATCCATTATTTCATTTTTTTATACAAATTAATTATACTTGCATTACGAAAATATATAATATATCCATAAATTCAATATTATTCTCATTCTTCAAAGTCTTCATTTTCTTCAAAGAAAATGAATTGATGTTAGCATAATAGAAGAACATTTCCATGCAGTAACTATAAATTTTCTCATTTGGTATGAATACGAATTTATAGAAAAGTGAGAATTTGAAAGTCATACAAAATTCTAGGGAAGGATAAATTCAAATTTACATTATCAACGTATAACTAAAATTTACTTTAACATATTTAAGTTTGAATTTTTTTTTCAAATTCATCGAAAATGATATTATTATTTTTTTTTGTATTATTATATCATACTATATACATCATTATGTATATATATATATATATATATATATATATATATAATAGAATTTATAGACGAGATCCTCTAAAAAGTATATGACATAAAGGAGTATTTGTAGATAATACATATTTTCATTTTTTGAAATTTATATCAAAAAGTTTAGAAAAAAGAAAAATTGGAATTATTCTTTTTCTAAATTTTAATAAAAAAAGATATCATATAGAATAAGTATCAATAATATATAATGAAGTTGGGACTTGATTCCAAACGAGGAAGACTCAAAACGTGTTTAACGAGAATACAATTCACTAGAAAATATTATGTTAATTGTTAGAAAATATTTTCCATTTTTTTCTTAAAAAAATAAGTAGTGCATAAAATCGAAATATGGATCTGGAAATAAAGATAATTGAGGAATCAATTCGAAGTGTATAGATACATAGAATATAATTCACAATTCTTTAGCCGGCTTGGCACAAGTCTCATGATGGTGTGTGCACGAGGGTGAGTATGCATGGTCTCGTTTCACTTATCGAGATCTTTGGCTTTCAAAATATTGAAATGAATATTTTGGTGAACATTTTTCCAAGATAATGCTCCATTAAATTAGTGTTAATTATTAGTATGAATTTATGATAATCGCAATTAAGATTGCATTTTGCCGCTAAGCTGTTTAATTACAGACACCATTCGCAATAAGCAAATAAGGTGAATAATTTTGGGGCTTTACTGTCATAAATTAATTAATTAATTTGGTACAAAAACAACCTACGTAAATTACTCCTAAAACAGGTTTACAAGACAAATCCTCATGCGTAGTTCGAATCTCAAACAGTAATGGAGAGCCGTTGGATGTTGAAATTAATTTTGTTGATGGACCCCAATAATGATGCTTGCTTCATTCCAAGCGTCAAATCAAAGTTGTCTACTGTAAGAGCAAATTTACAGCCATGCCCCTCCTAAACTGTTACACACTGGCAAGTGGCAACAAATCTTAGGTCCCTCTAACCATTAAAGGTGTGGAGAAAGCTACAAAAATTGTTTTTCAGCTTTGAAAAGACTCCAGCTTTGTCTAGTTTGTGATAGTCTACATCTTTGTAGTGTAATTTACGAATTGCTCGTAACAATTAAAGCCGAATAAGATATAAATTTAATGTACAAATTCAAATTAAATTCGACCAAGCACTTGTTCCTTATATATAATAAGCGTAAGAGGGATCTTATTCATAAATTTTGGTTTGGTCGCTGTACTACCAAAATAATCTCAACCGTCAAATCTAATATTTTTAAAAATAAATGATCAAGATTATATCATATTAAAAAGAAAATTATAATCTAAAAAGGATATAATTAAAAAAGTTTGTATTAGAATTGAATTTTAAAAATAAAATTGTAATATGAAAAGGATATAATTAAACGGATACAATTGAATTTTATTTATTTTATTAATATTAAAAAAATTCATATTTACTATTTGGACTCTATCTTGAGATCTAGAAATCAAATTTGGATGATTTTACGGCCCAGGCGAAGCTCACAAAATTATATTTAATTTAGTGATGATTTAACAAGTATTATAGAAATGAAAACACTCATACTATCAATAGACAATATAATTAGGAATTTAACATTAATCATATTCAGTGTAGAAGACCTACATTGATAATCCTATTCAATGTAAAAAAGCAAAATTACAAATTTTTATATTAATCATGTTCAGCGCAAGACCTACATTGATAATCCTATTCAAAGTAGAAAACCAAATTATATGATTTAAATTATTGACATACACTTTTTCGTATTTCAATATAAATACACTTTTTATTTTACATGTTAAAAAATAAAAAAAAATTATGCTAGATCTATCGTTTTTCATCTATTTATTTTATGATCTAACGGTTCTTATTTAATATTTCGTACTAGAAAACAAAACTACCCGCTACCAAAATTTTGGACAAAATCACTCTTACACTCATTATTAAAACTATATTTGATTGTTAGTAGAACTATCTTCAAATAATAAGAATGGTATTTTGATAATCAAAACGAAATATAAGTAGATTTCATAAATCGAACAGATTTTTTAACGTAAAAAATCGTCAATTTATTCTCTTTTTTGTTTCTGCGTAGTTTTAATTGAAAAATAATTGTTAAACCATCAATAAATTAAAGATTATTTTGTTAATTTCATGTGGGCTGTAAAATCGTCCAAATCAAAATTTTAAAAATTCAAGATAGAGCAATAATATTAAATTGAACGTATAAAATCTTATATATATAAATATTAAAAAAAGTTAATATAATTGTTGTTATGCCCAAATCTGGCATAATAGCTAAATTGATTTGATTTGCTAAATTAACGGTTCATACTTGACTATGGGCCTAAAAGATGACAATTGGGCCACTAAAGAACACCATTGGATTTAGCCCGGCACAGCTACAGTGCCAGTGCGCTCATGATTTGGTCTAAGGGGCCGCTTCGCTGGTGTGCTCTCATTGGGATCGCTTCGCAATGCCAACACATCTGTTGGATCGCTATCTCCAGTTCTTTATTGGAAGGCTCATGGCCAGACCCAGGATCGCATGAGTAGTAAGACATATGGGATCGCTTCGCATGGCCAGATCTCACGAGGTCGCATGCTAGGTCCTGATTGATTCTCTATTTGCCAATTCTATCCGTTCGAGACTATGGGCTTCCACAGCTGGGCCATGGATCACGGATAGGATTGATGATTCACTGCCATGTCAGCCCTAATCGAGTAGGCTTGGACTTTGGTTTATCTCTTAAAATCCTAGCCCGCCTAGGTAACTTGTTGCCCAAGAACTACGTCAGGCTTGATCCCTATAAATAGGGTACGTAGGCACCTTGATACGGATGAGAAACAGTTTACCTGCAAACACCTATCAAGCTCAGCCACATCTAAACACACAAACCCTAATCCTTGTTCTTCTTTTGTTAGCAAAATATCCGTATTTTGCTCCGTTAATCCAGCAAACCTCCAAAATATTGTTATACAATATTCTCCCTATAACATTTGGCGCTAGAAGGAGGGGCACAGTCATTGAATTGGGAGAAGCGATGACTAAATCACATAAAAAGAAGAACGATGGAGAAACCCCGGGATCGCATAAGGCTAACAAGGACGATCCCCTGACAAGGGACCCTTCAGAAGACGAGGTGTCTAAGGACAACTCTAAGACTGGGTACAAGGAGGAACACACCCCCCCAGTACAGAGGGTGGCGTTGACCAGCGAGGTTATGTCTTTTCTAAAAGGCCTCGGCGAGCAAGTGACCGCTGTACATGAGAGGGTCGCAAAAGTGGAGAAGCGCTATAGTTCTAGAGGATCGAAGAGGAACGCAAGGACATGCGGTAGAACACATGGGGAAGGAAGCAAACTCCCCACTAAGAAACTCATTGATAACTTCGAGGATGTCCTAACAGATCAAACCAACCCTGACTGGAATGAGGAGGAGGATTCGCTCGAAAAGAAAGGGGGATCGCATGACAAGGTCGCCTCATCTGAGGGGAGATCGGTCAGTGTTTTTGACCGTCTCGGAAAAAAGCTAACTGAACATGACCTTCGTCTAAAATTGGAAAAGGTTAATGCGCCTCGACATGAAGAATCTAAGAATAGAAGCAAGGGCACACATCGACCAGTGTCTCCTCATCGAGATTGCGAGCGGTCATATCGTCGTGATGACAGACCCCCCTCTCCCCGTAGAGAGCGTGAGCGGTCCCATCGTCGCGATGACAGACCCCCGTCTCATCGAGACCAAGAACGATCTCAATACCTTGAAGAGGATCGTAAAAAGAAGGATCGCAGGAATGACCAGGAGGAGTCCAGTGTCCCAAAAAAGACTCAGTCACATCATAGAAGTACTGGAGGTAAAAAGGAGGGTGACAAGGAGGTCAAGGTAGGAGATTATAAGCTGGAGGAGTTGAAAAGGCCTTGGATGCAATGAACAATGAGAGAGGTATTTTTAGCACTATGGGCTCTTCTTCGCCCTTTACCCATGAAATTCGAACTGCTCCACTTCCTGCAGTGTTTCGAGGCCATCAACATGATATGACCTATGGCGATACTGATCCAGCAGAGTTTGTGATTCGATTCAATAATGAGATGGATGTTTATCAGGTCTCGCAACTAGCGAGGTGTAGACTATTTGCAGCCTCGCTGAGGGGAAGTGCTCAACAGTGGTTTTCGAAGCTAGGGGCATTGATTGTCATCGATTCTTGGGAACAATTCGTGGACATCTTCATCAAACAGTTCCAGTCCTCAATGCTCTACGCACCCCCTGTGTCTACCTTGGCAAACATAAAACAAAAGGAAGGAGAAACCCTTCATGATTATTTCAAGATTTTTAATGCTGAGGTGCCTCGCGTACGAGGTGCAAATGACGAAGCTGTAAAAAATTTCCTCATCGCTGGAGTGAGGGAAGGTACTGAATTTTGGAAGAAGTTACAAGAACAAACCCCTAGCACTCTTTCTGAATTGCACATGGTCGCTGAGCCTTTCGAGCGTGTTGAGAAGTCACTCGCAGATTTGAAGAAGAATAATGAAAGGAGTAGCAGTTGGAGTAGGAATAGGGGAGTAAAAAGAAAGGACTCCAGAAGTCCAAGGCGAAGACGGGATCGAAGTCGAAGCCCCAGCCCAAAAAGGAGAGACCGCGATCCTTTGAGGCGATCCCCTCCGAGAGCTCGCCCCGCGAGGGATGAAGACAAATTTATTCCTCTGGTCGCCCCAATTTATCACATTTATGCAGTCAATGAAAACAAGGGGGTATTCAGGAAGCCTCCACCGATGGGTCCGAAGGGGACTGCAAACACTAGCAGGTATTGTGCCTTTCATGAACAAACAGGACATGATACAACAACTTGCCGAGAGCTTAAACAGCAAGTGGATCAGTTAATACGTGAAGGAAATTTAACTGAGTGGGCAGTTCGCGAGGGGAAGAAGCATAATCCCAAGTCTGGCCTTGGTTATAATCAAGCCCCCCCACCTGAACAGAATCCAGTCATTAAGGAAAGGGAAACGCGAGGCGGAAGTATCCACGTGATAATTGGGGGACCCCACATCGGGGGGGATAGCAATAGGGCCAGAGAAAGGTATGCCCGCGAAGCTAAGGAGCGACCCCTCACCAATATCCATCACCTGCAGGAGCGACCCCCAATGCTCTTCAAGGGGGAAGATACAAATATCATGTTCACTGAGGAAGATGTGAAGTGGGTCCACCATCCTCATTCGGATGCCCTCGTTATCCGAGTTCGAATTGGATTGCAGAATGTTCACAGGGTCCTTGTGGACAATGGAAGCGCAGTGAATGTCTTAACCTACGAGGTCTATCAGAAAATGGGATTCGTGGATAAAGACCTTATCCCTACCGTAGGGCATCTATATGGTTTTACTGGAGCTTTAGTCAATGTCAAGGGCCTCGTAAGGCTCCCTATCACTTTGGGGGACGAGCCCTGTATTACCACCCAAATTGCAGACTTTATGGTGGTTGATCAACCTTCAGCCTATAATGCTATCGTGGGGAGGCCAATACTCAAAGAAATGAGGGTGGTTACTTCTATTTACCATCTCTCTATGAAGTTCCCTACCCCAAATGGAGTCGGATGCATTAGGGGGGCACAACATGAATCTCGTGAATGTTACAACAAGGTCCTCAAGTCAGCAGAAAAAGGGAGTAATTCTATGACAGATAAGATGGAGTGCGAGGAGGAAAGTAGGCCTCGCAAGACAAATTTTGTACCCCCAACAGACTGTAACATGATCTCGATTGAGGAGCTCCCAGCCGATTATTTTGATAATTTGGGAATTCAAGTAGAGCCAGTACCAGGGGCTTTGATGATGGGAACCTCGCAGCCAGTTATGGTTCTCCAGGAAGGGATCGTGGAAGAGGCTACAGATAGTGACAGCGAGGAGAGCCCGGAGCAGGCCGCTGTCCGAGCCCGAAAGGGAAAATGGGTTCGCAAAGAAACATCCACACTGACAGAACTGCCAAATGGAATTACACAGACAACAACTGTTGTTAAGGAGTATGGGCACGCGGGTGCCAGCCCCTACGAGGCAGAATCAAGTCAGGCTCGTGAGTATAATCTAGTCTTGATCCTCGCATCCCAGAACATGTGGAGCGAGCCGGGGCAGCTGAAGACACAATTCCTGTTCTTGTTGATGTACAGGACCCTTCAAAAGTGTTAAAAATAGGGTCGCAACTCAATCCTGATTTGAGAGAAAGGCTGGTTACTTTTCTAAAGGCAAACCTTGACGTGTTCGCCTGGTCACATGAAGATATGGTTGGGATCGATCCTAATGTAATGTGTCATAAGCTAAACTTGGATCCAAGCAAGAAGGGGGTCAGACAGAAGAGGCGACCCATAAGTGGAGAACGAGCTGAGGCTCTAAAGGCAGAAGTGGATAGACTCCTCGAGGTAGGGCTCGTTAGGGAATCATTCTACCCTGACTGGCTCGCGAACCCTGTCCTCGTGAAGAAGCCAAATGGAAAGTGGAGGACATGTGTAGACTTTACCGACCTCAACAAACATTGTCCCAAAGATAGTTTTCCGTTACCAAGGATCGACCAGCTAGTGGATGCAACAGCAGGGCATGCACTTCTTTCTTTCATGGATGCTTACTCTGGGTACAACCAGATACCCATGTATGGCCCTGATCAAGAGTACACCTCGTTTATCACAGATAGAGGTCTCTACTGCTACATAGGGATGCCCTTCGGTCTCCTTAATGTTGGGGCTACCTACCAGAGGCTCGTTAATATGAAGTTCGAGAAACAAATTGGCAAGACAATGGAAGTCTATGTAGATGACATGTTGGTCAAGTCTAAGGAAGCTGTGGATCACATCTCTCACCTCGCAGAGATGTTTGATATACTAAGGAAGTACAGAATGAAGCTTAACCCCCAGAAGTGTGTCTTTGGGGTCGAATCTGGGAAGTTTTTGGGATTCATTGTCAACCACAGAGGAATTGAAGCGAACCCTGCAAAAATAAAGGCTTTAATGGACATGCGATCCCCAAGAAGTGTGAAAGAAGTCCAGAGTCTGACAGGAAGGATCGCAACTCTCAATCGGTTCGTTTCCAAATCATCAGATAAGTGCCATGAGTTCTTTAAGGCCATTAAAAAGGTGGGAAAAAACTTTGAATGGACACTGGAATGCGAGGAGGCCTTTCAGAAGATAAAGGAACATTTGGGTTCGCCACCACTTCTCTCGAAGCCCCTTAGAGGCGAGGTCCTCATTGTCTACCTCGCTGTGTCTGAACACGCGGTCAGTGCCGTATTGGTTCGCGAGGAGGGAAAAGTTCAATATCCAGTCTACTATGTCAGTAAAAGAATGTTAGATGCTGAGACTCGATATACAAACATGGAGAAGCTAGCCTATGCCCTGGTCTTGGCCTCGCGGAAGTTAAGGCCCTATTTTCAGGCTCACAGCATTGAGGTTCGCACTGCCTACCCACTGAGGCAGGTAATACACAAGCCAGAGTCTTCAGGGAGATTGTTAAAATGGACAGTGGAGCTTAGTCAGTTTGACATCGAATTTAAGCCTCGCGGCCCTATAAAAGGACATGCACTTGCAGATTTTATCTTGGAGTTTCCTCCTCAATCCAAGGAAGATGACTGGGCCATCATAGCAGTTCCAGAAAAAATAGTTAGTGTAAGAACCCTAATTTTTGCAATATTTTCTTTTATTTAATATCATGTGACATTGTCAATTTGGAACCTTTCTAGTCATCCCTGTTGTTTAATGGAATTGATTGTCTGAGAAACTATGTTGTTACATTCACTATGTAAGATAAAAGAGAAGATTGTTGAGGGCAAGAGTCTTATTGTTAGTAAGATTTATAAAATTTAGGATTTGAGAATGATTAGAGTATTAAAAGATTTATTAAGGATTATGACGAGGAATTATGGACATTCGAGGAATTTACACAATTAAGTACTTAAGGAATTACTAGGAAAATCTCTACGCAACAAAATATTATTACGAGAGATTGATTAAGATACGATACGAATTAAAGATTAAGTGACAAGCATTGGTGGAGGAATAATGATACAAGGAGTAGTATTGCATGCAAGTCCCATGCAACTAAGTAGTTAGGAAAAGCAAACTAGTTAAACCAAGTGGATAAGAGGAATAGTAACTAGTTACTACTTTTTCCAAGGAGGAGACAAGAGTACAAGGAGGCCATACCTAGACTTGTACCATGCATATACATACACTAATATGTATCACCCAACTACTTTACAATTATTCAACCAAACACAAAAATCAAAACACCAAAAAGCTCTCCCCCCCTTGAAGAAAAGCTCTCGGCCAAGCTTCAACCAAGGAAGAAAATTTCTTCCTTCTTCCATTTCTCCTCACTCATAATTCAAGGCATAATTCCTAGGATCTCTACATCATCTAAGAAAGGTATACTAAGATTTCCAAGCCCTTTCATCCATTAAATTTCAAGATATTAATTGTTAAAGTTATTGTGAATAGTAACAATGTTAAGTTTTCTTATAGATCTTGGATTATAAGGATAGTAGGAGCTTATTCAAGGTGTTCTTGAGTTTTTTAAGGCTTACCCAAGGCTCCTAGGTACTCAAGAAGGTATAAAAACCCTAACCCCTCTTGGCCATGTAGTGTTTATGATGTTTGGTGATAGATCCATGTGTATTGGTGTTAATCTTGGTTGTATAAGTGATGGATGATATAGATCTTGAGTTTAAGTGTTGTGATTGTGATTTTTATGATTGTGGTTAGTATATGTATCTCATTGAATGTTATAAAGCAAGAACTAGGTGAATTAGATGTTGGTTGTGTTGTGGAAGTAAGAATCTTGGTTGATTTAAGTGAAACAAACATGCTGAGTTTTTCTAGGAACTTGACCTGTCTTGTAACATGGTTTTGAACCCCCAAATCTTGTCCCCTGAGGTCCTACCATATATTGTTGGAAAGGTATTTGAATGTAGTTTCTGGAAATATAAGGTTCATGACTAGGTGATGTATATATTTTAAGTTATGGCCGGAGAAGTAAAATGTGTTTCTGGATTCCAGACTGCACTAAGTGACCCCTTTGTGAACCTTGTTTAAACCCCTAAAAATTTATGTGGGATCATGGAAAAATTTGAGAAGCTAGGAAATGCAGTGGTGAAGGCTACCCAAAAAGAATTGGATTAAAATATGAATTTTTCAATTTTATAAAAATGCTAGAGTAAAGTTCGCGCAAGGGAAAAAGTCGTTAAGTGGAGTATAATTCTAGGGGTAATGAATATGGTTCGGATATGGTAACTAAATTAAGTCGAATAAGTGACGAGCGTAATCGAGTGATGACATGAACCTATAGTGGGGCTAGAGAGTCATAAGACGAAGTCATTAAGTTAACTTTGTACCCCCTGAAACCCCGTAATTAAAGAGACATTGTTAAGGTACTAACGAACGGTTATT
Source organism: Saposhnikovia divaricata (assembly GCA_036435485.1). NCBI lineage: Eukaryota > Viridiplantae > Streptophyta > Magnoliopsida > Apiales > Apiaceae > Saposhnikovia > Saposhnikovia divaricata. The sequence goes on from CM071598.1 coordinate 88,642,875, forward strand.
GCTTATGTATAGATCGTTCCACTCCGCACGCTCGACCACCCCAACCAAACCAAGGCAAGTTTACTTTTCAAAACTTACATATACAAGGACTTTCACTGTCGTGTTTGTAGTTTTCAATAATATCAAATGTTATGTTTATCGAAGTATCGATGAAATTGAGATGAATAAGTACATATATGTTTGCACCCCTTGAACTTAGAATGAAATGTTTTCTTCGGACAACGACTCTAGCAATAGAGGTCGTAGCGGTCCGTATATACTATTGACCGGGGAGCGGTATATTATTATATCATAATTAAATTGCGAAAACCCGAAGGGTCATTCGGGGAGTATCGTATACTCAAGTAATTATTTTTATATCTTCGTAAATACTCAAAATACCTATCTTGGATTAAAAGCTTATTTAATTAAATAATTATTTTATTAAATCTTAAAATATCATTTATTAATTATTGTTCACTATTTTAAAGACAAAGCTAATCCAAGATACCTTTTGCACTTTCAAACTCGAACTCTTTCGAACTCAAAACATTTTCGAAAACCCCCGGTCAGGTTTTGCTTCTTGTACGATTTCAAGAATCATCGGTCGACTGATGTCGGACCTCAATTACTCAGTTTTCAATCAAAATCAAGTTTTTAAAAGAAAAAGAAAAAGGGACTCTGGCAGGTGTGGGAACCATTGACGAACGATTCCCGGGATGTGTAAGCGGCCGTGAGCCAGGCGGTCCATCAATTATTATTCCGGCCCAGGTGTTGCCGAAGGATGATTACGGACGTAGTTTTCATCGAGGGTGATTACGGATGTAGTTTTCACCCGGGGATAGTTACGGATGTAGTTTCTATCCTTCTACCGGTAGAGAAGACCCGCGGATTATTGGACTTGGATGTGGCGACTGATCATCGTCAATCCTTGTCAGGTTTTTATGTTTTCTTCCAGTCCCATCCTCCACTTTGGAAAAATACTCAAACACTGCTTCTTGGAACTAACTTGCCACTAAGTGCCAAGTTGCCGATAGTGTGGTTTTTGATAAGAAAAATATTGACATCGTGCAGTATCTAGAACTGCAAGATTTTCTATAAAGACTGGCACGTGTTAGTGCACTCTTGCAATTGTTTCAAGGAATGAAATGTTTTTGTATGGGAAACCTTCTAAGCTAATGGAAGGAAAGAGGTTTGCAATGATGTATTCCCTGTACAGTATGTTAATCGTAGAGTGTTTTGCCAAAAATGATATACTCATATGTATATATTTTCAAACGTGACATATATTGAAATGGGAACCTTATAAAGGGTTCATATGTTATTCTTAAAGCTCCTTAGTGAGTATAGATGTTTTATTCAAACTCGGACATATACATTGTCCAATTATGTTTTGAAATCTGAGATATATACCCAAATAGTTTGGAATGTTTTTGAAATAAACCACATTATTATTTTACAAAATGGTGAACTTGCTGAGCATTATGTAGCTCATTCTTGCTTTATAAAAACTTTTCAGAAAGAGAAGAATTTGATTGGTTAACTCCGCACCAGCAGAAGAGGAGTAGAAGATTTACCCCTGAGATGATTTAGTTCCTGATAAATACTACAGAGTAAGTCTGATAGGTTTTCAACTGTAATAGTAAGACTTGTCTTCAAGTGTAGTTGTATAAATGGAAGTGCGCAAGATTCTAGATTGTACAGATGAATTGTAATATTTAGTGTTACTTTTCATTATCGTTTCTGAGGCTCTAACTTGTTTGTGTGTAAGATTGAGGTCTGGATGGATGTATTGTTGAGTTGTAAAGTTAATACAGGTATGATATGGTTGGATGGTGACGTGACGACCTGAATCTCTGACCTCGGACTTGGGGGCGTCACAGAAATGGTATCAGAGCCATAAGTTACAGTACTCAGAAACGAGAGTGTTGAGAGTTAAGTCTAAGTAGGAGAATGACATAAGAGATCGTAGTAAACTTATGATTGGACTACCGGAAGAGGTACCGGTGAGTAGAATGGACTGGAGTGTTACTGAAGGTATTATACTAGGGTCGATAGAATCCTTAGCGACCTTCAGAATGATGAATAGAGGTTTGAGAGTCGTACATGACCTATCATAGGTAATGATATAGGAAGCAGAGCGGAATCTCAAGAACAGCTGAGGTAGAGGCGATATTGCCAATATGTTCGGATGACTAGGCTGGCATAAATTTTGTGGCCCATATTCCTCCACAGTTTAGGAGGCGGCATTTTAAGAATCAAGAAGTTGGACTTCCCTACATAATTAAGGGTACTTAGTACTTGGATTAATGAAAGTCTTTTACTTTGGCTATAAGATCCGATTTTCGATAAGTAACGGGTCTACCTAAAGGTTGGTCACTATGTCGTTGTGGATTCCATTACCCTTGATGGCGAATTTTACATGTGTTATACGAGAATGTTATCATAAGACGAGCGTGCTAGATAATTCCACGCATGATTCGGACGCTAGAACATGGTAGTTCAACTTAGAGAACAAACAAGTAGGATTAACAAAGGGACTCACGAGAAGTTGAATATGGTTGCAACGAGCGATACAGTGATCTCCGAGTCTACCAAAAGAAAAGACCAGCGGGTCTAGAGTTGGATCCTTTGATAGAGATGTTATCAGGGACTACGTATATATGTATTGTAGGCCTCAATATTTTTGGTATATGTTCACATACACACACCCGCCACTGAACCTATGGACTGCACTGAGATCCCTGAGAGATCTCTTTGATCTGTTCCCAGGGGGAACTGGCCACTTGTGATTCCTGTTGGAAGGCATGAAGTAGGACCCTATGGACTTAGCAGGTGTCCCCGGAATGATGTGAAGCTTGGTCTTCAAGATAAAGCACGGAAATGACAGATATATTTGTGAAACCCTAACGCGATAAATGACTTTAAGATGATGATTGAGAGACGCACTAGTTGGTGTCTTGTATTACGAAGACGAAGAGATGGAGTTACCCTCATAGTGGTGATAATGAGATGCACAAATGATTATTAACTTATTTTGGTAACTACCGGCTGGTGCACTACTTCATTTTAAACTGTTCACTAACCATGTTACCTCGATTAGTTTATATCAGGTAACCCTCCTAGCTTTCTACTTCAAACTTGTGGAATAACAACCAGTGATATACTTTCTCTAAACCAGGACTCATCCAAAGTATCTTAATTGATCCCCGAGCATTCTATTTGAAGTTTATAATTATTTCTGCTCAGGACTATTTACACTTTCTTTCAATTATCCAAGGAATGTTCAACAAATATTTCCTTAATTAATCGACGACTACTACTTAACGAATATCGATATTTGATTGCTTCTTTCATACTTGCACTCTTCAGTTGAGCTCATAAATATTCAACAAATTACTGAGGACATGGATGATCTAATGTCCAGACGTCCCTCATGAATTCTTTTCTTCTATTCAAGATGAGATTGTACATCGTACATTGAAATCATAGTAAGGATATCATTTTGATATTGGTATTCCGAATTGAATTCTATTGTCGGATCTGATAAAGCATGTGTACGGAGGCACCCTTGGGTGGACCGTTTCACTGATAAGTAATATTTGATGAGAGGTTATCGATTGTTCCTATACCTAGAACATTCTCTTCAGATATTATAGTTTTCTTTTTCAAACTTAATAACTTCTTATTTTCATTCGTTGTCCGAGGAGCCTAAAGTTTCTTCAGTGGCTACGATGTTGAAATTTCGTTCTATCCAAGTGAAACTGGCTAGTCGTTATGTCAATATGAATGACTAGTTGATTGTTCTAACTACTCAAAATTGTAAATGTTGTGAAGAACACCTAGCTAATTGTCCTAGCTGGTGGTGGTGTCTCAAACAGGTGGACTAGCAAATTTTGTCTAGCTAGTTGCTAGTGTTTCTTGAAAAAGGACTAGTTATTGTTTCACTGGTCCAACTCCCAATTTAATTCATTCTGCAATGCATTTTGCATGTGGTAAAGTATGATGATGAAAGTTTTGACGAATAACTTGATTGAGACCTAATGAGGCCGCCCACTCAACTCGAATTCTACCCATCTTCGTATCAGACTTTATATCACTTGAATATTTTATTCTTTCATTCACACAATGAGAATTCATTTGAAACCACTGATTACTTGAATGATAAACTACTTCATTCTTTAATTGTCATGGAGTAGAATTGCTTTCTATTGGCTGACCTTCATGAATGCGACTTTAGATTTCCTCTTATTATTCAGGAGGAAAAGTATCCACCCGATGTAAGAATTGTATAAAGACCGTCTTTATGACTTTTGTATCCAACAATCATTACCCTCGTGCAACATTCTCTATGAAATCATATTACAGAATTATCAGGACATGAAGGATTAAACCTTGTTGTACTCTTTCTGTCCATCCTTACATCTCCGAAAATCGAGACTCCTAGTATTTGGAACCATCAGCATTCTTGGAACATCCAATGTGGAATTCTTATTGAAATTATCTATTGGACCTTGTTATTTTGAAACCATTCCTTTCAAAGTGATTACTCTAAGGTGAACGGGAGGTACAATTATGAACCGTTACACCAATATGAGATCAAAAAAAAAACCAAATGTTGTAATTGTGCAGCCAGAGCGTTATGCCGAGTAATTATTTAAAGTAGGAATAACATGTCGGGGCATACCACAAGGACCTTTAATATTAGTGTGAGGAAGGTTATAAGAAATGATGAGGTGGTTGGGAGTACGCTTCTACCAACCGTTGTCAGGATGTTATAGTAATGAATTCTGGAGTTACCAAGCCTTTTCCTGTTCCAAGAAATTCAAATCGATTGCGATGTAAGACATATCCTTAGAGGAAACTAACATGGAAGTGAGATGGACAAGAAAGGAAGAAATATCGTGGCAAGAATGTGAAGCTTTACTTAGCTTAAAGAGATTGATGCACATAGAGAGACATATAGTTTAACAGGCCCCTAATAGCAAATGGATGCATGGATATATGCCAGTGATCCTTCGAGATTACCACCTAATCAAGTTTATTGGGAATCGCAGCCGCATGCAGGCCTCAGGCTGATTGGCGCCAGTTGTGAAGGAGGACGAGCGTATGACATCTTACATATACCATCGAGAACTGATACCCTTATCGGAAATGGGGGAATTGTTGATTAGTTAAAATGAGTAGTTGTTTTTTTTCAAAGATAAGGTTAAAAAGAAGGTTTCACCAACTCAAGATCGACCTCTGTACTGCACCAAAGCCGGAATTTCCCATTGATATAAACATTATAAATTCTGGTAGTATCATGTGGGTTGACTAGTGAGTCGGAAGCCCTTGTGGGTTAATAAATAAAGTTTTAAGAATGATATGAGAGATTAGTAACAACCTCGTTGTTAGCTATACTTTATAATGAGAAGAGGACTTTGAGAGTCACGATGATGCGTCTTTCAAGAGTTTAAGAGGTATGCCGATGCAGTAGAAAGGGGATGACAGCCTATACTTCTAAACAACATAAAGGTTACGGGATAGGATATACTAACCGTGAGTCTGGGATTAGTCATGATGGCGTTCACGCATAAAACTGAGATGTTAACTTTATGAGAAAAGTGTGAAAGCTTTCCACAAGTGCCATAAGTATATCTTCATATTAGGACTAAACATAAGAAAGAGAAGGTGACGATAGGGAGCAGGGAGTATAATGGAGAAATTTGTTATTTCCTAGGAAAGGCCAGTGTGGTGGCCGATACCTATATAAGGGATTATTCGAAATTGGAATTCAGTCAGTATTGACCAAGAAAATAGAGTATATACAATAAAGAATAATGTTAGAGGAAAATAAATAAATTATGGGGAAGGACAAAGATGTATAGAGAATTAAGAGAATGTTTGGCAAACGGATATGAAGAATGGTATTGGCAAACTATTAAGTACAAACGCGACATGCAAAAAGCAGAATGATAGAGATCTAGTGGATTAATTCCGCCCGTAGAAAATACTGAACGTGAACAGAATTATAATGAATTTAATGAGTAGTTCGCCGAAGACCGAGCCAAGAGATGGCCCTAGTTGATTTATAATTGCTGGACCAAGTGATTTACCTACGAGAGACTTTCCATTTAGAAGATTATCGATTTATATACGGAAGAGATGGTGGTGCAATATAAAACTTCTGCAGTGATTACGTTAGATAGAGACTTAAGGTTAAACTTCGAATATTGAAGGTGCTTTCAAGTATATTTAACAAAGAGATTGAGCGTATGTACTACTTTGATATGTGGCTGACGGACAGGGAAGAAGAATTATCCAGACGATCGAATTTATATTTAGTGTCGTGCCATAGATTTCACGGGGCAGTCGAGAATAAAAAAACTTATCCATGAAATAAATGTTGTTATCACGATCGGCACCATGCGAATGTAAGGACGTCTCTTGTAAAGCGTACTACGAAAGAAGAAGTTTCGCTTTTCTTGCGCTACGAAGAAGTCAATAAACGAGGGATATAGTAGCTGAACTTGTTCGACATATACCGAAGACTATACAGTATCCATAGCAAGTGGTAACGGCTGACGGGAGGCAACACATGCGTGCTGATCAAGCCAAGGAATGTGAGGAATACCATGCGTATTGACGTTGTCTCAGATTATAAAACGCGACCACAAAGTATTCACAGGCCAACGATACAAGGACTCAACACGGATACTATGAACAATGTAGAAGAGGAACGTATAAGTAGTGGGATAGAAATTTTCATTCATAGCACAACCGATAAGGAATACAGGTCGAGGAGAGCATGCGTTGAGAAACAACATTAAAGCGTTGGTGAGACCAAGGGAGAGAACAATAGGGTTGAAGTGTCAACCTGAGAGTTGGAAAGGGTAAGGTAGGAATTGTATCCACAACTATTATCCTTAGATTCTTAAGATAGAATCCTTTTAAGGAGAGGAGACGGCATTAACCCTAATTTTCGGGAATATTCGAAACCTGGACGAATAGTAATTTTATGGGTGGATGAGAAATTTTTGCAATCGCGATATGTACGAATTATTAAATGAAGATTCCGAATTGATATTACGTCTTTACGGTACAAACGAGTGTATGTAAAAGTCATTAGTTTTTTTTTTTTACGAAACCCATTATTTCGAATGGTCAAATTTTATGAGATATCTATGGAGATCGTGGTAAGGCATGGGGTTCCTGTGAGCATTGTATCTGATAGAGACCCAAGATTCAACTCCAGGTTCTGGAGGAGTTTTCAGGATTGTGTGGGGACCAAGTTAAACATGAGTACTGCATACCATCCCCAAACATACGGACAGAGTGAGAAAACCATCCAGACCATCGAGGACATGTTGAGAGTATGTGCGATAGATTTCAAGGGAAGTTGGGATGACCACTTGCCGTTGATCGAATTTTCCTACAACAACAGTTACCATGCGAGTATAGGAATGCCCCCATATGAAGCTTTGTATGGACGAAGATGTCGGTCTCCCTTGTGTTGGGAAGAAGTTGGAGAGCGGAAGATTTTAGGGCCTGAACTGGTCCAACAGACAAGAGAAACTATCGAACTCATAAGAGGACGGCTGGTAGGTGCCCAAGACAGACAGAAGAAGTATGCGGACCAGACCCGCAAGGACAAAGAATATGAGGTAGGAGAGTTTGTGATGTTGAAGGTATCACCGTGGAAGGGATTGATGAGATTTGGTAAGAAGGGGAAGCTAAGCCCGAGATTTATTGGACCTTTTGAGATCTTGAGACGAGTTGGAAAGTTAGCCTATGAATTGGCTTTACCCCCGAGCTTGCAGCAAGTACATAATGTGTTCCATGTGTCCATGCTACGACCCTACCATACCGACTTCCGACACGTGATAGAACATGATCAAGTGGATCTGCAACCAGACTTAACCTATGTGGAGCAACCCGTAGAAATCATGGATAGAAAAGAACAGGTGCTGAGGAACAAGGTTGTAAACTAGTGAGAGTTTTGTGGAGGAACCAGAATGTCGAAGAATCAACATGGGAACTAGAGAGCGCGATGCGTGAAAAGCACCCCCAACTGTTTTCAACCTGATTCCGGGACGGAATCCTTTTAAGGAGGGGAGGTTGTAAGAACCCTAATTTTTGCAATATTTTCTTTTATTTAATATCACGTGACATTGTCAATTTGGAACCTTTCTAGTCATCCCTGTTGTTTAATGGAATTGATTGTTTGAGAAACTATGTTGTTATATTCACTATGTAAGATAAAAGAGAAGATTGTTGAGGGCAAGAGTCTTATTGTTAGTAAGATTTATAAAACTTGGGATTTGAGAATGATTAGAGTATTAAAAGATTTATTAAGGATTATGACGAGGAATTATGGACATTCGAGGAATTTACACAATTAAGTACTTAAGGAATTACTAGGGAAATCTCTACGCGACAAAATATTATTACGAGAGATTGATTAAGATACGATACGAATTAAAGATTAAGTGACAAGCATTGGTGGAGGAATAATGATACAAGGAGTAGTATTGCATGCAAGTCCCATGTAACTAAGTAGTTAGGAAAAGGAAACTAGTTAAACCACGTGGATAAGAGGTATAGTAACTAGTTACTACTTTTTCCAAGGAGGAGACAAGAGTACAAGGAGGCCATACCTAGACTTGTACCATGCATATACATACACTAATATGTATCACCCAACTACTTTACAATTATTCAACCAAACACAAAAATCAAAACACTCTCCCCCCCCTTGAAGAAAAGCTCTCGGCCAAGCTTCAACCAAGGAAGAAAATTTCTTCCTTCTTCCATTTCTCCTCACTCATAATTCAAGGCATAATTCCTAGGCTCTCTACATCATCTAAGAAAGGTATACTAAGATTTCCAAGCCCTTTCATCCATTAAATTTCAAGATATTAATTGTTAAAGTTATTGTGAATAGTAACAATGTTAAGTTTTCTTATAGATCTTGGATTATAAGGATAGTAGGAGCTTATTAAAGGTGTTCTTGAGTTTTGTAAGGCTTACCCAAGGCTCCTAGGTACTCAAGAAGGTATAAAAATCCTAACCCCTCTTGGCCATGTAATGTTTATGATGTTTTGTGATAGATCCATGTGTATTGGTGTTAATCTTGGTTGTATAAGTGGTGGATGATATAGATCTTGAGTTTAAGTGTTGTGGTTGTGATTTTTATGATTGTGGTTAGTATATGTATCTCCATGAATGTTATAAAGCATGAACTAGGTGAATTAGATGTTAGTTGTGTTGTGGAAGTAAGAATCTTGGTTGATTTAAGTGAAACAAACATGCTGAGTTTTTCCAGGAACTTGACCTGTCTTGTAACATGGTTTTGAACCCCCAAATCTTGTCCCCTAAGGTCCTACCATATATTGTTGGAAAGGTATTTGAATGTAGTTTCTGGAAATATAAGATTCATGACTAGTTGATGTATAGATTTTAAGTTATGGCCGGAGAAGTAAAATGTGTTTCTGGATTCCGGACTGCACTAAGTGACCCCCTTGTGAACCTTGTTTAAACCCCTAAAAATTTATGTGGGATCATGGAAAAATTTGAGAAGTTAGGAAATGCAGTGGTGAAGGCTACCAAAAAAGAATTTAATTAAAATATGAATTTTTCAATTTTATAAAAATGCTAGAGTAAAGTTCGCGCAAGGGAAAAAGTCGTTAAGTGGAGTATAATTCTAGGGGTAATGAATATGGTTCGGATATGGTAACTAAATTAAGTCGAATAAGTGACGAGCGTAATCGAGTGATGACATGAACCTATAGTGGGGCTAGAGAGTCATAAGACGAAGTCATTAAGTTAACTTTGTACCCCCTGAAACCCCGTAATTAAAAAGACATTGTTAAGGTACTAACGAACGGTTATTGCTTATGTATAGATCGTTCCACTCCGCATGCTCGACCACCCCAACCAAACCAAGGCAAGTTTACTTTTCAAAAATTACATATACAATGACTTTCACTGTCGTGTTTGTAGTTTTCAATCATATCAAATGTTTATGTTTATCGAAGTATCGATGAAATTGAGATGTATAAGTACATATATGTTTGCACCCCTTGAACTTAGAATGAAATGTTTTCTTCGGACAACGACTCTAGCAATAGAGGTCGTAGCGGTCCGTATATACTATTGACTGGGGAGCGGTATATTATTATATCGTAATTAAATTGCGAAAACCCGAAGGGTCATTCGGGGAGTATCGTATACTCAAGTAATTATTTTTATATCTTCGTAAATACTCAAAATACCTATCTTGGATTAAAAGCTTATTTAATTAAATAATTATTTTATTAAATCTTAAAATATCATTTATTAATTATTGTTCACTATTTTAAAGACAAAGCTAATCCAAGATACCTTTTGCACTTTCAAACTCGAACTCTTTCGAACTCAAAACATTTTCGAAAACCCCCGGTCAGGTTTTGCTTCTTGTACGATTTCAAGAATCATCGGTCGACTGATGTCGGACCTCAATTACTCAGTTTTCAATCAAAATCAAGTTTTTAAAAGAAAAAGAAAAAGGGACTCTGGCAGGTGTGGGAACCGTTGACGAACGATTCCCGGGATGTGTAAGCGGCCGTGAGCCAGGCGGTCCATCAATTATTATTCCGGCCCAGGTGTTGCCGAAGGATGATTACGGATGTAGTTTTCATCGAGGGTGATTACGGATGTAGTTTTCACCCGGGGATAGTTACAGATGTAGTTTCTATCCTTCTACCGGTAGAGAAGACCCGCGGATTATTGGACTTGGATGTGGCGACTAATCATCGTCAATCCTTGTCAGGTTTTTATGTTTTCTTCCAGTCCCATCCTCCACTTTGGAAAAATACTCAAACACTGCTTCTTGGGCCTAAGTGCCAAGTTGCCGAAATAGTTGGGAATGTTTTCGAAATAAACCACATTATTATTTTACAAAATGGTGAACTTGCTGAGCATTATGTAGCTCATTCTTGCTTTATAAAAACTTTTCAGAAAGAGAAGAATTTTATCCGTTAACTCCGCACCAGCAGAAGAGGAGTAGAAGATTTACCCCTGAGATGATTTAGTTCCTGATAAATACTACAGAGTAAGTCTGATAGGTTTTCAACTGTAATAGTAAGACTTGTCTTCAAGTGTAGTTGTATAAATGGAAGTGCGCAAGATTCTAGATTGTACAGATGAATTGTAATATTTAGTGTTACTTTTGATTATCGTTTCTGAGGCTCTAACTTGTTTGTGTGTAAGATTGAGGTCTGGATGGATGTATTGTTGAGTTGTAATGTTAATACAGGTATGATATGGTTGGATGGTGACGTGACGACCTGAATCTCTGACCTCGGATTTGGGGGCGTCATAGTTAGCGAGGACAAAAAAGAAAATTCGGCCTCGTGGTGGGAACTATACGTAGATGGGGCATCTAACAAGGAAGGAGCTGGGGCCGGCATCGAATTGGTAACTCCAGAGGGTCGTAAGATACAAAGTGCAGTACACTTCACTTTCGAAGCCACCAATAATGCAGCAGAGTACGAAGCCCTCATTATTGGTCTCAAACTGGCACTGGAAATGAAGGTAGAGAACCTCACAGCTTACAGCGATTCCATGCTGGTAACATATCAACTCTGGTGTGGGTGGAAAGCTAGTGGTGAGCAGATTGAGCTATATCTGCGATGTGCACAGAGGTTGATGAAGAAATTTAACAATGTCAAGGTGGTCCATATTAGAAGAGAAAAGAATCAAGGAGCAGATGCACTGGCAAAACTGGGGTCGCGTCGCGAGGCCACATTACTTGGAATTATCCCATTGGAAATTCAGATGAAGCCTAGTGTACCTGAGGAGTTCATTATGGAAGTAGCGATCCCAGAATTGACTTGGATGACCCCAATATGGGAATATGTGAAAAATGGAATGTTACCTCAAGACAAGAAAGAAGCAAGGAAGATTAAATACCAGGCGGCTCGCTATGTCATTTATGATGAAGTTTTGTACCGAAGAGGGTTTAACATCCCACTCTTGAGGTGTGTAGATGGGGAAGAGTGTAATTACATTCTCAGAGAAGTCCATGAAGGGATATGTGGCAATCACACGGGGGGTAGTTCGCTGGCCCAGAAAATTCTTCGTCAAGGGTATTATTGGCCTACGTTGAAAAGAGATGCATTTGAGTTTTCAAGAAAATGCAATGCCTGTCAAAGGATCGATAACTTCAGTAACGTCCCCGTCTCTCAGCTTACCTCGCTAACGAGCCCATGGCCCTTCGCCATGTGGGGGATTGATTTAATTGGAGAACTCCCAAAAGGGAAGGGGGGAATTAAATATGCAGTGGTGGCTGTTGACTATTTCACCAAGTGGGCAGAAGCCGAGCCGCTTGCTACTATCACTGCCAAGAAGCTCAAGGACTTCGTTTACAGGGCAATTGTGTGTCGCTACGGGATCCCATATCAACTCATCTCAGATAATGGAAAGCAATTCGATAGCAAGGAGATGAATCAATTTTGTGAAAATTTGGGGATAAAAAAGAGTTTCTCAGCTGTGAGTCATCCTCAGACGAATGGCCAAACTGAGGCCATAAACAAGATTATAAAGCACACTTTGAAAGCCAAACTGGAAGAGAGCAAAGGAAGTTGGCCTGAGGAGTTACTTAGGGTCTTGTGGTCATACAACACGACCCCACGAACCACTACTGGAGAGACTCCCTTTTCTTTGACCTATGGTTGCGAGGCCATGGTTCCGGTGGAAGTAGGCTCAGGGTCGTTCAGAAGGGAACACTACGATCCCGATGAAAACGAGGTCAATCACAAACTCTATCTAGACATGATAGAAGAAACAAGAAGCGAGGCCCAGCTACGCCTCACGACCTATCAACAAAGGACAGCTAGGTACTATAATGGGAAAGTCAAAGCACGATCTTTACAAACAGGTGACCTAGTGCTTAGAAGGGTCATGCCTAACACTAAGGTTCCAGGTCATGGAGTTTTTGGTGCTAACTGGGAGGGACCTTACAAAATCTATGCTACTCTTTCAGAAGGAACCTATTATCTCACGGACATGAAAGATAAGGTTATTCCGCGAGCTTGGAATGCGGAGCATCTAAGAAAATACTATCAGTGAGGGCCACGCCCCTGGTAGCCTCTCTCTACTACTACTTAGCATGAATAATTCATACAAAGTACTGGGGGGTAGTGATCATATGGACACCTCCCCTTTATGATGTAATGATTTTTTGGGCCACGCCCCACTTGTCAAACTTTGGGCCTCGCCCCACAATTCATTTTAGGGCCTCGCCCCTACTTGTTAAACTTTTGGGCCACGCCCCTATCAATAAAACTTTTGGGCACCGCCCCTACTTTTTTCATTATGCGAGTACGTTTGCTTTATGGATTATGTTTTATTTTGCATTCAAAATAAATTTGCTTGTCTGTTAGCATCTACACTTTAAGGTCCAGGCCATCTCAACGATGCTGGGATCGTACTTGAAACTACTTCAAGGTGGCAGTTCATAACTGTTATTATCTACAACGAGTCTAAAGCAAAAAGAATACAAATCTAAAGCTACTCACGGCACTTCGCATCTGCGAACACAGGCTACATCTCAACATTTTGAAGAATGGAGTAAATATGAAGCTAATATTATGCATAAAAATGATAAGCAAGGGAAAAGGGATTCTTCAAACTTATGCAGAAAAATAAGTGAATCGCCTTGCGATCCCAGAATTCTTGACAAATAAAGTTAAAAAAATATTGATACATCTTGCGAGGCATTCAAAGGGTGCCCGCATCCCTAGTTCAAAAGTTCAGAAGATATTTGAATTCAAGGATTGTTTTCATTCGGAGTCCCCCCAGTAGGATTGGCATCAGCAGTAGCCTCGGGTGCTAGCCTCGCCTCTTCAGCTATTCTGGCTTCCTCGGCATCTTCATCAGCGATCTGCTTTTTGAGAACTTCAGCGAAGTCAGCATTACCTGGCCCAAGCTGGTCCCAATCAAAATTAGGGATCATTCGAATGAACCCTTTCATGAAGGAAACCTGACCTTGGGCCTCGAATGTCTCTTCTGCAGTTGCCAATTGGGCCTGGGCAGCATTCAGGTCACTTGTCAGCTTCGCGATCTCAACAGCGCTCTTTTTAGCAGCTTCCTCGCTGGATTTCTGCAGTTCTTTGAGAGATTTCTCAAAATCATTCCTCTCCTTGCGAGCATTCTTCAAGTCTGTACGAATGTTAGCAGTCTCATGGGAGAGTTGCTTTTTGAACTCGGCTTCAAGGGAACGCTTATCTTCAACTTTTTGGAACTCCAGGACCTTGTTCGTTTTATCCAACTGAAAGAAATTCCTGGTATGGGCAACCTGACGAATGAAGGCCTCGGCTAGACACCTGGTCACAACTTTGGCATTCTCTTCTGGTGATGCTTTCCACCAGTTGGAATCTTCAGCTTCCTCTGCATACTTGGTTCCCAACGAAGCGAACAGGTGTTGTGAAGCTGAAGCGGTAACGACCCCTGAAGGTTGGGTGGGACCGTCCTTTGGCTTATCTGTCTTGGATCGCTTTAGTGGGCTTTGTTCAGGGGAGTCCCTGACCTGATCCCTGGCAATGATTGATTTGGGGGGAGGATCGTTGATGACTTTTGTGGGGAGAAGTCCTGGTTTGAGGGGAGGAGGAGCAGTTTTCAGAGAAGAGGTCGCTCTTGGAGCTCCCCCCTTCTTTCTTTTGGCTTGCAGAAATGGGATGGATAACCCCTTGCTATTTTGATTCGACATACCTGCATGGATAAGGAGGAAAAAGTCAGGCTATTTAACAAAGCATAATGATTAAAGTATGAAGACAGATAAACAAAGCATAAAGATGACAAAGGAATGCGATGCATGTTTCGGTATTATTCTAGAAGTACCCTCTTCGTCCGTTATTGCGACATGAGAAGACGAGGCCTCCTCTCTTGTCTTTCTTTTTTTCGAGGCCCGCCTCGCATGTGAAGGCCCTGCTTCAGGGGAAGCATCTATCCCTTCTTTGAGGAATCCGCATTCTATTAGGTTTTCTATAGAAAGTAGAGTCCTAATGTTTCTTTCCTCCGCGATGGACTTCGTTAATACATCATCAGCTCGCTGTTTTTCAACACCTCTTAGGACGGTGCGAACTGGAGCGACTGCGATGCCAAAGGAGTTATTAGTTTGAGAATAAAAAGCAAAAAGTACGATAAAGGGTTACTGCCTCGATTGCTTACCGGGGAGGTAGTTGAAGCTCGTTTTTACTCGAGGGACCTCGTGTACATAGAAGAAAGGCTCCTTCCACGAGCCCGGATTACTTATCCCGTTTGGGAGAAGGCTTTTCTTGTTGAATTCTGGCCACACTGAGAAGTAGACGTAGCCAAAATCCTTGGCTCCACATCGCTTCAGTTGAAGGAAGTAGCCCATTGTCTTCGCATCTAGGGGGGATATCCAAGCTTGTGGTGAAGTATGTACAAGGAAATCATGGATCGATAGCCATTGGTGCTGATTTGGATGGGGGCTAGATAGTATGTCTCACAGACGTCCTTAATGAATGGGTGGAGAGGAGAGGAGACACCTATCTTCATCAGAGGGACCGTTAGAACCATTCTAGGCACTCTGCCTCCATTCTCTTCGTGGTTAAAGCGATAGCATCGCATTTTCTTCTTGGGCAGAATGATCTTGCCTTCAGGACGGAACCTCTTGACACCCTCTGTGATAGTCTTCACGATCAACGTTGAAGACATATCGCGACATGCAAGTACGCGAGGTTTGCCTGCCTTAACCTTTGAACCGGGCTCGATGTCCTTGGGGTTAGGCCCATCAACATAAATGACTCCCTCCAGCTCTGGTTGAGGGGTAGGGACATAAGGATCGGGTGAGGCTTCGGGAAAGAATAAATAAACAGAAAGGCTCTATGTGTTCCTAGGGTATCGCATTTAGGTCTCTGGAAGGGATCGCATCTATGTTCCTATGGGAGAAATCGCATTTCTATCACAGCGAGGACGGGATCGCATATTCAAATTAGCATTATGGGATCGCTGTCAAAAGGGATCGCATCGCATACAACTAAAGATATCTAATCATGCAATTATGATGAAGAACAACAATTTAAATGCAAAAGAGGAATGAAGACTTACTTTTTCTTGAAGAAAGACGAAGAAATCTGAAGAAAATTGGGGTCGCTGGTAATAAGGCCTGAGAATTCCTTGTGTTTGATCTGGGAGCAAACTGACAGCACTTCAACAATATGTTAGTGAGATGAAAAAAGGAAATGAAAGTGACAGGGGTATATATATAGCCCATCAGGAGAGAGAAAGATATGGACACGTGTAAAGATCTTGGCCGTTGACTACGCATCTCGAGACACAACAACTGTCAAACCTCTTCAAATTCTTGAGGTCGCGATCGTTCCAACGGTCATATTCATGTCAGTGGCGAGCCATGGCCTCGCATTGCGGCATCACTTGATTAATACTTGAGTCCACATCGCATCTCTAATGACAACATGGACTCGGGGGGTAGTTGTTATGCCCAAATCTGGCATAATAGCTAAATTGATTTGATTTGCTAAATTAACGGTTCATACTTGACTATGGGCCTAAAAGATGACAATTGGGCCACTAAAGAACACCATTGGATTTAGCCTGGCACAGCTACAGTGCCACTGCGCTCATGATTTGGTCTAAGGGGCCACTTCGCTGGTGTGCTCTCATTGGGATCGCTTTGCGATGCCAACACATCTGTTGGATCGCTATCTCCAGTTCTTTATTGGAAGGCTCATGGCCAGACCCAGGGTCGCATGAGTAGTAAGACATATGGGATCGCTTCGCATGGCCAGATCCCACGAGGTCGCATGCTAGGTCCTGATTGATTCTCTATTTGCCAATTCTATCCGTTCGAGACTATGGGCTTCCACAGCTGGGCCATGGATCACGGATAGGATTGATGATTCACTGCCATGTCAGCCCTAATCGAGTGGGCTTGGACTTTGGTTTATCTCTTAAAACCCTAGCCCGCCTAGGTAACTTGTTGCCCAAGAACTAGTCAGGCTTGATCCCTATAAATAGGGTACGTAGGCACCTTGATACGGATGAGAAACAGTTTACCTGCAAACACCTATCAAGCTCAGCCACATCTAAACACACAAACCCTAATCCTTGTTCTTCTTTTGTTAGCAAAATATCCGTATTTTGCTCCGTTAATCCAGCAAACCTCCAAAATATTGTTATACAATATTCTCCCTATGACAATTATAAATATTATAAAAGGAACCGTGCGTTGCACGGGTTATAAGCTAGTATTCAAAAATTAAATATGAACTTCTTTTTTTTAGGAAATTGCAATTAAATTAAACCGTATTTTTGTTCCCTTTAAATAAATTTCCAGGCTAAGATGAGCATTCCCGTCGTTGCATTAAATAATTTAAGTTACATCAAAAAAATAATTTAAGTTTTGACATATATGGAACTATTACGAGTTGTTTAAGATTTAGTAATTGAGTTTCATTCGAATTTTTTATAAAAATTATGCTTAAAGTATATTGAATAAATAAAAATATATGCAACTACGTTCCCCTTACTCCTTAATTTAGTCTTTGGTTTGCTTTAATTTTTATGAATCTGTACTGCGTTTCGATTGGTTGACGTTATTGAGATTCTGATTATTGTTTCGTTGAGTTCTTTAAATTGCTATTTTCCCGAGTTCTTGCTGCTTGTGTTCTGAGATCGCGAGTTGTGTTTTTACTGCGTTATTGAGTCGACTATTGTGAAATCGTAAACTATTCTGAGTTCATTGAGTTTGTCACCGAGTCAGCCTGTTTTCTTGTTTACAGAGTCGAGTTCTTTATCGAGTTGTAGTTCTGAGTTTCGAGTTGCAGTTGGATAGTCGATTATCTGTTTTTGTTTTGCTGGTTTTCGTGGTTAGATTTATTTGATTGTTGAGTTCGTATTGCTGTCGTGGTTTTGAATTTTTTCTGCCAAGTTCGCGATTTGGTTGGTGCTTGTTGAATCTAACGCTGAGTTCGAGTATTATTTGATGTTTTTGGATTGTAAAATTTCTGTCAAATTCTTGCTGTTAGTCGAGTTGTAGATGCTAAGTTGTTCGTTGGTTCTCTGAGTTTCGTTGTGGCTGAGTCGACTCAGTGTTTTGTTCTGGGTAGTTCGACCGAGTTGCTGTTCTTCACCGAGTTACTTAGTGGCTGCGTTTGTTTTGTTTGCGTTAGTTAGTTTCGAGTTCGTGGTTGAGTTTCCAGCCGAGTCAGTTGGGTCGAGTTGCCATTCTGTGTTGCTATGAGTCCGAGTCCGAGTTTAATTATCTAGCTGAGTCAACTGGGTTTAGTTGAGTTCAAGTTTCTGGTTTTGCTTCCGAGTTCTGTTTGTAATTTGCTGAGTTTTTTCTTTTCTGCGTGTTTCGTTTGTTGTTGAGTTCGATTGAGTCGCTTGCTTAGTGTGCCTATTAGTTATTTATTCGACTGAGTTTAAATTGGGTGTTGAAATTTTGTTGAATTGCTGTTGTTTACTACGAATTATGAGATTCTGTTTCCTTTTTGGCTAGTCTCTTTTACAAACTCTACATGTCCAATTTTCTAAAATAAAATCCTGTAAATAATTTAGGTAGTAATAAAATTTGTTTCGAGATTTAATAAAAAAATGGATAATTTTTCTAGTGTTAATTCGATTTTAGAATTTTTAGAGTAATTTAGTTTTGTTCTTTTCACTTTTAATTAGTTAGTTTTAAAAAAAAGTTTGAACAAATTAATTTTCCTATTAAAATTAGTTTAAATTTAGGAATTAATTAGTAAATCCAAAATCACCTAAAAACACAAAATTGTCCTTTTCCGATTAAATTAAGGATTGCGAAAATGTTAGTCTCCGTGGATCGATACCTAAAATATTTCAACGATTGAATCGTGCGCTTGCGATTTTAATTGTCATTTATTTTAGCACAACAAGTTTTTGGCGCCGCTGCCGGGGACTAAATATTTTTTCGCACCTTAATTTTTAATTTTTCGGATTAGTTTTTCCTTGTCTTATTTTTGTCTCGTTTTTTTAAGAAAGTTTGGAATTACGGGAATCTTCTCACGGAGCTTGGAACAAATTGGAATTTTTGGAAGCATGCTTCGGTAACCCGTATTTCACTCTTTTCGCCTTTTTATTATTTTAGAAAATCACAAAAAAATTAAAAAAAAAATCAAAAATTGGAAAAAAATGGAAAATTTAAAATCCAAAAAAAAAAAAGTTAAAAACTACATACTTGTTGCATCATGCATTTAATCACTTAGGGCACATCATCTAGATTTTTATTTTCTTGTTTTTAGTTTTTCGTATCTTATAAAATTGTGGTGATCGCTGGAGGACCCAAAGGTACGTTAAATTTCTTCTTTTCTTTAGATTAAAACACGTAGTTTAGAGCATCCATAAATGTTTATAGTTTTTATATCTCGTTGTTTGTTTGCATCATTTGTAAATAAATCTTAAGGGCAAAACCACTTACAAGATAAGGGAAGGGATTTCATCAATCTTTCCTTGGCCCAAAAACAATTTAATCCATCATTTTGCATACCAAGCCTTTAATAAAATTAATTAGACGTTGGCCCTTAAGAATTTCGCGCTCAATTAGGAAGGTACCTAAGAAATGACGTAATCTTTAATTATTCCGACTCTTTGGTGTCTAGGCAAGCGAAAGCTTACCTGGCCAATTAAGATTTGGTGTCTAGACTAGTGTTTAGCCTCTTGGCAATGCTTGCACCTATCTGGCTGAATCGGTCCGAATAATTTCTGATTTATCGAATTTTTGGTGGTCCTTAAAGTTAGGAGCAAGGTCTAGTTTATTTTATTTAAGGAACCCTAGGTCTAGCATTTTTTTATTTTGATTTTACACCCTTTCTTTTTGTGTTTTTAATTTTTCGCACTTATTTCTTACGTGTTTCCTTTTGTGGTTTATGCGAACTATTTGGCTTAGGGATAATTCTGCTAGACTAGTGAGATTATTTGAGATTTCTTCCTCTTCTGATTCCGAGTCTTTAGATAATTCCGAACCAATAATAACCATGGCCATGTCTCTTAAGGACCGTTGTTACCCCACCCTTTCCGCCCAACCCTCATGTATCACTCTTCCTCCCGTAAATGGTAATAATTTCGAAATCAAAGCTCACCACATTAGTATGTTACCAAAATTTATCGGGAGTGATGGTGAGGACCCGTATATTTTCATCCAAGAATTCGAGGAGGTTTGTGCCTTACAAAAACTCCAACAATTAACCGAGGACTCAATTAGGCTTAGGCTCATTAATTTTGCGCTTAAAGAAAATGCTAAAAAATAGTTGTGTAGCCTACCGGTTAATTCTATTTCCACGTGGGAGGGATTTGTTGTGATTTTTCTTAAAAAAATATTTTCCAAACCATAAGACTACGAGAATCACAAATGAGATAAACCAATTTCATCAAAAGGAAAACGAGTCTTTTTGGAAATATTTTGATCGTTTTAAAAATCTTCTATCACAATGTCCCCACCACAGAATAGAAAAATGAAGACTTTGTAAGATTGTTTACGAGGCCTTAGATAGTCCAACAACCGCTTTGTTAGAGTCTATGTGCCAAGGTAAATTCATGGAAAAAGATGAGGACGAAGGGTGGGCGTTTTTCGAGGAATTAGCCGAGAAGACCATGTTGTGGGAGTCTACTATGGAACCTAATAAGTCCAACGAGTCGTCTAGTTCATCTAGGGGTTTGCATTCGATTGGAAATTCGATTGCAACCGATGCCAAATTAGCTACTCTTACTAGATGACTTGAAGCTTTAGAAACTCATAGTGGTCCCGCACCTATGTCCATGTACCAAATTATAATTCTTCGAACTTTGACCCTCAACATTGTCCTGACTTTGAGCAAGTGAACGTAATTTTCCAACCTAGGCCTAGGAATGACCCGTTTGCATCGACCTACAATCCCGGGTGGAAGAATCACCTAAATTTCTCGTGGAACCAAGGTCAAAACTACCAATCTCCGCCACCTTCTTTTCAAAAGCCAAACTCTTACCCAACTCCAAACCAAGGCCCGTATCCGAACCCAACTCAAAATCATGAACCTTATCCAACTCAAGCTCCCGCCCACCCTCCCGGCTTTCATGAGTCGGATAAGAGAATTAATTCCTTGGAAAAGACTCTCGATGCACTTCTAAAATCAATAACTAATTTGGCTCAATCTCAACAAACCTTCATGCAAACCATGACTCAAGATAGACAAATTTTGAATGCTAGTACTCGAGCCATATCTAAGTTAGAGGTTCAAGTGAGCCAATTAGCTAACGTCCTTTGTGAGCGAGAGAAGAACAAATTTCCGAGTCAACCCGAAGTTAATCCTAAAATTCCTCTTAATCAGAAACCTCACAATGTGAACGCTGTCATTTCCTTAAGGTCCGGTAAGCAAGTAGAAAATCATGTCGGTGACAAGTATTTCGAAGAAGACGAGTCAAATTCTGAACCAAAGCTAGTCTTGAACCCGAGAGTTCAAAAGAACAAGGATCAACGAGTGGGACAAAACCCGTCCCCGAAGAACCTAATGAACGAGTCTTTAAGCCAAAAGCTCCTTACCCTCAACGACTCATTTCTCCTAAACAAACGGCTCAAATGGACAAGATCTTAGAAGTTTTAAAGCAAGTCAAGGTCAACATTCCTCTTTTAGACGAAATTCAACAAATTCAACAAATTCCCTCGTATGTGAAATGTCTAAAAGATTTGTGCACTCATAAGCGAACTACTCACGTCCCTAAGAAAGCCTTTTTGACTTCTAAAGTTAGTTCAATTCTTTCAAACCAAATTCCCGTGAAATATAAGGACCCCGGTTGTCCTACAATTTCATGTGTCATAGGCAATACCTTTGTGGACAAGGCGTTACTCGACTTAGGCGATAGTGTGAACTTGCTTCCTTTTTCGGTCTATCAAGCCCTAGGTTTAGGAGAGCTTTAAAGGACTAATGTTAGACTTCAATTAGCCAATCGTTCTATCAAAATTCCTAAGGGAATTATTGAAGACGTGCTAATTAAAGTAGGTGACTTTTTCTTCCCCGTTGACTTTGTTGTCCTAGAAACCGAACCGGTCAAGAACCCTAAGAATCAGATTCCTATCATTCTAGGAAGGCCATTTCTAGCCACCTCCAATGCCTTGATTAATTGTAGGAATGGATTAATGAAACTAACATTTGGGAACATGACCATTGACCTCAATATTTTTCCTATAGGGAAACAACCCGATGATCTTTATGATCAACCTATGGATGTCAATTTAATTGATGATATAGTTGATCAAGAATTCATAAACCCTAATGATGCTCTTGATTTTTGTTTAAAACACTTTGGTCAAAATTGGGATGTTTCCGAATATACAAATGAGGTCAATGCGATGTTAGATTCCACCATTCCTACAAATAACCAAGCTTGTGAACCACCTCCTTTGTCACTTTTCGAAGCTAGTGAACTCGTTGAGTCAAAACCGCCCGATATAGAACTCAATCCTCTTCCCAACACTCTTAAGTATGCCTTTTTAGGTCCTAACGAGTCTCTTCCCGTTATAATTGCCTCTAATTTGACCAAGTCACAAGAGGATGAGCTTGTAAGTGTGCTTAGAGAACATAAGGAAGCCATAGGTTGTAGTATCTCGGATATTAAAGGAATTAGCCCGACCATTGTCCAACATAGGATTCATTTAGCTGACGATGCCAAACCGCTTAGAGAACAACAAAGACGGTTGAACCCAACCATGATGGAGGTCGTTAAGAAAGAAATCCTTAAGTGTCTCGATAATGGAATCATTTATCCCATTTCTGATAGCTCTTAGGTTAGTCCGATCCAGGTAGTACCTACAAAGTCGGGTATTACCGTGGTGACTAACGAGAACAATGAGCAAGTTCCTGCTCGTGTCCAATCCGGTTGGAGGGTGTGCATAGACTATAGGAAACTCAACGATGCCACTAGAAAAGACCACTTTCCTTTGCCATTCATAGATCAAATGTTAGAAAGATTAGCGGGTCATGCCTACTATTGCTTTTTAGATGGTTATTCCGGCTATTTCCAAATCCCTATAGCTCCCGAAGACCAAGAAAAGATCACTTTCACATGTCCCTTTGGAACCTTCGCTTATCGTCGCCTAGCTTTTGGTCTAACCACTGCCCCCGCCACCTTCCAAAGGTGCATGATGAGCATCTTTTCTGACATGGTAGGAGACTTCTTAGAGATTTTTATAGATGACTTTTCCATCTTTGGTTCGTCTTTTCATCAATGCCTAAATCATCTCGAGTTAGTCTTAAAAAGATGAAAAGAAACCAACCTCGTTCTTAATTGGGAAAAATGTCATTTCATGGTTAAGGAAGGAATCGTTCTTGGTCATAAAATTTTTGAAAAGGGGATCGAAGTAGATAAATCCAAAGTTGACCTCATTGCTAATCTACCCCCACCAAAATCGGTCAAAGGAATTCATTCCTTTTTAGGAGATGCGGGTTTTTATAGGCGTTTCATTAAAGATTTTAGCAAAAAGGCTAGACCCTTGACCACTCTTCTTGGCAAAGATGTCAAATTCGAGTTCAATAGTGATTGTTTACAATCTTTTGAACACCTTAAGAAAGAATTGACCTCGGCCCCGATAATCAAGTCTCCCGATTGTAGTCAACCTTTCGAGTTAATGTGTGATGCATCCGATTACGCATTAGGGGCAGTTCTAGGACAACGAGTCAACAAGATACCTCATATCATATACTACGCTAGTAAGACCTTAAATGATGCGCAACTTAATTATTCTACCACCGAAAAGGAGCTACTAGCCGTAGTCTTTGCCCTCGAGAAGTTTAGGTCTTATCTTATTGGTTTGAAAATCATTGTTTACACCGATCATTCCGCCCTTCGATATCTCTTCTCTAAGAAAGACTCTAAGGCCCGATTGATTAGGTGGATCTTGTTGCTTCAAGAATTTGACCTAGAAATTAGGGATAAGAAGGGGTCCAAAAATGTCGTTGCCGATCACCTTTCTCGCTTAGTGGTGGAGTCAACCACTGACTCGCTCTTGAATGTATCTTTTCCCGATGAACATCTTTTTTCCATCTCTACTCCTCCTTGGTTTGCCGACATTGTCAACTACCTTGCCACCAGTGATATTCCCTCTCATTGGTCTACACAAGATAAATCAAAATTCTTCTCTCAAGTCAAACACTTCTTTTGGGATGACCCGCATCTCTTTAAATATTGTCCCGATCAAATCATTTGGAGGTGCGTCCCGAACCATGAGTTTAGAAGTATACTCTCCTTTTGTCATGATCAAGCTTGTGGAGGTCATTTTAGTGCTAAGAAAACGGCGGCTAAAATCCTCCAAAGCGGTTTTTATTGGCCTAGTTTGTTCAAGGATGCTGCAGAATTCTGTGCCGCTTGTAGTAGGTGTCAACACTTAGGAAAGATCACTAGGAGAAACATGATGCCAATGAGTCCCATCTTAATCATTGAGATTTTTTATGTGTGGGGCATAGATTTTATGGGTCCCTTTCCTAGTTCTTTTGGCAACCTCTACATTCTCTTAGCGACTGATTATGTGTCTAAATGGGTCGAGGCCATACCGACTAAGTCCAATGATAACAAGGTAGTCCTTAAATTATTAAAAGAGAATATATTTTCTCGATTTGGCACACCTAGGGCTATCATTAGTGACCAAGGTAAGCACTTCAAGAATCATCAATTTGAGTCCCTTTTGAAAAAGTACTCAATTACTCATAGGTTGGCTACCCCTTATCATCCTCAAACTAGTGGTCAATTTGAAGTCTCGAATAGGCAAATTAAACAAATTTTAGAAAAGACTGTCAACTCGAATAGGAAGGATTGGTCCACCAAACTGATAGATGCCTTGTGGGCATATCGGACTGCTTTTAAGACTATTTTGGGCATGTCCCCATACAGAATTTTGTTTGGCAAGTCCTGTCACTTGCCTGTTGAACTAGAGCATAGGGCCTTGTGGGCCATTAGAGAATTGAACTTTGACTTACCAACCGCCGGTAGTCATAGAAAGTTGCAACTGTCAGAACTAGAGGAATTAAGAAACGAGGCCTATAAAAATGCTAAAATCTGTAAAGAAAGAACTAAACTTTTTCATGATAAATCCATTTTGAGAAAATCTTTTTCTCCGGGTCAAAAAGTTCTTTTGTACAACTCTAGGCTTCATTTATTTCCCGGGAAATTGAGATCTAGGTGGGAAGGTTCTTACATTGTTAGGATCGTTTTTCCTCACGGTGCTGTTGAAATTGAAAATCCTAAAAATGGTGATGTATTTAAAGTTAATGGACAAAGACTCAAACCATTTTTGGAGATGCCATTTGATCCCGAGGATGAGGTCACCCATATCATCGATCCATGATTCAAGTAAGTTTCTTTCAGTAGGCAGTTGTGAACTCTCTCCATCATCCCTTGTTAGGTATTATCTTCTCATTCGCCTTTACTATTTTCTCTTGAATTTGCATGCATTGAGGACAATGCATGATCTAGGTATGGGGGAGGGTTTTTAGTGTAAATATAAAAAATCAGAAAATCCAAAAAAAATTTAAAAAATGAAAAAATCACAAAAAGAGTTGTAGAATTGTAAATAGTAGAGTTCTAATCTTATTCTAGTCTTGTTAATTGATTGCTAGTTGCTTGATGCACCCTTACATGCTATGATAATCTTGTGTTCCTTTAGCTTTTGATTGAGAAGCGGTTTGCTAAGTTCTTGTTCACACACTTACACTAGCAAGTTGAAACTAGTAGACTTATTTGAATTATGCAAGAAATTAGAAGGTCATGATTAGGTGTAAGATAATTTGGTTTTCATGCTTTGAGTACAAGTAGGTGCATTGAGGATACCTTTACTTGAGATTGATTATGTTTTACCACACCAAGTGAGTTTTGAGCCTATATGCACATCTTTTGCATTTATATTCTTTTGCTTGAGTGTCCACTTGTCATTTGCATTGCTATCACTTGTTTGAGTTCTTTCTTGAAACACATGACATTGATTGATGATAAGATGATAAAGGCATTTAGGAATAACCCATATTTCCAAAATATCCACAACATTCTTATGTGATCGATTAGTTACCCCTTTGAGCCTAATCAAATTCTTTCGATGACACACCACATTACTCGCCTAAGACCTTTTTCTTATACAGCCTTACGTATACTTGATCCCAATTTGTCGAAGGCTAGTTGGAACTTGAGGGAGTAATAAGGTGTGAGAGATGGGTTTACTTTTGTTCATAACTTTTGAGGAAATATATGTTTTGTTGGTTACCTTGTTAGTCGATTTTCAAGTTAAATCTAAAGGAGGATTATGGTTGCTTATATCTATCTTAGCTGTCATAAAAAAAAGAAAAAAATAAAGAAAAAAAGAAAACAATATATATATATATATATATATATATATATATATATATATATATATATATATATATATATGAGAGCACACTTATGTTTTCGTAATCCTCCTTCATTCGACTAGTCAAGTCTTTTTGTTAAAAATAGAAAATAATTGTGCGGGAAGGAAGTTTGGTGTTGTTGTGATTTCCATGGTGACTACCAGCTTTGTTTTGGCCTTACTTGACATACCTTGTCCCTAGCCCCATTACAACCCAAATAAAGACCTTTTGATTGTCATCATTTTGGTATGTTGTGTTTAAGTTAGAATGATACCAAGTGTCAAGCATGCTTTTGATTTTGTTGGAATTGAGTGATACACTTACCCTTGTTCTTGAGTGAATGTTCTTTTGTAAGTGAATTGTGAGGTATTGCTTGTTTCTTTTGCATATGAGATCTCAAGTTTTGACTCTAAGGTGTGCTCTTGTAGACTTAGCATGGTTTCCAATAATTTTTGCATTTGACATGAACTTTTAAATCACTCTTGCATGCTTCTTTAAGTAAACTATGTGAATCCTTGTACTTTCCACACCAAGACTTTGCAAATTCATTTTGATTCTTAAGTTGATGTATCATGAGAGGACATGTATGTGTGGTGTTGCATTGCCATGTAATCTTTTATACGAACATGATGGATTTTATGGGTACATTCACTATAGGCCCTCACGAGACCTCACCCGTCCACTAGGGCTGCCTAGGGGTTTAAAGGGCTTGTTGCATATGCCAAATGCAACCGTCACACCTACGAAAAGGAGTATAGGACTTCTCTTAGATTTCTTTTTGTTTTTGTTTTACTCGAGGACGAGCAAAAGATAGGTATGGGGGCATTTGATAAGTGCATATTTTTGCATATTTTTATTACCTATTTATTGCTTGAACTCGTATTTTAATAATTTATTTTGTTGCATTTCAAGAAATTCGTGAATAAACAAAGAAATGGCAAAATAAAGAAATAAAGTGCAAGGAAGGGAAAAAGAGGAAGAAAAAGGACTTGAATGAAAAAAGGGAAAAGAATTAGGAGCTTGGTGGAAAAGGAATCTTTGAAGACATGTGGAAGGTGGAGATGATCCCAACACACTAAATAAGTGTATGGCCAAGATCCACTCTACAAAGCTTATGGAGGAAGAAAAACAAATGGATGGCTAGGATTTCTCCACCACATTTAGAAGGTGTAGGGCCAAGATTAACCCAACACACCCCAAAACCCTAATTCTCATCCTATAAATACCCCCACACCCCCTTGTATTTAACAACTTAGATTTTAGGATAGCTTTAATTTCTTGTTTTTTTTTCTAAATCTTGTAAATACTCCTTTTTATATTAATGCAAATTTCTCATTCCTCTTTTACATCTTGTTCTTTCTTTTATAAGCAAGCTATGAACTTTCGTAATTCCCAAAGTAGTGTAATGCTACCTAATTTGGGTTGAGAGGAGCACTTTTAATTCCTTGTTCTTATTTATAATTTCTTTTTAATAGTAGTTGAGCCACTTTAAATTTCAATTTTATTGTGGGTTTGGTGATTTAAAGTTGTAGATCTGATTTTGGTGCTTGATTTTATGTTTTAGTGTAATGGGTTAAAATAATTTAGTTTTTAATTCTTGTTTTTATTTTTATTAGTATAAATAACTTAAAATTGCTAATATATGATTTAGTAGGTTATTAATTTCTGTTTCTCGTTTTTAAATTACTTAGATTAAATATTTTAATTTCTTAGATGGTATATTTATTGTTGTGCGTAAAAAAATAATATTTATAATATTAGTTTTACAATTTTTCAGTTCGTATTTTTCAGTAATTCGAAGCCTAGTCTAATTACTCTACTTTCTCCCCTATTTTGTTCTCTGTTTTTGCTAAATCGATCCACACACACTCCCAGTTCTTTAAAACCCAGCATTTACTCTAAAATCCCCTTCCCCTTACTCCTTAATTTAGTCTTTGATTTGATTTAATTTTTATGAATCTGTACTGCGTTTCGATTGGTTGACGTTACTGAGATTCTGATTATTGTTTCGTTGAGTTCTTTAAATTGCTATTTTCCCGAGTTCTTGCTGCTTGTGTTCTGAGATCGCGAGTTGTGTTTTTACTGCGTTATTGAGTCGACTATTGTGAAATCATAAACTGTTCTGAGTTCATTGAGTTTGTCACCGAGTCAGCCTATTTTCTTGTTTACAGAGTCGAGTTCTTTATCGAGTTGTAGTTCTGAGTTTCGAGTTGCAGTTGGATAGTCGATTATCAATTTTTGTTTTGCTGGTTTTCGTGGTTAGATTTAGTTGATTGTTGAGTTCGTATTGCTGTCGTGTTTTTGAGTTTTTTCTGCCAAGTTCGCGATTTGGTTGGTGTTTGTTGAATCTAACGCTGAGTTCGAGTATTTTTTGATGTTTTTGGATTGTAAAATTTCTGTCAAATTCTTGCTGTTAGTGGAGTTGTAGATGCTAAGTTGTTTGTTGGTTCTCTGAGTTTCGTTGTGGCTGAGTCGACTCAGTGTTTTGTTCTGGGTAGTTCGACCGAGTTGCTGTTCTTCACCGAGTTACTTAGTGGCTGCGTTTGTTTTGTTTGCGTTAGTTAGTTTCGAGTTCGTGGTTGAGTTTCCAGCCGAGTCAGTTGGGTCGAGTTGCCATTCTGTGTTGCTATGAGTCCGAGTCCGAGTTTAATTATCTAGCTGAGTCAACTGGGTTTAGTTGAGTTCGAGTTTTTGGTTTTGCTTCCGAGTTCTGTTTGTAATTTGCTGAGTTTTTTTCTTTTCTGCGTGTTTCGTTTGTTGCTGAGTTCGATTGAGTCGCTTGCTTAGTGTGCGTATTAGTTGTTTAGTTGTTTATTTGACTGAGTTAAAATTGGGTGTTGAAATTTTATTGAATTGTTGTTGTTTACTACGAATTATGAGATTCTGTTTCTTTTTTGGCTAGTCTCTTTTACAAACTCTACATGTAAAATTTTCTAAAATAAAATCCTGTAAATAATTTAGGTAGTAATAAAATTTGTTTCTAGATTTAATATAAAATGGATAATTTTTCTAGTGTTAATTCGATTTTAGAATTTTTAGAGTAATTTAGTTTTGTTCTTTTCACTTTTAATTAGTTAGTTTAAAAAAAATTTAGAACACATTAATTTTCCTATTAAAAGTAGTTTAAATTTTGGAATTAATTAGTAAATCCCAAAATCACCTAAAAACATAAAATTGTCCTTTTCCGATTAAATTAAGGATTGCGAAAATGTTAGTCTCCGTGGATCCATACCTAAAATATTTCAACGATTGAATCGTGCGCTTGCGATTTTAATTATCATTTATTTTAGCACAACAAGAACATTTGATACGAACCGTGCTTATTTAAAGAGAATTTATCAATCATACTAACTTTTTTTATTTTTATTTTTAAATTTACTATATTTATAGAATAATTGCAATTATATAAATTTTACAATTTTACTTACAAATTTAATAATTTAACAATTTATATTATTTTAAATTATATAAATTAAGATTTGGGATACCTAAATTAAGTTATTAACAAATAAAAAAAAGTATTATGTTTAACCTGGAAAATGAAACTGATTAATTATTAGAAAGGATTTTATCTGTAATATTTAACTTTTAATATTTTGACTATTATGATATAGATATATATTAAATATTTAAATACATCATAATTTGACAATGTAAATTAGTAGATAATAAATTGATGAAATAGTAAAGATCAACATTACAATCAAAATAATTAAATGTCATACTTTATAAGATAAATAATTGACATTCACATTTTTAGAATTTATGATTATTTCACAAAAAATAAGATATGAACTTCTTTTTAAACATATATCAACAAGCAAAATAATTAACTTATTTTTGTATTTAAACTTAAAAAAATATAATATATTATAAAAAATAAATTTTGTATGTAGAAATTAACTAACCGGTGCATACCGGTTCGATCCCAAAATCGAATATAACGGGTCTGGTCTTTGGTCCATGAAATTGGGAAAATCCGATCTTCGGTTCTTCCAGGTTGGTCCGGTCTGGTCCGATTTTGGACATTTATGAAACTCTATATACAGTATAACATGATCATTTGGCAGACTGTTGGTTCGAAAACTAACTACGCAAGCGTACGCGGTCACAAGTAATATAATAAGATCGATCCCGCGAAGACTTGGTGTTTGTTCAGAAATAGTGTTTATGCAACGACGTATGATTAAACAACAAACTGCTTGAATAAATATAAAAGGGGTATTTTGTTTTATTATTTTAATTGATTTATCAAAATGATAATACTAAGTAATTTGAACTACTTGATGTAATTAAACGAGATTTTATATGTGAGAAAAACATGGGATTCTAATTTCATTGCTTATTTCATTCAGAATTGATGCCTTAATTCAAAGTGGTTTGATAATTATGAAAGCTAGCCGGGAACACGAAACTAACATAAGTGCCTTTCAGCCTTAACTTATATCAAACCACACGAACATCCACTTAAAAAGATAGAAGTTTCGTGGACACCGTTTATGCTTAGACCCTATATGTCTATAAGATTTGAAAACATAATTGGTTTACGAATAAATTCCTTTATTATGGCTACATAGGGTGATGTGATCTAAAATCCTACCACTTATCGTAAATGTACATGACAATTACGAACCTATGCTAATATGGCAAATTCTAAATTCCCAAATCCACTTTCGCATTCATTAGGAATTAATAATTTAGACGATAGCTACGCATCTAATAAATTAAGCGCGACCATATTAGGCAATCTGAATTTTTATCATAATACAAATTATTAAGGCATCGAATTACTAAATTACGTAAATAAATCCATTAGAATCCCATGACGGCGATTAGTTCATAATTGAACGAATCGTCATCATGGGATTAAATGAAAACTTAGTAGAAAATTGCATGAATTAAATATGAAATTACAAGAGTTTAGAAAATAGAACCGAAATAGCTTCCAATGAAAGAGAGGAGCACTCCAAGTAATCCCCTTAAAATCTTCAACCGAAATAGAACTTAGACTAAATTTGCAGAAAATTAAAGTGTATAAAATGAAACTAAAAATACAAGGAAAGCTAGAGAGAATACAAACTGAATTACAAGAGAAAACTCAGTTGAGGGGTGTGTTTTAAACCGAAGGAAAACTCTCCTATTTATAGGAGAAATTAGCACACCATCTACCATAAAATATTTGAGCTGAAAGCAACCAACAAAACAGCACTGCAAAATAATAACCCAGCCGACTAACTTTCGGCAAAAAAGAATGCTTCTTTTCCATTTCATTATTCAGCTCATTGTATCTTCTTTTTTTTTATTTATTTGTTTTCTAAATAAACAAACCTGGAGACTTACTAACATTCATGGGGTGTTTGGGGGAACTTTTTTCCAGAATGAGTCAACTTATTTTAAGACAAAGTTAGAGATTCCTAACTTTTCAACTTATTTTCCAACTTATTTTTGCAACTTATTGAATCTCAAACATACATTAAATACTTGTATAAAAAAAATTATCAAAATATAAAATTTTTACCCGAAAATAAGTCAATAAGTCCATAAAAAAAATTTTCCCAAACAGGCACTTAATCACCAACCGGGGCTTATTTTGCTTTATATGAACGGGCTCCGTAAAAATGCTTTTTAACCCGCACAGCTTATAATCTTTAATTAATAAATAATTAATTTAATTCTGTTGAGTATAGAATACAAGAAAGAATACAGAGGGGGGGTGAATGGATTCTTGAACTTTTCTTTGTTCTTGAATCAGTGTAGCACAATATGTGTTTGTGTGTGTAGATTTGTAAATGCGGATTAAGAATAACACAAGACACAATATCACTTTAATCTAATATTTTATTAGATAAAGATTTTGTTACAATCTGTGAATACAAATGTTAGTATTCTCAGCTTCGTTTTTCTCAGAGAGATGTTTTCTATTGTGTATGAAAAACTTAACTTCTAAGGAAGTGAGGTGTATCCTTATAGAGCATGAATACAACCTACTTACTACAAATAAGGTAGCTAAACAATTTTACTTTCTAGTGTGTCTATCCTTTTTGAGTAAGCATCCAAACGGCTACAGGTTTGACTTTGCAAGGCTCTGTTCAGATCCACTTCTTTAGCTCTTTGTCTCTTATACATCTCTCCAAGCTTCTTTGTAGGCTTTTCCAAAGTACATTACAGATTGTGGTCCATAAAGTGCTTTAGCTTGTTGCAGGTTTCTGACTTGTACAATTCTTCAGTATTTTGTCTCCAAGATTGTATTCGAGAAG
The DNA here is from genome assembly GCA_036435485.1 of Saposhnikovia divaricata. Lineage (NCBI taxonomy): Eukaryota > Viridiplantae > Streptophyta > Magnoliopsida > Apiales > Apiaceae > Saposhnikovia > Saposhnikovia divaricata. The sequence goes on from CM071598.1 coordinate 88,675,486, forward strand.
TAACTCTGTTGGTGATTCGAAAACTAGAATTGGGTTGATCGATAACTCTGAGTTCTCGAATACTGTTAAACTGACATATCGAATGACTTCTCGAATAAGTCTTTTCTCCAGGAATCCTTGAGATATCGAATAGAGCATTTTACTTATCGAATCCCTGAGATATCGAATAGCTTCTTTAGTCCTTGAGATATCGAATAGAGCATTGACTTGTTGACTCTTAGAGAACTCGAATGATGCTTTGACTTGTTGACTCCATGAGTTCTCGAATAGAGTATTTGGACATGTCGAATCTCTGAGTTCTCGAATAAGGCTTTGACTAGTTGACCTTCAGAGATATCGAACAGTGTCTTTTGAGATATCGAATCTCTGACTTCTCGAATGCTAGACTTCTTGAATATAACAAACATACTTCTCGAATTGGTACTTAGGCAAATTCTTCATTTCTTCAAATCCCAACTGTGATTATTTGACAGTCTTTATCTCCTTGCTTGAGGCATGAACCTTGGAACTTCTTTCAAGCATTATTCTTGACTTTCTAAGTACAGTTACACAACTAGGATTTGATGCCTATTACAAGTACAAAACAAATAGAAACTCTACAACTAGAGGTTCCCTCAGTTAAGAGGTCATGTAGGTAATGCATAGCATTACACATACTTAGGCTTGTTATTATATGAGTACAGGCATGTCTCTGTGACTAACAATCTCCCTCAAATTGTGAGTAAGACCCTTAGTCACAATTTCATGCCTGATAACAAGCCTAACATACATAAAGATAAAACCTTGAAAAGTACAGGTATGTAGATTTGAACTAAGAACATGAATAGAAATACAAGTGTGTAATCTTACAGACTATGATGAGATGCTAGCCTTTATTATTTGATTCCCTCTCCATTTCCTTGGCTAGTAGATCATCATATGCCTTCTGTTTTCTTTCTTTTTCCTTCCTTGCATTCTCATCCACAGCTCTTATAATTTCTGCCATTGCATCCAATTCTTCAAGCAAGATAGAGTCTTTGAAATCTTCAAGTACTGGTTTCAGAATGTTGGCAGGATAGTGATTGAGTAGATTCATTCTTATATTGACATGATCTTCATTTCTCTTTCTATACTTTACAACATAGGGATTGAATTGAACTCTACACAATCCCTTAGCCCTTAACACTTCTGCTTCAGCTTCTAGTTTATCAATTTCTTTTTCCCTTTTCAACCACTTCTCAAGGCACCCCTCTCTTATCAGCTCTTCATGATCTTTCTTCATCTTCACAAAGTAAATCATTTCCAGCTTCCATACTCTTTCCACTTTATCATTTGCATCCAACATGGCAATAATCCTTTCTGTGTCATATAACTTGCCCCAATTTTGACACTGCCCTTGTTTAAACTTCTTCTGTCTTCCATCAGTATACTTGATCTCAAGGGAGTCATTAATGATTGAAACATGATAGATTCTTTGAGCTCTAAGGTATTCCAGTTGGTCTTCAATGTAGTCTTCATCTAGTGGTCGGAGTTTTAGGCCTGGATAAATTGTTAGGGTTCTTGATTTGGAAAGTTTTGGTTTTCTTGCTGCTTGTTTAAATTTGATCATTTTAGTGTGGTTGCCTGGCAGTAGTATGTGACCTTTGCTGGTAGACCATTGTAGTATTCCATTAGCAGTTTGCTTTTTGAAACATACAGATGGTTTCTTGACTTGAATCTTCTTCTCTTCTTGAGGTGGTAAAACAGTTGCAGAAGCCATGGGATTAGATTTTGGTAGGTCATTACTAACAGCATTCACCCTAGACTTAGAGTCTTGTGTTGTGGTGAGATTACTGCTAGCAATGCCTAAGGCTTGCTGTTTTCCATTCTTCCTCTCATAGACTTTACCTTGGTTATCATCCTTCTTGTCCTTGCAGTCTTTCTTCTTCTTCTTATCCTCATCACCCTTATCACTCCTGTGATGTTTTCCCTTCCCATCACTCTTGTCCTCATCTTTGTCATCCTTATTCCATCTTGGCTTGGCCATTTCTGGAATTACACTAGTTGCAATGAATGATCTTAGGATTTGTAGTGCTTGTATCTCCTCAGCTGTCCTCATCCCCTTTTTCTTTTGCAGTAGATCAATGATGTCAATAATGAGTCTGTGATTTTGAGAAGTGAGATCATTGGGAATGACCAATTGTTTGATATCCTCAATCCTTGTGCCAGACTGATAGATAATTGTTCTTGGATAAGTGCAAACTTTAGGCAACCTAGCTTGTTGGCCATTCCTCAGATCAGTATATAGGCTTCTGTTGTTCTCCCATCTTTTCTATCATCCCCAGGATAGCATCAATCTCTGTGAATTTTAGAGCCTCCAAGGTATCATAAGATAGATGCCATATTTTATTAATGGTCACCATCATAATCTCCTTGAGATAGATTTGATTTAGCTTCCTTGGAATCACTGTCAGATAATTGATTTGCTCTTTCAAACTCCTTTTGTACTCCAATGTATCCCCTCCAACCTTTGCTTGTGAGACTTGCAGAAACTTCAAGAAGGCAGCATCATGATAAGTTTCTAAATTTGCTACTTCTATCAGCTTGGCCTCAGTAACTACATCCACTTCAACTGGTTGATCTTCTTCATTTCTGGAGGTTTTAGCTTGCTCAATTGGCATAGATCCTGCGACCACTATAGAGGTGATGGTTTGTTTTTGGCCACTTGGGGTAGTGATGTGTACAGGAGGTAGAGTGACAGTTGGTAGAGAAGGTAGAGGTGCATTGACTTTGGCTTTGCCCTTGCCTTGAACATGAGAGATTGTAGGTTTTGAGATTTATGGTTGACCACCCTTAGATACTGTAATACCTTTCTCCTTGGGTTTCTCCTTTCTAGACTTTTCTTCTTTTGACTCCCCCTTAGGCTTTGAGTCCCTTAGGTTTCTCTTCTCCCCCTTAGGCTTGGATTCAGGCACTGAGGCTTTAGTAGGGGCCTTTGGGTTAGAAGAGGTGAGATTGGAAGATTCGTCTGGAAGAGGGAGACCCATATGCTTCATCATTGCAGACAACATTGATTGTTGATGCAGAAGAACATCAGATGTGGTGGAGGCTTGAGTGCTCAACTGCTCAGAGATAGTTGCTACTGTGCCTGTTAGATGAGCATTGGATTTCTTGAGGGATGTCACTTCTGTTTCCAGGGCAGCCACCTTTTTGAATAACTCATTAGATTTGAAACCAGAAAGTGACTGTTCTTTGAGTCTCTGCACTTCAAACTTGTTCATCTCATGCACTGGGACCTCAGTGATCAGCTTGTCTCCATACTGGTTTGCAAAGAGGGTCCTGAGCATGGCATTTGCATCAGTTGTCTGATCAGATAAGATTTGGAATTTATGCCCCAGACCTGTGATAGCATCTTTCAGTATAGCTAGGCCATTATCCATCTTGGTGCAGGTGGAGTTGTAGACTTTGATGTCTTTGAGAACACTGTCCAACTGAGGGGACCTTGCATCAAAGGCCCTCTTTATCTCTCCTACAGACTTGTCTGTTGCATCACTTACCTTGTTGACTTCTGATTTGACACCTTTGCCAAGGTAGTGTGCAGCCTTGAGGAATCCTTTGTAAGAGTCATTGATGGCTTCACACACTTCACCAGGAGTTAGGGATTTAGCATTTGAACCCAGTGAAGTGATGTATTCCTCTCTTAGATACTGAAGAGCTTCATTGAGAGTGAGATCAAATTTTCCTTGCATCCAGGCATCTACATTGCCATCTCTCTCAGCATCATCTATTATCTTTGCCTTTTGTATCTCCACATCATCTCTGTGGCATAGGAGAATAGCCTCATAGTCTGGGTTTGGAAAATTTGAAGTAAGAAGGTGTTGAGCAATCTTTATAAACTCAGGAATCTGATCCACAGCTAAGCTTTGAAGTGCTTCAACCGTCAATTGTGGTGGAACAGATCCTGATCCTGAAGCACTGCCATGTTGCACAGGCTTCAGCCATTGTGACATAAAGTCAGAGCTAGAGCTAGGCAAGCTAGACTCCTCAATTACAGATGCAACTTCTGTAACCGGATGGAATGACTCTACTACTGGTGTCTCCACAGAAGTGGGATGAGTTACACCAATAGTTGACACAGGCACAGAGTCTCTAGTGAAAACTAGTGAATCCTCTGTGTTTTTGATGGTGTCATTAGGATATGCCCCAGCTCGCATTCCCTCACCATCTAAATGTAGTTCCTAGGTGGTGAGCAAAGTGTCATGCACTAAGTCAATTGAGTCCATTGGCTCACCAAGAGAATAAAATTCTTGGTGATCAATGCCTTGCTCCTCAATTGCTTGAATTGCAGGCTCCAAAGAAATTTTAGTGTGAGATTCTGGAAGTGAAGTGTCTTTTAGAATGGATTTTGGCAACTCCCCCTGAGAAATAGATTGAGTTTCAATATTGATGTGCTCTTCACTCAGTGTTGTGCCAGCCTTATCACTCCCATGTGCTGACTCTTTACAGGATTGTGCATTGGGGAGGATGCTTGATTCTATTGATGCACCCTGTTGAGAGGATACATCTAATGAACTGTGTGCCCCTGATTTTACAACTTCAGCCATTTGTGTGACTGAAGAGGTGGTTTTAGATTTCTTCTTCTTCTTTGGCCTTAGTAAGGGTGACTCAGGTTCCTCACTTCCTAGACCTAATTCTACAGCCAAGGCTGCTTCAGTTAAGATTTTTAGAGGTTAAGAAGCAACCTGTTTTCTCTTCTTCTCCTTTTTACTGACACCACCCTGTTGAGAGGATGATGCAGGTGGCTCTGTGTTTGGTAAAGTGTTTGGATGATGGGGTTGGTTAGTAGGCCCTCGATTAGCATTTTGCTCTACTTGCTTGGGCCTAGCTAACTCTGATTCTGAGGCAAATATTGGCATGTTGTGGGGGTAAGTCCTAAATAAGCTCTCCATATGGGGAGTTATTTCGAGTCTTACATCCACATCATTCCTAGTCTCCAAGCTACCAAAAATGAGTTTGGTCATGGATTTCGGATAGCCTATTCTCTTTTTGTCTAACCCAGGAAATTCAATCAATTTATTATCTATGAAATTAAGTACAGATTGAATAAAGCGAGGGAAGAAAATTTCATTACCTCTCTTGGCTGAGTTCTTACCAAATATCCCATACAATTCTTGCATTATGATCAGTCCAACATCAATCTTTCTCCCATATGCTAGAGCATAGCCTATTTGTTGAACAGGTGTGCTGACTTGATCAAAGCTAGACTTCCTTGCTGTGAAGACTTGAAGAAGAGTGGCAAAGACATAGCTCCATTCTTTTCTCAAGTACTTCCTATTCAAATTTCCAAGCTTGATTTTATCAGAGTAGTTGATAAAATCAAAGAAGTCCTCCAATTCCGCATTTGTGGCTAGTGGGTCATACACTCCTTGTTATAGCCCCAGTTCTTGATTCATGTCTTCAGTAGTGATAGTGATTTCCTTGTCCTGAATCTTGCAGTAGACCACGTATGAGGTTATAGCATTCTCTAGGGCCACAACCTCCACAGTAGCAGTCCTCCAAAACTGTTCTAGTAAGTCTAGATACAGAGTTGGGTTGGCTGAGAGTGCATCCTTGATGTATGATTCATCCATCCATCGAATGAAGCACTTAAAGTTTACATTGGGTGCTTCAACATCGTTGGTCATTACTGTGAAATTGGTGTGGGTAGGAATTGTTAGTTGGGTATTTTCCATTGTTACACAGAGAGGTGAAAAGAGAATGAAGGTTGAAGAAGAAATTTAGCTTTTGACGTTAGGGTTTTCAAAGGTTTTGGAACTTTAGCTGCCTGAGAAATCGAATGAAATGATTTGAACAGTTGTGGAATTGTATATATTTGAGTGACTTGAGTTGTCGATTAGATATATGTTCTGTATCGACAAATCAGTCATTCGAGAAGTATAAAACAACTATTAGATAATTCAAGAAAGGCTTATTCGATATCTCAAGCAGTTTGTAACTCACAGCTGGCAGTTATCTAACTTAGAACATAATTCTAAATTAAATAAAATATGTTTTTATGAGTGATTTAAAATTCTGAATAAAAATCCAAAAATGATTAAGATTCAGCGGAAATTCAGCCTTTTCAAATGATTCGACAACTCAAATATTCTATTCGAGAACTCAGTCATTAGAGAACTCAAATGTTCTATTCGAGAACTCAAATGTTATATTCGAGAAGTCAAGCAAGTCTTTATTCGATTTCTCCAAAATGCACTATTCGAGAACTCAAGAGTGTTCCAAATAGACTTGTTAGAGAAGTCGACCATAGACATGACAGTCATTCGAGAAGTCTGACTTATCGATCTACACTTTCCACTCATAAAAGTTAATTTTCACTATCTTTTCAAAAATTCACCAGAATTATTCAAATGATGAATATTCTAAAAAATTAAATAGTGATAGTCTTAAAATTTCATAGAAATTTCAAGCTAATTCGAATATGATTTTCAACATGAGCAACAGATTTGAAATATTTATAAATCATATTTCAGCCAACACTTACTTCAAAAATATTGAGAATTTAGATAACGTAAGTGTTACTGCTGCAACAATCTAGTTGATATTTTCACTTAGCCAGATTCTGAAGAATTCAGCATTCCAATCTCACTAACCAACCTTGTGAAGGTGGCTTCATCCAATGGCTTAGTGAATATGTCAGGTAATTGTTTATCTGTAGGAACATAATGCAACTCAATGGTTCCATTATTTGCATGCTCCCTAATGAAATGATATCTAATGTCAATGTGCTTTGTTCTAGAATGATTTACAGGATTGGCAACTATAGAGATTGCACTTGTGTTGTCACACATGATTGGAATTCTTTCCAACACAAGTCCATAATCTCTAAGCTGATTTCTAATCCAAAGCACTTGAGCACAGCAACTTCCAGCAGATATGTATTCAGCCTCGGCTGTGGAAGTTGACACAGATTGTTGTTTCTTGCTGTACCAAGAGACTAACCTTTGTCCAAGAAACTGGCAGCTACCTGAGGTGCTTTTCCTATTCATTCTGCATCCAGCATAATCACCATCAGAATAACCAACCAGATTGAACCCTGTGTCCTTAGGATACCATAAACCCAAGTTTGGAGTGCCCTTCAGATATCTAAAGATCCTTTTTATAGCAATCAAATGTGACTCCTTTGGATTTGATTGAAACCTTGCACACAGACATGTAGCAAACATGATGTCTGGCCTACTTGCAGAGAGATAGAGTAAGGAACCAACCATGCCTCTGTAGCTGAGATATCTACTTTCTTGCCTTTAGCATCTTCATCCAATTTAGTGGCAGTGGCCATGGGTGTCTTTGCAGGTGAGCAATCTTCTAAGTCAAACTTCTTCAATAAATCCTTGATGTACTTGGTTTGACTGATAAAGATACCATCCTTCCTCTAACTAACTTGCAACCCAAGAAAGAATGTCATCTCTCCCATCATACTCATCTCATATCTGCTCTGCATGAGCTTAGAGAATTTCTCACACAGCTTCTCATTTATAGAGCCAAATATGATATCATCCACATAGATCTGAACTAGGATAATATCATCACCATGCTTCTTGTAAAATAGTGTTTTGTCCAATGTGCCTCTAGTGTATTGATTTTCCAGAAGAAATTGTGATAAAGTATCATACCATGCCCTTGGAGCCTGCTTAAGTCCATATAATGCCTTAAGCAATCTGTAGACAAACTCTGGGAAATGTGGATCCTCAAAGCCAGGTGGTTGTTGTACATAAACTTCTTCTTCCAACTCTTCATTCAGAAATGCACTCTTGACATCCATTTGATAGACTTTAAAATTTGAATAAGCAGCAAATGCCAAGAATATTCTGATGGCTTCCAATTTAGCAACAGGGGCAAAAGTCTCATCATAGTCAATCCCTTCCTGTTGAGAGTATCCTTTTGCAACCAATCTTGCTTTGTTTCTAATGACCACACCATTTTCATCCATCTTGTTCTTCAGAACCCATTTTGTTCCAACAATGGTTCTGTCCTTTGGTGCAGGAAAAAGTTCCCATACTTTGTTTCTTTCAAATTGATTCAGCTCCTCTTGCATAGCAATAATCCAATCTGGATCCAACAGTGCATCATCAAGTTTCTTAGACTCAATCTGAGATAGAAAGCAGCCATAGAGACACTCATTTTGAGTTGCTCTCTTAGTTATCACTCCCGCATTTGGATCTCCAATGATTTGATCTGCAGTGTGTGATCTATCCCATTTCCTTGAGTGCTCAGTTTGATTTCTTAACCTTGATGTTGCTTCATCATCCAAATCATGATCATCTTCATTTCCTCCCCCTGTAAAGTTGCTACTATTCACAGGTGTGTCTTGGATGCTAGTCTCTTCACTGTTGATTGGAACAAATTCTTCTCTTGCATCATCATTCACTTGAGTTTGTTGAAATTGAGTTTCAACTTCAGTTTCAATCTCTTCATCAGAATCATCTAGATTTTCAAACTTTAATGGATCTCTATCTTCATCATTGGCTTCTTCCAATCCAGGTAGTTTGCTGTCATCAAATGTCACATCTGTGCTTTTCATAACTTTCTTTTGACTGATGACATAAACCTTGTATGCAATTCTCTCCATAGAATAGCCAAGAAAAATTCCTTCAAATGCCTTTGCATCAAACTTTCTAACATATTCAGAATTGTCTTTCAACACAAAGCATTTGCTTCCAAAAGTATGAACATACTTTAGAGTAGGCTTCTTTCCAGTCATCAAATTGTAAGGTATCTTTCCAGTGTTTTTGTTGATGAGGGTTCTGTTCTGAATGTAGCATGTAGTGCTCACAGCCTCAGCCCAAAAACATGTAGGCATCTTTGCATCAAGCAACATTGTTCTAGCAGCCTCAATTAGAGTTCTGTTCTTTCTCTAAACTACTCCATTTTGTTGTGGAGTCCTTGGAGCTGAGAACTGTTGAGAGATACCATTCTCTTTGCAAAATTCTTCAAGAAAGGCATTCCTGAACTCTGTTCCATTATCACTTATCAATGCAATCACACTTGCATTGTTGCCTTTTGCTTCCTTATCAACTTTCTTTATGTGCTCAATGATTACTTGTGGAGCCTCATCCTTCGATGCTAGAAATTCCACCCATGTATACCTTGTGTAGTTGTTTACACTAATACACGCAAGCGTACGCGGTCACAAGTAATATAGAATAAAGTTGAGTTCGTTCCCACAGAGATCTGGTTATGGTTTTAATTCAGTTATTGTACCTATGCAACAATGTATGGTTATTACTCACTGCTAAGACAAATAACAAATTGGGGTTTTAATTAACTAAACTAACTAAGATGCAAATTATCAACTAAGAATTAACTAACTAACGAGGATTGGAATCGAATTACTTCTACAAGAGTAACATGGGATCCTAACTTCATTAAATACTTCGCTTAGATCTGACGCCTTTAATCACTATATGCAATAGTTATGATATCTGATCGGATAACACGAAATAAGTACACACTACCTGTCAGCATACGTATACCAAACCACCCATACATCCACAAAAGAGATAGATGATGAATAGACACAAATTATGTTTAGACCCTATATGTCTATAGAATTTGAAAACATAACAGTTGAAGAACAAGTTATCCATAAAGATCACATAGGGCAATATAAGTATTCTCATCTCATACTACGAATCATGTTGATAAACAATCATGAACCTATGCTAGCATGGCAAGTTCTAAATCTCAAGATCCACTTTCACTTCACAAGAGATTAACAAATTAGATGTTAGCTACGCATCTAACAATTAAGCACAACCATACAAGGATATCAGATATACATCACACACAGATCTTTAAAGCATTAAGATACTTAAACTCCATAAATAAATCCGTTAGAATCCCATGACAACGATTAGTTCATAATCGAACCGCTCGTCATCATGGGATCTGATGAAACCATGATAAAAAACAAAGTATGAAAAGATCCAAATAAACTAGAGTAATGAGTTAAGAAAACAAATCCCAAAAACATCCAAGAGTTTTGCCTAATTAGAAGAAAACAAAAGTAGATCTAGATCTCCGTTGCTTGTCACGAGCGTAGGAATCCTTCTTCAACTCTGAATCTCCGTCTCTGACTCTCTCTGTGTTATGATGAGAATTGGTGGTGTTTGTCATTTTATGATGGTAGGATGTGTTTATATAGGCCCTATGAGTCTTTTTCATCAAGAAACTACCAAAACAGACTTATAATAGAATTTCTGCAAAATACGTTTCCTAAACTGAGTCTGTTTTGAAAGAAAATTCGTAGCTGACTTTTCTTCAATATTTCTGGGCCGTTTCAGTCATAATTGGACCTCTTAACCACTTTAGAATGAAAGAGAATCTCGTTAGCTTCACGTGGACTGTTAAATCGCCCAAAACGGACTTGTAGAACTCAAAATATGGCCAAAACAATAAATCAGAATTTTTTTCCAGCGAATTAGGGCGCAGTCTGCGCACTACAGGGCGCAGTCTGCACGGCAAGTTTCTGCCCAGATTTTTATTTTGCTTCAGACTTCAAGAAAATTCCCCTGGCTTCGCGTGGACAGTAAGATTGCTGAAAACGGACTTCTAGAACTCCAGATATGACCAAGACAGTGTAGACTGCGCAACCTTCCCGGAAATCCAAATTTTCCACAATTTGCTCATTTCTTATCCATTTTCTCTTCCGATTCTTTTGCCACTTCCCGTTCTTCAATTCTTGAGCGTGAATCCACCATGAAACATGTAAATGTATCTCCCCACTTTAAGATAGTAACCCTGCACATTCTTACTAAAAACGAATCAAAAACACGACATACTTGAGGCCAAGTCAATCAATTTAAGCCGATATGGAACGCTCCAAGTGGATATAAAATCCACTTATCACACCCCCAAACTTAAACCGATGCTTGTCCTCAAGCATAAACAACTAAACACTAACTAACTAGTACCACTTCCGTAGGTGATCACGGTTGCATTTGGCATATGCAACAAGCCCTTTAAACCCCTAGGCAACCCTAGTGGACGAGTAAGGTCTCGTGAGGGCCTATAGTCAATGTACCCACAAAATCCAATGCAATGCAATACATGAATGCTACTAATATGAAAATGCAACGATCCCCTTAAACTAACCAAAACCAACTAGCAAGCAAATATCTCAAAGAATGCAAATAAATCCAAATAGAGCTCGACTAAGTCCTCGTATACTAACAATACATGACAGAAACGTGCGTGTGTGCGATGCTCATCAGAAATACTCCCAAAAATAGATCAAAATCATACCTATTCTTCACCAAGACAATCACAAGTTTATAAATAGAATAGACTGTAAACACTTCATAACCTAGGAATACCTCCATCCTCATCTGAGTTAGCCAGAAATTCATGCTTTATTACTAACAACTACGACACATAATATACAAGCATGCTTATTTAACCGTGCAATGGATGAGACCGCAAAAGGCTTATACAATATGTGACGCCCCCAGATCCGGGGTTGGAGATCTAGGCGCTCACGGTCCATTTTCCATTAATAACATACCTGTTCTTGCACATAATATAAATAAAACAGCCATCGACCCCACAATAACTCACACCGCACACACACACACAAAGGTTAGAGCCTCAGAAACGTCATAACATTGATTAAGCAGTAATAAAAGTATCAGAGTTATTACAGACCGAATTAAATAGTATTTATGCTACCAGCAACACTTCGATATGAAGCGAAGTTGGCGGTTTGAAAGTTTGTTACGATACACTGCCTTGCACAGGTCATAGTGATAAATAAAACGAACTAACAAAAGCTGCCAACCAATCCGACTAATGGGGCCTACCGATGGAATCTCAACTGCTGGCTCGGGTCTAGTCACCTACTTTCGAGCAGTCTGTCTGGGTCTTGCCATTTCGCTTAGCTGTTGTGTTTGTAAAATTTGAAAACAAGCAAGAGTGAGCAACTATAGCTCAGCAAGAAATATATGTATAAGGTAAGCAATATAACATTTCATATGATTGGCAGTTATTAAACTTGTTTGTATCAATCAGATATAAAATCACTTGTCATTGTTGATAAATTCCGAAGGTGCAACAATATGTGCCCTTGTTTTCAAAATAAACTTGCAGTTCTAGATACTGCATTGAGTCAACATCTTTCTCATCAAAAAGAACACTATCAGCAACTTGGCACAAAAGCCTAAGAAGCAGTGTCAAAGCATTTTTCCAAAATGGAGGAATGGGACTTAAAGAAAACATAAAACCTGACAAGGATTGACGATGATCAGTCGCCACATCCAAGTCCAATAATCCGCGGGTCTTCTCTACCGGTAGAAGGATAGAAACTACATCCGTAACTATCCCCGGGTGAAAACTACATCTGTAATCACCCTCGATGAAAACTACATCCGTAATCATCCTTCGGCAACACCTGGGCCGGAATAATAATTGATGGACCGCCTGGCTCACGACCGCTTACACATCCCGGGAATCGTTCGTCAACGGTTCCCACACCTGCCAGAGTCCCTTTTTCTTTTTCTTTTAAAAACTTGATTTTGATTGAAAACAGAGTAATTGAGGTCCGACATCAGTCGACCGATGATTCTTGAAATCATACAAGAAGCAGAACCTGATCGGGGTTTTCGAAAATGTTTTGAGTTCGAAAGAGTTCGAGTTTGAAAGTATTAAATGTATCTTGGATTGACTTCGTCTTTAAAATAATGAACGATAATTAATAAATAATATTTTAAGATTTAATATTAATAATTAATAAAATAATTATTCGATAAAATAAACTTTTAATCCAAGATAGGGTTTCGAGTATTTACGAAGATATGAACATAATTACTTGAGTATACGATACTCCCCGAATGACCCTTCGGGTTTTCGCAATCTAGATACGATATAATAATATACCGCTCCCCGGTCAATAGTATATACGGACCGCTACGACCTCTATTGCTAGAGTCGTTGTCCGAGGAAAACATTTCAATCTAAGTTCAAGGGGTACAAACATATATGTACTTATAAAATCTCAATTGCATCAATACTTCGATAAACATAGCATTTGATATGGTTGAAAGCTACAAACACAACAGTGAAAGTCCTTGTATATGCATAAGTTTTGAAAATTAAACTTGCCTTGGTTTGGTTGGGGTGGTCGAGCGTGCGGAGTCGAACGATCTATACATAAGCAATAACCGCTCGTTAGTACCTTAACAATATCTCTTTAATTACGGGGTTTTAGGGGGTACGAAATTAACTTAATGACTTCGTCTTATGACACTCTAGCCCCACTATAGGTTCATGTCATCGCTCGATTACGCTCGTCACTTATTCGACTTAATTTAGTTACCACATTCGAATCATAACCATTACCCCTAGAATTATGCAACACTAACGACTTTTTCCCTTGCGCGAAATTTACTCTAGCATTTTTATAAAATTCAAAAATTCATATTTTAATCCAATTCTTTTTGGGTGGTCTTCACCATTGCATTCCCTAAATTCTCAAATTTTTCCATGATCCCACATATACTTTTAGGGGTTTAAACAAGGTTTACAAGGGGGTCACTTAGTGCAGTCCGGAATCCAGAAACACAATTTACTTCTCCGGCCATAACCTAAAATCTGTACATCACCTAGTTATGAACCTTACATTTCCAGAAAATACATTCAATTATCTTTCCAACAATATATGGTAGGACCTCAGGGGACAAGATTTGAGGGTTCAAAACCATGTTACAAGGCAGGTCAATGTTCCTGGAAAAACTCAGCAAGCATTTTTCACTTAGATCAACCAATTTTCTCAATTCCACAACACAACCAATACCTAATTCACTTAGTTCATGCTTTATAACACTCATGGAGATACATATACTATCCACAATCATAAAAATCACAATCACAACATCAAAACTCAAGATCCATGTCATCCATTACTTATACAACCAAGATTAACACTATACACATGGATCTATCACCAAACATTATAAACACTACATGACCAAAAGGGTTTGTGATTTTTATACCTTCTTGAGCACCTAGGAGCCTTGGATAAGCCTTACAAAACTCAATAACACCTTGAATGGTCTCCTACAACCCTTACAATCCAAGATCTAAAAGAAAAACCAAACATGGTTACTATTCACCAAATCTTTAACAATTTATAACTTGAATTTGGATGGATGAAATGGCTTGAAACTCTTAACATACCTTGCTTAGATGATGTAGAGGGCCTAGTAATTATGTCTTGATTTATGAGTGATGAGAAATGGGGGAGGAAGAATTTTCTTCTTCCTTTTTTGTGTTTGGCCGAGAGCTCTCTTCCAAGGGGGGGGGGGAGAGCTTTTTGTTTTTTTTTTTTATTTTTGTGGTTGGTTTGAAATAATTGATAAAGTGAGGTTGGGTGATACATAATATGTATGTATAGGCAAGGTACTAGCATGGTATGGCTCCTTGTACTTCTTGTCTCCTCTTTTTGAAAAGCAATGTAACTAGTTACTATTCCTCTTCCATTTGGTTAACTAGTTTGCTTATTCCTAACCACTTGGTTGCATGGGACTTGCATGCAATACTACTCCTTGTATCATTATTCTTCCACCAATGCTGGTCATTTAATCTTTAATTCGTATCGTATCTTAATTAATCTCTCGTAATAATATTTTGTCGCGTAGAGATTTCCCCTATAATTCCTTAAGTACTTAATTGTGTAAATTCCTCGTCATAATCCTTAATAAATCTTTTAATACTCTAATCATTCTCAAATCCCAAGTTTTATAAATCTTACTAACAATAAGACTCTTGCCTTCACAATCTTCCTTTTATCTTACATAGTGAATGCAACAACATAGTTTCTCAGACAATCAATTCTATTAATCAACAGGGATGACTAGAAAGGTTCCAAATTGACAATGCTACATGATATTAAATAAAAGAAAATATTACCAAAAATTAGGGTTCTTACAGCCTCCCCTCCTTAAAAGGATTCCGTCCCGGAATCAGGTTGAAAACAGTTGGGGGTGCTTTTCACGCATCGCGCTCTCTAGTTCCCATGTTGATTCTTTGACATTCTGGTTCCTCCACAAAACTCTCACTAGTTTGACAACCTTGTTCCTCAGCACCTGTTCTTTTCTATCCATGATTTCTACGGGTTGCTCCACATATGTTAAGTCTGGTTGCAGATCCACTTGATCATGTTCTATCACGTGTCGGAAATCGGTATGGTAGGGTCGTAGCATGGACACATGGAACACATTATGTACTTGCTGCAAGCTCGGGGGTAAAACCAATTCATAGGCTAACTTTCCAACTCGTTTCAAGATCTCAAAAGGTCCAATAAATCTTGGGCTTAGCTTCCCCTTCTTACCAAATCTCATCAATCCCTTCCACGGTGATACTTTTAACATCACAAACTCTCCTACCTCATATTCTTTGTCTTTGCGGGTCTGGTCCGCATAGTTCTTCTGTCTGTCCTGGGCTGCTACCAGCCGTCCTCTTATGAGTTCGATAGTTTCTCTTGTCTGTTGGACCAGTTCAGGCCCTAAAATCTTCCGCTCTCCAACCTCTTCCCAACACAAGGGAGACCGACATCTTCGTCCGTACAAAGCTTCATATGAGGGCATGCCTATACTCGCATGGTAACTGTTGTTGTAGGAAAATTCGATCAACGGCAAGTGGTCATCCCAACTTCCCTTAAAATCAATGGCACATACCCTCAACATGTCCTCGATGGTCTGGATGGTTCTCTCACTCTGTCCGTCTGTTTGGGGATGGTATGCAGTACTCATGTTTAACTTGGTCCCCACACAATCCTGAAAACTTCTCCAGAACCTGAAGTTGAATCTTGGGTCTCTATCTGATACAATGCTCACAGGAACCCCATGCCTTACCACGATCTCCTTTAAGTAAATATCTGCCAGCTTGTCAACAGTGTATCTCTCGTTGATTGGAAGAAAATGTGCTGACTTGGTCAATCTATCGATAATTACCCAAATGGCATCATGATTAGTCTTGGTCCTTGGTAATCCTACCACAAAGTCCATCGCAATTTGCTCCCACTTCCACTCGGGTATCTCCAAGGGTTGCAACAATCCACTGGGCCTCTGGTGTTCGGCCTTTACTCTTTGACATGTCAAGCATCTACTTACCCACTCTGCCACGTCCTTCTTCATATTTGGCCACAAATAGTATTCTCTCAGATCTCTATACATCTTAGTGCTTCCAGGGTGAATTGAGTACCTCGAACTATGAGCCTCTTGCAAAATCTCGTCTTTTAATTCTTGAACGTTCGGGATCCATATCCTAGATGCGTACCTCATAATTCCATTCCCGTCCTTCTCACACTTAATTTCCTCGCCAGTCAAAATTTTCTCCATCGAATTCTTTTCTTCTTCTATCTTCTTTTCCTGGCATAACTTAATATTTTCCAATAGCGGTGGTTGGACTCTTATTTCCATTAGACTCTCTTGTCCAATTCCTGGTAATCTCACTTCAATCTCCAGTTTCTCAAGGTCCTTGATCAATTCGTCCACTGACGTTATCATCTTAAGCTTCTCCTTTCGGCTAAGTGCATCGGCCACTACGTTGGCCTTCCCTGGGTGATAATGAATCTCACAATCATAATCTTTAATTAGCTCTAGCCATCTCCTCTGCCTCATGTTTAACTCTTTCTGAGTGAATATGTACTTTAAGCTCTTGTGATCCGTGTAGATTTCACACTTTTCTCCGTAAAGATAATGTCTCCAGATCTTCAAAGCAAAAACTATCGCTGCTAATTCCAAATCATGGGTGGGGTATCTTATCTCATATTCCTTAAGTTGTCTGGACGCATACGCAATCACCTTACCGTGCTGCATAAACACACACCCTAAACCTTTATAGGATGCGTCGCTATAAATCACAAAATCTCCCTTATCATCAGTTAGGGCTAGTACTGGTGCTGTCACCAACCTCTTTTTCAACTCTTGGAAGCTCTCTTCGCATTTTTCTGTCCACACAAACTTCTCGGTCTTGCGAGTTAGTCAGGTCAAAGGGGCTGCTATCTTTGCAAAGTCTTGGAAAAATCTCCTATAGTAGCTAGCCAACCCTATAAAACTTCTCACCTCTGTCGGAGTGGTTGGTCTCTCCCAATTTGATACAGCCTCTATTTTGGCTGGGTCCACTAGAATGCCTTGTTCGCTAATCACATGCCCTAAAAACTGAACTTCCTTCAACCAAAATTCACACTTCGAGAACTTAGCGTACAACTTTTCTTCTCTCAATGCTCCCAATACAATCCTCAAGTGCTCTGCATGTTCCTCCTCCGTCTTGGAATAAATCAAGATGTCGTCGATGAAGACTATCACACACTTGTCCAAGTACTTCTTAAAGACTCGATTCATTAAGTCCATGAAAGCTGCAGGGGCATTCGTTAACCCAAATGACATCACTAGGAACTCATAATGTCCGTACCGGGTGCGAAAGGTCGTCTTTGGTATATCTTCTGGCTTAATCTTTAACTGGTGATACCCGGTCCTCAAATCAATTTTAGAGAAATAAACTGCGTCCTTTAATTGATCAAACAGGTCATCTATCCTGGGCAAGGGATATTTATTCTTTATAGTTACCTTGTTCAACTCCCTGTAGTCTATACATAATCTCATACTACCATCCTTCTTTTTCACGAATAACACCGGGGCTCCCCACGGTGACACACTAGGTCTTATCATCCCTTTATCCAACAACTCTTGTAACTGAGTGGCTAGCTCTTTCATCTCCACTGGGGCTAGCCGATATGGGGCTTTCCAAATTGGGGCCGTGCCCGGAACTAAGTCTATAGCGAACTCGATGTCTTTATCAGGTGGTAGTCCTGGAAGATCATCCGGAAATACGTCCGCGAACTCATTAACGACAGGGATTTCCTATAGGTTTGGTGCCTCTTTCTTGGTATCCTTCACATAGGCTAAATAGGCTTCGTATCCTTTACGTAACAGCTTCTTAGCTTGAATCATAGTCAGGAACTTTTGGTTTTGCCGTTTTCCACTAAACACTACTTCTTCGTCCCCTGGCAGTTTCAAACTTACTTTCTTCTTCACATAATCAATCTGGGCTCCGTGGGTTGTTAACCAATCCATTCCTACTATTACGTCAAACTCTCCTAGTTTAAAAGGTATTAAGTCTACCCGAAAGTGTCGCCCTTCTATTTCTAGGTCACATCCTGGACATACGTGGCTAACGGGAATAATTTCATGATTAGCTATCTCTATTTGCAGTCTGTCTTTCAATGGTTCAGTCTTAAGGCCTTACTGACATACAAAATCTAGAGATATGAAAGACTTGGTAGCTCCCGAATCAAATAAAACATTTGCCTTAACTGAGTTGAGTAGTAGAGTACCTGCAATCACATCTGTGTTCCTCACGGCATCCTGCACTGTCATGTTAAAAGTTCTTGCAGTAGGGGCCTTGTTAGAAGCAGTTCCACTCACTCTTGATGCAGCTGGCCCGGAGGACATACATTCCCTCATTCGGTGCCCTGGTTTCCCACACTTGAAGCAATTACCTCCGGCACTGGTGTTGTTACTAGTTCCTCGACAGGCGTTAGCATAATGTCCTGTCAGCCCACACTTGAAGCACTTCACATCTTGCAGGTTACACACGCCCGCATGTTTCCTTCCACATTTATTACATTCTGGGGGTTGGGCTCGGGATGGGGTAGAGTAAGACGATCCCTATGGTCGGCCGCTCTGGCCCACACTCCAACTTTCAGCTCTCTTGGTTCCAAAGTTCCCGCTGGGTTGGGACATCGTTCCTCGCTTAAATTTGCTCGGAAAGCTCCCTCCCGCAGAGTTTCCCTTTCGACTATCAAACTTCCTCTTCTTTCCTTCCCTCTCCTTCTGCATCTGTTCACTCCCAGCCTCAACAATTGATGCTTTCTGTACCAGGGTGGCATAGTCTGTCAGCTCAAGAACCGCCACACGATTCTGAATCCATTGTTTGAGCCCTAATTGAAATCTTCGGGCCCTCTTTGCCTCAGAGTTCACATATTCCGGCACAAACCTCGACAGCTCAGTAAATTTGGCCTCATACTCGGCCACCGTCATGTTACCTTGCTTCAGTTCCAAAAACTTCAGCTCCATTTGTGTCTCCATGAACCTAGGAAAGTACTTCTCCAAGAACAGCTCGCTAAACCTCTCCCAGGTCACCACACCTCTTCCTTCCAAATTCTTCTTAGCTTCCCACCAATAGTTCGCCTCACCCTTCAGAAGGTAAGTGGCGAAAACAGTCTTCTGCTCCTCAGCGACACCTAGTATCTCGAAAGATTTTTCCATTTCCTTCAGCCAGGCCCTTGCCTCGACCGGATCGGCAGTTCCTTTAAATTCTGGGGGCTTCAGGGATTTGAAGTTCCGGAAAGCATTTGCATTAGCATTTTGGGGTGGTTGCTGAACTGGGGGACGGTCCAAGTTTTGCCTAAGTAACTCAATGAACTGTTCCATAGGGCCTCCCCTAGGATGTTCTGCCTCTCGGGTGTCATCACCAGCTTCTTCTTCTTCATATTCAGAGTCATCAAACAAGTTATGATCGTTGCCCTCACTCTCACTCAGGTTGACATTCTCCCTTTCACGGTTCTGGTGGCCTCCGGTTCCATGGTGGCTACCCTGGCCCTCAAAACTGATCGGGTGAGCTCGAGTGTTCATTCTTCTGGGTGGCATGATTCTGATAATAAAACAAGAAATGGGTTAGGGTTTTCCAATTACCTGACAGCGTTTGCACGGCTCAGGAACGTATCATTCCTTCTCATAAGGGTGGAAGTTGCAAAAGTTTTAATAACCCGATGCTGGAGATAAAACGTCAAAACATTTTTGGGAAAAATCTCTATTTCCAGAAAATACATTCAATTATCTTTCCAACAATATATGGTAGGACCTCAGGGGACAAGATTTGAGGGTTCAAAACCATGTTACAAGGCAGGTCAATGTTCCTGGAAAAACTCAGCAAGCATTTTTCACTTAGATCAACCAATTTTCTCAATTCCACAACACAACCAATACCTAATTCACTTAGTTCATGCTTTATAACACTCATGGAGATACATATACTATCCACAATCATAAAAATCACAATCACAACATCAAAACTCAAGATCCATGTCATCCATTACTTATACAACCAAGATTAACACTATACACATGGATCTATCACCAAACATTATAAACACTACATGACCAAAAGGGTTTGTGATTTTTATACCTTCTTGAGCACCTAGGAGCCTTGGATAAGCCTTACAAAACTCAATAACACCTTGAATGGTCTCCTACAACCCTTACAATCCAAGATCTAAAAGAAAAACCAAACATGGTTACTATTCACCAAATCTTTAACAATTTATAACTTGAATTTGGATGGATGAAATGGCTTGAAACTCTTAACATACCTTGCTTAGATGATGTAGAGGGCCTAGTAATTATGTCTTGATTTATGAGTGATGAGAAATGGGGGAGGAAGAATTTTCTTCTTCCTTTTTTGTGTTTGGCCGAGAGCTCTCTTCCAAGGGGGGGGGGGGAGAGCTTTTGGTTTTTTTTTTGATTTTTGTGGTTGGTTTGAAATAATTGATAAAGTGAGGTTGGGTGATACATAATATGTATGTATAGGAAAGGTACTAGCATGGTATGGCTCCTTGTACTTCTTGTCTCCTCTTTTTGAAAAGCAATGTAACTAGTTACTATTCCTCTTCCATTTGGTTAACTAGTTTGCTTATTCCTAACCACTTGGTTGCATGGGACTTGCATGCAATACTACTCCTTGTATCATTATTCTTCCACCAATGCTTGTCATTTAATCTTTAATTCGTATCATATCTTAATTAATCTCTCGTAATAATATTTTGTCGCGTAGAGATTTCCCCTATAATTCCTTAAGTACTTAATTGTGTAAATTCCTCGTCATAATCCTTAATAAATCTTTTAATACTCTAATCATTCTCAAATCCCAAGTTTTATAAATCTTACTAACAATAAGACTCTTGCCTTCACAATCTTCCTTTTATCTTACATAGTGAATGCAACAACATAGTTTCTCAGACAATCAATTCTATTAATCAACAGGGATGACTAGAAAGGTTCCAAATTGACAATGCTACATGATATTAAATAAAAGAAAATATTACAAAAAATTAGGGTTATTACACAATAATACCCATGTAGCGAACGTTAGGTTAGTGGATCCCAGACTATAAAAGCCTTAGGTCACTAAGCACAAAGTCCCCTAGAACTTAATTGCTCGAGTATTAAAGAGCTCACCCTGGCTAATTATGCATTCAAACAATTGAAACTTTTTTTTTCCTTTTTCTTTTTTTTTTCTTTTTCTTTTTTTTTTAATTATTTTTTTTATTGCAATCTGGAATGAGAATTCTCAATTCCAACCCTAGACTACTCATATAAATATGAACCGGCTACTAGCCATTTGACACCTAGCCATTATTGACAACTAGCATGAAATCCCTGGTTTCCCCCAAACTTAGACTTTAGTGCTTCTACGCTATCAAGGGAATAACGAAAATTCTAAATATAAACAAGTGATTAAATCTCAAACAACCAAACAAGCATGACCTCAACCTAGCCCAAAAACAATCTAATGAGACTGTGTAAATATTTTGTTTCCGAAACATGCAAGTCAATTTCATAAGAACTATAAATCAACCCTCTACTCATCAATAATCACACTTAATAAAACATCTACCTACCAATCAGAATTAGCTCATCCTAAGGGATCATGAAAAATGCATGCCATGAAAATGCAACTAAAATGAACTCACATGGTGTAAAAATGCAATAACAAAATGTCCTATATGAAACAAACATGCAATACATACAAAATACGAATGAATTACTACTAACATGAAAAATATGATTTCCTACATGAACAAATGACACACTACTACATACCTAACACATGGGTTGCCTCCCACGAAGCGCTTGTTTAGAGTCAATTAGCTTGACTACGTCCAAGCCTCCATTAAGGATGATAATAGTTGGCCTGGTCATCTCTTCGTGAGACTTCATCGTCATCACGACGGCACACTTTCTACCCCTTCTCCTTGCTTGGCCTATTCGTATAACAACTATGTCCTTTTCCAATGCCTTCATCGGTTGACCCAAAATCTGTCAATTTATAGAACAACACACATTCGCGGGCTTCGCTTGAATATAATGGAGGAGGGTAAATGTAAGTTACTGAAACCTTTGGTTCTTCAAAGAGAACTTCCTCCATTGGCTCTAATGCGCTACCTCCATCTTTATACCGTGAGACAAGTAGAAGACCTGCATCTTTCCCATGGTCATCAGCCTCTTGGTACGCACATAGCAATTCTCAAAATTTGTGTAGCTCACCAGTGTCTGTCCCAAATAGTGCCCTTTCCAAATCATCCACCATCCTAGCATGATCAAATTCCTCACATGGCTTGTGAACGCTCACCTCACCTTGGAATTTGTCTTCCTCAATTATGCATGCAGTACCTTGCTCCAAGTCACCGTTATTTTCTGGAATTGCCTCTAGTATGAATTGTTGTTTCTCTTGTTCTAAGGCACTCAAAACTTGAGCAACTAGTGTCTCCAAAGATTTGATAGACTCCTTATTACTCTTTGCAAGCATCCTAATCTCCTCCATAACATCAACCTCATCTGACTGAAAAGTAGGAGTACGTTGCTGATGTTGAAACTCTTCACTACCAAAGAAATATGACATATTTGGAACATCTTGCTGGTACTGTTGAGGATGGTATTGAAAATATGGTTGTTCCTCATAAGTGACATATGGATCAACTCCTTCGTAGTAACAATATTGTGAGGTCTCATGAACGCCCAAACATTGCTCACACTGCTGAGGCATGGATGTCCTCGAATATGCCCACCATGGCAACTTCTCGCCTGCCATTTTCAAACACTCAAGTACCTGAAACACACCGAACTAAACAAGATAGGTAAGTAACTAATCCGAGTCAGTGAACTTTAACGACCACTGATGACAAGCACATAAACTAAAATAAAACACCAATGATCCCCGGCAGCGGCGCCAAAAAACTTGTTTACACTAATACACGCAAGCGTACGCGGTCACAAGTAATATAGAATAAAGTTGAGTTCGTTCCCACAGAGATCTGGTTATGGTTTTAATTTAGTTATTGTACATATGCAACAATGTATGGTTATTACTCACTGCTAAGACAAATAACAAATTGGGGTTTTAATTAACTAAACTAACTAAGATGCAAATTATCAACTAAGAATTAACTAACTAACGAGAATTGGAATCAAATTACTTCTACAAGAGTAACATGGGATCCTAACTTCATTAAATACTTCGCTTAGATCTAACACCTTTAATCACTATATGCAATAGTTATGATATCTGATCGGATAACACGAAATAAGTACACGCTACCTGTCAGCATACGTATACCAAACTACCCATACATCCTTCTTAAACTATGAATCTCCGTCTCTGACTCTCTCTCTGTGTTATGATGAGAATTGGTGGGTGTTTGTCATTTTATGATGGTAGGATGTGTTTATATATGCCCTAGAAGTCTTTTTCATCAAGAAACTACCAAAATAGACTTATAATAGAATTTCTGCAAAATACGTTTCCTAAACTGATTCTGTTTTGAAGGAAAATTCGTAGCTGACTTTTCTTCAATATTTCTGGGTCGTTCCAGTCGTAATTGGGCCTCCAAACCACTTTAGAATGAAAGAGAATCTCGTTAGCTTCGCGTGGACTGTAAGATCGCCCAAAACGGACTTGTAGAACTCAAAATATGGCCAAAACAATAAATCAGAATTTTTTTCCAGCGAATTAGGGCGCAGTCTGCGCACTCCAGGGCGCAGTCTGCGCGGCAAGTTTCTGCCCAGATTTTTAATTTGCTTCAAACTTCAAGAAAATTTCCCAGGCTTCGCGTGGACAGTAAGATCGCTGAAAACGGACTTCTAGAACTCCAGATATGGCCAAAACAGTGTAGACAGCGCAACCTTCCCGGAAATCCGAATTTTCCACAATTTGCTCATTTCTCATCCGTTTTCTCTTTCGATTCTTTTGCCACTTCCCGTTCTTCAATTCTTGAGCGTGAATCCACCATGAAACATGTAAATGTATCTCCCCACTTTAAGATAGTAACCCTGCACATTCTTACTAAAAACGAATCAAAAACACGACATACTTGAGGCCAAGTCAATCAATTTAAGCCGATATGGAACACTCCAAGTGGATATAAAATCCACCTATCAGTAGTCATCAACCATCACTAGGGCATACTTCTTTATTGAGAGTGACATAATATTGACAGGCCCAAACAAATCCATATGAATTAATTGCAGGGGCTTGGTGATTGATGTCACTGTCTTTGACTTGTGGCTTGACCTTTTCATTTTTCCTTTTTGACAAGCCTCACACACTCCTTCTTGACAGAATTCAAGTGTGGGCATGCCTCTTACTAACTCTCTTTTGACCAGAGAATTAATGGCCTTGAAGTTCAGGTGTGATAACTTCTTGTGTCATAGCCAACAATCTTCATTTGATGCTTTTGAGTAGAAGCAACAAACTTTGTCCTTGTTTGTAGAGTCCATATTGGATACAAACAGGCTTCATTTCCTTACTCCAGATAGAGCAAAATCACCAGTCTTCTTGTGAGTGATCAAACATTCATCTTTGTCAAAATTTACCTTGAATCCTCTATCAGTAAACTGACCAACACTTAGCAGATTATGCTTGAGACCCTTGACTAGTGCTACATCTTCAATGATGACATTACCAACTTTTAACTTGCCATATCCCAAAGTGTTACCCATGCTGTCATCTCCAAAAGCAACCATTGGGCCAGCCTTCTCCTCATATTATGATAGCAGGGCCATATCACCAGTCATGTGATTTGAGCATCCACTTTCCAAAATCCACATGACCTTCTTTTCACTTTCTTTGCCCTGCAAACACAAAGGTATTACTTCTTCTTTGGTACCCAAACAAGTTTGGGTCCATTTGGCTTAGAAACAGTTTTATCCTAACCAACATGCTTATTGATAGAATATATTTTTATATATATTTTAGATGATTTTATTCTCATATTTATTGTGTTTTGCATTGATTTGGATTTTTATTTAATAGATTTGATTGTTTTATTGTAGGAAATAAAGAATTCATAACTTGGAAGGATTTGGAGCAAAAAGAGCAAATTTGGAGATAAAATAGATGAAATTTCGGAATTATTGGATTGGTTGCGCAGTCTACACTGTTTTGGCCATATCTGGAGTTCTATAAGTCCGTTTGAGGCCCGTAAGCTGTCCACGCGAAGCCTAGAAGATTTTCTACAACTTAGGAAAGTGATTGCGCACGCAGGCTGCGTGTGGTTGGCGCAGATTGCGCGACAAGCAGACTGATGGGAGCAGAGAATTTACTGTTTTGCCCTTTTCAAGTTCTAATTGTATTTTGGGCAGTTTTTGGTAGCTAAATTAAATTCTAATTGCATTAGAAGGTATTTTCTTGCTGGACAAGACTTGGAGTGCCTATATAAACACATCTTGGGACACATTATTAAGGATGTAATATTAGATCAGATAATATAGTTTAGAGTAGATTATTATTATTAGTTGGAGATGTAGAGAAACGCCATGACTCTTCTTTTGGGTGACAACATTGAAGTTTGAAGGTTTTGTTCTCTAAATCTTTTCTTTGTTCTTATTAGTTTAATTATGTTTTCTTGTTTTACTAGTTGTTATACTTATTTAATTATTAGCGAGTAGTTATTTCTAGGGCTTAAAGGGAAGCCATGTTTGCACTAATATTGGCATGATTTTCATAGTGGTTTGATTGGTTATGGTTAATTCTGATTGATATGTTTTAATCATTAATTTGTGTAATCGGCCGATATCATGGATTAATTATATGCAAATAAGGGTATGGATCGAGAGATTTACTTACTAGAGGCACACATACGATTAGCAGAATTGAATTTGAGTGCGGAAGCATCATTGGATTTCTGAGAGCGTTAATGCTTGGAAGAGATTAACTTGACTCTAATTACCTGATTGATTGAATTACTAAAAGTGGTTAATTGTGTTGAATGTTTCGAGAGTGTTAATGCTTGAAAGAGATTAACATACTCTAGTTATAGGATCACATTGATTGCTTTAGCTTAAGAGCCAATTGTATAAGCATGGTGGACCTGATTGCCCTAGGTTTTAAATAATTTGTTTATCATCTGTTTAATTAGTGTTAATCTTGTTTAATTAGTTAATTAATATTCTCCAATATTCGTCTGACCCTTGAAACAATTAACGATAACTGAAAAGGAATTAGTAGAACCTGTCTCCTTGTGGATTCGACCCGCTTGCCATCTGTACTAGCAATAGACACCGTGCGCTTGCGGTTGGGTATAATTTGACACATCAAGTTTTTGGCGCCGCTGCCGGGGAGACACCGAGTTTCTGTTAATTTTAATTTAGTTGTTTAGATTGTTTCCATTGTCTCGTTGGAACCTTTGTTCCAATTGAGGCAGAGTTTACTGCGTTTTCTTGGCTTTGTTGAGTGTCTACAGGTTTGCAATGGGTGAAGTTGATACTTTTGCACTCTTATCTTCCCTAGTAGAGGCACATACTCGAGAGATTGCCATGTCAAAGACTACAGAGCCCACTATGCGTCCAATGAGTATCAATGAGATGTCACAAGTGACCCCTAAAACTTACAATTTTTGTCCAATTTGTGGTGTCCAGGGTCACTATGGTTTTGAATGCTCTTATAATGTCTATAATTCTCAGAGTGCTCAGTGGGGACAAATGAATTCTTTTGAAGAAGGATATGGGTACAATCAGTATTCAAACACTTTTGATCAAGAATGCGTGAATCAACCAGATTTCTACTACCAGGACAATGGTGCTCTAAATTTCTCATATCATAATCAACAACAGTTTGAGCAACAATATTATCAGTCATATGAGCAGCCGCCACATCAAGAATATCAATATCCTCCTCTACAAGAAGATCTACATGTTTCTCAATCCAACGTAGATGTGCAAGCTGATCAGACAAATGAGATGTGGGATATCTTGAATAAACTGCTAAAGCGTTCTAAAGAATTAGAAACTCAAAGTTTGGCAATTGAATCTCAAATTGTGCAGTTGGCTAACTCTTCTACTACAGGGCATCTCGACTATTTACCATCATCATCTATCCGATCCGAAGAGGACCTGACTGTTATCAATCTCACAAGCGATCAGGAATATGATAGTTTCTCCATGTATGTTGATGATAAGGCCATTGATAAAGAGAAGGAGCATGCCACCGATGATGAGATCAATGATGTTGCTGCTACTGAGAACAATGTGACTGATGATGAGGCTACAAAGGAAAGCAATACAGAGATGGTTGTTGTTTCTCTTCCACAATCTGTGCCTAAGCTACCATGTATTGATAAATTTTCTCTCGATCTAGCCTCTACTTACAAGGCTTCTTTGCTCAAGAACACTTATTTCAAGGTTGATGTGATAACAAATATTGTCCAAGATGATATTTCTCAAATTCTAGTTGAGAATCCATACAAAGTGGCTCCTGCGTTTCAAGCCAAAGACGGGGGAGAAGATGGAAGTGTCTTATTAGCCAATGATGTGATAAGCCAAGATGTCCGAATGGCTCCAGTGAAAGTGAGGAGTGAAGAAAAGCCACCACCAGAACCTCCACCTTATGTCCAGGGAGTTCAATATTTTCATGGTGTCGAATTTTATCGTTGTTTTATCACAAAGTTTTCCAAAACTGCACAAGCACTCTCTCTATTGCTTATTAATGACATATTTTATTTTACTGATGCTTGTTTGGAGACTTTCTGCAGGATAAAGACAACCACTAACACTCTTGATACTTTTTGTGGTGACGAGTTTATGATCGAGAAATTGGATATTCCGTTTCCATCGGAGTATTTTTGAGGAGGTCAAGCTAATGACTCTAAAAAAAAGCGCTTCTTGGGAGGCAACCCATGGATCAAGCTTCTGCAAAGGGGAGTTTTTCTTTCCTTCTATTTTATATATTGTAGATTTCTTTGTTTAGTTAATGAGTCATTGAGGACATTGACTCGCTTAAGTGTGTGGATGAGTTCTCAATGATAAAAAAAATCAAAAACAATTATATACTATAAAAATTCAAAACAAATTTAAAAAATTGAAAAATACCAAAAATAATTCTAGCCATGCAATTTAATTAGTTGTTGTATTTTGCTTGATACACCCATGCATGCGTAGAATTCTTGTGTTCTTGACGCTTTTGTATGAGAAGTGACGTGTTTTGTTCTTGTGCACACACTTTCACTAGCAAGTTGAAACTGGTAGACTTAATTGAATGTAGTAAGTGATTAGAATGACATGAATATGTGCAAGATGACTTAGTTTCCATGCTTTGAGTACAAGTAGGTGCGTTAGAGAGTCTTGTTACTTGGGATTGATTATGTTTTGTCACACCAAGCGAGTTTTGAGCCTATATGCATATATTTTGCATGATTTTTCGTTTGCTTGAGTGTCCACATGTTGTTTGCATTGCTAGCACTTACTTGAGATCTTTCTTGAAATGCAGGACATTACTTGATGATGAGATGATAAAGGCACTTAGGTTTAACCTCGTATTTCCCATATTTCCACACCTTTTAAACATGATCAATTAGTTAACCCGTTGAGCTTAATCCTATTCTTTTGGTGACACGCCACATTACTTGCCATTATCCTTTTTATTCTATAGGCCTTACATTGAATTTGAACCTAAATTGTCAAAGGCTAGTATCGTGCTTAAGGGAGTAATAAGGTGTTCATAAAAGGGGGGGTTATTGATGATCATACCATTGGGGAATATTGATTTTGGTTGATGCTTGTTAGTCGAAATTCATAATAATATCTATGGATCATTGTGCTTATTCCTTAGCTCTAAAAAAAAACAGAAGAAAAAAATAGAAAAAAAAAGAGAAAAAAATAAATAAATTTGAGAGCATTCTTATGTTTGTATGATCCTTCTTCATTCGACTAGTCAAGTTATTATGTAAGGGTTATTGAAAAATCCAAGTGTGGGGAAGTATTTGTGGTTTTAATAGAAAGGGAATTGAATAATGATTATTGTTGGGTACTAGCTTTTGACATTTAACCTGTTTTAGCTTTACTTGACATACCTGGTCCCTAGCCCACGTTACAACCCGAATAAAGACCTTTTGATTGTCATCAGTGATGTATGTTATGTTGAGAGTGAGATTGATTGCGAGTGTCAAGTTGTGTTTATGATTTTGTTGGAATTGAGTGATACACTTAACCTTGTTCTTGAGTGAATATTCGTTTTTGAGTGAAAGGTGAGTTATTACTTGTTTTGGCATAGGAGATCCCAGGTTTAGACTTAAAGATGTATTTCTTGTGGGCTTAGCATGATTACCAACTATTTTTACACTTGACATGAATTTTTATGACCTTCTGCATGTTGGTTGAGTAAACTACGTGAATACTTGCACTTTTGACACCAAGACATCGTATGTTTGCTTTGATTCTTAAGTTGATGTGGCATGAGAGGACTTGTGTGTGTGGTGTTGTGTTAGCATTGATCTTTTGCATGGTTAGATGAATTTTGTGGGTATATTCACTATAAACCCTCACGAGACAACACTCGTCCTACTAGGGCTGCCTAGGGGTTTAACGGCTTGTTGCATATGCTCAATGCAATCGTGTCATCTACGAAAGTGATGTTTGTTAGGACTTAGTTTTTATTTCACTTATTTGCCCGAGGACGTGCAAATTAGAGCGGGCAATCGGGTCGTGTCGTGTACTTTCGTGTCGTGTACTTTCGTGTTTTCGTGTACTCATACCTAAACCCAAAAACGACCCGAAATGATTTCGTGTACCCGATTACCTGAACCGAACACGAAACGAAAAATTTCGTGTTTACACGAAACGAAACGAAAAGTACACGAAATAATTCGTGTACTTTCGTGTACCCGAAATGATATACACGAAATGTACCCAAAACATTGAAATTCAGCTTATATATATATATATATATATATATTATTTTTATTTTAGAATAAGTGATATATATATATATATATATATATATATATAATATTTCGTGTACTTTCGTGTACCAAAAATGAAAACCCATATCCGACAATAAATTTATCGTGTAATTTCGTGTTCGTGTACTTTCGTGTTTCGTGTATTAAAAATCAAAACCCATATCCGTATTTTCGTGTCGTTTCGTGTCGTGTTCACGTGTCGTGTACCAAATTACCAGGTCTAGTGCAAATGCTTAGTGTGGAGATGTTTGATAGAATATATTTTTATATATATTTTAGATGATTTTATTCTCATATTTATTGTGTTTTGCATTGATTTGGATTTTTATTTAATAGATTTGATTGTTTTATTGTAGGAAATAAAGAATTCATAACTTGGAAGGATTTGGAGCAAAAAGAGCAAATTTGGAGATAAAATAGATGAAATTTCGGAATTATTGGACTGGTTGCGCAGTCTACACTGTTTTGGCCATATCTGGAGTTCTATAAGTCCGTTTGAGGCCCGTAAGCTGTCCACGCGAAGCCTGGAAGATTTTCTACAACTTAGGACAGTGATCGCGCGCGCAGGCTGCGTGTGGTGGGCGCAGATTGCGCGACAAGCAGACTGATGGGAGCAGAGAATTTACTGTTTTGCCCTTTTCAAGTTCTAATTGTATTTTGGGCAGTTTTTGGTACCTAAATTGAATTCTAATTGTATTAGAAGGTATTTTCTTGCTGGGCAAGACTTGGAGTGCCTATATAAACATATCTTGGGACACATTATTAAGGATGTAATATTAGATCAGATAATATAGTTTAGAGTAGATTATTATTATTAGTTGAAGATGTAGAGAAACACCATGACTCTTCTTTTGGGTGACAACATTGAAGTTTGAAGGTTTTGTTCTCTTAATCTTTTCTTTGTTCTTATTAGTTTAATTATGTTTTCTTGTTTTACTTATTTAATTATTAGCGAGTAGTTATTTTTAGGGCTTAAAGGGAAGCCATGTTTGCACTAATATTGGCATGATTTTCATAGTGGTTTGATTGGTTAGGGTTAATTCTGATTGATATGTTTTAATCATTAATTTGTGTAATCGGCCGATATCATGGATTAATTATATGCAAATAAGGGTATGGATCGAGAGATTTACTTACTAGAGGCACACATACGATTAGCAGAATTGAATTTGAGTGCGGAAGCATCATTGGATTTCTGAGAGTGTTAATGCTTGGAAGAGATTAACTTGACTCTAATTACCTGATTGATTGAATTACTAAAAGTGGTTAATTGTGTTGAATGTTTCGAGAGTGTTAATGCTTGAAAGAGATTAACATACTCTAGTTATAGGATCACATTGATTGCTTTAGCTTAAGAGCCAATTGTATAAGCATGGTGGACCTGATTGCCCTAGGTTTTAAATAATTTGTTTATCATCTGTTTAATTAGTGTTAATCTTGTTTAATTAGTTAATTAATATTCTCCAATATTCATCTGACCCTTGAAACAATTAACGATAACTGAAAAGGAATTAGTAGAACTTGTCTCCTTGTGGATTCGACTCGCTTGCCATCTGTACTAGCAATAGACACCGTGCGCTTGCGGTTAGGTATAATTTGACACATCACTTATCAACTTTCTTGGTGTTAGTCTTCTTGTCACTGTTAGAAGTCTTAGAACCTGAGGTTTCAGACTTAGGTGACAGAGGTACCTTCCTAGCTCTAGGAGGACTTGAAGACTTTGACCTTGTGTAGTGTGTGTGAGAGTAGTGACTGATACAACCATCAATGAATTGCCTTCTCAGATTGAAACAACTAGTCATGACATTCATATTGCATGGCATACAGTCAAATTTATCATAGAATGGAGCATCTCTATGTCTTAAAGGCACATAACAGTCATAGAAAGGTTTGGGCACACTACCAACAGGTTTCTTGCATGCATGAGTTAAATGATTGGTACTAAAACAATTTTGACAAGTTTTTCTAGGGGCATTAGGCATATAAGCATAATTATTATCTTTGTTAATCCCTAGTTTGCCATTTCTGTTCTGTTTCTTCTTATTAGCCACTTTCATTTCAGATTCATTTATCCCAGCTGATACAAACTTAACAAACTTCTCAGGTCTAGACTTACCACCTACTGGCTCCTTGGTTTTTGACTTGACACTCTTACTCTTAGAGGATGCTGGTTGTTCACTAGACTGTGCCTCATCCTCATCATTCAACATTTGCTTAATGAGTAAGGCATCCTCATCAATTTCAAATGTTGGTTCTTTAAAAATTGGAGACTCAGTCTTTTTTAAAATGTGAGGCACTTCATCCTGAACAACTATGTCATCTTCAATGACAGCATAGCCTTTCCTCTGTCTAAGAGTGCCATAGTCTAGTCCAATGGCAGCCTTGGGTTTAGCTTGATTTTTCTCATGGTAGGACTGCAGTAGACTAGAGGAGTTCTTAAATGCTTTCAGTTTGAATTCATTCTCAGCTAGTTCATCCCTAAGAGCCTTCTCAACCTGACTAGCACATAGAACCTTATTCTGCAAATATTCAACTTCTCTCTTAAGGTTATCTACATGTATAGCATTTAGCTCAAGTTCCTCATTCTTCTTATTTAACAATTCATTCTTAGCAGACAGTTTGGCAATCTCTTCATTAGCAGCAGTCATACTAGTATGAATATTAAACATTTCAACAGATAGTTGTTCAACCATGCATTTATATTCAGAAACAGACATATCTATGGTAGTGAGAGATGGTACCTGAGAGTCAGATGAAGATTGTTCATCCTTGGAATCAGCCATCAAGGCATAGTTACAGAATTCTTGCTCATCTCCATCACTATCAGAGACATCCCAACACTTCCCTTCAGCTATGTAGGCCTTACCTTGTGTTTGCTTTTTCAGAAGGGCCTCATACTTAGCTTCAAGCTCTAGAAACTCTATCCTCAGCTCTCTTGTAGATGCTTCTAGGTCTTGAATAGATTTGTTGACAATCAAGGCACATGATGTGTTTACCATTCTGCCTTGGTTGGCTTGGATAGCCCTCTTCTGAAGCAACTCAAGCTCATGAGTTTTTAAAACCCCATAGAGCACATCATATGTGACTTTGTTCAAATCTCTTTCTCTTAGAGAAATGACCCTTTGCTCTAGATGGTTTGGAGAAGACAGTAGAAACTTCATGTTCAGCTCCTTGGTGCTGTATACCTTTCCATTCATCTGTAGCTCAGTCAATAGCTTGTGAAATCTTTCAAACATATCAGTAATACTTTCTTTGGACTGAGCCATGAAAGTTTCATACTGTGTGACCAGTATCTGTTTCTTGTTTTCTCTAACTTCCTCTGTTCCTTCACATAATACCTCAATATGATCCCACATCTCTTTTGCTTTTTTGTAGGAGGCTATGTTGGCAAACATTGACATCTCCATTGAATCTATGATCAGCAGCATGAGATGACTATCAAGGGCAACCATCTCCTTTTCTGTATCTGTCCATTTGGATGGTTCTTTAGGCACATAAGATATTGGAAAGGTTATGGTTCCAACAGTCTTTTCAGGAATCTCTTGTTGTGGAACAAAGGGACCATTCTTGAGTATCTCAGGATATACAGGATTAACAGCTTTGATGAACAACTGCATTTTGATCTTCCAGAGGTTGTAGTTCTCTTTATCAGGGACCTTCACCGCTCCTGTAGTCTTTGGTGTATTCATGATCGTTTTCTATTTTTGAATAAACAGCCTGCTTTGATACCACTTGTTGAGTATAGAATACAAGAAAGAATACAGAGGAGGGGTGAATGGATTCTTGAACTTTTCTTTGTTCTTGAATCAGTGTAGCAAAATATGTGTTTGTGTGTGTAGATTTGTAAATGCGGATTAAGAATAACAAAAGACACAATATCACTTTAATCTAATATTTTATTAGATAAAGATTTTGCTACAATCTGTGAATACAAATGTTAGTATTCTCAGCTTCGTTTTTCTCAGAGAGATGTTTTCTATTGTGTATGAAAAACTTAACTTCTAAGGAAGTGAGGCTGTATCCTTATAGAGCATGAATACAACCTACTTACTACAAATAAGGTATCTAAACAATTTTACTTTCTAGTGTGTCTATCCTTTTTGAGTAAGCATCCAAACGGCTACAGGTTTGACTTTGCAAGGCTCTGTTCAGATCCACTTCTTTAGCTCTTTGTCTCTTATACATCTCTCCAAGCTTCTTTGTAGGCTTTTCCAAAGTACATTACAGATTGTGGTCCATAAAGTGCTTTAGCTTGTTGCAGGTTTCTGACTTGTACAATTCTTCAGTATTTTGTCTCCAAGATTGTATTCGATAAGTAACTCTGTTGGTGATTCGAGAACTAGAATTGGTTTGATCAACAACTCTGAGTTCTCGAATACTGTTAAACTGACATATCGAATGACTTCTCGAATAAGTCTTTTCTCCAGAAATCCTTGAGATACCGAATCGAGCATTTTACTTATCGATTCCCTGAGATATCGAATAGCTTCTTTAGTCCTTGAGATATCGAATAGAGCATTGACTTGTTGACTCTTAGAGAACTCGAATGATGCTTTGACTTGTTGACTCCATGAGTTCTGGAATATAGTATTTGGACATGTCGAATCTTTGAGTTCTCGAATAAGGCTTTGACTAGTTGACCTTCAGAGATAGCGAACATTGTCTTTTGAGATATCGAATCTCTGACTTCTCGAATGCTAGAGTTCTCGAATATAACAAACATACTTCTCGAATTGGTACTTAGGCAAATTCTTCATTTCTTCAAATCCCAACTGTGATTATTTGACAGTCTTTATCTCCTTGCTTGAGGCATGAACCTTGGAACTTCTTTCAAGCATTATTCTTGACTTTCTAAGTACAGTTACACAACTAGGATTTGATGCCTATTACAAGTACAAAACAAATAGAAACTCTACAACTAGAGGTTCCCTCAGTTAAGAGGTCATGTAGGTAATGCATAGCATTACACATACTTAGGCTTGTTATTATATGAGTACAGCCATGTCTCTGTGACTAACAAATTCAGAAATTATAAAAATAAATATATAATATTATTAGATATTTATAAATATAATTTTCTAATTAAATAAAATATTTATTAATATAAATAAATCCTTAAGTCCTAAGCTGCGGTCTATTGAGGATCGAAACCGGACTCCTTTTGCTTAACAAAAAATATATCAATTCCAACCGGGATTCCCGCTTTAAGAATATATCACTTTTCATATTTTTGTGACAATTGTATTTCCTCATTGCTCGTCCAGGTTTAAGCTATGGTCTCTAGAGAATCTGAAACCGGACTCCTTTTGCTTAGCAAAAAATATAACCACTCCAACCGGGGTTTCAGCATTAAGAATATATCACTAAGAATTTCTTTATGATAATTTTGTTTCCTCGTAGCCAGTCCACTTGATGATAAAATTCTTGTGATTAAATGATTTAGCACTTTTGTTGCTTGCACAATGATTTTCTTTATATCAGTCTTGACTTCCTCAGACCTTGCGCTCTCTTGGCAACTCTTAATTCCGAATTAAGGCAGAAATCCACTGTTTTTAGCCTTTTATCGCCACGATACCTAAAGTTGCGAGTTCTACACAACAAAGACTGAAACGACATAAACGAATTAAAAGACACAACATACTTAAGGATAACCAATCTAGGTCCAATTAGCGCATAATAAATGGATATAAAATCCACTTATCACACCCCCAAACTTAAACCGATGCTTGTCTTCAAGAGAAAACAGACTCGACTACCTCTAAATGCATGCGTGGAACTAGTGCAAGGATCCCATATGCAAAGCAATAACCAATTTAGCAGAGTGCCTCAGAGAATGTGACAACTCCAAACAGAGACCGATTAAATACCCGTATATTAACATTTACAAGCATAGAAACGTGCGTGTGTGCTTAGCTCACCAGATATGCTCCTTATACTAGTTCAGAAACTTAGCTTATTCGTTGACCAAACAATCACAAGTTTATAACTAGAATGAACGTTAAACACTTGATAACTCAGAGACACCTTCATACTTATTCAAGTTTACCAAGGATTCAAAATGCTTTATTTAGAACATTCAACTGCTATATATACAAAACTATTCTACTTATGCTTATTTGACCGTGCAATGGTTGAGGTCCCTAAAGACTTATGCAATAATACTCTTGTAGCGAGCGTTGGGTTAACGGATCCCAGACCGAGAAAGCCTTAGGTCACTAGGCACAAAGTCACCTAGAACTTAATTGATCGAGTACTAATGAGCCCAACCTTAGTCAATTATGCCCATATACACTCATATCAACTTCTTCTTTTTTTTCTTTTTTTTTCTTTTTTTAGAATGAGTGCATTTCGCTCTATCTCATTCCACCCCTAGACTACTCATAATATGTATATGAGCGGCTACTAGCCTTTGACGCCTAACCTTATTAACTCTCTCAGTTACTAAACTTTCAGCAAGCAATCCTTGGTTTCCCCCAAACTTATACTTTAGTGTTCTTATGCATTCATGGGAATACAGAACATTCTAATTATAAACAAGTGATTCTTCTTAACAAAACAAGAAGTATGTTCCGAAACTAGTTCAAGAGCAATCGCTTAGACTATATTAAGAATGTGTTTCTGTAGCATGCAAGTCAATTCATAAGCATTTAAATATGCCCTCTATTCATCATTATCACACTCAGATTCATCATTGGCTACTGAACGGAACCACCAAGCGCTACGGGATCAAGAAAAATATGATATGCAACTAATCATGAATATGCAATTTTTTTTTCACATGGCATAATATGAATTATATGAAATTAAACTAGCATGGTATATTATGAACTACATGAAACTGTATGCAATACTATGACTAGATTAATCAATTATCCTAAATCACCCCCAAACTTAAAATATTCAATGTCCTCATTGAAGGTATAGATAAAGGATAAAAGAGAACTCCCCTAACTGTCGGTATCGCCACCCTCCTCGGGTGACGAATCAAATGGTGGAAATGTTGCATGAGCTTCAAACTGAAGTAAGTCTACATCGAAAGAAAAAAATTTCTTTTGCGAAACAAGCTCATGTAATACGTCAATGACCTGCAAACTCGACATAATACTAAATAAAATCAAACTAAAAATAAAAACATAAAAACCTATGGGTTGCCTCCCATGAAGCGCTTGTTTATTGTCGCTAGCTTGACGATTTTGTTGCTTGATCAAGTTGGGGCAAGAATAGCGGTGACTTCCTCACGGTGCACCGTACCACCGAAGTAATGTTTCAATCGCTGTCCATTCACTTTAAACGGATTATCAGGGAACCTGTCATAGATCTCGACGGCGCCGTGCGGAAAAACATTTTTGACAGTGAATGGACCCGACCATCTTGACTTGAGCTTTCCTGGGAAAAGTTTGAGTCTAGAGTTGTACAAAAGGACTAATTGACCTGGTGCAAATGATTTATGTACCAGCTTCCTATCATGCCATCGTTTCACCTTTTCCTTGTACATTTTTGAGTTCTCATATGCCTGCGAACAGAATTCCCACTACGCCATAGATGGCCTATACCAACCTTTTGGCATGGGTGTTACCACTATGGGTGTTACCACTATGGGTGTTACCATAGCTATGAAGTTTTTGAGCTATCGCAACCCTGTAATTGTGGGTGTTACCATAGGCACAAAAGTATGTTACTATAGTTATAGAAGGTGTTACAGTGGCTAACACCATGAGGTATGTTACCATAGAGTATTCATTAACAAATTTTATATTTTATTTAAAATTAATGATTTAATAATTATTTGACTTTAAAAATAATAAGTTTAACAAAATCGTTGAAGTAATCATTTAAAAACATAATATTCCATCAAATAATTAAATTATTAATTTTTCATAAATATTAAATTTTGTTTATAAATTTCAAATAAAAAGGTTTTAAAATAACATAATATCCAAAAATTATTAAATTTTAACTAAATTCGTTAAAAAATTTAATAAAGAAAACTAAGTTATGTATAAATTGTGAATTATTACAAAATTATGAAAATAATAGATTTAACATTATATTTTAATTTCAAGAAATTAAAATTAATTGATAATCCTTTCAAAAAAATTAATAATATTTAATAATTATTTGAATTTAAAAATAATTAATTTTAACAAAATCGTTGAAGTAATCATTTTAAAACGTAATATTCCATCAAATAATTAAATTATTGATATTTTATAAATATTAAAATATATTTAATAAATTTAGAATAAAAGATTTTCAAAATAAGTAATATTCAAAATAAAAATTATTTTTTTAAAATAAATTCTTTAAAAATTTTAATAGAGAAAATAATAATTTGCATAAAGTGTGAATTATTTCAAAATAATGAAAATAATAAATTTAAAAATTATAATTTAATACTAATAAATTAAGATAAATTTAAAATATTTTTTAAAAAATTAATAAGAAAAGTACACTAAATTATTGAGATGGACTGCAAATAAAAATAGAGATGGGCTGAGCTTAGCGGCAAACAAAAATGAGAGCGGCAAAATGAAATTTTAATCTCAATTTGTTAAAATGTTTCCCCCCTTGGGCGATATTTTGTTTCCCCCCAATTTATTAAAATGTTTACCCTAAATCAACAATTCAACACTCGTCTCAGAGCTCATCTCCCTCTCTCACTCAAAAAATTTCATTAACCCGCTCTCTCATCTCTCTCCTATTCACCCGCTCCTCTCCTCCGATTGAAGTCCTAATAAGCTCCGATTGAGCTTAATTTCTTTCACCCACTCTTCATTTCGTTTACCCACTCTCCCCCCTCTCTCTCTCTCACACACACACACGCACACCCGCTCATCTATCTCCATAAACACTCTCCTCCGATTACAAGCTCCGATTGTGTCACTTCAACTTGATGTTTCTTAAGTGATTCCCGATTCAATCTTAATTTAGGCTGTCAGTGAGGAGCCTACCCCCACATTTCGAGTTCCGGTTGATGATACCCAGGTTTATTTTTATTTGTACGAAGAAAGTTAGATTTTTGCTTTGTTCTATTGTCATAAATAAAATTTCTCATCCATAAATGCAAATGATAGGATCTTTTTGGCGATTCTGAAACAATTGACAATAAAGATGATCAGCTAGACAACCAGCATAGCAGTCCTCTGGAAGAAGTTCTAGCACCATCGTTACTTACAATGAACTTAAATGAAAAGGTTACCTAGTACTTTGTCCGATTTCTTTTTTTAATTTCAATAAGATACTTAAATGAAAGGTTTGCATTTAGCTTGCTAATGTAGCTGTGTTGCAGGTATGCATACCCTCCTCCAGATGGAAACATTTGTAATTTTGTATATGCATGTATATCAAGAGGGGATTGCTAGTGTCAACCTCCAATTTAAGTAGACTTCATAAGATGGTAAACAGAAGCAAGAGACTTGATTCTGTATTTATTGAGAAGCTGCATAAGACTTCTTAATATTCTTGAACAGACCTTATATTAATATAAAGTTTGTACAATTACAATTTACAAGTACGATGTGATATTTCCTAGGCCAAATGCAAGAGTCATTGAAGTACTAGAATCTGCAACTAATCTTTTTTAATTTGTAAATCATTTGAAGTTACTAATTATAGCATAAGCTTTCATAGTTGCTAGTTGTATCGTTATTTATTGTCCAGTTAGCTAAATAACGAAAAAGAACTGCTAATGGTTTTAACTATTGGGTTTCATTTTGGAATTCTGGAGGGAAAGCTTCTATTGTTTGCAGTAGAGGCAGAACCAGACTACAGAACCCTGCTATATGACCCAAAGGCAGCCCCTGGTAAAGAATTGCAGACTTCAAATATAAAGCCTTCTGGACCGTGCTTGTGTAGTGTGACAATAAAGGCTTAAACTGGTTAATTTGATGCAACATGATGATCATCTGTTAATTTGCTGACTATCTGTTACTATTATATATGACAATCTTTCTTTAATAGGCTTGATACCTCTGCAAAGAAAGGCACCAGCTACTGTTCTCTGTCTTTTAGTAATCATATGTAAATTTAATGTAATTTGACTACTGTTCTCTTGCCAGGAAGCTGAAGGTGATGAGGAAGGGGTAGACTGCTTTACAAATGACTTCCAAGGGTCAGAACATAAGGGCGATGCATAGATGGTTGTTAGATATCTTACTGTCAGTTTATTTTACTGTCAGTTTGTTTTATCTCGTGCCTTTTATCATCTATAGTATATATGTACTGTATTCATTTCAATCGTCAATGCCCATTTGCCTTTTATCAATACTCTTACATATAGTATATATGTAAGAGTATTGATAGCTTGAATTTTCTTATATTGTTTATTGTAGCTAATCGTTTCAAAATATTGTTTTTTGAACATGCGCTGGCCAGGACTACTGAGAAGTTCATTGAAGAGTTTGAATTACTTGTAAAAGATGCATAATCATTGGCAGAGGATTTGGTGAGAGCTTCCTGCCATCTTCAGCTCTCCATGATGCAAAAATGCAAGCCAACTCAAGAAGATGCTAGTACTCCATTGATGATTTGAAGGCAATACAGAAATTGCATAGTTACGTTTTGACCTAGTATTTCTTCTTTTAGTACTTGTATGTTTTAGTTTATGTTCGATGATGTTGTTGGCTACTTGACTTCTTATGTTGTTAATGAATTGGTGGTTGGTTTGTATAATGGGAAATTCAATATTCAAGCAATACATTTTTAATTTGTTACACTTGTGGTGTTACAATAGGTACAAAGTGTGTTGCAATAGGCTGTTATTTTAATCATATTGCATGTGTTGTAGTAGGTCATATTAGGTGTTACAATAGGTCTTGCTCAATTGCATATTGAGCAGGTGGCCCCCACAGTAGGCCCAAAAAGTGGGCCTCGCATGTGGATCCCACGTGTGGCCCCACATGTGGATCCCACGTGTGGCCTCACGTGTGGGCCCCACATGTGGATCCCACGTGTGGTCCCCATAATATTATTCAAATTTGTATCATATGTGGTAACACACAACCTATGTTGCTATAGAGTGTTTAAGGTGATGCTATAGAGGTTTTTGGTAACCACATTTGCTGTGTTAGCTTAGGTTGGTTTTTGATGTTACCTTAGATACCTGTAGTTACTGCTGAGAACCTAACACAGCTCAGGTGTTACCATAGCCCTATTTTGGTCTATGGTAACCTAAAACAGGGGTCTATGGTAACACAATTTGGGTGTTAGTTAAAGCAATCTATGGCGTAGTGGATCCTCAAGCTCATTCAATTGTAGCATTCGCCTTTCACCTGCAGCTTTCATATCAAAATTTAATTTCTTTAAGGCCTAGTAGGCCTTGTGTTCTAGCTCAGCCAGAAGATGACAAGCCTTTCCATAAACCAACTGAAATGGTGACATTCCCAATGGAGTCTTGTATGCCGTCCTGTATGCCCACGCAGCTTCTTTTAATTTCAGCGACCAATCCTTCCTGGACGGATTAACCACTTTTTCTAGGATCCGCTTGATCTCCCGATTGGAAACTTCTGCTTGC
The DNA here is from genome assembly GCA_036435485.1 of Saposhnikovia divaricata. Taxonomy (NCBI): domain Eukaryota; kingdom Viridiplantae; phylum Streptophyta; class Magnoliopsida; order Apiales; family Apiaceae; genus Saposhnikovia; species Saposhnikovia divaricata. Next base: position 88,717,017 of record CM071598.1, read on the forward strand.
CCATTTGTTTGGGGATGATAGGCAGTAGCAACACGATGGTTTACGCGATATTTGGCCATGAGTGCTGTGAACTGCCGATTATAGAAATGAGACCCTTCATCGCTGATTATTGCTCGTGGTGTTCCAAAGTGTGTGAAAATATTCTTGTGCAGAAAGTTTAACACCACCTTAGTATCGTTTGTAGGTAGAGCTTTGACTTCTACCCACTTGGACACACAGTCCACCGCTAGCAGAATGTACTGGTTGTTGCACGATGAGACAAATGGTCCCATGAAGTCTATCCCCCAGACATCAAAGATTTCCACTTCCAGGATCATGTTGAGGGGCATCTCGTTCCTTTTGGAAATATTTCCCACTCGTTGACACCTATCACATTTCAGTACTAAGTGATGAGCATCTTTGAACAATGTTGGTCAGAAGAAACCTGCTTGCAGTACTCGGGCAGCTGTCCTTTCCCCACCATAATGACCTCCATACGTGGTGGAATGAAAATCCTGCAGAACATCCTCTGTCTTGCTGTAGGGTATGCAACGTCTGATCATCCTATCTGCACATTGTCTGAATAAGAATGGTTCATTCCAATGATACCATTTTATGTCATGCAGAAACTTTTTTCGCTGGACTGACGAAAATTCGGAAGGGATGATATTGCTAACTAAGTAGTTTACAATATCTGCAAACCATGGCTCTTCCCCTTGCACCACAAACAGCTGCTCATTGGGAAAGTATTCATTAATTAGAGTATTATCCCCATTAGTTCTTCCATGATCTTCCAGCCGTGATAAGTGGTCTGCCACTTATTTTTCGTTCCCTTCCTATCTTTTATTTCTAGCTCAAATTCCTGCAGTAAAAGAATCCATCGAATCAGACGCGGCTTTGCATCTTTCTTCGAGATCAAGTATCTAATGGCTGTGTGGTCTGTGTAAACTGTAACTTTCGTGCCAAGTAGATATGATCTGAATTTGTCAAACCCATAGATGACTGCAAGAAGTTCCTTCTCAGTGGTGGTGTAATTCAGCTGTGCATCAGTGAGGGTCTTACTAGCATAGTAGACCACGTGGAACACATTCTTCTTCCGTTGGCCCAGAACAACTCCCACCGCGAAATCACTGGCGTCACACATCATCTCAAATGGATCGTCCCAATTAGGTGCTGTAATGATGGGGGTAGTAGTCAGCTTTTGTTTCAAGTGCTCAAATCTAGTCAGACACTCTTCATTAAAGTTGAAATGGTTGTCCTTCTCCAATAAGCTACATAATGGTTTTGTGATTTTAGAAAAATCTTGGATAAATCTTCTATAGAATCCGGCATGGCCGAGAAAACTACGGATTCCCTTAACTGAGATTGGTGGAAGAAGATTTTTAATAGTCTCCACCTTAGCCTTGTCCACTTCAAGTACCTTGCTAGATACCTTATGCCTGAGAATAATTCCTTCTTGCACCATGAAATGACGTTTTTCCCAATTTAGCACCAAATTGGTCTCAACACATCTTTTCAGCAGCAGACTCAGATTATTCAAAGCCTCATCATAAAAAGTTCCAAAAACTGAAAAATCATCCATGAAAACTGATAGGTCCATAATTAATCATATTTTTAATACCTATTCTATGTCCGTTTTCGTAATTTTATTAATTAATAAATTGTTTTATTTTGTTTTGTAGGAAAATAAATAAAAACAGATTTCTAGCAGGAAAAGGTGCAAAAAGGGAAAGGAGGTGGAAAATACTTGAAGTCAAGGAAATTGGAGGAAAAATCGAATACTTATCCGAGAAGAAAAGGAAATTGAAGAAATTATATTCAATATCGGATTGTAATCAAAGGGGCCAAACCTATTATTTTTCCCTATATATATGGCTTTATCTCTTGTAATTGAGACACCAATATAGACCCGATAATTAGGAGTAGGATTAGATTTACATTATTCGTTTTTCCTTGCAAACAGTTTATACATTCTTATTTTATTTTTCAGCAATTTATTTCTCGTTCTTTCTTCCGTGAGTATTTTTCCGGCTTTTTAACTTTCGGTCAGCTTGATAACAAGGAGAATTCGTTACTTTAGTAAATTAATTTACACCATCTGATTGTTCAAGTCAGGCACAGGTCTTTTACATTGTTTATTATAATCATATTACTTGTTTTATCATATTATTTTATCTAGGTACCATGTTTATTAGTTTAAATTTATGTGTTAATTGTTTTCATATCATGTATAGCTAAATATCTTGCCCTAAGATGAAGATGAAGTTAATTTAATTACTCTTGATTTCTCCTCGTTCCTATTAATTGATTCTCATAATTTTTCTTGGTGCTTAATTGATCAATTGACAAAGTGATTTTGATATATTATTGTTACCGGATTTATTTTTCATAGCCTATGCTTGCTCCTTGAAGTTTTGATAGGTTATTGTTAGACAACAAGTTTCATAGTATATGCTTGTCTCGTTAATTGATATATCTTATTTGTGAAGAAAAGAGGATTGATTTTAGGACGAGTTGATATTAATTGTGATTGATTAACGGATTCGGATTCCTAGGTTTTCCATATTATTTGATAATCTTTGTTAATTAGGTTAATTAAATCCCATCTCAAATTTGATTGTCTAGTTCGCCTGAGTTAATTGTTAGGGTTTTGAAAATTCATAGTCTCTGAGGATCGATCTGTGATTGCTACAACTAAACACTGTGCGGTTGCAGTTATTTTACACATCAAGTTTTTGGCGCCGCTGCCGGGGACTATTGGTAATTTTCACTCCTTGATTTTAATTCTTCGGATTAGTTTCTTGTTTTCTTTTGTTTTTTTAGGGAATAGTGAAGCGGAGAAAAGCTTGGACAAGAAGATCGCTGGAAGGCCTCGCTGTCACTTTTGAAATTTTTGAAAGCGCTTTTCGGTATTCCGTATCACCTCTCTCTATTTTTTTTTCTTTATTATTATTGAAAAAACACAAAAAAAAATTAAATATTCAAAAAAAATCCAAAAATATTAGTTAGTTAATTATTTGTTAAAAACCAATTTGCTGCATCATTCATTCTCTCACATAGGATCACATCATCTAGATTTCTTTATTGTATTTATTGCTTTCCATCTTATAAAATTGTGGTGATTGTTGGAGGAAAGAGGTACGTACAATTTAGAATAGAACACGTAGTGTAGTGCATCCATAAGTGTTTACTTTCTTGTTCTTTGTGTGTTGCATCATTCAATCAATCTTAAGGGTGCCACCCAATTACAAGATAAGGTGAGGGATTTCATCACCCTTTCCTTGGCCCACAAATCATTAATTCGTTCATCTTGCATTCCCCTTTCCTTAATAAAACTAAGTAGACGTTAGCCCCTAGGATCTCACGCTCAATTAGGAAGAGAATCTAGGAGGAACAAATCACTAAGTATTCTTTCGTTTGGTGTCTAGGCAAGCGTGACGCTTACCTGGCTAATTTGGATTGGTGTCTAGAAAGGTGTTTAGCCTCTTGGCAATGCTTGCACCTGCCTGGCCAGTCAGGACGAGTGCTTTTTGAGTTGTGACTTTTAGTAGTATCTTATTGTTAGGAGCAAAGTCTAGATTTTTCTTAGGATAATATAGATTTTTCTTTTTAATTTTCCACTTTTTTTAGGTGTTTACTTATAGCTCTTGTCTGCTACGTGCTTAATTGTTTACTTCTCTTGTATGCAAAGTGCTTGGGTTCGAGACACTTCATCTAGATTAGTAAGACAAACCAATCTGTCATCTCCTAAAGTAGTGAGGCAACTCGAGTTCTCTTCACCCACTAGAATTGAGTCAAAAGATTTAGAAGTTCAACCCGTAGTCATGGCTGTTTCACTCAAAGATCGTTGTTACCCCGCTCGTACCGCTCAACCCTCATGCATAGTCTTACCCGCAGTAACTGCGAATAACTTTGAAATCAAACATCACAACATTAGCATGTTACCTAGGTTTGCTGGGGTAGAGGGAGAGGATCCATATCTTTTCATTCGAGAGTTTGAGGAAGTGTGTGCATTACAGAAACTTCAACAATTGAGTGAGGATTCTATTAGGCTCAGGCTTATTAATTTTGCTTTGAAAGAAGATGCTAAACAATGGTTGTACAGTCTACCCGTTAATTCTATTTCCACATGGGAGGGATTTGTTGCTATCTTTCTTAAAAAATATTTTCCAAACCATAAGGCAAACAGACTTAGGAATGAAATCAACCAATTTCAACAAAATCGGAATGAGTCTTTTTGGAAATATTTTGATAGATTTAAAAAGTTGTTGTCTAAATGTCCTCAACATGGTATAGAAAAATGGAGACTTTGCAAAATTCTTTATGAAGCCTTAGATAGTCAAACCACTGCTTTGTTAGAGTCTATGTGTAATGGTAAGTTTATGGACAAAGATGAAGATGAAGCTTGGCAATTTTTTGAGGAGTTAGCTGAAAGAACAATGTTGTGGGAGTCAACTAGGGAACCTAATCAGGAAGCTGAAAAATCTAACCCATCTAAGGGCTTACACGTAATTGGTAATTCTATTGCAACCGAAGCTAAGTTAGCTACACTCACTATACATCTAGAAGCCTTAGAAACCAACAATGTGTCATCTCAAATGTCTCTCTGTGCAAACTGTAGTTCTCCTAATCATATGGTAGAGAATTGCCCTGAAATTGAACAAGTCAATGCCATGTTTCAACCTAGAGTTAGGAATGATCCTTATGCACCCACATATAATCCTGGTTGGAAGAGTCATCCAAATTTCTCATGGAACCAAGGTCAATACAATCAGTACAATCAAAATCCTCAACCTGCTTTTCAAGAGCCCAATCCTGGTCCATACCCAACTCAAAATCCTAATTCATATCCACCTCAAAATCTTGGTCATTATCCAAACTCAATCCCCATGAATCCTCCTGGTTTTAGTGAATCTGATAAGAAATTGAATTCTATTGAAAAGAGTATGGAGGCATTACTCAAATCTCAAAAATCTTTCATGCAAGCTATGACCCAAGATAGGCAGTTACTGAATTCCAACACTCAAGCCATATCTAAGCTAGAGGTCCAAGTCAGTCAATTGGCAAACACAATCAGTGAGAGAGAGAAAAATAGATTTCCTAGTCAACCCGAGACAAATCCTAAATTTCATCCAAATCAAAAGTCTCATGAAAATGTGAATTCTGTTATCTCTCTAAGGTCTGGTAATCAATTCAACAATCATGTTGGTGTCAATACTCAAGAAGAAGATAAGCTAACATCTGAACCAAATCCTTTGCTCTTGAATCCTAGTCTTAAACAATCTTCAAATCTCGAGAGTTCTGAAGTAGATAAAGCTGATGAGTCATCACCATCCGATAAACCACCTTCGAATCCCCACTCTGATGTGTCTAATGAAAAAGTCTTTAAGCCAAAAGCCCCGTTTCCTCAAAGACTTACTTCAAACAAACAATCTGCTCAGTTAGATAAGATTTTGGAAGTCTTTAAGCAAGTCAAGATTAACATTCCTCTTTTAGATGCGATTCAACAAGTTCCCTCTTATGCTAAGTGTCTAAAAGATTTATGTACTCATAAAAGAACCACTCATGTTCCTAAGAAAGCTTTCCTTACATCTCATGTTAGTTCTATTTTGTCAAATCAAATCCCTGTGAAGTATAAGGATCCCGGTTGTCCTACCATCTCTTGTGTCATAGGTGATACTTTCATTGATAAAGCTTTACTCGATCTAGGAGCTAGTGTGAATCTTCTTCCCTTATCTATCTATCAAGCCTTGGGTTTAGGTGAACTTAAGAAGACTAGTGTCACTCTTCAGTTAGCTGATCGTTCTGTTAAAACTCCTACAGGTATAGTGGAAGATGTGTTGATTAAGGTTGGTGATTTTGTATTCCCCGTCGATTTTGTTGTTCAAGAAACCGAACCAGTCAAAAATCTCAAAAATCAAATTCCCATCATTTTAGGAAGGCCTTTTCTTGCTACCTTTAATGCTCTGATTAACTGTAGGAATGGTTCGATGAAACTCACTTTTGGTAATATGACGATAGATCTTAATGTCTTCAATGTAGGAAATCAACCTAATGAGCTTTTTGAACAACCTGTAGGAGTTAATTTGATAGATGAGGTTGTTTCATGGTCGAATCTTGAGGATAGTGCAATTGAATCTTTTCTTGAGGAAGATGTTATGTTAGAGTATGAGAGTAATAAAGAACTTCATGAGCTTTATAGAAATTTTTCTTCTGATGAGATGTTAGATGAATTGAATGCTATTTGTTCTAAGCATGAAACCCAACTTAAGGATATTTCTTTTGATCCTAAGTCCGTTGTTAAGACTTCTGTTGGTGAGCCACCCACTTTCATTTCTAATCTGTCTTTTTCCACTCATAATCAGTCTTTGATAGTTGATAATGAAACTTATCATGTTCTTTCTAGTGATTTAGTTCATGACCAAGAATTTCAAGTGATTAATCTGCTTAAACAACATAAAGAAGCGTCTAATTGGTCTATAAATGATGTTAGGTGTTTGAGTTTTATTCTGGTGTATGATCATATTTACTCTCTAGTGGATAATCAAGTATTTGTGGGTGAGTTTCAAATGTTTGATAATTGTGTTACATGTGTTATTTTCCCTCGATCTGGTATTGGTTAGTAAGTGTTTTATGTGTCTCCCATGACTAAGTTTAGGTATGGGGGAGTTGTGTGTGTGTGAGAGAGTTTTTGTGTTGTGTGTTTTTTGTGTGTGTGTGTTATAGGTAATAATGTATCTCCTCATCCCTTATCAGGTATTCTCGTCCTTTTACTTTGTCACTTTTCTCTCATTTGCATACATTGAGGACAATGCATGATTTAGGTATGGGGGAGGGAATTAGTAGTATTATTATTAAAAAAAATCCAAAAAAAAAAATTGAAAAATGAAAAGTCAAAAAATAATTCTAGCCTTGTAAAATGATTACTTGTTAAAAGTTAGCGTGATGCACCCTTACATGCTATAGTACTCTTGTGTTTCTGAAGCTTTTGATTGAGAAGTGATTTGCTAAGTTCTTGTGCACACACATACACTAGCGAGTTGAAACTAGTAGACTTATTGAATGTTGTAAGTAATTAAAAGGACATGAATATGTGTAAGAAGATTTGGTTTTTATGCTTTGAGTACAAGTAGGTGCATTAAAGAGACTTTTGCTTGGGATTGATTATGTTTTGCCACCAAGTGAGATTTTGAGCCTATATGCATATCTTTTGCATTTTATATTTGTTTACTTGAGTGTCCACATGTTGTTTGCATTGCTAGCACTTGTTTGAGACCTTTCTTGAAATGCATGACATTATTTGATGATAAGATGATAAAGGCATTTAGGAATAACCAATTATTATCCAAATTACCACACCCTTTACATGTGATCAATTAGTTACCCCTTTGTGCTTAATCCTATTTTTCAGTGACACACCACATTACTTGCCTAGACCTTTTTCTTTTGTAGCCTTACGTATACTTGATCCCAGTTGTCAAAGGCTAGTAGGAAGTTGTGGGAGTAATAAGGTGTGTGAGATGGGGTTTACTTTTGTTCATTACTTTTGGGAAATATTGGGTTTTGTTGCTTACTTGTCGGTCGTTATTCGATAAATTTTTGAAGAAGGATTGTCGTTGCGTATATATTTATCTTAGCTCTCCAAAGAAAAAAAAAGAAAAAAAATTTGAAAGCAAAAAAGAAAAAAAAGAAAAAAAAAGAAAAAAAGTTATATGAGAGCATACTTATGTTTCTGTGTGATCCTTCTTCATTCGACTATTCAAGAATTTTGTTGGAAAAAATTAGAAATCCATGTGTGGGGAGGAAGTATGGTGTTGTGTATGATTTATTATGGTTTCTACTAGCTTTTGACACTTCACCTTATTTGGACTTACTTGACATACCTTGTCCCTAACCCCATTACAACCCAAATAAAAGACCTTTTGATTATCGTCATTAATGTATGTTGTGTTAAAGTTAGATTGATACCAAATGTCAAGCATGCTTATGATTTTGTTGGAATGGAGTGATACTACCCTTGTTCTTGAGTGAATATTCTTTTGTGAGTGAAAGGTGAGTTATTACTTGTTTCTGCATATGAGATCCCAAGTTTTGACTCTAAGGTGTACTCTTGTGAGCATAGCATGGTTACCAAACTTATTTTTACACTTGACGTGGACTTTTAATGACCTCTGCATATTTCTTTGAGTAGACTATGTGAATATTTGCATCTACACACCAAGACATTGCAAATTCATTTTGATTTCTTAAGTTGATGTAGCATGAGATGACTTGTATGTGTGGTGTTGCATTGAGCAATCTTTTACATGAGCTAGATGGATTTTGTGGGTACATTCACTATAGGCCCTCACGAGACCTCACTCGTCCACTAGGGCTGCCTAGGGGTTTAAAGGGCTTGTTGCATATGCCAAATGCAACCGTGATCACCTACGGAAGTGGTATTATATATTAGATAGTATTTTATTATATATTTTTCTCGAGGACGAGCAAAAGATAGGTATGGGGGCATTTGATAGGTCCATAATTAATCATATTTTTAATACCTATTCTATGTCCGTTTTCGTAATTTTATTAATTAATAAATTGTTTTATTTTGTTTTGTAGGAAAATAAATAAAAACAGATTTCTAGCAGGAAAAGGTGCAAAAAGGGAAAGGAGGTGGAAAATACTTGAAGTCAAGGAAATTGGAGGAAAAATCGAATACTTATCCGAGAAGAAAAGGAAATTGAAGAAATTATATTCAATATCGGATTGTAATTAAAGGGACCAAACCTATTATTTTTCCCTATATATATGGCCTTATCTCTTGTAATTGAGACACCAATATAGACCCGATAATTAGGAGTAGGATTAGATTTACATTATTCATTTTTCCTTGCAAACAGTTTATACATTCTTATTTTATTTTTCAGCAATTTATTTCTCGTTCTTTCTTCCGTGAGTATTTTTCCGGCTTTTTAACTTTCGGTCAGCTTGATAACAAGGAGAATTCGTTACTTTAGTAAATTAATTTACACCATCTGATTGTTCAAGTCAGGCACAGGTCTTTTACATTGTTTATTATAATCATATTACTTGTTTTATCATATTATTTTATCTAGTTACCATGTTTATTAGTTTAAATTTATGTGTTAATTGTTTTCATATCATGTATAGCTAAATATCTTGCCCTAAGATGAAGATGAAGTTAATTTAATTACTCTTGATTTCTCCTCGTTCCTATTAATTGATTCTCATAATTTTTCTTGGTGCTTAATTGATCAATTGACAAAGTGATTTTGATATATTATTGTTACCGGATTTATTTTTCATAGCCTATGCTTGCTCCTTGAAGTTTTGATAGGTTATTGTTAGATAACAAGTTTCATAGTATATGCTTGTCTCGTTAATTGATATATCTTATTTGTGAAGAAAAGATGATTGATTTTAGGACGAGTTGATATTAATTGTGATTGATTAACGGATTCGGATTCCTAGGTTTTCCATATTATTTGATAATCTTTGTTAATTAGGTTAATTAAATCCCATCTCAAATTTGATTGTCTAGTTCGCCTGAGTTAATTGTTAGGGTTTTGAAAATTCATAGTCTCTGAGGATCGATCTGTGATTGCTACAACTAAACACTGTGCGCTTGCAGTTATTTTACACATCAAAAACCTCCACATTTATTCCAATCATGTCAGAGAATATGGCCATCATGCACCTTAGAAAGGTGGCAGGTGCGCCACAGAGTTCCGAAAGAAACCCATCGGAAAGCAAAAGTGCCAAAAGAACAAGTGAATGTGGTCTTCTCCTGATCTTCTGAGGCAATACAAATCTGATTGTAACCTGAATAACCATCAAGAAGGTAGTAATACTCATGGCCAGCCAGCCTGTCCAACATCTGATCAATGAACGGTAGAGGAAAGTGATCTTTTCTGGTGGCTTTATTCAGCTTTCGATAATCCATGCATACTCTCCATTCTGTGACTGTCCGAGTAGGGATAAGCTCATTTTTTTCATTTTCTACCACTGTCATGCCTCATTTCTTAGGCACACATTGCACCGGACTCACCCAAGAACTGTCCGAAATAGGATAAATGATCCCTGCGTCCAGCCATTTAAGAATTTCCTTCTTCACCACTTCTTTCATGATTGGGTTGAGTCTTCTCTGCTGCTCTACAGATGGTTTGCTGCCTTCCTCAAGAGGAATTTTATGCATGCAATAAGAAGGGCTGATTCCCTTGATATCTGTTATGGTCCATCTGATTGCTGATTTAAACTCTCTCAGAATTCTCAACAGCTTGTCCTCTTCACTACCTGTCAGGTTAGCAGCAATAATAACAGGTAATGTAGATGCATCACCTAAATATGCATACCTCAAGTGATCCGGCAAAGGTTTGAGCTCAAGAGAAGGAACTTCTTCAATAGATGGTTTAAGGCGCACCTGCGACTTTCTAAGATCTTCTAACCCAAGAGACTCAATTGGAAAATCAAACCTCTTCTTCCACGGGGCTGAATTCAATATTTGAATTTGTTCTGCTCCTTCTCCATCTTCCTCATCAGAATCCCCTATTAAAGCTCTTTCTAAGGGGTCTTAAATCAGCAGCTGCTCAATTTTTCTATTTAAGGAAGTTTCCACCATGTCCACTTTAAAACACTTCTCGTCCTCTGTTGGAAATTTCATTGCTGAGAACACATTAAAAGTGACGTTATGATCATGTACTCTCATAGTTAGCTCTCCTTTTTGGACGTCAATCAGAGTTCGGCCCGTAGCTAGAAATGGTCTTCCCAAAATGATAGGAATCTTCTTATCTTCCTCAAAGTCTAGAATGACAAAATCAGCACGAAAGATAAGCTTATCCACCTTTACCAAGACATCTTCCACTATACCTCTTGGATACGTGACCGATCGGTCTGCTAGCTGTAATGAGATATTTGTGGGTTTTGGATCAGGTAGACCAAGTTGCACGAAAACAGACAGAGGCATCAAATTAATGCTAGCTCCCAAATCACATAAGCATTTGTCAAAGGACAGATTGCCAATAGTACATGGTATGGTGAAGCTTCCAGGATTTTTGAGGTTCGGAGGTAATTTCTGTTGCAGAACAGCATTGCATTCTTCTGTTAAAGCAACGGTTTCCAATTCCTCAAGTTTCAGCTTCCTTGATAGAATATCCTTCATGAACTTAGCATAACTCGGCATCTGTTCCAATGCTTCTGCAAAAGGTATATTAATATGTAACTTTTTAAATACCTCAAGAAATTTTCCAAATTGCTTATCTAATTTCTGTTTCTGCAATCGCTGAGGATATGGTGGTGGAGGGTAGATTTGAGTGGTCTCCTTCTTCTGATCCTGAATTGGTTTAATAGCTGAAGTATCACTTCTCTCCATCACTTGGCCTTCCAGGGGGCGCGGCTACGCAAGTTGGTATGCTGGTGCGCTGTTAGTGGCGCGGCCTCCGTGCTCCTGCAGCTCATCTGCTCCATGTTCTGTTTCTTGGCTTCCCGTGACTTTCCCTGATCTCAATGTAACAGCTTTAACATGCTCCTTGCCATCACTTTTTCCTGGATTAGTCTCGGTATCACTAGGCAGAGTTCCTTGCGGCCTATTCAGCAAGGCGTTTGCAATTTGACCAATCTGATTTTCCAAAGTTTTAAGAGATACAGCCTGACTCTTACACATCAATCTTAGTTCTTCCAATTCTGATTTCTCAGCAGACTGTTGGCCTGGACCGACATAATACTATTGATGAAATCCCGGAGGTTGAGATTATTTTGGGGTGTACTGATTCTGAAGTTGATGCCCCTGCTGTTGATGTGATCCTGAGGGATTGTATGGTGTGGCCTCGTATTGCTGATTTTGGGTCTGATGGTATGGTTGTTGTTGATATGGTTGTTGCTGATATGGCTGTGGTTGATGTGTTTGATATGGTGGTTGTGCTTGATATGGTTGCGGTGGTGGTTGCAATCCATTTTTATTGTTGCTCCAGCTGAAGTTTGGATGGTTTCTGTTGTTGGGTTAGTAAGTGTTTGGGACTGGATGCTGTTGCTTTTGAAAATTGCTCACAAAGTGCACTGATTCATTTGAAATTGCACATTGACTCGTTTCATGTCCACCGGCGCATAGCTCAAAAACACTCGCTACTTGCTGTACCCCATAGTTTGTCAAAGAATCCACCTTCATACTTAGTGCTTCAAGCTGAGCTGATAGGGATGTGGCTGTGTCAACCTCGAGGATTCCTGCCACCTTGTGTTGAGGCATCCTCTGTGTCGGATTCTGGTACTCATTAGCTGCCATCATTTCAATTAGCTCGTAGGGGGCTTCATAGCTCTTAGCCCATAAGGCTCCTCCTGAAGCTGCATCCACAATAGTTCTTGACTGCCATCCCAGTCCATTATAGAAACAATTTATGACCATCCAGTTGGGCATGCCATGATGAGGGCATTTCCTTAGCATCTCCTTGTACCTCTCCCACGCTTCACATAGAGATTCACCTGACTGCTGTGTGAACTGAGCAAGAGCATTCCTTATGGCAGCTGTTTTTGCCATGGGATAGAATTTAGTGAGGAACTTTTGAGCGAGTTCCTCCCATGTTGTTATCGAGCCAGTTGGGAGAGAGTGCAACCATCCCTTAGCTTTGTCTCGTAGAGAAAATGAAAAAAGCCTCAACTTTACAGCATCATCCGACACGTGGTTGAATTTGAATGTGTCACAAATCTCTATGAAGTTCCGAATATGCATATTAGGATCTTCCGTTGGCGCTCCCCCAAACTGGATAGAGTTTTGTACCATCTGGATTGTGCCAGGTTTGATTTCAAATGTGTTGGCTGCAATGGCTGGCCTGACGATGCTTGACTGAATGTCATTGATTTTTGGACTGAATGTCATTGATTTTTGGTTGAGAATAGTCCATCAACGTCTTGGGCACATCATCCGCCATTTTTAACGCTTCTTCCAACTTTCTTACGGCTCTTGATTTAAAAGTTTGGGCACGCGTTAGCATAAACAACTCAAAATCCTTATACTAACAAAGCGAGAAAACACGACGTGAGTAAAAAAAACTATCCAAGTCAGTTAAGTTTAACCTCCGTTGATGTTAAACACAAATTCTGAAAATAACGCCGAAGTCCCCGGCAGCGGCGCCAAAAACTTGTTGGTTCGAAAACTAACTACACAAGCATACGCGGTCACAAGTAATATAATAAGATCGATCCCATGAAGACTTGGTGTTTGTTCAGAAATAGTGTTTATGCAACGACTTATGATTAAACAACAAACTGCTTGAATAAATATAAAAGGGGAGTTTTGTTTTATTATTTTAATTGATTTATCAAAATAATAATACTAAGTAATTTGAACTACTTGATGTAATTAAACGAGATTTTATATGTGAGAAAAACATGGGATTTTAATTTCATTTAGAATTGATGCCTTAATTCAAAGTGATTTGATAATTACGAAAGCTAGCCGGGAACACGAAACTAACATAAGCGCCATTCAGCCTTAACTTATATCAAACCACACGAACATCCACTTAAAAAGATAGAAGTTGCGTGGACACCGTTTATGCTTAGACCCTATATGTCTATAAGATTTGAAAACATAATTTGTTAGGCCGAATACACAATTAATAATCAACTTTGTATGAGAGTTTAACAAGTAAGAGCGTTTATGCACTTAAAAACTTCTTGTATTACAAACCCTCTTCGTGATGTAAAATATCACAAAGAGCTTCTAGGTTACAATAAAGATATTTCGTTGTACGATACCCTTCTAGGGTTAACCTAACTGTATTTATATATCATACAGCTACAATACAATCTCTAATTGATATTCCTAATAATCAGCTATACAATGATATCAATTACAGATTGTCACTCGTCTCCTATGTCAACTCGATCTCTTTGATAGCTATCCAATCTTCAAAGATATCGCTTCCATAATAAATCTTCAATCACTGTTGACCAGTAGACGCTTCCTCCAGACAGAGTTTGACAAACTCTGTCGAGCTTCCATCTGTCAGAGTTTACACTAAACTCTGACTGCTTCCAGCTAAACTCTGATAATTCACTGTAACAATTAAACACTGATTAAAACACATCAATTATATTTAACAATCTCCCCCAACTTGTTCATTAGCAAAAATGCACAAGTTAATGACAATAATTGATGATGTCAAAACAAATAAACAAATACAGTGTTTACACAAATTCAGAGTTTAAGCTTCTACTTAACAAAAACTACAGAGAATAAGAAAATCCTTACAGACCTTAATCTCTTATCATTTCAAGATCTGGCATAGCTCTGAGATAATCTATCAGCAATCTTCTTTCTGCATCCTTCTTTAATTTCTCTGAGCTGAGGATCACTTTCATCTGTCTGGTAGATAGCAGCCCTAAGATCATAAATTTTATTCCTTCTCATCTCATTTCCCAGTCTGATAAATCTGACTTTTTCTGACTGTGAATTGAAATCAAGTACTGTGATTTCCAAATCAGTCTTTAACTTTGCAGTACCTTTCTTCATTTCAATGAGATTTCCTTTGTAATCCCTGTACTTAGGAACATATCTGCTATTATATTTCTCTCCTCTGATTGCCAGATTCTGAGTCATTCTCTGTCTGAGCACATTAGCAACTGATTGAGTCCTTTGACTATTCACCTTGAGAAGATATAGAACATACTCTAGTTCTTCCCAACATTTCAAGCCAATATCATTCTCACCAACTTTAAATACTGTCCCATCAGCCATGAAGTACAAAAGAAAATCCTTGTTTAAACTCTTCTGATGAACTAACTGTACTGATTCCAGTCTGTCCAAACTCTCTTGAGGAACACCACGACCTGGAACAGCCAGTGAAGAAAGATCTCTAGGACCAGTATATTGCCTTTTGTCTCTGTGTGAACCTAGTCCACCCTTATTATTTCCAACTTTTCCAGATAAAGCTTTTCCATCAGAAACATTCATAGAAACTCCAGATAATACATTTGGATCATGAATTGTTCCTTTTCCAAAAACCGATTTCAACTGAGAAGAGTGTAAAGGTGTGATCATTGCTTGTGATGCAACAGAAGTTGTAACTTTCTTTTGTGAACTTTCTCCTTCAATGCCTTTTAGCTTGAGTTTAGCTTCTGCTGCCATTGCTTCCTTTGAAAACCGAGATCTTTGACTAACATCAGCCCTTTCTTTGATCACAACACCTTTAACAACAGGTCTAGGAGCTTTTCCTCTTTGTACCTTACCAGACTTTAAAGCTTTGAGATGTTCTTCTTGTAAACTCTTTTCTTCAGCTTCAATGTCCTCAATCGTAACTCCTTCCTCATTCTCTTCAATAAACAGCTTAGCAGCCAATTCTTCATCAGTTTGTGGATTAGAAGGTAACAGCAAACTCTTGGTCTTTGAAGTACCTTGAGTATCAGTATTTCTCCCAACAGACTGTGATTTAGATGACTTGCTAGTTCTCAGAGTTTGAACCTCTTCAGCCTTGTTCTTTCCTTTACTACTTGCCCCTCCATCTCCAGCACTATCCCTTCTGACAACTCTCTCCCCCTTTTTGACATCATCAGGCATAAGAATAGATGTAATTAACTCCAAGGAAGTAGCAATAGAATCAATTTTAGCAGATAAGTCAGACTGATTCTCTTCAACTTTACTCAGCCTGGCAAAGAGATTGTCTTGAGCTTTAGAGAATTTTGTAGTCACTAGTTTTGAGTCTCTTTCCATTTTCATTTCTCTAGCTACAACCTCATTTCGCAAAGCAGTGATTGCCAGTGTAGTATCATCAAATCTTCTATCCAGAGTTTTGACTTGAACTACAGTTGCTTTCAAGCAAGAAAGAATCTCTGGATTGGAGATAGTATCAGCATTTTTCTTAACAAAATCAGCTGCTCTTCCTCGTGGAAAAATACAATCCTCTTTGTACCATTCTGCAGCATTCTTTGCAAATTGTGCTCTCTCAACTTCATGAGAAGTACAAGGTTGAGTGAAAGGTGTATGTTTATTGTCTGTTTGTACTGGTGCACTCAGAGAAGCATCAGAGTTTGCACTACTTTCACCTTCAGTGTCAGCACTTGTAGCTTTAGCAGGTTCATCTTCAGCCATAGTTTTAGCAATTTCTTCTGTAGGCTTGTCAAGATTTTCTCCATGTTGCTCAGGCTCAGCAACAGGCATAGGCTGAGAGGTGGCCTTGATTGCTTGATCAATTTCATCTCCTCTTTCAACAGTTTGGTGAGCATCAGATATTAACTCAGTATAGGATGCCACAGCTTCAGAAAGAACAACCGTAGGTTGATCAGCTACACCAATATCAGAGATAGGATCAGAGAATGGCATAAATGAATCAAGAATATCATTTATTGGAGAAAGGCCATCTCTAGCATCCTCTTCTGCAGGCATTTTGTCCTCTACAGGCACTTCTTGTTTTCACTTTTGCATCTGGATCACCAATTATCAAATCAGGTGTATGTGATTTAGTCCATTTCCTAGCAGAAGGCAAATGACTTCTGTCAGCATGTGATCCTCCCCCTTGATCCATGCTCTCCTGATTTTGTTGTGATCTATCTTCGTTTTCTGAGACTCCCCATGAACTTGACTGCCCAGAGTCAGAATTTGAATTTTCAGAGTTTGAAGCATCAGAGTTTGATCCAGATTTTTCAGTTGACTCAGTATCAGTGTTTGAGTCTTCATCTTGAACATGCTCCCCCTCAACTGGTTCTCCCCTTTGTTGTGACTGAGAAGTTTCTCCAGTGTTTACCAGTAGAGGTTCAGAGTTTGTTTCAACAGAGTCTGTCAGAATTGTTTCATCAGAGTTTCCTTCATCAGAGTTTAAATCTTCATTTTCAAAGTTCAGTTGATCATATTCATCTTTGTCTTCAAGTCCAGTTATCTTCTTATCATCAAAAGAAACATGTATAGATTCCATGATCACTTTAGTTCTCAGATTGTAAACTCTGAATGCCTTTGTTGACAGTGGATAGCCAACAAAAATTCCTTCATCTGCCTTTAGCTCAAACTTGGTCAACTGTTCTGGATGAGTCTTCAAAACAAAACATTTGCACCCGAAAATATGAAAGTATTTCAGGTTAGGCTTCTTTTTCTTCACCATCTCATATGGTGTTTTTCCATGCTTATTGATCAGTGTTGCATTTTGAGTAAAACAAGCAGTTTGAACAGCTTCTGCCCAGAAATAAGTTGGCAATTTTGCTTCATCAAGCATAGTTCTGGCAGCTTCAATCAAGGTTCTATTTTTCCTTTCAACTACACCATTTTGTTGTGGTGTAACAGGTGCTGAAAATTCTTTCTTCACTCCATTGTCCTTACAGAATTCTTCCATTGTTGCATTTCTGAACTCAGTTCCATTATCACTTCTGATGATTCTGACTTTGTTACTTGATCCTTTGTCCAGTAGCTTCACATGCTTCATCAGAGTTAATGCAGTTTCATCCTTTTTTGCTAGAAAATACACCCAAGTGAATCTAGTGTATTCATCAACAATGACTAAAGCATATTTCTTCCTTGCAATAGACATAACATTTACTGGACCAAAGAGATCAATATGCAGAAGATGATAGGGATCAGTGATAGAAAATTCTGTCTTGCTCTTGAAAGATGACATCTTTTGTTTAGCCTTCTGACATGAATCACATAGGCCATCAACATTTAACAGAGCCTTTGGGAGTCCTCTTACAAGATCCTTTCTGATCAATTCATTGATGTTGTTCAAGTTCAAATGTGAGAGTTTCTTGTGCCATTTCCAACTCTCTTCACTAGACATTCTTGTAGACAGGCAAACAGCTTTTCCAACAGAGTCTATCAAAAGCTTGATTTCATAAATGTTGTTTTGCCTGTGACCAACTAGAACAACCTTTCCTATAGATTTGCTGATAACTTCACAATATTCAGGTTGAAAATCTACATGATATCCCTTGTCACAGATTTGACTCACAGATAACAAGTCATGCTTGAGTCCTGGGACATGAGCTACATTGTTGATGATGACATTTCCAAGATTAATATTGCCATATCCCAATGTTCTTCCTACATTGCCATCACCATAGGAAACTTTTGGGCCAGCCTTCTCCTCATAGTCTGATAGCAGGGCTTTATTTCCAGTCATGTGTCCTGAACATCCACTGTCCACGACTAGGGTTGCCTCCCTGTTACCCTGCAATCACAAGCAATTACTGAGGATTAGTTTTAAGGATCCAGACTTGCTTGGATCCTTTGGCATTCTTAATTTTGTTAGCTTTTGCATCGGAATTAACATTATCAGAGTTTGAGCTAACAGTATCAGTGTTTACACTTGAAGTGCCAACTTTAACCCATTTCAGATTGGGTTTCAGTTCATAGTAATTATGATAGATAGCATGATATTCTCTGCAAGTATAAATGGAATGCCAAGTGCTTCCACAGTGTGTGCATAAAGTCTGTGGCTTAGTTCTAGCAAAATCCTTCTTTACCTCAGACTTTGTAGGTAAAGAATTTATATTTTTATTTTTCTTGCAGAGATTTGCAAGATGCTTAGTACTACCACAGTTATGACATGTCTTTCTTGGAGCATAACTAGCAAGCATTGGTTTATTTCCTGAAGTGATGCCTACTTTTCCATTTCTGTTCTTGTTTGACACTTTCTGTTTCTTAACAGATTTTAACTCCTTCAGTTTATGCTTGAGTTGTTTATTTGTCATTGAACCAATATTAACCTGTTTAACACTAGTTTTTACTGGTCCACTTTTAACAGCTTCTTTTTCATTCTCAGACAAAAATTTACTGGTTCCATGTACAAAATGAGTTCTGACTTTAACTTGATTTTGAAATCTAAGTTCATCTCCCTCATTATAACCTAGACCAACAGTGTCTGTTTGAAAAATCTGTTGAGTGTCCTTTCCAGAATTAGTCCAAGTCCTAATTTTATTATTTGCTTCCTCCAACTCTGACTCTAGTTGTTTATACTTCTGAAGCAAATTCTGTTCTTTACAAACAGCATCATCTCTCTCTTTCTGAACTTGTTGCATGTTTTCAAGTTTTTCTTCAACAAATTTATTTCTTACCTTAAGTTCAGAATTTTCAGCTTTTATCCTCTCATTTTCTAAAGTCTGATCCCTATAACTTATATGCAATGACTTAAGATAAATTCTTAATTGAGCAATTTCATCAATATTATAAGCATAGGTAGTTAGAGGTACCTGATTTTCAGAAGTTTCTGATTCAGTAGTAGCCATGAGAGCATAGTTCACTTCTTCATCAGAATCTGAAGTATCTGCCCAATCTCTGCCTTTAGTGTAGAGTACCTTTCCAGTTTTACCTTTCTTGCACTCAGGAGCATAGTGACCCATCTCCTTACACTTGTAGCATTGAATTTCAGACTTATCCTTCTTCCCTTTAGAATCTCTCTTATCAAACTTCCTGTAACTTTTCCTGTCTTCATTTGAATCCCTAAAAAACCTTTTTCCTTTCTTGAAATTCTTGAAGCCCATTTTCTTGAAAGTCTTTACCATCAACACAGCCATTTTCCCTATTTCTTCTTCATCGTCCTCAGAGTCAGATGATTCAGAAGAGTTTGAATCACAATCAGAGTTTGGTGATTCACTTTCTAAATGTATGACCAAAGCTTTTCCCTTCATTTTCTTTCTTGATGCCTCTTTCTTCTGAGGCTTCTCTTCAACATTAAGAGCAACAGACTTTCCTTTCCTGCTTGATCTCCTGTTTCTCTGCTCCATTTCCAATTCATAAGTTTTGAGCAGCCCATAGATTTCATCAATTTCTGTTTCAGCAAGATCATAGTTGTCTCTAATAGTGGTTGTTTTCACATCCCACTTTTCAGGTAGAGAAAGAAGAAACTTGAGATTCGAGTCTTCTAGATCATACTCTTTGTTGACCAGTGACAGATCATTAATCAGTTTACAGAATCTATCAAATGTTTCTGTCATGGTCTCTTCAGGTTTAGCCTCAAAATGCTCATACTCTTGTGTGAGTATGTTTCTCCTATTCTTCTTAATAGCCGCAGTTCCTTGACACCTGACTTCAAGAGCATCCCATATCTCTTTTGCAGTGGTGCAGTTAATGACTTTGTTAGGCATAACATTGTCTACAGCACTATGCAGTAAATGCCTAACTTTTGCATCCTTAGCAATTGATGATAGATCTTCAGGAGTCATGTCCTTCTTTTCCTTTGGAACCATTTTTGCTTCTTCACCAGCAACTGCAACAGATAGCTTTGTAGGATTGTGAGGGCCTTCATAAATCCTGTCAAGATATTCTGGATCTGTAGCCTCCAGAAACATAGTCATCTTGACCTTCCACATAGCATACTCTAATGGCCTGAGAATAGGAACCCTGATTGGTTCATAACGACTCACAGTAGTATGAGCCTTTTCAGAAACAGTAGGTGTTCGTGGAGGGATTGCAGCCATGATTATTTTTGTGTTTGGATCTTAACCTGTAATAAAGTAATAGATTGGCTTTGATACCACTTGTTAGGCCGAATACACAATTAATAATCAACTTTGTATGAGAGTTTAACAAGTAAGAGCGTTTATGCACTTAAAAACTTCTTGTATTACAAACCCTCTTCGTGATGTAAAATATCACAAAGAGCTGCTAGGTTACAATAAAGATATTTCGTTGTACGATACCCTTCTAGGGTTAACCTAACTGTATTTATATATCATACAGCTACAATACAATCTCTAATTGATATTCCTAATAATCAGCTATACAATGATATCAATTACAGATTGTCAGTCGTCTCCTATGTCAACTCGATCTCTTTGATAGCTATCCAATCTTCAAAGATATCGCTTCCATAATAAATCTTCAATCACTGTTGACCAGCAGACGCTTCCTCCAGACAGAGTTTGACAAACTCTGTCGAGCTTCCATCTGTCAGAGTTTACACTAAACTCTGACTGCTTCCAGCTAAACTCTGATAATTCACTGTAACACTTAAACACTGATTAAAACACATCAATTATATTTAACATAATTGGTTTACGAATAAATTCCTTTATTATGGCTACATAGGGTGATGTGATCCAAAATCCTACCACTTATCGTAAATGTACATGACAATTACGAAACTATGCTAACATGACAAATTCTAAATTCCCAAATCCACTTTCGCATTCATTAGGAATTAATAATTTAGACGATAGCTACGCATCTAATAAATTAAGCGCAACCATATTAGGCAATCTGAATTTTTATCATAATACAAATTATTAAGGCATCGAATTACTAAATTACGTAAATAAATCCATTAGAATCCCATGACGGCGATTAGTTCATAATCGAACGGATCGTCATCAAGGGATTAAATGAAAACTTAGTAGAAAATTGCATGAATTAAATATGAAATTACAAGAGTTTAGAAAATAGAACCGAAATAGCTTCTAAGAAAGAGAGGAGCACTCCAAGTAATCCCCTTAAAATCTTCAATCGAAATAGAACTTAGACTAAATTTGCAGAAAATTAAAGTGTATAAAATGAAACTAAAAATACAAGGAAAGCTAGAGAGAATACAAACTGAATTACAAGAGAAAACTCAGTTGAGGGGTGTGTTTTAAACCGAAGGAAAACTCTCCTATTTATAAGAGAAATAAGCACATCATCTACCATAAAATATTTGAGCTGAAAGCAACCAACAAAATAGCACTGCAAAATAACAATCCAGCTGACTAACTTTCGGCAAAAAAGAATGCTTCTTTTCTTTTTTTATTTATCACATGACTGCCAGAAAACCAGTCTCGAAATAGGGAGGTGAGCTGCACGCGCGTAGCTTTGTACGTTTTCTTCCCGGCGTGTGGAAGACACGCGCTTTCATGCGCGTGATCCCGAAGCTGTTAGGCTTCACGTGTGCTTTCCGCCTAACTTCCATCCATTTCATTATTCAGCTAATTGTATTTTTTTTATTTCTTTATTTTCTAAATAAACAAACCTGGCGACTTACTAACATTCAATCACCAACCGGGGCTTATTTTGCTTTATATGAACGGGCTCAGTAAAAATGCTTTTTAACCCGCACAACTTATAATCTTTAATTAATAAATAATTAATTTAATTCAGAAATTATAAAAATAAATATCTAATATTATTAGATATTTATAAATATAATTTTCTAATTAAATAAAATATTTATTAATATAAATAAATCCTTAAGTCCTAAGCTGCGGTCTATTGAGGATCTGAAACCGGACTCCTTTTGCTTAACAAAAAATATATCAATTCCAACCAGGATTCCCGCTTTAAGAATATATCACTTTCCATATTTTTGTGACAATTCTAATTCCTCATTGCTCGTCCAGGTGTAAGCTACGATCTCTTGAGAATCTGAAACCGTACTCCTTTTGCTTAGCAAAAAATATAACCACTCCAACCGAGGTTTCAGCATTAAGAATATATCACTAAGAATTTCTTTATGATAATTTTGTTTCCTCGTAACCAGTCCACCTGATGATAAAATTCTTGTGATTAAATGATTTAGCACTTTTGTTGCTTGCACAATGATTTTCTTTATACCAGTCTTGACTTCCTCAGACCTTGCGCTCTCTTGGCAACTCTTAATTCCGAATTAAGGCAAAAATCCACCGTTTTTAGTCTTTTATCGCCACGATACCTAAAGTTGCGAGTTCTACACAACAAAGACTGAAACAACATAAACGAATTAAAAGACACAACATACTTAAGGATAAACCACCAATCTAGGCCCAATTAGCGCATAATAAATGGATATAAAATCCACTTATCACAGACTCCAAAGTTCAATCAGCAGTGTTACATATTTATTCGACAACCTCCAAATAGTTAACACTTCCTTTTCTGTTTGCATTGATTGAAGATTTGAAGAAAAAATGTGTACATGCTTATATTTCTATTACTAATTATGTTTTTATTTTTTTTATATTCGATCCTCAACACAAGGTTTTGTTGAACTGAACATTCCGTAAAGGGAGCATAAAATGTCCTAGAACTATTTGGGAAACAAATACGATAAATAATTCAGTTTTGGATACTTATATATAATTTTTGTAATTATTTAGTATATTTTTGAATTGTACCTTCGGTGTGTAGCACGAGTAATTTTTTTTTTTTTGGAATAAAGATAGGAGAACAAGTTGAAAGGATATGAATGCAAAATATACTTGAAAATTATAGATAATTATAATTGAGATTTTAAATTATAATTATAGAAGATACTAAAAATAGTGTTTTTCTTCAATATTGAAAATAGATAATTTAAATTTTTAAAATTAATATGTTGTTGACAGGAATTTACTTTAAATTTGTTGGAGTGGTTAATATAAATGTTTGTGAAAATAGATAAAAAAAAAAATTGCTAAAATATGTTTTTGACGGGAATCGAACCATAAATTTTTTGGAGGAATGGTTTATAAGATAATTTAAATGTTTAATAATAATAGGATTCCAACCTTGAATATATGGGAGTACTTTAAATATGCTAAAAGAATATATTTTTTTAGCATTACATCCAATGGTTTTTTTATCAATCTTAAAATACAACGATTGTTATTCAGAATACCAAATTTGGTGAACTAAACGACCAGCCAAATATAACATATTCCGCTTATAATAGTATAAGATAGTATAGATGGATACATTTTATTCACATACCAATTTCATTATACCAAAATGTTATGTAAAAATTGGAATGAATGTGTCATGTTTTATTCATAAAAAATAAGTTAAAAATTATATAATGACTCTTAAAATAGAAAAGAGACTCTTAAATTTTTTGAGAATAATGAAAAACTCTTGAAACACCATTTTTTATCGTTCTTTTTATAATTTGATTTAAGATGCTTGGATGTTATATTGGGGAGGTGCAGATGTACAAGCGGGACTTGGCAAAAAAGAAAAAATGTATAAGCGGGTTAGGTCTAGGTGCAAAGAAAAAGCTACTACGTACGAATTAAGTGGGACACTCGAATCCAAGCATCAAAGTAGACTAGTGTGTCATAATTAACATGAATTCATACGCATATATTTATCCGTGTACATATATATTGATATACAATACAGTACTTGTTTTCAAAACAACGGACCCTTGAACTTGCTCTTTAATTCGAAAAACTGGACTATATAACAGGATCGAGTTTTGAACTTTACGTATTGCCGAAAATTTGACTTGATTCCAATTCCGAAAGATTATGATATAAACTTGTTTTTTTGAAAAATTGGGAAAGAATGAATATTGCATCTTACTCGACAAAAAAAAATCCCCTATGACCAAAAAAAAGAAAGAAATAAAAATATCGATTTATTTGTATAATTGGTACAGAAATTTTCAACTGTTTCGACTTTGGAAGGTGTTATCTAGGTAAGGTGAGACTTGAGAGGAAAAAATTAGACGCAGCACTCACACGTTAATAAATTTAATTAACCAAGGCACCTTTATCAAACGTTGGAGACATACAACTGACACGGTATGGCGTAAGACTATAGATATGGTAATTCCATGTTCATCTCCCAATGCATGTACATTGTACTTCTAAATGCTTCATTTGGCAAAAATTGAAAATTTAGTCCGCAAATATAAATAAAAAATTTATCTTCCAAAATTATAAATGAACTTGCATTTTAGGAAAAGTTCCATGGTTATAAAATTTGGCAATCGGTATAAATCGGTTGGGAACCGATTTAAGATTAATCGGAATATTAATCGGATATTATAATA
This sequence comes from Saposhnikovia divaricata, assembly GCA_036435485.1. Classification (NCBI taxonomy): domain Eukaryota; kingdom Viridiplantae; phylum Streptophyta; class Magnoliopsida; order Apiales; family Apiaceae; genus Saposhnikovia; species Saposhnikovia divaricata. The sequence goes on from CM071598.1 coordinate 88,741,670, forward strand.
ATATTTAATATATTAATTTAATTTAAAATTAAATATATCATGGGATGGATAAGATGTACTACATGTTCAATATTCACACAACAAATACAAGTACTCGTGTTAACAATAGAATTGAATTGTGAAGTACGAGGTGAAATGCACATGAGATGGATAAGATGTACTACATGTCTACAATTGAATCAAGCATGAAAGCTCGCTGAGTAAAGGGGTTGAGTTGGCACAGTGGTAAGTGTCCAATCCGTGAACCATGAGGTCATGGGTTCGACTCCTGCCGAGGTCAAAAACCGGAAATAGTCTCTCTACCCTTGTGTAGGGGCATGACTGCGTACATTCTATCCCCTAAGACTCTGTTCACGCGGGATATACTGAGTACGTTACCTTACCTTTTTATGAAAGCTAGCTGAGTAAAGCATGAACTCGCATTCGATACAATTCGAGAACATTTGATACAAACCGTGCTTATTTAATGAGAATTTATTAATTATGCCAATCTTTTTAGTTTTATTTGTAAATTTACTATATTTGTAGAATTATTGCAATTATACTATTTTTACAATTTTATTTACAAATTTAATAATTTATATTATATTAAATTATATAAATTAAGATTTGGGATACATAAATTAAGTTGGTTCTACGAAAATAATTCACCAATGATATAAGTGGTGTAAATGTATAAGTGATGCTTAAGAATTTAAACTCATTTTGTAAATTAAATTTTCATATACGAAGACGATTCTGTAATAAAAAATTTACATTGGTCCTTAGTTAATAATATCATTAAAATGCTGGTTCGAATCGATTTTGTATGTATACCATTAAATTTAAAACAATTGTTACATACTAAATTCTATCCAAATTTATTTCTCAAAATTTGTATCTATTAAAAATGTATTGATGCTGTACATACTTTTTCCATTTTTTCTTAAAAAAATAAGTAGTGCATAAAATCGAAATATGGATCGGGAAATAAAGATAATTGAGGAATCAATTCGAAGTGTATAGATACATCGAATATAATTCACAATTCTTTAGCAGGCTTGGCACAAGTTCCCATGATGGTGTGTGCACGAGGGTGAGTACGCATGGTCTCGTTTGATTTATCGAGATCCTTGGCTTTCAAAATATTGAAATGAATACTTTCGTGAACATTTTTCCAAGACAACGCTCCATTAAATTAAATCCTCATGCGTAGTTCGAATCTCAAACAATAACAAATTTCGACAGCTGTGCGTATGGCCTCTTTCATTTTTCCGAGATTTGTGTATTAAAATATTGAAATGAATACTCACGGTTCAACGGGTTTGGCACAAATTTCGATGAATAGTCGTGTGTACAATTTCGACAGCTGTGCGTATGACCTCTTTCATTTTTCCGAGATTTGTGTATTAAAATAATAAATTAGAGAAAAGGAAGTGTACCGTTGCATACTTACTTTTCTGTTTTTGTGTGTCGTCTTCCTCCTTTGTTGTTCACCATGTTTGTTAGTAATTGTGTTTAGATTTTTTGAATTATCATGTGTTGTTGAAGGAGGTTGTTTGAATTTATTATTTTGTTTTGTTTTTTAGATGAGAAGAGACATTCTGTTGAAAAATTAATTTTAGCTGTTGATACCCTTGTAAAGGGATCAGTCATCAGGAAGGAGATGCCTTTAGATTCTGCTTTATCAACCCTGGTACTCTTTAGCTGTCACAGCTTAAAGATACTGCCCATGAGGCAGTTCTTTGAGACTGTTTTAACTTGTCCTGATCAGTGTGAGCTAATTATACCCGATGAAAACCTTTCTGTGATGAATAATTGGGGTAATATCTCCAAAGAAATATATGCTGGTTTGGATGAGTTTGATTTGAATGGAAAAATTGTTAATTTCGAAGAGATGAAAGACATTATAACAATCATGAACTCGAGGAAAGAGGATCGATATTTGATCCTCGAGGAGCCTAAAAAAGTCCATCCTCAAGTGCAGATCAAAGAGCGTTCGGTAAGTAAAATTTTAATTTTTATTACTGTTTTATCTTGTGTTTAAGGATTTTAATGTTTTTTAATGCAGGTTCAGTTTGGTAGTGGAGTGTTTGACATGATTGTTGATTGGTTTTGGAGTTTACTGCCAGGCAAAGCTTAGATGTTTCATTTTGTGAAGTCTTCAAGGAGTGTTTATGGTGAGGAAAATTATAATTTTTGTTCTTGTTTTATCTTGCGTTTAGGTTTTTAATGTTATGCAGGTTCAATTGGTGGTTTTGGAGTCTGCAAGGAGATGGTGCCTGCCTTTTTGAATGCCTATTTGAATGTTTATGCTTAGAGATGTTTTTATTTGTAAACTCTTGATATTTAACATTCAATTTCATGAGCTTTCAATATGCTTACATTACTCGAAGTGCGTAAAAGAAGTGCTGATTGCTGATAACTTGCCACAAAAATTTAATCAATCTTATATTTTGAGCTTACAATTTGTGTCGCCAAGCTAATTTCTATGATATGTGTTTTGGAGTCTGCAAGGAGATGGTGCCTGCCTATTTGAATGTTTATGTAGAGATGTTTTTATTTGTAAACTCTTGATATTTACATTCAATTTCATGAGCTTACAATATGCTTACATTACTTGAAGTGCATAAAAGAAGTGTTGATTTTAATCAATCTTATATTTTGAGCTTACAATTTGTGTCGCCAAGTTAATCTCTATGATATGTGTTTTATGGAATAGTAACTGGTTTATGCGAAATAAGTGGGCTATATTAGCATGCTAGCTGTATGGTAAATGTTTTGCAAGCGGCTATCTTGATCAAAAATTTTGTGGTTCTTATGTTTTAATATATGATTATATGCCTCTTGATGGGCTCTGAAAATAATATATTTTGGAATCGTCATAGGAACAAGCATCAATTTGCAATGTGCATATCAATTTAAATTTTAGTTTCTTGTATTATGTATGTGCAAGATGTCACCAAGTAGATGTATTTATTAGAAGAGCAATTCACACCAATCACCCAATCAAAAATTTTCATTATGCCTTTAAGTTTAGATACATCACTCGAGAGCAATTTTTGGTTATCAATTTGAAGTATTTAGCATTACTCTTAAATATATATATGTATAGTTTAAAGGGGTTGAACAAGAAACCGGAGCTCAGCCACCAACACGGCATACTCGTTCCAAAATGGTTGACCCTTGCTCACGTGACCCCACCCCGTTGTTTTTACTGCAATACACTAACAACCCACCCCTCTCTCATTTGATTTAGCCATGGAGATATTTTGTTCCAATTTTTTTTTTTTTTTTTTTTTTGTGATTCATCTTACTGAAATTTGTAATCTACGTATCTTACAAATGAATGTATATTCTAACAAATCTCGTATAAGAGTCAAAAAGCAGAAATTAGGATGACAAGAAATAACTATTAACATTTAAATTATCTCATCACGCTCTAGTGAACTTCAATTATAAGATGATAGTATTTCGAATTTGAAAAATCAATGTCAAATTGAAGGTAAGTGTCCAAATATTACACAAAATTAATATCAAGAGATCGAAAATTAAAATTAAATAAAATCTACTACTATCAAACTTGGTTAACATTAATATTAAACGACCAACATGGATCAAACTCAATAACAATTTTCGTTAAGCAGCTAGCTGCCAGGCGCCAGCCACATAGGTCACCGGAAAAAGTCAATAGCTAATCCGATCTGTTGACTTTGACCGATAAACTCTTAAATTACTCTACCACCCTGGCTAATCCTTGGTTACGACAGTGTAATTAAATTCAATTAATAATGTAATCTTAAATTCAATTAATAATGTAATCAATTTTTGCAGAGTTAGAAAGAATCCAACAGATATCCAGAACACCATTTGCGCCATAGCAGAAGCCTTTTACACTTGGGATTTAAAATTAAGAAATTGTACACAACGTTTATTACTTTAATCGCAACGTGTGGAGTACAGTCCATTTAAGGGCCTGTTTGGCACACCTTAAACTTAAAATAAGTCGACTAATTTTCGGGTAAAAATTTTATATTTTAATAATAAAAATTTATACAAGTATTTAATGTATGTTTGAGATTCTATAAATTGCAAAAAAAAGTTAACTTTTTCAGGAAAAAAATTAGGAATCTCTAACTTTGTCTTAAAATAAGTTGACTTATTCTGGAAAATAAGTTTCCCCAAACACCTCCTAGCAGTGTTGTGAAAAGCGCAAATCGGACCTAAGCGGCGGGATGACCTTCTAGCAGTTAAGCGGACGCTTAAGCGGTTTTAAAAGCGGATCTTTAATCGGATTATAAATAATTATATATTTATAAAAATAAATATAATATTAATTTTTTAAAAAAAAACTACATTCACATATGATATAACATATTATGATAAAAATTAAAACTAGTAATCTCTACATTCACAAAGTCATACTTAGTCATAATGAACTTAGAAAATACAAACATAATATTTACCATAATACGAGATCCGAAAGACAGAAAGATAGATTGTAGCATTCTTTCAGAAGGACGGAAATATATGCATTCTTTCACCATCCTTTATAATTTTTTATATTTTTTTATAATTTTTTTATAATTTTTATAATTTTTTATAATTTTTATAATTTTTTTTAATTCATCCGCTTAATCGATCTTTGACCCGCTTAATCTGTCTTTGACCCGCTTAATCCGACTTTAACCCGCTTAAACCCAAAAAATGCTTAAAATCCCAATTTTACTATAAGCTAGTCGTTTAACCCCCGATTCCGCTTAAGCGGCCGCTTAATGCGCTTTTCACAACACTGCCCCTAAGTCGCACAATGTTAAAAATTCAGCATCCAGCTTGCAAAACGTAAGTCGTGAATCAGATTGAGATTTCTTTTTCAACTTCGATTCATCTTCAAATCTTAGTGATGATGTTGTTTACATTAAATTCTTTGCAAATCTGATTCCGTAATAATATACTTCTAGAATTTCTAAATAATTCCGACTAAATTATGATATCCACTTTAGTTCTTTAATGATAGGAAGAATTTAAAGAAATATTTACTCTTTTTGGAAAAAATGTGTTTTTCCGAATGCTAAGTTGTCATCATATAATTAGTTAAATTTCTTTTACGTTACTATAAATCACACGAATAGAATGATACCACATGATATTGATTAATGGGTGTATTCAATCTAGATTCTGTAGGATTTTTTTTGGATTTCAAAAGTTTGAGGGTATTCTATCATGATTTTAAAAAATTCATTAAAAATTGGGTGTATTCAATAAAGAATTTAAACAATCCTTTAAAATTTGTTTGTATTCAATTCAAATTTTAAAGAGTTTGGGGATATTCAATCCGGATTTCAAATAATCTTTTAAAATTTAGAGGTATGTAATATGGATTAGAAACATTCTATTAAAAATTAGTGGTATTTAAAAACTTATTGATTTTGAAGGATTTTAAAAGTCCGTGGATTTTGTTGGATTTCACAGTTTATTTTTAATTTTTTGAAATCTCACAAAAATACAAGAGATTTTAGTGGATTTAAATTCAATTCTACGTAGACTCAACAAACTATACGTCGATTTTGCATGGACTTTACCAATTCTGCATGGATTCTACGTAAAATATTAAATCAGCAACAATTTACCAAAATTCATGAATTATTAATAAACTGTTAAAATTAAAATTCATGAATTATTAATAAACCGTTAAAATTTGAACCGAATACATCTTAATAAAATTTGGTTCAGTGAGGAAATGTTAAGATTCTTTAAAAGACGAGTGAGAGTCACTTCCCACCAGTGTGGCGTGTGGATGAGGAACGTTCCGAACCGACCGACAAACTCTTTAAATCTCGTTGAATAGTACTTTTTTTTTTTGACGAAATGCATGAGGATATATTCATAAATCAAACCAATACAACATAAAACAGTGGGACAAACCCCCGACTGTCGATACGACGAGGTTGAAAAACAAATAAATTGTTTTCTCATCGTTTAACAAATTGAACTTAAAAGTTCTTGAATCTAAAAATGAATTCGAAGACATCCGAAATGATCCAAACTGTGCCAACATCCCTGAGAGCAGCGGTGTTACAATTGACCACGTCACGTAAAATCCGTTGATACCCCAGTGTTCAGAAGCCTCAGTTGGAATTCCACTCCAGCTATCTACATGCCGGATACCAGCTATAGACATGCCGAAAATAGGAACCTCCCAAGGATGGGTAATACCCCAGCTATCTACATGCCGGTTAACAGCTATAGACATGCCGAAAGAAAAAAACCCCAATAGATGATGAACAATCTTTGGTTGTGAGTGGTGAGCTTTTGCAATAATCGTCAGCTTCCCAGCTTTGATGCGAACATTCCAGATCCCCCAAAGCATCATCAAAGTCATTCTTAGCAGATCTAACCAACCAAACAAACCAAACATGCTCTCACAAGGAGAGAAAAACAAGCTCTCACAAGGAGAGAAGAACAAGCTCCCACAAGAGGAGAGAAAAAAACACTCGCAATCCTCACCAAAGGAGGATTATTATTGAATGGAATCGAAAATTAGACAGGAAAAGGCCTCCGGCCGGTGGATAAACCACCGCCGGAGGAGAGGAGCTGACGGAGAAGACAAGCAGAAGCAGAGAGAGAGGAGAAAGTTTAAGTTCTCGTTGAATAGCACTTAATTAGCTCTAAAATCAACGGGTTTATTTTTGAATATTTTGGCTTATAACCTTTTATAATGAGTATCCGTTCATTGACAAATCTCGTGGTAAGCGAGTATCGAACGCCGAACCATTGGGTCGATTAGAGGTAAGTTCAACCAACTGAGCTACCTCAACTTGCTTAAATCAACGAATTTATTAAATTAAGACACATTTAAGTTTATGATTAAACTAAACAGAGCTCAAATCCACATGCATTACCCAACCCGCATTTAAGTTTATGATTAAACTAAACAGTGCTCAAATTCACATGCATTACCGCACTTGCGGCATTGAAGGACTAGCTTTTCTGGTTATTGAAAGACATACTCCCTCCGTCCCAACCAATTCTTTACCTTTTTTTTATACTTTCAGTCGCATTTTAATGTGTATTTTTAGGATAGTTTCATAATTTTTTTAAAAAAAATTCTTTAAAAACCCTATTCTGAAAGGTAAAGATTCTGTTGGGACTGAGTGAGTAAGCACTTATGTGAATTATGGGGATCCTCATTCAACGTTTCCATCCCGAGTTTGTTTGGATAACAATGTGATAAATAATTTATTTTTAAAAAAAATGTAAACCAGAGAAGAGAAGAATCTTATGAAAATTTTAGGATTTTTTTCTAATAGTCCCATTTTAAAATGTCATTTATAATTATGTCCTATTTTTATTTGTTATTATAAATATATCCCATTTTTCTTATTTGTCCTATTTTTTGTTGTAACCATGATTAAATAACTACACATTCTTAAAAGACAATTTTGTCATCTTATTAATAATTATAATATGTTATGTTTTCATAATTGCTCTCCTTCTCGACAACAAATCCACCTTCAACTCCATAGTGAGTACTGATCACCACACTAACAACAATAACAAATAATATAACATTAACTGCCGTATAGGTACTCATCATTCTTGCACATAAAATTTACATAACATATATCGAAAATTGGTAAAAAGGATGAGGTATAGAATGGTAAGCAGATGACTGGTTTGGTGGGGAGTTGCATGTTGAAGTGCCCCTGCGGGGCAAGTGGCAGCAGGAGGGAGGGAGCGAGGGAGGGAAAAAGAAGGGTATTCTAGTCTTATTTAGTATAAATATATTTATAATTATATGTATATAAGTTATATATAAGTTAAATTTAATCATGGGACATATTTATAATTATTTAATAAAGAGGGACATATTTATAATTGACTTTTTAATTTGGGACATATCAAACTAATACCCAAAATTTTAGTACTTCCATTGATGGAAGTCATAAGCATTCATATGTTGATTTTAGTTTCACACTTTTACGATTTTACCGTGGTGGTGTTTGGAAATTAGAGTTTTAAGTCAAAGTTAGATGATTAAGGTAAATTAGATGTTTGACCAAGTGAATCATTTAATAAATGTGTTTGGTAGTTAACGGATTGAAATAACTTATTGAGGTACTTACGGAGTGAATTCATCGTCATTTTGAATATGAATAATTTGTGTACGAGTATATTTTATCGTGAGTTAATTTATCATCATCTCGAATAAGAATAATATTAGCGTTCTACCCGTGTTACGCACCGAACGGTAAAATTAATTAATTAATTAATATAAACATATTATTTTAATCATTATTTAGGAAAAAAGATTATTTCATGAGAATGTAATTAATTTAAGTATAGAATTACATATTTGTCACATTGCAATAAAATTAATATTATCAAACAATTATCATAACATCCACATCCCCCGTTGAAATGCTCTACATCCCTCTTTATTGTTTTTATTAATTTTATTTTTCTTTTGATTTTTCTCATTTTTCAGAATTTTTCTACCAAGTTCATAAGTTTTTTTACCCATATTTTTAGTTTTGTTCTTTTGGAAATTTGGTGTATTTAAATGTAAAGTACTGTGGGTTTCTAGAATTTTTATCATATTAATTTAATCAAAAAATTTTTATGGGTTGTGATCAATTTTTCAAATACATATTGAAAATTCATAAATACTTATTTCTCACGACCATAATAAATCATAAGATTGTCTCTCAAAAAAATGTTACTTGTTTCAACAATGTAAGAAAGGATCTATATTGTGTAAGATTCATAAAATGAACGTAGTTATGATAATGGAAACTTTCTTCTAATCTAGTTTCATATGTGTTTGTTCAATATCATTTTTACAAATTGTATGTTCTTTTATTAGTAAATGGATTTACTATAGAAAAATAAATATTATCAATCAACCAAACATATCAAATATATCCCGTTCTTAGAGTAAGATATGACTGTTAGAATTTATGGTGATTGCCCTCAACTTGTTTTTAATGACAACATAAAATGTGTATATTCACTTTGGTAGTTTAAAGGTTGATTTTTTTTTTTTTTTTGTTTCTATTAGAACATGGTATATTAAATATTAGTTTTCTCTTACCCATAAATAGGGATGACAAATTGATTCGATATAATAGTACCCGATCCAAAATCGGAAATTTTGGATGTACCAAACCCGAAATTTCAGATTCAAGTTTGGAATTAAATTTTAAATTAACTCGAAATAGTTTCGATTTAGATTTGGATTTTAGTTGTACCGAACTGATATCCGATCCAAAACCCGATTCAATATCGAAACCCAATACATTTGTTTTGTTTAGACAAAACAAAACTAATAAATATATTTGTTTGTTTAGAATCTATCTACCAAATTGTTAAGTTTTTTACCTATATTTAAACTTCTATTGATATTAAAAATAAATATTATCAACCAATCAAGCGAATTTGATATATCTGTTCTTAGATTATGATATGGAAATTAAATACTATTAATTTAATTAAAGAATACAAAATTAAAAAGGGAACCTTTTATTAGAACAATATATAATTTTATGTATTGACCTATCTAATTAGCAATAATAGAGTTTTTATAATGATGACTATGACTGTTCCTCTATCAAAAAATACTAAACTAAAGTTTAGGGGCTGACATCAATTTTGGTTGATGATTAACCCCCTTTTATTATTTTCCTTGATTTTGCTCTGTTTTTTAAAAATCACTCTTTATTGAGATTCTAGTAACCCGTTGGTAGATTTTATCTACTGATATATTGGATTTTGTACTTTGTCCTTTTGAATGATTACTTTCATTTTTTTCCTTGAGTTTACTTTATATTTCAATAAATATATCTTTTTAGTGAGAGTCTAGTACCCCGTTAGTTTAAATCTAACTATGACATGCATTCAAATCCAACCATGTGCAAGTGGAATATTTTATTAGTAGAAAATAGTTAAGAGCTAGATAGTAGCTCTTAAAATTGAGAAGAGAGAAGAGGCTCTTAAGTTTTTTAAGAGTCACTAAGAGTTTTTGGAACGCAATTTTTTCTCATTCTCTTTATTTTTGGACTTAAGAACTCATTTAAGAGATGCTCTTAGTGCTTTGTTAATTCTTTAATCGAAGTATGCTAGTATGTAGAAAAGTAGTTTCTATTAGCCACTTCTTGTGGTTGTAGTTTGAGTATAAAGAGAGACAAGTAAAAATTGAATATTTTTAATCACTTAATATAAGTGAAGATTAAAAAAAATTATGATCGCCCATTTTTAATATTCACCCAATGAAGTCAGACAGATTTAATCTTCTTTTTCTTGTTAAACGTCAACTTTTCAAACCGTTATTATTGTGCATAATAAAGTAATTTAAGATCCCAAAATATTTAATAATGAAAAGCAGTGTTCAAAAATAGTAAATATATTTAGTTCATTCTTATTAGGAACCTTGGGATTTGATTCCGTAATAGGGGGAAGCAAGTGGAAAACATAGGAACCCTGGGATTTGATTCCGTAGTAGGGGGAAGCAAGTGGAAAACATATAGACAATGCAATATTTTTAAATAGCCATCAAATATTTTTGTGGTGTATGATGAATTAAGAACACTAATACCCTGTTTATGTTTGTAATTACAATAATGTAGTGTAATCTGAGTAAGCCCAAACCGATCATATCATCCGTCCCCACTTTGTTCATCAATTAACTATAACTTGATAGCTCAGTTAGCAAGTACTCCATTTTTGCTCAGTTTAATCACTTAAATTTGGATTAGTGGTGCAATGAATGGAGGAAAGATGAATTTGGATAGGTTAGTTTGTGCACACTAACCGGGGTACGTGTTTGCCATTAATCATGAACTGTTATATTATATTTTGAGTCGATAATTTCGTACATGACATGATAACATGATAAAAATAATACAATAATATTGGATTTATGTTTGTCTTCTCGAGACACGAACACAAAATTATAAGAATCCTTATAATGTCGGTTTTGGGTGTACATAAGAATGGATGAAGTCAGTGTGAGAGCAGCCCCAGTGGAAACGGGGCATTGCGTTGATCCAAAGGGTCACGGGTTTGAACCTCACCTGGCCCCTGTGCAAAAAAACTGAGTTGGTGAGACAGTGGAAAGTTTGAAGAATGGCATTCCAGGGATAATACTGAGTGAATCACTGAAGAGCCCCGGCCACTGGGTCTTATCGCTCCGCTAGCAAATTTACATACCTGTGTTGGCCATGGGGCTGGTCGGCAGGTCCCGGAATAAACCCGGGCAGGCCTAGGGTGTCCTGTAATTCACCTTTTGAAGAAGAATGGATGAAGTCGGGAAATAACGATTTTTTATACACTATTGACCAAAATTACAATTGACCAGGTGGCGAAAATTATCGGATTGAATACGTATATATCAGTTGGGTATTAGGTGTTACGCATCACTAAATTGGGTAACCCATCAATACGCAAATCTCAATTACGTTTTTCTGGAATATATTTATTTTAAAAAAATGATACACAATTTATGTTTGGGTATTATTAAAATATTTTATCTTCAAAAATAGAATACACAAAGGCAATTTTGGTATCATCACTAAATATTACTTTTTTTATATTGGTAGATCTAAATACGCATTGATATATGGGGTAAAAGTTAAAAATTATATTAAAAAAACTGAATACGTATATGCTATTTGGGTATTGACATATTCAATTTCTCCTATTGAATACTGTGTTCTCAAAGCCGGACCGGACATCGAACCGGAAGCCCTACTGGTTACTGGTTCGATCGGTTCAACCGGCTCGACCAGTGGTTCAACCGGATGATATCATAATTATGTAATATATAATTATAAATAAATATATATATATATATAACTATATAAATATATAATATAATATGAAAAATTATGAATAATCTGCATTTTACTTAGAGATAATATATAATATAATATATAATATTATGAAAAATTATAAATATATAATATAAATTCAAATATAAAAATTTTACCCGAACCGGTTTTTTTCTGATAAGCCGGTTTTTTTCTCATTAGCCGGTTTTTTCAGACCTCATAAACCGATTTTTTTTCAATAAACCGGACTTCGGTCCGGTTCGATCCCGGTTTTGTCCGATTTTTGGCCGGTTCTTACCGGTTCTTAACAGGAAAACCGGGGGACTGGTTTTAGGGGTGAACCGAACCGGACCTGCCACCAGTTAGCGGTTCGACCGGTCGAACCGGCCGGTCCGATCCGATTTTAAAAACAGAGATTGAATACCCAATATAACTTGGGTAACATGAGAATTTATAATTTTGAACTGGATACTTAATTACAGCTTCGTTAACCTATGAATTTATAATTATGAATACTTAATACGTATTACTTACAAATGAATCCCATGTATATGCATGTGAAGGATATGATTATTCAACACTTTATCGTCGATGTTCTAAGTCTTAGTTGAAATGAACTGGAAAAGAATTTGGGGAAGAACTAACTGAATGTTGACATAGATGAGTCTGGGCTTGGGTACGCATATGCAGGAGGGCTGTCAACAAATACGCATTTGTATTATGGGTATTAAAAATGGTATTTTTAACCACCTCCCTCGAGAATTGTTAATTTTGCTTTTTTTAATTAAAAAATCGTTATTTTTAACACTGTTAACCAAGAATACACGACATGAAATGAAATGAAATACATAAATAATTATATAAATATTTTAGATTTATGTAAATATATATTATAAAAAATATTGTATATATAATTTTTACAAAAACAAAATGGAAAATAATTTCAAATTTAAGTTTAACAAGATTCGACCATACTTGACTTGTTATGAATTATTAATTTAAGAGTCAACTAGTAAAAATTTAATCGAAAATTTTATAATTTAAATATTTTTATTTGTTTATTATTTTTTTATTGTTATTTAAAATTACACGAAATATGATATGAAAAGTATATGAAATGAAGATACATGAACATGAAATAATACAAATTCTTAATAAATTGTATTTGGATTTAATGTTCATATACACGAAATATAAAAATACATCACACGACATAAAAGTACACGAATTACATGAATTGCATTGTTAACTAATTAGTGGGCCTAATTAAACAATCGATTGCAATTAATTATGGACATTTCTTTTTATTAAATTCATTCCATATTCTTCCATTTATAATCTTAGTTTATTTTTATTCGTTTCTTTACACATCTTTAGTTACCTAACCTTAGATGATCATGAATATATTAATGCTGTCAAGCTTTTCTTCCACCTCATTCCTATTTCTCAAAACACATACATTTTCCTTTTTAATACAATGATAATATATAGAATAGAAATCTCTATTCTATATCTTAGTTTATTAAGATCGAAGATCAGATCGTCCCGCGTACGGATAAGTTCAAGTATCTGGGGTCGATCATCCAGAAGGAAGGTGAGGTCGAAGACGATGTCAAGCATCGTATCAATGCTGGGTGGCTAAGGTGGAGGGCAGCGTCAGGTGTGATGTGCGACAAGAAGGTTCCTTTAAAGTTGAAAGGGAGATTCTATAGAGCGGCAATCCGGCCTGCGTTGTTATATGGTTCTGAGTGCTGGGCAGCGAAGAAGACCCACAAAAGCAAGTTGGAAGCAGCAGAAATGAGGATGTTGCGGTGGTCGTGTGGCCGCACGTTGCTAGATAGAATCCCTAATAGGGTGTTTAGGACCGAGCTCGAAGTGGCGCCGAAAGTTAGGGAAGGGAGGTTGAGGTGGTTCGGCCACGTCCGTAGGAGGCGGCCGGAAGCCCCAGTGAGAAGGGTCGAGAGTCTTTCGGTTGTTGGGGTAAGGAGGAGAGGCAGACCGAGGAGGTCATGGGAAGAGCAGCTGAGGTTGGATTTGTAGGCTTTGAATCTAAGTGAGACCTTGACCGCTGACAGGTGTTCGTGGAGGCGTCAGATCAGAGTGGTGGACTCTCTTCTAGGGGACAGCGCTGTAGTAGAGAACCTCAGAGTTGGGTTGTCTCGGTTGGCCTTATCATAGGTGTTCGTGGAGGCGGCAAATCAGAGTGGTGGACTCCCTTCTAGGGGACGGCTCTGTAGTGGAGAACCTAAGAGTTGGGTTGTCTCGGATGACCTTATCATAGGAGTTTGGCTTTTTCCGAGATCTGTTTCCATTTCCATTTATTATTTTTATTATCATATGCTTCCCGGTTGTGCAGGTGCAGGTGCAGGGAGCTTCGCTTGGTGGTATCTAGGGGCATGGTAGGTAAGTCCCGTGTGGAGAAAGCCATGGGCTCAGGTATTGCTGTGAACGTTATCGCATATCCTTTAGATTCCTTTGTTTATATCACTCACCGTATATGTCGTGCACATAGCCGAGGGTCTTCACGGAAACAGCCTCCCTACCCTAAAAAGTGGGGGCATGGTCTGCGTACAACCTACCCTCCCCAGACCCTGCTCTGAGCGGGATATACTGGGTATGTTTGGTTTGGTTTGATTTTTTACATTGAGCCAATTAATCCCCTATGAAATAACAATTATACCCTTACAAATTATAAAATTACATGAAATGCAACTCTCTTATTTAAATGGAAAAAAATGAGTTTATTTTCACGGTGAATCGAACCTAGAACCTCCTATACACAAGTTATTCTACTAACCATTGTGCTACATGGACTTTATTGTTTTGAGTTAAAAAATCTTTTACATAAACCCGACCTCTCTATTATCTTATTTTTATTATTATTTTAATTTTGAGTAAAAATAGTGGTGATTTGCATTATTTTAAAAATATTATATTTTAGGTTTCACAATATAGTACACATAGGGGCATTTTAAGCCAATAAACCCCCTGTGAAATTACGAGTTTGCCCTTATATATTACAAAAAAATTACATTGATTTTGTCACTCCCTTATTTGAAGAGAAAAAAAAAAGTTATTTTGTGTTTGTGGGGAATTGAACCCACAAACTCCTCCATATATTTATTCCTTCAAACCATTATGCTACATTCTGTTTTTTGGTATGGAGTTAAAACTCTTTTTACATAAGTTCGATCTCTATATTATCCTGTTTTTACTATTAATTTAATTTATGAGTAAAAATAGTAATGACAAATATTGTTTCAAAATTTGAAATTTTACTTTTCAAAATATAGTACGTAATAATATACACTAATTTTAAAATTTAATTCCACGCTCTTATTTTAAACGAGTTAGTTTATTTTTGTTGTGAATTGAATCATTAATCTCGTCCAAACAATTCATTCTTCCGATCATTGTACTACATATATTTTTGGATTTTAGTTAATTTTTTTTAGATAAATTTGACCTCTTATTTATTCTATTTTTAGTGCTACTTTAATTTTTGATCAAAAGATAATGGTAATTCAAATTACTTTTAAAATATTGTATTTTAGTTTAAAAAACATAGTACGTGATTATATATACAAGTAATTCAAAAATTTGATAATAATATCACGCAATGTAAATTGATTTATTTTCAATTAATTAAATATTTCTTACATATAATATTAACTATAATATATTTTATATTTTTAAAAGATGAGATCCTTAAAAATGTCAGATAGTACAAAAGTTAAAAAAAATGAATCTTGTAGATAAGTTGAGAAAGATACTCATCCTTGAAAAAAGATCATATAACATATAATCATACAAAATATAGGAATCAGTTCATATCATATGTACATCGATTAAAAGTCGTATAATACACATAAAGAAATTTTGGTTGGAAAGAATATTAAAAAATTCAAAATAAATTGTAAATAGGATTAAAAATACAGTCAAGTTAACAAATATCTTAGAGAATAGTATATTGCATAGCATGCACATACACAAAATATTATGATCGATCAATCACATTATATACTATGAGGTAGTTAAAATCATTTGCCTAAAAAGATAACATTTTAAATTATGCAATTAGTTTTTTATATACTAATTGGACAATATCTTTATTGTGAAACGTGGGTAAATAACAGGTTTCTTAAGTTGTCAAAATTATAACTGGAATATGAATAAATATGTCATTCGTGTATGACTCATTTATTTTATGATTGTATTCTTAAATATACCTTGAAAGAGAAAGACATCAAAAGAATTTTATTTTCCCCTCTTATGTATTGACTAGATTCTTTATGAAAGAATAGCAAAAAAATGAGGATAAAATATTAAAAATATCACTCCAAAAATTGATTTATAGTGATGAAAAACACTAAGGAGAATTAAACAGAAAACCCTTCCTTATTATTTAAATTTTATGTTCTCTTACCCAAATTTATTATAATAACAAATTATTAGATGTTTTCTACTTGTGACATAAATTTGTACAAATTGGTGTAAATGTGTTATACTATATCCAACACATTTATAAGCCACTAAATATTTTATTTTTAGTTCTTATCTGAATAATTAAATCAAATTTTCTGTAAAATAAAATTGAAACATTATAACAAACATGTTTTAACGGAAACTATACAATCATGTCAATATATAATTTTAAATCATAAAAATAAACAAGTTTACATCAACTTCTAGAAGATGACCTGTGCCTCGCACAGGTTATTACACTAGTATAGAATAATGCTGCTAACTTAACTGTACATGATATTTGTATGTGTGAGTAATGTTATACAAATTGGGTATCGGACAAGATCGATAAAATTATCTTGCAAGGATTAATCGTTAAATCGAAAATTATTCAGAAAGATTAATTGGAGTAAAAATCTTATGTATTTTAATATTTTAATATTATTTAGTATATTAATATGATTCTATTAGTTATTTATTAAATAATATATATTTATCATATCATAAAATATATAATAATTCATATTTGATTAATATATTATTTTATTTCTTGACGAACAAAGTGAAAATTTCATTAAACTTTCAAAACAATCGGGACAAACCCCCAATTGGCAGTAGCACATGGATTAGAACAAGCAAAATAGCCATGTTCCCATATCGTTTAATAACATGAATTGAAACAATTCTCAAGCTAGCTAGAAAACAGTACAACACCAAGACTGACAAAAGGAACATCCATAATATCGAGGCGTATGAACCAATAGAGCCCAGAAACTTCAAAGATTACCGCATCTACATTGATCTGGATCCCGACTTCCTTTAAATTGATCTCCCGCTTTCTGAGCAGATATCCATAGATGCAAGATAAACTTTGTAGTCATAACAATCCCCTTCGAAAGTGAGCCCCAATTAATCCACCCTAAAGCCTTTATAAACGGAGCCTTCATCGAGCCAAAAGGTCATAATGCTAGTCGAACAATACACGCGAACAAGACACACAAAAACGTCGAAACATAACAAACTAACATCCCAAAAAGATGGGCACAACTAACAACCTTGATAACAAGGTACCAACAAGATCTTACCCAAAAAGGATTAGATCTCGATTTTATTGAAAAACTATTAAATAGAAATTAAAGATTCAGAAATGGAGGAAACGGGATGAGAGGCTGGGTGGGGCAGATGTGGATTTGATGGAAGGATGGGGGCGGTGAAAAAGGATGCAGATCGGAAGCTATGGAAGCAAGGGGCGGCCGACTCTCATTTAGAGAGAAAATAGGGTTTCACTTTTGTTATTAATTTTTTTTGATATTATTTAAACCGTACAACCGCATAAACTCGATTAATATATTATTTTGGTTCTATTGATGTGTGTTCTTTACTTTCTGCACTTTACTTTACTGCACTACATATCTTAGCTAGCTGCCTGTTTGTTAATTTGTTGCATTCAGTTAGCTGCCAGAATACTTTTTCAGGCAGATTTTTAATTATTACATTGTTAGCCATAACACTTATTCACCCCTCCCCTCTAGGTGTGTAATTTCATTTGGTATCAGAGCATTGGTATACTAACACTTCTGTAACAGGAAAGTATCGATCAAAATGGCTGAACATTATCTTGAATCAAAATCTGATTATAGGGCTCCTCTCCTCACTGGCTCGGAGAACTACAACTAGTGGAAAGGCAGAATGGAAACGTACTTATCCAAAAAGCCACTGGTCTTGAGAGTGGTGCAAAAAGGAAATTTTGAATTTCTGGATAAAGATGGCAAACCAAAAGATGTTGATGATCTTACTCCTGAAGAGGTTATCAAATTCGGCTATAATGGTGAAGCAAGAAATTCTCTAATGAATGCTTTGGATCAAGCTGAGTATGAAAAAGTTTCCTCATTAAAGTCAGCAAAGGAAATGTGGGATGCTTTGGAAATTTATCATGAAGGTTCGAAATCTTTGAGGAATGTAAAACTCAGCAAGCTGATGAATGATTTCGGAAATTTCAAACTCAAGGATGGTGAAACTATCAAGGAAAGCCAATCAAGGTTCCAGGTTACTATCAACACTCTGAAGAGACTTGGAAAGACTATTCCTCAAGATGAAATCAATATGAAAGTTCTAAGTGCAGTTCCATTCACTTTCGAAGCTAAAGTCACTGCATTGGAATCATCTTCTACCATTGATACTATGGATCATTTGGCTGTGTTTGCTGAGTTAGAACAATTTGAAAGCAAGATCAATGACAGCAAGGTGGAATCAGTCAAGGCTCTTGTTGAAAATATGAAGAAGCTGGCTTTACACTCCAGTAGCAGCAAGCTGGACTCTGAGGCAGAATCTGATTCTGATGAAGAATTGGCACTTTTGTCTAGAAAAATCAAGAAGATGTTGTACAAGAGAAATAGGCTAAAGAAAGAGAAAAGCAGGGCTTCTGGAACAAAGAAAGATGTCAAAGAGGAAGCATGTTTTGAATGTGGAAAGAAAGGACATTACAAAAGGGACTGCTACAAGCTGAAGAATAAGCAGAAGCAGCAAGCTAACTCAAAGGACAGAAAGAAAGCTAAGGCACTTTTGACATGGAGTGATGATGAGGATTCAGCTTCTGATGATGAATCATGTGATGAGATGGTAAATCTAGCTCTTGTTGGTCTTGATGATGAGAATGATGCTCAAGGAATTAATCAAGATGGCCTTGTGGAAAGCAATATCTCAAATTCAGATGACAATAATAGTGAGGTAAATTCTTTTAGTTCTGATATACCTTCTCATACTTCTGTACTAGATGAACTAACCATGCAGGATCATAGTAATATATCTATTATGGAGTTCATGGAGTTAAAGAATGAGAACAATGAACTTGAGAAGAAGAATGCTCAACTTAGAAAAATCATTGCTGATCTAATGGCTGAGAAGACACCTGCTAGTAATCATGCTCAAATTCTTGCTGATCTTAAGGCAAAGGTATCTCAGTTTGAAGGAATTAACAAAGTACTTCACAAGAGAAATGATGCTCTAATGAAGGAACTCAGCGAGCTGAAAGCTGAGATTGATGCTCAAAATGCATGCTTAGAGGCTTTCAATCCAAAGGAGTCATGTTCATTGGAAGTATCTGAACAAGCAGAAAGGATCAAAGAGTTGGAAGATGAGATCAAGAATCTTCAGAAAGGAATGGGAAAGTTTGTTCAAGGAGAAGACACACTCAAATCCATGATGAAACAAACAAAGGTTCCTCTAGAGAGAGAAGGTCTTGGAGGGGCTTCAACTTCAGGTCTAAAGTATGATGGCAAACATAGAATTCCTTATGACTATGACATGCCATGAAGAATTTGCTACAAATGCTGAAATAAAGGTCATTTGGCTAACCACTGTACTGTACAGAATGCTACACCAGCAAGCTGGAACAGACAGACAACTCAGAGGCAGCAAGCTGACAGAACTACTAGAACCAGAAATCAAGCTCCTAAAGTGGTCCAAATGTGGATCAAGAAATCTGAATTGAATGTTCTATATGTTCTATCAACTAACCATGCTGGACCCAAACAAATATGGGTACCAAAATGTTGATTTGTTTTTATTTGTTTTGTAGGTATGTCTTGTTGTCAAGGTGAAATCAAATCAATGGATTTTGGATAGTGGATGCACAAGACATATGTGTGGTGACAAATCACAATTCCTTAATCTCAAGAAGAAAAAGAGTGGAAGTGTCACAATTGGTGATAGCAAAACTCTTCAAATTCTTGGCAAAGGAACAGTTGGTAATAGTAACATCTCTATTGATAAAGTACAATATGTTCGAGGTCTTAAATATAATTTGCTTAGTATTAGTCAGTTATATGATGATGGACATACTGTTAATTTTGATAAAGAGAAGTGTACTATTAATCTTGCCACTAACAAAGTCCAACTAGTTGCTAGAAGGGAAGGAAATATCTATATTTTGGACTTTGAGATGCAGGATTTATCTTGCTGTTTAGCTGCAGTTGATACAAATCCAGATATTTGGCATAGAAGGCTTGGACATGCTCACATGGACTTACTCAGCAAGCTGTCTGCAAAGAAGCTAGTTAGAGGATTGCCCAATTTGAAGTATGTCAAGAAGGAAACCTGTTTGGCTTGTCAATTAGGCAAACAAATAAGGACTCCACATAAGTCAAAGAATGTGGTATCAACTTCTAAACCCTTAGAGCTTCTTCATTTAGATTTATTTGGTCCGGAAGCATATAAGAGAATTGGAGGTAAACAATACGCATTTGTTATCGTAGATGATTATTCTAGATATACATGGGTATTGTTTCTTCGTACTAAAGATTGTGCTTTCACTGAATTTGAGAAGCTAATTAAGTTGCTTGAGAACAAGCTTAAGACAAGACTTGTAGGTATAAGGAGTGATTGAGGCGGTGAATTCCAAAAGGACTTTATCTCATATTGTGAAGATAGAGGCATTACTCATGAATTCTCTGCTCCTAGAACCCCACAGCAAAACCGAGTTTTGGAAAGAAAGAACAGGTCTTTACAAGAAACAGCTAGGACATTGTTGCAAGAAAGCAAGCTGCCAAGGAGTTTCTGGGCAGAAGCAGTCAATACAGCTAGCTATGTTCTTAACAGAGTACTGATTAGACCTATTCTAAACAAAACTCCATATGAATTGCTGAGGAACAAGAAGCCAAACATAGGCTACTTCAAGGTCTTTGGATCCAGGTGCTTTGTACTCAAAACTATTGATAGAGATAAAACAGGTATTGCCAGCGAGCTGCTGAAGACAAGTACAACAACTCAGCAAGCAACTCAGCAAGCTGACAAGGAACCTGAATCAACTTCAGCTACTGATAAATCAGCTGAAACCTCTTCTCCAGTAGATGCAACAATTGATCAGTTATAAAGACTTACTTTGGAAGGTCCTAAAGGTCAGAGATCACAAGAAAAGATGCCACTATATGATGGAGATGAAGTTTCCCCACCATCTAAGAGAATTAGAGTACATGAGAAAGTTATATCTCAACATTCTCTGCCAAAGTCAACAAGGACAGTAAAGAATCATCCTCCAGAGTTGATCATTGGTGATAAATCAGAAGGAATCAAGACAAGGAAAGGTCAAGCCAACTTTTGTGCATTTGCTGCATTTCTAGCTCAAGAGGAACCAAAGAATGTTAATGAAGCACTGCAAGATGAAAATTGGATCATGGCAATGCAAGAGGAACTTAATCAATTTGACAGATGTGAAGTTTGGGAACTTGTTGAGCCACCTAAGGATGCTTCAATCATTGGTACTAAATGGGTGTTTAGAAACAAGGTTGATGAATTTGGGACTATTACAAGGAACAAAGCAAGACTTGTAGCACAAGGATACAATCAACAAGAAGGAATCGATTTGATGAAACTTATGCCCCGGTTGCAAGGCTAGAATCAATCAGGATGTTACTTTCATTTGCATGCTTCAAGAAGATTAACTTACATCAAATGGACGTGAAAAGTGCATTTCTTAATGGATACTTGAAGGAAGAAGTATATGTTAAGCAACCTCCTAGTTTTGAGAGTGAGCAATTTCCTAATCATGTTTTCAAGCTGAAGAAGGCATTATATGGACTTCGGCAAGCTCCTAGATCATGGTATGAAAGGCTAAGTAAGTTTTTAATTAAGAATGGATTCATTCGAGGTAAAATCGATCCCACATTATTTACTAAGTTCAATGATACTGATATTTTGGTTGTGCAAATATATGTGGATGATATTATCTTTGGATCTACTAATGATGATATGTGTAAGTGGTTTTTTAAGTGCATGCTTAGTGAGTTTGAAATGAGTATGATGGGTGAGCTCATACTCATGAGTATGATTTGGCAAAATCATGAGTTCTGCCAGCAAGCTGACAGTAGATGACCAAGGTAAAGATGTAGATGTTCGAAAGTATAGAGGTATGATTGGTAGTTTATTATATCTTACAGCCTCTAGACCAGACATTATGTATAGTGTATGTGTTTGTGCTAGATTTCAAGCTAATCCTAAGGAGTCTCACTTGAATGCTATTAAAAGAATTTTTAAATATTTGAATGGAACTATTACTCTTGGCTTGTTTTATCCCATCATAAATGCATTTGATCTTGTTGGGTTTCATCTTCACCATCATAGATTATAATTCTCAAAAGTCTTGTAGAAAGGTTTGCATCAAACTTCTGTATTCAGTTATATTAGAAAAGTATTTGGATAATATTTTGTTTATAATGAAGGGCACTGAAATTGCAATTGCAGAGCTTCTTTAAACAGGAGTATCTCCAGTAAATTGTAGGTGGAGTGTACGTCTGGCAAATAGACAACCTGGGAAGTATCACTGGTCATAACTAAGACACTATCAATGTTATGATGTTATTTTCACTTCCATAACTAGCTTTTGAAGTTAATGTTAGCCTCTCAATGTTACTATCATATATTCCCTATCAGAACTAAAAACAGTGGCCTGCTACTTTCACATTCAAATTTAATTACGTCTATGGCTTTTGAGCAAAAGGGTATTTAGGTCATAAGTAGACATCTATGAGACCTTTTCTAGGGAGATGTTTGTATGGAATTATCTTTGCAACATTCAAGGTCATGTTTAGGCCACCGCTATCTTCTTTCCAGAAGTCCTGCTGTGCAGCTTGCTTCTGAAATACAGTGAGAAAATTTGCTTATTAGTTAAATGTTTTGTACGGAATGATCTTTGCTACAGTAAGGATTAGTTTCAACCACCAATATTCTATATAAGGTTACTGTCATTGTTAGTTATTAGCTACCTTAATTATGTCCATGTAGTAAAATGATTCTTCATGCCACGTCCCCCACAAAATTATATAAAAGTAGTAAAAATATCAAAAACTTGACCTTCATGGATATGGAGTATTTTCTGGGATTTTCTATTTCTATCTTGCTTGTGATATTTTTTTTAAATCTATCATTGTCTTGGATGCTAAGCTCTATACAGGATTACTGAAAATATATGTATGTTGTGTATGATAAGTACTCAGGTACGCTTACTGAAAACACTCCTCAGTTGTAAAGATTTTCATGTTTGCGAATCATGAGTATCAATTCTTTCTCAAGTCTTGTCTGGGATTCTTATAAATTGTGAATATTGATTGCATGAAGAATAGTTTCTTTTCATGAAGTGTAGCCAGAGTATTATGCAGTTTAGTTGAAAGAGATTACCGTTGTGCTTTGCTCAGTTGGTTGTCTATGCAAACACAAAACTGCAGTATCTCTAGGCACAGAACCTTTGCGTCACTCAGATTCTTGTACGTTTATAATTGCAGTTTATGATTACATATTCCTAGTTAACCAAATCAACTTTTTGAAAAACATATAAAACGTGAACCAACACTACTATACAAGTTGCCATATTTTCCCATCCGAAACAGGGAAACTAAGACAAACAGCCAAGACAACATAATATATACACTTTTAAAGTAAGATGAACAGCCAACACAACATAATATTTACACTTTTAAAGCCAGAGACAAACAGCCAAGTGAACATAAAAGTTACTTCCCAAGTTCTAATGCTGACTCCACGGAAAGAGAATTTAGTTTTTCCTCCTCTTCTTGTTGCTCCAAAGTCTCATAAAGTGGTGCATTCTTTGTCTCTGGAAGCCAGAGGCTAAGCGTTCCACTAAAGATAGAAAGTATGCCAAAAACAAGGAATGAAAGTGAGGGGCTTAACCTTCCAAGAACCACGAACAGAGGAGCTATGGATGCACCTAACATCAAGGATTGTCGTAACATAGAAACGGCAAAGTTCCTTACATTGGTTGGGAAGAGCTCCACACAGTAGATATATAAAACATCAAAGGCTGTTGAAGCAGCCATGAACCCGATTCCTTCAATAATTAGTTGGGTCCATGCTCCTTTTGATTCATCTCCCTTCTTACGCCCTCTAGAGAACAGGATGCAGATGATTGACGATATTCCAGCAATGTAAGCCGACCATGAGAAAAGTGAACGACGGTTTGTAAAGCTCAGTAATACACTGCCTATGAAAACAGCTGGAATCTCCATCATTGCATTAAGTCCAACTGAGAAGTAAAGATTAAAATCCAAGTTCTCAACATTGAGTTGCACCCCGTAGTAAACAGATCCAACCCCAAATCCTGCAATCATAAGAGTGATCATCCTTTTAGCAGCCCATTTAGTCGACCAGAGATTCATCCTTGCCTCTCCACAGCCTGTTTTCCCTTGGGAGGGTTCCAAGAGACAGAGATTTTCAGGTAACTTCCTTCCATTGAGTTGTGCATATCTTTTTAATATATCAAACGCTTCTTTGCTTCTTCCCTTGACAAGGAGCCACCGGGGTGACTCTGACACAAATGGAATTACAATTAATGAGTATACCAGGGGAGGAATGGATAAGATTCTATAGATATTCCTCCAACAGGTTCTGTTAGGATATGCGATTAAGGGAAGGGAAAAGAAGCCAAATGTGAAAAAGAAGAAGCCATATTGCCCTACTTGCCCACGCCACTTGCGTCCAACGGCTTCCGTGGAGAGCACGAGGCAGCAAATGCCAATGCCAGATCGTGCAAACCCATTTGAAAAGCGAAGAAGTGCGTATACCCAAATGTTTGGGGAGAAGGAGGTGAGGAAAGAGGTTATGGAAGACAAGAGGCATGATAGGAGTACTGTTTTCTTCCTTCCCAAGTATGCATCTGCGATCCACCCATAAAAACCAGAACCTGCATGCTCACATAATTACTTCATCAGTACTTACGAAATTATGACCAGGCTGTAGTGTAAAAGTTCATCGAAGTGAAATAAGAACATTGAGTGCATAAATATTCATA
Organism: Saposhnikovia divaricata; assembly: GCA_036435485.1. Classification (NCBI taxonomy): domain Eukaryota; kingdom Viridiplantae; phylum Streptophyta; class Magnoliopsida; order Apiales; family Apiaceae; genus Saposhnikovia; species Saposhnikovia divaricata. The sequence goes on from CM071598.1 coordinate 88,766,738, forward strand.
TTTTAACCCTTTTGAGTTGTTATGAACTTGTGTATCTTGTCCTTCATTTCATATTTTAACTATCAGAACGGAAATAAGGGTTACACTTCTGTCTAGATACATCATTGTATTATGTGCAACTTCTGTCTAGATACATCATTGTATTATGTGCAAGGTTTGGAGGTGACTATGCATTTTGAGTTTGGTCACTTGGATAGAATGGTTTGTGTTTGCAGTTTTGTAGTACAGCTAATTAGTCTTGTGTCGGTACTTGCCTTACATGGGCATCTCATTGAACCCTCCCCAACCCTCATAAGCATATCATTATGTTTGTAGGCTACCCAGTTGCACAGGCTCTGCAGCATATGCTTGGTCCAAAGTGGTCGATTTGTGCATGTCTCAAGCTCCTTACTAAACTCATAATTGGTAACATATGTTTGATGTGTTACAATCCCAGGCTTTAGGCTCTGTAGGATATTTTTGGTGGCTTAAGTCTGCTTACATCTCCCTGCAGTTTCCCTCTCGTTTCTGGGGTCTCGACATATGTTTTTTTTTTCATTCAAGTGATTTACAGAAATTTGAAATATTAAGGGGTGTATTCGATTCAAATTTTGAAAGATTTTAACGGATTAATTACGAAAGAAGGGTATTGACTTGGACTACAATGTTAATTAAGGATTCCAAACATTCTTTGGTTCTAGACTCTAGTAACAAAGTACTCTCTCTGTTTCATTTTACGTATATCTTTAGATTGTTTTAGTAGTTAAATTGATTAATTCTTGACTAAATATTAAAAATTATTCAATCAATACTTTTCAAAACTGAAAGTTAATACATCTTAAAAAATATTAGATATATCTTTCAATAATATATATTCTTTATTTTTTTGAATAATACCTATAAATTTCAATAAAATCTTGATCAATTTAACCAATCAAAAATTAAAAAGAACCCATGTAATGGAATGAAGGGAGTACATTTTACACTCTCCGTGTCATCCTTTTTAAAATTTCCTAGGTGTATGTTTGGTTTTCAGTTTCGTCATGTTGATTTTGCTGTGTGGATGTTTGGTTTGCATCGAAGTACGTGGATAATTCTATTTATCATTGGTCGGTTACCTACTGAAAGTATAATAGACGGAAGTCATCATAACTCATACCTTTACACACCTTCTAGTAGGCTCCCTGAAACTACAAGTGTCTCCTAAATCTACGTGGCACATTCTTGGTTCTTTTACTGTCTCTTAAACTTCACACGTCTTGGTATGGGTGCCAAGCCATTATCATCATTTTTCAACCACTTTTTTCATGAATAAATAAATTACGGGTGATGATTATACACACTCAAATTGCTAGTTGCAAAGCAACGAAAATCCAAAATGAAGTTAAATAATGAATGTATAATTTGTAAAGCAACATGGTTATCCTTCTGACCATATGGCTTAGGAACATGAGTGTAGTAGCCTTGACCAATATCTATCCTTTACTTTCCAAGATTATTAAGAGTCGAGACTCAGTGTGAAATTATAAAAAGAATATAGTAAATGGTCATAGTCTATATGTGTAGCAAGATTTAAATATCCTTCTTATGTGAATACTTAATAAGAATGGGCTTAGCGTTTGAATCTGAGTTGAGGTATCAATGCAATTTAGCAAGTAAACCTGTACGCAATTGAGCAATGCAAAAGAGATATGTATGCATGGTAAACTTACCAAGTAGTGAACCAATGAAAAATAGTGAAGCCGGAGCAGCAGCAAGAAATTTGCGATCACAAACAAGACTCCATTCTGCAATAATGGAGCTCTTGCTTCCTCCAATCCACTCCCAACTTCCAGCAACCATGCTACACACTGCGGCTGCATTGGCAGTGTCGTCGCGGACACACGGAGGCGATGTGCACTTCCATGCAGCTGGCTGAGCGTCGGTGAAAATAGTGACTAAAGTGTTTTGAGAATCGAAAATCCATGCAAGTGAGACCAGAAATACATGAATTATTTGAGAGAATCCCAAGGAGCCAACATAGTGCTCCACTACTTCATCTACTGTTAACTCTAGCTTTGTGCCCCTTATTCTTTGAGGTGACAGTACTGATATTGGTACAAGGTTTTGTGTTTCTTCCTCCATGCTTCTCCTTTGTTGTTTTGTTTCTTGCAATTCTAGAGAATGTATATATACACACACATAACAAGTTAGTGCTTAGTGCTTTGTTAATTTTTTAATCTAAGTATGCTAGTATGTAGAAAAATAGTTTCTCTTTAGCCACTTCTTGTGGTTGTAGTTTGAGTATAAAGAGAGAGAAGTAAAAATTGAATATTTTCAATCTCTTAGTATAAATGAAGATTAAAAAAAATTATGATCGCCCATTTTTATGCTTCTCGTAACACTGTTTTTTAAGTAGAAAGGTGTGTGTGTGTATTTCACCAAATGAAGTCAGACAGAATCTTCTTTTTCTTGTTAAATGTCATCTTTTCAAACCGTTATTGTTGTGCAGAATAAAGTAATTTAAGGTCCCCAAATGTTTAATACTCTCTTCTGGTTTTCTCATTTTTTACACTTCATTTCTTTTTGTAATGTTTCACCATTTCTTTACATTACTAAATATAGTAATTTTTAACAATAAAATACATTATTACATTTACTACTTCATTCCACCTTTTCAACCGTTTACACTATTACACCCACTACTTCACTTATTTTAATAATAAAATCATTATTACACTCACTAACTCACTACTTTATTTATTTTAATAATATTACACCCACTATCCTTGGTCTCCATGCCCAAACATAATGTAAAGAACTTGGGGTACGGAGGGAGTATAAAATTGGTAGGCTCTCTAGGAATACATGAAATTTTTTATTTCTGTCTTTTTTTTGGGCTAATTGATTTCTCTCTATTTTTCTTTTTAAATAAGATTCTTTTAAAATGTATTAGTAATATATATTCTCTACGTCCCATTTCTTTCGCCATTGCTCAAAATCCACATTTTATTCTATCATATTAATTAGTATGATAATATTCAAAATTATTATTCAATTTCTAAGATTGTCCTTTTTTTTCAAATTACTCCTTTCATCACTAATTTAAATATCAGGCATACAAAAGAAATGAATTTTATCAATTTATCATAATATATAAAACATGGATAACATTTTTTAGACAAGTAATAATGAAAATTATGGACAAGAAAAACGGGATGGTGGAGGAGTAACAAGATGAACTGTAAAACGAATATACTGGTATCGTACCGGTGATGGGATTTGGGACCCCAGGATTTGATTCCGTAGTAGGGGGGAAGCAAGTGGAAAACATATAGACAATGCAATATTTTTAAATAGCCATAAACTATTTTTGTGGTGTATGATGAATTAAGAACACTAATACCCTGTTTATGTTTGTAATTACAATAATGTAGTGTAATCTGAGTAAGCCCAAACAGATCATATCATCCGTCCCCCCTTTAATTTGTTCATCAATTAACTATAACTTGATAGCTCAGTTAGCAAGTACTCCATTTTTGCTCAGTTTAATCACTTAAATTTGGACTAGTGGTGCAATGAATGGAGGAAAGAAGAATTTGGATAGTTTAGTTTGTGCACACTAACCGGGGGACGTGTTTGCCATTAATCATGAACTTTTTTACACGTAACTTTTAGTGCTTTTGACTATATAGTTAAAATTATTATTTTTTAAAATATTTTTTTAAAATAAATATTAATATTATACTTTTATTCAAAAGAAGAAAAACTAAAAATAATAAATTTTAACATATAGTCAAATCACCTAAAATTACGTGCAAAAAAAGTCAAATGCCTTATATAATGGACCAAAAGGAGTATTTAGAGTGACAATTTCATACATGACATGATAACATGATATCAAAATGATATACAGTAGAACCTCGATAAATGAATATTCGATAAACGAATAACCTCATCAAATTAATAATTTTTTCCGTTCCCAATATAATAGAAATAGTGTATTTTTTATCTCGATAAATGAATAATCTCGATTAATGAATAAAATTTTCCGGTCCCGACCGTATTCATTTATCGAGGTTTAACTATAATAATAATGAATTTATGTTTGTCTTTTCGATACACGAACACGAAATTATACGAATTCTTATAATGTCGGTTTTGGTTTATCCAAGAATGGATGAAGTCGGGAAATAATGATTTTTTATACACTATTGACGAAAATAACAATTGACGGGGCATGTGACAAAAATTACCGGATTAAATACGCATATATCAGTTGGATATTAGGTGTAACGAATCACTAAATTGGGTAATCCATCAATACGTAAACCTCAATTACGTTTTATGAAATATATTTATTCTACAAAAATGATACTCAATCTATGTTTAGGTATCATTAGAACATTTTAATCTTGAAAAATAGAATACTTAAAAGTAATTTGGGTATCATCACTAAATATTACTTTTTATATATTAGGAGATCTAAATATGCATTGATAAATGGGGTAAAAGTTAAAAACTATATTATATATGCTACTAGGGTATTAACATATTTCAATTTCTCCTATTAGATACTAGGGCCGAGCAAAAATCCGAAAAAATCCGAATCCGAATCCGAATCCGCTAAAAACCGCTAAAAACCGATCCGTATAAATCCGATCCGAAACCGAAACCGAAAAATTAAAAACCGAATCCGAATCCGATTATGCGGTTTCGGTTTCTTGTCAAATCCGATCCGACAAAACCCGAATCCGATCCGATTAAAATAAATAAGTAGATTATATATATATATATATATATATAAAATTAATATATACACATATTTTTTGAAATATAATTGCGAAAAAATAGAAATGGGTGGTTGGGCTCTGTCTCTTTGCCATTTGGGCCAGCAGCCCAGTTAAATTAATTTGTGATTATTGTTCTATACTCATAAGAACCTTCATGTCTCTTGGAGCAATCCTAAACAGCTTCTCTCAGTCTGATTTTTGGTGGAGTTTCCATCTTAAAGATGAAGCTAGGACCTTTTTTTTTCTTCACTAACTGAAACTAGGAATTCTGAGTGATCGGCTTTAGGATAGAAAAATTTGTGATAAGTGTTTCAGTCTTCATCGAACATCTGCTTTTTCCCAACACAAGTACCTTGCATCTGATCAAGCTAAGTGGACAATAATTTCTTACCAAAAAAAATGGACAATAATTGCCTCATGGAGTGCTGCTTTTTATAGAAAGCTGTAGTCTGTCATGTTCATGTACTATGAGATTATAGTATGCAGCAGTTATTACCAGCTAAGATGTATGTTAATATGTTCTGATTTAGTTTATTGAATTTTCATTATTCGGGAATTATGTTAAACTGCAATTTATTATAAAAACTTTGTATGCTATTTCGGGAAAAAAATATCTTGTAATCGTATTCATTTTGTCATTTTTATTTGAGACGGGTTTAAAACCGAAACCGAACCGATTGCATCCGATCCGACATTTTTGAATCCGAAACCGAACCGCCGGTTTCGGTTGCGGTTTCGGTTTTAGATTTTAAAACCCGAAGAGTTTCGGTTTCGGTTTCGGTTTTACCATAAATCCGATCCGATCCGATCCGTGCTCTCCCCTATTAGATACCCTAATATAACTTGGGTAACATGAGAATTTATAACTTTGAACTAGATAACCAAATACAGCTTCGTTAACATGTCAATTTATAATTGTGAATACTCAATACGTATTACTTACAAATGAATCTCCACGTAAATGTATATGAAGGATATGATTGTTCAGTACTTTATCATCTTAATTCGTCTTATTATGACGAGAAGAGCCATGTTCTAAGTCTTAGTTGAAATGAATTGGAAAAAAATTTGGGAAAGAACTAACTGAATGTTGACATATATGAATTTAGGCTTGGGTACGCATATGCAGGAGGGGTGTCAGCAAATACGCATTTGTATTGGTATTAAATATATATTATAAAAAATATTGTATATATAATTTTTACAAAAACAAAATAAAATATATTTTCAAATTTAAGTTTAACAAAATTCGACCATACTTGACTTGTTATGAATTAGTAAATTAATAATTTTTTTACTATGTAGATTTATATGCCTTACAATTTAGTATCTGTTCTATTATAATTCTCGGGGTGAACGAGAATCAAACCCATAACCTGAGATAAAAAAGAATACACCTTTTACCACTTGAACTATTCAATCACATTCTACATTTTCCTTTTTAATACTATAATAATATATAGAATGGAATGATGCTGGTAACTTAATATTTGTACGTGTGAGTGGTATAGTAATTCTATATTTAAGCAAGAGATATGTATTAGTTATCCAAATATGCCCGAACTAAAAATGCGTACAATATCCCAATCACAAATGTGTATTACATAATACCTCAATAACACGTGTCTCATACAAGACCCTAATGGCAAATGCATAGAATCCAAGAATGATGGCTAGCGGTTTTTTTTTTTTTGCTAATTATGATGGCGCGGATTTAAAATAGTTATTTGGTTAAGACATTTCCAAAATGTGTTACTCCCTCTGTTTTTTTATATTAGTTACTTGATTTTTCATAGTTACAATTATTTTTTTCAATTAATTTTTTTTGTGAATTAAAATTTTGATTACATATTTTTATTCAAAAAAAGAAAATTTCAAAAAAAATAATTTTAGCTATATAATCAATGCACCTAAAAATATGTGCAGAAAAGTAAAAAGACAAATATAAAAAAACAGAGGGAGTTTATTTTTTATTATAACTAGCTTATAGCCCGTGCGATGCACGGTTCTTTTTAATTTTCTTTATTTAATAAATTATTATTTTTGTTTATTATTTTAAAAATTTCTATTTTTATGTAGGGGTCATCAAAGTTAAGAAATTAAAAAAAGTTGTCACCTTAATTTTATCCACGAACTCGAAATTTGAGAAAATTAAAAAAGAAATTATCACCTTGATTCTATTCATGAACTCTTTCATAGCTGCTTTGCTGCATTACAACACAAATATGGTTGAATGATAGATTTTTAATACATTAATAATTGAAAATATGGTATGATGTTTTTTGATATATATTAATGACTGTAAGATTAGTTTTAATTTAAAAAGGTAAGGTATTTTAATTAGAAAGGAACTATTAATGATTTGAAGATATGGTACGATTGATGTTTTTATAAAGATAATATTTTCAAAAAGTAAATGTGAAAATGGCAATAACTAATTACCATTAATTATTTTATGTCATTATTTATTTTAATAATTAGGATAACCAAACCGAAAACCAAACCGACAAACTTCCAATGTTTCGGCTTTAATGTAATAGTATAGATTATTTAAATATTTTATGAAACAAACAAAATCTTAGACACTGCAGACGCTTAAAAGTAATCAAGACGAAAGGTAGAAAAAAACACACAATGGAAGGACAATTGTAAATAAATTTATACAACCTTTTTTAATGATATCATTTTTAGATTATAATTTCCTTTTTAATATGTTATAATCTTGATCGTCAATATTTTAAAAAAATAGATTCGAAGGTTGAGATTATTTGGGTAGTATAGTGATATCCTTTTCAGATTATAATTTTCTTTTTAATATGATATAATCTTGATCGTCTAGCTGAGATTATTTTGGTAGTATAGTGCCCAAACCAAAATTATGGATAAGATCCCTCTTACGATTATTATATATAATGATATAATTAATTTTTTTTAAAAACATGCAATGGAAGGAAAATTGTAAATAAATTTATACAACCTTTTTTAATGATATCCTTTTTAGATTATAATTTCCTCTTTAATATGATATAATCTTGATCGTCTATTTTTAAAATAAATTAGATTCGACGGTTGAGATTATTTGGATAGTACAATGATATCCTTTTTAGATTATAATTTCCTTTTTAATATGATATAATCTTGATTGTCTATTTTTAAAAATATTAGATTTGACGGTTGAGATTATTTTGATAGTACAACGACCAAACCAAAATTATGGATAAGATCCCTCTTACGCTTATTATATATAAGGATATAATACCTGAGTCTACCACATCATGCAATTAACCAATAAAAAATGAGTAATTATTTTAGGACCAATTAGATACCATTCCTAAATTTTAGACCAATCATATCATATTAAAAGTTTTCCTTATTTATCTTTCTATACCCACTTTACTAACTGTAGTTAGTTAACAATTTCTAATTAAAATATAATAACTATTTAATTTAACATGTTTATATATTATATATACATTTAATCATAAAATATTTGATAATAAATTTCTTATATAATTTATTTTCACTTTTATTAAATAACAACTATATATTTACGGAATTACGCTAATTATCGTAATAACTCAACCAACATGAAAACATTAGCATAGAAAGTAGCAAGGTACCAATATTTAAATAACAAATCATGTCCTAATAAACGGGAAAAAAAATCACGCTCCCCTCCCCATTAATTTTTATGGGATTCCATCATGTGTGATAATTTTATTTTATTGTTAATCAAAAAATATTCGATAATAAATTCCTCATATAATTATTTTCACTTTTATTAAATAACAACTATATATTTACGGAATTACGCTAATTATGATAATAACTCAACCAACATGGAAACATTAGCATAGAAAGTAGCAAGGTACCAATATTTAAATAGCAAATCATGTCCTAATAAATGGGAAAAAAATCACGCTCCCCTCCCCATTAATTTTTATGGCTTCCATCATGTGTGATAATTTTATTTTATTTGAACCCAAATAACAATTCAATCTCATAATCTAGTTATAAAATTGAAGATTAGCAATCCGATTTCATCAAAATTATTTTTAAAAATCAAGTCACATGTCGTGCCCTCTAGCCATTATCTAATTGTCTACTAATAAATTAGCTTGAATATACACTAGTTTGTTACCCATACTTCCTAATATAAAAATATAAATGCTACAATGATTACTAATATAACAAATATTCTTTTATTCCAGGTATACAATTAGATGCAGTTCGCCAATCAGAAAATTATGAATTATTTTAGGACCAATTCCTAAATTTTAGACCATTTATATTGTATTAAAAATTTTCATTATTTATCATTCTCATCCTATCATATTAACTGTGATTATTTAACAATTCTAATTTAAATTAATTAATATTTAATGAAAAAAATATTATAATTAGATTTCCTAATTGATTTAACATATCCACATATTATATATTTTTTAATGAAAAAATATTATAATAAATTAATATTTAAATTAAAATCTATCAGGATTGTACAAATATATAATCTTCAGTGATTTTCGCAATATAATTTCCACTCTTTTGATTTAAAATTAATCATAATTATATTATTATAAATTACGAATTAATTTTCATAAATATATATAAGAGCCAATCAGAATTTACCACTAAAATTAAATTTATCATATCATTCTCATCTTAATTTAATTATCGTGGTTATTTAACAATTTTTTTTGAAATACAAAATTAATATTATTTAGAACATGCATAAATTACATATTTTTTAAAGTGATTAAATATTTACTAGCTTGATCAATTTTTCATTTTGAAGTCAATCAAAATTGGACTATTATGTATTACGAACTAATTTTCATAAATATCAACTGCAATCATACTATAATATATATTTATATATTACACATTAATTTTCATAAATACTTATTAACTAATTAATCACAATTTTTAATTTAAAATCAATCACAATTATATTATTATTTACTGGCACATCCATTCTTTGCGCCGCTCTTTATATATATAGCCATTTTCCAAAATTTTGTATTTATCAATTGATTTAAATATGAATATATTATTTTAATACTATAGTCTATTTTATCTATATTATATAATATAATATTTAAATATCACAAACTCTCGATCTACAATCATAATAAGGTGTAATCAAATTTGAATAAATCGACTATCATTGAATTAAAAAATTTTAAAAATAAAAAAATAGTTACCACAATATTCTAAATACATGTTCAAAATTTAAGTTATATAAACATTTAAATTACTCAATTATTAAAAAAACTAGATTCAACCAATTAAAATAATAAAATGAATTTTAAACCAATTATCTTTAACATTTTACTTATACATATTTTTTAGTTATGCAATAATTAACTGGACAAACAAATTGACTTGATAATATATTTGAATTATTCAAAATACTAACTATACTCTCAAATAGTATTAGACATTATTTGGTGTATAAGTTACCAATCAAAAAAATAAAATTCATTACAAAGTCAATGAAAATATTCTTCGTTAATATTTTCATAGCAAATTGGTTAACTCAGCGAAAAGATTCTTATAATTCACTATTTTTATGATAAATAAATAATTTATCAATAAAAGGACATATGACATCTACAAAAATAATCAAAATTTCGAATTTTCTTATAAATCACAATTTTTTATAGGTAATTAATTCATCAATAAAGGTCATACAACATATACAAAAATAATCAAGATCGGACAAACACATATTAAAATAGATCATATCACGGTTTCCTTCATCCAAACTACGATTGTTGATCAAATCTTAAATTGTGGTACTTCTCGCGCTTATATCACTAAAATATATAACCTTTTGGTGAGAGAATCCAACAATTTATTATAGTCCTAAGGAAAATATATATCTGATTTGCTAGAACGTAACAACCAACCATGAATGCGATTCTATACTATCGAAATTAATGAACCAATATAATAGAATCTTGTAGATCTAAGATCTGGATGCCAGAATAAAGGAACTTACTCTCGCAAAGAGAAAGAATAGAACCCAAAATGGGTAGACACAATCCACTAACGGGGTACCAGACTCTCAATAATGAGACCATTCGTAAATTTTAGACCAATCATATCATATGAAAAGTTTTCCTTATTTATCTTTCTATACCCACTAACTGTAGTTAGTTAACAATTCTAATTAAAAATATAATAACTATTTAATTTAACATGCTTATATATTATATATATTTTAATCAAAAAATATTCGATAATAAATTTCTCATATAATTTATTTTCACTTTTATTAAATAGCAACTATATATTTACGGGATTACGCTAAATATGGTAATAACTCAACCAACATGAAAATATTAGCATAGAAATAGCAAGGTACCAATATCTTTCCTTTATTATAATACATGAGTCTACCCAAGTATATAGTTATATGCAGTTAACCAATTAGAAAATTATGAATTATTTTAGGATCAATTAGAGGTCATTCCTAAATTTTAGACCAATCAAGTTATATTAAAAGTTTTCCTTATTTACCATTTTTATCCTGTTATACCAACCATGGTTAGTTAACAATTCTAATTTAAATATACTAATGACTTGATTTAACATATCCATATATTATATATTTTTTTAATGTCAATAAATATTTATAATAAATTAATGTTTTAAATTAAAATCAATCACGATTATACAAATATATAATATTAAGCGATTTTCGCAATATGAATTTTTCACCCTTTTGATTTACAATTAATCATAATTGCATTATTATATATTACGAATTAATTTTCATAAATATATATAAGAGCGAATTGGAATTTACCACTAAAATTAAATTAGTTATATCATTCTCATCCTAATTTACTTATAGTGATTACTTAACAATTTTTTTGAAATACGAAATTTATTTTATTTGGTACATGCATAAATTACATTTTTTTAAAGTGATAAAATATTTACTAACTTAATTTTTTTTTAATTTAAAGTCAATCACAATTATACTATTATATATTACGAGCTAATTTTCATAAATATCAACTACAATCATACTATAATATATAGTCATGTATTACTGATTAATTTTCATAAATACTTATTAACTAATCAATCACAATTTTTAATTTAAAATCAATCAAAATTATATTATTATGTAAGAACCCAAAATTTCGGTAGAATTAAAACTTTTCCTATTATGATGAAGTGCATCAATGAATAGTGATTTGGTGGATGAATAGTGATTTTGAGGATTAAGAAAATTTTTCATGCCACCTATGTACGAGACGTAGTGTGGATATTCCGAAGTTATACTAGTAATCTACGGAGTAAATAAGTGTATGTAAATGCGATCGGAATTCAGAAATTCCAAATTCTATTTTCGTGTAATATTTGACCGAGCGGTGAATTATATATCAGTAATATCAAGAAATGAGATATTTAATTTGAGGAATTGAGGAGTTAATATTTTGAAATTTTATTATAAGTGATTTGAGAATTTGGAACGAAAACCACTGAGGAAGTGAAACAAACGTTCTAGAAACCGCTGAAACTTTACAATGAGATTAAGCGATTGAGCGAACGAATCATGGATTAAGGATATGGTATATTAAGAGTCCAAGGAATGATATATTATGAGAGGGAAAAAGGATTGAGAATAAACTCCTAGAATTGAGAAAAGAGAATGCTTGAGAAATCGGGAGAACGTTTTCTGAGATAAAGAGAAATAAACAAGGGATGTTGGAATTAATATTCGTTCGAGGTATTGTGCTATATTAGAGCAATAATATGCAACGTATAAGTTGTAACGTATTTATTTTATTCAAGAAACGACAAGGAAATCAAAGCGGTGGAAAAGAAAACAAAACAAAAGGACTTAAGTGCAAGAAACAAGAGACAAGGACTTGGTTGCAATTAGCAAAGGACTTGGTTGCAATTTAAGTGGATAAGAAATCTAGAGGAGCCAATGAGAGGTTGCCACCTAGCAAGGATGAGATGCATCCAACCAAAAATAGATATATATCAAGTGTATGACATTATTAGAACATAAAACCAAGAACAAAACCATTCTGCCCAGCAGAACACCTCTCAGTAAAACGGGCCTAGAGCCTTCATTACTCAATGAATTTTTTTTTCTTTATATGGTTAGAAAGCTGTTAAGACGCTCTACAACTTTCATTCAGGAGCCTCGACCAGGAAACGAGTGCAAGGGCTTCTTTTTGGCTGATCTTTGGGGCGTGTTTTTCCAGTCAGGAAACCCACTTCCATGTTCTTGATTTCTTTGGTGAGATTGAAGATGGTGAGCATAGAGTAAGGCTTCCCCAAGGTTAACCAAGCTTGTTTGAGATTGTAAGAACATCAAGAAGGTATGAAACTGTAACCCCTCTTGGCCATGAATTAGTTATGGTGTTTAATGTTAGATCAATGGATGTTAGTGTGAATCTTGGACATATAAGTTATGGATGATGTAAATCTTTAGTTTAAATGTTGTGGTTGTGATTTTTAAGCTTGTGGTTAGTATATGTAACTCCATGTATGTTGTAAAGTATGATCTTGGTGGTTTAGATGATGGTTGTGATGTGGATGTAAGATTCTTGGTTGGTTAAGTGATATAAGCATGCTGAGATTTTTCCAGGAACTTGAACTGTCTTGTAAGAGGGTTTTGAACCCCCAAATCTTGTCCCCTGAAGTCCTAATATATATTGTTGGAAAGGTATTCGAATTTAGTTTCCAGAAATGTAAGGTTCATGACTAGGTGATGTATAGATTTTGAGTTATGGCCTGAGAAGTGAAATGTGTTTCTGGATTCCGGACTGCACTAAATGGTCCCCTTGTGAACCTTGTTTAAACCCCTAAAAATTTATGTAGGATCATGGAAAAATTAGAGAAGCTAGTAAATGCAGTGGGGAAGGCTATCCAAAAAGAATTAGATTAAAATATGTATTTTTCGATTTTATAAAAATGCTAGAGTAAAATTCGCGCAAAGGGAAAAAGTCGTAAGTGGAGTGTAATTTTAGGGGTAATGGATATGATTCGGATATGGTAACCAAACTAAGTCGAATAAGTGACGAGCGTAATCGAGTGATAACATGAACCTATAGTGGGGCTAGAGTGTCATAAGACGAAGTCATTAAGTTAATTTTGTACCCCCTAAAACCCCGCAATTAAAGAGATATTGATTAAGGTACTAACGAACGGTTATTGCTTATGTATAGATCATTCCACTCCGCACGCTCGACCACCCCAACCTCACCAAGGCAAGTTTAATTTTCAAAACTTACATATACAAGGACTTTCACTGTTGTATTTGTAGTTTTCAATCATATCAAATGTTTATGTTTATCGAAGTATCGATGAAATTGAGATGTATAAGTACATATATGTTTGCACCCCTTGAACTTAGAATGAAATGTTTTCTTCGGACAACGACTCTAGCAATAGAGGTCGTAGCGGTTCGTATATACTATTGACCGGGGAGCGGTATATTATTATATCGTAATTAAATTGTGAAAACCCGAAGGGTCATTCGGGGAGTATCGTATACTCAAGTAATTATTTTTATATCTTCGTAAATACTCAAAATACCTATCTTGGATTAAAAGCTTATTTAATTAAATTATTATTTTATTAATTATTAATATTAAATCTTAAAACATTATTTATTAATTATTGTTCATTATTTTAAAGACAAAGCTAATCCAAGATACCTTTAATACTTTCAAACTCGAACTCTTTCGAACTCAAAACATTTTCGAAAACCCCCGGTCAGGTTTGCTTCTTTTGTGATTTCAAGAATCATCGGTCGACTGATGTCGGACCTCAATTACTCGGTTTTCAATCAAAATCAAGTTTTCAAAAGAAAAAGAAAAAGGGACTCTGGCAGGTGTGGGAACCGTTGACGAACGATTCCCGGGATATGTAAGCGGCCGTGAGCCAAGCGGTCCATCAATTATTATTCCGGCCCAGGTGTTGCCGAAGGATGATTACGGATGTAGTTTTCATCGAGGGTGATTACGGATGTAGTTTTCACCCGGGGATAGTTACGGATGTAGTTTCTATCCTTCTACCGGTAGAGAAGACCTGCGGATTATCGGACTTGGATGTGGCGACTGATCATCGTCAATCGCTGTCAGGTTTTTATGTTTTCTTCCAGTCCCATCCTCCACTTTGGAAAAATACTCAAACACTGCTTCTTGGGCCTAAATGCCAAGTTGCCGATAGTGTGGCTTTTGATAAGAAAAATATTGACATCGTGCAGTATCGAGAACTGCAAGATTTTCTATAAAGATTGGCACGTGTTAGTGCACTCTTGCAATTATTTCAAAGAATGAAATGTTTTTGAATGAGTAACCTTCTAAGCTAATGGAAGGAAAGAGGTTTTGCAATGATGTATTCCCTGTGCAGTATATTAACAGTAGAGTGTTTTGCCGAAAATGATATACTCATATGTATATATTTTCAAACTTGAGATATATTGAAATGGGAACCTTATAAAGGGTTCATATGTTATTCTTAAAGCTCCTTAATGAGTATAGATGTTTTATTCAAACTCGGACATATATATTGTCCAATTATGTTTTGAAATCTGAGATATATACCCATATAGTTGGGAATGTTTTCGAAACAAACCACATTATTATTTTTCAAAATGGTGAACTTGCTGAGCATTATGTAGCTCATTCTTGCTTTATAAAAACTTTTCAGAAAGAGAAGAATTTGATCAGTTAACTCCGCACCAGCAGAAGAGGAGTAGAAGATTTACCCTTGAGATGATTTAGTCCCTGATAAATACTACAGAGTAAGTCTGATATGTTTTCAACTGTAATAGTAAGACTTGTCTTCAAGTGTAGTTGTATAAATGGAAGTGCGCAAGATTCTAGATTGTACAGATGAATTGTAATATTTCGTGTTACTTTTGATTATCGTTTCTGAGGCTCTAACTTGTTTGTGCTTAAGATTGAGGTCTGAATGGATGTATTGTTGAGTTGTAAAGTTAATTCAGGTATGATATGGTTGGATGGTGATGTGACGACCTGAATCTTTGACCTCAGATTTGGGGGTGTCACATATTATATACTAGCACATATGTTCTTTACGCCCCTCTCTATGTATAGAACCATTTTCCAAAATTGCGTTTATATTAATTGATATTAATAGAAATATATTATTTTTATGTATGAGTCTATTTTATCTATATTATCAAATATAATATTTTAATATCTCAAACACTCGATCTACAATCATAAGGTGTAAACAAATTTGAATAAATCTATTCTTATTAAATTAATAATTTTAAAAATTAAAAAATATTTAATACACTATTCCAAATACACAATCAAAATTTAAGTTATATAAACTTTTAAATAATCAATTATTAAAAAAAACTAAATTCAACCAATTAAAATATTAAAAAATGAATTTTAAACCAATTTTCATTAACATACTTTTCAGTATTTTTTAGTTATGCAAGAATTAATGTGACAAACAAATTGACTTGACAATATATTTGAATTATTCAAGATACTGAATAGACTCTGATATGGGCTAAAAGTAAGCCCTAAAGACACATTTAATGTCGCATTAATTAGACCCAGCATGGTCCAAACGTGGGGCCCATTAGTGGGGATCAAACCCCAAATTTCAAATATTAATTTCGTAATTAATATTAAGGGATATAAACAACTCAGCAATAAGAATCAGATAAGGATAATACTCCTACCTAACTTAGCCTCCATGGCATCCAATTCAATAAGGAAACAGACTCCTACAAGGAAGGAGTCTAGAACCTTCCTCAAGGCGGTGGCTTGCCCACCAAGTATCCTAATCCTACCATAATTCTAAGGCTTCTCAGTCTATATAAGGGCTTGACCCCTCATTCTCAGAACTACGTTTTTTGGCTTGATTCTCAATACGAGATACGTAGGCATTCTGTGAGGACCGATTAGTCACGAACACGGAAACAGCCATTAAAGCACGAAGCTCTCGAACCCTAGCATTAAATACAATTTCGTAACCTAGTTTTTATTCCACAACATTTAGCGTCGTCTGTGGGAAACAACATCAACCATGGTTCAAACACGAAGAACAGCACCGACCTCTACCGAGGCCATACCCCTCAGCTCTGCTCCGCCCACCACTGAACAAATGCCCCCAACAACAGGGACGATCATTCAACCTCAAGTTTCTCAACCTATAGGGACCCCCCTTGACAACTGCTGAGAGGATCAAGGCTCATGAGGCGGAGATCTTTAAGTTGAAGGACGATATGGCGAGAGAACAAGCTAGATTGAGTGAAACTCAGCCTCCTCCAACCACATGGAGGATTCCCATTATCGACTTGGAGAGGTCTTCAAGGAGACAGAGAAGGGCTGATGCCCCAACTGGAAGAACAACAAGGGTGGAAACCCCCAAGGGTAACCGCAAAGATCTGATGCCACTAGGAGATCCTGATGATCCCACGACCCCGTTTACTGAGGAGGTGATGAATGCTCGTATCTCAAAGAATTTCAAGATGCCAACAATCAAGGCTTATGATGGAACGGGAGATCCCGCAAATCATGTCAGGACGTTCTCAAACGCAATACTGTTGCAGCCTGCAAGTGATGCTTTAAAGTGTAGGGCGTTCCCTCAAACCCTGTCGGGCATGGCTCAAAGATGGTATAGCCGATTGCCTGCGAATTCGATTGGCTCTTTTAAGGAGTTGAGTGCCGTTTTTGTCAACCAATTCATTAGCGGGAGAGTTCATGAATCCAGCCAAGTGTGCCTTTCGTGTTGGATTAGGAAATTTTTTGGGTTTGATGGTTTCAAACCGAGGAATAGAAGCCAACCCCGATAAGATCAAAGCGATTTTGGATATGAAACCACCCCGCTCTATACGAGATGTACAGAAGCTAACGGGCTGAGTTACAGCCCTAGGGAGATTTATCTCCAAGTCTGGTGACAAGTGCCTGCCTTTCTTTCAAGTATTGAAGAAGGTGAAAAATTTCGAGTGGACTCCTGAAAGCCAAGAGGTCTTTGAACAGTTGAAGAAGTATATGACTGAAGCCCCGTTGTTGGCCAAACCTAGTTCCGGGGAGACCTTATATCTGTACCTGGCTATGTCCAAACAAGCCCTGAGTGCTGTACTCATCCGAGAAGAGAACAAGGTCCAAAAACCTATCTACTACGTGAGCAAGGTGTTGCTTGGAGCAGAATTGAATTACTCTCCTATTGAGAAGGTTACTTTAGCATTGATAACAGCTTCGAGGAAGCTATGACCATACTTCCAGTCCCACAAGATCGAAGTCCTGACGGACCAACAATTGAGAAATATTCTGCATAGCCCGAAGGCCAATGGAAGGCTAATTAAGTGGGCAATCGAACTTGGAGAATTTGATATCACATACAAGCCTCGGATAGCGATTAAGGCTCAGGCATTGGCTGACTTCGTGGTTGAATGCACAATTGACAACCAAGAAGTCGGGGGGCAGGAGATAGTACCCACCCCTGAAGGTAAGGATAAAGATGAAGAGCTGTTACCTGATCAGAAGGAATATTGGATGCTTTATTTTGATGGGGCATCAAAAACAAAATCTAGTGGTGCAGGAATGGTTTTGCAAATCCCCGATGGGTTCACAGTTGAGTATGCTGATAAGTGGATTTTATATCCACTTGGAGCATTCCATATCGGCTTGAATTGATTCACTTGGCCTTGAGTTTGTTGTATTTTTGATGTGTTTCTTTTAGTTGTGCAGGTTTGTAAATCGTTGGTTGAGGTTTGCTATTTCCATGATCTTGGTATGGATTTTGAGCTTGGAATGAAGAATGGAGTCTCTATCTACGTTACTAAGGAGATTTTGAATCAAGGGATTGAAGAATGGCAATTCACGGAAGAAGGAACGGGATAAACGGTTGAAAAAACGAAGAAGTAGAGCAAAAAAACCAATAGCTGGCAGTTAATTGTCTTAGTAGTGAATAAAAACCATACATTGTTGCATAGGTGCATTAACTAAATTGAAACCTAAACCAGATCTCTATAGGAACGAACTTAACTTATTCATATGTTACTTGTGACCATGTACGCTTTCGTGATTAGTGTAAACAAGTTTTTGGCGCCGCTACCGGGGACTCAGTGTTATTTATAGTTTATCTGCTTGTCATCAGTGGTCGTTAAAGTTTACTGACTCGGATTATTTACTTACTTAGTTGTTTTGTTTCTGTGTTTCAGGTACTTGAACGTGTATGTGAACGCGTTCTCAATCTCGTAAACTAGAAGAAGAACTTGCAGCAGCTAGAGATATGGGAGAACCAGAAGGAGGAGCAGCAGCAACTAAGGCTTTGAAGGATTATTCTCAACCGAAAATTAATGACATTCAATCTAGTATTGTCAGACCACCTATTGCAGCTAATACTTTCGAAATCAAGCCTGGCACAATTTAGATGGTACAGAATTCGATTCAGTTTGGGGGTGCTCCAACGGAAGATCCTAATATGCACATCCGGAACTTCATTGAGATCTGCGATACCTTCAAGTTCAATGCTGTGTCGGAAGATGCTATCAAATTGAGACTTTTCCCATTCTCTTTGAGGGATAAAGCTAAGGGCTGGTTACACTCTCTACCAGCCGGTTCCATTACTACATGGGAGGATCTTGCTCAGAAGTTTCTTACTAAATTCTTTCCCATGGCTAAAACAGCAGCGATTTGGAATGCTCTAACTCAATTTGCACAGCAATCTGGAGAATCTTTGTGTGAAGCTTAGGAAAGCTACAAGGAGATGGTTCGAAAGTGTCCCCATCATGGTATGCCTGATTGGATGGTGATAAATGGTTTCTATAATGGGTTGGGAGCACAATCAAGACCTTTGCTAGATGCAGCATCAAGTGGAGCTTTATGGGCAAAGAGCTACGAGGAAGCTTAAGATCTAATTGAGACGATGGCTGCCAATGAATATCAGAATCCAACTCAGAGACTATCTCAAGGCAAAGTAGTAGGAATTCTGGAAGTGGATGCAGCTACAGCTATAGCAGCTCAGTTGAAGGCTTTAACTATGAAGGTGGATTCTCTGACTAATTATGGAGTTCAGCAGGTGGCTAGTGTGTGTGAGCTTTGTGCAGGTGCACATGATATAAATCAGTGTGCTATCTCTTCTGAATCGGCACAGTTTGTGAGCAATTTTCAGCGACCTTCGCAACCAGTTCCAGCCACCTATCATCCTAACAACAGGAACCATCCTAATTTTAGCTGGAGTAACAATCAAGGTGCTTAACAACCACAGCCTTATCAGCAATTTCAGGGTCATCAATATGGAGCTAAGCCATTCAATCCTTCTGGCTATCAGCAGCAGTATGTTCCAAGACAACAATTCCAACCTCCGGGATTTCAGCAACAACAGTCTCATGGGAATGCTGGTTAATCTTCGAATGAAAAATCTGAATTGGATGAATTGAGGTTGATGGTTAAAAGCCAGGCGGTATCTCTCAAGACGTTGGAGAATCAGATAGGGCAGGTTGCAAGTGCCTTATTGAATAAGCCGTAAAGAACTCTTCCGAGTGATACGGAGGCTAATCCAGGCAGGAGGGAAGGCAAAGAACAGGTGAAAGCAGTAACTTTAAGATCTGGAAAAGTTACAATCGATCAGAAATCAGCAGCTTAGGAAGATGAAGAAGTTTAGAATCAACAAGTTGAAAAATCTGCAGTGCTAAAAATTGAAAAATCTGACTTGGTGGCTGATCAGCTAGATGGTGAAGTGGAAAAGAGCAAGAAGTCTGCTGAGAAATCTATTCCGGAGCAGAATACAATGAGCAATCAAATCTACCCTCCTCCTCCATATCCTAAAAGGCTTCAAAAGCAGAAGTTAGACAAGTAGTTTGCTAAGTTTCTAGAGGTGTTCAAGAAGTTGCATATCAACATACCTTTTGCGGAAGCTCTTGAACAGATGCCGAGCTATGCTAAGTTCATGAAGGGTATTCTATCTCGGAAGCTGAAACTGGAGGATTTGGAAACTGTGGCATTAACGGAAGAATGCAGTGATATTCTGTAACAGAAATTACCTCCGAAGCTAAAGGATCCAGGAAGCTTTACTATTCCATGTACTATTGGTAATCTATCTTTTGAAAAGTGCTTGTGTGACTTGGGAGCTAGTATTAATCTCATGCCTCTATCTGTCTTCATGCAACTTGGTCTCCCTAACATGAAACCTACAAACATCTCTCTACAGCTGGCTGATCGATCGATTACGTATCCTAGAGGTATAGTGGAGGATGTCTTGGTGAAAGTGGATAAACTCATCTTTCCTGTTGATTTTGTGATTCTCTACTTCGAAGAGGATAAGAAGATTCCCATAATATTGGGAAGACCATTCTTGGCTACTGGCAGAACCTTGATCAACGTGCAAAAAGGAGAACTCACCATGAGGGTGCAAGACCAGAATGTCACTTTTAACGTGTTCAATGCAATGAAGTTTCCAACAGACGAAGAGGAATCCCTTAAGGTGGATTTGGTCAATTCTTCAGTTACTACGGAGCTTAAACAGATGCTATTGGTAGATCCCTTGGAGAGAGCATTGATAGGGGATTCTGATGTTGTTGATGAAGAAGGAGCAGAACAACTGCAGCAATTGAATTCAGCCCCTTGGAAGAGGAAAATTTACATGCAATTTGAATCTCTTGGATTAGCTGAGATTAAAAATTCTACGGAGCGTCTTAAGACATCTATTGAAGAAGCTCCTACTCTTGAACTCAAACCATTGCCGGAACACTTGAGGTATGCTTTTCTAGGTGATGCTTCTACATTACCTGTTATTATTGCTTCTAACCTATCAGGCAGTGAGGAAGAAAAGCTCTTGCGAATTCTAAGGGAGTTCAAATCAGCAATTGGTTGGACCATAGCAGACAAGGGAATCGGCCCTTCTTATGGCATGCATAAAATTCTGCTAGAGGAAGGAAGTAAGCCTACTATTGAACATCAGCAAAGACTCAATCCTATCATGAAAGAGGTGGTGAAGAAGGAAATTCTTAAGTGGCTAGATGCAGGTATCATCTATCCTATCTCAGACAGTTCTTGGGTGAGCTCGGTGCAGTGTGTGCCTAAGAAAGGAGGCATGACAGTTGTTGCTAATGAGAAGAATGAGCTCATCCCTACTCGGACAGTCACGGGGTGGAGAGTATGCATGGATTATCGAAAGTTGAATAAATCCACCAGAAAAGATCACTTCCCTCTTCCATTCATTGATCAGATGTTAGATAGGTTGGCTGGTCATGAGTATTATTGCTTGCTTGATGGTTATTCTGGGTATAATCAGATTTGCATCGCGCCGGAAGATCAAGAGTGAAAGGCAGAGTGTGTAAACTTGTAACACTATAACTAATGTAACTCAAACTAAAAGAAAAGATACTTAACCAGAAGACAATCAAGAACAAGAAGTCACAAGAAATCAACACTAAATGAAGATAAGGTAATTGATACAATTCAACATGTTAACTATGATCAAGCCAAGAAGAAATCATTGAGAGAAGTTCAAGTCAAAGTTGTTCATGCCTCAGTGATTTGAAAAGCCAAGAATCAAGATCATAACTATCAGTATCAATAAGACAAATTGATTTCAAGTGAACAAGAAGGAAAGCAATTATTGGAAAGCCACACTACTAATTGGATATGGTAATTTATTCAAGAAGCAAAAACCCTATCAAGACTAGTCACTTATGAACCAGACCGTTGCATCAAGTGTCAGGACATTGATAGCAAGTTTATGTCAGTAATAAAGATCCATATTCAAGAGCTTAGTGAAGAACAAAGAAGACATGAAGATATCACAAGTTCAAGATGTGCATTGAAGTTTCAGTTGAAGACCAGAATATTTTCTAAGTACTAAATATTCTAGATGACCAAGTAGAAGTTTCTAAGTAGAAGTTCTACTTAGAAATTCGAGATGGCTAAGTAGAAATTCTCAAGTAGAAGTTCTACTTAGAGTGCAGCTTCAACATGACACATGGCATCTTCTGATTGGCAGATTTCCAAGCTTTCAAGATAAGGCAAGATTTATGTGGATATCATTGGGCCACGTATATCTTAGTCTTTGAAGTCTACAGGACATAGATTACATGTAGTATAAATAGAAGTACTTGTGTAATGTTTTCAGTTAGTGAGCAATTCTTGAGAAAAACACAAGAGAAAAAGAGAGAGTGCATTCACAGAGCTTAGTATCATTCACTTCTCTCTGAACTTCTGTTATACTTTGTAATGAATGTTGTAGCAACCCTTTCAAGTTATATATAAGACATATATTCCTTGAATCTGCGTGTTCATTTATTGCATCGTATTTATTGCTTCTCATATTCGAAAAGTTGTATTCACCCCCCCTCTACAACACATTTGGACCTAACAATTGGTATCAGAGCTATATGTTTAACATACAAAACATAGATCCTTGTGTTTGGTAGAAGAATCGTGAGTTTTCATTTTCTAGATCTACTTTTCATTTTCTTGAAAAGTGTGCTTTAAATCGTTTGTATTGAAAACTCATCTGAAAAATTATTTAAATACTCCAGGTGTGTTTATTTAGCTTGGATGTATTTTAATTAATTTTTGTGAATTAATCTGGGTACTTTCATATTTGGTGTTCTTGAGTGTTAATCATCTGTTCTTATCAAAGAAGACAACCCAACAACTTTTTGATCTCCTTTTCAATAGTAAAAGAATAAAAAGGTGTTTTAAGACTTTTTTATTTGCATTATTCACGGCCGAAAGTGTAACAGACATACTCAGTGCCTAGCAAGTGGGTTAGGTGGGTTAGGTGAGTAAAGCATTCAAAGTCAAAAGGTGTTGAAGAGATAATATTGTTTATTCAATATTAAAGTAATCTGCAGAAAAATTATTCTAAGGACAAAAGTTCTACATAGAATTTCTACTTGAGAATTTCTACATAGAATTTCGACTTGGACAATTTCTACTTGGTGAATTTCGACTTGAGCAAAATTTCTACTTAGTGAAATTTCGACTTAGACAAAAGTTCTACATATAAATTCTACATAGCCTAGTCTTGGGTACTTAGAAACTTTTAGTGACCAGAATTGAGATGGCTCCTAAAAATGCATTCAAGATCCCAATGTTCAACCGAGATCACTATGAAGAATGGGTTTTCAGAATGAGACTATATTTAGAGACTGTTAACCCTGAATATCTGGAAGTCCTTGACAAGGGTAAATTTGTTCCAATGGTGGTTATTCCTGCACATACGGAAGGAGGAGTGGTTATACCACCTCGGTCTGAGCCTAAAAAGGTCTCGGAGTTTTCGGATGCTGACAAGGAACAAATAGCTTGTGATACTGCCGTACGACAAACCTTGATGGAATCTCTTGATCATGAAATGTTTAATATAGTCAAAGGTCTGACTACAGCGAAGAAGATTTGGGACAAGATAGAAGTTGTCATGGAAGGATCTGCAGAGGTCAGAAGCAACAAGATACTCATACTCAAGATGGAGTATGACACCTTTAGAATAAGGAAAGGAGAAGGCATAACAGATGTCTACCTACGATTCAGTCAGTTGGTATTGGATTTGAATCTGAGAGGTGTAACTCTCCCCATGGTTGAGACTAATACGAGATATCTGAGGAACCAGCCGAAAAGCATTGAACATAGGGTCTACGCAATAAGAGAAACCAGAGATTTGCATACAACTTCTCTGGAAGAATATTGTGGAATATTAAAGACCTATGAGCTGGAAATACTTCAAGATCAAGCATGGGACAATGATTCAAAGGGAAAAGAAAGTGCATCAGGATTAGTTGATGATGAGGAAGAGTCTAAGAAGGCAATGGTTGCAGCAAAGCCTAAATCGTCACTTGCACCACATCAAGTTGATAATGATGACGAGTGCGCATCTGACAGTGATGATGACTACTACACCCAAGAAGAGCTGGACAACATGGACGATAGTGTCGTGGCATACATGGCAAGGAAGTTCAGCAACATGAGATTTAGAAAGAGCAACCGACCACAAAGAAAGTCTTCATCTTTCTATCGGGCTGCTAAGGGTGGTGGTAGTTCGTCAGGCTACCAAGGTAAAGGAAAGAATTCCAGTTACAAATCTCCATTGGATTTCAAAATGAAGTTCAAATGCTATAATTGTGGTGAAGCTGGACACTTTGCCTCGGACTGCAAAAAGCCTAAACAGACTTATCCAAAAGAGACATATGAAGCCCTCAAAAGCAAGTATGAAGCACTGGTGAAGGAAAGACATGGAAAACGAGCTTTATTGGTGACAGAAGGAAGAGCTTGGGATGATTCAGATGAGGAAGATGTTACTCATGTAGCAAACTTTGCCCTCATGGCTGAGACATCAGAGGAACCAGAGGTACCAGTTCTGACTCTTAAAGTAGAAATGTCTATTGATGATTATAAGGAACAGAACGGGGCTCTTAGTGAAGAAATCTATATGTTGTGCAAAAGCCTAGACTCTTCTCAAAAGGAACAGAAAACACTTGTTGCCAAATGCAGAATGCTTGAGGCAAAAGTGGAAGAGCTAGAGGCTGCTTGCACTGTAGATACTTCCCTAAGAGACTTTATTAAATCTCTGGAACACAAGCTCGTCCTTAAGGAAGAGGTGGAAGCATGTCTTAGGAACAATCTAGCTGAGTTAGAAACTAAATGCGAAGCATACAAACTAGCTGCTAGTAAAGTGTATGTAGATAATGACACATTTAAGAGGATAACTGGAGTAGGTGTAGGACTTGATTATTCTGACCTTCCTAAGAAAGAAGGAAAGAGACCTATTGACCCTAGTTCCAGTGACCTTAAAACGGAAACACCTAGAATTCTTAAATCCGCTGTCAAACCTATGTACAAACACCTTGTTCCTAGAATAGAAGAAGAAGAGACTGAATTGATAGCTAGATATGAGATTGAGATGGAAGATCGCCAGAAAGCACAACCTGTAACTCCTATCAAACAAGTTAAAATCAATTTCCCTAGAGATGAATCTAGACTAGGATTAGGAGCTAAGGCTGTTAAACAACAAGGAAAGAGAGAGAAAGGCATAAAAGAGGTTAAGGCTGAACGAATAAAGAAAGCATGTTATCATTGTAAATCTACTGAACATCTTTCTTATGCATGCAAAGCTAACATGAATGTTCCTGCTGCACATGCCATGCCTACCACACATACAATGAATAATCTGCATCAGAATCATGCACAGTGTGGTCAACCTAATTGTATGCCATGCACTTTTAACATCATGCAAACTTTTGTGCATTTAATGAATGCATCTAGCCAGTCATGCTCAAATACTGTTGCTAGTTCAAACATCAAGAAAAAGTATGGGAGAGCCAAGACTGTCAGTCCTCCTAAAGTTAGGAGTGACAAACCTTCTCCTAAGACTGACAAATCTGTCAAGTCTGAGAAAGGAAAGGAGATAGTCGAAAGCTCTAGTAATGTGAAGAAAAGTGCATCTCCTGTTGTTAAATCTGTTGATTCTCGATCTTATCGAAAAGCCGGGCCCAATCAAAGTTGGGTTCCGAAGAATGTCTAACCAATCTGTCATTGCAGGGCGTTAAGCAGAATCGAAATAAAGTTATATGGGTGCTAGACAGTGGAGCATCGAGGCATATGACTGGAAACAAGTCCCTGCTTACAGAGTTGGTTATGAAGGCTGGCCCTTATGTTACCTTTGGAGATGACAGCATAGGTGTGACTAAGGGATATGGCAAACTGAAAACTGGCAATGTCATCATAGAAGATATTTCCTATGTTGAGGGACTAAAGCACAATCTGTTGAGTATAAGTCAATTCTGTGACAAAGGTTACGAAATTGTCTTCAACAAGAAAGGTGTATCAATCACTCACATCAAGGAAGGCTCACTAGCTTTGAGAGGAGTTCGAAAGGCAGATCTTTTTGTTGCAGACATGGATTCAGCAAATCAGAATGAGGTCACCTGTTTTTACAGCAAAGCCTCGGATGATGAAAGCTGGTTATGGCACAAAAAGTTATCTCACTTAAACTTCAAAACGATGAATGCTCTCGCGAGGCGAGAATTGGTGAGAGATCTACCTCAAATGGAGTTCGCTCCAAAAGGACTCTGTGAAGCTTGTGAAATGGGAAAGTCGAAGCGAGCATCGCATAAAAGCAAAGAAATTTCTAGTATTACTGAGCCTCTGCAACTTCTTCATATGGATTTGTTTGGCCCAGTGAATGTCCTATCTTTGTCTAGGAAAAGATATGCATTGGTAATCGTGGATGACTTCTCCAAGTATACATGGGTATTGTTCGCAATGACGAAAGACGAAGTACCTTTCTTAATCATTGATCACATCACTCAAATTGAGAATGTTTCAACACTTACTGTGAAGATGATTAGATCAGACAATGGCACTGAATTCAAAAATGCAGTGCTGAATGACTTCTGTGTATCTAAAGGAATACGTCGTCAGTATTCAGCCCCGAGAACTCCATAACAAAATGGAGTAGTTGAAAGGAAGAATAGAACTTTGGTTGAAGCAGCAAGAACTTTGTTGTATGATTCAAAACTTCCTTTGTACTTCTGGGCCGAAGCAGTGAGTACCGCTTGTTACACTCAAAATAGAACATTGATTATAAAAGATAAAGAAAAGACACCATGTGAATTAATGAACAACAGAAGACCAACAATCAAATACTTTCATGTCTTCGGAGCAAAATGCTATGTGCTTATAGATGATGAAAATCTAGGCAAGTTTGCAGCAAAAGCTCGTGAAGGAATCTTTGTTGGTTACTCTACAGATGTGGTGGCAGCTTATAGAGTGTTCTTAGTGAATGATCGAAAAGTGACTGAAAGCTACAACGTCAGATTCGACGATACCAAACTCTCATCAATTTCAAGAGATTCTAGTGAACCTGAGTCCCTAAAATTTCAGAATTTGGACGTAGAAGATCTTGAAGATGAACCTGAGTTGGTTGTTCCATTGAATGTTCCAAGCGTACATGAAGAACCTGAGTCTAGTGAACAAGTTAATTCTACAAGATCAGGAGAGACTTCTTCAGTACCAACCGGCAACAACTCAGGGGGAGTAAATAGCAGCTCAAGGGCTACTGTTCAAGGCTTGAGTCGAGTTGACTCTAGTTCTGTAGGAGCTGGCACTAACTCAGGGGGAGTTAGTGAAAATAATCAAAGTAGTCAGCACCCCAACTTAGAAAGTCAAGCTGAATCATCAAGACAATTTCCAGGTGAACGGGTATGGAATAGAGACCATCCGTTTGAGTTAATTATTGGTGATCCAGATGCTGGTGTGACTACTAGAAGAACTGCAAGAGCTGACATGGCTAATATCTCTTTATATTCTGGGTTCTTATCCAAGCTTGAACCCAAAGAAATAGAAGATGCTCTTGGTGATGCTGATTGGGTGATTGCAATGCAAGAGGAACTCAATCAGTTTGAAAGGCAGAAAGTTTGGAAACTGGTACCCCGACCAAAGAACATATCCGTAATTGGAGCTAGGTGGGTATTCAGAAATAAACTGGATGAAAACGGACTTGTAACACGAAACAAGACTCGTTTAGTTGCAAAAGGTTATTCTCAGCGATAAGGAATTGATTATGATGAAACCTATGCACCAGTTGCAAGACTTGAGGCAGTCAGGATGTTCTTGGCATTTGCAGCACATAAGAACTTCAAAGTTTTCCAGATGGATGTGAAAAGTGCCTTCCTGAACGGAGAGTTAGAAGAAGAAGTGTATCTGGAACAGCCGCCTGGCTTCGTTGATCCAGAACATGCAGATTTTGTGTATCTACTCTTCAAATCTGTCTATGGCCTCAGGCAATCCCCAAGACGATGGTATGAAACCCTATCCTTATTCTTAATTGAAAATGGTTTTGTTAGGGGAGTAATTGATAAAACATTGTTCTATAAAGTTGTGAGAAA
Organism: Saposhnikovia divaricata; assembly: GCA_036435485.1. Classification (NCBI taxonomy): domain Eukaryota; kingdom Viridiplantae; phylum Streptophyta; class Magnoliopsida; order Apiales; family Apiaceae; genus Saposhnikovia; species Saposhnikovia divaricata. The sequence continues at coordinate 88,795,349 of CM071598.1, forward strand.
TGACTTAATACTTGTTCAAGTATATGTGGACGATATTATTTTTGGGTCATCAAATGAGCGCTTGTGCGAGAATTTGCCAAGCTAATGCAGGAAAAATATGAGATGAGCATGGTGGGAGAGCTGTCCTTCTTCCTTGGATTACAGATCAGTCAGAGAAAAGATGGTATCTTTATCTGTCAATCCAAGTACGTCAGAGATTTACTCAAGAAGTATAATCTAGAAGATGCATCAGCAGCTAAGACTCCCATGGCAACAGCCACGAAGCTTGATGAAGACAAATCAGGTAAATCAGTTGACATCACAAGCTATCGAGGTATGATTGGCTCACTCCTCTATTTAACTGCAAGTAGACCCGATATAATGTTCGCAACTTGTTTATGTGCAAGATTCCAAGCGGATCCTAGAGAATCACATCTCGTAGCCGTCAAAAGAATTTTTAGGTATCTCAAGGGCATACCAAATCTAGGGATTTGGTACCCAAGAGATACAGGTTTTAATCTTATTGGCTATTCGGATTCAGACTATGCAGGTTGCGGGATTGATAGGAAAAGCACATCTGGTGCTTGCCAATTTCTTGGCAGAAGATTGGTGTCCTGGCAAAGTAAAAAGCAACATACAGTATCTACTTCTACTGCTGAAGCTGAGTACATTGCTGCTGGAAGCTGTGTAGCTCAAATACTGTGGATGAGGAACCAATTGAAGGATTATGGCATGGAACACAAGAAAATTCCAATCATGTGTGACAACACAAGTGCCATTGCCATAACCAACAATCCTGTAGATCACTCAAGAACCAAGCACATCGACATCAGGTATCACTTCATAAGAGAACATGTCAAGGAGGGGACTGTGGAGCTACATTTTGTGCCCACAATGCAACAAGTTGCAGATATATTCACCAAACCTCTTGATGAAGTAACATTCAATAGACTGGTTGGTGAATTGGGAATGCTTAACACAAGTTAGTAAAGCCTTCTATCTGTAAAATCCATGTTTATGTTTGTATGTGCAAGCTACTCAATCATTATGTGCTTAGACTTTAAAATGCCTAATTAATGATTGTTATAGGTTGCATATAGTGTGTTTTTGCATAAATTCCTTGTGTTTTAAGTGTCTTTTATAGCACAAATCTGTGAATTTATGCTTGTTAGATTGCATGATCATAGGGGGAGTTAAATTCATAATATTCTAAATATTGCATGATTTTTAGATGAATTTACCTATGATTTTCATGTAATTAGAGGCCTTAGAATTGTAAAACTTCAAAATTTCGAGTTAGGTTCTATCTCGAAACTCATCTAGAAATTCGACTTGAATTTCGACTTAAGCTGTCAGAGTGAGGTTTTTGAAAAATTCTATGTCTGGGAAGAATTTCGAGTTGGCTATCTCGAAATTCATCTCGAAATTCGACTTCGAGTTCGAGTTACCAGTGTGCCTAGTTCTATCTTCAAAATATTCGAGATAAATTCTATCTCGAATTTTATCTCAAAAGTTGAGATGAGGTTTCCATTTAAGGGAATATTTTGCAAAGAACTGAGAATTAACTTCGAGTTAGTCTATCTCGAAACTCAACTCGAATTTCGACTTGGTGTTCGAGATAGAGTTCTCAGTTAAGCTAAAGGGAATTTTTCGAGTTACACTCCTAACTCGAAACATATCTTGAATTGCCCTGTACCTTTTGCTTTAAGGGGGTATTTTGGAAATATTTTGAGATTAACTTCGAGTTAGTCTATCTCGAAACTCAACTCGAATTTCGACTTGATGTTCGAGATAGAGTTCTTAGTCTATCTCGAAACTCAACTCGAATTTCGACTTGATGTTCGAGATAGACTTCTAACTCGAAAAGTATCTTGAATTTCCTTGTCTTTCTTAGAAGGGAATTTTCCAAGTTTACTACAAATCAATAATGTTCAAGATAGGATTTCCCTATAGTTTCTGCTGTAAAATTGGTTAAAGTGCTTATTGGTGCTTAATTGTTCGAGTTAACCTCTATCTCGAACTTTATCTCGAAGTTCGACTTGATGTTCGAGATAGAAATGTTCGAGATAGAGTTCGACTTAGATGTTCCCTGTATGGACTTGGTAATTTTCACTCTTTTTAACAGGGACATTTTTGTCATTTCACATTCATCTATATATACATCTCTAACTCGATGCCTAATTCACTTTACCTAATTTCATTTTCACAGCAGCCGTTTCACAAAAACAGTGCGATTTCACAGACTTCATACAATTAACCCGTGTTTTTGTGATTAAACTCATACTAATCACGAATTACTGCCAAATTTTTGACTGTTAATCACTGTGTTATCATTAATCATTGTGATACTGTGTTTTGTAACCGCATATACACGCGCATATACATACACACAAACATCAAGTTTTGTGTATCTGTTCAAAACACGATTTCATATTCTCCACATATACACACGATTTCACTGATAAACACACGAATATTCATCTTTGTTGAATATTCAGATCTAGTAATTGGCAACTGTTCATATTCCGTAGTTTAAATTTTCAGATTATCTTTTGATATTCTCGAAAAATTAAAAGGAATAAAACTGATTAATTCGTAAATTATTTGTTTTTCTCTATTAAAATAAAAAATTCACATCTTTCAAAGACAAACATTTAATTAAAATGGCTCACCAATTTTCACTTGCTAAAAACAATTTTTATAATATTTCTACGGAAAATGGTGATCAACTCCAGCGGTTTAAGTTTTGGATACGATTTCTCAATTTGTACTCCAAAGCTAGCCATGCTTTTACTGCTAAACCTACACTAGTACATGATGCGTTACAGCAATTATGGACTAGTGCGGTTACTTTTGGGAGCAAATCAACCCCCTTCGGTTTCAGGTTTACCTTAGCAGGTCAGGAATATGAGGTGACCGAAGAAATTGTCAACAGGGTTCTGGGATTTCCAATTAAAGATGCCTATGATCCAGAACCTACTGCTGCAGAATGCCTCAGATTCTTTGAAGAAATTGGATGTTATCCTCCAAAAGGCCCAATCACGGGAAATATCCAAAAACAATTCTTCCATGTGGAATGAAATTACTTTTTCGAGGCCATCACACGATGTTTTCGAGCACGCGAAAAAGATTTTCATCAAATTCCAATTCCAATGCAAACCTTTGCAGTTGCCCTAGCAAGAGAACTGGATATAAACTATGGACGCGTAGTTCTCTCTGAAATAGTGGGCTCAATGGGATCTCTTGCAAGCAGAGACCTCACTACAAATGATGTTGTCTGCTGGTTTCCTCGGTTCCTTCAAATGCTGATCAATGACTTAATACCGAAGGATGCTCTTGCTGTTAGACAGAGATTTGCCAGAAGCCCAACATCTGCATCGCTAGGGATGGGCACTAAGTCACTTTCAACCATTGCTAATCAGGATAAACATCAAGGTAAACCTATGTCAATTCCTGAAAATATACAAATGTGGCTTAGATATGATGCAGGAGTTACCAATTTGGAGGCATCATCACAAGTTTCATCACATGCTCAAAATCCATCTGTTCATGCTGAGGCATTTGATGAGATTCCGGATGAGGAAAGCGATGATGCACAAGGTAATCAATCAGGTAATCTCTCCCTGCATACTATTCATTCCTCCTCCTATGTATCTGATTCCGCGACCCAAGAGACTGCTAACCCGCAGGATCTATCCCAGGGTGAGAGCTACATTTCTGAGCCCGATACACATTCATATTCTCTTTCACCCCTGTTAACGGAAGTCAGAAAACCAGCACGTGTATATGTACAAGATGATGAGGAGAGTGAAACCGAAGAGCAGCAACTTATTCGAAAGAATGCCAAACTTTTCCACGCTGCTACTTCACAACCACAGTCAAACCCTAGTGTGTCACACGCAACCACTCCACCTCACGAGAGTGGTTCTCCCTTTAAACAGTCTACACATAGGGATTTTGATGACAGTTTTATACCTTTTGAAGATCCTGTTGCTTCAAAAGGACATGGAGTTTTAACAACTTTAGCCGTACCTTCACCGGTACGTATTGATGCTGCAAAGAGGATCGGTTCTGATGTCGTACAAGGACACTTTGCAGCCGCTCAGCCTGAGATTCCAACTCAGGACATAACAGACTTAGATCCCATAACTGCCAATTATTTTGCTTATCAAATTTCTGCAGGTACTGCTTCACATTTCGGATCAATAATTGAAGACATACACGAGCGTGAGACAGGGAGTGTGTGTGAGAGGTTAGGGAGAGAGGGACCTTCATTTTCAAGGCCCGAAACCGAGCGCCAAATACCAACAGAACGAGTATTAGAGCGAGGTCACCTAAACCAAACACCGTCCCTTAACATTGAAAATCTTGATACGCGTATGGCTTCTATGGAAAATCAAATGAGGCAGTTCGGACAGACGATGGGGCAGTTCGGGATGAACATTGGAAACAACCAAAGGGCTCTAGACGACTACGCAGCAAGAATGGCCAGTCAAGCTACAGCTTTTGATGATTTGACAAATAAGGTCAATGACTTGGGCCATGCTGGTGGTGTCTTAGGAAGCACTCTCAATGAGAGGATGGGGGCATTGGAGTCTACAATGCATACAATGGCTGTGGAGATCAGTAGAATGATGTTCGCAGTCAGGAGTTTTGTGCCCCCGGAGTGTTTCGAGTTGCAACAACCTCCCCCCGATGCTGGTGCAGGTGGTGTAGGTGGTGCTAGTGGAGCGGGAGCCTCTGGTTCTGGTTTTGGAGGTTCTTATGCAGCTGGTGGATCTGATTACCAAGGTGGAGCTCAGGATAACTCACCTAAGGGGGAGAGTGGAAAGGAGACGAGACAGCAGGCAGTTCACATCGAAGAAATTGAAGAACCCGCTGATCTTGTCAAGGAACCAGAAGTTGAGCCGTCTGTTGATGAAGAGGCTCTGAGGAGGAGAAAGGGTAAGGCAGTGATGGTTGATGAACCATTCGTTGACCTGAGTCATCAGGAAACAGTACAGGAGGTACTTGACTCAGATTCTGATATGGAAGACGTACCGTTGGCACATGCTATAAAAAGATCTTTGAAGGAACAAGGTGGAGGTGCTGGCATGTCTTCCGGAATGCCTGAAGAATTTCCTGTTGATGAGGAAACCCTTAAAGCTCAACAGTTAGCCTTGGAACAAGCTCAGTTCCATAAAATGAAGATGATGCAAGAACATGCTGCGTTCCTAGAAAAGAAGCTGGAGCTACAAGGGAAGCAGTATGATCATGAGCTTGCAAGGCTAGCTGATCCTCAAGTTGATCTGGACAAACGAAGGATAGGGCAGAAGTGGGATGAAGCAAGGAAGATAATGATGGGACCCTGTGCGAAAGGAGTTCATAACAAGGATGCAGATGATCTGTTCTACAATTTGAATTTGCAGAATCCAATGACTGGGGACTATATAAATGCTTTGAAGAGATTAATTTCTAAGGTCAGGGTTGGATACAATGCAAATCTTAAGGAGTGGCAGGTTATTTTGTCTTTGGTAGAAGGAGTCCCAACATCTTTCCTATATGTGGATGACCAATTCATAACGAGAAGATCTGCGTCAGAGTTGTTCTTGCTAGCGACAAAAATTCAATACTCTCATTCTGAGGAGCTAAGCATTCTGTATAGGGATCAGTTAATGCAGCTAGCAGAGGACAAGGGTCCAGAATTCTCAGCTTATCCAAATTTTGTCCGGATGGTAGTTGATGGAAAGATGAAGAGGGTTAGCATGGAGGAAAATGATCTAATGGAGCTTTGAGTGGAATCTCTCAAAGCTGTCTGTAGACAAATGATGAGTAAGGGATTCGCTTCTGAGCTTAAAGATAAATCCGTGAAGATCATTGAAAGAGTTATATTCAAGAAGAGCAATGAGGTGTGGAAGTGTGATGTCATTGCTCCAAACCCTCTTGATGACGTGAAGATTGAGCCGGAGCTGATGGAGAAGAAATGGGATATTCTTCAAGCAATGAAGAATGTGGATGAAGCTCTGACTCTTCCTTCTGGAGCACTAGAACAAGGAGAAATAAGGGAGGCTATTGGTGTTCCAGGAAGTGATAGTGTATACTGGATACACGCTTATGTTGAAGATACAGCTGATGCCTTAGTATTCATAGATGCAGACCAGAATCAAACATTCTTGCATATGAGTAGAAAATGGCTGCTATAGACTCACGATGCTGCATTTCTGGAGAGAGTATTACATGTATTCAAATGGGACGAAGTGGAAGATATGTATGTGGAAGAAAAACAGAGACTCATGAGTTACCTGTCTGAGGTAGTGGTGGAAAAGAAGCGAATGGAGCGAGATGCGGCCAGTGTCCACAATACTGACCGTGTCAAGGGCTACCCCAAGATGATCTATTGTCAGTTTAAAGCTGATAAATGTCACTGGAAACCTCAGCTCATAATGAAGAACTTTGAGGATATTCCAAAGATCAGGACTACTCAGGAGGTGGACAAACTCAGAAGGCTTTTCAAACATCCTTATCCAGAGCCCAAGAATCCTCTAGAAATGGAAGCTGTAAGTCTGTTGAATGCTAGGTGGAAGCAGCTTCGAGATCCAGTGTACAAGAAAGAACAGCAGCAGAAGGAGAAGCGAAAAAGGCAGAAAGAAGAGAAAGACCAAGCTGCTGAAGCTAGAAAGAGGAAACGGAATTAGGGTTAAAGGTCAGAGTGGTGTGAACTTGAAGTTGGAAAAACTTCATGTCTTTCGGTTGCTTTAACTCACTTGAGGAAAATTCACCTTAGAGTGAATCCAATAAGGTGATACAAGTTTGACTAAAAGGTATGAAATAATCCAGGTGATAGGAATCACTCAAATGATCTTTAATTCGAAGTTCGAATTCTGTTTCTTGTTTAAGTTCTTTGTATTGTTTTCATGTAAATTTCAATTGTAAATTATTCAAGACTGTAATGTTAATTATCTTTTCTCATCTCATTGTTTAGTTGAGTTATCCTTCATTAATTTGAATGTCATTGTTAGACAATCAAATTGGGGGAGATTGAAAGGCAGAGTGTGTAAACTTGTAACACTATAACTAATGTAACTCAAACTAAAAGAAAAGATACTTAACCAGAAGACAATCAAGAACAAGAAGTCACAAGAAATCAACACTAAATGAAGACAAGGTAATTGATACAATTCAACATGTTAACTATGATCAAGCCAAGAAGAAATCATTGAGAGAAGTTCAAGTCAAAGTTGTTCATGCCTCAGTGATTTGAAAAGCCAAGAATCAAGATCATAACTATCAGTATCAATAAGACCAATTGATTTCAAGTGAACAAGAAGGAAAGCAATTATTGGAAAGCCACACTACTAATTGGATATGGTAATTTATTCAAGAAGCAAAAACCCTATCAAGACTAGTCACTTATGAACCAGACCGTTGCATCAAGTGTCAGGACATTGATAGCAAGTTTATGTCAGTAATAAAGATCCATATTCAAGAGCTTAGTGAAGAACAAAGAAGACATGAAGATATCACAAGTTCAAGATGTGCATTGAAGTTTCAGTTGAAGACCAGAATATTTTCTAAGTACTAAATATTCTAGATGACCAAGTAGAAGTTTCTAAGTAGAAGTTCTACTTAGAAATTCGAGATGGCTAAGTAGAAATTCTCAAGTAGAAGTTCTACTTAGAGTGCAGCTTCAACATGACACATGGCATCTTCTGATTGGCAGATTTCCAAGCTTTCAAGATAAGGCAAGATTTATGTGGATATCATTGGGCCACGTATATCTTAGTCTTTGAAGTCTACAGGACATAGATTACATGTAGTATAAATAGAAGTACTTGTGTAATGTTTTCAGTTAGTGAGCAATTCTTGAGAAAAACACAAGAGAAAAAGAGAGAGTGCATTCACAGAGCTTAGTATCATTCACTTCTCTCTGAACTTCTGTTATACTTTGTAATGAATGTTGTAGCAACCCTTTCAAGTTATATATAAGACATATATTCCTTGAATCTGCGTGTTCATTTATTGCATCGTATTTATTGCTTCTCATATTCGAAAAGTTGTATTCACCCCCCCTCTACAACACATTTGGACCTAACAAAGAGAAGACCACATTCACATGTCCCTTTAGCACTTTTGCTTTCCGACGGGTTTTTTTTGGACAATGTGGTGCTCGTGCCACTTTTCAAAGGTGCATGATGGATATTTTCTCAGACATGATTGGTATTAATGTGGAGGTCTTCATGGACAATTTCTCGGTCTTTGGTACTTCTTTTGATGAGTGCTTGCATAATCTTGGCTTGGTATTGAAGCGGTGTGTGGAGACTAATTGGGAAAAATGTCACTTCATGGTGCAAGAAGGGATCATTCTTGGGCACAAGGTATCTAGTAAAGGGCTTGAAGTGGATAAGGCTAAAGTGGAGACCATTGAGAATCTTCCTCCACCTGTTTCAGTTAAAGGAATTCGTAGTTTTCTTGGTCATGCGGGTTTTTACAGGCGATTCATTCAAGACTTCTCCAAAATCTCTAAACCCTTATGCAATGTATTGGAGAAGGACATTCCTTTCAAGTTTAATGAAGATTGTTTAGCTGTTTTTGAGCTTTTGAAGAAGAAGTTGACCACCACACCTGTTATTACAGCACTGAATTGGGAGGAACCATTCGAGCTGATGTGTGATGCTAGTGACTATGCTGTTGGAGCTGTGCTTGGGCAAAGGAAGAGCAATGTTTTTCATGTGGTTTACTATGCTAGTAAAACCCTCAATGATGCACAGATGAACTACACCACTACGGAAAAGGAGCTTCTAGAAGTTGTCTATGCTTTTGAGAAGTTCAGATCTTATTTGCTTGGAATGAAGGTGATAGTTTATACAGATCATGCAGCTATTAGGTATCTGATTTCGAAGAAGGATTCAAAGCCTAGGTTGATTCGTTGGGTTCTTTTGCTTCAAGAATTTGATTTGGAGATCAAAGATAGAAAGGGTATGGAAAACCAGGTGGCGGATCATCTATCACTTTTGGAAGACCACGATAAGGGTTCACAGGATACGACTCTTATTAATGAATTTTTTCCCGATTAGCAGTTTTTTGGGGTGCAAGATGAAGAACCATGGTTTGCAGACATTGTGAACTATCTTGTGAGTAATGTCATCCCTCCGGAATTCTCGTATGCTCAAAGGAAGAAGTTTCTACATGATGTGAAGTGGTACCGTTGGGATGAGCCCTTTTTATTCAAACAAGGAGCAGATCAGATGATCAGGCGATGCATTCCGTATAGTGAATTGGAGAGTGTTTTGCGAGATTGCCACTCGACCATTTATGGTGGAGAGAAGACAGCTGCTCATGTACTTCAGGTAGGTTTCTACTGGCCCACCTTGTTTAAGGATGCTTATCAGTTTGTGATGAGATGTGATCGCTGTCAAAGGGTTGGCAATATATCTAAGAGGAACGAGATGCCTCTCAACATGCTTCTTGAGGTTAAAATTTTTGATGTTTGGGGGATCGACTTCATGGGACCGTTTGTTTCTTCATGCAATAATCAATACATCTTCTTAGCTGTGGATTACGTGTCTAAATGGGTCGAGGTGAAAGCTCTACCGACCAATGATGCTAAAGTGGTACTGAATTTTCTGCATAAGCAAATTTTTACTCATTTTGGGACTCCACGTGCTATAATCAGTGATGAAGGGACACACTTTTGCAATCGTCAGTTTACTGCGATGATGGCGAAGTATAATGTGATGCATCATGTTGCTACTGCCTATCATCCCCAAACTAATGGTCAAGCGGAGGTCTCAAATCGTGAAATCAATCGTATTTTAAAGAAAGTGGTGAATCTGTCTCGGAAAGATTGGTCATTGAAGCAGGACGAAGCTGTTTGGGCTTACAGAACTGCTTACAAGACGCCCCTAGGTATGTCTCCGTTTCAGTTGGTCTATGGGAAGGCATGTCATTTTCCTGCTGAGCTAGAGCACAAGGCATATTGGGCGTTGAAGAAATTAAACTTGGATATTAAGGCGGCGGGTAAAAAATGTTTGCTTCAGTTCTTGAGGAATTTCGTGAGCAAGCTTACGAGAACAACAAGATGTATAAGGAGAAGGTCAAGAGGTGGCATGATAAAAGGTTGACGCACAAGGCATTTTTGCCGGGTCAACAAGTTTTGCTATTTAACTCTCGCCTCAAGCTTTTTCCGGGTAAATTCAAGTTGAGATGGTCGGGTCCGTTTATAGTTTAGACGATGTTTCCACATGGAACGGTTGAAATTTTCGAAACAACACCGGATCCTGCTTTCAAAGTGAATGGACAGCGATTGAAACATTATTATGGAGGAATGTTTAACCGTGAGAAGGTTTCCGCCGTTTTGGCGACTACGTGATTTCTTGAAAGTACGTCAAGCTATTGACGTTAAAGAAGCACTTCGTGGGAGGCAACCTACGCATTTGTTGTAGACTTTGTTTTAAAAAAAATCAGCAGAATCACCCCTGCGTCATAGCGCGCCTGCCATGCACCACAGCGCGCCATGGCCCCTGCCCAGATTGTTTTATACCAAAAAATTCTTGTTTTAAACACACACAAAAACCTTAATTCTACTTTTATTCTCATATTCTCACAATTCCTAATTCCTATCCTATCTTAAACCAATTACTCCTCTATCAAATTCCTCTCAACTCTATTAATCTTACCATCAAATCCTTACATATACACCAATACATACACAAACCCAATCTTTAAATTCAAATCCCTAACCTCCTTTCCATTCAAGTTTCAAGAAAGAATAATTCAAGTTTGGGGGAGTTTTGATTGCAAGTTCACCTCTCCGATTCGTATTGGGTTTATCTCTTCTTTAATTCTTGTTTAATTACGAATTGTGTTCTTGCAATATTTGGGATTTTTAGTGTTCTTGGCTATTTGGGTTAATTGTTGGTTTCGGGATTAATGTTGGGTGATATTGCTTGTGTTTCTTGATATTGTTATGGCTCCGAAACGTCAAAGAGGTAGTACTAGTACTCGTCCATCCTCGGATGAGGATTCTAGTGGTGATAATGTCGAGAAATTTTTGACTATGGAGGTGCAGACTGAGTATAATAGTTTGATGGCGAGACCGGTTGCTGAAGAGAGAGGGTTTTTGCCAGTGGCTCATGTGGAGTTGGTTCGTATGATTCGTGGGCTAGGTTGGGAAGGTTTTTGTGAGTCGCCTTCTCCGGTTCCCTTGTATGTTGTGCAGGAATTCTATGCGCACGCTAAGGCGGAGAAGAATGGATTTTGTGTGGTTCGTGGTATGCGGGTAGATTATCGGCCGGCTGCTATTCGTCCGATTCTGGGACAGCCTCCTAAGCCGAGGGGGGTAGAAGATTAGGTGATGAAGACTCGAGATGATGTGGATTTAGATGCTATTGTAGCGGAGATTTGTGTGCCGGGTACAGTTTGGAAGTTAAGGCTGGGAACTTCTGAGCAGGTTACTTTTCCTACAACTGCTATGAACAGGTTCGCACGGGCGTGGAACTTGTTTATCTTTGCTAACATCATGCCTTCGGGACATCAGGGCGAAGTGATTGTGGAGAGAGCCATTATTCTGTGGGGTATTCTCAAGGGGAAGTATATCGATGTGGGATATATTGTGCATCAGAATATTCTTCGGTTCTTGCGAGGAGGTTCACAGGCATCTATTCCGCATGCTTCCATTGTCACTGGTTTGTGTATGTCTGTTGGTGTTGGTTGGGGTGATGATGAGCAACTGCAGATGCCGGGTTCTCCTATTGTTGATGCTACTATTAACCGGATGGTGGAGTAGCCGGGCGGCATTCGCCATGCTAGAGGTTTGGGTTACATAGTTCCGGGTGTTGGTGGTCAGGGAGCGGGCGCTTCGCCACATGTTCCGTGAGCATGTTGAGAGAACTGGTCTTGCGGATGCCCAGTTTCGCAGGTTGATGAGGCATATTGATGCCGTGCATGACATCAATCGCCGATATGCTGATGATATGACTGCGGCTTTGAGCACGGCTTTCCAGGCTACCGGTATTAATGTCCAGTGGCCCGTATTTGGAGCTCATGCATCATATCCACCGTCTGATTCTTATTCACCCGATGAGGGTGATTCTTCCGACGATTAGGTATGTTTCCTACGATCCCTTGTATTACCTTCCATTCAATGGGGACATTGAATATTCTAAGTTTGGGGGTGGTTGGGGATTAGTAGTGTTGTTTGTTATTTGTAATGTAGGAAATCATATTCTGCATGTTAGTGTAATTCATTCATGTTTTGTTCGTATTATTACATGTTTGTTTCATTTAGGACATTTTGTTATTTTTGTTCTGTTTATACCATGTGAGTCCATTTTAGTTGCATTTGCATAGCATGTATATTTCATGATCCCTTAGGATGAGCTAATTCTGATTGGTAGGTCGATGTCTATTTGAGTGTGGTAATGATGAATATAGGGTTGATTTATAGTTCTTATGAAATTGACTTGCATGCTTCAGAAACAAATTTTTTTACACAATCTCATCGTTTGCTTTTAGGCTAGGTTGAGGTCATGCTTGTTTAGTTGTTTGAGATTTAATCACTTGATTATATTTAGAATTTTCGTTATTCCCTTGTTGGCGTAGGAGCACTAAATCTAAGTTTGGGGGAAACCAGGGATTTCATGTTAATTGTTAATAGTTGTTAATAATGGCTAGGCGTCAAATGGCTAGTAGCCAGCTCATATTTTACTAGTAGTCTAGGGTTGGATAAGAAAACTCATTCCAGATTGCAAAAAAAAAAAAGAAAAAAAAGAGAGTTATGTGAGTGTTTCAATGCAAAATTGACCACGGGTAAGCTCTTTAATACTCGAGCAATTAAGTACGAGGGGACTTTGTGCCTATTGACCTAAGGCTTTTATAGTCTGGGATCCACTGACCTAACGCTCTCTACATGGGTATTATTGTATAAGCCTTTAGGGGTCTCATTCATTGCACGGTCAAAGAAGCATGCGTTTGTGTTTGTATTATAGTTGTTGTCTAGTAATAAAGCATGAATTTTTATCTAACTCGAATGATGATGGAGGCATTTCTAGGTTATGAAGTGTTTAGCGTTCATTCTATTTATAAACCTGTGATTGTCTTGACGAAGAATAGGTAGGGCTTTGATTTAGTGTTAGGAGTATATCTGATGAGCGTCGCACACACCCACGTTTCTGTTCATGTATTGTTAGTATACGGGGACTTAGTCGAGCTCTATTTGGATTTAGTTGCATTCTTTGAGAAATTTGCTTGCTAGTTGGTTTTGGTTAGTTTAAGGGGATCATTGCATTTTCATATTAGTTGCATTCATGCATTGCATTTTTTATGTATTACTTAGTAAGATGGATTTTGTGGGTACATTGCTATAGGCCCTCACGAGACCTCACTCGTCCACTAGGGCTGCCTAGAGGTTTAAAGGGCTTGTTGCATAAGCCAAATGCAACCGTGATCACCTACGGAAGTGGTACTAATTAGGTAGTATCGAGTCTGTTTTATGCTTGAGGACAAGCATCGGTTGTAACACCCCCAGATCCGGGGTCGGGGATCGGGTCGTTACGGTCTCATATTCCATACATATCACTTGATTTGAGTCCAAAATAAATAAGTAGCATGCTGTGACCCCGCAATAATATCCACTCACGCACATAACAGTTATAGTCCAATAGATGAAATTGAAATAAGTCTACTAATTATGGGGTTCACAAATAAAAGTTATTACAATCCCAAAAGGAGTAAAAACATAAGTTTAAAATTAACATTAATTATACATATACTTAAACTGGAAAGCAAAAGCTGCCTATCTAAGCTACCTCAGCAATGGCAGCGACGATATCAGCGGGTAGTCCTCTGGCTGGGGTAACCTGCTTGTGCCAAGTGCGCCTTACGCGGGCCATCAGTCCTAGCTGTTGTTGTGACATAATAAATAAGCAAGGGTGAGCAATAGCCCACCAACAATAATATATAACAGAACAGCAAAGATATATATAACAATTTCAAGAAAAATCTTTGAACCCATATGCCATGCATTAACGAACATAGAGCCAATATAATATAAAGGATGAAGTTACAAGGTAACCCGAATTATATCTTTCGTAAGAATATCTTCTTATGCAAAGATAAGCGCCAGAAATCATCACTTTTTCTTAAAAAGGAAATTGCAGGAAAAATATGAAATTCCAGTTTTGAACAATTTTCAGTCCTGCCAACACTGATAATGTTGCAGAAAATAAATAGATTCTGGATAGTGAACCAATACTGGAATATGTCGCACCAGATGACACCGCCTTACGATGATCAGTCACAGGTTGTGCATCTCAAGTTTTGTTTTACTACCGGTAGAAGGAAGAACATATGGACACCACCATACGCCGGATCTCCCTAGCCATCTTTGGGCTTGGACGGGACCGGCGCCACTCGGACCCTACTTCTAGGATGGACTGTCCCACAGCCTCTTATACCAGTTTCAATGATGGACTGTCCCATAGCCTCTTACACAAATACTCCTAGTTCGAATAAATCTATGATTCTGAAATGTAAAGTTCGTCCCCTTTCCCCAAGTATAATACTTGTTGATAAGACTCCACGAAGTAGTCGTATCTAGTTGGAAAGGAAAATTCACCAATATTTTCCAAGTTGATGCTTGTTAATGGATATTGACTTGTTCCAATAATATTACCTCTGAATGATGAGGGAGTAACGAACAGACTCAGTTTGATGGTTAGCAACCAAGTTGCGAGTGAAAAGAATAGTTTAACAAGTGTATGACCGGGTAGTCCAAGAAATAACAGCTCTCAAGTAAGGTTCCCTTATATTTTTAGAAGATAGATTCGAATGAAGAATGGAGTTTTGAGAACCTTCCTTGTTAAAATAATAATAGTAATAATAATAATAATAATAATAATAATAATAATAATAATAATAATAATAATAATAATACTCAGAATAGTGTACATAATATTTGAAGATCGAAGATAGTGTTTGAACGAAGTAATATATTTTAAAGCTTAGTTAGCAAGAATTAAATAAATAATAAAGGAATATTTATCATCTCATAATATTTAAAGAATATTCTTAGAATAGATTTTTGCTCAAAGTAACCTTCGAATGAATGTAGGGAATTTATTTATTAAATAAGTAGTTCCTCGAATAAATAATTGGAATGATATCCAATAAATAAATCAACCTAAATGGATATTCAAGAAGATATTCATTAAATAAATAAAGATCAAGCGAATATTCCAAATAATATTCATTAAATAACTCAGAGGAATATTCAGAACAGTATTCGATAAATAATCAATCTTAAAGGGGTATTAAACAATATTCAGCAAATATATAAAGGTCGAATGAATATTTGAAATAATATTCCTTAAGTAAATAATCTCGAATGAATATTCAAAATAACATACATTAAGTAAATAATCTCGAATGAATATTCAAAATAATATTAAATAAATAAAGCTCCAATGAATATTCAAAATAATATTCATTAAATAAATAAACTCAAATGAATATTCCAAATAATATTCAATAATAAATAATGAAAAATATTTACTTAAATATTTTCCTCCGAAAATAATCATGATATATCAAGAAATACCGACTCCCGGTCTATATTCGAAGAATGAGATTCGTATGCCCTTCGCTAAGGGTCTTAGCAATATCCGGCTTATAATCGATATATTATTTATCTATCTTATAAGCCAACATTAAATCAGGGAACAAGTATCACAATATGACTTGAAAGTAGGCATGCATGCTATGACATATGTATAACAACAATTAATCATATATAATATCACAACAACAGTTCCAAGTATTGGAAACTTGCTTGGTACTGGTAGTCGGGTCGAGGTAGTGTGTCCCGGGTCTGCTCGGTGATCTATAAACAATCAAAATATTTGAGATTAATTACTTAACACTTTTTGAAAAGGCTAAGTATAACTTAACTTAAGTCGAAACACGATTTCGAGTTATCTCGTTATTCACCCTTTTTGGTGTAACTCTTTTTATCACCGATACGATCCGACATTTGTTCGATATTAAGGCATGACCTTACACCCACACTTGGTAGTACTTAAGTCGTATAAGTTCTATGGTCGGTCATTTATGAACCAAGATTATACCTCGAGTTTTAGCGCTCGTTTTCTAAGTGATTTACCAAAGTTATAACCAAGTGTACTTTTAAGGGGTTCGTTCGCGCTTAACCTTGATTCGAACAGTTTTATAAAATCGGAAAACGATCTGTTTGACATGTGGTTTTCTCTCACACCTTTCTTTTTCTCTCTAATATTTAATTATCACGATTTGCCACTGATTAGACAATATTAAAGAGGATCAATTTCAATTACGAACTCGCACTTACGGTTTCGAACCACTTTTACGAATTTAACCATAATTCCTAAACCGTAAGTCCGTTTCACATGATCTTTATATCAAAACGAAGCTTATAACATAATCTATCTTTTACTGGCAGAATATGAAACTGGACAGTGAGTTATAGCTACTGTCAAACACGATTTCTTAAGGTTAACGAAATTTCGGCATTACGACGGCTATAAATCGAGCGTTTCTAAATTCGTAACATCAAAACCAAGCCACACCAGGCATATATCCAACTTATACACATGATTCTCATCTTAAAAAGATCCATGAACATCTCACTTCATCATCATAACATTATATGGCTAAATCAACAACAAGATCATGGTAACATGCTTATAATAACACTAATATCATTACTAAGCTAAAAACCACCAAGAACATGCATAAATCTCAATTAAGAGCTAGGGTTCTTAAAGGTTATACCTTCCTTGGAGTATATTCTAGCCTTACTAAGCTTTGTATGATCCTTGGGTGTGCTTAAGCTTGCTTAGATCAACCAAAGAAACAAGAAAAACAAAGTTAGTTCTTGAAGAACACTATTCATCATCACCTTGAATGATTTATTTGAAAATGGAAAAAGAAGAGATTGAAGCTAGGATTTTTAGGAGATCATTTATATGAATTATAGAACTCACCATAAAAGTTTCAAGATCAAACAAGGAGTGGAAGATGGATTTTGATTCTTGAATTAGGGTTGGGGCCGAATAGAACAAATATGGAGAGAATGGAGTTGTTTTGCTTTGTTCTCTTGCTTGGTCTCATATAAAATGAATTATTGTAGTGTATTAAGAAAATATCAAGCATAAAGTAGCTTTATTAAAGGTATGGTGCAATGGGTGATGAAATTAGATGGACAAGTGTTGCTAATTTGATGGTGAGATGATAAAATGGTGCTAAGTACTTGGTTAATCTCTAAGTATGCTAGTTATTACTGTAACTAGATTGGTTACTAGATATTTTCCCTTGCACATGCATGCATCTTGATCTCTGCTTGCTCTTTTGTCCGGTTATTGATCAATTTAATTGATCGTTCGAAAGAATATCTCAAGGATTTTTAGTTAGGGTTTTACCGGAAACCTTCTTAATATTTATAATACCATTCTCAATCTTTCTTACTAATTCTTGAACTTAAATTCCTTAATTCCTTTTAATAAATCCTTAAGTCTTACAGTGTCCAGGGAAATCTCGTAGAAAATAAAAGTGCTATTATTCTGAATCCGATATCGTTCACATACACTTATTTTGCCCCTGGATCATGAATACGAACTCCGAAATCTGTTCTGAATACTTCTATATAGCGCCGTCTAATAATATTCCTATTTCCACCAAAAAAACTATTCACTACTTATTCTCTTTTTATTTCTTATATTTATAAAAATGTCCTTGTCCTTTTTCGAGCATTCCTTAACTCTTTTACGGGGCCATCGGACTCTTAACAAATATCGATCTGGATGACATGAGAATAATTATTCTATTTGGAATTACCGTATCTTACTTTCCTAGGAGATAGATTATTCTAATCTATGCTGTTAACCAGTAGCATTCTCCATGGCATATAAATATTTGAATCTAAATCCATTCCATTCATTCATTAGAACAATCGTTACATCGCAGTTGTACCCATTATTCCTCCTTACATCATACAAAATAAAAGTTTTAATTCTACCAAAAATCTGGGTTCTTACATCGGTTTAAGTTTGGGGGTGTGATAATTGGATTTTATATCCACTTGGAGCGTTCCATATCGGCTTGAATTGATTCACTTGGCCTCAAGTTTGTTGTATTTTTGATGTGTTTCGTTTAGTTGTGCAGGTTTGTAAATCGTTGGTTAGGGTTTGCTATTTCCGTGATCTTGGTGTGGATTTTGAGCTTGGAATGAAGAATGGAGTCTCTACCTACGTTACTAAGGAGCTTTTGAATCAAGGGTTTGAAGAATGGCAATTCACGGAAGAAGGAACGGGATAAACGGTTGAAAAAATGAAGAAATAGAGCAAAAAAACCAGAAGCTGGTAGTTTACAGGGCGCGCTGCGGCGCGAAACAGATTTTCGAGTGCACTGCGGCACGGGTCCAAGTGCACTGCGGCGCGGAGAGCTTTCTGTCGAAACCGGAAATTGTCCGGAAAATCCTAATTTTTCTGTTGTAAATCGTAATTTTTGCAATAACTTGTTGGAAAAGACTCCCGAGCCTATATAAACACATCTTCTCATCAGATCATGGATATATATTGATAATAAACACAGAGAAAGCCAGAGATAGAGATTCAGACTTGGACACGGATTCCCGGAAGGACGTGACAGCATTCGGAGATCTGGATCTACTTTTGTATACTTCTAAATTAGGCGATACTCTGGATTTCGGATTTGTTTCTTAAACTCATTACTCTAGTTTATTTGTAATCGTTAATACTTTGTTTAATATCATGTTTTCATCAGATCCCATGGTGACGAACGGTTCGATTATGAACTAATCGTTGTCATAGGATTCTAACGGATTTATTTATGGAGTTTTAGTATTTTGATGCTTCAAAGATCTGTGTGTGATGTATACTTGATATCCTCGTATGATTGTGATTAATTGTTAGATGCATAGCTAACATCTAATTTGTTAATCTCTTGTGAAGCGACAGTGGATCTTGAGATTTAGAACTTGCCATGCTAGCATAGGTTCATGATTGTTTATCAACACGATTCGTAGTGTAACTTGAACTATTTTACATTGCCCTATGTGATCAATATGGATAACTTGTGCTTCAACCGTTATGTTTTCAAATTCTATAGACATATAGGGTCTAAGCATAATTGGTGTCTACTCATCTTCTATCTCTTTTGTGGATGTATGAGTAGTTTGGTATTAGTATACTGACAGGTAGCCTATACTTGTTTCGTGTTGTCCGATCAGATATCATAACCATTGCATATAGTGATTAAAGGCGTCAGATCTAAGCAAAGTATTTAATGAAGTTAGGATCCAATGTTTTTATTCTCATAAATAAAACAGTTTTAAATCACATTAGTTAATTAGATCTACATCTTGTTAAATTGCATCTTAGTTAAATTTAGTTAATCAAAACCCAAATTGTTAATTGTCTTGGCAGTGAATAAAAACCAAACAGTGTTGCATAGGTGCATTAACTGAATTGAAACATAAACCAGATCTCTGTGGGAATGAACTTGACATATTCATATATTACTTATGACCATGTATGCTTGCGTGATTAGTGTAAACATATGCTTTGAAGTTGGACTTCCCAACAACCAACAATGAAGCTGAGTATGAAGCCTTGATAGCCGGATTGGGCTTGGCCAGAATCATGAGGGTCAAGAACCTTAAAATCTGTGGAGACTCAAGACTGGTATTTTAGAGTTGTGAAAGCTATTATGACTCAGTTTGATGAGTGCTATGTGGAGCACATTCCAAGAGAAGAGAACGTTAAGGCTGATGCCCTGTCCAAGTTCGCTTCTTCGGAGATAGAGAATTATGCAGGGAGTGTTTACTTCCAGGTCTTGAAGGCCCCGGCCATCAACTCGAAGTTGGTGGCACCAATTGATGTAGGGAGCTGTTGGATAGATCCGATCAAAGCTCAGTTGGAAACTGGATGGCTCCCTGACGATGCCTAGGAGGCACGAAAGCTGTCAGTAAGGGCATTGAGATATGCCTTGATTGAAGGCATTCTTTACAAGAGGTCTTTCGTCATCCCGTATCTGAGATGTTTGAGGCCCCAGGAGGCAAAGGAAGCATTAGAAGAAGTTCATGAAGGGATCTGTGGGCAACACTTGGGGGGCAGAGCCCTAGCTCATAAGATCACTCGTCTGGGATTCTATTGGCCTGAGATGTTGGCCGATGCACGAAATTATGTCAAGAGGTGTGATAGATGCCAGAAGCACGCTCCGATTGTAAGACAGCCGCCTGAGATGTTAACCTCGATTAACTCTCCAATCCCGTTCACAATGTGGGGAATGGACATACTCGGACCTTTCCCCGTAGCCTCAGCACAAATAAAGTTTCTGATAGTAGCTATTGACTACTGTACTAAATGGATTGAGGCTAAAC
This sequence comes from Saposhnikovia divaricata, assembly GCA_036435485.1. Lineage (NCBI taxonomy): Eukaryota > Viridiplantae > Streptophyta > Magnoliopsida > Apiales > Apiaceae > Saposhnikovia > Saposhnikovia divaricata. The sequence goes on from CM071598.1 coordinate 88,815,738, forward strand.
CTCTAGCCAAGATAACCACCAAGCAAATTGCTCAGTTCTTTTGGGAAAGCATAATTTTCAGATACTAAATCCCACGAATCCTTGTGACAGACAATGGGACACAGTTCAACAATGAAGAGTTCAAGAAGTACTGTGAGGAGAATGCTATTGAGCTTCGCTTTACTTCAGTGGCTCACCCTCAAGCTAATGGACAGGCAGAGGTAGCAAACCGGATTATCCTTGATGAACTCAAAAAGAGGGTCGAACGCTCAAGAAACACTTGGGTTGATGAGTTGCTGCCTATACTTTGGGCGTATCGTACCACTTGTAAGGTGACAACTGGAGCAACCCCGTTCTTGCTTGCTTACGAAACCGAGGCAGTTGTGCCCTTGGAGATTATGCATGCTTCACCGCCAGTTGAGGCATATGAACCAGATACTAATGAAGAAGGCATGAGGCTCGCCCTCGATCTAATTGATGAGGTCAGGGATGAAACAAATGCCAGGAATGCGGAGTATCAGAAGAGGACGTCTTTCCATTACAACAAAAGGGTTAAGGAGAGGTTCTTTCGACAAGGCGACCTGGTTCTAAGGAAGATAGAGGCCTCCAGAGTTGGCCAGAAAGGGAAGCTAGCCCCCAACTGGGAAGGGCCTTATCGAATCAGGAAGACGCTAGGACGAGGATCCTACAAGTTAGAGACATTGGACAGGAACGAGGTGCCTCGCACTTGGCATGCCTTGAACCTAAAGATTTATTACGTTTAAGCTATCCTAACAAGGACTTAGCTTTTTATCTATTTATTAGGAGAAGTAGAAATAAGGTTCAATGAAACCATTCCATGGCTTATTACCCCGAGTAGGACAGTAGTTATCTATGTAAGGGTTGAACCCATCCCGACTATTAATGCAAGTTTGTTTTCCATTCTATGATTCTGTGATTTTAATTATGTACCAAGCACCTGTTGAGTGTAAGTCTAGAATGACCAAGTACCGAAAGTAAAAGAATATACCAATGAAGGGAAACAAATGCATAAATAAAAGTGCCCCGAAGGGCTAAGGTTAAAGTTTAAGTTACAGACCCAAATAAAAGACAAGTCCCGAAGGACCTTAACGAAAGATAAAGCCACAAGCTGCTAACAAGGCCATGCAAGGCCACCTACTCCTGTGGAGCATCTTCAGAGCTCTCTTCCTTGGTAGAACCCTCCTCGTCTGAATCATCATCAGAGCTGCTATCATCTTCGGCTGCCACTACTTTCGGCTATGCCCCAGTCCTCTCGACCTCTTCCCCTCCTTCTTCTTCTTCTTCTTCTTCTTCTTCTTTGGAGGAGCTAGAAGAAGGGCTTGCTTCATTTCGAAGCCTCCTCCTTCCCGGGATTGGCTGACGAATCATTCCATCCCTCCTCGCTAGCATGGGTTTCTTCCCGCGAGAGCTCGAGGAAGATGAATCCTGGCTAACCACCTGAGTAGCTCTCTTGGAGTGTCGAGGGCCTCCTCAAGAACCAGAGCCCGATGTCTGAGGAACAGCCTTGGTTCCTGAACCAGAAGCATGGTCAACCCGATTTCCACCACCAGCAGCCCAGTCAGGGCAAGGAAAGTCCTTATGGATAACAACAGAAGGATGCCTATAGCTCACAGCATTGATAGCCTTGTCCCAGCCAACGGACATATTAAAGGGCCGTACCTCATCGTCATGGTCATCCATGAACTTGAGAAAGTCTTCTGACCTATGATAGGCCTTGATCTCCTTATTAGCATCAGATGCTTTCTTTCTGGCCAAAGAAGCAAGTTGATTTTGATAGGATAAAGCTTCCACCTCAACATGAACAACCCTGGATTCCAAGTCTAGGGCTTCTTCCTTAAACCTTGCCTGGTCACTCTTCAAAGTTACATTCTCATCTCTAAAGGCCCGGCCTTGACGAGAAACATCCTGAAAATAAACATTTACCTACAATGGCGAAGCTGATAAGACACAAGGCATTTATGAAGCCAAGATTAGTAAGAGCGCCGAACCCATAAGAGGGAGTGTCATACCTTATACATAGCTTGAGCCCCCAAGAGCTCGGATTCTTCCATTTTGTCACCCGCATTCAAAGTCACAAGATAGGGAGGAGTGATTGAAAGCTTGGACCAATCCAAGGCTAGATGAGGATCTCCCAGGACAGAGTCTTGTTCGCAGATCCCCCAGGATGGAATGAAGGGGGTCCTGACATCCCCGTCAGCATTTCGGGGCCTTTTCTCATCATGAGAGCAGCTCTCCAAGAAGTGAGGAACATGAGGTCTGGTAGTATTCAGTAATGCCTCAGTCTTCTTCTTCATTCTCTTAGTCACGATTGGTTGATTCTTGGGACGGTTATCCAATTCCTCAACAGCTGAAATGCAAAGAGGAAAAATATCGGAATAAGAACAAAACAGAGTTCAAAATAGCTAATAATGAAAATTACCCTCAAAAGAAAGAAAGGTGAGGCCAACTTCAATAAGTTTCTTTTCGTTCAGAAAGTCTTGTAATGGGTGCGACCATCATCCGTGAGGAGTATATCTCGGTTTAGTAATTCTGAATCACTAAGTTCACACACGAAGTGCGAACTATCTTCCACATATCCAAACCTCTTCACAAAGAAGTTACCCCAATCGCCACCTTCCCACTCAAGGATTATAAAGTCCCTCTCCCAGGAGTGGTGAGAATCTGGAAAAGAAAAAGAGTTCACCATATGTGGAAGCTTGGATCGATGCTGAAGACTAATCCACCCTTTCTTGCAATCAGAAGAGTTCTTGATCAAGAAAATACTCCGGAACATTGTAGTACTTAATGGGATGCCGAACTCCCGGCATCTTATTATGAAGATATTGACAAACCTCCATGCGTTGGGGTACAGCTGACAAGGGTGGACTTGAAGCTCAGCCAAAAATTTGATAATAAAAGGATCGACCGGGAATCTAAACCCAGCTTCAAGGGCGTACCGGTTGACACGGATCCTCTCGGGATGCAAGTTACAGGTTCTGTCGGTTGGGCTTGGAAGATGAACCTTGATGGCACTTGGAAAATTGTATGTCTTTCTAATCTTCTTGACATCATACTCCTTTAACTTACAAGGACTATGGAAGGCATCTAAACTCGAGTTACTAGGGAATGTTTCCCCCATAATGTTTAACAGATCTATCAAGGATTCAAACCGATGCTCAACATATGAAGGGGGTTTTATTTTTTCCATACCTTTGGCCGTCCTTATTTTGCTCCTCTTGGCAAATGCTTCCATCATGGAGACCGGGGGAGTAGTTGGGCGGTTGTCTTCTGACATCTTGATCTTGAACTTGATCTTGAACTTGAACTTGATCTCGAAACTTGATCTTCACCTGGGACTAGAAAGCTAGAGAGCTTAAGAACTTGAAAACTTTGAAATGAAGAATTGAAAAGAAATGAAAGCTACCTCTCCTCTTTTATAAAAGAGGCATGACCTGCTACATCAGGTTGAAGTTCAGCCTGATTCGCATTTACAGGTTATCTATCGTTTATAGATGAAAAAAGGACAGAAACTACCCATTTTATACGGAAAGAATCATTATAATTCATATAGGTCAGAGAAGAAACAGCAAATATATTTGCTGAAATTTCAAAACAGATGACCTTCGAAAGGCTGATTACGCTTAAGAAATTTAATAAGGAGATTAGCCTTAAGCACAGGATTAGCAATGCTAAATTAAGTTTAGGAGTAATCTCACTAAAAGTCATGAATGACCAAAATAGTAACTTGTGATTCAGTGATCAACGTTAAAGTCATAACTTTCTAAGACCACGGTTGATTTTAGGTCCGAGATCCATAACTTTCTAAGACCACGATTGGATTTGGGTCCGGGTTCTATAGCTCCAACCACAAGTGGCCGACCACAACACCCGGAGGGCCGTAGCCGACCACGATTGGCCAACCAACCCCCCTTAAGGAGAAGCAGCCAACCACCACCAGCCGACCACGGTGCCCAAGGAACGCCAACCGACCATTATCAGCCGACCACAACCCCCGAAGGAGCAGTAGCCGACCATGGCACCGAAGGAGCCTCGACCGACCACCGTCAGTCGACCACGGCATTCCAAGGGGCTTTGGTCGACCTCCGATTGGCCGACCACGGCTCGCCCGGAGCTCCAGCCGACCACGGGTGATTTGTGGTCCTGGTCCTCGAGTTTTTTGGCTGACCAAGGTTGATTTTCAGTCCGGGTCTGTAAGTTGGTATTTAACTTCAATCTTGACGTACTAAACGTGAAAATCAGTACGAGGACAAAGTTAAAGTTTAGTGCTGTTTAGCACCGTTTAACGCCGTTTAGCGTTGTTTAACATCGTTTAAACGTCGTTTCAGGCTGTTTAGCGCCGTTTAGTGTCGTTTAGTGCCGTTTAGCACCGTTTGACATCGTTTAGCGTCGTTTACCATCGTTTAAACGTCGTTTAAGGCTGTTTTGTGCCGTTTAGTGGTGTTTAGAACCATTTAACGCCGTTTAGCATCGTTTAAACACCGTTTAAACGTCGTTTAAGGCTGTTTAGCACTGTTTAGTGCCGTTTAACGCCGTTTAGCATCGTTTAACATTGTTGTAAATGCATCGGTCGCTCCATGATTTACATCAAGACGATGCTTGTGAAAACACTAGTGTACAAAAGTAAACCCCGACCCAAGTCTCGAAAATAGATAGTTAAGAACTTCAAGGAAAACCTGATCAGTGTTCCTAGAATTTGGGGGGCAAATGATATGGGCTAAAAGTAAGCCCTAAAGACACATTTAATGTCGCATTAATTAGACGCAGCATGGTCCAAACGTGGGGCCCATTAGTGGGGCCCAAACCCCTAATTTCAAATATTAATTTCGTAATTAAAATTAAGGGATATAAACAACCCAGCAATAAGAATCAGATAAGGATAATACTCCTACCAAACTTAGCCTCCAAGGCATCCAATTCAATAAGGAAACAGACTCCTACAAGGAAGGAGTCTAGAACCTTCTTCAAGGCGGTGGCTTGCCCACCAAGTATCCGAATCCTACCATAATTCTAAGGCTTCTCAGTCTATATAAGGGCCTGACCCCTCATTCTCAGAACTACGTTTTTTGGCCTGATTCTCAATACGAGATACGTAGGCATTCTGTGAGGACCAATTAGTCTCGAACACGGAAACAACCATTAAAGCACGAAGCTTTCGAACCCTTGCATTAAATACAATTTCGTAACCTAGTTTTTATTCCACAACAGACTCTTAAACAGTGTTAGACATTATTTGGTGTATAAATTATCAATTCAAAAAATGAAATTCATTACAGAGTCAATAAAAGTATTGTTAGTTTATATTTTTATAGCAAATTGGTCAATTCAGCGCAAAAATTCTAATAAATCACTATTTTTTTATAGATAATTAATTTATCAAAAAAAGGGCATACGCCATCTACACAAATAATCATTCAAATTTTCTTTTAAATCACTATTTTTTATAGGTAGATAATACATCTGCAAAAATAATGAAGATTGGACAAACACATATTCAAATAGATGATATCAAGATAACAAGGTTTCCTTAAGCCAAACTAAAATCGTTGATAAGATCTTAAATTGTGGTACATCCCTCGCTTATATCATTGAAATATATAGCCTTTCTGGCAAGATAATCCAACAATTTATTTTAATCGTGAAGGAAACACATATGTGATTTATGAGAACGTATTCGAACAACTGAACATAACTACGATTCTATACTATCCAAATCAATAAACCAGTATAACAAAATCCTGTATATCTAAGATCCCGGATACCAAAATAAAGGAACCTACTCCCACAAAGAGAAAGAATAAAACCCAACATATGGATAGACAAAATCCACTATCGGGGTACTAGATCCTCAAGAAAGAGATATATTTATTGAAAAACAAAGTAAAATAAAGGAAAAGAAACGTGATTTATCATTCACAAGGAGAAAGTACAAAATCCAATATATCTGTAGATATAACCCACTAACGTGGTACTAGACTCTCAATAATGAGAGATAATTATTGAAAAACAAAGTAAAATCAAGAAAAAATATAAAAAGGGGCTTACCATCAACCAAAGTGCAGATGTCAGCCCCTAAACTTTAGTTTAGTATTTTTGGAGAGGAGGAGAGAAAGAAACGGCTATAGCAATCGTTTAAAAATCACTATTATTGATAACTAGATAGGTCGATACATATAAATTATATATAGTTTCCAATTAAAGGTGCCCATTTTAATTTTGTATTCTTGAATTCAAGTAATAGTATTCAATTCTTATATCCTAATATAATAGCATGCATATCAAATTTGTTTGGTTGATTAATAATATTTATTTTTAATATCAACAAAATCCTAAATATAGGTAAAAACTTTAATAAGTTGGTAGATAGACTCTAAACAAACAGAGATATATATTAACAATAAACAAAATTAAAAACAAGCAGGAGGGCTTCATATTTATGTACTCTACTCTTTGTTTTATTTTGTAGCATCTCAATATTGTTTTCAATTATATAGTAAAATACTTAGATAACTTTGGCAAAGAGTGACATTACATGAAATTGTCATATTTTTTTCTTTTCGTATATTATTTTCGTTTCGTGTACCAAAAAAATTGTGTAATTTAGTAGTATTTTACGTTCGAATTTTGGGTACATAAAATAATTTCATGTCATTTTCAAGCAAGATCCCAAAGACACATGGCATGATGTACACATAAAACGATTTTCCAGATCTATGTAAGCACTTTCTTTTAATATATATCGAAAAAATATACTCACTGTTAAACAAAAATGAATTTCATGTTTTTTAACCTGATAATTAAATTACAATGACTTATATATATAAAATTGTGATTACGTGTTTATATATTATACATTTGATTTTAGTTTCATGTACATTTTTCAATTTTAACATGTTAGTCAAATAGAAAAAGGATAGGTAATACTCATTTTCAAATATCTTATTTTACGCATAGGGATGATGACGGGTTGGGTATGATCCGAATTTTGTAAAAATCCAATCCCATTCCAAATATTTTTGTGTTTTAAAAATAAATCCAAATCAAAAACTTAATATCCAAAACAATATTCGTAGGATTTCAGATTAGATCTGGTTTTTTTGGTATCCAAAATTAGTAATAATGTAGCCAAAATTAAAATAATTGCTACACGCAAACAATATTAATTTTATTTATAAAATGTTAGGCCGAATACACAATTATAACCAAGATTGTATGAGAGATTAACAATAAAACACACGTTTAAACAATTAAAAAAAACTGTTTGGAATTAATAACTCCTCTCTCAATGATGTAAACTATCATAGAGAGCTGCTTAGGTTACAATGAATAATGTTACACAATGATCGATACCCTTCTAGGGTTAACCTAACTGTATTTTTAAGATATACAGCTGCTATACAATCGATAATTGATACTCCTATAAATTAGCTATACAATTGATATCAAATACGATTGCTACACGTCTCCTTAGTTAACTCAATCTCTTTGACAGCTATCCAATCTTCAAAGATATTGCTTCCATAATAATTCTTCAAACACTGCTGACCAGTAGACGCTGCCCCCAAACAGAGTTTAACAAACTCTGTCGAGCTTCCAACTGTCAGCGTTTAACTAAACTCTAACTGCTTCCAGCTAAACTCTGATAATTCACTGTAACACTTAAACACTGATTAATATTCACATCAATTATTTGTAACAATCTCCCCCAACTTGTTCATTAGCAAAAATGCACAAGTTTAACAATAATTGATGATGTGAAAACAAATAAACAAATACAGTGTTTAATATACAAACAGAGTTTAACTTCTACTTAACAAAATCTACAGAAAACAAGAAAATTCTTACAGAGCTTTAATCCTTAATTTCCTCAACATCTGGTGTTGACCTGAGATAGTCTATAAGTAATCTTCTTTCTGCATTTTCAAGTTCTGTCTGCATAACTTCTTTGATCTCCTTCAGCTTAGGATCATCTTCACCAGTTTGGTAGATAGGAGACCTCAGATCATAGATTTTGTTTATTTTCATCTCATTACATAGTCTAATGAACTGTGCATTCTCTAACTCTGAGTTAAAATCAAGAACTGTTATACCCAGGTCTGTCTTCAGTTTAGCACTGTCCTTCTTCATCTCAACAATATTCCTATGATAATCTCTGTACTTTGGAACATATTGACTGTTGTATTTCATACCTCTGACTGCCAAATTATGCAACATCTTCTTCTTTAGCATATTTGCAGCTTGTTGAGTCCTTTGATTTTTTAGCTTGAAGAGATATAGAACATATTCTAATTCCTCCCATAGCTTCAAATCAAGATCATACTCACCAATTTTGTACACAGTACCATCTTCCAATAATATACAATAGAAAATCTTTGTTCAAACTTCTTTGATGAATCAACTGTACTGATTCCAGTCTGTCTAAACTCTCCTGAGTAACACCAAGACCTGGAACAGTCAGTGATGAAGGATCTCGAGGACCAGTATTCATTCTGACTTCTCTATGAGAGCCAAATCCATATTTATCTCGACCTTGCTTACCAGTTAAAGCTCTACCATGTAGAAAATCAGTAGTAGTACCTCCAATCATCAGAGTTGGATCATGAAGCGTTGGTTTTCCAAAAACCATTTGCATCTGAGTAGATAAAGGTTTCTGTACAACTTGTATAGCAACAGAGGTTGTATTCTTCTTCTTTGAACCCTCTCCTTCTTCAACAATGCATTTTAGCTTCAATCTAGCTTCAGCTTCTGTCGGTTTCTTAGATACTTTTGATCTTTGATCAGCACCAACATTTTCTTTAATCACAATGCCTTTAAGAACAGGCCTAGGAGCTTTTTCTTTCTTCTTAAATTTTCCAGACTTTAAAGCTTTCTGATGTTCTTCTTGTAGATTCTTTTCTTCAGCTTTAATGTCTTCAATAGTAACTCCTTCTTGATTTTCTTCCAGAAATAACTTAGCAGCCAATTCTTCATCAGTGAGTAATCACATACACTGTCTCCTCATAAGTGAAAACGATTGATGGATTCCCATGCTCTCCTCCATCGTTATACACAGAGTTTTTCCAGAAAGTAGCAATCTGCGTGGCAGAAAGCATTTGTGGTTCGACTAGAGCTGTACCAATCTCTGAATCTCCCAAAAAGTTTTAAATCAAATGAAACACCTCTGGAACGTTTTCATTGTTCAATGGGGCTGCATAATTGTTAGGAACAAACAATAATCCTTGGGCAGTAAAAGCTTTAGTGGCCATTAGAATCGATTTGAGAAGAAAATATGAGTGAAAAAGATATGTAGCAAAGATGTTTGTGAAAATGCCCAAGTGAAATAACAAGTGACTGTGAATGGGTTGTGTGCAAAGAAAATAACCGTGTATGTAAAAATGATTAGAGTTGTAATGAAAAAGTAAAATCCAATCGTTTTAACCATTAATACACCCAACCAATTCCTTGTTTAATGTGTGAGTGGGACACATGGCACACATGCAGTGAAAAGACTTTGCACGTTCAGTAATTGTGGCAATAATTACTGCTACTTTCTCTCTCCCATTACCAACACACTTTAACACTCTTACACTCATTAACAGTTGTCAATAATTTATTTCATTTTGCAAAAACTCTTTTTACCCCAAGTATATAAATTAACTGAAAGAAAATATACCTCAGAGTATTAGACAAAATTCATCAGCGTTTGTCAATTCTCCAACTTCATTACCATAATCCTTTAAAAAAACTACACAGGTGTGAATATATGTGTGTGTATAGCAGAGTTTACCAATTCAATTTTTAGAGCATCTAATTTTTCATAAAATCCATAAAGTAAATCAATGAATGTATGATGAATGCTAAACTCTGTAGTAAACGATTTATATACAGTAATATTTAATTAATTTATACCCTTTTTTTCTCCAGTAATCAGAGGTTGGAACCAGTCACCAAAAATCCTATAATTTTAGCCCTTATCATCTTTAATAAGTTCCTGGATCTTCCTAGTCTTTGACTAGTCACCAAAAATTAGAGAATTTTAGCCCTTACTATATACCAGCAAGTTCCTGGGTCGTCCTAGACACCAATATAATCTCAAAGGAGTTCTAACAGTCTATATACATTTGCTTTGGGGGTAGACTAATAACATAATCTAAATTAACAGAGTATAACTAACAGAGTTTAGAGCTCATCAACATCAGAAGTTATTCATGAGAGGCAAAGCACACAGTATTTACAGACTCAGAGTTTAGGATAAATAAACTAAGAGATGCTATAAATATGAAACAGTATCATGCTGTGTTAATTTTCTGCACAGTCAAAGATTAGATCACAAATAACTTAGAAGGATTCATGATTATTTACTGAGAATCATGCTTCATACATATTTCTTCATTGGTGATTACATTCAGACAATAATAATATCAAAGTTTCTCAGAGTTTATCCAACATGTCGATAGTGTATGACCTACAGAGCATGCTATCATTGTTTAACAGTTAAAGAACAGAGTTTGCATAGCAGAGTTTAACAACAGAGTTCATATAGCAGTTAACATACCACAGAATTATGAGCAACACATTACATAAGTAAAATCTTGAGTCTAACCAATATCTCTAGTAAAAACCAGAGACCATTCCTAGTTCATTTACCAGCCTTGTAAATACAGCTTCACTCAATGGCTTGGTGAAGATATCTGTAAGTTGTTGTTCTGTAGACACAAAATGAAGCTCAATATTCCCTTCCTCTACATGTTCTCTGATAAAGTGGTACCTTATGCTGATGTGCTTGGTCATTGAATGTTGTACTGGATTACCTGTCATAGCAATAGCACTTTGATTATCACAGTAAATAGGTATTTTACTGAACCTCAATCCATAATCCAGCAATTGATTCTTCATCCACAGAATCTGTGCACAACAGCTACCAGCAGCAATATACTCTACTTCAGCTGTAGATGTTGAAATTGATTTATGTTTCTTGCTGTACCAAGAAACAAGTCTATCACCCAGAAATTGATAACTTCCACTGGTGCTTTTTCTGTCTATCTTACAGCCTGCAAAGTCTGCATCAGAGTAACCAAGTAGCTTGAAATCTGATTCTCTAGGATACCACAGACCTAAGGTTATGGTTCCCTTGAGATACTTAAAAATCCTCTTCATAGCTGTTAGATGTGGTTCTCTGGGATCTGCCTAAAACCTTGCACAGAGACAAGTTGCATACAAGATATCAGGTCTGCTAGCTGTTAGATAAAGAAGAGATCCTATCATGCCTCTATAGCTTGTCATATCTACTGGAGCTCCTATGTCTTTATCCAACTTTGTTGTTATTGCCATGGGAGTTGATGCAGATGAGCAGTCAAGCATACCAAATTTTTTGAGAAGATTTCTGGTATATTTTGCTTGATTTATGAAAATCCCATCATCTGTTTGCTTCACCTGTAGGCCTAGAAAATAACTAAGCTCTCCCATCATGCTCATTTGATACCTGGACTGCATGAGCTTGGCAAACTTCTTACAGAGTTTATCATGATCTGAACTAAAAGCAAGTCATCACCATAGTTAAAGTAGAACAGTGTTTTATCAATTGCACCTCTGTTGAACCCACTTTCTAAAAGAAATTGAGCCAGAGTTTCATACCATGCTCTTGGTGCCTGCTTAAGTCCATAGAGTGCCTTATCCAGCCTGTAGACATAGTCTGGATATTTTGGGTCCACAAAACCTGGTGGTTATTCAACAAACACTTCTTCTTCAAGCTTCCCATTCAGAAAAGCACTTTTCACATGCATCTGAAATACCTTGAATTTCTTGTGAGAGGCATATGCTAGAAAAATTCTTATTGCCTCCAATCTTGCAACTGGAGCAAAATTTTCATCATAGTCTATTCCTTCCTGCTGTGAATAGCCTTTTACCACAAGTCTAGCCTTGTTCCTTATAACAACTCCCTCACTTTCAGTTTTGTTTCTGTAAACCCATCTAGTACCAACAACAGATCTATTCTTTGGTCTAGGTACAAGGGTCCATACTTCATTTTTTTCGAATTCATTTAACTCCTCTTGCATTGCTGTTATCCAGTCAGCATCTTGAAGAGCTTCTTCTACCTTCTTTGGTTCATTCTTAGACAAGAATGCATGAAACAGACATTCACTTGCTGTAGCACTTCTTGTCCTTACTGTTTTATCTGGATCTCCAATAATTAAATCAGGTGTATGAGATTTTGTCCATTTCCTAGCAGAAGGTAAATGGCTTCTATCAGTATTTGATCCTCCCCCTTGATCCATGTTCTCCTGATTTTCTTGTTGCCTTTCATCAGTCTCTGAGGCTCCCCCTGAATTTGACTGCTCTGATAAGTGGATTTTATATCCACTTATTGACCGCTAATTGGACCCAGATTGATGGTTTTTCCTTAAGTATGTTGTGTCTCTTAATTCATTTTTTGTTAATTAAGTTTTTGTTGTGCGGAACTCGCTGCTTTAGGTATTGTGGCGATAAAAGGCTAAAAACGGTGGATTTCTATCTCAATTTTATCAAGTGGACTGGCTACGAGAAAAAAGAATTATCATAAAGAAATTCTGAGTGATATATTCCTAATTCTGAAATCCCGGTTGGAATTGTTATATTTTTCGTTAAGTGAAAGGAGTCCGGTTTCAGATCCTCCAGAGACCGCAGCTTGGGACTTATGGATTTATTTATATAAATAAATATTTTATTTAATTAGAAAATTATATTTATAAATATATAATAATATTAAATATTTATTTTTATAATTTCGGAATTAAATTAATTATTTATTAATTAAATATGTTTTGTTAAAATTGTAACAAGTCACCACCAGTTGTCCAGTTCACGTACAAGTAATAAACAAAAGAAAAAGAAAAAAAAGAATAAACTGAAAAGAAGGCTGTCGGCAAACAAAAGAAATAAAAAGAAGGAGAAATCAAGTTATGCTGTCGGCGGTTGCTGTCTAAATCTACTCTCCCACGCGTGCGTGGGAGACACGCGCCAGGATAAGCGAGGAGATTCCGCGCGTGGCGTACACGCGCCATGTATGCGGCTGGTTTTGCAGGAAGATCGTGTGCAGATTAGTATTAGATGTTGTTCAGTGGAATGCTTTCGGCTGGCTTTTTAATAAGTTTTGCTGTGTTTATATCTTTTGCTTTCTTTTTATTTCTTTTTAATTCTTTTCATTTTTATTTTATTAAATTGGTGTGCTAATTTGTGCTATAAATAGGTGTAGTTCTCAAGCTTGTAAGACACACCATTTTAGAGAGCAACAATCATCTCTTGTATTCTCTCTAGTTCTTTGTAATTTTATGTTTCATTTTTATACACTTTAATTTTTTGCAAATTTAGTATAAGTGTTATTTTGGTTGAAGAATTTACGGGGAATTATTTGGAGTGCTCTTTTCTTTCATTGGAAGCTATTTCGGTTCTACTTTCTAAACTCTTGCAATTTTCATATTTAATTCATCGTAATTTTTAATTTAATTTTTATTATTATTATTATTATGTTTTCATTCAATCCCATGATGACGATTCGTTCGATTATGAACTAATCACCGTCATGGGATTCTAATGAATTTATTTACGTAATTTAGTAAATCGATGCCTTAATAATTTGTATTATGATAAAAATTCAGATTGCCTAATGTGGTTGCGCTTAATTTATTAGATGCGTAGCTAATGTCTAAATTATTAATTCCTAATGAATGCGAAAGTGGATTTAGGAATTTAGAATTTGCCATGTTAGCATAGGTAAGTAATTGTCATGTACATTTACGATAAGTGGTAGGATTTTGGATCACATCACCCTATGTAGTCATAATAAAGGAATTTATTCGTAAACCAATTATGTTTTCAAATCTTATAGACATATAGGGACTAAGCATAAAATGTGTCCACGCGACTTCTATCTTTTAAAGTGGATGTTCGTATGGTTTGATATAAGTTAAGGCTGAAAGGCGCTTATGTTAGTTTCGTATTCCCGACTAGCTTTCGTAAATTATCAAAATTACTTTGAAATTAAGGCATCAATTCTAAATGAAATAAATAATAAAATTAGAATCCCATGTTTTTCTCACATATAAATTCTTATTTAATTAAATCAAGCAGTTTAAATTTTTAATATTATTAATTTAATTAATCAATTAGAAAAATATAACAAAACCCCCATTTTATATTTATTCAAGCAGTTTGTTGTTTAATCATATGTCGTTGCTTAAACATTATTTCTGAACAAACACCAAGTCTTCGTGGGATCGAATTTATTATATTACTTTTGACCGCGTACACTTGCGCAGTTAGTTTTCGAAACAAGTTTTTGGCACCGCTGCCTGGGACTTCGGTGTTATTTTCAGAATTTGTGTTTAACATCAGCAGAAGTTAAACTTAACTGACTTGGATAGTTTTTTTTCTCTCACGACGTGTTTTCTTGCTCTGCCAGTATAAGGATCTTAAGTTGTTTATGCGAACACGTTCTCAAACATTGAAAGCTAAGCTGGAAGAAGAAGAGCTTGAAGCAACAAAAGAGCCTGAAGTAATAGTAGAAGTAACAATGGGCGATAGAGTAGCAGCAGCTACTAAAGCTTTGAAGGACTATTCTCAACCAAAGATCAATGACATTCAATCAAGTATTGTCAGGCCTGCCATTGCAACTAATTCTTTTGAAATCAAGCCAAGCACAATTCAGATTGTGCAGAACTCAGTTCAGTTTGGGGGAGCTTCAACGGAGGATCCTAATACGCACATCAGGGACTTTATCGAGATTTGTGATACTTTCAAGTTCAATGGTATGTCGGATGATGCTATCAAATTGAGACTTTTCCCATTCTCTTTAAGGGATAAGGCAAAGGGCTGGTTACATTCTCTACCAGCCGGTTCCATCACTACTTGGGAGGATCTTGCTCAGAAGTTTCTTACAAAATTCTTCCCCATGGCTAAAACTGCAGCAATAAGGAACGCGCTAACTCAATTTGCACAACAATCTGGTGAATCTTTGTGTGAGGCTTGGGAACGTTATAAGGAGATGCTTCGAAAGTGTCCTCATTATGGGATGCCTAATTGGATGGTTATTAATGGTTTCTACAATGGATTAGGAGCACAGTCATGACCAATGTTGGATGCAGCATCAGGCGGAGCTCTGTGGGCTAAGAGCTATGATGAAGCTTATGAGCTTATTGAGATGATGGCGGTAAATGAATATCAAAATCCAACCCAGAGACTATCACACGGCAAAATAGCAGGAATTCAGGAAGTTGATACAGCTACAGCTATAGCAGCTAAGTTAAAGGCATTGACTATGAAGGTGGACTCATTGACTAACTATGGAGTTCAGCAAGTGGCAAGTGTTTGTGAGCTTTGTGCAGGTGCACATGATATAAATCAATGTGCCATATCTAGTGAATCAGTGCAGTTTGTGAGCAATTTTCAGAGATCACAGCAACCAGCTCCAGCCACATATCATCCTAATAACAGAAACCATCCTAATTTCAGCTGGAGCAACAATCAAGGTGGTATTCAACAACCACAACAGCCGTATCCACAGTTTCAGGGTCAACAATATGGATCTAATCCATACAAATTGTTGTAATAAATTTTATTGTTTGTTGTATTCTTGTAAAACATTTAAAATTTATTGTAATATATTTTATTGTTTGTTGTATTCTTGCAAAACATTTAAAATTTATTGTAATATATTTACTAATGTTTTAATAAAAAAAAAGTACCAATGAATTTAACATTAAATTAATTTACGTGAAAGTACCACTTAATAAAAGTGAAACTATTATATCCTTGAACTTTTAAAGCGGTTTGCATCTTACAAATTTTAAAAAATTACTTAGCATTACAATACTTCTAAGTTATAATTCATTCCATCCAAATTCAGAAAAACTTATCGTATTTCGAAAAAAAACGTATCAAGTATAATATAATGTATATATAAGGTTCAAACCGGAACCGGGTCTTGAACCGGGTCAAACCCTGAACCTGAACCGTCTGAACCGGAATCGGTGGTTTATATCCTGTTACGGTTTAGGTTCCGGTTCAAGATTTTTACAAACCGGAACCGGCGGTTCACGAACCGGAACCGGCGGTTCACGAACCGTGGCCATGTATACATACAATCCTTCCGGTTTTCATCAGCAGTATGCTCCAAGGCAACAATTTCAACCTCCTGGATTTCAACAACAGTCTCATGCAGGTGTTGGGCAATCTTCTTTTGAAAAATCTGAATTAGAGGAATTGAGGATGATGTGCAAAAGCCAAGCAATTTCTATCAAGACCTTAGAAAACCAAATTGGTCAGATTGCTAATGCCCTATTGAGTAGGCCACAAGGAACGCTTCCTAGTGACACTTAGGCCAATCCAGGCAAGAGAGATGTCAAAGAACAGGTGAAAGCAATCACTTTGAGATCTGGAAAGGTTACAAGCAATCTGAATTCAGCAGTTACAGAGAAAATTCATGAACAACAAGTTGAAGAATCTGCAGAACCAGAAGATGAAAAATCTGATGAGGCAGCTGACCTATTGGTCGATGATGCGGAGAAGAGTAAAAGTTCTACTGAAAAATCTACTCTTAAACAGAATACAATGAGCAATCAAATTTACCCACCTCCGCCTTATCCCAAAAGACTCCAGAAGCAGAAGTTAGACAAGCAGTTTGCCAAAATTCCTTGAGGTGTTCAAGAAGTTGCAAATTAACATACCTTTTGCTGAAGCTCTTGAGCAGATGCTGAGCTATGCAAAGTTCATGAAGGGTATTCTATCTCGGAAGCTCAAACTCGAGGATCTGGAAACCGTGGCATTGACGGAAGAATGCAGTGCTGTTCTGCAACAGAAATTGCCTCCGAAGCTAAAGGATCCT
This sequence comes from Saposhnikovia divaricata, assembly GCA_036435485.1. Classification (NCBI taxonomy): domain Eukaryota; kingdom Viridiplantae; phylum Streptophyta; class Magnoliopsida; order Apiales; family Apiaceae; genus Saposhnikovia; species Saposhnikovia divaricata. The sequence goes on from CM071598.1 coordinate 88,832,572, forward strand.
GGTAGCTTCACTATTCCATGCACTATTGGTAATCTGTCTTTTGAAAAGTGCTTATGTGAATTTGGAGCTAGCATCAATCTGATGCCATTATCGGTTTTCATGCAACTTGGCCTGCCGGATCCGAAGCCTACCAACATCTCTTTACAGTTGGCTGATCGATCAATCACATATCCTAGAGGCATAGTGGAGGATGTTTTGGTGAAAGTGGATAAGCTCATCTTCCCAGCTGACTGTAACACCCCCAGATCCGGGGTCAGGGATCTGGTGGTTACGGTCTTACATCCATTCATAATACTTGACTTGAGTCCACAATAAATAAATCACTTGCTGTGACCCCACAATAATTACCACTCACACCCGCAACAGTTATAGTCCCAGAGATGAAATTGAAATAAGTCTTACATTAAAGGGTTACAAATAAAAGTTATAACAATCCCAAAAGGATAACATCATAAGTTTAACAGTTTTGCCGTTGATTACATTAGTTATACATATAGTTAAACAGGAAACAAAAGCTGTCTAAGTAAGCTACCTCAGCAATGGCGGCTAGCATCTCAGCGGGTAGTCCGGTGGGTCGGGTAACCTGCTTGCGCCGAGTGCGCCTGACGCGAGCCATCTGTCCTAGCTGTTGTTGTGACATAATGTGAACAAAGCAAGGGTGAGCGAAAGCCCACCAACAATAATATATAACTGAACGATAATATATAACAGTTCAAAATTATCTTTCAAACCATATGCCATGCATTTACGGAAATGATGCTAGTATAATATGAACGATGAAGTTACAAGGTAACTTAAAGTATTTGTTTATAGAAATATCTGCTACATCAAAAGTAAGCGAGATATTCTCATTGTTATTAAGAAGAGGAACTTGCATGAAAAGGTTGCAATTCCAGTTATGAACACTTTTCCAGCTCTGCCAACAGTAATCGTGTTGCAGGAAATAAATAAGTTTGGATGATGAACCAATGATGGAGTATTCACCGCGCCCGCTGTTCCAATCTTGATGATCAGTCGAGATCGTACAGCTCAATTTAGATTTACTACCGGTAGAAGGAAGAACTGCCGGCTTTACTTGTATACCGCCTTACTAGCTCTCCCCGGCCAACGGTTGGGCCAAAGGGGATGGACCGGCGCTACTCGGCCTCTTACACGACTCCTAGTTCAAATAGAATTCATGATTCTGAATGTAACGTTCGTCCCCCTTTCCCCAAGTATAATACTTGTTGATAAGACTCCACAAAGTAGTCGTATCTAGTTGGAAAGGAAAATTCACCAATAACTTCCAAGCTATTGCTTGGTAACGAATATCAACTTGTTCCAACAATCTTACCCCTCGAAAGATGAGAAGGTAAACAACGACTTAATAAGTCAATAGCACCCGAGTTGCGAGTGAAGAGAATACTTTATGACCGGGAAGTCGACAAGATAAATAACATTTTCCAAGTAAGGTTCCCTTATTTTTAGGGAGATAGACTCAAGAAGAATGATGTCTGAGAACCTTTCTTGATATAAGATTAATAATATGACTCCGAGATATTTTCTGTAATAATCGAAGAAGATAAACCTTATCGAGGTTATTCTAAGTATGGAATAAATATTCAGAGAATATTTATTGAATTAAAATATTTTACAGAATATTTATTGCATAATTAAATATTCAAATGAATATTCAAAATAATATTCATTAATTAATAAGACCTGAAAGGAATATTTAAAAATATTGAAAATAATATTCGATGATTAAATAGAACCCTGGATGAATATTCAAAATAATATTCAAAATAATATTCATAATTAATTAGGAATTTAAATGAATATTGAAAAAGTAATATTCATTTAATGAATAATATTCTAAATGAATATCAAGTAATATTCATTTAGTAATCCAAGCTTTAAAGGAATATTCGAGATAAGACTCGATAAATAAATCAAGCTTCAGATGAACATTAAAATAATATTCGTCAGGTAATTACTATCTTAAATGAATACTCAAAAGTAATATTCATTTAATGAATAATATTCTAAATGAATATCCAAATAATATTCATTTAGTTGTCCAACCTTTAGAAGAACATTCGAAATAATAATCAATAAATAATTCGACTCTGAATGAATATTAAAAATATTATTCGTCGAATAGTTACGTTCAAATAATTAGTTGAAGTAAGGATCGTTAAATAAATACTCTCGAACGAATATTCAAATAATATTCGTCGCCCGAATAATGGAAAATATTTACTTAAATATTTTCCTCCGAGGTAATCTCGATATATCAAGAAATATTGACTCCCGGTCTATATTTGATGAATAAGATGTATACGCCCTTCTATGAGGGTCTTACAATAACCGGCTTATAGTTGATACGATAGCTATCTAATTTATAAGCCAATAACAATCAGGGAACAAAAATAATGATATAACTTGAAAGTAGGCATGCATGCTATGGCATATGTATAACAGAAAACATATATACATATTTATTCAATCACAACAACAGCCTAAAAGAAGGGAATTGAAACTTGCCTGGTAGTCGAGTACGGTAAGGGGTAGTGGTAGCGGGTCCCTGTTCAGCTTGGTGATCTATAAATAGCCAAGGCATTCGGGATTAATCACTTAACATATTAAAAGTTAAGTTATACTTAAATCGAAACACGTTCTCGAGTTATCTCGTTATACCCCTCTTAGTGGATTCCTTTTTATCACTGATCCGACCCGACATTCGTTCGTTAATACGACATGTCACTGTACTTATACTTGGGACATACTTAAGTCATATGAGTTCTAAGGTCGATCGTTACGAACCAATATTATACTCTGAGTTTTATCGCCCGTTTTCTAAGTGTTTTACCGAAGTTATAAAAGAGTCGTCTTTTAGGGGTTCGTTCGCGTTTAACCTCGACTCGAACATTTTTAATAAATCGAAAAATGATCCTTTTGACATACGGTTTTCTTTCACACCTTCCTTTTTACCTCTAGTATTTATTTACCAAGATTCGCCATGACGTTACATAGTTTACGAGGGTTCAATTTCAGTTACGAACTTTCGTTTACGGATTCGAACTACTTTTAGTAATTTGGTCATAATTCCTAAATCGTAAATCGAAATGCTTCGATTCTTTCGCCAAAGTGATCTATGTTCAAAAATCTATCAGTAGGGTTCATTAACTTGCCAAGAACAGAGAGTTATGGCTACTGACCAGTTCGGTTTCTTAGTGTTAATGAAAATCGGGCATTACAACGGCTACGAATCGAGCGTTCTAAAATTCATTACGCAACAACCAAGCCACGCCGGGCATCTAATCAATTACTACAGTTAATAATCATCTCTTAAAAGCTCAAGAATATAATGCTTCATCAATATATCATCATAAAGCTAATCTAACCACAAAATCATGCTAACATGGTGGTAAAATACTACTAATATCACTTAATCCAAAATCACCATGAATCATGCATAAACTCAAAGTAAAGCTTAGGGTTTGAAATGACTTATACCTTCCTTAGAGAGTAGTATAACCTTCCTAAGCCTTGACCTATCCTTGGATGATCCTAAGCTAGCTAAATCCACCATGAAAAACAAGAAAAAACAAGATTAGTTCATAAAACCACTATTCATCCTCCTCTTTGATGAATTATTTGAAAATGGAAACAAGAGAGTTTGGCTTTGAAATTTTTAGGGGATCACTTTTAGGAAATGTAAGACTCACCATAATTATTTCAAGAACAAACAACGGTGGGAAGGTTGAGTTTGGATTTGGAATTAATGGTGTTGGCCGAATGGAATATGCAGGGGGGGGGAGAGAGTTGCTTGGTTTTGTTTGGATAATCTTGCATAAAGTGATTTTGTGTGAGATAATATCTCATCTAAGATGTGCTAGTGGAAGGTGAGGTCATGGATGATGGTTTTTGTAGGACAAGTGTTGCATTTTGCATGGTTGAAGGCTAACTAGCTAGTTGGTCTTGCTAAGTACTTGTTCAAACCCTAACATGCTAGTTACTCTTGCCCACTTGGTTACTAGATATTTATTCTAGTAGCTTGCACAAGACTCTTGCTTCCTCTGCTTGTTTCTGTGTCCGGTTATTGCCCGTTTTGATTGATCGTTCGTAGGAATATTTCACGGATTTCTAATTAGGGTTTACCGGGAATCCTTTTTAATATTAATACTATCATTCTCCATCTTTCATTCTAACTTTCCAATTTACATTCCTTAAATCCATTCGTTAAATACTTAAGGCTATCAGTGTCTAGGGAACTCTCGGAGAAAATAAAAGTGCGGTTTTTCAGAATCCGACAGCTTTTACATACAATTATTTTCCCCCTGGATCACTAATACGAACTCGGAAATCCGTTCCGAATACTTCTATATAGTGTCGTCTCATATTATTCTATACTCCCACCAAAACACTATTCATTCTGTATTCTTTACTTGTTCTCTTAGGGTTGTACAATTGTCCGTATTCTCTTTCGATCGTTCCTTAACCTTTTTACGGAACTACTGGATTAATCGTTATCCATCTGGATGACATGAGAGTATTCTCTTGCTTGAAGTTGCCATATCTTATTCCCTTAGAAGATAGATTATTCTTACCTATGTTGTCACCCTTTAGCATTCTTCAAGACAGAAACATAATAAAGTCGAATTCCATTCATTCTTTCCAAATATCAATTATTACATTGTAGCCATAACCACTATTCGTTCTTACATCATTAAATACATAAAAGTTTTAATTCCACCCAAAATCTGGGTTCTTACAGTCTCCCCTCCTTCAAAGGATTCCGTCCCGGAATCAGTTTGAAAACAAGTGGGGGTACTTCTCTTGCATTGCGCTTTTAAGTTCCCAGGTGGATTCTTCTACATTGTGGTTCTGCCACAAAACTCTGACTAGCTGAATGACCTTGTCTCGGAGCACTTGTTCTTTCCGGTCTATGATTTCCACAGGTTGCTCCACATAGGTCAAGTCTGGTTGCATGTCCACTTGCTCATACTCTACAATATGCTTAGCATCCGGATTATACTTCCTCAGCATCGAAACATGGAACACATTGTGTACCTGCTGTAGATTCGGGGGTAATGCGAGCTCATAAGCTAGTTCCCCAATCCGTCTCAAGATCTCAAATGGTCCAATGTATCTGGGACTCAGCTTTCCTTTCTTCCCAAATCTCATTAAACCTTTCCAATGTGACACTTTCAAGAACACTAGGTCCCCTACTTCGTATTCCTTGACTTTCCGAGCTAAGTCGGCATATTTCTTTTGTCGATCCTGGGCTGCTACCAACCGTCCTCTGATTAGATCTACTGCATCTTTAGTTCGTTGGACCACTTCGGGCCCGAGCATCTTTCGCTCTCCAACTTCATCCCAATACAAGGGAGATCGACATTTTCTTCCATAAAGGGCCTCATAAGGTGGCATCCCAATGCTTGAATGATAACTGTTATTGTAGGAGAACTCAATCAATGGCAAGTGATCATCCCAATTTCCCTTGAAGTCTATCGCGCAGACTCTCAACATATCCTCTAGCGTTTGGATGGTCCTTTCACTTTGCCCATCTGTCTGGGGGTGGTAGGCTGTGCTCATGTTCAGCCGGGTCCCTACACATTCTTGAAAACTTCTCCAAAACCTGGTGTTAAATCTAGGATCTCGATCGGATACTATTGCGACTGGGACTCCATGTCGCGCCACTATCTCTTTTAAGTAGATGTCCACTAGTCTGTCGACCGTGTACCTTTCGTTGATCGGGAGAAAGTGGGCTGATTTCGTCAGTCGATCTACAATTACCCATATGGCATCATGATTAGCCTTGGTCCTTGGTAAACCTACTACGAAATCCATGGCTATGTGTTCCCATTTCCATTCTGGAATCTCTAAGGGATGTAGAAGTCCGCTGGGCTTCTGGTGCTCTGCTTTCACTCGTTGGCAGGTCAAGCATCTGCTTACCCATTCTGCTACGTCCTTTTTCATGTTGGTCCACCAGTAATACTCCTTCAAATCCCTATACATTTTGGTGCTACCGGGGTGCACTGAGTATCTTGAGTTGTGTGCCTCATTTAAAATCTCATTCTTGAGTTCCTGAACATTTGGGATCCATATCCTGTATGTGTACCTCATGATCCCTTCCTTGTCTCTTTCGCACTTAATTTCCTCCCCGTCATTAGCTCTTCTGTGGAGTTCTTTTCTTCCTACTAAGGGCGTCAGCCACCACATTGGCTTTGCCCGGGTGATAGCGAATTTCACAGTCGTAATCCTTGATTAACTCTAACCATCTCCTCTGGCGCATGTTAAGCTCTTTCTGAGTGAAAATATACTTGAGGCTCTTATGGTCAGTGTAAATCTCGCACTTTTCCCCATACAGGTAGTGTCTCCAAATCTTTAAAGCGAAGACTATGGCTGCTAGTTCTAGATCATGCGTGGGATATCTGACCTCATAATCCTTCAATTGCGTAGACGCATATGCTATTACCTTGCCGTGCTGCATAAGCACGCATCCCAGTCCTTTATGCGAAGCATCACTGTAAATCACGAAATCTCCTTTTCCATCAGGTAATGCCAGCACTGGGGCTGTCACTAGCCTCTTCTTTAACTCTTGGAAACTCTTCTCGCATTTCTCAGTCCATTCAAATTTCTCGGTTTTACGGGTAAGTCGAGTTAATGGAGCTGCGATTTTCGCAAAGTCTTGGACAAATCTCCTGTAATATCTGGCCAGTCCGATGAAACTCCTCACCTCGGTTGGAGTAGTTGGTCGTTCCCAGTTTGAAACTGCTTCTATCCTGGAGGGGTCAACCAACACTCCTTCTCTATTGATCACGTGCCCTAAGAATTGTACCTCATTTTTCCAAAACTCACACTTGGAGAACTTGGCATATAACTGCTCCTTCCTGAGTATTTCTAAGGTTATTCTTAAATGTTCAGCGTGTTCTGCCTCTGTCTTTGAGTAGATGATAATATCATCAATGAAAACTATCACGAATTTGTCTAAATATTCCTTGAACACTCTATTCATTAGGTCCATGAAGGTTGCTGGGGCGTTGGTCAATCCAAATGACATAACTAAGAACTCATAATGTCCATATCTGGTACGGAATGCAGTCTTCGGGATATCTTCAGGTTTGATCTTCAGTTGGTGATATCCCGTTCTCAAATCAATCTTAGAGAAGTATTCAGCGCCTCTTAGCTGGTCAAACAAATCGTCTATCCTGGGCAACAGATACTTATTCTTTATGGTTAGCTTGTTCAATTCTCTGTAGTCGATGCATAACCTCATACTCCCATCCTTTTTCTTAACAAACAACACTGGTGCGCCCTAAAGCGACACACTGGGCCTTATCATGCCCTTATCCAACAATTCCTGTAATTGTTTAGCTAGCTCCTTCATTTCTACTGGGGCTAGTCGGTACGGGGCCTTCGAAACCGGTGCCGTCCCCGGGGCTAACTCGATGGCAAACTCAATTACCCTATCAGGTGGTAGTCCGGGAAGATCTTGTGGGAACACGTCCTCGAACTCATTAACTACCAGAATGTCTTGCAATCTTGGCACTTCCTTCTGAGTGTCTATAACGTAAGCTAAATAAGCCTCGTTCCGTTTTCGTAACAATCTCTTGGTTTGCGCCATGGTCAGAATTTTCTGGGTCTGTCGCATCCCCTTAAACACTATTTCTTTCTTCCCTGGGGTTTTCAGCTTAACCTTTTTCCCTTTACAATCTATCCGCGCATCATTGCGAGACAACCAATCCATACCCAAAATGACATCGAATTCTCCTAGCTTAAAAGGAATTAAATCGACATAGAAGGATCGTCCTCCTATTTCTAGCTTACAATCGGGGTGAATTTGATTAACCGGTACGATTTCCTGATTAGCTATTTCTACTAGTAAGGAATCTCTTAGTTGCTGGGTTTTAAGTTTCAACTTATGCGCAAAATCTCTAGATATAAAAGACTTAGTTGCTCCTGAATCAAATAAGACATTTGCACTGACTGAATTGAGAGAAAATGTACCTTCTATCACATCTGTGTCCCTCACGGCATCTTGTACTGACATATTAAAAGTCCTAGCAGTTGGTGGCCTATTTGAAGCAACCTTGCTTGCTCCTGATGCTGCCGGTTTGCTCCTTGGGCAATCCTTCCTCATGTGCCCTCGCTGTCCACACTGGAAACAGGTTGTGCTGATAGGGATGACCGTGGTGCAAGAGGTAGCATAGTGCCCAGCTCGCCCACACTTATAACAGTTTATCTGCTTCAGGTTGCACACCCAGGAGTGCCTCTTCCCACAAGTAGCACACAATGGCAATGGAGGTCGAGAAGGGTTGGAACGGGACATTCCTGATTGATGGCCGCCCTGGCTCACACTTACACTCGCAGATGGTTTAAACCCTACATTCCTCCCTGGTAGGGAAACCGCTCCTCGATTAAACTTGGTTAGGGGTTTTCCTCCAGCGGATCTTCCGCCCATACTAACATGCTTTCTCTTTATCCCCCCATTCTCTCTCTCTCTCTGCATCTGATCGCTACCAGTCTCCACAATGGTTGCCTTCTGCACTAAGGTGGCATAATCTATAATCTCTAAAACCGCCACTCTATTCTGGATCCACTGCTTCAGCCCTTGTTGAAACCTGTTAGCTTTCTTCTCTTCTGTGTCTACAAACTCTGGCACAAATCTCGATAGCTCAGTAAATTTGGCCTCATAGTCCGCCACTGACATATTGTTCTGTTTCAGTTCCAAAAACTTAAGTTCCATCTGGGTTTTCATGAACTTCGGGAAGTACTTCTCCAGGAACAATTGTTTGGACCTTTCCCAGGCTATGACAGCATCAGTCTCCATGTTCTTCTTGGCTTCCCACCAATAATTGGCCTCTCCCTTTAGTAGGTAAGTAGCAAAAACAGTCTTCTGAGCCTCATTGATACTAAGAATCTCAAAAGATTTTTCCATTTCCTTGATCCAGGCCCTCGCCTCAACGGGATCAGCCGATCTGTGGAACTCTGGGGGCTTAAGGGACTTAAAGGCCCTAAAGGAATTTGCCAATGAAGTGTTGTTGCCTGGTGGTGGCTGGGGGTATTGGTTCAAATTCTGCCTAAGTAGATCCATAAACTGGCCCATGGGGTTTCTGCCCTGGTTCTCCCCTTCCTGTTCTACTTCAGTTTCTCCACCCTCGATTTCCCCCTCAAATTCTTCAGAGTACAGGGGTTCATCCTCTGCTCCATACTGGGAATCTTCTTGCTCATTATAGTCCTGATCTTGTTCTTCACTACTTTCATGGTTTTCCTCATGTTGGTTGTGACTCTCTTGGTCAGTAGATTCTCGGGGGTTAGCCCTAGTGCCCATTCGTCTTGGAGGCATTTTACTGAAAATTTGAAAAATTATACATTAGGTTCACTTACCTGTTTTAAAGGATTTTTCCTTGCATAATTCTTTACATGATTGGGTTTAAAATCCCACAGTTTTATATCTCATGGCAACTTAATCGAAAAGTAGTACATATGCTAATAAACTCGTGATCATATCCCAAAAATTTGAAATAACTGAAAGGGAAACAAATATATACCAGGTACCGAAAAGGTACAACATCCGAGTTACAACGATAGTTTAAAGTACAACCATCCTAACAACAACAACAACAAGTCAAAAGTGAAATACGCTGTCTATCTGTCTAGTCTGCAAAAAGGGAAAACAAGTACAAGAAAACCATCCCTACAAAAGCCGGCACTACTATGTCCGTACATGACTAGACAACTAGACCACTGCATCACTACATCTGAAATCAGCCGCCACGACGAAACATCCTCCGAACCCTCCCCATGGCGATGCGGAAAATCTCCTAAGCCTCTGCTCTGTCTACCCTACCATGCCCATCAGTAGGCAACTGTCGTACCCTCACCCGAGCCCTCAGCTCGATGCGGGTCACAACCCTATACCCAACCCTGTCACTTATAGTCCTCCTGCCCTGCAACCTCATCCGGGCGGCTCTCTCTGCTGCTAACTCCCTCCTAGACTCTGTCAACCTGGCATCTGCCACAGACAACTCTCTATAAAGCCCGTTCACAATCAAGTTGTGAACACATACTGGGACTCCTCCTATCGGGGCATGAGGTGGGGTGGATGGCTCAGCTGGAGCGGCAGTCTCTGTCTGCTGGGGCTCTGGGGTAAGCTCCTCAAACTCATCGGGGTATGGGCTCACAAGTAGTGGTGGTGGGGTAGGGGCTCTCTCAACAGGTAGGGGTGGCACTCGTAGTCTGGAACTCCCTACTGCATCCTCCACTGGCTCAACCTCATCCACAGCCTGTCCAACAACAGCAGCCATGACCTGGTCAGTGGTCATATCAGTATCCTCCTCCATGGTCCTAATCTCAGATACAACCCAATAATCATCATCCTCAACAACTAACTCAGCATCCTGTCCTGTCTGGATCCCCTTCGGGTCCTCCTCCCCCTCAGTCTCAACAACATCTGTGTCAGCATCAACCTGGACCTCCTCAGGGTCCTCCTCCTCAGACTCGATCACATCAGTATCAGCATCAACCTGGACCTCCTTACATTAAAGGGTTACAAATAAAAGTTATTCTCTGTAACACCTCCAGATCCGGGGTCAGGGATCTGGTGGTTACGGTCTTACATTGATTCATAATACTTGACTTGAGTCCACAATAAATAAATCACATGCTGTGACCCCACAATAATTACCACTCACACCCGCAACAGTTATAGTCCCAGAGATGAAATTGAAATAAGTCTTACATTAAAGGGTTACAAATAAAAGTTATAACAATCCCAAAAGGATAACATCATAAGTTTAACAGTTTTGCCGTTGATTACATTAGTTATACATATAGTTAAACAGGAAACAAAAGCTGTCTAACTAAGCTACCTCAGCAATGGCGGCTAGCATCTCAGCGGGTAGTCCGGTGGGTCGGGTAACCTGCTTGCGCCGAGTGCGCCTGATGCGAGCCATCTGTCCTAGCTGTTGTTGTGACATAATGTGAACAAAGCAAGGGTGAGCAAAAGCCCACCAACAATAATATATAACTGAACGATAATATATAACAGTTCAAAATTATCTTTCAAACCATATGCCATGCATTTACGGAAATGATGCTAGTATAATATGAACGATGAAGTTACAAGGTAACTTAAAGTATTTGTTTATAGAAATATCTGCTACATCAAAAGTAAGCGAGTTATTCTCATTGTTATTAAGAAGAGGAACTTGCATGAAAAGGTTGCAATTCCAATTATGAACACTTTTCCAGCTCTGCCAACAGTAATCGTGTTGCAGGAAATAAATAAGTTTGGATAATGAACCAATGATGGAGTATTCACCGCGCCCGCTATTCCAATCTTGATGATCAGTCGTGATCGTACAGCTCAATTTAGATTTACTACCGGTAGAAGGAAGAACTGACGGCTTTACTTGTATACCGCCTTACTCCCCGGCCAACGGTTGGGCCAAAGGGGATGGACCGGCGCTACTCGGCCTCTTACACGACTCCTAGTTCAAATAGAATTCATGATTCTGAATGTAAGGTTCATCCCCCTTTCCCCAAGTATAATACTTGTTGATAAGACTCCACAAAGTAGTCGTATCTAGTTGGAAAGGAAAATTCACCAATAACTTCCAAGCTATGGCTTGGTAACGAATATCAACTTATTCCAACAATCTTACCCCTCGAAAGATGAGAAGGTAAACAACGACTTAATAAGTCAATAGCACCCGAGTTGCGAGTGAAGAGAATACTTTATGACCGGGAAGTCGACAAGATAAATAACATTTTCCAAGTAAGGTTCCCTTATTTTTAGGGAGATAGACTCATGAAGAATGATGTCTGAGAACCTTTCTTGATATAAGATTAATAATAATATGACTCCGAGATATTTTCTGTAATAATCGAAGAACATAAACCTTATCGAGGTTATTCTAAGTATGGAATAAATATTCAGAGAATATTTATTGAATTAAAATATTTTACAGAATATTTATTGCATAATTAAATATTCAAATGAATATTCAAAATAATATTCATTAATTAATAAGACATGAAAGGAATATTTAAAAATATTGAAAATAATATTCGATGATTAAATAGAACCCTGGATGAATATTCAAAATAATATTCATAATTAATTAGGAATTTAAATGAATATTGAAAAAGTAATATTCATTTAATGAATAATATTCTAAATGAATATCAAGTAATATTCATTTAGTAATCCAAGCTTTAAAGGAATATTCGAGATAAGACTCGATAAATAAATCAAGCTTCAGATGAACATTAAAATAATATTCGTTAGGTAATTACTATCTTAAATGAATACTCAAAAGTAATATTCATTTAATGAATAATATTCTAAATGAATATCCAAATAATATTCATTTAGTAGTCCAACCTTTAGAAGAATATTCGAAATAATAATCAATAAATAATTCGACTCTGAATGAATATTAAAAATATTATTCGTCGAATAGTTACGTTCAAATAATTAGTTGAAGTAAGGATCGTTAAATAAATACTCTCGAACGAATATTCAAATAATATTCGTCGCCCGAATAATGGAAAATATTTACTTAAATATTTTCCTCCGAGGTAATCTCGATATATCAAGAAATATTGACTCCCGGTCTATATTTGATGAATAAGATGTATACGCCCTTCTATGAGGGTCTTACAATAACCGGCTTGTAGTTGATACGATAGCTATCTAATTTATAAGCCAATAACAATCAGGGAACAAGCATAATGATATAACTTGAAAGTAGGCATGCATGCTATGGCATATGTATAACAGAAAACATATATACATATTTATTCAATCACAACAACAGCCTAAAAGAAGGGAATTGAAACTTGCCTGGTAGTCGAGTACGGTAAGGGGTAGTGGTAGCGGGTCCCGGTTCAGCTTGGTGATCTATAAATAGCCAAGGCATTCGGGATTAATCACTTAACATATTAAAAGTTAAGTTATACTTAAATCGAAACACGTTCTCGAGTTATCTCGTTATACCCCTCTTAGTGGATTCCTTTTTATCACTTATCCGACCCGACATTCGTTCGTTAATACGACATGTCACTGTACTTATACTTGGGACATACTTAAGTCATATGAGTTCTAAGGTCGATCGTTACGAACCAATATTATACTCTGAGTTTTATCGCCCGTTTTCTAAGTGTTTTACCGAAGTTATAAAAGAGTCGTCTTTTAGGGGTTCGTTCGCGTTTAACCTCGACTCGAACATTTTTAATAAATCGAAAAATGATCCTTTTGACATACGGTTTTCTTTCACACCTTCCTTTTTACCTCTAGTATTTATTTACCAAGATTCGCCATGACGTTACATAGTTTACGAGGGTTCAATTTCAGTTACGAACTTTCGTTTACGGATTCAAACTACTTTTAGTAATTTGGTCATAATTCCTAAACCGTAAATCGAAATGCTTCGATTCTTTCGCCAAAGTGATCTATGTTCAAAAATCTATCAGTAGGGTTCATTAACTTGCCAAGAACAGAGAGTTATGGCTACTGACCAGTTCGGTTTCTTAGTGTTAATGAAAATCGGGCATTACGACGGCTACGAATCGAGCGTTCTAAAATTCATTACGCAACAACCAAGCCACACCGGGCATCTAATCAATTACTACAGTTAATAATCATCTCTTAAAAGATCAAGAATATCATGCTTCATCAATATATCATCATAAAGCTAATCTAACCACAAAATCATGCTAACATGGTGGTAAAATACTACTAATATCACTTAATCCAAAATCACCATGAATCATGCATAAACTCAAAGTAAAGCTTAGGGTTTGAAATGATTTTTACCTTCTTTAGAGAGTAGTATAACCTTCCTAAGCCTTGATCTATCCTTGGATGATCCTAAGCTAGCTAAATCCACCATGAAAAACAAGAAAAAACAAGATTAGTTCATAAAACCACTATTCATCCTCCTCTTTGATGAATTATTTGAAAATGGAAACAAGAGAGTTTGGCTTTGAAATTTTTAGGGGATCACTTTTAGGAAATGTAAGACTCACCATAATTATTTCAAGAACAAACAATGGTGGGAAGGTTGATTTTGGATTTGGAATTAATGGTGTTGGCCGAATGGAATATGCAAGGGGGGGGGAGAGAGTTGCTTGGTTTCTTTTGGATAATCTTGCATAAAGTGATTTTGTGTGAGATAATATCTCATCTAAGATGTGCTAGTGGAAGGTGAGGTCATGGATGATGGTTTTTGTAGGACAAGTGTTGCATTTTGCATGGTTGAAGGCTAACTAGCTAGTTGGTCTTGCTAAGTACTTGTTCAAACCCTAACATGCTAGTTACTCTTGCCCACTTGGTTACTAGATATTTATTCTAGTAGCTTGCACAAGACTCTTGCTTCCTCTGCTTGTTTCTGTGTCCGGTTATTGCCCGTTTCGATTGATCGTTCGTAGGAATATTTCACGGATTTCTAATTAGGGTTTACCGGGAATCCTTTTTAATATTAATACTATCATTCTCCATCTTTCATTCTAACTTTCCAATTTACATTCCTTAAATCCATTCGTTAAATACTTAAGGCTATCAGTGTCCAGGGAACTCTCGGAGAAAATAAAAGTGCGGTTTTTCAGAATCCGACAGCTTTTACATACACTTATTTTCCCCCTGGATCATTAATACGAACTCGGAAATCTGTTCTGAATACTTCTATATAGTGTCGTCTCATATTATTCTATGCTCCCACCAAAACACTATTCATTCTATATTCTTTACTTGTTCTCTTAGGGTTGTACAATTGTCCGTATTCTCTTTCGATCGTTCCTTAACCTTTTTACGGAACTACTGAATTAATCGTTATCGATCTGGATGACATGAGAGTATTCTCTTGCTTGAAGTTGCCATATCTTATTCCCTTAGAAGATAGATTATTCTTACCTATGTTGTCACCCTTTAGCATTCTTCAAGACAGAAACATAATAAAGTCGAATTCCATTCATTCTTTCCAAATATCAATTATTACATTGTAGCCATAACCACTATTCGTTCTTACATCATTAAATACATAAAAGTTTTAATTCCACCCAAAATCTGGGTTCTTACACTGACTTTGTTATTCTAGATTTTGAGGAGGATAAGAAGATTTCCATTATCTTGGGAAGACCATTCTTAGCTACAGGTCGAACGTTGATTGATGTGCAGAAAGGTGAACTCACAATGAGGGTGCAAGACCAAAACATCACTTTTAATGTGTTCAAAGCAATGAAGCTTCCATCTAAGGAGGAGTGTTTCAAAGTTGACTTGGTCGAATCTACAGTTAAAACGGAGCTTGAGCAGATGTTATTAACAGACCCCTTGGAGAGAGCATTGATAGGGGATTCTGAGGTGGAAGATGAAGAAGGAGCAGAACAACTTCAGCAATTAAATTCAGCTCCTTGGAAGAGAAGATTTGATATGCCATTTGAGTCTCTTGGATTAGCAGAACTGAAAAATTCTGTAAGAACCCTAATTTTTGGTGATATTTCCTTTTATTTAATATCTTGTGACATTATCATTATGGAACCTTTCTAGTCATCCCTGTTGATTAATAGAATTGATTGTCTGAGAAACTGCGTTGTTGCATTTATCATGTAATATAAAAAGGAAGATTGCGAAGGCAGGAGTCTTATTGTTAGTAATATTTATAAAACTTGGGATTTGAGAACGGTTAGAGTATTAAGGATTTATTAAGAATTATGACGAGGAATTATGGACATTCGAGGAATTTACACAATAAGTACTTAAGGAATTATAGGGGAAATCTCTACGCTACAAAATATTATTACGAGATAATAATTAAGATACGATACGAATTAAAGATTAAATAATAAGCATTGGTGGTAGAATAATAATACAAGGAGTAGTATTGCATGCAAGCCCATGCAACCAAGTGGTTAGAAATCAAGTAAACTAGTTAGCCATTGGAAGATGAATAGTATCTAGTTGGTTACTTTTTAAAAAGGGGGAACGCATAGTACATGAGCCATGCTTGCTAGTACACTACCTATGCTTACATGTGATATGTATCACCCAACCTAAATAACCTAACACCAATTATTCACCAACATAACATAACACAAACACAAAACACAAAGTCTTCCCCCCCCCCCTTGTGTGCTCTCGGCCAAGCAAAAGAAGAAGAAGAAAATTTCTTCTTCTCCCCTCTTCCATCACTCATAATTCTCACCATAATTCCTAGGTCATCTACATCATCTAGACAAGGTATGCTAGCAATTTCACTCCATTTTATCCACCCAATTTCAAGTTACAAATTATTCAAGCTTTGGTGAATAGTAACCAAGTTTGTTTTTCCTTTAGATCTTGCATTGTAAGTGTTGTAGGAGGCCATCTAAGGTGTTTTTGAGTTGTGTAAAGATTATCCAAGGCCTCTAGGAGCTCAAGAAGGTATAAAAATCTCAAACCCCCTTGGTTATGTATTGTGTATATAGTATGGTAGTAGATCCATGTGTTTTAGAACTAATCTTGGATGTATATGTATTGGATAGCATGGATCTTGAGTTTTGATGTTGAGATTGTGGCTTTTATGACTATGGTTATATATATATATCTCCATGAGTGTTATGAACCATGATCTAGGTGTATTAAGTGTTGATTATGTTATGGAAGTATGAAAAATGATTGATCTAAGTAGTTTGAGCTTGCTGAGTTTTGTCCAGGAACTTTGACCTGTATTGTAGCACGATTTTGAACCCCCAAATGATGTCCCCCGATGTCCTACCATATATTGTTGGAAAGATAATTGAATGTAGTTTCTGGAAATGTAAGGTTCATAGCTAGGTGATGTGTAGATTTTTATTGATTGCCGGAGGAGTGAATTTTGTTTCTGGACTATGGACTGCACTAAGTGACCCCCTTGTGAACCTTGTTTAAACACCTTAAAATATATGTGGGATCATGGAAAAATTTGAGAATGTAGGGAATGCAGTGTTGAAGACCACCCAAAAGGAATTGGATTAAAATATGAATTTTTGGATTTTATAAAAATGCTAGAGTAAAATTCGCGCAATGGAAAAAGTCGATTAGTGGAACATGATTCTAGGGTTAGTGGTTATGATTCGAACGTGGTAACTAAATTAAGTCGAGTAAGTGACGAGCGTAATCGAGTGATGACATGGACCTATAGTGGGGCTAGGGAGTCATAAGACGAAGTCGTTAAGTTAGTTTCGTACCCCCCTAAACCCCGTAATTAAAGAGATATTGTTAAGGTACTAACAAACGATTATTGCTTATGTATAGATCGTTCGAATCCGCACGCTCGACCACCCCAACCAAACCAAGGCAAGTTTACTTTTCAAAACTTATCCATATACAAGGACTTTTACTGTTGTGTTTGTAGTTTTCAAATTATATCAAATGCTATGTTTATCGAAGTATTGATGCAATTGAGATTGAACAAGTACATGTATGCTTTTACCCCTTGAACTTAGATTGAAATGTTTTCTTCGGACAACGACTCTAGCAATAGAGGTCAAAGCGGTCCGTATATACTATTGACCGGGGAGCGGAATATTATTATATCGTATCTAGATTGCGAAAACCCGAAGGGTCATTCGGGTGGTATTGTATACTCAAATAACTATTATTATATCTTCGTAAATACTGGAAACCCTATCTTGGATTAAAAGTTTATTTTATCGAATAATTACTTTATTAATTATTAATATTAAATCTTAAAATATTATTTATTAATTATTGTTCATTATTTCAAAGATGAAGTCAATCCAAGATACCTTTAATATTTTCAAACTCGAACTCATTCGAACTCAAAACATTTTCGAAAACCCCCGGTCAGATTCTGCTTCTTGTATGATTTCAAGAATCATCGGTCGACTGATGTCGGACCTTAACTACTCTGTTTTCAATCAAAATCAAGTTTTAAAAGAAAAAGAAAAAAGGGACTCTAGCAGGTGTGGGAACCGTTGACGAACGATTCCCGGGATGTGTAAGCGGCCGTGAGCCAGGCGGTCCATCACTTATTATTCCGGCCCAGGTGTTGCCGAAGGATGATTACGAATGTAGTTTTCATCGAGGGTGATTACGGATGTAGTTTTCACCCGAGGGATAGTTACGGATGTAGTTTCTATCCTTCTATCGGTAGAGAAGACCCGCGGATGATTGGACTTGGATGTGGCGACTGATCATCGTCAATCCTTGTCAGGTTTTATGTTTTCTTTAAGTCCCATTCCTCCATTTTGGAAAAATGCTTTGACACTGCTTCTTAGTCTTTTGTGCCAAGTTGCTGATAGTGTTATATTTTGATGAGAAAGATGTTGATTCAATGCAGTATCTAGAACTGCAAGTTTATTTTGAAAACAAGGGCACATATTGTTGCACCTTCGAGATTTATCAACTATGACAAGTGATTTTATAACTGATTGAAACAAACAAGTATATCAACTGCCAATCATATGAAATGTTATATTGTTTACCTTATACATATATTCTTGCTGAGCTATAGTTGCTCACTCTTGCTTGTTTTCAAATTTTACAAACACAACAGCTAAGCGAAATGGCAAGACCCAGGCAGACTGTTCGAAAGCAGGTGACTAGACCCGAGCCACCACTTGAGATTCCACCGGTAGGCCCCATTAGCCGGATTGGTTGGCAGCTTTTGTTAGTATGTTTTATTTATCAGCATGACCTATGCAAGGCAGTGTATCGTAACAAACTTTCAAGCCGCCAACTTCGCTTCATATCGAAGTGTTGCTGGTAGCATAAATACTATTTAATTCGGTCTGGAATAACTCTGATAACTTTATTACTGTTTAATCAATGTGTGACGTTTCTGAGGCTCTAACCTCTGTGTGTGAGTGTGGTGTGAGTTTATTGTGGGGTCGATGGCTGTGTTATATATATTATGTGCAAGAACAGGTATGTTACTAATGGAAAATGGACCGTGAGCGCCTAGATCTCCGACCCCGGATCTGGGGGCGTCACAGAAATGGTATCAGAGCGAGGTTACAGTTCTCAGAAATGATAGTAATTTAAGAAAGCAACCCTAATAATAATAACAATAACGGTAACCTTAATAACAACCTTAATAATACTTAGAACTCTCATCGAGTTTGTAGGCCCGTGAGGGAACTACTCCTAAACCCTTCTTTTATGGTTAGTGACCCACCTTATTTCCCTTGTGTAGATGGAGGAGATACCAGACCCTGAGGCTTTCGAGAGAGAGCATGATGAGGCCCTGATGCAAGAGACCGAGGATCCTGAGGAGGATATGGGTGCTGACTCCGAGCTTGGCCCCTGGATTACACTGATAGAGAGTACTGATGATGAGGATCCCGTTGAGGAGCCCTTTGAGCCTGAGCCTGAGCTAGAGCCTGTTACCCCATCTCCTGTAGCCACTGATGAGGAGAGTGTGAGATCCGGCGAGGGTCGTGTTGTGTCACCCCCACCTTCTCCACAGACATCTAGCCCTGTTTCATCGGACGGTGACTCTGAGGATGACACTTCTGGCGAGGAGGAGCTTGACCCTACCCCTGCTACTACTCCTGCTCCTGCTGCTGCTGCTGCACCTACTCCTGTTCCTGTCATACCACCTCCACCGATGGACCTACCCCCAGTGTCGGGTACTGAGCATGCTTACGTGGTACAATTCCTGACCCGAGACTTACTATCTGCAGAGGCCCGATTTAACGAGGCGAGGCGGGCACTAGTGGAGGAGCGCGAGGCGCACTTGAGGATCCAGGCTGAGATGAGGACTGCTGTTGCTAGGAGGACTAGGGCTCGACTCCACAGGATTGAGATGAGGAGTCGCGATAGGATTCTTGGTTTAGGGATCCGCGGGGGCGGAGTGATCCAGGCTAGGGATGCTAGGCGTGTTGTGCGTCGTGCATTTGCCCGAGTGAGGACCTTGCTCCGTCGCGGCGCGGCCCCGTGATGTGTTACTGATAGCTCAGTCCCCTAGGTTCAGATGACATTAGTGTGTCGATTTTGCGGGATAGTTGACTTGTGCAGTGGTATCCTTTCTGACCAGTGGATGAGTAGACTGACCTATAGATATGTAGATGTGACTTCGGGTAGTATGTATGGATGTAGCCCTACTTTTGTGTAGCCTGACTATTCGGATGATGTATTCGTATTTGTTCCACTTTTGCTAGACTTTGACATCGGAACTATGTATTTGGCTCTAACATCCAAACTTTGTGATAACCCTTGTACCGTACTTATTTAGTTTCAGTTTCCTTAATATTGCCTCAACTGCTTTACTTTCTGATGCCATGCTTTACTGTTTTGATATACAACTGTGATTATACAATTGCTACAAGCCACAAATACAACCATACTGTTTCAAATTACGATATGCAATTTCAAATTGTTTTCTACAATTTCAAAAAATGTTCCTACAATCTTTAAAAATAAATTTTTCAAAAAAAAAATTGTTTTGAAATTTTGAAAAATATTTTTGAGGTTTCGAAGTTTTGAAAACTCTTGTAAATATTTTCGCATCCCAAAGGGATTTTTTTTCCCAAAAATGTTTGACATTTTATCTCCAACATCGGATTATTAAAACTTTTGCACTTCCACCCTTATGAGGAGGAACGATACGCTCCTGACCCGTGCAAACGCTGTCAGGTAATTGGAAAACCCTAACCCCTTCTTGTTTTATTATCAGAATCATGCCACCCAGAAGAATGAACACTCGAGCTCACCCGATCAGTTCTTAGGGCCAGGGTAGCCACCATGGAGCCGGAGGCCACCAGAACCATGAAGGGGAGAATGCCAACCTGAGTGAGAATGAGGGCAACGATCATAACTTGTTTAATGACTCTGAGTATGAAGAAGAAGAAGCTGGTGATGATACCCGAGAGGTAGAACATCCTAGGGGAGGCCCTATGGAACAGTTCATGGAGTTGCTTAGGCAGAACTTGGACCGTCCCCCAGTTCAGCAACCACCCAGAATGCTAATGCTAATGCTTTCCGGAACTTCAAATCCCTGAAACCCCCAGAATTTAAAGGAACTGCCGACCCTGTCGAGGCAAGGGCCTGGCTGAAGGAAATGGAAAAATCTTTCAAGATACTAGGTGTCGCTGAAGAGCAGAAGACCGTTTTCGCCACTTACCTTCTGAAGGGTGAGGCGAACTGTTGGTGGGAAGCTAAGAAGAATTTGGAAGGAAGAGGTGTGGTGACCTGGGAGAGATTTAGCGAGCTGTTCTTGGAGAAGTACTTTCCTAGGTTCATGGAGACACAGATGGAGCTGAAGTTTTTGGAACTGAAGCAAGGGAACATGATGGTGGCCGAGTATGAGGCCAAATTTACTGAGCTGTCGAGGTTTGTGCCGGAATATGTGAACTCTGAGGCAAAGAGGGCCCGAAGGTTTCAATTAGGGCTAAAACAATGGATTCAGAATCGTGTGGCGGTTCTTGAGCTGACAGACTATGCCACCCTGGTACAGAAAGCGTCAATTGTTGAGGATGGGAGTGAACAGATGCAGAAAGAGAGGGAAGGAAAGAAGAGGAAGTTGGATAGTCGAAAGGGGAACTCTGCTGGTGGGAGCTTTCCGAGCAAATTTAAGCGAGGAACGATGTCCCAACCCAGCGGGAACTTTGGAACCAAGAGAGCTGAAAGTTGGACTGTGGGCCAGGGCGGCCGACCACAGGGATCGTCTTACTCTACCCCATCCCGAGCCCAACCCCCAGAATGCAATAAATGTGGAAGGAAACATGCGGGCGTGTGTAACCTGCAAGATGTGAAATGCTTCAAGTGTGGGCTGACAGGGCATTATGCTAACGCCTGTCGCGGAACTAGTAACAACCCGAGTGTCGGAGGTAATTGCTTCAAGTATGGGAAACCAGGGCACCGAATGAAGGAATGTATGTCCTCTGGGCCAGCTGCATCGAGAGTAAGTGGAACTGCTTCTAACAAGGCCCCTACTGCAAGAACTTTTAACATGACGGTGCAGGATGCCGTGAGGAACACGGATGTGATTGCAGGTACCCTACTACTCAACTCAGTTAAAGCAAATGTTTTATTTGATTCGGGAGCTACCAAGTCCTTCATATCTCTAGATTTTGTATGTCAGTTAGGCCTTAAGACTGAACCATTGAAAGACAGATTGCAAATAGAGATAGCTAATCATGAAATTATTCCCGTTAGCCAAGTATGTCCAGGTTGCGACCTAGAAATAGAAGGGCGACACTTTCGGGTAGACTTAATACCTTTTAAACTAGGGGAGTTTGACGTAATAGTAGGTATGGATTGGTTAACAACCCACGGAGCCCAGATTGATTGTGTCAAGAAGAAAGTAAGTTTGAGACTGCCAGGGGACGAGGAAGTAGTATTTAGTGGGAAACGGCAAAGCCAAAAGTTCCTGACTATGATTCAAGCTAAGAAGTTGTTACGTAAAGGATGCGAAGCCTATTTAGCCTATGTGAAGGATACCAAGAAGGAGGCACCAAACCTGCAGGAAATCCCTGTTGTTAACGAGTTCGCGGACGTATTTCCGGATGATCTTCCCGGACTACCACCCGATAGGGACATCGAGTTTGCTATAGACTTAGTTCCGGGTACGGCCCCTATTTCGAAAGCCCCATATCGGCTAGCCCCAGTGGAGATGAAAGAGCTGGCCACTCAGTTACAAGAGTTGTTGGATAAAGGGATGATAAGACCTAGTGTGTCACCGTGGGGAGCCCCGGTGTTATTCGTGAAAAAGAAGGACGGCAGCATGAGATTATGTATAGACTACAGGGAGTTGAACAAGGTGACTATCAAGAATAAGTATCCCTTGCCCAGGATAGATGACCTGTTTGACCAATTGAAAGATGCAGTTTATTTCTCTAAGATTGATTTGCGGACCGGGTACTACCAGTTAAAGATTAAACCAGAAGATATACCAAAGATGGCCTTTCGCACCCGGTACGGCCACTATGAGTTCCTAGTGATGTCATTTGGGTTAACGAATGCCCCTGCAGCTTTCTTGGACTTAATGAATCGAGTCTTCAAGAAATACTTGGACAAGTGTGTTATAGTCTTCATCGATGAAATTTTAATTTATTCCAAGACGAAGGAGGAACATGTAGAGCACTTGAGGATTGTATTGGGAGCATTGAGAGAAGAAAAGTTGTACGCTAAGTTCTCGAAGTGCGAATTTTGGTTGGAGGAAGTTCAGTTTTTAGGGCATGTGATTAACGAACAAGGCATTCTAGTGGACCCAGCCAAAACAGAGGCTGTATCAAATTGGGAGAGACCAACCACTCCGACAGAGGTGAGAAGTTTCATAGGACTGGCTGGCTACTATAGGAGATTTGTCCAAGACTTTGCAAAGATAGCAGCCCCTTTGACCCGACTAACTCGCAAGACCGAGAAGTTTGTGTGGACTGAAAAATGCGAAGAGAGCTTCCAAGAGTTGAAAAAGAGGTTGGTGACAGCACCAGTACTAGCCCTACCTGATGATAAGGGGAATTTTGTGATTTATAGCGACGCATCCCATAAAGGTTTAGGGTGTGTGCTTATGCAGCACGGTAAGGTGATTGCTTATGCGTCCAGACAACTTAAGGAGTATGAGATAAGATACCCCACCCATGATTTGGAATTAGCAGCAATAGTGTTTGCTTTGAAGATCTGGAGACATTATCTTTACGGAGAAAAGTATGAAATCTACACGGATCACAAGAGCTTAAAGTACATATTCACTCAGAAAGAGTTAAACATGAGACAGAGGAGATGGTTAGAGCTAATCAAAAATTATGATTGTGAGATTCATTATCACCCAGGGAAGGCCAATGTGGTGGCCGATGCACTTAGCCGAAAGGAGAAGCTTAAGATGATAACGTCAGTGGACGAATTGATCAAGGACCTTGAGAAACTGGAGATTGAAGTGAGGTTACTAGGAATTGGACAAGAGAGTCTAATGGAAATAAAAGTCCAACCACCGTTATTGGAAAAGATTAAGTTATGCCAGGAAAAGAAGATAGAAGAAGAAAAGAATTCGATGGAGAAAATTTTGACTGGCGAGGAAATTAAGTGTGAGAAGGACGGGAATGGAATTATGAGGTACGCATCTAGGATATGGATCCCGAACGTTCAGGAATTGAAAGACGAGATTTTGCAAGAGGCTCATAGTTCGAGGTACTCAATTCACCCTGGAGGCACTAAGATGTATAGAGATATGAGAGAATACTATTGGTGGCCAAATATGAAGAAGGACGTGGTCGAGTGGGTAAGTAAATGCTTGACATGTCAAAGAGTAAAGGCCGAACACCAGAGGCCCAGTGGATTGTTGCAACCCTTAGAGATACCCGAGTGGAAGTGGGAGCAAATTGCGATGGACTTTGTGGTCGGATTACCAAGGACCAAGACTAATCATGATGCCATTTGGGTAATTATCGATAGGTTGACCAAACCAGCACATTTTCTTCCAATCAACGAGAGATATACTGTCGACAAGCTGGCAGATATTTACTTAAAGAAAATTGTGGTTAGACATGGGGTTCCTGTGAGCATTGTATCAGATAGAGACCCAAGATTCAGCTCCAGGTTCTGGAGGAGTTTTCAGGATTGTGTAGGGACCAAGTTAAACATGAGTACTGCATACCATCCCCAAATAGACGGACAGAGTGAGAGAACCATCCAGACCATCGAGGACATGTTGAGGGTATGTGCCATTGATTTTGAGGGAAGTTGGGATGACCATTTGCCGTTGATCGAATTTTCCTACAACAACAGTTACCATGCGAGTATAGGCATGCCCCCATATGAAGCTTTATACGGACGAAGATGTCGGTCTCCCTTGTGTTGGGAAGAGGTAAGAGAGCGGAAGATTTTAGGGCCTTAACTGGTCCAACAGACAAGAGAAACTATCGAGCTCATAAGAGGACGGCTGGTAGCGGCCCAAGACAGACAGAAGAAGTATGCGGACCAGACCCGCAAGGACAAAGAATATGAGGTAGGAGAGTTTGTGATGTTGAAGGTATCACCGTGGAAAGGATTGATGAGATTTGGTAAGAAGGGAAAACTAAGCCCGAGATTTATTAGACCTTTTGAGATCTTGAAACGAGTTGGGAAGTTAGCCTATGAATTGGCCTTACCCCCGAGCTTACAGCAAGTACATAATGTGTTCCATGTGTCCATGCTACGACCATACCATACCGACTTCCGACATGTGATAGAACATGATCAAGTGGATCTGCAACCAGACTTAACATATGTAGAGCAACCCGTAGAAATCATGGATAGAAAAGAGCAGGTGCTGAGGAACAAGGTTGTCAAATTAGTAAGAGTTTTGTGGAGGAATCAGAACGTCGAAGAATCAACATGGGAACTAGAGAGCGCGATGCGTGAAAAGCACCCCCAACTGTTTTCAACCTGATTCCGGGACGGAATCCTTTTAAGGAGGGGAGGCTGTAAGAACCCTAATTTTTGGTAATATTTCCTTTTATTTAATATCTTGTGACATTATCATTATGGAACCTTTCTAGTCATCCCTGTTGATTAATAGAATTGATTGTCTGAGAAACTGCGTTGTTGCATTTATCATGTAATATAAAAAGGAAGATTGCGAAGGCAGGAGTCTTATTGTTAGTAATATTTATAAAACTTGGGATTTGAGAACGGTTAGAGTATTAAGGATTTATTAAGAATTATGACGAGGAATTATGGACATTCGAGGAATTTACACAATAAGTACTTAAGGAATTATAGGGGAAATCTCTACGCGACAAAATATTATTACGAGAGAATAATTAAGATACGATACGAATTAAAGATTAAATAATAAGCATTGGTGGTAGAATAATAATACAAGGAGTAGTATTGCATGCAAGCCCATGCAACCAAGTGGTTAGAAATCAAGTAAACTAGTTAGCCATTGGAAGATGAATAGTATCTAGTTGGTTACTTTTGAAAAAGGGGGAACACATAGTACATGAGCCATGCTTGCTAGTACACTACCTATGCTTACATGTGATATGTATCACCCAACCTAAATAAGCTAACACCAATTATTCACCAACATAACATAACACAAACACAAAACACAAAGTCTTTCTCCCCCCCCCTTTGTGTGCTCTCGGCCAAGCAAAAGAAGAAGAAGAAAATTTCTTCTTCTCCCCTCTTCCATCACTCATAATTCTCACCATAATTCCTAGGTCATCTACATCATCTAGACAAGGTATGCTAGCAATTTCACTCCATTTTATCCACCCAATTTCAAGTTACAAATTATTCAAGCTTTGGTGAATAGTAACCAAGTTTGTTTTTCCTTTAGATCTTGCATTGTAAGTGTTGTAGGAGGCCATCTAAGGTGTTTTCGAGTTGTGTAAAGATTATCCAAGGCCTCTAGGAGCTCAAGAAGGTATAAAAATCTCAAACCCCCTTGGTTATGTATTGTGTATATAGTATGGTAGTAGATCCATGTGTTTTAGAACTAATCTTGGATGTATATGTATTGGATAGCATGGATCTTGAGCTTTGATGTTGAGATTGTGACTTTTATGACTATGGTTATATATATATCTCCATGAGTGTTATGAACCATGATCTAGGTGTATTAAGTGTTGATTATGTTATGGAAGTATGAAAAATGATTGATCTAAGTAGTTTGAGCTTGCTGAGTTTTGTCCAGGAACTTTGACCTGTATTGTAGCAATATTTTTGAACCCCCAAATGATGTCCCCTGGTGTCCTACAATATATTGTTGGAAAGATAATTGAATGTAGTTTCTGGAAATGTAAGGTTCATAGCTAGGTGATGTGTAGATTTTTAGTTATTGCCGGAGGAGTGAATTTTGTTTCTGGACTATGGACTGCACTGAGTGACCCCATTGTGAACCTTGTTTAAACACCTTAAAATATATGTGGGATCATGGAAAAATTTGAGAATGTAGGGAATGCAGTGGTGAAGACCACCCAAAAGGAATTGGATTAAAATATGAATTTTTGGATTTTATAAAAATGCAGGAGTAAAATTCGCGCAATGGAAAAAGTCGATTAGTGGAACATGATTCTAGGGTTAGTGGTTATGATTCGAACGTGGTAACTAAATTAAGTCGAGTAAGTGACGAGCGTAATCGAGTGATGACATGGACCTATAGTGGGGCTAGGGAGTCATAAGACGAAGTCGTTAAGTTAGTTTCGTACCCCCCTAAACCCCGTAATTAAAGAGATATTGTTAAGGTACTAACGAACGATTATTGCTTATGTATAGATCGTTCGAATCCGCACGCTCGACCACCCCAACCAAACCAAGGCAAGTTTACTTTTCAAAACTTATCCATATACAAGGACTTTTACTGTTGTGTTTGTAGTTTTCAAATTATATCAAATGCTATGTTTATCGAAGTATTGATGCAATTGAGATTGAACAAGTACATGTATGCTTTTACCCCTTGAACTTAGATTAAAATGTTTTCTTCGGACAACGACTCTAGCAATAGAGGTCGTAGCGGTCCGTATATACTATTGACTGGGGAGCGGAATATTATTATATCGTATCTAGATTGCGAAAACCCGAAGGGTCATTCGGGTGGTATTGTATACTCAAATAACTATTATTATATCTTCGTAAATACTCGAAACTCTATCTTGGATTAAAAGTTTATTTTATCGAATAATTACTTTATTAATTATTAATATTAAATCTTAAAATATTATTTATTAATTATTGTTCATTATTTCAAAGATGAAGTCAATCCAAGATACCTTTAATATTTTCAAACTCGAACTCATTCGAACTCAAAACATTTTCGAAAACCCCCGGTCAGATTCTGCTTCTTGTATGATTTCAAGAATCATCGGTCGACTGATGTCGGACCTTAACTACTCTGTTTTCAATCAAAATCAAGTTTGAAAAGAAAAAGAAAAAGGGACTCTGGCAGGTGTGGGAACCGTTGACGAACGATTCCCGGGATGTGTAAGCGGCCGTGAGCCAGGCGGTCCATCACTTATTATTCCGGCCCAGGTGTTGCCGAAGGATGATTACGGATGTAGTTTTCATCGAGGGTGATTACGGATGTTGTTTTCACCTGAGGGATAGTTACGGATGTAGTTTCTATCTTTCTATCGGTAGAGAAGACCCGCGGATGATTGGACTTGGATGTGGCGACTGATCATCGTCAATCCTTGTCAGGTTTTATGTTTTCTTTAAGTCCCATTCCTCCATTTTGGAAATATGCTTTGACACTGCTTCTTAGGCTTTTGTGCCAAGTTGCTGATAGTGTTCTATTTTGATGAGAAAGATGTTGATTCAATGCAGTATCTAGAACTGCAAGTTTATTTTGAAAACAAGGGCACATATTGTTGCACCTTCGAGATTTATCAACTATGACAAGTGATTTTATAACTGATTGAAACAAACAAGTATATCAACTGCCAATCATATAAAATGTTATATTGTTTACCTTATACATATATTCTTGCTGAGCTATAGTTGCTCACTCTTGCTTGTTTTCAAATTTTACAAACACAACAGCTAAGCGAAATGGCAAGACCCAGGCAGACTGTTCGAAAGCAGGTGACTAGACCCGAGCCACCACATGAGATTCCACCGGTAGGCCCCATTAGCCGGATTGGTTGGCAGCTTTTGTTAGTACGTTTTATTTATCAGCATGACCTGTGCAAGGCAGTGTATCGTATAAAACTTTCAAGCCGCCAACTTTGCTTCATATCGAAGTGTTGCTGGTAGCATAAATACTATTTAATTCGGTCTGTAATAACTCTGATAACTTTATTACTGTTTAATCAATGTGTGACGTTTCTGAGGCTCTAACCTGTGTGTGTGAGTGTGGTGTGAGTTTATTGTGGGGTCGATGGCTGTGTTATATATATTATGTGCAAGAACAGGTATGTTACTAATGGAAAATGGACCGTGAACGCCTAGATCTCCGACCCCGGATCTGGGGGCGTCACAAATTCTCAGGAGCGTCTAAAGCCATCTATTGAAGAAGCTCCTATACTTGAACTCAAACCATTGCCGGACCACTTGCGGTATGCGTTTCTGGGTGATGCATCTACATTACCTGTTATTATTGCTTCTAATCTGTCAAGGAGTGAGGAAGATAAGCTTTTGCGAATTCTGAGAGAATTCAAATCAGCCATTGGATGGACCATAGCAGATATCAAGGGAATCAGCCCTTCGTATTGCATGCACAAAATTCTGCTAGAGGAAGGAAGTAAACCTACTGTTGAGCATCAGCGAAGACTTAATCCTATTATGAAAGAGGTGGTGAAGAAAGAGATTCTTAAGTGGTTGGATGCTGGTATCATCTATCCTATTTCAGACAGTTCTTGGGTTAGTCCAGTTCAGTGTGTGCCCGAGAAAGGAGGCATGACAGTTGTAGCCAATGAGAAGAATGAGCTCATCCCTACTCGGACAGTCACAGGATGGAGAATATGCATGGACTATCGCAAGTTGAACAAGGCCACCAGAAAAGATCATTTTCCTCTTCCATTCATCGATCAAATGTTGAATAGGTTGGCTGGCCATGAGTATTACTGCCTTCTCGATGGTTATTCAGGTTACAATCAGATTTGTATCGCCCCAGAAGATCAGGAGAAGACCACATTCACATGTCCTTTTGGCACTTTTGTTTTTCGACGAGTTTCTGTGGTGCACCGGCTACCTTTCAGAGATGCATGATGGCCATATTCTCTGACATGATTGGAATCAATGTGGAGGTTTTCATGGATGACTTTTCAGTTTTTGGAACTTCGTACGATGAGTGCTTGCACAACCTGAGTCTAGTGCTGAAAAGATGTGTTGAGACTAATCTGGTGCTCAATTGGGAGAAATGTCACTTCATGGTGTAAGAAGGAATCATTCTTGGGCACAAGGTATCTAGTAAGGGGCTCGAGGTGGATAAGGCGAAAGTGGAGACTATTGAAAATCTTCCTCCACCAATCTCAGTCAAGGGAATCCGAAGCTTTCTTGGTCATGCAGGTTTTTATCGGCGATTTATTCAAGATTTCTCCAAAATCTCTAAACCTTTATGCAGTTTGTTGGAGAAAGATGTTCCTTTCCGGTTTGATCAAGATTGTTTAGCTGCCTTTGAGCTATTGAAAAAGAAGTTGACAATAGCGCCTGTTATCACAGCACCTGATTGGGGTGAACCTTTCGAGATGATGTGCGACGCCAGTGATTTTGCAGTGGGAGCTGTGCTTGGTCAGCGAAAGAAGAATATTTTTCATGTGGTTTACTATGCTAGTAAAACACTCAGCGATGCACAGCTAAATTACACTACTACATAGAAAGAGCTTTTGGAAATTGTCTATAGTTTCGAGAAATTCAGAGCCTATTTGCTTGGGACGAAGGTGTTAGTCTACACTGATCATGCAGCCATTAAATATCTAATTTCGAAGAAGGATTCAAAGCCTCGGTTGATTCGATGGATTCTTTTGCTTCAAGAATTCGATCTGGAAATCAAGGACAGAAAAGGAACAGAAAATCAGGTGGCAGATCATCTATCACGTTTGGAAGACCACAGTAAAGATTTGTTGAGTATTGAATACGGTAAAAGAATACAGAGGGGGGTGAATGGATTCTTGAACTTTTCTTTGTTCTTGAATCTTTGCAGCAAGATATGTGTTGAATGTGTGAGATATGTAAGTACAGATAACAAAGACAAACACAACACAATATCACTTTAATCAAATATTTTATTAGATAAAGATTTTGCTACAATCTGTGAATACAAATGGTAGTATTCTCAGCTTCGTTTTTCTTAGAGAGATATTTCTTGAGATGTATATTGAAAAACTTATCACTCCTAGCTAAGGAAGTGAGGCTGTATCCTTATAGACATGGATACACCTACTTACTACAAATAAGGTTGGTAAACAAAATACTTTCCAGTCTGTCTATCTTATTTGAGTAAGAGTCCAAACGGCTACAGATTTGACTTTGCAAAGCCTGTTCAGATCCACTTCTTCAGCTCCTTGTCCCTTTGTCTTATCTCTCCAAGCTTCTTTGTAGGCTTTCCAATCTGCTTTATAGTACATAGTCAAATAAAGCGTCTTGGCTTGTTGCAGGTTTCTGACTTGTACAATTCTTCAGTATTTTGTCTCCAAGAATGTATTCGAGAAGTGGCTAAGTGATTGATTCGAGAACTCGAATTGACTTAATCGATAACTCTGAGTTCTCGAATAGTGTTATATTGACATATCGAATCTCGAATAGCTCTTTTCTCTGGGACTCCTTGAGATATCGAATAGATCATTTTGACATATCGGATCCCTGAGATGTCGAATAGCTTCTTTAGTCCTTGAGATATCGAATAGATCATTGACTTGTTGACTCTTAGAGAACTCGAATGATGCTTTGACTTGTTGACTCCATGAGTTCTCGAATAGAGTACTAGACATATCGAATCTCTGAGATATCTAATGAGATATCGAACAGTGTATTCAGAGATATCGAATAGTGTCTTCTGAGATATCGAATCTCTGACTTCTCGAATGCTAGACTTCCCGAATAGACAAATGTACTTCTCGAATTGGTCTTAGGCAAATTCTTCATTTCTTCAAATCCCAACTGTGATTATTTGGCAGTCTTTATCTCCTTGCTTGAGGCATGAACCTTGGAACTTCTTTCAAGCATTATTCTTGACTTTATAATTACAGTAACACAACTAGAATTTGATGCCTATTACAAGTGCAGAACAAATAGAAACTCTACAACTAGAGGTTCCCTCAGTTAAGAGGTCATGTAGGTAATGCATAGCATTACACACACTTAGGCTTGTTATTAGATGTATTCAGGCATGCCTCTGTGACTAACAATCTCCCCCAAATTGTGAGTAAGACCCTTAGTCACAATTTCATGTCTGATAACAAGCTTAACATACATAAAGATAAAACTTGACAGTACATGTATGAATTTTGATTAGCAATGTGGATAGAACTACAGGGTGAGTAATCTTACAGCCTATGATGAAGTACTAGCCATTGTCATTAGTTTCCCTTTCCATAGCTTTGGGTTGCAAATCATCATATGCCTTCTGTCTTCTTTCTTTCTCCTTCCTTGTATTCTCATCCATAGCTTTTATTATTTCTACCATAGCATCCAATTCTTCAAGCAAAATTGAGTCTTTGAAATCTTCAAGTACTGAATTCAGAATGCTTATAGGATAGTGGTTGAGTAGATTCATTCTGATATGGATCTGATTCCCATTTCTCCTCCTATAATTCACCACATAGGGGTTAAACTGAACTCTACACAATCCCTTTGCCCTTAGCTTTTCTGCTTCAATCTCCAGTCTCTCAATTTCTTTCTCCCTTGCTAGCCATTTCTCAAGACACTCTTTTCTGATTTTCTCCTTATGATCTCTCTTCATCTTCACAAAATCAATTAGCTCCAGCTTCCATACTCTTTCCACTTTATCTTCTGAGCTCAACAATGCAATAATTCTTTCTATGTCATGTAGTTTGCCCCAGTGTTGACATCCTCCTTGTTTGAATTTCTCCTCCCTTCCATCAGTATATTTGATCTCAAGGCAGTTATCAACAATGGCAACATGATAGATTCTTTGAGCTTGTAAGAATTGCAGTTGGTCTTCATCAAAATCTTCATCTAGTGGTTGGAGTTTTAAGCCTGGATAGATTGTCAGAGTCCTTGACTTGGATAGCTTTGGTTTCCTTGCAGCTTGTTTGAATTTGATCCTTTTGACATGGTTGCCTGGCAGTAGCATGTGACCTTTGTTTGTGGACCATTGTAGTATTCCATTAGCAGTATGCTTTTTGAAATGTACAGATGGTTTCTTGACTTGAATCTTCTTCTCTTCTTGAGGTGGTAAAATAGTTGCAGAAGCCATGAGATTAGATTTTGGTAGGTCATTACTAACAGCATTCACCCTAGACTTAGAGTCTTGTGTTGTGGTGAGATTACTGCTAGCAATGCCTAAGGCTTGCTGTTTTCCATTTTTCCTCTCATAGACTTTGCCTTGGTCATCATCCTTCTTATCCTTGCTGTCTTTCTTCTTCTTCTTGTCCTCATCCCCCTTATCACTCCTGTGATGACTTCTCCTCCCATCACTCTTGTCTTCATCTTCATCATCTTTATTCCTCCTTGGCTTGGCCATTTCTGGAATTACACCAGTTGCAATGTATGATCTGAGAATGTGCAGTGCCTCTATCTCTTCAGCAGTACTTGTCCCCTTCTTCTTTTGCAGTAGATCAATGATGGCAATAATGAGTCTGTGATTTCGAGAAGTGAGATCATTGGGAATGACCAATTGTTTAATCTCTTCAATTCTGGTGCCAGACTGATAGATGATGGTCCATGGCTTCTTAATCACTTCTGGCAGCCTTGAAGGTTGGCCATTCCTCAAGTCATCATACAGACTCTTATTGTTTTCATTTACATTCCTCTTCTCTATGAGCTCTATCAGTGCATCTATCTCTGAATGTTTCAAGGCGTGTAGAGTTTTATAGGTTAGATGCCAGATTCTGGATTTTGCTACCATCATTACTTCCTTGAGCCATGAGCTATTAACTTTTCTAGGTACCACAGTGAAGTAATCAATCTGATCCTTCAAGCTCCTTAGATACAATTGAGTGTCACCAGCCTGTTCTCTTGAGACTTTCAGAAACTCCAAGAATGCATCATCATGATAAACATTTGAGTTTGCAATTTCTTGTAGCTTGGCCTCAGTGACCACCTTCACTTCTACAGGCTTGGCACTTTTAGATATGGAGAGTGAAGGTTTATCAGATGGCATACTCCCTGCAACCACTGTGGTTGTGATAGTTTGCTTTTGACCACTGGAAGTAGTGATGTGCACAGTTGGTAGAGTGACAACTGGCAGAGAAGTAGGAGGCTCATCAATTTTGTCTTTTCCTTTGCCAGGCACATAAATTAGGGATTTTGAAGTTTTTTTATGAGCACCTTCAGTGATTTTGATGCCCTTTACTGGTGGTTTCTCCCCCTTTGTATTTGAGTTCCTTGATGTCCTCTTCTCCCCCTTAGACTTGTTGTCAGGCACAGAGGCTGTAGTATTGACCTTTGGGGTTGAAGATTCTTCAGGTAGAGGGAGACCCATGTGCTTCATCATTGCAGACAACATTGATTGTTGATGCAGAAGAACATCAGCTGTGGTGGTGGCTTGAGTGTTCAACTGCTCAGTGAGAGTCTGCACCTTGTCTGTAAGATGAGCATTGGACTGAGTGAGAGTAGCTACCTCCTTTTCAAGTGCATCTACCTTACTGAATAATGCATTAGATTTGAAGCCAGAAAGGGATTGTTCTTTAAGTCTCTGCACTTCAAATCTAGACAGCTCATGCACAGGAACCTCAGTTACCAGCTTGTCTCCATATTGATTTTCAAAGAGTGTCCTAAGCATGGCATTGGCATCTGTAGTCTGATCAGATAGAATTTGAAATTTGCTTCCTAGACCTGTGATTGTATCTTTAAGGAGAGCTAGACTATTATCCATCTTGGTGCAGGTGGTGTTGCAGTGTCTGATATCTTTGACCACGCTGTCTAGTTGAGGAAATTTGGCATCAAAGGCCCTCTTTATCTCTTCTACTGAAGTGGCTGTCTTGTCACTCACCTTGTTGACTACAGTTTTGACTCCCTTGCCAAGATAGTGTGCAGCCTTGAGGAAACCCTTGTAGGAATCATTGACAGCTTCAAACACTTCACTAGGGGACAGGGATTTTGCATTTGAACCCAGTGAAGTGATGTATTCCTCTCTAAGATATTGAAGTGCTTCACTGAGAGTTACATCATACTTTCCTTGCATCCAGGCATCTACATTGCCATCTCTCTCAGCATCATCAATAATCTTGGCCTTCTGCATCTCCACATCATCCCTATGACATAGTAGGATGGCT
Source organism: Saposhnikovia divaricata (assembly GCA_036435485.1). Taxonomy (NCBI): domain Eukaryota; kingdom Viridiplantae; phylum Streptophyta; class Magnoliopsida; order Apiales; family Apiaceae; genus Saposhnikovia; species Saposhnikovia divaricata. Next base: position 88,867,366 of record CM071598.1, read on the forward strand.
TCATAATCTGGATTTGAGATGTTGGAGGTGACAAGGTTCTGGGCTATTTTGACAAACTCAGGAATCTGATCCACAACATAGCTTTGGAGAGATTCAATGGACATTTGTGGTGGAACAGACCCTGATCTTGAAGCACTGTCATGTTGCACAGGCTTCAGCCATTGGGACAAAAAGTGAGAGCTAGAGTTAGGCAAGCTAGACTCCTCAGTTACAGATGCAACTTCTGTAACCGGATGAAAAGACTCTGCTACTGTTGTCTCCACAAAAGTGGGATGAGTTACAACAGTAGTTGACACATGCACAGAGTCTCTAGTTAAAACTAGTGAATCCTCTGTGTTTGTGATGGTGTCATTAGGAGATGCCCCAGCATGCATTCCCTGACCATCTAAATGTGGTACCTGGGTGGTGAGAAAGGTGTCATGCACCAAGTCACTTGAGTCCATTGGCTCATCAAGAGAAAAGAATTCTTGATGATCAATGCCTTGCTCCTCAATTGCTTGAGTTGCAGGCTCCAAAGAAATATGAGTAGTAGATTCTAGAAGAGAAGTGTGTTGTAGATTAGATTTTGGCATCTCCCTCTAAGAGATAGAGGGAGTTTCAATTGTGATGTGCTCTCCACTCAGTGTTGTGCCAGCCTTATCACTCCCATGTGCTGACTCTGTACAAGTAGGTGCATTGGGGAGAATGCTTGATTCTATAGATTTACCTTGTTGAGAGGATACACCTAGTGAGCTATTTGCCCCTGATTTTACAACTTCAGCCATTTGGGTGACTGAAGAGGTGGTTTTAGACTTCTTCTTCTTCTTTGGCCTTAGTAAGGGTGACTCAGGTTCCTCACTTGCTATGCCTAATTCTACAGACAAGGCTGCTTCAGTTAAGATTTTTATAGGTTCAGAAGCAACCTGTTTTCTCTTCTTTTTACTAACATCATCCTTTTGAGAGGATGATGCAGTTGTCTCTGTGTTTGGTAAAGTGTTTGGCTGAGAGGGTTGGTTAGCAGGCCCTGGGTTAGCATTTTGCTCTACTTGCTTGGGCCTAGCTAACTCAGATTTTGAGGCACATATTGGCATGTTGTGGGGGTAAGTCATAAATAAACTCTCCATAAGGGGAGTTATTTTGAGCATTACTGTAAGAACCCTAATTTTTGGTAATATTTTCTTTTATTTAATATCTTGTGACATTGTCAATATGGAACCTTTCTAGTAATCCCCGTTGATTAATAGAATTGATTGTCTGAGAAACTGCGTTGTTGCATTTATTATGTAAGATAAAAAGGAAGATTGTGAAGGCAGGAGTCTTATTGTTAGTAAGATTTATAAAACTTGGGATTTGGGAATTGTTAGAGTATTAAAGGATTTAATAAGAATTATGACGAGGAATTATGGATATTCGAGGAATTTACACAATTAAGTACTTAAGGAATTATAGGGGAAATCTCTACGCGACAAATATTATTACGAGAGATTAATTAAGATACGATACGAATTAAAGATTAAATGACAAGCATTGGTGGAAGAATAATGATACAAGGAGTAGTATTGCATGCAAGTTCCATGCAACCAAGTGGTTAGGAATAAGCAAACTAGTTAGCAAATTGGAAGAGGAATAGTAACTAGTTACTTGCTTTTCAAAAAGGGGAGACAAGTAGTACATGTGACCATGCCTTGCTAGTACTTGCCTATACATACACATTATGTATCACCCAACACTTTAACATCAATTATTCAACCAACACACAAAAACCAAAACACAACCCCCCCTTGTTCATTGCTCTCGGCCAAGAAGAGAAAAGAAAAAGAAAAATTCTTCTTCCCCCCTTTCCCACGACTCATAAATCAAAACATAAATCCTAGGCCCTCTCCATCATCTAGAAAAGGTATGTTAGTAGTTTCAAGTCATTTCATCCATCCAAATTCAAGTTATAAATTGTTAAAGATTGGGTGAATAGTAACCATGTTTGATTTTCTTTTAGATCTTGGATTGTAAGGGTTGTAGGAGACCATTCAAGGTGTTATTAAGTTGTGTAAAGCTTATCCAAGGCTCCTAGGTGCTCAGGAAGGTATAAAAATCACAAACCCTTTTGGTTATGTAGTGTTTATAATGTTTGGTAGTAGATCCATGCATATATGAGTTAATCTTGGTTGTATAAGTAATGGATGACATGGATCTTGAGTTTTGATGTTGAGATTGTGACTTTTATGATTATGGATAGTATATATATCTCCATGAGTGTTATGAACCATGAACTAAGTGAATTAAGTGTTGGCTGTGTTGTGGAATTGTGAAAAATGGTTGATCTAAGTAGTATATGCTTGCTGAGTTTTTCTTGGAGCATTGACCTGTCTTGTAACCCGGTTTTGAACCCCAAAATGTTGTTCCCTGATGTCCTACCATATATTGTTGGAAAGATAATTTAATGTAGTTTCTGGAAATGTAAGATTCATGGCTAGGTGATGTATAGATTTTAAGTTATGGCCGGAGAAGTGAATTGTGTTTCTGGATTCCGGACTGCACTAAGTGACCCCCTTGTGAACCTTGTTTAAACCCCTAAAAATATATGTGGGATCATGGAAAACTTTGAGAAGTTAAGGAATGCAGTGGTGAAGACAACCCAAAAAGAATTGGAATAAAATATGAATTTTTGGATTTTATAAAAATGCTAGAGTAAATTTCGCGCAAGGGAAAAAGTCGATTAGTGGAGCATAATTCTAGGCTTAAGGGTTATGATTCGAATGTGGTAACTAAATTAAGTTGATTAAGTGACGAGCATAATCGAGTGACAACATGAACCTATAGTGGGGCTAGAGTGTCATAAGACGACGTCATTAAGTTAATTTTGTACCCCCTAAAACCCCGTAATTAAAGAGATATTGTTAAGGTACTAACGAGCGGTTATTGCTTATGTATAGATCGTTCGACTCCGCACGCTCGACCACCCCAACCAAACCAAGGCAAGTTTACTTTTCAAAACTTATACATGTACAAGGACTTTCACTGTTGTGTTTGTAGTTTTCAACCGTATCAAATGCTATGTTTATCGAAGTATTGATGCAATTGAGATTGTATAAGTACATATATGCCTGTACCCCTTGAACTTAGATTGAAATGTTTTCTTCGGACAACGACTCTAGCAATAGAGGTCGTAGCGGTCTGTATATACTATTGACCGGGGAGCGGTATATTATTATAACGTATCTAGATTGCGAAAACCCGAAGGGTCATTCGGGGAGTATCGTATACTCAAGTAACTATTGTTATATCTTCGTAAATACTCGAAACCCTATCTTGGATTAAAAGTTATTTTATCGAATAATTATTTTATTAATTATTAATATTAAATCTTAAAATATTATTTATTAATTATCGTTCATTATTTTAAAGACGAAGTCAATCCAAGATACATTTAATACTTTCAAACTCGAACTCTTTCGAACTCAAAACATTTTCGAAAACCCCCGGTCAGGTTCTGCTTCTAGTATGATTTCAAGAATCATCGATCGACTGATGTCGGACCTCAACTACTCTGTTTTCAATCAAAATCAAGTTTTAAAAAGAAAAAGAAAAGGGGACTCTAGCAGGTGTGGGAACCGTTGACGAACGATTCCCAGGATGTGTAAGCGGCCGTGAGTCAGGCGGTCCATCAATTATTATTCCGGCCCAGGTGTTGCCGAAGGATGATTACGGATGTAGTTTTCATCGAGGGTGATTACGGATGTAGTTTTCACCTGAGGGATAGTTACGGATGTAGTTTCTATCCTTCTACCGGTAGAGAAGACCCGCGGATTATTGGACTTAGATGTGGCGACTGATCATCGTCAATCCTTGTCAGGTTTTGTGTTTTCTTTAAGTCCCATTCCTCCATTTTGGAAAAATGCTTTGACACTGCTTCTTAGGCTTTTGTGCCAAGTTGCTGATAGTGTTCTATTTTGATGAGAAAGATGTTGACTCAATGCAGTATCTAGAACTGCAAGTTTATTTTGAAAACAAGGGCACATATTGTTGCACCTTCGGAATTTATCAACTATGACAAGTGATTTTATATCTGATTGATACAAACAAGTTTAATAACTGCCAATCATATGAAATGTTATATTGCTTACCTTATACACATATTTCTTGCTGAGCTATAGTTGCTCACTCTTGCTTGTTTTCAAATTTTACAAACACAACAGCTAAGCGAAATGGCAAGAACCAGACAGACTGCTCGAAAGCAGGTGACTAGACCCGAGCCAGCAGTTGAGATTCCACCGGTAGGCCCCATTAGCCGGATTGGTTGGCAGCTTTTGTTAGTTCGTTTTATTTATCAGTATGACCTGTGCAAGGCAGTGTATCGTAACAAACTTTCAAGCCGCCAACTTCGCTTCATATCGAAGTGTTGCTGGTAGCATAAATACTATTTAAGTCGGTCTGTAATAACTCTGATAATTTTATTTCTGCTTAATCAATGTTGTGACGTTTCTAAGGCTCTAACCTGTGTGTGTGTGTGTGCGGTGTGAGTTTATTGTGGGGTCGATGGCTGTGTTATATATATTATGTGCAAGAGCAGGTATGTTATTAATGGAAAATGGACCGTGAGCGCCTAGATCTCCGACCCCGGATCTGGGGGCGTCACACTTACATCCACATCATTCCTAGTCTCCAAGCTACCAAAAATGAGTTTGGTCATGGATTTCGGATAGCCTATTCTATTTTTGTCTAGCCCAGGCAATTCAATCAATTTAACATCTCTGAAATTAAGTACAGATTGAATAAAGCGAGGGAAGAAAATTTCATTACCTCTCTTGGCTGAGTTCTTACCAAATCTCCCATACAATTCTTGCATTATGATCAAACCAACATCAATCTTTCTCCCATATGCTAGAGCATATCCTATTTGTTGAACAGGTGTGTTGATTTGATCAAAGCTGGACTTCCTTGCTGTGAAGACTTGAAGAAGAGTGGCAAAGACATAGCTCCATTCCTTCCTCAAGTACTTCCTATTCAAATTTCCAAGATTGATTCTATCTGAGTAGTTGATAAAATCAAAGAAATCTTCCAATTCCTGATCAGTTGCTTGACTGTCATACACTACTTGTTGTAACCCCAGTGCTTGATTCATATTTTCAGTAGTGATGGTGATTTTCTTGTCCTAAATCTTGCAATAGATTACGTATGAAGTTATTGCATTCTCTAGGGCCACGACCTCCACAGTAGCAGTTCTCCAAAACTGTTCCAGTAAATCTAGATACAGAGTTGGGTTGGCTGAGAGTGCATCCTTGATGTATGATTCAGCCATCCATCGAACGAAGCACTTAAAGTTTGCATTGGGTGCTTCAACATCGTTGGTTATTGCTATGAAATTGGTGTGTTTAGGAATTGTGAGTTGGGTATTTGCCATTGTTACACAGAGAGATGAGAAGAGAATGAAGGTTGAAGAAGAAATTTAGCTTTTGACGTTAGGGTTTACATAGGTTTTGGAACTTTAGCTGCCTGAGAAATCGAATGAAATGATTTGAATAGTTGTGGAATTGTATATATGTGAGTGACTTGAGTTGTCGATTAGATATATGATTTGTATCGACAAGTCAGTCATTCGAGAAGTATAACACAACTATTCGAAAAGTCAAGAAAGGCTTATTCGATATCTCAAGCAGTTTGTAACTCACAGCTGGCAATTATTTAACTCATAAAATAATTCTAAGCTAAATAAAATATGTTTTTATAAGCGAAATGAAATTTTGAATATAAATCCAAAAAGCGATTAAGTGTCAGCGAGAAATCAGCCTTTTCAAATGATTCGATAACTCAAATACAGTATTCGAGAACTCCATCATTAGAGAACTAAAATACTCTATTCGAGAACTCAAAGTGTGCTATTCGATTTCTCCAAAAGACACTATTCGAGAACTCAGAAGGGTTCTTGATAGGCCTATTCGAGAACTCGAGCCATGACAAAACAATGAACCATTCGAGAAGTCTGACTTATCGAACTATACTTTTCACTCATAAAATTCAATTTTCACTATCTTTTAAAATTTACCAGAAATATTCATTGAAGAATATTCTACTAAATTAAATTGTGATTTTCTCAAAATTTCACAGAAATTTCAAGCTAAAGATGTATGATTTTCAACATATGCAGCATTGTGGAATATTTATAAATCATAATCCAGCCAATAGTTACTTTAAAAATATTGAGCATTTGATAAAGTAAGTATTTACTGCTACAACAATCTAGTTGATATATTCACTCAGCCAGAATTTGAAGAATTTAGCATTCCAATCTCACTAACCAACCTTGTGAAGGTGGCTTCATCTAATGGCTTAGTGAATATGTCAGCTAGTTGTTTCTCTGTGGGAACATAATGTAACTCAATGGTTCCATTAGTTGCATGCTCCCTTATGAAGTGATATCTGATGTCAATGTGCTTTGTCCTAGAATGATTGACAGGATTGGAAACTATAGAGATTGCACTTGTGTTGTCACACATGATTGGAATTCTTTCCAACACAAGTCCATAGTCTCTAAGTTGGTTTCTTATCCAAAGCACTTGAGCACAGCAACTTCCAGCAGCTATGTACTCAGCTTCAGCTGTGGAAGTTGACACAGATTGTTGTTTCTTGCTGTACCAAGAGACTAACCTTTGTCCAAGAAACTGGCAGCTACCTGAGGTGCTTTTCCTATCCACTCTGCATCCAGCATAATCAGCATCAGAATAACCAACCAGATTGAACCATGTGTCCTTAGGATACCATAACCCCAAGTTTGGTGTGCCCTTCAGATATCTGAAAATCCTCTTTATTGCTATCATATGTGATTCCTTTGGATTTGATTGAAACCTTGCACACAAGCATGTTGCAAACATGATGTCTGGCCTACTAGCAGTGAGGTAGAGTAGAGAACCAACCATGCCTCTGTAGATTGAGATATCTACCTTCTTGCCCTTACCATCTTCATCTAACTTGGTGGCAGTGGCCATGGGTGTCTTTGCAGGTGAGCATTCTTCTAAGTCAAATTTCTTCAATAGATCCTTGATGTATTTTGTTTGGCTTATAAAAATGCCATCCTTCCTTTGACTCACTTGCAGCCCAAGAAAGAATGTTAATTCTCCCATCATACTCATCTCATATCTACTCTGCATGAGCTTAGAGAATTTCTCACACAGCTTCTCATTTGTAGAGCCAAATATGATATCATCCACATAGATTTGAACTAAGATAATATCATCACCATGTTTCTTGTAAAACAGTGTCTTGTCTAGTGTGCCTCTAGAGAATTGATTCTCAAGTAGAAATTGTGACAATGTGTCATACCATGCCCTAGGAGCTTGCTTAAGTCCATACAATGCTTTAAGCAATCTGTAGACAAATTGAGGGAATTGTGGATCCTCAAAGCCAGGTGGTTGGTGCACATATACTTCTTCTTCCAACTCCCCATTCAGAAATGCACTCTTGACATCCATTTGATAGACCTTGAAATTAGAATGTGCAGCAAATGCCAAGAAAATTCTGATGGCCTCTAGTCTGGCAACAGGGGCAAAAGTCCCATCATAGTCAATGCCCTCCTGTTGAGAGTATCCTTTTGCAACCAACCTTGCTTTGTTTCTTATGACTACACCATTTTCATCCATCTTATTCCTTAGAACCCATTTTGTTCCAACAATGGTTCTATCCTTTGGTGCAGGCACAAGTTCCCATACTTTGCTTCTTTCGAATTGGTTTAGCTCCTCTTGCATAGCAATTATCCAATCAGGATCCAACAATGCATCTTCAAGTTTCTTAGGCTTAACTTGGGATAGAAAGCAACCATAGAGACATTCATTTAGAGTTGCTCTCCTTGTTCTCACTCCTGTATTTGGATCTCCAATTATCTGATCTGCAGTATGTGATCTATCCCATTTCCTTGTATGTTCAGATTGATTTCTCAGCCTTGATGTTGCTTCATCATCTAGATCATGATCATTTACATTTCCTCCCCCTGTGAAGTTTCCACTAATCACAGGTGTGTCTTGGATGCTTGTTTCTTCATTGTTGGTTGACACAGGTTCTTCATTCACTTGAGTTTGTTGAATTGCGGGCTCAAATTCAGTTTCATTCTCCTCATCAGAATCATCTAGATTGTCAAACTTCAAAGGATCTCTGTCTTCATCATTGGCTTCTTCTAATCCAGGTAGTTTGCTGTCATCAAATGTCACATCTGTGCTTTCCATAACTTTCTTTTGAGTGATGACATAAACTTTGTATGCAATTCTTTCCATAGAGTAGCCAAGAAAAATTCCTTCAAATGCTTTTGCATCAAACTTTCCAACATATTCTGAGTTGTTTGTTAAAACAAAGCATTTGCTTCCAAAAGTATAAACATACTTTAGGGTGGGCTTCTTTCCAGTCATCAAGTTGTAAGGTGTAATAACCCGAATTTTGGGTGGAATTAAAACTTTTCTTATTGTGGTTAAAGAGCACTAATGAATGGTGGTTTCAAAGAACAATGATTGTAATGAATGGATATTGCTTTGGACAATGATCCTGATGCATTGGTATATTGTCAGAATAGAGTAATTCGATGGTTGAGGACCTAGATAAGAATAATCTACCGTCCAGGAAGGAGCTAATGGATCCTTGAAGGGAAATGAGTACGTGCATAGTGTTTCCCATACGTGCATAGTGTTTCCCGTACGTGCATAGTATTTTCCATACGTGCATAGTGTTTCCCGTACGTGCATGTTTCCCGTACGTGTATAGTGTTTCCTGTACGTGAATAGTAATTCGGTGGATGAATAGTGGATTTTGTAAGTTGGAAAACTTTTCACGCCACCCTATGTACGGGACGTGATACGGATGTTTCGAAGTCATATTAGTAATACGCGGAGGAAATAAGTGAATGCAGAGACGATCGGAATTCAGAAATTCCAAATTCTTTTTCGGTATAATATTTGACCGGACAGTGGATTATATATTATTATAATCCAAGAATTGAGATATTAACTTTGAGGATTTGATATTTTGGAATTTTATTATATTTGATTTTAGAAATTAGAACGAAAACCACTGAGACAGTGAATCAAGCGTTCTAGAAACCGCTGAAACTTTACAACGAGATTAAGCAATTAAGCGAACGAATCAAGGATTAATGATCAAGATTGTGACAAGATTAAATATCCTATAGGATCATCAAGAGAATTATATCGAGTGGATTAAATTATTTAATCAAGGATTAAATCAAAACAATTTAGGAGTTAAGTGATTTAAATCACTTAAATCAAACAAGAAACAAAACAAATATCTACCAAGCTTCTCCAAGACTCTTTGCACAAGCCCCAAGGTGAGCCACCAGCCACACACATCCCATAATATCTAGATATTATGATCAAAAGGGTGAAGAAAGGAAAAAAAGCAAGCAAAAACACATTTCTCCAAAAATGCCCAGCAGAACCAAGCTTAAGAAAAAAATTCATATCTCCATTTCTATCCATGATAAAATCACCAAATTTTAACCATAGCTTCTCTACTCCATGGGAAAGGTTCGTTCCAAATTTCATGGAAATCCAAGTACTATAGCCTAGTCAAATCCATGCTTAAAGTTGGAGGACAAAAACTGTCCAGGTTCTGATCAGTATAAAGATGGGGCTCAAAACCCTAGCTCCCATGGTTGGATTCTTGTGTTCTATAGTTCAAAATAAAGCCCTTGAAGAGTAGAAGGTGTGGTAAAAATTTTAGAACCAAACTCTTAGTTTTTGATTTTTTATGATTTTTAGAAGATTGACGATGAATAGTGGATCTTAGAAACTAACTTTGTTTTCTTGAATCTTTGGTTGATCTAGAGCTTGGTTAAGGTATTACAAGGATCAAGCAAGGCTTGTTAAGTGTTTGCATACTTCAAAGGAAGGTATAAAGTTCATAAACCCTAGAGCTACTTTGAGTATTATATGTTTTATGGATGATTTTAGTGTTAGTAGGTTATGTATGTTAAGATCTATGATTTTAGTTGATGGTTGTTGATTAGTTGGATGATGATCCATGAGATGGTGATTATGTGATGTTGTTAGACTGTAATGATGTGTTCATATGATAGAATGGATGGGGTGTAGTGCTTGATTGAATCGCGGTGATGCGAAAACTTTGAAAAACGTGTAAACATAGCCGTTATAATGCCCGATTTTACAATACCATGATTTGTATGCCATTTTCGTGCTAATTGACCAACTGACCAGTAGCATCTCCTGCCATGAATAGTTGACTCATGTTACGAGGATCGTTTTGACACGAGAATCGTAGCATTCGGACTTACGGTTTAGGAGAAATCGTAAAATTCGTAAAAGCAGTTCGTAAACGTATGTATGAATTTGTAACTTCAATTGAACCCCTTTAAAGTGATAAATTCGGTTGCGAATCTTGGTAATTAAATACTAGAGGTCATAATAAAGATATGAGAGAAGACCTCGTGTCAAAAAGATTATTTTTGGATTTTATAAAAATATTTGAATCAAGGTTAAGTGCGAAGGAACCCCCTTAAAGGAGCACTCGATTATAACTTTGTAAACCGCTTAGTGAAACGGGCGAATGAGATCCGAATTCTAAAACAAATCTTTGACTTAAGTATTTGTCGATTGACATGGATATAGTACGAGCCAAAAGCGAGCTAGTAACGCCTTCGTTGTGTATTGCTTACGTGTTTAAGCATTGAATTATAAGTGAATCATCTAGGGGATTAATCGTACGTTTTCTTTTGACTTTGTCTAGATTGTTTGACATTGTCACGAGCCCCTACCACTTCTCGAGCATCAGGCAAGTTTCCAATACCTTGGAACTGTTGTTGTGATAATATATATGATTGTTGTTATACATATGCCATAGCATGCATGCCTACTTTCAAGTTATACTATAATACTTGTTCCCTGAATTGATGTTGGCTTATAGACTAGATATGAATTATCAGTTATAAGCCGGATTGTAAGAACCCTAATTTTTGGTAATATTTCCTTTTATTTAATATCTTGTGACATTGTCATTATGGAACCTTTCTAGTCATCCCTGTTGATTAATAGAATTGATTGTCTGAGAAACTGCGTTGTTGCATTTATTATGTTAGATAAAAAGGAAGATTGTGAAGGCAGGAATCTTATCGTTAGTAAGATTTATAAAACTTGGGATTTGAGAATGGTTAGAGTATTAAAGGATTTATTAAGAATTATGACGAGGAATTATGGACATTCGAGGAATTTACACAATTAAGTACTTAAGGAATTATAGGGGAAATCTCTACGCGACAAAATATTATTACGAGAGATTAATTAAGATACGATACGAATCAAAGATTAAATGACAAACATTGGTGGAAGAATAATGATACAAGGAGTAGTATTGCATGCAAGTCCCATGCAACCAAGTGGTTAGAAATCAAGCAAACTAGTTAGCCATTGGAAGATGAATAGTACCTAGTTACTTGCTTTTTCAAAAAGAGAGACAAGTAGTACACATGCCCATGCTTGCTAGTACTTGCCTATAAATACATGATATGTATCACCCAACCTAACTTAACCTCAATTATTCTACCAACATAACACACAAAAACCAAAAACACAAACACACCCCCCCTTATTCTTGCTCTCGGCCAAGAAGGAAAATGAAGAAGAAAATTTCTTCTTCCCCCTCTTCCATCACTCATAAATCATAACATAAATCCTAGGTCATCTCCATCATCTAGACAAGGTATGTTAGCAATTTCAATCCATTTCATCCACCCAATTTCAAGTTACAAATTGTTAAAGCTTGGGTGAATAGTAAGTGAATTGTGTTTCTGGATTCCGGACTGCACTAAGTGACCCCCTTGTGAACCTTTTTTAAACCCCTAAAAATATATGTGGGATCATGGAAAAATTTGAGAAGCTAGGGAATGCAGTGGTGAAGACCACCCAAAAAGAATTGGATTAAAATATGAATTTTTGGATTTTATAAAAATGTTAGAGTAAAATTCGCGCAAGGGAAAAAGTCGATTAGTGGAGCAAAATTCTAGGGTTAATGGTTACGATTCGAATGTGGTAACTAAATTAAGTCGATTAAGTGACGAGCATAATCGAGTGATGACATGAACCTATAGTGGGGTTAGAGAGTCATAAGACAAAGTCGTTAAGTTAATTTCGTACCCCCTAAAACCCCGTAATTAAAGAGTTATTGATAAGGTACTAACGAGCGGTTATTGCTTATGTATAGATCGTTCGACTCCGCACGCTCGACCACCCCAACCAAACCAAGGCAAGTTTACTTTTCAAAACTTATACATATACAAGGACTTTCACTGTTGTGTTTGTAGTTTTCAATCATATCAAATGTTATGTTTATCGAAGTATTGATCCAATTGAGATTGTATAAGTACATATATGTTTGTACCCCTTGAACTTAGATTGAAATGTTTTCCTCGGACAACGACTCTAGCAATAGAGGTCGTAGCGATCCGTATATACTATTGACCGGGGAGCGGTATGTTATTATATCGTAACTAGATTGCGAAAACCCGAAGGGTCATTCGGGGAGTATCGTATACTCAAGTAATTATTTTCATATCTTCTTAAATACTCGAAACCCTATCTTGGATTAAAAGTTTATTTTATCGAATAATTATTTTATTAATTATTAATATTAAATCTTAAAATATTATTTATTAATTATTGTTCATTATTTTAAAGATGAAGTCAATCTAAGATACATTTAATACTTTCAAACTCGAACTCTTTCGGACTCAAAACCTTTTCGAAAACCCCCGGTCAGGTTCGCTTCTTGTATGATTTCAAGAATCATCGGTCGACTGATGTCGGACCTCAAGTACTCTGTTTTCAATCAAAATCAAGTTTTCAAAAGAAAAGGAAAAAGGGACTCTGGCAGGTGTGGGAACCGTTGACGAACGATTCCCGGGATGTGTAAGTGGCCGTGAGCCAGGCGGTCCATCAGTTATTATTCCGGCCCAGGTGTTGCCGAAGGATGATTACGGATGTAGTTTTCATCATGGGTGATTACGGATGTAGTTTTCACCCGGGGATAGTTACGGATGTAGTTTCTATCCTTTTACCGGTAGAGAAGACCCGCGGATTATTGGACTTGGATGTGGCGACTGATCATCGTCAATCCTTGTCAGGTTTTTATGTTTTCTTCCAGTCCCATCCTCCACTTTGGAAAAATACTCAAACACTGCTTCTTGGGCCTAAGTGCCAAGTTGCTGATAGTGTGGTTTTGATGAGAAAATATTGACATCGTGCAGTATCTAGAACTGCAAGATTTTTCTATAAAGATTGGCACGTGTTAGTGCACTCTTGCAATTGTTTCAAAGAATGAAATGTTTTTGTATGAGAAACCTTCTAAGCTAATGGAAGGAAAGAGGTTTGCAATGATGTATTCCTTGTACAGTATGTTAATCGTAGAGTGTTTTGCCGAAAATGATATACTCATATGTATATATTTTCAAACTTGAGATATATTGAAATGGGAACCTTATAAAGAGTTCATATGTTATTCTTAAAGCTCCTTAGTGAGTATAGATGTTTTATTCAAACTCGGACATATACATTGTCCAATTATGTTTTGAAACCTGAGATATATACCCATATAGTTGGGAATGTTTTCGAAATAAACCCCATTATTATTCTACAAAATGGTGAACTTGCTGAGCATTATGTAGCTCATTCTTGCTTTATAAAAACTTTTCAGAAAGAGAAGAATTTGGTCGGTTAACTCCGCAACAGCAGAAGAGGAGTAGAAGATTTACCCCGGAGATGATTTAGTTTCTGATAAATACTACAGAGTAAGTCTGATAGGTTTTCAACTGTAATAGTAAGACTTGTCTTCAAGTATAGTTATATAAGTGGAATTGCGTAAGACTCTGATTTGTACAAATGAATTGTAATATTTAGCGGCACTTTTGATTATCGTGTCTGAGACTCTAACTTGCTTGTGTGTAAGATTGAGGTCTGAATGGATGTATTGTTGAGTTGTAAAGTTAATACAGGTATGATATGGTTGGATGGTGACGTGACGACCTGAATCTCTGACCTCAGATTTGGGGGCGTTACAGAAATGGTATCAGAGCGATAAGTTACAGTACTCAGAAACGAGAGTGTTGAGAGTTAAGTCTAAGTAGGAGAATGACATAAGAGTTCGTAGTAAACTTATGATTGGACTATCGGAAGAGGTACCGGTGAGTAGAATGGACTTGAGTGTTACTGGAGGTATTATACTAGGGCCGAAAGAATCCTTAGAGACCTTCAGAATGATGAATAGAGGTTTGAGAGTCGTACATGACTTATCATAGATAATGATATAGGAAGCAGAGCGAAATCTCGAGAGCAGCTGAGGTAGAGGCGATATTGCCAATATGATCGGATGACTAGGCTGGCATAAATTTTGTGGCCCATATCCCTCCACAGTTCAGGAGGCGGCATTTTAAGAATCGAGAAGTTTGTACTTCCCTACACAATTAAGGGTACTTAGTACTTGGATTAATGAAAGTCTTTTACTTTGGTTATAAGATCCGATTTTCGATAAGTAATGGGTTTACCTGAAGGTTGGTCACTATGTCGTTGTGGAATCCATTACCCTTGATGGCGAATTTTACATGTGTTATACGAGAATGTTATCATAAGACGAGCGTGCTAGATAATTCCACGCATGATTTGAAAGCTGGAACATGGTAGTTCAACTTAGAGAACAAACAAGTAGAATTAACAAAGGGACTCGAGAGAAGTTAAATATGGTTGCAACGAGCGATGTAGTGATCTCAGAGTCTACCAAAAGAAAAGACCAGCGGGTCTAGAGTGGGATCCTTTGATAGAGATGTTAGCAGGGACTACGTATATACGTATTGTAGACCTCAATATTTTTTGTATATGTTCACATACACACACCCGCCACTCAACCTATGGACTGCACTGAGATCCCTGAGAGATCTCTTTGATCTGTTCCCAGGGGCAACTGGCCACTTGTGATTCATGTCGGAAGGCATGAAGTAGGACCCTATAGACTTAGCAGGTGTCCCCGGAATGATGTGAAGCTTGGTCTTCAAGATAAAGCACGGAAATGATAGATATATTGGTGAAACCCTAACTCGATAAATGACTTTAAGATGATGATTGAGAGACGCACTAGTTGGTGTCTTGTATTACGAAGACGAAGAGATAGAGTTACCCTCATAGTGGTGATAATGAGATGCACGAATGATTATTAACTTATTTTGATAACTACCGGCTGGTGCACTACTTCATTTTAAACCGTTCACTAACCATGTTACCTCGATTAGCTTATATCAGGTAACCCTCCTAGCTTTCTACTTCAAACTTGTGGAATAACAACCAGTGATATACTTTCTCTAAACCGGGACTCATCCAAGGTATCTTAATTGAGCCCGAGCATTCTATTTGAAGTTTATAATTATTTCTGCTCAGGACTATTTACACTCTCTTTCAATTATCCAAGGAATGTTCCACAAATATTTCCTTAATTAATCGACGAATACTACTTAACGAATATCGATATTTGATTGCTTCTTTCATACTTGCATTCTTCAGTTGAGCTCATAAATATTCAACAAATTACTGAGGACAGGGATGATCTAATGTCCAGACATCCCTCATGAATTCTTTTCTTCTATTCAAGATGAGATTGTACATCGTACATTGAAATCATAGTAAGGATATCATTTTGATATTGGTATTCCGAATTTAATTCTATTGTCGGATCTGATAAAGCATGTGTACGGAGGCACCCTTGGGTGGACCGTTTCATTGATAAGTAATATTTGATGAGAGGTTATCGATTGTTCCGATACCTAGAACATTCTCTTCAGATTTTATAGTTTTCTTTTTTTTTCAAACTTAATAACTTCTTATTTTCATTCGTTGTCCGAGAAGCCTAAAGTTTCTTCAGTGGCTACGATGTTGAAATTCCGTTCTATCCAATTGAAACTGGCTAGTCGTTATGTCAATATGAATGACTAGTTGATCGTTCCAACTACTCAAAATTGTAATGTTGTGAAGAACACCTAGCTAATTGTCCTAGCTGGTGGTGATGTCTCAAACAGGTGAACTAGCAAATTTTGTCTAGCTAGTCGCTAGTGTTTCTTGAAAAGGACTAGTTATTGTTTCACTGGTCCAACTCCCAATTTAATTCATTCCGTAATGCATTTTGCATGTGGTAAAGTATGATGATGAAAGTTGGACGAATAACTTGATTGAGACCTAGTGAGGTCGCCCACTCGACTTGAACTCTTACCCATCTTCGTATCAGACTTTATATCACTTGAATATTTTATTCTTTCATTTCACACAATGAGAATTCATTTGAAACCATTGATTACTTGAGTGACAAACTACTTCATTCTTTAATTGTCATGGAGTAGAATTGCTTTCTATTGGCTGACCTTCATCAATGCGACTTTAGATTTCCTCTTATTATTCAGGAGGAAAAGTATCCACCCGATGTAAGAATTGTATAAAGACCGTCTTTATGACTTTTGTACCCAACAATCATTGCCTTTGTGCAACATTCTCTATAGTGTCATATTACAGAATTATCAGGGCGGGAAAGAATAAACCTTGTTGTATTCTTTCTGTCCATCCTTACGTCTCCAAAAATCGAGACTCCTAGTATTTGGAACCATCAACATTCTTGGAACATCCAATGTGGAATTCTTATTGAGATTATCTATTGGACCTTGTTATTTTGAAACCATTCCTTTCAAGGTGATTACTCTAAGGTGAACGGGAGGTACAATTGTGAACCGTTACACCAATATGAGATCAAAAACCAAATGTTGTAATTGTGCAGCCAGAGTGTTATGCCGAGTAATTATTGAAGTAGAGATAACATGTCAGGGCATACCACAAGACCTTTAATATTGGTGTGGGGAAAGTTATAAGAAATGATGAGGTGGTTGGGAGCACGCTCCTACCAACCATTGTCAGGATGTTATATTAATGAATTCTGGAGTTACCAAGCCTTTTCCTGATCCAAGAAATGCAAATCGATTGCGATGTAAAACATATCCTTAGAGGAAACTACCTGGAAGTGAGATGGACAAGAAAGGAAGAAATATCGTGGCAAGAATGTGAAGCTTTATCTAGCTTAAAGGGATTGATGCACATAGAGAGGCATAAAGTTTAACTGGCCCTTAATAGCAAATGGATGCATGGATATATAACAATGATCCTTCGAGATTACCACCTAATCAAGTTTATTGGGAATCGCAGTAGCATGCAGGCCTCAGGCTGATTGGCGCCAGTTGTGAAGGAGGACGAGCGTATGACATCTTACATATACCATCGAGAACTGATACCCTTATCGGAAATGGAGGAATTATTGACTAGTCAAAATGAGTAGTTATTTTTCAAAGATAAGGTTGAAGAGAAGGTTTTACCAACTCAAGATCGACCTCTGTACTGTGCCAAAGTTGGCATTTCACACTAACATAAACGTTATAAAATTGTGGTAGTATCGTTTGAATGGACTAATGAGTCAGAAGCCTTTATGGATTAATGAACAAAGTTTTGGGATGAAATGAGATATTAGCAACAACCTCATTATTAGCTATACTTGATGATAAAAAGAGGACTTTGAGAGTCACGATGATGCGTCTTTCAACAGTTTAAGAGGTGTGCTGATGCAGTAGAAAAAGGATGATAGCCTATACTTCTAAACAACATAAAGGTTATGAGATAGCACTAACCGTGAGTCTGGGATTAGTCATGATGGCGTTCACGCATAAAACTGAGATGTTAACCTTATGAGAAAAGTGTGAAAATTTCTCCACAAGTGCCATAAATATATCTTCATATTAGAACTAAACATAAGAAAGAGAAGGTGACGAGAGGGAGCAGGGTGTATAATGGAGAAATTGGTTATTTCCCAGGAAAGGCCGGGGTGGTGGCCGGTACCTATAGAAGGGATTATTCGAAATGGGAATTCAGTCAGTATTGGCCAAGAAAATAGAGTATATACAATAAAGAATAATGTTAGAGGAAAATGACTAAATTATGGGGAAGGACAAGGATGTACAGAGAATTAAGAGAATGTTTGGCAAACGGATATGAAGAATGGTATTGGCAAACTATTAAGTACTAACGCGACATGTCAAAAGCAGAATGATAGAGATCAAGTGGATTAATTCCGCCTGTAGAAAATATTGAACGTGGACAGAATTATAGTAAATTTCATAAGTGGGTCGCCAAAGACCGAGCCAAGAGATGGCCCTAGTTGAGTTATAATTGTTGGACCAAGTGACTTACCTACGAGAGACTTTCCATTGAGAAAATTATCGAATATTATACGGGAGAGATGGTGGTGCAATATGAAACTTCTGCAGCGATCACGTCAGATAAAGACTTAAGGTTAAACTTCGAATATTGAAGGTGCTTTCGGGTATATTTAACAAAGAGATTGAGCGTATGTACTAATTTGATCTGTGGTTGACGGACAGGGAAGAAGAATTGTCCAGACGATCGAAATTATATTTAGTGTCGTGCCTTAGGCTTCACGGGGCAGTCGAGAATAAAAACTTATCCATGAATGAATGTTGTTATCACGATCATCACCATGCGAACGTAAGGACGTCTCTTGTAAAGCGTACCGTGAAAGAGGAAGCTTCGCTTTTCTTGCATTACGAAGAAGTCAATGAACGGGGGATATAGTAGCTGAACTGATTCGACGTATGCCGAAGACAATACAGTATCCACAGCAAGTGGTAACGGCTGACGGGAGGCAACGCATGCCTGCTAATCGAGCGAAGGAATATGAGGAATACCGTGCGTATTGACGTTGTCTCAGATTACAAAACACGACCACAAAGCATTCACGGGCCAACGATACAAGGACTCAACACGGATACTATGAACAATGTAGAAGAGGAACGTGTGAGTAGTGGGATAGAAATTTTTAATCATAGAACAACCGATAAGGAATACAGGTCGAGGAGAGTAT
The DNA here is from genome assembly GCA_036435485.1 of Saposhnikovia divaricata. Lineage (NCBI taxonomy): Eukaryota > Viridiplantae > Streptophyta > Magnoliopsida > Apiales > Apiaceae > Saposhnikovia > Saposhnikovia divaricata. The sequence continues at coordinate 88,886,299 of CM071598.1, forward strand.
GCGTTGAGGAACAACATTAAGGCGTTGGTGAGACGATGGGAGAGAACAATAGGGTTGAAGTGTCAACCTGAGAGTTGGAAAAGGTAAGGTTGGAATTGTATCCACAACTATTATCCTTAGGTTCTTAAGATAGAATCCTTTTAAGGAGAGGAGACTGCATTAACCCTAACTTTCGGGAATATTCGAAACCTGGACGAATAGTAATTTTATGGGTGGATGAGAAATTTTTGCAATCACGATATGTACGAATTATTAAATGAAGATTTCTAATTGATATTACGTCTTTACGGTACAGACGAGTGTATGTAAAAGTCATTATTTTTTTTTTACGAAACCCATTATTTCGAATAGTCAAATTTTATGAGATATCTAAGGAGATCGTGGTAAGGCATGGGGTTCCTGTGAGCATTACATCTGGGAGAGACCCAAGGTTCAACTCCAGGTTCTGGAGGAGTTTTCAGGATTGTATGGGGACCAAGTTAAACATGAGTACTGCATACCAACCCCAATCAGACGGACAGAGCGAGAGAACCGTCCAGACCATAGAGGACATGTTGAGAGTATGTGCCATCGATTTTAAGGGAAGTTGGGATGACCACTTGCCGTTGATCGAATTTTCCTACAACAACAGTTACCATGCGAGTATAGGAATGCCCCCATATGAAGCTTTATACGGACGAAGATGTCGGTCTCCCTTGTGTTGGGAAGAAGTGGGAGAGCGGAAGATATTAGGGCCAGAACTGGTCCAACAGACAAGAGAAACTATCGAACTCATAAGAGGACGGCTGGTAGCAGCCCAAGACAGATAGAAGAGGTATGCGGACCAGACCCACAAGGACAAAGAATATGAGGTAGGAGAGTTTGTGATGTTGAAGGTATCACCGTGGAAGGGATTGATGAGATTTGGTAAGAAGGGAAAACTAAGCCCGGGATTTATTGGACCTTTTGAGATCTTGAAACGAGTTGGGAAGTTAGCCTATGAATTGGCCATACCCCCGAGCTAACAGCAAGTACATAATGTGTTCCACGTGTCCATGCTACGACCCTACCATACCGACTTCCGACATGTGATAGAACATGATCAAGTGGATCTGCAACCAGACTTAACATATGTAGAGCAACCCGTAGAAATCATGGATAAAAAAGAACAGGTGCTGCGGAACAAGGTTGTCAAACTAGTGAGAGTTTTGTGGAGGAATCAGAATGTCGAAGAATCAACATGGGAACTAGAGAGCGCGATGCGTGAAAAGCACCCCAACTGTTTTCAACCTGATTCCGGGACGGAATCCGTTTAAGGAGGGGAGGCTGTAAGAACCCTAATTTTTGGTAATATTTCCTTTTATTTAATATCTTGTGACATTGTCATTATGGAACCTTTCTAGTCATCCCTGTTGATTAATAGAATTGATTGTCTGAGAAACTGCGTTGTTGCATTTATTATGTTAGATAAAAAGGAAGATTGTGAAGGCAGGAATCTTATCGTTAGTAAGATTTATAAAACTTGGGATTTGAGAATGGTTAGAGTATTAAAGGATTTATTAAGAATTATGACGAGGAATTATGGACATTCGAGGAATTTACACAATTAAGTACTTAAGGAATTATAGGGGAAATCTCTACGCGACAAAATATTATTACGAGAGATTAATTAAGATACGATACGAATCAAAGATTAATGACAAACATTGGTGGAAGAATAATGATACAAGGAGTAGTATTTCATGCAAGTCCCATGCAACCAAGTGGTTAGAAATCAAGAAAACTAGTTAGCCATTGGAAGATGAATAGTACCTAGTTACTTGCTTTTTCAAAAAGAGAGACAAGTAGTACACATGCCCATGCTTGCTAGTACTTGCCTATACATACATGATATGTATCACCCAACCTAACTTAACCTCAATTATTCTACCAACATAACACACAAAAACCAAAAACACAAACACACCCCCCCCCTTATTCTTGCTCTCGGCCAAGAAGGAAAATGAAGAAGAAAATTTCTTCTTCCCCCTCTTCCACCACTCATAAATCATAACATAAATCCTAGGTCATCTCCATCATCTAGACAAGGTATGTTAGCAATTTCAATCCATTTCATCCACCCAATTTCAAGTTACAAATTGTTAAAGCTTGGGTGAATAGTAACCATGTTTGTTTTTCTTTTAGATCTTGGATTGTAAGTGTTGTAGGAGACCATTTAAGGTGTTGTTGAGTTGTGAAAAGCTTATCCAAGGCCCCTAGGTGCTCAAGAAGGTATAAAAATCTCAAACCCTCTTGGTTATGTATTATTTATCATGTGTGGTAGTAGATCCATGTGTTTGTGAGCTAATCTTGGTTGTATATGTATTGGATGACATGGATCTTGAGTTTTGATGTTGAGATTGTGACTTTTATGGTTATGGGTAATATATATATATCTCCATGAGTGTTATGAACCATGAACTAAGTGTATTAAGTGTTGGTTGTGTTGTGGAAGTGTGAAAAATGGTTGATCTAAGTAGTTTATGCTTGCTGAGTTTTGTCCAGGAGCATTGACCTGTATTGTAACACGGTTTTGAACCCCCAAATATTGTCCCCTGATGTCCTACCATATATTGTTGGAAAGATAATTGAATGTAGTTTCTGGAAATGTAAGGTTCATGGCTAGGTGATGTATAGATTTTAAGTTATTGCCGTAGAAGTGAATTGTGTTTCTGGATTCCGGACTGCACTAAGTGACCCCCTTGTGAACCTTGTTTAAACCCCTAAAAATATATGTGGGATCATGGAAAACTTTGAGAAGTTAGGGAATGCAGTGGTGAAGACCACCCAAAAAGAATTGGATTAAAATATGAATTTTTGGATTTTATAAAAATGCTAGAGTAAAATTCGCGCAAGGGAAAAAGTCGATTAGTGGAGCAAAATTCTAGGGTTAATGGTTATGATTCGAATGTGGTAACTAAATTAAGTCGATTAAGTGACGAGCGTAATCGAGTGATGACATGAACCTATAGTGGGGTTAGAGAGTCATAAGACGAAGTCGTTAAGTTAATTTCGTACCCCCTAAAACCCCGTAATTAAAGAGTTATTGATAAGGTACTAACGAGCGGTTATTGCTTATGTATAGATCGTTCGACTCCGCACGCTCGACCACCCCAACCAAACCAAGGCAAGTTTTCTTTTCAAAACTTATACATATACAAGGACTTTCACTGTTGTGTTTGTAGTTTTCAATCATATCAAATGTTATGTTTATCGAAGTATTGATGCAATTGAGATTGTATAAGTACATATATGTTTGTACCCCTTGAACTTAGATTGAAATGTTTTCCTCGGACAACGACTCTAGAAATAGAGGTCGTAGCGGTCCGTATATACTATTGACCGGGGAGCGGTATGTTATTATATCATAACTAGATTGCGAAAACCCGAAGGGTCATTCGGGGAGTATCGTATACTCAAGTAATTATTTTCATATCTTCGTAAATACTCGAAACCCTATCTTGGATTAAAAGTTTATTTTATTGAATAATTATTTTATTAATTATTAATATTAAATCTTAAAATATTATTTATTAATTATTGTTCATTATTTTAAAGATGAAGTCAATCCAAGATACATTTAATACTTTCAAACTCGAACTCTTTCGAACACAAAACCTTTTCGAAAACCCCCGGTCAGGTTCGCTTCTTGTATGATTTCAAGAATCATCGGTCGACTGATGTCTGACCTCAAGTACTCTGTTTTCAATCAAAATCAAGTTTTCAAAAGAAAAAGAAAAAGGGACTCTGGCAGGTGTGGGAACCGTTGACGAACGATTCCCGGGATGTTTAAGCGGCCGTGAGCCAGGCGGTCCATCAGTTATTATTCCGGCCCAGGTGTTGCCGAAGGATGATTACGGATGTAGTTTTCATCAATGGTGATTACGGATGTAGTTTTCACCCGGGGATAGTTACGGATGTAGTTTCTATCATTCTACCGGTAGAGAAGACCCGCGGATTATTGGACTTGGATGTGGCGACTGATCATCGTCAATCCTTGTCAGGTTTTTATGTTTTCTTCCAGTCCCATCCTCCACTTTGGAAAAATACTCAAACGCTGCTTCTTGGGCCTAAGTGCCAAGTTGCTGATAGTGTGGTTTTGATGAGAAAATATTGACATCGTGCAGTATCTAGAACTGCAAGATTTTTCTATAAAGATTGGCACGTGTTAGTGCACTCTTGCAATTGTTTCAAAGAATGAAATGTTTTTGTATGAGAAACCTTCTAAGCTAATGGAAGGAAAGAGGTTTACAATGATGTATTCCTTGTACAGTATGTTAATCGTAGAGTGTTTTGCCGAAAATGATATACTCATATGTATATATTTTCAAACTTGAGATATATTGAAATGGGAACCTTATAAAGGGTTCATATGTTATTCTTAAAGCTCCTTAGTGAGTATAGATGTTTTATTCAAACTCGGACATATACATTGTCCAATTATGTTTTGAAACCTGAGATATATACCCATATAGTTGGGAATGTTTTCGAAATAAACCCCATTATTATTCTACAAAATGGTGAACTTGCTGAGCATTATGTAGCTCATTCTTGCTTTATAAAAACTTTTCAGAAAGAGAAGCATTTGGTCGGTTAATGTAAGAACCCAGATTTTGGGTGGAATTAAAACTTTTATGTATTTAATGATGTAAGAATGAATAGTGGATACGGCTACAATGTAATAATTGATATTTGGAAAGAATGAATGGAAATCGACTTTATTATGTTTATGTCTTGAAGAATGCTAAAGGGTAACAACATAGGTAAGAATAATCTATCTTCTAAGGGAATAAGATATGGCAACTTCAAGTAGGAGAATACTCTCATGTCATCCAGATCGATAACGATTAATCCAGTAGTTCCGTAAAAAGGTTAAGGAACGATCGAAAGAGGATACGGACAATTGTACAACCCTAATAGAACAAGTATAGAATACAGAATGAATAGTGTTTTGGTGGGAGTATAGAATAATATGAGACGACACTATATAGAAGTATTCGGAACGGATTTCCGAGTTCGTATTAGTGATCCAGGGGGAAAATAAGTGTATGTAAAAGCTGTCGGATTCTGAAAAACCGCACTTTTATTTTCTCCGAGAGTTCCCTGGACACTGATAGCCTTAAGTATTTAACGAATGGATTTAAGGAATATAAATTGGAAAGTTAGAATGAAAGATGGAGAATGATAGTATTAATATTAACAAGGATTCCCGGTAAACCCTAATTAGAAATCCGTGAAATATTCCTACGAACGATCAATCGAAATGAGCAATAACCGGACACAGAAACAAGCCAGGAATCAAGATGCATGCATGTGCTAGTAGAAAATATCTAGCAACTAGCACACTTAGAATCAAAACCAAGTACTTAGTTCATTCCATCATCCATCCACTAAAAACCAACACTTGTCTCTTGAAATACCTCATCCATGACATAACCACCTTTATTAAAGTAGCTTTATGATAGATATTATCTACACATATCATTAACAATTCATTTTATCACCAACAAAGCAAGAGAAGAGCAAGAACACTCCCCCCCCCCCTTGCATATTCCATTCGGCCATAACCATAATTCCAAATCCAAACTCAACCTTCCCACCATTGTTTGTTCTTGAAATTTTTAAGGTGAGACTTATATTTCATAAAACTTATCTCCTCAAAATCTTAGCACCAAACTCCTTTGTTTCCATTTTCAAAAAAATTAAACAAGAGGAGGATGAATAGTGTTCATCATGTACTAACTTGGTTTTCTTAATTTTTCATGGTTGATCTAGCAAGCTTAATCACTCCTAAGGACCATACAAGGCTTAGTAAGGCTATATCACTATCTAAGTAAGGTATAAAACTCTTAAAACCCTAACCCTTGTTTGAGATTTAAGTATGTTTATGATAGATATAACTTAGTTATGGTTATGTTAAGATTATAAGCATGATTATGTATGGATCTTGGATAAATGATGAAAATAGTTAGATGAACGGAAAGGCATTGCTTGGCCTCAGTTCATGTATATAAATCATGTATATGTTGTTTGGAATGGATACCATGTTTATGGGAAGATTTGAAATTGGTAGATATTCGATTTACAGCCGTTATAATGCCCGATTTTACAATACCATGTTTTGTATGCCATTTTCCGTGTCAAAAACCTACTGTCCAGAAGCTTTATCTGCCATGATAGGATAGGTAATGTTCTAAGCTTCGTTTTGATATAAAGATCACGTGAAACGGACTTACGGTTTAGGATTTATGACCGATTTACTAAAAGTAGTTCGAATCCGTAAACGAAAGTTCGTAACTGAAATTGAACCCTCGTAAACTATGTAACGTCATGGCGAATCTTGGTAAATAAATACTAGAGGTAAAAAGGAAGGTGTGAAAGAAAACCGTATGTCAAAAGGATCATTTTTCGATTTACTAAAAATGTTCGAGTCGAGGTTAAACGCGAACGAACCCCTAAAAGAAGACTCTTTTATAACTTCGGTAAAACACTTAGAAAACGGGCGATAAAACTCGGAGTATAATATTGGTTCGTAAAGATCGACCTTAGAACTTGTATGACTTAAGTATGTCCCAAGTATAAGTACAGTGACATGTCGTATTAACGAACGAATGTCGGGTCGGATCAGTGATAAAAAGGATTCCACTAAGAGGGGTATAACGAGATAACTCGAGAACGTGTTTCGATTTAAGTATAACTTAACTTTTAAGATGTTAAGTGATTAATCCCGATTGCCTTGGCTATTTATAGATCACCAAGTTGAACCGGGACCCGCTACCACTACCCCTTACCGTACTCGACTACCAGGCAAGTTTCAATTCCCTTCTTTTAGGCTGTTGTTGTGATTGAATATATATATATATATATATATATATATATATATATATATATATATATATATATATATATATGTTTTCTGTTATACATATGCCATAGCATGCATGCCTACTTTCAAGTTATATCGTTATGCTTGTTCCCTGATTGTTTATTGGCTTACAAATTAGATAGCTATCGTATCAATTATAAGCCGGTTATTGTAAGACCCTCAGAGAAGGGTGTATACATCTTATTCATCAGATATAGACCGGGAGTCAATATTTCTTGACATATCGAGATTACCTCGGAGGAAAATATTTAAGTAAATATTTTCTATTATTTGGGAGACGAATATTATTTGAATATTCGTTCGAGATTATATATTTAACGATCCTTACTTCAAATAATTATTTGAACGTGACCATTCGACGAATAATATTTTTCAATATTCATTCAGAGTCGAATTGATTATCGATTATTATTTCGAATATTCTTCTAAAGATGAGACTACTAAATGAATATTATTTGGATATTCATTTGGAATATTATTTTATTAAATAAATATTACTTTTGAAAATTCATTTAAGATATTAATTACCTGATGAATATTATTTTAATGTTCATCTGAAGCTTGATTTATTTATCGAGTCTTATCTCGAATATTCCTTTAGAGCTTGGAGTACTAAATGAATATTACTTGATATTCATTTAGAATATTATTCATTAAATGAATATTACTTTTTCAATAAACATTTAAATTCCTAATTAATTATGAAAATTATTTTGAATATTCATCCAGGGTTCTATTTAATCATCGAATATTATTTTAAATATTTTAAATATTCCTTTCAGGTCTTATTAATTAATGAATATTATTTTGAATATTCATTTGAATATTTAATTATGCAATAAATATTCTCTCAATATTTCTTCAAGGATTATTTGAGAAATACTCTGATTAAAGATATTCTTTCATATTCCTAAATATTCTGTAAAATATTTTAATTCAATAAATATTCTCTGAATATTTATTCCATACTTAGAATAACCTCGATAAGGTTTATCTTCTTCGATTATTACAGAAAATATTTCGGAGTCATATATCAAAAAAGGTTCTCAGACATCATTCTTCTTTGAGTCTATCTCCCTAATAATAAGGGAACCTTACTTGGAAAATGTTAATTATCTTGTCGACTTCCCGGTCATAAAGTATTCTCTTCACTCTCAACTCGGGTGCTATTGACTTATTAAGTCGTTGTTTACCTTCTCATCTTTCGAGGGGTAAGATCGTTGGAACAAGTTGAGATTCGTTACCAAGCAGTAGCTTGGAAGTTATTGGTGAATTTTCCTTTCCAACTAGATACGACTACTTTGTGGAGTCTTATCAACAAGTATTATACTTGGGGAAAGGGGGACGAATGTTACATTCAGAATCATGAATTCTATTTGAACTAGGAGTCGTGTAAGAGGCCGAGTAGCGCCGGTCCATCCCCTTTGGCCCAACCGTTGGCCGGGGAGAGCTAGTAAGGCGGTAGACAAGTAAAGCCGTCAGTTCTTCCTTCTACCGGTAGTAAATCTAAATTGAGCTGTACGATCTCGACTGATCATCAAGATTGGAACAGCGGGCGCGGTGAATACTCCATCATTGGTTCATCATCCAAACTTATTTATTTCCTGCAACATGATTACTGTTGGCAGAGCTGGAAAAGTGTTCATAACTGGAATTGCAACCTTTTCATGCAAGTTCCTCTTCTTAATAACAATGAGAATATCTCGCTTACTTTTGATGTAACAGATATTTCTACAAACAAATACTCTAAGTTACCTTGTAACTTCATCGTTCATATTATACTGGCATCATTTCCGTAAATGCATGGCATATGGTTTAAAAGATACTTTTGAACTGTTATATATTATTGTGCAGTTATATATTATTGTTGGTGGGCGTTCGCTCACCCTTGATTTGTTCACATTATGTCACAACAACAGCTAGGACAGAAGGCTCGCGTCAGGCGCACTCGGCGCAAGCAGGTTACCCGACTCACCGGACTACCCGCTGAGATGCTAGCCACCATTGCTGAGGTAGCTTAGTTAGTCAGCTTTTGTTTCCTGTTTAACTATATGTATAACTAATGTAATCAACGGCAAAACTGTTAAACTTATGATGTTATCCTTTTGGGATTGTAATAACTTTTATTTGTAACCCTTTAATGTAAGACTTATTTCAATTTCATCTCTGGGACTATAACTGTTGCGTGTGTGAGTGGTAATTATTGTGGGGTCACAGCATGTGATTTATTTATTGTGGACTCAAGTCAAGTATTATGAATGGATGTAAGACCGTAACCACCAGATCCCTGACCCCGGATCTGGGGGTGTTACAGTTAACTCCGCAACAGCAGAAGAGGAGTAGAAGATTTACCCCGGAGATGATTTAGTTTCTGATAAATACTACAGAGTAAGTCTGATAGGTTTTCAACTGTAATAGTAAGACTTGTCTTCAAGTATAGTTGTATAAGTGGAATTGCGTAAGACTCTGATTTGTACAAATGAATTGTAATATTTAGCGGCACTTTTGATTATCGTTTCTGAGACTCTAACTTGCTTGTGTGTAAGATTGAGGTCTGAATGGATGTATTGTTGAGTTGTAAAGTTAATACAGGTATGATATGGTTGGATGGTGACGTGACGACCTGAATCTCTGACCTCAGATTTGGGGGCGTTACACGGATTATTTTGTTAAGACCCTTAGTGAAGGGCATATGATTTTCATTCTTTGAATATAGACCGGGAGTCGATATTTTGAGATATAGAGATAGTCGTGGAAACCCGGAGGGATTCCAGCGGCAGATTAGTATTCATTTTGAGGATTGTTATTCATGAACATTATTTATATTTCCATAAAGTATTAATTACTTGGAAATTATTCGAGGAATGTTATTTGAGCATTGTCTCAATCGAGAAATACTATATGAATATTATTTTGAATATTCATTCGAGTTTATTTATTTACTGAATATTATTTTAATATTCATTTGAGCTTTAATTATTTAAATGAATATTAGTTTCGAATATTCATTTAGAGTTTGGTCATTTAACGAATAATTACTTTGATATTCATTGGAATTTTTATTTATTAAATGGATATTACTTCCAAATATTCATTTAAGATTTTATGTACTTGATGAATATTATTTTTAAATATTCATTTGAAGTTCTACTTACTTAGAGAATATTATTTCGAATATTCCTTTACAGTTTTGATTACTAAAAGAATATTATTTGGATATTCATTTAGAATATTATTTATTAAATGAATATTATTTTTAAATATTCATTTAAGAAGAGATCTATTTAGTAAATATTCCTATATATTCATTCGAGGATTACTTACGAGCAATATTATGACTTATTAATATTCATGACTTATTACTGATTTAATAAATATTCTTGGAATATTTATTTAAATTCTTCTAAATTCATTTTATAATGACTTATATTATATAAAGATTATCTTTCACCTTCAGATATTATGTAAAATATTTCGGAGTCTTTTATGACTATTTTATCAAGGGGAGGTTCCCAAAACTCTATTTTCATTTAAATCTATCTTATAAGAAGATTTAAATACTCGCTCAAACTTCCAAAAACATATAAGGGGACCTCACCTGAGAGCTGTTATTTATTTGACTGCCCGGTTATATACTTGTTAAACTACCTTTTGACTCACATCTTGATTCTTTTCAAACATTAATATAAGTCTTTTTGGTTACCTCATCAACACTCGAGGGGTAAGATTGATGGAACAAGCTTATATCCATTAACAAGCATCAGCTTGGGAAATATTGGTGAATTTTCCTTTCCAACTAGATACGACTACTTTGTGGAGTCTTATCAACAAGTATTATACTTGGGGAAAGGGGGAGGATCTTTACGTTCCAGAGTCATGGATGTTATTCGAACTAGAAGTCGTGTAAGAGGCCGAGTAGCGCCGGTCCATCCCATTGGCCCAACCGTTGGCCGGGGAGATCTAGCAGGGCGGTAGACAAGTAAATCTGTCAGTTCTTCCTTCTACCGGTAGTAAAACTCAATTTGAGCTATACATGCTACGACTGATCATCGTAGATGGAATAGCGGGCGCGGTGAATACTCCAGTATTAGTTCATCTTCCAAATTGGGAAATTATCTGCAACATTATCATTGTTGGCAGGGTTGAAAAGTGCTTGAACTGGAATTGCAATATTCTTCCTGCAAGTTCCTCTATTATGAAAATTGATAATATCTTGCTTATCTTTGACATACCAGATATTTCCACAGAACAATTATATTTTGAGTTACCTTGTAACTTCATCTTTATCTTATATTTTATGACTCTGTGGATACCTTACATAACATGAGTTGTGAAAAGGAGGTTGTTGATATTGAATCACCTTATAACTTCATCTTTTAAGTTATGTGTGGATATTCTGCTTATATTTTATATAGCAGTTATTTTACAGAAAGGTTATATTGAATTACCTTGTAACTTCATCTTATATATTATCCTATAACTTTGTTCATAGTATGAATATCCAAAGTTTACAGAGATATTATGAAATGATACTTGAAGTACTACAATAGTACTGTTTTTGGAAAATATTCCGATAAGGAAATACTTTCGGTAAAGAGATATTTTGACAATTTTTGTCTTATACCCGCCTTAGTCTGGGTTAAGTCATAGGCAGAGTTATGCCATGTTTTCATTACCTTGCTGAGCTATTTGCTCACTCTTGCTATTGTTTTATATATATTATAGAGCAGTGAAGCAGGATGTCATGGGCACCAGTGTTCCCGAAGAGTAGTACGAACCTGTCGGATCAGGCTGCAGCTGGCTGCATTTAAATTATGTATAGATATGAATGGTAGGAGAAGATTGTAATCATCAGAAGTCAGAGTTGGAATTGTACCATTTCCTATATATTGTTTCAATATCAGATTTTGTAAGACAATTGGGTATTGTAATAAAAGTTGTTTATTCCGCAGTTGTTGTATAGTATCGTTTCTGAGACTCTAACCTCTGTGCGTGTGTGAGAGAGATATATATTGTGGGGTCATAAGCCATTGAAATATGTACAGTGTGAGTAATACATGTAAGACAAGGAGTAAATGGATCGTGACTACTCTAAATCCCAGACCCCGGATTTGGGGCTGTTACAGAAATGGTATCAGAGCGTTAGGTTACAGTCCTCAGAAATGATAGGAGATCGAGTCTTACAATACCCTTAAGGATAATGAGAATACCTAGAGCTCAAGTAGAGTTCATAGGGACATGACCGTGACTGTTGGAGATGAAGCCCGAGAGGGGACTTCTTTTGAGAAACCATAATTAGGACGTTATGGTTAGAAACCCTAATTTGTATGATTTATAGATGGATGGGAGTCTGAGGTACCAGATCCCGAGGCCTTCGAGTAGGCATTTGATGATGCACTCCTTGAGATGGATGGAGACCCAATAAAAGGGGAGATCCATAGGGGAATTTAGAGGAGGACCCCATGGAGGATCAAAGAAAGAACCTTATAGGGAAGGTGTCAATTGATAAAGATGTGGAAGGTTACTTGAGATCGTATGATAGGACCGGACGAACCTTCAAGAGGTCAACTAAAGTGATGAGATAAGAGTACTGAATCGTTATGATTCATCAAGAGATATGACGAAGAAAAGGAAGTAGAATCTCCAAAGCAGTGGAGGTGGAGGCAGTATAGCCAATACTGGTTGAGCGATTCGACCAGAATGAGACCTGTTACTCGTAGTCTGTTGCAGTGCCCAGGGACGGTGTTTATTACGGTGCTGAGGAATTTTATTACCTCGAGTGAGATTATATATGTACGTACTACGCAAAGTGTTATTGTAACCTGAATGTGCTAAGACGAGATATATTTTAAGAGACAAGATGGAATAAGAGAGTCAGGGATTGACTTAAATGAAAAGGTTGTGATGTTGTGAAGGATAAGCTTATATAGCATGCATGATCGATGCGAGAAGAAGAATATTCCGCCTAAGGGCAGCTGTACAAATGGTTGGATTTAAGCATGTGGCTTCTAACGATGTTCTGGAGTATCGCTGACTCGACACGTGGGATTCGTCGTAACTGTAGGCGACACCGGTACCGAAGTCATCCTATAGGAATAGAGCGCTTGCCTGACAGGCCCGCGCTGAGCTGAATAGAATTTCCTACGATTGCAAATGTCAATGGTTGAACCTTAGCAACTATTAGGAGTCGACAATGACGTAAGTATCGAGCACCTTAGGGTGTATGGATAAGAAAAGCTTTAGAATTAAGCAATTATCCGTTAGAAGGGCCGACATATAAGGCATCCGTAGAGACCTTGGCAAGTACCCTCCCCAATTGCAAATTATGTTGAGTATTCTTAATCTATGGTCTTTCTCGACACCTCACCAAGAGAGAATTCTGATAAAGGGAATAGTCCCTCTTCAAAGTTATTTTGTACCACTTGCGTTAATCCACGTTTAGTTCAATTATGCCAGAGGTCGCCATGATACCTACTTTCAGGTTTTCAAAGCCCTGGTGAATAATCCTATGGTGATATAGCACCACTTTCTTGTTGGATACCAGTATCTTTCTGGTTATCATTTTCTTTGGAAATCTCACCTTGGAGTTGATCAACTTTGAATCAAGGTGTCCCTTTCATGAATTAATTGTCAAAAGACGATAGTCATTAACTTGATTTGGAATTGCTTTTATACTTCACAACTTCCACTGAGACGAACAACCCTATAATTATAGGGGCCACAAGGACCATCTGTCTGTGTGATAGAAGTCTGATGGGATGCCATCACTTGTGAGTTGTGAAATACAAGAAGGCTAATTACCTTTAGTAATGTCTTAATTAATACACGCAACATTGAGTTCTTATGATCATATTGATCTCTCAGTAAAGTCTTTCATTGCAAATAAGGTTACCTTAAAACTCCTAACCTTATGATCACCAATGTGTGATGTTTCTTTGATATGAGGGCTATCCTTTTAAGCTCCGTGATTCTTGTTATCTTTATTAAATTTCAAAGGGGATGCCAACCAGGTCAAATAAGTCAAAATTCGCTGATAGGAATTAGATTCGCAACAAAATAGGCTATGGCAAGAGCGGATCCCTAAGACAAATAGAATATGGGTGACATGACGATGAATTAGTTTATGTTCTCTCTCAAGGAGATTTTGATAGTGGAAATTTGGTCAATCGATATATGTGGAAGAAATAACAATGTGTCATAAAACTCCAATGATTACGGAGTCAGATAGAAATCTCCAGAATTCTATGGAACCACTAACCCAGTAAAGGTCAGAGCTTGTTTTACAAAAATAAGGAAGTCAATTGAGATACTAAGTATGACAGAGAAGCTGAAAACGAGGGTCGTCGCCTATCTCCTGAAGGGAGAGGCGAATCACTGGTGAGAATGGTAAGACAAACCTAGAAGTAAAAGGTGTTGTGACTTGGGAGAGATTCAGATTATTGCTTTTAGAGAAATGTTTTCTGAAATATATAAAGATCCAGATGGAAATAAAAGTTCTAGTGTTGAAATAAGAAACCATGACTATGGTAGAGTATAAGGCCATGTTATGGGATATGAAAGAGAAATGAGCCCTTAGGTTTCGACTAAAAGCTAAAACAACGAATCAAGAATTGCGTGGCGATGTTGGAGTGAAATTTATGATTGCCCTGAAAGGGGAGTGGTCCTTTAAGGACAGAAGCAAATTACGAAGTCCTTGCGATAATGCGAGCCAACAAGTTACTATGGGGTGGATGTATGGCTTATCTAGCTTCTGTGGTTGATACCAAGAGAAAAATGCCTAGCCAACGATAAATCCCAGTGATTGAAGAGTTTGGGAATGTATTCCAGAGAACCTACCCAGAGTACCACTCGATCGAGAGGTTTGATTCCTTTCGAATTAGGGAGAAATTGATATTATAATAATGATGGATTAGTTGATACCCAATGGAGCCAAATTGATTATGAGGGAAATAATTTAAGGATAAAGACGGAGTCAAAGATTTTGGAATCTAGTTCAGACTAAGAGATTATGACGCCAGAGATATGAGGCTTGATTAGCTCATATGGTTGACCCCGAGGAAAAAGACACCAAGTATAATTATAATGATTTTGGGAGGTTGTACAAGGTTTTAATAAGGTACCAGATATCGATTTGGATGACATAATAATGAATATCGAGTGTTCAGAGCCTAGTGCTGCATTTCCCGTTAGCCCAGTAGGAATAAAATAATTATCAACTCAGATGCGAGGATTGTTGAATAAGAGTGCGATGAGACTCAGTGTGCCACCGTGAGGAACCGGTGTGTTGTAAGAAAGAAATATGTTAGCACAAGATTGTGCATCGAACCTCGAGAGTTGAATGAGTCAACATTGAGTATAGGTATTGTTGTAGAAGATTGTCTGAGCAGCACAGGGACGCTGTGTATTTTCCAAACTTATTAGGAAATGGGACATCACCGGTTGGAAGTTAAAAATCGAGGATATACCCAAGATTGTGAATCGCACTAGGATAGACACTATGAAATTGTAAGTGATGTCATTTTGGGTTGACTATTGCACCCACAACTTTTTGAAATTTAATGAATTGGCTGTGAGTTATCTGAGATAGTTTTTGCCCTAAGTATATCGAAACATCGTATATATGAAGGAAAGGTGCGAAATCAAAAAGGATCAAACATGATCGACTTTCAGACCTATCAGATCTGAAAATATGTGTGCTTGTATGTATATGAAGATTATGATTTGTGATAAAAGGATTAAGAGTCCTCGAACCAGACAACATTCCCCGCAAACAAATTCCCCAAGAGATTCGCCTTTCTTTCAGAAAGGAGAAGAGATAAGATAATAGAGAATGATTGAATGAACACAAGAGGTAGATTGGCATTCTGTGAGATGATTAAAGAAGAGGTTGGAACACCGGGGGTGATAGTAGTTAACAATGAGATAGCGAGGCCAAAACAGTGATGGCCGACGAGCTCGTTGCTAGACATCAAGAGTTACTCGAATCGGTTGTTAGAATACTCGAACTAGTTTCAATACGGAGTACCCCGTCGACAATAGAGTTGACATTTATACAATGGAATTGGGAAATATCTAGAATTAATAGAGGATTCTGACAAGCAAGTTTTTGTTGATGTATTTCTGTGCAAACAAGATAGAGAATATGAGGTTCGAGATTTGTAATAAGATAAGGTATCCTCGTGGAAGGAATTAACAAGATTAGAATGAAAGGAAGTTTAGCCCAAGATTCATTGGGCCATCTGAGAGTTTAAACGCGTCAGGAAGGTGGCCTATGAGCCAGCCTCACCCAAACCGGTAAAATGGTCATAACATGGTTCATGAGTATGTGCCTCATCAGTATACTATAGATGCCCGGCATATGACAGAGTACGAGCAGATAGATATACATAACCGGATCTGAACTACGAAGGACAACCTGTGGAAATTATGAATAGAAAAGAGCAAGCGCTAAGAGATAAGGTTGTAAAGCTAGTGAGAGATTTGAAGAAAATCAAGAAGTGGAAGAATCCACCTGAGAAATAGAAAGTGCAATGGGATAGAAGTAACCCCAGTTATTCCTAAACTGATTCCGAGGACGGAATCCTTTTAAGGATGGGAGACTGTAATAACCCGAATTTTGGGTGGAATTAAAACTTTTCTTATTGTGGTTAAAGAGCACTAATGAATGGTGGTTTCAAAGAACAATGATTGTAATGAATGGATATTGCTTTGGACAATGATCCTGATGCATTGGTATATTGTCAGAATAGAGTAATTCGATGGTTGAGGACCTAGATAAGAATAATCTACCGTCCAGGAAGGAGCTAATGGATCCTTGAAGGGAAATGAGTACGTGCATAGTGTTTCCCATACGTGCATAGTGTTTCCCGTACGTGCATAGTGTTTCCCATACGTGCATAGTGTTTCCCGTACGTGCATAGTGTTTCCCATACGTGCATAGTGTTTCCCGTACGTGCATAGTGTTTCCCGTACGTGCATAGTGTTTCCCGTACGTGCATAGTGTTTCCCATACGTGCATAGTGTTTCCCGTACGTGCATAGTGTTTCCCGTACGTGCATAGTGTTTCCCATACGTGCATAGTGTTTCCCGTACGTGTATAGTGTTTCCTGTACGTGAATAGTAATTCGATGGATGAATAGTGGATTTTGTAAGTTGGAAAACTTTTCACGCCACCCTATGTACGGGACGTGATATGGATGTTTCGAAGTCATATTAGTAATACGCGGAGGAAATAATTGAATGCAGAGACGATCGGAATTCAGAAATTCCAAATTCTTTTTCGGTATAATATTTGACCGGATAGTGGATTATATATTATTATAATCCAAGAATTGAGATATTAACTTTGAGGATTTGATATTTTGGAATTTTATTATATTTGATTATAGAAATTAGAACGAAAACCACTGAGACAGTGAATCAAGCGTTCTAGAAACCGCTGAAACTTTACAACGAGATTAAGCAATTAAGCGAACGAATCAGGGATTAAGGATCAAGATTGTGACAAGATTAAATATCCTATATGATCATCAAGAGAATTATATCGAGTGGATTAAATTATTTAATCAAGGATTAAATCAAAACAATTTAGGAGTTAAGTGATTTAAATCACTTAAATCAAACAAGAAACAAAACAAATATCTACCAAGCTTCTCCAAGACTCTTTGCACAAGCCCCAAGGTGAGCCACCAGCCACACACATCCCATAATATCTAGATATTATGATCAAAAGGGTGAAGAAAGGAAAAAAAGCAAGCAAAAACACATTTCTCCAAAAATGCCCAGCAGAACCAAGCTTAAGAAAAAAATTCATATCTCCATTTCTATCCATGATAAAATCACCAAATTTTAACCATAGCTTCTCTACTCCATGGGAAAGGTTCGTTCCAAATTTCATGGAAATCCAAGTACTATAGCCTAGTCAAATCCATGCTTAAAGTTGGAGGACAAAAACTGTCCAGGTTCTGATCAGTATAAAGATGGGGCTCAAAACCCTAGCTCCCATGGTTGGATTCTTGTGTTCTATAGTTCAAAATAAAGCCCTTGAAGAGTAGAAGGTGTGGTAAAAATTTTAGAACCAAACTCTTAGTTTTTGATTTTTTATGATTTTTATAAGATTGACGATGAATAGTGGATCTTAGAAACTAACTTTGTTTTCTTGAATCTTTGGTTGATCTAGAGCTTGGTTAAGGTATTACAAGGATCAAGCAAGGCTTGTTAAGTGTTTGCATACTTCAAAGGAAGGTATAAAGTTCATAAACCCTAGAGCTACTTTGAGTATTATATGTTTTATGGATGATTTTAGTGTTAGTAGGTTATGTATGTTAAGATCTATGATTTTAGTTGATGGTTGTTGATTAGTTGGATGATGATCCATGAGATGGTGATTATGTGATGTTGTTAGACTGTAATGATGTGTTCATATGATAGAATGGATGGGGTGTAGTGCTTGATTGAATCGCGGTGATGCGAAAACTTTGGAAAACGTGTAAACATAGCCGTTATAATGCCCGATTTTACAATACCATTATTTGTATGCCATTTTCGTGCTAATTGACCAACTGACCAGTAGCATCTCCTGCCATGAATAGTTGACTCATGTTACGAGGATCGTTTTGACACGAGAATCGTAGCATTCGGACTTACGGTTTAGGAGAAATCGTAAAATTCGTAAAAGCAGTTCGTAAACGTATGTATGAATTTGTAACTTCAATTGAACCCCTTAAAAGTGATAAATTCGGTTGCGAATCTTGGTAATTAAATACTAGAGGTCATAATAAAGATATGAGAGAAGACCTCGTGTCAAAAAGATTATTTTTGGATTTTATAAAAATATTTGAATCAAGGTTAAGTGTGAAGGAACCCCCTTAAAGGAGCACTCGATTATAACTTTGTAAACCGCTTAGTGAAACGGGCGAATGAGATCCGAATTCTAAAACAAATCTTCGACTTAAGTATTTGTCGATTGACATGGACATAGTACGAGCCTAAAGCGAGCTAGTAACGCCTTCGTTGTGTATTGCTTACGTGTTTAAGCATTGAATTATATGTGAATCATCTAGGGGATTAATCGTACGTTTTCTTTTGACTTTGTCTAGATTGTTTGACATTGTCACGAGCCCCTACCACTTCTCGAGCATCAGGCAAGTTTCCAATACCTTGGAACTGTTGTTGTGATAATATATATGATTGTTGTTATACATATGCCATAGCATGCATGCCTACTTTCAAGTTATACTATTATACTTGTTCCCAGAATTGATGTTGGCTTACAGACTAGATATTGTAAGAACCCAGATTTTGGGTGGAATTAAAACTTTTATGGAATTAAAACTCTTACAGACTTCAAAGGAAATTGGGATGATCACTTTCCATTGATTGAGTTCTCCTACAATAACAGTTATCATTCAAGCATTGGGATGCCACCTTATGAGGCCCTTTATGGAAGAAAATGTCGATCTCCCTTGTATTGGGATGAAGTTGGAGAGCGAAAGATGCTCGGGCCCGAAGTGGTCCAACGAACTAAAGATGCAGTAGATCTAATCAGAGGACGGTTGGTAGCAGCCCAGGATCGACAAAAGAAATATGCCGACTTAGCTCAGAAAGGCAAGGAATACGAAGTAGGGGACCTAGTGTTCTTGAAAGTGTCACCTTGGAAAGGTTTAATGAGATTTGGGAAGAAAGGAAAGCTGAGTCCCAGATACATCGGACCATTTGAGATCTTGAGACGGATTGGGGAACTAGCTTATGAGCTCGCATTGCCCCCGAATCTGCAGCAGGTGCACAATGTGTTCCATGTTTCGATGCTGAGGAAGTATAAGCCGGATGCTAAGCATATTTTAGAGTATGAGCAAGTGGACATGCAACCAGACTTGACCTATGTGGAGCAACCTGCGGAAATCATAGACCGGAAAGAACAAGTGCTCCGAAACAAGGTCATCCAGCTAGTCAGAGTTTTGTGGCAGAACCACAATGTCGAAGAATCCACTTGGGAACTTGAAAGCGCAATGCAAGAGAAGTACCCCCACTTGTTTTCAAACTGATTCCGGGACGGAATCCTTTTAAGGAGGGGAGACTGTAAGAACCCAGATTTTGGGTGGAATTAAAACTTTTATGTATTTAATGATGTAAGAATGAATAGTGGATACGGCTACAATGTAATAATTGATATTTGGAAAGAATGAATGGAATTCGACTTTATTATGTTTATGTCTTGAAGAATGCTAAAGGGTAACAACATAGGTAAGAATAATCTATCTTCTAAGGGAATAAGATATGGCAACTTCAAGCAGGAGAATACTCTCATGTCATCCAGATCGATAACGATTAATCCAGTAGTTCCGTAAAAAGGTTAAGGAACGATCGAAAGAGGATACGGACAATTGTACAACCTTAAGAGAACAAGTAAAGAATACAGAATGAATAGTGTTTTGGTGGGAGTATAGAATAATATGAGACAACACTATATAGAAGTATTCGGAACGGATTTCCGAGTTCGTATTAGTGATCCAAGGGGAAAATAAGTGTATGTAAAAGCTGTCGGATTCTGAAAAACCGCACTTTTATTTTCTCCGAGAGTTCCCTGGACACTGATAGCCTTAAGTATTTAACGAATGGATTTAAGGAATATAAATTGGAAAGTTAGAATGAAAGATGGAGAATGATAGTATTAATATTAACAAGGATTCCCGGTAAACCCTAATTAGAAATCCGTGAAATATTCCTACGAACGATCAATCGAAATGAGCAATAACCGGACACAGAAACAAGCCGGGAATCAAGATACATGCATGTGCTAGTAGAAAATATCTAGCAACCAAGTAGTTACTTAAGCAACTAGCACACTTAGAATCAAAACCAAGTACTTAGCTCATTCCATCATTAATCCACTAAAAACCAACACTTGTCTCTTGAAATACCTCATCCATGACATAACCACCTTTATTAAAGTAGCTTTATGATAGATATTATCTACACATATCATTAACAATTCATTTTATCACCAACAAAGCAAGAGAAGAGCAAGAACACTCCCCCCCCCCTTGCATATTCCATTCGGCCATAACCATAATTCCAAATCCAAACTCAACCTTCCCACCATTGTTTGTTCTTGAAATTTTTAAGGTGAGACTTATATTTCATAAAACTTATCTCCTCAAAATCTTAGCACCAAACTCCTTTGTTTCCATTTTCAAAAAAATCAAACAAGAGGAGGATGAATAGTGTTCATCATGTACTAACTTGGTTTTCTTGATTTTTCATGGTTGATCTAGCAAGCTTAATCACTCCTAAGGACCATACAAGGCTTAGTAAGGCTATATCACTATCTAAGGAAGGTATAAAGCTCTTAAAACCCTAACCCTTGTTTGAGATTTAAGTATGTTCATGATAGATATAACTTAGTTATGGTTATGTTAAGATTATAAGCATGATTATGTATGGATCTTGGATAAATGATGAAGATAGTTAGATGAACGGAAAGGCATTGCTTGGCCTCAGTTCATGTATATAAATCATGTATATGTTGTTTGGAATGGATACCATGTTTATGGGAAGATTTGAAATTGGTAGATATTCGATTTACAGCCGTTATAATGCCCGATTTTACAATACCATGTTTTGTATGCCATTTTCCGTGTCAAAAAACTACTGTCCAGAAGATTTATCTGCCATGATAGGATAGGTAATGTTCTAAGCTTCGTTTTGATATAAAGATCACGTGAAACGGACTTACGGTTTAGGATTTATGACCGATTTATTAAAGTAGTTCGAATCCGTAAACGAAAGTTCGTAACTGAAATTGAACCCTCGTAAACTATGTAACGTCATGGCGAATCTTGGTAAATAAATACTAGAGGTAAAAAGGAAGGTGTGAAAGAAAACCGTATGTCAAAAGGATCATTTTTCGATTTATTAAAAATGTTCGAGTCAAGGTTAAACGCGAACGAACCCCTAAAAGACGACTCTTTTATAACTTCGATAAAACACTTAGAAAACGGGCGATAAAACTCGGAGTATAATATTGGTTCGTAACGATCGACCTTAGAACTCGTATGACTTAAGCATGTCCCAAGTATAAGTACAGTGACATGTCGTATTAACGAACAAATGTCGGGTCAGATCAATGATAAAAAGGAATCCACTAAAAGGGATATAACGAGATAACTCGAGAACGTTTTTCGATTTAAGTATAACTTAACTTTTAAGATGATAAGTGATTAATCCCGAATGCCTTGGCTATTTATAGATCACCAAGCTGAACCGGGACCCGCTACCACTACCCCTTACCGTACTCGACTACCAGGCAAGTTTCAATTCCCTTGTTTTAGGCTGTTGTGATTGTATATATATATATATATATATATATATATATATATATATATATATATATGTTTTCTGTTATGCATATGACATAGCATGCATGCCTACTTTCAAGTTATATCATTATGCTTGTTCCCTGATTGTTATTGGCTTATATATTAGATAGCTATCGTATCAATTATAAACCGGTTATTTTAAGACCCTCAGAGAAGGGTGTATACATCTTATTCATCAAATATAGACCGGGAGTCAATATTTCTTGACATGTCGAGATTACCTCGGAGGAAAATATTTAAGTAAATATTTTCTATTATTTGGCGACGAATATTATTTGAACATTCGTTCCAGATTATTTATTTAACGATCCTTACTTCAAATAATTATTTGAACGTAACCATTCGACGAATAATATTTTTCAATATTCATTCAGAGTCGAATTGATTATCGATTATTATTTCGAATATTCTTCTAAAGATGAGACTACTAAATGAATATTATTTGGATATTCATTTGGAATATTATTTTATTAAATGAATATTATTTTTGAAATTTCATTAAAGATATTAATTACTTGATGAATATTATTTTAAATATTCATCTGAAGCCTGATTTAATTATCGAATATTATCTCGAATATTCCTTTAAAGCTTGGATTACTAAATGAATATTACTTGATATTCATTTAGAATATTATTCATTAAATGAATATTACTTTTTCAATAAACATTTAAATTCCTAATTAATTATGAATATTATTTTGAATATTCACCCAGGGTTCTATTTAATCATCGAATATTATTTTAAATATTTTAAATATTCCTTTCATGTCTTATTAATTAATGAATATTATTTTGAATATTCATTTGAATATTTAATTATGCAATAAATATTCTCTCGATATTTCTTCAAGGATTATTTGAGAAATACTCTGATTAAAGATATTCTTTCATATTCCTAAATATTCAGTAAAATATTTTAATTCAATAAATATTCTCTGAATATTTATTCCATACTTAGAATAACCTTGATAAGGTTTATCTTCTTCGATTATTACAGAAAATATTTCGGAGTCATATTATTATTAATCATATATCAAGAAAGGTTCTCAGACATCATTCTTCTTTGAGTCTATCTCCCTAATAATAAGGGAACCTTACTTGGAAAATGTTAATTATCTTGTCGACTTCCCGGTAATAAAGTATTCTCTTCACTCTCAACTCGGGTGCTATTGACTTATTAAGTCGTTGCTTACCTTCTCATCTTTCGAGGGGTAAGATTGTTGGAACAAGTTGAGATTCGTTACCAAGCAGTAGCTTGGAAGTTATTGGTGAATTTTCCTTTCCCACTAGATACGACTACTTTGTGGAGTCTTATCAACAAGTATTATACTTGGGGAAAGGGGGACGAATGTTACATTCAGAATCATAAATTCTATTTGAACTAGGAGTCGTGTAAGAGGCCGAGTAGCGCCGGTCCATCCCCTTTGGCCCAACCGTTGGTCGGGGAGAGCTAGTAAGGCGGTAGACAAGTAAAGCCGTCAGTTCTTCCTTCTACCGGTAGTAAATCTAAATTGAGCTGTACGATCTCGACTGATCATCAAGATTGGAACAGCGGGCGCGGTGAATACTCCATCATTGGTTCATCATCCAAACTTATTTATTTCCTGCAACATGATTACTGTTGGCAGAGCTGGAAAAGTGTTCATAACTGGAATTGCAACCTTTTCATGCAAGTTCCTCTTCTTAATAACAATGAGAATATCTCGCTTACTTTTGATGTAACAGATATTTCTACAAACAAATACTCTAAGTTACCTTGTAACTTCATCGTTCATATTATACTGGCATCATTTCCGTAAATGCATGGCATATGGTCTAAAAGATACTTTTGAACTGCTATATATTATTGTGCAGTTATATATTATTGTTGGTGGGCTTTCGCTCACCCTTGCTTTGTTTACATTATGTCACAACAACAGCTAGGACAGATGGCTCGCGTCAGGCGCACTCGGCGCAAGCAGGTTACCCGACCAACCGGACTACCCGCTGAGATGCTAGCCGCCATTGCTGAGGTAGCTTAGTTAGACAGCTTTTGTTTCCTGTTTAACTATATCTATAATTAATGTAATCAACGGCAAAACTGTTAAACTTATGATGTTATCCTTTTGGGATTGTAATAACTTTTATTCGTAACCCTTTAATGTAAGACTTATTTCAATTTCATCTCTGGGATTATAACTGTTGTGTGTGTGAGTGGAAATTATTGTGGGGTCACAGCATGTGATTTATTTATTTTGGACTCAAGTCAAGTATTATGAATGGATGTTAGACCGTAACCACCAGATCCCTGGCCCCGGATCTGGGGGTGTTACAGAGATGGTATCAGAGCGAGAGTTATATATCCCAAGAGATGATACGACGTTATATAATAATAAATTCAATAATATAATAAGAACCCTTGCCAGGTTCACCTAAAACCCTTACGGGAACTTTTTAAGTATCATGATAGTAACATAGTTCGTCTTGTGTAGGGGAGTGACATGTCGGCCCAGGAGGCAGCTGCGAGACAGCATGATGAGGACATGTTCCGGACTAGGGACCCATACTATGAGCACTTGCCTGAGGAGGATACTGAGCCTGAGGAGGAGGACGCTGAGGAGGTCCAGGTTGATGCTGATACTGATGTGATCGAGTCTGAGGAGGAGGACCCTGAGGAGGTCCAGGATGATGCTGACACAGATGTTGTTAAGACTGACGGGGAGGAGGACCCGGAGGGGATCCAGACAGGACAGGATGCTGAGTTAGTTGTTGAGGATGATGATTATTGGGTTGTATCTGAGATTAGGACCATGGAGGAGGATACTGATATGACCACTGACCAGGTCATGGCTGCTATTGTTGGACAGGCTGTGGATGAGGTTGAGCCAGTGGAGGATGCAATAGGGAGTTCCGGACTACGAGTGCCACCCCTCCCTGTTGAGAGAGCCCCTACCCCACCACCACTACCTGTGAGCCCATACCCCGATGAGTTTGAGGAGCTTACCCCAGAGCCCCAGCAGACAGAGACTGCTGCTCCAGCTGAGCCATCCACCCCACCTCATACCCCGATAGGAGGAGTCCCAGTATGTGTTCACAACTTGATTGTGAACGGGCTTTATAGAGAGTTGTCTGTGGCAGATGCCAGGTTGGCAGAGTCTAGGAGGGAGTTAGCAGCAGAGAGAGCCGCCCGGATGAGGTTGCAGGGCAGGAGGACTATCAGTGACAGGGTTGGGTATAGGGCTGTGACCCGCATCGAGCTGAGGGCTCGGGTGAGGGTGCGACAGTTGCCTATTGATGGGCATGGTAGGGTAGACAGAGCAGAGGCTGAGGAGATTTTCCGCATCGCCATGGGGAGGGTTCGGAGGATGTTTCGTCGTGGCGGCTGATTTCAGATGTAGTGATGCAGTGGTCTAGTTGTCTAGTCATGTACGGACGTAGTAGTGCCGGCTTTTGTAGGGATGGTTTCTTGTACTTGTTTTCCCTTTTTGCAGACTAGACAGATAGACAGCGTATTTCAATTTTGACTTGTTGTTATTGTTAGGATGGCTGTACTTTAAACTATTGTTGTAACTCGAATGTTGTACCTTTTTGGTACCTGGTATATATTTGTTTCCCTTTCAGTTATTACAATTTTGTTGGGATGTGATCACGAGTTTATTAGCATATGTATTACTTTTCGATTAAGTTGCCATGAGATATAAAACTGTGGGATTTTAAACCCAATCATGTAAAGAATTATGCAAGGAAAAATCCTTAAAAACAGATAAGTGAACCTAATGTATAATTTTCCAAATTTTCAGTAAAATGCCTCCAAGACGAATGGGCACTAGGGCTAACCCCCGAGAATGTACTGACCAAGAGAGTCACAACCAACACGAGGAAAACCATGAAAGTAGTGAGGAACAAGATCAGGATTATAATGAGCAAGAAGATTCTCAGTATGGAGCAGAGGATGAACCACTGTACTCTGAAGAATTTGAGGGGGAAATCGAGGGTGGAGAAACTGAAGTAGAACAGGAAGGGGAGAACCAGGGCGGAAACCCCATGGGCCAGTTTATGGATCTACTTAGGCAGAATTTGAACCAATACCCCCAGCCACCACCAGGCAACAACACTTCAGTGGCAAATTCCTTTAGGGCCTTTAAGCTTCTTAAGCCCCCAGAGTTCCACGGATCGGCTGATCCCGTTGAGGCGAGGGCCTGGATCAAGGAAATGGAAAAATTGTTTGAGATTCTGAGTATCAATGAGGCGCAGAAGACTGTTTTTGCTACTTACCTACTAAAGGGAGAGGCCAATTATTGGTGGGAAGCCAAGAAGAACATGGAGACTGATGCTGTCATAGCCTGGGAAAGGTTCAAACAATTGTTCCTGGAGAAGTACTTCCCGAAGTTCATGAAAACCCAGATGGAACTTAAGTTTTTGGAACTGAAACAGAACAATATGTTAGTGGCGGACTATGAGGCCAAATTTACTGAGCTATCAAGATTTGTGCCAGAGTTTGTAGACACAGAAGAGAAGAAAGCTAACAGGTTTCAACAAGGGCTGAAGCAGTGGATCCAGAATAGGGTGGCGGTTTTAGAGATTACAGATTATGCCACTTTGGTATAGAAGGCAACCATTGTGGAGGCTGGTAGTGATCAGATGCAGAGAGAGAGAGAGAGAAAAAGGGGGGATAAACAGAAAGCATGTTAGTATGGGCGGAAGATCCGCTGGAGGAAAACCCCCAACCAAGTTTAATCGAGGAGCGGTTTCCCTACCAGGGAGGAATGTAGGGTTTAAACCATCTGCGAGTGTAAGTGTGAGCCAGGGCGGCCATCAATCAGGAATGTCCCGTTCCAACCCTTCTTGACCTACATTGCCATTGTGTGCTACTTGTGGGAAGAGGCACTCCGGGGTGTGCAACCTAAAGCAGATAAACTGTTATAAGTGTGGGCGAGCTGGGCATTATGCTACCTCTTGCACCACGGTCATCCCTAACAGCACAACCTGTTTCCAGTGTGGACAGCGAGGGCACATGAGGAAGGATTGCCCAAGGAGCAAACCAGCAGCATCAGGAGCAAGCAAGGTTGCCTCAAATAGGCCACCAACTGCTAGGACTTTTAATATGTCAGTACAAGATGCCGTGAGGGACACAGATGTGATAGCAAGTACATTTTCTCTCAATTCAGTCAGTGCAAATGTCTTATTTGATTCAGGAGCAACTAAGTCTTTTATATCTAGAGATTTTGCGCATAAGTTGAAACTTAAAACCCAGCAACTAAGAGATTCCTTACTAGTAGAAATAGCTAATCAGGAAATCGTACCGGTTAATCAAATTCACCCCGATTGTAAGCTAGAAATAGGAGGACGATCCTTCTATGTCGACTTAATTCCTTTTAAGCTAGGGGAATTCGATGTCATTTTGGGTATGGATTGGTTGTCTCGCAATGATGCGCGGATAGATTGTAAAGGGAAAAAGGTTAAGTTGAAAACCCCAGGGAAGAAAGAAATAGTGTTTATGGGGATGCGACAGACCCAGAAAATTCTGACCATGGCGTAAACCAAGAGATTGTTACGAAAAGGGAACGAGGCTTATTTAGCTTACGTTATAGACACTCAGAAGGAAGTGCCAAGATTGCAAGACATTCTGGTAGTTAATGAGTTCGAGGACGTGTTCCCACAAGATCTTCCTGGACTACCACCTGATAGGGTAATTGAGTTTGCCATCGAGTTAGCCCCGGGGACGGCGCCGGTTTCGAAGGCCCCGTACCGACTAGCCCCAGTAGAAATGAAGGAGCTAGCTAAACAATTACAGGAATTGTTGGATTAGGGCATGATAAGGCCCAGTGTGTCGCCTTGGGGCGCACCAGTGTTGTTTGTTAAGAAAAAGGATGGGAGTATGAGGTTATGCATCGACTACAGAGAATTGAACAAGCTAACCATAAAGAATAAGTATCCATTGCCCAGGATAGACGATTTGTTTGACCAGCTAAGAGGCGCTGAATACTTCTCAAAGATTGATCTGAGAACGGGATATCACCAACTGAAGATCAAACCTGAAGATATCCTGAAGACTGCATTCCGTACCAGATATGGACATTATGAGTTCTTAGTTATGTCATTTGGATTGACCAACGCCCCAGCAGCCTCCATGGACCTAATGAATAGAGTGTTCACGGAATATTTGGACAAATTCGTGATAGTCTTCATTGATGATATTCTCATCTACTCAAAGACAGAGGCAGAACACGCTGAACATTTAAAAATAACCTTAGAAATACTCAGGAAGGAGTAGTTATATGCCAAGTTCTCCAAGTGTGAGTTTTGGAAAAATGAGGTACAATTCTTAGGGCACGTGATCAATAGAGAAGGAGTGTTGGTTGACACCTCCAAGATAGAAGCAGTTTCAAACTGGGAACGGCCAACTACTCCAACCGAGGTGAGGAGTTTCATTGGACTGGCCGGATATTACAGGAGATTTGTCCAAGACTTTGCAAAAATCGCAGCTCCATTAACTCGACTTACCCTTAAAACCGAGAAATTTGAATGGACTGAGAAATGCGAGAAGAGTTTCCAAGAGTTAAAGAAGAGGCTGGTGACAGCCCCAGTGCTGGCATTACCTGATGGAAAAGGAGATTTCGTGATTTACAGTGATGCTTCGCATAAAGGACTGGGATGCGTGCTTATGCAGCACGGCAAGGTAATAGCATATGCGTCTAGGCAATTGAAGGATTATGAGGTCAGATATCCCACGCATGATCTAGAACTAGCAGCTATAGTCTTCGCTTTAAAGATTTGGAGACACTACCTGTATGGGGAAAAGTGCGAGATTTACACTGACCATAAGAGCCTCAAGTACATTTTCACTCAGAAAGAGCTTAACATGCGCCAGAGGAGATGGTTAGAGTTAATCAAGGATTATGACTGTGAAATTCGCTATCACCCAGGCAAAGCCAATGTGGTGGCTGACGCCCTTAGTAGGAAAGAAAAACTCAAAATGATAACTTCAAAGGAAGAACTAGTGAAAAAATTTTAGAAGTTGGAAATCGAGGTTAAGTTACCTGGAGAGGGCCAAGAAAAGTTGATGGAAATTAGAATCCAACCTCCATTGCTAGAAAAGATTAGATTGTGCCAGGAACGGATGATGGAGGAAGAAAAGAACTCCACAGATGAGCTAATGACCGGGGAGGAAATTAAGTGCGAAAGAGACAAGGAAGGGATCATGAGGTACACATACAGGATATGGATCCCAAATGTTCAGGAACTCAAGGATGAGATTTTAAATGAGGCACACAACTCAAGATACTCCGTGCACCCCAGTTCCACCAAAATGTATAGGGATTTAAAGGAGTATTACTGGTGGCCCAACATGAAAAAGGACGTAGCAGAATGGGTAAGCAGATGCTTGACCAGCCAACGAGTGAAAGCAGAGCACCAGAAGCCCAACGGACTTCTACATCCCTTAGAGATTCCAGAATGGAAATGGGAACACATAGCCATGGATTTCGTAGTAAGTTTACCAAGGACCAAGGCTAATTATGACGCCATATGGGTAATTATAGATCGACTGACGAAATCAGCTCACTTTCTCCCGATCAACGAAAGGTACACGTTCGACAGACTAGTGGACATCTACTTAAAAGAGATAGTGGCGCGACATGGAGTCCCAGTCGCAATAATATCCGATCGAGATCCTAGATTTAACTCCAGGTTTTGGAGAAGTTTTCAAGAATATGTAGGGACCCGGCTGAACATGAGCACAGCCTACCACCCCCAAACAGATGGGCAAAGTGAAAGGACCATCCAAACGCTAGAGGATATGTTGAGAGAATGCGCGATAGACTTCAAAGGAAATTGGGATGATCACTTGCCATTGATTGAGTTCTCCTACAATAACAGTTATCATTCAAGCATTGGGATGCCACCTTATGAGGCCCTTTATGGAAGAAAATGTCGATCTCCCTTGTATTGGGATGAAGTTGGAGAGCGAAAGATGCTCGGGCCTGAAGTGGTCCAACAAACTAAAGATGCAGTAGATCTAATCAGAGGACGGTTGGTAGCAGCCCAGGATCGACAAAAGAAATATGCCGACTTAGCTCGGAAAGGCAAGGAATACGAAGTAGGGGACCTAGTGTTCTTGAAAGTGTCACCTTGGAAAGGTTTAATGAGATTTGGGAAGAAAGGAAAGCTGAGTCCCAGATACATCGGACCATTTGAGATCTTGAGACGGATTGGGGAACTAGCTTATGAGCTCGCATTGCCCCCGAATCTGCAGCAGGTGCACAATGTGTTCCATGTTTCGATGCTGAGGAAGTATAACCCGGATGCTAAGCATATTGTAGAGTATGAGCAAGTGGACATGCAACCAGACTTGACCTATGTGGAGCAACCTGCGGAAATCATAGACCGGAAAGAACAAGTGCTCCGAAACAAGGTCATCCAGCTAGTCAGAGTTTTGTGGCAGAACCACAATGTAGAAGAATCCACCTGGGAACTTGAAAGTGCAATGCAAGAGAAGTACCCCCACTTGTTTTCAAACTGATTCCGGGACGGAATCCTTTTAAGGAGGGGAGACTGTAGAAACCCAGATTTTGGGTGGAATTAAAACTTTTATGTATTTAATGATGTAAGAATGAATAGTGGATACGGCTACAATGTAATAATTGATATTTGGAAAGAATGAATGGAATTCGACTTTATTATGTTTATGTCTTGAAGAATGCTAAAGGGTAACAACATAGGTAAGAATAATCTATCTTCTAAGGGAATAAGATATGGCAACTTCAAGCAGGAGAATACTCTCATGTCATCCAGATCGATAACGATTAATCCAGTAGTTCCGTAAAAAGGTTAAGGAACGATCGAAAGAGGATACGGACAATTGTACAACCCTAAGAGAACAAGTAAAGAATACAGAATGAATAGTGTTTTGGTGGGAGTATAGAATAATATGAGACAACACTATATAGAAGTATTCGGAACGGATTTTCGAGTTCGTATTAGTGATCCAGGGGGAAAATAAGTGTTTGTAAAAGCTGTCGGATTCTGAAAAACCGCACTTTTATTTTCTCCGAGAGTTCCCTGGACACTGATAGCCTTAAGTATTTAACGAATGGATTTAAGGAATATAAATTGGAAAGTTAGAATGAAAGATGGAGAATGATAGTATTAATATTAACAAGGATTCCCGGTAAACCCTAATTAGAAATCCGTGAAATATTCCTACGAACGATCAATCGAAATGAGCAATAACCGGACACAGAAACAAGCCGAGAATCAAGATACATGCATGTGCTAGTAGAAAATATCTAGCAACCAAGTAGTTACTTAAGCAACTAGCACACTTAGAATCAAAACCAAGTACTTAGCTCATTCCATCATCAATCCACTAAAAACCAACACTTCTCTCTTGAAATACCTCATCCATGACATAACCACCTTTATTAAAGTAGCTTTATGATAGATATTATCTACACATATCATTAACAATTCATTTTATCACCAACAAAGCAAGAGAAGAGCAAGAACACTCCCCCCCCATGCATATTCCATTCGGCCATAACCATAATTCCAAATCCAAACTCAACCTTCCCACCATTGTTTGTTCTTGAAATTTTTAAGGTGAGACTTATATTTCATAAAACTTATCTCCTCAAAATCTTAGCACCAAACTCCTTTGTTTCCATTTTCAAAAAAATCAAACAAGAGGAGGATGAATAGTGTTCATCATGTACTAACTTGGTTTTCTTGATTTTTCATGGTTGATCTAGCAAGCTTAATCACTCCTAAGGACCATACAAGGCTTAGTAAGGCTATATCACTATCTAAGGAAGGTATAAAGCTCTTAAAACCCTAACCCTTGTTTGAGATTTAAGTATGTTTATGATAGATATAACTTAGTTATGGTTATGTTAAGATTATAAGCATGATTATGTATGGATCTTGGATAAATGATGAAGATAGTTAGATGAACGGAAAGGCATTGCTTGGCCTCAGTTCATGTATATAAATCATGTATATGTTGTTTGGAATGGATACCATGTTTATGGGAAGATTTGAAATTGGTAGATATTCGATTTACAGCCGTTATAATGCCCGATTTTACAATACCATGTTTTGTATGCCATTTTCCGTGTCAAAAAACTACTGTCCAGAAGATTTATCTGCCATGATAGGATAGGTAATGTTCTAAGCTTCGTTTTGATATAAAGATCACGTGAAACGGACTTACGGTTTAGGATTTATGACCGATTTATTAAAGTAGTTCGAATCCGTAAACGAAAGTTCGTAACTGAAATTGAACCCTCGTAAACTATGTAACGTCATGGCGAATCTTGGTAAATAAATACTAGAGGTAAAAAGGAAGGTGTGAAAGAAAACCGTATGTCAAAAGGATCATTTTTCGATTTATTAAAAATGTTCGAGTCAAGGTTAAACGCGAACGAACCCCTAAAAGACGACTCTTTTATAACTTCGATAAAACACTTAGAAAACGGGCGATAAAACTCGGAGTATAATATTGGTTCGTAACGATCGACCTTAGAACTCGTATGACTTAAGTATGTCCCAAGTATAAGTACAGTGACATGTCGTATTAACGAACAAATGTCGGGTCGGATCAATGATAAAAAGGAATCCACTAAAAGGAACATAACGAGATAACTCGAGAACGTGTTTCGATTTAAGTATAACTTAACTTTTAAGATGATAAGTGATTAATCCCGAATGCCTTGGCTATTTATAGATCACCAAGCTGAACCGGGACCCGCTACCACTACCCCTTACCGTACTCGACTACCAGGCAAGTTTCAATTCCCTTCTTTTAGGCTGTTGTTGTGATTGTATATATATATATATATATATATATATATATATATATATATATATATATATATATATGTTTTCTGTTATGCATATGCCATAGCATGCATGCCTACTTTCAAGTTAAATTCTATTTGAACTAGGAGTCGTGTAAGAGGCCGAGTAGCGCCGGTCCATCCCCTTTGGCCCAACCGTTGGCCGGGGAGAGCTAGTAAGGCGGTAGACAAGTAAAGCCGTCAGTTCTTCCTTCTACCGGTAGTAAATCTAAATTGAGCTGTACGATCTCGACTGATCATCAAGATTGGAACAGCGGGCGCGGTGAATACTCCATCATTGGTTCATCATCCAAACTTATTTATTTCTTGCAACATGATTACTGTTGGCAGAGCTGGAAAAGTGTTCATAACTGGAATTGCAACCTTTTCATGCAAGTTCCTCTTCTTAATAACAATGAGAATATCTCGCTTACTTTTGATGTAACAGATATTTCTACAAACAAATACTCTAAGTTACCTTGTAACTTCATCGTTCATATTATACTGGCATCATTTCCGTAAATGCATGGCATATGGTCTAAAAGATACTTTTGAACTGCTATATATTATTGTGCAGTTATATATTATTGTTGGTGGGCTTTCGCTCACCCTTGCGTTGTTTACATTATGTCACAACAACAGCTAGGACAGATGGCTCGCGTCAGGCGCACTCGGCGCAAGCAGGTTACCCGACCCACCGGACTACCCGCTGAGATGCTAGCCGACATTGCTGAGGTAGCTTAGTTAGACAGCTTTTGTTTCCTGTTTAACTATATCTATAATTAATGTAATCAACGGCAAAACTGTTAAGCTTATGATGTTATCCTTTTGGGATTGTAATAACTTTTATTCGTAACCCTTTAATGTAAGACTTATTTCAATTTCATCTCTGGGATTATAACTGTTGTGTGTGTGAGTGGAAATTATTGTGGGGTCACAGCATGTGATTTATTTATTTTGGACTCAAGTCAAGTATTATGAATGGATGTAAGACCTTAACCACCAGATCCCTGACCCCGGATCTGGGGGTGTTACAGATATGAATTATCAGTTATAAGCCGGATTATTTTGTTAAGACCCTTAGTGAAGGGCATATGATATTCATTCTTTGAATATAGACCGGGAGTCGATATTTTGAGATATAGAGATAGTCGTGGAAACCCGGAGGGATTCCAGCGGCAGATTAGTATTCATTTTGAGGATTGTTATTCATGAACATTATTTATATTTCCATAAAGTATTAATTACTTGGAAATTATTCGAGGAATGTTATTTGAGCATTGTCTCAATCGAGAAATACTATATGAATATTATTTTGAATATTCATTCGAGTTTATTTATTTACTGAATATTATTTTAATATTCATTTGAGCTTTAATTATTTAAATGAATATTAGTTTCGAATATTCATTTAGAGTTTGGTCATTTAACGAATAATTACTTTGATATTCATTGGAATTTTTATTTATTAAATGTATATTACTTCCAAATATTCATTTAAGATTTTATGTACTTGATGAATATTATTTTTAAATATTCATTTGAAGTTCCACTTACTTAGAGAATATTATTTCGAATATTCCTTTACAGTTTTGATTACTAAAAGAATATTATTTGGATATTCATTTAGAATATTATTTATTAAATGAATATTATTTTTAAATATTCATTTAAGAAGAGATCTATTTAGTAAATATTCCTATATATTCATTCGAGGATTACTTACGAGCAATATTATGACTTATTAATATTCATGACTTATTACTGATTTAATAAATATTCTTGGAATATTTATTTAAATTCTTCTAAATTCATTTTATAATGACTTATATTATTTAAAGATTATCTTTCACCTTCAGATATTATGTAAAATATTTCGGAGTCTTTTATGACTATTTTATCAAGGGGAGGTTCCCAAAACTCTCTTTTCATTTAAATCTATCTTATAAGAAGATTTAAATACTCGCTCAAACTTCCAAAAACATATACGGGGACCTCACCTGAGAGCTGTTATTTATTTGACTGCCCGGTCATATACTTGTTAAATACCTTTTGACTCACATCTTGATTCTTTTCAAACATTAATATAAGTCTTTTTGGTTACCTCCTCAACACTCGAGGGGTAAGATTGATGGAACAAGCTTATATCCATTAACAAGCATCAGCTTGGGAAATATTGGTGAATTTTCCTTTCCAACTAGATACGACTACTTTGTGGAGTCTTATCAACAAGTATTATACTTGGGGAAAGGGGGAGGATCTTTACGTTCCAGAGTCATGGATGTTATTCGAACTAGGAGTCGTGTAAGAGGCTGAGTAGCGCCGGTCCATCCCATTGGCCCAACCGTTGGCCGGGGAGATCTAGCAGGGCGGTAGACAAGTAAATCCGTCAGTTCTTCCTTCTACAGGTAGTAAAACTCAATTTGAGCTATACATGCTACGACTGATCATCGTAGATGGAATAGCGGGCGCGGTGAATACTCCAGTATTAGTTCATCTTCCAAATTGGGAAATTATCTGCAACATTATCATTGTTGGCAGGGTTGAAAAGTGCTTGAACTGGAATTGCAATATTCTTCCTGCAAGTTCCTCTATTATGAAAATTGATAATATCTTGCTTATCTTTAACATAGCAGATATTTCCACAGAACAATTATATTTTGAGTTACCTTGTAACTTCATCTTTATCTTATATTTTATGACTCTGTGGATACCTTACATAACATGAGTTGTGAAAAGGAGGTTGTTGATATTGAATCACCTTATAACTTCATCTTTTAAGTTATGTGTGGATATTCTGCTTATATTTTATATAGCAGTTATTTTACAGAAAGGTTATATTGAATTACCTTGTAACTTCATCTTATATATTATACTAGAACTTTGTTCATAGTATGAATATCCAAAGTTTACAGAGATATTATGAAAATGATACTTGAAGCACTACAATAGTACTGTTTTTGGAATATATTCCGATAAGGAAATACTTTCGGTAAAGAGATATTTTGACAATTTTTGTCTTATACCCGCCTTAGTCTGGGTTAAGTTATAGGCAGAGTTATGCCATGTTTTCATTACCTTGCTGAGCTATTTGCTCACTCTTGCTATTGTTTTATATATATTATAGAGCAGTGAAGCAGGATGTCATGGGCACCAGTGTTCCCGAAGAGTAGTACAAACCAGTCGGATCAGGCTGCAGCTGGCTGCATTTAAATTATGTATAGATATGAATGGTAGGAGAAGATTGTAATCATCAGAAGTCAGAGTTGGAATTGTACCATTTCCTATATATTGTTTCAATATCAGATTTTGTAAGACAATTGGGTATTGTAATAAAAGTTGTTTATTCCGCAGTTGTTGTATAGTATCGTTTCTGAGACTCTAACCTCTGTGCGTGTGTGTGAGAGATATATATTGTGGGGTCATAAGCCATTGAAATATGTACAGTGTGAGTAATACATGTAAGACAAGGAGTAAATGGATCGTGACTACTCTAAATCCCAGACCCCGGATTTGGGGCTGTTACATAAGGTGTCTTTCCAGTGTTTTTGTTGATGAGGGTTCTGTTTTGGATATAGCATGCAGTGCTCACAGCCTCAGCCCAAAAACATGTAGGCATCTTTGCATCAAGTAACATTGTTCTAGCAGCCTCAATCAGAGTTCTATTCTTTCTTTCAACAACTCCATTTTGTTGTGGAGTCCTTGGAGCTGAGAATTGTTGAGAAATACCATTTTCTTTGCAGAATGCTTCAAGCATGGCATTTCTGAACTCTGTTCCATTATCACTCCTTAATGCAATCACACTTGCATTGTTGGCCTTTGCTTCCTTGTCAATTTTCTTTATATGCTCAATGATTACTTGGGGAGCCTCGTCTTTTGATGCCAGAAATTCTACCCATGTATACCTTGTGAAATCATCAACCATCACCAGAGCATACTTTTTCCTTCCTAGTGACATAATATTGACAGGCCCAAACAAGTCCATATGAATTAGTTGTAGGGGCTTGGTTATTGATGTCACTGTCTTTGACTTGTGGCTTGATCTTTTCATTTTTCCCTTTTGACAAGCCTCACACACTCCTTCTTGACAGAATTCAAGTGTGGGCATGCCTCTTACTAACTCTCTTTTGACTAGAGAATTAATGCCTTTGAAGTTCAAGTGTGATAGCTTCTTATGCCACAGCCAACTATCTTCATTTGATGCTTTTGAGTAAAAGCAACATATTTTGTCCTTGTTTGCAGAGTTCATATTGGTTACAAACAGGCTTCCTTTCCTTACTCCAAATAGAGCAAAGTCACCAGTCTTTTTGTGGGTGATCAAACATTCATCTTTGTCAAAATTCACTTTGAAGCCTCTGTCAGTAAATTGACCAACACTCAGTAGATTGTGCTTGAGTCCCTTGACCAGTGCTACATTCTCAATGATGACATTTCCAATTTCCAACTTGCCATATCCCAGTGTGTTGCCAATGCTGTCATCTCCAAAAGCAACCATTGGGCCAGCCTTCTCCTCATACTGTGATAGCAGGGCCATATCACCAGTCATATGGTTTGAGCATCCACTGTCTAAAATCCACATGACCTTTCTTTCACTTTCTTTGCCCTGCAAACACAAAGGTATTACTTCTCCTTTGGTACCCAAACAAGTTTGGGTCCATGTGGCTTAGCAACAGTCTTATCATAAACAGCATGCTATCAATTTTCTTGATGTTAGTCTTCTTGTCACTGTTAGAAGTCTTAGAATCAGGGTTCTTAGACTTAGGTGACAGAGGCACCTTCCTAACTTTAGGAGGACTTGAAGACTTTGTTCTTGTGTAGTGTGTGTGAACATTGTGACTGGTGCATCCTTCCATGAATTGTCTTCTGAAATGAAAGCAACTAGTCATTACATTCATGTTACATGGCATACAATCAACTTTATCACAGAAAGGAGAGTCTCTATGTCTTAAAGGCACAGAGCAATCATAGAACGGTTTAGCAACACTACCAGATGGTTTCTTACATGCATGAGTTAAATGATTAGTGCTAAAACAATTTTGACAAACTTTCCTAGGGGCATTGGGCACATAAGCATAGTTGTTGTCCTTGTTAATCCCTAATTTGCCATTCCTGTTTTGTTTCTTTTTAGCCACTTTCTTCTCAAATTCATTATTCCCAGCTGAAACAAACTTCACAAATTTCTCAAGTCTAGGTTTACCTCCTACTGACTCCTTGGCTTTGGTTTTGACATTCTCACTCTTAGAGGATGCTTGTTGTTCCTTTGATTGTGCCTTATCTTCATCATCCAACATTTGCTTAATGAGTAAGGCATCCTCATCAATCTCAAGTGTTGGTGTTTTAAATATTGGGGTCTCAGCCTTTTTCAAAACCTGAGGCACTTCCTCTTGAACAACAATGTCATCTTCAATGACTGCATAGCCTTTCCTCTGCTTGAGAGTGTCATAATCAAGTCCAATAGCATCCTTAGGTCTAGCTAGATTTTTCTCATGGTAGGACTGCAATAGACTAGAGGAATTCTTGAATGTTTTCAATTTAAATTCATTTTTAGCTAGTTCATCCCTAAGAGCTTTCTCAACTTGACTAGCACATAGAACCTTATTCTTTAGATATTCGATTTCTTGTTTAAGGTTTTCTATTTGCATAGCAGTTAGTTCTAGTTCCTCATTTCGTTTGTTTAACAGTTCATTCCTAGTGGACAGTTTAGCAATCTCTTCATTAGTAGCAGTCATACTAGTATGAATATTAAACATCTCAATAGATAGTTGTTCAACCATAGATTTGTATTCAGAAACAGACATGTCTATAGTAGTGAGGGATGGTACCTGAGAGTCTGATTCAGATGGTTCTTCCTTGGAGTTGGCCATCAAGGCATAGTTGCAGAATTCTTGTTCTTCTCCATCACTATGAGAATCATCCCAACACTTCCCTTCAGCTATGTAGGCCTTACCTGGTGCATGCTTCTTTAGCAGAGCCTCATACTTAGCTTCAAGCTCAAGAAACTCCTTATCCTTCTTCTTAGGCTTCTTGCATTCACTGGCAAAATGCCCTAGATCATTGCATCTATAACATCTTACAGATGACCTATCCACATAGCTGGTTTTGAATTTGTTTTTGTTTGCTTTCACAGGTGCCTTGATCTTGTTGAATGAATGATTTTGAGATCTAGACTTGAAGGGCTGATTCCTCTTAAATCTGATGTTTGGGAATTTTCTAGCCATAAAAGCATATGAAGTGTTTTCCATGGCATCCAACTCTTCAAGAGTATAGAACTCATCTTCTTCCTTTTCATCAACAGGTTCAGTCACTTCTTCTTCAGTCTCTTCATCATCTACTATCTCTTCTATTCTCAGTTGACTTGTAGATGCTTCCAGGTCTTGAACGGATTTGTTGACAATCAAGGCATAGGATGTGTTTATCAATCTGCCTTGGTTGGCTTGGATAGCCCTCTTCTGAAGCAACTCAAGCTCATGAGTTTTTAAAACCCCATAGAGCACATCATATGTGACTTTGTTCAAATCTCTTTCTCTTAGAGATATGACCCTTTGCTCTAGATGGTTTGGTGCAGATAGTAGAAACTTCATGTTTAATTCCTTAGTGCTGTAAACCTTCCCATTCATTTGAAGCTCAGTCACCAGCTTGTGAAATCTTTCAAACATATCAGTAATACTTTCTTTGGACTGTGCCATGAAAGCTTCATACTGTGTGACCAGTATCTGTTTCCTATTTTCTCTTACCTCCTCTGTCCCTTCACATAACACCTCGATGTGGTTCCACATGTCCTTGGCTGATGTACATGATGCTATATTAGCAAACATCGTCATATCCATGGAGTCTATGATCAGCAACATGAGATGACTGTCTAAGGCAACCTTTTCCTTCTCTGAGTCCGTCCATTTGGATGGATCTTTTTCAATATATGATCTAGGAATGACTATTGTGCCCACTGTGGATTCAGCAATTTCTTGTTGTGGTACAAATGGACCATTCTTGAGAATATTAGGGTAGAGAGGATTGGCAGCTTTGATGAACAACAACATTTTTATTTTCCAGAGGTTGTAATTCTCTTTGTCGAACTTAGGGACCCTCACCGTACCTGTAGTCTTTGGTGTATTCGAACTCATGATCGTTTTCCGTTTAGATTAAACAGCTCGCTCTGATACCACTTGTTGAGTATTGAATACGGTAAAAGAATACAGAGGGGGGGTGAATGGATTCTTGAACTTTTCTTTGTTCTTGAATCTTTGCAGCAAGATATGTGTTGAATGTGTGAGATATGTAAGTACAGATAACAAAGACAAACACAACACAATATCACTTTAATCTAATATTTTATTAGATAAAGATTTTGCTACAATCTGTGAATACAAATGGTAGTATTCTCAGCTTCGTTTTTCTTAGAGAGATATTTCTTGAGATGTATATTGAAAAACTTATCACTCCTAGCTAAGGAAGTGAGGTTGTATCCTTATAGACATGGATACACCTACTTACTACAAATAAGGTAGGTAAACAAAATACTTTCCAGTCTGTCTATCTTATTTGAGTAAGAGTCCAAACGGCTACAGATTTGACTTTGCAAAGCCTGTTCAGATCCACTTCTTCAGCTCCTTGTCCCTTTGTCTTATCTCTCCAAGCTTCTTTGTAGGCTTTCCAATCTGCTTTATAGTACATAGTCAAATAAAGCGTCTTGGCTTGTTGCAGGTTTCTGACTTGTACAATTCTTCAGTATTTTGTCTCCAAGAATGTATTCGAGAAGTGGCTAAGTGATTGATTCGAGAACTCGAATTGACTTAATCGATAACTCTGAGTTCTCGAATAGTGTTATATTGACATATCGAATCACTTCTCGAATAGCTCTTTTCTCTGGGACTCCTTGAGATATCGAATAGAGCATTTTGACATATCGAATCCCTGAGATGTCGAATAGCTTCTTTAGTCCTTGAGATATCGAATAGATCATTGACTTGTTGACTCTTAGAGAACTCGAATGATGCTTTGACTTGTTGACTCCATGAGTTCTCGAATAGAGTA
This sequence comes from Saposhnikovia divaricata, assembly GCA_036435485.1. Classification (NCBI taxonomy): domain Eukaryota; kingdom Viridiplantae; phylum Streptophyta; class Magnoliopsida; order Apiales; family Apiaceae; genus Saposhnikovia; species Saposhnikovia divaricata. The sequence continues at coordinate 88,927,428 of CM071598.1, forward strand.
CTAGACATATCGAATCTCTGAGATATCGAATGAGATATCGAACAGTGTATTCAGAGATATCGAATAGTGTCTTCTGAGATATCGAATCTCTGACTTCTCGAATGCTAGACTTCCCGAATAGACAAATGTACTTCTCGAATTTGTACTTAGGCAAATTCTTCATTTCTTCAAATCCCAACTGTGATTATTTGGCAGTCTTTATCTCCTTGCTTGAGGCATGAACCTTGGAACTTCTTTCAAGCATTATTCTTGACTTTATAATTACAGTAACACAACTAGAATTTGATGCCTATTACAAGTACAAGTACAGAACAAATAGAAACTCTACAACTAGAGGTTCCCTCAGTTAAGAGGTCATGTAGGTAATGCATAGCATTACACACACTTAGGCTTGTTATTAGATGTATTCAGGCATGCCTCTGTGACTAACAAGATTCAAGGGATAAAACTTTAATCAACGAATCTTTTCCAGATGAGCAGCTTTTTGGGGTGCGAGAGGAAGAACCATGGTTTGCTGATATTGTGAACTATCTGGTGAGTAATGTCATTCCCTTAGGGTTCTCTTATGCTCAAAGGAAGAAATTTCTGCATGATGTGAAGTTGTATCCTTGGGATGAGCCATTCTTATTTAGACAGGGAGCAGATCAGATAATCAGGAGATGTATTCCATATAGTGAGACTGAGGGTGTTCTGTAAGATTGTCATTCTACCACGTATGGGGGTCACTATGGTGGAGAGAAGACAGCTGCCAGAGTACTACAAGCAGGTTTCTTCTGGCCAACATTGTTCAAAGATGCGCATCACTTTGTACTGAAATGTGATAGGTGCCAACGAGTTGGAAATATTTCCAAAAGGAATGAGATGCCCCTCAACATGATCTTGGAAGTGGAAATCTTTGATGTCTGGGGAATAGACTTCATGGGACCATTTGTCTCATCGTGCAACAACCTGTACATTCTGCTAGCGGTGGATTATGTGTCCAAATGGGTAGAAGTCAAAGCTCTACCTACAAACGATGCTAAAGTGGTGATAAACTTGATGCACAAGAATATTTTCACACGCTTTGGAACACCACGAGCAATCATCGGCGATGAAGGGTCTCATTTCTGTAATCGGCAGTTCACCGCACTCATGGCCAAATATCGTGTAACCCATCGTGTTGCCACTGCCTATCATCCCCAAACAAATGGGCAAGCAGAAGTTTCCAATCGGGAGATCAAGCAGATCCTATAAAAAGTGGTTAATACATCCAGGAAAGATTGGTCGTTGAAATTAGAAGAAGCTGCGTGGGCATACAGGACGGCATACAAGACTCCATTGGGAATGTCGCCATTTTAGTTGGTTTATGGAAAGGCTTGTCATCTGCCAGCTGAGCTAGAGCACAAGGCCTACTGGGCCTTAAAGAAATTAAATTTTGATATGAAAGCTGCAGGTGAAAAGTGAATGCTGCAATTGAATGAACTTGAGGAATTCCGTTCGCAGGCATATGAGAACTCAAAAATGTACAAGGAAAATGTGAAGCGATGGCATGATAGGAAGCTGGTACATAAATCATTTGAACCAGGTCAATCAGTCCTTTTGTACAACTCTAGACTTAAACTTTTCCCGGGAAAGCTCAAGTCAAGATGGTCGGGTCCATTCATCGTAAAAAAAAATTTTCCGCACGGCGCCGTCGAGATCTATGACAAGTTCCCTGATAATCCGTTTAAAGTGAACGGGCAGTGATTGAAACATTACTTCGGTGGTACGGTGAATCGTGAGGAAGTCACCGCTATTCTTGCCTCAACGTGATCAAGCAGCAGAATCGTCAAGCTAGCGACAATAAACAAGCGCTTCATGGGAGGCAACCCATAGGTTTGGTGTTTTTATGTGTGGTTTGATTTTATGTGATTTTGTTCAGTATTATGTCAAGTTTGCAGGTCATTGGTAAGTTACAGGAGCTGGCTTCACAAAAGAAAATTTCTTCTCTCAAGGTAGATTGGCCTCAGTTTGGAGCGCATTTCCACCACCTGATTCACCGCCCGAGTAGGGCGACGATGCCGATAGTTAGGGGAGTTCTCTTTTGTCCTTTATCTATACCTTCAATGAGGACATTGAATATTTTAAGTTTGGGGGTGATTTAGGATATTTGATTAATCGAGTCATAGTATTGCGTATAGTTTCATGTAGTTCATAATACACCATGCTAGTTTAATTTCATATAATTCATATTTTGCCAAAAATAAAAAATAAATAAATAAAAAAAAATTGCATATTCATGATTAGTTGCATATCATATTTTCCTTGATCCCGTAGCGCTGGGTGGTTCCGTTTAGTAGTCAATGATGAATTTGAGTGTGATAATGATGGATAGAGGGCTGATTTAAATACTTTTGAATTAACGTGCATGTTGCAGAAACACAATCTTACACAACTCATCATTTGCTTTTGGGGCTAGGTTAAGATCATGCTTGTTTGGTTGTTGAAATTTAATCACCTGATTATATTTGGAATTTTCTTTATTCCCTTGATAGCTTAGAATCACTAAATATAAGTTTGGGGGAAACCAGGGTTCATGATAGTTTGTGTGTAGTTGTTAATAATGGATAGATGTCAATTGGCTAGTAGCCAGCTCATATTTATATGAGTAGTCTAGGGTTGGAATTGAGAATTCTCATTCCAAATTGCATTTGTAAAAAAAAAAAAAAAACAAGCAAGAAGAAAAGAAAAGAAAAAGAGAAAAAAAAAGTGTTTATGAGAGTGTGAGTATGCAGAGTTGGCCAGGGTGAGCTCTTTAATACTCGAGCAATTAAGTTCTAGGGGACTCAAGCCTAGTGACCTAAGACTTTTCCGGTCTGGGATCCACTAACCTAACGCTCGCTACATGGGTATTATTGTATAATCCTTTTGGGGTCTCATCCATTGCACGGTCAAATAAGCATGTGTGTTGTGTATAGTATTATGCGTCTTAGTTGTTAGTAATAAAGCATGAATTCCTGTCTAACTCAAATGATGATGGAGGTGTTTCTAGGTTATGAAGTGTCTAGCGTTCATTCTATTTATAAACTTGTGATTGTCTTGGCGAAGAATAGGTATGGTTTTGATCTAGTGCTAAGAGTATTTCTGATGAACATTGCACACACGCACGTTTATGTACTTGTAAATGTTAAAATGCTGGTATTTAGTCGATCTCTATTTGGAATTTTCACATTCTCCAAGTCACTCTGCTAAATTTGTTATTTCTCTGCCTATGGGCTCCTTGCATCAGTTGCATTCATGCATTTATAGGTAGTCGAGTCTGTTTTCGCTTGAGGACAAGCATCAGTTTAAGTTTGGGGGTGTGATAAGTGGATTTTATATCCACTTATTGACCGCTAATTGGACCCAGATTGATGGTTTTTCCTTAAGTATGTTGTGTCTCTTAATTCATTTTTTGTTGTGCAGAACTCGCTGCTTTAGGTATTGTGGCGATAAAAGGCTAAAAACGGTGGATTTCTATCTCAATTTTATCAAGTGGACTGGCTACGAGAAAAAAAATTATCATAAAGAAATTCTGAGTGATATATTCTTAATGCTGAAATCCCGGTTGGAATTGTTATATTTTTCGTTAAGCGAAAGGAGTCCGGTTTCAGATCCTCCAGAGACCGCAGCTTGGGACTTATGGATTTATTTATATTAATAAATATTTTATTTAATTAGAAAATTATATTTATAAATATCTAATAATATTAGATATTTATTTTTATAATTTCGGAATTAAATTAATTATTTATTAATTAAATTTGTTTTGTTAAAATTGTAACAAGTCACCGCCAGTTGTCCAGTTCACGTACAAGTAATAAACAAAAGAAAAGAAAAAAAAAGCATAAACTGAAAAGAAGGCTGTCGGTAAACAAAAGAAATAAAAAGAAGGAGAAATCAAGTTATGCTGTCGGCGGTTGCTGTCTGAATTTACTATCCCACGCGCGCGTGGGAGACACGCGCCAGGATAAGCGAGGAGATTCCGCGCGTGGCGTACACGCGCCATGTATGCGGCTGGTTTTGCAGGAAGGTCGAGTGCAGATTAGTATTAGATGTTGTTCAGTGGAATGCTTTCGGCTGGCTTTTTAATAGGTTGTGCTGTGTTTATTTCTTTTGCTTTCTTTTTATTTCTTTTTAATTCTTTTCATTTTTATTTTATTAAATTGGTGTGCTAATTTGTGCTATAAATAGGTGTAGTTCTCAAGCTTGTAAGACACACCATTTTAGAGAGCAACAATCATCTCTTGTATTCTCTCTAGTTCTTTGTAATTTAAAGTTTCATTTTTATACACTTTAATTTTTTGCAAATTTAGTATAAGTGTTATTTTGGTTGAAGAATTTACGGGGAATTATTTGGAGTGCTCTTTTCTTTCATTGGAAGCTATTTCGGTTCTACTTTCTAAACTCTTGCAATTTTCATATTTAATTCATCGTAATTTTTAATTTAAGTTTTTATTATTATTATTATTATGTTTTCATTTAATCCCATGATGACGATTCGTTCGATTATGAACTAATCACCGTCATGGGATTCTAATGGATTTATTTACGTAATTTAGTAATTCGATGCCTTAATAATTTGTATTATGATAAAAATTCAGATTGCCTAATGTGGTTGCGCTTAATTTATTAGATGCGTAGCTAACGTCTAAATTATTAATTCCTAATGAATGCGAAAGTGGATTTAGGAATTTAGAATTTGCCTTGTTAGCATAGGTTCGTAATTGTCATGTACATTTACGATAAGTGGTAGGATTTTGGATCACATCACCCTATGTAGTCATAATAAAGGAATTTATTTGTAAACCAATTATGTTTTCAAATCTTATAGACATATAGGGTCTAATCATAAAAGGTGTCCACGCGACTTCTATCTTTTAAAGTGGATGTTCGTATGGTTTGATATAAGTTAAGGCTGAAAGGCGCTTATGTTAGTTTCGTATTCCCGACTAGCTTTCGTAAATTATCAAAATTACTTTGAAATTAAGGCATCAATTCTAAATGAAATAAGTAATAAAATTAGAATCCCATGTTTTTCTCACATATAAATTCTTATTTAATTAAATCATGTAGTTTAAATTTTTAATATTATTAATTTAATTAATCAATTAGAAAAATACAACAAAACCCCCATTTTATATTTATTCAAGCAGTTTGTTGTTTAATCATACGTCGTTGCTTAAACATTATTTCTGAACAAACACCAAGTCTTCGTGGGATAGAATTTATTATATTACTTGTGACAGCGTACACTTGCGAAGTTAGTTTTCGAACCAACATGCTCAGAGTTTGAACTGTCAGATTTTGCACTTTCAGAGTTTTAGTCAGATTTCTCAGTTGACTCATTATCAGAATTTGAGTCATCATTTTGATCATGCTCCCCCTCAACTGGTTTTCCCCTTTATTCTGGCTGAGAAGTTTCTTCAGTGTTTACCAGTAGAGGTTCAGAGTATGCTTCAACAGAGTTTGTCAGATCAGTTTCATCAGAGTTTACTTCATCAGAGATTAAGTCTTCATTTTCAAAGTGCAGTTGATCATGTTCATCTACATCTTCAAGTCCAGTTATTTTCTTGTCATCAAATGACACATGAATTGACTCCATGATCACTTTAGTTCTCAGATTATAAACTCTGAATGCCTTAGTTGATAGCGGATAGCCAACTAAAATTCCTTCATCAGCTTTTAACTCAAATTTAGTCAACTGTTCAGGATGAGTTTTCAACACAAAGCATTCGCACCCAAAAATATGAAAATATTTTAGGTTTGGCTTCTTTTCCCTCACCATCTCATATGGTGTTTTTCCATGCTTGTTGATCAGTGTGGTATTTTGAGTATAACGGGTTGTTTGAACTGCTTCTGCCCAGAAATAGGTTGGCAATTTTGCTTCATCAAGCATAGTTCTGGCAGCTTCTATCAAGGTTCTGTTCTTCCTCTCAACTACACCATTTTGCTGTGGTGTACCAGGTGCAGAAAACTCTTTCTTTACACCTCTGTTCTTGCAGAATTCTTCCATTGTTGCATTCCTGAATTCAGTTCCATTATCACTCCTGATTATTTTGACTTTGTGTTTTGATCCTTTGTCCAGCAGCTTTACATGCTCTATCAGAGCTAATGCAGTTTCATATTTCTTTGCTAGAAAATACACCCAAGTGTATCTGGTGTGTTCATCAACAATGACTAGAGCATATTTCTTTCTTCCAATTGACAAAACATTCACTGGTCCAAAGAGATCAACATGTAGAAGATGATAAGGATCAATAATTGAAGATTCAGACTTGCTCTTGAAAGATGACTTCCTTTGTTTGGCCTTTTGACAGGAATCACACAGGCCATCAACATTTAATAAAGACTTTGGAAGTCCTCTTACAAGATCCTTTCTTATCAACTCATTAATGTTGTTCAGATTCAGATGAGAGAGTTTCTTATGCCACTTCTAACTCTCTTCACTAAACATTCTTGTGGACAGGCACACAGCTTTTCCATCAGAGTTTGTCAACAAACTTGCTTCATAGATATTATTGCGCCTGTGTCCAACTAGAACAACTTTCCCTGTAGATTTACTGATGATTTCACAGTATTCAGGCTGAAAATCTACATGATATCCTCTGTCACAGATTTGACTCACAAATAGCAGATCATGCTTGAGTCCTGGAACCAGAGCTACATTTGTGATGATGACACTTCCAAGATTGATATTGCTATATCCCAGAGTACGTCATATGTTGCCATCTCCATAGGAAACTTTTGGGCCAGCCTTCTCCACATACCCTGATAGCAGGGCTTTATTTCCAGTCATGTGTCCTGAACATCCACTGTCCACGACTAGGGTACTCTCCCTGATGCCCTGCAATCACAAACAATCACTGAAGGTCAGATTTAAGGATCCAAACTTGCTTGGATCCTTTTGCTTTCATAACTTTGTTAGCTTTAGCAGCGGAATTACATTATCAGAGTTTAAACTAACATTTTCAGAGTTTACACTTGCAGAATTAACCTTAACCCATTTCAAATTGGGCTTAAGTTCATAGTAATTATGATAAATAGCATGATAATCCCTGCAAGTATAAATAGAATGCCAAGTACTTCCACAATGTTTGCATAAAATCTCTGGTCTAGTTCTAACATAATCTTTCTTTACTTCAGACTTGGAAGGTAAAGAATTAATGTTTTTATTCTTCCTGCAGAAACTAGCAAGATGGTTAGTGCTACCACAGTTATGAGATGTCTTTCTTGGAGCAAAAGTAGCAAGCATTGGATAATTACCTTGAGTAATGCCTACTTTACCATTTCTATTTTTCCTAGACACTTTCTGTTTCTTAACAGATTTTATCTCCTTAAGCTTATGCTTGAGTTGTTTATCTGTCATTGAACCAATAGTAACCTGTTTAACACTAGTTTTTACTGGTTCTTTCTTAACAACTCCTTTTTCAGTTTCAGACTTAGGTTCATTTATTCCATGAACACATTTTGTAGATGGAAGATGTGTTCTAATTTTGACTTTATTTTGAAACCTAAGTTCATCTCCCTCACAGTAACCTAAACCAACTGTGTCTGACTGAAAAACCTCTTGAGTGTCTTTTCCAGAATGAGTCCAAGTTTTAATTATGTGATTTGCCTTCTCAAATTCAGATTCTAGTTGCTTATATTTTCCTAGCAAATCCTGTTCTAGATAAACAGCATCATCTCTTTCTTTCTGAACTTGTTGCATGTTTTCAAGTTTCTCTTCAACAATTTTATTTCTCACTTTAAGTTCAGAATTCTCAGATTTGATTATCTCATTCTCTAAAGTCTGATCCCTATAACTGATATGCAAAGACTTAAGATAGATTCTCAATTCAGTTATATCATCAGTATTATAAGCATAGGTAGTTAGAGGTACCTTATTTTCAGAGTCTTCAGATTCATTCTCAATAGAAGCCATGAGAGCATAGTTAACATCCTCATCTGAGTCTGAAGTGTCTGCCCAGTCTCTGCCTTTTGTGAAGAGTGCTTTTTCAGTTTTACCCTTCTTGCACTGAGGAGCATAGTGACCCATCTCCTTACACTTGTAGCATTGAATCTCAGACTTGTCTTTCTTCCCAGACTTGGTATCCTTTCTCTCAGACTTTCTGAAACTCTTTCTGTCAGAATTTGAATCTTTCTTAGAAAACCTTTTTCCCTTCTTGAAGTTCATGAAACCCACTTCTTGAAGGTCTTCACCATCAAGCAGCCATTTGCAACATTTCTTCTTCATCATCCTCAGAGTCAGATGATTCATCAGTGTTTGAATCAACATCAGAGTTTGATGACTCACTTTCAGAATGTATGACTAAAGCCTTTCCCTTAGCTTTCTTCCTTGATGCTTCCTTTTTCAAGGGTTTTTCTTCAACCTTAAGAGCAACAGACTTTGTCTTCTTGCTTGATCTCCTGTTTCTCTGTTCCAATTCCTGTTCATGAGTTTTGAGCAACCCATAAATTTCATCAATCTCAGTATCAGCAAGATCATAGTTATCTCTTATGGTGGTTATCTTCACATCCCACTTTTCAGGTAAGGCAAGAAGAAATTTGAGATTTGAGTCTTCTAGATCATACTCTTTATTAACCAATGACAAATCATTGAGCAGTTTATAGAATCTGTCAATTGTTTCTGTCATGGTTTCTTCAGATTTGGCCTCAAAGTGCTCATACTCCTGTGTGAGTATGTTCCTTCTATTCTTCTTGATAGCAGCAGTTCCTTGACATCTAACCTCAAGAGCATCCCATATTTCTTTGGCAGTCGTGCAGTTAATCACTTTATTAGACATAACATTGTCTAAGGCACTATGAAGTAGATGCCTAACTTTTGCATCCTTAGCAATATATGAAAGATCTTCAGGAGTCAGATCTTTCTTCTCCTTTGGAACTGTTTTAGCTTCTTGACTAGCAGTAGCAACAGATAGCTTTGTAGGTTTATGAAGACCTTCATAAATTCTGTCAAGATATTCTGGATCTGTAGCCTCCAGAAACATGGTCATCTTCACCTTCCAGATTGAATACTCTGCTGGCCTGAGAATAGGAACCCTTATTGTCTCATAACGACTCACAGTAGTAGGTTGAGCCTTCTCAGAACTTGAACCTGTTGGAGGAGGTATCTCTGCCATTGATTATAGCTGTATGTGTGGATCTAAACAGTATAGAGTAACAGATTGGCTCTGAAACCAATTGTTAGGCCGAATACACAATTATAACCAAGATTGTATGAGAGATTAACAATAAAACACACGTTTAAACAATTAAAAAAACTGTTTGGAATTAATAACTCCTCTCTCAGTGATGTAAACTATCATAGAAAGCTGCTTAGGTTACAATGAATAATGTTACACAATGATCGATACCCTTCTAGGGTTAACCTAACTGTATTTATAAGATATACAGCTGCTATACAATCGATAATTGATACTCCTATAAATTAGCTATACAATTGATATCAATTACGATTGCTACACGTCTCCTTAGTCAACTCAATCTCTTTGACAGCTATCCAATCTTCAAAGATATTACTTCCATAATAATTTTTCAAACACTGTTGACCAGTAGACGCTGCCTCCAGACAGAGTTTAACAAACTCTGTCGAGCTTGCAACTGTCAACGTTTAACTAAACTCTGACTGCTTCCAGCTAAACTCTGATAATTCACTGTAACACTTAAACACTGATTAATATTCATATCAATTATTTCTAACATAAAATAATTAAAAAAATAAAATGATTAAATTAAGTAGTCAAATGTAACATATTATACGATTTAACATATTAAGTAAAATTTAATGTATGTTTAAAAAATATTTCTTTGTATACAACATAAATGAAAAATCTATGTAAAGTAAAGAAAATCACATCTTAAATATATCAATGAAATTTGAGATTGAAAGTTCTAATTACTAAATTAGTATTGATTATTTCTAATGAAATATTTGAATAAAAATAAATAAATTATATGTCTTACATCTAAAATATTACATAAAATAATTTCAAATTATAACCATAAAATCTAACAGTCATATCTTACTCAAAGAATGAGATATATTGGATTTGTTTGGTTAATTGACAATGTTTATTTTTCTATAGTAAATCACTTCACTAATAAAAGAACATAAAATTTGTAAAAATGACATTGAACTGACGCTAGGAAACTAGATTAGATGAAAGTTTTTCTTTATCATAACTACGTTTGTTTAATGGATTTGCACAGTGGTGATCCTTTCTCATATCGCTGAGAGACAATCTAATAATTTATAACGGTCGTTAGAAATAAGTGTTTATGAATTTTTAATATATATTTGAAAAATTGACCGGAACCCATGCAAATATTTTGAATGTATTAATATAATAAAAATTATAGAAACCCACTCTACTGCACATTAAAATATACCAAATTTTCCAAACAACAAAACTTAAAATATGAGTAAAAAAACTTATGAACTTGGTTGAAAATTTCCGAAAAATGAGAGAAATCAAATGAAAAATAAAATTAAGAAAAAATAATAAAGAGGGGCTTAGTGAGTTTGAGCGGGGATGTGAATGTTATGATAATTATTTGATAATATTGATATTAATACAATTGGTATAAATTGAAAATTATTTTATACTTAAATTTTAATGAAATTATCTCTTTTTCTAAATTATGATTAAAATAATATGTTTATATTAATTAATTAATTTCACCATTCGGTGCGTAGCACGGGTAGAACGCTAGTTTGGTTAAGACAAATGTTTATAACTCGATATGTGACCTTCTTTGAGGATATTTTTGGGTGATGATAGTAGTGTTTTTTTTCTGATGTGACACCTTATCGAAGGTTAGTTGGTCGTCTTATTTACTTGACCATCACCCGTCCAGACCAGGCCTATTATGTTCATGTGTTGGCACAATTTATGAACTCTCCTCGTGAGTCACATTGGCATCCTATTTTAAAGGTTGTTAAGTATTTCAAAGGCACATGTGGTCAAGGCTTATTGTTTTCTTGTACATCTCAGTTGGATCTTACTTCGTACTGTGATGCAGATTGGGCTAGCTGTCCCAATACTAGGTTGTCACTTACCGGCTTTTGTGTTCTTCTTGGTGACTCCTTAATAACTTAGAAGTGCAAGAAACAACATATTATTTTCCGTTCGTCTGCAGAGGTTGAGTATCGTTCATTAGCCGATACCTGTTGTGAACTGACTTGGATTGTTTTTATACTCACAAAGATGCTTTTATCTAATCTTACTCCAATTACTTTGTTCTGTGATAATAAATCGGCTCTTTATATAGCTTCTAACCTTTCTTTCATGAGCGTACCAAGCACATTGAGATTGATTGTCACCTGGTACGTCAGAAATTGCAACAAGGGTTAGTTTCTACATAACTTATTGCTTCTGTTGAGCTGCATGTAGATGTTTTCACAAAGGTTTTGTCTTCATCTTAGTTGTCTTTTCTTTTTTCCAAGTTAGGTGTCTACAACTTGTTTTCGACTACTAACTTGCAGGGGAATGTTAATTCCTATGGTGCTTCCAGCTAGGCAAGCCAGCTCAGCAGCTAACAACTTAGACTGTCCACCTCAGCAAAGTTAGTTAGAGAAGTTGTCACTGTTAGTTCATTGTGCCTATGTACTGTTTTTCATTTTCTCTGATTGTAACAAACATATACAATTCTGGATATTAATCAACATGGAAATACATTTCTTTCTTCTTGTTTTACTCGATTCCTATCAAAATTGGGCATTTGAGCTTCAACTTGAGAGATGATATAAGAGTTATTTGATAATATTATTCACATCTGAAAAATTCGTAGAGGGTTTAATATTTAGAGTAGTACATATATCATAAATCAATAACATATTCCATTAATATGATTAGGTATAAATACATATTTAACATAATTGTCGGACTTGAGTTCAATTTTCTACCATCCCAATATTTTTATAAATACTTTATTACTAAAATCGAAATATTGAAAATTTGGCTAATTAATTAGTTAATATAACAATAAAATAAATAAATAAATAATCAAAAGAATTCATAATAATAAGCTGCACAAATTGTTTGAATTGGAGTCGAATCATAGACATGAAAGATATAGTTAAAATACTTACATTTAAACTCTTTCATACTTCTTTTTATTATTAATACTAGCTTATAAACCGTGCGATGCACGGATTTTCTTTTGACATGTTATAAATTTTATTTTATATTATAATTTTATTTTATATAATTATTATTTTCAGTAGTTACTGTTAAAAATTATGTTGTCCTTGATGATATTTGCAAAACACCTAAAAACATATTTGTATAAGTCATTTTGTAACTTATCAATGGATGATATGCTTTTCAGCATCCGTTGATGAGGTGGCTTATCAACAGATAAGTATGTATTATGCTAGGAAGCTCCAACGGATAAGTTATCGGTTGAAGTATTAGTTGATAGTTTTCTAAGTCATGTTTACTATCAATGGATAAACAGAATAGGTTAGCTAATTGTATAGGCTGTGCTTTGTAATTATGTTTAAGTGAAGTGATACATCAACGGTGAAGATTCTACACCAACGGATAATAGCCTCAACTGATAACATATAACTCATCAATGGACAGTCAGCTTCAACGGATAATCTACAATAATGTCTTGGAGCTAGCAGTTGATAGTAACTTGACATGGTTGACAAATCACATGGGTTGATGGACTTCAAAATAGCATGGAAGACAGTATTGGAAACGAAGAAGAAAAAGAAACATTCCTTAGCAAGCAATTTGGATGATAGAACCAAGAAATATCTGTCCAAGACAATCAGAAAAATTGCATCATATGAAGACAAGGAGTGGCAGCAAATCTGCAAACACTTTGACTTTGTAATATTCGTATTATTTGTAGGTTTTGTAATCTTGGGGGTATATATAACCCAAGTGTAGCATTGCTTTAGAGAGAGAAAAAACACTGAGCATACACATAGAGATTGTTAGGTTTTCTCATAAACAATAAAGCTTTGTAACTGTAGCAGTGTATATTTTACACAGATTATTTATTCAATACAATTCTCAGGTGGACCAAAAAAATCCAGCTGAAATTTATAAGTGTTGTGTGTTTACTATACATTTGATACACTTGTTTTTATTTCTCTGTTTAGTTTTAACATCAACTGTTCAGCCTTAAGAAATTCGGAAAAGAATTTAGTCAAGATTGTATTCAGCCCCCCTTCTACAATCTTATGGTGTTATTGGGATTTATCAGTTACTTCAATTTTAATTTAATATAAATTTAATTAATGACATGCATGTTTTAAGACTGATATATAAATTTTTAAATTAAATATTTTGATAACGGAATTGGAATCTTGGATCTTTAATAAAGCAATTTAAATATATAATATATTCTATCATTAGATCTAATTGCTCTTATTTATAATACTAAAAATCTAATGATCATTATTCGTTATATGGTTGAATCATTGAATCAAAATAAATTATACTCATGTTTCCTTATTATAAACGTATACACGTTTTTAATATAGCTATACTATACTATAATAAGCAAAAGGGGTATAATTTATAGTTTGGTAAATCGCTACTTTTGGTTATCCCTCATTTTTAATTTATCCCTCATTCACAACCGTTAGATCTTCAACTCAAATAGATAATGACCGTTAGATATAACAATACTAAAAGTTGTTATATACAGAGGTCTAAGTTTCGATTCCCGCCAATAACATATTAATTTATATTTAATACTAAAAATTATTATATACTTTTATACTATCTGTACTATACTATAATAAGCGAAATGGGGTATAATTTGTAGTTTGATTAATCCTTATTTTTGGTTATCACTCATTCACAACCGTTAGATCTTCAACTCAAATAGATCATGACCGTTAGGTACAACAATACTAAAAGTTGTTATATACAAAGGTCTAAGGTTCGATTCCCGCCAATAACATATTGATTTATATATAATACTAAAATTTATTATATATACAGATGTAAGGTTTGAATTCTTCCAATAACATATTGAAATTAATATTATACTACACTTTAAACAAATTATAAAATATTGAAAGTAACCTGTGTTTTGCACGGGCTATGAGCTATGATTGAAAGATATGATGTGACAGTTTTTGGTATATATTAATGATTGCAAGATTATGTTTAATATACCTTATCATTTGATCTAATTGTTCTTATTTATATACTAAAAATCTAATGATCATTATTCATTGTATCGTTGAACCGTTAAACCAAAATAAAAATAATTATACTCATGTTTACTTATTATTTATAGTTAGAAAAAGTAAAGAAGGTAGTGTGTTTTATTTGAAAAAGGTAATTGGTTAGTTATTAGTAATTATAAAATAGAATTTCCCGTAAGTATAAAATAAAATAGAAACTAAAAAAATAATAACTAAGTAAGGGTATTTAAGTAAAAACACAAAGTAACGCACCGACCGACCAAACTTTTAATGTTTCGGCTATTATAATACAGTTTAGATAGATTGGAATATATGATGTGATATTTTTGAGTATGTATTAATAATTGAAAGATTATATTTTAAATTCAAAAAGAAAAAAAAGGTTAACTTGTTTTGATTAGAAAAGATATATTAATGATTGGAACATGTGGTACATTTAAATTTTTTAGTTATTTATAAAAGGTAATATATTTTAATTAAAAAGTAATGTATTTTAATTAGAAAAAGCAATCGATTACTTACCATTAATTATATTTTTTTCTTATTTTTTAATTAGGATAATTGTACCGAAAACCAAATTGACAAAATTTTTAATGTTTCGGCTTTAATAGAATTGTATAGATATATGTTTCGGCTTTAACGTTGATTCTTTGTTGGAGGCTGTTTATGCTGCTTCGGAGAGGATTACAAATCAGTTTGAAGCTTCCACCAAGTTACTCATTACAGCAGAAGAATATATGATGTTAAAAAAGAAACAGTTGAATGAAGAAATCTCAAATATTCCAGGACACGATGTATTGCAAAAACTTCAAGTTGCGAAGGAAATATTCAAGGATGAAGATCTGATGATACTATTTTTTGCAGCACCTGCCGAGGAAAAAAGTGTGTTTGTTAATGTGGTGTTAAAGGGTGAAATTTGAGATTAATTTCTGTTTCTCATGCTCTATTTTTTAGTGACATTTGGTACTAAAGTTATGTTGTATTAAGTGACGAAGATCTCATAACATTGTTCATTTTTTTTAAATTTGCAAAAAGAGTCTCTCTTATGCACACGACACCATTTGAACATCATTTGTGTGGAAATTTGTCAGTCGTCTAATTGAATATTGTAAATCTTTTTTGTTATTTTAAAGTTATATAGTAATATTTGTTTTATTTATATTTTAATTTATCATGTTATAAAAAGGTACTATTATTGAAATTAAGGAAAGTAAAAAATTTGGAATCCATTCCATTCCTTTGGGTAACCAAACAAATTATTGAATAGAATGATCAGCAAAAAAAAAATATGAACCAAACAAGAGTCTTGAATGACCATTCCATTCAATCCCTTTTCCATTCTTCCACCATTCCATTTATACCTTAATTCCATTTCTAGTTAAATTCATTACTTCCAACCAAACATAGTGTCAATTTATATCGGAATCATCATTCTTTCATGTCAAGTCAAGTTATCATAACAAAAATATTAGCCGAAAGTGTACCTATTGTTAAGTAACCAACTCATTTAAAACCTTAAGGTGTTAGAGGAATGCCCCAACATGATCTTATGCTACAACTTTATTATTTAACACTCCCCCTCAATCGTACGATACATTTCCCTACGATTGACAGACGTCAAACAGATAATGAAGACATGAAGGAGACGGACAATAAATAATGAATTATATAAATGGGGGTGGAGGGACTCGAACCTGAGACCCCTCCTAAACTGAGCTATGATACCTTGTTAAGTAACCAACTAATCTAAAATCTTGAGGTGTTAGAGGAAGGCCCCAACAAGATCTTATATTACAACATATATTATTTAACACCTAATTGTGAAGAACCCATGACTTGGTCCAGATCTTGATCAAAAATCTTGTTTTTTTGTCTCTGTTCTTCAGCCACCCTCTCTTTTGTGTTGGTAGCATTTTGATGAAACTAATTCGATGATACTGGTATATGTGTAATAGAGTTGTTTAGTTAAATATCTTCACAATTTCATACATTTTGTTGTGACTTTTTCTTTAATATACCTCAGGATCTGGTACATTAAAAATATGACTTGTTACTTGGATGGTGATTGTATCTATTTTGTCATAATTCGGTGCTTAATGTAAATCTTAGTTTAACAATAATGTTGTCTGTTGTTATTATATGTATAGGGTTTATGTATATATTTTAGTGTGTGTGTTATGGAACAGAATAAGGAAACAAGAGGCTTAAAATTTCTGTTGTTCTTATTGATCAATCGTTACCTCCTTTATATAATAGGAGAATACAAACCAAATACATGAATGATAATTATGAATACATGATCAGATACATCTCCTTGATTCTATGAACCATATTAATGCACTCTTCAAACTTCTATGAGATTAGTTTATCCAACATATTCCTCCCTTAAACTAATTCCTTTTGATCCTTCATTCCCATCATCCTTTTGTAAGTATCTAGTAGAGCTTTTGTCATTGGTTTAGTGAGTACATCTGCGACCTGGTCATGACTAGCAACATGACGTAAATTCACATTCTTCTCCTTTACATGCTCCCGGATAAAATGAAAACGAACATCTATGTGTTTGCTCCTTTCATGATGTACTGGATTCTTGGCAAGCTCAATTGCAGACTTGTTATCAATGCAAACTTCAGTTGATCTCTGTTGTGGAATTCTCAATTCACTAAGTAACCTTCTTAACCAAATAGCATGACAAACACAGTGAGAGGCTGCCACATATTCTGCTTCACAGGTTGATAATGCCACTATCGGCTGCTTCTTAGAATACCATGTAAATGTAGTGTCTCCCAAAAAAAACAAGTAACCAGATGTGCTTTTTTGTTCATCCATATCTCCACACCAATCACTATCAGAATATCCTATCAATTTATAGTCTTCAGTTCTGGAATAAAACAATCCCAATGACTTTGTTCCTTGAATATATCTCAGAATTCTTTTTATTGCCTTCCAATGTGACTGTTTTGGATCCTCCATGAATCTACTTACAATCCCAACACTATAAGCAATGTCAGGTCTTGTGCAAGTAAGATACCTCAAGCTTCCAACCAAACTCTGATATAAATTTGCTTCTACTGACGTTCCTCCCTCAAATTTAGATAGTTTGATGCCCTGTTCCATCGGAGTTGCTACTGGATTGCAGTGCTCCATCCTGAATTTCTTCAAAATATTGTTTGCATATGCTTCTTGAGAAATAAAAATGCCTGATTTTTCTTGTTTCACCTCAATGCCAAGAAAATATCTCATCAAGCCCAAATCTGTCATCTCGAACTCTTGAGTCATCTCCTTCTTAAATTCCTTAATCATCTCTTCATTGTTGCCCATAAAAATAAGATCATCAACATAAAGTGCAACAAACAGTAATTTACCTTGTTTTTCTTTGACATAGAGAGCAGCCTCATAAGGACATTGAACAAAACCATTCTTTTTGAAGTAGGCATCAATTCGAGTGTTCCAAGCTCGTGGCGCCTGTTTTAAACCATACAATGCCTTGTATAATTTTAACACCATTCCTTCTTTCCCTGATTTTTCATATCCAGGTGGTTGGTTTACATACACCACTTCTTCGAGCAATCCATTTAAGAACGCAGACTTCACGTCCATCTGGTAAATAGGCCATTTGTTTTGAGCTGCTTGAGAGATTAACAGTCTAATTGTCTCCATCCTTGCTACAGGTGCGAAAACCTCATCATAGTCTATTCCAGCCTTCTGTCGATAGCCCTTTGCTACCAACCTTGCCTTATATCTTTCCACTTCTCCTTGAGCATTCAGTTTCTTCTTATAAACCCATTTAACATCGATGGGTTTACATCCTTCTGGAGGTTCTACCAGTTCCCAAGTTTTGTTCTTTTCAATAGCTTTGATTTCATCATCCATTGCATCTTTCCACATCTTGTCTTTTACTGCTTCTCCAAAGTCTATGCTTTCTGCATCAGCCACCAAACATACTAGGTGTACTTCACCATGTTCATATATATCTTGTAAACTTCGAGTTCTAGGATTCATAGGCACATCCTCATCTGATTCTTCATTTTCAGCATCAGAGTTTGTTGCTGAAATCTTAGAAATCTGAATATTATCTTCTGTTTTTTCTTTTTCATGTGCTTTACTCCAATTCCATGCATCATCTTCTTGTATCTTTACATCTCGACTCACAACAACCTTCATAACAATTGGATCAAGTAGTCTGTAGGCTTTTGTTTTCTCATCATAGCCAATAAAGATATATTTCTTGCTCTTATCATCCAATTTTGTTCTCCTTTGATCAGGAACATGTGAATATGCCACACTCCCAAAAACTTTCAAGTGTGAAACAGTAGGCTTCTTTCCACTCCATAATTCTTGAGGAGTTTCATCCCCCAAGTTTGAATGTGGACATCGATTCTGAATATAAACTGCACATTGCACTGCTTCCGCCCAGAATTCTTTTGGTAATTCCTTGCTCTTTAACATTGATCGAACCATGTCTAAGATTGTTCGATTTTTCCGTTCAGCCACGCCATTCTGCTGTGGTGAATAGGGGGCTGTTAAGAACCTTCTAATGCCATGTTCTTCACAGTATTCCGTAAAGGCCTTTGATGTATATTCTCCTCCTCTATCAGAACGCAATCCCATGATTTGTATTCCTGCCTTCTTTTCAACCAACACTTTGAATTTCTTGAATACTTTTAATGCCTCAGATTTTTCATTTAAGAAATAAACCCATGTTCTTCGAGAATAATCATCAATGAAAGTGATGAAATACCTCTTGGAACCATATGATCCAGGTGTGATAGGACCACATATATCTGTATGCACCAACTCGAGAGGCTTTGAAGCACGATAAGTTGCCTTTTTCTGGAATGAACTCCTTGTTTGTTTTGCCAGCACACATTCTTCACAAAAACTGCCTGTATGATCCATGCTTGGTATTCCATGAACCATCCCTTTGTTTGCCAACTCCTTCAGACCACCATAGTGTAAGTGTCCAAGTCTTTTGTGCCATAGAGTTGTTTTATCCTCTGACTTTGCTTGTAAGCATTTCTCCTGTATGTTCTTCAGATTCAACTTGAACATTCGATTTTGAGACATTTCAGTTTTAGCAATTGTCCTGTCATTTTTGTCCTTCAATATCATGACTTTATCACCCATAAAAATTGAGTAACCTTTTTCGAGTAGCTGTCCAAGACTCAGAATATTATTCTTCATGTCAGGAACATAGTACACATCTTCAATTCTTCCTTGTTTGCCATCTTTTTTAGTAAAACATATTTCACCCTTTCCTTTCACTTCTATCTTCGATGAATCTCCGAATGACACAACTCCATTATTTATTTCCTTTAAATCAGTAAAGAGATGCTTGAGACCAGACATATGGTTGCTGGCCCCACTATCAAGATACCACAAAACTTCATCTTCAGGAATCAAACCTTTGCAGGCCATTAGTAGAACACCTTCATTTTGTTGCTCCTCCGTTTCGACTAGATTTGCATTTTCTGCAACCTTCTTGTTAAACCAGCAATCTTTGGCAAAATGTCCAAATTTTCCACAATTGTAACATTCTACAGATCTGCTTCCTCTTCCAGAATATGATCTTCCACCTCTGCCACGATCACGACCACGTCCTTGGCCACGCCAATTTTGTTGATTTGTTTGCACCTTCTCCTCAAATCTGTTGCTTACAGGACCACGTCCTCTGCCTCGAGTGAAATTCTGTCTTGCACGTCCACGTCCTCTTCCTATATTGTATTGTGTATACAATACTTTATCTTTGTCTTCAACTGAGACATCAGTTTTCAATACTTGAGATTCTGTCTCCTCCTTCTTTAATAATCTTTCTGAATATGCTTGCAGAGATCCCATCAGTTGATCAACAGTCATGGTCTCTACATCATTTGACTCTTCAATAGTAATCCCAACAAGTTGCAGTTTTGTATTTAAAGATCTTAATATCTTCTCATTTACCCGTGCATCTTCAATTTTTTCTCCATAATTCTTCATTTGATTTACAACAGAGGAAACTCTCGTGAAGTAATCCGGGACTGATTCCATATCTTTCATATGTAAAGACTCAAATTCACCACGTAGAGTTTGTAATCGTACCTTTTTTACTTTGTCAACACCTTTAAAATTGTTCTGCAAAATCTCCCAGGCCTCCTTTGCTTTTGTTGCAGATGCAACCTTCTCAAACATGCCTTCATCAAGGCCCATATGTATGATAGACAAAGCTTGTTAATCTTGTTTTCGTAACTTTGCAAGAGCGTTTTTCTGACCCTGATTTAAAGCTCCTTCATTCTCTGGTTCATCGTATCCTTTGTCAATGATTTCCCATGCCTCCTGTGAACCAAGCAACGCTTTCATTCGTAGACACCAGTGGCCATAGTTTTCTTTGGTAAGTTTTGGAACAGCAAAAGAATTATTCATGTTTGTAAACTCTGATATGACCTAAACTCTGATCGTAAACTCTGATGGTTGTAAACTCTGATGGTTGTTTTATATAAACTCTGATTGTAAACTCTGATTGTAGACTCGGGTTTGGTTAAGGCTCTGATACCAATCTGTTGTTATTATATGTATAGGGTTTATGTATATATTTTAGTGTGTGTGTTATGGAACAGAATAAGGAAACAAGAGGCTTAAAATTTCTGTTGTTCTTATTGATCAATCGTTACCTCCTTTATATAATAGGAGAATACAAACCAAATACATGAATGATAATTATGAATACATGATCAGATACATCTCCTTGATTCTATGAACCATATTAATGCACTCTTCAAACTTCTATGAGATTAGTTTATCCAACATTGTCATGTCAAAATTGAGGGATGTACACACTTTACATTTACTTTGAAATAATAGATAAACAAAAATAGTAAATGAAGGGTAGGTGTATATTTTGCACAGTGCGGAAACAGTACTTAGAGCATTTCCAACCATTTTATTTAAAAATGTTTGGTTAAATTATAAAATATAGATGATGTAAAATTTGTCGAACCTGTAAAATATTGTGTTCCGATAAGATTTGCTATTATGATTAGTTATATTTTAAAAATGATATATTATAATTATTTTAAGTTATTATAAATAGAATATATTATTTTAATATGGTAATATATGATGTGAATCTTGCATAGGTCTATAGAGATTGACCAAATATAGCTAATATGAAATGATTGGTTATATTTTTTGCTAAGTATAATGACCCATTGGAGTGCCAATTTATATTTTTTATTCATAGCATGCTACCTAGACTTTTTTCTAAGGATTTTCTAACGTTGGAGATGCTCTTTTAATTAACTCTAAAAAGATTTTGTATATAATCCCGAATCTAAGTTAGCTAAATACATAGGGTCCTGGTACATGACAATCGATTGTCAGAGTCGTTCGATCAAGAATTTAACGGCTAGGATTAAAAAAAAAAAAAATTAAGCTGTCCTTTATAATTTATAAAAATCGCTAAAAACCGAACCGTATAAAACCGAACCGAAACCGAAAACGAAAAATTAAAAACCGAAACCGATTATGCGGTTTCGGTTTCTTGTTGGAATCGATCAGAAAAAAAAACCGATCCGATTAAAACAAATATATAAATAAATAAATTATATATATATATATATATATATATATATGTTATAAAGTAATGGATGTAAAGAGATGTTGAACACAGTTCTTGAAAAGGTTTTGAAAATAATTTTTATGTTAAAACTTTATTGAACTGCAAAAGAAATAGGAAATAAAGAAAACCTAATTGCAATTTTTTTAGATTTCTTAGATGGGTTTAGAATAATTACCCCTTATTGGAAAAGAATCAGCTGATTCTATAAGTTTTAGGTAATGCATATTGTATTGAAAATGGCCCTGTTTTGTTATTAGCTAATTCAGTCGAAGAGTACCCCTGCCAGAACCCATCTTCTAAGCTATCAAGATCATTTCACTTCAACTTTTGCCTTAGTTGAATTTTTACTTGCTGGAATGTAATTTTTAATTTTATGTACTTTTCATTTAAGTAAGGCATATCGGTTTATTATTTTTATTTGAGGCGGTTTTAAAATCGAAACCAAACTGATTACAACCGATTCGACAATTTGAATCCGAAACCGAACCGTCGGTTTCGATTTTAGATTTTAAAACCCGAAGAGTTTCGGTTTCGGTTTTACCATAAAACCGATTGGATCCGAGTCGTACTCTCCCCAATGTTTAGGAATGAAAAATATATAATATAAATCAATATTAAATTTTAATTTTTATATCAATATTATTTATTTGATGTATGAAAATTAACATCATTTATTAAAGAGTAAAGTGCATTTTGTGTACTCGTACTTTAGGTGTCAGACCACTTGGGATATTAGACTTCTAAAAATACCACTTGCTATACTGGACTATTAACTTTTTTATAACGTGTGTACTACTGTCAAATCTGGTTAGCTCCGTTAATTTTTTCAAGGGCATTTCAGTCTTTTCATCATCATCTTCTTCCTCAAAACCCATTTCCACCATTGTTGAAACTTTTAAGAAATTAAAACTTGAATATCTCATTCATTTTTTAACAAAATCAAGTCATTCAAGTTGTAACAAAATCATCTTTTTCTCATCTACAATATGTACTTTACTCAGACAATTTTAGTCTAGAAACGTACACATAAAAAATTTTGACAGGACCCGTCATTCAGTCTCAACAAAATCATGTCCAGTAGAAACTTTACCTAAAGATCAATGAACATCCAACATCCTTGTTTTTATGTGTACGTTTCTCCTCCACAAAGATACATCAACCCGTCATTCAGTAGGTAGGTTTTAACAGGACCACCCCAAACGTTTTCTGAATGATGAAATGAAATTTTGTGTCGACTTATACCAGATTTGGTTCCTATGATTGCCCAAGTACCACAAATCTTCTGCATGTGTCATTTCCGAATATGCCTTCTAAAGGAGAGCATGTTGCTTTGTAGTTTGTTCATTTCAAATTTGATCAGCAACAAATCTGTTATATAACATCTCTAGACAACCCAGAAAACATGGATAGCCTCCCAGTCCAATCATTTGATCCCTTAAACATCAAAACTTTGGCCTCTGAATCAAGAAAAGTAATTGAGTTCATCACAATTTATTACAAAAATGTTCAAAACTACCCTGTTCGAAGCCAAGTTGAGCCTGGTTATCTCCTCAATATGTACCCGAAAGAAGCCCCTCTTCAGCCAACTTCACTTGAAACTATCCTGCAAGACATTCAAACTGACATTATTCCAGGCATTACTCATTGGCAAAGTCCAAACTTTTTTGCCTACTATCCTGCAACGATAAGCAATGTTGCCTTTCATGGAGAAATGCTTTGCACTGCTCTAAATGTCGTCGGGTTTAATTGGATTTGTTCTCCTGCAGCAACTGAGCTTGAAGTAATCGTCATGAACTGGCTTGGCCAAATGCTTCACCTTCCTCAATCATTTCTTTTCACAGGGAATGGTGGTGGAGTTATGCAAGGAAGTACTTCTGAAGCCCTAATATGTGTACTTGCTACTGCAAGAGACAGAGCTTTGGAACAATTTGGTGAAGATAGTATAACAAAACTGATGGAAGCAGTTAATTCAAGTGGAAGAGCTTACATGACTCACGCAGTGTTGGGTGATATATTTGTTATACGTTGTGCCATTGGAAGTTCATTAACCGAGGAAAGGCATGTTAGTGAATTGTGGAAGCTGATTCAAGAAAAAACTCAGGCTGTTTTGAATGCATAAAAGATTCACTGCAGAACATTATGGACTTGTAGTTTCACATTTCAAGAATTTTTTAAAGTTTATTATGCTAATATGAATCTAGTGAAATTTGCTATTAAAGCATACGATTCCTTTGCCTAAACACAGATGGCTGGAACTAATGTTAAATCAATCACCTCAATTTGTACACTATGTTGTAACCGAGCAAATTAAAATAGTGAAAATCAATATCAATTTGTAGAGGAGAAAAAGATGATTTTGTTACAACTTGAATGACTTGATTTTGTTAAAAAATGAATGAGATATTCAAGTTTTAATTTCTTAAAAGTTTCAACAATGGTGGAAATGGGTTTTGAGGAAGAAGATGATGATGAAAAGACTGAAATGCCCTTGAAAAAATTAACGGAGCTAACCAGATTTGACGGTAGTACACACGTTATAAAAAAGTTAATAGTCCAGTATAGCAAGTGATATTTTTAGAAGTCTAATATCCCAAATGGTCTGACACCTAAAGTACGAGTACACAAAATGCACTTTACTCTTTATTAAATGTAATAACGTGGTCCTGAACATGGGGACAAGAGGGAGAAGCAGGTGCATCAGAGAAAATGCCCAAAATGGCACAAAAATGGGGGTTGGATGTCCAAAATAGCACTCCTGGAAAAGTATGCCCGCGCCTGGCACATTGCTAACGCATTTAGCGCCTGCGTTATGGGGTAACGCATGTTATGCGTTACTCGTGTTTTTTCTACCTCCCAGCTGAAAAAACAAGGAAAACGCAACCCACACTTGCGTTTTGGGTGTAACGCAAGTGCGTGATGCGTTACACCTGTAACGCATGACGCACATGCGTTACACCTAAAACGCAAGTGTGGGCTGCGTTTTCCTTATTTTTTCAGCTGAGAGGTGTGTAAAATGAAGGTGTAACGCATCACGCACTTGCGTTACACCCAAAACGCAAGTGTGGGTTGCGTTTTCCTTGTTTTTTCAGCTGAGAGGTGTGTAAAATGAACGAGTAACGCATGTATGACATGCGTTACCCCATAACGCAGGCGCTACATGCGTTACCAATGTGCCAGTGCAGGACACTCTTCCCAGAAAATGCTATTTTAAGCATTTTTCTCTCAAATTGTGCCATTTTGACACTTCACCCGGTGCATCATACATATTGTTTGAAGATTGCATATTAGGACACGAACAACGCAGGTGAATGAGTACTAAAATGGGTTTGGCAACAGCACTTGTTTTCCCGAACATTGTTCCAACACTTGTTGTATCATCATCCAACCCCAAATTTCATTGCAAACTATTATTATCTACATTCTCCTCCTCTTCTTCTACTTCAAAACCTAAATCTCTATTATCCTCTTCTAGATTAGGTTTTCAATTAGTGGCGTGTTTGGATTCTTCCATTTCACCTAATACTAGTAGTGCTTCCACCTCCACCAGGCTCTATGTCAGCGGTCATCCCTCTCTCTCTCTCTCTCTCTCTCTCTCTCTCTCTCTCTCTCTCTCTCTCTCTCTCTCTCTCTCTCTCTCTCAATTGTATTGGATGCTATGGTAGTTAATTCCACATTTCACGTTTTGGTTTAAATGGTTAATTGTTAATTATAGTGTGAGGCTTTGAATTGTTGATTTTAAGTAGAATCATAGAAATTAATATTTAGCCCTATTATTAGTAGGATTGAGTTCCGTAACAAATTTTTTGATTGTGAATATGTGAAAATTATAAAGCTTCATTTGGGTGGAAGGAACGGTATGAAGAGGGAATGAAATGAAAAATCATGAAGAATCGTTCAGATGACATAAACAAACATTTATTTTAAATTTGTTACAAGGAGGTTCTGTTTTGAATCTGTGTAAAATAGATTGGAAATGGAGGAGCGACTTTAAATTTTGAGAAATGCCCCTAAAACAGTCCAAAATTCATTCCACATATTATTCCTCATATTTCATTGCCTCCATCCAGATAGGCGGTAATAGCATTTTTCTATTTTTTTGATTTGCGGTTTACAGGAAATTTTATGATGTTCCTGTTGTATTGCCAGTAGTTACATTCTGTCTTACAGTTCCACAGTTGAAGCAATGACAAATAACCCAACTGGACATTGAAGTATTGTTCTTGATTTTTGGCTAGCAGGACTTTCATTTCGTACTACTCAAGAGGGTCTGAGGAATGCTTTTGAAAAATTTGGGAACCTCGCAGAAGGTTTGGATGGGAATACTCACAATGTCCATGTTTGTGAATATACATTTTAAGTTGCTTTGCTATTAAGTCTACTTGACATAGGTTATTTGTATTTGCAGTGAATTTGGTGATGGACAAAATAGCAAATAGGCCAAGAGGCTTCGCTTTTCTGCGTTACACAACAGAGGAGGAATCTAAGAAGGCCATTGAGGGGATGCATGGGAAGGTATGCTACCATACTACTTTTATAGGATTTAATGAGGAATCAGTATCAAACGTACAGTGGCTAGGATTTCACAGAAGTCATTAATGCTTTGGTTTGTTGATATGTATTTTTACTGTTGGTTAGCTCATGAAAGGTTTCAAAATCTGTGGATTCGTGTAGTATACAGTTCAAATGCTAGTCCTTTAATATGTTATCCTTCCGTTGGCCACAACACGCACACACTTGCACGCGTCGCACACATATATGTATATTATACTGCGTAATACTAAAAGATCCAGGCTCTAAGAATCCAACTGCTGTCATATTCTATATATGTATGGCATGTCTTAAGTATATATGATACTGAACCATGCAACGGAGTATTCCTGTACAGTTTAGTATGAGTGAGTTGGAAAATGCTTTAGCTGATTATAAGCTTTGATGAACCATCCTCTGTAGTTAAATAGCAAAATATGTGTTGTCCGACAGATGCTTTGGATTCCAGTTATGCTGTACTACGTGCTTTAAGTCATAAAAAGTTTCACCTTTCTCTCCCCCTAAACTTCATATCTTTTTTCCCATTTCTATTCCTTGTTCCTTTCTAAATATATGTTATGGACATCGATTGTTGATGAAGTTTTTCAGTGTCTGGTTTTATTAGGCAATGAATTCTAATAAAACATGAAAACTGCCGACATGCTAATTATTTTTTTCCTCAGTTTCTGGATGGCAGAGTTATTTTTGTTGAAGTTGCGAAACCTAGATCAGAGCTTCGTAAAAGCCAAAATCAGAACTCAAGAACATTCGAGTGAGCTGAATAATATTTATCTCTTTACTCAGCTATTGTGCTTCAGGCTTCAGCCTGTCCGATCATCAGAATTAACATTGTTGTCATCATCGAATCCTTTTTGTTTCCAGATGCAAGAGTTCCAAATGCACAATATAAAGATGTACTGTAATATATTGATGTTCAACATGATTAATTAATTAATCATTGCATTTGTGATATAGGATTTAATTATTTTTTTAAAATGTAAACCTTTGAACATGTAATTCCCTTCACCATATATCCGTACATCTTTCTTTCACCAGGTAAGATGCGAAATAACATGTCCGATAGAAATTCATACACCAAATATTCATTTTTCACCATATCATAACAATGTATAGCTGTTGTAGTCGCTTGAATTGTATTCTATCACTTGGCACAGAAAAGAAACAAGAGTCCGGTTGTTGCAAGACGATGTGCACGTCCCTAAAAATATATATTAATATGAGGCGGCTTAAAAATGGAAAAATTCTAAGCTCTTTGATTTTTTCTTGTATATTATTTAAAACCAGCCACGACGAATTGAAAGTTAATATGTTAGATATGAATCAACTAGTAACACAAATAATATAGATCATTGATCCCCACGTTGTTCAGAGAAAAATGGTAGATGAAATTATATCCTTTGCAATTAGAAAACTTAGTGATTTTACTATTAAAGAGAGTTAAAGAGGCTGTAGAGTGGCTCAAAGAAGAATTAGACTTCTGTTCTGCGGAAGCAAGGCAACAGAGTTTATCTGCAGTTGATAATCAACTCCTAACAACTACTAAGTGTTAGGAATTCCCGTTTTGTATCTTTGCGTAAATAGAATTTATAGAATTATCACAGACAATAGTAACAACAGATAATAATAATCAAGACAGATGAACACCAAGATTTATACGTGGAAGAGCGTGAGAGCTGCCTCAGTGGAAACGAGGCCTAGCGTTGATCCAAAGGGTCACGGGTTCGAACCTCACCCGCCCCCTGCGTGTAGCCGTGTTGGAGAGATAGTGGAAACTTTGACCAAGACAGGGTGTGGTGTATCGTGCGTATCGCAGAGAAGCCCAGCCACTGGGTCTTACCGCACGGTTAGCATGATTTACATGCCGGTGTTGATCATGGAGCTGGTCGGCCAGTCCTGGTAGAACTCCAAGCAGGCTTGCGTGTCATGAAATACACGTTTTTGACCAAGATTTATACGTGGAAAACCCCCTTAAGCCAAAGAGGTAAAAACCACGGGACCAACTCCGAATGTTTCCACTATAATGATAATAATGGTTACAATATTCTCTCTCAAATTTACGAAGTAACACTTGAGGTACACTTGAATAGTAATATAACGATTAACTATTCATTCGGTACTGGACCCGATAACCTGGACAGAACTGTCTCTTCGGTACTTGACCGGATAATCTGAAGGACTCCCCTTTTGCTGCTGCAATGGCTGGACGAACTCCTAATGCTGTAGACCCAGATGGCTACAGCCCGACCAAACACTCACACTAACTCACCCGAAACGAAAGAAGAGAGAAGCACGAGGGCCCCCTATTCTGACCTGCCTGAAACTACCACAAGGTAAGTTTCCTACTAGACGGACTATCTAGCAGCTATGATGGAGAGAAGAGAGTAAGATGTTTTTGGTGTAGTTTTAGTAATGAAGGGGGAGGGGTATATATAGGTGATAGAAATGTGGTAGGTGGTGGTAGTTGGTGAAGAGTTGGTGGAAAGTTGGCAAGAAATGGAATGGAAGGCTGCCTAACAATCTCCCCCTCTTTCCAACCTCACAGCTCTTCACTTGCACTCCATACCTGCGCCTTGTTTGCACAGGTCCAACTTTTCTCGCAGAACCACCTGTGTCATCATATCAGACGGATTCTTATCTGTGTGTATTTTCTCTATCTGTATCACCCCATCTTCAACCCGTTCTCGTAGCCAATGGTAACGTACATTAATATGCTTAGTACGACTGTGACAAGTAGCATTCTTGCTCAAGTCAATAGCACTTTGGCTATCACAATACAACTCAAAGTTGTCTTGCTTCTGACCCAATTCTTGGAGAAACCGCTTTAACCAAACCACCTCCTTGTCTGCTTCACAAGCAGCAATATATTCTGATTCGGTTGTTGACAACGCAACACACTTTTGCAACTTGGACTGCCATATTACAGCTCCCCCCGCAAAAGTGAAAAGCATCCCTGACGTGGACTTCATCCCATCTGGATGTCCTGCCATGCCAGCATCTGTAAAACCTTCCAAGACTGGTTCACCGTGTCCATACTTCAAGCTGCTCAGCAGCCTCATCATCTGCCATATCATCTCCATCGTCTTCTAATGTATCTGGATTTCTAGCTTGCCTTGGTTATTGAGTGCTCCCAAAATTCTCATAATTTTGAGACTCATGGAAAACCACATCTCTGCTCCTGAATATCTTCTTCGATTCAGGATTTCACAACCGATACCCGAACTCTGGATCCCTGTAGCCAACGAGAATACACGGAGTTGCTTTATCTTCAAGCTTTGTTCTATGCTCTTTTGGGATGTGTGCAAAAGCCTTGCATCCAAACACCCGCAAGTAGGAATAGGAAACATCCTTTCCTAACCAGATCTTCTCTGGAATCTCAAAATTCAGAGGTGCCGATGTAGATCGATTGATAAAGTAGCAAGCTTTCTTACAGCTGCTCCCCAAAATGACTTCGGCAATTTAGACATTTTCAACATGCATCTGACTCGTTCAGCAATGGTGCGGTTCATTCTTTCCGCAACGCCATTCTGTTGTGGGGTGCCAGGAACTGTTCTTTCATGCCGGATACGATGTTTTGTAAGGTACTCTTGAAACTCTTTTGAAGTGTACTCCCCCCGTTGTCACTACGAAGGCACTTCAGTTGTTTCCCTGTTGATCTTTCAACCATGGCATGAAACTTCTGGAAGTACTCAAACACTTGATCTTTGGATTTGAGTATCTCAACCCACACCTTTAGAGATGCTTCATCAATGAAGGTAACAAAGTACCTATTTCCGCCTAAGGACTCCACCTCAAACGGACCACAAACGTCAGAGTAAACTCTTTCTAGCACCACCGACTTTTTCTTCAGTGGACTGCTAAAAGATACTCGATGCTGTTTCCCGAATAAACAATATTCGCAAGGCTGCAATGCAGTATCTTTACCAAACGGAATGAGGGATTTCTTCGCTAAGATCTCCAGCCCTTTCTCGCTCATGTGACCAAGCCTCTTGTGCCACAAACTTGCTAAAGCTTCATTTTCAACTGTATTCAAATCATTTGAACACATCGTCACTTGTGTCTTGTACAAAGAGCCACAAGTGGAACCTCTTGCAACCACCAACGAACCTATAGTAAGCTTCCAGCTTCCACCACCGAAGGTATTTATGTACCCCTGCTTGTCTAGCGCCATGCCGAAATCAAGTTAAGCCGTAAGTCCGGAACATGCCTGACATCTTTCAAAGTCATTGAACAACCCGTGTTAGTCTCAATACATATGTCACCCATGCCTGCGATCTTTGATTGATCTGAGTTACCCATTCTTACAGTACCAAAGTCCCCTGGCTTGTACGTCGTAAAGAATTCCTGAGTGGGTGTTGCATGATACGTTGCTCCAGTATCTATCACCCATTCGACCTTCTGATCATCAACATATAAGCATTCTTCTTCCCCAAAAGAAAGGATCACAACATCTTCTGTCGTAGCAGCTGTTTTGTTCTTCTCGGCATGCTTCCCTTGTTCACCATTATTTTGTTGCTTGAGCCAGGCCCTACAATCCTTTTTGTAATGACCCTTCTTCTTACAATAGTAGCATTCAACATTGGCATTTGATTTGCCACCGGAATTCCTAAAATTCCTGCTTTTACTATGCCCCCTGTTCGAATCCTTGTAGTTGCTTCTGCCCCTGTTTTCAGTAACAAGAGCCTGGGAATCGTGGTTGACTCCCTGTACTCTTCTTCTCATTGATTCACTAAGGATACTCTGCTTAATTGATTGCAACGTTAGTTGCTCAGTTGGTACAACATTAGTTACTGTCACCACTAGCGTATCCCAACCGGATGGTAAAGTATTGAGAAGAAATATTGCTTGGAATATCTGTTCAAACTCCATCTTCATATTTGATAGTTGATTTAACAACCCTTGGAATTCGCTCATATGCTCTAACATGTTGTTCCCATCCTGGTACCTCATGTTCACCAGCTGACGAACTAGAAAAGTTATATTTTGTGAACTTTTCTCTTGGAACGTAGACTCTAATGTCGTCCAAAGCGTACAAGCGTCTTCTTCTTCAGAGACATGATAATACTCCAAATTATCAATCAATCGACGAATGAGACAGATAGTTTTCATGTTCATCTTCTTCCAATCAGCATCAGACTTTGCTGCAGGTTTGACTCCTTTCAGCTCCACCAGATCAAACAAGTCCTTACTATAAAGCAAATCCTTTATTCTGCTTTTCCACATCAGATAATTGAAGCTGTTAGGCTTACCATTACACTGGAAGAATCATCCATTTTAATTTACCAAAGACTATTGGAATCTCACTTAGAACCACGCAAGTTGGCCAGGAAAGTGGATGTGTTTGGGGAGCCTTCCGTATTAGTACGGCACGTTATCAAGTAACCACTGCGCACAAAGCACTTTCCTAGACACCAACAACGTGGGCCCCAGCTTTGATACCAACTGTTAGGAATTCCCGTTTCCTGTCTTTGCGTAAATAGAACTTATAGAATTATCACAGGCAATAGTAACAACAGATAATAATAATCAAGACAGATGAACACTAAGATTTATACATGGAAAACCCCCTTAAGCCAAAGAGGTAAAAACCACGGGACCAACTCCGAATGTTTACACTATAATGATTATAATGGTTACAATATTCTCTCTCAAGTTTACGAAGTAACACTTGAGGTACACCTGAATAGTAATATAACGATTAACTATTTCTTCGGTACTGGACCGGATAACCTGGACAGAACTATCCCTTCGGTACTTGACCGGATAACCTGGAGGACTCCCCTTTTGCGGCTACAATGGTTGGACGAACTCCTAATGTTGTAGACCCACATGGCTACAGCCCGTCCAAACACTCACACTAACTCACCCGAAACGAAAGAAGAGAGTAGCACGAGGGCCCCCTATTCTGACCTGTCTGAAACTACCACAAGGTAAGTTTCCTACTAGACAGACTATCTAGCAGCTATGATGGAGAGAAGAGAGTAAGATGTTTTTGGTGTAGTTTTAGTAATGAAGGGGGAGGGGTATATATAGGTGATAGAAATGTGGTAGGTGGTGGTAGTTGGTGAAGAGTTGGTGGAAGGTTGGCAAGAAAGGGAATGGAAGGCTGCCTAAGCCTGTGGATTAATAGCATAAAAGATTGTTGGATTTGTAGGGATTATAAAGAAGCAAACATACAGGCATAGTAGGACACAATATGGTATGCAGTATGCACCTTCCAATAGTGTGTGTAGCATTATTATTTTTTCTTTTTTTGAATAATTAACCTTAAAAATAAATATTTCCTCTCATAAATTCTTACCACTTAAGCTATCTTATCGCGTTCAATGTTTGTTTATAGCATTTGGCCTATTTTGAATGATCATCTCAATTGTCGGGATTACGAGCTCTATCGGATCTCATCTCATACTTTCCTCGGCTACCTTGCGTTGCCATGTTTCCAAATATTGCATTATTAATTTAACTTACTCGTATATTGTATGTGCAATACTCGTGCACTTAACGTCTTAAAGCATTCTCATTGGAGCCTGCATATTCTCATCCCTATTATTTTGGGAAATTTGTAACTTTGAGCAAAAACAATGCTCCATCCGATACCCATTTTGAGGTATAGGTTTGAGGGACTAAATTTCAATCCCCATATTTGTAGGACTACTGTAGATCCCTCATATCTGATCCCCCATTGCCGGATCATCTCTTTCTTTGTTTTTAAATTATATTTATAGATAGTGGATAAGTTTTGGTAGTTAAAATTGTAAGTGAAAGAGAGAGAAAGAAGTAATATAAAAAAAAATATAGAGATATGAGAATGGAAAATGGGGAATGGTATGTAGAAAATTTTTGATCTTTTTGGGATTTTCTATTTTTATTTGGGAATTTACTATTTTTAGTAAGTTTTTGGGGATGGAGATGGGGATGTGATGGGAATGCTCTTAGAGCATCCACATCCAAGACCCTATCCCCAAATATTTGGGGAAATATTTAGCTTTTATGCAAAAAAAGGCTTCCATCCCATTCCCCATTTTAGGAATTAATTTTGGGGACAAGTTTTGAATCCCCATATTTGGGGACTACTATTTTGAACCCCAAATCATCTCTCTCCTCTTTTAAATATATTTAATTGTAGTGGGTGAGTTTTGGTAGTTAAAATTGTAAGTGAAAGAGAGAGAAAGAAGTAATATAAAAAAGAATATAGGGATAGGGGAATGGAAAATGAAAAATGGGATGTAGAAACTTTTTGATAATTTTGGGGATTTATTATTTTTATTTGGGGATTTACTATTTTTAGTAAGTTTTTGGGGTTGGGAATGGGATGTGAATGCTCTTATATGCACTTCTTGTATGTTAATAATAAAATTTTAATATCAACTATATTTTACTTTTACACTTATGAGTATATTTAACGGTAAAACTGTACAGTCCAGTAGTCCACAATACATAAATACATACCGACACTCTTGCATGTTGCATCTTTTGTCCAGTGATTTCCTCCCTAAAATAATTTGATACAGCAAAGCACAATATCTAATCTTTTGTTTTCCACATAACTAAAAAACATCCGGTATTTTGGCAAAAAAAATAAATAAAATCCGTTACTCTCACATTATCTACTATGAAAGAGAGACCTATATCATTTTATAAAGCAATCATCTATACGAAAAACCTGGGCTTTTTATTATTTGCTGGTCTAATAATATTTCACCAAATTTATATTCGTTGAAGTTAATAAAATTCCAGTAACAAGTACTAATCAAGTACATGAAGAACAAAAGAGAATCACAAATATCAAAAGTAACGTTCAAAGCAACAGCAGCATTAAAAAGTTTACATGCTCCAATTTTCCAAGACTTCTAGCAGTAGAACATGACCCTTTTCACATTTTCTTTAAGAGCGGGCAAGGGCCTAACAGCCGCATTAGCAGTTGCTGCTCTAGTGCTTCTTCCAACCCCCATTCCTCCACGGCCACCAGCAGCGGCACTCGCCATTGACTCACTATCGGATGTCTCAGGTTCCATATAAAAGCGAGCTCGGAATGCTGCCAAGTGGGCATAATATGCTGGTGGCACTGCAACAGAAAATTCGAGACTTTATACAACAGCTTGCATGAATCAGATAAAACATGTGAAAATGGAACTAGTACACCCTATTACTCACCTATTGAAACAGATCTTGTGCACCTGGCATATCTGCAAATCACAAAAACGGATGTTTTAATCAAGCCAGAAAGATACAGTAACTTTATATGCCATTCATGTGCAAACTGTAACAGTGAACTTACGTGTAACATAGATTGTTAGTGAGGGACTGCAATCCATCGGCTGAGAACTTGTTCTCATCCCAAAGAACGTGATAATGTGCTGGCCGGCTAGTTCCCTGTTGCACAACAGAATACATTAGACAGATTTCCTATTTCTCAATATTTCCTTAAAACCGCTTAAAATATATAACTTACTTGGATGCCGGCATGACTGCAGAGATAGAAGTCGAACTCCGTGGGATGACAGATTTTGGAATCTACAACAGTCCCTGTGATTTCATGGGGAAAAACAAGTGATGCAATGATGCTATGTATATCAACATAATAACAATGTATGGAGGAGGAACAAAGGAATACCAGGTAAAATATTTCCACTTCTATCTACTGAATTACGGTCACGATGATTGTTGGCAAACAACCTAGTATGATGGCGCTTCTGAACTACAACAAATGTAACCGGAGGCTGATAATTTGGCTCTAATGAAGCACATGCCTGTTTTTCCAGTTGAAACCGTGAAAAATGCAACAGATACATTAGCTTGGACATCACAACTCACAAACAGTTAAAACCAAACAACAAAAAGTAAAGATAATAATAATTAAAGACAAAGGACAGCCAAAATTAAGGTGCAACATATACTACCTTGCGAATTGCATCAAGTTCATATAGAAGAACTTGATAAAACTGCCCCTCACTAACACCATCCCTGCAGGTTGCTCGTCATTAGGACATAACAATCATGAGCACCATAATAGGGCACCAATAAACTGACAAAACAGATAATAATATAAATACCTGTAAAATATAATACGCTGGGGTTTCTGTCCAGTCGATCTGCGGAATGAAATAAGGAGTTCCCTATAGCACATAAACGAAAATGATATTATAAACAGCTTGATACTAAAAAAACGAAGAAAGAGCACACCTGTATCTAATACTTTGTATTCTTTCAATCAAATTAAAGGCTGGGAAATTAACATACTTGATCATGCCACCTGATACAGTCCCTCTGTTAGGATCCTGCCAGCTCTTGTACAAATCCTGGATAAGCTCTTGTCTATGTGCTTGAGCACAAACCAAGCCCGCATACTTTGTTATCTCTGGCCAATCTTGCGAAGCAACAACCTGAATTTCAGGAAACATATCTTGCATCAAATTTAAGCAAATAACAATAATTAAGACGACATTAATATAAACATATTCGGACAAAATAGAGGCAACAATACGTATCAACACGTGAAAATATTTAAACCAAGTATGTACAAGTAGTTCTTTAAACTTTATATCATACTGCTGCAATCGAGGGGCTAGAATCTTCTCCAGGATGAGGATGGGTGACATCAGCACCAAATATTATGGTCGGGCGGTCACTGACAAGTGGAATACGCCTCGATAATGCATCAACAAGGACAGTATTTCTTCCACCAACTTTCACGTTAATCTTCAAGGCCACATTCGCCAGGTATTGCTTGCTCATTTTGAAGACATGTTTTGTCAAGCAACACTGTGAAACTATTCCAAGGTCTGTCTCACAAATTCTCTTCAAATCACCTTCACGAATAGTCCAGCAAAAATCAGTGAGGGGGATACCATCACGCAGAAGCGTGCATGCAAGCACAACCGCAGACACAAAATCACACAGTACATTTAATATAAGAACTAGGCCATGGCAAATATTAATATCAGACTATTGCAAATGGATCCCATACCATATAGTGAACCATTATTATCTGGGAGAACAACAATCAATAGGTCAAGCTCCTTCTTAAGTTTCTGCACCTCCTGAAAACGTGTTTTTAACACTCTCTCAACCTGATCAGAACGTGCACCAGTAACTGGAAGCACGGGATTAGGATTGAACCGCTACACACGGAAAAATTTGTTCAAGATCAGTTCAAGACAATATGTGTAACATATCAAAGCAAATAAAGGTCCTGCAGTAAATACCATTCCCGATATTGTGCACATCTGTGCCAGTTCTGAGCAAAACCCAGTAGCCAAATTATCTTGAACATTACGTGCGAAGTTCACACACATCCAATTATTAACAATTCCCCCATCGACCATTTTCTGAAACAAACATTAATAAATTAGAACGCAATCCTTTGGTTGCTATGTCGAGTTCTTTCATACAGGATTGTAAATGCAATATCCCAACTTCAGAGAAACAAATTCAAGCAAACTAATGGATTGCACTATTATTCTTCAAGAAAAAGGAAAACAATTTAAATTACAGAATCTCAATTAAGTGGCAGTCATCACTTTATAAATACAAAACTTGCCTTGTTCATCATATTCCACTGGCCAACTTGAGGTAGACATCGTGTTTCACGCCCAGTTTCGTGGTATTTTAGCTGGCACAATAAATCACGAGTCATTTACAAAATCAACCAAAAGGACCTTGCTTTTGGAATATGACTACAATAAAAAAAAAAAATAAGATATAAATCAAGTGAATACCCATGGTGGAGAGAGAATTCTTGCTTCTACTGAGGCTAGCTTGTCACTAATTTTGATTCCAAACTCCTTAGCATAGGGATCATCAGCGTATGCATTATGTTGAACAGTCTGAGTAACAGGCACAGCAGATGAGTACACATTAGATTTAGTATCAAGTCACACACACATATATATATATAGGCAAGTGATCAAATACAGATCAAAATTAAAACGAAAAACCAGAGAACCTAAGATTCAAAAAGAGATTTTAAATATTTTTTTTTTACTTATTTTTACAAAATAATCACATATTTACATTTTAATTGTCATTATATAATTTTTAAAATCAAAATTTAAATCATTGATTGAATATTAAAAAAGATTTATGCATATTTCCCAAACTTTTTAACTGAGATTCAAAAATAGATTCATGAGATTTAAAAATAGATTCTTAAAATTCTTATTCATAATTGTTTTTTGAAAGCACCATAAAGATAGAAAAATATTTAAAATTCTTTCTTCGAAAGTGGTTCTCTCGTTCTTTTTTTTAAGAGGGTTCTCTCTTGAACCCCGACCTATATGTATATCTCATAGAAACAATACAAGTCAACTAAGAGGCACAAGTTTGGCACATGCAAATTATAGCACAAAAAGAATAAACATCCCGCAAGTAACAAAGTACAAGACAGCTCCCAAACGACAAAAGAATAAATG
The DNA here is from genome assembly GCA_036435485.1 of Saposhnikovia divaricata. Classification (NCBI taxonomy): domain Eukaryota; kingdom Viridiplantae; phylum Streptophyta; class Magnoliopsida; order Apiales; family Apiaceae; genus Saposhnikovia; species Saposhnikovia divaricata. The sequence goes on from CM071598.1 coordinate 88,965,154, forward strand.
AGCGCAAAATACAAAAGAACGGCTGCAGGAACTAACCCGAAGAATATCAGACTCCCTATCGCTAGGACGCTGACAAGTGACTTTAAGCAATGCAGTGATTTGTCTCTCATTTAACCTTTTTGAGTACCTCTGCCCCTCTACAATTTTGCAGACCTGAACCAATAATTACATGAGTACGCCTCTAATCTGGAAATATTGAAAGCGGAGAGCTAAAAGCGCAAACCTCCATGGGCAGATAATTTGGCCTCTGCTGATTACCAACTTGCAAGCAAGGCAACTGAGTTTGCTTTAAGACAACATCATAAGTTTCACGAAAATACTCAACCACAGCCTTCATTGTACCTCTTTCATCAACTGGGAATCTGAAAGTTTAGATAAAAAGAGTACCATATCAGTGGCCGGTGTATATTACTAAAGTTATAATTAATGCAAGTGACTCATACGTGAGCTCCCTTGTAGCTTGTGATGTTAAACCAGAGATGCGATACTTCCTGCGCATCGTTCCACGGTGTAAAACCTCAACTTTCACTCCTCTCAAAGCCTTTTTGATCTGGCATTCAAAGTACCAACAAGAAACAAAAAAAATGAACTAAAGAAGGCCGACCGTGATATAGAGTAAACCACATTAAACAAAATAAGAATCAACAAAAGGAAAATTTGAAGAAAAAGATATTTCAGTCCAAGGGAAAATATTATTCATATAAAATGGAGAAAAAATTAAACTTCACAAGAATATTATGCATCCAGTCCAAGGTGTAGTACGGCAGAAATGGAAGGAAGATTCACAACACCATGTTAGGGGTAACAATATCCTTTTGCTTAAGCAAAAATAAAAGCCTTATGCACAAAAATATCAAAGCATCAATAGTCATAAAAACTTAAGGTTCCAGTATACAACACTCGGCAGTTGTGATCACAAAACTAAATGACACATAACACCACCAGTAACAACCAATATAGGATATATTTAAAAAGGAGTGTATATACTTTTGACCAACACTGAATAGGACTTGAATAAATAACATTAATGACCAATAAAGCGTAATGTAGCAAGTCAATTACAAAACAGAAAATAAACCTTCACGCGATCAGCATCTGACAGTGGTCTGGACGAAACATCCCTGTTTAACAGCTGCGACGCAAATTCTATGACAGGAAGAGGCTCAATGAATGCAGTGGAGGACATATCTGCATCATAGGATTCAGTTGTCTTTATTAATAAAAAAGGACATTATGCAAAAAGAACGTAAAAGAAGTATTCACAAATGATTGTGTCATTGATACAATAAAAAAATCCAAACAAAAAATGGAACAAAAAAAAAAGGAATGAGAACACAGACCAATGTTAAGCGACAATCCCATCTGTGTAGGGCGTATACTTTGATAAAAGCCTCTCCAGCTCTCCAACCCTTCACCCAATGGCTGCCTTCGTCCAATATCAGGAGAATAAAATGAGCGCCCCACAGGAGAATACCTGTTACATGACAGACGAACTTATTACAAATTGGTGTATATTGTGTCTATATACATACACACATGACTCTACACGAAGACGGATGAGTAATGACGTGAACATTTATATAGCCTTTACCTAGCAGTAGGTAGTTCCCTCAGAACAATGTCCAACACCTGTAAAGCTTCTTGAGGTGCGTCAGCCTGACTCCCCTTTAGAAACATTTCCAGGTGGTGCAAGTCAGCTCGTGAAGCTAATTTGATTACAACTTTAAAATCCCGTTCCCTCCTGCGTATAAGACAGCCAATTCACATTGTCACAACAATGCTTACTTGAACATTCTGGAAGCTAAAACTAATAAATTGTTACAACAATGCTTACTTCAACATTCAGGAAGCTAAAATTAACATATAAAGCACATACAAAATATACCTTGCACTACCAGATCCATCATCTTCATCAGTCAGAACAATTTTGAACTCTTTGTTGACAAACGGAAGAGGCCCTGCTGTATACAAACTCTTTCTACCATCATAGGCTGGAAGACGCTTCCCGAGATGAGATTCTCTGTACAGTTTCACTAGCTGTTCCATCACAGCGCGATTGACACCACGAGAACTGACTTCAGGAGAGATTGTAACCTAGACATGAAGAAGAAATCTAATAGATGAGAAGATCACCACAGCACAATGAGAATAAGATAGATAAATAAAACTACAGCAAATGAATGTCAGTTTCTGGGAAGTTAAAATTCACGGACTGGACAGATTTTTTGAAACACTTGCAACTGATGAATGTGGCAATCATTTGAGATTTGAGACAATAACAGGTAGGCATATTGAAAGTATACAGAGCAAGAAAAGAGCACAATCAATCACACTCACATCATATTGATGCAAATCCTTATCAGGCAACTCTGCAAAGAAATGGTTCGCCTTCACAACGATACGTGAACCAGTGCTGCCTCTTCCAGGCCGAAGTGGAAACCTAAGTGCCTTGCTAGAGACAGGATTAGGCTGAGCAGCCACAACAGATGAGGATTCAGACTCCAGGGAGACTTGCTGAAACTCCTGTGTCAATTGAGAAGATGATGGTTCAGCTGCTCTGACTGAAGAACTACTTTCCGACTGAGTCACTTCAGCCAGTATCACGTGAGGCATGGGATGAGCCAATACCCCTGCTTGAGGTGGAGCCTGGGAAGCTTGGTGCAGCTCGGGGACTGATGGCCTAGCACCAGCAGAAGGTACAAATCCTCCACGACCACCACCAGCTACACCACCACCACGGTGTTGAGGCAGTGGTCCACGAGGTTGCTGCTGTTGGGCACCCCTGCCCTGCTGCTGATAAGGGGATTCACCAGGGTACTGCTGAGGAGCCATTCCACCCCGCGGGCCACCACGTCCACCATCATATCCTCCACGCCCTTGGTAACCACCCCCCTGTTGCTGAGGGGGAAAGCCTCTACCTCCTGGACCCTGTTGCTGCGGAGCAAATCCTCTACCTCGACCCTGCTGCTGTGGGGGAACACCTCTTCCTTGCTGCTGAGGAGGGCGTTGAGGTGCACCCTGTCCAGCACCAGAAGAATCCTGTGTCTCTGAGCTCTCTCCACCACCTGAAGGGTCAGTTCGCCTCTTTCTTACCATGATGATAACTACATCCAGTGAATACAAACAGCAACATCAAATTATAGGGATTAAAAAATGTTACATGACAACGGTCATAAACCACAACAGTTATTTACAGGCTAACAAACAAAAATCTAAAAAATCACATGGAATTCTAAAGTCAGAAACGTAATCAGATACACAACTAAACACACCCTCATAACCTCCCTAGAAGAGCATTGAACTCCTCTCACATAGATTTCAACTCTTACCAAACATCCTGGCCAATACTTAAAAATCCGAAAACGACAGAAATTTACAATAATAAACCCGAAACCATGTAAATATGCTTCAAATACATAACCAACACAACTCGTATTAAATGTTTTAAAATAAACCCGAAACCACGTACATATGCTCTTACACCAGAATTAAAACTAAAAATATACAAGAAATCAACAGCTTCAACAATCAAAACTAAGAAACAACATTATATCAAAGATGAAGACCATTAAACATGTTTTATGTACATTAACCTAACTACCACAAACCCACTAACAAGCAACAAAACAAATACACACACATGGAAAATTAATAAATAAAGCATTTCTTAAAAAAACAAACAAGAGCAATACACAGTTATGCTTGAATGCTGTTTTTATTCTGTATCTATATGTGTATGTGTATTATTCTACCTTTTTTTGGTTAAAATGATTTATATTTTTTAATTAATGCTTATTTAACCTAAACAGTTCCCTGAAAAACATCAAAAAACTTTTAAAAAAACAAACAAAAATTAAATTAAAAGAAAAGATTACACAAACACCGCAAAAACAACACAGATCTAAGCAAATACAGTTAAACAAACCTAAAATCAGCTAGATCTACCAATTAAACACACATAATCACTAAAAGACAACAAAATTATCACTAAAAACACTAGAAAATGGTCAGAAACGCAATACCGCTAAGTGATGCCTGAAAACCACTTCTTTTCGCTCGAAAACCGCCTTCTACCAACCGTGTTGAGTAAGTATATATATATATAAATAAATAAGTCTGTATGTATAGATTAAAAGTAGTGTGGTTGCTTTGTGAAAATCTAAAGAGCAAGGCTCCACAGAGTGTATTTAAAGGAGAAATATAGTGGGGCTGATGGAAAATGACGTTTCTGTCCCTACTTATGCTTGCCCTTCAATTAGTCCTTATCGTGTCCCTTTGAGTTGCTCAACTGAGTTGACTCGGCATGACCATCCATTTGTGGGGCCTCCCTTTTGGTGGCTGACGTGGAAATGCCACGTGGAGGGTGCATCATCGGTTTGGGGGCATCCTATGCCTGTGTTAAATTACTGGGCTACTGTTATTAATTTATTTTATTAATTTATTTTATTAATTTATTATGTGTGGGTGACATAAGTGAAGTGTTTGTTTACTAATATATTTCATAATTTTTTGGAATATTGTTGGTTGTTTCTTAAAACAAGCATGTGTAGTAGATTAATTGCGTTCAAGTGTTTATCATCGGAAATGATATGATTATGGTAATAAATTACTGCCATGTTAATAAACTTTCTATAAATCATGTTTTTAGCAACTAAAAGTCTATTCTGTTTTAAAACTTATTGTTTATGTAAAACAATATATTTCTAAGATATTTAAATACAAATGTAGGTATTATAATTTACATGTATTTTATTTTAAAATTCATTAATTATCAAAACTATTACTGTGACATTTTCGGAAATTGAAAAAAAAACTATTTTAAAGATTGTTGAATCCCAAAAATGCAACTCTAGATTGTAGAAGTGGGGTTGAATACAATCTATTAAAATTTTCAATTTCTCTTTCGAGATAAGTTTAACTTTGAAAATACAGTAGACATAAAGATTTAGATGTAAGCTTGTATTCGTGGTGAGAACAGATAGATAGCAAGTAATCTTAAAGACAATAAACGAGTACACAATTTTTAAAATTTCTGGTGGATTGAATCGATCCACCTGAGTTATATATTGAAGAAAATCTGCATTTGAAACCATAGCTGCGAAAATACAAAGTTTAATACAAGAAACCTAAGGATTTTTCTTAATCAGCTCAGTATTTCTTTATATATCTAACAATGCTACTCATATAGATTATATACACTGTATAAAAACAAACAAAACACATAAAATGAAAAATACATTTTTGGTAATGTTTATCACATGCACATCCTTGGCGCTTCACCATTTCAGGAAATGCCTTGAAAGTCTTTGCTTGTAAATTTGGACAATTCCAGAAATGCTTTAAGTCTGTGCAAGCTGCTTTCTTCGGTTAGTTACTAAACTCATGCAATGACTTAGCTTGCAAGCCCACGTATTGCTTCATGCAAAGATGCTTTTTGTTTAAATCTTTCTTCTAAGTACTATCAAGATACTTTTAGCTAGGATATCCTAGTATCTTGCCATTCAATGAGTCTTTGCACTTATTGAGCTATCCTTGAATCTTGCAATTAAAAAGCAATCCTTATTGTAGGTTGCTTCAACTCTTATTTTGATCTTCGAGACTAAGTAGACAGTGATTAATTTCATATTTCATTTGTAAGAGTTTGAGTCTTCGAATATTTACACTTTGGCCCCCTACTCTATACATCCTTTGTGTCTTCGAACACTATTCATTAGACACGGGTGTGCAAAGTGAATATGAGATTGTCCTTCATTCGATATGTTCTATTAGAGAACTCGAGCACTACTCCTGCAATCAAGAGATCTCGAATGAGTGTTTATCTGGACTTCTCGAATCCAAAGCTGAGTTCTCGAACTGATGTATCTTGACTTCTTGAATGAATAAGTTAGAACTTATCGAATCAGTCACTTCCTGGAGTTCTCGATTTAGTCAGAATGAGGACTTCTCGAATAACCCTTTTGGTAGAGTTCTCGAAGACATCATTTCCATGATTTCTCGAATAGGCTACTTTGTAGACTTCTCAAATGGATCATTTCAATGACTTCTCGAACACATTATTTCCCTGACTTCTCGATTAGGTAAATTCTTGACTTTTCGAATATATCGTTTTGTAGACTTCTCGAACCCACACTTCTCGAATCACTTGCATGAGTTGTTTTAAAAAACCTCTCCCTTGATTACTGATACTAGATTAAAGAATCTCGTAACTTGTTGCAGAAATACTTCCTAATTGTTTGCAGGATCCGATCATAAGATATAGCTTTAGTTGACCTGCATTTCAGTTAGCTCCCTGATTTGAATCATCTCTAATGACCTGATACAATTCTTTGCCTTAGGTTATTTGATATCATCAATCCTAAACATGTATACATTTACAATCTCCCCCTATTTATGTCTATTGAGTCATAGGCATAAATCATGAGGTTGATGATAAAAAAAACCACTCCTCAGATATTCCTTTCATAGAGACAGAATTTTGATCAAGCTTCCGAAAGGAAAATATAAAACTCTTGCCTGTATTACTGAACTCTCCTGAGAATACCCTTGTTCTCCCCCTTTTCTGAGGATACCTTTTTCTCTCCCTTTTTGTTATCAGCAATAAATGATGAAGAGTTGCTGCAGTAAGGTCCATCTAGAGTGAAAAGAGAGCCAGATTCTGAATTTTCAAAATTTCTCTCTTGATCTCTCTATTTTTGCATTAGGATCTCATCCTGGCTCATTTCACACAGCTTACCTTCCCTTACTGAAGGGGTACGCAAGCTCTCCTTTTGCTCTCCTGGAAGAAATAGGAGACCACTCTTTCACACACTATCCTTTTGCCCTGGTGCAACCAAGCCTCTCCTGTTTTTCACTCCATGCCCTTATTCCTAAAGAAAATGACAATGACCAGAGAAGAATCAGCTTTGTAATAACCCAAATTTTTGTATTTGAGAATATTTTTATTTTATGAATGAATAGTGTTTTGCATGGGTGAATAGTGAAATGCATGGATGAATAATGATTTTGAGACTTGAGAAAATTTTCACGTTACCATATGTACGGAACGAGGTAAGGATATTTCAAAGTTATATTAGCGATCTACGAAGCGAATAAATGTATGTAAACGCGATCGAATTTCAGAAAATCCGAACTTTATTTTTATAGAAAATTTGATCGAGCAAGGAAGAGCATATCAATGCGAACAAGACAAGAGAATTATTATGTCAAGGATTTTATTTGAATTATGATTTAAGAATTTAGAATGAAAATCTTCGAGTTCGAATAATAAGCGTTCTAGAAATCGCTAGAACTTTAAAACGAGAATAAGAGATCAAGCGAACGCGAAACGAATTAGGGATTAAGTACATAACAAGATGAGAAACCCTACATGATCATCTAGGGTTATGAATATTAGAATTGGTGGGAATAGAAAATGAGAAAAGAAAAGAAAAAGCAAGGATGAGGTGTGTGTTCAAGAGTGAGCCACCAAGGCACAACATCACTACTTCTCCCACACACCATTAAGCTTTGACACTTGTAATTAGGGGTGTAAGTGCAGCCATATTACACCAAAATATCACATAATTCATTTCACCAACAAGTGAAGGCAAGAGAAAAAGGAGAGAAAAGAAAACAACAACACCATTTCCATTTTCAAGCCATTCGGCTTTTCCTTTAATTCCCAAACCAAAACCCTACTTCCCAAGATTTGGTTTTGGTGATCCATGGCTTAAATGAAAGCTACTAAAGAGAAATAGGTATGGTTAAAATCTTAGTTCCAAAGGATATTCATAGCTATGTCAAATATTCATTCAAAGTGGAGGATGAATAGTAGTTAATAGTAACTAACATTGTTTTCTTACTTTGATCTTAAGGTTTAAGCTTTGTAAGGATTATCTAAGGCTTGTTAAGTGTTTATAAACACTTGTTAGTATTGCTAGAGCTTCCAAGAAGGTAAAAACTTTAACCCACCTTTGAGTTTATTTGAGTTTTATGCTTGTTTTGAAAGTTATATGATTAAGAGATTATGTTTAAGAGTTTTAATGATTATTGGACTTTGTAAATTATGAAAAATGGTTGGTGTTTGATTGTAGCCACACCATTGATTTTAGAGAAGTAAAAAGGTTGTTTGTTGAGGTTGTTAATGTATGGTATGCCCGGTGTGCCTTGGTTTTGTTGTGACGAAATGAAAATGTCCGAGTTATAGCCGTCATAATGGCGAAATTTCGTTAACCCTTAAAAACAGTTAATACCCGAGACCATAAAATCATTTTTAGCATCACCACTGCCTATGACTACAAGATATGGTTGTCTAGTTTATGTGGCCGCAAGAATCGCATGAAAAGAGTTTACGGTTTAAGAGTTATGCAAGTTTTAGTAAAAGTGGTTCGAGAGATTTTGTCGCAGAAATGTAACCACTTTGATGATGAGTTCGAGACCCTTAATTGTCGAATTAAGATGTGAAATTATGTGATAAAATGTTAAGGACAGTTAGCAAGGTGTGAGTAAAGGTTTTGAGTCAAAAAGATTATTTTCCGATTCTATAAAAATGCGTAATCCGAGGTTGCGTAAGTGAAAACCCTAAGAACGTAACTTTGAAATTGACTTTATAAGTGGTTAAGTATAACTTGAATTCGAGGACCGGTTTCGAACCAAACTTATGACTTAATTATTTGACGAGTAACATGGACTTAGTACGAGTCTAGATTAAACCATTAAGTGCTTTGATTACGATTTGTTTAAGTATACGAGCATTGTTAATAAGTGGATCGTCTAGGGGATTAATCGTATGTTTTTGATTTTGTTTAGATTATCAGACATCGTCACAGACCCCTACTACGACCAGAGCATCAGGCAAGTTTTCTTAAACTATACTTTTGAAGTATTATTGGATAATACCGCTATGGCCATATATGCGAGTTATGTTTTGCGATAAATGTTATATCGTGTTAAGATTGAGTTTGATTGTTGGTTTATATACTAGCTTGAGATAAGTAGTTATGAACCGGTTTATCTTGTAGCTCTAGGGATAAGAGCATATTTGTTGTTTTCGACTCTAGACCGGAAGTCGGTGTTTTGAGATATAGAGATAGCCGTGAAAACCCGGAGGGATTCCAGCGGTCGAGTAATATTTATTTAAGGAATGTTTTGATAAACATTATTTATATTTCCAGAAAGTATTAAGTACTTGGAAATGATTTGAGAAATATTATTTGAATATTTCTTTTATTTTCGGAGGATTAATTTTAAATCATTATTTTATTTTAGAGATTTGTTTAATAAATATTTATTAAATCTCTTTAACTGATTTAAAAATCATATTAATTATTTAAAAATCTTTTGAGTTCTTTGAAAATTATTATAAATATTTTCTGACCTTCAGAAATATTTTCAAAAATTATAAGGTTCCTAAATAATTATTCTTGAGTATTATTAGCTCACTTGAGCCGTCTAATGTTTCAAATTCATCGAGAATTGGGAATTCAGAGCTTCTAAAGTTGAGATCTTAATTCCTCTTCGTTAATACCTTCAAGTGTATTCGTAAACGATAGCCCTATTAGTAAGGGTTAGCTTCCACTTGATTCCGGAAGTAACCCAAAAGATACAAGTAAGATCTGCGAAACTACTAATATTATTTTTCCCCAGGGGGGGAGTCTTTGCATCTTGATTCTATCCAGTCCCTATAAGGGCAAATATTCGAGTTTTCAATAAAGGATGCATATTTTATAAATTGCTTCGGTAGAGACAAGTTTTCAAAATATCTTCCATATGAAGATAATATATGATAACTAAAGTACAGGGGTAGTACTATCTTTCAAATATTTTCCAGAAAGGGATAAACTCTTTTTGTTAAGTTATTGGGATATTAACAAGTTTATTTATTTTCCGATAAAGGAAAAGATTTCAGAAATGAGATATTTTGACAATAATTGTCTGGTACAAGTTCATACTGAGATTTCATTCTTAGGCAGGTTATGCCATACTTTATAATCTTGCTGAGCTTTCGCTCACTCTTGCCATTGTTTTATATATTATATAGCAGCTAAGAAGGATGCCAAGGATTCAGTACACAGCCCGCAAGCGAGTGGGAAACGCAAGACGTTTTCGTGAGCAGCTCATGGTAGCGATCCCAAAAGTAGTAAAGACCATAAGGATCAGTCTGCAGCTTTTGTTGGTTCATTTTATTTATAAATATGACCAGAACCAGACGATTAAGTCGCTGAGGTGCCTTCACATAGAGGTTCCATCAGCAGTAGCATTCAGAATTTATTTGGGATTGTAATAACTTATATTCTGAGGATTTATGTCTGTAAATTATGTCGTTTCTGAGACTCTAACCCGTGTGAGTGTGTTTATATTGTGGGGTCATGAGCATATGGATATATATTATGAGAAATACAGGTACAACAAGGAGTAAATGGATCGTGACTACCCTAGATCCCTGACCCCGGGTCTGGGGGTGTCACAGAAATGGTATCAAAGCTAGGGTTACAGTCCTAAAAAACGATAGTAGATCGAGTTAATAATCCCCATAATAGTAAGTAATACCTTGAGCTCAGATCGAGTTCGTAGTTGGGTTATCGGATATAACCCTAACTTATTAAGAATAAACCCGCGAGGAAACTTCTTCCTTGAAACCCTTCTCTTTTATTAGAACTGATGGTTAGTAACACGTTTTCGTTTGGTTTATAGATGGCTGAGATACCGGATATACCAGACCCTGAGGCCTTCGAGCAGGCACATGATGCTGCACTCATTGAGATGGATATAGAGTTTTCATGGGATGACCAGGTGGTTCCTGATATGGGACTTGAGGATGATGAGCCTGTAGATGATGAGGGTAGGGAGGCTGAGACCCACTTTTACCCAGTATCCACTGAGAGGTCCCCTTCACCCCCTATACCTCCATGGAGCCCGTTACCATCAAAGGAGGATGACTCGGATGACTATACCCCTGAGCACCTAGAGGCTGATGAGGATCCGTCAGACGATTCAGAGACCCCACCACCACCCCAGAGCTAGTTGTGCCAGTTGTTGTCCATGAGTGGATTGTGGGTCGTTTGAGTGATGATATTGTTGCTGCAGCTGCCAGGATCGACGAGTTGAGGAGGTAGTTGACAGTGGAGCGTAACACGAGGTATGCGTCCCAGGGTGGGATGAGGTTTTCTTCCCCTTCAGAAGCTAGGAGGGCTATGATTGGGATAGAGCTAGGGACCCGGGATCAAGTTCGACGATTGCCGGTGACTGGAGATGGGCTGGTGTCCAGGGCGGACGTAGAGCAGATATTTGTGGGAGCCATGATGAGGATGCGGGATCTGACTCGTCCCGAAGACAGTCCATGTGACGCCCCCAAATCTGAGGTCAAGGATTCAGGTCGTCACATCATCATCCAACCATATCATACCTGTATTAACTTTACAACTCAACAATACATACGTCCAGACCTCAATCTTACGCACAAACAAGTTAGAGCCTCAGAAACGATAATCAAAAGTAACACTAAATATTACAATTCATCTGTACAATCCAGAGTCTTACGCACTTCCACTTATACAACTGTACTTGAAGACAAGTCTTACTATTACAGTTGAAAACCTATCAGACTTACTCTGTAGTATTTATCAGGAACTAAATCATCTCCGGGGTAAATCTTCTACTCCTCTTCTGCTGTTGCGGAGTTAACCGACCAAATTCTTCTCTTTCTAAAAAGCTTTTATAAAGCAAGAATGAGCTACATAATGCTCAGCAAGTTCACCATTTTGTAAAATAATAATGTGGTTTATTTCGAAAACATTCCCAACTATATGGGTATATATCTCAGATTTCAAAACATAATTGGACAATGTATATGTCCGAGTTTGAATAAAGCATCTATACTCACTAAGGAGCTTTAAGAATAACATTTGAACCCTTTATAAGGTTCCCATTTCAATATATCTCAAGTTTGAAAATATATACATATGAGTATATCATTTTCGGCAAAACACTCTACGATTAACATACTGTACAGGGAATACATCATTGCAAACCTTTTTCCTTCCATTAGCTTAGAAGGTTTCTCATACAAAAACATTTCATTCTTTGAAACTATTGCAAGAGTGCACTAACACGTGCCACTCTTTATAGAAAATCTTGCAGTTCTAGATACTGCACGATGTCAATATTTTTCTTATCGAAAACCACACTATTGGCAACTTGGCACTTAGGCCCAAGAAGCAGTGTTTGAGTATTTTTCCAAAGTGGAGGATGGGACTGGAAGAAAACATAAAAACCTGACAGGGATTGACGATGATCAGTCGCCACATCCAAGTCCAATAATCCGTGGGTCTTCTCTACCGGTAGAAGGATAGAAACTACATCCGTAACTATCCCCGGGTGAAAACTACATCCGTAATCACCCTCGATGAAAACTACATCCGTAATCATCCTTCGGCAACAACTGGGCCGGAATAATAATTGATGGACCGCCTGGCTCACGGCCGCTTACACATCCCGGGAATCGTTCGTCAACGGTTCCCACACGTGCCAGAGTCCCTTTTTCTTTTTCTTTTAAAAACTTGTTTTTGATTGGAAACTGAGTAGTTGAGGTCCAACATCAGTCGATCGATGATTCTTGAAATCATACAAGAAGCAGAACCTGACCGGGGGTTTTCGAAAATGTTCTGAGTTCGAAAGAGTTCGAGTTTGAAAGTATTAAAGGTATCTTGGATTAGCTTTGTCTTTAAAATAATGAACAATAATTAATAAATAATATTTTAAGATTTAATATTAATAATTAATAAAATAATTATTTAATAAAATAAGCTTTTAATCCAAGATAGATATTTTGAGTATTTACGAAGATATAAAAATAATTACTTGAGTATACGATACTCCCCGAATGACCCTTCGGCTTTTCGCAATCTCGTTACGATATAATAATATACCGCACCCCGGTCAATAGTATATACGGACCGCTACGACCTCTATTGCTAGAGTCGTTGTCCGAAGAAAACATTTCAATCTAAGTTCAAGGGGTACAAACATATATGTACTTATACAACTCAATTTCATCAATACTTCGATAAACATAACATTTGATATGATTGAAAACTATAAACACAACAGTGAAAGTCCTTGTATATGTAAGTTTTGAAAATTAAACTTGCCTTGGTATGGTTGGGGTGGTCGAGCGTACGGAGTGGAACGATCTATACATAAGCCATAACCGTTCGTTAGTACCTTAACAATATCTCTTTAATTGCGGGGTTTTAGGGGGTACAAAATTAACTTAATGACTTCGTCTTATGACACTCTAGCCCCACTATAGGTTCATGTCACCACTCGATTACGCTCGTCACTTATTCGACTTAATTTAGTTACCATATCCGAGTCATGTCCATTACCCCTAAAATTATACTCCACTTAACGACTTTTTCCCTTACGCGAATTTTACTCTAGCATTTTTATAAAATTGAAAAATTCATATTTTAATCCAATTCTTTTTGGATAGCCTTCACCACTGCATTTACTAGCTTCCCTAATTTTTCCATGATCCCGCATAAATTTTTAGGGATTTAAACAAGGTTCACAAGGGGACCATTTAGTGCAGTCTGGAATCCAGAAACACATTTCACTTCTCAGGCCATAACTCAAAATCTATACATCACCTAGTCATGAACCTTATATTTCTGGAAACTACATTCAAATACCTTTCCAACAATATATAATTAGGACCTCAGGGGACAAGATTTGGGGGTTCAAAACCCTCTTACAAGACAGTTCAAATTTCTGGAAAAACTCAGCCTGCTTGTTTTACTAAATCAACCAAGATTCTTACATCCACAACACAACCAACATCTAAGTCACCAAGTTCATACTTTATAACATTCATGGAGATACATATACTATCCACAAGCATCAAAATCACAACCAGAACACTAAAACTCAAGATCTATATCATCCATCACTTATATATCCAAGATTAACACAAATACACATGGATCTATCATCAAACATCATAAACACTACATGGCCAAGAGGGGTTAGGGTTTTTATACCTTCTTGAGTATCTAGGAGCCTTGGGTATCTCAAGAACACCTTGAATAAGCTCCTACACTCCTTAAAATCCAAGATCTAAAAGAAAACTTAACATTGTTACTATTCACCAAAACTTTAACAATTAATATCTTGAAAATCAATGGATGAAAAGGCTTGGAATTCTTAGTATACCTTTCTTAGATGATGTAGAGTGCCTAGGAATTTAGCCTTGAATTATGAATGAGGAGGAGTGGAAGAAAGAAAAAATTTTCTTCCTTATTCTTGTCTTGGCCGAGAGCTTGTTCTTGGAGGGGGGGAGAGCTTTTTGTGTTTTGCTTTTGTGGTTGGTTGAATAATTGTGTTAAGTGGTTGGGTGATACATGTATTAGTGTATGTAATACATGGTACAAGTCTAGGTGTAGGTCACCATGCCCTCTTGTCTCCTAGGAAAAAGAAATGCCAACTAGTTACTATTCCTCTTGTCCAATTGGTACTACTAGTTTGCTTTTCCTAACTACTTAGTTGCATGGAACTTGCATGCAATACTACTCCTTGTATCATTATTCTTCCACCAATGCTTGTCACTTAATCTTTAATTCGTATCGTATCTTAATTAATCTCTCGTAATAATATTTTGTCGCGTAGAGATTTCCCTAGTAATTCCTTAAGTACTTAATTGTATAAATTCCTCGAATATCCATAACTCCTCGTCATAATTCCTAATAAATCTTTTAATACTCTAATCATTCTCAAATCCCAAGTTTTATAAATCTTACTAACAATGAGATTCTTGCCTTTAACAATCTTCCCTTTATCTTACATAGAGAATGTAACAACATAGTTCCTCAGACAATCAATTCCATTAAACAACAGGGATGACTAGAAAGGTTCCAAATTGACAATGTCATATGAGATTATATGAAAGAAAATATTACAAAAATTAGGGTTCTTACAGTCCATGATGGATGATGACAGTATGGTCCACTAGATTCAGATGGCTTTAGTAGTGCCGATTTTGTGGAATGACTAACTTTGACTGTAGTGTTCCTCCGAAGACTAGTGGGTAGGTAGACTGACTTTTGGTAGAACTGACTATTTGGATATATATGTATCAGGATGATGTGGCATGTTCCAGTTTCAAACTTTTGTTCCCCTTCTGAGGGATGTATATATTTGTTTCCTTTCCAGTTGTTGAAATTCCAGCTTTGCTTCCATTATCCTGTTATTTCAACTGTTTAAGATTCTATCTGCTCCCATATACATAGAATTGTTAACCCGCCATTTTTGCGAAAATTTCGGGAAAAAAAATTCGCCTTGCCACTTTCATTCGGAAAAAAAATAAATTTTATGGACTTCAAATTTTGCGAATATTCCATCGGGTTTTGAAATTGATTTCCAAGTGTTGCCAGTGGGTGACCAGATTGATCAAATTTCCCTGATTCTAAAAATCTAATAAATCCTGATAAACCTTGTCTTTCTGATTATCAGTAAAATGCCACCGAGAAGGATGGGAACGAGAGCTAACCCCACCGAATCTGAAGGGCAGTGCAGTCACCACGAAGAGGGTGGCCAACATAACTTTAGTAGTGATGAGAGTGATCAAGATTACAATGAGGAAGAAGACGTAAGTTTTGATGAGGAGGCAGATATGGAGTTTGATGAGGGAGAGTTTGAGGAAGAGGAGATTCAGAATGATGATCAGAGAGGGGATAACCCAGAGGGGGACCCTGTAAATCAGTTTATGCACCTATTGAGATCGAATCTGAACCAACACCCCAACCCTCAAAGACGTGACACTACGAGTGCTAATGCCTTTAGAGCTTTTAAATCATTAAAACCCCTAGAGTTTCATGGGACTACTAACCCAGTGGAAGCCAGAGCTTGGCTTAAGGAGATGGAAAAGTCATTTGAGATATTGAATACTGCAAAAAACCAGAAGACAGTGTTCACCGCTTATCTCCTGAAGGGAGAGGCGAATTACTGGTGGGAGTCTAAGAAAAACCAAGAGGGAAACGTTGTGGTGACGTAGGAGAGATTTAGGCAGTTATTTTTAGAGAAATACTTTCCAAGGTTTATGGAAACCCAAATGGAGCTGAAGTTTCTAGAGCTTAAGCAAGGGAACATGACCATGGCAGAATATGAGACTAAGTTTTCTGAATTATCGAGGTTTGTTCCGGAGTTTGTGGACACAAAACTTAAGAGAGCCCGTAGGTTTCAGCAAGGGCTACGACAGTGGATACAGAACCGCGTGGCGATATTTGAGCTAACTGATTATGCATCACTAGTACAGAAAGTGACAATCGTGGAAGCTGGTAGCGATTAGAGTCATAATGAAAAAGAGGGAAAAAAGAGGAAACAGGATAGCCAGAGAGGAACTTCCGCAGGAGGAAGTATTTTAAACAAATTTAACCGAGGGGCAGTATATGAGCCCAATCGGAGTACTGGAGCTAAGAAAGCTGAAAGTTGGAGTGTAAGCCAAGGCGGCCGGCAGGCTGGGGCATCTTATTCAAACCAATCTAGACCCCCACGCCAGAGTGTAAGAAATGTGGAAAGAGACATCTGGGCACGTGTAATCAGATAGCCGTAAAGTGTTTTAAGTGTGGCCGAGAGGGGCACTATGCCACCAATTGTCCTGCAAACAATTTTAAGTGTTTTCATTGTGGGAAGGAAGGACACATGAAGAAGGATTGCCCAACTGTAGGCCCAACTGCGTCAAAAGCTAGTGGAACTACTTCTAACCGACCACCCACTGCTAGGACTTTCAATATGACTGTGCAGGATGCCGTAAGAGACACGGATGTGATAGCAGGTGTAAGAACCCTAATTTTTGCAATATTTTCTTTTATTTAATATCATGTGACATTGTCAATTTGGAACCTTTCTAGTCATCCCTGTTGTTTAATGGAATTGATTGTCTGAGAAACTATGTTGTTACATTCACTATGTAAGATAAAGGAGAAGATTGTCGAGGGCAAGAGTCTTATTGTTAGTAAGATTTATAAAACTTGGGATTTGAGAATGATTAGAATATTAAAAGATTTATTAAGGATTATGATAAGGAATTATGGATATTCGAGGAATTTACACAATTACGTACTTAAGGAATTATAGGGGAAATCTCTACGCGACAAGTATTATTACGAGAGATTAATTAAGATACGATACGAATTAAAGATTAAATGACAAGCATTGGTGGGAGAATAATGATACAAGGAGTAGTATTGCATGCAAGTCCCATGCAACCAAGTGGTTAGGATTAAGCAAACTAGTTAACAAAATGGAAGAGAAATAGTAACTAGTTACTTGCTTTTCAAAAAGGGGAGACAAGTAGTACATGTGACCATACCATGCTAGTACCTTGCATATACTTATACATTATGTATCACCCAACACCTTTTAACATCAATTATTCAACCAACAAAACACAAAAATCAATAACTCTTCCCCCCTTGTTCATAGCTCTCGGCCAAAGCTAGAAGGAGGAAGAAAAGATTTTCTTTCTCCCACTTTCCATCACTCTTAATTCAAGATATAATTACTAGGCCCTCTACAACATCTAAGCAAGGTATGTTAATAGTTTCAAGCCATTTCATCCATCCAAATTCAAGTTATAAATTGTTAAAGATTGGGTGAATAGTAACCATGTTTGATTTTCTTTTAGATCTTGGATTGTAAGGGTTGTAGGAGACCATTCAAGGTGTTATTGAGTTTTGTAAAGCTTATCCAAGGCTCCTAGGTGCTCAAGAAGGTATAAAAATCACAAACCCTTTTGGTTATGTAGTGTTTATAATGTTTGGTGGTAGATCCATGTATATATGAGTTAATCTTGGTTGTATAAGTAATGGATGACATGGATCTTGAGTTTTGATGTTGTGATTGTGACTTTTATGATTATGGATAGTATATATATCTCCATGAGTGTTATAAACCATGAACTAAGTGAATTAAGTGTTGATTGTGTTGTGGAATCGTGAAAATTGGATGATCTATGTAGTACATGCTTGCTGAGTTTTTCCAGGAACATTGACCTGTCTTGTAACACGGTTTTGAACCCCCAAATGTTGTCCTCTGATGTCTTACCATATATTGTTGGAAAGATAATTGAATGTAGTTTCTGGAAATGTAAGGTTCATGTCTAGGTGATGTATAGATTTTAAGTTATGGCCGGAGAAGTGAATTGTGTTTCTGGATTCCGGACTGCATTAAGTGACCCCCTTGTGAACCTTGTTAAAACCCCTAAAAATATATGTGGGATCATGGAAAAATTTGAGAAACTAGAAAATGCAGTGGTTAAGACCACCCAAAAAGAATTGGATTAAAATATGAATTTTTGGATTTTATAAAAATGCTAGAGTAAATTTCGCGCAAGGGAAAAAGTCGTTAGTGGAGCATAATCCTAGGGGTAATGGTTATGATTCGAATGTGGTAACTAAATTAAGTCGATTTAGTGACGAGCGTAATAGAGTGATGACATGAACCTATAGTGGGGCTAGAGTGTCGTAAGACGAGGTCATTAAGTTAATTTCGTACCCCCTAAAACCCCGTAATTAAAGAGATATTGCTAAGGTACTAACGAGCGGTTATTGCTTATGTATAGATCGTTCGACTCCGCACGTTCGACCACCCCAACCAAACCAAGGCAAGTTTACTTTTCAAAACTTATTCATATACAAGGACTTTCACTGTTGTGTTTGTAGTTTTCAACTATATCAAATGCTATGTGACGCCCCCAAATCTGAGGTCAAAGATTCAGGTCGTCACATCACCATCCAACCATATCATACCTGTATTAACTGTACAACTCCACAATACATCCTTCCAGACCTCAATCTTAAACACAAACAAGTTAGAGCCTCAGAAACGCTAATCAAAAGTGCCACTAAATATTACAATTCATTTGTACAAATCAGAGTCTTACGCAATTCCACTTATACAACTATACTTGAAGACAAGTCTTACTATTACAGTTGAAAACCTATCAGACTACTCTGTAGTATTTATCAGGAACTAAATCATCTCCGGGGTAAATCTTCTACTCCTCTTCTGCTGGTGCGGAGTTAATCGGCCAAATTCTTCCCTTTCTGAAAAGTTTTTATAAAGCAAGAATGAGCTACATAATTCTCAGCAAGTTCACCATTTTGCAAAATAATAATGTGGTTTATTTCGAAAACATTCCTAACTATATGGGTATATATCTCAGATTTCAAAACATAATTGGACAATGTATATGTCCGAGTTTGAATAAAACATCTATACTCACTAAGGAGCTTTAAGAATAACATATGAACCCTTTATAAGGTTCCCATTTCAATATATCTCAAGTTTGAAAATATATACATATGAGTATATCATTTTCGGCAAAACACTCTACGATTAACATACTGTACAGGGAATGCATCATTGCAAACCTCTTTCCTTCCGTTAGCTTAGAAGGTTTCTCATACAAAAACATTTCATTCTTTGAAACAATTGCAAGAGTGCACTAACACGTGCTAATCTTTATAGAAAATCTTGCAGTTCTAGATACTGCACGATGTCAATATTTTCTCATCAAAAACCACACTATCAGCAACTTGGCACTTAGGCCCAAGAAGCAGTGTTTGAGTATTTTTCCAAAGTGGAGGATGGGACTGGAAGAAAACATAAAAAAACCTGACAGGGATTGACGATGATCAGTCGCCACATCCAAGTCCAATAATCCGCGGGTCTTCTCGACCGGTAGAAGGATAGAAACTACATCCGTAACTATCCCCGGGTGAAAACTACATCCATAATCACCCTCGATGAAAACTACATCCGTAATCATCCTTCGGCAACACCTGGGCCGGAATAATAATTGATGGACCGCTTGGCTCACGGCCGCTTACACATCCCGGGAATCGTTCGTCAACGGTTCCCACACCTGCCAGAGTCCCTTTTTCTTTTTCTTTTGAAAACTTGATTTTGATTGAAAACAGAGTAGTTGAGGTCCGACATCAGTCGACCGATGATTCTTGAAATCATACAAGAAGCAGAACCTGACCGGGGGTTTTCGAAAATGTTTTGAGTTCGAAAGAGTTCGAGTTTGAAAGTATTAAATGTATCTTTGATTGACTTCGTCTTTAAAATAATGAACGATAATTAATAAATAATATTTTAAGATTTAATATTAATAATTAATGAAATAATTATTCGATAAAATAAACTTTTAATCCAAGATAGGGTTTCGAGTATTTACGAAGATATGAACATAATTACTTGAGTATACGATACTCCCCGAATGACCCTTCGGGTTTTCGCAATCTAGATACGATATGATAATATACCGCTCCACGGTCAATAGTATATACGGACCGCTACGACCTCTATTGCTAGAGTCGTTGTCCGAAGAAAACATTTCAATCTAGGTTCAAGGGGTACAAACATATATGTACTTATACAATCTCAATTGCATCAATACTTCGATAAACATAACATTTGATATAATTGAAAACTACAAACACAACAGTGAAAGTCCTTGTATATGTATAAGTTTTGAAAAGTAAACTTGCCTTGGTTTGGTTGGGGTGGTCGAGCGTGCGGAGTGGAACGATCTATACATAAGCAATAACCGCTCGTTAGTACCTTAACAATACCTCTTTAATTACGGGGTTTTAGGGGGTACAAAATTAACTTAATGACTTCGTCTTATGACACTCTAGCCCCACTATAGGTTCATGTCACCACTCGATTACGCTCGTCACTTATTCGACTTAATTTGGTTACCATATCCGAGTCATATCCATTACCCCTTAAATTACACTCCCTTAACGACTTTTTCCCTTGCGCGAATTTTACTCTAGCATTTTTATAAAATTGAAAAATACCTATTTTAATCAAATTCTTTTTGGGTAGCCTTCACCACTGCATTTACTAGCTCCCCTAATTTTTCCATGATCCTACATAAATTTTTAGGGGTTTAAACAAGGTTCACAAGGGGACCATTTAGTGCAGTCCGGATTCCAGAAACACATTTCACTTCTCAGGCCATAACTCAAAATCTATACATCACCTAGTCATGAACCTTATATTTCTGGAAACTACATTCAAATACCTTTCCAACAATATATAATTAGGACCTCAGGGGACAAGATTTTGGGGTTCAAAACCCTCTTACAAGACAGTTCAAGTTCCTGGAAAAATTTCAGCATGCTTATATCACTAAACCAACCAAGAATCTTACATCCACATCACAACCAACATCTAAATCACCAAGATCATACTTTATAACATACATGGAAATACATACACTAACCACAAGCTTAAAAATCACAACTACAACACTTACACTCAAGATCTACATCATCCATCACTTATATGTCCAAGATTTACACTAATAATCATGGATCTAACATTAAACATTACAAACACTACATGGCCAAGAGGGGTTAGGGTTTTTATACCTTCTTGAGTATCTAAGAGCCTTGGGTATGCCTTACAAGTCTCAAGAACACCTTGGATGAGCTCCTACAAGCCTTATAATCCAAGATCTAAAAGAAAACTCAACTTTATTACTATTCATCAAAACTTTAACGATTTATATCTTGAAAATTAATGGATGAAAAGGCTTGGAATTCTTAGTATACCTTCCTTATATGATGTAGAGTGCCTAGGAATTTTGCCTTGAATTATGAATAAGGAGAAGTGGAAGAAAGAAAAATTTTCTTCCTTGTTTCTTGTCTTGGCCGAGAGCTTTTTGCTTGGGGGGGGGGGAGAATAGTTTCTTTGCTTTGCTTTTTGGTTGGTTGAATAATGTGTAAAAGGGGTTGGGTGATATATATTATGTATATGTATATGCATCACATGTTTCAAGTCTAGGGTATAGGCCACCATGCCCTCTTGTCTCCTTGGAAAAAGTAATAACTAGTTACTATTCCTCTTGTCCACTTGGTATTACTAGTTTGCTTTCCTAACTACTTAGTTGCATGGGACTTGCATGCAATATCATTCCTTGTATCATTATTCTTCCACCAATGCTTGTCACTTAATCTTTAATTCGTATCGTATCTTAATTAATTTCTCGTAATAATATTTTGTCGCGTAGAGATTTCCCTTGTAATTCCTTAAGTACTTAATTGTGTAAATTCCTCGAATATCCATAACTCCTCGTCATAATTCCTAATAAATCTTTTAATACTCCAATAACTCTCAAATCCCAAGTTTTATAAATCTTACTAACAATAAGACTCTTGCCTTCAATAACCTTCCCTTTATCTCACATGGTGAATGAAACAACATAATTTCTCAGACAATCAATTCCATTAAACAACAGGGATGACTAAAAAGGTTCCAAATTGACAATGTCAAATGATATTATATAAACGAAAATATTACAAAAATTAGGGTTCTTACAGCCTCCCCTCCTTAAAAGGATTCCGTCCCGGAATCAGGTTGAAAACAGTTGGGGGGTACTTTTCATGTATCGTGCTCTCTAGTTCCCATGTTGATTCTTCGATATTCTGGTTTCTCCACAAAACTCTCAATAGTTTGACAACCTTGTTCCTCAGCACCTGTTCTTTTCTATCCATGATTTCTATGGGTTGCTCCACATAGGTTAAGTCTGGTCGGAGGTCCACTTGGTCGTACTCTATCACATGCCGATAGTCGGTGTGGTTGGGTCGTAACATAGACACATGCAACACATTACGAATTTACTGCAAGCTTGGGGGCAAGACTAACTCGTAGGCTAACTCCCCAATACGCCTCAAAATCTCAAAAGGTCCAATAAACCTCAGACTTAGCTTCCCTTCCTTACCAAACCGCATCAATCCTTCCCACGGTGATACCTTTAACATCACCAACTCTCCTACCTCATATTCCCTGTCCTTGCGGGTCTGGTCCGCATACTTCTTCTGTCTGTCTTGGGCCGCTACCAGCCGTCCTCTTATGAGCTCGATAGTTTCTCTTGTCTGTTGGACCAGTTCAGGCCTTAAAATCTTCCGCTCTCCATCTTCTTCCCAACACAAGGGAGACCGACATCTTCGTCCGTATAAAGCTTCATATGGGGCATCCCTATACTCGCATGGTAACTGTTGTTGTAGGAAAATTCGATCAACGGCAAGTGGTCATCCCAACTCTCCTTAAAATCGATGGCACATACTCTCAACATGTCCTCTATGGTCTGGATGGTTCTCTCGCTCTGTCCGTCTGATTGGGGTGGTATGCAGTACTCATGTTTAACTTGGTCCCCACACAATCCTGAAAACTCCTCCAGAACCTGGGGTTGAACCTTGGGTCTCTATCAGATACAATGCTCACAGGAACCCAATGCCTTACCACGATCTCCTTAGCTATCTCATAAAATTTGACCATTCGAAATAATGGGTTTCGAAAAAAAAACTAATGACTTTTACATACACTCGTCTGTACCGTAAAGACGTAATATCAATTCGAAATCTTCATTTAATAATTCGTACATATCGTGATTGTAAAAATTTCTCATCCACCCATAAAATTACTATTCGTCCAGGTTTCGAACATTCACGAAAATTAGGTTTAATGCAGTCTCCTCTCCTTAAAAGGATTCTATCTTAAGAACCTAAGGATAATAGTTGTGGATACAATTCCAAACTTACCCTTTCCAACTCTAAGGTTGACACTTCAACCCTATTGTTCTCTCCCTTGGTCTCACCAACGCCTTAATGTTGTTCCTCAACGCATACTCTCCTCGACCTGTATTCCTTATCGGTTGTTCTATGATTGAAAATTTCTATCCCACTACTTACACGTTCCTCTTCTACCTTGTTCATAGTATCCGTGTTGAGTCCTTGTATTGTTGGCCCGTGAATACTTTGTGGTCGTGTTTTGTAATCTGAGACAACGTCAATACGCACGGTATTCCTCATATTCCTTCGATTGATTAGCAGGCATGTGTTGCCTCCCGTCAGCCGTTACCACTTGCTATGGATACTGTATAGTCTTCGATATACGTCGAACCAGTTCAGCTACTATGTCCCTCGTTCATTGACTTCTTCGTGACGCAAGAGAAGCGAAACTTCTTCTTTCGCAGTACGCTCTACAGGAGACGTCCTTACGTTCGCATGGTGATGATCGTGATAACAACCTTCATTTCATGGATAAGTTTTTATTCTCGACTGCCCCGTGAAACCTAAGGCACGACACTAAATATAAATTCGATCGTCTGGACAATTCTTCTTCCCTGTCCGTCAACCACAGATCAAATTAGTACATACGCTTAATCTCTTTGTTAAATATACCTGAAAGCACCTTCAATATTCGAAGTTTAACCTTAAGTCTTTATCTGACGTAATCGCTGCGGAAGTTTTATATTGCACCACCATCTCTTCCGTATAATATTCGATAATCTTCTAAATGGAAAGTCTCTCGTAAGTAAATCACTTGGTCCAACAATTATAAATCAACTAGGGCCATCTCTTGGCTCGGTCTTCGGCAACCTACTCATGAAATTCATTATAATTCTGTCCACGTTCAAGATTTTCTACGGGCGGAATTGATCCACTAGATCTCTATCATTTTGTTTTTGACATGTTGCGTTTGTACTTAATAGTTTGCCAATACCATTCTTTATATCCGTTTGCCAAACATTCTCTTAATTCTCTGTACATCTTTGTCCTTCCCCATAATTTAGTCATTTTCCTCTAACATTATTCTTTATTGTATATACTCTATTTTCTTGGTCAATACTGACTGAATTCCAATTTCGAATAATCCCTTCTACAGGTATCGGCCACCATACTGGCCTTTCCTGGGAAATAACAAATTTCTCCATTATACTCCCTGCTCCCTTTCATCACCTTCTCTTTCTTATGTTTAGTCCTAATATGAAGATATACTTATGGCACTTGTGGAAAACTTTCACACTTTTCTCATAAAGTTAACGTCTCAGTTTTATGCGTGAACCATCATGACTAATCCCAGACTCACGGTTAGTATATCCTATCCCGTAACCTTTATGTTGTTTAGAAGTATAGGCTATCATCCCCTTTCTACTGCATCAGCACACCTCTTAAACTCTTGAAAGACGCATCATCGTGACTCTCAAAGTCCTCTTTTTATCATCAAGTATAGCTAACAACGAGGTTGTTGCTAATATCTCATTTCATCCCAAAACTTTGTTCATTAATCCATAAAGGCTTCTGACTCATTAGTCCACTCAAACGATACTACCACAATTTTATAACGTTTATATTAGTGTGAAATGCCAACTTTGGCACAGTACAGAGGTCGATCTTGAGTTGGTGAAACCTTCTCTTCAACCTTATCTTTGAAAAACAACTACTCATTTTAACTAGTCATCAATTCCCCCATTTCCGATAAGGGTATCAGTTCTCGATGGTATATGTAGGATGTCATACGCTCGTCCTCCTTCACAACTGGCGCCAATCAGCCTGAGGCCTGCATGCGGCTGCGATTCCCAATAAACTTGATTAGGTGGTAATCTCGAAGGATCATTGGCATATCTCCATGCATCCATTTGCTATTAGGGGCCTGTTAAACTATATGTCTCTCTATGTGCATCAATCCCTTTAAGCTAAGTAAAGCTTCACATTCTTGCCACGATATTTCTTCCTTTCTCGTCCATCTCACTTCCATGTTAGTTTCCTCCAAGGATATGTTTTACATCGCAATCGATTTGCATTTCCTGGATCGGGAAAAGGCTTGGTAACTCCAGAATTCATTAATATAACATCCTGACAACAGTTGGTAGAAGCGTACTCCCAACCACCTCATCATTTCTTATAACTTTCCTCACACTAATATTAAAGGTCTTGTGGTATGCCCCGACATGTTATTTCTACTTTAATAATTACTCGGCATAACGCTCTGGCTGCACAATTACAACATTTGGTTTTTGATCTCATATTGGTGTAACGGTTCATAATTGTACCTCCCGTTCACCTTAGAGTAATCACCTCGAAAGGAATGGTTTCAAAATAACAAGGTCCAATAGATAATTTCAATAAGAATTTCACATTGGATGTTCCAAGAATGTTGATGGTTCCAAATACTAGGAGTCTCGATTTTTGGAGATGTAAGGATGGACAGAAAGAATACAACAAGGTTTATTCCTTCCCGTCCTGATAATTCTGGAATATGATACCATAGAGAATGTTGCACAAGGGCAATGATTGTTGGGTACAAAAGTCATAAAGACGGTCTTTATACAATTCTTACATCGGGTGGATACTTTTCCTCCTGAATAATAAGAGGAAATCTAAAGTCGCATTGATGAAGGTCAGCCAATAGAAAGCAATTCTACTCCATGACCATTAAAGAATGAAGTAGTTTATCATTCAAGTAATCAGTGGTTTCAAACGAATTCTCATTGTGTGAATGAAGAATAAAATATTCAAGTGATATATAGTCTGATACGAAGATGGGTAGAATTCGAGTTGAGTGGGCGACCTCATTAGGTCTCAATCAAGTTATTCATCGAACTTTCATCATCATGCTTTACCGTAGGAAAATGCATGGCAAGATTTGCTGAATAAATTAAATTGGGAGTTGGACCAGTGAAACAATAACTAGTCCTTTTCTAGAAACACTAGCAACTAGCTAGACAAAATTTGCTAGTCCACCTGTTTGAGACATCACCACTAGCTAGGACAATTAGCTAAGTGTTCTTCACAACATTACAATTTTGACTAGTTAGAACAATCAACTAGTCATTCATATTGACATATCAACTAGCCAGTTTCAACTGGCTAGAACAGAATTTCAACATCGTAGCCATTGAAGAAACTTTAGGCTTCTCGGATAACGAATGAAAATAAGAAGTTATTAAGTTTGAAAAAAGAAAACTATAAAATCTGAAGAGAATGTTCTAGGTATCGGAACAATCGATAACCTCTCATCAAACATTACTTATCAGTGAAACGGTCCACCCAAGGGTGCCTCCGTACACATGCTTTATCAGATCCGACAATAGAATTAAATTCGGAATACCAATATCAAAATGATACCCTTACTATGATTTCAATGTACGATGTACAATCTCATCTTGAATAGAAGAAAAGAATTCATGAGGGATGTCTGGACATTAGATCATCCATGTCCTCAGTAATTTGTTGAATATTTATGAGCTCAACTGATGAGTGCAAGTATGAAAGAAGCAATCAAAAATCGATATTCGTTAAGTAGTATTCGTCGATTAATTAAGGAAATATTTGTTGAACATTCCTTGGATAATTGAAAGAAAGCGTAAATAGTCCTGAGCAGAAATAATTATAAACTTCAAATAGAATGCTCGGGGATCAATTAAGATACTTTGGATGAGTCCCGGTTTAGAGAAAGTATATCACTGGTTGTTATTCCACAAGTTTGAAGTAGAAAGCTAGGAGGGTTACCTGATATAAACTAATCGAGGTAACATGGTTAGTGAACAGTTTAAAATGAAGTAGTGCACCAGCCGGTAGTTACCAAAATAAGTTAATAATCATTCGTGCATTCCATTACCACCATTATGAGGGTAACTCCATCTCTTCGTCTTCGTAATACAAGACACCAACTAGTGCGTCTCTCAATCATCATCTTAAAGTCATTTATCGAGTTAAGGCTTCACAAATATATCTGTCATTTCCGTGCTTTATCTTGAAGACCAAGCTTCACATCATTCCGGGGACACCTGCTAAGTCCATAGGGTCCTACTTCATGCCTTCCGACGTGAATCACAAGTGGCCAGTTCCCCCTGGGAACAGATCAAAGAGATCTCTCAGGGATCTCAGTGCAGTCCATAGGTTCAGTGGCGGGTGTGTGTATGTGAACATATACCAAAAATATTGAGGTCTACAATACATATATACGTAGTCCCTGATAACATCTCCATCAAAGGATCCCACTCTAGACCCGCTGGTCTTTTCTTTTGGTAGACTCTGAGATCACTGTATCGCTCGTTGCAACCATATTCAACTTCTCTTGAGTCCCTTTGTTAATCCTACTTGTTTGTTCTCTAAGTTGAACTACCATGTTCTAGCGTCCGAATCATGCGTGGAATTATCTGGCACGCTCGTCTTATGATAACATTCTCGTATAACACATGTAAATTTTGCCATCAAGGGTAATGAAATCCACAACGACATAGTGACCAACTTTCAGGTAAACCCGTTACTTATCGAAAATCGGATCTTACAGCCAAAGTAAAAGACTTTCATTATTCCAAGTACTAAGTACCCTTAATTATGTAGGGAAGTCCAAACTTCTTGATTCTTAAAATGCCGCCTCCTGAGCTGTGGAGGAATATGGGCCACAAAATTTATGCTAGCCTAGTCATCCGATCATATTGGCAATATCGCCTCTACCTCAGATGCTCTCGAGATTTCGCTCTGCTTCCTATATCATTATCTATGATAAGTCATGTACGACTCTCAAACCTCTATTCATCATTCTGAAGGTCTCTAAGGATTCTATCGACCCTAGTATAATACCTTCAGTAACACTCCAATCCATTCTACTCACCGGTACCTCTTCCGGTAGTCCAATCATAAGTTTACTACGATCTCTTATGTCATTCTCCTACTTAGACTTAACTCTCAACACTCTCGTTTCTGAGTACTGTAACTTATCACTCTGATACCATTTCTGTGACGCCCCCAAATCTGAGGTCAAAGATTCAGGTCGTCACATCACCATCCAACCATATCATACCTGTATTAACTGTACAACTCCACAATACATCCTTCCAGACCTCAATCTTAAACACAAACAAGTTAGAGCCTCAGAAACGCTAATCAAAAGTGCCACTAAATATTACAATTCATTTGTACAAATCAGAGTCTTACGCAATTCCACTTATACAACTATACTTGAAGACAAGTCTTACTATTACAGTTGAAAACCTATCAGACTACTCTGTAGTATTTATCAGGAACTAAATCATCTCCGGGGAAAATCTTCAACTCCTCTTCTGCTGGTGCGGAGTTAATCGGCCAAATTCTTCCCTTTCTGAAAAGTTTTTATAAAGCAAGAATGAGCTACATAATGCTCAGCAAGTTCACCATTTTGCAAAATAATAATGTGGTTTATTTCGAAAACATTCCCAACTATATGGGTATATATCTCAGATTTCAAAACATAATTGGACAATGTATATGTCCGAGTTTGAATAAAACATCTATACTCACTAAGGAGCTTTAAGAATAACATATGAACCCTTTATAAGGTTCCCATTTCAATATATCTCAAGTTTGAAAATATATACATATGAGTATATCATTTTCGGCAAAACACTCTACGATTAACATACTGTACAGGGAATACATCATTGCAAACCTCTTTCCTTCCGTTAGTTAGAAGGTTTCTCATACAAAAACATTTCATTCTTTGAAACAATTGCAAGAGTGCACTAACACGTGCTAATCTTTATAGAAAATCTTGCAATTCTAGATACTGCACGATGTCAATATTTTCTCATCAAAAACCACACTATCAGCAACTTGTCACTTAGGCCTAAGAAGCAGTGTTTGAGTATTTTTCCAAAGTGGAGGATGGGACTGGAAGAAAACATAAAAAACCTGACAGGGATTGACGATGATCAGTCGCCACATCCAAGTCCAATAATCTGCGGGTCTTCTCTACCGATTGAAGGATAGAAACTACATCCGTAACTATCCCCGGGTGAAAACTACATCCGTAATCACCCTCGATGAAAACTACATCCGTAATCATCCTTCGGCAACACCTGGGCCGGAATAATAATTGATGGACCGCCTGGCTCACGGCCGCTTACACATCCCGGGAATCGTTCGTCAACGGTTCCCACACCTGCCAGAGTCCCTTTTTCTTTTTCTTTTGAAAACTTGATTTTGATTGAAAACAGAGTAGTTGAGGTCCGACATCAGTCGACCGATGATTCTTGAAATCATACAAGAAGCAGAACCTGACCGGGGGTTTTCGAAAATGTTTTGAGTTCGAAAGAGTTCGAGTTTGAAAGTATTAAATGTATCTTGGATTGACTTCGTCTTTAAAATAATGAACGATAATTAATAAATAATATTTTAAGATTTAATATTAATAATTAATGAAATAATTATTCGATAAAATAAACTTTTAATCCAAGATAGGGTTTCGAGTATTTACGAAGATATGAACATAATTACTTGAGTATACGATACTCCCCGAATGACCCTTCGGGTTTTCGCAATCTAGATACGATATAATAATATACCGCTCCCCGGTCAATAGTGTATACGGACCGCTACGACCTCTATTGCTAGAGTCGTTGTCCGAAGAAAACACTTCAATCTAGGTTCAAGGGGTACAAACATATATGTACTTATACAATCTCAATTGCATCAATACTTCGATAAACATAACATTTGATATAATTGAAAACTACAAACACAACAGTGAAAGTCCTTGTATATGTATAAGTTTTGAAAAGTAAACTTTCCTTGGTTTGGTTGGGGTGGTCGAGCGTGCGGAGTGGAACGATCTATACATAAGCAATAACCGCTCGTTAGTACCTTAACAATACCTCTTTAATTACGGGGTTTTAGGGGGTACAAAATTAACTTAATGACTTCGTCTTATGACACTCTAGCCCCACTATAGGTTCATGTCACCACTCGATTACGCTCGTCACTTATTCGACTTAATTTGGTTACCATATCCGAGTCATATCCATTACCCCTTAAATTACACTCCCTTAACGACTTTTTCCCTTGCGCGAATTTTACTCTAGCATTTTTATAAAATTGAAAAATACCTATTTTAATCCAATTCTTTTTGGTTAGCCTTCACCACTGCCTTTACTAGCTCCCCTAATTTTTCCATGATCCTACATAAATTTTTAGGGGTTTAAACAAGGTTCACAAGGGGACCATTTAGTGCAGTCCGGATTCCAGAAACACATTTCACTTCTCAGGCCATAACTCAAAATCTATACATCACCTAGTCATGAACCTTATATTTCTGGAAACTACATTCAAATACCTTTTCAACAATATATAATTAGGACCTCAGGGGACAAGATTTTGGGGTTCAAAACCCTCTTACAAGACAGTTCAAGTTCCTGGAAAAATTTCAGCATGCTTATATCACTAAACCAACCAAGAATCTTACATCCACATCACAACCAACATCTAAATCACCAAGATCATACTTTATAACATACATGGAGATACATACACTAACCAAAAGCTTAAAAATCACAACTACAACACTTAAACTCAAGATCTACATCATCCATCACTTATATGTCCAAGATTTACACTAATAATCATGGATCTAACATTAAACATCACAAACACTACATGGCCAAGATGGGTTAGGGTTTTTATACCTTCTTGAGTATCTAGGAGCCTTGGGTATGCCTTACAAGTCTCAAGAACACCTTGGATGAGCTCCTACAAGCCTTATAATCCAAGATCTAAAAGAAAACTCAACTTTGTTACTATTCATCAAAACTTTAACAATTTATATCTTGAAAATTAATGGATGAAAAGGCTTGGAATTCTTAGTATACCTTCCTTATATGATGTAGAGTGCCTAGGAATTTTGCCTTGAATTATGAATGAGGAGAAGTGGAAGAAAGAAAAATTTTCTTCCTTGTTTCTTGTCTTGGCCGAGAGCTTTTTGCTTGGGGGGGAGAAGAGTTTCTTTGCTTTGCTTTTTGGTTGGTTGAATAATGTGTAAAAGGGGTTGGGTGATATATATTATGTATATGTATATGCATCACATGTTTCAAGTCTAGGGTATAGGCCACCATGCCCTCTTGTCTCCTTGGAAAAAGTAATAACTAGTTACTATTCCTCTTGTCCACTTGGTATTACTAGTTTGCTTTCCTAACTACTTAGTTGTATGGGACTTGCATGCAATATCATTCCTTGTATCATTATTCTTCCACCAATGCTTGTCACTTAATCTTTAATTCGTATCGTATCTTAATTAATTTCTCGTAATAATATTTTGTCGCGTAAAGATTTCCCTTGTAATTCCTTAAGTACTTAATTGTGTAAATTCCTCGAATATCCATAACTCCTCGTCATAATTCCTAATAAATCTTTTAATACTCAAATAACTCTCAAATCCCAAGTTTTATAAATCTTACTAACAATAAGACTCTTGCCTTCAATAACCTTCCCTTTATCTCACATGGTGAATGTAACAACATAATTTCTCAGACAATCAATTCCATTAAACAACAGGGATGACTAAAAAGGTTCCAAATTGACAATGTCATATGATATTATATAAACGAAAATATTACAAAAATTAGGGTTCTTACATGCTATGTTTATCGAAGTATTGATGCAATTGAGATTGTATAAGTACATATATGTTTGTACCCCTTGAACTTAGATTGAAATGTTTTCTTCGGACAACGACTCTAGCAATAGAGGTCGTAGCGGTCCGTATATACTATTGACCGGGGAGCGGTATATTATTATATCGTATCTAGTTTGCGAAAACCTAAAGGGTCATTCGGGTAGTATCGTATACTCAAGTAATTATGTTCATATCTTCGTAAATACTCGAAACCCTATCTTGGATTAAAAGTTTATTTTATCGAATAATTATTTTATTAATTATTAATATTAAATCTTAAAATATTATTTATTAATTATTGTTCATTATTTAAAGACAAAGTTAATCCAAGATACATTTTACTACTTTCAAACTCGAACTCTTTCGAACTCAAAACATTTTCGAAAACCCCCGGTCAGGTTCTGCTTCATGTATGATTTCAAGAATCATCGGTCGACTGATGTCGAACCTCAACTACTCTGTTTTCAATCAAAATCAAGTTTTAAAAAAAAAAGAAAAAGGGGACTCTGGCAGGTGTGGGAACCGTTGACGAACGATTCCCGGGACGTGTAAGCGGCCGAGAGCCAGGCGGTCCATCAATTATTATTCCGGCCCAGGTGTTGCCGAAGGATGATTACGGATGTAGTTTTCATCGAGGGTGATTACGGATGTAGTTTTCACTCGGGGATAGTTACGGATGTAGTTTCTATCCTTCTACCGGTAGAGAAGACCCGCGGATTATTGGACATGGATGTGGCGACTGATCATCGTCAATCCTTGTCAGGTTTTTGTGTTTTCTTTAAGTCCCATTCCTCCATTTTGGAAAAATGCTTTGACACTGCTTCTTAGGCTTTTGTGCCAAGTTGCTGACAGTGTTCTATTTTGATGAGAAAGATGTTGACTCAATGCAGTATCTAGAACTGCAAGTTTATTTTGAAAACGAGGGCACATATTGTTGCACCTTCGAGATTTATCAACAATGACAAGTGATTTTATATCTGATTGATACAAACAAGTTTAATAACTGCTAATCATATGAAATGTTATATTGCATACCTTATACATATATTTCTTGCTGAGCTATAGTTGCTCACTCTTGCTTGTTTTCAAATTTTACAAACACAACAGCTAAGCGAAATGGCAAGACTTAGACAGACTGCTCGAAAGCAGGTGACTAGACCCGAGCCAGCAGTTGAGATTCCACCGGTAGGCCCCATTAGCCGGATTGGTTGGCAGCTTTTGTTAGTTCGTTTTATTTATCAGTATGACCTAGTGTATCGTAACAAACTTACAAGCCGCCAACTTCGCTTCATATCGAAGTGTTGCTGGTAGCATAAATAATATTTAATTCGGTCTGTAATAACTCTGATAATTTTATTTCTGCTTAATCAATGTTGTGACGTTTCTGAGGCTCTATCCTGTGTGTGTGTGTGCGGTGTGAGTTTATTGTGGGGTCGATGGCTGTGTTATATATATTATGTGCAAGAACAGGTATGTTATTAATGGAAAATGGACCGTGAGCGCCTAGATCTCCGACCCCGGATCTGGGGGCGTCACAGAAATTGTATCAGAGCGAGGTTACAGTTCTAAAAAACGATAGTAATTTAAGAAAGCAACCCTAATAATAATAACAATAACGATAACCTTAATAACAACATTAATAATACTTAGAACTCTCATCGAGTTGTAGTCGGGTTATCGGATATAGCCCTGACTTTAAGGCCCGTGAGTGAACTACTCCTAAACCTTTCTTTTTGGTTAGTGACCCTCCTTATTTCCCTTGTGTAGATGGAAGAGATACCAGACCCTGAGGCTTTCGAGAGAGAGCATGATGAGGCACTGATGCGAGATACCGAGGATCCTGAGGAGGATATGGGTGCTGACTCTGAGCTTGGCCCCTGGATTATGCTGATAGGAGATACTGATGATGAGGATCCCGTTGAGGAGCCTTTTGAGCCTGAGCCTGAGCCTGTAACCCCATCTCCTGTAGCTACTGATGAGGAGAGTGTGAGATCCGGTGAGGGTCGTGTTGTGTCACCCCCACCTTCTCCGCAGTCATCGAGCCCTGTTTCATCGGACGGTGACTCCGAGGACGATACTTCTGGCGAGGAGGAGCTTGACCCTACCCCTGCTACTGCTCCTGCTCCTGCTACCGCTACTGCTCCTGTTCCTGTCATACCACCTCCACCGATGGACCTACCCCCAGTGTCGGGTACTGAGCACGCTTACGTGGTACAGTTCCTGACCCGAGACTTACTTTCTGCGGAGGCCCGACTTAACGAGGCGAGGCGGGCACTAGTGGAGGAGCGCGAGGCGCGCTTGAGGATCCAGGCTGAGATGAGGGCCGCTGTTTCTAGGAGGACTAGGGCTCGACTCCATAGGATTGAGAGGAGGAGTCGCGAGAGGATTCTTGGATTAGGGATCCGCGGGGGCGGAGTGATCCAGGCTAGGGATGCTAGGCGTGTTGTGCGTCGTGCATTTGCCCGAGTGAGGACCTTGCTCCGCCGCGGTGCGGCCCCATGATGTGTTACTGATAGCTCAGTCCTCTAGGTTCAGATGACATTAGTGTGTCGATTTTGCGGGATAGTTGACTTGTGCAGTGGTATCCTTTCTGACCAGTGGATGGGTAGACTGACCTACAGATATGTAGATGTGATTTCGGGTAGTATGTACGGATGTAGCCCTACTCTTGTGTAGCCTGACTATTCGGATGATATACTTGTATTTGTTCCACTTTTGCTAGACTTTGACATCGGAACTATGTATTTGGCTCTAACATCCAAACTTTGTGATAACCCTTGTACCGTACTTATTTAGTTTCAGTTTCCTTAATATTGCCTCAACTGCTTTACTTTCCGATGCCATGCTCTACTGTTTTGATATACAACTGTGATTATACAATTGCTACAAGCCACAAATACAACCATGCTGTTTCAAATTTACGATATGCGATTTCAAATTGTTCTCTACAATTTTCAAAAATGTTCCTACAATTTTTTTTAAACAAATTTTTTCAAAAAAAAAAAAAAAAAATTTTTGAGGTTTCGAAATTTTGAAAACTCTTGTAAATGTTTTCGCATCCCAAAGGGATTTTTCCCAAAAATGTTTGACATTTTATTTCCAACATCGGATTATTAAAACTTTTGCAACTTCCACCCTTATGAGGAGGAACGATACGTTCCTGACCGTGCAAACGCTGTCAGGTGATTGGAAAACCCTAACCCATTTCTTGTTTTATTATCAGAATCATGCCACCCAGAAGAATGAACACTCGAGCTCACCCGATCAGTTCTGAGGGCCAGGGTAGCCACCATGGAACCGGAGGCCACCAGAACCGTGAAGGGGAGAATGTCAACCTGAGTGAGAGTGAGGGCAACGATCATAACTTGTTTGATGACTCTGAGTATGAAGAAGAAGAAGCTGGTGATGACACCCGAGAGGCAGAGCATCCTAGGGGAGGCCCTATGGAACAGTTCATGGAGTTACTTAGGCAGAACTTGGACCGTCCCCCAGTTCAGTAACCACCCCAAAATGCTAATGCTAATGCTTTCCGGAACTTCAAATCCCTGAAATCCCCAGAATTTAAAGGAACTGCCGACCCGGTCGAGGCAAGGGCCTGGCTGAAGGAAATGGAAAAATCTTTCGAGATACTAGGTGTCGCTGAGGAGCAGAAGACTGTTTTCGCCACTTACCTTCTGAAGGGTGAGGCGAACTATTGGTGGGAAGCTAAGAAGAATTTGGAAGGAAGAGGTGTGGTGACCTGGGAAAGGTTTAGCGAGCTGTTCTTGGAGAAGTACTTTCCTAGGTTCATGGAGACACAAATGGAGCTGAAGTTTTTGGAACTGAAGCAAGGTAACATGACGGTGGCCGAGTATGAGGCCAAATTTACTGAGCTGTCGAGGTTTGTGCCGGAATATGTGAACTCTGAGGCAAAGAGGGCCCGAAGATTTCAATTAGGGCTAAAACAATGGATTCAGAATCGTGTGGCGGTTCTTGAGCTGACAGACTATGCCACCCTGGTACAGAAAGCATCAATTGTTGAGGCTGGGAGTGAACAGATGCAGAAGGAGAGGGAAGGAAAGAAGAGGAAGTTGGATAGTCGAAAGGGAAACTCTGCGGGAGGGAGCTTTCCGAGCAAATTTAAGCGAGGAACGATGTCCCAACCCAGCGGAAACTTTGGAACCAAGAGAGCAGAAAGTTGGAGTGTGGGCCAGAGCGGCCGACCACAGGGATCGTCTTACTCTACCCCATCCCGAGCCCAACCCCCAGAATGCAATAAATGTGGAAGAAAACATGCGGGCATGTGTAACCTGCAGGATGTGAAGTGCTTCAAGTGCGGGCTGACAGGACATTATGCTAACGCCTGTCGAGGAACTAGTAACAACACCAGTGCCGGAGGTAATTGCTTCAAGTGTAGGAAACCAGGGCACCGAATGAGGGAATGTATGTCCTCTGGGCCAGCTGCGTCAAGAGTGAGTGGAACTGCTTCTAACAAGGCCCCTACTGCAAGAACTTTTAACATGACGGTGCAGGATGCCATGAGGAACACGGATGTGATTGCAGGTACCCTACTACTCAACTCGGTTAAGGCAAATGTTTTATTTGATTCGGGAGCTACCAAGTCTTTCATATCTCTAGGTTTTGTATGTCAGTTAGGCCTTAAGACTGAACCATTGAAAGACAGATTGCAAATAGAGATAGCTAATCATGAAATTATTCCCGTTAGCCAAGTATGTCCAGGTTGTGACCTAGAAATAGAAGGGCGACACTTTCGGGTAGACTTAATACCTTTTAAACTAGGGGAGTTTGACGTAATAGTAGGTATGGATTGGTTAACAACCCACGGAGCCCAGATTGATTGTGTCAAGAAGAAAGTAAGTTTGAGACTGCCAGGGGACGAGGAAGTAGTGTTTAGTGGGAAACGGCAAAACCAAAAGTTCCTGACTATGATTCAAGCTAAGAAGCTGTTACGTAAAGGATACGAAGCCTATTTAGCCTATGTGAAGGATACCAAGAAGGAGGCACCAAACCTACAGGAAATCCCTATCGTTAATGAGTTCACGGACGTATTTCCGGATGATCTTCCC
This sequence comes from Saposhnikovia divaricata, assembly GCA_036435485.1. NCBI lineage: Eukaryota > Viridiplantae > Streptophyta > Magnoliopsida > Apiales > Apiaceae > Saposhnikovia > Saposhnikovia divaricata. The sequence continues at coordinate 89,002,482 of CM071598.1, forward strand.
AGACTACCACCTGATAGAGACATCGAGTTCGCTATAGACTTAGTTCCGGGTACGGCCCCAATTTCGAAAGCCCCATATCGGCTAGCCCCAGTGGAGATGAAAGAGCTGGCCACTCAGTTACAAGAGTTGTTGGATAAAGGGATGATAAGACCTAGAGTGTCACCATGGGGAGCCCCGGTGTTATTCGTGAAAAAGAAGGATGGTAGTATGAGATTATGTATAGACTACAGGGAGTTGAACAAGGTGACTATCAAGAATAAGTATCCCTTGCCCAGGATAGATGACCTGTTTGATCAATTGAAAGATGCAGTTTATTTCTCTAAAATTGATTTGAGGACCGGGTATCACCAGTTAAAGATTAAACCAGAAGATATACCAAAGACGACCTTTCGCACCCGGTACGGACACTATGAGTTCCTAGTGATGTCATTTGGGTTAACGAATGCCCCTGCAGCTTTCATGGACTTAATGAATCGAGTCTTCAAGAAATACTTGGACAAGTGTGTTATAGTCTTCATCGATGACATCTTGATTTATTCCAAGACGGAGGAGGAACATGCAGAGCACTTGAGGATTGTATTGGGAGCATTGAGAGAAGAAAAGTTGTACGCTAAGTTCTCGAAGTGTGAATTTTGGTTGAAGGAAGTTCAGTTTTTAGGGCATGTGATTAGCGAACAAGGCATTCTAGTGGACCCAGCCAAAATAGAGGCTGTATCAAATTGGGAGAGACCAACCACTCTGACGGAGGTGAGAAGTTTTATAGGATTGGCTGGCTACTATAGAAGGTTTGTCCAAGACTTTGCCAAGATAGCAGCCCCTTTGACCCGACTAACTCGCAAGACCGAGAAGTTTGTGTGGACTGAAAAATGCGAAGAGAGCTTCCAAGAGTTGAAGAAGAGGTTGGTGACAGCACCAGTACTAGCCCTACCTGATGATAAGGGAGATTTTGTGATTTATAGGGACGCATCCCATAAAGGTTTAGGGTGTGTGCTTATGCAGCACGGTAAAGTGATCGCGTATGCATCCAGACAACTTAAGGAGTACAAGATAAGATACCCCACCCATGATTTGGAATTAGCAGCGATAGTTTTTGCTTTGAAGATTTGGAGACATTATCTTTACGGAGAAAAGTGTGAAATCTACACGGATCACAAGAGCTTAAAGTACATATTCACTCAGAAAGAGTTAAACATGAGGCAGAGGAGATGGTTAGAGCTAATCAAGGATTATGATTGTGAGATTCATTATCACCCAGGGAAGGGCAACGTAGTGGCCGATGCACTTAGCCGAAAGGAGAAGCTTAAGATGATAACGTCAGTGGACGAATTGATCAAGGACCTCGAGAAACTGGAGATTGAGGTGAGGTTACCAGGAATTGGACAAGAGAGTCTAATGGAAATAAGAGTCCAACCACCGCTATTGGAAAAGATTAAGTTATGCCAGGAAAAGAAGATAGAAGAAGAAAAGAATTCGATGGAGAAAATTTTGACTGGCGAGGAAATTAAGTGTGAGAAGGACGGGAATGGAATTATGAGGTACGCATCTAGGATATGGATCCCAAACGTTCCGGAATTAAAAGACGAGATTTTTCAAGAGGCTCATAGTTCGAGGTACTCAATTCACCCTAGAGGCACTAAGATGTATAGAGATCTGAGAGAATACTATTGGTGGCCTAATATGAAGAAGGATGTGGCAGAGTGGGTAAGTAAATGCTTGACATGTCAAAGAGTAAAGGCCGAACACCAGAGGCCCAGTGGATTGTTGCAACCCTTGGAGATACCCGAGTGGAAGTGGGAGCAAATTGCGATGGACTTTGTGGTCGGATTACCAAGGACCAAGACTAATCATGATGCCATTTGGGTAATTATCGATAGATTGACCAAGTCAGCACATTTTCTTCCAATCAACGAGAGATACACTGTCGACAAGCTGGCAGATATTTACTTAAAGGAGATTGTGGTTAGGCATGGGGTTCCTGTGAGCATTGTATCAGATAGAGACCCAAGATTCAACTCCAGGTTCTGGAAAAGTTTTCAGGATTGTGTGGGGACCAAGTTAAACATGAGTACTGCAAACCATCCCCAAACGGATGGACAGAGTGAGAGAACCATCTAGACCATCGAGGACATGTTGAGGGTATGTGCCATTGATTTTAAGGGAAGTTGGGATGACCACTTGCCATTGATCGAATTTTCCTACAACAACAGTTACCATGCGAGTATAGGCATGCCCCCATATGAAGCTTTATACGGACGAAGATGTCGGTCTCCCTTGTGTTGGGAAGAAGTTGGAGAACGGAAGATATTAGGGCCTGAACTGGTCCAACAGACAAGAGAAACTATCGAGCTCATAAGAGGACGGCTGATAGCGGCCCAAGACAGACAGAAGAAGTATGCGGACCAGACCCGCAAAGACAAGGAATATGAGGTAGGAGAGTTTGTGATGTTGAAGGTATCACCGTGGAAGGGATTGATGAGATTTGGTAAGAAGGGGAAACTAAGCCCGAGATTTATTGGACCTTTTGAGATCTTGAGACGAGTTGGAAAGTTAGCCTATGAATTGGCTTTACCCCCGAGCTTGCAGCAAGTACATAATGTGTTCCATGTGTCCATGCTACGACCCTACCATACCGACTTCCGACACGTGATAGAACAATATCAGGTGGATCTGCAACCAGACTTAACATATGTGGAGCAACCCGTAGAAATCATGGATAGAAAAGAACAGGTGTTGAGGAACAAGGTTGTCAAACTAGTGAGAGTTTTGTGGAGGAACCAGAATGTCGAAGAATCAACATGGGAACTAGAGAGCGTGATGCGTGAAAAGCACCCCCAACTATTTTCAACCTGATTCCGGGACGGAATCCTTTTAAGGAGGGGAGGTTGTAAGAACCCTAATTTTTGCAATATTTTCTTTTATTTAATATCATGTGACATTGTCAATTTGGAACCTTTCTAGTCATCCCTGTTGTTTAATGGAATTGATTGTCTGAGAAACTATGTTGTTACATTCACTATGTAAGATAAAGGAGAAGATTGTTGGGGGCAAGAGTCTTATTGTTAGTAAGATTTATAAAACTTGGGTTTGAGAATGATTAGAATATTAAAAGATTTATTAAGGATTATGACGAGGAATTATGGATATTCGAGGAATTTACACAATTACGTACTTAAGGAATTATAGGGGAAATCTCTACGCGACAAGTATTATTACGAGAGATTAATTAAGATACGATACGAATTAAAGATTAAATGACAAGCATTGGTGGGAGAATAATGATACAAGGAGTAGTATTGCATGCAAGTCCCATGCAACCAAGTGGTTAGGATTAAGCAAACTAGTTAACAAAATGGAAGAGGAATAGTAACTAGTTACTTGCTTTTCAAAAAGGGGAGACTAGTACATGTGACCATACCTTGCTAGTACCTTGCCTATACTTATACATTATGTATCACCCAACACCTTTTAACATCAATTATTCAACCAACAAAACACAAAAATCAAAAACTCTTCTCCCCCCCTTGTTCATAGCTCTCGGCCAAAGCTAGAAGGAGGAAGAAAAGATTTTCTTTCTCCCACTTTCCATCACTCTTAATTCAAGATATAATTACTAGGCCCTATACAACATCTAAGCAAGGTATGTTAATAGTTTCAAGCCATTTCATCCATCCAAATTCAAGTTATAAATTGTTAAAGATTGGGTGAATAGTAACCATGTTTGATTTTCTTTTAGATCTTGGATTGTAAGGGTTGTAGGAGACCATTCAAAGTGTTATTGAGTTTTGTAAAGCTTATCCAAGGCTCCTAGGTGCTCAAGAAGGTATAAAAATCACAAACCCTTTTGGTTATGTAGTGTTTATAATGTTTGGTGGTAGATCCATGTATATATGAGTTAATCTTGGTTGTATACGTAATGGATGACATGGATCTTGAGTTTTGATGTTGTGATTGTGAATTTTATGATTATGGATAGTATATATATCTCCATGAGTGTTATAAACCATGAACTAAGTGAATTAAGTGTTGATTGTGTTGTGGAATCGTGAAAATTGGATGATCTATGTAGTACATGCTTACTGAGTTTTTCCAGGAACATTGACCTGTCTTGTAACACGGTTTTGAACCCCCAAATGTTGTCCCCTGATGTCCTACCTTATATTGTTGGAAAGATAATTGAATGTAGTTTCTGGAAATGTAAGGTTCATGGCTAGGTGATGTATAGATTTTAAGTTATGGCCGGAGAAGTGAATTGTGTTTCTGGATTCCGGACTGCACTAAGTGACCCCCTTGTGAACCTTGTTAAAACCCTTAAAAATATATGTGGGATCATGGAAAAATTTGAGAAACTAGGAAATGCAGTGGTGAAGACCACCCAAAAAGAATTGGATTAAAATATGAATTTTTGGATTTTATAAAAATGCTAGAGTAAATTTCGCGCAAGGGAAAAAGTCGTTAGTGGAGCATAATCCTAGGGGTAATGGTTATGATTCGAATGTGGTAACTAAATTAAGTCGATTTAGTGACGAGCGTAATCGAGTGATGACATGAACCTATAGTGGGGCTAGAGTGTCGTAAGACGAGGTCATTAAGTTAATTTCGTACCCCCTAAAACCCCATAATTAAAGAGATATTGCTAAGGTACTAACGAGCGGTTATTGCTTATGTATAGATCGCTCGACTCCACACGTTCGACCACCCCAACCAAACCAAGGCAAGTTTACTTTTCAAAACTTATGCATATACAAGGACTTTCACTGTTGTGTTTGTAGTTTTCAACTATATCAAATGCTATGTTTATCGAAGTATTGATGCAATTGAGATTGTATAAGTACAATATGTTTGTACCCCTTGAACTTAAATTGAAATGTTTTCTTCGGACAACGACTCTAGCAATAGAGGTCATAGCGGTCCGTATATACTATTGACCGGGGAGCGGTATATTATTATATCGTATCTAGTTTGCGAAAACCCGAAGGGTCATTCGGGTAGTATCGTATACTCAAGTAATTATGTTCATATCTTCGTAAATACTCGAAACCCTATCTTGGATTAAAAGTTTATTTTATCGAATAATTATTTTATTAATTATTAATATTAAATCTTAAAATATTATTTATTAATTATTGTTCATTATTTAAAGACAAAGTTAATCCAAGATACATTTTACTACTTTCAAACTCGAACTCTTTCGAACTCAAAACATTTTCGAAAACCCCCGGTTTGGTTCTGCTTCTTGTATGATTTCAAGAATCATCGGTCGACTGATGTTGAACCTCAACTACTCTGTTTTCAATCAAAATCAAGTTTTAAAAAGAAAAAGAAAAAGGGGACTCTGGCAGGTGTGGGAACCGTTGACGAACGATTCCCGGGATGTGTAAGCGGCCGTGAGCCAGGCGGTCCATCAATTATTATTCCGGCCCAGGTGTTGCCGAATGATGATTACGGATGTAGTTTTCATCGAGGGTGATTACGGATGTAGTTTTCACTCGGGGATAGTTACGGATGTAGTTTCTATCCTTCTACCGGTAGAGAAGACCCGTGGATTATTGGACATGGATGTGGCGACTGATCATCGTCAATCCTTGTCAGGTTTTGTGTTTTCTTTAAGTCCCATTCCTCCATTTTGGAAAAATGCTTTGACACTGCTTCTTAGGCTTATGTGCCAAGTTGCTGATAGTGTTCTATTTTGATGAGAAAGATGTTGACTCAATGCAGTATCTAGAACTGCAAGTTTATTTTGAAAACGAGGGCACATATTGTTGCACCTTCGAGATTTATCAACAATGACAAGTGATTTTATATCTGATTGATACAAACAAGTTTAATAACTGCTAATCATATGAAATGTTATATTGCATACCTTATACATATATTTCTTGCTGAGCTATAGTTGCTCACTCTTGCTTGTTTTCAAATTTTACAAACACAACAGCTAAGCGAAATGGCAAGACCCAGACAGACTGCTCGAAAGTAGGTGACTAGACCCGAGCCAGCAGTTGAGATTCCACCGGTAGGCCCCATTAGCCGGATTGGTTGGCAGCTTTTGTTAGTTCGTTTTATTTATCAGTATGACCTGTGCAAGGCAGTGTATCGTAACAAACTTACAAGCTGCCAACTTCGCTTCATATCGAAGTGTTGCTGGTAGCATAAATACTATTTAATTTGGTCTGTAATAACTCTGATAATTTTATTTCTGCTTAATCAATGTTGTGACGTTTTTGAGGCTCTAACCTGTGTGTGTGTGCGGTGTGAGTTTATTGTGGGGTCGATGGCTGTGTTATATATATTATGTGCAAGAACAGGTATGTTATTAATGGAAAATGGACCGTGAGCGCCTAGATCTCCGACCCTGGATCTGGGGGCGTCACAGCAGGTACCCTCCTATTTAATTCAGTTAGTGCTAATGTTTTATTTGATTTTGGAGCTACAAAGTCGTTTATATCTCAAGGTTTTGCTTGTCAATTAGACCTTAAGGCTCAGCCTTTAGAAAATCAATTACAAGTAGAATTAGCTAATCGAGAAGTTTTTCCCGTAAGGAGGATACATACAGGTTGTGACCTAGAGATAGGAGGTCGACATTTTTCGATTGATCTGATTCCCTTTAAATTAGGGGAGTTTGATATTATAATAGGAATGGATTGGTTGACGTCCAATGGAGCCCATATCGATTGTAAAAGAAAGAAGGTAACTTTAGAAGTGCCAAGAAAGAAGAGAGTAATATTTAAAGGACAGAGACAGATTCAGAAATTCTTGAATCTAGTACAGGCCAAGAGACTATTACGCCAAGGATGTGAGGCCTACTTAGCTTATGTGGTAGATACCCAGAAGGAGACACCTGAGTTACAGGAAATCCCAGTGGTTAATGAACTTGAGGATGTATTCCCAGAAGAGTTACCCGGGTTACCACCGGACCGGGAGATAGAATTTGCTATTGAGTTAGCCCCAGGCACAACACCAGTTTCAAACGCACCATATAGATTAGCCCCAATGGAAATGAAAGAGTTAGCTATTCAGTTACAAGAGTTGCTAGACAAAGGTATGATAAGACCCAGTGTGTCACTGTGGGGAGCCCCGGTGTTGTTTGTAAGAAAGAAAGATGGTAGCATGAGATTATGTATAGACTACCGAGAATTGAACAAGCTTACTATTAAGAATAGGTATCCATTCCCTAGGATTGATGATTTGTTTGACCAGCTGAAAGATGCTGAGTATTTCTCCAAGATTGACTTGAGAACTGGATATCACCAGTTAAAGATTAAACCCGAGGATATACCTAAAACAACGTTTCGTACTAGGTATGGACACTATGAGTTTTTAGTAATGTCATTTGGGTTGACTAATGCGCCTGCAGCTTTCATGGATTTAATAAATCGAGTTTTCAAGCAGTACTTAGACAAGTTTGTGATTGTATTTATTGATGACATCTTGGTTTATTCAAAGATGGAGGAAGAGCATGCCGAGCATTTAAGAAATGTTTTGGAAACACTGCGAAGAGAAAAGTTGTACGCCAAATTCTCAAAGTATGAATTCTGGCTTTAGGAAGTTCAGTTTCTAGGACATGTGGTTAGTAGCCAGGGAGTTTTAGTGGATCCCGCTAAGATAGAAGCTGTCTCAAATTGGGAGAGACCAACTACACTGACAAAGGTAAGAAGTTTCATAGGTTTGGCAGGCTATTATGGAAGATTTGTACAGGATTTTGCTAAGATAGCAGCACCTTTTGACACGACTCACGAGAAAGACCGAGAAATTTGAATGGACTCCTAAGTGTGAGGAAAGTTTTCAGGAATTGAAAAAGAGGTTAGTGTCAACCCCAGTGTTGGCATTACCAGATGACAAAGGAGATTTTGTAATCTATAGTGATGCTTCACATAAGGGATTAGGTTGTGTACTTATGCAGCACGGTAGGGTAATCGCGTATGCATCCAGACAGTTAAAGGATTACGAGATAAGATACCCCACCCATGATTTAGAGCTAGCCACGATAGTTTTTTCCTTAAAGATTTGGCGGCATTATTTATATGGAGAAAAGTGCGAGATCTATACGGATAATAAAAGCCTAAAATATATATTTACTCAGAAGGAGTAAAACATGAGATAGAGGAGATGGCTAGAGTTGATAAAAGATTATGACTATGAGATTCATTACCACCAGGGAAGGCCAATGTGGTGGCCGATGCCCTTAGTCGTAAGGAGAGACTTAAGATGATGACCACATCAGATGAGCTAATCAAGGATTTTGAGAAGCTGGAAATTGAGGTGAAGATATCAGGAAAAGGTCAGGAAGGCCTAATGGAAATTTGTGTCCCACCACCATTGTTAGAAAAGATTAAGTTATGTCAAAAGAAGAAGATGGAAGAGGAAAAGAATTCCTCTGAGGAAATAATGACAGGAGAAGAGATAAAATGTGAACGAGATGAACATGGAATTATGAGGTACGCATCGAGAATATGGATTCCAAATGTCCAAGAATTAAAGGATGAGATTTTACGCGAGGCCCATAGTTCGAGATATTCCATTCACCCAGGCAGCACCAAAATGTACAGAGACCTGAGAGAATACTATTGGTGGCCTAACATGAAAAAGGATGTTGCTGAGTGGGTAAGTAAATGCCTAACGTGTCAAAGAGTTAAAGCAGAGCACCAAAGACCCAATGGATTGTTACAACCCTTAGAAATTCCCGAGTGGAAGTAGGAACATATCGCGATGGATTTTGTGGTAGGATTACCAAGAACAAAAGGGAACCATGATGCAATTTGGGTAATTATTGACCGATTGACCAAGTCAGTACACTTTCTTTCGATTAACGAGAGATACACGGTTGCTAAGTTAACATATATTTATATCAAAGAATTTGGTTTTTCAGAAGAGGGCTGAGCACCTCATCACATTTAGTAGTGGGGGGCACAACACTCAAATCGATTACCTACTTATGCGCAGGCGGGATGTTAGGGCGTGCGTGGATTGCAAGGTGTTCCAGAGTGAGGCGTGTACTTCCCAGCACCGTTTGTTGGCCATGGATCTATCCATGGGGGGTCGTGTTGTTCGCAGGATGAGAGAGTCTAGACCAAGAATCCTTTGGAAAGATTTGAAGGGCGAGAAGGCGGCCGAATTCAGGGAGTCTCTGCTCAACGAAGGTTGTTTTGCGCGTGGTGGAGATGCCAACTTTAGGTGGTCAAACATGGTGAAGGCTATTCGGTGTGTGGGCGAGAAGGTGGTAGGGGTTTCCACAGGAAAGTTCATTGGTCTTAAGGAGTCGTGGTGGTGGAACGAGGAGGTTCAAAAGAAAGTTAAGATTAAACTTGCGCTCTTTAAAGAGCTTTGGGTGGAGAGGATTCGGAAGTTGGAAGCGTACAAGGTGGCGAGACGAGAGGCAAAAAAGGTTGTGGCAAAAGCTAAAGGTGAAGCATACGAGGGGTGTACAAGTGCCTAGATACCAAGGAAGGAGCGAACGCTATCTTTAAACTAGCCAAAGCTAGGGAGAGAGGGCGACGCGACCTGGGTTCTGTTAAGTTTGTTAAGGATGATTCAGGCCAAGTGTTATTGAATGGAGATGCTATCAAGGAGAGGTGGAGTTCGTATTTTCTTAATCTTTTCAACGAGGATAGGAGGAGTGGTTCCGGTGTGGAGCAAGAGGTCGCTCTTTCGTCTGTGCGTTCTTTCGGTTCCCGTAAGCGTATCAGCAAGGATGAAGTCAAGGGTGCCCTTCAAAAGATGGCTAGAGGGAAGGCAGTTGGTCCGGATAAGATCCCAATCCAGATGTGGTTTTGCCTTGGTGAGGTTGGCGTTTAGTGGCTAACAGATCTGTTCAATGTTCTCCTCTTGGGTGCTGAGATGCCAGCTGAATGGAGGCGTAGTATTGTGGTCCCTTTTTTCAAGAACAAAGGCGATGCTCAGAGCTGTAGTAACTATCGGGGTATTAAATTACTCAGTCATACTATGAAACTTTGGGAGAGAGTGGTTGAATGTCGGATTAGAAGAGAAGTTGAAATCTCAGAGAATCAATTTGGTTTTATGCCTGGGAGATTGACGACCGAGGCCATTCATCTCGTCAGACGCCTCATGGAGAAGTTCAGGAACGTAGAAAAGACCTCCACATGGTATTCATTGATCTTGAGAAGGCGTACGATAGCATCCCCCGTGAAGCTATTTGGAAGAGTCTTGAGGAGAGGAGAGTGTCGTCGTCGTACGTTAGGGTGATTCAAGACATGTACTCCCAAGCTAGTTCCTGCATCCGGACCCCAGTTGGTGATTCCCATTTTTTCCCTGTTGAGATTGGGTTACACCAGGGGTCAGACCTTAGTCCTCTTCTTTTCGCCCTTATACTAGATGTCATGTCACGAGGGATTCAAGATGGCATCCCTTGGTGCATGCTTTTCGCTGACGATATCGTGTTAGTGGCGGAGTCGAGGGGGGAGGTGAACGAAAAGCTGGAGCTATGGAGATCTACTTTGGAGCCCCAAGGCATGCGTGTGAGCCGGGCTAAAATCGAGTATCTCTGGTGTAACTTCAGTGGTGAGGCCAACGACGAAGGGGTAGAAGTTAGGATTGAAGATCAGATCGTCCCTCGTACGGATAAGTTCAATTATTTGGGCTCGATCATCCAAAAAGAAGGTGAGATTGAAGACGATGTCTCGCATCGTATCAAGGCGGTGTGGCTAAGGTGGAGGGCAGCGTCAGGGGTGATGTGCGATAAGAAAGTCCCGTTAAAGTTGAAAGGGAAATTCTATAGAGCGGAAATCCGTCCTGCGATGCTATATGGTTCGGAGTTTTGGGCGGTGAAGAAGGCCCTAGAGAGCAAGTTGGAAGCGGCTGAAATGAGGATGTTGCGGTGGCCTTGTGGGTGCACGATGTTGGATAGAATCCCGAATATGGTTTTTAGGAGCGAGCTTGAGGTGGAACCTTTTTCTGCGAAAGTTAGGGTAGGGAGGGTGAGATGGTTCGGCCACGTCCGTAGGAGGTTGGCTGAAGCCCCAGTGAGGAGGGTCGAGAGTCTTTCGGTTGTTGGGGTGAGGAGGAGAGGCAGACCGAGGAGGTCGCGGGAAGAGCAGCTTAGGTTGGATTTAAAGGCCTTAAAATTAACTGAGACCATGATCGCTGATAGGTGTTCTTGGAGGCGCCAAATCAGAGTGGTGGACTCTCTTTTAGGGAGCGCTTTGTTGTTGAGAGCCTCAGAGTTGGGTTGTCTCGGTTAGCTTTATCTTAGAAGTTTGGCTGTGTCGTTCTCATTGCTAGTTTTTTTTTATTGTCTTATGTTGTCTAATTTTTCAGTTCCAGGGAGCTTGACCAGCTGTCATCGTAGATCCGAGTGCTTTGCAGAGCGGAGTAGTAAATCCCCTGATAGGTAAACCCCATGTGTTCAAAGCCATGGGCTCTGGTATGACGATGAGCCTTTTTATTATCTTAGATGTAAGAACCCCAAATTTTGGATATAATTAAAACTTTTTATTAAGTAATGATAAAACGAGGAACAATGATTCCAACAACAAGGTCACCAGCTCTAATGAATGGTGGTTTCAAAGAACAATGATTGTAATGAATGGATATTGCTTTGGACAATGATCCTGATGCATTGGTATATTGTCAGAATAGAGTAATTCGATGGTTGAGGACCTAGATAAGAATAATCTACCATCCAGGAAGGAGCTAATGGACCCTTAAAGGGAAATGAGTACGTGCATAGTGTTTTCCGTACGTGCATAGTATTTCCCGTACGTGCATAGTAATTTGGTGGATGAATAGTGATGTTGTAAGTTGGAAAACTTTTCACACCACCCTATGTACGGGACGTGATATGGATGTTTCGAAGTCATATTAGTAATACGCGGAGGAAATAAGTGAATGCAGAGACGATCGGAATTCAGAAATTCCAAATTCTTTTTCGGTATAATATTTGACCGGACAGTGGATTAAATATTATTATAATCCAAGAATTGAGATATTAACTTTGAGGGTTTGATATTTTGGGATGTTGTAAGAACCCAGATTTTGGGTGGAATTAAAACTTTTATGTATTTAATGATGTAAGAATGAATAGTGGATACGGCTACAATGTAATAATTGATATTTGGGAAAGAATGAATGGAATTCGACTTTATTATGTTTATGTCTTGAAGAATGCTAAAGGGGGACAACATAGGTAAGAATAATCTATCTTCTAAGGGAATAAGATATGGCAACTTCAAGCAAGAGAATACTCTCATGTCATCCAGATCGATAACGATTAATCCAGTAGTTCCGTAAAAAGGTTAAGGAACGATCGAAAGAGAATACGGACAATTATACAACCCTAAGAGAACAAGTAAAGAATACAGAATGAATAGTGTTTTGGTGGGAGTATATATTAATATGAGACGACACTATATAGAAGTATTCGGAACGGATTTCCGAGTTCGTATTAGTGATCCAGGGGGAAAATAAGTGTATGTAAAAGCTGTCGGATTCTGAAAAACCGCACTTTTATTTTCTCCGAGAGTTCCCTGGACACTGATAGCCTTAAGTATTTAACGAATGGATTTAAGAAATATAAATTGGAAAGTTAGGATGAAAGATGGAGAATGAAAGTATTAATATTAAAGAGGATTCCCGGTAAACCCTAATTAGAAATCCGTGAAATATTCGCACGAACGATCAATCGAAACGGGTAATAACCAGACACAGAAACAAGCAGAGGAAGCAAGAGTCTTGTGCAAGCTACTAGAATAAATATCTAGTAACCAAGTGGGCAAGAGTAACTAGGTTAATTGGAGTATAACTAGTACTTAGAAATCAAAAAACCCTTGGTTAAGCTTTCAACCATGGAAAACACAACACTTGTCCATGCTAATTACCTCATCCAATGCATCACACTCCACTAATACCACTTGGATGAGATATTATCTCACAAAATCACTTTAAGCATTATTACAAGCAACCAAGACAAAAAAAGAGCAAGAACACTCTCCCCCCCCATTACCATTCCATTCGGCCTCACCATAAATTCCAAATCCAAACTCCACCTTCCCACCATTGTTTGTTCTTGAAATAATTAAGGTGAGTCTTACATTTCATAAAACTTATCTCCTCAAAATCTTAGCTTCAAACTCATCCTTTTCCATTTTCAAAAAAATCAAACAAGAGGAGGGTGAATAGTGTTCATCAAGTACTAACTTTGTTTTCTTGATTTTTCATGGTTGATCTAGCAAGCATAATCACTCCTAAGGACCATACAAGGCTTAGTAAGGCTATATCACTATCTAAGGAAGGTATAAAGCTCTTGAAACCCTAACCCTTGTTTGAGATTTAAGCATGTTTATGATAGTTATAACTTAGTTATGGTTATGTTAAGATTAGGAGCATGATTATGTATGGATTTTTGGATTAATGATGTAAATAGCTAGATGAACGGAAAGGCATTGCTTGGCCTCAGTTCATGTATATAAGTCATGTATATGTTGTTTGGGTTGGATACTATGTTTATGGGAAGATTCGAAATTGGTAGATATTCGATTTACAGCCGTTATAATGCCCGATTTTGCAATACCATGTTTTGTATGCCATTTTCCATGTCGAACCCATACTGTCCAGAGACCTTATCTGCCATGATAGGATAGGTAATGTTCTAAGCTTCGTTTTGATATAAAGATCACGTGAAACGGACTTACGGTTTAGGATTTATGACCAAATTACTAAAAGTAGTTCGAATCCGTAAACGAAAGTTCGTAACTGTAATTGAACCCTCGTAAACTATGTAACGTCATGGTGAATCTTGGTAAATAAATACTAGAGGTAAAAAGGAAGGCGTGAAAGAAAACCGTATGTCAAAAGGATCATTTTTCGATTTATTAAAAATGTTCGAGTCGAGGTTAAACGCGAACGAACCCCTAAAAGACGACTCTTTTATAACTTCGGTAAAACACTTAGAAAACGGGCGATAAAACTCGGAGTATAGTATTGGTTCGTAACGATCGACTTTAGAACTCATATGACTTAAGTATGTCCCAAGTATAAGTACAATGACATGTCGTATTAACGAACGAATGTCGGGTCGGATCAGTGATAAAAGTAATCCACTAAAAGGGGTATAACGAGATAACTCGAGAACGTGTTTCGAATTAAGTATAACTTAACTTTTAATATTTTAAGTGATTAATCCCAAATGCCTTGGCTATTTATAGATCACCAAGCTGAACCGGGACCCGCTACCACTACCCCTTACCGTACTCGACTACCAGGCAAGTTTCAATTCCCTTCTTTTAGGCTGTTGTTGTGATTGAATATATATATATATATATATATGATTGCTGATATACATATGCCATTGCATGCATGCCTACTTTCAAGTTGAATTGATATACTTGTTCCCTAAATGTTATTGTTGGCTTATAAGCTAGATAGTTATATATCAGTTATAAGCCGGTTATTGTAAGACCCTCATAGAAGGGCGTATACATCCTATTAATCAAAAATAGACCGGGAGTCAATATTCCTTGATATATCGAGATTACCTCGGAGGAAAATATTTAAGTAAATATTTTCTATTATTTGGGCGACGAATATTATTTGAATATTCGTTCGAGACTAATTATTTTAACGATCCTTACTTCAAATAATTATTTGAACGTAACTATTCAACGAATGATATTTCTCAATATTCATTCAGAGTCGAATTGATTATCGATTATTATTTCGAATATTCTTCTAAAGATGAGACTACTAAATGAATATTATTTGGATATTCTTTTTGAATATTATTTTATTAAATAAATATTACTTTTGAATATTCATTTAAGATATTAAATACTTGATGAATATTATTTTAATATTCATCTGAAGCTTGATTTAATTATCGAATATTATCTCGAATATTCCTTAAGGCTTGGATTATTAAATGAATATTACTTGATATTCATTTAGGATATTATTCATTAAATGAATATTACTTTTGAATATTCATTTAAATTCCTAATTAATTATGAATATTACCTTAAATATTCTTTTCAGGTCTTATTAATTAATGAATATTGTTTTGAATATTCATTTAAATATGTATTTATTCAATAAATATTCTCCTGATATTTCTTCAGGGATTATTTTGAGAAATACTCTGATTAAAGATATTCTTTCATATTCCCAAATATTCTTTAAATATTTTAACTCAATAAATATTCTCTGAATATTTATTCCATACTTAGAATAATCTCGATAAGGTTTATCTTCTTCGATTATTACCGAAAATATCTCGGAGTCATATTATTATTAATCTTATATCAAGAAAGGTTCTCAGACATCATTCTTCTTTGAGTCTATCTCCTTAATAATAAGGGAACCTTACTTGGAAAATGTTATTTATCTTGTCGACTTCCCTGTCATAAAGTATTCCCTTCACCCGCAACTCGGGTGCTGTTGACTTATTAAGTCGTTGCTTACCTTCTCATCTTTCGAGGGGTAAGATTTCTGGAACAAGTTGATATCCGTTACCAAGTAATAGCTTGGGAGTTATTGGTAAATTTTCCTTTCCAACTAGATACGACTACTTTGTGGAGTCTTATCAACAAGTATTATACTTGGGGAAAGGGGGACGAACGTTACATTCAGAATCATGAATTCTATTTGAACTAGGAGTCGTGTAAGAGGCCGAGTAGCGCCGGTCCATCCCCTTTGGCCCAACCGTTGGCCGGGGAGAGCTAGTAAGGTGGTATACAAGTAAAGCCGTCAGTTCTTCCTTCTACCGGTAGTAAATCTAATTTGAGCTGTACGATCTTGACTAATCATCAAGATTGGAACAGCGGGCGCGGTGAATACTCCATCATTGGTTCATCATCCAAACTTATTTATTTCCTGCAACATGATTACTGTTGGCAGAGCTGGAAAAGTGTTCGTAACTGGAATTGCAATATTTTCCTTGCAAGTTCCTCTTTATAATATCTTGATTATTTTCGACATAGCAGATATTCCCTCATATATTTACATTTTGAGTTACCTTGTAACTTCATCGTTCATATTATACTGGCATCATTTCCGTAGATGCATGGCATATGGTTTGAAAGATACTTTTGAACTGTTATACATTATCGTTCAGTTATATATTATTGTTGGTGGGCTATTGCTCACCCTTGCTTTATTATTATATCACAACAACAGCTAGACCAGATGACTCGCACAAGGCGCACTCGACGCGGGCGAGGACGATGAGACTACCAGAGCTGAAGAAGAAGCTATTGGTAGGATATATTTATTCTTTCAGTACCAAGAATATAGTCTAGTATGACTTATGTAAATGGATGGCAAAGAGTATGTAATTAAATTGAAATTCTTTTGGATTGTAAGAACTCATAATGTGATTAATAAAAATTTGATTGTTACTCTGATTTCATCTCTGGGACTATAACGGGTGTGTTTTATATTGTTGTGTTGGGTCATAGAGACGTAATTTATTTTATGTTAAGGAAAGTTCAATTGTTGTGAACAGAATTGGAAACCGTAACCACCGGATCCCGGACCCCGGATCTGGGGGTGTTACAGAAGTGGTATCAGAGCGTACGTTATAAACCCCAGAGATGAGGTGACGTTAAAACAATAAATTCAATAAGATAATAAGAACTCTTGCCAAGTTCATAGTCGGACTACTTAATGTAGTGATGACATATAAAAACCCTTATGGGAACTCGTAAGTATAATGATAGTAACTTAGCTCGATATCGTATCGACGAGTAAGGCGACTGACCTTGAGGCATACGAGCAACAGCGCGATGATGCTTTATATGCTAAAGATCAGCGGGTAATTCGATGGAGTACCCTACTGGAGACCCGGAAGAGGTTCCAGCAGATAAGGAAAATCCTGTTAGGATAAGGAGCTTACCCTTGGGTAATGAGGGTCGCAGCCAGAATGACTGTGATGATTAAGAAATGGTGCTCAGAAAAGTGAGTATAAAGAACCGAGATATTATTAAGAGATCTGAAGATGCATGTTGAATTCATAGCCGGACTACCAGATGTAGTACCAGTAAGAAAGAAGGATTGGAAGAATTACTTGAGATCTTATACGGAAATAGATGAGAATCCTTAGAGATTTTCATCTTAACAAAGAAAGAGCTAGAGGGATGTATGATTATCAAAGACAGCGATATAGGACGAGGAGCAGAGTCCCTAGGAATAGTTGAGAATGAGGTAGTAAGTGCCATATCATTTGATAAATGAATCAGTATGAATATTGTCAGTAATAATTTGCCACGAGAAGGTAGATGTCATGGGTTATAATTTACGAAACCAAAGTGAGGTTAATGAGGTGGTTTTATTCAGGGAAATGTTCATGAATGAATCAGTAGAAAGTAAAGACATTGGGAAGTGACAGCATGATTGGGTAAAATTATATAAGGAAGTAGTAAGCAAGACAATGATCTCAGAACTTACCGGAAGATAAGACCCGTGAGTCAAGATGAACTCGTAATGAGACTACTGCCAGAGACTGAGTATAGAGTTAATTCAACTCAGTTAAATGATGAACCGGAAACGTTAGATGCATGTGATTCAGAGGAATATTAAATTCCTTCTTCTCTTTGAATGGATTATAGTAGTACCTTAAGTTTATTCCGATGCAGAATTATAATAGATCAAGTAATACGATCAGCAGTTAAAGAGAAAAATGTGAGAAAATCTTCCTGGAGCTAAAAGGTGAAATTGGTAATGACCAAGAGCTGGCATTGCTTAATGGAAAAAGGAGACTTTGTGCTTCCAACGACGCTTCGCATAAAGGGTTAGGTAGATCGACATTTGGTAGTATTGAATATCAGGACGTATAGGTATCAGGATATTGTGACAGGTTTCTGTTTGAAACGGTTGATTCCCTTCTAAGGGATGGATATAATTGATTCCTCTCCAGTGGGTAAACTTCCAATCTAATGATGATTATTTCGTTAACTATGACTGCTTATGATTCAACCTGCTTGGAGGTTCATAGAACTATTCTTCAGGTTTCGAAACTGGTCTCCTTAATGTTACCAGTAGGTGGGTAGATTGATCAAAATTTCCCTGAGTCTGGAAAGGAATTCGGTGAATTTTGGCAAACCTTGTCTTTCTGATTATCAGAGAATGTCATGGAAGAGAGTAGAAACTGGAGCAAACCCTGTGATTTGGGTAAGGATGCTGTAAAATGGGTTAGTAAACGGACCCTGAGCATTACAATCGACGGTAGTGATAAAATGATGAAGTGAGATTGGACGAAAACAGGAAATGTAAGTAAGAAACTAGCCGGACGGAGAAACTCCGGGATTGACTTAAGTGAAAAGGCTGTTATGCCAGGAATGGTAAGCTTGCGTGGCACGCGAGATTGATAAGAATCGTTGAAAAGATAAAAGTGGAGGAAAGGTGACCGGAGACGGTGCCGAGTAGTCGATTAAGACTTATATGGAGTAAAGTTTTGGAAAGATAGAAAGGTATCAAAGAAGAAGGCACTATGCCGGCAATTGCTAGAAAAGTAATGCTATTAGCCAACCCCTAAAATCATATATTTTTTTATTTTAGTGTGGCCAGTTGAGGCCAAGTCACAAAGGATTATCGAGTGACTAGACCAGCAATGAAAGGACAAAGCAGGGTTGCTTCTAAGAAAGCACCGACTGCAAGGGCTTCTGATATAAAGGAAACATTAATGAGATCGTAGGAATCTTCTGCTGAATAACCCATGTTTTGATTGGGAATTCACTAGACCTTTTTGGGATGGGGTCACCCGTACTGAAGTGACTCATGTGTATATGGTTGTCCAAGATTTCGAGTAAAATGGAAGTATAGTGACTTGAGATGTATGATGTTAGGGTATCATGAATACCATGAATATATTATGACGGAGGAAAGTAAACAATGAAGGTATATGAAGAGGGTATAGAAAAGGTCAGAAATTGAACAGTATGCTGTAGGAATTTTGTCTGAGGCAAGTACCTTTGCGAAGAACGATAAGCACTAAGAGATTCACGTTGAACTCGACCAATATCTTCCAGAACATCCTTGCTACCATTAACAAGTTCGGTAAGAGAGAAGATAGGCATACGTTGCCTTTTTAGAAGGCCAAATAGGCTGACAACTATCTGAAAGAAGAGGGTGACATTAAACCACCGATCGATTATCAAATGAGAATGATTGAAAAGAGACCTTTATTAAGGATACATGATCTGATTGCCAATTATAAGATGCAAGAATTCCTTGGCAGTTGAATTAAGGATAGGATATCCATAAATTAAGACAAACCCTGGGGAATGCACAAGGGGTGGCATTAACCCTAATAACGACATTATGACTTCAGATGATATGAGCTGGACTTGCTAAGGCAACAATGACCGGTAAGGATTATTAAAAAGAGTTCTGGAAAGAACATAGATAGAATTATTAGAGTATTGATCAATGACATTTTGATATACCCGGTACCCAGAAAATACCGGAGGAATGATAAGGATGGCCTATGAAACCTTACAAGGAAAAAGGTAATATTCCGAACTTCAAAATGGAAGTTTGGTAAGGAATGCATGACATCGTAACAATAATGCCAGATGAGGCATGTATGAAACCCTGAGGAAGTATGGGTTGAACCTATTAAGGTTGAGATTATCCTAAGATAAAGAAAGAAATAACAAAAGAAGTATCCTAAGTAGGATTGGGAATAAACGTGATAAAGTTCCCACGGGTAGGTGGAAGCGATGACTTATGGAAATGACTGATAGTTATATTTTCTCCTTCAGCAGAGCTTAAGGGAGAATGCTTTAACCCAACAGTGATGGGAATGAGGTAGAAAAACTTGAGTTGGAATGTACCCAGAGAACATGGGTTACAAGAAATCATTATCACCAAGAAAAGCCAATGAGGTGGCCGACAATCTAAGTATAAAGGAATAATTACAAATGTTCATACCGAAGAAACATGATGATATTTGGAAGGACCTTGAAGGTCATATCGGAATGGAGGAATTTACATTCCTTCCGATGACTGTGCAAGAATTGACAGTAATAATAGTTTAAGAAAAGATTCGATTCGTGATGGAGTCTTAAGCATATTACGTACCTTAGAAGGTCCCGTTTGAGGCAAACCAGGACCATGGTACAAAATTGATGAAGTAAACCGTTAAGTTTCCAGTCTTTTATGGAAGATGCATAAGTGATAGTTTCATCAACCGGACCTAGCTGCGATGCTTGAAACTCTTCTGCAATTCTATCTGCTTCATGTTATATCTACATCAAGTTCAGGAAGTGTACCTTATGGATAAGGAATAATGATTACTTTGTCTCCCTAAGGGATTTGAAACCCGTAGGGTTAGCTATTAACGCACTACGTAAACAACAAGCGATGGTGATTCTTCTAAGAAAGTAGATGACAACGTAAAGATAAAGAAAGTGCTGCTATTGATAAGCTAAATGGCATGTTGATGAATGACAAGTAAGTTTGTGTTAGTGTACTTCTGCACAAACAAGATAGGGAATATGAGGTTGATAATTCTTGATGCTAAACGTATTCCCGTAGAAAGAATTAATGAGACTTGGAGGGAAGGGCGGTTGAGCCCGAGACTTATTGGGCCACCTGAGAGTTTATAAGTGTTCGGACGGCGGTATTCGAGCCAGCCTTACCCCCAAAACTTATAGCACGGTCATTACGGGTTTTCATGTGGCCAGGCTACGCCAGTAAACTGCAGATGCTCGATAGATGATAAGAGCATGAGCCGGTAGATATACGACCTGGTCTGACTTACGAAAGACATCCTGTGGAAAACCACGGATAGAAAAAAACAAGTGATGAGAAACAAGGTTGGCAGAAGTAGATTATATGAATCTAAGTTAAAGGGATCGGGCCAGATTCATTTCGGAAAGTTTAAATTGGAATAACGTGATGATTATAGAATAAATGTGACGGAATACCGATAAAGAGGTACCAAGTGCAAAAAGGTGTCTCAATAAAGAGGTGAAGGTGAAAGTAAATAATAGAAATGAGTAAGAATCAGATAATAAGAAGGATGTGATTGATAAAGAAAAGGCTGGGAAAGCAACTATGGAATGAGCAGCAAGGAATGTTATGAATGGGTTTTCTAATGAATTCTCAGGATGACAACCTGATAGTGTCAATATTATAGTATGAAAAAGCTAGTAACATGATATGGAATGTCAGTAATAATGATGTCAAGTGAGAAATCTAAGATTTAACCTGAAAGGTTGAAGGATTTCCCGAAGGTGAGTATCGCTAAGATTGAACAAGAGTATTTGTCCATAGAATAATGGACAAAGCAGCAAGATATGTTGACACGTGAGATTGCGATCAAATAGTATTGGATATAATTATGATTAATTTCTTCTTTGATAAACCTCTATAGTTCAGAGGTAAAGTCTGAGTATGATATTCTACAATCATGAAAGCTTTCTATAATCCTTTAGAACTCTTTTCTCTTCTTCTATCTTATTCATCTTCTTTATGAATTGAGAAGAACAACCCTTTTAGGAGGGG
Source organism: Saposhnikovia divaricata (assembly GCA_036435485.1). Classification (NCBI taxonomy): domain Eukaryota; kingdom Viridiplantae; phylum Streptophyta; class Magnoliopsida; order Apiales; family Apiaceae; genus Saposhnikovia; species Saposhnikovia divaricata. The sequence continues at coordinate 89,023,932 of CM071598.1, forward strand.
AGATACTGCTACGTGACTATCTGTCTATGTGATAGAAGTCTAAGTGGAATGCCATGACTTGTTTAATTGCTTGTCAAGTACTAAAGGCTGGCCCCCTTCTGTACTAACAATGCAATATAACAAATGTTCAACTGATCATAGTGATCTCTCAATCAATCTTTCCACTTCTCTATATTGATCGAGATTGCGAAGATTAAAGCAATCAGGAAATGCACAGTACGAGCGAGGTTACCTCCGAATTCGTAGGGTGATAGTGATGCCAATGTTGCTGCAGGTATCAATAAGGATAAGACTGAGTAAGAGTATAACCCGGATAGTGAGTTGTACGAAAAGTAGCAACGTTGATGGGAAAAAAAAAAGATACAGTATGGATTGTAGCACTAGAAGATGTGCTGAGGAAGGGTAGAACGACTAAGAATTGACCGGGAAGCTAAAAAGGGAACGACAGGCAAACGACTCTTTGCTTCCTACCTGATTCCGGGACGGAATCCTTTTAAGGAGGGGAGACTGTAAGAACCCCAAATTTTGGATATAATTAAAACTTTTTATTAAGTAATGATAAAACGAGGAACAATGATTCCAACAACAAGGTCACCAGCTCTAATGAATGGTGGTTTCAAAGAAAAATGATTGTAATGAATGGATATTGCTTTGGACAATGATCCTGATGCATTGGTATATTGTCAGAATAGAGTAATTCGATGGTTGAGGACCTAGATAAGAATAATCTACCATCCAGGAAGGAGCTAATGGACCCTTGAAGGGAAATGAGTACGTGCATAGTGTTTCCCGTACGTGCATAGTATTTCCCGTACGTGCATAGTAATTTGGTGGATGAATAGTGATGTTGTAAGTTGGAAAACTTTTCACGCCACCCTATGTACGGGACGTGATATGGATGTTTCGAAGTCATATTAGTAATACGCGGAGGAAATAAGTGAATGCAGAGACGATCGGAATTCAGAAATTCCAAATTCTTTTTCGGTATAATATTTGACCGGACAGTGGATTAAATATTATTATAATCCAAGAATTGAGATATTAACCTTGAGGGTTTGATATTTTGGGATGTTGTAAGAACCCAGATTTTGGGTGGAATTAAAACTTTTATGTATTTAATGATGTAAGAATGAATAGTGGATACGGCTACAATGTAATAATTGATATTTGGGAAAGAATGAATGGAATTCGACTTTATTATGTTTATGTCTTGAAGAATGCTAAAGGGGGACAACATAGGTAAGAATAATCTATCTTCTAAGGGAATAAGATATGGCAACTTCAAGCAAGAGAATACTCTCATGTCATCCAGATCGATAACGATTAATCCAGTAGTTCCGTAAAAAGGTTAAGGAACGATCGAAAGAGAATACGGACAATTATACAACCCTAAGAGAACAAGTAAAGAATACAGAATGAATAGTGTTTTGGTGGGAGTATATATTAATATGAGACGACACTATATAGAAGTATTCGGAACGGATTTCCGAGTTCGTATTAGTGATCCAGGGGGAAAATAAGTGTATGTAAAAGCTGTCAGATTCTGAAAAACCGCACTTTTATTTTCTCCGAGAGTTCCCTGGACACTGATAGCCTTAAGTATTTAACGAATGGATTTAAGGAATATAAATTGGAAAGTTAGGATAAAAGATGGAGAATGAAAGTATTAATATTAAAGAGGATTCCCGGTAAACCCTAATTAGAAATCCGTGAAATATTCGCACGAACGATCAATCGAAACGGGTAATAACCGGACACAGAAACAAGCAGAGGAAGCAAGAGTCTTGTGCAAGCTACTAGAATAAATATCTAGTAACCAAGTGGGCAAGAGTAACTAGGTTAATTGGAGTATAACTAGTACTTAGAAATCAAAAAACCCTTGGTTAAGCTTTCAACCATGGAAAACACAACACTTGTCCATGCTAATTACCTCATCCAATGCATCACACTCCACTAATACCACTTGGATGAGATATTATCTCACAAAATCACTTTAAGCATCATTACAAGCAACCAAGACAAAAAAAGAGCAAGAACACTCTCCCCCCCATTACCATTCCAAATCCAAACTCCACCTTCCCACCATTGTTTGTTCTTGAAATAATTAAGGTGAGTCTTACATTTCATAAAACTTATCTCCTCAAAATCTTAGCTTCAAACTCATCCTTTTCCATTTTCAAAAAAATCAAACAAGAGGAGGGTGAATAGTGTTCATCAAGTACTAACTTTGTTTTCTTGATTTTTCATGGTTGATCTAGCAAGCATAATCACTCCTAAGGACCATACAAGGCTTAGTAAGGCTATATCACTATCTAAGGAAGGTATAAAGCTCTTGAAACCCTAACCCTTGTTTGAGATTTAAGCATGTTTATGATAGTTATAACTTAGTTATGGTTATGTTAAGATTATGAGCATGATTATGTATGGATTTTTGGATTAATGATGTAAATAGCTAGATGAACGGAAAGGCATTTCTTGGCCTCAGTTCATGTATATAAGTCATGTATATGTTGTTTGGGTTGGATACTATGTTTATGGGAAGATTCGAAATTGGTAGATATTCGATTTACAGCCGTTATAATGCCCGATTTTGCAATATCATGTTTTGTATGCCATTTTCCATGTCGAACCCCTACTGTCCATGTAAGATCCCGGATTATTTTAGGATTTATTATTATTATTTTTATTGTTTTAATTATGTTAATTAGTATTTAAAGGATGGAATTGGATTTGAGAATATCGTTGTGGAGTTCAACGATATTTAGTATCGAGTTTATATGAGTATATATGGATTTATGTGTGCCAATGTGTGCCCCAATATTTTTTATTTGTATTTTAGTGATTTAAAAATATTTAAAACAAGTATTATTGATCTTCAAAAATCTTTATTTATTTATCGGAGTTGGATAAAATCATGAAATCTTTTGTAATATTATCTTTATATATTTATTGAGTTTTTAAAAGTGTTGGGTGGATTATTTTGGGTGTTTAAGTATTTTAAAATGATTTTAAGAGTTTTATGGTATTTAAAGGATCAAAACTTTGAAAATTCATATTTAATTCATTTTTGATCCGAAAAATATTTCGAAAATATGTGGGAGTTCATAATTTTATATTCTTTATTTTAAAAAAATGAAAAGTGTAATTTTCCGGAAGTTTTATTTAATTGTGATTTTTTTTTTTTAGTCGTTTATTAGTTATAATTGGGGCCGGGTTGAATTATTAGAGGTAGTATAAGTAGATTGGGCCTAAGCCCATTAGAAAAAAAAAAAAGAGAGACAGTCGAGGGTTCTAGAGAAAACGGGAGAGAAGAAAAGAAAGAGAGAAGAAGAGGGGTGGAGAAGAAAAGAGGTTGGGGAAGAAGAAGGAGGGAGAGATGTATATACATATACATACATATAATTCGTGTGTGAGAGTGAGAGTATAAACAAGAGTGTGTGTGTGTGTGCAACTGAACGGGGGAGAAGGAAACAGAGCAGTGCAGCGGAAGCGTGGGTGACCGGCGGCGCCGCCGCGTGGGTGGCCGGCGGTGGCTGCGTGCGCGGTGGGCGGCGCGGGAGACAGCGAGGCAGGTGGCGCGAGCAACAATAGTTGGAATAGATGGCGCGAGCAGCAACAGTTGGAAGAGAGAGAGAGAGAGAGAGAGAGAGAGAGAGAGAGAGAGAGAGAGAGACCAGGAGAGAGAGAGAGAGAGAGAGAGAGAGAGAGAGAGATGAAGGAGGGAGAGATTTTCCGGGAAGGGGGAAGTGGTGGAGATTGGTTCCGGTGGCTTGAATTGCGGGTCGGAATCGGAAGAGTATGATTAGGGATTCGATATAGAGCCAGTGCATGTTGACGGTTTATTGAAGAAGATGTATGCGTGATCGAATAAAGACCGAGATTAAGTATCGAATCGACGCGTGGAAACGAGGCAAGTGTACTAACCCTCGCTTATCGTTCAAGCGAGATACATATGTTTTTATTCAATATAATTATTCCCTTCAAATCCGTATTGCTAGTATTCTCTCCTTCAAAGTATTGATAAGGATATATTTTATTCATATATCATGTGAAAAGTAGAAATACAGTTTTATTGCTAGTATTATTCTTTCTTAAGTATTGTCGCTCATTAAAATGGCTTAAGTAATTAAAGATGTTTTTAAAATTTCCTTATACTGGGCTGGTCTTTTGCCAGTGAGTATAAAGGACTGAAAAGTGAAATGTTTTAAAGTATTAATAAGATGGTTTATAAGCTGGATAAGCGTAAGAGGCTAGGGTGGTCCTAGTCCAGCACTTTTGTTAAGCGTAAGAGGCTAGGGTGGTCCTAGTCCAGCACCTTTGTTTAGCGTAAGAGGCTAGGGTGGTCCTAGTCCAGCATTAAAGGCCAATGTGTTGCCTAATTGAGAACCTAATTTCAAAGAAAGGAAGACTTTACGTGGCTGATCACCCGTATTGTCCGTAATCAGAAGAATAATAAAATCAATTTAAATGTTTCAAAAAGTTTTACGGAAAGTATGTTTTATTTGTGGAATAGTTTTAAAGAGATGAATGTTTTGATGTTTTATTGATGGAATAGTTTTAATGAGAGGAATGTTTTGATAAGATATACCTGTTTTACTGTAAATGATTATCGGTTTAGAAATTGTGTATTTCAGATTAAATTGTTGTCTATATGATAAAAGTTGAAACCTCAGTAAAATAATGAGATTAAGGATAGATAGAAGTTTTTCAGTTATTCCCTTCGCAAGTAACATTGTACGTGAAAGTGGAGTAAGAATGATTGGAAAAATTCTTGATATTCTTTCTCTCAAAGTTTTATCTGGGGCAGAGATGGTTAGTAGTAAATAAAAGAGTGTTATGTTAGAATATTAAAGGGGGGTGTTTATGTTATGTAAAGGGTATGAGTAACGACGATAGATAAGGTTATTTTATAAAGTAGTTGTATATTCTTGTTGACTGTTATAAAATAATTCACGGTTATTACGGTCACTGTGGCATGTGTTGCGCAGTGATAGTGAGAACCGAGAATGATTTGAGATCTTCTTAGTAATTCAAACTCATGATTGTCAGGCCGGTGAGGCAGCTAGGCATGCAAATGCTTAGCGACATGAATGAGATTTGAGTAACTAAGAATTTCTTGGAGATTTCGTTAAAGTGTTAGATAAAGTATTTTTGCAAGTATTAAAAGTATTGAATCTAGTATTACGACCCTTCACAGTTATTAATCTTGATTTCGAGTTATAAATGTTTTAAATGATATTAATCTTCTGTTATAGTTAAGAATCCCGATTTCAAGTATAGTATTGATTATAATTTAGTGAGCATTCCTTCGCTCATATTTATTGCTACTATTTCTTGAATTGCGATTATTGCATTCTTATTTCATCCAGTACAGTTCTATATATATAACTTGCTGAGCATTCTTTGGCTCACACTTGTTTTTTTTTTTTTTAAATCTAACTTTTCAGTAAACTAGTTGGCGAGAAGTACCTGCGCAGTTCATAAAGAGCAAGCAAGACGAGGTGAAGGAAGCTGACGTGGATCAGGGTATTTAGATTATTGTTTGATTTGTTGTATGTAAATTATAGTTTTAGTAGTTATATTATGTATTTGAGTAGTTGGCCTGGTATACTTCTATTCGAAGTTATACCAGTGATTTAAGTTTGTATAAGTTTTGTAAATAGATTTGTATCTAAGTTGGTTTGGGTTTTCTTGTTTCTAGAACTGTAACCTAAGATCCTGAGTTGGGAGTTGGGGTCAAAGAGCTTTTGATCGAGTTTTAATTTTTATTTCAGTTTTATTTTGATTTTCAGATTTTTAGTTTAGTATTCAGCAGGTTTATGTTGTATTTACGAATACATCATGGCCAATTTTTGTTAGAATTATTGAGTTTGTTAGCGTGACGCCCAAATCTACTGACCCCGGATTTGGGGGCGTTACAGTCCAGAGACCTTATCTGCCATGATAGGATAGGTAATGTTCTAAGCTTCGTTTTGATATAAAGATCACGTGAAACGGACTTACGGTTTAGGATTTATGACCAAATTACTAAAAGTAGTTCGAATCCGTAAACGAAAGTTCGTAACTGTAATTGAACCCTCGTAAACTATGTAACGTCATGGCGAATCTTGGTAAATAAATACTAGAGGTAAAAAGGAAGGCGTGAAAGAAAACCGTATGTCAAAAGGATCATTTTTCGATTTATTAAAAATGTTCGAGTCGAGGTTAAACGCGAACGAACCCCTAAAAGACGACTCTTTTATAACTTCGGTAAAACACTTAGAAAACGGGCGATAAAACTCGGAGTATAGTATTGGTTCGTAACGATCGACTTTAGAACTCATATGACTTAAGTATGTCCCAAGTATAAGTACAATGACATGTCATATTAACGAACGAATGTCGGGTCAGATCAGTGATAAAAGTAATCCACTAAAAGGGGTATAACGAGATAACTCGAGAACGTGTTTCGAATTAAGTATAACTTAACTTTTAATATGTTAAGTGATTAATCCCGAATGCCTTGGCTATTTATAGATCACCAAGCTGAACCGGGACCCGCTACCACTACCCCTTACCGTACTCGACTACCAGGCAAGTTTCAATTCCCTTCTTTTAGGCTGTTGTTGTGATTGAATAAATATATATATATGATTGCTGATATACATATGCCATTGCATGCATGCCTACTTTCAAGTTGAATTGATATACTTGTTCCCTGAATGTTATTGTTGGCTTATAAGCTAGATAGTTATATATCAGTTATAAGCCGGTTATTGTAAGACCCTCATAGAAGGGCGTATACATCCTATTAATCAAAAATAGACCGGGAGTCAATATTCCTTGATATATCGAGATTACCTCGGAGGAAAATATTTAAGTAAATATTTTCTATTATTTGGGCGACGAATATTATTTGAATATTCGTTCGAGACTAATTATTTTAACGATCCTTACTTCAAATAATTATTTGAACGTAACTATTCAACGAATAATATTTCTCAATATTCATTCAGAGTCGAATTGATTATCGATTATTATTTCGAATATTCTTCTAAAGATGAGACTACTAAATGAATATTATTTGGATATTCTTTTTTGAATATTATTTTATTAAATAAATATTACTTTTGAATATTCATTTAAGATATTAAATACTTGATGAATATTATTTTAATATTCATCTGAAGCTTGATTTAATTATCGAATATTATCTCGAATATTCCTTAAGGCTTGGATTACTAAATGAATATTACTTGATATTCATTTAGGATATTATTCATTAAGTGAATATTACTTTTGAATATTCATTTAAATTCCTAATTAATTAATGAATATTGTTTTGAATATTCATTTAAATATTTATTTATTCAATAAATATTCTCCTGATATTTCTTCAGGGATTATTTTGAGAAATACTCTGATTAAAGATATTCTTTCATATTCCCAAATTTTCTTTAAATATTTTAACTCAATAAATATTCTCTGAATATTTATTCCATACTTAGAATAATCTCGATAAGGTTTATCTTCTTCGATTATTACCGAAAATATCTCGGAGTCATATTATTATTAATCTTATATCAAGAAAGGTTCTCAGACATCATTCTTCTTTGAGTCTATCTCCTTAATAATAAGGGAACCTTACTTGGAAAATGTTATTTATCTTGTCGACTTCCCGGTCATAAAGTATTCCCTTCACCCGCAACTCGGGTGTTGTTGACTTATTAAGTCGTTGCTTACCTTCTCATCTTTCGAGGGGTAAGATTTCTGGAACAAGTTGATATCCGTTACCAAGTAATAGCTTGGGAGTTATTGGTAAATTTTCCTTTCCAACTAGATACGACTACTTTGTGGAGTCTTATCAACAAGTATTATACTTGGGGAAAGGGGGACGAACGTTACATTCAGAATCATGAATTCTATTTGAACTAGGAGTCGTGTAAGAGGCCGAGTAGCGCCGGTCCATCCCCTTTGGCCCAACCGTTGGCCGGGGAGAGCTAGTAAGGCGGTATACAAGTAAAGCCGTCAGTTCTTCCTTCTACCGGTAGTAAATCTAATTTGAGTTGTACGATCTTGACTGATCATCAAGATTGGAACAGCGGGCGCGGTGAATACTCCATAATTGGTTCATCATCCAAACTTATTTATTTCCTGCAACATGATTACTGTTGGCAGAGCTGGAAAAGTGTTCGTAACTGGAATTGCAATATTTTCCTTGCAAGTTCCTCTTTATAATATCTTGCTTATTTTCGACATAGCAGATATTCCCTCATATATTTACATTTTGAGTTACCTTGTAACTTCATCGTTCATATTATACTGGCATCATTTCCGTAGATGCATGGCATATGGTTTGAAAGATACTTTTGAACTGTTATACATTATCGTTCAGTTATATATTATTGTTGGTGGGCTATTGCTCACCCTTGCTTTATTATTATATCACAACAACAGCTAGACCAGATGACTCGCACAAGGCGCACTCGACGCGGGCGAGGACGATGAGACTACCAGAGCTGAAGAAGAAGCTATTGGTAGGATATATTTATTCTTTCAGTACCAAGAATATAGTCTAGTATGACTTATGTAAATGGATGGCAAAGAGTATGTAATTATATTGAAATTCTTTTGGATTGTAAGAACTCATAATGTGATTACTAAAAATTTGATTGTTACTCTGATTTCATCTCTGGGACTATAACGGGTGTGTTTTATATTGTTGTGTTGGGTCATAGAGACGTAATTTATTTTATGTTAAGGAAAGTTCAATTGTTGTGAACAGAATTGGAAACCGTAACCACCGGATCCCGGACCCCGGATCTGGGGGTGTTACATTAGACAACCCTTGTGAATATCACACATTATTAGCTTAATGTGCACGTAGCCGGGGGTCTCCACGGAAACAGCCTCGCTACTGTTAAAAGCAGGGGCATGGTCTGCGTACATCCCACCGCCCAGACCCTGCTCTGAGCGGGATATACTGGGTATGTTTGGTTTGGTTTGGTTTTAGATTGTGGTGCGACATGGAGTCCCCGTGACTATTGTATCAGATAGAGACCCGAGATTTAACTCCAGGTTTTGGAGGAGCTTTCAAGAGAGTGTAGGAACCAAGCTAAGTATGAGCACTGCCTACCATCCACAGACAGATGGCCAAAGTGAAAGAACCATTCAGACCCTCGAGGATATGTTGAGAGTCTGTGCGATTGACTTTAAAGGAAGTTGGAATGACCACTTACCATTGGTCGAGCTTGCTTATAATAATAGTTATCACGCAAGTATAGGGATGCCCCCTTACGAGGCCCTGTATGGAAGGAGATGCGGCTCTCCCCTGTGCTGGGAAGAAGTTGGCGAGAGAAAGATATCGGGGCCAGAGTTAGTCCAGCAGACCAGAAAAACAATAGAGATTATTCAGAAACCGCTAGTGGCAGCCCAGGATAGACAGAGAAAGTATGCGGATCAAGCTCGCAAGGATAGAGAATATGAAGTCGGAGACTTCGTAATGTTAAAAGTATCCCCGTGGAAGGGACTAATGAGATTTGGAAAGAAATGCAAGTTGAGTCTGAGATTTATAGGACCATTTGAGATTTTAAAGCGTGTTGGAAAGGTGGCCTATGAGCTAGCCTTACCCCCAAACCTACAGCATGTTCATAACGTGTTTCATGTGTCAATGTTACGTCAATATAATGCAGATGCCCGACATGTGATAGAATACGAGCAGGTAGACATACAACCAGACCTGACATATGAAGAACAACCTGTGGAAATTCTGGATAGAAAACAACAAGTGCTGAGGAACAAGAGTGTTCAACTTGTTCGAGTATTGTGGAGAAACCAGAATGTTGAAGAGTAAACCTGGGAGCTAGAGAGTGCAATACGCGAGAAGTACCCTTAATTATTCACCGACTGATTCCGGGACAGAATCCTTTTAAGGAGGGGAGACTGTAATAACCCTAATTTTTGTATTTGAGAATATTTTTATTTTATGAATGAATATTGATATGGGCTGAAAGTAAGCCCTAAAGACACATTTAATGATCAGCCATAAAATCTCGAAGCTTTCCCTAACTCTAGCATTCAATATGCAATAAATACATCCTAGTTTTTATTCTCCATCATTTGGCGTCGTCTGTAGGAAGCGAATATCAACCATGGTTACCACCCGGAGAACACCAACACTTTCTGAAGCCACTAGCAGCACCACCGCACCCCCGGTTGTAGAATAGGTACCCCTAGGAATCGTTTCCCAGCCACTGGTCACTCAGCCCCAAGGGACTAAAACGCAAATTCTGGGGTCATTACCCTTAGTGACGAATCCCTCCACCCAAGGGACGAATCCCTTACATATGGTAGTCTCCCATCTCAGAGGACAATCAGTTCCCCCTATAGCTCAGATCTCTACTACTGTGATCCCCGCAAGCAGGAACCCGATGTATGGGTTGCCCAAATATCCCCCGTATCTGGCCGGACCAAGCGGTCATGCCCTCCAGATACATGAGCCGTACAACCCACCTTATATTAGGGGTTTAGGACCTGACCGCGACTATTCCAACCCATACTCTGATGATTCATCCTCAGAAGATGAGGATAGAGATCAACCCCCGAGAAGGCGTCGTCCGAGTAAGGAACCTATCGGACAAGCTCGCCGAAGGATCCATGATGGACATCCCCTAACAGCTGCTGAGAAAATTAAGGCTCATGAGGCCAAGATCCAGAAACTGAAGGACGATATAGAAAGAGAGCAGCAGAGACAGAATCAGAACTGACCCCTACCAACGACGGGAGGGGAAATTCCTTTTGTTGATTTGGAGGGAACCCCGAGGAGAGAGAGGAGGGTCGAGGTCCCAAGAGGTGCAAACACAAGGGTCAAAATCCCCAAAAGTGACTCAAAGGATTTGATGCCGCTAGGAGATCCTGACGATCCCACACCCCCATTCACTGAGGAGGTGATGAATGCTCATGTTTCTAGACAGTTTAAGATGCCCACTATTAAGGCTTATGATGGAACGGGCGATCCCGAAAATCACGTTAGAACATTCTCAAACGTGCTTTTGTTGTAGCAGGCTAGTGATGCTCTCAATTATAAAGCATTTTCTCAAACCCTGTCGGGCATGGCACAACGTTGGTATAGTCGTCTGCCCCCAAATTTGATTAGCTCTTTTAAGGAGTAGAGTGCCGCTTTTGTTAGTCAATTCATTAGCGGAAGAGTTCATGAGAAAAGTTCTGCATCTCTTATGTATGTGGTACAAGGAAAGAATGAAAATCTGAGGGATTACCTCAAACGATTCACTATGGAGACACTAAATATCACTGACTTGGAAAATAAGGTGGCCATGGTAGCCCTGGAACATAGAACCACTAACCTTTTCTTTAAGAGGTCATTGGCGAAACATTCTCCTAATAACATGGCTGAGCTTCAACGTATGGCTGATAAATATATTAAAGCTGAAGATAGTCTAAAGAAAGAGTTAGGAACGGGAAATACCGGGAACGGTGACAATTCTAAGAAGCGGAAGCCAGAGCAAGAATATGATGTTAGACATAAGTAATCGCGTGTGGGCAAAGACTCAGACACGGCCCCTAAAAAAGGGTGTCCGGGGCAGAGGTTTACGGAGTATGCGAGGTTGAACGCCCCGAGGAGTTAGATCCTAATGGATGTAGAGAAAGATAGGGACATCCGATGGCCGAAGCCACTAAGGACTGATCCTGAGAAAAGAAACAAGAATCAGTACTGCCGATTTCACAAAGACGTGGGGCACGATGCCGATGACTGTAGACAATTGAAGGATGAGATTGAGTTCATAATTCGCAGAGGAAGGTTGAATAAATTTTGCAAAGATGGGGATCGGGGAAACCCAAGATGGGATTATGACAGGAAAGATGAGGATCTAACCGCAATCCGCAGCCTCGGGGGCCGATAATAAACATGATTTTTGGTGGCCCGACAGCGGCCGGGACAAGTAGAAATTCCAGAAAGGCGTATGCATGAGAGGTGATGCACATCATTGGGGAAGCACCAAAGCATGCGAAGACGGGAGTCTCAACTGGATTCGATGATTCGGATCTTGAAGGGGTGAAGTTTCCCCATGATGACCCACTGGTTATCTCACCTGTGATAGGCAACTCCCAAGTAAAGAGAGTCTTGATAGACAATGGGGCTTCAGTGGACATCCTTTTCTATGATGCCTTCTTGAAGATGGGGTATACTGAATCTCAGTTGACACCATCGAATATGCCCATATACGGGTTCAATGGAGTGGAGTCGAGAGTTGAAGGAACAATTCAATTACCCATGACTATAGGGCAAGAGCCAAGGGAGGCCACTCAGATGTTAAACTTCTTGGTTATTAAGGCCACTTCTACCTACAATGCTATCTTAGGAAGGACGGGACTTCATGCTTTTAAGGCGGTTTCCTCTACCTACCACTTGAAAGTTAAGTTCCCAACCAAAAATGGTGTGGGAGAAGAGAAAGGAGATAAAAAAATGGCAAGGAATTGTTATGTGGCCGCTTTAAGGCCTGATGAAACCGGGGGGCAGGTCCTCCCGATTGAGGATATGGATGTCCGTGAGGATGAAGAGCGAAGAGGAAAGCCAGCAGTAGACTTTGTTTCCATACCCCTGGAGTTGGGAGATCTTGAGAAGGTCACTTACATCGGGGCGTCTCTGGAAGACTCCTCGAGAAGCATGCTGATTGCCTTCCTACAAGACAACAATGATGTATTTACATGGACAGCATTCGACATGCCAGGGATAGATCCTCAACTGATAACACACAAGTTGAATGTGGATTAGAACCGGAAGATAGTGAAATAAAAGAAGAGAAATTTCGCACCTAAGAGGCAAGAAGCCATAAAACAGGAGGCTGACAAACTCCTAGAGGCAGGTTTCATTGAGGAAATTCAGTTCCCGGAATGGTTGGTAAATCCTATAATGATGAAGAAGGCCAATGGAAAGTGGAGGATGTGCATAGACTTTACTGATCTGAATGATGCATGCCCAAAGGACTGTTTCCCCTTGCCAAGGATCGATATGTTGATAGATTCCACAGCTGGACACGAGATGCTAAGATTCATGGATGGCTTCAGTGGCTACAACCAAATCAAGATGCATAAGGACGACATTCCTAAGGTATCCTTCATCACTGATTTTGGTGTGTATTGTTACCTAGTCATGGCCTTTGGACTGAAAAATGCAGGGGCTACCTATCAGAGGTTGGTAGACAAGATTTTCGCCCATCTCATTGGAAAGATTATGGAAGTTTATGTGGATGATATGTTGGTGAAAAGCCTACACAAGACAGATCACATAGAGCACCTACGTGAGGCATTTGAAGTGTTGAGGCACTATAAGATGATGTTGAACCCGGCCAAGTGTGCTTTTGGTGTAGGGTCAGGAAAGTTCTTGGGTCTCATGGTCTCGAAACGAAGAATCGAGGCTAACCCCGACAAAATCAAAGCTATCCTGGATATGGAACCACCATGTTCCATAAGGGACGTAGAGAAGCTAACCGGAAGGATTGCTGCATTGGGGAGATTCATCTCCAAATCCGGGGACAAGTGTTTGCCGTTCTTTAAAACCTTGAAAAAGGTAAAAAAACTTTGAGTGGACAGAGGAAAGCCAAGAGGCATTTGATCAGGTGAAGAAGTATATGGCTGAAGCCCCGTTGTTGGCAAAGCTAAATATGGGAAAAATCCTTTATCTCTACTTGGCAATCTCAGATCAAGCCGTGAGTGTTGTGCTTGTAAAAGAGGAAGACAAGGTTCAGAAACCAGTATACTATGTGAGCAAGGTTCTGCACGGAGCAGAGTTAAACTACTCCACTATTGAGAAGTTTGCCTTAGCATTGCTAACTGCCACTAGGAAATTACGGCCCTATTTTCAGGCACACAAGATTGAGGTCCTTACAGGACAGCCATTGAGGAATATTTTGCACAGCCCTAAAGCCAGTGGTAGGCTCATCAAGTGGGCCATTGAGTTGGGAGAGTTTGATATTAAGTACAACCCGAGGACGACCATTAAAGCTCAGGCACTTGCTGACTTCGTAGTTGAATGCACCATTAACAACCAAGAAGTCGGGGGGCAGGAGATACCTCAGGAAGGCAATAAGGAAGACAAGGAACCCGTGATCGAGGAGAAGGAATACTGGATGCTCTATTTTTATGGGGCATCAAAAACAAAAACAAGTGGTGCAGGCCTTGTCCTACAAAGTCCCGATGGATTCACGATTGAATACACCCTGAAGTTGGACTTCCCAACAATCAATAATGAAGCAGAGTATGAAGCTTTGATAGCTGGACTTGGTTTGGCAGGAGTACTAAGGGTCAAGAATCTTAAAGTTTTTAGAGATTTAAGGGTAGTTGTAGCCCAAGTCAATGGAGAGTTTGAGGCAAGGGATGAAACCATGGCCAAGTACTTAAGGCTTGTGAAGGCAGTAATGACTCAATTTGATGAGTGCTACATTAAGCATATTCCGAAGGAGGAAAACATTAAGGCTGATGCCTTATCCAAGTTCGCTTCCTCTGAGATAGAGAATTATTCTGGAAGTGTCTACTTTCAAGTTCTGAGAACCCCTACCATCGATTCAAAGTTGGTTGCACCTATCGGGGTCAGGGGTGTTGTATAGATCCCATAAAAGCACACCTTAAGACCGGTTGGCTCCCGACCAATGCCATAAAGGCACGAAAATTATCTGTAAGGGCGTTGAGGTATGCTTTGATTGAAGGGATAATTTACAAGAAGTCTTTTGTGATTCCGTATTTAAATTGTTTGAGACCCGAAAAGGCCAAAGCAGCTATTAAGAAAGTCCATGAGGGAATTTGTGGACAACACTTGGGGGGCAGGGTCCTAGCCCACAAGATAGTTAGGCTCGGGTTCTATTGGCCTGGGATGATGGCCGATGCCAAGGAGTACGTGAAAAAATGTGATCGGTGCTAGAAGCACGCGCCAGTGGTTAGGCAACCACCTGAGATGTTGACATCCATCAGCTCCCCCATTCCTTTTACTATGTGGGGGATGGATATACTTGGGCCTTTTCCTATGGCCATAGCTCAAATGAAGTTTCTGATTATGGCTATTGACTACTTCACAAAATGGATTGAGGCTAAACCTTTGGCTAAGATCACGACCAAGCAAGTTGCGCAGTTCCTATGGGAGAACGTTATGTATAGGTATGGAATTCCCTGAATCCTGGTTACGGACAATGGACGTCAGTTTAATAATGAAGAATTTAGAAAGTACTGTGATGAGAATGGAATTGAGCTTCGATTCACCTCGGTTGCCCATCCTCAAGCTAATGGGCAGGCTGAGGTCGCTAATCGAATCATCCTTGATGGATTTAAGAAAAGGGTGGAACGCTCTAGGAACAATTGGGTGGATGAGTTACTACCCATACTATGGGCATATCGAACCACCTGCAAGGTGACCACAGGGGCGACCCCATTCATGTTAGCTTATGGAGCTGAAGTCGTGGTACCCGTGGAAATCATGCATGCATCTCCACGGGTGGAAGCCTTTGAACCAGACACTAACGAGGAAGGAATAAAGCTGGCCCTCGACCTGATTGATGAGGTGAGGGATGAAGCTCATGCAAGGAATATGGAACATCAGAAAAGAGCTTCCTTTTACAATAACTTAAGGGTAAAATAAAGGTTCTTCCGACAGGGAGACTTGGTACTCAGAAAGATTGAAGCATCCGGTGTTGGACAGAAGAGAAAGCTGGCCCCGAATTGGGAAGGCCCTTATCGGGTCAAGGGCACGCTAGGATGAGGATCGTACAAGTTGAAGACTTTGGAAGGAAACGAGGTGCCTCATACTTGGCATGCATCGAACCTCAAGGTCTATTATGTTTGATTATCCTGTGTAGGACATAGCTTATAGGAAAAGTAGAAATAAGGTCGACGAAACCATTTCAGAGTTTTCAAACTCCGAGTAGGAAGTAGAGTATTATGTAAGGGCTGGACCCATTTCAGGATCTATTTATGCAACTTGGTTTTCAGTATTTTCTTTGCTTATTTTTTTATGTCTGATATGTATCAATGCATAATTAAATTGCAAGCTTAGTAAGGCCGAATACAAATAACAAAAACAGCAAAGTAAAAGAAAACCAGGAATGACATAAATAAAAGCTCGAAGGCTGCGAGTTATAAGTTACAAACAGAAATTATAAAGTCACAAAAACAAATGCCACGTAGGGCCAACACAAATAACTAATTCTCTGCCCCTTAGAGGAGGAAGATTCCTCCTCATCTACCTGGGTCTTCGAAGCACCAGCAGAGCGAGAAGGGGAAGTGGCAGTAGTATCCGAGGCTCTCCGAAGAGGTGTAGCCTCAGGATCAAGAATCCTCTCAATATCACCAAGTACCTGATCCTCACTTCCCTCGGCAAGAGTAGGAACAGGAGGATGGGGGCTCGGGAAATCCTCAAGAGAAAACAGCCCAGGGTGCTTTTTCAGCACCGCCTCTAGGGCCTCATTCCAGCCATCTGTATACTGAGTAGGATAAAGAACCTCATCGTGCCTCTCCATCAAAGTCTGAAAATCAGTGGAATCCATGTACTCATCGATGAGTTCCTCCTTCTTCGCCCTTAAATCAACCAGCTCAGCCAGGGCAGCTTCCAACTCTTCAACCTTCCCATTCAGCTTTTCTTCTATCTCTCCACTGCGAATCTTCTCCTTTTGATACTTAGTCTCGAAAGACTTGGACTGACTCTTCCAAGCCTTAGCTTGGTGAATCATGCTCTGGAAGTGGACATTAGCCTGCAAGAAATGTTGTTTCGAAAGGGTTAATAGCCCACAATATCAGGTAAAGATAAGTTAAAAAAGAGAATTATGAAGGGAGACATACAGAGGCTAAGGCCTGGGCACCCAAGTGCTTAGCTTCCTCCATGTTGCCTCCTGATACAAAATCCCTGTAATCATAAGGGGTGATGGAGTTCAAGGACCAATCCATGGAATGCTTGGTGGATCCCACCACAGAATCGTGCTTCCTGAAGCCCCAAGGGGCCCTATACACAATGGATTGTACATTCACCTGCTGAGGTCCACCTTTTAAGTCTATAGATATCATGTCCTGTTTTTGCACCTTGTGTGGGCAAAAAAAAAAAAGGATCAGTAGGCTTGCCCCTCACATCAAGGGCCCTCTTTGCCCTTTTCATACGAGCAGTTTCCTCATCATCAGGCTCAGTAGCCTTCATTATCTTCAAAGCAGCTGCATAAAAATGAAAGAAAACGTTGGTATAAGATAGAATAAAAATCAAAAGGGAATAAGAGGTTACCCTGATCAGACACAGTGGAAAGGCCAACAACCCTCAAAGACTCCTCATTGATGAGGTCCCAGTATAGAGATTGCTCGTTATCCTTGGTAAGGGAGTCGTAGGAAGCTTGTTCTTCCGTATTTAAGATTATTTTATTAGGGCTGCCATCGGCCACCTTTCCAAAGGATTTTCTGAAGAGGGTGCCCCAATCACCCCCTTCCCAAATCAAGTACATGAATTCTTCCTTCCATTTGGGGTTCAACTGAATGGCCATTAAAAATATGTGGGATCTTGGGGCGTTGTCTAATATAGACCCACCCCTGTTGGTTCAAGGAACTATTATAGAACTGAAAGATTGTCCGAAACAAAGGCATAGAAAGAGGGAAATTGTTCCTAAGGCATAATACCATGAAACAAAGAATAGAACGCTATGCATTTGGAGGTAGTTGGCATGGACTAATCTGAATGTCAGCTAAAAGTTTGGGAATAAATTCATGAAAAGGAAACCTAAACCCAGCCAAAAGGGCGTCTCTAAAGATACAAAACCCATTGGGCCTCCAATGGCAAGACCTGTCACCTGGCCCAACCTTAACAAGTTTAAAGGGAGGTTTAACATTATAAGTTTTATTATAATTCTTAATAAGATCCTCCTCATGGAATTTGTTATAGCAGTTATATGCATCTAAATCAGATAAAGTAGGGTATTCGTCCCCACGAACATTGATCATCTGAGTTAAATTCATGCAAGATGAACGGATTTCGATGTCATTACCTCTTTTAGAAGTAGAGTTCGTCTTAGCCAAGTGCTGTGCAGCTTTATCCGCCATTGATCTTCAAGAGAAGGATGCTTGAACCCAGAAAATGAGGTGAAGATGATGAAAATTCTTCAAAGAAACCCAGAAAATGGTGAATGTCGCCAGGAAAAACCGCTGGAAATCGCCTAATTTAGAGAGAAATTAAGAAAGGTTTAAGGAAGGATTTTGGTGGAAAGTATAGTGTTTAAGTGTGAAGTGAGAAATGAATCTCACTCCACTCTTTTATAGAAAATTTTCAACCAGACAATAGCCGGTTGGAATCGTAGGTGACCGGCAATAGCCGGTTAAGGCCCATGAAAGGCCCATAGGCCTAAACAAGGGAAGGATTTGGAATATTCTAAATTACATTAGAAATTCCAAAAAAAAAATTAAAAGTATTGAATTAACTATAATCCAAAAAGATAACGAAAAAATTGGACACAGGCCCTGTAAGAACCCAGATTTTTGGTAGGAATTAAAACTTTTGTTATGAATTGGTGTATAATTGAATAATGGTTACGATTACAATGTATCAGTGGTTTTAATGAATGAATATTTAATGGACATGGATTCTAGTGTTATATGCTATGAATGGTGTAATGGGTTGACAACTTAGATAAGAATAATCTATGGCCTAGAAAGTAAGATATGGCATCCTAAGAAAGGAAGTTATTCTCATGTCATCCAAATTGATATCTGGTGTAAGTCAAGTAACTCCGCAAAAGAGGTTGAGAATGCTCGAGACAGCGCGAGAACATTTTCTAAGTACAAGAATTAAAGAGATAATAAACAAGGAATATTGGATATAATATTGATTTAAGGAATTATGCCACAGAGAAGCAATGAAATGCAACATATAAGTCATAACGTATTAGGTTTTATTAGCGAGATAAAAGAAATCAAGTAGGTGGGAAAAAGGAAATATCAAAGTGACTTGCATTGAAGTCAACTAATAAGTGAATGATGTAATTGCATTTTACCAAAAATGGAGTAAGATATTCTTAAGTCAACAAGTTGCACAAGATGATTGGTTGTGATAAAGCTACTTTATGGAGATGAAGAGAAAATATCAAGGATATTAAGCAATTAGCAAAGAAACCAAGCAAAACATCACCAAGCTTTCTTATTCTCGGTCAAAACAGACAGCATCTCAGTAAAACGGGCATATCTCCCTCAGTTCTCAATGAAATCTTATGTGCTATATCTTTTTGGAAAGGTATTGAAATGATCTACAACTCTTCTTCAGGAGCCTTGTCCAGAAAAGCATGGTAAGTCCCTCGTTTTTCAAGTTCTTTGAAGGGATGAATAGTAACTCCGAAATTGCTAAGTTGTTTTCTTGTTTTGTTCTTAAGGTTTAAGCTATATAAGGACTATCTAAGGCTTTTTAAGTGTTTATAAACACTTGATATTGTTTCTAGAGCTTCCAAGAAGGTAAACCCTTAACCCACCTTTGAGTTTTATATGAGTTTTGAGGGTGTTGATGAGTTGTATACATGATTTAGAGCATGTATGTTATGTGGGTGTTAGGATCATGTAAAAATAATCTTTGTAGCTCCAAGACCTGTTGAGGCAGTGAGGAAGATGATGAATAGTGTCCATGAGTGTTGGGTAGTGACTGAATGTTTATTTGGGTTGTTTTAAAATTGGATTATTCGTTTTTAAGCCGTCGTAATGTCGAGATTTACTTAGGTATTAAAAACAGAGCATGTCCGGGACAATAATTTTCTATCAAGGTTGAGAACCTGACATGTACTTGTAGATCTTGATTCATAGATCATTTTGGCGAAAGAATCGTAGCATTTTGATTTACGGTTTAGGAGATATGGTCAAAATCGTAAAAGTTGTTCGAAAACATAAGTGCGAGTTCGTAACTTCAATTGAACCCCCTTAACATGAGTAATTCGGTTACAAATCTTAGTAATTAAATATTAGAGGTCATAATGAAGGCGTGAAAGAAGACCTCATGTCAAAAGGATCATTTTTCGATTTTATAAAAATGTTCGAATCAAGGTTAAGTACGAAGCAACCACTTAGAAGAGTACTTAACTATAACTTTGAAACCACTCAGAAAATGGACAACATATCTCGAAGTATAATCTTCTCAAGTAGACGGTCGACCCTAAAACCTATACGACTTAAGTACCTATCAAGTGTAAAGAATAATGACATGCCTTGATAACAAGCAAGTGTCGGATCTCAACGGTGTTAATAGGAGTTACGTTAGAGTGTGCCTAACGAGTTGACTTGGAAATGTGTTTTAGTTTAAGTAGAGTATGTACTTACCTTTTCAAAGCGATAAGTGATTAATCTCAGATATTTTGATTATTTATAGATTGCCGAATCACCCCGAGTCATACCACTAGCATAGCAGGAGTACTAGGCAAGTTTTCAAACCTTTTATTTCAAAACTGTTTTTGTGAATATTTATGATTTCTGCTATATATGCCATAGCATGCATAACTGTATTTGAAAGTATATTGTGATACTTGATTTACGATTTGGTAATTGGCTTATAAGCTAGATATGAGATATTTGTTATAAGCCGGGTTTTTGCAAAGGCCCTTAGTGTAGGGCGTATGATTTACATTCTTTAATATAGACCGGGAGTCGGTATTTCTGTATATCTTGAGATTATTTTCTGAGGCAAATATTAGATAAATATGTTTCCATTAATTATTTAATGAATATTATTTTGAATATTCATTTAGAGTTTGATTTATTTAATGAATATTATTTTGAATATTCATTTAGGATTTTATTTATTTAATGATTATTATTTTGAATATTCATTTAGGAGTTTATTTATTTATTGAGTATCATTTTGAATATTCATTTAAGGATCTATTTATTTATTAAGTGAATATTATTTTATATATTCATTTGAAGGTTGATCATGAGCAATTGATAAGTGCATATTTTTGCATATTTTTATTACCTATTTATTGTTTGAATTCGTATTTTAATAAATTATTTTGTTCTATTTCAGGAAATTCAAGAAAAAATGAAGAAATGGCAAAATAAAAAAATAAAGGTCAAGGAAGAGAAAAAGAAGAAGAAGAAGGACCAAAATAGAAGAAAAGGAAAGAAGAGGGAGTGTGGTGCAAAACTAATTTTAGAAAAATGGATGGCTAGGATTAAACCACACCAAACAAAATGAATGGTGGGGATTAATCCACACCAACCAAAATCCCAAAATATTTCCTATAAATAGCCTTAATTTCTCTTGTAAAAGAACCCACACTTAGAATTAGGAAAGAACCCATTAGGATTAGAACAAGCCTTAATATTAGTACTCTTAAATTATAGTTGTAATTTTTATTTGCAGTTCTTGTAAACAATTTTCTTTTTTTTTTATTATATAATTTTCTGTTTTATTGTGTTTAATTCAAAGCAATATATTTCCCCTGTTTTAATATCCAAAGCCCAGCTCTTTGTTTCTTGTTTTTTTTTCCTCACCAAGCCCATCTCTCTCTCTCTCTCTCTCTACGAAAACAACACAAAACGTCTCTCTCCCTCTTTCTTTGTCTCGATTTATACACACAAACCACCACACCCATTCTTCTTAATCAATTTTCTTTGATCCTCACGTTTTATCCCTTTGTTAAACCCAATAGCCAGAAACCCAATCTTTCCCCTCTCTTACTTCGCTTCCTAATTCTCCTACAATTCCTTCAACCCCTTTTAATGGCAGTCGACTGTTTGATCTGTGTGGAAATGAGTTTTGCTTCGAGTTTCTTTTCTGGTGTTGTTTCTTGATTCGCTTCGTGTTTGATGAGTTTTGTAGTTGGTTTACCGAAGTGTCTTGCGTTTTGCTTGTTTGTTTGTTCTCTGCATTTGAGTTTTTTTTCTGTTCGTCGTTAAATCGAGTTGTTTCTTGAGTCCATATTGTTGATTTGTGGTTGCTGTGTACCGTTTCCATGTTCTCTGTTTTTTTAGTTTCTTGTTCGTTCTTGTTCATTAGCTGTCTGAGTTTGTTTTGTGCTAGTCATTTTGCATTTCTATGCCGAGTTTTGTTTCTGTGCAGAGTTTTGTTTTACGAGTTATTGAATTGTGCTGTTTATTTTGTTTGGTGTTGTTGAGTTCCTTTTGGATGTTTTACTCATTTTATTCTGCTGAGTTTTAGCTGAGTTCTTGGTTGACTGAAGTGTTATTCCGAGTTGATTTCCGTTCGTAGTTTTAGTCCATAACTGTAGTCTTGTTGCTGATTGGTTGAATGTTTATTTCATTGGTTTCATTTTCTTGTAATACCGAGTCTATTGCGGGTCTTCACTTGTTTGGAATGCTGCTATGGTGCTGAGTTTGGTTTTACTATTTTGTGATGTTGTAAATAAAAATTTGGTTCGTTAAATCATTGAGTTGGGTAAAAATGGCTAGCGCGATTTACCAATATGTCATGTTCAATCTTTTTGAAATTTTCTGTAAATAAATTGAATTCAATAAAAAAAAAATTAGGAAGAATTTTAGAATAAAATTTGGTTTTGATTCGAATTTAGAAGTTTTAAATAATTTAGTTTTGGTATTTTCACTTTTAATTACTTTGATTAAAATTAGAATAAATTTAAGTTTAATTTTAAAAATGGTTAAAATTTTCTTTTAGGAATTAATTAGTAAAAATCAGAATTCTTCAAAACGCAACTTGTTCTAATTCGATTAAACTAAAAGTTAAGGATCGCGAAATGAATATTATTCCCTGTGGATCGAATCATAAATACTAAAACGATGATCGTGCGCGTGCGATATTAAATTGTTTATTTTCGGCACGTCAAGTTTTTGGCGCCGCTGCCGGGGAGTAATTATTTTTCGCACCTTAATTTTTAATTTTTCGGATTAGTTTTCTTTCGCTTGCCTTATTTTTATTTCATTTTTTTAGGAAAGTTTGGAATTTCGGGAATCTTTTCACGGAGCTTGGAAAAATCGGAATTCTTGGAAGCATGCTTCGGTAACCCGTATCTCTCTCTTTTCGCCTTTTTATTTTTTTTTTAAAAAAAATCACAAAAAAAAATCGAAAATCACAAAAAAAATTGAAAATTGAAAAATCCAAAAAAAAAATAGTTGTAAATACATATTTGTTGCATCATGCATTCATCACTTAGGGCACATCATCTAGATTTTTATTTTCTTGTTTTTAATTTTTCGTACCTAGTAAATTGTGGTGATCGCTGGCGGACCGAGATACGTTAAATTCTTCTTTTCTTTAGTTTAGAACACGTAGTGTAGAGCATCAATAAGTGTTTATAGTTTTTTGTATATCTCGTTGTTTGTTGCATCATTTGTAAATAAATCTTAAGGGCAAAACCACTTGCAACATGGGGGAAGGGATTTAATCACTCTTTCCTTGGCCCACAACAATTAATTTTCAACATTTTGCATCCCCTAGCCTTTTAATAAAATTAATTAGACATTTGCCCCTAGGATTTCGCGCTCAATTAGAAAGGTGCCTAAAAATAAAAGTTATTAAGACTTATTCACGACCTTCAGTGTCTAAGGTTCGCCTGGCTGTTAAGATTCGGTGTCTAAGTGACGAGTTTGGCCTCTTGGCAATGCCTGCTCTAATCTGGCCGAATCGGTCTGAATAATTCTTAATTTACGGAATTTTTAGTGTGTCTTAACGTTATGAGCAATGTCTAGTTATTTTATTTAGGGAACCTAGGTTAGATTTTTCTTTTGATTTTTCACCATTTATTTTGTGTGTTTCATTTTCGCACTTACTTGCTACGTGGTTTTATCCTTGATCAATCTTTACCATGTCCGTAGCATTTAGGGAGCGTTATTACCAAGGTTGGGATTTTGACGAGGAATTAGCGAATAATACGATGTGGTGTGAGTCAACTAGGGAACCTAGTGTATATAACGAGTCGTCTAGTACTTTTAGTGATTTGCATTATAGTGAAAACAATATTGCAATCGACTCTGAATTAGATTCTCTTACTAGATGACTCGAAGCCTTAGAAACCCTTAGTGGCCCTTCACACACGTCTTGGCACCCAAATGTCAACTCTCCGAGTCTCGATTTTCAATATGGCCCCGACTCTCAACAAATCAATGCCATGTTTCAACCAACCTCTCGAAATGACCATTTTACATCGTCTTCTAATTCCGGTTGGAGAGATTATCCCGATCTCTCATGGAACTAAGGTCATAGCTATCAAACTCTGCCTCCACATTTTCAAGAACCGAACTCTTATCCAATTCCGAGTCAAGTTCCTTATTCGAGTTCAATTCAAACAACCGCCCACCCACCCGGATTTCATGATTCGAGTAGGAAACTTGACACCTTAGAAAAGAGTATCGAGGCTTTATTGATTTCTCAAGCAAACTTCATGCGAACCATAACTTCTGATAGGTAAATTTTGAACTCTAATGCTCAAGCCTTATCTAAGTTAGAATTTCAAGTGAATCAATTAGCCACCATGTGCGAGCGTGAGACGATAACCACTCCGAATCCACCCGAGGTCAACCCTGAATTTCTTATCACTCAAAGACCTATCGATACTTTCGATGATATCATTTCTCCTAGGTCTAATGTTCAAGTTGACACTCCTTTCGGTGGTGATTCACACGAAGAAGATTCTAATGCTGACATCATTCTTTCTCTAGGTCGAACGAAGAATCCCGATGATTCTGAGTTTGTGGCTTCACCTAGACAACCATCATCTTCTTCTAGTGAACTTTTCCTTTCATCTTCCAAACCTCTTCCCGAAAAACCCAAAGAACTTCATACTCAACCAATAGGAGTTAATTTAGTTAAGGAGGTTGTTTCAAGGTCAAATTTGGACGATCATGAGATTGAGTCTCTTCTTAAACAAGATTTTCAATTGCATTACGAGACCAATCGAGAGCTTCACGAATCTTTTAAGGATTTGACCTCGGAAGAGATGTTTGGGGAGATGAAGAATATTTGTTCCAAATGGGAAACCCAACATAAGGATAGTTCTTGTGATCCTAATTCTGTTGGTAAAACATTTTTCGAAGAGCCACCACCACCCGTTTCTATTTCTTCATTTTCTACTCGTGCTCCATCTTTCATCGAAACTCATGATATTCATGACCAACATCTTATCGTAATTAATTTGCTTAAACAACAAAAAGAAGCATCTTCGTGGTCTATGGATGACGTTAGGAATATGAGTTTTATTCTTGCGCCTAATCGGATCGTTCGAGTGGTCTATGCTATTTTTGTGGGTGAGTTTCTGAAATATGTTGGTTGTATAACAAAAATAGTTTTTCCGAGAGCAGGTATTGGTTAGTAAATATTTGTTTTGTACATCCCATAGTAGAATGTAGGTATGGGGGAGTTACATTGTGTGCGTGTGTGAGTTGTTTTTTTTCGTAGTTTTTTTTAGAAGATTTCAATCTCTTCCATCCCATTTCAGGTATTATCTCCTCATTCTCTTTTACTCATTTTTCTTGCATTTGCATACATTGAGGACAATGCATGATTTAGGTATGGGGGAGGGTTTTTAGTGTAAATACACAAAATTGAAAAATCCAAAAAAATTGAAAAATGTTAAAAATCCAAAAATAGAGATATTTTAGCTTAGTTGTCCTTCCCACTCTTGAACTTTAGAACTAGTTGGTGTAAACTGTTTTTCAAAAAATTATATGTATAATGCCTTTAGATGATTTGAACATAGTCAAGTAAGGTTTTCCTCATGAAACTTGTGTCGAACAAATTTTTGCTTAAAAGTTCGAGACGACACATTTGCACAAGACTTTTGATGGAAGAATTGTATAGGAATGTTATTCGATACCTGAGAGAGAACCCACATGTTAGAACAATGTCGAATCAAACCTTTGCGAGATTTGGTTCCTATGGTGTCATAAAAAAAAAGGAAAAAAAAGAAGAAAAAGATTCAATAAATATTTGTTAGTCATAGAGTGTTATTATAATTTTGTAATAATAAATTCTTAATAGGGAAATCGGCTAGGTTGGGCTCATTGATAACCCGAGTAAGTAAGTCCGAGGGGACTTTGTGCCTAGCAACCTAAGGTCCTTTGTGATCTGGGATTGTTGACCTAAAACTCGCTAAATGGGTATTGATGCAAAAGTCTTTTGGGACCTCAACCATTGCACGGTCGGTCTAACTACTAAGAACGTGAAGTTTGGATAGATACTTGTTTTGATAGAGATTGGGTCAGTTCAATATTGGTTGAAAAAGAGAAAATGTTCGTATGCACTTTATCCACGTTGGCCTTAAAATTCACTACACACCTTGGAATTTTTTGTAAATTTTTAGTCTAATCATGTGGATTGTGGGAACCTATAACTTGGCTATTATTAGAATAATCTTTAAGGCATATGTTTTCCTACAAAATTGTTTTGTTGACACCAATGAAAGCTAGGTTGAAAGAGGAAAGTTGGATACTTGCTGACTTATCTCAAAGATTTTATGGGTATATCTTCTGTAAACCCTTAGGAGACAACACTCCTCCTGTAGAGATCGTCTATAGGTTTAACGGTTGGTAAACCTAAAATTACCCGTGATTCCTACGACAGTAAGTATAGGTTTTTAATTATGCATTTTTTTTACTCGAGGACGAGCAAAAGATAGGTATGGGGGCATTTGATAAGTGCATATTTTTGCATATTTTTATTACCTATTTATTGTTTGAATTCGTATTTTAATAAATTATTTTGTTCTATTTCAGGAAATTCAAGAAAAAATGAAGAAATGGCAAAATAAAGAAATAAAGGTCAAGGAAGAGAAAAAGAAGAAGAAGAAAGACCAAAATAGAAGAAAAGGAAAGAAGAGGGAGTGTGGTGCAAAACTAATTTTAGAAAAATGGATGGCTAGGATTAAACCACACCAAACAAAATGAATGGTGGGGATTAATCCACACCAACCAAAATCCCAAAATATTTCCTATAAATAGCCTTAATTTCTCTTGTAAAAGAACCCACACTTAGAATTAGGAAAGAACCCATTAGGATTAGAACAAGCCTTACTATTAGTACTCTTAAATTATAGTTGTAATTTTTATTTGCAGTTCTTGTAAACAATTTTCTTTTTTTTATTACATTATTTTCTGTTTTATTGTGTTTAATTCAAAGCAATATATTTCCCCTGTTTTAATATCCAAAGCCCAGCTCTTTGTTTCTTGTTTTTTTTCCTCACCAAGCCCATCTCTCTCTCTCTCTCTCTACGAAAACAACACAAAACGTCTCTCTCCCTCTTTCTTTGTCTCGATTTATACACACAAACCACCACACCCATTCTTTTTAATCAATTTTCTTTGATCCTCACGTTTTATCCCTTTGTTAAACCCAATAGCCAGAAACCCAATCTTCCCCCTCTCTTGCTTCGCTTCCTGATTCTCCTACAATTCCTTCAACCCCTTTTAATGGCAGTCGACTGTTTGATGTGTGTGGAAATGAGTTTTGCTTCGAGTTTCTTTTCCGGTGTTGTTTCTTGATTCGCTTCGTGTTTGACGAGTTTTGTAGTTGGTTTACCGAAGTGTCTTGCGTTTTGCTCGTTTGTTTGTTCTCTGCATTTGAGTTTTTTTTCTGCTCGTCGTTAAATCGAGTTGTTTCTTGAGTCCATATTGTTGATTTGTGGTTGCTGTGTACCGTTTCTATGTTCTCTGTTTTTTTTTAGTTTCTTGTTCGTTCTTGTTCATTAGCTGTCTGAGTTTGTTTTGTGCTAGTCATTTTGCATTTCTGTGCCGAGTTTTGTTTCTGTGCAGAGTTTTGTTTTACGAGTTATTGAATTGTGCTGTTTATTTTGTTTGGTGTTGCTGAGTTCCATTTGGATGTTTTACTCGTTTTATTCTGCTGAGTTTTAGCTGAGTTCTTGGTTGTCTGAAGTGTTATTCCGAGTTGATTTCCGTTCGTAGTTTTAGTCCATAACTGTAGTCTTGTTGCTGATTGGTCGAATGTTTATTTCATTGGTTTCATTTTCTTGTAATACCGAGTCTATTGCGGGTCTTCACTTGTTTGGAATGCTGCTATGGTGCTGAGTTTGGTTTTACTGTTTTGTGATGTTGTAAATAAAAATTTGGTTCGTTAAATCATTGGGTTGGGTAAAAATTGCTAGCGCGATTTACCAATATGTCATGTTCAATCTTTTTGAAATTTTCTGTAAATAAATTGAATTCAATAAAAAAAATTAGGAAGAATTTTAGAATAAAATTTGGTTTTGATTCGAATTTAGAAGTTTTAAATAATTTAGTTTTGGTATTTTCACTTTTAATTACTTTGATTAAATTAGAATAAATTTAAGTTTAATTTTAAAAATGGTTAAAATTTTCTTTTAGGAATTAATTAGTAAAAATCAGAATTCTTCAAAACGCAACTTGTTCTAATTCGATTAAACTAAAAGTTAAGGATCGCGAAATGAATATTATTCCCTGTGGATCGAATCATAAATACTAAAACGATGATCGTGCGCTTACGATACTAAATTGTTTATTTTCGGCACATCAGCAATTATCTTGACTAAAATATCCTTTAAACATTTATGATTTAATAAATACTATTTAAATATTTATTAAATACTTTTAAACTAGTTTTAAATATGGTTTATCTTATTTAAAAAATTTCTTTGACCTTCAATATTTATGAAGAATATTTCTGAGCCTTATTATGATTATTTTATCAAGGGAAGGTTCCCAAACTCTGTTTTCCATTTAAGTCTATCTTTTAAGAAGATTTAAATGCTCGCTCAAACTTCCAAAGTATAGGGAACCTTACTTGAGGAACTGTTATTTATTATGGTTGACTGCCCGGTCATAGACTTTTAAAAATATTATTATTTTCATTCGCAACTTTGGTTGCTACACATCAAAACGAGTCTTTGTTACTTCCTCAACACTCGAGGAGTAAGATTGATGGAACAAGTTGATATCCATTAACAAGAAAACAGCTTGGGAAATATTGGTGAATTTTCCTTTCCAATTAGATACGACTACTTTATGGAGTCCTATAAACAAGTGTATACTTGGGGAAAGGAGGACGAACTTTACGTTTCAGAGTCATGGATTCTATTCGAATTAGGAGTAGTGTGAGGGGCCAAGTAGCGCCGGTCCATCCCAAGGCCCAACCGTTGGCCAGGGAGTTACTAGAAGGCAGTAGACAAGTAAATCTGTCTTCCTTCTACCGGTAGTAAAACCATGTCTGTGCTTTACAATCTGCGACTGATCATCGAAAGTTGGGACAGCTAGCGCGGTGAATACTCTAGTATTAGTTCATCATCCAAATTTCGATATTTCCTGCAACACGTATCGAAGAGACTTCTGATCAGGTTGATGGGTATTTCCTGCAACACGTATCGAAGAGACTTCCGATCAGGTTGGCAGGGGTTTGAAAAGTGCTCAAAACTGTCGTTACAATGAATTACCTTGTAACTTCATCTTTCATCATATGTTTTATGACTCTGTTGATACTTTACACAACGGGAGTTGTGGTAAGGGGTTTATTAATACTAAGGGGGTGTTTGGGAGATTATTTTCAGAATAAGTCAACTTATTTTAAGACAAAGTTAGAGATTTTTAACTTTTTTCTGAAAAAAGTTAACTTTTTTTGCAACTTATACAATCTCAAACATACATTAAATACTTGTATGAATTTTTTTTATCAAAATATGAAATTTTTACCCTAAAATAATTCCATAAGGATTTATTTTTATTTTTGCCAAACAGACCCTAAATTACCTTATAACTTTATCTTATAAGTTATAGGTCAGTATACAGCATGATATACTTTATATAGCAGATGTTTTACGGGAAGGTTATATTGAATCACCTTGTAACTTCATCTTTTACATTATATTAGAAACTTTGTTTATACATTCTATATATAACAAAGGTTTTTAGAGATTTTGTGGAAATATTATATTGATGTTCCTTGCAACATCTTATTGTAGACGATATTGGAAACTTTGTTTATATTTTATTTAACAAAGGTTTCTGGAGTATGAAAATACTATATTGAAGTCTATGGAACTTCATTATATATTATGATGAGATTTTGCTCATAGTATGCATGAAAAAGGTTTTCAGAAATGTTAAGAAACATGTTGATCTATATATGGATAGATACAAACTATTTTGGTGAGCTGTTGTAAGAACCCCAAATTTTGATATAATTAAAACTTTTTATTATGTACTGAGGTAATGGTGAATAGTGATTACGACTACTATGTAACGATTGAGATAATAAATGAAAGGAATAGATTTGGATTCAAATGTTTATATGCCATGAAGAATACTATTGGTTGATGCTTTAGATAAGAATTATCTATCTCCTAGGGAATTGAGATTTGATAATTCTAAAGGAAAAGATTATTCTTATGTCATCCAAATCGATATCTGTTATTGGTCCAGTGGGTCCGTAAAAAGGTTAAGGAACGATCGAAAGAGATCAGGGACAATTGTACAACCCTAAGAGGATGAGTTAAGAAAAATGGATGAATAGTGATTTTGGTGGATTTAGGAATATTATTAGAGGACGCGATATATAAGTATCCGGAACGAAATTCTGAGTTCGTATTAGTGATCCAGGGGGAAAAAGAGTGTATGTAAAAGCTGTCGGATTCTGAAAAATAGCACTTTTATTTTCCCCGAGATTTCCCTGGATACTGAAAGACTTAAGGAATTATTGAAGGGATTTAAGGAAAATAGGTTCAGGAATTATTAAAGAGAATGGAGGATGATAGTATAAATATTAAGACGGTTTCCGGTAAAACCCTAACTAGAAACGAATGAGTTATTCCTCCGAACGATCAATGAATTGAGCAATAACCGGACAAAGAAACAAGTAGGGAGCCAAGATACAAGCATGTGCAAGTGGATAAGGCCAATTAATCAAGTAGTTGCGAAGGTAACTAGAACAATTAGAATTAAACCAATTAGTTAGCTTGATCTTATCATCTTACTCCTAAAACACCAACACTTGTCCATAAAATGATGCAAGGCATGACATGATCACTTTAATAAAGCTACTTTAGCTAGATATTATCAAGATGAGGTGTATTATGCAAGAGAACCAAGCAATGAAAGATCAAAAACTCCATTCTCTCCATTTTGTTCAAACTGCCCAGCAGAACACCCTTAAAGAAGAAAATTCATATGTCCATTTCTATCCATGATAAAATCACCAAATTTTGACCACAGCCTCTCCACTCCATGTTCAATATTCGCTCAAAATTTCATGGCAATCTAATGAGTATAGCCTAGTCAAATCTCCTCCCCAAGTTGAAGAAACCAAACTGCCCTGTTCTTGACAGTTTCTGTCCAGCGGAAAAAGGGGGCTCAAAACCCTAGCTAGGAATCTTCAAATTTGATGAACTAGGACTCAAACCAAATCTTATGAAGATGCCAAGATGTGGTAAAAGTTTGAGAGCCAAACCCTTATTTTTCGATTTTCTATGATTTTTACAAGTTTAGGGTGAATAGTAACTTTCAAGAAACTAACTTTGTTTTTCTTGATTTCTTGGATGATCTAAGCTTGGTTAAGGTCGTACAAGGATTATTCAAGGCTTAGTAAGGTCTTACACACACCAAGGAAGGTATGGAACTCATGAAACCCTAACCCTTACTTTGAGATTATGCATGTTCTTGATGGATTTTAACGTAGTTATGATTATGGTGATGTTATAAGCATGATTAGTTAGTGGTTTAGTGATTTAAGTAAAATGATGCACATGATGGTGAAGTGTAATATTTATGGACTTGTTGAGATGAATAGCATGTGTATAAATTGTATGGATGCCCGGTGTGGCTTGGTTGGATTGTTGTAATTTTTGGAATGTCCGAGTTATAGCCGTCGTAATGCCCGATTTTCGATAATCTTTAAAAACCGTGCATCACAGTAGCTTGAACTCACTGTCCAGGGTTGTATTTTGACATGATAAGATAGATAATGTTCCAAGCTTCGTTTTGATATAAAGAACGTGTGAAACGGACTTACGGTTTAGGAGTTATGGCCGATATACTAAAAGTAGTTCGAAACCGTAAACGAGAATTCGTAACTGAAATTGAACCCTTGTAAAATACGTAAGTCAGTGGCGAATCTTGGTAATTAAATACTAGAGGTAAAAAGGAAGGTGTGAGAGAAAACCTCATGTGAAACGGATCGTTTTCCGATTTTATAAAAATGTTCGAATCAAGGTTAAACGCGAACGACCCCTTAAAAGTATAACTTTGGTTATGACTTAGAAAACGGACGGTAAAACTCGAGGTATAATCTCGGTTCGTAATCGATCGACTTTAGAACTTATACGACTTAATTATATACCGGGTGTGGGTATGAGGACATGTCATAATAACGAACAAATGTTGGATCGTATCAGTAATAAAAAGAGTTACACTAAAAGGTGTATAACGAGATAATTCGAAAACGTGTTTCCATTTAAGTGAAGTTTATACCTAGACTTTTAAAACGTGTTAAGTGGTTAATCTCGAATGTTCTGATTGTTTTTAGATCATCGAGCAGACCCATGACACGCTATCTCCACCCACACCCGATTACCAGGCAAGTGTTCAAACCTTTGAACCTGTTGTTGTGATAATATATGTATATGATTTCTGTTTTACATATGCCATCGCATGCATGCCTGTTTCCAATTATATTGTGACTCTGGTTGTTGTGATACTTGTTCCCTGAATTGCCATTGGCTTATAGACTAGATACGAATTATTATTTATAAGCCGGATATTTTGGTAAGACCCTTAGCGAAGGGCAAATGATATTCATTCTTAAATATAGACCGGGAGTCGGTATTTTGAGATATAAATAGTCGTGGAAACCGGGAGGGATTCCCACGACAGATTATTATTTATATGAGGAATGTTATTATTAAACGTTATTTATATTTCCATAAGGTATCAATTACTTGGAAATCTTTCGAGGAATGTTATTCGAGTATTATCTCAGTCGAGAGATATTAAATGAATGTTAGTTTCGAATATTCATTTAGAGTTGATTATTTAATGAATATTATTTTGATATTCATTAGAATGTTATTTATTAAATGAATATTACTTTCGAATATTCATTTAAGGTTTATATACTTAATGATTATTATTTTAAAATATTCATTGGAAGTTCTAATTACTTAAGGAATATTATTTCGAATATTCCTTTAAAGTTTTGACTACTAAATGAATGTTATTTGGATATTCATTTAGAAGATTATTTATTAAATGAATGTTATTTGGATATTCATTTAGAAGATTAAATATTAAATGAATATTATTTTCAAATATTCATTTAAGGTTTGACTTATTTATTGAATATTATTTTAAATATTTATTGGAGTTCAATTATTAATGAATATTATTTTGAATATTCATTTAAGGAGTGATTTATTTAGTAAATAGTTCTATATATTCATTCGAGGATTACTTGCGAGCAATATTATGATTTAATAATATTCCATAATTATTATTGAGTTAATAAATATTCTTGGAATATTTATTTAATTCTTTTAATTCTTTTTAAAATGATTTATATTATTTGGAGATTATCTTTCACCTCCAAATATTATGTAAAATATTTCGGAGTCTTTTTACGACTATTTTATCAAGGAAAGGTTCCCAAATCTTTATTTTTCATTTAAATCTATCTTAAAGGATTTAAATGCTCGATCAAACTTCCATGTTATAGGGGAACCTACTTGAGCAATGTTATTTATCTTGTAGACTTCCTGGTCATAAATCTCGTAATTTATCCTTTTCACTCGCAACTTGGTTGCTATGGACTCATTAAGTCTGTGTGTACCTTCTCATCATTCGAGGGGTAAGATTGTTGGAACAAGTTGATATCCATTAACAAGCAAAAGCTTGGGAAATGTTGGTGAATTTTCCTTTCCAACTAGATACGACTACTTTGTGGAGTCTTATCAACAAGTATTTCACTTGGGGAAGGGAGGACAAACTCTACGTTTCAATGCTGTGGATTTATTCGAACTAGGAGTCGTGTGTAAGAGGCCGAGTCGTGCGGTCCATCACAAGGCCTAACCATTGGCCATGGAGTTACTATTAAAGGCAATCGACAAGTGGAGCCGTCAGTTCTTCCTTCTACCGGTAGTAAACTATATTGGGCTGTACCATCCCCGACTGATCATCAGGGAGTGGGACAGCTGACGCGTGATAACTCCAGTATTGGTTCATCTCCCAAATTGGGAATTCCCTGCAACACGTATCGAAGAGACTTCTTTCAGGTTGACGGTGTCTTCCGCAACACGTATCGAAGAGACTTCCTTCACGTTGTAGGACTTCGAAAAATGTTAATAACTGGAATTGCAATATTTTCCTTGCAAGTTCCTCTTTATATGATAAATGATAATATCTTGCTTATTTTCGACATAGCAGATATTCCCACATATATTTACATTTTGAGTTACCTTGTAACTTCATCGTTCATATTACTGGCATCATTTCTGTAAATGCATGGCATATGGTTTGAAAGAGACTTTTGAACTGTCATATATTATCATCCAGTTAAATATTATTGTTGGTGGGCTATTGCTCACCCTTGCTTTATTATTATATCACAACAACAGCTAGACCAGATGACTCGCGCAAGGCGCACTCGATGCTGACGAGGACGATGAGACTACCAGAGCCGAAGAGAAAGCTATTGGTAGGATAGATTTATTCTTCCAGTACCAAGTATATGGTCTAGTATGACTTATGCAAATGGATGGCAAAGAGTATGTATTCATATTGAAATTCTTTTGGATTGTAAGAACTCATATTGTGCTTAATAAAATTTGGTAGTTACTCTGATTTCATCTCTGGGACTATAACGGGTGTGTTTTATATTGTTGTGTTGGGTCATAAAGATGTAATTTATTTTGAGTTGAAGTAAGTTCAAGTATTGTGAATAGTAATGGAGACCGTAACGACCGGATCCCAGACCCCGGATCTGGGGGTGTTACAGCTGTTTTGCTCACCCTTGCTTTGTTTTAAATTTATCATAACAACAGATAGGCGACCAAGCGATTAGTTCGTGAGCGGATGAGAAATGTTTTCGCAACTTGATGAGGATGATGTGACTACCATTGCTGAGGAAGAAACTATTGGTAGGCTAGTCTTTAGCTTTTAGATATCAGATATATTTACTAGTATGACTTATGTAAATGGATGGCAAAGAGTATGTAAAGTTAAGTCGTAATCCTTTTGGGTTGTAAGAACTCAAACTTGTGTTAATAATATTTGATATTTACTCTGAGCCTATAACGGGTGTGTTTTATGTTGTGGTTTGGGTCACGAAGTTGTAATTTATTTTATGTTGGTATAAATTCAAATATTGTGGATGGAAATTGAGACCGTGAAGACCAGATCCCTGACCCTGGATTTGGGGCTGTTACAGGCCTAATAAGTCCATTAAGCCCAGTAGGCCCAATAAGCTCAAACTTAGCCCGTTGAAGGATCAATAAGGAAATTGAAAGAAAATTTAAAATAAATTTCGATTAGAATTCCAATCGAAATTCGATCAAGAATTCCAATCGAAATAGAGTCGACCAGAACGTTAAAAATGACTTAAGTCGACCAGGATCCTGATCGAAATTCGATCAGGAATCCTGATCGAAATGTCTTCGACCAAAGTACAAAAAAGGCGTTTAAGTCGACCAGAATCCTGATCGATTTTCGATCAGGATTCATTAGTAAAAGGCCCATTAAAGTTTACAACACAAGGTAGGCCCAAAAGAGTATTTAGGCCCAAGTTACAGGCCCATTGTACAGGGCCCGCAAAGAAAATCCAGGAAAAATAATTTGGATTACAAAAATATTCGACCAGGATCCTGGTCGAAATTCGACAAGGAATCCTGCTCGAAAGGTCTTCGAGCAGGCTGTCAAAAACGACTTAAGTCGACCAGGATCCTGTCCAAATTCGATCAGGAATCCTGGTCGAAAGGTCTTTGAGCAGGTTGTCAAAAACGACTTAAGTCGACCAGGATCCTGGTCCAAATTCGATCAGGAATCCTGGTCGAAAGGTCTTCAAGCAGGTTGTCAAAAACGACTTAAGTCGACCAGGATCCTGGTCGAAATTTGATCATGAATCCTGGTCGAAAAGGCTTCGAGCAGGGTGACAGAAACAACTTAAAAACCAATTAAGTCGACCAGGATCCTGGTCGAAATTCGATCAGGAATCCTGGTCGAATGTGTTTCGAGCAGGATGTTGTTTTGAGGGATAAGTCGACCAGGATCCTGGTCGAAATTTGACCAGGATCCTGGTCGAAATTCGACCAGGAATCCTGGTCGAAGGTTTCTACATTTCTTTTGATGATTTCTTTAAAAAAATCAGAAAAATAATTATTTCCTGAGAGAAATTGGAAGAAAAATTTCAAATTCCAAGATAAATTTGGGAAAAATTTACAAAATTATTTCCAAAGACAATGAGCCCAAAAAATATTTTAGAAATCAACGAAGAAAAATGCCTATTTGCACAAGGAAAAATCCTCGAACATGCAAGAAAATTATAAGTAATTCTCTATGAGACATGAAAATTATCAGTAAGCCTAGGATAAGGCAAATCGTCGTAAATGTGTAGGTCGCTCCAAACTTTGCATTCAAGACGATACCTGTGAAACACTGTTACCTAGTAAAGAACAATTGTAGAAGGGGGGTTGAATACAATTGTATAAGATTTTCGACTTAAAACAGAAATGATAACAAAAGTATGAATAAATAACAGTTTTATTAACTCTGATATAAAACTGTTACAAACTCTCTCAAGAAATTCTTATGTTCTTGAGAGCTGCTAGGTTACAAGATAACTCGTGTAAGCGATTACATAAATGTAAAACCTAAACTGTGTTTATATATACACAGCTACCCTATCAATTACAAGATATACTAAATCAATTACATACGACTCTTAATACATATCTTGAATGGTAGCCACGTTCCTATAAATCAGGAACCGACATGTCAATCTCCCTTGATCTCTGGACTGATGTATATCTTTATGTAATCCTGATCACCTTCTAATCCTGATAGCAACCTAATACTGACATCGTATTACTGATGACGTCAGCATCAGTATCTGATCAGTAGTCCAGATCCTGACCATCACTTGAATCAATATCTAACAATCTCCCCCAATTTGTACTTTGTGAAATAAAGCACAAATTCCTTGATTTAGTGATGTCAAAAACTCAAAACAAAATACCTCATAGAAATCGTCAGGAACAGTTTCAGAAAGTCTTTGATAGAAAAGATTCGTCTTCAAGAAGTTAGACAATAGCTCTTCTTCCTAGCATTCAAGAATTAGAATCAGTTTCTTCTTCAGATTGTTGAGTTCTTCATCTTCCTCATTAATCTGATAAATAGTTGTCCTGAGATTTTGAATTGAGCTTCTAGGAAGATCTAAGCCACCTAGCAGTATATAAGCAAACTCCTCCCCATCTGGATTAAGAGATAATTGTTCAAAACCAAGATACTCTTCTTTAATAGTAGTACCTTTCACCATTTCAACTTCTTCACCGATTGTATTTAAATACATGGGAGTATATTCGCCATCATGCCTTGTTCCTCCATCCAGATATCTCTGCCTTATAGTTGTGTAAATCATAGAAGACCAATTGTTGTAGACTTCTCTTTCTTTAGCATTGACACTTTTACTCTTGAGCAGATAAAGAACATATTTCAGTTCTTTTGCAGATTTGCATAGTAGCTCATGAATAGCAATCTTCTTGACAGTCTTTTATTTCATGAAGTACAACAATTTTTCTATCTTCTTAGCACCAGCATGACAGTCAGCAATGATAGCAACAGCTTCAAGTTTCCAAAGATGAGCAACAGTTAACTCATCACCAATTTTGTCAACCAGAATATGTTGATCAGTTTGCGTTGTAAAAACAACCTCTGCATCATGAAATCCAATACCTCCTCTTGTTCCAGGTTCCAAACCCTTTAAACCAGATTGCATACTTATCCACAGTGGTGGAGATTTAGCAGACTTAACAGATTCAACTTCTGCAATCAGTGAAGGTTTATCAGACTCAATTAGTGAAGATCCAGTAATCAGTCCAATAGATTTGAAAACAACAGGTTCATTATAGTTGCAAACTCTGTTCTTCCATTTCTTGTTTTTCTTTCCTATGACTGGTGTATAATTCTGTTGATGTTCTGGAACAGGTCTACTTTTGTCATACCATATCAACTTATCAGATTCATAAACTCTTTTCATGTAATCTCTGGTTGCCTTCCTTTCAGTATCTCTTTCTTTTACCCTGATTTGTCTTTCGTTTTCAAATCTTCTGAATCTTTCTTGATCAATCTTCAAATTCATATCATCAACTTCTAGATTATGAAATTCAACCACAATAGTAAGAATCATGACCTCAAGTTCTTTTAAGATTTCAGCTTCATCAGAATCAAGAATTGCAGCTTGAGTGGATTCAACAACAACATTCTGTACTTCCACAGCAACTTTGCCTCTTCTAGCTAACTGTGGTCTTTCATCAGCAACTTCTTCAGGTACATTGAATTTGTTATCTGGAATCATTTCAAGAAGTAGTGGAGTTTTCTTCCTTTTAATTTTCTGAGGATCTTCAGTTATCTCCTCAATTGTGATTCCACTAGACCTTGTCTGTCTTGCATTTGTCTGAACAAGTTTTCTTCCTCTACCTCTGCTTCTACCTCCTTTGCCTCTCCCTCTACTTGCAACAGGAGCTTCTTTCTGTTTAGCAATTCCCTCAAGAATCTTCTTTTGTTCTTTTAAGATCTCTTGAGTACTCATGTCAGAATTCTCTGCAGAGATCAAAGCCATTGCCTCCCTAGCATGATGTTGTTGAACTTTAATATCATCGTGATATACAATTTCACTCTCACCTGACTTTGAAGTAATCTTCTTAAAGAGATGTGGAGCATCTTCTATCTCATTAATAAACAAATCCTCATCTTCTTCATGAATTGTTGGAAGTGTTTGATTTTGACCAGGTGCTAGAAATTGTTCTTCTGTCAAGACTTGAGATTGTACCATTGTCCTCACTGTCCTTCTTCCAGATTTAGACACATGAGTTGACTGCATGGTTTGTGTTTCATATTGACTTTTCCTTTTCACCAGCGCAGCATCAGAGGTTTCTGTTCCATGTATCTGAGCATCACAACCATCATTTCCAGAAGTATCATCATCCTTTCTTACAACTGGATCAGGTGTACATTTTGTTTTGACTACCTTCTCCCCCCTTTTGACATCAGGATCAGTCAACAAAGATAAAATCAGGTGGAGAGAGGCTTCAATATTTGTCATCCTAGCTTCAAAAGCATCCATTCGAGAATCCATCTTCTTCTCAAGTGTCTGAATGTCCTTGCTAATATTCCTAGCTTGAGCACTAGTAGCAGTTTGCATAAATTAGAATGAACATCAGCTCGAATTGTAGAATTATCAGTTTTGAGAGAGTCAATCTCACAAGAAAGGTTCTGGTTCAACAAAGGCAAAGAAATAAGAGGTGGCTGAGAAGAGTGGACTGAAGTCATACAAATAGAGGTATCCCTTGTCTCAGGTCTATCTGTAATCATGCTATCAGTAGTAAAAGAAGTAGAGATAGAAGTGTTACCTGATGAAGTAGTAAAAGATTCCTTTGGTCTTGATGAGAGTGGTTGTACCAGAATTGGTTGAGTATCGTCAGGAATGGTATCAACAGTCTCATCAGGAACTATGCTTTCATCAAGAAGAGGGCTTGCATCAGTATTTGCTACTAATGGTTCTTGTGGAGCCAGAGGTTCAGAAGCTTCTTCAACACTTTGAGCTGAAGGTTCTTATGTGCTTCCCTCAAAAGCAGTTTCTATGTGTACAGCATCCAGTTCAGCAATATGAAGAGCATGTTTAGCTTTATCTGAAACACTTTGAGCTAAGTCAAACTGAATATCAGGAATCTCTGGAGCAAAGTCAAAAAACCCCTGTGCTGTAGAATCTACGCCTGCATCTTCACTTTGAGAAGATGGTTCTTGTAGGGCAGGAATGTTCTTGTCTGCACCTTCCCTTTGAAAAGGTGGTTCTTGTGGGACTGGATCTGCAATAGCTGCTAAACTCCTTTGAAGTTCAGGTTCTTGTGTGCTGTATCCTTTCAGAGGGGAATCAGTCCTCTGTTTCTTCTGTCTTTGAAAAACCTTTGCTACAGCCTATCTCTTCACAAGAAGTGGTGATGGTACAAGACCAAGCTGAGCAGCAATATAACTTACTTTTTCCATGGACATTTCAATAATTCTCCTCTTTGGAGACTCAGAAGCTGGAGAATCAGAAATTTCAACAATTTTCATAGGTGATGTATCAGGAGTAGAGATATCAGGAATGACAGATGTGTCAGGAACTGATGTTTCATCAAGATTGATATAATCATTAAGATTCTGCATTTCTTCAGGAATGTAATACTTGCTCTTGTTGACTATCTTTCTTCTTTTCTTTGGCTTTACTGGCTTAGCCAATTCATCAGTAGCAGGAGCAGCAACTTCCTTTTTCTTAATAATTATTGAGATGGTCTTATCATCATCACTATCAGAATCCTGTTGCAAAAACTTTCTCTTCTCACCTGTTTCTTTATATACTCCAGACTTAATAAAGACTCATCAATCTGTTTCTCCAAAATCAGAAGCCCTTGTTCACCTCCTTGTAACTTCTTTTGAGCGAGGGTTGTAGTGGAAAAATGCTTTGATCCTGATTGTCTTCTAGACATATCAGATCTAGCTAATTTCTTTTCTTTTACAACTGATGTCTTTTGGGAGACACCAGAGGTGGTTGACTGTTTAGATAATTGTATGTGGTATGTGCTTGTGTCAGGAACAGGATGTGTTTGGTCCTGTCCCATAGCACTTGTTGCTGGGCCATAAAGAACAGGCAATCTCTTTTTCAAGGGAAGCCAGACCTCATCACGAATATAAGGATTTCCCTCAAAACCATTTGCCGTATCAGATTTAACCAAGGATTTGATGTTATTTTCAGAAATCTTAAAGATAGGCAAAACTGTATCATCTTCAAAATTAGCATTTGGACATAAGTGAGAAAATATCAATTGAAAAAATCTAATAAAATAGACATAACCACATTTATCTGTTTTTCTAGCACTTAATGCTTTCAAGATAAACACTTCATAATCAAATAAAGTGTCATAGATTAGAGAGTACCCAATTTGAACCGAAGCAGAGGGTAGTGCATCAAAGTTTGAGACTTTGTTTAGGAAGCATCTACTTATGGTGTCAAAGAAGAAATTCCATTCTTTCTTCAGCTTGGTTCTGTATAAGTCTCCAAACTTCTGTGGGCCTCCTTTGCAACCAAGATTCTTAGCAAATTCAAGAAGAGTAGTATCAGTAGTCTTTGATGGAGTTTTGCAATTTAGAGAAGGTAATTTAAGAGCTTCAACCACAATGCTAGGAGTCACATTGTATTTGACATCATTATACATGAATGTCATAAATGGCGTTCCTGATGCTCCTTCACTAAAGACCACAGTATCCCATACCTGCATAACACACTTGAAAGATACTTTGACAGGTTGTGTTAAAGCATAATTGATTGGACTAGAAGCCAAAATGTCCTGAATGATATGAAAATCATTTGGCAATTCCTAATGATTAAGAACATCAATATAGTAATTAGGAGCAAAAGTGATTCCATTGATAACAACCTTGCTGTTTATGAATGAAGAATTATCTATTGACATTGTGAATGAGAGATTTGGGAGATTTAAAAAATTAGGGTTTGAAAGCACACAGAGATAGGAGGTTGATGAATTACTGGTGTAATCAGAACAATGATTAGCTGAATCGTTTGTATTTTGTTTTAAACAAACAAAATTTCCTTAATTATAGGTGTCAGCAACTGATTTGTGCAGATAATTGATGGGCAATAATCATGGGTTCGTGATGATAACTGCACGCCGCTCTATGTGTCTCTATATTGATATATTGACAAGTGAGATACACGCGCATGAACAGTTGGAAAGTATTTAACATTTATTTGTGATATTGATTAAAAAGATAAACAGTAAATTATTTAATTGAAAAATTAAATAAATCAATTACCACAATGTCATTTGTTAAAATACCTGTTCCCTTAGAAGAAGAATACGAACCGTTCGTGTTTTCACTTCTATTTATTCCCAACAGAACACAGTCATTCTCATCATTCTTGCAAAACCTCTCGTATTCTCTTGATAAAAACCTCTTCAAAACCCTATATCAAACACAGCAAAACAATGTCGAACTTTACCATTAAAGAGAAAAACCTCCATCTCGTAGAGAAACGAGATATCTTTAGTTATTCTCGTGAAGAGTTTGAAGCCTTTAATC
Organism: Saposhnikovia divaricata; assembly: GCA_036435485.1. NCBI lineage: Eukaryota > Viridiplantae > Streptophyta > Magnoliopsida > Apiales > Apiaceae > Saposhnikovia > Saposhnikovia divaricata. The sequence goes on from CM071598.1 coordinate 89,066,193, forward strand.
AGGAAAGATATCTTGAAACTTTGTGGTTGCAGATGGATGCTTGTCTCGAGGAGATCGAGAAGGAAAAACCTGCAAAAGTGATCGACATCGATGCTGCTCTCCAAGCAACATTCTAATGGCTTTCCTCTAAAGCATCCTCATCCAAAACCTCCAACCATTGTTAATGAATATGTCAGCAAAAATAACCTTATCCTTTTCAACTTCCACCCAAACAAAGTGGCAAAGATGGGATCTGGGATAGCTGCTGACTATGGAGAGATTTGGACTATTTTTGTTCTTTTGCTGTTTGATAGATTAGAAGATAGAGAAAACAACATATTTGATGTATGCATGTAATCTCTTTTATTATCAATGAAAAGATCTGTTTCTCGAATCTCTGTTTTATGATTTTCTGCACTTTTGAATTGTGAACTAATCTGAGTAGCATAAAAACTAACAAATAGATATGAGAAACTAATTAAAGTAATCATATTCTCAGAAGTTCAATAATATTAATCACATAAGTCAGAAAAATAGAGCATAAAGTACACTTAGATCCTGAAAATTTTACTGAAAAATGAACCGTCACATCAGGATTCGACGTTTGACTAGTGTCAGTATTGACTTTTCATCAGGATTTGAGATTCATCAGGATCTGAGATTCATCAGGATTTGAGATCTTCTTTTTCTCAGAAATGCTTATAGTTCACCATTCCTAGTTCATTCACCAACTTTGTAAAAGTAGCCTCAGAAAGTGGCTTGGTGAATATATCAGCCAACTGTCGATCAGTAGGAACAAAGTGGAGTTCGATTGTCCCTTCCAGTACTTGTTCTCTTATGAAATGATATATGATACTGATATGCTTAGTAAGAGAATGCTGGACTGGATTTCCTGTCATAGCAATAGCACTTTGGTTATCACAATAAATAGGTATTTTTGAAAATGACAAACCATAGTCCATTAGCTGATTTCTCATCCACATGATCTGAGCACAACAGCTTCCAGCAGCAATGTACTCAGCTTCTGCAGTCGATGTGGAGATAGACTTTTGCTTTTTACTGAACCAAGAAACTAGTCTTTCTCCAAGAAACTGACAACTGCCTGATGTACTTTTCCTGTCTATTTTGCAGCCTGCAAAATCAGCATCTGAGTATCCACATAAAATAAAATCAGACTCTCTAGCATACCAAAGACCAAGAGACAGAGTGCCTTTTAAGTATCAGACTTGGCTTCTTTTCCTTTATCATTTGATAAGGAGTCACACCATGTCTGTTGATTAATGAAATGTTCTGAGTGTAACAAGCTGTATTGACTTCTTCTGCCCAGAAGTATGTAGGTAGTTTAGCTTCCTCCAACATAGTTCTGCTGGCTTCAATAAGAGTTCTATTCTTTCTTTCAACTACTCCATTTTGCTGGGGTGTGCCAGGAGCAGAGAATTGTTGTGCTATTCCTTTGTATTTGCAGAACTCTTCTATTACTGAATTCTTGAATTCAGTTCCATTATCACTTCTTAGAATCTTGACTTTGTTCTTTGTGCCAGTTTCAATGAGTCTTACATGGTCCAAAAGTATCTCAGCAGTTTCATCTTTTCTATGAAGAAAATACACCCAAGTGAATCTGGTAAATTCATCAACAATAACTAGAGTGTATCTCTTCTTACTGATGGACATGATGTTTACTGGTCCAAATAAGTCAAGATAAAGCATGTGATATGCTTCATCAATTGAGGATTCATTTTTACTCTTAAATGATGTCCTTCTCTGTTTGGCCTTCTAACAAGCATCACAGAGTCCATCAGGAGTATACAATGCTTTAGGTAATCCTCTCACCAAGTCTTTCTTAACCAACTCATTGATGTTGTTGAAGTTGGGATGAGAAAGCTTCTTTATGCCAATTCCAACTTTCATCTACTGTTTCTTTACTGATGAGACATGTTGAGGGACCATCAGTATTGGTGTAGACGTTGGCTTCATAAATGTTACCACGTCTTTGACCAGTCAAGACAATCCTTTCAGATGTTTTACTGATCACTTCAAAGTGAGTATCATTGAAGTTGACATGATAACCTCTGTCTGTGATTTGACTAACACTAAGCAGATTGTGTTTGAGTCCTCTCACCAGAGCTACTTTTTCAATGATGACATTTCCACTGATTATATTGCCATATCCCAAAGTTTGTCCAATGTTGCCATCTCCATAAGACATTGTTGGGCCAACTTTCTCCTCAAATTCTGATAGCAAGGTTTTGTTTCCAGTCATGTGCACAGAGCATCCACTATCCATGACTAACACATTTGTCTTTTTACCCTGCAATCAGAAACACAAAAAGCTCAGTTATAATTTTTAAGAACCCATACTTGTTGGATTCTTTTTGCCAGCAGAAGTCTTTTTAACAAAAGCAGGTCTGTCAGATTTAAATCCATCAGAATTTGCTTTGTCATTATCAGAATTAACAGATGCATGCTTAGTATTTAGACTCTTTGTTTTACCAGAATTTGCACTTATATTAAACTTTGGCAACGGATCATAATGGTTGTAGTACAAACTATGGTATTCTTCACATGTATAAATAGAATGCCATTTACTGCCACAATGAAAACAAGGATTTTGTGGTTTATAAAATACTGATCTATTCCTAATGTCAGACTTAGGAACTACAGTAGCCTTCTTTTTACTCCTCCTGCAATCAATAGCAAGATGATTAGAGTTACCACAGTTGAAACACACTTTCCTTGGTGCATTTGGAATATACTTATAATTATTCTCTTTGTTTATTCCAATTTTACCATTCCTGTTCCTTTTAGCAGTAGTTGTTTTCTCTCTATCTATCACTTCACAGATTCTGTCTCTCAGTTGTTTCTTAGACAAAAGACCTATATTTTTGTTTTTGACAGTTTTAGACTCAGAATTTTGTGTAGAAGTAGATCCCTTTTCTAAAGTAGATTTGGGATTTTCTGGATACACATAATTAACAGGTTTTAATTTAGTCTTTGTTCTGTCTGTAACATATCTATAGGTTTTTGGATTTGTTGACTCATTCACAACAACTCTTCCTGGTTCTGTTGTTTCAGCAGTAAGAACTTTACCTTTATTCTTTTTCTTGTCCTCTGGTTTATAACCTAGACACTCTTTCCAATTCTTATCTGTGATAATATCGTGTGTTTTCTTTCCAGAGTGTGTCCAGGTTCTAAGTTTCTCATTAGCATCATTAATTTCCTTTTCAAGTGCAGTACATTTAAACTCCATTTCTAGCTTCATGTGCTTAGCCTTATCACATTCATTTTGTACTTCTTGCATAAAGAGTAACTCAGCTTCTAGATGATCATTTCTTTTAGACAATTCTGACATCTCAGATATTATTCTAGCATTTTCAAGAGATTGACTTTTAAAGCTAATATGCAGAGACTTTAAGAAAGATCTTAACTCAGAAACATTATCAATATCAAAATCAAAAACAATTTCAGGTACCTTATTTTCAGGAGCAGCAATCTCATCCACATTTGCCATTAATGCATAGTTCACCTTTTCCTCTTCAGATTCTGAGGAAGAGTCCATCCAATCCTTGCTTGATGAGATAAGAGCTTTGGTCTTAGCCTTTTTGCATTCAGTTGCAAAGTGACCCATTCCATCACAGTTGTAGCATTTGACTTTTGACTTGTCAAACTTGTTGCCTTTGCTTTCATTCTTCTTGTACATGTTCTTGTCAGTATTGAATCGTTTCTTCTGAAAGTTGCCTTGTCTTCTAGCCTTTCTGAACTTCATCTTCTTGAAGCCTTTGACTATCATAGCAACCATTCCCATCATGTCAGAATCAGTATCAGTATCAGGATTGGCATCAGGATCTGATGATGAGTCATCAGTATTGGACTCAGCTACTCTACTTCTCCTCCTTGAAACCTCCACAGCTTTTCCTTTTGATTTTGATTCAAAATTTAAAGCAACAGCCTTTGCTTTGATGGTTTTCTTATTCTTCCTTTGTTGAACCTCAAGATCATGGGTTCTTAGCATCCCAAGACTTCATCAAGAGACACAGCATTTAGATCATACTGATGCCTAATGATAGAGGTTTGAGTATCCCACTCCTCAGGCAAAGTTCTAAGAAACTTGGTGTTCGAGTCCTCTGGTTCATACTCTTTACCCACCAGAGATAGATTATTCAATAATGTCAGAAATCTATCATACAGATCAGTGAGGCTCTCATCAGATTTTGCATCAAACTTTTCATACTCTTGAATCAACAGAGCCCTTCTGTTCCTTTTGATAGATTCAGTACCCTGGCATTGACTTTCCAAAGTTTCCCAGATCTCCTTAGCAGTTTTACATGTTATCACTCTGTTTGACATGACAGCATCAAGACTATTATGAAGAATATTCTTCACCTTTGCATCTCTGAGTACTTCAGCCTTTTCCTCAGGAGTCCATTCAGCCTTTGTCTTCTGAACATAGTGCTCAGGTATAGTATCTGTTCTAGCAACCAGTCTCTTAGGAATATATGGACCATCATATATTCGATCAAGATAGTTAGGATCAGTTGCCTCCAGATACATCAACATCTTTACCCTCCGTGTGGGGTATTCAGCCTTTTTGAGTACAGGGATTTTAATACTTTCATACTTGCTTGTCGACATCTTAAGATCGTTTCTGATTGTAATTAATCAGTTTGCTCTGATACCAATTGTTACCCAGTAAAGAACAATTGTAAAAGGGGGTTGAATACAATTGTATAAGATTTTTGACTTAAAACAGAAATGATAACACAAGTATGAATAAATAACAGTTTTATTAACTCTGATATAAAACTGTTACAAACTCTCTCAAGAAATTCTTATGTTCTTGAGAGCTACTAGGTTACAAGATAACTCGTGTAAGCGATTACATAAATGTAAAACCTAATTTGTGTTTATATATATCACACAGCTACCCTATCAATTACAAGATATACTAAATCAATTACATACGACTCTTAATACATATCTTGAATGGTAGCTGCGTTCCTATAAATCAGGAATCCACATGTCAATCTCCCTTGATCTCTGGACTGATGTATATCTTTATGTAATCCTGATCAGCTTCTAATCCTGATACCAACCTAATACTGACATTGTATTACTGATGACGTCAGCATCAGTATCTGATCAGTAGTCCAGATCCTGACCATCACTTGAGTCACTATCTAACAAACACTAATGTACATAGACCTCTTAACTTCAATGAAAACCTGATCAGTTTTCTTAGAAGTTGTGGGGGAAATGATATGGGCCGAAAGTAAGCCCTAAAGACACATTTAATGATACATTAAATGAACCAAGAATGATCCAAGGTCAAAGCCCAATTATGAGGCCTAAAACCCTAATAATAAAAATAATTACGTAATTAAATAAATCATCCAATGTAGGGCTCCGTATTTGAGTCCAATGGGAACCCAAATTCTTCATGGAGTAGTCCCCAAGTCATACAAGTCCAAAACGAATCAGCCTTCCTTATGGAAGGATCCAGAAGTTTATCTTAACCGGGTATCTTGTCCAACAAGACACCAAACCCTATCCCCGAGGCCTATATAAGGACATGTTCCTCCTAAACCAGAACTACGTTTTATTGGCTTGATTCTTGTTATTTGTAAGATACGTAGGCATCTTGTGAGGACCCGAATTGAGTCACGAAACACTCGATCAGCCATAAAAGCTCGAAACTTTCCCTAACCCTAGCATTCAATACACGATAAATACATCCTAGTTTTTGTTCCACATCAAATATTGTTTTGCACGGATGAATAGTGAGATGCATGGATGAATAGTGATTTCGAGACTTGTAACAACCCCAAATCCGGGGTCAGGGATTTGGAGTTGTCACGATCCATTTACTCCTTGCCTTACCAGTATTACTTGTAATGTACACAATTCAACTGCTTGTGACCCCACAATATATATCTCACACACACATAGAGGTTAGAGTCTCAAAAACGACATAATATAACAATTGCGGAATAAATAATTTTTATTAGAATACCCAAATGTCTTTTGAATCTGTCACTGATACAACTTCTAAGTAATGTTACATTACCGACTTAGCCTTATGATGCTCACAATCCTCTCATACCATTCATATCTATACATAAGATGAATACCAAAAGCTGCAGCTTGATTCGACTGGTTCGTACTACTCTCGGGATCACTGCTAGAAACTGTTTATGGAAACGCCTTCCTGGGTATGTGCCGTCCCATTGGAATCCTGCTTCGTTGCTATATATATATATATATATATATATATATATATATATATATATATATATATATATATAACAATAGCAAGAGTGAGCGATAGCTCAGCAAGGTAATGAAAGTATGGCATAATTCTACCTTTAATTCAAACCCAGAATATATAGCGGGTATAAGACAATAATTGTCAAAATGTCTTTTTACCGTAAGTATTTCCTTATCAGAATATATTCAAAAACAGTACCATTGTAGTACTTCAAATATCATTTTCATAATATCTTTGCAAACTTTCGTTATTCATACTATGAACCAAGTTCTAGTATAATATAAAAGATGAAGTTACAATGTAATTGGATATAACCTTTCCGTAAAATATCTGCTAAATAAAGTATAAGCAGAATATCAAAATATAACTTAAAGGATGAAGTTATAAGGTGATTCAATATAAACAACCTCCTTATCATAACTCATGTTATGTAAGGTATCAATAGAGTCATCAAAAATCAGATAAAAGATGAAGTTACAAGGTGATTTATTACAAATTTAGTTTTGAACACTTTTCAAACCCTACCAACACTTATCGGTCACCCAGTCGTAGCTTTCCGATCGGGGTGCTCTCGATAATGTTGCAGAAATATCCAAATTGGATGATGAACTAATACTGGAGTATTCACCGCGCCCGTTGTTCCAATCCTTACGATGATCAGTCGCCGATTGTACAGCTCAAATTGGTTTTACTACCGGTAGAAGGAAGAACTGACGGATTTACTTGTCTACCGCCCTTTTAGATCTCCCTGGCCAACGGTTGGGCCTTTGGGATGGACCGGCGCTACTCGGCCTCTTACACGACTCCTAGTTCGAATAGAATCCATGACTCTGAAACGTAAAGCCCATCCTCCTTTTCCCAAGTATAATACTTGTTGATAAGACTCCACAAAGTAGTCGTATCTAATTGGAAAGGAAAATTCACCAATATTTCCCAAGCTATTGCTCGTTAATGGATTATAACTTGTTCCATCAATCTTACTCCTCGAGTGTTGAGGAAGTAACAAAAAGACTCATTTGATGATTTAGAAATCAAGATAGGAATGAAAATAATACTTTCAAAAATCTATGACCGGGTAGTCAATCATAAATAACAGTTCTCAAGTAAGGTTCCCTTATATTTTGAAAGTTTTGAGCGAGCATTTAAATCTTCTTATAAGATAGATTTAAATGGAAAAATGAAGTTTTGGGAACCCCCTTGATAAAATAATCATAATAAAGCTCAGAAATATTTTACATAATATTTGAAGGTCAAAGATAATTTTTAAGAAGGTAATCATTTTTAAAACTAGTTTAAAAGAATTAAATGAATATTCAAAGAATATTTATCAAATCATAAATATTTAAAGAATATTTATAATATAAAATATTGCTCATAAATAACCCTCGAATGAATATATACAAATATTCACTAAATAAATAAATCCTTGATTGAATATTCAAAATAATATTCATTAAATAAATCAAATCCTTAAATGAATATTCAAAATAATATTCATTTAATAAATAAAACTCTAAATGAATGTTCGAAATAATATTCCTTAAAGAAATAAGGAAAAACATTTACTTAATATTTTCCTCAGAAAATAATCACAAGATATACAGAAATACCGACTCCTGGTCTATATTTAAAGAATGAAAATCATATGCCCTTTACTAAGGGTCTTAGCGAAACATCTGGCTTATAACTAATATAATTCATATCTAGCTTATAAGCCAATATCAATTCGTAAAACAAGTATCACAATATACTTTCGAAAACAGTTATGCCTTCCAATAGCATATTTAACAGAAATAATATTCATATAGTATTTCTCGACTGAGATAATACTCAAATAACATTCCTCGAAAGATATAGTAAGCAAATACAATTCCTCGAATGATATCATATTCAAATAACATTCCTCGAATGGTTTCCGAGTAATTAATACTTTATGGAAATATAATTAATGTTTATAAATAACATTCCTCAAAATAAATAATAATCTGTCGCTGGAATCCCTCCGGGTTTCCACGACTATCTCTATATCACAAAATACCGACTCCCGGTTTAGAGTCGAAAACAATGAATAAGCCCTTATATTTATAGCTACAAGGTATACCGGTTCATAAATACTTAACTCAAAAGATCGTATATAATCCAAATGTCAAATTCTATTTCAACATGAAATAAGATATATCGCAAAACTGTACAACTTTATACATGGCAAAATCAGTATTATATCATCAATACTTCAAAGTATAGATTTAGAAAACTTGCCTGATTCTCGAGAAGTGATAGGGGTTCGTGACAATGTCGGACAATCTAGACAAGGTAAAATAAAACATACGATTAGTCCCCTGGATAATCCACTTATTAATAATGCTCGTGTACTTAAACAAATCATAATCAAAGCACTTAATGGCATCATCTAGACTCATACTAAGTCCATGCTACTCGTCAAATACTTAAGTCATAATTTTGGTTCGAAACCGGTCCTCGAATTCAAGTTATACTAAACCATTTAGAACTTTGGTTTCTAAGTCGCGTCCTTAGGGGTTTTCACTTGCGCAACCTCTGCTGTTTCAATTTTATAAAATCGGAAAATAATCTTTTGGACTCGAAACCACCTCTCACACTTTTATAACTAACCTTATCATTTATCCTCGAAATATTACACTCCAATTCCATTTTTAAGGGTCTCAAACTTAATCTCAAAGTTGATGCATTTCTACGACACGGTTTCTCGAATCGCTTTCACTAAAATGATCATAACTCACAAACTGTAAACTCTTTTGACACGATTCTTGCGGCCATGTAAACTAGAAACCAAAAGCTACACAACCATATGCAATGGTTAACATTTACACAATTTTATGGTCTCGGGCTTCAACTATTAAAGAGGTTTAAAAAATCGGGCAGTACGACGGCTCTAAATCGAACATTTCCATTTTGTTTCATTACAACCAAGCCACACCGGGCATACCATACATCCACAACCTCAACAAACAACCTTTTTACTTCTCTAAGGTCAGTGGTGTGGCTACAATCCAACACCCACCATTTTTCATATTTTACAAAGTTAAATAACCACTAAAACACTTAAACATGATCTCTTAAGCATATAACATCAAAACAATCATCAAAACTCATATGAACACAAAGGGTGGGTTAGGGTTTTACCTCCTTTGATGCTCTAACAACACTATCAAGTATTTATAAACCTTTAACAAGCTTTAGATGGTCCTTAAAGTGCTAAATCCTTAAGATCAAAACAAGAAGACAATGGAAGTTACTATTCATCCTCATCTTGTAAAATTTATAACAAATCGAAAAATAAGAGTTGGGTGCTCAAATATTTACCACACCTTTTGCTCTTCATAAGCTTTCTTTTGAGCTATAGATCATCAGATCTGAAGCTTCCTAGCTAGGGTTTTGAGCCCCATCCTTCCGCTGGACAGAAACAGGACAGATTTGGTTCTCCAACTTGGAGGAGAGATTTGACTAGGCTACACTCCTTTGTTAGCCATGAAATTTTGAAAGAATGTTCTACATAAATTGAGGAAGCTTTGGTTAAAATTTGGTGATTTAAGAATGGGTAGAAGTGGAGATATGAATTTTTCTTCCATGGCTGTTCTTACTGGGCAGTTTTGGAGAAACATTGAGATGGAGAGCTTTTTTCTTTCTTTCTCTCTTTGACTTGTTCAACTCACCTTTTGATCATAATATCTAGATATTATCAGTGGTATATGGCTGTGTTGATCACCTTGGGGCTTGTGCAAAGAGTATTCTAGAAGCTTGGTTTTGATTTGTTTTGTTTTTGATTTGATTTAAGTGATTTAAATCACTTAAATCCTAAATGGTTTTGATTTAACCTTTGATTAAATCATTCAATCCTCTTGATATAATTCTCTTGATGATCATGTAGGATATTTAATCTTGTTATGAACTCAATCCAAATTCCATAATTTATTCGCTTTATTGCTTAATCTTGTTATAAGGTTTCAGCAGTTTCTAGATCGCTCGTTTCACTATCTCAGTGGTTTTCGTTCTAAATTCTCAAATTGTATTTCATAAACTTATAAAATATAACATCCTCAAATTCTCAATTTTAATATCTCACTTCTTGATAATACTGATGTACGATTCACTGCCCGATCAAATATTCCATAAAAATAAACTTTGGATTTTCTGAATTTCAATCGTCTTTACATACACTTATTTACTCCGTGAATCACTAATATGACTTCGAAATATCCATACCATGTCTCGTACATAGGATGGCTTGAAAAATTTCTTGGTTCCCAAAAATCACTATTCACTGATGCACTTAATCATAATAAGAAAAGTTTTAATTCTACCAAAAATTTGGGTTCTTACAAGACTTGAGAAAATTTTCACGTTACCATATGTACGGAACGAGGTAAGGTTATTTCAAAGTTATATTAGCGATCTACGAAGCGAATAAGTGTACGTAAACGCGGTCGGATTTCAGAAAATCCGAACTTTATTTTTATGGAAAGTTTGATCGAGCAAGGAAGAGCATATCAATGCGAACAAGACAAGAGAATTATTATGTCAAGGATTTTATTTGAATTATTATTTAAGAATTTAGAATGAAAATCTTCGAGTTCGAATAATAAGCGTTCTAGAAATCGCTAGAACTTTAAAACGAGAATAAGAGATCAAGCGAACGTGAAACGAATTACGGATTAAATACATAACGAGATGAGAAACCCTACATGATTATCTAGGGTTATGAATATTAGAATTGGTGGGAAAAGAAAATGAGAAAAGAAAAGAAAAATCAAGGATGAGGTGTGTGTTCAAGAGTGAGCCACCAAGGCACCACATCACCACTTCTCCCACGCACCATTAAGCTTTGACACTTGTAATTAGGGGTGTAAGTGCAGCCATATTACACCAAAATATCACATAATTTATTTCACCAACAAGTCAAGGCAAGAGAAAAAGGAGAGAAAAGAAAACAACACCACCATTTCCATTTTTCAAGCCATTCGGCTTTTCTTTTAATTCCCAAACCAAAACCCTACTTCCCAAGCTTTGTTTTTGATGATCCATGGCTTAAATGAAAGCTACTAAAGAGAAATAGGTATTGTTAAAATCTTAGCTCCAAAGGATATTCATAGCTATGTCAAATATTCATTCAAAGTGGAGGATGAATAGTAACTAACATTGTTTTCTTATTTTGATCTTAAGGTTTAAGCTTTGTAAGGATTATCTAAGGCTTGTTAAGTGTTTATAAACACTTGTTAGTATTTATAGAGCTTCCAAGAAGGTAAAAACTCTAACCCACCTTTGAGTTTATTTGAGTTTTATGCTTGTTTTGAAAGTTATATGATTAAGAGATTATGTTTAAGAGTTTTGATGATTATTGGACTTTGTAAATTATGAAAAATGGTGGGTGTTGGATTGTAGCCACACCACTGATTTTAGAGAAGTAAAAAGGTTGTTTGTTGAGGTTTTGAATGTATGGTATGCCCAGTGTGGCTTGGTTTTGTTGTGATGAAATGAAAATGTCCGAGTTATAGCAGTCGTAATGGCGAAATTTCGTTAACCCTTAAAAACAGTTAATACCCGAGAACATAAAATCATTTTTAGCATCACCACTGCCTATGAATACAACGATATGGTTGTCTAGTTTATGTGGCCGCAAGGATCGCATTAAAAGAGTTTACGGTTTAAGAGTTATGCAAGTTTCAATAAAAGTGGTTCGAGAGATTTTGTCGCAGAAATGTAACCACTTTGATGATGAGTTCGAGACCCTTAATTGTCGAATTAAGATGTGAAATTTTGTGATAAAATGCTAAAGACAGTTATCAAGGTGGGTGCGAAGGTTTCGCGTCAAAAAGATTATTTTCCGATTTTATAAAAATGCGTAAGCCGAGGTTGCGCAAGTGAAAACCCTAAGAACGTAACTTTGAAATCGACTTTATAAGTGGTTAAGTATAACTTGAATTCGAGGACCAGTTTCGAACCAACTTATGACTTAAGTATTTGACGAGTAACATGGACTTAGTACGAGTCTAGATTCAGCCATTAAGTGCTTTGATTATGATTTGTTTAAGTATACGAGCATTGTTAATAAGTGGATCGTCTAGGGGATTAATCGTATGTTTTGATTTTGTTTAGATTATCAGACATCGTCACAGACCCCTACTACGACCAGAGCATCAGGCAAGTTTTCTTAAACTATACTTTTAAAGTATTATTGGATAATACTGCTCTTGCCATATATGCGAGTTATGTTTTGCGATAAATGTTATGTCGTGTTAAGATTGAGTTTTATTGTTAGTTTATATACTAGCTTGAGATAAGTAGTTATGAATCGGGTTATCTTGTAGCTCTAGGGATAAGAGCATATTTGTTGTTTTCGACTCTAGACCGGGAGTCGGTATTTTGAGATATAGAGATAGCCGTGGAAACCCGGAGGGATTCCAGCGGTCGAGTAATATTTATTTGAGGAATGTTTTGATAAACATTATTTATATTTACAGAAAGTATTAAGTACTTGGAAATGATTTGAGAAATATTATTTGAAAATTTCTTTTATTTTCGGAGGATTATTTTTAAATCATTATTTTATTTTAGAGATTTGTTTAATAAATATTTATTAAATCTCTTTAATTGATTTAAAAATCATATTAATTATTTAAAAATCATTTGAGGTCTTTGAAAATTATTTTAAATATTTTCTGACCTTCAGAAATATTTTCAAAAATTATAAGGGTTCCCAAATAATTATTGTTGAGTATTATTAGCTCACTCGAGCCGTTTAATGTTTCAAATTCATCGAGAATTTGGAATTCAGAGTTTCTAAAGTTGTGATCTTAATTCCTCTTCGTTAATACCTTCAAGTGTATTCGTAAACGATAGCCCTATTAGTAAGGGTTTCCAGTTTTGTTAAAAGAGTATGGGATTCAATCTTGATTTCGTATGAGCCATTCGTTGTTCAACTTAAGATTCCGGTCGAAGGCCAGCGTGAAGTTTTGGTTAGCTTCCACTTGATTCCGGAAGTAACCCAAAAGATACAAGTAAGATCTGCGAACGGGTAGGGACCCGAGGAACTTGAATTTGTTTTAGTTCCAAGGCCAGCAGATATATTCAGAGACAAGAACTGGGAAACGGAGTCATCGACGAAGGTAGCGCATCGTTCATCCACGGCCCTGATGAGGTCGGGGCAGACTGGGAAACTGGGAATATCCTCTACATGTAGGAATTTTGATCAAGTGAGCCCCATGTTATCGACTGATCATCGAGCAAGGGTGCGCCTGGGAAATTCCCGACACAAGTTCGAGTCTATTCTTTTACCTTTGAAGCATTGTTCATTCTGTTAGGTAGTGTCTGAAACTGTTGATGTTATTTTTCCTCGGGGGGGGGGGGGAGTCTTTGCATCTAGATTCTATCCAGTCCCTATAAGGGCAAATATACGAGTTTTCAATAAAGGATGCATATTTTATAAATTGCTTCGATAGAGACAAGTTTTCAAAATATCTTCCATATGAAGATAATATATGATAATTAAAGTACTGGGGTAGTACTATCTTTCAAATATTTTCCAGAAAGGGATAAACTTTTTTTGTTAAGTTATTGGGATAATAACAAGTTTATTTATTTTCCGATAAAGGAAAAGATTTCAGAAATGAGATATTTTGACAATAATTGTCTGGTACAAGTTCATACTGAGACTTCATTCTTAGGCAGGTTATGCCATACTTTATAATCTTGCTGAGCTTTCGCTCACTCTTGCCATTGTTTTATATATTATATAGCAGCTAAGAAGGATGCCAAGGATTCAGCACACAGCCCGCAAGCGAGTGGGAAATGCAAGACATTTCCGTGAGCAGCTCATGGCAGCGATCCCAGAGGTAGTAAAGACCAGAAGGATCAGTCTGCAGCTTTTGTTGGTTCGTTTTATTTATAAATATGACCAGAACTGATTAAGTCGCTGAGGTGCCTTCACATAGAGGTTCCATCAGCAGTAGCATTCAGAATTTATTTGGGATTGTAATAACTTATGTACTGAGGATTTATGTCTGTAAATTATGTCATTTCTGAGACTCTAACCCATGTGAGTGTGTTATATTGTGGGGTCATGAGCATGTGGATATATATTGTGAGAAATACTGGTACAACAAGGAGTAAATGGATCATGACTACCCTAGATCCCTGACCCCGGGTCTGGGGTGTCATAAGCTTTTTCTTGAAAAGATGAAAGATATAATGAACTGGTCACAAGAAATGTATAGCATTAAGGTGAACCGACTGTTTTGAGGTAAGAGTTGATTGAGGAATGTTTTGAGGTGGAGTAGGAAATAAAAGACTTAGAATTCAGCAAAAATATCTTGTGAAGGACCAGAAAACTCAGGGTTGAGTGTTGGCTTCTTCATGAAAAGAAATGAAGAATCAAGAGTGAGTGATATGTGTGAGTGCTGCATTGTCACAAATTTAGGTGTCCAAGAATGGGATTGTATCTTCTCTTTTATAGAAGATACATCATCCTGAATTTGAGAAAAAATTGGGTCAAGTGTGTGCTCCCCCTTGTCCCTACAAACTGTGAGATTATTCTTCCTAGAAACCAGGTTTTAGAGATGGTTGCACAATTATGTCCCTTACCCTCACTGAGGTTGTTCCTGCTTGGGAACATTGTTCAATAGTTACAATTAATTGAGCGATTGAAACTAGAAATGAGTTTGTCCTTTTTAATCTCTATGCCTTTTTGGGAAGACAGAGTGGCTAGGCTGGTTATACACACCCTTACCCTCCTTGTTCTTCTGGTTTCTTGATGTTCACCACTTTTCTCACCCTCACTAACCTCCTTCACACTCTCCTCAAGTAAAGATTTAGTAGAATTTTGTAACTACAATTTGTTGAGAAATTGTAGAGGGGGTTAAGATGGATATTATAGTAAAAAGTTGGTGTACTAATTGGGTAGAGAATCTGGGGGTCATTCCAGCAATTCTCATTTCAGTTGAACAAGGCAAAGAATTAGGACATTAAGAAGTTAATGCTGACAGATAAAAGGATTATACCTCAACCAGGTGCAGATATTTAAGACCCTTCTCCTCATGAAGGTTTATTCTCTTAAAATCTTAAAACACCCCTGCCATTTGCTATGTCCTCAATACGCATCTCTTCCTGAATAACTATAGAGTCAAGTTAGGTGGTTCTGTAACTGACTTTCTAAAGAGGGGATCATCAACTCTCTTAAGCACGTGTGGTATACCCCTTTCCTTAGCGCAAACAAGGTTTGGGGTATTTATGCCTAATAATCCAACAGGCTCATTGCAACCAAAACCTATTCCTACTGTTTGGTCTACAGCTTGTTTGTTGAATATCTCCTTAGCAACTTGCAAGAATTAGACATGGCAGTTACCTTGAGTTCAAGACTAGCTATCTTCTTTTAAAATGGTTTCTAACTCTCTATAGTATTTAACCCTATTCTCAAGGAATGATACTTGTGTTTTCATATCATCTTGATTAACATGCTTTTTTCTTAATTCTACTACTTCATTTTCAAGAGTAGTATTTTCTAGAAGCATTCTATTATTATCTCTTTGAGCACAATCCAAAGAATCGTTAAGATGATATATATCATTTCTGCATCATTAAATTTTACCTAAGATTTGGGACCATACTTGATGATTTTAGCATCAGCCATCAATGCAAGATTTCCAAATTCTTCTTCATCACTATCAGTATCATCCCAACTCTTTCCACCTGCCACATAGGCCTTGCTTCCTTTCTTCTTTTCTGGAGCATATTCTCTTCTTTGATCTGCTTTGGTTTCTGGCAATCAGTTGCGAAGTGTCCAACTTCATTGCAGTTGTAGCAACGAATCTTGCTTCTGTCCACAAGTCCAGTCTTGTAGCCACCCTTTTTGCTACTAGAGGTTGAAGAACCACCTCTCGGGAATATGTTCTCAGTGGACTTGAATATGAGGTTAGGATTTCTCCTGAATCTAAAATTACTAAACCTTCTTGCAACCAATGCCATTGACTCATCTTTCAATAACTCCAGCTCCTCCAATGAATAGAATTCTGCATCATCCTGATTGGTAGGCGTCTCACCGCACTCAGCTATGATTTCTTCCTTTTCTGTGCTGTAAGGTTGAACAACCTTAGCTGCCATCTTCTCAGGAGCTTCAGAAACCAATGCTATGGATGTGCTAACAACTTTGCCTTTTTAATACAACTCCTTTTGTTGTTCCTGCTCTAGCTCATAGGTTTTCAAGATTCCAAAGAAATTGCATTCATGTTTCTGGACTCTCATATAGCAGTGATCCTATGTTCTAGATATGAAGGCGGTGTCAGCAGAAATTTCATGTTTACCTCTTTGGGTATATAATGCTTTCCATGCAGTATCAAGTTGTTGATAAGTTTGTTGTATCTTCCAAAAACATCTGAGATACCTTCTCCAGGAGCTGATCTGAAATGCTCATATTCAGAGGTCAGAATCTCTAATCTATTCTCCCCGACTTCTTCAGTTCCCTCATTCAACATTTCGATGGTTTCCCAAATGTGCTTTGCATCAATATAGTTAACAACATGACTATACATATCCGCATCCATGGATTCCACCAAAATAAGTTGTAAGCTATCATCAAGAGAAGCACCCTCCCTTTCAGCAGGAGTAAAAGAAGCAGGGTCCTTTGGATAGGAGACTGCAGGAGTAAAAGAAGCAGGGTCCTTTGGATAAGAGACTGCAGGAGCAACAACTCCATTTATTGTTACTTCAGGTTCAAAAGTCATAGGAACCTTTGGCCCAGTCTGTAAGACACTCATATATCTGGGGTTGGCCACACGAATAAACAATAACATCCTTTTCTTCCACAAATCGTAATTATCTTTATCAAATGGGGGTATCTTAACACTACTAACTTTTTGGGCAGACATTCTGAATTTATCAAGTGAGTTAAAAAATTCGAGCTTGAGATTCAATCAAAGAAAAATAGGATCGTGATTTTTATGTCAATCAAATGGCTCATATACCAATTGTTAGGTCCTGTAAGTTTGTAGAAGGGGGGTTGAATACAAACTATACTTTTTTATCGAAGTTTGTCCAGTTCATTTAAACTTATTTTAGACAAATTTGTGCGGAAGTATATGAAACAAAGTTCAAGTTAAATATAAAGATATATTAAACTTGAGGGTTGTTACAAAATCAGTATAGAGTGATATCAAGCTAATAAAGCTAATAAAAACAAATTAGAAAATTCTATATGAACCTTTCTATATTTATTAATAAAAAACGAGATATGGACTAGGAATATAAATTCGCTAGTAGTACAAGAGTAGGAAATAATCAAGTTCTAACGGATACAATATTCGAATAAAGAACTTAAGAATTTCTACGAATTAAATGCTTCTTGCTGTTGAGGAGTAAAGATGAGAGAGTTCTGTCTGTGAAGGATTTAATGTTTTTTTGTTCTGTCTTGATGATTGTGTTTGATAGCCTCCTTGATTTGTTTTTATCACTTGAACAAACCACTTCCTGCCTCCTGCCATTTGTTTAACACATCAATGACTTAGTTTAGATTAACTAAGTCATCCAGACAATCGATAGGACTTAAGGCAAAGCATGCAAACTGTTCAGCCTTAACTTTCAGTATTACTATCAAAGGGCTTGACAGACTATCTTTTTCTTCTACTAGGACAATCGGTAGAACTACCAACTGCATTTAGACAATCCATTCTTCTACAGACTTTCGGTAGGATTATCCTAACCTTGCAGATTGTCTATTTTCACAGACTATTGGTAGGACTAACTTAAATGTTGTCCATACTATCTTTTTATATAGACTTTCTGAATTACTATCTTTAGATAGTCATACAATAATAAATCAAAGTCTATAATTAATTCTTTAAGTCCTTAAACAATTATAATAATTCTAAACTAATTAATTTAATAATTAACTTAATAAATAAATTAATTCTGAAGAATTAATTTATTAATTAAGTCAACTAAATAACTTTAATTAATTAAAAGAGAATTACTATAAATCCTTGATAGTCATATTCTTCAATTTAAAACCACTGAAATAAACAAGGAACTTTCACTGAATATTTGCTAATGCTCAATGCACGGTTTGGTTCATGCACGACTAACTCCAATGATTGTACTTTATTTTTGACTCTATGATGTGGTTCTTTTCTCGTTTCTCAACTCTCTTCAACTATTCTGTACTTTGTCTGTTCTTCAACTGTCTCTGTAGAAATCTCTATCACTCTAAATGAATCCACTTCTTTAAATACTACATTGAGGCTTTATCAATTTACTGAACTTCTTTCAATGCAGTGTTCTTCAAGACTGTAGATTGACTTTAATCTTATTTCTTCTGACAGATAATATTATCTGAGAAACCTGTGACAATTTATATTATTATTTACTTATTACAATCTAATTTAAGTTGAGTATGATCCTCGAATTACAAATAGGCTGTGTCATATGCCTTTCATGGTTGAAAAATGAAATAATTCAGAAGAATAATCGCCAATTAAAATATAATAAGTGTGGATTAACGCAAGTCAGTGTCGCACTATATAATCTTTGCCATCGTGTTTTGGAATTACATAAGGAAAATATCAAAACCAAATGCTTCTAACATATACCACTGTGATGCAGTAACCTCTTCATATACCAGGACATCATTGAGGAAGTATGACCACTGCAGAGTATGACTCTACTAATGGTACTATCACTTTCACTCTATTAGGTAATGAACATGTTATAAATTCAGATGTGATGTCTACGTGTATTAAATTACCTAAAAATAATTGTGCCATGCTCCTACTAGTGCTGAAATAATCAACATGCTTAATACAATTAGATATGCAAAAGAAACTGATAATTTAGGCAAAATTGTTAGGAAGGGTATGAGGAAAGAATGGAGTTACATTTGTGATTCTTTCATAAAAGTATTCTCTGGTAAAATTAGTAACTTTGATGTAGTAACCTCTTCATTACTTTCTATGATATATATGCTAGTTAATGACAAATACTTTGATTTGGGATCATTTGTGCTGAATGAGATTGCTGCTAAGTTAGGTAACAAAGGCACTATGTCTAACAATATTTATTTTGATAGATTTGTTATGATGTTGGTTAACCAGGTGCATGAAAGTGATTTTCCTTCTGAGCACAAGTCAAGACAGTTTCCATGCTGGGTTCAAGAGAAAAGGGTTCCTAGCTAGTGACCTAATTCGATTGAACCACAACTCAGAAGTGCTATTGGTATACTTACCAATTATGAAGGTAACTACTACTATCCCTACTCCTTCTTCTTTACCTCAATCCTTTTTGCTTTTTAGTGTTGCTATGGAGGCTGTTGTTAGAGCCCCACAACCTCCTACCCAAGCAACCCCAACTAAATCCAAATTCAAGTCTAAGAAAGCCACCTCAGGTGTCTCCCAAAAGGCACTTATTGTAAAATTTACTAAAACCACTGAGGAGAGTGCCCAGGTGGTAGTGAGAGGTGAGGGAAGGGGTGAACATAAAAGAAACCCCAAGAATAAGGATGGTAAGGTGAGTGAGTCCCAGCCTAGCCACACTACAACCTCCCAAAAGGTTGTAAGTGTTGAAAAGGAAATTAGCACATCCCTAACAACATCCTCTCAACAGGGTGTTGTTATTGAAAAGAGTTCCCAACTAGGAACATAGCACAAAAGGGTGAGGGACAATTCTAGCTAGGGGTGAGCAAAAAAAACTGAAAAATCGAAACCGAGCAGAAAAACTGAAAAACCAAACTGAAAAAAACCAAAACCGATGAAAACCGAAAAAACATAACCGAACCGAACCGAAAAAATGGTTAGGCAACGGTTTCGGTTTCATCCTTATAACCGAAAAGAACAACCGAACCGTTCATATAATATAATTTATAAAATTATACAGAATAAATTATAAGAAATTATTACTTCGAAGTCTAACCAGAGCCAATACAGTCATAATAAACATGAGAATGTGCTATCTTTTGGTCACCCCTTATTGACAGGAATTCCTATCACTAGTAGTCCTGCTTTAGTTACAATGCAGCGTGTTCACCGAATCCTCATTCTGAGTTCTCGCGGTTCATCACATTTCGTCTCGTACTTCAATTAAATTTCAATTTAATTTATAAACTATCATCACAAATTTATAATAGTAGAAATTGTGTAAATTAAAATTTAATTTATTATGTTATAATATTTTCAAGATTATTATTATTTAATTTATATATTAATTAGGTAAAAACCGAAACCGACAAACGGTTAACCGAACCAAAAAAACCGTTCAGAATGGTTCGGTTACGGTTCTAAAGTAGAAACTGAACCGAAGTATACGGTTTGGTAAAGGTTTTATCTGAAAACCGAACTGAACTGACCTATGCACACCCCTACTTCTAGCCAAAGTTCTCCAACTAAAACCTTTGTTAAAAAGAAGAAACCAAAGACTACTTTGGGTGTACAGGGTACACACACAGCTCAATCACTTGTGATTGAGCCTTCACAAATTCAGTCTGATGTGGCTCCAACAAATGTGGAGTCACTGCCCCAAAATCTTTCAATCGAAACACCACAAACACCTAACTCTCGCACAATCTCTTTGGATGTGGACATGATTCACACATCATAATTTGATTCTCTCTCTTTAATTCTCAGGGAGGAGCCCTATTCAAAACCTTTTGTTCATCATCTTTTAGATGATTTGTTGGACCAACAGCCAATTCTTTCTGAAACCTTAGCTGAGTCTATGCCCTCTTATCTCAAATCAATCTGCACAGATTCCAGTATTCAACTTGTTTCTCTATCAACTACTATTTCCTTACCTTCATTAATGGATATATCTCATCCACTGATAATTGTTTGTTAATCGATGGATGTGCCTAACAGTAGTCATCCGTTGATAGTCACAACTATTGCATCAACGGATATCTCACATCCGTTGATCAATATTCATTCCACCTCTGAATTTTCTCTAAATCAGTTTGCTCACCTAGCTGAGCACTCTGCAACTACAGTGGATGAATCTATAGTTGTTCAAACACTTCTAGGATTGAGGGAAGGGAGTGAAGCAATTGAGAGTGAGAGATTGCCTTGTGAGCAAGCAAAAGAAGAGGTTGAGAGTGAGAGGCTGACAATTTCTTTTTGCCAGGAAAAAGGAGAGTTAGAGGGTTTTACCTTAGTAGGTGAAGGTGAGGGTGAGAGAGGTGTGAGCCAGAGGAGCCCCAAATGCAAAAAGAGAGAGAGAAAATGAGTGAAAAAATAGGTGAAAGGGACATAAGGGTGTATGCAGCCATTTCTAGTCAGTTAATGGAGGTTGATGATGCCACAAGTGAGATAGAATTCCAAAGGGAATATAGACAAACTATTAAAGTAATCTCTCTTGGGGCTGAAACCTTTACTCACCCTATTTCAGCTTAATAATTATTAGCTGAAAGGGGCAATGTGGAGGCAGAGCACATGCTTCACTTGGTATATACAACAAAATCAATGCAAAGGGCTAAGGATACTATTACCAAGCTGCCTCCAGGTGCTGGAGATGATTTTCACTATGATGATTCAACTGATGTAGTAAGGGAGAAGAAGCAGGTCCCTCACATAGTGGTGATTTACCTGAATGCTATTATCCAACTCCTTCATCACAAGTGATGCAAATACAGAGCTAGTGGCATAGTACAGTAGAACTGTGGCCATTCCAACTGATGACAATCCAGCTATGCAGTTTGCTAAGATTAACTTCATTGCCTCTTTGAAGCTGCACAAATGCTTACTCAATCAAAGTGCAATTAACAGGATAAAATAAGGGATGCAATCAAATCAGCTCATGACAAGTAAATGCAGCAGCTTGATCTCTTATTTCCTGGTTTCACATTGAGACAAGTCCAATAGAAGATGAGAAAAGAAGACACCCTGGAGAAATCTGTGGACTTGCTCAATAATAAGATTGGTGCAATGGAGAAGCAAATGGCATTTCAGGCATAACAACAGAATTTGATCATTGCCACTCAGAATGAACAAATCAAGATTCTTCAACAATTGCTCAATCTACCTACCTCTTTCACCCTTGATGCTAACAAAAAGGGGGAGAAGAGTGTAGAAGTTACATCATCTACTCCATCACCTAGCTCAATTCCAGTATCTTCAACTGAGGGGGAGACTGTATCTCTAAGTGAGGGGGAACCAGTATCTCAAACTGAAGATTCTATAGCTGCAAGGTTAGCATCTCTCCCACAAACCTCTCAAGTATATATTCCACTAATCACCACATCATTCAGGCAAGTATTGATCCCATAATTTGTGGTTCCCAAATCATTAACCAAAGGGGAGCCATCATACTTGTCTGAATTCAAATCCACAATCAAGCCAATCTATTCACCAACCAAGAAGCATTGCAAGAATGTCATGAGAACTTACTACCCCATGCCAAAACTAGATAAATTCAAATTGTAGGGAAAAGAGTTGATTAAGTTGAAGGTTACTAAAGATGTGGTGTTGAAGAGTAAGCTAGCAGTCATCTACAAGGGAGGAGTAGAGATTTGTATACCTGCAAGGCATCCAAATTTTGAAGAAGCCAAGTCTGAAGAAACTACAAGGCTACTACAAGTTGGAAAAATTGTAAAACCTATCTCTGAGATGATTACTGCAGGTTTTACTGTGAAAGAAGTAAGGCTAGCTGAAGAATTGGTAAAAGAGTTAGATGAAGAAATGGAGAAGGAGGCTACAGAAGAAGAGGCCCAAGAACAAGTGAAGAAGAAGAAAATGAAGGCTAAGTCAGTGGGAAATAAAAAGCCAGGCAAACAGAAAACGAACAAGCCTGTGAGCCCAAAACCAGAAGAGCAAGTTGAAACCACACAACCTCAACCAACCATGTCTCAAATTAAAACCTCACAACAACCTACCCAAACCATTAATACATATGCTATCAACATTAAAGACATCAAGCCAGAACCCATGGAGTTTGATTTTGACATCAACAGTTTGGTGTTTCTAAAGTTTAAAGTTTTTCCAGAAAGAAAGAAGACAATAACAAGAAAGCAACAAACTAGGCAAATTCAAATTGTTGAGGTACCTCAGATTGCAAAGGAGCCATCGAAGAAAGATACAGAAGTCTTCATGGCTGGCATTGAAGAACACTCAGATATCAATCTTTTCTTGGATGAGGTTAGTCAAGTAAAGGGTGCTGGTCCAACTTCCAGGTTGCTAGAAAGGCTGATATTTGTCTATAAAGGAGGAAAGGAGATATCCTAGCCATTGCATCAAATTCTGAATAAAACCTACAGCAAGCTGGTGAAGAGTTGGTCAAATATGAAGAGATTAGGTGGATATACTCCAATAGCCAAGACCATAATCATCAACAAGATCCAAGAGATAAGGAGTAGCTGGCATTCAAAAGAGGGTCTGCCCAGAAAACTGAACATCCTATATACTCCTGACAAGAAGGTACATCTTTACCCATTCTGGGTAATGGAGTTCAGATAAAGATGGCTGTAGAAGATTCTTCAGAATGGAAAACCAATTGGAGAATGCTAGCAATGATTACTTGAAATTTTTGATGGCTATGCTGGACCGAAATGACCAGGAAGAAGGTATTTTCTACAGATCTCTAGCTAGGCAGATAGAGACTAATGACATGAAGATCCATGATATGAGGAACTCAAGGAAGAAGAAAGATTAACCAGCTCAGGCTAGAGGAGCATCTTCCAAGACCAATGTATTTTTTCAACTCGATTCTGTACTTAGTCATTTTCTGCACATTCTATGAAACTTAATACAATATGTATGTTTTTTTTAACTCTGTAGTTTTTTGAAGGTGTTTTGTTATCATCAAGGCTCGAATTTATGTCTGTAATTCTATCAGGCATAAATTGGGGGAGATTGTTAGGAATTATGTTGTCCTTGATGATATGTACAAAACACCTAAAAATAGAAATTGTATAAGTCGTTTTGTAACTCATCAACTGATGACATGCTTATCGGCATCCGTTAATTTGATGAGGAAGTTTATCAACGGATAAGTTTGTAACATGCTATGAAGTACCAATGGATAAGTTATCAGTTGAAGTGTTAGTTGATAGTTTTCTAAGTCATGTTGACTATCAATGGATATGCAGAATATGTTAGCTAATTTTACATATGTTGTGCTTTGTAATTTTGTATAAGTGATATAATACTTCAATGGATGAGGATTCTACACCAACGGATATCAGATTCAATGGATAACATTCAACCTGTCAACGGATAATTAGCCTCAATGGATAATCTCTACAATAATGTCTTGATCTTAGCAGTTGATAGTGACTTGACATGGCTGACAGATCACATGGGTTGATGAACTTCAAAACAGCATGGAAACCAGTATTGGAAACAAAGAAGAAAAAGAAACATTCCTTTTTTTTGTCAGGGTATATATTTCATATATGAATTGTAATCGAAATACAATCTAAAAATGGAGTTTCTTTCATTCAAGAAGCATACATCATCTAAGCGAAAGGCACGTAAGTTGCCTCCGGATATTTAGATAATAATACCTTCAAGTCTGAAAAGAAGAACCCCACAAAGAAGAGCCTCGTTAAAAAACCCCACAAGAGCCAAACTCTATGGGAAAAAACTCATGGGGAAAAAAGAGTGCCCACAAAACACATGAATACATCGTTATACAAAGTGGCTACTAAAAGGCTAGAACTTCTTATTGCTATTGTGGGTCCCAATTGCCATTAGTTATTGCCGAAGACTTGCCTTCTCCCTTGCCAAAAATTAACTCTACAAGTTGACTGCTCCATTACTTTATTTACAAACATTCCTTTTTTAGCAAGTAAATTTGATGATGAAACCAAGAAATTTTTATCCAAGACAATCATACAATTTGCATCACATGAAGACAAGGAATGGAGCAACGAACCTGTAAATAGTTTGACTTCAAAATATTCTGTTTTGTTTGTAGGGTTTGTAAACTTGGGGCATTTATAACCCAAGTGTAGTTGTGCTCTAAAATAGAGAAAACACTGAGCATTCACTTAGCTCTGTCTAGGTTTTCTTGTAAACACATAAACACTGTAAAACAGTTGTGAATTTCTTCACAGATTATTTATTCAAAATATAATTCTCAGGTGGAACTGAAAAACCCACCTGAAATTTTTAAAGAGTTGTGTGTTTGCTTTACTTTGATTTACTTGATTTTATTTCTCTGTTTTTGTTCACATAAACTATTCAGCCTTAAGAAATGTCGTAAAGAATTTAGTCAAGATTGTATTCAATCCCCCTTCTACAATCTTGTGGTGCATTGTTGGTATTCAACAAAATGTCAAGTAGTAAAGAGTTTATCTCTTGTCGTTCCAGATCTCGAGTTCAATTCTCGCTCACCCCGGGATTTATTGAGAACATATACTCATTGTAAGGCATATAAGCCTACTTATTTAAAAATAAAAGCTAAAAAAATTATTTATTATTATTATTATTTTTTTGCTAAATAAATTTTTTATTATTTATTTACAAATTTTTTGAATTACAATTTAAAATTAATATCGAACATCTGATTGGAAAACGGATTTGGATATTATTAGGATCCGAATAGTATCCATCGGATTAGAATATTTTTATTTAAACATTTTTAGATTCGGATATAGATTTGTATTTGGATTTGGATTTGAATTAAATTTTTGGATTCGAATTTGAATACAGACAGATGTGTATTTGAAATGTTAGTTTGACAGCCTTACATACCATATATAATTGAGTAATTTACATGTTAGAATTGGAGTTTAAATAATAAAAGATAGAGTTTGTTTATCAATTTCCTAACAAAATATAGGAAATTTTATGTATAAAAAATTTACGGCATCCATAAAAAATTTCAACCAATGACAAGCTATTCATGGACACAATACACGAACCTCAAATGACTCATTCCGAACGTTAGGAATTTTATCAACTCCAGGGAAAATGATCTTACAAGCTTCAAGATTAAGAACTTTGCATCCATCTAATGAAGAGCTTATTCAAAAAGGTACATGTTTTTTAAGGACCTGATTAATTAATCCATGACGTTAGTAGCAACATAAGCCACGAAGGACTTATCCAAATCAGTAATGGTATTTATCCAAAATCATTTGAATGACCAGAGAATTGCCGGAACACCACAAGGAAAACTAAATCAGATAATTTTTTTGCCTGTTATTTGAAGTCCCCGAAAACTATGACTATCGTAGTGTTGTCTCTAATGCATATTAAAAAAGGGTACGAAAACTGTTGTTTGAAAGAATTGAACAGAAAGGCACTATTTATAAAATATATTTGTTGATAGCCAGGATCAACAATATAATGGTATAAAACGTTGCCCGACTATGAATAAGTCAAGTGTTTTTTCTTTTCATTTTAGGTACAATAATAAACACTTGACTATTAATTGGGGACAACGGTTTTCGAAATCAAATCAATGTCTAAAAAGTGAAGTGCTGTTTGATTCAATTTTTCTTGTAGCAGAAATAAGATTAAGTGATTGGCCATCAATAATAATAATGTTTCTAATTTGTATAATTTTATAATTAAATAAATGAAGCTAGTCCCTAATGTGACTAACTCCTACTCTATGTAAAACATGTAAACATAGAGTGAATTTCATGATAATTCACTTAATAACTTACAAACCATCATAAAATTTCTTGGGTAGAAACAAAAGCAGGAATTTAACTAAACAATTCTAGTCATCGACCTTGGTCTTATTCATGCCCGCATTATTTTTAGATTTATCCTACACTATTTTTATTCTTCTCTCACGGTTTACAAGCCATTTAAATAGCTTTTCATGGTCAGAGACCATCGATAGAACAAAGCCAACTACTCTAGGCCCTTTTATCACGATAATCTGAAATGCATCCTTGATTTGCTTTTGTCTTACTCCTTGTGCACCTGAGATACATAGATGATTCTGCCTCATTACCAACCTGCATATTAGCATTTGAATTATCCTGCAAAGAGCTAGGGTCACTAGAGTCCATAATAGTAATAAGGCGTTCCTTCCCAAACTCAATTGGATATCCCTCAGACTGGGTTGTGGCCCTTTTTTTAGAGCTTTCATGATCTTTCATGTTAGGTACTCTATTCAAACCAACATTGCTTAATTGTTGCCTCTCAATATTTTCATTAGAATCCAAGACATAATTATAACTTTCTTCAAAAATACTTCCAGTAGGCACTTCCATTCCATCAGCAATCCCTTGATTTCCCAAATGAAGTGAAATAGGCCTCCCTAAATAGTTCGCAATCTCACTTGAAACTTTAAGAAGCTGCAAATGGTAAATTTTGCCTAAATCAAATTGTCCTTTCAATATAATTATATATACATTAAATCAAAATAATATAAAGATAAATAAAAACATTACAAAGCCTCATTTTTTAGGTTCAGCTTTAGATGTCATTGCTTTAAATCCACCGAAAAGATCAATGCTTTAAAAAAAACAAACCTCTTCTTTCAACTGGGAATTCTCTACACGCAATTTTTGCTTGTTAATGTAAGTAGAAGGGCCTCTACAAGAAAGGCACACCTTATGCTCAAGGGCTTCTTTCAAAGCATTGTTTTCACAACGAATCTTATCATTCTCAGCACGTAGAGAAACAGTGTCTATTTTTTCTTGTTGTGCCTAAAACATTAATGAAATCAGACACTAACCGGAAAACAAAAAAAGAGGCTAAGAAGTGAATGAATATTAGTAGTAGAACCTTGATTTGTGTTCTCTTGTTTTGAAACCAAAATTGAATCTGTCGAGGAGACAAGCCCAGCTCAATACTTAACTGCATTTTCAGATCCTCATCTGGATGAGTGCATTCAGTAAACACCCTTCAATCAAAAACATTAATATAAATTTAGTGAAACATATATACCTCATTAATTATCATCATCTAACATTAAATATGTAATTTTCACAAGATTATTACTACCTTTCGAGCCTTTGTATCTGTTCAGCAGTGTTTCTATGGCTATGATTACTCCTCCGATGACTTTCGGAACCTTCGCCGGAGCCACCAACTCCATCTCTGCCGGCATCCATGTTTGAACTACAGGGTTGCACTACTGGCTCTATATTTATAGTTGTGCATGGGTCTATTAGCATTTAAGAGTGCAATGATATGAAAATTTTCATCAAGTAATAATATTTTACACGATACTATATCCTTGAAATATAGATTTATCAAATATATTAATATCCCGATTAAATAAATTATGATATTATTACTTTACAACTATTTTCAAATATATTTTATTATCAATTCTATATTATACCATATCCATAAATTAAATATTTTATCAGATTTAATAGTATATCAAATTTGACCCGATACTATTATCTCTTATATTTGGATTTTTTAAAATATCAGTTATGATTGTAATTTTTGAAATTCACTTTTGAGAAAAGTAAATTAAATAAGTATGCGTAAACAATGATAATTTTGCAGATATTTTATCTTTAATATATAAATTAATTACGGTATCAACTGATATTGTGATATACATTTTAATTAAATTTCAAATACTTTTTAAGAGAGTAAGATCCTGAGGCCAGTTGTCATAGGAACAGATTCTTAAACCCAAGTTTCTAACATGTGTGGCCTGCCCTTGTCGCCTAACGTCAAGAACAGTCAGCCTTCCCGAGAGGTTGTCGCCCAGCAACCCGTTGAAACCAAACACATCGAAACACTTAACAAAAAACACAACACAAGAACCACGTGTGTGCAAGTGTGTCTAATTACCAAGCAAATGTAAAACACACCAGCCAATTTACAGGCACTAAGCCCAACCTTTATATTAATCACGATATAAGGATACACAGATTTATGCTTACAGACTTTGCCCTACTGCCTAGCATAAAAATAAAAGTGCAGAATACAATATGAACTTGTACAACCAACTGAGAATACATATAAAATACTATCTCTATATATAAGCCAAGACCCATGCTCAGCAAGCCAATTGACCGGCGGTTACCAGTGGTTACTAGAATTCAAATGCCTCTAACAGTTATTTCCCACCATTTCCTTGAGCCACAACTGCCAATCAATTACCCAGCCCACTCATTTTGCATTTTCCCAGAAATACAAATAATATATATCACATATATATGTCACCAACATGTTCCCATGTTTTTGACTTTGCCTTAGTTATATTTGGACTCCTAGCTCAGCTCCCAGCTTTGTGTTGCCCATATAAAACCAACCAGCAAGCCAACAAACTCAGCCAACCATGTTTTAACCAACCTGGTGCCGCTGCCCAAATGGTCGCCCATGCTGCCAGCATCAATCGGTGAAGCCGCCCCGCTTGGCTCCAAAAATACTTTCCAACCGAAGAGTCTTACAAACCCTCCCATACTCTGAGTTTGATGTCCTCATCAAAATGTCAACAATTCTGAGAAACCATTTCTCCTAGTAGCAAACCAACGCCCCATAACCAAGGCTATAAGTCCGTCTGCGGTATGCCACTACCCCCAAAACCAACTACCATAAGCTGATTAGATTAACCTCCATCCTTTTGCCCTAATTGTCACCACAACTTGATGACTTTGTGTAGACACCCAGCCGCCCACACACCATTTCCCATTATGACTTAAGTTCCAGCAGCGCCCCCAACCTTTGGAGACATTGATCTTGGCCCAACTAGAAAACCATCAAGTTCGCCACTATAACAAGAAGAGTCGCCAGGCTTTGGCTCGATCCTACAAACCACATTGCCAACAACAACTTATAAAGCCCCCAAATTTCTGACTTTCTTTTTGCCCTTATCAACTTGCATATGAACAGCCTTAACAAAACACGGACATGCCTCATCCATGATCATAATCCCACCATAGCGCACCATAATAGTACTACTAGTCATGATAAAGAAATCCATTCCTAGGATGCAATCAAAATCATCTAAGGCAACAACATATAAAGTAAAGTTACCTTGCCAATCACCAATTTTCAAGTCCACACTTGAATAACACCAAATTTTCTGCACCTCAGCGTTAGCCATCTTAATCTGACTCGAACATGATTCCAACTTCAGTCCGAGTTCATCAGCTTATTTACCCCCAATAAAACTATTAGTAGCACCTGTGTCCACCATAGCCATAACTGTTTTATCATTCACTAAGGCCTTCACATACATTAACCCATCACCCTCAACGAATTTTTCAGTCCTCAGTATAACCAAACGCATAGGATTCGCCCTCGAAAAACCCACTTCATTTTCCTCATTATCTCCAGCATTCTCTTCTTCAACACAAAGAGCATTCATTCTCTCTTTCTTGGGACATTGTCTTGCAAAATGCGGCCCTCCACATATGAAACAACCTTTGTCACCAACACCTTGAGACTGCTTATCACCCTTGGCACCACCAGTGCCATTTTTCCCACTGTTCTTCTTGTTTCTGCACTCATCCTTGTGATTCTTCCCACCGTTTTTACCCTTTTCAATGTCAGAACTAGCATGCTTGTTGTCAACCAAACCATCGGCAGCGGCTACAACAATCGGCAAGTCCTTCACAACCTACCTCCTCAATTCTGCCTGCGCCTAAGGTTTGAGTCCAGCCGAGAAATGAACAACTTATCCTCATCCGACATGTTCTTTATATCCAACAACAAAGAACTGAATTCCTTCATATAATCTCGAACAGTTCTCGTTTATCTGAGATTCCTTAAATTTTCTCTAGCAAGCCAAGAAGCATTAAGTGGTAAAAATTGCTCCTTAAGTTCCTTCTTCAACGCATCAAATGTGGTTATCGCCGGACTATCCACACGCGCATCACCATCAGTACGAGTTCGCCACCACAATTTCGCATCGCCAACCAAGTACATACTCGTGATTGAAACTTGCTCCCTTTCATCAATATGAGCAGGCTTAAAATATTGCTCCATATCCCACAAGAAATTCTCTAGATCCTTCACAACCCTTGCGCCACCGTATGATTTCGGTTCTAGAATTTTCACATTTAGATGGCCCTCCCTAGAACCACCCGCTAAACTGCTCGCCACAACCCCCTTCATGATTGCAATTTTATTCCCCATCGTTCGCAACTGTTCCTCCACATTCTCAGATGAAGTAGCCGTTGTTGCAAACAAATCTGTGAATTTGCCATCACTTGCAACCATGAACGCAACAACCATTGCTTTGAATTCATTCAAGTCATCCCTCAAAACTTGAATCTGATTTGCCAAACAAATCTCATCAGTCGATAGAGGCGTGTCCACAAATTCTTCAAGCCTTGCCAACCTTTCACCTGTAGAATTTCCTTCAACCATGATTCCGTATAACCCACGAACTTACAACTAAGACTAAAAAAACATGTATACACATGAAGAAACTCACTTATTATTGAATATTTACTTACCATCTTATTGTTTTGCTTTTAAATTAGGAAAATAAAGAAAAAAACAATGCAATTTCATTGAGTACCTGAGGAAGGTTGACCTCATGATCCTTATTCTCAATTTGTTATGCATACTTTAAACTAAAGTAATATAAATGAGTATGTAATAATTTTATTTAAAGGTAATGCAATATTTTTCTAATTAAATATCAAATAATTTTTTTTAAAAGATTAACATAAGTGTATAAAATTCTTATGAAAACAAAATATTTTAATAGTATCAATATATGATTTTATATTTAAATTGTGATCTAAAACATTAACTATGGGGTGAAGGTTTGGATTAAATTTTTTATAAATATTAGTTATACGCATTACATAAATGTGCATGACATAAATGGGTATTATTAGTATTTAATATCATAGTTTTCTTGTGTATGTGATATTTTGGTCAATTTTCGTTATTATAACTATGTAATGAAGGTTTATGATAATTTAAATTAATAATTTTATAATTGGTTAAAAAAATGTATGTAAAATGAAAACTTTCTGAATTGAATGGCTAAACAATGATAGAATCTATATTATAGTAAATTAAGCAAACTCGGGGATAATTTGGTTCAGGGTTTCACAATAAAAAGAATAATGATCGTTAGATTTTTGGTAAATAGATGATAGCCGTTGGATCTAATATTAAAGAATATTCATTTTTAAAGTATTTTACTAAAGGACCCAGGTTCGAATCCCATAAACAACAAATTTAAATTAAAATTTTATATTCTTAGTTGTTAGTTTTAAACAACTATTATTATCACTAATAATATATAAATAAAAATACAATCTCATAAATAAATAATTTTAACCAATATTAATTATATAAAAAAAGTAATTATAATATGTTAAAAGAAACATGTGCATCGCACGGGTTATAATTTAGTACTGGTAATAAAGGGACGATTACCATAGTTTATATATTTAGTCAAAATTTTTAAACATGTGGCAATACAAAGATAAAAATGATAGAAGACTCGATAATTTTATTGGCTTGAGGAGCCTTTTTTCCTACGGATTACCCCTATACCAGGCACCCTTGATCCTTTTCACCCACTATCATTATTTAAATCTATCTGGTCAAGAGTTCTCTTAGTCACAGTTTGTAGCAACCTTCAAATCTAATACAACGTTAGATTTAAAGTGAGTTTGTGTGTTATTTACGTTCCACAATATTCTTCATTTAACATACATACTTAGATATAGGTAAGAAATAGATTCAAATTGATAAACAACTTGAAAAAAAAGTTTGATAATACAATCATCCCCTCTCTATTATCTTATTGTATGTCATACTCAATAAGTGGTATCAGAGCAGGCTGTTAAATAAAACAGTAAAAGATAACGATGAATACACCAAAGACTAAAGAAACAATTAAAGTCCCAAAGTTCTGTAAAGAAAGCTACAATATCAAGAAAATAAAGATGTTGTTGTTCATCAGAGCTGTTAATCCAATATAAATGTTCCCTTTATTCCACAACAAGAGATCCTTGAAAAGACTACTGGAACCACTATTATTCCAAATCTTTAGTTGCTAAAACTTCATCAAAATGGACTGATAGTGAGAAAGAGAAAGTGCCTCTTGACAACCATCTCATGCTGATTATCATTGACTCAATTGAGCTCTCAATGTTTGTAAATATTGTTGCTTGTACCTGTGGGATCATATTGAAATATTGTGTGAAGGAACATAAGAAGTTAGAGAAAACAGAAAACAAATACTTGTCACTCAGTATGAGGCCTTCATGGCTCAACCCAAAGAAGGCATTACTGATATGTTTGAGAGGTTTCACAAACTTGTGAATGAGCTAAAAATGAATGGAAAGATCTACAACACAAAAGATCTGAACATGAAGTTTCTACTCTCTGTACGAAACCAGCTTGAGCAAAGGGTTATCTCTTTGAGAGATAGAGATCTAAAAAAAGTCTTATATGATGTGTTTTGTGGTGTGTTAAAAACTCATGAACTTGAGTTACTACAGAAGAGAGCCATTCAAGCTAACGAAGGCAAAATAGTTACCACCACATGTGCCTTGATTATAAATGTATCTATCAAGGATCTTGAAGCTTCTACAAGCCAGCTAAGAATTGAAAAAATTACTGAAGAAGAACTGAGGCTAAAGAAACTTACGATGTTGAACCAAATGACGATGAGTTCTCTACACTTGAGGAGTAGGATACTATGGAAAATACATCATTTGCTTTCATGGCTAGAAAGTTTCCTTACATTAGATTCAAGAGGAAACAGTCATTCAAGGCAAGGCCCCAAAACAACTCTTTCAACAAAGACAAGGCACCTGTGAAACTAAACAAAGGCAAGTTCTAGACTGGCTATATGGGTAGGTCATCTATAAGATGTTATCAATGCAATGATCTAGGGCACTTTGCTAATGAGTACAAGAAACCAAAGAAGAAAGACAAAGCCTTTTTAGAACTTGAAGCTAAGTATGAAGCTCTTCTCAAAAGTAATCAAGCAAAGCGTATATAGCTGAAGGTAAGTGCTGGGATGACTCTGACAGTGATGAAGATAGTATAGAATTTTGCAATTATGCCTTGATGGCCGATACCAAAGAAGAAGAATCTTTAGACAACTCTCAGGTACCATCTCTCACTACCATTGACATGTCTATTTTTAATTATAAATAAGTTGTTGAAAAGCTAAGTGTTGAGATGTTTAACATTCATACTAGTATGATTGTTATTAATGAAGAAATTGATATACTGTCTGCTAAAAATGAAATGCTAAACAAGAGAAATGAAGAACTTGAATTGATTGTTATGCATGTAAAAACTCTTAAACAAGAAGTTGAATATCTTAAGATGAGGTTGTATGTGCTAGTCAAATAGAGAAAGATCTTAGAGAAGAAATCACTGAAAATGAATTTAAGATAAGGGCCTTTAAGAATTCTTCTAGTATGATGCAAGCTTATCATGATAAACACCAAGAGAATTGTAAGGGAGCTATTGGTTTTGATTATGACACACTCAAAAAGAGGAAAGGATGTGCAACTGACAATGATAACAAAGTTTTTCATGAGAATGTGTTCATGTTTTGAAAAATGCTGAGGCACCAATCTTTAAAGAAACCACATTTAGCTTTGATGAAGAATCCTTATACATCAAACAACTTTTTTATGATGGAGATGAAGCACAAGAAGTGGACAGCTTGCACCCATTGTGAGTGAGAGTGTCAAAGCTGAAATCGAGAAGCCTACAAAAGTTGAACAAAAAACTTTTAAGAATGTTCCAGTTAAATCTGTGAAAATTGAATTTGCTAAGTGGGTACCTAAGAAGAAACAGAATAGAAATGGAAAACTAGGGATCAATTATGACGCCCTCCCAATCTGGGGTCTAGATCGGGGAGTCACTAACATACTAGATGCAAACAAACTAAAAGTATAAAAATATAGATATAGCATGCTGACTGACACCAACACTACTCACCTGGATATTTAACCGGTAATGGTATGAAACAAGCAAGCCAACGTCTAACTACTTATTATTATTACAACCCAAGTTCAAAAGAATATAAATTATTACAACCCTTGGTTCAAATGTTCTCACACTAACTTAGAAACGAACTCAAAAACCTCTCCTCACTGAGCTGTCTATGCATCTACCTCGAATGGAAACTTGAAGGAAACCACAGTAGGGTTATAGGAAGTGCACTTCCTCGCTGTCTAAATAGTTCGAACCATGTTCTCAAGCTACTGTCAACAGGGTTAAAATAAAATAACAGTGAGCCAACGCTCAGCAAGTAACTAAAATACATAACTGATAACAACAGGAATAAAATTGGGTTTCAACAGTAGCAGGATAGAAAAATGAATATTTGGAATAATAAAAATGATAGTGGCACTTGGTATAATACTGGCATTTGATAGTAAAAGGATATCAACTGATAGGCAGGATAACAATGGATAACAGAATATGTGTAAATCAATTGACATTTCAAATGGTAAGCCAATTTCATTTCACAGTAATTAAAACATAATGCAACTTCTTTTTAAAACATACGGGTGATCAACCACGTAAAGTCCCCATACCGGACACGAAGTCCCTCTGGACATTAAATCCTTTCATTAGGATAACTTAGGTTCCCAAGAGGCACACATTGGCCTATCTGTCAGTAAATTAGGACTGATTAAGAAAGTATCTATGATACATTTTGGTCAAGAAGCAATTAGAAAGAATTAAACTGTTTTAGGGTTCATGTATAATCATATAAGCGATTGACAATAGGAATTGGGTACATGCAAAGGTAGGTTTCCATGCATATAGATAGCAAGATAAATATACTTGAATCAACAGGCTATAAACAGTTTCAAAAACATGACTTCAAGAAGAGACAAAGTTACTTGCCTTAGGTAGATAGCAATAGCTCAGCTTACTGAATCTCGGCTTTGGCTTTCCCTCGATTGCTAGGGCCTACGTCTTTCGTATCTACATCAACATAATCACTACTTTATTATACTATACTACTTCTTCGTCTAATTCATATTCTACCCAGACGATTCCTATAACGCGTAATGACTTAACACATAACACATATCAAATATACTTACCAGATGACTTACTAAGATCACGTAAGTACTTAGGCACGTAGCACATAGAACATGCAAATCATATATGTCACCTAAACAATTAACACATAAGATCACTTGGTTTATAAATAGTTTGTAATACTATACTACACATTTTACGACTATAATCCTAACAAAAATCGGACAACGTCTCTTTTATAAACTGGTCTAACCCGTCGGAACGTAACCGACTTAAATCACAATCAATCCAAAATCAGATCTCAATGCCATTTTTAGACTTACCACTTACTACAGGTTATCTTTAACCACATTTATACACACACACACACACACACACACACACACACACATATATATATATATATATATATATATATATATATATATATATATAAACTTAGCACGTAAACAAAATCTGTGATTTTACTATTACAATTATCATCTTAATCAATATTAATGATTCCACTTAATAAAAATTAATCATAAAATCTTCATAGCCTATACATAAGAATAAACATTCGAATTAATAACACATCATGCAAGAACTTATATAAGCCATCCTATTTATTCAAAATAAATTCTAAAAATTTCAAATACACATATATACAATTCGAATTAATCTATAAAATTCAAAAATCATACATGCAATTTGATTAACTACTAAATATCGCATAACAATCGTCACATAACTTTAATTAACATCTAATGATTTCATATCATCAAGGTTACCACATAAAAATTCGGAACATATATACATAATTTGAATTACGCATGAATATTCATACTAACAAGCATATAATCAACAAATACTTGACAATTGAGTAAGATTTTATAGTTTAAGGCTCAGAAAACTTATCACCGGAGCTCACGACCAGCGGGGTAGAAGTCAGAGTTTCCCCAAATCGAAAGGGTTTCCTCTACAACTCCTGCCTAAGTACAAACAACACAAAAACATGACTGGTACAACAAGAACAAGCACAACAGTTCGGTATTAAGCAAAAATCCGAAATGGGTTTTCAAAATATCATTATGAAATGACATGCAAAGGCAGAGAAGGGTAGAAGACTGAAAACCGAGCATAAATCTGGTCTCAAATCATCAAACCGGCCAGAAATCGATTGTCAAAGGGAGGAGAGAAGTTACCGAGAGAGAGAGAGAGAGAGAGTTTTTAACGAAGAAATGAGAGAAAGAGGAGTGAAGAAGATGACTGGGGAGTGCGGTGGTGATATTGAATTGACAAGGGCAAAATGGTCTTTTAATAATTGTTGAAAAATGCTATTAAAAATTCTATTTGTAATCATTTAAAAATCGAAATAAATTAGGAAATTAGGGGGAAAATAATTTTTAAAAATTCTAAAATAAAATTTATGAAATTACGAACCTCCCCATATTTTTAAAATAATTTTTGATTCAAAAATAAATTTTATTTGAATTTTTGAAATAAAGAACCTTTAAATGAAATAAAGCTTTTAAAATCTTAAAAATACTTGTACATATAAACAAATGTTTCTATCAACTTTAAAAGCTAAATAATATCACAAAGTTGCTAATGCTAAAGATTTCATTATTTTAAACGACTCCAATGATTTTATAAAAATCTTAAAAGATTAAAAATGCATGTTTAAAAAATGGTTTTTAATACTCAAAAATGCAAATAAAATATACAAACACATACGGCGCTTGCAATTCGTCACATAATCTTATAAACATGATTCCATACATACTTTGACTTCACAAAATATTCATATCACATAATTTTCATTTAAAAACTAAATAAACACTTAATTAAATATGCAAAAATCTAGGTCATTACATCAATAAAAACAAGAACTATGCTTATGTGCCTAATGCCCCTAGGAAAGTTTGTTAGAACTGTTCTAGTTCTAATCATTTGACACATGCTTGTAAGAAATCTGTTGGTAGTGTGCGTAAGCCTTTTTATGACTCATATGTGCCTTTAAGACATAGAGACTCTCCATTTTGTGATAAACTTAACTACATGCCATGTAATATGAATGTTATGAGTAGTTATTTTAATTTGAGAAGACAATTCATGGATGGTTGCATAAGTCAAAATATTTACACACACTACACAAGGCCTAAGTCTCCAAGTCCTCCCAAAACCAGGAAGGTACCTCTATCACCCAAGTCTAAGAAGTCAAACACTGAGACTTAAAACTGTGACAAGAAGACTGGCACTCAGAAAACTATAAGCATGTTGGATTTGATAAGAATGCTCCTAAGTCAAATGGACCCAACACTAATGCAGAAATGACCTGTAGTGTCGCACCTATAGCGTCGCCCTTTTACCTATTGCGTCGGTTGTTGGCATTAACCGACGCTTAAAAGCTTCTGCCTGAAGCTTTAGCGTCGGTTGTTTGTATTAACCGACGCTATAGGTACAGCTTATAGCGTCGCCCCTTAAAATGCCGACGCTATAGGATATAGGTATGGCCTATTTCGTCGGTCAGCAAAGAACTGACGCTATAGGTATAGTTTATGGCGTCGGTCATCTTTGGACCGACGCTATAGATATACCAATATCGTCGCCCTTTTGAGGGGCGACGCTATAAGCTATACCTATAGCGTCGCCCCCTAAAATATCGACGCTATAGATGTAGCTTATAGCGTCGCCCCTTAAAAAGGTGACGCTGTAGGTATAGCTTATCGCGTTGCCCCTTAAAGGGGCGACGATATAGGTATAGCTTAAATTTCTTAATTAGTAAAATTCATATTTAATTAGTTTATGATCCTAAAATCATTTTACGGGGAGATAGCTAATTTAAATCTCTACGTTTTAAAAATAATATTGAGATTTTTCATCAAATTTATATATATATTTTGCAATTAACAAAAGCTGAGTGATTTGTTTTTAAGTAAAAAGTTGAATTATGACAAAATGATATGATAACATAATACGACAACATGATGTAACATGATTATATATCTAATGATGTGAAAATTTTTACAATATTAATTTAATAATAAAATAAATTTAAATTTTAACAAAAATATTAATAAAATAAGCTTTATTTCTTCAAAAAATAAAATAAGCTTTATGTGTCGCCCTAATATTAACAGACGCATTAACTCTTAGAGGGGTGTATTCATTTTTAGATTTTAATGGATTGATAATAGTCCATGGATTTTAGAAGATTTCAATTCTATGTTGATTTCGGTAGAGTTGATGAAAAATCTCGTAGAATCTTGCTGATTTAACTAGAATTCTCGACAAATCCTTCAAAATCACATTGATTTTGGTGAGATTCCAAATGATATAAAATATACTAGCAAATCTTTTAAAATTCTTCATTTTATCAAATACAAAAAAATCCATGGAATTTTGAATACCATCAGATTTTAAAGGATTTTATAAAATCTAAAACGAACACACCCAGATTTTAATGGACTTTTTAAAATCTAAAACAAATACACCCAGATTTTAATGGATTTTTTGAAATCCTTATTGAATACCACCAGATTTCAAAGGACTTTTTAAAATCCAAATTGAATACCCCAGGATTTTAGAAATCCAAAAAAATCTTTCAAAATCTGGATTGAATACACCCCTCTTAAAAAAATTAAAAAACACGGATCACTTGTTTCCCAGCTTATTTCCCCTTTGGTCAAAATTATTCCCCCAATATTTCATTACTCATTTCCCCAAAATATTTCCCAAACTCTCATCTCTCTCCAGACTCTCATGTCTCCCGTCTCTCTCTCCCACTTACAGCTCATCTCTCTCACAAAATCCCAACCCCTATCTTACTCTCTTTCCTAATTCTCTACCTTTATTAACCAAAAACCCCTAGATATTACAAAACCCCTTCTCAATCAGTTACTAATTGGGCGAAACTAGCTAAGCCCTAGCATTTCTCGTTCGCTGCTCGGTGTGTTTTGTAATCTGCTAGGTGTGCCTGAAATCTTGATTCGTAAGTGGGTATGCATGATTGGTAAGTGGGTGTGTTTGATTTAATTTTAAATTCGGGGTAAGTAGTGAACCTTAAATATATACGCTACTGATTATTAAATTGGCTTAATTGAGATTATTAAAGAAATTGAGTGTGGTAACTCAGGCCCAGGTGAGGAGAAAATGAGTAAAAAGATTAGTGAGAAACATATGTACGCTACTGATTAAGAGGAAGATGATGATAATGAAGTAGATGAAAAATTACAATTGTGTCGTCAAGAAATTCTCAGAGAACAGTATGAGAAGGTTAAGGTCTGCACTTGCATTTATATTCATCCCCTTGTTACTATAAAAATGTTTTAACATCAATGTGATTGATTCTAACAATGTGACAGTATCCTTGCTTGTGTGTTTTTATTTTTAGGAGTAAAGGATGATGAGAGCTTGAAGGATGATGAGAGCTTGAAGGTATTTTGAATACCTTCTTGCAAGTTTGGATATAAGTTCTGTTCAAGGTAATTATTCAATTAGAATAAATTTTTTCACTTTGTTTCAGGAAGTCTTTAGTGCTACTATTCCCCTTTGAAATTTTTGTAGGCAATGTACATTACTTTTTAGGTGAGAACTCTGATGTGATCTTATTGCCGAGTGCAAATGAAAATTTTGAAAACTGGTATAGTAGTCCACACCATATGTACCAGTACCATCAATTTTTTGCTGGTTTGAACTTTGAAGTGCTCTAGGACCCTAGGCATCGTCTTGTGTACAAATAATTGGAAAATTTAGGCGATAGTAACCTTTGGAAACTGTCATTAGTGAAAATTTTGCTAGTAAACAGAAAATTGATGCCATTATTGATTGTCAATATTCTCCAAAGCCTGAAAACCTTTATCCTGTACAGTTAAAACCAGGTTTTCTAGAGGTTCATACTCAGCTAGATCAAAGGTTAGTTTCAATTTCACAGAAGTCACTTGTTGTTTATGTTTCTCTCTCTCGTGACAATAAAGCGTTAAATCCTGGAAGATTCCTATAAACTGTCCGCAATGTCATATTTCACATTTTAAACTCTATTAAAGCATATCAAATTTATTGAATGTGACTTCTGAGCCTTACTAGTTTTATTAATATGACAGACAAAGCTGAAGTTTGTCATGCAGAAATAAATAATGGTAAATAAAAGTATTATTCTAAACCAAAACTAGGCTTAAATGTAAAATGGCAAGTTTATCTATCACTTTGTTGGAACTTCCACCTTCATCAATACACTTTTGTTCATGCTGGCTGTGTTGCAAAGATCAATCCGAAAGCTCCACTTGATAAAGTGTTTGTTCTTAGCTGCGGTATATCCACAGGTAAAGAAGTCTTTATGTTACCCTGTACTATTTTTATAATAGGAAGCTGCACTCTGGACTAAGCATGATTTTGCTAATGCTTTATATCATTATTTGTATAGGAATGGGTGCGACCCTGAATGTTGCTAAACCAATGAAGGGTTCGACTATTACTATTTTCGGATTAGGAAATGTCGGCCTTGCATTAAGTAAACATTTGCAGTTAACTGTTTCTATTTGAAGGTGTGTATACAGACCAGTTTGGTGTGTAGTTAAATTGTTTTACTGATTACTCTACAAATTTCTGTGACGCCCCAAATCTGGGGTCCAGATTTGGTGCCACAACCAATACAATTAAGTATAACTTAATTATACAGACGACACCTCAACAAGGATCGATCTCAGGTTATAGTATGAAACAAGAATCTAAATTACAACAACTATATAACTACTATACCTTCTTATCAGAAGCGCAGTCCAATACTGTATGAGTCCATGCTGATTCTGAAATCTAACTTGAATAGAACGCCTTGCCACACCCGTTCAAATTATAAGACGTAGGTAGACCATTCTTAAGTCTAGCTGAAAGGTTAGATGAATAAAACAAGAGTGAGCCAACAACGCTCAGCAAGTGAATAGTGAAGTAACAACTTCTAAATAAACTGAAAACTGACAACAACATAAAGCTAGCTTCCAACAATAATAAGATGGTAGAATGATATGACTGGATGCAATAGAATAATATTGACGTTTGATAACAGCAGGATATCAACTGAAAGGCAAAGCGACAGTTGATAATAAAATATTTGCAAGGCAATTGACATTTCCAATAATAAACCAATTTCATTTCACAATATTATAAATAATACATTTTAAAAGTGATTGGAGGTTTTATTTCATAACAGACAATACGGGTAATCAGCCCATAAAGTCCCAATACCGGACACAAAGTCCCTCTGGACATTAATCCTCTCATTAGGATAGCTTGGGTTCCCAAGAGGCAACACATTGGCCTATAAGGGTGTTGGAGTGGATAGACCAGAACTACACCAATAATACACACAAACAGGTCGGACCGGTATTACCCGATCACTAACCTCTCCAATCGTTAGGAATCCTTAGAAACCATTTTGACGGAGTTCCTAACATTTTACAAAAACACATTCTGAAAACATTAAGGTTTAGAAAACCACTTTTTAAATTTGTAAAACATTTTAATACTTAAATCCTTTCAAAAACCTTTACTCCGAAGCACCTTCGACTCACTGATAACAAATCAGCCCAGTCTAAGTAACTTGAAAGTATTTTAAGAAAATAACTCATTTTGATTTGCAATGATAAAAGTCAAAGGTTTGACTAAGTTCTCTGACATCAAGAGAATAGGGATACAAGTCTGAATCAAGAAGATATAGACTCAAAAGGAATCAAGGCTTTGATCAAAGTACAAGGAAGGAAATTTAAGTCAAAGGTCAAAGATGTGTATCATGACTAGTTTTAGGGCAATTAACTAAGTTTAAAAGATAATGAATATCAAGAATGATAATCAAGTCTTTAGGTTAGTGGTTTGATCAACATTGTAATATATAGAGTTTTAAAACATTAAAGCAAGGCAATTTATGGTGATAAAGGTCTTGCATTAATGAAATAATGATTAGACAGGGTATAGTTAAATAAGTCTCACTTTTCTAAATCAAGGTTCTTTTGATTACGAGTTTTAAAACAAGTTTTAATAACATATAGTTTCTTAAAACAAGGTTCTGTTGAAATAAGGTTCATTGAAAGTCAAGTTCAGTAAAAATATGATTCTTTAAAACATGGTTCATTAACACCCGGTTCTTTAAAATAGGGGTTCACTAAAACTTGGTTCATTAAAACAATTGCTCTATAAGATAGAAATTGAGAAAACACGGGTAAGTAATACTTGAGTTAATAAAATAGGATTTGATAACTAGAAGAAGGGTTATCAATCAATA
The DNA here is from genome assembly GCA_036435485.1 of Saposhnikovia divaricata. Taxonomy (NCBI): domain Eukaryota; kingdom Viridiplantae; phylum Streptophyta; class Magnoliopsida; order Apiales; family Apiaceae; genus Saposhnikovia; species Saposhnikovia divaricata. The sequence goes on from CM071598.1 coordinate 89,109,559, forward strand.
AATCATAAAACAATCATTAAGTTTTAGAAATCGTATTTAAGATTTGAAAACCTGCTTGGCTCGTAGGGTATAAGACGATAGACATAATAAAGGTCCAAGTTTAAAACAAGGAACAGATTATAGAATCAAAGTTTACTGTTAATCTGAAGAAGAGTAGTCATAGGGTGCATAGCAATCAATGTATATCTAAGGATAATTCACAAGATAAGTCAATGGAAGGGTACAACAAGGTACTGATTACTTGCAAACTGATTTGAAAGAACATTTGATAATTAACAAGAGTAGATATACTTCACTTGAACGATAAATGAGGAATAGAAACACTTGCCTCAATACACGTAGTCCTGATTCCAACACATCGATTCGTTATTCTCTATACGTTAGTCTCTACTTCTCTGCACATCGGCCTCTATATCAATACACTTGTCAACTCCGATAAATGTCTTCCTCCTCAAAATTCCATCTACTCTCGTAGTGGTTCTTAACCGGCCTATTATTGGTACCTATATAAAGGTAACTTCAGTATAATCATAAATCCTTAACCGTCTAACTATATTCTACCCAACGAATCCTATAACGCTTTATCACTTAACACATATAACACGTACTTGTTATACTTATCAGACAACTTAGTATAATCAAATAACCACTTAAGTACATGACACATAGCACATACTAATCATACACGTCACTTAAGCATTTAACATATAACACATAACAGATGATATCAACTTGGTTTACAAGTAGTTTTTATTATACTAGTATATAATTTAAAATATATATTTAACGAAAATCGGACAGCACCTCCTTTATAATACAGCCTAACCTGTCGGAATTAGGGCTGCACGAATGGTTAAAACCGGACTGGACCGGACCGGACCGAAGACCGGTTTTTTTGAATAATGCGGACCGGGGACCGGACCTGCTAGTTTCGGTCTAAAGACCGGACCGGACCCGAAAAAGACCGGATTGAACCGGACCGGCATAGACCTGTTCGTAAAGTTAGGCTACTTTCTCATGACATATCAGTTTTTAAAAAACATCTGATCCATTTCAAACGCTAATCAAGGAGCCCTGTAATCGTAACATTACAAGAAGCTTCTCATTTTATGTCACAGATAGAGCTAAAGAATTGCAATTGAAACAATGAGCAAAAACTTATAAAATGTTGAGGAATATAGAATGTTGACAGCTTTAAGAAAAGAGCAATAGCAGATTGAACTTTATCACTGCAACAATAGTTCTACAGATTACTTGATCTATTACAGATTTGGAAAAACCCATTGTCTCCAAAAAAACAAAACTACATCCTCATAAAACTAAATTGATGAGAAAACAGTCTTCTTCAGTGGGGTGAAGGACTGTAGGCAAATGACAAGCCTCAACTTAACGATACTGCAAATAGACAAAATAAAACCAATCAGTTACTGTCAGTATGTCACTGCAGCTTGAAATTATATAGCACCAATCGCAAACTTAAGCAGGAAAGAAACATAGATAATTAGATGAGAGGTAATAACGGTCACAAGATTTTACAAGTACATGTCTTAGCTTTACCGTCTACATGTCTTCATCTTCATCTGTGACGTAGATTGTGGCTTCTTCAGTTCCATTTTTTTGCATATCTGTGTAGTTAATAAGAGAAATGAGAAGAAATCTTACAACTAATAAGTTATTATATATAATATGAACGTAATATATTTATACCATCTTCCAAGTCCTCTAGTTCTTTCAATGATTCTTCAACATTCACAACTTTGTCTCTTTCATTTTTTAACTTTGCACGAAGCCAATCTTGACCACAAATAAGACCTTGCACCACCTTTACTTTTAAAACAATTCATACATATAAATACACCAAATGAAGAAGCAAAATAAATATTTACTTAACAAATATAGATATAAATATATGACCTTGGGAGTTAGAGAGCTTCTAAATTGATCAAGTGTTCTTCCTCCTGTACTAAATGCTGCTTCAGAAGAAACTGTAGATACCGGCATTGCTAAGATATCACGGGCCATGCGTGAAAGTATCGGAAATCGTGGGCTGTTAAGTTTCCACCACTTTAATATTTCAATGTCATCTTCACCCCCTTCTTCATTCAAATATCGCTCAAGTTCAGGCCTAGTACTCATATATTTTCCTTTTAACCCTGCCGATGATTGGAACTTCTTGACTTTATCTAAGATACTACTTTTCATGGATTTAGCATCACCGCTTTTAGTTTCACTTTGACTATTTGGCTCAAAAGGAGGCATACTGGCAGGTGTATATAATCCTTTATACTCATCAAATAATTCATAAGTGACTTGTTGTATCTGATCTAGCAAAGTATCGCCATTATTTTCACCATACATTTCATGAAGGGTAAATTGCAAGCCAACAATTTTCACATTCGGATCAAGTATGGCAGCCACATAAATAAGCATGTTAAACTTCTCCAAATTACCCCAATATTTATCGAACTTTTCTTTCATTGCGTGAGCCATTAAACACAACTCTAGATCATGTGTTTCCTCTAAATCTTTTAGTGTTTCTAAAGCAGTACCAATGTCAAACAATGCACTATTAGATGTCACACTCAAAGAAGCAGATACATTATTTGTCAGGATAAAAAACTTTTCTAGGAAGACAACAAGTTTCTTAACAAGATCCCAATCTCTTTTCTGAGGAGGTCCAATTTTTTTATTCTCCTCACCACCCCCGATATCTATTTCTTTATGCAGCCCAAACATGCCAAAGACCCTCTTAAATTTTAAAGCAGTTTCTAACATAGAATAAGTAGAGTTCCATCGAGTGGGTACATCAAGCGACAACAATGATTTACTATCAATTTTCAGAACTGTTGCTAAATCTTTAAACTTTTGTAGCCTAGCAGGAGAATTTTTCACAAATTTAACAGCAGCTCGAACCCTTTTGTTAGGCCGAATACACACTTATAATCAACTAAGTAGGAGAGAATAACAATAAGTTCTTTAAAAGCTTTAAAAACTGTTTGAAATTAACTTCTCTCTCAGTGATGTAAATTATCACAGAGAGCTGCTTAGGTTATAATGAATAATATGATATTACACGATCGATACCCTTCTAGGGTTAACCTAACTGTATTTATAAAGTATACAGCTGCTATACAATCGATAGTTGATACTCCTATAAATTAGCTATACAATTGATATCAATTACGATTGCTACTCGTCTCCTTAGTCAACTCAATCTCTTTGACAGTTATCCAATCTTCAAAGATATTGCTTCCATAATAAATCTTCAATCACTGTTGACCAGTAGACGCTGCCTCCAGACAGAGTTTAACAAACGCTATCGAGCTTCCAACAGTCAGCGTATAGCAAACTCTGTTTAGCTTCTAACTGTCAGAGTTTAACTAAACTCTGACTGCTTCCTGTTTGAACTCTATTTTTCCCTGCAAAACTTAAACACTGATATTAACCATATCAATTATATTTAACATTCTCCCCCAACTTGTTCATTAGTAAAAATGCACAAGTTAACAATAATTGATGATGTCAAAACAATTTCATACAAATACAGTGTTTATTAAAATAAGCAGAGTTTAAACTTGACTTAACAAAAGTCTACAAATAACAAGAAAATTCTTACAGACTTTAATCTCTAATCTCTTCAAGATCTGGCATTGTTCTGAGATAATCTATGAGTAATCTTCTTTCTGCATTTTTAAGCTCAATCTCCATAGCTTCTTTAATCTCTCTTAGCTGAGGATCACTCTCATCTGTCTGATAGATAGTAGATCTAAGATCATAGATTTTGTTTCTTCTCATCTCATTTCCCAGTCTAATAAATTTGACTTCTTCTGACTGTGAATTGAAGTCAATTACTGTGATTCCCAAATCAGTCTTTAATTTCGCAGTACCCTTCTTCATTTCAATAAGATTTCCATTCCAATCCCTGTACTTAGGAATATATCTGCTATTGCACTTCATCCCTCTGATTGCCAAATTCTGGAGCATTTTCTTTCTGAGCACATTTGCAACTGATTGAGTCCTTTGACTATTCACCTTGAAAAGATATAGAACATATTCTAATTCTTCCCAATATTTCAAGCCAATATCATTCTCACCAATTCTAAATACTGTCCCATCAGCCATGAAGTACAAGAGAAAGTCCTTCTTTAAACTCTTTTGATAAACTAACTGTACTGATTCCAGTCTGTCCAAACTCTCTTGAGTGACACCACGACCTGGAACAGCCGGTGAAGAAGGATCTCTAGGACCAGTATATTGCCTTTTGTCCTTGTGTGAGCCTAGACCACCCTTATTGTTTCCAACCTTACCAGACAAAGCTCTTCCATCAGGAAAATCCATAGAAACTCCAGATAATAGATTTGGATCATGAAGTGTCCCTTTCCCAAAAACTGATTGCAACTGAGAAGATAAAGGTCTAGACACAATTTGTGTAGCAACAGAGGTTGTGTTTTCTTTCTTCTTTACAACTTGTGTAGAAACAGAGGTTGTAACTTTCTTTTGTGAACTTTCTCCTTCAATGCCTTTCAGCTTGAGTTTAGCTTCTGCTGCCATTGTTTCCTTTGATAACTGTGATTTTTTACTAACATCAGCACTTTCCTTGATCACAATGCCTTTAAGAACAGGCCTAGGAGCTTTTCCTTTCTTTAACTTACCAGACTTTAAAGCCTTGAGATGTTCTTCTTGTAAACTCTTTTCTTCAGCTTTAATGTCCTCAATTGTAACTCCTTCTTCATTTTCTTCAATAAACAACTTAGCAGCCAATTCTTCATCAGTCTGTGGATTAGAAGATAATAGCAAACTCTTGGTCTTTGAAGTACCTTGAGTATCAGTGTTTATCCCAACAAACTGTGATTTAGAGGACTTGCTAGTTTTCAGAGTTTGAGATTCCTCAGTTTTGCCCCTTCCTTTATTACTTGCTCCTCCATCTCCAGCATTATCCTTTCTGATCAGAGTTTGAGATTTCTTGCATTTTTCTTTAGCAACTCTCTCCCCCTTTTTGACATCATCAGGAATTAAGATAGAAGTGATCAGCTCCAAGGAGGTAGCAATGGAATCAATTTTCCCAGACAATATATTCTGATTTTGTTCAACTTGACCCAGCCTCTGAAACAGATTTTCTTGAGCTTTAGAAATGGTCTTAAACTTTGTCTGATAATCCCTCTGCATAGTCATATCTCTAGCAACAACATCAGCTCTCAATTCATTAATAGCTTTTTGAGACTCATCAAATCTTCCATTCAGAGTTTTGACTTGAACAATGGTTGCTTGCAGACTTGAGATAATATCAGGATTTGAGATCTTCGTGGCAGATTGATGAACAAATTTAGCTGCTCTGTCAACAGGAAAAATACAGTCTGACTTATACCAATCCCTTGAATTCTTGGCAAAGTGCTCAGCTTCAACGTTATGTTGATCTGAAGGTTTAGAGAAAGGTGTGTGCTTAGCATCAGTTTGAACCGGTATACTCTGAGAAGAGTTTGACTCTGCACTTGCTTCATCTTCAACATCAACAGCTGTATTTTCAACTTGATCAGTATGCACTGCAACATTTTTTTCAACAATCTCTGCAGTTTCAGTAACATTCACTGCAGTTGTGTCTCTAGCCTCAACAGACTTTGGAACTTCAACTTGTTCAACCTCTTCACCTTGTTCAAGAACCTGGTGAGCATCAGAGAATAACTCAGTGTGTGATGCCACTGTTTCATCAAGTACTACAGTTGGCTGATCAGCTGCACCAGTTTCTTCAGAATTTGCAATGATAGGTGAAAGAGGAACATTAATGTGATCAGAGAATGGTATAAATGTTTCAACAAAATCATCACCTTCTCTGTTGTCCTCATCCATTTGTACATTGACAGGTGTTTTGACAGCTTCTTCTTCAGTATATGTCTCAATAGTAGGTATATCCTTGGAAATCACCTCTGAAGCTTCAAAATTAACATCTTCATCAGATTCATCAAGAATTAATCTCCTTCTCTTAGCTGGAGGATTCACTTCTGCTCTCTCTTCTGCTGAAACAGAATCATCAGGTATAGAAGGAGATTTAGGTTTGTTTGCCCGTTCCTTATACTTCTTTGGATTAGAAGCTTCAGCCATCCTCTATTTTCTTGATGGCCTTATAGCCTTGCTTTTCTTTGGCTTCTTAGGTTTGGATTGTGGTTGAGGTTGAGGGTGTGATGAAGATTGTGGTTGTGGAGATGTAGTTGTAGTGATTGGCTCAGTGTTTATGGTTTGAGGTGGGTCAGTGTTTATGGGTTGAGGTGGTGACTGTGGAGGTTCAATGATTGGTTCATTTTGTGGTTATTTTTGTTCTTGTGGTTGGTTGAGGAAGTTCCTGAGAGCAAGAGGATAGATAAACTCTGGTAGTTGCTCTTTGTTAGCATCCTTATTTGTCAGATCAGAGAACATTCTCTTATGACATTGGAAAGGTTGGATAACATCCTCAACAGCAATTGTCAAATTTGGTAAGCAAACAGAGAATAAAGACTGACAAAAACGTGAGAAGTAAACAGTTGTACTAGACTCTGCAAGTTTTTCACCTAAATTCATAAGAACAAGACGACCAAAATCAAAGTTAATCCCATTAAGAAGAGAATACCCGATTTGAAGACTTTCACCATGAATTGCATCCCAGTTGGTGACCTTCTTGCCAAATGCACGAGTAATGCAATCAAAGAAGAAGCTCCACTCCTTCCTGAGCCCTGGCCGTTTGACATCCCCAATCTTATCCAATGAACCAGAAAACCGTATTTGTTGTAACATTTCTTTCAATTGACCCACAACAGCCACAGAGTATGAAGTGTGAGTGTCAAAGTCCAAAACCTCACGAACAGTTGCAGGAGTTATGACAAACTCTTGGTCTTCATAGGTAAACACAATTGATGGAGTCCCATTCTCTCCACCATCATCATAAATAGAGTTTTTCCAGAAGATTGAGATTTGTGTGGCTGAGAGTGTCTCTGGTTGAACAAGAGCCTTACCAATCTCAGAGTCTCGTAAAAAGTTTTGGATCAGATGAAATGATGCTGGAGCTTTAGCAGTGTCTAGAATTGCAGCATACTTGTTGGTAACAAAAGTTAATCCCTGAGCCACAAAGTTCTTGGTTGCCATTAGAACAGTATAATACAGAAGAGAGTATATGGAAAAGTGTTTGTGAAAATGTTTAAGTGAAAGTAACAGAGAAATTGTGTGTGATGTTGTGTGTTTGTGGTTGTAAAGATGAAAAAGTGAATAATGAAATGATTTTGATTAGATCTATAATTGAAAAACAAAACCCAATCATTTTAGACATTAAACACGCAACCAATTTCTTGTTAATTGTGTGAGTGGGACACGTGTCACATAAACAGTGGAACAGTTATTTACACGCACAGTAATAATGCCTATTATTACTGCTGTTCTCTCTCCTATTTCCAATAAGCTTTAACTATCTGACACAATTAAACAACTGGCAAATATTACATGCAAATGTCAAAAACTCTTTGTGTACTCCAAGTATATATTCTGTCTGAAATAAAATATTACCTTAGAGTACTCAACAAAATCCATCAGTGTTTATCAATTCTCAAACTTAATTACTGTTATCCTTTCAAACATTGCACAGTTGTGAATATACGTGTGTGTAGAGCAGAGTTTACTAGATCAGTATTTAGAGCATCTAGTATTTCATAAAATCCATAAAATAAATCAATAAACACTGGATGCACAAACTCTCATAGTAAACACTGAATATATGATGAATGCTAAACTCTGTATTAAATAGTTTATATACAGTAATAATTAACCTATAACCCCCAATTATTTTTTTTTTTTTTACTTTCTCCAGTAATCAGAGGTTGAAACTAGTCACCAAAAATCCTATAATTTTAGCCCTTATCAATTTGATAAGTTCTTGGGTCTTCCTAGCTTTCGACTAGTCACAAAAAATTAGAGAATTTTAGCCCTTACAATGTACCAGTAAGTTCCTGGATCGTCCTAGTTACAAACATGATCTCAAAGGAGTTCTAAAAATCTATATAGTTTAGCTTTGGGGTTATTCTAATAACAGAATCAAATTTAACATCAGAAATGAACAGAGTTTAGAGCTCATCAATATCAGAAATTATTTATGAGAGGCAATGCACACAGTATTTACAGACTCAGAGTTTAGGATAAATAAAGTAAGAGATGCTATAAATATAGAACAGTATCATGCTGTGTTAACTTTCTGCACAGTTTAAGATTAGATCACAGATAACTTAGAAAGATTCATGACTAATTACTGAGAATAATATTTCATACATGTATCTTCATAGGTGTTTATGTTCAGAAAGAAACATTATCAGAATTTCTCAGAGTTTATTCAACAGTTGACAGTGTATGACTTAAAAGCATGCTACCAGAGTTTAACATTCATTGAGCAGAGTTTGCATATCAGAGATTAACATACCACAGAAATATGAGCAACACAGTACATAAGTAGAGTTTTGAGTCTAACCAATATCTCTAGTCAAAACTAGAGACCATTCCTAGTTCATTTACCAGCCTTGTAAATACTGCTTCACTCAATGGCTTGGTGAAGATATCTGCAAGCTGGTGTTCTGTAGACACAAAATGAAGCTCAATGTTTCCTTCTTCTACATGTTCTCTGATAAAATGGTACCTTATGCTGATGTGCTTGGTCATTGAATGCTGTACTGGATTACCTGTCATAGCAATAGCACTTTGATTATCACAGTAAATAGGTATTTTACTGTACCTCAATCCATAATCCAGTAATTGATTCTTCATCCACAGAATCTGTGCACAACAGCTACCAGCAGCAATATACTCTGCTTCAGCTGTAGATGTAGAGATTGATTTTTGTTTCTTGCTGTACCAAGAAACAATTCTATCACCAAGAAATTGACAACTTCCACTAGTACTTTTTCTGTCTATCTTACAGCCTGCAAAGTCTGCATCAGAGTAACCAAGAAGCTGGAAGTCTGATTCTCTTGGATACCACAAGCCTAAAGTTATGGTTCCCTTAAGATATTTGAAGATTCTCTTCACAGCTGTTAGATGTGGTTCTCTTGGATCTGCCTAAAATCTTGCACAAAGACATGTTGCATACATGATGTCAGGTCTGCTAGCTGTTAGATAAAGAAGTGACCCAATCATTCCTCTATAGTTTGTCATATCCACTGATGAACTTGTATCTCTATCCAACTTTGTTGCTGTTGCCATAGGAGTTGTGGCAGATGAGTAGTCAAGCATGCCAAATTTCTTTAGAAGATTTCTGGTATATTTTTCTTGATTGATAAAAATTCCATCATCTGTTTGCTTCACCTGTAGCCCTAGAAAATAACTAAGCTCTCCCATCATGCTCATCTGATACCTAGACTGCATGAGCTTGGCAAACTTCTTACAGAGTTTATCATTAGTAGATCCAAAGATTATGTCATCAACATATATTTGAACTAATAACAGATCACTACCAAGACTGAAATAGAACAAGGTTTTATCAATTGTACCTCTGTGGAACCCACTTTCTAAAAGAAATTGAGCCAGAGTTTCATACCATGCTCTTGGTGCCTGTTTAAGTCCATAGAGTGCCTTGTCAAGCCTGTAGACATAATCTGGATACTTGGGATCTACAAATCCTGGTGGTTGTTCAACAAACACTTCTTCTTCAAGTTTTCCATTCAGAAAAGCACTCTTCACATCCATCTGAAAAACCTTGAATTTCTTGTGAGAAGCATATGCTAGAAAGATTCTTATTGCCTCCAATCTTGCAACTGGAGCAAAAGTTTCATCATAATCTATTCCTTCTTGCTGTGAATAGCCTTTGGCCACAAGTCTGGCTTTGTTTCTTGTAACAACCCCATCACTGTCAGTTTTGTTTCTGAAAACCCATCTAGTACCAACAACAGATCTATTCTTTGGTCTAGGTACAAGGGTCCATACTTCATTTCTCTCAAATTCATTTAACTCCTCCTGCATTGCTGTTATCCAGTCAGCATCCTGAAGAGCTTCTTCCACTTTCTTTGGTTCAGATTTGGACAGAAATGCATGGAACAGACATTCATTTGTTGTAGCACTTCTTGTCCTAACTTTTGCATCTGGATCTCCAATGATTAAATCAGGTGTATGTGATTTTGTCCATTTCCTAGCTGTAGGTAAATGACTTCTATCAATAGTTGATCCTCCCCCTTGATCAATGTTCTCCTAATTATCTTGATGCTCTTCTTCATTCGCTGAGGCTCCCCCTGAATTTGATCTCTCAGAGTTTGAACTGTCAGAATTTGGACTTTCAGAGTTTGAGTCATCAGAGTTTGAGTTTGATCCAGAATTTTCAGTTGACCCACTATCAGAATTTGAGTCATCACTATGATCATGCTCCCCCTCAACTGGTTCTCCTCTTTGTTCAGACTGTACTATTTCTTCTGTGTGTACCAGTAGAGGTTCAGAGTTTGCAGCAACAGAGTTTGTTGGACTAGTGTCATCAGAGTTTATTTCATCAGAGATTAGATCTTCATTTTCGAAATGCAATTGATCATGTTCATCAACATCTTCAAGTCCAGTGATTTTTCTGTCATCAAATGACACATGAATAGATTCCATAACCACCCTTGTTCTCAGATTGTAAACTCTGAATGTCTTGGTTGACACTGGATAGCCAACAAAAATTCCTTCATCTGCTTTCAACTCAAATTTGGTCAACTGTTCAGGATGAGTTTTTAGCACAAAGCATTTGCACCAAAAAATATGAAAATATTTCAGGTTTGGCTTCTTTTCCCTCACCATCTCATATGGTGTTTTTCCATGCTTGTTGATCAGTGTTGCATTTTGAGTAAAACAAGCAGTTTGAACTTCTTCTGCCCAGAAATAGGTTGGCAATTTTGCTTCATCAAGCATAGTTCTTGCAGCTTCTATCAAGGTTCTGTTCTTCCTCTCAACTACACCATTTTGCTGTGGTGTACCAGGTGCAGAAAATTCTTGTTTAACTCCTCTGTTCTTGCAGAATTCTTCCATTGTTGTATTTCTGAATTCAGTTCCATTATCACTTCTGATTATTTTGACTTTGTGTTTTGATCCTTTGTCCAGTAGCTTTACATGCTCCAACAGTGTTAATGCAGTTTCATCCTTCTTTGCTAGAAAATACACCCAAGTGTATCTGGTATATTCATCAACAATAACTAGCGCATATTTCTTTCTTCCAATTGACAAGACATTTACTGGTCCAAAAAGATCAACATGTAACAGATGATATGGATCAACAATTGAAGATTCAGACTTGCTCTTGAAAGAGGTCTTCCTCTGTTTGGCCTTTTGACATGAATCACACAGACCATCGACATTTAGTAAAGACTTTGGAAGTCCTATAACAAGATCCTTTCTTATCATCTCATTGATGTTGTTCAGATTCAAATGAGAAAGTTTTTTATGCCACTTCCAACTCTCCTCATTGGACATTCTTGTTGACAGGGACATTGTTTTTCCATCAGAGTTTGTCAACAAGCTTGCTTCATAGATATTGTTGCGCCTTTGTCCAACTAAAACAACTTCCCCTGTGGTTTTGCTGATAACCTCACAGTATTCAGGTTGAAAATCTACATGAAAACCTCTGTCACAGATTTGACTCACAGATAGCAGATCATGCTTGAGTCCTAGAACCAGAGCTACATTTGTGATGATGACACTTCCAAGATTAATATTGCCATATCCCAGAGTATGTCCTATGTTGCCATCTCCATAGGAAACTTTTGGGCCAGCCTTCTCCACATACTCTAATAGCAGGGCTTTATTTCCAGTCATGTGTCCTGAACATCCAATGTCCACTACTAGGATGCTTTCCCTGATGCCCTGCAATCACAAACAATTACTGAGGATTAGATTTAAGGATCCAGACTTGCTTGGATCCTTTGGCTTTCTTAATTCTGTTAGCTTTAGCAGCGGAATTTTCATTATCAGAGTTTAAGCTAACTTTATCAGAGTTTACACTTGCAGAATTAACTCTAACCCATTTCAGATTTGGTTTCAGTTCATAGTAGTTATGATAAATAGCATGATAATTTCTGCAAGTATAAATAGAATGCCAAGTGCTTCCACAGTGTTTGCATAAAGTCTGTGGTTTAGTTATAACATTATCTTTCTTTACTTCAGACTTGGAAGGTAAAGAATTAATGTCTTTGTTCTTCCTGCAAAAACTAGCAAGATGGTTAGTACTACCACAGTTATGACATGTCTTTCTTGGAGCTAAAGTAGCAAGCATTGGAAAGTTGCCTTGAGTAATGCCTACTTTACCATTTCTGTTCTTTCTAGACACTTTCTGTTTCTTAACAGATTTTAACTCCTTAAGCTTATGCTTCAGTTGTTTATCTGTCATTAAACCAATATTAACCTGTTTAACATTAGTTTTTACTGGTTCATTCTTAACAGCTTCTTTTCCACCTTCAAATCTAGGTTCATTTATTCCATTAACAAATGTTCCAAATTTCTTAGGTGGAAGAGGTGGTCTAATCTTAACTGTATTCTGAAATCTAAGTTCATCTTTCTCAGAATAACCTAGACCTACAGTGTCAGATTGAAAAACTTCTTGAGTGTCTTTTCCTGAGTGAGTCCAAGTTTTAATAATGTGATTTGCCTTTTCCAACACAGATTCTAGTTGTTTATACTGACTTAACAACTCTTGTTCAAGATAGACAACATCATCTCTCTCCTTTTGAACTTGCTGCATCTTAACAAGTTTCTCTTCTACAACCTCATTTCTCTCTTTGAGTTCAGAATTCTCAGTTTTGATTATCTCATTCTCTAAAGTCTGATCCCTATAACTGATATGCAAGGACTTAAGATAAATTCTTAATTCAGTTATATCATCAATGTTATAAGCATAGGTAGTTAGAGGTACCTTGTTTTCAGAATCTACAGCTTCATCAACAGTAGTAGCCATGAGAGCATAGTTTACATCCTCATCTGAGTCAGAGGTATCTACCCAATCTCTGCCTTTAGTGAAGAGTGCCTTCTCAGTTTTACCCTTCTTGCACTCAGGAGCATAATGACCCATCTCCTTACACTTGTAGCATTGAATCTCAGACTTGTCTCTTTTCCCAGATTTGGTATCCTTTCTCTCAGATTTTCTGAAATTCTTCTTGTCAAACTTTGAATCATTCTTGGAGAATTTCTTTCCTTTCTTGAAGTTCTTGAAACCCATCTTCTTGAAAGTCTTTACCATCAAAGCAGCCATTTCCATCATTTCCTCATCATCTTCAGAATCAGATGATTCATCTGCATTTGAGTCAACATCAGAGTTTGATGACTCACTTTCAGAATGAATGACCAAGGCTTTTCCTTTTGCCTTCTTCCTGAATGCTTCCTTCTTTGAGGGTCTTTCTTCAACTCTTAGAGCAGCAGATTTTGACTTTCTACCTGATCTTCTGCTTCTCTGTTCCATTTCTAGTTCATGAGTTTTGAGCAGCCCATAGATCTCATCAATATCAGTATCAGCCAGATCATAATTGTCTCTAATAGTGGTTGTTTTGACATCCCACTTTTCAGGTAGAGAAAGAAGAAACTTGAGATTTGAATCTTCTAGATCATATTCTTTATTAACCAGTGACAGATCATTAAGTAGCTTACAGAATCTGTCAAAGGTTTCTGTCATTGATTCTTCAGATTTAGCCTCAATGTGTTCATACTCCTGTGTGAGTATGTTCCTTCTATTCTTCTTAATTGCAGCAGTTCCCTGACATCTAACCTCTAGAGCATCCCAAATCTCTTTTGCAGTTTTACAATTGATCACTTTGTTAGACATAACATTATCCAAAGAACTATGAAGAAGATGTCTAACCTTTGCATCCTTTCCAATGGATGAAATATCCTCAGGAGTCAAATCTTTCTTCTCCTTTGGAATAGATTTAGCTTCCTGTCCAGCAGCAACAACAGATAATTTTGTAGGCTTATGAGGGCCTTCATAAATTCTGTCAAGATATTCTGGTTCTGTAGCTTCCAGAAACATAGCCATTTTCACCTTCCAGGTTGAGTATTCTGCTGGCTTAAGAATAGGAACCCTGATTGTTTCATATCGACACACAGTTGCAGGTTGAGCCTTCTCAGCACTAGAGCCTGATGTAGGAGGAGGAATTTCTGCCATTGATTATAGTTGTGTGTGCGTGTGGATCTTAAACTGTATTAAATTAACAGATCAAGCTCTGATACCAATTGTTAGGCCGAATACACACTTATAATCAACTAAGTATGAGAGAATAACAATAAGTTCTTTAAAAGCTTTAAAAACTGTTTGAAATTAACTTCTCTCTCAGTGATGTAAATTATCACAGAGAGCTGCTTAGGTTACAATGAATAATATGATATTACACGATCGATACCCTTCTAGGGTTAACCTAACTGTATTTATAAAGTATACAGCTGCTATACAATCGATAATTGATACTCCTATAAATTAGCTATACAATTGATATCAATTACGATTGCTACTCGTCTCCTTAGTCAACTCAATCTCTTTGACAGTTATCCAATCTTCAAAGATATTGCTTCCATAATAAATCTTCAATCATTGTTGACCAGTAGACGCTGCCTCCAGACAGAGTTTAACAAACTCTGTCGAGCTTCAAATAGTCAGCGTATAGCAAACTCTGTTTAGCTTCTAACTGTCAGAGTTTAACTAAACTCTGACTGCTTCCTGTTTAAACTCTGTTTTTCCCTGCAAAACTTAAACACTGATATTAACCATATCAATTATATTTAACACCTTTCAACAGATTGAAGATTATTTTTTATCTTTAAACCATCCCAAACAATAAGATTGACTATGTGAGCAACACATCGCATATGCAATTACTTTCCATTTCCTATGCTACAACCTTTGTCTTGCAAAATTTCTACCAATTTACCACAAGCAACATCATTTGAGGAAGCATTATCAACCGTCACAGTGAAAAGCTTAGTATCTAATCCCCAACTTTTTAAACAAACTTCTATAGCTCTAGCAATTGCATCACCCTTATGACTAGAAATTGGACAGAAGTTCAAAATTCTTTTTTGTAATTTCTAGTCTTTGTCTATGAAATGAGCTGTAAGACACATATAGTTGATCCTCTGATTAGATGTCCATGAATCAGTCGTAACAGACACTCTTTGACATGATGATCTAAGAAATTCTTTTAACTTTTCTTTTTCTTTTAAATAAAGCTGAAAACAACCATGAGTTACAGTCATGCGAGAAGGTAATACATACTCTGGACAAGCTTTAGACAACATGTAATTAGTGCCAGGTTTTTCAACAAAGCGAAAACAACCATGGTTTCAAATGAAGATTGTTGGCTGTAGCATAAGAAATTGTCACACTTGAACTTCAAGATAATTAACTCTCTAGTAAAGAGAGAGTTAGTTAGAGGCATGCCCACATTTGAATTCTTATAAGAAGGAGTGTGTAAGGCTTGTCAAAAATGAAAAATGAAAAGATCAAGTTGTAAGTCAAAACTGTGACATCTATCACCAAGCCCTTACAATGATTCATATGGATTTGTTTGGGCCTGTCAACATTATGTCTCTTTCAAGAAAGAAGTATGCCTTGGTAATGTTTAATGATTTTTCAAGGTACACTTGGGTAGATTTTTTGGCATCCAAAGATGAGGCTCCACAGTTGATTATTGATCACATCAAAAGGGTTGATAAGGAAGCAGAGGCCAACAGTATAAGTGTGATTGCATTAAGAAGTGGTAATGGAAAAGAGTTCAGAAATTCCATGTTTGAGGCATTCTGCAAAGAGAATGACATTTCACAACAATTCTCAGCACCAAGAACTCCCCAACAAAATGGAATTGTTGAAAGAAAGAACAGAACTCTGATTGAAGTTGCAAGAACAATGTTGCTAGATGCAAAGATGCCTACATGTTATTGGGCTGAGGCTATGAGCACTGCTTGCTGCATTCAAAACAGAACCCTCATTAACAAAAACAAATTGGCAAAATACCTTACAACTTGATGACCAAAAAGAATCCCTCACTTAAGCATGTTCATGCTTTTAGAAGCAAATGTTTTGTGTTAAAAGACAATTCAAAATATGTTGGCAAGTTTGATGCAAAAGCATTTGAAGGAATTTTTCTTAGATACTGATGAGTGGAATTTTTATACCATTTCGAGCTCAATTTTCAGCTTAATCTTGAGTTTGGACTCAAGTTTTGTTAATTTTTAATGTGTTTTTCATATTTTCAGGTACAAAGTTGAATTTCCAAAAGGCTGTGTTTTGATGGAAAAAAAGAAAAAAGTATGCAAAATGGTGAAAATTGAGCAAGGTGTGAAGTTGGGATAAAAATCATGGAAAAAGAGCAAGAAAACGAAATTCTTGGAGGCTGAGTACAAAAATTATTGGGTTAACAATTCAAGCTTCTGCCCAACAGCACGCTCCGTGGTACTGAGGAGATGACATACGTTCCTCCGCGACATCGCGGAGCAAGGAAGAACCATGCAGGTTTTCTAAATCGCGTTTGATTAATTATAATTGATTTCTTGGATGGGCCATATAAATACCATTTCTTTTAAAAAAGGAGACATATAGTTGGGAGAGAGGATTATCGTTACATAACTTTTTACTATGTACTTTTATGGGGTGGAACGTAAACCATTTTACATTAAGTGTTTTCCATTCAAATTGTAAGCTTTTCTTCTCGTAGGAGGAGGCGACTTTCGTACTTTTGGTTTTGTACTCCGATTTGGAGTTAGATTTTATCAAATAACACTACTAGAAAAACCCCCTACAATATCGGTTTTTGGCCGATGTTAAAAGTGTTTTGAAACCGATGTTTTTGTCGGTGTAGATAAAGGGGGGGTCTATAACATCGGTTCCTGACCGATGTCAAAGATGACTATAGACATCGGTTCCCATAAAGAAACTGATGTCTTTCCTGTTGTTTAACATCGGTTTCTATATAAGAACTGATGTTTAATACAAGCTTAGACATCGACTGATTAAATAAACGATGTTTAATACAACCATTAACATTAGTTTTTGTAACATAATAGATGTTTGATATTTCCTTTAACATCGGTTCTTGTTACAAAACCGATGTTTAATACTTGTATATGTACCACCTTTAACATCGATTAAAAATTTTAATATGATGTTATTTCTGCTTTTTTACATCGATTTTCACTTATATGTGTTGTTAATTTTTCTTGATTACATGAATTATTCCTCCTGTGTATTCAACAGTTAGAGCGAAAACAACAACAAAAAAGCTAAACAAACAAAACTTGGATGGCATTTCTCAACTATTCATTACCAAATACCACATTCATTACAACAAAACAAGAAAGTTTAGTTCCAATACAAGATTACCATCCGACATATATAACCAACCGGCAAACTTTCAAACCCAAAAGAATCCAAGTTTTAAATAAATGGAACTATCAAACAACCCACAAAACTAACCGACGATACAGCTATAAGCACTTGGACATCGAACATGTTTTTACTACTTAGAATAGATCCCCTTGGCAGCCACTGGGAAGAAAGGTATATGATTGAGCGAGTGCCAAGTTGAGGCAACGTATTGCTCAGTCATTGGCTCATACTTAGAATAGATCCTCTTGGCAGCAGGCTCGTACATAGCATATGCAGTTTTGGCAAGTCCAGAGGCAATATCCACCAAGTTGATATTCTTTACTTCAGATACCACAGGCCGAGCAGTAGCAGGAGCATTCTGAGCTGTAAATAAGGCATGGCATGATAGCTATTTCACAGCAGGGGGAACAAGACTGTCCAACTTGTGAACAGATTCATCAACCTGCAAATATATATAAAGGGACCATATGAACCTTGGAAGAAAAAGAAATTGAAAGGACAAAATATGATGTGTGTACAACTGAACAAAATCAAGGTACTATAGCTTTTAAAGCATACAGAACAATGTGGAGTACTGCAACTTGAACAAACTCAAGGTACTTAATTAGCTTCTCATCAGCAAAAGCATGAGCACATCAAATAATTATGTATAGATGATGTGCCAATTACTAAAATCTTTCAGCCTAAGGAGGTAAAGAAGATCAAGTTACCTGAGCAAGAAGATCAAGTTGCATAGAAGAGGTAAAGCATCTAAGATAGCAGGATCCATTTTCCCATGCATTGTTGGCTACACAAGCAGAAAACTGTAAGATACCTACTTACTATTATTTTACGTTTTGACATTCAACATAAATCTAGATATCACAACAATTATGTTTGGAAATGAATCTAAATTTGAATGGTCAAGTGTAATTACGCTGAATCTAACATGGCTGGATAGTAGGTATATAAACCCCCAAATAAGTCACACATAATTGTCAAAATAATTGTAATCATTACTCAAAGATGCACCCATCACATATACTAATAGGTGTGTTAAGAATAATATTTCAACAAGGATACAATATAAATATAATTTCCGAGAGTAAATAGCATTTTTTTTTATAAAAAGGCCCTATCTCTTTGTCGCATAAAAAGGCTCTTGCTATGATTGTGTCTTGCATGTGACTCTCTATTGAGTAGCATATGGCGATCAACTTGCAATATATTAACTCATTAGATATAGAAAATTCCAATATGCCATCTTAATTAAAGCATAGAAGTATACTAAAATCTGGTAAGTTGTAGCAGAAAATGACATCAATGTCCGCAACCAAAATGCTAGTTTAGTTGCGATAACTTCTTTTTCTACATATTATAGATTGAATTCTTAGTGTTTCCCAGTGTTTATTGTCTAAATTCTAGCAAACAGAAAACATGTAATGTATTTAAATCTATCCAATCTAGTCTGCAAACATGAAAACCTTAATGCTACCCACTAAAGCAAAACACTGCCAACAATTACATAAAATATTTACTTTATCACTGGAATCCAGAGAAGGCATTGGAATGGATATTGATGCACTACGCATTCTGGTTGTGGTAAAAAACAATTACATAACCCTGAGAAGTAGAATAAATCAAACACAAAGAATTCAAACTATAAATTCACAAACCTGTATAAAGCTAAAATGTTAAGCTAAAAATTCAAGAAGTGAGTAACATATGATACAAACTTATATAAATTGAATGCATTTAATTGGCCAACTACATGTCGATTAAAAAAAATCGTAAAGATTACCAGGGGACTATAAACATAAAAAATATATAGAAAGTTCTCAGGGACTATAATCAAACACTTTTAGTCATGCTGCATAGAAATATATACACAAAGAAATAAATGCAGCCATAGAAATATAGATAAAGTTATAAATACCTTACCAAACAAACCTGTAAATGGAACCTTAAAGCTCAATGCAAGCAAAGCTCCAATCAACCAGAGCAGTGAAGTGGGCTTCGATCTGAATGATTAAGCACGAGATTTCAGTTGAGATTGAAAGAGAGAGTGAAGGAGATATGAAAAATAGCTATCTAGGGTTCTTCAGAGATGTGAGTTAAGTTCGAGAGGGGAGAGGGAGAGAACTAAATAGGGTTTATAATTGAGTAAATTAGGGTTTCTTACCGTGAAGAAAGCTTTGGGTTGTAAATCAAACCAAGCTCCAAGCTCCGATTCGTTAAATCGTCAGATTCATGCTTAATTGAACCTAAATCGAACTAATTAATGTAAGAGAGATAAGAGAGATAGAGAGAGGGAGATAGTGAGAGAGAGAGAGGGAGAGAGAGCTGAGAGAGAGAGGCGGCTGAGAGTGAGAGAGAGAGAAGAAAAGTGAGAGAGTATAGATGCAAAATGGGGGGAAATGAAATTTCGTATAAAGGGGAAATGAAATTTTGTTTGTGTAATAAAGGGGGAAGGTATGTTTACGCGTTAGTTTTTTATTTTTAAAAAAGGAGACTAGACAACGGTTGTTATAACAAGCAATGTCTGAAATATGATTTAACATCGGTAAAGTAACAACCGGTGTCTAAAACACTTTTAAAATCAGTGACATTTCTAACTGATGTTATAGGTGTGATGTTATATCTACCTTTTCTAGTAGTGTAAGTAATATCGTTCTACTATATTCTCTATTCTCTTAGTTATAATGTTTTATGTCATGTTTTATATATGATTTATGTGTTGTTTTGCCATGAGTAGCTAATTTACTTGTCGGGCTTAAGATGAAACCTATCATGTTGGCTTAGTGATTGTCATATTATGATACTTATCGAAGCGTAAGTGAAGCATGCCTAGGGTAACTTGGATTAAAAGATATAAGATTGATCATCTTATAACTTGTTAAATCGATGGAAATAGAACGAGCGTTTGAGTCGAAGATAGAACTGGTTAACCTAGCATGTGGCTTTAATGTGAGTTTAATTACTCATGGATAGGATCGTGAGTGAATACTTCACCATGTATAATCTAATCAGAAGTCATTCGAATAGAATCTGGTCAATGGCTTAATTTACCAAGGGATTGGGAGTTAAAGGCTTAATTAGATGACCATGTCATGCCGTACCTTATAGGGTGGATGAAATAGAATTGATTTGACCATGTGAGACTGGTTTATATCAGTTAAGTGTTCTGGATTAGCATGTAAAGCTTATGTAGAAGCAAGTGGATTACACGACATGAATTTATTTGAAGCGATGAGAAAGGCATATGACATAGCCTATTTGTATACTTTGAGGATCCTACTCAACTTAAACTAGATTGTAATAAGTAAATAATATATAAACTGTCACAGGAATCTCAGATAGTATTATCTGTCAAACGAAAGATGAACAAAGTCAATCTACATACTTGAAGAATTACTGCATTGAAAGAAGTTCAACTATTTGATCAAGCCTCAGTGTAGTATTCAAAGAAGTGGATTCATTTACAGTGACGGAGATTTCTGTAATGACAAAACCAGGACAGACAGAATGAAGAAAGAGTTTAGAAGAGAAAAGAACCACAACTTAGAGTCAAGAATGAAGAACATTCATTGGAGTTAGTCGCTCATGAACCAGACAGTACATCGAGCGTCAACAAACAATTCAGTGGTCGCTCCTTATTATTTTCAGTGGTTCAAAGGAGATTTTAATGTCAAGATTTATTATTAATTCTATTTTTAATTAACTACTTTCTTGGTTGATTTATTTAATAAATTAATTCTACAAGGATTATTTATTTAATAAATTAATTATATAATTAATTAATTTTATAATTATTAGAAAAAGAGTTTAAAATAAAGTACTAGTAAAAGTATAGATGCCTGTTGTGCCCAAAATCTCCATGGGCTAGATTTAGGCCCATTGGGCTTAAGGATCTAATCTTTATGATTAATATGGGTTATGATTGAGGTCCCTTAAGTTAAATGGGGCTAAATAGCATGTGAAATGGATCTGGACAGGTTCAGGTTCCCGAGAGACAGCTTCCTGCAGACAGCTTCCCGGGAGACAGGTTCCTGCCGACATGTTCCTGAGAGACAGCTTCCCGTACGAGAACAGATTTATGCCAGCAGATTTATAGTATGATTAATCCTCCTATTCTTTAGGAGCAAGTTATGAACATCAACTCCGTAAGAACCCAGATTTTGGTAGGAATTAAAACTTTTATTATGTAATGGAAGTTACGACTACAATGTATCAGCGGTTTAATTAATGAATATTTAATGGATTTGGATTCAAATGTTTATATGCCATAAACAATGCAATTGGTTGATAACTTAGATTAGAATAATCTATCTCCTAGAAAGTAAGATAGGGTATTCCAAAGAGGAAGGAAATATTCTCATGTCATCCAAATCGATATCTAGTATAAGTCCAGTGATTCCGTAAAAGGGATAGGAAACACTCAAGGAAGCGCGAGAGCATCTTTTTAAGTACAAGGAATAAAAGAGCGAAAAAGCAATGAATAGTGTTTTTGGTGGGAATTGGAATATTATTAGACGACACTATATAGAAGTATTTAGAATGGATTTCTGAGTTCGTATTAATGATCTATAGGCAAAATAAGTGTATGTAAACGATATCAGATTCAGAAAAATAGAACTTTTATTTTCTCCGAGATTTCCCTGGACACTGAAGGATTTAATGATTTATTAAAGAGATTTAAGGAATTTAAATTCAAGGATTATAAAGGAGGATTGAGAATGGTAGTATAAATATCAAGAAGGTTTCCGGTAAAACCCTAACAAGAAATACTTGAGATATTCCTCCGAACGATCAATGAAATTGAGTAATAATCGGACAAAGAAACAAGCAAAGGACCAAGAGACAAGCATGTGCAAATGGATATGATTAAGTAACTAAGTTGGTTACCAAAGGAACTAGGATAATTAGATAGCAGGGATGGCATCATCTCACCACTAAAACACAACACTTGGCTACTTGATGATGTAATGGAGTGACATAAGCACTTTAATAAAACTACTTTATGAAGATATTATCCAATCAAGACACTTTATCAAATCTTATCCAAGAAACCAATCCAAAAAGCTCTCCCCCATTTTTTTTGTCAAAAACCCGAGAGGAAAAGGGAGCAAGGATGGAGGAGGAAGAAATGCTTGTATCTTGAGTTTCCCTTGGCCGTTTCGCGCGTTCTACCAGTCAAATCGAAGCCCTCGAGAAGCTCTACACATATAGGGTAACCACTCTTCTCACCTCCTTGATTCTCATACTCGTTTTTAATGTTTTACAGTTGGGTGTATAGTAACCCTCTTTGTGTTCTTGGTTTTATTTTGATGGGTTAAGCATTTTAAGGTTGTATAAGGATGATCTAAGGCTTGTTAAGGGATATTCACTCATCAAAGAAGGTATGAACCTCATGAACCCTAGTTTTACTTTGAGATTTATGGATCTTTTTGAATGATTTGGTGATAAGATGTGATTGTATGTATAGATCCATGTATAAGTAATTGATTGTTGTTGGTTTGGCCATAATCAAACTTTGATGGATATAACTTGTTCTTGGAAGATTATGGCTTAGTTGAGATGATGAACATGAAATCTTGATGTGTTGGTTGTTTGATGATAATTAGATCATGAAATAAATTTTGGGAATCGTTAGATTAGAGCCGTTATAATGCCCAAATTTTCTATATCATGTTTTGTATGTGATATTCGGACAGTAAACCCCATAGGTTAGCTTCAACACTGCCATGAAAAGTTAGGAAATGTTCCAAGCTTTGTTTTGATATAAAGATCATTTGAAACGGATAAACGGTTTAGGAGAAATGACAGTTTTAATGAACGTCGGTTATTAAAACCAAACTGCACTTTTGATGGTACTTTGAGATTGATTTTGAACCCCTTTAAAGATGATATGAAATGTGAAACTTTTATGCCAAATACTAGAGATCATAAGGAAGGTGTGAGAGAAGAACTCATGTCAAATGGATCGTTTTTCGATTTTATAAAAATGTTCGAGTCAAGGTTAAGTGCGAGGGAACCCTAAAAAGAGCACTTAGTTATAACTTTGGAAAATCGCTTAGAAAATGGACAATAAATCTCGAGGTATAAATCTTTATTAGTAAACGACCGACCTTAGAACTTATATGAATTAAGAACCTACCAAGTATAAGTGTAATGACATGCCTTGATAATGAGCAACTGTCGGATCACAACGGTGTTAATACGAGATCGCTTGAAAACGTGTTTTAACCTAAGTAAAGCATATACTTAGCATTTCAAAAACCGTTAAGTGATTAATCTCGAATATTTTGATTGTTTATAGATCACCGAACTGTCCCAGGACACACTACCCCCACCAGAGTACCAGGCAAGTTTCCAAACATTTTGGAACTGTTGTTGTGATAATATATATGATTTGATTTTTGTTATACATATGCCATAGCATGCATGCCTGCTTTCAAAGTATTGTGATACTTGTTTTATGACATGATAGATATACCGTTGGAAAGATATCGGAGTCTAGTTTTCATCAAAATTTACGGCTCGTAAAAATACTTTTTCTACAGAAAGTTATCCCACTTTTAGTAAGGGGTGGTCAAGCTGTCCAGAAAGGACGTTTTTGAGTAAAAATTCTGCATTAAGATGATAAAGATAAAGAAGCAAAGGACAGTGGTGCTGGAGATTTGAATATAGAAGACATTCAGAAGATTTTGATGAAGCTCGAATTGAAGAAAATATGCAGTGCTCAGGTTCCCGGATGAATATTCAACGACTTATAAGAGATTAACGAAGAATTATGAAGCTTTTCGAAGTTATTTCTTCATCAAAGACAAGCTTCCCTGAAGAACTGGGGGGGGTAGTATAATTACTATAGGACGTGGTAGTTTGAAAATTGAAGATTTCAAAATTTTAATAATTCAGGTCCAGGAACCTCACCATCAAATCCAGGAACCTCTTGGCTAGGATGCAGTTTGGGAACCTCAAAGCTCATCTTTGGTTCAAGAAACTTACGGATTGATTTGCCTTGGTATCTTGAAGAGTAGCATGCTTGCATCATGAACACATCAATGAATTTTCAAATCTTAACGGAGGCTTCCACTTCACATCTGATGAGTCTACAGAAAGATCTAGGTGATTCCTCTCCTTTTATGCTTACATATTCGTAGAAAACCTCCCAGGTATGCGCAACAAACTCTTACTATTCATAAAGCATGATTAAATATTTATGTTGTTGAGGTCTTATTTACGATAAAGCTATGATTATGTCTTGATTATGTTCTAGATGTTAGAATGCACATGTACCTAACAGATTGTAGGTTCCTTGATATTTACCTGCATCTCGTAGGTTCCTAGATATTTACCTGCAGGTCACAGGTTCCTTGATATTTATCTGTAGCTTGCAGGTTCCTTGATATTTACCTACAGCTTACAGGTTCTATGTATTTACCTTAAGTTAACAGGTTTGTGTTAGTCACCTGAAGCTCATAAGTAACAGCTTCCCAATCTAGTTGTATTTATATGTGTCTAGTAGACTACTCGTTATTTTCTTGTAACTGACATCTTGCAGGTTCATTGATATTTACCTGAAGCTTGTATGTAATAGCTTCCAGGTTCATTGACATTTGTTAGAAGCCAATTGTTGATAGTTTCTGATTAGCAGCTTCCTACATGAAGTTCCTAGCCAGCCGATACTTGAATAAAAGAAAGTGTACTTACAGCAGGAGCTCCATGTCTTTAGAGGATTAATCTAGTGCCCTTCTGGATTCTCTTTGTGCTCCATTCAATGATTCACTTAAAGCCCAGAAGGATTCACTAGGTTCCCCAAGATTTTCATGTATTCATCTGGTGCCCTTACGGATTCTCTTTGTGCTCCATTCAAGGATTCACTTAGAGCTCAGAAGGACTCACTAAGTTCCCTAAGCATATCCATGTATTCACTTAGTACCCTTATGGATTCTCTGTGTGCCCGCATAGGTTCATTTAGAGCCCAAAAGGGTTCACTTGGTGCTTCATGCATCCACGCGCATTTGTTTTGTATCTTAATGGATTCTTTTTGTACCCTTTTAGGGATTCATTTGGTGCCCAATTGGTTAAATTTTTTTTCCCTTAGCAGAGGTTCACATAATGACCAGTTGGATTCACCTTATGCCCTTACAATGATTTGCATAGAGCCCAAAAAGATTCACTTTGAAAAGCACTGTAAGCTGCAGGCACTCGATAGCCAGAAAAGATTTGCAAGCACGAAAGATTCACTTCGAAAAGCCCTATGAATCGTAGGCACACATTCAAAAGTCCCATAAGCATGTGGGCACCTAGTTAAGGGTTTTGGGAACCTAAGCATGGGTAACCTAACCTAGTGTTTGCTTGTACTTAAAAAAGCCTTCAAAGGGATTCACCTTGTGCCCGTACAGATTCACTTGGTGCCCCTAGCATTTAAAAGGATTCACCTTGTGCCCTTACGGATTCACTTGGTGCCCCTAGAATTTCAAATGATTCATCTTGTGCCCAATAGATTCTCTTTGTACCCTCAAAAGGATTCACTAGAGCCTATAAGGATTCACTTGATGCCACAAAGGAATTCACTTAGTGCCCAACCGGATTCTCTTCGTGCTCTTGCCATGATTCACCTAGAGCCCAGATGGATTCACTTCATGCTCCCTAAAGTCAAAAGGATTCATTTGACGCCCAGTCGAATTCTTTAAGTGCCCTTCTCAGGATTCACTTAAAGCTCAACTGGATTCGTCTTATGCCCTACCAAAGGATTCATTTGACGGCCAGTCGAATTCTTTAATTGCCCTTCTCAGGATTCACTTAAAGCTCAACTGGATTCGTCTTATGCCCTACCAAAGGATTCATTTGACGCCTTGTCGAATTCTTTAACTGCCCTTCTCAAGATTCACTTAAAGCTCAACGGGATTCATCTTATGCCCTACTAAGGATTCACTTAGCGCCCAATTGAATTCTCTAAGTGCCCTTCCTAGGATTCACCTAGAGCTCAATTGGATTTGCCTTGTGTCCTCAGCGAAGTGATACATAGATGAATATTCTCATAAAGTTGTAGATGATCAAAACAGCTACAACTTCCAAGTTCAGTGATATTTAGCAGAAACAAACAGTTTTCACTCAACCGCTTCAACAATCTATGGGAGGTTCATGCGTCATGACGGCTCGGGGGGTAGCTCAATTCCCCTATGTAAGCTTGCACATGGAAGAGCTTCCATCTTCAAGGTTCAGTAACGGAACCTCAATCCAAACCGGCATAATGAAACACATATAAGTTCTATTTTCATGCCTTTATATCCTTAACTATCATGCACATTTTCTATCAATGAGAGCTTATATTCTATCATGCTTAGATACATGTTGATTTTAATGCGCATATTGTATGATCTTTAGAAATGAAATTTATGTGAACTTCTACTTAGGATGTTATTATGCCCTATAGGTTTATGGTTTACACAACACATATGCTTAGTTTTTGATCTTGAATGAGTTAGTTGAAACAAGCTAGTAGTTAACCAATATGCCACTTGAGAAGGTAGCAACATATATAGTGTAGATAATCATTCATACTTGCATACATGCATCACTTATATGTGAGCTTTTCAGCTCGTATTACTAATCTATTTTTTTCTAGTTTTCTTAGTGTTGTGCCCAAAATCACCATGGGCTAGATTTAGACCTATTAAGTCATAGGTTCCAATCAACAAGTATTGTATGAGAAAGATCCAGTACCAGATATGAAGACCAAACATGAAGAAATGAGTACTAGCTGAGAAGATAGTCAAGAGATTATGAGTATCAAGACGTTCCTGATGAACCGGTAGTTGAGCATATTATGAACGGACCAGGTTCTTCCCCGTAGAAGAGCCCGAGTTAGCCTAGCAGCAACAATGAGGACAGAAAGAAGTACATGGGAACCATAGATAGGCTCCCCAGGATAAAAATTTGTTATTTGTGCAGGTACATTTTTTTTGTAGAGAGGTTCCTGAGAACCAGGTTCCGAGATAGAGGTTCATGAGAAACAGGTTCCGAGATGTAGGTTCCTGAGCATAGACAGCAGAAAGATCTAGAAGCCAGCCAGAAAGAAGCAGACTCGTTATTGGAAAGTACTCCTAGGACGCAATTGATCCTAGATTACCTCTAATAGACAGACATTAGATAGTCAACCAAACAGAAGCTTAGAAGATGAAACAACCTCTCGAGAAATTAAGTTATGATTTTCAAGGTTAACCTCGTGCCCTTTTAAGGATTCATCTAGTGCCCTATTGGATTCATTTTGTGCCCTGAGCATAGGATCACATAACGCCCAATTAGGTTCACTTTATGCCCTTATTTGGATACACGCGGTTCCCTTGACCATCTTAAGATTCACCTTGTCCCTTTTAAGGATTCATCTAGTGCCCTATTGGATTCGTTTTGTGCCCTCGGCATAGGTTCACATAACATTCAATTAGGTTCACTTTATGCCCTTATTTGGAGTCACGTGGTTTCTTTGACATTCTTAAGGTTCACTCAGTGCCCAATTAGATTCGCTTTGTGCCCTTGTCAAAGAATTTACTCAGAGCCGAATTGGATTCACTTTATGCCCTTGTCATGATTCAAGCAAGAAGATAAAGACCTGCATGGTTCACTCAGAAGAAACATGGGAGCATTGAAGGGATTGAACCTTAAAATATCAGGCTATTTAGGTTCCTCTCGCATCCTATGACTTCGAGGAATCGGGGGGTAGTTGTTGTGCCCAAAATGTCCATGGGCTAGATTTAGGCCCATTGGGCTTAAGGATCCAATCCGTATGATTAATATGGGTTATGATTGAGGTCCCTTAAGTTAAATGGGGCTAAATAGCATGTGAAATGGATCTGGACAGGTTCAGGTTCCCAGGTTCCTGTAGACAGGTTCTCGAGAGACAGCTTCCCGGGAGACAGGTTCTTGACGATAGGTTCCTGAGAGACAGCTTCCCGTACGAGAACAGATTTATGCCAGCAGATTTATAGTATGATTAAGCCTCCTATTCTTTAGGAGCAAGTTATGAACATCAACTCCTTATTGGAATGTATTCCTTGGGCGAAGATGATCCTTGAATACATCTAATAGGACTAGAACTAGTAAAGACACTCCTAGTCGGGCTAGAACTTGAGTTCTACTCGACTTAGGTCGCCTATTCGTGGTTGAATCTGGAGAAAAGGAGTTCCCCACGAATTAGGAACCTAGAATATTGCTGCCTAACCAGACTTCTAGTCTAAAAAGAACTACGTGAACTTGATCCCTATATATACAAGGGTACGTAGGCACCTTGGGGACATGTTTTACAAGCCTCTCAATAGACACCTATGAGATTCTTGAGAACACACGACACAAGCCTCAAGGGAACTCGCGAGAATCTTGTAAACGCTCTCGAGCTCAGTTCAACCCCCACAAAAAACTTCCATTCTCTATAGATTAGTTGATCGTTAGCCTTTACAACTCACCATAAACTTCTCAAAAGTTGTTACGAAATCCACTCATCAACAATACCCTTACCGAAATTATACAAAAGGGATACTATTACTATTCTCGTATCAATCCCGTGTGCTACATAAGTTCAACACTTGTGGCATAACAGCCTTCTTATTTAAGTCTTTCCAAGACTTTCTTAGTCCGTCTTGGTTCTTAAAATATATCTCGTATTAGCGCACTCGTGTTACAATAACACTATTCGTAGTACATACATATAAAATCTTGCTCGAGGTAATAAAATTCCTCAGTACCATAGTAACACCGTCCTTGTTGGAATCGCTGATCGTGGGGATTTAAACCCCATAGATAATGTAATGCCTATATTATTTAAGGTAACTAAGTACCCTTAATCATACACGAAGTTCGAATGTCTCAGTTCTTACGCATGCTGCCTCCCTAGGCACTGCAACAGACTACGAGTAACAGGTCTTGTTCAAGTTGAATCAATCCGCCGGTATTGGCTATACTGCCTCTACCTCCTCTGCTTTGGAGACTCTACTCCATTTTCTTCGTCATATCTCTTGATGAATCATAAACGATTCTAAACTCTCGTCTCGTCACTTATTTGACCTCTGAAGAATCGTCCGGTTTTATTATAAGACCTCAAGTAACATACCACATTTTTATCAATCGGCACGTTCTCTACAAGATTCTTTCCTTGACCCACCATGGGGTCCTCCTCTAGATCCTCCTATGGATCTTCCTTTATCGGGTCTTCGTCCATCTCAAGGAACGCATCATCAAATGCTTACTTGAAGGCCTCGGGGTCTGGTATCTCAGAATCCCATCTATCTATAACTCATACGAATCGAGGTGACTGACCATAAAGTCCTAAGTATTGAAAAGTGGATTTTATATCCACTAGGATCGCTTCAATTCGGCTTAAATTGATTGACTTGGTCTCAAGTTTGTTGTAGTTTTGATGTGTTTTGTTTAAGTGTGCAGGTTTGCAAGAATGTCAATTAGGGTTGATGTTTCCGTCGATTTTAGAGTTGAATTCGAGCTCAAGAATGAAGAGTGGAGTCATGTTGTGAGTTATCATGAAGATTTCAAGGTTAGAGAATTGAAGACGGAAGCATTTGCAAAAAGAACGGAAGGAAAAGACGAAGAAACGGAGCAGAAAATAACGAATTGGACGAGGCCTGCGCGCAGGCTGCACCTGTGGCGCGCAGGCTGCGCGGAATGCAGTAGGAGGAGGCGCAGGCTGCGCCTGTGGGGCGCAGGCTGCGCGCGCGCGTTGCTGAAAAATTACAGTTTTTCCCTTATTCACTGTTTTGGCCATATCTTGAGTTCTACAAGTCCGTTTTGGACGATCTTACTGTCCACGCGAAGATAACGGAATTCTCTTTCATTCTAAAGTAGTTCAGAGGTCCAATTACAACTGGAACGGTCCAGAAATAATGAAGAAAAGTCAGCTACGAATTTTCCTTCAAAACAGAATCAGTTTAGGAAACGTATTCTGCAGAAATTCTATTTTAACTCTATTTTGGGGAATTTCTTGCTGGGCAAGACTTCTAGAGCCTATTTAAACACATCCTACCATTGTAATTTGTATAATTACATATCATTAGTTAGCATATTATAACATAGAATTCATATCTTGTTTCATTATCATGGTTTCACTTGATCCCACGATGACGAGAGGTTCAATTACGAACTAATCGTTGTCATGAAATTCTAACGGATTTATTTATGGAGCTTTAGTATTTTAATGCTTTAAAGATCTGTGTGTTATGTATATTTGATATCCTTGCATGGTTATTCTTAATGCTTTTAGATGCGTGGCTAACATCTAAATTGAATTGTTAATCTCTTGCGAAACGAGAGTGGATCTTGAGATTTAGAACTTGCCATGCTAGCATAGGATAGGTTGATGTTTTAACATCATGATTTGTAGCGTAAATAGAGATATTATGCTACCCTATGTGATCAATATGGATAACTTGTGCTTAAACCGTTATGTTTTCAAATCTTATAGAGATATAGGGTCTAAACATAATTGGTGTCTATTCATCTTCTATCTCTTTTGTGGATGTATGAGTAGTTTGGTGTTAGTATATCGAGAGGTAGCTTATACTTGTTTCGTGTTGTCCGATCAGATATCATAACCATTGCATATAGTGATTAAATGCTTCAGGTCTAAGCAAAGTATTTAATGAAGTTAGGATCCCATGTTTTCTCTTGCATATGTAATTCGATTCCAATTCTCGTTAGTTAGTTAATTCTTAGTTTTGTTAATTTGTTTCTTAGTTAATTATAGTTAATCTAAACCCAATCTTGTTAATTGTCTTAGCAGTGAATAAAAACCATACATTGTTACATAGGTGCATGAACTGAATTGAAACCTAACCAGATCTCTGTGGGAACGAACTTGACTTATTCATATATTACTTGTGACCACGTACGCTTGCGTGATTTAATGCAAACAAGTATAGTTTCCCATAAGGAGTCCCCTCTCGGGCTTCATCTCAAACAGTCAGGATCATGTCCTCTAACCCGACTACGAATTTGATTTGAACTCTAGTTATTGTCATCATTCTTAAGGGTATTGTAAGACTCGATCTCCTATCATTTCTGAGGACTGTAACCTAACACTCTGATACCATTTCTGTAATAGCCCCAAATCCGGGGTCAGGGATTTAGAGTAGTCACGATCCATTTACTCCTTGCCTTACCTGTATCAATTGCAATGTACACAATTCAACTGCTTGTGACCTCACAATATATATCTCACACACACACACAAAGGTTAGAGTCTCAAAAATGACACAATAACAACTATGGAATTAATGATTATTATTACAATACCCAAATGCCTTCTGATGCTTACAATCCTCTCATACTATTCATATTTATACATAAGATGAATACAAAACTACAATCTGATCTGACAGGTTCAAACTGCTCCCGGGATTACTGCTAGAAGCTGATTCTGGAAAACGTCTTGCGGTTACCACTCGCTGGCGAGGTATGTGTTGTATCCTTGACATCCTGCTTCAATACTCTATAATATATAAAACAATAGCAAGAGTGAGCAATAGCTAAACAAGGTAATGAAAATAGGGCATAACTCTGCCTTTAACTTAAACCTAGAATAAAGCGGGTATAAGACAATAATTGTCAAAATATCTCTTTACCGAAAGTATTTCTTTATCGGAATATATTCAAAAACAATACCATTGCAGTACTTCAAATATCATTTTTATAATATCTCTGCAAACTTTCGATATTCATACTATGAACAAAGTTATAGTATAATATAAAATATGAAGTTACAAGGTAATTCAATATAACCTTTCCGTAAAATATCTGCTATATAAAGTATAAGCAGAATATCAACGTATAACTTAAAAGATGAAGTTATAAGGTAATTCAATATAAACAACCTCCTTATCACAACTCATGTTATGTAAGGTATCAACAGAGTCATCAAATATAATATAAAAGATGAAGTTACAAGGTGATCCATTGTAACGTCAGTTTTGAACACTTTTCAAACCCTGCCAACATGATCGGTACGTCTCTTCAATACATGTTGCAGAAAATATCCAATTTGTGGATGATGAACTTATATTGGAGTATTCTCCGCGCCAGATGTCCCAACCTATGATGATCAGTCGCAGATGGTACAAATCACGATTTGTTTTACTACCGGTAGAACGAAGAACAGACGGATTTACTTGTCCACCGCCCCCTAGATCTCCCTGGCCAACGGTTGGGCGGGATGGACCGGCGCGACTCGGCCTCTTACATGACTCTGAAACTTAAAGTTTGTCCTCTTTTTCCCAAGTATCCACTTGTTAATAGGACTCCACAAAGTAGTCATATCTGATTGGAAATGAAAATTCACCAATATATCCCAAGCTGTTGCTTGTTAATGGATTATAACTTGATACTCGGATTACTTCGCGAATAATTGAAGAAGTAACTAAATTATGATGACTTGCAACACTGAAGATGAAAATAATTTCTTTCAAAAGTTTATGACCAGGCAGTCAACAATAATAAATAACAGTCTCTCAAGTAAGGTTCTTTATATTTTGGAAGTTTGAGCGAGCATTTAAATCTTCTTAAAAGATGAATTTAAATGGAAAACAGAGATTGGGAACCCCTTGATAAAATAATCATAATAAGGCTCAGAAATATTTTTCATAATTATTGAATGTCAAAGATAAATTTCAAATAAGATAAACCATTTTTAAAACTATTTTAAAAGTATTTAATAAATATTCAAATAGTATTTAGTAAATCATAATTGTTCAAAGAATATTTTTAGTCAAAATAATTGCTCATAATTAACCCACAAATGAACATATAAAATAATATTCACTTAATAAATAAATCCTTAAATGAATATTCCAAAATTAATATTCATTTAATATAAAATAATAGAATAATATTTATCCGACATCTATATCGGAAAATAATCCACGAGATATACAGAAATATATCATTTCCCAGTCTATAATAAAGAATCATACGCCCTACACTAAGGGCATTCGCAAAAACCCGGCTTATAACTAATATCTCATACTTAGCTTATAATCCAATTACCAAATCATGAATCAAGTATCACAATATATACTTTATCTCAAAGCTCGTATAATACCAAAAGTCAAACTTACATTATATAACATATATTGTAAAACTGTACAACTATATATAATGCAAAAGCAGTATTATGATCAATACTTCAAAGTATAGATTTAGAAAACTTGCCTGATTCTCTGGTCGTAGTGGGGGTCTGCGACGATGTTTGATAATCTAAACAAAGTCAAAAACATACGGTTAATCCCCTAGACGATCCACTTATTAACAATGCTCGTGTACTTAAACAAATCGTAATAAAAGCACTTAATGGCTTCATTTAGACTCATACTAAGTCCATGTTACTCGTCAAATACATAAGTCATAAGTTTGGTTCGAAACCGGTCCTCGAATTCAAGTTATACTTAATCACTTATAAAGTTGATTTCGAAGTCACGTTCCTAAGGGTTTTCACTTGCGCAACCTCGGCTTACGCATTTTTATAAAATAGGAAAATAATCTTTTTGATTCGAAACCTTCGCACACACCTTGCTAACTATCCTTAGCATTTTATCACAAAATTTAATCTCTTAATTCGACAATTAAGGGTCTCGAACTCATCATCAAAGTGGTTACATTTCTGCAATAAAATCCTTTGAACCACTTTCAATAAAACTAGCATAACTCTTAATCCGTAAACTCTTTTAACTCGATTCTTTCAGCAAAGCAAACTAGACAACCATATCTTTGTAACCATAGGCAGTGGTGATGCTAAAAATGAATTTATGGTCTCGGACATTAACTGTTTTTAAGGGTTAACGAAATTTCGCCATTACGACGACTATAACTCGAACGTTTTCATTTTGTCACAACATAACCAAGCCACACCGGGCATACCATACATCCCCAACATCAAGAAACAACCATAATACACCTCTAAGGTCAGTGGTAAGGTCCTTTGATCACCACTCAACACATACATCTCAAAATAAAGCTAAATAAACATGGATGTTCTTATTAAGCACTAATCTTTACAATACTTGCATAAACACCCTTAAAACTCAATATAACTCATACATGGGTTAGGGTTTTACCTTCTTGGTTGCTCTAGGAACAATATCAAACCTTGTCACACCTTGGGATAGCCTTGAGTGTCTTTAACGAAGCCTAAAAGACATGATCAAAACATGAAACAAACTTAAAACACTATTCATCACTATTTATCATCACTTTGTAAAAATCATAGAAAATCGAAAAGTAAGAGTTTGGCTCTCAACTTTTTAACACATCTTGGGCTCTTAATAAGCTTTGTTTTAAGATATAGATCATTAAATTTGAGTGGTTGTAAGTCCCCTTTTGAGAGGTATGGCCGTAGCTTTTGTGGGAGAAAAGAATTGTGGGTTTGCTTGGTTTCTTTTGTTTTCTTTGCCTTATCTCTTGACTTGGTTGGCCAAGCTTGGTTACTTCCTACCTTGGTTAGCTCTATATTTGGTTAACATAACAAATATCTCTTTATCCTCATCTTATCTTGGTGTGTTGGCTAAGGAAATCACATGTTATCTTCATTTTTGGTTAATACTTCCACCAATGCCCTTGGCCTTTTATTATTACTACACCGTTACCCTTGCCCCTTGGCTTTCACCATAAGTCACTTTATTAACTCAACAAATCAGCTCTTGTTTACTACTTGTGCCGAAATTGTGCTTCCCCTTGTCCTTGGGCCTTTCGTTTGGGCTCCGTTCAAAATTCTCTCGTTATTTGATTCGTCGAATGATTTCTGTGATCGTCTCAGTGTTTTCTACTCTATAATCTCTTGGATATATATTATCCTCTCCCACATCATATATTAGTGTGTTAGGGTGGTTCTAATTTTCAAGTATATATTAAATCCAATATCCTTGGTATATTTTCTTTATCTCAGAATTTGCTCTCCCGGTTTCTTGTCGCGGTTTCTCAAATGTTCCCAATTCCTTTAACTCAAGGATTTTATTCTCAATTCTATAACCTCTCATAATATATCCTCCCTTGGACTTATAATATTTAACATCCTCAATTTATAATCAAATTATTATATTCCTGACTTCTATGTCAATTATGGAATAAAATAAAGTTTGGATTCTCTGAATTCTGTCCTCGTTTACATACACTCATTCTCTCTGTACTTTCCTAGTACATACTTGGTTTTCTCATTTTTCAATTCCTATAGTGAGTACTCTAACTCACTTCTCAACTCCCTTCTAGGGTATACCAACTCATTTTCTGGACGACAGATTATTCTTATCTATGTCGTCAACCACGGAATTACAATGTTCAAAAAATACCCACATGTATCGAAATTATTATCCATAGAAATATCCATTCATTACCACCACTGTTCATTGAAATCACTATTCATTGATGCACTTAATCGTAATAAGAAAAGTTTTAATTCTACCAAAAATTCGGGTTATTATAGAGAGTTTAAAAGTTCTATGTGCAATGTCATTTTACTCATTTAGTCTTAAAACAACATTGGTTTAAAAGGCAGTTATCCACAAGTTGTTAAAGAGAATTAAGTCAACACAATATGTGAAACGGCTTCATTAATTTAATGAACTTCAATAAAAAATTTAAGGTCTACCCAGCAGTGTTTTTTTCATGTCTATGTATGTAAGTACTAAGTAAAAATTAAATTATATGTAGTGCATATTTAGATACTTTTATACAATATTCAACACTTTAAAATTTTTAATATATAGGAGGCTTTATTTTGAAGTATGACAAATGTATCACCTCATAAAAATATATATGGTGAAGTGCCATTAATTTTGCGACTCTTAAAGGGCTTCACTTACAGTCAAAGAAATTGTAATATTGTGGCTTTCTTTGGTGTCAGGAATGTTAAACTCTTATATTGACAGACAACTGATGAGGTATATAGAAAGAAATAGCTTTAAAATTAAGTACTTGACAATTGATGCATTCAGATATTCGTTAAAATCCATTTTGATGATTTCAATATTCTGCATTGCAGAATGAAGCTTAAAAGGAGAATTGTGAATGGAGCTTAAAAGGAGAGTTGCAGCTGCAGTTCTTTAATAAAGGATGGTTGATTAAACACGAAAGATTTTATTAGCTCTAGTACTTGTACGTTTTAAGTTTTGTTCATTAGCTAGTGTTGGTAGATATTTTTGGATGATTTGGTTGGTTTTGTACTAGATGATGTTATTGAAATGATGTTGGATGATGTTATTGAAATGTAATTAATTTGGTTCTTGATTTCTTTTACTTGAAAATGTAATATTTAAATGTCATAATTTTTTTTGTTATTTAAATTAGTTATAAATGATTTTAATTATGTAACACTCAATGTGTTACAATTAGTAAAAGAGGGTGTTACAATAGATTGTGGACCTCACTTAGATGTGGGCCCCATAGTTGTCCCTGTGCAAAATTGTATCATCTATTATAACACACAAACTATGTTGCTGTAGAGTGTTTAAGATGTTGCTATAGAGGTCTTTAGTAACCGCATTTGCCATGTTACCATAGGTTGTTTTTTATGTTACCTTTGATACCTATAGCAACTGCTGAGAACCTAACACGGCTGAAGTGTTACCATAGCCCTATTTTGGCCTATAGCAACTTTAAACAGGGTCTATGGTAACATAGTTTTGGGGTTGTTATAAGCAATCTATGGCGTAGAGTAAAATTACCCTAAAAACTTTCAAGGCAAAAGAGAAAACAAAAACACTTACTTCGAAGCACATAAAGTAAGGAAATTCATTAAACCAATAAACGGGCCGGGCTGACAAAGAGCCCGAAACACCCGTAAGTTAAGAAATTCGGAACGTTACATAGTTGATATCAAAAAGTTACAAGTTTGGTTAAGCAAATAAAGATTACATGAGCACGGCCCGAACTCTGGACACAGCCAGTCTGTATAGCTAAGCTTCAGGAGGAGGAGATGAGCTCGGGGCCACATAAGGTGTGGGTTCGCCTTCACCACGAACCAACCCATCCTTGGAATCCATATATGTTTTAATGAAGCTCTCCCAGTTAGCGGATCCGGGGTCAATCTTACACATCTTTTCAGCAACAACCCAACATCGATGGATTTTCCTGGCAACAACAGTAGCTAGCTCCTGATCATAGGCATTCGACTCCCGAAACTCAGCAATGACTTGATCCTCTGGCTTCTTCGCCTTTAGCTCATCCCGGAGTCGTTTCACCTCCTCTTTATAATCCTTCAGCTTCGACTTGGCTGCATCCCGCTCGTCCGTAGGCTGCCTCATCCCGCTCTTCAACTTCTCAACCCGGGATTCGGTCGAATCTTTCAGGTCAGCAATCTCTTGCTTAAGAGCAGCCACTTCTTTCTCCCTTTCGGCAGAAGTGCTCAAAATATCCCGGGCCTTGCCAATCTCCCTCCGGGCCATTGCCGCACAACCCACCATCCGGACCCCCAGCTAAAACAAAAGAAAAAGAGAATATATATAAACACAACGCCAAAACATAGTCAAGAAAGAAACAGTACTACAAGAGCCCGGGGATAGCATACCTGACCATAGACCACCATCATATCCTCAAAGAGGGAGATAGCAGAATCCTTGCCCATTTCCTCCCACTCCTTCTTGCTGGGCAGCTCGGACAAAAAGCCGATGAAGTTCCTTTCCTCCGGAGATAATGGTTCATGCGGCCCAAACTCGGGCTTCTTCGTATACACGCCCTTCGGGCACTCTTGCTCGATTCCACGATTTGATTTCATATCCCAAAACATTTCAGTCTGGATCATGGAGCGACTCCTCTTCCTTGGTTGCAGCGAAGTCTCCTCAACATCACCGTCAAGGGTAACAAGCTCCGGGTTCACCCCCTATTCTCACTTCCCCCCTCTTAGTTCACTTGAGAACCGTTGGCCTTCCCGGGGCCCTTGGTGTTATCACGAACATGCCCAATACCCCGGAGAGTGGCTGCGAGAGCTTCATTTGTGTTACTCATCTTCGTAATACGTTCAAACTCTGGATTATAGCTGGGGAGACCTGAAAAGGCAAAAGATCATGTATTCCGGATCAAAGGGAACGAAAAGGCAAGAATCAAAGTAAAACATATCCCAAACTTACATCCTATCTCGAAGAGGTATTTATGACTCATGAGATCCTCCCTAGTCACTTGCCTCTTAAGGCCCCGGCAAAAGTGATTAATCCGGTCCAGCCCATCCTCCTGAATTTCATAAACCTGAAATTGCATTGCTCAGGGCTCTTCCTTAAAGGTGGGCATGAACTGGATATCAACACCCTAGAGATATATGAACTCTCCATTCCCACCCCTTCAATGAAGGCAACATGCCGAGAGGCTTGGAAGCCTAAGAGGGATACCCACAGGCCTTAAAATCGGAACCTAAACTCGAACATGGGCACATTATTGGAATAGACCAGCTGGAAGAGGTGATGGAAAAGCTTGAAAGTGGGCAGTAGCCCGGCGGCCCCACAACACCCCAAGAAGAAATAGATCCACTTCACGGCATTTGAAGTGAACTGGGTGATGGGTATCCCTTACTCAAAAAGACATAATGATTTGACAAAATGGTGGCACCTGGGCCCGTAGCCCAACCTTAAGTGCTCCAGCCATACCCCAACCCAGCCACCCTCCGGCCGGTGATATATCTTCTCTCCCGGTTCGGGCCACCTCCACTCTACATCATCGTCCAAGTGAAACGTAGCCCGGAAGATTTGGTCCCATTCAACCGGCTCCTCTATATACTTGGTCTTAAAGGGACCGACATCCATCCCAGAGCCAGGCTTATCCCCGAATTTAAAATCTAAAAAATCCTTATCATACTCCGTCGCAGCCGCCACATCTGTGTTTTGGGAGAACTCCGTACTGAGATCCGTAAAGAAGTAGGCTTGCAGAATCCCTGGGTCCCTCCTAACAAAGTAATGTTGGGTGTCAGCCCAACTACCGTCCGGCTCACTAAGACTATACCCCGGACCCATGTCTTTTGTTATAATCCTCGTAACTACGGGAAGGCTATTTTTCCTCTTTCCCATGATGCACCAGTCTAGTTCTTTGAGCTCCGGGCTGCTGTCAGATGAACTATCGCTACAAGAGGGGCTACTAGGGTCAGAGAGGGGAACAAGTACTCTCCTAGCAGTCACCCGGGTCTTAACCATAAAAATGACAATACCCCGGGCTACCCAGAGAATGAAAGCTACAATTAAAATCTACGCATACAGGAGTATATAAAGCCCGGAGATCAGGCACAATAAATTAGATATATATAGAGATCGGTGCGAGGAGATTTACAGAAAGAACCGGAGCGGAGGAAATAAGGAAAGCCTGAAGCGCCTGTAGTCCGGAGTACGAGTCCTCATCGAAGCGTAGTCATGGCAACAAATTGAAAAATGAGTAAAGGTTCAATGACAGTGATGAGAGCTATTTATAGGCAATTCGGAAGTCCAACCGCCATGACACGTGGCGGGCCACAATTGGCGAACGGTTCCAAAATTCGGAGAAAAGAAAAAGAAAAAGAAAATAGCTGGCACCCACTATCCGACCCAAGATTCCTTCCCAAAAAAAACATATATATATATATACATATGTATATATATATATATACATATATATACATACATATATATACGTACCAAAACAAGCGAGCTATACACTCCTAGCCCCGGGGATGTGTACCCCAACTCACACCTCGGGCCTGGGCTGCAACCAAAACAAAAAGTCTTCTAAGTTACCCAAAGCAATGAAGTTTTAGACTTTTGAAGAAGCTACAACACTCCTAATCCCGGGGATGTGTACCCCAACACACACCCCGGTCCTGGGGGGCAACCAAAACAAAAACTCTTCTAAGTTACCCAAAGCAATGAAGTTTTGGACTTGTGAAGAAGCTACAATACTCCAAGCCCTGGGGATGTGTACCCCAACACACACCCCGGTCCTAGGGGGCAACCAAAACAAAAACTCTTCTAAGTTACCCAAAGCAATGAAGTTTTGGACTTTTGAAGAAGCTACAACAATCCTAGCCCCAGAGATGTGTACCCCACCACACACCACTGGCCTCAGGGGCAACCAAAACAAAAAACCACTCAAGCAACGCTAGCACAAGTCTTTCATACTACTCCCCCATCTGGAGAATCCGAATGATGGAGTGGGGGGCAAATGATAGGCGAGAAATGGCCCTAGCCCAGTTAGGCCCAGCTTGGGGCCCAAAACCACAAGCAAATCCAACTCATAAGAATAAGAGGAACCCAGCCCAGGCCAGTGGGCCCGGCCCGTGAAACATGTGGCCTCTGCCCTAGACTGGTGGACCCCAGACTAAACACACTCAGCACACATGGCACTCCAGCTCAGCCGACATTCCAACACCTTGCGTTGACCAGCACTAAAAGCCAATGATTGGCATGGGTCAAGTCACATCCAAGATGATGCTGACACACTCTGGTTAACTACCCCTCAACTTGGGACACGTGTCCCACATCCCGGTAATTCAGCGACCTGTCCCCCAGATCCAATGGTTTAGAGCAGAGGTAACATACCCCTAAACCTTAGGCCTAGGGCTATAAATACCCCTAGAGAATGGGGTTTAGGGGTTGGACATTATTACGCACCTACACACATTTATTACTTTCGTGATACTCGCTTGATTATTATCTTCCAAAACCAATACTTATTCTCACGCCGGAGGCACCTCGAGGGAGAACCCCCCTCCGGTGTTGTTTTGCAGATACCCCACCACAACTATGCCACTTCTGAGACAGGAGTTGGCGAGGAAGTACCCGATCAAGTTCTAGAGTTATCAGTAATGGCCTTTAAATGAGCCTTTCAGATTTTAGATGGCCACGTGATTGTTTGGCAAATATATTGGCAAGAGTATCCCAAACATCTTTG
Organism: Saposhnikovia divaricata; assembly: GCA_036435485.1. NCBI lineage: Eukaryota > Viridiplantae > Streptophyta > Magnoliopsida > Apiales > Apiaceae > Saposhnikovia > Saposhnikovia divaricata. The sequence goes on from CM071598.1 coordinate 89,150,756, forward strand.
AAAGTTTCAGACCTAGATATGAGAGGTATAATGGTGGGCTCTAAGGTACCAACAAGGGAGGCAAAAAGAAGTTTTCATGTCTAATCCTTGTAGTAAAAGCTGAATTCGATGTGATTTTTGATTCAGAGGTGATGGTGGTTGTGCCCGGAAGGAACCATCTAAGAACTTGTAAACACCATATCCAATAAGAGTAGCATCAATATGAAATTTCCATGACAAATAATTTGTGGTGGTTAACTTTAGGATTTTGTTAAGGTTGACAATAACGAGAGTATTTAGATCAACTTTGTTTGGAATGGTGATGGAAGTCACTGAAGAAACAAAAAAAAAAGGTTTGTAAGGATTAAACCAACTCTAATACCATATAAGATTTGAGAGAACAATGGAAAAACTTGTATTTCTCTGAATGAAAGTTACAGCATATGTAATACACACCAGCCTGACTAAACAAGGAATGAAGAGTGAAAATATAACTATCCCTAATGTTTGTTGCTAATTGATATGCTAATTGGACTAAACAGATGCTAACTGAAACATCCTTAAAACTACATAAATTAGCAGCTAATCGTATAAATAATAAAATCAATCGTATCTTAATCTCTTATACCTCTATTATCAATCAATTTTTGTCCTTGTACTTATGTATCTACTTCTTCGAATATCTAATTTTCGCAACATATTCACATTGTATTTTTAGAGCATCTCCAACCATATCAAGCACTGAGCTAAAAGTATATGTGGCTTTCCAAAAATAAAACTTATACATAATATGTAAAAAATTAGTCACTCCAATGGGATAAAACCCTTATCTATAATTATAGATAATCTCTTGATGTTGGCTATATTTATCGAATCTCTAGAGACCTGCACTGAATTGCCACATCACTTATTTCTATATTAAAATAATATATTCCATTAATAACAAATTGAAATATTAATAATATACCATTTTTAAAATATAGTCAATCATTATAGCCAATACTCTCGGAGCACAATATCTTACAGGTTCGACAAATTTTACATAACCAATATTTTATGTAATTTAACATATAGCTATTGGTATATTATGAAATCAAAAAGTGATTTTTGATGTTTATGCACTGTTATAAAGTGACAACAAATAGTACTAAATTTAGCTATATTTTCAACTACATCACCTTTAAATTCAGAAATACGTTTGTCACTATTGCTTTATTTATTAATTTCTAATCATTTTGCTCCTTACATGATTATGTGATAATTATAGCCACATCTATACCTCGTTATATAATGAGAATCAAGTAAAGCATTTTATTTTCAAATTTTAGAACCAAGTATAGCATTTGAGAGATGTGTTTATAATTAATGATAAAAATATCACATTTTTTGGCATTACATTGGACTTAATCTTACAATCACTAAATGAACATACAAATCTCTTTTTTCATATGCAATGCATCCTAGTCCGATAATTGTTTTTTGCTTTCAATAAGCCGGCAACAACGTAATTAAAAAATCCTCTAGACTCCAAATTCTAGTCTTAATAAAAAGTTAATCTATATTATGTTATTCATAATGAAAAATTGAAATTTTGGTCGGCACGGTACCTATTTTCTGGTACTTTGTATTTTTACTTAATCACCCTTACTTATATATTATTATTACATTTTTACTTAATTATCCTCGCTTGTATCGATATATATTACTATATACTATATTAAAGTCGAAATATTGAAATGTATAAAAAATATAATTATAAATAACTAATCAATTTCCTATTTTAGATAAATAACTACCTTTCTCAACCACTAAGGGTCTCTTACTTAACTCATCTTTGGTACACCCGTAGTAGTCCAACCACAAACTCTACCTAAGCTCTTTCGTAACTTTCTTATCTCGTCATAACTTCTCCTACTCTCGTTCCAAGGTTTATAACCTACTGCTCTGATACCATCTGTGTAACGCCCCCAAATCCCCTACAGGAATCTAGGTCGTCACATCTCTTGCCCATACACATACATACCTTTACGGAATATTCAATCACCTGCTCATAATATACAGTAAAACCTCGTTAAATTAATACTCGATAATTAATAATCTCTCTAAGTTAATAATTTCTTTCGGTCCCAACTTGGGCCAGTTCAAAAATTGATCAATTTCGATAAGATAATAATTTTTTTCAAAAATCCTATATAAATATATGGTCCCAATAATATTATAAATTAATAAGTACTTTATAATCATAAAAATATATGTATTACCCTTTTGTAAAATATGATTCTTGGTTCTTAATATTTGAAATTATATGAAACTCATCCTTAACCATCTTTGTTGCATCCAAAAGTTTGAATGTGGTGTTTTTGTAAAGCATTTTTTTTAATGTCTTGAGTGCTTCTTTATGTGCAAAAGGTTCCAAAAATGTTGTTTATCTTTGATATTATCTAAATATACATGAATCTTTACTTTGAATCTCGTTAATACTTATTGAATTTGTAAAATAATGTATATTGAATTAATTGAATTAAGTATAAAACATAAATTGTACAATTCATTCTATTTAAATGTATATAGTTTAAAATTGATTTTCTTTGATGTCAAAAATTCTTTGTAAATTAATAATTATTAATTTATCGATTTAATAATACCTCTCTAAATTAATAAAATTCTCCGGTCCCGACTATATTAATTTATAAAGGTTTTACTGTAATCTACAACAATATCCATAATATACTCCACGGGTTATAGTCTTAGAACAAGTACTTAATAATCCAAAAGTGTTTACACATCAGAGTATCCTCCAGAATCTTATTACAACTTCAAAATACTAGATAATAGAGCATTAAACAACTACTTTCCAGCTCACACCCTTCTCAGATACTATAAGGCTAATGCGCTGAATGAGTTGCTTTTCCCCTTTCCTTTATCTTGGTTCGCCACACTAGTGCCAGCTCCGGACGCCGCTGTTTTATAATATTTAAAATAGCAAGAATGAGCCAAAATGCCCAGCAAGTTTTAGCATCTTTTGGAAATTCCAAAAGATGCTATTTAGAAAAAAATTCCGCCATTTGCATTCGCAGGTAGCATAATGCACTCCTATGTTCTCCACCGTTTTTGAATACTACTTATACATCAATACTTCTTAAGAAATGAACCATTGGGTTCTCTACAATACTGAATATTACCCATATACATTGGGCAATTATATACTTCCATTACTACTGATGGACCCTATTCAGGAGATTTCCTTCGTCTTCTATCCGTAAAGGATGATCAGTCATATTACAGCTGTTGTTTGCTACCGGTAGAGATGAGTACGCCTCCTCACCCTAAGTGCTACTCGTAGAGGATGAGTACGCCTCCTCACCCTAAGATATACTGGTAGAGGATGAGTACGCCTCCTTACCCTAAAATATACTGGTAGAGGATGAGTACGCCTCCTCACCATAAGATATACTGGTAGAGGATGAGTACACCTCCTCACCCTAAGATATACTGGCTCGGTCGTCTCCTATCTCTTACGCTAATTATTATGTTTGCTATCGGTAGAGGATGAGTACACCTCCTCACCCTGAGTGCTACTGGTCGAGGATGAGTATGCCTCCTCACCCTTAGACATACTAGTATCATCTATATTATCCGGATGAACAGTTTGAACAATAAATAAAATACATGCGTTTAATTTCATCAATATCAGAATTTAACAACTAGATAGAATACTTGCATTTGTGTTTTGAAAACTTGATTAGCATACTTATTCATTTAATAATATGTAAATACTCTGAACAATAGAGTAGGTACTAGTAAACTTGCCTGGTATGCTGGATGTAGCAGGGGCTTGTAGCGGGGTCCGACAATCTTCCTTGATGTCTTAACAACATTAACAATGCTTGATACACCTTAGATTATCCTTGGGTAGCCTTAACAAAGCCTTCTACTCTTCAAGGGCTTTGTTTTTAGTCCTAGCTCATCACCAGGAGATGCTTGAGGCTCGACTTATTGATTTTCTAAGATGAGAGGTGGAAACTGCCATGGACTGGACATTTTTTATTTTCCAACTTGGAGGAGGGATTTGACTAGGCTATACTTCTTTGATAGTCATGAAATTTTAAACGTATGTTCTACATATAATGAGGAAGCTATGGTTCAAATTTGGTGATTTATGAATGGGTATAAATGGAGTTATGATTTTTTCTTTAGCATGTGTTTCTGCTGGGCAGTTTTTGTTTTCTTGGTTGTTCTTGCTTTTTCTTCACTTTCTCTCTTGTTGACTAGTTGGTGGAATGAATTTGTGTGATATTTGTGTTATATAGCTTCTATAACTCTCCCTTAATCCATGTGTTGTGCATTTGTGGTGTGTAGAAAAGTGATGACAAAGAGCCTTGTTGGCCTGTTCTTGATCTAACACCTCATAAATCCTTTTTCTTTTGATTTCTTGATTTCTTTTTCCACCAAATTCACTTGATATAAAACCCTAGATGATCATGCATGGTTTCTAATATCGTTACGTATTTAATCCATAATTTGTTTCGCGTTCGCTTAATCGCTTAATCTCGTTATAAAGTTCTAACGATTCCTAGAACGCTCATTATACTAACTCGAAGATTTTCGTTCGAAATCCTTAAATCACCTTTAATAAAATAATATAATATAAAATCCTTGAATCCTCGAATTAAATAAATCCCTTGTCTTGGTTGCATTGAAATATTCCTTACTGCCCGGTCAAATATTCCATAAAAATAAACTTTGGATTTTCTAAATTCCGAACGCGTTTACATACACTCATTTACATCGTAGATCACTAATAGAACCACGAAATATCCATTTCCTATCCCGTACATAGGGTGACATGAAAAAATTTCTTAGTCCTCAAAATCACTATTGATCCACACTTTCACTATTCATCCATGCAAAGTACTATTCATCCCAAAAATGAAAATTTTTTCTCAAGTACAGAAATTTTGGTTATTACAGTCGGTAGTCTAGTATTCAATACAATAAAATAAATAAGAATCGTTAGAGCATAAATAATATTTTATTTTTTAATATTTAAACTAAAAAGTGTATTTATATTGAAATACGAAAAAGTATATGTCAATAATTTAAATAATATAATTTGGTTTTCTACATTGAATAAGATTATCAATGTAGGTGGATTAATATAAAAATTCATAATTATATTTTCTCTTGATATTTTGTGTTTTCAATAATAATTTTTAAATCAACACTAAATTAAAAATAATTTTGTGAGATTCGTGTGGGCCGTAAAATCATCCAAATCTGATTTCTAGATCTCAAGATAGAATCCAAATAGTAAATATGAACTTTTTTTAATATTAATAAAAATAAAATTCATTTGTATCCTTTTTTAATTATATCTTTTTCATATTATAATTTTCATTTTAAAATTCAATTCTATTACAAAATTTTTTAATTATATCATTTTTAGATTATAATTTTCTTTTTAATATGATATAATCTTGATCGTCTATTTTTAAAAATATGAGATTCGACGGTTGAGATTATTTTGGTAATACAAAGACCAAACCAAAATTATGGATAAGATCCCTCTTATGCTTATTATATGTAAGGATATAATTAATAACTAAAAAGTTACCTTTTTCATCTAAAACACATTACATTTTCTTTTTTTCCTAACTAAAATTTCTTCTTTTCCAATAATATCACGGGTGCTTCTTTTCAAAAAATATAAAAATAATAATAATAAAAAACCGATTACCAATTTTCAACTAAAATGTATCTTATTTTTAATGTTTTGTAACTAAAATCTCTCATATCTAGAAATATCACGAATAATATATGTATATTTATTAACAAATCAAATTATTTTAATATTTAAGCCTACAAAATTTATGTCTTATAAAATTAAAATCAAATTATAACAAAAATTATATAATATTAAATAAAATCCGTGCACCCGGGTTTTAAGGTAGTTTTATTAAAGATGAAACGTTAAAATTTTGGTCGATATGGTACCTATTTTTTGATAATTCGTGTTTTTACTTAATTTTCCTTACTTATATATTAGTATGTTTTTATTTAAATACCATTACTTTTACTTATCTATAATACCATACTAAACTCGAAACATTGAAAGTTTTTAGAAAAAATATAATTATAAATGTGATAACCCGGGTCAAATCCCGGGCCTTTTTCAAAAATCGGGTCGAGTCCCGATTCCGAATCCGAAATAAGCCAAAGTAAATTGGCCCAAATGCAACCAACTTGGGTAATCCACAAGCCCACCACAGGCCCCAAAAGATCATGATTTGTTGGTGCACTTAGTAGTAGTACTTTGCCTTATAAACTAAACTAAAGTCCCAAATCTCCTCGATGTGGGACTGGAGTGTTACAAACTCCCCCACTTAAACTCCTGACATCCTCGTCAGGCCTGAACGGATAGCCCATAGGTCCAAGATCGTTCATCTCTAGCCATTGTGGGATAATATCGACTGTCTTCGTGTCCTCACCTCCGGATCTTTGTCCATTGTGGGATAATACCACCAGCCTTCGTGTCCCCACCTCCGGCAACTTGACGAATCAAGCTTTCGAAAGTCGGCTCTGATACCATATATGATAACCCGGGTCAAATCCCGAGCCTTTTTCGAAAATCGGGTCGAGTCCCGATTCCGAATCCGAAATTAGCCAAAGTAAACTGGCCCAAATGCAACCAACTTGGGTAATCCACAAGCCCAACACAGGCCCCCAAAAGATCATGATTTGTTGGTGTACTTAGTAGTAGTACTTTGCCTTATAAACTAAACTAAAGTCCCAAATCTCCTCGATGTGGGACTGGGGTGTTACAATAAATCTATACCATTATATTATAGCCGAAACATTAAAAGTTTTGGTACCTGTTTTTTGGTACTTCGTAAATTTGTTTATTTACCCTTCATTAAAAATATATATATTCGATATCTATAATATTAAAACATCTAAAATAAATAATAACATAATATAATTAATGGTAATTAGTTGATTGCCTTTTCTTATTTACTTTTAGTTGAAGATATTACCTGTTATAAATACCTAAAAACATCAAACGTATCATATCTTTCTATCATTAATATTTCCTTTCGAATTAAAACACGTTACCTTCTTGATTTAAAACTAATCTTATCACACCATATTTTTCAATAATTAATAAAATATATTAAAAATCCATATACGTTATTTATAATAAGGAAACATTAGTATAATTCTTAAACATGAGTATGTTAAATTATATTAATTAAAATGAAAAAATTATTTAAAAATAATGATTTTACAAAAACATAATTGTAATATTAAATAAAATTTATAATATAATAAAAGAAACACCATATCAGTAATCTATACTATTATATAATACCCGAAACATATTTACTTTTAGTTGAAGATATTACATTTTATAAACACCTAAAAACATCAATCGTATCATATCTTTCTATCGTTAATATTTCATTTCGAATTAAAACACGTTACTTTTTCGATTGAAAACTAATCTTATCATAACTTATTTTTCAATTATTAATAAAATATATTAAAAATCCATATACTTTATTTATAATAAGGAAACATTTATATAATTCGTAAACATGAGTATATTAAATTAAAATTTAAAAAATTATTAAAAATAATGATTATATAAAAACATAATTGTAATATTAAATAAAATTTATAACATAATAAAGGAAACACCATATCAATAAATTTTATTTATTACATAATAAAATTTTATTATAATTTTATAAATTTATATCTTCCAATCATTGATATTTTTTTTCTAATTTAAACATGTTAACTTTTAATTTGAAACATAATCTTTCAATAATTAATTTATACCGAAAAATATCACAACATATCTTCTAATCACTAACAAAATTTAATAGTCCGTATACTACAAATAATTATTGTTAGATTTTTAGTAAAAAATTAGAACCATTAGATCTAATGATTAGATATATTATATGATTAAATTAATTTACTAAAATTTCAAGGTTCGAATTCCATCAACGACATATTTATTTTAAAATTTTTAATATAAGTTTTAAATCATTCATATCATTAATTAAATTTGTATTAAATAATTTAAATTTAAATTAAAATAAAATATTGTAAATAATGATTATATAAAAATATAATTGTAACATAAAATAAAATTTATTACATATCAAAAGAAATTCATGCATTGCACGGGTTGTAAGCTAGTAACTAATTAATTTCTATTTTCAGAAAAAACCTATTACTTATTAATATTTTCAGTAGTTAATTAATTCCTTTTTCAGGTAAAATACATTACATTTTCTATTTTTTCTAACTAAATCATCTTCTTTTCCAATAATATCACGGGCAATTCTTTTTTATAAATATTTTCTTTTATTGTTTTCTAAATAAAATTTCTTCTTTTCTAAAAATACTATGGAATATTATTTTTAATAATATAAAATTAATAATAACAATATAATTATTAATAACTAACAAATTACCTTATTTCACCTAAAATATGTAACATTTTCTATTGTTTTAACTAAACTTCTTTTTTTTTTTTTCCAAAATATCACGGGCAGTTCTTTTTAATAAAATAAATAATAATATTATAATTAGTAATAACTAATCGGTTATCTTTTTCAGTTAAAACACATCCTTTTTTTTTATATTTTCTAACTAAAATTCCTCGTTTTCTAAAGAATAATACTAGTTACCCCAAAACTTTTACCAAAATTTTTATTTACATACTGCAAATTTTGATTTATGGTCGCAGATGAATGCACGCAGGTCCTGTTTTATTTTAGGAAGTTACCAAGTATACATTTAACACGTTTGGTAAAATTTTTGGGGACTTTAGCATTTTTCTTTTCTAAAAGTATCATGGACAATGTATATACAAGTTTTATTATTAAATCCTACCATTTAAAAATTTTAAGTCTACAAAATTTTTATCTTTAAAATTTGAATTCAAATTCAAATTATATTATATATATATTTATTTATTTATTTATATAATATAAAAAAATTGTGGATTTTACGGGATCTAAAACATTAAAACCAAAATATTTAAATTAGTTATTTTGATTTTTGGTCGGTCATTCTATTTAATAAACTAAATTAATAATGTTATCTATACTATTATATAAATTCCGAAACATTGAAAGTTTTGGTACCTGTTTTTTGGTACTAAGTGAATTTACTTATTTATCCTTCATTATAAAGAAATATATATAGAGAATAGGGAGCCTGAGATATATCTCAGGTAAGTTCCCTAAGATTTAAAGGATATTTTGTATATATCTTAGCCCTGCGATATTTTGCATTAGAGATTTTTAATTAATCCTGCGGGCCCAGCAAGATTTAAAGGATATTTTGCATATATCTTAGGAAAAGTTCCCTGAGATATATCTCAAGGTCCTTTTTCTCATATATATATATGTGTGTGTGTGTGTGTGAGATATCTATACTATTAAAATTTCTAAAATAAATAATAATATAATATGATTAATGGTAAGTAGTCGATTGCCTTTTTTCACATATACTTTTAATTGAAGATATTATCTTTTATAAACACCCACTAATCTTACAATCACAAATATCTATACTATTATATAAAAGCCGAAACAATAAAAGAGTTTTGGTACCTGTTTTTTGTTACTAAGTGAATTTATTTATTTACCCTTTATCTATACTATTAAAACTCCTAAAAATAAATAATAACATAATATAATTAATGGTAAGTAGTCGATTGCCTTTTTCACATATACTTTTAATTGAAGATATTACCTTTTATAAACACCTACTAATTTTGCAATTATTAATATATACCCGAAAATATCACATCATATTTTTCAATTATTAATAAAATATATTAAAAATCTATATACGTTGTTTATAAAAACATCAATCGTATCGTATCTTACAATCATTAATATTTCCTTTCAAATTAAAACATGTTACCTTTTTAATTTAAAACTAATCTTACAATCATTAATATATACCCGAAAATATTACATCATATTTTTCAATTATTAATAAAAATATATTAAAAATTTGTATACGTTGTTTATAATAAGGAAACATTAGTGTAATCCGTAAACATGCGTATATTAAATTAAAATTAATTAATTAAAATAATGGTAAGTAGTCGATTGCCTTAATTAAATTATAATTACTATAAATTAATCAATTACCTTTTTCACATAAATCGTATAATCTTTTTAATTTTCACGTTGCCTTTCTATTTCTATAGCTAAAATATCTATTTTTCCAATTATATCACGGGCGGTTCTATTTAATACAATAAACTAATAATATTCTAATATTAATAATTAACTGATTTTCTTTTTCAGCTAAAACGTATCATCTTTTATATATTTTCTAACTAAAATCCCTCTTTTAATTGAAATATCACGTACAATATTAATTTCTTCTTTTCAAAAAACATTACGAGCAATTGTATTTAGTAAAATAATGTAATTAAATTATAAATACTATAAACTAATCAATTACCTTTTTCACCAAAAACATGTTACCTTTTTAATTTTCTTTTACCAAATCCTCTCTTATTCTAATTATTACACGGACATTATATTTAATAAAATAAAAAAATTATTTTATAATTACTAATAATTAAACAATTATTTTTTTCAACTGAAACCTATCATCTTTCTATATTTTCTGATTAAAATCTCTCCATTTTTAGAATATCATGGATAACGTTTATACAACTATTATCAAATCATCTCATATAAAAATTTAAGCCTCCAAAATTAATATTTCAAAAAACAATTTAAATTAATGAAAAAAATTCATATAATATTTTAAAAAATCCGTGCATCGCACGGGTTTTAAGCTAGTAAACATTAACTATCCAACAATCGTTTTAGCTAAAAACACGTTATTTTTTCCAATTTTTTATGTAAAATTCCTCCTTTTACAAAAACACTACGAACAATTCTATTTAATAAAATTAAATAATAATATTATAGATCAATTACCTTTTTCAGCTATTAGTTGCATCCAATATTTAAAATTATCACAGTTAATATATACGTGTATATATAAAATTATTATAAAATCACATCATTAAAAATTTTAAGCCTATAAAGTTCATTTTTAAAAAATTCAGTTCAAATTAAATAAAAATTTCATACGATATTAAAGAAAATACGTGCAGCACACGGGTTTTAATTTAGTACTATTTAAATATTAAAACAGAAATGGAAACAAATTTATTTAAAAAAAAGTATTAAAATTATATGAATGAAAAGTAAGTTACTTTATAAAGTTATTCCCCGTTTTATCTTTTGAAAACGATCTATTAAATTATTTTTAGTATTTTTTGAACTTCCTTTAGTTTCAATTGGAATATTTTATGTATTATTTGACTAAATTTTATATTATATTGATGAAAAAATAAGCAAGTTTCTAGAAAATATTTGTTGAATTTTCAACTCAAAATTACTATATATTTATCTTTTGAAATTGGAGCAAGTGGCTGTCTCGGAACCCATTGCTGACCACCCTTGCCCGGCTACGGACAGGAGATCTGATTGAACTTTAAATACTGTGCAACGCAATATTTCTTTTTTAATATCTATAATTATGTTATTTTTTTTAGTTGTATATGCTATTAATTTACATATCAAATTATTGTTAAAAAATGACATAAATAAGATTTTACACATTTGATTTAAAATTTGTACTCCAACTTAAATTTTTAAAATTTGATTTGAACGATTTTACAGGTGAAATTAACAAATTAATTTTTAATTTAGTGATGATTGAACAATTTTTTTTGAATTAAACCTACGTATAAACAAAGGAGAGAAGAAACTGACGATTTTTTACGTTGAAAATTCTATTCTATTTATGAATCCTACTTATAATTCGTTTTGATTATCAAAATACCCTTGTTATTATTCGAAGATAGTTCTACTAACAACTAAATACAATTTTAATAATGAGTGTAGGAGAGTTTCGTCCAAAACTTTGATAATCGGTAGTCCGGTCATCTGTACGATAAAAAAATAAGAACCGTTAGATCTTAAAATAAATAGATGAAAATCGTTGGATCTATCATAAAAAATATTTAGTCTTTTAATATGTTATAAATTAAAAAGTGTATGTATATCAAAATACGAAAAGGTGTATGTCAATGATTTAAATCATATATAATTATGTAGTTTATATTGAATAACATTATCAGTGTAGATTTTCTACATTGAATAGGATTAATGTAAAATTCGCAATTATATTTTCTCTTGAGATTCTTAGTGTTTCCACTTGAATAATAATTATTAAATTATTACTAAATTAAAGATAATTTTACGAGTTTCGCGTGGATTGTAAAATCATCCAAATCTAATTTCTAGATTTCAAGCTAGAGCCCAAATAGTAAATTTGATTATTTTTTTTTTGCTAAAAAGAATTTTTTTTAATACTAATAAAATAATATATAAATTTATATTCTAGTACAACCTTTTTTAATTATATCCTTTTTATAATATAATATCCTTTTTAGAATTTAATTCTAATACAACCTTTTTTGTTATATACTTTTTAGATGATATTTTTCTTTTTAAAATTAACTTCTAACGCAAACTTTTCTAATTATATCATTTTTAGATTAAAATTTTCTATTTTAATATGATTTAATCTTGATCACCTATTTTTAAAAATATTAGATTCGACGATTGAGATTATTTTGGTAGTACAGTGACCAAAATTATGGATAAGATCTTTTTTACACTTATTATATACTAGCCTATAACCCGTGCGATGCACGGCTTTCTTAAATTTAAATAACTTTTTATTTATATTTTAATAATTATTTATCTCATATATATTACTTAATACAATATTGGCATAATATATATTATTGAATAATAATCGTTTAATTATATGATATATTGTTCGAATTATGACTATATTTTGTCATAATAATATAAATATAAATGGAAGTATCTTATATATTTACATTCAAATTTTTGTTGATATTATCATATTCAAATTATGATTCCCTAATAATCCATAATGTAATATTTGTTTAAGATAGAATTTAATATTAATTTGTAATTGTGTGAAATTTTTATTGTTTATTACATGGTTTTAGTTTGTTTTCACTTTTTTGATTTATAATTTGTCGTAAATTTTTTAATAAATATGTGATATTAAAATTATTTAAATTGATTTTGAAAATATTTCGTTTCCAAGTAATTGAAAGAGTCTAAAAAAGTTGGGTGTAGGTGAAGAATTTTAACTCAAATAATATACTATATTATAAAAGATGAAATATTAAAAGTTTTGGTACCTGTTTTTTGGCACGGTACGGTACTTACCTTATTTAATTAGTATACATTATTATCCTTAATTATTTTACTTAATTATTAAAAATAAACACAATTTTTTCACAAAATATTACACGCATCTCTCAACACTTCTACTAAATTAAAACTAAACAATTACCTTTTTGAGTTATTACCTTTTCTAATTTTTCAAATTAAATCTCTTCTTTCGAAAAATATGATCATTCTAGTTAATGAAATAAACTAATAATATTATAATTACTAATAACTAACTGATTAACTTTTCCAGCTAAAAGATAATATATATTTTTTATATTTTTTAACTAAAATATATCATTTTCAAACTTATTTTTATACTTAATTATCTTTACTCAAATATTTATTATTAGTAAAAACATATTGTTTTAATTTATTATCCTTAATGATTTTACTTAATTATAAAAAAACAAAACACAATATTTTCTCAAAATATTACACGCAGCTCTTTCCAACAATTCTCCTAAATAATAACTAACCAATTACCTTTTTCAACTATTAGCTTTTCTAACTAAAATATCTTCTTTCCAAAAATATGACCATTCTAATTAATGAATAAACTTTGATATTTTACTTAAATATTAATTATTGGTAAAAACATGTAGTTCTATTTTATAAAATAAAATAACGATATTATAATTCCTAATAACTAACAAATTACTTTTCAGATAAAACACATTATCTTTTCTAACTTCTCTGACTGTTGGAACCAGATTTCTGCCAGGTGGATCCTTTGTTTGGACCTGCAAAAGAAGAAGAATGCGAGGGTGTTAACCCCCGATTCACCTCCGGCGTAAGAATGAGTATTCCGGTTCTTTTAGAGAGATATAGGTAAACGTAGAGTGTTTGTGTTTAGAGAATACTTGAGTTGTAATCCCTCCTGCCTTGAATAGCTTCCTCTCTTATTTATAGTGTGGTTGTGAATCATTGGGAGGTGGAATGAAGTGTCCCACATTTCTGACCGTTGCACAAAAGTGGGGAATGTGTATCATTACTATCCCACTACTGGAGAGACATGGTCAGATGACCGTTGAAAATGATTGGACCATTATTTCCATTGATCTTGGGCTTCTACAGTGATGGGCCTTCATCCTTATATATGGACTTGATAGATAGACCTCCAACACTGACTATGACCTATCCTTTCCAAAAATATCACGTGCTATTCTATTTAACGAAATTAACTAATAAAATTATGAGAAAAAGGACCATTAACCTCAGGAAAGTTTCCTGAGAAACTTTAAAAAATAAGCTTTAAAACTTACTGGGCCCGCATGACTAATTAATAATATTGTAAAATTTTAAACGAATCCTGATTTTACAAAAATGTTCCCCCCATATTTGCATATAAAATTTTTGTATCCAGGAAACTTACCTAAGACATAATCTCTAAAATTATAATTACTAATAACTATTTGATTACCTTTTTTAACTAAAATATAATATATTTTCTAAATAAAATATCTCATTTTCAAACTAAAATATCTCATTTTCAAACTTTCTTTTCTTACTTAAGTATCCTTACTTAAATATTTATTATTGATAAAAACATGTTATCTTTTCTATTTTTTTAATAACTGATTAATTTCATTTTTAGGTAAACATGTAATCTTTTATATTCTAAAAATATTACGGGCAATTATATTTAATGAAATAAAATAATATTACTATGATTACTAATAAATAACAAATTACATTTTCAACTAAAACATGTTACCTTTTATATTTTCTGTTACTAAAACCTATCCTTTTCCAATAGTATCACAGATAATTTTTATTCAATAAAATAATACCATAATAATTAATAATTGACTGATTAACTTTTTTAAGCTAAAACGTATCATCTTATCATTATTTTTTTAACTAATTTTTCCTTTTTTAAAAAACAATATGGCCAATATATGTATATATATATATATATATATATGTAATTATTTTAAAATCTTATTATTTAAAAATGTAATTTACATAATTCATATCATAAAAAATTCATTCGAATTATTGAAAAAATCATATAATAGTAAAAAAAATCCATGCATTGCACGGGTTTTAAGCAAGTATAACTAAAAGAGTATGTAATTGAATATTAATTGGAGTGTAATTAAAAGAGTTTGTTATTAAGTTAAATATGTGGTTTATGTTTTGTAAAATAAAATTTTATTTGCATTTTAATTTATTTTTCATTTTTGGAAGGTGTTACCAAACTTTTTAGGATGGTGTTAATCGAACAACCAGCCAATCAATTATACCTTCAAATTATGATTCCATAGTAATCCATAATGTAATATTTGTTTAAAATAGAATTTAATATTAATTTTTAATTGTGTGAAATTTTTATTGTTTATTATATAGTTTTTTTGATTTATAATTTGTTGTAAATTTGTTAATAAATATGTGATATTAAAATTATTTAAATTGATTTTGAAAATATTTGGTTTCCAAGTAATTGAAAGAGTCTAAAAAAGTTGGGTGTTGAAGAATTTTAACTCAAATATAACTAAAATAGTATGTAATTGAATATTAGTTGGAGTGTAATTAAAAGAGTTTGTTATTAGGTTAAATATATGGTTCATTTTTTGTAAAATAAAATTTTATATGTATTTTAATTTATTTTTTCATTTTTGGAAGGTGTTAGCAAACTTTTTGGGAAGGTGTTAACCGACCGATTGACCAACCAATTATACCCTGTTTCGCTTATAATAGAATAGTATAGATATGTGGTTTATTTTTTGTAAAATAAAATTTTATATGTATTTTAATTTATTTTTCATATTTGGTAGGTGTTAGCAAACTTTTTGGGAAGGTGTTAACCGACCGACCGACCAATTATACCCTGTTTCGCTTATATCTTTACTCATATATTTATTATTAGTAAAAACATGTTGTTTTACTTTATTATCCTTAATGATTTTACTTAATTATAAAAAAAAACACAATATTTTCTCAAAATATTACACGCAGCTCTTTCTAGCACTTCTCCTAAATAATAACTAACCAATTACCTTTTTCATCTATTAGCTTTCTAACTAAAATATCTTCTTTCCAAAAATATGACCATTCTAATTAATGAATAAACTTTGATATTTTACTTAAATATTAATTATTGGTAAAAACATGTAGTTCTATTTTATAAAATAAAATAACGATATTATAATTCCTAATAACTAACAAATTACTTTTCAGATAAAACACATTATCTTTTCTAATTTCTCTGACTATAACCTATCCTTTCCAAAAATATCACGTGCCATTCTATTTAACGAAATTAACTAATAAAATTATGAGAAAAATGACCATTAACCTCAGGAAAGTTTCCTGAGATACTTTAAAAAATAAGCTTTAAAACTTACTGGGCCCGCATGGCTAATTAATAATATTGTAAAATTTTAAACGAATCCTGATTTTACAAAAATGTCCACCCCATATTTGCATATAAAATTTGTGTATCCAGGAAACTTACCTAAGACATAATCTCTAACTAATAACTATTTGATTACCTTTTTTAGCTAAAATATAATATATTTTCAAACTAAAATATCTCATTTTCAAACTTTCTTTTCTTACTTAAGTATCCTTACTTAAATATTTATTATTGATAAAAACATGTTATCTTTTCTATTTTTTTAATAACTGATTAATTTCATTTTTAGGTAAATATGTAATCTTTTATATTCTAAAAATATTACGGGCAATTATATTTAATGAAATAAAATAATATTACTATGATTACTAATAAATAACAAATTACATTTTCAACTAAAACAT
This sequence comes from Saposhnikovia divaricata, assembly GCA_036435485.1. Classification (NCBI taxonomy): domain Eukaryota; kingdom Viridiplantae; phylum Streptophyta; class Magnoliopsida; order Apiales; family Apiaceae; genus Saposhnikovia; species Saposhnikovia divaricata. The sequence continues at coordinate 89,167,834 of CM071598.1, forward strand.
GTTACCTTTTATATTTTCTCTTACTAAAACCTATCCTTTTCCAATAGTATCACTGATAATTTTTATTCAATAAAATAATATCATAATAATTAATAATTGACTGATTACCTTTTTTAAGCTAAAACGTATTATCTTATCAATATTTTTTAACTAATTTTTCCTTTTTTAAAAAACAATATGGCCAATATATGTATATATATATATATATATATATATATGTAATTATTTTAAAATCTTATTATTTAAAAATGTAATTTACAAAATTCATATCATAAAAAATTCATTCGAATTTTTGAAAAAAATGATATAATAGTAAAAAAAATCCGTGCATTGCACGGGTTTTAAGCTAGTAAAACTAAAAGAGTATGTAATTGAATATTAATTGGAGTGTAATTAAAAGAGTTTGTTATTAAGTTAAATATGTGGTTTATGTTTTGTAAAATAAAATTTTATTTGCATTTTAATTTATTTTTTCATTTTTGGAAGGTGTTAGCAAACTTTTTAGGATGGTGTTAATCGACCAACCAGCCAATCAATTATACCTCCAAATTATGATTCCATAGTAATCCATAATGTAATATTTGTTTAAAATAGAATTTAATATTAATTTGTAATTGTGTGAAATTTTTATTATTTATTATATAGTTTTTTTGATTTATAATTTGTTGTAAATTTGTTAATAAATATGTGATATTAAAATTATTTAAATTGATTTTGAAAATATTTGGTTTCCAAGTAATTGAAAGAGTCTAAAAAAGTTTGGTGTTGAAGAATTTTAACTCAAATATAACTAAAATAGTATGTAATTGAATATTAGTTGGAGTGTAATTAAAAGAGTTTGTTATTAGGTTAAATATGTGGTTTATTTTTTGTAAAATAAAATTTTATATGTATTTTAATTTATTTTTTCATTTTTGGAAGGTGTTAGTGGGAAGGTGTTAACCGACCGACTAACCAACCAATTATACCTGTTTCGTTTATAATAGTATAGTATAGATAAGGGTGTAATGATCAGTTATCGTTTGGTTCGTGAGTGATGAGGTTGAAATTAAAAATCAGGTTAAGATAATATCGAGTTGAGGTACCGTTGTTAATATGATGTGTTGGATTAAGTATAAGAATGAATATGTTTGATTTAAAATATTTTTGGCTCATTCTTTTAATAATTTAAAATGTTAATTTAATTGTTATTTCAACATATTTTTGCATTATTGATTTATTTTCGTATTAAACATTTACACTTAATTGCTTAAAATGGAGATGATTATGGTAGAATTCATCAAAAAAAATTGTATATTTCTATTTTTAATGTAACAAAATTGCGATATTTCGTTTTCATCCTCTTAAATATATATATAAATTTATGAATGTAGTAACAAAATTTGTGATGTTCATAATAATTCTGAAATTTAATATTTGAATTTAATTGTGTTTGCATATTTTTTTTTTGAAGTAAATTGTATTTGCATATTAAAATGTGTTCAATAATAATTTTTGTTTTATTTTACGATAAATTATTAAAAAATATTAATCATAGAAAACCCCCCTTAGTTCAATCCTTGATATGCAACTCAGGTCAATAGAAGACGGTGTCATTCTTGAATCCCACATAGAAAGGGAAAATTATTCATTTAAAAACAAACAAATGAAAAAAAAATGAAATTCTATGATTCTAAAGATAACATAAAGCAAGATGGAAAGTTTGATTTTACTATGTCAACAAGCTATACTTTAAAATGATACAAAACAATAAACTATTTGTGCATGTTTCTAACTTTATTTTTTGCGGGACATATAAGTTATGCTATTTATAAAGATGTTAACAAGCCATCAGTAGCGAAACAAATCATGTCAGCAAGCTGGAAGTAAGAGCCTTTCAACAAGCTGCTAGACTCTGCCTAAAAACTGTTACAAAACAAGTGCAAATCTGAATTTCATGGAGATTATTTAGGACTTGATTTATAAGTACTCTAATATTTATATAAACATATAATACATTATTTGAGCTCTCATTTTATAAAAGATTTTTTCAAAATTATTTTCCTACTTTTTACGATTTGTTATTCAAACTCTATCTTTTAATAAACTCTTATTAAACTTGTTTTTGAGCTATACATTGAAGGATTTTGTTTTAAACATTTTATTCTCCAAATTTTCAATTTGACTATCAAATTACAAAACAAACTTGAACGTGAGAATAGGGATTCAAGATCGTTGCAAGTTGTTTTGTAATTTGAACGTTCCTTGTTTATCTTAAATATTCTTGTGAATGTAGTATACATTTTTTAACAGGGAAGAACACTACAAGTCTACAAGAAACAATTCTATGCTTACTTTGAAAATCTTCTTTACTTGACCTCTAGTATACATATACGTTTTAATTCATATTGAGTTCATAGTTTGAGTTGTATGTTATCATATTGATTATATTGCTGAACTATGAGTGATGTTGCTGAGTAGTAACCTTGGATATAAGGGTTCGGGAACTAGTTTACTAGAGAAGTTTATATTAAGGCTTATTATAGTACTTAGAGGGCATTTGCTACAAGGAACAAAGTGTTGTTAAAAAGCTGCTATCAGTGACAGGGGTCTAGGGAGATAATATTATTGTATCTTGTAATCGTGTTTTATAGTGATCAATAATATATATTCTCTTACCAAGTTTGATAGGGAACCAAGACGTTGACCATTAGCGTTACCTGACTAAAATTCTCGATCTTCTTTACTTGCTGCTTATTTGTTTTTGTATTCCATTTTTCTTATTAACAAGCTGACAGAGTAATTTGTATACAAAACAGCAAGCTAACAAGTTAGTTTTAATTATTCGGTAAAAGTTTTAAAAATTGTACTTAGTTAGCCATAACACCTATTCACCCCTTTTTAGGTGTGCACTTCAAAAAAAAAAAAAGAACTGTAAAATGGTATTGAAATATGTGAATAAATGAATCATTACATGAAAAAGTCAAAATCAGCATCAGATGAAAAGTATCCCTCTTTATATGGCATCAAATATCCATGCGGGAACTTATACAACAACTGTTTCAAGAAGTAGATCAATTCAAGGCAGCTTTGATTCGATTTATGGTTATTCCCACAAAATTATTAAGTGTATTTCCAGACTCCTGGCTTATCTTTCCCAAAGTTGCATTTCTATCAAAGATTTGTAGCAGAATTGTAACAAGTGCTCCACCTGACATTTCTCCGGACGCTTTCCTGTCTGGGGATATCACGAATCCCGAGGGATGTAGGGGAATGAAGGATAAATCTTCACCACTCATGGCTATGCTTATGGAAGGTAGGTCTACAGGGCAGTACACAACAAGGCCACCTGATGAGTCGATGCAGCTTTCTTGAAGTACCAATTTGTAGTCCTGGCTAGTATTGGAAGCCTAGTCATGGCTAGTACTCGGAACCTAATCATTGTAAGAGATTAATTTACATGTATATTTCTGATGCATTCTAGGAAATTTGACAAAAACTTGATTGTAGTAATGACATTTGGGGTGTTTGGGGAACTTTTTTTCAGAATAAGTCAACTTATTTTAAGACAAAGTTAGAGATTCCTAACTTTCCAACTTATTTTTCAACTTATTTTTATAACTTATTGAATCTTAAACATACATTAAATATTTATATAAAAACAAAATTTCAAAATATAAAATTTTTACCCGAAAATAAGTCGATAAGCTCTTAAAATAAGACGAGCCAAACAAGCCCATTGTCATAGATTTTTTCCAGGATTTTCTTTGAACTTGTTTGATGAAAAGAACAATCAAGCTAAACAAAGTGTTACTATTAATTACTTGCTCAATTTAGTAGTTAGCAATTTTGTAACTTCAAAATGAGACTCGCTTTCTTCGTAATCAAAGCTTATGTTTAATTGGACTTTAAAGTTTTTGGCTCAAGTATAGGCATGATTAAGAGCAATAATATGGGTCTCAAATTAGATCCTGAATGAGCTACACACCGAGAAATTTGAAAATAGATTAACATGAGTTGTTAATCAATTTGGGACCTTTAGGATTAATCTAAAGCAACTCAAAACTCTATCGAATGACCATACCTTGAGAACAGAGATACAGTTCCCTGGATGAGATCCACAAGCAATGCGGCAAAGCTCTTGGACATAATTGGAACCAGAAAAACATCCCACTAATAAAAAATGAAAAAGATTATTGAATGATTAAAAGGGTAATATGTAAAATATTTTTGGAACCATACAAGGAAACTTAACATCAAAATCATACCTGAGGGCGGGTATTTTCGTTCCTTAAATAATCAAAAATCTTCTGGGGAGAAAATGGGAGGCAAATGGTAGAGGCCGCGACAAGAACTCCGCTGTTAGGGTGACCAGGATTGGTGAACTTTCTAAGAGTTGCATATACTTCAAAATCGTTTATCTTAGAAATCATCCACTGCTGACCATCAACTACATGGATGCTTGAACAAAAACAACTAACCATTCTCTGAGAAAGTTTCATCAAATGACTTTTTCCCTGAGGGGATGGATTTACTGTAAAACAGGTTCAAAATCATTCTCTATCTTATTATTGCCTGAATGAATACTGAATAGATATAGCAATGAATAATTAATGAAGCATGTAGAAGATTACCTCCTCCAATATCAGGAAAAGAAGTACTAGAATCCATTTGACAAGTAAATCTTTCACGCATTCTTTGAAGTGTAGCGAGCCTTCTCTCAACACCAAATGCTAACCCACTATAGACGTACCCCTTATAAACATTATGAATTGGTATCCTATCTTCAATTTGCATATGGTCCATCCAAGTAACCTGTTACCATGATTTTTTTAACAACAATATGAGTTATGAAAACAAATGCAACATTAAAACTGAGGTTTCCATCTTGCTATAATCTTCTTAGGACCTTGGACTGGCCATTAAGCAAGTCTTCGATGTAGCATCCAGAAGGTAGGCGACGAGCCCAACACTCAGAATCAAATTCTTTTTGGAGAATGTCATACGTAACATCAACTATTTCCCATAAATTTTTCTGTTTTTGTTGGCAAAAACGTAGGAAGTAGAATTTGCGAGTAGATACTAATGGGGATATCACCTGTATCTCTTCATACATCTTGCAAAAAAAAACAAATTACTTTAAGCAAGTTTTCTGAAATATTGTATGATAATATACAAATATTAGACAAAAAATTGAGAAAAAACAAATGAATTGCATCAAATTATTACGAGCTGCAACAAGCCATTCTGGCTGCCCAACAGTCCAGGTGAAATCTCTTCAATTGTTTCTGCCTTTACGACAATAGTGGGAAAAATCTCCATCCACTTTCTCTGCCAATTAAGAACATATAAACAACAAAAATATGGAATAATCTTTGTTTCGATGTTTGAGGCATAACAAATCATGGGAACTATCAAATATAAAATACTTACGGCATCCATAAAGATTTCAACTAATGCCAAGCTAGACATGGACACAATACTAGAATATTTCGACGATTCAATCCAAACATTAGGACTTTTAATAGCTCTTGGAAAAATGCTCCAATAAGCTTCAAGAATAAGAACTTGGTGTCCATTAGATGCCAAGTTCATCCAGAAAGGTGCATTATTTTCCAAGAGCATGGTCAATTCCACAGAAGCATTACTAGCAATATCAGCCATCATGGACTTATCAAAATCAGTAACAACAAATCCAAAAGGCCGCATTTTAGCTGGAGGATTGCGGGAAAGAAGATCAATTGATGGACCATCAGTAATCCCACTTGAAAATCCACGAATCTGTAATTCAAACATTGTGCTAAAATCAAAATTACGCATTCAGGATATTCATAAATACAATTATCCAAATAATTATGAAATGGATAAAAACATAACGAAGCCTCATTCTTGAATATCAACTTTAAATGTCATTTCATAAAATCCATTAAAAAGATCAAAGCTTTTGAAATACAAACCACTTCTTTCAAATGAGCATTCTCCGCGAGCAAGTTCTGCTTGTTGATGTAAGTACTAGGGCCTCTACAAGATAGGCACACCTTATGCTCAAGGGCTTCTTTCATGGCATTGTTTTCACTTCGAATCCTTTCGTTCTCAGCGCGTAGAGCAACGGTGCCCGCTTTTGCTTGTTGTGCCTAAAACATTAATACAATCAGCACTAAACCAAAAAAAAAAATTAATACTAAAAGTGATTAATTGTAGACAAACCTTAAAATGTGTTCTCTTGTTCTGAAACCAAAACTGAATCTGTCGAAGAGTCAAGCCCAACTCTCTACTTAATTGCATTTTCACATCCTCGTGTGGATGAGTGCATTCATTAAACACCCTTCAATCAAAAACATTAAAAAAAAATTAGCTGATAGTATAGTGAAGCATAACTCATTATCATCCGACATGAAACATGTTACAAGTTTGTTAACAATACCTTTCAAGCCTTTGAATCTGTTCAGCAGTGTATTTATGATTATGATTAATCCTCCCGGGAGCATTGCCGGAGCCACCATTAATGCCGGAGCCACCAACTCCATCTCTGCCAGCATCCATGTTTGCAAGTGTTGTTGTGCACTACTAACCTGACTAGCTATATATATATATAAATATATAGTTGGGTATTAGTGTACCAAAAAACGCATGTAAAACTTTTCAAAATAATATTCTTCAAAAAAAAACTGTTCAAAATAATATTGAATGTGCGAAAGTATCTAATAGATGATATTTTTACATGATATGATATAATGATATCTTTAATTTACAAACTACACTCCAAAAGTATTATAATATCGTTTAGATTTTAATATTCTTAACAATGATATAAATGCATATAATAAATTTCCGTACGAATTTTTATGATACCACATCTTTTTTCAAAACAAAAATGTTGATACCTTATCTTTAATATATAAATTTTCAAATGTATTAATATACTAACTTTATTCGATATCGTATTATTAACATACAACTGTTATCAATTTAAATCTTATACTACTGTCCAAATAAAATAAAAAGGTATAATACTATTATCCCTTATATTATCATATACTATTATTCCCTATATTTCAATTTGAAAAGTTTAGTAAAATATCGGTTATGATTATTAAACACATTTTAATGTAATATGTGTATGCGATGATTTCTTTAAAATTTTCAATTTGTTTTATATAATTTTTTTATCATATATATTATCCTATCACTTGATATTATGAGTTTATTTTAAAAATTTTTAATATATATTTTTCAAGATAAGGTAATATGAATCAGTAACATATGCGATGATTCCTTCAAAGATATCATAATACGTTATTAATTAAATATCGATTTTTGAAAAAATTACATAAAGATCCGATTAAAATGATACTGCCTACGCCCCAAAAATCCAATTCTCTAGTTTTTTTCAATTTTTTCACTGTTTTCAAAAAATGTACTTGTAAATAATGTACATTTTTTAAACTTTTTTTTTTATAGAAATTTAAAGTTTATACTTTTATACTAAACAAACAAATCATTCATAAATAGCTCTTCCATGTGTTTAAATTTATGTGCAAAAAGAAGTGGATCACCGAAAGTTAGAAGGTTAAGATATACAAGAGGTATATATTCTTGTCTTGTTTTAAAATAATAAAAGTTAAATTTTTTTTTTTTGTCACTAATACATGAATCTATATTATTTATTTGAATTTTAAACAGTACACTATTATCCATATACGTTAACACTTTACTTTATGTAACAGCCCCAGATCCAGGGTCGGGGATCCGGTCGTTACGGACTCAATATTCATCCTCAACCCAACATAAACTAAATTACAACCTTGTGACCCAATACAATAACATAAAACACACCCGTTATAGTCCCAGAGATATAATCAGAGTAATTATCAAGTATTATTAATCACAAGTTTGAGTTCTTACAACCCAAATGAATTACAATTTAACTATTACATACTCTTTGCCATCCATTTACATATGTTATATGGATAAATATATCCGATGCTCAAAAACTGAAAACTAGCCTACCAATAGCTTCCTCTTCAGCAATGGTAGCTACCTCAGCGGGTAACTCTCTGACGGCTCCCACGCTCTTTCGCCAAGTGCGCCTTGGATGGGCCATCTGCTCTAGCTGTTGTTGTGATATAATAAATAAAGCAAGGGTGAGCAATAGCCCACCAATAATAATGTATACTGAACAATAATATATATAACAGTTCAAAAGTATTTTTGAAACCATATGCCAGGTATTTCAGAGTACTTTTAGTTCTGAACAGTTTTCAAACCCTGTCAACACGAGTGATACTTCATGTTGCAGAAAATAAATAGATTTGGATGATGAACCAATGCTAGATTATGTCATGCCGGATGACACCACCTTACGATGATCAGTCGCAGGTCGTGCATCTCAAAATTCGTTTCTCTACATGTAGAAGGAAGAACATATGGACACCACCATACGTCGGATCTCCCTAGCCATCTTTGGGCTTAGTCGAGGCCGGCGCCACTCGGACCCTATTTCCAGGATGGACTGTCCCACAACCTCTTATACCAGTTTCAATGATGGACTGTCCCATAGCCTCTTACACATTATACAAATACTCCTAGTTCGAATAAATCCATGACTCTGAAACGTAAAGCTCGTCCCCCTTTCCCCAAGTGTAATACTTGTTGATAGGACTTCACAAAGTAGTCGTATCTAGTTGGAAAGGAAAATTCACCAATATTTCCCAAGCAGTTGCTTGTTAATGGATATCGACTTGTTCCAACAATCTTACCCCTCGAACGATGAGGAAGTAACACAAAGACTCGTCTTGATAAATAGAAACCAAGTTGCGAGTGAAAAGAAAAGTTTTAAAAGATTTATTATCAGGCAGTCAAACAAAATAAATAACAACTCTCAAGTAAGGTTCCCTTATATTTTGAAAGATAGCTTTACAAGAAGAAAATGGAGTTTTGGGAACCTCTCCTTGATAAAATAATCATAATAAGTCTCAGAAATATTTTACATAATATTTGGAGGTTGAAGATAATTTTGAATAAAAAGAATCATTTTTAAAACTAGTTAAAAAGAATTAAATAAATATTCAAAGAATATCTATTAAACCATAAATATTTCCAGAATATTCTTAATATAAAATATTGCTCATAATTAAACTCGAATGAATATATAAAATATTCACGAAAGAAATAATTCCTTGAATAAATATTAAAAATAATATCCGATAATTAAATCAACCTTAGATGAATATTCAAGATAATATTCATTAAAGAAATAAAACTCAAGTGAATATTCAAAATAATATTCATTAAATAAATAAACTCAAATGAATATTCTAAAATAATATTCATTAAAAAATAACCTCAAATGAATATTCATTAAATAAATCAAGTCTTAAAATGAATATTCAAAAAATAATATTCAAATAGTATTTCTCGACTGAGATTATACCCAAGTAACATTCCTCGAATAATTTCCAAGCAATTTATACTTACGGAAATATAAATAATGTTCATAAATAACATTCCTCAAATAATCTGTCACTGGAATCCCTCCGGGTTTCCACGACTATCTCTATATTACAAAATACCGACTCCCGGTCTATATTTAATGAAGGAAGATCATATGCCCTTCACTAAGGGTCTTAACAAAATCCGGCTTATAACTAATATATCATATCTATTTTATAATCCAACATCAAATCAGGGAACAAGTATCACATTATAGTTTGAAAACAGGCATGCATGCTATGGCATATGTATACCAACAATCAATCATATATATTATCACAACAACAGTTCCAAAGTATTGGAAACTTGCCTGGTACTCGGGTAGGGGTAGCGTGTCCTGGGTCAGTCTGGTGATCTATAAACAATCAGAATATTCGAGATTAATTACTTAACGCTTTTGAGAGGCTAAGTATATATTTAACTTAGATTAAAACACGTTTTCAAGTTATCTTGATATACACCCTCTAGTGTAACTCTTTTTATCACCGTTATGATCCGACACTTGCTCGTTATCAAGGCATGTCATTTTACTTACAATTGGTGGGTACTTAAGTCATATAAGTTCTAAGGTCGGTCACTTACTAAAATAGATTATACCTCGAGGTTTATTGATCATTTTCTAAGTGATTTTCCAAAGTTATAACCACTTGTCATTTTTAGGGGTTCATTCGTACTTAACCTTGATTCGAACATTTTTATAAAATCGAAAAACAATTCGTTTGACATGAGGTTTTCTCTCACGCCTTCCTTATGATCTCTAATATTTAATTACTAAGATTTGCCACTGAATTATTAATATTATGGGGGTTCAATTTCAGTTACGAACTCGCAGTTACGGTTTCGAACCACTTTTACGATTTTGACCATAACTCCTAAACCGTAAGTCCGTTTTCTTCGATTCTCACGCCAAAACGATCTATGACTCGAGATCTACAAGGGTATGTCATATAATCATCAAGGCCAGAAATTTATACCTACTGTGATGCACGTTTATAAAGGGTTAACGAAATTTCGGCATTACAACGACTATAAATCGAACGTTTCTAAATTCATTTCATCACAACCAAGCCACACACTTATAATAAATCCTTAAATCCTCCAGTGTCCAGGGAAATCTCGGAGAAAATAAAAGTGCTATTTTACTGAATCTGATATCGTTTACATACACTTATATTGCCTATCGGTCATTGATACGAACTCAGAAATCCGTATCGAATACCTCTATATAGCGTCGTCTGATAATATTCCAATTTCCACCAAAAACACTATTCATTGCTTATTTTCTCTTTAATTCTTATAATTTAGAAAAATGTTCTCGCACTTTCCCGAGCATTCCTTAACCCTTTTTCGGAACCACTGGACTTATAACAGATATCCATTTGGATGACATGAGCTACCAGATATCGATTTGGATGACATGAGAATACTTCCTCTATTTGTATACCATATCTAACTTTCTTGACGATAGATTATTCTTACCTAAGTTGTCAACCAATTGCAGCATTCATAGCATATAAACATTTGAATCCAAATCCATTCAACATTCATTCTTTCAACTACTGATACACTGCAATCGTAACCACTATTCATTCATACTCCAATACGTAATAAAAGTTTTAATTCCTATCAAAAATCTGGGTTCTAACAATCTCCCCTCCTTAAATGGATTCCATCCCGGAATCAGGTAGGAAACAATTGGGTAATTGTTTGTCATTTCGCTTTCCAGTAAACATTCCAATCCTTTCTCAGCACATCTACTGGTGTTACAATACACCCTTTATCCTTTTTCTATCAACTTTGCTACTTTTCGTACAACACACTATCCGGGTTATGTTCTTACTCAGTCATATACTATTACCCTTATTGGTATCTGCAGTGACTTTGGTATCACTATCGCGCTGCGAATTCGGAGATAACCTCACTCGCACTATGCATTTCCTGCTCGCTTTAATCTTCGCAATCTCGATCAATATAGAGAAGTGGAAAGATTTCATGAGAGATCACTATGATCAATGAACATTTGTTATATTGCATAGTTAGTACAGAAGGGGGCCAGCCTTTAGTACTTGACAAGAAAATTAAACAAGTTATGGTATTCCACTTAGACTTCTATCACACAGACAGATAGTCACGTAGTAGTACCTCCCCTCCTTAAAGGGTTGTTCTTCTCAATTCAGAAAGAAGATGGATAAGGGAGAAGAAAAGAAAAGAATTTCAAAGAATCATAGAAGTTTTCATGATTGCAAGATATCATACTTAGAATTTACCTCTAAACTATAGAGGTTCATTAGAGAAGAAAATAAATGTAATCGCATTAAATACTACTTTATCGTAATCTCACGTGCTAACATATCCTCGCTGTTCTGTCCATCATTCTATGGACCTATATTCTTGTTCAATCTTAGCACACTCATTTTTGGAAAATCTTTCAACCTTTCAGGTTAAATCTTAGATTTCTCGCTTGACATTCACTACGCCACAAATGGTCTACAGCTACGCCCAAAAAAGTGTGCTTATAGGGCAAAAAGTGTTGCTAAAAGAGCCTAAAACCAGTTATGGCTACACTTTGGCCAAAATTGGCAGTGTTACAAAAACGGCCGCTACCATAGACCCCTATGCTAACACTTTTTCGATTTTTGGTAACACCAGAGAAAAGTGTAGGCTTAGACCCCTATGCCAACACCTTTCTGATCTGTGGCTACACCTTATAAGATGTTGCTATAGATTTATGGCTACACCATTCTCTTTGTGGTAACACTATTAAAAGTGTTGATGTAGACCTATGCCAACACCTCTTTAGTCCTACTGTAACATCAAATTGTGAAACAGTTTGGTGTTTTTACCAACACTCTTACCATTATGCCTACACTTTTTTATTAAACATTTTTATACATTTGCCAACATTTTGCTATTCTTTTACCAACATTTTAAATAAAGAAAGGCAACATATGATATTGGAAAATAAAGGTTCTCATTCAAAATATTGTCAAACATTCCAATACATAAAGGTTGTCCAAAAGCCATTCCAATACATAAGATCCCATCCAAAATAACATAATAAATTACAAGAAAAAAGAAAGCTACCACTAGTTCGCTAATGGGCAATCCAGGATGCTATAAAAGGAGGACACGGTATTTTTAGAACAGTTGGATGAAGCACGAATTTTGTGCTCAGTTCGCTAATGAAATCTACTGGAGTAGAATAAAAAGTTTGCCCAGAAATGCAATCTCGATCTCTGACCAGTTGATATTCATCCTACACAGAAATGACCAATTAATTAATAATAAAGTCACCTTCCAAATAAAAGTTCATGGTCATTTCCAATTTTAGTGTATACTATGTTTTCACAAAACACTCCGTCTTATTGTAAATGCAGAACGTTGAGCTCCTTGAGCAGAATAATATAAAAGCAACTAATTCCTAACACCTAGACCCTGTAATGTTTGCAGGAAAAAGAGCTAGTCAAGAAACAAAATATAAACCAAAAGATTACCAAAGCTCCTTAACGCTGTTTTCCAGTGGAGTACCAGTTATAAGCAACTTGTTCTTGGTACTAAATTCCTGCAAAAGCATTTTCCAGCATTCAAATGTCTACACAAAAAGCAATTACAGAACCTACAAATAAAATCAAGCAGATGTACACACAATTTACACGACAAAGTTCTATCACTTGTGATGGAACACACTCATCATTCACTAAATTTTCCGACAGGAAGTGCACGATGCTGACATGCTTTCACTGGAAAATCTGGTGCTTGTAAGAAGAAAGCACAATAGACTCAACCAGTAAGGTCAACCCGACAAGAAGTCTTTATTAGCACCAAAATACCAAATGCAAAAAGAAAAAGGAAAGAACAATCCCAGGAGAATTTTAGTCCACTGTTCAACCCAGGGGGATCCACTTTTTTTTTAAAAAAAAGCACCTACTCTGACTAAATGCCGATTATGAAACATCCAACTTGTCATTAGTTCAGGAAATTATACGAAAAACACGGAAAACCAACAACTTATACAAACGAAAAACCAACAACTCATACCAGACAACACATAACAAGCATTAACTTCTAATTAGCAAAAACAAGAATAAAATTCACCAAAAAGTGTAGTAAATATTGTTAAAAATGTTGATCAATGCTTCACAAAAGTATATTAACCACTGTTAGAAATAATTGATGTGAATATTAATCAGTGTTTAAGTGTTACAGTGATAAACCAGAGTTTAGCTGGAAGCAGTCAGAGTTTAGTTAAACGCTGACAGTTGGAAGCTCGACAGAGTTTGTTAAACTCTGTCTGGAGGTAGCGTCTACTGGTCAACAGTGATTGAAGATTATTTAAGGAAGCAATATCTTTGAAGATTGGATAGTTGTCAAAGAGATTGAGTTGACTAAGGAGACGTGTAGCAATCGTAATTGATATCAATTGTATAGCTAATTTATAGGAGTATCAATTATCGATTGTATAGCAGCTGTATATCTTATAAATACAGTTAGGTTAACCCTAGAAGGGTATCGATTATTGTGAAACATTATTCATTGTAACCTAAGCAGCTCTCTGTGATATTTTACATTACTGAGAGAGGAGTTATTAATTCAAAAAAGTTTTTGATTGTTTAAAAACGTGTATTCTATTGTTAATCTCTCATACGATCTTGATCATAATTGTGTATTCGGCCTAACAATTGGTATCAGAGCCAATCTGTTACTCTATACAGTTTAAGATCCACACACACAGCTATAATCAATGGCAGAGATACCTCCTCCAATAGGTTCAAGTTCTGAGAAGGCTCAACCAACTACTGTGAGTCGTTATGAGACAATCAGGGTTCCCATTCTCAGGCCAGAAGAGTATTCAATCTGGAAGGTGAAGATGATCATGTTTCTGGAGGCTACAGATCCAGAATATCTTGATAGAATTTATGAAGGTCCTCATAAACCTACAAAGCTATCTGTTGCTACTGCTGGTCAAGAAGCTAAAATAGTTCCAAAGGAAAAGAAAGATCTAACTCCTGAAGATCTTTCATCTATTGCTAAGGATGCAAAAGTTAGGCATCTACTTCATAGTGCTTTAGACAATGTTATGTCTAATAAAGTGGTTAACTATACTACTGCCAAAGAAATTTGGGATGCTCTTGAGGTTAGGTGTCAAGGAACTGCTGCTATCAAGAAGAATAGAAGGAACATACTCACACAGGAGTATGAGCACTTTGAGGCTAAATCTGAAGAAACCATGAAAGAAACATTTGACAGATTCTGTAAACTGCTCAATGATTTGTCATTGGTTAATAAAGAGTATGATCTGGAAGACTCAAATCTCAAATTTTTTCTTGCTTTAACTGAAAAGTGGGATGTGAAGACAACCACCATAAGAGATAACTATGATCTTGCTGATACTGAGATTGATGAAATCTATGGGCTGCTCAAAACTCATGAATTGGAATTGGAGCAGAGAAACAGGAGATTAGGTAGGAAGACAAAGTCTGTTGCTCTTAAGGTTGAAGAAAAACCCTTGAAGAAGGAAGCATCAAGGAAGAAAGCTAAAGGGAAAGGCTTTAGTCATACATTCTGAAAGTGAGTCATCAAACTCTGATGTTGATTCAAACTCTGATGAATCATCTGATTCTGAGGATGATGAAGAAGAAATGTTGCAAATGGCTGCTTTGATGGTGAAGACCTTCAAGAAGATGGGTTTCAAGAACTTCAAGAAGGGCAAAAGGTTTTCTAAGAAAGATTCAAATTCTGATAGAAAAAGTTTCAGAAAGTCTGAGAGAAAGGATACCAAGTCTGGGAAGAAGGACAAGTCTGAGATTCAATGCTACAAGTGTAAGGAGATGGGTCACTATGCTCCTGAGTGCAAGAAGGGTAAACTGAAAAAGCACTCTTCACAAAAGGCAGAGACTGGGTAGACACTTCAGACTCAGATGAGGATGTTAACTATGCTCTCATGGCTTCTATTGAGAATGAATCTGAAGATTCTGAAAACAAGGTACCTCTAACTACCTATGCTTATAATACTGATGATATAACTGAATTGAGAATCTATCTAAAGGCTTTGAATATCAGTTATAGGGATTAGACTTTAGAGAATGAGAGAATCAAATCTAAAAAATTCTGAACTTAAAGTGAGAAATAAAATTGTTGAAGAGAAACTTGAAAACATGCAAAAAGTTCAGAAAGAAATAGATGATGCTGTTTATCTAGAACATGATTTGCTAGGAAAATACAAGAAACCTGAATCTGAATTGGAGAAGGCAAATCACATAATTAAAACTTGGACTCATTCTGGAAAAGACACTCAAGAGGTTTTTCAGTCAGACACAGTTGGTTTAGGTTACGGTGAGGGAGATGAACTTAGGCTTCAAAACAAAGTCAAAATAAGAACACATCTCCCATCTACAAAATTTGTTCATGGAATAAATGAACCTAAGTCTGAAGCTGAAAAAGAAGCTGTTAAGAAAGAACCAGTAAAAACTAGTGTTAAACAGGTTAATATTGGTTCAATAACAGATAAACAACTCAAGCATAAGCTTAAGGAGTTAAAATCTGTCAAGAAGCAGAAAGTGTCTAGGAAGAATAGAAATGGTAAAGTAGGCATTACTCAAGGTAATTTTCCAATGCTTGCTACTTTTGCTCCAAGAAAGACATGTCATAACTGTGGTAGCACTAACCATCTTGCTAGTTTCTGCAGGAAGAACAAAAACACTAATTCTTTACCATCCAAGTCTAAAGTAAAGAAAGATAATGTTAGAACTAGACCAAAGACTTTATGTAAACATTGTGGAAGTACTTGGCATTCTATTTATACTTGCAGGGATTATTATGCTACTTATCATAAATACTATTAACTTAAGCCCTATTTGAAATGGGTTAAGGTTAATTCTGCAAGTGTGAACTCTGATAAAGTTAGCTTAAACTCTGATAATGTAAATTCCGCTGCTAAAGCTAACAAAATTAAGAAAGCCAAAGGATCCAAGCAAGTCTGGATCCTTAAATCTAATCTTCAGTAATTGTTTGTGATTGTAGGGCATCAGGGAGAGTATCCTAGTCGTGGACAGTGGATGTTCAGGACACATGACTGGAAATAAAGCCCTGCTATCAGAGTATGTGGAGAAGGCTGGCCCAAAAGTTTCCTATGGAGATGGCAACATAGGACGTACTCTGGGATATGGCAATATCAATCTTGGAAGTGTCATCATCACAAATGTAGCTCTGGTTCTAGGACTCAAGCATGATCTGTAATCTGTGAGTCAAATCTGTGACAGAGGATATCATGTAGATTTTCAGCCTGAATACTGTGAAATCATCAGTAAATATATAGGAGAAGTTGTTCTAGTTGGATACAGGCACAATAATATCTATGAAGCAAAGTTATTGGCAAACTCTGATGGAAAAGCTGTGTGCCTGTCCACAAGAATGTCTAGTGAAGAGAGTTGGAAGTGGCATAAGAAACTCTCTCATCTTAATCTGAACAACATTAATGAGTTGATAAGAAAGGATATTGTAAGAGGACTTCCAAAGTCCTTATTAAATGTTGATGGCCTGTGTGATTCCTGTCAAAAGGCTAAACAAAGGAAGTCATCTTTCAAGAGCAAGTCTGAATCTTCAATTGTTGATCCTTATTATCTTCTACATGTTGATCTCTTTGGACCAGTGAATGTCTTGTCAATTGGAAGAAAGAAATATGCTCTAGTCATTGTTGATGAACACACCAGATACACATGGGTGTATTTTCTAGCAAAGAAGGATGAAACTGCATTAACTCTGATGGAGCATGTAAAGCTGCTGGACAAAGGATCAAAATACAAAGTCAAAATAATCAGGAGTGATAATGGAACTAAATTCAGAAATGCAACAATGGAAGAATTCTGCAAGAACAGAGGATTGAAGCAAGAGTTTTCTGCACCTGGTACACCACAGCAAAATGGTGTAGTTGAGAGGAAGAACAAAACCTTGATAGAAGCTGCCAGAACTATGCTTGATGAAGCAAAATTGCCATCCTATTTCTGGGCAGAAGCAGTTCAAACAGCCTATTTTACTCAAAATGCCACACTGATCAGCAAGCATGGAAAAACACCATATGAGATAGTGAGGGAAAAGAAGCCAAACCTGAAATATTTTCATATTTTTGGGTGTAAATGCTTTGTGTTGAAAACTCACCCTGAACAGTTGACTAAATTTGAGTTAAAAGCTGATGAAGGAATTTTTGTTGTCTATCCACTGTCAACTAAGGCATTCAGAGTTTATAATCTGAGAACTAAGGTGATCATGGAGTCAATTCATGTGTCATTTGATGACAAGAAAATAACTAGACTTGAAGATGTAGATGAACATGATCAACTGGACTTTGAAAATGAAAACTTAATCTCTGATGAAGTAAACTCTGATGAAACTAATCTGACAAACTCTGTTGAAGCATACTCTGAACCTCTACTGGTAAACACTGAAGAAACTTCTCAGCGAGAAAAAAGGGGAGGACCAGTTGAGGGGGAGCATGATCAAAATGATAACTGAAATTCTGATAGTGAGTCAACTGAAAAATCTGGATCAAACTCTGATGACTCAAACTCTGAAAGTGCAAAATCTGACAGTTCAAACTCTGAGCAGTCAAATTCAGGGGGAGCCTCAGAAAATGAAGAAAGACAACAAGAAAATCAGGAGAACATGGATCAAGGGGGAGGATCAAATACTGATAGAAGCCATTTACCCTCAGCTAGGAAATGGACAAAATCTCATACACCTGATTTAATTATTGGAGATCCAGATGCAACAGTAAGGACAAGAAGTGCTACAATAAATGAATGTATGTTTCATGCATTCTTGTCTAAGAATGAACCAAAGAAGGTAGAAGAAGCTCTTCAAGATGCTGATTGGATAACAACAATGCAGGATGAGTTAAATGAATTTGAGAGGAATGAAGTATGGACCCTTGTACCTAGACCAAAGAATAGATCTATTGTTGGTACTAGATGGGTTTTCAGAAACAAAACTGATAGTGAGGGAGTTGTTACAAGGAACAAGGCTAGACTTGTGGCAAAAGGCTATTCACAGCAGGAAGGAATAGACTATAATGAAACTTTTGCTCCAGTTGCAAGATTGGAGGAAATAAAAATTTTTCTAGCATATGCCTCTCACAAGAAATTCAAGGTATTTCAGATGGATGTGAAAAGTACTTTTCTGAATGGGAAGCTTGAAGAAGAAGTGTTTGTTGAACAACCACCAGGTTTTGTGGACCCAAAATATCCAGACTATGTCTACAGGCTGGATAAGGCACTCTATGGACTTAAGCAGGCACCAAGAGCATGGTATGAAACTCTGGCTGAATTTCTTTTAGAAAGTGGGTTCAACAGAGGTACAATTGATAAAACACTGTTCTATTTTAACTATGGTGATGACTTGCTTTTAGTTCAGATATATGTTGATGACATAATTTTTGGGTCTACTAATGATAAACTCTGTAAAAAGTTTGCCAAACTCATGCAGTCCAGGTATCAAATGAGCATGATGGGAGAGCTTAGTTATTTTCTAGGCCTACAGGTGAAGCAAACAGATGATGGAATTTTCATAAATCAGGCAAAATATACCAGAAATCTTCTCAAGAAATTTGGTATGCTTGACTGCTCATCTGTATCAACTCCCATGGCAACAGCAACAAAGTTGGACAAAGACACAAGAGCTTCAGTTGATATGACAAACTACAGAGGCATGATAGGGTCTTTTCTTTATCTAACAGCTAGCAGGCCTGATATCATGTATGCAACTTGTCTCTGTGCAAGGTTTTAGGCAGACCCCAGAGAACCACATCTAACAACTGTGAAGAGGATTTTTAAGTATCTCAAGGGAACCATAACCTTAGGTCTGTGGTATCCTAGAGAATCAGATTTCAAGCTACTTGGTTACTCTGATGCAGACTTTGCAGGCTGCAAGATAGACAGAAAAAGTACCAGTGGAAATTGTCAATTTCTGGGTGATAGACTAGTTTCTTGGTACAGCAAGAAACAGGAATCAATTTCAACATCTACAGCTGAAGCAGAGTATATTGCTGCTGGTAGCTATTATGCACAGATTCTGTGGATGAAGAATCAATTGCTGGATTATGGATTGAGGTACAGTAAAATACCTATTTACTGTGATAATCAAAGTGCTATTGCTATGACAGGTAATCCAGTACAACATTCAATGACCAAGCACATCAGCATAAGGTACCATTTTATCAGAAAACATGTAGAGGAAGGGAATATTTAGCTTCATTTTGTGTCTACAGAACAACAGCTTGCAGATATCTTCACCAAGCCATTGCGTGAAGCTGTATTTACAAGGCTGGTAAATGAACTAGGAATGGTCTCTGGTTTTGACTAGAGATATTGGTTAGACTCAAAATTTTACTTATGTAATGTGTTGCTCATAATTCTGTGGCATGTTAACTGCTATGTGTTCGTTGACTATTAAACTCTACTATGAAAACTCTGTTCGTTGACTGTTAAACTCTGTTAGCATGCTTTGTAAGTCATACACTGTTGACATGTTGGATAAACTCTAAGAAACTATGATAATGTTTTTGTCTGAATGTTAACACCAATGAAGAAATTTGTATGAAGCATGATTCTCATTAATTAATCATGAATCCTTCTAAGTTATTTGTGATCTAATCTTAGATTGTGCAGAAAATTAACACAGCATGATACTGTTTCATATTTATAGCATGTCTTAGTTTATTTATCCTAAACTCTGAGTCTGTAAATACTGTGTGCATTGCCTCTCATGAATAATTTCTGATGTTGATGAGCTCTAAACTCTGTTAGTTATACACTGTTAAGTTCAATTCTGTTATTAGTATACCCCCAAAGTAAATGTATATAGTCTATTAGAACTCCTTTGAGATTATATTGGTGTCTAGGACGACCCAGGAACTTATTGGTATATAGTAAGGGCTAAAATTCTCTAATTTTTGGTGACTAGTCGAAGACTAGAAAGACCCAAGAACTTATCAAACTGATAAGGGCTAAAATTATAGGATTTTTGGTGACTAGTTCCAACCTCTGATTAATGGAGAAACCATATATATATATATATATATATATATATAGGGGGTTATAAATTAATTAAATACTACTGTATATAAATCGTCTACTACAGAGTTTAGCATTCATCATACATTCAGTGTTTACTATGAGAGTTTTTACATTCAGTGTTTACTGATTTACTTTATGGATTTTATGAAAAATTAGATGCTCTAAAATTTGAATTGGCAAACTCTGCTATACACACACATATATTCACACCTGTGTAATTTTTAAAAGGATTATGGTAATGCAGTTGGAGAATTGACAAACGCTGTCGAATTTTGTCTAATACTCTAAGGTAATTTATTTCAGACAATTTAAATACTTGGGGTAAAAAGAGTTTTTGAAAAATGAAATAAATTATTGCCAACTGTTTTTGAGTGTTGGAGTGGTAAATTGTGTTGGTAATGGGAGAGAAATTAGCAGTAATTATTGCTATAGTTACCGAACGTGCATATTTGTTCCATTATATATGTGCTACGTGTCCCACTCACTCACTAATGTGTCCCACTTGCACATTAATTGAGTAATTGGTTGAGTGTCTTAATGTTAAAACGATTGGGTTTTACTTTTTCATTACAACACTAATCATTTTTACTTACACGGTTATTCTTTCTGCACACAACCCACTCACAGTTACTTGCTATCTCATTTACACATTTTCACAAACACCTTTGCTACATATCTTTTTCACACATATTTTCTTCTCAAATCGATTCTAATGGCCACTAAAGCTTTTACTGCCCAAGGATTATTGTTTGTTCCCAACAATTATGCAGCCCCTTTGAACAATTAAAAAGTTCCAGAGGCGTTTCACTTGATTCAGAACTTTTTGAGAGATTCAGAGATTGGAACAGCTCTAGTCGAACCACAAACGCTTTCTGCTACGCAGATTGCTACCTTCTGGACTAACTCTGTGTATGATGATGGAGGAGAGAATGGGAATCCATCAATAGTTTTTACTTATGAGGAGACAGAGTATGTGATTACTTCGGCAACTGTTAGAGATACTATGGGTTTTGACACTCACACTTCATACACTGTTGCTGGTGAGAATGAATTGAAGGAGATGTTGCAGCAGCTAATGTTTTCTGGTTCTTTAGACGAGCTTGGTAATGTTAAAAGGCCAGGGCTCAGGAAGGAATGGAGTTTCTTCTTTGATTGAATCACAAGAGCTTTTGGCACGAAAGTCACCAACTAGGATGCCATTCCTACTGACAGTCTTCAAATTGGGTATTATCTTCTCTATGGAAGTAATTTCGATTTTGGTAGACTTGTCTTAATGAATTTAGGTGATAGGTTGTCAGAGTCTAGTATTGTCTATTTTGCTAGATTTTGTCAATTATTATTCACTGCTTGTGTTTCTAGTGTTGAAATTTCTGAGGATGACACCATATTAGCCTTTAAGGTTAATAAGAGAATATTCTCTGACCTAACCAACAAAGATGCTAACAAGGAGAAATTACCTGATTTGGTGTTGCCACTTGCAATTCAAAATTTTCTACACCAACCTCAAGAACCTCCACAGCCTATCTCTGAACCTACAAACTCTGAACCTCACCAAAATCTAAACACTGAACCCATACAACCAACTCCATACATTGAACCTCAAACTCAAACCACTGAACCTCCAACTCTAAACTCTGAAACACAAACTCAACCTCAACCTTCACCTCAACCTGAAAAACAACCATTTTTACCCAACTGAAACCAAAACATGGAGGTAAAAGAAAACACACAGCAGCAAATACACAGCATCGATTGGCTAAGGCAAAAAGAGATTCTGCTAAAGTTCAAAATGAGTCTGCTAGACCTAAAAGGGTTAGAAAGGAAAGGGCAAACAGACCTCCATCACCTTCTGTCTTAGATGATTCTACTGAGGAAGAGACAGTTGAAGTGCCTCAGGTTAAAAGAAGAAGATTGATTCTTGATGATTCTGATGAAGAAATGAACATTGAAGCTCTAGAGGTGATTTCCAAGGAAATACCTACTGCTGAGACAACTACTGCAGAAGAAGCTGCCAATGTACAAATGGATGAGGACAACAGAGAAGATTTTACTGCTATGGATGATTTTGATGAAACATTCATACCATTCTCTGATAACATTAATGTTCCTCTCTCACTGTTATTGCAAACTCTGAAGAAACTGGTGCAGCTGATCAGCCAACTGTAGTACTTAATGAAACAGTGGCATCACACACTGAGCTATTCTCTGATGCTCATCAGGTTCCTGAACAAGGTGAAGAGGTTGAACAAGTTGAAGTTCCACATTCTGTTGAGGCTAGAGACACAACTGCAGAAATTGTTGCTGCAATAGCAGTGAATGTTACTGAAACTGCAGAGATTATTGAAGAGAATATTGCAGTGCATACTGATCAAGATGAAGATGCAGCTGTTGATGTTGAAGATGAAGGCAGTGCAGAATCAAACCCTTCTTAGAGTATACCAGTTCAAACTGATGCTAAACACACACCTTTTTCTAAACCTTCAAAACAACATAGCATTGAAGCTGAGCACTTTGCCAAGAATTCAAGGGATTGGTATAAGTCAGACTGTATTTTTCCTATTGAGAGAGAAGCTAAATTTGTTCATCAATCTGCTACAAAGATCTCAAATCCTGATATTATCTCAAGTCTACAAGCAACCATTATTCAAGTCAAGACTCTGAATACAAGATTTGATGAGTCTCAACAAGCTATTAATGAACTGAGAGCTGATGTTGTTGCTAGAGATATGACTATGCAGAGGGATAATCAAACAAAGTTTAAGACCATTTCTAAAGCTCAAGAAACTCTGTTTCAGAGACTGGGTCAAGTTGAACAGAATCAGACTATCTTGTCTGGAAAGATTGATTCCATTGCTAACTCCTTGGAGCTGATCACTTCTATCTTGATTCCTGATGATGTCAAAAAGGGGGAGAGAGTTGCTAAGTCTAAGTGCAGGCAATCTCAAACTATGACTAAAGAGGATGAAGATACTGAAGATGGAAGAGCAGGAGCAAAGGGCAAAGGGAAGAAAAAATTAAGAGCTGATCAAAGTCTGAAATTTAGCAAGTCTTCTAAGTCAAAGTCTGCTGGAATATACACTAATACTCAGGTTACTTTAAACACCAATAGTTTATAATTCACTAAAAATCCACTGACTGATGAGGAATTGGCTGCTAAGTTATTTCTTGAAGAAAATGAAGAAGGAGCTACTATTGAAGATATTAAAGCTGAAGAAAAGAACTTACAAGAACAACATCAGAAAGCTTTAAAGTCTGGAAAGTTTAAAAAGAAAGAAAAAGCTCCTAGGCCTGTTCTTAAAGGCATTGTGATTAAAGAAAATGTTGGTGGTGATCAAAGATCACAATTATCTAAGAAACCAACAGAAGCTGAAGCTAGACTCAAGCTAAAAGGAATTGCTACAGAAGGAGACGACTCAAAGAAGAAAAATACAACCTCTGTTTCTACACAAGTTGTACAGAGACCTTTATCTACTCAGATGCAAATGGTTTTTGGAAAACCAACTCTTCATAATCCATCGTTGATGACAAGAGGTACTACTACTGATTTTCTGCATGGTAGAGCTTTAACAGGAAAGCAAGGTCGAGATAAATCTGGATTGGGCTCTCATAAAGAAGTCAGAATGAACACTGGTCCTAGAGATCCTTCATCACTGGCTGTTCTAGGTCTTGGTGTTACTCAAGATAGTTTAGACAGACTGGAGTCAGTACAGTTGATTCATCAAAGGAGCTTGGATAAAGACTTTCTACTGTATTTCATGGAAGATGGTACTATATACAAAATTGGCGAGTATGATCTTGATTTGAAACTATGGGAGGAATTAGAATATGTTCTATATCTTTTAAAGGACTCAACAAGCTGCAAATGTGCTAAGAAATAAAATGCTACATAATTTGGCAGTCAGAGGGATGAAATACAAAAGTCAATATGTCCCAAAATACAGAGATTATCATGGGAATATTGTTGAGATGAAGAAGGGTAGTGCTAAATTGAAGACAGACCTGGGTATAACAGTTCTTGATTTTAACTCAGATTCAGCTAAAGCACAGTTCATCAGACTTGGGTATGAGATGAGAAGAAACAAAATCTATGATCTGAGGTCTGCTACTTATCAAACTAGTGAAGATGATCCTAAGCTAAAGGAGATCAAAGAGGTTATGCAGACAGAGCTTGAGAATGCTGAAAGAAGATTACTTATTGACTACCTTAGAACAACACCATATGTTGAGGATATTAAGGATTAAAACTCTGTAAGAATTTTCTTGTTTTTTGTAGATTTTGTTAAGTAGAAGTTAAACTCTGTTTGTATATTAAACACTGTATTTATTTATTTGTTTTGACATCATCAATTATTGTTAAACTTGTGCATTTTTGCTAATGAACAAATTGGGGGAGATTGTTAGAAATAATTGATGTGAATATTAATCAGTGTTTAAGTGTTACAGTGATAAATCAGAGTTTAGCTGGAAGCAGTCAGAGTTTAGTTAAACGCTGACAGTTGGAAGCTCGACAGAGTTTGTTAAACTCTGTCTGGAGGCAGTGTCTACTGGTCAACAGTGATTGAAGATTATTTAAGGAAGCAATATCTTTTAGGATTGGGTAGCTGTCAAAGAGATTGAGTTGACTAAGGAGACGTGTAGCAATCGTAATTGATATCAATTGTATAGCTAATTTATAGGAGTATCAATTATCGATTGTATAGCAGCTGTATATCTTATAAATACAGTTAGGTTAACCCTAGAAGGGTATCGATTATTGTGAAACATTATTCATTGTAACCTAAGTAGCTCTCTGTGATATTTTACATCACTGAGAGAGGAGTTATTAATTCAAAACAGTTTTTGATTGTTTAAAAACGCGTATTCTATTGTTAATCTCTCATACGATCTTGATTATAATTGTGTATGCGGCCTAACAACCACAAACTTGTATAAAACAAATAAAGAACCACAACAAATACCAAAGGCGTTGGCAGCTTTCCATGATGCAACACCCATATGCCTGGAGGTAACCAGCTCATCTCTTTGAATACCACAGTCTCATAATTATAAAAAATACTTTTAAATTTGCACCTTCATTTAAGGACTACCACAAATTTATTTCTTAAAAACAACTAAACTGTGACATCAGATTACCTCATTGCGGTCACCAGTGCATTTTTCGCCAATAAGATGCCTTAAATATTCTTCAAATTCCTCATCAAGAGCCTGCATTGAAGTATTTAAAGGTTAAAAATCCACACTTCTTACTAAAGCTGTTACTTTTCAAGTCAGTTTAGAAACTATGTATTTGGTTCAGACATTCTTTCCCTTGTCATATCAAGTGTAGAAAATGGCCCGGAAAGGGTACACAAAAAAATAATTTCAAATTTTAATTAAAATAGTAACAAACTATATAAAACATATCCAAAACTATATGTATATAAAAATATAAGTGAACGACATAGAGAAAGGATTTTTTCATCAGTAATATGACAAACTGTTCAGACTCCAAATGCTTTCGCAACTCCAGATATAGTAACATCTGAATGCAATGGCCCAACCCCTCCATATATGAACACCTAATCAACCGAATCAAGGTTGTTAAAAATATAGAATTATAGGTTAATACTTAATAATTCTTACATTATTATCATATAATCTAATGTAATTTATTTGTGTTTTTTATGAAGCCATAGATATCCCTATAAATAATTAATATTTTACACTTACACTAATGTTTTCTAGATCTCAATATGAAATTCAGTATTTCCAAATTAGGGACTTCTGTGAGCTTTTTTTACGAGGAAGAAGTGATGTTATGACATTATGAAATTATGAAATATAATAAATATGTCAAGCAAAGATTAAAAAAGTAAATAATGCCAAGAACAATTATATATGAGTACTGGCAATTAACAAGTATAAATGTACCTTAGGCTGTTTACCTTTCTCATAAACAAGTTTCCATTCACAATCAATGCCAATGACTTTGCATCCCTCAATGTGGCAGGTGGCATCACGCAAACCACTGACATCATCAACCCATTTTATGCCATCTAGTTCCAGTTCACTAAGATCAAAAAAAACTTTTCTTTTGAAGGCTTGCCTGTAGTTCTGCATAACAGCAGAATATACTGATGTGATGTGTTTCTCTTTTAATGTGAACCTCAATATTCACAATGACCGTGGAACTATAGAAAGTGGTGAGTTATATATAAATAAACACTTGAGAACCAGAGTTTGTAGAATCAGTAAGAATACGGCTAATATATCAATATATCATTACGTGAACTTTATCTGAACTAGAGCTTCTGTACTTTCAATCTGTTACTCCCAAACCTTTCCTGCACCATCCTGTAATTAAACAGGTAGATAGTTATTTTCAGACCTGAATCTTCAATTAAGATCAGAAAAAAATAAAGAACCAATTAAAATCTTCATATGAACTTTCAAGCTCAGATATTTTCCACAAAATAAGAACATATATTACTACATGGTCTTCGACCTTCATGTGCTTTGAGAAAAGCTTTATAATAGGACATTCCATACTGAATAGTTTTAATCCCCTGTAAGAGAAGAAACAAGCTACTCAAATTAAATATTTTAATTTGTTAAAACATAACAAAGGTGCGTATAGTTTCTATAACGAGCGAATTGAAGAAGCAAGAAACCTGTATAGTTCCTATGATCTCAATGTAGACAAACTAATGACAAGAAGTACCTTTGATAGAATCAGGTTCAAGAGAGTTTATTTTTTAGGATTTGGGTTTGTTGGGGCCGAGTAGTGGATGTTTCTTGTGTTTACCATGAGATTTGGATAGTTTTTTTTTGTTTCAGACCCTAATACAAGCAACTTCAGAGATACACCAAACTTAATCACAAAGTAAAAAGAAAAAAAAACCATAATCTTTCATTAAATCTTGATACATTATAGATACTTGTAAATATACCCAAAACATTAACAATTGAAACATTCATAATATGCCCAATCGAAAGATTCATAACATTCACAATCAAAAAAGCATAACATACAAAAAATACAATCCAATTAAGAAGGCCTAAGGAATTAGTAAAGAAGAAGACCTGAAGAAGCCCAAGAGAAGAAGAAACCCCAATTAAGAAGAAACAATCAAAGCCCTAGTTACATCCAATCGAAGCCCTAGTTACTTCCAATCTGTGAATAAAGATCCAAAGAACCCGTAGGGATGCGAAATTAGAGAACCTGTAAAGAACAATTTATTAGCGAAATTAAAGAACCTGTAAATTTATCGAGAGAGAGAGTGTGTGTTTTGAGCGAGAAAGAGTGTGTGAATTGAGAGAGAGTGAAAGTAATTGAGTTAGAGTTTGAGATTGCGAAAATAATTGAGCGCTTTAGTGAAAATAATTGACCCGCTAATTGACCCGTCTATTTTTTTAATATTTCATTTTCCCCGCCTATCTTTTTTTGTGATTAGTAACACATTTTTTAAAGAGCAACGGCTACACTGATTTTGATGTTACCATAAGTACCCAACCATCTCTACGGTAACACCGTTTGATATCAACTGTAACACTAAAAAAAAGTGTAGGCTTAGACCAATTTTAAGGAATATATGGCTACACTTTTGCTCGTAACATTGAAAAAAGTGTTGTTGAAGCCCATTTATGGCGTAGTGATTATTGTTACTGACATTCCATGCCACGCTACTAGGTTTTTCATATTCATAATACTAACACTATCAGGTTGTTATCCCGAGAATTCGTTAGAAAGCCCATTCGTCAATCTATTCATAACATTCCTTGCTTTCCATTCCATAATTACTTTTCCAATCTTTTCTTTATCAATCACATCCTTCTTATTATCTGATTTTTCTTTACTTCCGTTATTTATCTCCACCGTCATTTCATTATTGGGATGTCCATTGTACTTGGTATTTCCCTATTGGTACCCCGTCACATGTACTCAATAAGCATCATACTTTTGGGGTCAAATTTCCCTTTGTTCAACCATCTAAATTCTCATTTTCTCGTTCCATGAGTCTCTTTATTGCTTAATCAATCTTTTCCAAATTTCCTCGAGTTCTCCCAACTTAAAGGGAGTTAATCTATATATCATTTACTCTTTCAATTCCAACTTTCCGTTGTAACCAACAACATACACCATGATAATTTCATGCTTTTCTAGCTTCATTGCTGGGGTTTCTTAGGAGTCCGCATATCTAACTCCCTTATTGTTTCTCAAACTTTATTCCCTTTATGTCCTCAATCCTACATTTCTTTTATCAGTCATCTTATTTCTATTTCGGCTATAATCTCTTTATGAACCATCATAGCATTATCATTTATCTCAAACCTCACGTCTTTCCGAAATTAAACCATCCAAAATAAATCTTGACGATTTCTCTAACTCGGATCCAATACAATCTATTTTTTTTGATTCCGACATCTCCACAGTCGTTATCACTTAATTTCTCAGAAGAATCACCACTACATTAATGTAGTTCATTGTTGAATCACCATCGCTTGTCATTTACGTAGTGCTTTACTAGCTAATCATACGGGTTTCATAATTGTCAGATCAAAATTCTCTAAGAAGACAAAATAATCACTATTCCTTATTCTTAAGGAATACTTCCTGAACTTGATATAGATATTTAATGAAGCAAATAAAATTGCAGAAGAGTTTCAAGCATAGCAACTATGACAGGCTAATGGAATAATTATTAATCATATGTCTTCAATAGAAGATTGGAATCTTAATGGTTCACTTAATCAATTTCGTATCATGGTCCTGGTTTACCTCGAAATAGGACCTCCTAAAGTGTGTAATTTGCATAAGACGATATCAGGAATTGAATCTTTACTTAAACTATTATTACAGTCGATTCTTGCACAAACATTAGAAGGAAGGTATATTCCTCCATTCCAATATGACCTTCAAGGTCCTTCCAAATATCATTCTGTCTCTTCGATATGAGAATTTATAATTACTTCTCTATACTTAAAGTGTCGGCCACCTCATTGGCCTTTCATGATAATAATAATTTCTTGTAATCAATGTTCTCTGGATCTATTCCAACTCAAATTTTTCTATCTCATTCCCATCACTATTGGGTGAAAGCATTCTCCCTCAAGCTTTGCTGAAGGAGAAGAATATCTATCAGTCTTTTTCCATAAGTCATTGCTTCCACCTTTCTGTGTGAACTTTATCACGGTTACTCCTAATCATACCTAGGATATTTCTTCTATTAGTTCTTTCTTGTTTTAGGATAATCTCAACCTTTATTTGGTTCAATCCATACTCCTCATGGTCTCATGCATGCCTTATCTGGCATTATTATTATTATCATGTCGTACGTTCCCTACCAAACTTCCATTTTGAAACTCAGAATATTACCTTTTCCTTGTAAGGTTTCTTAGATCGTCATCCTCATCATCCCTCTTGTATTTTCTGGGTACAGGGTAAATCAAAATATCATTAATCAATCTTATAACAATTCTGTCCATGTACTCTCCGAAACTCCTTTCAATAAATCCCTAAAGATTTTTGATGCCTTGGTCAAATCAACTTATCTCGTCCAAATTCACAATGTCTTTATTAGGGGTAATGCCATCCTTTGTGCATCCCCCGGGTTCGTCTTAAATTATGGATATTCTATCCTCAATTCTATTTTCAAGAAATACTTACATCCTTTAGTTAACAAACAGATCACATATCCTTATTAAGGGTCTCTTTTCAATCGTTCTCATCTTGATAATCTATAGGTTGCTTAATGCTAGCCTTTTCTTTCGAATTGACGTCAGTCTACATGACCTTCCGAAAGACAACATATGTCTATCCGCTCTTCTTATAGAACTCTATAATGGTAGCAAGGATGTTCTGGAAGATATTGGTCGAGTTCAACGTGAATCTCTTAATACCTATTATTCTTCTCGAGGATATTCTGTTTCAGATAAAATTTATGCATCATACAGCACCATCTCTGACACTCTTCATAAACCTTAATTGATGTAACATCCCATCGTCATGTATCTCAATTCACTTTACTTCTCTTTCTAGCTCATAAGCTGGTCAATCATATACGCCTGAATCACTTCGCTTTATATCCAAAGTTCTCGCGGTTGGCGCTCAGTTAGAAGCACCCCGCTTTGTCCTTACATTGCTGGTCTAGTCACTTTATAATTCTTTACCATATGGCCCCAAATGGCCGCACTACATTATATGATTTTATGTTAGCTAATGCAATTACTTTTCTAGCAATTGTCGGCATATCGCCTCCTTTGTCCATAGCGAAGATATCTTATCTAGGGTAGGTTACGCTTATCAATATGCTTTTTCCCGCATACTCTTAAACTTTTTATTTTTGTATTTGTTCACTGCTTTCCTTTACATAGAAAATCTTAGGTACCAGAGTAGTATAGTCACTCAAATCGAGCACTGCCATTCTTCGTTCCTCCCTCTTCTTAGATACCTTCTGATCTTTTCAAAATTTTACTCCATATAAGTCTCAATCGACTTCTCGGTACCGCCTCCGGTCACCTTTCCTTTATTTTTATCTTTTCAACTTCTTTTATCAATCCCACGTGCTAGCTTAACACTTTTGGCATAATAGCCTTTTCATTTAATTCAATCCCGGAATTTCTCAGTCTGTTTTGGTCATAATATGTATTTCCCTTTTTTCCGTCCAATCTCAACTTCATCATTTTATCTCTTCAATCAATTGTAATAATCAGGGTCTGTCCACCAACCCATATAGCGGATACCTTACCCAATCCACAGGGTTCGCTCCAGTTTCCACTCTCTTCAGTGACGTTTTCTGATAATCAGAAAGACAAGGTTTGCCAAAATTTGTTGGATTTCTTTCCAGAATCAGGAAAATTTTGGTTAATCTATCCACCCACTGGTAACACTTAAGAAAATTAATTTCGAAACCTGAAGGATAGTTCTATGAACACCCAAGCAGGTAGAATCGTAAGCAGTTAAAATAAAAGAATGATTGATATAGAGTTGGAAGTTTAACCACTGGAAAGGAACCAACTATATACATCCCATAGAAGGGAAATCAAAAGTTTCGAACTGAAACATGCCACGTCTTCCTGATACATATACGTCCTAATAGTCGATACTACCAATTGTCAGTCTACCTAACCACTAGTCTCAGAAGGAACACTACCGTCGGAGTTAGTCGTTCCACAAAATTGGCACTACCAAGGCCATCCGAATCTGGGGAACCGTGCTGTCCGAATGCATCAGCAGTTACTCTGCCGTGTTGAATAAGCACACCACCTAAACCTATATGAGGTGCATCATAATATGTCACAAAGTCTTCCTTCTTCCATTAGGCAATGCCAACGCTGGGTCGCTTCGAATTTCCTCTTTAGCTCCAGGAAGATTTATTTTTCACATTTTCCTTTTCACTCAAACTTCTTAGTCTTACAATTAAGTCGGGTTACAGGACTGAAATCTTTGTAAAGTCCTGAACAAATCTTTGGTAATACCCGGTGAATCTTATGAAATTTCTCATCTTTGTCGGGGTGGTTGGCCTTTCTCAATTGAAACTTCCTTAACTCGGCGGGGTCAACTAACACTACTCAATATTGATCGCATGTCCTAATAACTGAACTTTATTTTATCAGAATTCATATTTTGAGAACTTGGCATACACTTGTTCTTTCAGGTTTCACCTCAAAACATTCTCCATTATCTCTTAACCACTGATCGTATTACTTGATCCTTCTTATGATTCAGCGTCAAAGTAAACTTAACGTAACTACTATAATCCATGCAAGGAAAAGAAAGAATTTAATATTCCACTGAATCACATGCATCTAATGTTTCTGGTTCATTATTTCACTGAGTTGAAATAAACTTATACTTAGTCCCTGACAATAGTCTTATTATGAGTTATTATAGACTCACTGGTCTTTCCTCTTGTAGGTTCTGAGATCATCGTCTCGCTTACTACTTTCTCACATAACTTTATCCAATCATGCCATCTCTTCTCAATGTCTTTACTTTCTAAGCTGATCCATTCATAAAATAAACATTTCCCTGAATCAAACCACCTCATCAATCTCAATGTGACTTTATAGATAATAACCTATAAAATTTGCTTTCTCATG
This sequence comes from Saposhnikovia divaricata, assembly GCA_036435485.1. Taxonomy (NCBI): domain Eukaryota; kingdom Viridiplantae; phylum Streptophyta; class Magnoliopsida; order Apiales; family Apiaceae; genus Saposhnikovia; species Saposhnikovia divaricata. The sequence goes on from CM071598.1 coordinate 89,200,452, forward strand.
GCGAATTACCATTGACAGTATTCACACTAATCCATCCGTCAAATGATATGGCACTTGCTGCCTTTAACATGTACCACTCTAACTCTTTTCTCATTAATCTGAAGGTCTCTAAGGATTCTTATCTATCCTCGTATAAGATCTCAAGTAATTCTTCCAATCCGTCTTACTTGCTGGTACCACATTCGGTTGTCCAGCTTTGAATCCAATATGTATCTTTAGTTTTCTTAATAATATCTCAGTTCTTGACGCTCACTTAACTAAGCACTATACCTTAACTTTTATAGTCTCTCTGGCTGCAGCCCTCATTTCCTCAAGGGTAAACTCCTTATCCTTCATAGGATTCACCTCCTTAGCTGGAACCTCCTCCGGGTTCTCAGTAGGGTACTCTATCGAATTTACAAGCCGATGGTCGATCATATAATAAAGCATCCTCGTACAGCTGCTCGTGAGTGTGACACCCCCAAATCTGAGGTCAAAGATTCAGGTTGTCACATCATCATCCAACCAAATCATACCTGTATTAACTTTACAACTCAACAATACATCCATCCAGACCTCAATCTTACACACAAACAAGTTAGAGCCTTAGAAACGATAATCGAAAGTGCCACTAAATATTACAATTCATTTGTACAAATCAGAGTCTTACACAATTCCACTTATACAACTACACTTGAAGACAAGTCTTACTATTACAGTTGAAAACCTATCCGACTTACTCTGTAGTATTTATCATGAACTAAATCATCTCCGGGGTAAATCTTCTACTCCTCTTCTGCTGTTGCGGAGTTAACCGACCAAATTCTTCTCTTCTGAAAAGTTTTATAAAGCAAGAATGAGCTACATAACGCTCAACAAGTTCACCATTTTGAAAAATAATGATGTGGTTCATTTCGAAAACATTCCCAACTATAGGGGTATATATCTCAGATTTCAAAACATAATTGGACAATGTATATATTCGAGTTTGAATAAAACATCTATACTCACTAAGGAGCTTTAAGAATAACATATGAACCCTTTATAAGGTTCCCATTTCAATATATCTCAAGTTTGAAAATATATACATATGAGTATATCATTTTCGGCAAAACACTCTACAATTAACATTCTCCACAGGGAATACATCATTGCAAACCTCTTTCCTTCCATTAACTTAGAAGGTTCCTCATACAAAAACATTTCATTCTTTGAAACAATTGCAAGAGTGCACTAACACGTGCCAATCTTTATAGAAAATCTTGCAGTTCTAGATACTGCACGATGTCAATATTTTCTTATCAAAAGCCACACTTTCGGAAACTTGGCACTTAGGCCCAAGAAGCAGTGTTTGAGTATTTTTCCAAAGTGGAGGATGGGACTGGAAGAAAACATAAAAACCTGACAAGGATTGACGATGATCAGTCGCCACATCCAAGTCCAATAATCCGCGGGTCTTCTCTACCGGTAGAAGGATAGAAACTACATCCGTAACTATCCCCGGGTGAAAACTACATCCGTAATCACCCTCGATGAAAACTACATCCGTAATCATCCTTCGGCAACACCTGGGCCGGAATAATAATTGATGGACCGCCTGGCTCACGGCCGCTTACACATCCCGGGAATCGTTCGTCAACGGTTCCCACACCTGCCAGAGTCCCTTTTTCTTTTTCTTTTCAAAACTTTATTTTGATTGAAAGCTGAGTAGTTGAGGTCCGACATCAGTTGACCGATGATTCTTGAAATCACACAAGAAGCAAACCTGACCGGGGGTTTTCGAAAATGTTTTGAGTTCGAAAGAGTTCGAGTTTGAAAGTGCTAAAGGTATCTTGGATTAGCTTTGTCTTTAAAATAATGAACCATAATCAATAAATGATATTTTAAGATTTAATATTAATAATTAATAAAATAATTATTTAATCAAATAAGCTTTTAATCCAAGATAGGTATTTTGAGTATTTACGAAGATATAAAAATAATTACTTGAGTATACGATACTCCCCGAATGACCCTTCGGGTTTTCACAATTTAATTACGATATAATAATATACCGCTCCCCGCTCAATAGTATATACGGACCGCTACGACCTCTATTGCTAGAGTCGTTGTCCGAAGAAAACATTTCGTTCTAAGTTCAAGGGGTGCAAACATATATGTACTTATACATCTCAATTTCATCGATACTTCGATAAACATAAACATTTGATATGATTGAAAACTACAAACACAACAGTGAAAGTCCTTGAATATGTAAGTTTTGAAAAGTAAACTTGCCTTGGTTTGGTTGGGGTGGTCGAGCGTGCGGAGTGGAATGATCTATACATAAGCAATAACCGCTCGTTAGTACCGTAACAATATCTCTTTAATTGCGGGGTTTTAGGGGGTACGAAATTAACTTAATGACTTCGTCTTTTTACACTCTAGCCCCACTATAGGTCCATGTCATCACTCGATTACGCTCGTCACTTATCCGACTTAACTTAGTTACCATATCCGAGTCACGTCCATTACCCCTAGAATTATACTCCACTTAACGACTTTTTCCCTTGCGCGAATTTTACTCTAGCATTTTTATAAAATTGAAAATTTCATATTTTAATCCAATTCTTTTTGGGTAGCCTTCACCACTGCATTTCATAGCTTCTCATAGTTTTCCACGATCCCACATAAATTTTTAGGGGTTTAAACAAGGTTCACAAGGGGACCATTTAGTGCAGTCCAGAATCCAGAAACAAATTTTACTTCTCCGGCCATAACTAAAAAGCTATACATCACCTAGTCATGAACCTTATATTTCCAGAAACTACATTCAAATACCTTTCCAAAAATATATGGTAGGATCTCAGGGGACAAGATTTGGGGGTTCAAAACCATCTTACAAGACAGGTCAAGTTCCTGGAAAAACAAAGCATGTTTGTTTCACTTAAATCAACCAAGATTCTTACTTCCACAACACAACCAACATCTAATTCACCAAGTTCATGCTTTATAACATTCATGGAGATACATAAACTAACCACAATCATAAAAATCACAATCACAACACTAAAACTCAAGATCTATATCATTCATCACTTATATATCCAAGATTAACACAAATACACATGGATCTATCATTAAACATCTTAAATAATTCATGGCCAAGAGGGGTTTGGAGTTTTATACCTTCTTGAGTAGCTAAAGACCTTGGGTGAGCTTTACAACCACTAAGAACACTTGGATGAGCCTTTAAAGACCTTAATCCTTCAAGATCTAAAAGATAAACATACATGGTTACTATTCACTCAATCTTCAACAATTTATAACTCAAGATTGGATGGTTAGAATGGATTGAATTTCATAGCATACCTTCTATATGGAGTGTAGAGGAACTAGAAATTTTGCCTTGAATTAAGAGTGAAGAAAAATGGAAGAAAGAAAATTTCTCTTCCTCCTTCCTAGCCTTGGCCGAGAGCAACATTGCTTGGGGGGGAGAGAGTTTTCTTATTTTGCTTTTTGGTTGTTGGATGAATAAAGTATAAAGTGGTTGGGTGATATATGTGTTAGTGTATGTATATGTGATACATGGTACAAGTCTAGGTATGGCCTCCATGTACTCTTGTCTCCCTTGGAAAAAGAAATGCCAACTAGTTACTATTCCTCTTGCTATTTGGTACTACTAGTTTGCTTTTCTTAACTACTTAGTTGCATGGGACTTGCATGCAATACTACTCCTTGTATCATTATTCTTCCACCAATGCTTGTCACTTAATCTTTAATTCGTATCGTATCTTAATTAATCTCTCGTAATAATATTTTGTCGCGTAGAGATTTCTCTAGTAATTCCTTAAGTACTTAATTGCGTAAATTCCTCGAATATCCATAATTCCTCGTCATAATCCTTAATAAATCTTTTAATACTCTAATCATTCTCAAATCCCAAGTTTTATAAATCTTACTAACAATAAGACTCTTGCCCTCAACAATCTTCTCTTTATCTTACATAGTGAATGCAACAACATAGATTCTTAGACAATCAATTCCATTAAACAATAGGGATGACTAGAAGGATTCCAAATTGACAATGTCACACGATATTAAATAAAAGAAAATATTACAAAAATTAGGGTTCTTACAGCCTCCCCTCCTTAAAAGGATATCGTCCCGGAATCAGGTTGAAAACAGTTGGGGGTGCTTCTCACGCATCGTGCTCTCTAGTTCCCATGTTGATTCTTCGACATTCTGGTTCCTCCACAAAACTCTCACTAGTTTCACAACCTTGTTCCTCAGCACCTGTTCTTTTCTATCCATGATTTCCACGAGTTGCTCCACATATGTTAAGTCTGGTTACAGATCCACCTGGTCATATTCTATCACATGTCGGAAGTCGGTATGGTAGGGTCGTAGCATGGACACATGGAACACATTATGTACTTGCTGCAAGCTTGGGGGTAAAGCCAACTCATAGTCTAACTTTCCAACTCGTCTCAAGATCTCAAAAGGTCCAATAAATCTTGGGCTTAGTTTCCCCTTCTTACCAAATCTCATCAATCCCTTCCACGGTGATACCTTCAACATCACAAACTCTCCTACCTCATATCCCTTGTCCTTGCGGGTCTGGTCTGCATACTTCTTCTGTCTGTCTTGGGCCGCTACCAGCCATCCTCTTATGAGCTCGATAGTTTCTCTTGTCTGTTGGACCAGTTCAGGCCCTAAAATCTTCCGCTCTCCAACTTCTTCCCAACACAAGGGAGACCAACATCTTTGTCCGTATGAAGCTTCATATGGGGCATTCCTATACTCGCATGGTAACTGTTGTAGTAGGAAATTCGATCAACGGCAAGTGGTCATCCCAACTTCCCTTAAAATCGATGGCACAAACTCTCAACATGTCCTCTATGGTCTGGATGGTTCTCTCGCTCTGTCCGTCTGATTGGGGGGTGGTATGCAGTACTCATGTTTAACTTGGTCCCCACACAATCCTGAAAACTCCTCCAGAACCCGGAGTTGAACCTTGGGTCCCTATCAGATACAATGCTCACAGGAACCCCATGCCTTACCACGATCTCCTTAGATATCTCATAGAATTTGACCATTCGAAATAATGGGTTTCGTAACAAAAAAAACTAATGACATTTACATACACTCGTCTGTACCGTAAAGACGTAGTATCAATTCAAAATCTTTATTTAATAATTCGTACATGTCGTGATTACAAAAATTCCTCATCCACCCATAAAATTACTATTCGTCCAGGTTTCGAATATTCACGAAAATTAGGGTTAATGCAGTCTCCTCTCCTTAAAAGGATTCTAACCTAAGGAAAATAGTTGTGGATACAATTCCAACTTTACCCTTTCCAACTCTCAGGTTGACACTTCAACCCTTTTGCTCTCTCACCTTGGTCTCACCAACGCTTTAATGTTGTTTCTCAACACATGCTCTCCTCGACCTGTATTCCTTATCGGTTGTTCTATGAATAAAAATTTCTATCCCACTACTTATACGTTCCTCTTCTACATTGTTCATAGTTTCCATGTTGAGTCCTTGTATCGTTGGCCCGTGAATACTTTGTGGTCGTGTTTTATAATCTGAGACAACGTCAATACGCACGGTATTCCTCCTATTCCTTCGCTTGATTAGCAGGCATGTGTTGCCTCCCGTCAGCCGTTACCACTTGCTATGGATATTGTATAGTCTCCGGCATACGTCGAACCAGTTCAGCTACTAAATCCCTCGTTCATTGACTTCTTCGTAATGCAAGAAAAGCGAAGCTTCTTCTTTCGCGGTACGCTTTACAAGAGACGTCCTTACGTTCGCATGGTGACGATCGCGGTAACAACATTCATTTCATGGATAAGTTTTTTTTATTCTCGATTTCCCCGTGAAATCTAAGGCACGACACTAAATACAAATTCGATCGTCTGGATAATTCTTCTTCCATGTCCGTCAGCCACAGGTCAAATTAGTACATACGCTCAATCTCTTTGTTAAATATACCCGAAAGCACCTTCAATATTCGAAGTTTAACCTTAAGTCTTTATCTGACGTAATTGCTGCAAAAGTTTTATATTGCACCACCATCTCTTCCGTATAATATTCGATAATCTTCTCAATGGAAAGTCTCTCATAGGTAAATCACCTGGTCCAACAATTATAACTCAACTAGGGCCATCTCTTGGCTCGGTCTTTGGCGACCTACTTATGAAATTCGTTATAATTCTGTCCACGTTCAAGATTTTCTACAGGCGGAATTAATCCACTGGATCTCTATCATTCTGCTTTTGGCATGTCGCGTTTGTACTCAATAGTTTGCCAATACCATTCTTCATTTCAGTTCACCAAACATTCGCTTAATTCTCTATACATTTTTTTTTCCTTCCCCATAATTTAGTCATTTTCCTCTAACCTTATTCTTTATTGTATATACTCTATTTTCTTGGCCAATACTGACTGAATTCCAATTTCGAATAATCCCTTCTATAGGTACCGGCCACCACACTGGCCTTTCCTGGGAAATAACCAATTTCTCCATTATACTCCCTTCTCCCTTTCGTCATATTCTCTTTCTTATGTTTACTTCTAATATGAAGATATACTTATGGCACTTGTGGAAACTTTCACACTTCTCTCATAAAGTTAACGTCTCAGTTCTATGCGTGAACGCTATCCTGACAAATCCCAGACTCACGGTCAGTATATCCTATCCCGTAACCCTTATGTTGTTTAGAAGTATAGGCTATCATCCCCTTTCTACTGCTTCATCACCCCTCTTAAACTCTTGAAAGATGCATCATCGTGACTCTCAAAGTCCTTTTTTTTTATCATTAAGTATAGCTAACAACGAGGTTGTTGCTAATATCTCATTTCATTCCAAAACTTTGTTCATTAACCCATAAAGGCTTTTGACTCACAAGTCCACTCAAACGATACTACCATAATTTTATGACGTTTATATTAGTGTGAAATGCTAACTTTGGCACAGTACAGAGGTCGATCTTGAGTTGGTGAAACCCGCTTTTCAACCTTATCTTTGAAAAACAACTACTCAGTTTAACTAGTCAACAATTCCTCCATTTCCTATAAGGGTATCAGTTCTCGATGGTATATGTAAGATGTCATACGCTCGTCCTCCTTCACAACTGGCGCCAATCAGCCTGAGGCCTGCATGCGGCTGCGATTCCTAATAAACTTGATTAGGTGGTAATCTCGAAGGATCATTGGCATATATCCATGCATACATTTGCTATTAGGGGCCTGTTAAACTATATGTCTCTCTATGTGCATCAATCCCTTTAAGCTAAGTAAAGCTTCACATTCTTGCCACGATATTTCTTCCTTTCTTGTCCACCTCACTTCCATGTTAGTTTCCTCTAAGGATATGTCTTACATCGCAATCGATTTGAATTTCTTGGATCAGGAAAAGGGTTGGTGACTCCAGAATTCATTAATATAACATCCTGACAACGGTTGGTAGGAGCGTACTCCCAGCCACCTCATCATTTCTTATAACTTTCCTCACACTAATATTAAAGGTCTTGTGGTATGCCCCGACATGTTATTTCTACTTTAATAATTACTCGGCATAACGCTCTGGCTGCACAATTACAACATTTGGTTTTTGATCTCATATTGGTGTAACGGTTCATAATTGTACCTCCCGTTCACCTTAGAGTAATCACTTCGAAAGGAATGGTTTCAAAATAACGAGGTCCAAAAGATAATTTTAATAAGAATTCCACATTGGATGTTCCAAGAATGTTGATGGTTCCAAATACTAGGAGTCTCAATTTTTTTTTTTGGAGATATAAGGATGGATAGAAAGAATACAACAAGGTTTATTCCTTCCCGTCCTAATAATTCTGTAATATGATACCATAGAGAATGTTGCATAAGGACAATGATTGTTGGATACAAAAGTCATAAAGACGGTCTTTATACAATTCTTACATCGGGTGGATACTTTTCCTCCTGAATAATAAGAGGAAATCTAAAGTCGCATTGATGAAGGTCAGCCAATAGAAACAATTCTACTCCATGACAATTAAAGAATGAAGTAGTTTATCATTCAAGTAATCAGTGGTTTCAAATGAATTCTCATTGTGTGAATGAAAGAATAAAATATTCAAGTGATATAAAGTCTGATACGAAGATGAGTAGAATTCGAGTTGAGTGGGCGACCTCATTAGGTCTCAATCAAGTTATTCGTCACAACTTTCATCATCATATTTTACCACATGCAAAATGCATTGCAGAATGAATTAAATTGGGAGTTGGACCAGTGAAACAATAACTAGTCCTTTTCAAGAAACACTAGCAACTAGCTAGACAAAATTTGTTAGTTCACCTGTTTGAGACATCACCACCAACTAGGACAATTAGCTAGGTGTTCTTCACAACATTACAATTTTGAGTAGTTAGAACAATCAATTAGTCATTCATATTGACATAACGACTAGCCAGTTTCAATTGGATAGAACGGAGTTTTAACATCGTAGCCACTGAAGAAACTTTAGGCTTCTCGGACAACGAATGAAAATAAGAAGTTATTAAGTTTGAAAAAGAAAACTATAAAATCTGAAGAGAATGTTCTAGGTATCGGAACAATCGATAACCTCTCATCAAATATTACTTATCAGTGAAACGGTCCACCCAAGGGTGCCTCCGTACACATGCTTCATCAGATCCGACAATAGAATTAAATTCGGAATACTCTCAATGTACGATGTACAATCTCATCTTGAAAAGAAGAAAAGAATTCATGAGGGATGTCTGGACATTAGATCATCCATGCCCTCAGTAATTTGTTGAATATTTATGAGCTCAACTGAAGTGTGCAAGTATGAAAGAAGTAATCAAATATCGATATTCGTTAAGTAGTATTCGTCGATTAATTAAGGAAATATTTGTTGAACATTCCTTGGATAATTGAAAGAAAGTGTAAATAGTCCTGAGCAGAAATAATTATAAACTTCAAATAGAATGCTCGGGGATCAATTAAGATACTTTGGATGAGTCCCGGTTTAGAGAAAGTATATCACTGGTTGTTATTCCACAAGTTTGAAGTAGAAAGCTAGGAGGGTTACCTGATATAAACTAATCGAGGTAACATGGTTAGTGAACAGTTTAAAATGAAGTAGTGCACCAGCCGGTAGTTACCAAAATAAGTTAATAATCATTCGTGCATCTCATTATCACCACTATGAGGGTAACTCCATCTCTTCGTCTTCGTAATACAAGACACCAACTAGTGCATCTCTCAATCATCATCTTAACGTCATTTACCTAGTTAGGGTTTCACAAATATATCTGTCATTTCCGTGCTTTATCTTGAAGACCAAACTTCACTTCATTGCGGGGATACCTGCTAAGTCCATAGGGTCATACTTCATGCCTTCCGACATGAATCACAAGTGGCCAGTTCCCCCTGGGAACAGATCAAAGAGATCTCTCAGGGATCTCAGTGCAGTCCATAGGTTCAGTGGCGGGTGTGTGTATGTGAACATATACCAAAAATATTGAGGTCTACAATACATAAATACGTAGTCCCTTATAACATCTCTATCGAAGGATCCCACTCTAGACCCACTGGTCTTTTCTTTTGGTAGACTCTGAGATCACTGTATCGCTCGTTGCAACTATATTCAACTTCTCTTGAGTCCCTTTGTTAATTCTACTTGTTTGTTCTCTAAGTTAAACTACCATGCTCTAGCGTCCGAATCATGCATGGAATTATCTAGCACGCTCGTCTTATGATAACATTCTCGTATAACACATGTAAAATTTGCCATCAAGGGTAATGAAATCCACAACGACATAGTGACCAACTATCAGGTAAACCCGTTACTTATCGAAAATCGGATCTTATAGCCAAAGTAAAAGACTTTCATTAATCCAAGTACTAAGTACCCTTAATTATGTAGGGAAGTCCAAACTTCTTGATTCTTAAAATGCCGCCTCCTAAACTTTGGAGGACTATGGGCCTCAAAATTTATGCCAGCCTAGTCATCCGATCATATTGGCAATATCGCCTCTACCTCAGCTGTTCTTGAGATTTCGCTCTGCTTCCTCTATCATTACCTATGATAGGTCATGTACGACTCTCAAACCTCTATTCATCATTCTGAAGGTCTCTAAGGATTCTATCGACCCTAGTATAATACCTTCAGTAACACTCCAGTCCATTCTACTCACCGGTACCTCTTCCGGTAATCCAATCATAAGTTTAATACGATCTCTTATGTCATTCTCCTACTTAGACTTAACTCTCAACACTCTCGTTTCTGAGTACTGTAACTTATCGCTCTGATACCATTTCTGTGACGCCCCCAAATCTGAGGTCAAAGATTCAGGTCGTCACATCATCATCCAACCAAATCATACCTGTATTAACTTTACAACTCAACAATACATCCATCCAGACCTCAATCTTACACACAAACAAGTTAGAGCCTCAGAAATGATAATCGAAAGTGCCACTAAATATTACAATTCATTTGTACAAATCAGAGTCTTACGCAATTCCACTTATACAACTACACTTGAAGACAAGTCTTACTATTACAGTTGAAAACCTATCCGACTTACTCTGTAGTATTTATCAGGAACTAAATCATCTCCGGGGTAAATCTTCTACTCCTCTTCTGCTGTTGCGGAGTTAACCGACCAAATTCTTCTCTTCTGAAAAGTTTTATAAAGCAAGAATGAGCTACATAACGCTCAGCAAGTTTACCATTTTGAAAAATAATGATGTGGTTCATTTCGAAAACATTCCCAACTATAGGGGTATATATCTCAGATTTCAAAACATAATTGGACAATGTATATATCCGAGTTTGAATAAAACATCTATACTCACTAAGAAGCTTTAAGAATAACATATGAACCCTTTATAAGGTTCCCATTTCAATATATCTCAAGTTTGAAAATATATACATATGAGTATATCATTTTCGGCAAAACACTCTACAATTAACATTCTGTACAGGGAATACATCATTGCAAACCTCTTTCCTTCCATTAACTTAGAAGGTTCCTCATACAAAAACATTTCATTCTTTGAAACAATTGCAAGAGTGCACTAACACGTGCCAATCTTTATAGAAAATCTTGCAGTTCTAGATACTGCACGATGTCAATATTTTCTTATCAAAAGCCACACTTTCGGCAACTTGGCACTTAGGCCCAAGAAGCAGTGTTTGAGTATTTTTCCAAAGTGGAGGATGGGACTGGAAGAAAACATAAAAACCTGACAAGGATTGACGATGATCAGTCGCCACATCCAAGTCCAATAATCCGCGGGTCTTCTCTACCGGTAGAAGGATAGAAACTACATCCGTAACTATCCCCGGGTGAAAACTACATCCGTAATCACCCTCGATGAAAACTACATCCGTAATCATCCTTCGGCAACACCTGGGCCGGAATAATAATTGATGGATCGCCTGGCTCACGGCCGCTTACACATCCCGGGAATCGTTCGTCAACGGTTCCCACACCTGCCAGAGTCCCTTTTTCTTTTTCTTTTCAAAACTTTATTTTGATTGAAAGCTGAGTAGTTGAGGTTCGACATCAGTCGACCGATGATTCTTGAAATCACACAAGAAGCAAACCTGACCGGGGGTTTTCGAAAATGTTTTGAGTTCGAAAGAGTTCGAGTTTGAAAGTGCTAAAGGTATCTTGGATTAGCTTTGTCTTTAAAATAATGAACAATAATCAATAAATGATATTTTAAGATTTAATATTAATAATTAATAAAATAATTATTTAATCAAATAAGCTTTTAATCCAAGATAGGTATTTTGAGTATTTACGAAGATATAAAAATAATTACTTGAGTATACGATACTCCCCGAATGACCCTTCGGGTTTTCGCAATTTAATTACGATATAATAATATACCGCTCCCCGGTCAATAGTATATACGGACCGCTACGACCTCTATTGCTAGAGTCGTTGTCCGAAGAAAACATTTCGTTCTAAGTTCAAGGGGTGCAAACATATATGTACTTATACATCTCAATTTCATCGATACTTCGATAAACATAAACATTTGATATGATTGAAAACTACAAACACAACAGTGAAAGTCCTTGAATATGTAAGTTTTGAAAAGTAAACTTGCCTTGGTTTGGTTGGGGTGGTCGAGCGTGCGGAGTGGAATGATCTATACATAAGCAATAACCGCTCGTTAGTACCGTAACAATATCTCTTTAATTGCGGGGTTTTAGGGGGTACGAAATTAACTTAATGACTTCATCTTTTGACACTCTAGCCCCACTATAGGTCCATGTCATCACTCGATTACGCTCGTCACTTATCCGACTTAGCTTAGTTACCATATCCGAGTCACGTCCATTACCCCTAGAATTATACTCCACTTAACGACTTTTTCCCTTGCGCGAATTTTACTCTAGCATTTTTATAAAATTGAAAATTTCATATTTTAATCCAATTCTTTTTGGTTACCCTTCACCACTGCATTTCCTAGCTTCTCAAATTTTTCCATGATCCCACATAAATTTTTAGGGTTTGAAACATGGTTCACAAAGGGACCATTTAGTGCAGTCCGGAATCCAGAAACACATTTTACTTCTCCGGCCATAACTAAAAAGCTATACATCACCTAGTCATTAACCTTATATTTCCAGAAACTAAATTCAAATACCTTTTCAACAATATATGGTAGGACCTCAGGGGACAAGATTTGGGGGTTCAAAACCATCTTACAAGACAGGTCAAGTTCCTGGAAAAACTCAGCATGTTTGTTTCACTTAAATCAACTAAGATTCTTACTTCCACAACACAACCAACATCTAATTCACCAAGTTCATGCTTTATAACATTCATGGAGATACATAAACTAACCACAATCATAAAAATCACAATCACAACACTAAAACTCAAGATCTATATCATCCATCACTTATATATCCAAGATTAACACAAATACACATGGATCTATCATTAAACATCTTAAATAATTCATGGCCAAGAGGGGTTTGGAGTTTTATACCTTCTTGAGTAGCTAAAGACCTTGGGTGAGCTTTACAACCACTAAGAACACTTGGATGAGCCTTTAAAGACCTTAATCCTTCAAGATCTAAAAGATAAACATACATGGTTACTATTCACTCAATCTTCAACAATTTATAACTCAAGATTGGATGGTTAGAATGGCTTGAATTTCATAGCATACCTTCTATATGGAGTGTAGAGGACCTAGAAATTTTGCCTTGAATTAAGAGTGAAGAAAAATAGAAGAAAGAAAATTTCTCTTCCTCCTTCCTAGCCTTGGCCGAGAGCAACATTGCTTGGGGGGGGAGAGAGTTTTCTTATTTTGCTTTTTGGTTGTTGGATGAATAAAGTATAAAGTGGTTGGGTGATATATGTGTTAGTGTATGTATATGTGATACATGGTACAAGTCTAGGTATGGCCTCCATGTACTCTTGTCTCCCTTGGAAAAAGAAATGCCAACTAGTTACTATTCCTCTTGCCATTTGGTACTACTAGTTTGCTTTTCCTAACTACTTAGTTGCATGGGACTTGCATGCAATACTACTCCTTGTATCATTATTCTTCCACCAATGCATGTCACTTAATCTTTAATTCGTATCGTATCTTAATTAATCTCTCGTAATAATATTTTGTCGCGTAGAGATTTCTCTAGTAATTCCTTAAGTACTTAATTGCGTAAATTCCTCGAATATCCATAATTCCTCGTCATAATCCTTAATAAATCTTTTAATACTCTAATCATTCTCAAATCCCAAGTTTTATAAATCTTACTAACAATAAGACTCTTGCCCTCAACAATCTTCTCTTTATCTTACATAGTGAATGCAACAACATAGATTCTTAGACAATCAATTCCATTAAACAATAGGGATGACTAGAAGGATTCCAAATTGACAATGTCACACGATATTAAATGAAAGAAAATATTACAAAAATTAGGGTTCTTACAGTGAGCCTCAAGGTCTGTTACCTTGCTCGTCGATACGATATCGAGCTAAGTTACTATTATGATACTTAAGTTACTATTATGATACAAGAAATCAAAGTTAGTTTCTAGAAATCACTATTCATCCTCATATTTGATGATTTATTTGAAAATGAAAGAAGTGGAGTTTGAAGCTAAGATTCATAGGATATATCTAATATGAAATGTAGTACTCACCATAAACAATTGGAGATCAAACAATGGTTGGAAGCTTGATTTTGGTTTTGGAATTAAGAGGTGGCCTAATGGAGGAATATGGAGGATGGTGGAGTTGCTTGTTTGGTGTCTTGCTTGGTGATGTGCTAGAATGAATTATTGTTGATAATATCTTGTATAAAGCCACTTTAATAAAGTTCTTTGCTCATCTCTTGCATCATCTTGGACATGTGTTGAATTCTAGTGGTGTTGATGACAAGATTAGGCTAAGTACTTGGTTTGATTCTAATGTTACTAGTTAGCATTGTAACTAGCTTGGTTACTTGATATTATCCACTTGCACATGCATGCATCTTGGCTCTCTGCTTGTTTCTTTGTCTGGTTATTGCTCATTTTCGTTGATCGTTCGGAGGAATATCTCAAGTATTTCTCGTTAGGGTTTTTACCAGAAACCTTCTTAATATTTATACTACCATTCTCAATCCTCCTTTATAATTCTTGAATTTAAATTCCTTAAATCTTTATAATAAATCCTTAAATCCTCCAGTGTCCAGGGAAATCTCGGAGAAAATAAAAGTGCTATTTTTCTGAATCTGATATCATTTAAATACAATTATATTGCCTATCGGTCATTAATACGAACTCAGAAATCCGTTCCGAATACCCCTATATAGCGTCGTCTGATAATATTCTAATTTCCACCAAAACACTATTCATTGCTTATTTTCTCTTTAATTCATATAATTTAGAAAAATGTTCTCGCGCTTTCCCGAGCGTTCCTTAACCCTTTTTCGGAACCACTTGACTTATAACAGATATCGATTTGGATTACATGAGCTACCAGATATCGATTTGGATGACATGAGAATACTTCCTCTATTTGTATACCATATCTTACTTTCTTGACGATAGATTATTCTTACCTAAGTTTTGAACCAATGTAGCATTCATAGCATATAAACATTTGAATCCAAATCCATTCAACATTTATTCTTTCAACTACTTATACACTGCAGTCGTAACCACTATTCATTCATACTCCAATACATAATAAAAGTTTTAATTCCTACCAAAAATCTGGGTTCTTACACTTTATATAAGCCATTTCATTAGATACATGCTAAATTAAACAATACATATCCTAATATGCTACTGCAACACGTTGACTCTAGGGCTAATACTAAGGTTACACTCATAACTACTTAGTAAGCCTTTCTATTTACAACTTATTATTAATGTTACTAATAATAGGCTAGGTTTTCAGATCAGTGCAACATATAGTCGACATCCTTAATTGGAACATCCCAGTAAAGACACATCCCTCATGAAATACAACGTTCTAAAGAAAAAAAGTCCTCTTTATCCCGTCACCTTGACGAACCACGTCTAGGCTTATTTCTTAACGTGACCCAAACCTAGATCATTGACTTGACACTTACATCATTGACTTGATCTGAGAGGTTCGTTACGACATAAATGTTCACATTTTCACATCAAAAAATTATTGATAATTTAAAAGTATTTTTAAAATTTTTAGTTTTTTGTGTTGATTTGTGTAAGATTAGTTGGGACATTTCCCTTACATCGTAAGATTTTAGATGTGTTGGTTACGTAACATGATAACAGTGAAACATATACAACATAACATAGATCAATGCCAAATTAAGACAATTGGATGATAAATGGGTGTAAAAGTATTTGGGACGGAAATTCAAGTAGAACTTAGTTATTTTTTTGTAGGTGTATTCTTTCTTTGTTCTTAAGGTATTTTCTTGCGTGTAGGTTTTACCCTTACAAATCTTTTAATGAGGCATCTGTTCGTTCTTTAAACTATAAAATATAATTTTTTTCTTCAAAAAATAATAAAAATTATTATTATTTAGATATACCAATTTTATCCGACACTATTATTCCTAGATTTTATCAAATTTTAAAAAAAATTGATTAAAATTGTAAAATTTTATGCGTACTTTTAGAAAAATAAAGTAATATGAAATTGAGGTAAAGGACTACCATATATTTATACTTCAATATTTTCCCCGATAATATAAATACCATTTTTAATTAAATAATTTTTTTAACTAAAACATTACATACCTAATTTAGGTATATGAAATATTTTATAGAGATATATGAATATATCATCTACTATACACAAAAGATAAATAAAAAAGAACAATTTTTATATATGGGCCTAGTAGGGGCTTCTGGAAATTCATTACACTTGTACTCTCCATTTTTCCTTTTTTTTTTTAATATCAAAGATTATCAAAGATACTTAAACAAAATAAAAAAAAAGAGTCAAATGTAAATAAAAGTTGATAAAGTAAAGAGAGAAAAAAAAAAGTAGGGTTTTATTATAATTAAAATTGTTATTAAAGAGGGTTTATATAGCTAACTAGACAATAATAAGGGAGTTTATATCAAAGAAAATGATTATAATATTAAACTATCCAACAATAATAATATTATATATGTTAACATCCCCCTCAAACTCACGACAGAAAATCTGGAGTTTGTCAACAAGAAACTGAGCCAAGTATCCAAATGAATCCAAATGAGCTGCAACCACAAAAAAAGAGCATCCAAACGAATCCAATAAACGGAATCACGAATCCAAATGAGTCCAACACTTCCAAACGAATTCACAACTACGCACAAGCGCAAAATAAGAAAAAAAATAGTATCCATGTCACCCAAGAGTAAACAAAAACAAAAACTCCAATCCAATTGTACCCAATCCAAAATCAAAGTGAACGAAAAAAACCAATCAACAAGAATCCAAAGACAAATTGTATCTGAACCATCCATGTTGTTTTAGAATCAACCAAAACAATTTTTAAATCCAAGTGTATTTGAACCAAAAATGAGAGCTAACAAGAAATCTAATTAGCAAGAGAAGAACCATCCATGTCATCTTTTAACCAATCAAAACAACTTCAAAAGTCAAACAAATTAGCAACCAATGAACAAGAAAGAAAAATCCAAACAAAGTGCAACCATCGAAAACAATACCAATCCACAGATCGAACCCAATAACCAATCCGAACCAACTCCAAATCCAAACCTAATCTAAAACAAGAATCGAATCCAAACAGTACATATATCCAACCAACAAACTTATCCAATTTAACTAGCAAATTTGAGTGCAAACTAATATCCAACCAAAACCAAAATCGAATTCGAATCCAAATCCATATCCAAATTATAACGGAAAAACCAATTTATGATCCTAAACAAGCAGAGAGAAGAAAAGGTAAAGAAATGATCTTATGACCTAAACCAATATATAGAGAAAGTCAGAAAGAGAGAGAGGGAGAGGTCGTGGGGATGGAAAAAAACCTGTGAGAGATCGTGGAGTAGAAAAATATGCGAAAGTTCTTGGGCATGGAAGAAAGAAAAATCATGAGGGCATGAGAATGAAGATAACGATAAAAGCGAAAACACAACGACGATGATGATTGGCATAATGGATTTGCGGGAGAGATTGTCTCATACCAATAACAATAAAAATGGGATTTTAAAGACAAATATGACAAAAATGATGACGGTGATATCTATATCAAAGACGAAGATTAGGACCAGGAAAGAGAGGATGATCATAACGAAGAATCTGGATGAAGCGGGTCATTCTATTGATTGAAGCGGATGATTCAATTTTTTTAGAAATAAGGTATACAGATGCACCCAGGGCTACTCCCATCATTGAATACGAGAAGGAAGAAGGGCAAGGGAAGAGAAGAGAAAAAAAAACAATCTTACCAACGAGCCATTGCCATCAAAAAGAGAAAAACATAAAGTGTGACAAAACCAATTGAAAAAAAAAATGCGACCAAAATCAATTTTAACCTAAGAAAGATCCAACCAATATGAAGAAGAAAAAGAAAAACAACTAGAGAATTCATCCCAACAATTCGAGTAGAAAAAAAAACTTAGCAATCACGATTAGAAACCAATTTGAAGAAAAAAATGAGAAGAAAAAATAATCGAAGAACATGTTTTAATCCAACATGCGGAAGACATCATGTTCAACACTCAATCAATCGATTCTGAATCGAATCAGCATAGTTCTAGATATAATGATAAAGTATAGAGAGAAAAACATAACAGCTCGTGCAAGGTACGGGCCTCTATAAAAATGCCTCAAATTTTATTTTAAGGATGAAAAAACGGTTGAATTATTTATGATTGTATTTTGAACTCGTAATTCTGATAGTCTAATATGAATAGAAATGCGTGTTGATAATGAGGATTAATGAACCTCCCCGTCGGGTAATGTAAATAGTTGGAACCACGAGTGCATCATCAGTGTTAGGTTTTGTTTGTTGTTTATGGTGATTAGAAAAAAAACACAAATAATTTTGATGGTTGATTCGAGTTCTACGATGAAATCCAAGTGCAGTGGTGCACACCCTGATATGACATGGTATTGTGATAAACATTCGTGGACATTACACTATGATTGCGATTGCAATGTACGCATGACAACTTTTTAAAAAAAATTGAGAACAATCTTCGAATGCGTCACATGTGGAATAGAAAATTAAGTTATAGATGAATATACCCGGGAAGTGTTTTTAATTAATTCATATGTATCATGGTCAAATATAACTAAGGTCATTTCAACTTACAACTTAGAAATTAGATGATCAATTAGAACTTACAATTTTAAAAATTAGATGGTATGATTCACAAGAAAAAATCAATAACTACGATTTTAGTAGAATTTTTTGAGTGAATGTTTTTGGAAATTGGGTTACGAGACTATACATTTGATGCATATGCTCCAAAGTTATATATTCATGTGTATGTATTAATTGTCAATTTTAGACAAAATTTTTGGCAACAGATATGTTGTTGAACCATTGGATAAAATTAAGTGGGTATGTTATTGGGCATTGGTTTAGGCAACGATAAATTTTAATCCAATTTTTTTTTTATGTACTATCTTCATTTTGGGAAGATTATAGATATGAAATGTATTTTAACTTGAATATGTATATGCATTTTATCTAATTAATAAAGCGATAGTTGATATAGTGTTCAAAATTCAAGTCTCGCACTGGTTAATTCAATTACATAATTCACAGTAATTTTTTTTTAAATTCGTAGATCCAATCATACAGGTTAAAAGATAATATAAAAATTATTGAGTATATTAAGTTAGTTAGAAATTAGTATGGTAGACGATGCAATCTATAATCAAATAGTATATAAATATAAGGCATTTTATACTAAATGCAAAAAAATATATTTACAATATAAAAATATTAATCTAATCATGTTTTTTTGGCTATATATATCAAATTTTTAGCAGAAAAATTTAAAATTCATAATATATTGTTTATCTATTTATTTTGGCACAAGCATTGCTCTAGTGTTGTTAGATTTGCAAAAAAATCGTTAAAAATATGATTTTAAGGCACTTGTATAAATTAATTTAACTTGTTAGAGTTCAAAATAGAATAAATTGTATGAGGTATCTGTACCATTGACAATGAATTTTATATTTTTTTCCAAACAGAGAGATTAGCATAGTGGTTGTAAATGTCACTTTTAAGTCCAATGTCATGAGTTCAATTCCCAACTCCCACTTTTAGTTTTTGGAATAAAATTATAATGGCATTTTGTAATTGCATAATAAATAAGGGTATACTAATTTCTCATCTGAAACTATATGTTTTGAAATAATTTTATAATTAAAAATATGATAAACGATAAGATTTTGATCCATCGAATATTTTTATAGTTATTTTGTATATTGCATACCAATTTTTTCAAACAAACATTTTATAATTTGATTAGATTTCATAAAATTTGGATAAATGTTCATACAATAATAATCACATGAATACTTATGATTGTTAAATTGTTAATTTAATTTTCAATTGTGTGAAATGAACTTCATCAAATTGAACCTTTGAGTAACATATAATTAATTATCACTGTTTATAATAGAGACGTATGCAAACTCATTGATTTTGTTGTAAACAATTGATCGGATATGTAAGACTATATTTTGTGACATATTACAAAATCTCTTAATATTGAATAAAAGTCATCCTTATACTTGTCACAACCATTTTTTCTAAACATATACATTTATACACTTTTAAACTGAAATGTTTAGTTTTAGTTTAATATTTATTACATTTTATAGAAGTTCAATACAAAAATTAGGTAAATTGAAATATTTTTTATATTATAATTTTGATTTATTTTTTAACTCAATTTTAAATTTTTCTAAATATTTCAATCGATGTAAAATATGACAACTGTAATGACCCTTGCATGTATATGAAATCTAAAATAATTTTTCCTAATTTTATCGTATATTGATCTAAATTTATGTTATAACTCAATCATTATATATTATATTATATATTATATTGATCAATATATTATATAAAAATTCATATCTACCATACTCTATAGTCGAGTGATAATCTAATCGATCATTTTAAATAATTATTGTACTTTTGTAATATTTATGATTCAAAAATTTGTATTTTTTTTATTTAATTTGAATGTTAATTATATTATTTTTTATATATTAGATTGATAATTTTTTAGAGTTTTCATCTTTTTAACATAATTACAATTATTTTTCGTATAAATTTAAATATTTATGTTTTTAGACCAATCATATATTTAACCTCTAATATGACTCGCATATTTAAAATTTTACGTAAAAGTTATGTGATTCAATTATTATTTATGTATGAATTGATAACTAAAATTTACATATATTAAACCAAATTTTTTTTCTATTTAAATAATTTAACATCTACATGGAGATGTATATAAATAATTTTTTTTTCTTTTTGGACTCGGTTACATTATGAAGAGTCTAATTTTTTTTTCTATATCAATGATTTAAAATGGCAAAGGAGAATTGTATAGTATATGCTCAGTCGATTAAAAATATTTTTTATAATTTTATCTATCCAATATTTTATAAATAATATGAACTAACATTTCATTTACTAAAAAAAAAGGATGAAATAAAAAGAGAAGAGAGGTGATTTATCTTATAGATTTTTAAACAAAACCCAAAATTAACTGTAGCACTGGTTAAGGCATTACCTTGAGACTAAAAGATTAGTGGTTCGAATCCCAACACAAGCATAATTTCATTATTTTTTACATAATTAATAAAATATTACATTTTTGTAATATTTTTAAAAATTTGGGTAAAATTATAATATCATACCCGTTAAAATGGCAAACTTTGCCTAGTTATTATTTTATTAGAGATAGTAGTTGTAATAACCGCGAATTTTCGAATTAATTTTCCTACTCGTTATTTAAAATTTATTTAAGAGCGATGCACTAGTATATTGTAATTAGCGCATTTTTGTAAATTCTATATATTTTATATATATTCATATATAAGTGAATATTATATTATATCTATTTAATTATATTTATTTGGTATTTATTAAAATTATGAAATTTAGGAAAATAGGATTTTAGTTTTGAGTCGAATTTATTTTAGGAAACGAAATTAGAGTCTCGTTTTAATTAGCTAGCAGGGGAGAAACGAGATTATTGAGGAGGCAGCACTAATCACGGGCTTTAATTTGCACTAAGCACGCCTCACTTCCTTTTGTCCCCCACTATTGTTCCTTTTGATTAAATAAGCAGAAAAACTGGACCATACAATTATATACAAACAGAGCAAACACATACACCCATTTCTTCCACCATTAGCTCTCAAACCTCGCCAATCTTATAAACACAAACCGGCCACATTTATTTTTCCTATGGAGTCTCTTTCAATTAAACCAAAAACGTGGACCATATTCATATTTACACAACAGAGTACTACATCAGGTAGTTATTGTTTTTCTGTTAAAACTTTGTTTGTTTGTTTTTTTTTCTCTTCTTCCAACTTCGTGATTTTGGTAGGCTCAAAACTAGTACTTGTATTGCTTGTGTTCCGATTGTTTGTGTTGATTTGTGTTACCGTGTGTAGTCGGGAGAGATCGAAGGTGAGACGGAGAGAAGAGAGATTGAGTGGCGAGAGAGAGGTGGGGAGTTTGGGTGATGTTTTGTTGTTGTGGTTGAATCGGAGAAGGGAGGGGTGGTCGGAGTAACCACCACCGAACGATGGTGGTGGCGGTGGATGTTGATGGGAGATCGCGACAGAGAGAGTATTTAGAGAATAAGAGATAAGGCGGAGAAATAGAGGGAGAGATTGAATGGGGATAGAGAGAAGAGAACGACTGAGAGAGAGTCGGGGAGACAGAGAGATTGAGAGTGCAGAGAGATTGAGAGAGATAACGGAGAGATTGAGAGAGAGAGAGAGAGACATGTTGGGACAATCAGATCTTGGCACTGCGATTTTTGATACAATAAATTAACGAGTACGAATAGAAAAGTCACCTTGTTAACAGTTGATTCCACTCTCTTCTATTGTATTCCCAAATTCCCTTGAGCGAAGTGTGGCCTTCGTCTTCTCAAGTTAACCTCTCTTCTTGCTCCTGGGTGGCTACAAAAATTTTTCGACCAACCCTAGCAAGAAAAGAATAAAAATATATATAGGGCTACAATAGGGATCATGGATAATTAGGTTAGGCCTCCTAATGACATTCCGAGCCCAGACCAATGTCATTTAATATTAATTCAATCCAATAAAGAATTAATATTTGCACTACCTTTCCTAATACCGTAATTTAATTAATTAATTCGGTTCCAATATTATTTGCTTATTAAATTCCCCATGTTTAAAATATCGCATGTCCATTAATTACATAAATTACTGATAATTCATTTAATTAATATCTTTTATCCTTGATCATCCACTCAACCTTTATTTAATTATGCCGGAATAATTCCACCTGCAGGTGTAATAACCGCGAATTTTCGAATTAATTTTCCTACTCGATATTTAAAATTTTATTTAAGAGCGATGCACTAGTATATTTTAATTAGCGCATTTTTTGTGAAATTTTAAGATTTTATATATTCGTATGTAAGTAATATTATATTATATCTGTTTAATTATATTTATTTGTATTTATTAAAACTAGGAAAATAGGATTTTAATTTTTGGGATCTAATTTATCTTAGAAAACGGAATTAGAATCTCATTTTAATCGGCCAGCACGAGGAGGAGATGACATAATCATTTTGCGGGACACACCATTACTTTTTCGGATTTTACTCCTGATATTCTGCAGCCCCTTTTTATTTTTTATTTCTATCTTTAACTTTCACTAAACATTTTTTTTTCATGGCACTTCATTTTGTCTCCCCCACACATTTTATTCCTTTTAAATCAAATAAATCTAAACAGAACCCGGCCTATCCTTATCTATTTTAAATCAAGGCATAAATCAAAACATATGTATTCCACCTCTATTTCTTTTCTGCAATAGACCAAACCCAGTTTCTTTTAACCAAAAGACTCGAACCCTTTTCTGTTATTTTTACAAACAAGAGCAACCATCAGGTAGTTCATTCTTCTTTTCTCCGTTAATTCATTTGTTATTTTCGATTTCGTTTCTGTTAAATCTGGTAGGCTCGATTGGTACTCAGAACTTTAAGATTTGGTTGTGTTCGGCGTGGGTTAATTGGTAGTGGTCGGAGTAACCACCACCGACGATGGTGGTGGTGGCGTGTGTTAGAGAGAGATTTAGGGAGGGGGAGAGAGATGAGCCGAGAGGGATGTGGGAGAGAGGAGAAGGGGTTGGTTTTGGTTGAACTGGTGGTGGATGTATCGTGGTTGTGGTTGTGCGAAGCAGAGAGGGAGAGAGACGGACATAGAGTGAGGGAGAAGGGAGAAAAGGCGATGGCGGAGAGATTGAGAGGAGAAGGAGAAGAGAGATTAAGAGAGAGAGATAGAGAGAGAGAGAGAGAGAATCAGGAGAGGGAGAGAGATTGAAAGAGAGACACGGTAGCAGGTGGGACCCACAGGGTGTAGGTGGGGCCCACATCGATGTTGAATAAAATAAAAATAAAACGATACAGTTTTAGTAAATTAACGATTGAATGTTTAAAATCGATACTTGATTATTTGGTTTGCGATATAAAATTTTGAGAAATAAAATAGTTTAATAGAATGGTATAATTATTTATTTAGTTAAATAGAATTATTTAGAGTTCTTAGACGTAATTTAGAAATTTATTGATATATTAATTGAATAAGAATATGTTGTGAATATTTGGACATAATTAGAGATTTAATGAATTATTAATAAAAAGAGAAATAATTATGAATAAATAGAATAAAATATGGTTTTATTTTGGAAAGTTGTTTTTAATATTTTCCGGATTAGTTAATTAACCGGATCGAGCCAGATTTATTTTAGAGATTAAAATTTGAATTATATTATTAATGAGTAAAAGAAATTAGAATTTGTGAGGTTGCTTAAAAGTAGAATTCTTTGATAAATTACTTTTTGGTTAAAATGAGAATAATAATTATGGATTTAAATTGAATAAAAATGGATTGTTGAATTTTCCATTTTGAGAATAAATTGAGATTTCCAAATATTAAATATAGTATATATTTTATAGATTTAATTCCTAAGTTCGAAGTGAGACTTATTTATCTGGGAATTATTTTCTGTTAATTATCGTAGAGATTTTCGAGAGATATTTTATTTAAATATTATATTATCGGTTGAGAAATATTTTATTTTTGACAAAGCGCTCACATATTTTGGTTGCCATTTTTAGAGAATAATTCCCAAGCCGTAGACCGAAGCCAAGTTCACGGGTAGAGTACAAATTTTATCTACACTTATTTGCACTTCGAGATCGAGGCAAGTACCTTCTGACCCTCACTCCTTCTGAAATATTTCGAGAAATGTTTCGATATTATTTTGTTAAAATTATTTTTTGAATTGCCGGTTCATTATAAAATATCCTGTTTATCATAATATTGATTTAGAAAATTTTAGAGATTTTCCAAAAATTTGGATAAATTCATAAAACGTGATTTGATTGAAATCCAGGGTATCTTAATTGTTCGAGATGACCCTTAAATATTATTCAGTTATAACTACACTCATATATCGAGGTAGTTAAATTTTATTAACTTTAATCAGATCTATCGTTCAGATCCGATAAATGTTGTTTCAATATTTAAATTTGATGCATTGTTCGAATCAAAATAGTTGCATCCAGAATAGTGAATAGAAGAATAGAATATGATTAGAATTTCCTCTAAAATACGTACTCTAGCGTAGTCGGAAGTTTTCTTCTGAACCGAGTCGTTCTTATTATTTCAAGATTACTTCACATGAATTATTTTAATCAATGAACCTTACTTGTTCAAGGTTGTTACTTATTGTCTTGAATTGACATATTGTTCGTGTCAATATAATAAATTAATTTCTTTTAAAAATATTGTGACGACCTATTGCTCAGGTCAGTCTTGTACAAAATGTAGACTGGCGGTCGGCCAGAATCGAATAGGAATTCCAATCAATCAATTTTTATTCGAGAAATAATCTTATAATTCACTGGTCAACATGGGAGATTGCCCATGGATTTTCTCTCAGATCAACACGAGGAATAAACTCGTGGTATCGAAAGAGAAATATTAACATTTTTGGCACAAATGATGCCAGGTTGAATTTTCAACCACCTTTTTGCTAGCAAAACGATATAGTGGTACCTGCGACATAGTAGTGATCGTGCTATGGGGTATCATGGGTGTGCGGTTCTTGAGACACAGCGGTTGATCTCGCCGTGGGGTATCGTAAAGGCGGAAGACCGGTATCTCAAGTTTTAAATTCCAATTTCTTTATTCAGAGTTAAGTTGTTGAGTTTATCAGTAATTATTTCCATGGCATTTTGCCTGCATATGAGTATCTTTCATAAATAGAGTTGTATTCTTTCCACCTTCCTTGTTAGGGAGAGAGCGAGTCAGTGGACTTGCTGAGCACCTAGTTGCTCATTCTTGTTGTTGATATTGTTTTTCAGTGAAGACGGAAAAAGGCGAAACCTCTCGTTTCAAGGGAAAGGAGAAAATGCACCAGAGCACTGAGCTGGACTAGTGTGCTTATCTCAGAGACGACGACGTTATCGAAGACTATTATCATATCTTTCGACGTGTGTATTGATATCGTGTGTACTAGTTATATGTTGTAATAATTCAGAGACTTTTCGATGCTTGGACTCGTGGGATGGAACCACTATTGTACGATAAAACCTTCATGTTTATTATGAATTGTATTGTATTTTTGGATAAGACAGGTATTGACGGTAAGTGGCGACCTAAGTCTACAAGTAGTGGATTTGGGGCGTCACAGCTTGGTATCAGAGCATTAGTTATATTTTTAGGAATCGTTTGAGCCTAGAACTATAACGCGGCGTGAGAATTTAGAGATATGATACGATGTTGAGATTTTGGCACTAAGCGCCTTACGCCTTTTTTACATATTTATAGGCATATCTAATCGATTAGAACCTGGTTGTAACCGAGATTTCCGTACTTTTGTAGATGTCTACCTCCGGATCTGCTGACTTTTGTTCTACTCAATATAGACTTCTTACACCTTATTCGTGTGGACCCCTAATTCCCAATTAATTTAAGATAGGATGCCTAATTTCCCATTATAATTGAGATCGGATGATACCTTACAGAGTTTCCACATTTTGTAAATGTTGTCAATATCTTTACCAGTCAGAGTTGGACCAATACAAGGTATATGCGCCAGAGATGGACTTAAAGAGAGGTTGAAATAGTTCTCTATGATATTGTGTTTTTAGTACATCCACTCTTAGAGATTTTCTTCCCTGACGAGCTACCGGAGTCTACGAGTGTCGCTTTTATTCGAGAATCAATAGTTGTTCCTAAGAGATTATTTTGTGCTAGGAAATCGTTCCTTAAATAACTTCTTTAACAATGATTATCGATGATTTTTACCATTTGAATTTACTCAGGCAATATCTATCCTGTTTGAAAGGACCTATATTGTTCAGAGATTCATTTACAGAGCATTATGTACTTCTATAAATACAAAACTCTTTCATATTCCTTCCTATATTTAACACCCTTCGTGATACTGAGATGAACAACCCTACTTATACAGGGGAAGACTATCTGTCTCTGTGATAGAAGTCTGGTGGGACGCCACCATTTGTACTGTTGTTTGTTAATTAGAGTACTAAAGGCTGGCCACCTTGTGTACTATGACGGTTGTCCTAATGACACATGCAACAAAACAAATGTTCAATGATCATAATGATCTCTCAGTTAATCCTTTCATAAAAGATTCTCACCATCAAGAATTGAGCATGCACATGTGTTGTTTAACATTCATTCCTTATGAGTTATCTCTATTCAATGTTCTTATGGATCCTATAATGATTGGGGCCTAAGAATTCTAAAAGTGATATACAAAAATTCGAGAATGATGAAACTTCTCTTCCATAAATGGAAATTTCAACAACTCAAGTTGGAGTGACAATTTCTAAATAGAAATAGACCTTTGCGTAAACTCGCTAGTCAGATCTTCGAAACCCTACGTGATGTTTCATGGGAGTGTATTAAGGTTCTAAGACATTGGTTTGATTTCGGAGCAATCACCGAACTTAATCCTTTAAAAGAGTGAAGCGAATCGATACCGATTATACATTAATGACTTATTACACGTTGGTGAAAGAGTGATCGTTTTTCATTAGAAAAGGGAAGAGAACAGTAATGCATGTTTCCCCTATCTTTCTTCTGAATTTAGTAGTTGAACGACGACTTAAACTTTGGAAGTTTTGAGATTAATGTTGAGAAAATTAACATGACCGTGAGCTTTTCTCTCAGTGGAGTTCATGGGAAGTCCCATGAATTAGATTAAATCGATGTTTCTCCAACCTAATAAGAGAACTGGTACTATTATAAATGTTACCATCTATCTATTTCTAGATTACTACACGAATTATGTCTTTGCCATGGAATCGTGAAGGCAAGATTGTATCATTTGGAAGTGAATGAGAAGTGATACATATAGAATTAATTAGAGATATCTTTATTGAATCATTAAAGAATTCACCATGTTTTATGTTGCATACTTGTCCTAACACCTGTTTTATATCACTACATAACTAGTTGTGATACTTCAGACCTTTAAGGCGTGGATTATCGTATTTTCTAAAATTTTCTTACCCCAATTACGACAGTTGTTTTACCTCAATATACCCACAACATTTCTTTAAGGAACCACACCTTAGTTAAGAATCAAAGTGAGAATATTTGTGTCATAAAGTAGAAGCAAAACCCCTTGATTTTCTTTAAAATGAGAAGACCCTATGAGAAGAAATGCATTTTACAATTGAGAAACTCAAACCATATCATCACTATCAAGACTTATTGGTAATAAGATATTGTTGAGACCAAAAGGATTACTAATTCAAAAGAAATGAGAAATGAGAGATGGGTTGAGAGAAATGAAGAACATATTTTCACGATTGATTTAGAACCAGGAACCACACCAATCTCAAAGGCGCCGTACAGAATGGCACCAGTGGAAATGAATGAATTAGCAACACAGCTACAAGAGTTACTTGACAAAGGTGTAATCCGACCAAGTGTATCCCCGTGGGGAGCTCCAGTATTGTTCGTGAAGAAGAAGGACAGAACTATGCGACTATGCACTGATTACCATGAACTGAACAAGATGACCATCAAGAACAGGTAACCTCTACCTCGGATCGACGATTTGTTTGACCAACTTAAGGGAGCTATATATTTTTTCGAAGATTGATTTGAGATCCGGCTATCATCAATTAAAGATCAAGTCTGAGGATATTCCTAAGACTGCCTTTAGGATTCGATATGGACATTACGAGTTCCTAGTCATGTCTTTTGGATTGACGAGTGCGCCATCTGTTTTTTTTTATTTAATGAATCGTGTGTTCAAGAAGTACTTGGATAAATTCGTGATTGTATTTATTGATGACATCTTAATATATTTGAAGTCTCCTGAGGAACATGCTGAACACCTCCGTTTAGTTTTGAAAGCGTTGAGAAAGGAAAAGTTATATGCAAAATTTTCGAAGTGCGAATTTTGGCTGAAAGAAGTTCAATTTTTAGGACACATTATGAGCGGCGAAGGGATTTCTGTAGACCCCGCAAAGATAGAAGCCGTATAAAATTGGGAGAGACCCAAGACTCCAACAGAGGTTAGAAGTTTTCTTGGATTGGCCGGATACTATCATAGATTTGTGAAGGATTTCTCAAAGATAGCTACGCCACTGACTCGACTTACCAGAAAGAGTGAAAAGTATGAATGGACCCCCAAATGCGAAGACAACTTTCATGAATTGAAGAAGAGATTGACTACTGCCCCAGTGTTGACCTTACCTGATGAGAAAGGCGATTTCGTGATTTTCAGCGATGCCTCTCACAAAGGTTTAGGATGTGTTCTGATGTAACACGGTAAAGTAATAGCTTACGCCTCTCGACAACTGAAGGAATATGAGTCCCGTTACCCTACTCACGATTTAGAACTTGCTGCTATTGTTTTTGCCCTCAAGATTTGAAGACATTACCTTTATGGAGTGAAATGTGAGATTTACACGGATCACAAGAGCTTAAAGTATATATTCATGCAAAAGGAATTAAACATGAGACAAAGAAGATGGTTGGAATTGATCAAAGACTATGATTGCTCGATAAACTACCACCCAGGGAAGGCTAATGTTGTAGCTGATGCTTTAAGTAGAAAGGAAAGACTCAACCTGTTGACAACCTCAGAAGAATTGGTCAGAGAATTTGAGAGAATGGAATTAGAAGTCAAGGTCCCGGTCCAAAACAATGAAAGAGTTTACAATATTCAGTTTCAACCAGAGTTACTCGAGAAGATTCGCCGTTGTCAGGAACAATTAATGGAAGAAAGAAGATCAGAGTTGATTGGAGAAGAATTTCTAAGTTCAAAAGATGATAAGGGAAGTAAGCGATTTGCATTGAGAATATGGATTCCTAATGTTACTGAATTGAAGGAAGAAATTATGAGGGAAGCGCACAACTCGAGATATTCCATTCACCCAGGGAGAACAAAAATGTATCAAGATATCAAGTTGAATTATTGGTGGCCCAACATGAAGAGAGAGATTGCAGAATGGGTAAGTAAGTGTTTGACCTGTCAGAAAGTGAAAGCCGAACATCAACGACCAAGTTGACTTTTACAACCCTTAGAGATACCCGAGTGGAAATGGGAACATATTTCCATGGATTTTGTCGTAGGATTGCCCCGAACTAGAGCCAGCCATGACGCAATTTGGGTTATCGTCGACCGACTCACTATATCGCATTTCCTACCAATTAGTGATAAGTACTCCGTTGAGAGATTGGTGAGCATATACTTAAAGGAAATTGTGATTCGGCATGGAGTGCCCGTTTCAATTGTATCTGATAGAGATGTCGTTTTACTTCTCGGTTTTGGAAGAGTTTTCAAGAATGTCTTGGCACGAAGTTAAATCTGAGCACTACATATCATCCACAGACCGACGGACAAAGTGAAAGGACGATTCAAACAGTTGAAGATATGTTAAGGGCTTGTGCACTTGACTTCAAAGGAAGTTGGGATGAGCATTTGCCCCTAGTTGAGTTTGCTTACAACAATAGTTACCTCTCCAGCATAGATATGGCACCATATAAAGCATTGTACGGAAGGAAGGGTAGATCACCTCTATACTGGGATGAAGTAGGAAAAAGAAAAATACTAGGACCAGAACTACTACAACAAACTAAGCAAGCGACCGAAGCTATTCGAAAAAGATTAGTTGCAGCCCAGGATCGACAGAGAAAGTATTCAAATCAAAAGAGAAAAGATAAAGTATTTGAAGAGGGAGATAAAGTGATGCTGAAAGTTTCACCTTGGAAAGGAGTAATGAGATTCGGGAAGAAAGGCAAGTTGAGCCCCAGATATATAGGACCTTTTGAGATTCTCAAGAAGATAGGACCGCTAGCTTATCAGTTGGCCCTACCTCCAGACCTTCAGCCTATCCATGATGTGTTTCATGTTTATGCGTTAAGAGAATACCATTCTGATTTCATACATGTTATAACCTACGAACCAGTAGAAATACGTCCTGATTTGACATACGAAGGAAAGCCAGTACAAACCCTAGATCATTAAGTGCAAGAGTTAAGAACTAAGAAAGTAAATTTGGTGAAAGTACTTTGGAGAAACCACCAAGTTGAGGAAGCCACGTGGGAATTAGAAAGCGAAATGCGAAATAAATTCCTGAATTGTTTAGTGCGTAATTTTGATTCCGAGGACGGAATCCTAAAAGGGGGGAAGACTGTAATAACCGTGAATTTTCGAATTAATTTTCCTACTCGATATTTAAAATTTTATTTAAGAGCGATGCACTAGTATATTTTAATTAGCGCATTTTTTGTGAAATTTTAAGATTTTATATATTCGTATGTAAGTAATATTATATTATATCTGTTTAATTATATTTATTTGTTTTTATTAAAATTAGGAAAATAGGATTTTAATTTTTGGGATCGAATTTATCTTAGAAAACGGAATTAGAATCTCATTTTAATCGGCCAGCACGAGGAGGAGATGACATAATCATTTTGCGGGACACACCATTACTTTTTCGGATTTTACTCCTGATATTCTGCAGCCCCTTTTTATTTTTTATTTTTATCTTTAACTTTCACTAAACATTTTTTTTTCATGGCACTTCATTTTGTCTCCCCCACACATTTTATTCCTTTTAAATCAAATAAATCTAAATAGAACCCGGCCTATCCTTATCTATTTTAAATCAAGGCATGAATCAAAACATATGTATTCCACCTCTATTTCTTTTCTGCAAGAGACCAAACCCAGTTTCTTTTAACCAAAAGACTCGATCCCTTTTCCGTTATTTTTACAAACAAGAGCAACCATCAGGTAGTTCATTCTTCTTTTCTCCGTTAATT
Source organism: Saposhnikovia divaricata (assembly GCA_036435485.1). Taxonomy (NCBI): domain Eukaryota; kingdom Viridiplantae; phylum Streptophyta; class Magnoliopsida; order Apiales; family Apiaceae; genus Saposhnikovia; species Saposhnikovia divaricata. The sequence continues at coordinate 89,232,465 of CM071598.1, forward strand.
CCTTTGTTATTTTCGATTTCGTTTCTGTTAAATCTGGTAGGCTCGATTGGTACTCAGAACTTTAAGATTTGGTTGTGTTCGGCGTGGGTTAATTGGTAGTGGTCAGAGTAACCACCACCGACGATGGTGGTGGTGGCGTGTGTTAGAGAGAGATTTAGGGAGGGGGAGAGAGATGAGCCGAGAGGGATGTGGGAGAGAGGAGAAGGGGTTGGTTTTGGTTGAACTGGTGGTGGATGTATCGTGGTCGTGGTTGTGTGAAGCAGAGAGGGAGAGAGACGGACATAGAGTGAGGGAGAAGGGAGAAGAAGCGATGACGGAGAGATTGAGAGGAGAAGGAGAAGAGAGATTAAGAGATTGAGAGAGAGAGAGAGAGAGAGAGATTGAAAGAGAGAACTGGGAGAGAAACGGAGGCAGTGAGGGAGAGAAGTGGTCGAGAGAGACACGGTAGCAGGTGGGACCCACAGGGTGTAGGTGGGGCCCACATCGATGTTGAATAAAATAAAAATAAAACGATACAGTTTTAGTAAATTAACGACTGAATGTTTAAAATCGATACTTGATTATTTGGTTTGCGATTTAAAATTTTGAGAAATAAAATAGTTTAATAGAATGGTATAATTATTTATTTAGTTAAATAGAATTATTTAGAGTTCTTAGACGTAATTTAGAAATTTATTGATATATTAATTAAATAAGAATATGTTGTGATTATTTTGACATAATTAGAGATTTAATGAATTATTAATAAAAAAAGAAATAATTATGAATAAATAGAATAAAATATGGTTTTATTTTGGAAAGTTGTTTTTAATATTTTCCGGATTAGTTAATTAACCGGATCGAGCAAGATTTATTTTAGAGATTAAAATTTGAATTATATTATTAATGAGTAAAGGAAATTAGAATTTGTGAGGTTGCTTAAAAGTAGAATTCTTTGATAAATTACTTTTTGGTTAAAATGAGAATAATAATTATGGATTTAAATTGAATAAAAATGGATTGTTGAATTTTCCATTTTGAGAATAAATTGAGATTTCCAGATATTAAATATAGTATATATTTTATAGATTTAATTCCTAAGTTCGAAGTGAGACTTATTTATCTGGGAATTATTTTCTGTTAATTATCGTAGAGATTTTCGAGAGATATTTTATTTAAATATTATATTATCGGTTAAGAAATATTTTATTTTCGACAAAGCGCTCACATATTTTGGTTGCAATTTTTAGAGAATAATTCCCGAGCCGTAGACCGATGCCAAGTTCACGGGTAGAGTACAAATTTTATCTACACTTATTTGCACTTCGAGATCGAGGCAAGTACCTTCTGACCCTCACTCCTTCTGAAATATTTCGAGAAATGTTTCGATATTATTTTGTTAAAATTATTTTTTGAATTGCCGGTTCATTATAAAATATCCTGTTTATCATAATATTGATTTAGAAAGTTTTAGAGATTTTCCCAAAATTTCGATAAATTCATAAAACGTGATTTGATTGAAATCCAGGGTATCTTAATTGTTCGAGATGACCCTTAAATATTATCCAGTTATAACTACGCTCATATATCGAGGTAGTTAAATTTTATTAACTTTAATCAGATCTATCGTTCAGATCCGATAAATGTTGTTTCAATATTTAAATTTGATGCATTGTTCAAATCAAAATAGTTGCATCCAGAATAGTGAATAGAAGAATAGAATATGATCAGAATTTCCTCTAAAATACGTACTCTAGCGTAGTTGGAAGTTTTCTTCTGAACCGAGTCGTTCTTATTTTTTCAAGACGACTTCACATGAATTATTTTAATCAACGAACCTTACTTGTTCAAGGTTGTTACTTATTGTCTTGAATTGACATATTGTTCGTGTAAATATAATAAATTAATTTCTTTTGAAAATATTGTGACGACCTATTGCTCAGGTCAGTCTTGTACAAAATGTAGACTGGCGGTGGCTAGAATTGAATAGGAATCCCAATCAATCAATTTTTATTCGGAGAAATAATCTTATAATTCACTGGTCAACATGGGAGATGGCCCATGGATTTTCTCTCAGATCAACACGAGGAATAAACTCGTGGTATCGAAAGAGAAATATTAACATTTTTGGCACAAATGATGCCAGGTTGAATTTTCAACCAATTTTTGCTAGCAAAACGATATAGTGGTACCTGCGACATAGTAGTGATCGTGCTATGGGGTATCACGGGTGTGCGGTACTTGAGACACAGCGGTTGATCTCGTTGTGGGGTATCGTAAAGGCGGAAGACCGGTATCTCAAGTTTTAAATTCCAATTTCTTTATTCAGAGTTAAGTTGTTGAGTTTATCAGTAATTATTTCCATGGCATTTTGCCTGCATATGAGTATCTTTCATAAATAGAGTTGTATTCTTTCCACCTTCCTTGTTAGTGAGAGAGCGAGTCAGTGGACTTGCTGAGCACCTAGTTGCTCATTCTTGTTGTTGATATTGTTTTTCAGTGAAGACGGAAAAAGGCAAAACCTCTCGTTTCAAGGGAAAGGAGAAAATGCACCAGAGCACTGAGCTGGACTAGTGTGCTTATCTCAGAGACGATGACGCTATCGAAGACTATTATCATATCTTTCGACGTGTGTATTGATATCGTGTGTACTAGTTATATGTTGTAATAATTCAGAGACTTTTCGATGCTTGGACTCGTGGGATGGAACCACTATTGTACGATAAAACCTTCATGTTTATTATGAATTGTATTGTATTTTTGGATAAGACAGGTATTGACGGTAAGTGGCGACCTAAGTCTACAAGTAGTGGATTTGGGGGCGTCACAACAGGGTTTCACATAATTAAATCTTTTTGAGCTTTCAAGGGAACATCATTAACCTGAATATTATCAGGACATGGATTCCTTCTATAAATAATATTCACCATATATATTATTTCATCACCCAAAATATAATGAAATAAATCAAAAGAATTATTTCATATATAAATCAAAGCATGTAAATTATATACACGTGTCAATTACTATATCTGGATTAAGAATCTAAGCATTAATAATAACATAGAATCTTAGTTCTCCTTCTTAATCAGTATAAGGGAACAATTCTAAATTTGATCCTGTTCAATATACACAAAGTATACTAGTATTATTTATTAGTCAATATAAACTAATCCAAATAATACTACAGCCATTCCAGTGGATTGTCTAACTCCACCTGTGCTGTGAACCTTATTATATTATATAAACCGTATTAAACAATCTAATATTCTGTATCCCATTTGATACTAGATTGTCCACAATATATAATATTAGACAGCATGTAAAAATTTAAATGATTCTCAATAAAACTGGGCCAGAAATAAATGTATATACTTTAAATAAATATTTTCAGTATACACCAACAATCTCCCACTTATACTCAAAATATTCTATGAGTATTTCAGTGTTTATTTAATCCACTATTACACAAAAAAAACTATGTGTGTAGGAACCCAGATTTTGGGTGGGATTAAAACTTTTATGTATTTAATGATGTAAGAATGAATAGTGGTTATGACTGCGATGTAACGAAGATCTATTAAATAAATGGAACGGATTTGAATTCAATTACTTACATGTCATGCAGAATACTTTTGGTTGACGGCATAGGTAAGAATGATCTATCTCCTAAGGATATAAGTATATTACTTCAAGTAAGATTATTCTTGTGTCATCCAAATCAATATCTATTATAAGTCCAGCGGTTCCGTAAAAAGGTTAAGAAGCACTCGAGAGTGAACCAGGTTCATTTTCCTAATTATAGGAATTAAATAAAAATAAGTGATGAATAGTGATTTTGGTGGAATTTGGAATATTATTATAATAATGATATACCCGGTATTCGGAACGGATTTCTGAGTTCGTATTAGTGATCCAGGAAGAAAATAAGTGTATGTAAAAGCCGTCGGATTCAGAAAAAGAGCACTTTTATTTTCTCCGAGATTTCCCTGGACACTACAAGACTTAAGGAGTTATAAAAGGGAATTAAGGAATTTAAATTCTAGAAGTATTAAGTAAGATGAAGAATAGTATTAGAAATATTAAGAAGGTTTTCGGTAAAACCCTAACTAGAAACGAATGAGTTATTCCCTCGAACGATCAACGAACAAGCAAGGAAATTGAGTAATACCCGGACAAAGGAACGAATAAATAACCAAGAGACAAACAAGTGCAATTGGTGGGAAAAGGAGAAACCCAAGTAACATCCTTATAAGTCAACTACAAGATGAGTGGTGTAATTGCATTCTTGCAAAAATGGAGTTGTTTGTTGTAGTGCCAACACTTGGCCCAATGAGGAAGCAACAAGTGGCACCATTGGATTGCCAACAACACATTAAAAGAGATGCATCCATTATATATGCAAGGGTTATACATGTATTAGCCATAAATCACCAAAACAAAACAAACCACCACCATTTTTCTCCATTTCTTCATAAAAATCTGCCCATTCTTAGCTAATTGGAAGTCCAACTTCCAACCATCACTTGTTCTTCAAATTTTTATGGTAAGTACTACATATCATGGTAATGATCTCCTAGAAATTTCAGCTTCAAATTCATCTTTTATCATTTTCAAATAAATCATCAAAGATGATGATGAATAGTGTTCTTCATAAACTAACTTTTATTTCTTGATTTCTTTTGATTATTCAAGCTATACTAAGGCTAGATAAGGGCTAAACAAGGCTTGATAAGTTCATACATACACCAAGGAAGGTATACCACTCTTGAAAACCAAGCTCTTAGTTTAAGTTTTGGTATTTTAGATGAGTTATATGGATTTAATGCATGTTTAGGACCTTAAGATTATGATTGGGATTTATTAAATGTGAAATTAGTTTAGATGAACGGAAAGACATTGCTTGGTCTTAGTTCATGGTTGAATAACATGTAAATGTTGTTTGGAGTGGAAACTATAATTATTGGATGGTTTGAAATTTGGAAATCATGTAAACATAGCCGTCGTAATGCCCTATTGTCGTTAGCCTTAAGAAACCGTGATTAGCAGTAACATGAACACACTGTCCAGTCTCGGATTTTGCCATGAAAGGCTAGATTATGTTATAAGCTTCGTTTTGATATAAAGATCACGTGAAACGGACTTACGGTTTAGGATTTATGACTAAATTACTAAAAGTAGTTCGAATCCGTAAACAAAAGTTCGTAACTGAAATTGAACCCTCGTAAGCAATGTAACGTCATGGCGAATCTTGGTAAATAAATACTAGGGGTAAGAAGGAAGGTGTGAAAGAAAACCGTATGTCAAAAAGAGCATTTTTCGATTTATTAAAAATGTTCGAGTCAAGGTTAAACGCGAACGAACCCCTAAAAGACGACTCTTTTGTAACTTTGGTAAAACACTTAGAAAACGGGCGATAAAACTCGGAGTATAAGATTGGTTCGTAACGATCAACCTTAGAACTCGTATGACTCAAGTATGTCCCAAGTATAAGTGCAGTGACATGTCGTATTAACGAACGAATGTCGGGTCGGATCAGTGATAATAAGTAATCCACTAATAGGGGTATAACGAGATAACTCGAGAACGTGTTTCGATTTAAGTATAACTTAACTTTTAATATGTTAAGTGATTAATCCCGAATGCCTTGGCTATTTATAGATCACCAGGCTGAACCGGGACCCGCTACCACTACCCCTTACCGTACTCGACTACCAGGCAAGTTTCAATTCCCTTCTTTTAGGCTGTTGTTGTGATTGAATAAATATATATATATGATTGCTGATATACATATGCCATTGCTTGCATGCCTACTTTCAAGTTGAATTGATATACTTGTTCCCTAAATGTTATTGTTGGCTTATAAGCTAGATAGTTATATATCAGTTATAAGCCGGTTATTGTAAGACCCTCATAGAAGGGCGTATATATCTTATTAATCAAAAATAGACCGGGAGTCAATATTCCTTGATATATCGAGATTACCTCGGAAGAAAATATTTAAGTAAATATTTTCTATTATTTGGGCGACGAATATTATTTGAATATTCGTTCGAGACTAATTATTTTGACGATCCTTACTTCAAATAATTATTTGAACGTAACTATTCAACGAATAATATTTCTCAATATTCATTCAGAGTCGAATTGATTATCGACTATTATTTCGAATATTCTTCTAAAGATGAGACTATTAAATGAATATTATTTTGGATATTCTTTTAGATTATTATTTTATTAAATCAATATTACTTTTGAATATTCATTTAAGATATTAAATACTTGATGAATATTATTTTAATATTCATCTGAAGCTTGATTTAATTATCGAATATTATTTCGAATATTCCTTAAGGCTTGGATTACTAAATGAATATTACTTGATATTCATCTAGGATATTATTCATTAAATGAATATTACTTTTGAATATTCATTTAAATTCCTAATTAATCATGAATATTACCTTAAATATTCTTTTCAGGTCTTATTAATTAATGAATATTGTTTTGAATATTCATTTAAATATTTATTTATTCAATAAATATTCTCCTGATATTTCTTCAGGGATTATTTTGAGAAATACTCTGATTAAAAATATTCTTTCATATTCCCAAATATTCTTTCAATATTTTAACTCAATAAATATTCTCTGAATATTTATTCCATACTTAGAATAATCTCGATAAGGTTAATCTTCTTCGATTATTACAGAAGATATTTCGAAGTCATATTATTATTAATCTTATATCAAGAAAGGTTCCCAGACATCATTCATCTTTGAGTCTATCTTCTTAATAATAAGGGAACCTTACTTGGAAAAATGTTATTTATCTTGTCGACTTCCCGGTCATAAAGTATTCCCTTCACCCGCAACTCGGGTGCTGTTGACTTATTAAGTCGTTGTTTACCTTCTCATCTTTCGAGGGGTAAGATTACTGGAACAAGTTGATATCCGTTACCAAGTAATAGCTTGGGAGTTATTGGTAAATTTTCCTTTCCAACTAGATACGACTACTTTGTGGAGTCTTATCAACAAGTATTATACTTGGGGAAAGGGGGACGAACGTTATATTTAGAATCATGAACTCTATTTGAACTAGGAGTCGTGTAAGAGGCCGAGTAGCGCCGGTCCATCCCCTTGGCCCAACCGTTGGCCGGGGAGAGCTAGTAAGGCGGTAGACAAGTAAAGCCGTCAGTTCTTCCTTCTACCGGTAGTAAATCTAAATTGAGCTGTACGATCTCGACTGATCATCAAGATTGGAACAGCGGGCGCGGTGAATACTCCATCATTGGTTCATCATCCAAATTCATTTATTTCCTGCAACATGATTACTGTTGGCAGAGTTGGAAAAGAGTCATAACTGGAATTGCAACCCTTTCTTGCAAGTTCCTCTTCTTAATAACGATAATAATATCTCGCTTACTTTGATGTAGCAGATATTTCTTCAAACAAATACTTTAAGTTACCTTGTAACTTCATCGTTCATATTATACTGGCATCATTTCCGTAAATGCATGGCATATGGTTTAAAAGATAGCTTTGAACTGTTTTAAATTATCGTTCAGTTATATATTTGTTGGTGGGATTTCGCTCACCCTTGCTTTGTTTATATTATGTCACAACAACAGCTAGGACAGATGGCTCGCGTCAGGCGCACTCGGCGCAAGCAGGTTACCCGACCCACCGGACTACCCGCTGAGATGCTAGCCGCCATTGCTGAGGTAGCATAGTTAGACAGCTTTTGTTTCCTGTTTAACTATATGTATAATTAATGTAATCAACGGCAAAACTTTTAAACCTATGATGTTATCCTTTTGGGATTGTAATAACTTTTATTCGTAACCCTTTAATGTAAGACTTATTTCAATTTCATCTCTGGGACTATAACTGTTGTGTGTGTGAGTGGTAATTATTGTGGGGTCACAGCATGTGATTTATTTATTGTGGACTCAAGTCAAGTATTATGAATGGATGTAAGACCGTAACCACCAGATCCCTGACCCCGGATCTGGGGGTGTTACAGAGATGGTATCAGAGCGAGAGTTATATATCCCAAGAGATGATACGACGTTATATAATAATAAATTCAATAATATAATAAGAACCCTTGCCGGGTTCACCTAAAACCCTTACGGGGACTTTTTAAGTATCATGATAGTAACATAGTTCGTCTTGTGTAGGCGAGCGACTTGTCGGCCCAGGAGGCAGCTGCGAGACAGCATGATGAGGACATGTTCCGGACTAGGGACCCATACTATGAGCACTTGCCTGAGGATGATACTGAGCCTGAGGAGGAGGACGTTGAGGAGGTCCAGGTTGAGGCTGATACTGATGTGATCGAGTCTGAGGAGGAGGACCCTGAGGAGGTCCTGGATGATGCTGACACAGATGTTGTTGAGACTGAGGGGGAGGAGGACCCGGAGGGGGTCCAGACAGGACAGGACGCTGAGTTAGTGGTTGAGGATGATGATTATTGGGTTATGACTGAGTTCAGGACTATGGGAGATGACACTGACATGACCACGGATCAGGTGGTGCCGGTGGATGAGGGTGTTGAGGGAGATATAGATGAGCCAGTAGTTGGTGCTGTAGGGAGTCCTGGACTTTTTGTGCCACTCCTCCCTGTTGAGAGAGCCCCTACCCCACCACCACTACCTGTGAGCCCCTACCCCGACGAGTTTGAGGAGCTTACCCCAGAGCCCCAGCAGACAGAGACTGCCGCTCCAGCTGAGCCATCCACCCCACCTCATGCCCCGATAGGAGGAGTCCCAGTATGTGTTCACAACTTGATTGTGAACGGGCTTTATAGAGAGTTGTCTGTGGCAGATGCCAGGTTGGCAGAGTCTAGGAGTGAGTTAGCAGCAGAGAGAGCCGCCCGGATGAGGGTGCAGGGCAGGAGGACTATCAGTGACAGAGTTGGGTATAGGGCTGTGACCCGCATCGAGCTGAGGGCTCGGGTGAGGGTGCGACAGTTGCCTACTGATGGGCATGGTAGGGTAGACAGAGCAGCGGCTGAGGAGGTTTTCCGCATCGCCATGGGGAGGGTTCGGAGGATGTTTCGTCGTGACGGCTGATTTCAGATGTAGTGATGCAGTGGTCTAGTTGTCTAGTCATGTACGGACATAGTGGTGCCGGCTTTTGTAGGGATGGTTTTCTTGTACTTGTTTTCCCTTTTTGCAGACTAGACAGATAGACAGCATATTTCACTTTTGACTTGTTGTTGTTGTTAGGATGGTTGTACTTTAAACTATCGTTGTAACTCGGATGTTGTACCTTTTCGGTACCTGGTATATATTTGTTTCCATTTCAGTCATTACAATTTTGTTGGGATGTGATCACGAGTTTATTAGCATATGTATTACTTTTCGATTAAGTTGCCATGAGATATAAAACTGTGGGATTTTAAACCCAATCATGTAAAGAAATGTGCAAGGAAAAATCCTCTAAAACAGATCAGTGAACCTAATGTATAACTTTCCAAATTTTCAGTAAAATGCCTCCAAGACGAATGGGCACTAGGGCTAACCCCCGCGAATCTACTGACCAAGAAAGTCACAACCAACACGAGGAAAACCGTGGAAGTAGTGAGGAACAAGATCAGGACTATAATGAGCAAGAAGATTCCCAGTATGGAGCAGAGGATGAACCCCTGTACTCTGAAGAATTTGAAAGGGAAATAGAGGGTGGAGAAACTGAAGTAGAACAGGAAGGGGAGAACCAGGGCGGAAACCCCATGGGCCAGTTTATGGATCTACTTAGGCAGAATTTGAACCAATACCCCCAACCACCACCAATCAACAACACTTCAGTGGCAAATTCCTTTAGGGCCTTTAAGTCCCTTAAGCCCCCAGAGTTCCACGGATCGGCTGATCCCGTTGAGGCGAGGGCCTGGATCAAAGAAATGGAAAAGTCTTTTGAGATTCTGAGTATCAATGAGGCTCAGAAGACTGTTTTTGCTACTTACCTACTAAAGGGAGAGGCCAATTATTGGTGGGAAGCCAAGAAAAACATGGAGACTGATGCTGTCATAGCCTGGGAAAGGTTCAAACAATTATTCCTGGAGAAGTACTTCCCGAAGTTCATGAAAACCCAGATGGAACTTAAGTTCTTGGAACTGAAACAGAACAATATGTCAGTGGCTGACTATGAGGCTAAATTTACTGAGCTATCAAGATTTGTGCCAGAGTTTGTAGACACAGAAGAGAAGAAAGCTAACAGGTTTCAACAAGGGCTGAAACAGTGGATCCAGAATAGGGTGGCTGTTTTAGAGATTACAGATTATGCCACCTTGGTGCAGAAGGCAACCATTGTGGAGGCTGGTAGTGATCAGATGCAGAGAGAGAGAGAGAAAGGGGGGATAAAGAGAAAGCATGTTAGTATGGGCGGAAGATCCGCTGGAGGAAAACCCCCAACCAAGTTTAATCGAGGAGCGGTTTCCCTACCAGGGAGGAGTGTAGGGTTTAAACCATCTGCGAGTGTGAGTGTGAGCCAGGGCGGCCACCAATCAGGAATGTCCCGTTCCAACCCTTCTCGACCTCCATTGCCATTGTGTGCTACTTGTGGGAAGAGGCACTCCGGGGTGTGCAACCTGAAGCAGATAAACTGTTATAAGTGTGGGCGAGCTGGGCATTATGCTACCGCTTGCACCACGGTCATCCCTAACAGCACAACCTGTTTCCAGTGTGGACAGCGAGGGCACATGAGGAAGGATTGCCCAAAGAGCAAACCAGCAGCATCAGGAGCAAGCAAGGTTGCCTCAAATAGGCCACCAACTGCTAGGACTTTCAATATGTCAGTACAAGATGCCGTGAGGGACACAGATGTGATAGCAGGTACTTTTTCTCTTAATTCAGTCAGTGCAAATGTCTTATTTGATTCAGGAGCAACTAAGTCTTTTATATCTAGAGATTTTGCGCATAACTTGAAACTTAAAACCCAGCAACTAAGAGATTCCTTACAAGTAGAAATAGCTAATCAGGAAATCGTACCGGTTAATCAAATTCACCCCGATTGTAAGCTAGAAATAGGAGGACGATCCTTCTATGTCGATTTAATTCCTTTTAAGCTAGGGGAATTCGATGTCATTTTGGGTATGGATTGGTTGTCTCGCAATGATGCGCAGATAGATTGTAAAGGGAAAAAGGTTAAGTTGAAAACCCCAGGGAAGAAAGAAATAGTGTTTAAAGGGATGCGACAGACCCAGAAAATTCTGACCATGGCGCAAACCAAGAGATTGTTACGAAAAGGGAACGAGGCTTATTTAGCCTACGTTATATATACTCAGAAGGAAGTGCCAAGATTGCAGGACATTCTGGTAGTTAATGAGTTCGAGGACGTGTTCCCACAAGATCTTCCTGGACTACCACCTGATAGGGTAATTGAGTTTGCCATTGAATTAGCCCCGGGGACGGCGCCAGTTTCGAAGGCCCCGTACCGACTAGCCCCAGTAGAAATGAAGGAGCTAGCTAAACAATTACAGGAATTGTTGGATAAGGGCATGATAAGGCCCAGTGTGTCGCCTTGGGGCGCACCAGTGTTGTTTGTTAAGAAAAAGGATGGAAGTATGAGGTTATGCATCGACTACAGAGAATTGAACAAGCTAACCATAAAGAATAAGTATCCATTGCCCAGGATAGACGATTTGTTTGACCAGCTAAGAGGAGCTGAATACTTCTCTAAGATTGATTTGAGAACGGGATATCACCAACTGAAGATCAAACCTGAAGATATCCCGAAGACTGCATTCCGCACCAGATATGGACATTATGAGTTCTTAGTTATGTCGTTTGGATTGACCAACGCCCCAGCAGCCTTCATGGACCTAATGAATAGGGTGTTCAAGGAATATTTGGACAAATTCGTGATAGTTTTCATTGATGATATTCTCATCTACTCAAAGACAGAGGCAGAACACGCTGAACATTTAAGGATAACCTTAGAAATACTCAGGAAGGAGCAGTTATATGCCAAGTTCTCCAAGTGTGAGTTTTGGAAAAATGAGGTACAATTCTTAGGGCACGTGATCAATAGAGAAGGAGTGTTGGTTGACCCCTCCAAGATAGAAGCAGTTTCAAACTGGGAACGGCCAACTACTCCAACCGAGGTGAGGAGTTTCATTGGACTGGCCGGATATTACAGGAGATTTGTCCAAGACTTTGCGAAACTCGCAGCTCCATTAACTCGACTTACCCGTAAAACCGAGAAATTTGAATGGACTGAGAAATGCGAGAAGAGTTTCCAGGAGTTAAAGAAGAGGCTGGTGACAGCCCCAGTGCTGGCATTACCTGATGGAAAAGGAGATTTCGTGATTTACAGTGACGCTTCGCATAAAGGACTGGGATGCGTGCTTATGCAGCACGGCAAGGTAATAGCGTATGCGTCTAGGCAATTGAAGGATTATGAAGTCAGATATCCCACGCATGATCTAGAACTAGCAGCCATAGTCTTCGCTTTAAAGATTTGGAGACACTACCTGTATGGGGAAAAATGCGAGATTTACACAGACCATAAGAGCCTCAAATACATTTTCACTCAGAAAGAGCTTAACATGCGCCAGAGGAGGTGGTTAGAGTTAATCAAGGATTACGACTGTGAAATTCGATATCACCCGGGTAAAGCCAATGTGGTGGCTGACGCCCTTAGTCGGAAAGAGAAGCTCAAGATGATAACTTCAGAGAAAGAGCTAGTGAAGGATTTTGAGAAGTTGGAAATCGAGGTTAAGTTACCTGAAGAGGGCCAAGAAAAGTTGATGGAAATTAGAATCCAACCTCCATTGCTAGAAAAGATTAGACTGTGCCAGGAACGGATGATGGAGGAAGAAAAGAACTCCACAGAAGAGCTAATGACCGGGGAGGAAATTAAGTGCGAAAGAGACAAGGAAGGGATCATGAGGTACACGTACAGGATATGGATCCCAAATGTTCAGGAGCTCAAGGATGAGATTTTAAATGAGGCACACAACTCAAGATACTCAGTGCACCCCGGTAGCACTAAAATGTATAGGGATTTGAAGGAGTATTACTGGTGGCCCAATATGAAAAAGGACGTAGCAGAGTGGGTAAGCAGATGCTTGACCTGCCAACGAGTGAAGGCAGAGCACCAGAGACCCAGCGGACTTCTACATCCCTTAGAGATTCCAGAATGGAAATGGGAACATATAGCCATGGATTTCGTAGTAGGTTTACCCAGGACCAAGGCTAATCATGACACCATATGGGTAATTGTAGATCGACTGACGAAATCGGCTCACTTTCTCCCGATCAACGAAAGGTACACGGTCGATAGACTAGTGGACATCTACTTAAAAGAGATAGTGGCGCGACATGGAGTCCCAGTCGCAATAGTATCCGATCGAGATCCTAGATTTAACTCCAGGTTTTGGAGAAGTTTTCAAGAATGTGTAGGGACCCGACTGAACATGAGCACAGCCTACCACCCCCAGACAGATGGGCAAAGTGAAAGGACCATCCAAACACTAGAGGATATGTTGAGAGTCTGCGCGATAGACTTCAAGGGGAGTTGGGATGATCACTTGCCATTGGTTGAGTTCTCCTATAATAACAGTTATCATTCAAGCATTGGGATGCCACCTTATGAGGCCCTTTATGGAAGAAAATGTCGATCTCCCTTGTATTGGGATGAAGTTGGAGAGCGAAAGATGCTCGGGCCCGAAGTGGTCCAACGAACTAAAGATGCAGTAGATCTAATCAGAGGACGGTTGGTAGCAGCCCAGGATCGACAAAAGAAATATGCCGACTTAGCTCGGAAAGGCAAGGAATACGAGGTAGGGGACCTAGTGTTCTTGAAAGTGTCACCTTGGAAAGGTTTAATGAGATTTGGGAAGAAAGGAAAGCTGAGTCCCAGATACATTGGACCATTTGAGATCTTGAGACGAATTGGGGAACTAGCTTATGAACTCGCATTGCCCCCGAATCTACAGCAGGTGCACAATGTGTTTCATGTTTCGATGCTGAGGAAGTATAATCCGGATGCAAAGCATATTGTAGAGTATGAGCAAGTGGATATGCAACCAGACCTGACCTATGTGGAGCAACCTGTGGAAATCATAGACCGAAAAGAGCAAGTGCTCCGAAACAAGGTCATTCAGCTAGTCAGAGTTTTGTGGCAGAACCACAATGTAGAAGAATCCACCTGGGAACTTGAAAGCGCAATGCAAGAAAAGTACCCCCACTTGTTTTCAAACTGATTCCGGGACGGAATCCTTTTAAGGAGGGGAGACTGTAGGAACCCAGATTTTGGGTGGGATTAAAACTTTTATGTATTTAATGATGTAAGAATGAATAGTGGTTATGACTGCGATGTAACGAAGATCTATTAAATAAATGGAACGGATTTGAATTCAATTACTTACATGTCATGCAGAATACTTTTGGTTGACGGCATAGGTAAGAATGATCTATCTCCTAAGGATATAAGTATATTACTTCAAGTAAGATTATTCTTGTGTCATCCAAATCAATATCTATTATAAGTCCAGCGGTTCCGTAAAAAGGTTAAGAAGCACTCGAGAGTGAACCAGGTTCATTTTCCTAATTATAGGAATTAAATAAAAATAAGTGATGAATAGTGATTTTGGTGGAATTTGGAATATTATTATAATAATGATATACCCGGTATTCGGAACGGATTTCTGAGTTCGTATTAGTGATCCAGGAAGAAAATAAGTGTATGTAAAAGCCGTCGGATTCAGAAAAAGAGCACTTTTATTTTCTCCGAGATTTCCCTGGACACTACAAGACTTAAGGAGTTATAAAAGGGAATTAAGGAATTTAAATTCTAGAAGTATTAAGTAAGATGAAGAATAGTATTAGAAATATTAAGAAGGTTTTCGGTAAAACCCTAACTAGAAACGAATGAGTTATTCCCTCGAACGATCAACGAACAAGCAAGGAAATTGAGTAATACCCGGACAAAGGAACGAATAAATAACCAAGAGACAAACAAGTGCAATTGGTGGGAAAAGGAGAAACCCAAGTAACATCCTTATAAGTCAACTACAAGATGAGTGGTGTAATTGCATTCTTGCAAAAATGGAGTTGTTTGTTGTAGTGCCAACACTTGGCCCAATGAGGAAGCAACAAGTGGCACCATTGGATTGCCAACAACACATTAAAAGAGATGCATCCATTATATATGCAAGGGTTATACATGTATTAGCCATAAATCACCAAAACAAAACAAACCACCACCATTTTTCTCCATTTCTTCATAAAAATCTGCCCATTCTTAGCTAATTGGAAGTCCAACTTCCAACCATCACTTGTTCTTCAAATTTTTATGGTAAGTACTACATATCATGGTAATGATCTCCTAGAAATTTCAGCTTCAAATTCATCTTTTATCATTTTCAAATAAATCATCAAAGATGATGATGAATAGTGTTCTTCATAAACTAACTTTTATTTCTTGATTTCTTTTGATTATTCAAGCTATACTAAGGCTAGATAAGGGCTAAACAAGGCTTGATAAGTTCATACATACACCAAGGAAGGTATACCACTCTTGAAAACCAAGCTCTTAGTTTAAGTTTTGGTATTTTAGATGAGTTATATGGATTTAATGCATGTTTAGGACCTTAAGATTATGATTGGGATTTATTAAATGTGAAATTAGTTTAGATGAACGGAAAGACATTGCTTGGTCTTAGTTCATGGTTGAATAACATGTAAATGTTGTTTGGAGTGGAAACTATAATTATTGGATGGTTTGAAATTTGGAAATCATGTAAACATAGCCGTCGTAATGCCCGATTGTCGTTAGCCTTAAGAAACCGTGATTAGCAGTAGCATGAACACACTGTCCAGTCTCGGATTTTGCCATGAAAGGCTAGATTATGTTATAAGCTTCGTTTTGATATAAAGATCACGTGAAACGGACTTACGGTTTAGGATTTATGACTAAATTACTAAAAGTAGTTCGAATCCGTAAACAAAAGTTCGTAACTGAAATTGAACCCTCGTAAGCAATGTAACGTCATGGCGAATCTTGGTAAATAAATACTAGGGGTAAGAAGGAAGGTGTGAAAGAAAACCGTATGTCAAAAAGAGCATTTTTCGATTTATTAAAAATGTTCGAGTCAAGGTTAAACGCGAACGAACCCCTAAAAGACGACTCTTTTGTAACTTTGGTAAAACACTTAGAAAACGGGCGATAAAACTCGGAGTATAAGATTGGTTCGTAACGATCAACCTTAGAACTCGTATGACTCAAGTATGTCCCAAGTATAAGTGCAGTGACATGTCGTATTAACGAACGAATGTCGGGTCGGATCAGTGATAATAAGTAATCCACTAATAGGGGTATAACGAGATAACTCGAGAACGTGTTTCGATTTAAGTATAACTTAACTTTTAATATGTTAAGTGATTAATCCCGAATGCCTTGGCTATTTATAGATCACCAGGCTGAACCGGGACCCGCTACCACTACCCCTTACCGTACTCGACTACCAGGCAAGTTTCAATTCCCTTCTTTTAGGCTGTTGTTGTGATTGAATAAATATATATATATGATTGCTGATATACATATGCCATTGCTTGCATGCCTACTTTCAAGTTGAATTGATATACTTGTTCCCTAAATGTTATTGTTGGCTTATAAGCTAGATAGTTATATATCAGTTATAAGCCGGTTATTGTAAGACCCTCATAGAAGGGCGTATATATCTTATTAATCAAAAATAGACCGGGAGTCAATATTCCTTGATATATCGAGATTACCTCGGAAGAAAATATTTAAGTAAATATTTTCTATTATTTGGGCGACGAATATTATTTGAATATTCGTTCGAGACTAATTATTTTGACGATCCTTACTTCAAATAATTATTTGAACGTAACTATTCAACGAATAATATTTCTCAATATTCATTCAGAGTCGAATTGATTATCGACTATTATTTCGAATATTCTTCTAAAGATGAGACTATTAAATGAATATTATTTTGGATATTCTTTTAGATTATTATTTTATTAAATCAATATTACTTTTGAATATTCATTTAAGATATTAAATACTTGATGAATATTATTTTAATATTCATCTGAAGCTTGATTTAATTATCGAATATTATTTCGAATATTCCTTAAGGCTTGGATTACTAAATGAATATTACTTGATATTCATTTAGGATATTATTCATTAAATGAATATTACTTTTGAATATTCATTTAAATTCCTAATTAATCATGAATATTACCTTAAATATTCTTTTCAGGTCTTATTAATTAATGAATATTGTTTTGAATATTCATTTAAATATTTATTTATTCAATAAATATTCTCCTGATATTTCTTCAGGGATTATTTTGAGAAATACTCTGATTAAAAATATTCTTTCATATTCCCAAATATTCTTTCAATATTTTAACTCAATAAATATTCTCTGAATATTTATTCCATACTTAGAATAATCTCGATAAGGTTAATCTTCTTCGATTATTACAGAAGATATTTCGAAGTCATATTATTATTAATCTTATATCAAGAAAGGTTCCCAGACATCATTCATCTTTGAGTCTATCTTCTTAATAATAAGGGAACCTTACTTGGAAAAATGTTATTTATCTTGTCGACTTCCCGGTCATAAAGTATTCCCTTCACCCGCAACTCGGGTGCTGTTGACTTATTAAGTCGTTGTTTACCTTCTCATCTTTCGAGGGGTAAGATTACTGGAACAAGTTGATATCCGTTACCAAGTAATAGCTTGGGAGTTATTGGTAAATTTTCCTTTCCAACTAGATACGACTACTTTGTGGAGTCTTATCAACAAGTATTATACTTGGGGAAAGGGGGACGAACGTTATATTCAGAATCATGAACTCTATTTGAACTAGGAGTCGTGTAAGAGGCCGAGTAGCGCCGGTCCATCCCCTTGGCCCAACCGTTGGCCGGGGAGAGCTAGTAAGGCGGTAGACAAGTAAAGCCGTCAGTTCTTCCTTCTACCGGTAGTAAATCTAAATTGAGCTGTACGATCTCGACTGATCATCAAGATTGGAACAGCGGGCGCGGTGAATACTCCATCATTGGTTCATCATCCAAATTCATTTATTTCCTGCAACATGATTACTGTTGGAAGAGTTGGAAAAGAGTCATAACTGGAATTGCAACCCTTTCTTGCAAGTTCCTCTTCTTAATAACGATAATAATATCTCGCTTACTTTGATGTAGCAGATATTTCTTCAAACAAATACTTTAAGTTACCTTGTAACTTCATCGTTCATATTATACTGGCATCATTTCCGTAAATGCATGGCATATGGTTTAAAAGATAGCTTTGAACTGTTTTAAATTATCGTTCAGTTATATATTTGTTGGTGGGCTTTCGCTCACCCTTGCTTTGTTTATATTATGTCACAACAACAGCTAGGACAGATGGCTCGCGTCAGGCGCACTCGGCGCAAGCAGGTTACCCGACCCACCGGACTACCCGCTGAGATGCTAGCCGCCATTGCTGAGGTAGCATAGTTAGACAGCTTTTGTTTCCTGTTTAACTATATGTATAATTAATGTAATCAACGGCAAAACTTTTAAACCTATGATGTTATCCTTTTGGGATTGTAATAACTTTTATTCGTAACCCTTTAATGTAAGACTTATTTCAATTTCATCTCTGGGACTATAACTGTTGTGTGTGTGAGTGGTAATTATTGTGGGGTCACAGCATGTGATTTATTTATTGTGGACTCAAGTCAAGTATTATGAATGGATGTAAGACCGTAACCACCAGATCCCTGACCCCGGATCTGGGGGTGTTACAATGTGTCTATCCATCTCACTCCTATCGCTTCCACATGCCTGTCAAAAACTTTGGCTGGCAAGTTCTTTGTGAAAGGATCTGCCCGGTTGTCTTCTGATGATATGTGAGCCACAACTATATCTCCTCACTTTACGATTCCTCGTATGAGATGATACTTACGTTCAATATGTTTAGCTGCTTTGTGATCTCGCGGTTCCTTCGAATTTACCACAGCACCAGTGTTATCACAATACACTGTCAAGCTCCTAGGCAAATTAGGTACCACATCCAAGTCCAAAAGGAAGTTCCTGAACCATACAGCCTCCTTTGAAGCCTCAGAGGCCGCCATGTACTCTGCTTCCATGGTAGAGTCTGCAATGCATTTCTGCTTTACACTCCTCCATATAACGGCTCCACCTCCCAAAGTAAAAACATATCCCGAGGTTGATTTCCTCTTATCCGTATCTGATTGGAAATCTGAATCAGTATATCCCAAAGGAAATAGATCTGAGGCCTTGTAAATTAACATATACTGCTTTGTCCTTCTCAGATACTTGAGTATAGTTTTTACTGCACTCCAATGTTCCTGACCTGGGTTCGACTGATATCTACTAACCACGCCTACAACAAAGCAGATGTCAGGCCTCGTACATAACATAGCATACATTAAGCTTCCACATGCCGAAGCATAAGGAACTGCTTTCATGCTCTCTATATCCTTAGGTGTCGAAGGACACTGCTCCTTGGATAGAGCCATTCCATGCTTAAAAGGTAGAAAACCTTTCTTAGAGTTCTGCATGTTAAAACGAGCTAATACTTCATCAATGTAGGGCTCTTGAGATAAAGCCAACATCCTTTTCTTGCGATCCCTTATTACTTTGATCCCAAGGATGTATGCCGCTTCACCTAAGTCCTTCATTTCAAATTGTTTGAACAACCATGCCTTTATTGATGACAACATCTTAACATTGTTTCCAATGAGTAAAATGTCATCCACATACAGTACTAGAAAAACCACTGCATTACCCTCACTTCTCTTATACACACATGATTCGCTTGGACTTTGATCAAATCCATATGACTGGACTGCCTGATCAAATGAATATTCCAGTCCCTAGAAGCTTGTTTTAGTCTATAAATAGACCTCTTAAGCTTACAAACAAGATGCTCTTGGCCTTCCTTAATGAATCCTTTTGGTTGTTGCATATAGTGGTTTCCTCAAGACTTCCATTAAGGAAAGCTGTCTTGACAACCATTTGCCAAATCTCATAATCGAGATGAGCTGCTATAGATAAAAGAATCCGGATCGACTTAAGCATAACAACCGGCGAAAAGGTTTCCTCATAATCGATCCCTTCTTTCTGAGTATACCCTTTCGCAACAAGTCGTGCTTTCCAGGCTTTCACCTTTTTGTCAGATCCTCTTTTCTTCTTGTAGATCCACATGCATCCAATGGGTTTTACACCTTTGGGTGGTTCCACGAGTTCCTAAACTTGATTGGAATACATAGATTCCATCTCAGATTCCATTGCCTTTTGCCATAGATCTGTATCTTTATCTAGAATTTGTTAGTGTAGGTGCCCTAGAGGCAATACATTGTTTCTTAAATAAACCTTATGTCATTTGATTATTAAATAAATGTATTTATTATGACTCGAATTACTGCGATATTTGTTAGCATAATAAATGTCCTTAGAATAATGATACACATTATATAGTTTAAGTTTACAACTTGAATTTGAGATTATATAATATCATATTCTTAAAGGTCCCTAGTCGAGTATTATTATACAGGACAATAATAATACATAAATAGACTAGTATGTTTTTGACTGATAACCACATCTCATTGGTTATAAGTATGGAGATACTAAAGTCAATACATAGGTACATGTAGGGTACATGGTACTGGACAGACCCACCGTGAGATTCTTCATGTTAATTAAGTCATAAGAAAGACTCATAGTGATAATGGTGTAATGATCCTTTGACTTGAGATCATTATATTTCTATACGAGGATAATATGCTTTGACTACATTAAAAGTTACCTTTGACCGGGTAATGATAAAAGTGGACATCGGGTATATTGTGAATCGTATGAGAAATATGAATGATAGATAAAGGATTTAACCCTCCTATTATTTGGAGAGATATTATTGGCCTCTTGATTGAGTGAGACTATAAAATGCATGGCCGTGCTCAAATAATGATTTGTTATTAATAGTCTACTCATGGATCAAGTAAACCCGGATTAAATTATGAAGAGGATGACATGAAACATGCCTCGAGTTTAATCTATAATATTTGGTTAAAGGGATTATATTAATATAATAAAATACAAATGAGATATGATTTTAATAATTAAGTATGACTTAATTATTATTTATTTAAATAATAGGATTTGATTCTATTATTTAATTAATCAAACTTGGGCTAGGTTTTTAGTTGGGCTTTTACCTTACACTATCATATAAATATATGATGATAGGTAAAGAAGGTAATTAATTTTGTACGACAAAAATAATCCCCAGCCGCTTGAACCAAAACCTAAAAAAGAAGATCTCATATTTTCATTGGAGGCTAGTACCTCCCTTCCAATCAAGAATCGTTCTTGGAGTGTTCGTGTGGATACCGTAGAGGAGGCTTCGAAGAGGAGCACTCAACGATCGTGAAAGCTTGGATATCCATTAGACATACAATCGTAAATCTTCTTTAAGGTAAATCATCAATCTCCGAATTAAATATCATGTTTTTGCATGGATCCTGCGATAGGGTTTCGATAATTATTGTTTTTGTTTTAATTTTCCGCTGCGTTTGATGCTCGAAACCCATCAATGGCATCAGAGCTACTTGCAAAAACGTTTTAATTCGGTTATATGTTACAGTTTTGATATATATACGAGCATGTTTGATGATTGTCATGTATGATGCGTTGATTTTGATATATATATGTATAAACTGTATGTTAATGATGATTGGGATGATCATATGATGATCATATAATCTGTATGTATATTGATATATACATGATTTTTCTTTGTTCATGATATGGGGATTGTATACGATACGATTTCTGTATACGCTGCGCAGATCTGGTGAAATCTGTGTCCAGTGTCAGATTCTCGCAAATGATATGTGTTTTCTGACTGGAAACGAGTGTCTGAACAAAACTGATACCATAGGTATCACCGACTCGTCTGTAAGGCGTTTGACGCCGTTTAGTGCATGAAAAACGCGATTTGTTGTTTTCAGAATTTGATTCTGATTTTCTGATTTTTGCGTTATATGATTTCTTTGATTGGATCATCTGAAATATGATATGGTATAACATGATTAGATAATATGACATGTTATTTAATTGTTACTTGAGCATGGTGGATGGTTATGGCCTTGAGACCCATAGGATAGAGGTTTTTGTTTATGGTTTGGTTTCTAAATACGACTTGCATGTCGTCATTCCTTGTAATGATTAAATCTCGAATGTAACTCGAGTTCTCCTTGTAAGTACATTAGTATAGTTGTTTTGTTTATGTAATGTACATGAATACATGAAGACAAGCAAGGAGGCGATCCAAGGAGGCATTGTAGCAGCAAAGAAGAAGACATGTAATAGTATAGTATTTTAAACCACCCATAGATTGTCCTTGATCCTTTCATTAGCTTGAAAGGATCATATAGGATAAAGGCCATAACCAATCACGTTTATATAATGCACTTACTTTACATATGATGCATGTGTAGAGTAGCAAATGTATGCATGTTTTAATTAGATTAATGATGTATGCATGTATTAGATACGTCACCCATACCATGCTTGCCATGCTAAACAAGATAAAATCTGTAACGATCGAGATTTTAAAATAAACAAACGATCATGAGATTTCTGTGTTTATGAAACACGGAATTAAATACGAATTTTCAATTATTTAGATATGGGGAGATTTTGTCAAAAACGGGTTTTACCTGTAAGGAAGTTGGGTATTAAGTGAGGCCACTTGTGACTCCTCCAACAACCTGGAAGTCAAACTATTGATGAATATTGATTTTAAGTATTTAATTCAAGGAAAAATTGGGAATCTCTTTATGATGGGATCATGGTCGTTTTAATACAAAACCCCTTAACAAAATATTAAGTTCTTTTATCGGATGCTTTCCAATGAATGAACACTCATTGAATCCTAGATCGATAAGGGGAATGACTGCCAGTGGCAGGGGACTCCTGTCTATCGTGGTGAGATGTGACGAATATAAGCGGTTATATTCGACCGTTGTATCATTGGGTTTAACTTAACTGAGTCGTCATAATAAGGTGAAAATAAACGGTTATATTCAATTATTATGAACTTAGAAGCATAGAGTTTGGTTCAAAATCTATTAGATAGACAAGAACAATTGTTGTTCACCAAACTATCCAAGAATTATATATGATATAATTGACAACTGTTGTCTACCTAAATAATCATGTTTTAAGGACTACCAGTGGTTGACTTAGGATATGACGAAATATGGATCTTGGCTCACTAGAAAGATTTATGAGATATTCTTTCCGATTTAATAGTAAGGGCTATTAATTTGATAAAAATAGTGGGAGATATATTATGAATATGTCATAATCACTTGAACATAATTAATGTAACAATCTAACTTATCTTATGCATTTATCATTGTAGAAAACAAATGGCACAAAATACAAACAACACTTTCTCTGTGCGATCAGTCATTGAGAAGGACAAGCTGAAAGGATCGAACTTCCTTGACTGGTCTAGGAATTTGAGAATTGTTCTCATGCAGGAAAAGAAATCTTATGTGATTGATATTCCTCCACCGGCAGCCCCTGCTAACAATGCCACTGCTGCTCAACGAAATGCTTATCAGAAGCATATTGATGATGCAACTGATGTGGCTTGTCTTATGCTTGCTACTATGGATGCTGAGCTCCAGAAGCAGCATTTTGATATGAATGCTTATACTATGTTTGAACATCTTTCAACGATGTTTCAATCACAGGCTCGTGTTGAAAAGTTCAACACAAGCAAAGCACTCTTCTCGTGTAAGCAGGGCAATGGACCAGTCGGATCACATGTTCTAAAGATGATTGGGTATTGTGATTACCTTGCTCGTTTGGGTTTCCCGCTTCAGCGAGAGGCTCAAGTCGATATAATCTTGCAATCTTTGAACAGCGACTATGCTCAGTTCATAATGACTTTCAATATGGTTGAGCAAGATAAGACTCCTATGGAATTGTTGGCCATGCTGAGGACCACTGAAGCAAATATGGTCAAGGCACCTGAGAAGGCTCCCATAATGATGGTGGGCAAGAAAGGTGCTAAGGGAAAGGGGAAATGGAAGGGCAAGAAAAAGGTTACACCGAAAGATCTTGGTCCTTCTAAGCCCTCTTTCAAAAAGGCTAAAAAGCCGAAGGGAGATGTCGCAAAGGCTGACAAAGGTGATTGTCACTATTGTCACAAGCCTGGTCACTGGAAGAGAAACTGTCATGCTTACTTGGAGGATATGAAGAAATTGAAGTGTGTTCAGATTTCTGGATCAGGTATTTATGTTATAGAAGTCAATCTGTCTATTTCTACATCTTGGGTATTGGATACTGGATGTGCTTCTCACATTTGTATAAATGTGCAGGAACTGCAGAGAAGTAGGACTTTGGCTAAGGGAGAAGTGGACCTACGAGTAGGCAATGGAGCAAGAGTTGCTGCTTTAGCCGTAGGAACTTATTATTTATCTTTGCCCTCTGGGCTTGTTTTAGAACTAAATGACTGTTATTACGTGCCTGCGATTCGCAGAAACATTATTTCTGTTTCTTGTTTGGACAAGAAAGGTTTTTCGTTTACAATAAAGAACAACAGTTGCTCTTTTGCTTTGAATGATTTAACCTATGGTGTTGCGCGTTTATTTAATGGTTTATATGTTCTTGATTTAGATAATCCTATCTGTAACATAGAAAACAAACGACTTAAAGTTAATGATTCAAATCAAACATACCTCTGGCATTGTCGTCTAGGCCATATAAATGAGAAACGCATTTCCAAATTACATAAAGATGGATACTTGGATAAGTTTGATTTTGAATCATACGAAAAATGCGAATCTTGTTTGCTTGGTAAGATGACTAAAGCTCCTTTTACTGGTAAGGGTCAAAGGGCCACTGAACGTTTGGAGCTAATACATAGTGATATATGTGGCCCAATGCGTGTGATGGCTAGAGGAGGCTACTACTACTTCATAACATTTACTGATGACTTCAGTAGATATGGATATGTATATCTTATGAAGAACAAATCCGATTCTTTTGAAAAATTCAAAGAATACAAGGCTGAAGTAGAGAAGCAAATAGGCGGAGGTGCAAGTATTAAAATCTTACGATCCGATCGTGGGGGTGAATACTTAAGCACCGAATTTAAAGAGTATTTAAAGGAGTGTGGTATTGTATCACAACTCACTCCGCCAAGTACTCCTCAATGGAATGGAGTTTCAGAGAGGAGAAATCGTACCCTGTTAGACATGGTACGATCGATGATGAGTCATGCAGATCTTCCAATAAGTTTCTGGGGTTATGCTCTAGAAACAGCAGCTTTCACACTTAACCGTGTTCCAACTAAGAAGGTTCAAAAGACTCCATATGAGATATGGGAGGAGAAACGGTCAAGCATGAACTTTATGAAAGTTTGGGGATGCAAGGCGTTTGTAAAACGTCAAGTATCTGATAAGCTTGGACCTAAATCCGAAGAGTGCAATTTTGTGGGATACCCTAAAGAAACAAAGGCGTATTATTTTTATAATCCTTCTGAGCAGAAAGTGTTCATTGCTCGAGATGCTGTTTTCATGGAAAGAGATTTTGTTTCCAAAAGAAACAGTGGGAGGACTATAGATCTCGATGAAGATCGAGAACCACAAAATAGCATTGAACCTGAGGTGGAACAAGAGCAGAATAACGATAATGCTCAAGAAACACAGGTTGTTCGTAGATCAAGTAGGATTCGCCATGAGCCATAGAGATATTATGGATTTCTCCTGACTCAAGGTGGTGATGTGATGCTTGTAGATAATGATGAGCCTCTCACCTACAAGGATGCTATGAATAGTCCAGATTCTGAGAGATGGCTGGAAGCCATGAAATCTGAGATGGATTCCATGTATGAAAACAAAGTATGGACTTTGGTTGCACCACCTGATGGGATTAAACCCATAGAGTGCAAGTGGGTTTTCAAGAAGAAAACTGACATGGATGGAAATTTACAGACCTACAAAGCAAGACTGGTGGCGAAAGGTTTCAAGCAAATTCATGGTATTGACTATGATGAAACTTTCTCACCGGTAGCTATGGTCAAGTCCATCAGGATTTTGCTTGCGATAGCGGCTTATTATGACTATGAAATCTGGCAAATGGATGTCAAGACTGCTTTCTTAAATGGAAGCTTAGAAGAGGATGTGTACATGACACAACCTGAGGGTTTTGTCGATCCAAAGTTTGCTAGAATGGTTTGTAAGTTGCTACGATCTATATATGGATTGAAGCAGGCCTCAAGGAGGTGGAACATCCGTTTTGATGAAACAGTCAAAGAGTTTGGCTTCAAACAAAATGAGGATGAGCCGTGTGTTTACAAGAAGGTTAGTGGGAGCCATGTGGCATTCCTAGTATTATATGTGGATGACATATTACTAATAGGGAATGACATTCCTTCTCTACAAGCTGTGAAGACTTGGTTGGGAAAAAGTTTCTCGATGAAAGACTTAGGCGATGCTACCTATATCTTAGGGATCAGGATCTATAGGGATAGATCTAAAAGATTAATCGGCCTAAGTCAGAGTACATACATTGATAAAGTATTGCATCGTTTTGGAATGCAAGAGGCAAAGAGGGGCTTTGTCCCGGTGTCTCATGGGATAGTGATCTCAAAGGAAAACTGTCCTAAATCATCAGATGATAAGGACCGTATGAGTAAAGTACCATATGCTTCGGCAATTGGTTCTATAATGTATGCAATGATATGTACTCGTCCTGATGTCTCGTATGCTTTAAGCATGACGAGCAGGTACCAGTCTAATCCAGGTGAGGGTCACTGGACAGCTGTCAAGAATATTCTTAAGTACCTTAAACGGACTAAAGATTCGTTCTTGATATACGGAGGAGATGAGAAGCTGGTCGTAAAAGGTTACACTGATGCTAGTTTCCAGACAGATAGGGACGATTCTGTGTCCCAGTCTGGATTCGTGTTTTGTCTAAATAGAGGTGCTGTAAGCTGGAAAAGTTCGAAGCAAGAGACAGTAGCTGATTCTACAATGGAAGCTGAGTATATTGCCGCTAGTGAAGCAGCCAAAGAGGCTGTTTGGATTCGGAAATTTATTACCGGACTTGGTGTGGTTCCGTCGATCGTAGATCCAGTTGATCTGTATTGCGATAACAATGGAGCCATTGCGCAGGCTAAGGAACCAAGGTCCCATTCCAAGGCAAAGCATATACTTAGAAGATATCATCTTCTTCGAGAGATAAACGAGAGAGGAGATATACATATATGTAAAGTGCATACCAATGAAAATGTTGCGGACCCACTGACCAAGGCTTTATCGCAGCAGAAGCACGACGGTCACACTAGTTCCATGGGTATTAGATACATGGGTGATTGGCTCTAGTGCAAGTGGGAGATTGTTAGTGTAGGTGCCCTAGAGGCAATACATTGTTTCTTAAATAAACCTTATGTCATTTGATTATTAAATAAATGTATTTATTATGACTCGAATTACTGCGATATTTGTTAGCATAATAAATGTCCTTAGAATAATGATACACATTATATAGTTTAAGTTTACAACTTGAATTTGAGATTATATAATATCATATTCTTAAAGGTCCCTAGTCGAGTATTATTATACAGGACAATAATAATACATAAATAGACTAGTATGTTTTTGACTGATAACCACATCTCATTGGTTATAAGTATGGAGATACTAAAGTCAATACATAGGTACATGTAGGGTACATGGTACTGGACAGACCCACCGTGAGATTCTTCATGTTAATTAAGTCATAAGAAAGACTCACAGTGATAATGGTGTAATGATCCTTTGACTTGAGATCATTATATTTCTATACGAGGATAATATGCTTTGACTACATTAAAAGTTACCTTTGACCGGGTAATGATAAAAGTGGACATCGGGTATATTGTGAATCGTATGAGAAATATGAATGATAAATAAAGGATTTAACCCTCCTATTATTTGGAGAGATATTATTGGCCTCTTGATTGAGTGAGACTATAAAATGCATGGCCGTGCTCAAATAATGATTTGTTATTAATAGTCTACTCATGGATCAAGTAAACCCGGATTAAATTATGAAGAGGATGACATGAAACATGCCTCGAGTTTAATCTATAATATTTGGTTAAAGGGATTATATTACACGGGAACATTAATCACAAAAGGTTTTATCGAATCACGATTTAATTATTATTTAATTGGGTAGCAATGATGTATTACTAGATGCCGCTCATTGTTTATAATTTTATTAGAGAATAAAATTATTGCCAATTAAATGATAGCCTACAGGGTCACACACATAGAACATTTTAAGGAAGAATTAATTTAAATTATGAATTTAAATTAATTAAATGATTAGTTGTATTTTATTATATTAATTAAGTGGGACTTAATTAAGATATAATAAAATACAAATGAGATATGATTTTAATAATTAAGTATGACTTAATTATTATTTATTTAAATAATAGGATTTGATTCTATTATTTAATTAATCAAACTTGGGCTAGGTTTTTAGTTGGGCTTTTACCTTACACTATCATATAAATATATGATGATAGGTAAAGAAGGTAATTAATTTTGTACGACAAAAATAATCCCCAGCCGCTTGAACCAAAACCTAAAAAAGAAGATCTCATATTTTCATTGGAGGCTAGTACCTCCCTTCCAATCAAGAATCGTTCTTGGAATGTTCGTGTGGATACCGTAGAGGAGGCTTCGAAGAGGAGCACTCAACGATCGTGAAAGCTTGGATATCCATTAGACATACAATCGTAAATCTTCTTTAAGGTAAATCATCAATCTCCGAATTAAATATCATGTTTTTGCATGGATCCTGCGGTAGGGTTTCGATAATTATTGTTTTTGTTTTAATTTTCCGCTGCGTTTGATGCTCGAAACCCATCAGAATTGCCTCTTCGT
Source organism: Saposhnikovia divaricata (assembly GCA_036435485.1). Classification (NCBI taxonomy): domain Eukaryota; kingdom Viridiplantae; phylum Streptophyta; class Magnoliopsida; order Apiales; family Apiaceae; genus Saposhnikovia; species Saposhnikovia divaricata. The sequence goes on from CM071598.1 coordinate 89,261,404, forward strand.
ATGTCCTGGGATCCACATCATGTTCGCCAGAGACCAAGTCCGAGGACTCTCCCAAAAACATGAATCTATCTGGTTGTTGAACAACCCTCCCACTACGACGAGGCACTGGTGCAGTATTTGTGTTAAGCTGTGCATTTTCTTGTGGATGTTCTACTTGTACTATTGGCACTTGGGGATTATCTGTCCCTCCCACTAGTTCCTCTAAAACGATACTACTCATGGGTTTATGGTTCATTATATAGTCTTCTTCTAAGAATCTAGCATTGGTGGTAACAATGATATCTCGATCCCTAGGACTATAAAATGAATAACCTTTCGTTCCCATGGGATAGCCTACAAACAGCCTTACTTCTGTACGAGATTCTAACTTGGTTGCGTTCTTGTTCAGCACATGTGCTGGACAACCCCAAATCCGAATATGTCTTAGACTTGGTTTACTACCAGTCCACAATTCTATTGGAGTCTTGGGAACCGACTTAGAAGGTACCAAGTTCAGAAGGTAAGCCGCTGTTTCTATAGCATATCCCCAAAACGACTTGGGTAAATCTGAATAACTCATCATCGATCTAACACTCTATGAAAGAGTCCGATTCCTTCTCTCTGCTACACCATTCTGCTGAGGTGTGCCAGGTGCAGACAACTGGGATGTGATCCCATTTTCTGATAAATATTCCCTAAATTCTCCAAGCAAGTATTCGCCACCACGATCTGATCGTAGTGACTTGATACATTTTCCAAGATGTCGCTTCTCCGCACTTGCTTTGTACTCTTTGAATTTTTCAAAGCACTCAGACTTACGGCGCAACAATTAAATGTACCCATATCTAGAATAATCGTCAATGAAAGTGACAAAATACTCATAACCTCCTCTTGCTTGGATACTCATAGGTCCACATAAATCAGTATGAACCAATTCTAACACTTCTTTGGCTCTATTTTCCTTTGCTTTAAAAGGCCTATTAGTCATCTTACCTTCCAAGCAGGATTCACAAACTGGAAATGGCTCCACTGCCAATGAGCCTAATGGCCCATCTACTACCAGTCTTTGAATCCTCCTCAAGTTAATATGACCTAATCTTAAGTGCCAAAGATATGTTTGGTTCAATTTAGAAGGTTTCTTTCTTTTATTTGAGCTAGAAAGAATGTTATTAGTTTCCTTATGTTGCAGCATTGGTTGGATAGGATTAATAATATATAAATTGTCTTGTAATGTACCAGAACATATAACTCGTTTATTCATCATAATAGAAACATTACGATCCAAACAAACATTATAACCATCCATGGCAAGTTTAGAAACCGAAATTAAATTCCTTCTAAACGAAGGTACATAAAGACAATTGTTCAAAACCAAAATCCTATCATCGCCAAAAGATAATGTAATTATTCCAACTGCAACTACTGCTACTTTCGTAGCATCTCCCATGAACACATATATCTCGCCATCTCTAAGCATTCTGGATTGCTGGAACCCCTGCATAGAGTTACAAACATGGTCAGTGGCTCCTGTATCTACACACCAAGTGCTCGTAGATATAGCCGCTATATATGTTTCTGTAGCTAGAGAAAGAGACATACCAGTATTGTTTGTCTTCTTAGGAAGAGGACAATCCTGTTTCCAGTGACCTGACTTCTTGCACCTGAAGCACTTGCCCTTAGACTTTTTCATAACACCTTGAACTCCCACTGCATTAGCAACCTTTCCAGCTTTCTGTGTCTGAACCTTTTTCTTCTTCTTGCCTTTCGTCTTAGAGGAAGAAGCTTTATCAGCCACATTCACTTGAACATTCTGCTTAAAGAGTCCTTTAGCTGCCTGAAGTTCTGTCAGAAGTTTCGCGAGACTATACATCTTTTTGTTCATGGTGTAATTCAAGCGGAACTGCTAAAAACTTTTGGGCAGACTCATAAGGATGATATCGATCTGGGTTTCCCCATCAATATCAGCGCCAAGGATCTCCATCTCATTCAGATGAGACATCATCCTGAGAACATGATCCCTTACAGGTGTTCCTTCAGCCATCTGAGTGTTCATTAAAGCCTTCATTGCTACTTTCCTAGCAGCCCTATTCTGTTCCCCAAAAAGTTCCTTGAGATTAAAGAGCATATCTGAAGCAGTGGCCATAGCCTGATGCTGATGCTACAAAACACTTGACATTGCTGCTAGAATGTAACATCGCGACATCTTATCAGCCTTAACCCACCGCTAATAATACTCCTTCTCACTTTCAGGAGCATCTTCAGCAGGCTGATCTGGCTTGGGTTCATAAGTACAAAATTTGTACTCCTCAGCAGTCAACACTATGTCCAAATTACGTTTCCATTCATTATAGTTTGGTCCAGTAAGTTTGTTATCCTTAAGTATGGTGAATAGTGGATTAAAGCCCATAATGATCTAATCCTGAGAATCATACATGTAATATATAATCAGAGAGTTGCACAAATCTTAAAACCTATTGGTTTCCTCTAACAATTAATTAAAATTAATGCACTAATATTTAAACACCATAAGTATCTGGTACGCCACGATGGGTGACATATATACCACTTAAATTCGTTTAAATATTACTTCGGTCCTATTACTAAATAATACGCCACGTTAGGATGGACTATATATTATTTTTCATAGCTAAGTGTATACCATTATTTAATCTTAAATTACTTAAACCAAATACATCTTTTTGATATATTAATGGAAAATTCCCAGGTCTCGGAGGAGTCCCAACGGCCTCGCTTAATACCCAATTCCTAGACAGAATTCTTCATAGTCAACATCAAAAGAGTATTCAATTTTCGTAATGAATTCTATGAAACTTGGTATGTCACGTTAGGGTGATCTATATACCTTTCAATATTCGTTATTTAATTTAAGAATTTTGTTCTAGTAATTTCTATAACCTTTTTAAAGCACCGTAAATAGTACGCCACGTTAGGTGATCATATATACCATCTACATTATTTAAAAGATTATATTACATACAAAATAATGGAGACCGTGGGATTTAATTCCTAATTAATTCCCTCACCCACTTAGAATTTTTTATTAAAAAATTGAGGAATTTTAAAAATTGAATGGGACCCATGTCGTTACAATTATGTCTAACATGCATTCAAAATACCCACATAATTTAACAACATAAAACATTTAATTAAAGCAATAAATAAAAAATCTATGTTCATGTCGTCCTAATTATGTTAAACATGCAATTATAAATTACACACATAATTAACAACACACATAATTACACATAATTTAACAACATAAAACATTTAATTAAAGCAATAAATAAAAAATCTATGTTCATGTCGTCGTAATTATGTTAAACATGCAATTATAAATTACACACATAATTTATTTAAAGCAATAATTAAAAATAAATTGCGGAATTAAAATAAAAAGAATTCCACTATTACGGCCCCAACAAAAAATTTATGCACTTCCTGTTGGTGACACGCACTGCAACTGTGGGAAAAGAAAAAACAGCCTGTCGCGCATTCCCTGTATGCGTTACCGCCTTTACGCCTGTCCACCTGTTGCGCATCAGCCCATGCGTTACACCCAGAAGGCCCAGTTTTACTGGTAACGCAGGTTAGACCTGCGTTACAGGGTTTGAACAGAATTTTTCAGCGATCTCGCCTCCTGTTACTGTTCGTTCTCCTTTTGTCACAACAGCAGCTTCGACCCAACAGCAGGTTCATCAAAATTTCGCAGCGGAACAAATTCTTTTCTCCGTTTTGATTTTCGATCGCTAGTAATTGTTACAAAATACCCGGATTTTTACAAAATCCATCAAACAATTACATAAAAAATAGATCTAATACAAAACTAATTTTGTAAAATCTATTCTAACACGATCAACCCTCGTGTTTACCACCACGATAAACCACGTGGAAACCAAACAAAATAACCACGATTAAACCACGTGGGATCCAAACACATAATTAAAATATACATGGCCATAATAGTGGATAACAACCTGCAAAACAGAATATACAAGCCTGCCACTATATACATGCATATATAATTACGACATGGACATCGTATCAAAAATCACAGAACCATTGAACCTAGCTCTTGATGCCAATTGTTGGGACAATTAGATCTTGGCACTGCGATTTTTGATACAATAAATTAACGAGTACGAATAGAAAAGTCACCTTGTTAACGGTTGATTCCACGCTCTTTTATTGTATTCCCAAATTCCCTTGAGCGAAGTGTGGCCTTCGTCTTCTCAAGTTAACCTCTCTTCTTGCTCTTGGGTGGCTACAAAATTTTTTCGACCAACCCTAGCAAGAAGAGAATAAGAATATATATAGGGCTACAATAGGGATCATGGATAATTAGGTTAGGCCTCCCAATGACATTCCGAGCCCAGCCCAATGTCATTTAATATTAATTCAATCCACTAAAGAATTAATATTTGCACTACCTTTCCTAATATCGTAATTTAATTAATTAATTCGGTTCCAATATTATTTGCTTATTAAATTCCCCATGTTTAAAATATCGCATGTCCATTAATTAAATAAATTACTGATTATTCATTTAATTAATATCTTTTATCCTTCATCATCCACTCAACCTTTATTTAATTATGCCGGAATAAATCCACCTGCAGGGTTTCACATAATTAAATCTTTTTGAGCTTTCACGGGGACATCATTAACCTGAATATTATCAGGACATGGATTCCTTCTATAAATATTATTCACCATATATATTATTTCATCACCCAAAATATAATGAAATAAATCAAAAGAATTATTTCATATATAAATCAAAGCATGTAAATAATATACACGTGTCAATTACTATATCTGGATTAAAACCTAAACATTAATAATAACATAGAATCTTAGTTCTCCTTCTTAATCAGTATAAGGGAACAATTCTAAATTTGATCATGTTCAATATACACAAAGTATACTAGTATTATTTATTAGTCAATATAAACTAACCTAAATAATACTACAGCCATTCCAGTGGATTGTCTAACTCCACCTGTGCTGTGAACCTTATTATATTATATAAACCGTATTTAACAATCTAATATTCTGTATCCCATTTGATACTAGATTGTCCACAATATATAATATTAGACCGCATGTAAACATTTAAATGATTCTCAATAAAACTGGGCCAGAAATAAATGTATATACTTTAAATAAATATTTTCAGTATACACCAACAAGACAGTCGAGGGAGAGAGAGATGAACGAGAGAGAGAGAGAGAGAGAGAGAGAGAGAGAGAGAGAGAGAGAGAGAGAGAGAGAGAGAGAGAGGCGGGGCTGGAGAGAGATTTTCGGGAAGAGATGGTCGATGCCTCGATGGTGGTGGTCAGGTGGTGGCAGTGGGCCCCACGTACTAGTGTTGCAGCGAATTATTAATAAAATATTAACGTAACAATAAAAATTTATGATCGTATGTTTTTAATCGGAATTTATAAAAGGGGTATATTGGTTTTAAAATTGGAATATTATTAAAATTGTGAGAAATAAAAGAGTTTAGTAGAATGGTGTAATTAATTTATTAATTAGTTAAAAAGAAATATTTTGTGATTTTGGACATAATTTAGCGATTTAGTAAATTGTTGGTAAAAAGAGGGAATAATTGTGAATAAATAGGATTAAAAAGCGGTATTATTTTAGAAGATTTATAATTAGCATTTCCGGATTATTTTAATTAACCGGATTGAATCAGATGATTCTAGAGGCTAAAATCGGATTAACGTTTAATCATTTACGAGATTTAAAAAATGGATAATTGTTGTAATCCTATTTTCGTTCTAAAGTCGGATTAATATTACAAATGGGTAAAAGAAATTAGAATTATGAGGATAATTAAAAGTAGATAAATTACTTTTGGTTAAAAGGGAGAATATTAATTATTGATTTATATTTAATAAAAATGGACTGCTGAATTATTTTGTTTTGAGAATAAATAGAGGTTAATATTAATAAATGAAGTTGGATTTACGGATATTAAAATAGTACACATTTTCTAGATTTAATTCCTGAGTTCGAAGATAGAGTTATTATCCGGGAATTCTTTTCCGTTATTTATCGTAGAGATTTTCAAGAGATATTTTTACTATTAATATATTTTAATATTTAAATATTATATTATCGGATCAGGGATATTTTTTGACGAATCGCTCACGTATTTCTGGTTGCCATTTTTAGAGAATATTTCCCGAGCCGTAGACCGAAGCCAAGTTCACTAGTAGAGTACAAATTTTATATGCATTTATTTGCACTTCGAGATCGAGGCAAGTTCATTCCTACCCTAACTCTCAGAAACTGTGTATTTCTGTTTGTATTATTTCATTCTTTAATTATTTTCGAACTATCAATTATGAGATTTATCTGCTGTTCCTTATGATGCAATAATTCTTTTGAGCATTATTTTCTCGTTGCGATATTTTGTTACTGTTAAAATTAGCTTACTTGAGAATTATATCCCTTATAAGCGTGAAATCAATTTCGTTGCTATCGGGTCGATCTCATTAATTCGAGACGACTATTATTGTGATTCAGTGAAACTAATCTCATTTGTTCGAGATAGTTAAATTTATTCTTTTCAGTCGAATTTATTGTATAAATTCGACAATAATTATTGATTATCTTTTAGTTGATTCATCTCTCGAATCAACAAATAAGAGTTATAAAAATTAGGATCGTTAGAGTTTTACTCATTGATCAAGTGAAAAATATTCTATTTAACGTTCATCAATTATGAGTATTATAAATATTCGAGAAGTAATATTTGTACAGTACGACTCCCAATTACTTCATTTTAAGACTATCTCAATATTTCGAGATGGTTGACTTATTGTCGAGGGTTGGCATCTTATTCGTGTCAACCAATAAAATATTATTATTGAGAATTTACCTCAATCCATTGTTCGGATTGGTGGAACAATTGAGTAAGACCGGCAGTCTGCCAGATTTGTAAATATTTTCCTGGAAGAATTATCTCAAGTTATCTGTTCATCAAATATTCGGGAATTCTATATTCTACTAGTCAATTTTAGGAAAACGGTCCATTATAGAGAAAGAGAGACCCGTGTACCCTTATACGGACACGAGGATTTAGGCACTATGATGCCAGGGTTGAATTAATAACCTACTATGATGCTAGCATTCATACATTTATATTATATTGTTGATAACGTATTGTAGCCGTGATCGGGCGAAGTGCGATCTCATTGGAGGACTGTATTCCCAGTCGTATAGCTGATCGCCCCATCGAGATACCGAGAGGTGGAAGACCAGTTTATTTTTAAATCATGAGTCATCAGAGTTATATCAATTGAGTTTTTTGAGTATTCTGTTTTCGAGATGAGTATTGAGTCAATGCCAGATTGTGATATCCTATTTTAAAATTTCGAGCATTTCTTTCTGTAAATCATATTATATTTATATACCGAGCAAGGAGAGAACTTGCTAAGCACCATAGTTGCTGATTCTTGCTTTACAAAATTTTATTTGGCTGTCAAGATGGAAAGAGGCGAGATGTCCAGCCAGGGATCCAGAGGAAAGGGAAAAGCTCCAGGCTATGCTGACAAGAACTAGAATATCCAGCTGGAACCTTTATCTTTCTATTTTTGCGAACTTATGTAAGATATTATCCTAAGATGTAATAAGTCGTATTTTGATATTGTGTGAGACCGGTCTTGGATCTGCGGAGTGGGACACTTATGTTCCGTTAAATATTTTGCTTTATTGTTGCGCTGACGTGTGCTGCAGGATATTGAGACAATGTAACGACCTGGGTCCCCGGTTAGGGCGGATCTGGGGGCGTTACAGTTGTATTGCTTTTCAACTTAAAAACAAAATAATAAATGATTTGCCTAGTTGTTATTTTCTTAAAGATAGTAGTATTGCTTTTCAACTTAAAAATAAAATAATAAATGATGAGGTAGTGAAAGAGAGAGAGGCTGAAGAACAGAAGTTTTACAAGTTACCTCCCACTGTGAAATCAACAGCATTTGATCATATTTATCCCCTTTAACTTTAACTTCCATCTCAAACCTTTTTTTTTTTTTATCATAATTTGGTTTTGGTCAAGTACACAAGTTTAAATACTCACACTAACATACCAAGAGAAAATAAATTTCCACTAGGCTTTAATGCTAGGAATCAAGCTTAGTTATATTGTATAATAAATTTTTTCAATCAACAAATAATTTTTGTTAATCAGCATAAAATTTTATAAGGTGAAGGATAAGAAACTAAAGACATTATTATACAAATTATAAATATTTTTGAGCATAGATATTTGTAAACTATGAAACTATAAAATAAATTGATAAAGATATTCGTTAGCACGTGGAGTTACTCTATCACCGAGTTAAGCGGGCTTGTTTGTTATCAAGCTGATTCCCTAAAACTATATTGCGAGTCACCCCAATTAAGACTACTAAACTAATTTAACCAGGTTTACGGTTAAAATTTCGTAAACACCATTTTACATGTATTATTTTAAATGTATTTAACTAGGTTTACGGTTAAAATTTCGTAAACACCATTTTACATGTATTATTTTAAATGTTTGATTCAACGAGTTCATTTGTTACTAACATAGTACTCTTGCTAGAGTTGTTATATTGTTACCGAGAGAAATAATCCATACTCTTGCTAGCAGCCTGTATACTCTTACCGAAGCATCTCCTATACTCTTGCCAGCCTAATGTCATACTCTTACCGAAAACAACAGCTGCCTTGCTCTTGCCCAACTATACTCTTGCCAATAATCTTAATGAGGATGGTAATGAGATTAAAATGGCACCTTACTATTAGATTAATAGGAGTCAAATAATATACAGAAATGATACAACAATTAAAGGATTTAGAGCTAACATGAAATATCCCGTAATTTTTAGAAAAATAATAATAATAAAATAATAGAAAAAGGGATCAAAATTAGATAATAAATAGGATTTAAAATTGGATTTGAATAATGGGCTTATAACATGGTTCAGATTTGATTACGGATTACTAGTAAGTCTGGAATTAGGGTTGTAAGACATTATAAATACATCATATTCTCCTTCCTCATCTTTATTTACAAAATTCTTAGGTCTATTCTTCACAAAAATTAGTAGTCTTGTAAAATTCATAGTTAATTCATCGTAAGTCGGAATTCGTTGATTCTGGACTTTTCGGAAAGATCTTTTCGTGCTCTACAACTTTCATTCTTTGAGACTATCACGAAAACATCGTTTAGAGGGTCAAAAATGCTAAATACAGATCTGATCAGAATTGTAATCATGGAGTCTTTCAAGATTTTAGATGTTCTGCTTCTGAGGGGTTGCTACATGTGTTCTTATGTGATTATGTGAATTCTTGATTTGCGTAATTGAGGTAAATAATTATTCGTTGCTCCGTATATTGTAGGTATTTATACGTTGCTCCGTATTGATGTGAAACGTGCTCTATGTTTATTGATTATATGTATCAAATATTTGTGTAACTAACTTTTCGTACCTTTGCTCCGTATTATTGTGGAACGTGCTTTGTATTGTTTGATTACATGTTCTCGAATATGTGTTTCAGTTATCGTAAGTATGATTTTGACATGTGATAAATAAGATATTAATTTTTCAGAAATCCCAGTCTTAGTCACGTATCGAATAAGAATAAGATTCCGATCACTGGATAGTGTGATACATAGAACTAGTTTGCGCACGTTCCGGAACATGTAAGAACCCTAATTTTTGGTAATATTTCCTTTTATTTAATATCTTGTGACATTATCATTATGGAACCTTTCTAGTCATCCATGTTGATTAATAGAATTGATTGTCTGAGAAACTGCGTTGTTGCATTTATTATGTAAGATATAAAGAGGGATTGTGAAGGCAAGAGTCTTATTGTTAGTAATATTTATTAAACTTGGGATTTGAGAATGGTTAGAATATTAAAGGATTTATTAAGAGTTATGACGAGGAATTATGAACATTCGAGGAATTTACACAATAAGTACTTAAGGAATTATAAGGGAAATCTCTACGCGACGAAATATTATTACGAGAGAATAATTAGATACGATACGAAGTAAGGATTAAATGACAAGCATTGGTGGGAGAATAATATTACAAGGAAAGAAATTACATGCAAGTGCCATGTAACTAGCTAGTTAGGAAAAGGAACTAGAAAGCATAAAAGTAGAAGTGAATAGTGACATGTATGATGGGTGATGTACCTAGGGGACAATAGGGCATGGGAGGCAACCTACACTCTAGCTTGGCAACATGTGACTACTCCTAATACCCACAATAATACATATCCTACTTATCATTTTCTTACCATTCAAAACAAAACAAAGAGAAAAACACTTCCCCCCCCTTAGAAAAAGCTCTCGGCCGAACTACTAGGAGAGAGAGGGAGAGATTTTCTCTCCAACATTTCTTCATCTACAACCTCAAGCAAAAATCCTAGGGCTTCCTTGCATCATAATAGAGGTATGGTATCAATTTCATAGCCTTCCATCCATTGATTCTTGAGATATAAATTGTTGAAAGTTTAGAGAGGTGTTAACATAAGTTGTTATCTTTTGGATCTTGAAGGATTAAGGTTTGTGAGGGCTCATCCAAGTGTTCTTAGTTGTTGTAAAGCTCATGCAAGGTCTTTAGCTACTCAAGAAGGTATAAAATCTCAAACCCCCCTTGGTTATGTATTGTTCATATAGTATGGTAGTAGATCCATGTGTTTTAGGACTTATCTTGGATGTATATGTATCGGATAGCATGGATCTTGAGTTTTGATGTTGAGATTGTGATTTTTATGACTATGGTTAATATATATATATCTCCATGAGTGTTATGAGTCATGATCTAAGTGTATTAAGTGGTGATTATGTTATGGAAGTATGAAAAATGGTTGATCTAAGTGACTTGAGCTTGCTGAGTTTGTCCAGGAACCTTGATCTGTGTTGTAGCACGATTTTGAACCCCCAAATGATGTCCCCTGATGTCCTACCTTATATTGTTGGAAAGATAATTGAATTTAGTTTCTGGAAATGTAAGGTTCATAGCTAGGTGATGTGTAGATGTTTAGTTATGGCCGGAGGAGTGAATTTTGTTTCTGGACTATGGACTGCATTAAGTGACCCCCTTGTGAACCTTGTTTAAACACCTTAAATTATATTTGGGATCATGGAAAAATTTGAGAATGTAGGTAATGCAGTGGTGAAGACCACCCAAAAGGAATTGGATTAAAATATGAATTTTTGGATGTTATAAAAATGCTAGAGTAAGATTCGCGCAATGGGAAAAGTCGATTAGTGGAACATTATTCTAGGGTTAGTGGTTATGATTCGAACGTGGTAACTAAATTAAGTCGAGTAAGTGACGAGCGTAAACGAGTGATGACATGGACCTATAGTGGGGCTAGGGAGTCATAAGACGAAGTCGTTAAGTTAATTTCGTACCCCCTTAAAGCCCCGTAATTAAAGAGAAATTGTTAAGGTACTAACGAACGATTGTTGTTTATGTATAGATCGTTCGAATCCGCACGCTCGACCACCCCAACCAAACCAAGGCAAGTTTACTTTCCAAAATGTATCCCTATACAAGGATTTTCACTTTTGTGTTTGTAGTTTTCAAATGAAATCAAATGCTATGTTATCGAAGTATTGATGCAATTGAGATTGAACAAGTACATGTATGCTTTTACCCCTTGAACTTAGATTGAATGTTTTCTTCGGACAACGACTCTAGCAATAGTGGTCGTAGCGGTCCGTATATACTATTGACCGGGGAGCGGTATATCATTATATCGTATCTATATTGCGGAAACCCGAAGGGTCGTTCGGGTGGTATCGTACATTCAAATAACTATTACTATATCTTCGTAAATACTCGAAACCCTATCTTGGATTAAGAGTTTATTTTATCGAATAATTATTTTATTAATTATTAATATTAAATCTTAAAATACTATTTATTAACCATTGTTCATTATTTAAAGACAAAGTTAATCCAAGATACTTTTTAATACTTTCAAACTCGAACTCTTTCGAACTCAAAACATTTTCGAAAACCCCCGGTCAGATTCTGCTTCTTGTATGATTTCAAGAATCATAGGTCGACTGATGTCGGACCTCAACTACTCTGTTTTCAATCAAAATCAAGTTTTAAAAGAAAAGAAAAAAGGGACTCTGGCAGGTGTGGGAACCGTTGACGAACGATTCCCGGGATGTGTAAGCGGCCGTGAGCCAGGCGGTCCATCACTTATTATTCCGGCCCAGGTGTTGCCGAAGGATGATTACGGATGTAGTTTTCATCGAGGGTGATTACGGATGTAGTTTTCACCCGAGGGATAGTTACGGATGTAGTTTCTATCCTTCTGCCGGTAGAGAAGACCCACGGATGATTGGACTTGGATGTGGCGACTGATCATCGTCAATCCTTGTCAGGTTTTTATGTTTTCTTTAAGTCCCATTCCTCCATTTTGGAAAATGCTTTGACACTGCTTCTTAGGCTTTCGTGCCAAGTTGCTGATAGTGTTCTATTTTGATGAGAAAGATGTGGAACCAATGCAGTATCTAGAACTGCAAGTTTATTTTGAAAACAAGGGCACATATTGTTGCACCTTCGAGATTTATCAACTATGACAAGTGATTTTATAACTGATTGATACAAACAAATATATCAACTGCCAATCATATGAGATGTTATATTGCCTATCTTATATATATTTCTTGCTGAGATATAGTTGCTCACTCTTGCTTGTTTTCAAATTTTACAAACACAACAGCTAAGCGAAATGGCAAGACCCAGGCAGACTGTTCGAAAGCAGGTGACTAGGCCCGAGCCACCACTTGAGATTCCACCGGTAGGCCCCATTAGCCGGATTGGTTGGCAGCTTTTGTTAGTACATTTTATTTATCAGCATGACCTGTGCAAGGCAGTGTATCGTAACAAACTTTCAAGCCGCCAACTTCGCTTCATATCGAAGTGTTGCTGGTAGCATATATACTATTTAATTCGGTCTGTAATAACTCTGATAACTTTATTACTGTTTAATCAATGTGTGACATTTCTGAGGCTCTAACCTGTGTGCGTGAGTGTGGTGTGAGTTTATTGTGGGGTCGATGGCTGTGTTATATATATTATGTGCAAGAGCAGGTATGTTACTAATGGAAAATGGACCGTGAGCGTCTAGATCTCCGACCCCGGATCTGGAGGCGTCACAGAAATGGTATCAGAGCGAGGTTACAGTTCTCAGAAACGATAGTAATTTAAGAAAGCAACCATAATAATAATAACAATAACGATAACCTTAATAACAACTTTAATAATACTTAGAACTCTCATCGAGTTTGTAGTCGGGTTATCGGATATAGCCCTGACTTTAAGGCCCGTGAGGGAACTACTCCTAAACACTTCTTTTATGGTTAGTGACCCACTTTATTTCCCTTGTGTAGATGGAGGAGATACCAGACCCTGAGGCTTTCGAGAGAGAGCATGATGAGGCCCTGATGCGAGAGACCGAGGACCCTGAGGTGGATATGGGTGCTGACTCCGAGCTTGGCCCCTGGATTACAGTGATAGATAGTACTGATGATGAGGATCTCGTTGAGGAGCCCTTTGAGCCTGAGCCCGAGCCAGAGCCTGTTACCCCATCTCCTGTAGCTACTGATGAGGAGAGTGTGAGATCCGGCGAGGGTCGTGTGGTGTCACCCCCACCTTCTCCACAGACATCTAGCCCTGTTTCATCGGACGGTGACTCTGAGGATGACACTTCTGGCGAGGAGGAGCTTGACCCTACCCCTGCTACTGCTCCTGCTGCTGCTGCTGCACCTACTCCTGTTCCTGTCATACCACCTCCACCGGCGGACCTACCCCCAGTGTCGGGTACTGAGCATGCTTACGTGGTACAGTTCCTGACCCGAGACTTACTATCTGCGGAGGCCCGACTTAACGAGGCGAGGCGGGCACTAGTGGAGGAGCGCGAGGCGCGCTTGAGGATCCAGGATGAGATGAGGACCACTGTTGCTAGGAGGACTAGGGCTCGACTCCACAGGATTGAGATGAGGAGTCGCGATAGGATTCTTGGTTTAGGGATCCGCGGGGGCGGAGTGATCCAGGCTAGGGATGCTAGGCGTGTTGTGCGTCGTGCATTTACCCGAGTGAGGACCTTGCTCCGTCGCGGCGCGGCCCCGTGATGTGTTACTGATAGCTCAGTCCCCTAGGTTCAGATGACATTAGTGTGTCGATTTTGCGGGATAGTTGACTTGTGCAGTGGTATCCTTTCTGACCAGTGGATGAGTAGACTGACCTACAGATATGTAGATGTGACTTCGGGTAGTATGTATGGATGTAGCCCTACTTTTGTGTAGCCTGACTATTCGGATGATGTATTTGTAATTGTTCCACTTTTGCTAGACTTTGACATCGGAACTATGTATTTGGCTCTAACTTCCAAACTTGTGATAACCCTTGTACCGTACTTATTTAGTTTCAGTTTCCTTAATATTGCCTCAACTGCTTTACTTTTCGATGCCATGCTTTACTGTTTTGATATACAACTGTGATTATACAATTGCTACAAGCCACAAATACAACCATACTGTTTCAAATTTACGATATGCGATTTCAAATTGTTTTCTACAATTTTTCAAAAAAAAAAATAATAATAAATAAATGTTTTGAAACTTTGAAAAATATTTTTGAGGTTTCGAAATTTTGAAAACTCTTGTAAATGTTTTCGCATTCCAAAGGGATTTTTTTTCCAAAAAATGTTTGACATTTTATCTCCAACATCGGATTATTAAAACTTTTGCACTTCCACCCTTACGAGGAGGAACGATACGCTCCTGACCCGTGCAAACGCTGTCAGGTAATTGGAAAACCCTAACCCCTTTCTTGTTTTATTATCAGAATCATGCCACCCAGAAGAATGAACACTCGAGCCCACCCGATCAGTTCTGAGGGCCAGGGTAGCCACTATGGAGCCGGAGGCCACCAGAACCGTGAAGGGGAGAATGTCAACCTGAGTGATAATGAGGGCAACGATCATAACCTGTTTGACGACTCTGAGTATGAAGAAGAAGAAGCTGGTGATGATACCCGAGAGGTAGAACATCCTAGGGGAGGCCCTATGGAACAGTTCATGGAGTTACTTAGGCAGAACTTGGACCGACCCCCAGTTCAGCAACCACCCCAGAATGCTAATGCTAATGCTTTCCGGAACTTCAAATCCCTGAAACCCCCAGAATTTAAAGGAACTGCCGACCCTGTCGAGGCAAGGGCCTGGCTGAAGGAAATGGAAAAATCTTTCGAGATACTAGGTGTCGCTGAAGAGCAGAAGACTGTTTTCGCCACTTACCTTTTGAAGGGTGAGGCGAACTATTGGTGGGAAGCTAAGAAGAATTTGGAAGGAAGAGGTGTGGTAACCTGGGAGAGATTTAGCGAGCTGTTCTTGGAAAAGTACTTTCCTAGGTTCATGGAGACACAAATGGAGCTGAAGTTTTTGGAGCTGAAGCAAGGAAATATGACGGTGGCCGAGTATGAGGCCAAATTTACTTAGTTGTCAAGGTTTGTGCCGGAGTATGTGAACTCTGAGGCAAAGAGGGCCCGAAGATTTCAATTAGGGCTAAAACAATGGATTCAGAATCGTGTGGCGGTTCTTGAGCTGACAGACTATGCCACCCTGGTACAGAAAGCGTCAATTGTTGAGGCTGGAAGTGAACAGATGCAGAAGGAGAGAGAAGGAAAGAAGAGGAAGTTGGATAGTCGAAAGGGAAACTCTGCTGGTGGGAGCTTTCAGAGCAAATTTAAGCGAGGAACGATGTCCCAACCCAGCGGGAACTTTGGAACCAAGAGAGCTGAAAGTTGGAGTGTGGGCCAGGGCGGCCGACCTCAGGGATCGTCTTACTCTATCCCATCCCGAGCCTAACCCCCAGAATGCAACAAATGTGGAAAGAAACATGCGGGCGTGTGTAACCTGCAAGATGTGAAGTGCTTCAAGTGTGGGCTGACAGGGCATTACGCTAACGCCTGTCGCGGAACTAGTAACAACCCGAGTGTCGGAGGTAATTGCTTCAAATGTGGGAAACCAGGGCATCGAATGAGGGAATGTATGTCCTCTGGGCCAGCTGCATCGAGAGTGAGTGGAACTGCTTCTAACAAGGCCCCTACTGCAAGGACTTTTAACATGACGGTGCAGGATGCCGTGAGGAACACGGATGTGATTGCAGGTACCCTATTACTCAACTCAGTTAAAGCAAATGTTTTATTTGATTCGGGAGCTACCAAGTCTTTCATATCTCTAGATTTTGTATGTCGGTTAGGCCTTAAGACTGAACCATTGAAAGGCAGATTGCAAATAGAGATAGCTAATCATGAATTTATTCCCGTTAGCCGAGTATGTCCAGGTTGCGACCTAGAAATAGAAGGGCGACACTTTCGGGTAGACTTAATACCTTTTAAACTAGGGGAGTTTGACGTAATAGTAGGTAAGGATTGGTTAACAACCCACGGAGCCCAGATTGATTGTGTCAAGAAGAAAGTAAGATTGAGACTGCCAGGGGACGAAGAAGTAGTATTTAGTGGGAAACGGCAAAGCCAAAAGTTCCTGACTATGATTCAAGCTAAGAAGTTGTTACGTAAAGGATACGAAGCCTATTTAGCCTACGTGAAGGATACCAAGAAGGAGGCACCAAACCTGCAGGAAATCCCGGTTGTTAACGAGTTCGCGGATGTATTTCCGGACGATCTTCCCGGACTACCACCCGATAGGGACATCGAGTTTGCTATAGACTTAGTTCCGGGTACGGCCCCAATTTCGAAAGCCCCATATCGGCTAGCCCCAGTGGAGATGAAAGAGCTGGCCACTCAGTTACAAGAGTTGTTGGATAAAGGGATGATAAGACCTAGTGTGTCACCGTGGGGAGCCCCGGTGTTATTCGTGAAGAAGAAGGACGGTAGCATGAGACTATGTATAGATTACCGGGAGTTGAACAAGGTGACTATAAAGAATAAGTATCCCTTGCCCAGGATAGATGACCTGTTTGACCAACTGAAAGATGCAGTTTATTTCTCTAAGATTGATTTACGAACCGGGTACCACCAGTTAAAAATCAAACCAGAAGATATACCAAAGACGGCTTTTCGCACCCGGTATGGACACTATGAGTTCCTAGTGATGTCATTTGGGTTAACGAATGCCCCTGCAGCTTTCATGGACTTAATGAATCGAGTCTTCAAGAAATACTTGGACAAGTGTGTTATAGTCTTCATCGATGACATCTTGATTTATTCCAAGACGAAAGAGGAACATGCAGAGCACTTGAGGATTGTATTGGGAGCATTGAGAGAAGAAAAGTTGTACGCTAAGTTCTCGAAGTGCGAATTTTGGTTGAAGGAAGTTCAGTTCTTAGGGCATGTGATTAGTGAACAAGGTATTCTAGTGGACCCAGCCAAAATAGAGGCTGTATCAAATTGGGAGAGACCAACCGCTCCGACAGAGGTGAGAAGTTTCATAGGACTGGCTGGCTACTATAGGAGATTCGTCCAAGACTTTGCAAAGATAGCAGCCCCTTTGACCCGACTAACTCGCAAGACCGAGAAGTTTGTGTGGATTGAAAAATGCGAAGAGAGCTTTCAAGAGTTGAAAAAGAGGTTGGTGACAGCACCAGTACTAGCCCTACCTGATGATAAAGGAGATTTTGTGATTTATAGCGACGCATCCCATAAAGGTTTAGGGTGTGTGCTTATGCAGCACGGTAAGGTGATTGCGTATGCGTCCAGACAACTTAAGGAGTATGAGATAAGATACCCCACCCATGATTTGGAATTAGCAGAAATAGTTTTTGCTTTGAAGATCTGGAGACATTATCTTTACGGAGAAAAGTGTGAAATCTACACGGATCACAAGAGCTTAAAGTACATATTCACTCAGAAAGAGTTAAACATGAGGCAGAGGAGATGGCTAGAGCTAATCAAAGATTATGATTGTGAGATTCATTATCACCCAGGGAAGGCCAATGTGGTGGCCGATGCACTTAGTCGAAAGGAGAAACTCAAGATGATAACGACAGTGGACGAGTTGATCAAGGACCTTGAGAAACTGGAGATTGAAGTGAGGTTACCAGGAATTGGACAAGAGAGTCTAATGGAAATAAAAGTCCAACCACCGTTATTGGAAAAGATTAAGTTATGCCAGGAAAAGAAGATAGAGGAAGAAAAGAATTCGATGGAGAAAATTTTGACTGGCGAGGAAATTAAGTGTGAGAAGGACGAAAATGGAATTATGAGGTACGCATCTAGGATATGGATCCCGAACGTTCAAGAATTAAAAGACGAGATTTTGCAAGAGGCTCATAGTTCGAGGTACTCAATTCACCCTGGAGGCACTAAGATGTATAGAGATTTAAGAGAATACTATTGGTGGCCTAATATGAAGAAGGACGTGGCAGAATGGGTAAGTAAATGTTTGACATGTCATAGAGTGAAGGCCGAACACCAGAGGCCCAGTGGATTGTTGCAACCCTTAGAGATACCCGAGTGGAAGTGGGAGCAAATTGCGATGGACTTTGTGGTCGGATTACCAAGGACCAAGACTAATCATGATGCCATTTGGGTAATTATCGATAGGTTGACCAAGTCAGCACATTTTCTTCCAATCAACGAGAGATATACTGTCGACAAGCTGGCAGATATTTACTTAAAGGAGATTGTGGTTAGACATGGGGTTCCTGTGAGCATTGTATCGGATAGAGACCCAAGATTCAACTCCAGGTTCTGGAGAAGTTTTCAGGATTGTGTGGGGACTAAGTTAAACATGAGTACTGCATACCATCCCCAAACAGACGGACAGAGTGAGAGAACCATCCCGACCATCGAGGATATGTTGAGGGTATGTGCCATTGATTTTAAGGGAAGTTGGGATGACCACTTGCCGTTGAACGAATTTTCCTACAACAACAGTTACCATG
This sequence comes from Saposhnikovia divaricata, assembly GCA_036435485.1. Lineage (NCBI taxonomy): Eukaryota > Viridiplantae > Streptophyta > Magnoliopsida > Apiales > Apiaceae > Saposhnikovia > Saposhnikovia divaricata. The sequence continues at coordinate 89,280,347 of CM071598.1, forward strand.
CGAGTATAGGCATGCCCCCATATGAAGCTTTATATGCACGGAGATGTCGGTCTCCCTTGTGTTGGGAAGAAGTTGGAGAGCGGAAGATTTTAGGGCCTGAACTGGTCCAACAGACAAGAGAAACTATCGAGCTCATAAGAGGACGGCTGGTCGCGGCCCAAGACAGACAGAAGAAGTATGCAGACCAGACCCGCAAGGACAAAGAATATGAGGTAGGAGAGTTTGTGATGTTGAAGGTATCGCCGTGGAAAGGATTGATGAGATTTGGTAAGCAGGGAAAACTAAGCCCGAGGTTTATTGGACCTTTTGAGATCTTGAAACGAGTTGGGAAGTTAGCCTACGAGTTGGCTTTACCCCCGAGCTTACAGCAAGTGCATAATGTGTTCCATGTGTCCATGCTACGACCATAACATACCGACTTCCGACATGTGATAGAACATGATCAAGTGGATCTGCAACCAGACTTAACATATGTCGAGCAACCCGTAGAAATCATGGATAGAAAAGAATAGGTGCTGAGGAACAAGGTTGTCAAATTAGTGAGAGTTTTGTGGAGGAATCAGAATGTCGAAGAATCAACATGGGAACTAGAGAGCGCGATGCGTGAAAAGCACCCCCAACTGTTTTCAACCTGATTCCGGGACGGAATCCTTTTAAGGAGGGGAGGCTGTAAGAACCCTAATTTTTGGTAATATTTCCTTTTATTTAATATCTTGTGACATTATCATTATGGAACCTTTCTAGTCATCCCTGTTGATTAATAGAATTGATTGTCTGAGAAACTGCGTTGTTGCATTTATTATGTAAGATATACAGAGGGATTGTGAAGGCAAGAGTCTTACTGTTAGTAATATTTATTAAACTTGGGATTTGAGAATGGTTAGAATATTAAAGGATTTATTAAGAGTTATGACGAGGAATTATGAACATTCGAGGAATTTACACAATAAGTACTTAAGGAATTATAAGGGAAATCTCTACGCGACGAAATATTATTACGAGAGAATAATTAGATACGATACGAAGTAAGGATTAAATGACAAGCATTGGTGGGAGAATAATATTACAAGGAAAGAAATTACATGCAAGTGCCATGTAACTAGCTAGTTAGGAAAAGGAACTAGAAAGCATAAAAGTAGATGTGAATAGTGACATGTATGATGGGTGATGTACCTAGGGGACAATAGGGCATGGGAGGCAACTTACACTCTAGCTTGGCAACATGTGACTACTCCTAATACCCACAATAATACATATCCTACTTATCATTTTCTTACCATTCAAAACAAAACAAAGAGAAAAATACTTCCCCCCCCTTAGAAAAAGCTCTCGGCCGAACTACTAGGAGAGAGAGGGAGAGATTTTCTCTCCAACATTTCTTCATCTACAACCTCAAGCAAAAATCCTAGGGCTTCCTTGCATCATAATAGAGGTATGGTATCAATTTCATAGCCTTCCATCCATTGATTCTTGAGATATAAATTGTTGAAAGTTTAGAGAGGTGTTAACATAAGTTGTTATCTTTTGGATCTTGAAGGATTAAGGTTTGTGAGGGCTCATCCAAGTGTTCTTAGTTGTTGTAAAGCTCATCCAAGGTCTTTAGCTACTCAAGAAGGTATAAAATTTCAAACCCCCCTTGGTTATGTATTGTTCATATAGTATGGTAGTAGATCCATGTGTTTTAGGACTTATCTTGGATGTATATGTATTGGATAGCATGGATCTTGAGTTTTGATGTTGAGATTGTGATTTTTATGACTATGGTTAATATATATATCTCCATGAGTGTTATGAGTCATGATCTAAGTGTATTAAGTGGTGATTATGTTATGGAAGTATGAAAAATGGTTGATCTAAGTGACTTGAGCTTGCTGAGTTTGTCCAGGAACCTTGATCTGTGTTGTAGCACGATTTTGAACCCCAAAATGATGTCCCCTGATGTCCTACCTTATATTGTTGGAAAGATAATTGAATTTAGTTTCTGGAAATATAAGGTTCATAGCTAGGTGATGTGTAGATTTTTAGTTATGGCCGGAGGAGTGAATTTTGTTTCTGGACTATGGACTGCATTAAGTGACCCCCTTGTGAACCTTGTTTAAACACCTTAAAATATATTTGGGATCATGGAAAAATTTGAGAATGTAGGTAATGCAGTGGTGAAGACCACCCAAAAGGAATTGGATTAAAATATGAAATTTTGGATTTTATAAAAATGCTAGAGTAAGATTCGCGCAATGGGAAAAGTCGATTAGTGGAACATTATTCTAGGGTTAGTGGTTATGATTCGAACGTGGTAACTAAATTAAGTCGAGTAAGTGACGAGCGTAAACGAGTGATGACATGGACCTATAGTGGGGCTAGGGAGTCATAAGACGAAGTCGTTAAGTTAATTTCGTACCCCCTTAAAACCCCGTAATTAAAGAGAAATTGTTAAGGTACTAACGAACGATTGTTGTTTATGTATAGATCGTTCGAATCCGCACGCTCGACCACCCCAACCAAACCAAGGCAAGTTTACTTTTCAAAATTTATCCCTATACAAGGATTTTCACTGTTGTGTTTGTAGTTTTCAAATGAAATCAAATGCTATGTTATCGAAGTATTGATGCAATTGAGATTGAACAAGTACATGTATGCTTTTACCCCTTGAATTTAGATTGAATGTTTTCTTCGGACAACGACTCTAGCAATAGAGGTCGTAGCGGTCCGTATATACTATTGACCGGGGAGCGGTATATCATTATATCGTATCTATATTGCGGAAACCCGAAGGGTCATTCGGGTGGTATCGTACATTCAAATAACTATTACTATATCTTCGTAAATACTCGAAACCCTATCCTGGATTAAGAGTTTATTTTATCGAATAATTATTTTATTAATTATTAATATTAAATCTTAAAATACTATTTATTAACCATTGTTCATTATTTAAAGACAAAGTTAATCCAAGATACTTTTTAATACTTTCAAACTCGAACTCTTTCGAACTCAAAACATTTTCGAAAACCCCCGGTCAGATTCTGCTTCTTGTATGATTTCAAGAATCATAGGTCGACTGATGTCGGACCTCAACTACTCTGTTTTCAATCAAAATCAAGTTTTAAAAGAAAAGAAAAAAGGGACTCTGGCAGGTGTGGGAACCGTTGACGAACGATTCCCGGGATGTGTAAGCGGCCGTTAGCCAGACGGTCCATCACTTATTATTCCGGCCCAGGTGTTGCCGAAGGATGATTACGGATGTAGTTTTCATCGAGGGTGATTACGGATGTAGTTTTCACCCGAGGGATAGTTACGGATGTAGTTTCTATCCTTCTACCGGTAGAGAAGACCCACGGATGATTGGACTTGGATGTGGCGACTGATCATCGTCAATCCTTGTCAGGTTTTTATGTTTTCTTTAAGTCCCATTCCTCCATTTTGGAAAATGCTTTGACACTGCTTCTTAGGCTTTCGTGCCAAGTTGCTGATAGTGTTCTATTTTGATGAGAAAGATGTGGAACCAATGCAGTATCTAGAACTGCAAGTTTATTTTGAAAACAAGGGCACATATTGTTGCACCTTCGAGATTTATCAACTATGACAAGTGATTTTATAACTGATTGATACAAACAAATATATCAACTGCCAATCATATGAGATGTTATATTGCCTATCTTATATATATTTCTTGCTGAGCTATAGTTGCTCACTCTTGCTTGTTTTCAAATTTTACAAACACAACAGCTAAGCGAAATGGCAAGACCCAGGCAGACTGTTCGAAAGCAGGTGACTAGGCCCGAGCCACCACTTGAGATTCCACCGGTAGGCCCCATTAGCCGGATTGGTTGGCAACTTTTTTTAGTACGTTTTATTTATCAGCATGACCTGTGCAAGGCAGTGTATCGTAACAAACTTTCAAGCCGCCAACTTCGCTTCATATCGAAGTGTTGCTGGTAGCATAAATACTATTTAATTCGGTCTGTAATAACTCTGATAACTTTATTACTGTTTAATCAATGTGTGACGTTTCTGAGGCTCTAACCTGTGTGTGTGAGTGTGGTGTGAGTTTATTGTGGGGTCGATGGCTGTGTTATATATATTATGTGCAAGAGCAGGTATGTTACTAATGCAAAATGGACCGTGAGCGCCTAGATCTCCGACCCCGGATCTGGGGGCGTCACAGAACACATCGGTACCTTGTCAAGATTCGGTTTCACTTGACGAGGGACGTAAACTAGCCCCCCATCAAATAAAAATAAGATCCCGGTCACTTGGGAAAGTGTGGCGTAAAGTATAAGATGCCGCTCACTGGCAAAGTGTGGCGTAAAGTGTGATTTAGGACTGTGGGAATTAAAAGTAAAAGACATAAGACTAAGATCTATTTGTTCATTAAGAATTTGATTATGTGAATTTTAGAATATATTATATGCATCGCTTTGATATTTGTTATAGAATATATTGTGTGAATCTTGTCGTAAGTGAAATTGAGTATGTTGTGTGATACTATGTGATAGATGTTATGTGCTAAATGCCAAAACCGTGTTTTGAAAAATTATAAAAATATTATTTTGAGCCGTCAAACGGTAGTTGCTTGTTGGGCTTCGTAGCTCATTCTTTTAATATTTCAGGTTCGGTATACGATCGAGTTTGCTAGCGTTGGAGTTCGAGGACCTTATAATTGGGCTAGATTGACTTTTCGATAGATGTTAGCTGCACTTTTGTAATAATTACCTTTGTAATAGACAGTTTGATTAATAAAATTGTAATTTGTTTTAGTTTTCGATTTAGAATTAATAATCCAATAAGTCGGGCTGTTACATAACCTGTAAGTTTTTGGCAGACCAGGAACTTGACTTATAACCTCCACCACCTCCACCGCCACTCTGAGTACAATCCCTAGCCCAGTGACATTTTCACCACACTTGAAACAATTGCTTTCACTGCCAAAGATATTTTGAACATATGAATTTTGAGTAATATATTATGGTGATAAATATAATAATATTTATGATAATATTAAAATAAATAAAAATGTTTAAAAATTATTTTCCGGTATTTTTACTAAGAAATTCGATTGATACTAAAGTAAATACAAAATGGAGATTTGAAAGAAACATTAAATTTGATTATAAATATTATTATTTAGTTTATGTAAAGCACTTATTGTAATGCAATTGATTTCTGATATATCCTCAAAGCTTCTATAGCATCATTAAAGACCTGCTCAAATAAAGTTTATACAAGTAAGATGATATAACCATACAGATCACATCGAAACACGTACAATGCCATACTGCCAAAATAGAGTGTCAAGTTCTTCCCTGACTCCCAACTACTTTGTGAAATTTTAGGGTCTCTTTAGTGGAGGACGCGTCTGAATCTCAGGAGCACTTTCAAGCCTTAGCTCGGCTCTTGTAGCCCTTATAACTTCAACATTTTTTACCATGAAATCAGTAATGAAATCTACTGTTTCCTGCCCAAAGATTTCAAAAGAATAGTTAGGCTTTGTTTTGATTGGGGGTTGGGGAGGGATGGGTTGGGTTGGGTTGGGAAGGGTTCAAATTTCACTTGGATAAAAATTTAGATTGAAGGTTGGATTTATAGAGGTTGACCAAGGGTTGGGGACGAGTTCTAATATAATGGAAGTGGGGGAGCGTTTCAACACCCCGATTTGGGGTGTTGTGGAAGGTTACGGCGTCAGCGTGTTGCTACTATATTGTTGCTGCGTCGCCTGGTTCATGTTTTTGTTTTTTTTTCTTTTTATATTTTCTTTTCAATCATGTATAGATAACAATAGTAGCATATAATTTATTTTGATTATTATTTTGTATATTATATATATTACGAAATTAATTGATAAATTTTGTTAAGAAATTATTAATTAAAAATGATTTTATGTTTATATAATATTCAAATTTATATATAATATTCAAATTTTATGATTTTTAAATTTTATATTTTAAAATATAATTTGATCTTAAAAAATATTTATTATAATATTTTCATATCCAACCCTTCCTAACCCTCCATCTAAACAAGATAAGGGTTGAACCCTTCCTCACTTAACCCTTACATCTAAACAAGATAAGGGTTCAACCCTTTTCAACCCAACATATCCCATCCTGACCCAACCTAATCCTTCCTTCCTCAACCCCCAATCCAAATAGACCCTTAGGGTCATTGGCTCTGAGTATTGCTTATTCATCTTCTTAAGTGTTTTTTAATTTCTAAAAACAATTTTTTAATTTGTTTATTATAAAATTACTAGCTAATAACCCGTGCAACGCACTTCATAATATCTATAAATATATTACTTTTATTAATATTTATTTGTTATTAGTTTACATATCAAATTGTTGTTAAACAATTGATTTATATATATATAAGATTTTGCTCGTTCAGTTACTATGTATTTTATCTTAATTTCTTAAAAATTAATTTGGATGACTTTACAGTCCATATGAAATTAAAAAAATAATATTTAATTTAGTGATTGTTTAATAATTATTTTTCAATTAAAATACTAAAAAACAAAAGAGAGAAGAAATTGATGATTTCTACGTTGATAATTCCATTCAATTTAGGAATCCACTTATATTTCATTTTGATTATCAATAGGTCGATAGTTTGGTCCTCGGTACTACAAAATAAATAAAAACTGTTAGATCTTAAAATAAATAGATGAAAAACGTTAAATTTAGTATGAAAAATTAACATGAAAACTAAAAAGTGTATTTATATTGAAATACGAAAAATTGAATGTCAAATATTTAAATCATATATAATTAGGTTTTTAACATTGAATGGGATTATCAATGTAAGTTTTCTACACTTAATAGGATTAATGTAAAAATTCGTAATTATATTTAATCTTGAGATTCTGAGTGTTTCCATTTGTATAATAGTTGTTAAATCATCACTAAATTAAAGATAATTTTATGAGTTTTGCGTGGGTTGTAAAATCTTACAAATCAGATTTCTAGATCTCGAAATAGAGCCCAAATAGTAAATATGCACTTTTTTTAATATTAATAATAAATAAAATTCAATTTTATTACAATCTTTTTTAATTATATCTTTTTCAAACTATAATTTTCTTTTTAAAATTCAATTCTAATACAACCTTTTTTGTTATTTCCTTATCAGATTACAATTTTCTTTTTAAAATTCAATTATAATTCAACCTTTTTTTATTATATCTCTTTTAGATTATATTTTTTTTGATATAATCTTGATCATTTATTTTTAAAATTATTAATAGATTCGACGGTTGAGATTGATTATTTTGACGGTACAAAGACCAAAATTAAGGACCAAAAATTAAGGATAACATCTTTTAACACATCCAACGATTCTTATTAATATGTGTCAAAATCCAACGATTGCTATTGAGTGTACCCAAAAACGTATACCAAACTACCAACCAAATAGAGACTAAGTTGCTTATAATAGTACAATATAGATTAGCTTATAACCCGTGCAAAACATGGGTTATTTTTAATATTTTTAAATTTATATGATTAAAAAAATAGAGTATAATAATTTATTATGGATATAATTTAGCTTTGTAATATTAATTAATAAAATTATTATTAATAATAATAGTTATATAATAAATGACATGTATTGTTTAGAACTAATAACAGAAATCTTAATAAAAATTTGTTGTTGACGGGATTCGAATCTTGGATTTTAGAAAAGGGATTGGATTATTGAATATTCCTTATTATTAGATCTAACGATTATCATCTATTTACTAAATATCCAACGATCACTATTCTTTTGATGGTTGAATTACATGGTTGAATTACTAAATCAAACTATTAACAATTACCCATATTTATTTATTATAGTTTAGTATAGAAATATAAATAACATGGATAGATACAGATTTCATAAAAGTTTAAGAGTGTTTGTCATGTGTACAAATATAAGTGACTGAAATGAAATTTTAAATAGTCAGTTAAGCTTACATTAGCTCGATATTAAACACAATGTATACCACACAAACACTATATATACCATTTTGTTAGTCTACATATGGTTGATCAAGCTGTTGACTTAGCTGACTCAGCAGAAGCTGACTCAGCATAACTAACTACTACTAGTTTGTTAGAGATTACAGTTGTCATATAGTTGAGATGAGCATTAGAGTTGTATATACACATTTTCTCTGAGACTCTCTTTGTAGTTTTCTGTTTTGTTCTTTGTTAACTCGAATAACTTGTAGAAGGGGGGTTGAATACAAGTTATATAATCGTGTCTGATTTTTGCTTGATTAGATGAACAAGAACAACGAATGAATCAAACTTTGTTTGTATTAAAACAAATCAAATACAAACTCTACCAAAGGTGTACAATACCTTTAGCAGCTGCTGACAAACCTTATACAGAGCTTCACACGATATGCACTCTATATTTCTCAATTCGCTCTTTTTACAATAATATAGAGAGAGTATTTATAATGCTGCCTATCAACTAATAACAGAATTATAATCTATCTATGACAATGTTCTGCCGTCCAATTGATAGTTTCCATCAATAGAGAATTCGTTTCCTTCACGATATCTTCTTGCTTGTTTCTCAAAACAACGATCCTGTTTTATAGCACTTGTCAGTTTCTGTAGCATCCATAATGACATCATCAGTAACACGACTGATATCAGGATTTCCCATTGCATCAGGATCTGATCATTCCATCAGTATTTGATCAGGATCTGACTTGCTGTATCAGGACCTGCTCTTAGTTCCTGAAATGTAGTCTCTAACGCACTGTTCCTGACTAACTTCTACAGATTACTGTCTAACACATATATCCTATATAAAGTGCTAAATCCTTTATAAGATCAGGATATACAAGAAGTATTAGCAAAATTCTATTCTCAACATCACAACTTATGAATTATTCCTAACAATCTCCCCCTATTTATGCTTTAGAATCTGAAGCATAAATCTAAGTTGTAGATGTCAAAACATATAACAATACAACCAGAATAGAATTTATGAATTCAAGATCATGAAGTTAAGTACCTCCTTCTTCAGATGTAGACATGTATCTAGTACTTAGAAGAAAGAATTCAACTATTTGATGCTTATTTTCCTTTACCACTTCCATGATGAAATTTACCAACTCTGTCACCATTGGTTCTGTTCCCAGTCTGCTTATCTCCCCCAGTCTGTTGTTGTTGTTTCTGAATTATCTTGATCTCCCCTTTTTTGACATCAGCAACATTAATTCCAAGAGATTCAGTAACAGAACAAATGAGATTCATCAGAACTACTTGATTGTCCATAATAGTGACTTGGTTTTCTTCAAGAATTTGAAGTCTCGATTGAATATCATTTTGAGATTTCAATGTTGGAAGTGCTTGTTGTATCTTCAGATTCAGATGCAGAAAGAACCTTATCTTCAAGTCTTGTAGAAGAAGTTGCCTGTTGAAAACGATAGTCAAGTAATAATACTTGAGTAGAAGTACAAGCATCTTCATCTTTCTGATCTGGAGCTGAAGTATGATCATCCTGTCCTTCACCAGTATTATGTGTACTAACATCTACAAATCCTGACTCCTCCTTAGATTGATCATGTTAAATATAATTGATGTGTTTTAATCAGTGTTTAAGTGTTACAGTGAATTATCAGAGTTTAGCTGGAAGCAGTCAGAGTTTAGTGTAAACTCTGACAGATGGAAGCTCGACAGAGTTTGTCAAACTCTGTCTGGAGGAAGCGTCTACTGGTCAACAGTGATTGAAGATTTATTATGGAAGGGATATCTTTGAAGATTGGATAGCTATCAAAGAGATCGAGTTGACTTAGGAGACGTATGACAATCTGTAATTGATATCATTGTATAGCTGATTATTAGGAATATCAATTAGAGATTGTATCGTAGTTGTATGTTATATAAATACAGTTAGGTTAACCCTAGAAGGGTATCGTACAACGAATTATCTTGATTGTAACCTAGCAGCTCTTTGTGATATTCTACATCACGAAGAGGGTTCTTAATACAAGAAGTTTTTAAGTGCATAAACGTTTTTACTTGTTAAACTCTCATACGAAGTTGATTATTAATTGTGTATTCGGCCTAACAAGTGGTATCAGAGCCAATCTGTTACTTTATTACAGGTTAAGATCTAAACACAACAATAATCATGGCAGCAATTCCTCCACCAACACCTACTGTTACTGAAAAGGCTCCTACTACTGTGAGTCGTTATGAACCAATCAGGGTTCCTATTCTGAGGCCATTAGAGTATGCTATGTGGAAGGTCAAGATGACTATGTTTCTGGAGGCTACAGATCCAGAATATCTTGACAGGATTTATGAAGGTCCTCACAATCCTACAAAGCTATCTGTTGCAGCTGCTGGTGAAGAAGCAAAAATGGTTCCAAAGGAAAAGAAGGACATGACTCCTGAAGATCTATCATCAATTGCTAAGGATGCAAAAGTTAAGCATTTAATGCATAGTGCTTTAGACAATATTATGTCTAACAAAGTCATTAACTGCACTACTGCAAAAGAGATATGGGAGGCTCTTGAAGTCAGGTGTCAAGGAACTGCGGCTATTAAGAAGAATAGGAGAAACATACTCACACAAGAGTATGAGCATTTTGAGGCTAAACCTGAAGAGACCATGACAGAAACATTTGATAGATTCTGTAAACTGATCAATGATCTGTCATTGGTCAACAAAGAGTATGATCTAGAAGACTCGAATCTCAAGTTTCTTCTTTCTCTACCTGAAAAGTGGGATGTTAAAACAACCACTATTAGAGACAACTATGATCTTGCTGAAACAGAGATTGATGAAATCTATGGGCTGCTCAAAACTTATGAATTGGAAATGGAGCAGAGAAACAGGAGATCAAGTAGGAAAGGAAAGTCTGTTGCTCTTAATGTTGAAGAGAAGCCTCAGAAGAAAGAGGCATCAAGAAAGAAAATGAAAGGAAAAGCTTTGGTCATACATTCAGAAAGTGAATCACCAAACTCTGATTATGATTCAAACTCTTCTGAATCATCTGACTCTGAGGATGATGAAGAAGAAATGAGGAAAATGGCTGTGTTGATGGTGAAGACTTTCAAGAAAATGGGCTTCAAGAATTTCAAGAAAGGAAAAAGTTTTCTAGAGATTCAAATGAAGACAGGAAAAGCTTCAGGAAGTCTGATAAGAGAGATTCTAAAGGGAAGAAGGATAAGTCTGAAATTTAATGCTACAAGTGTAAGAAGATGGGTCACTATGCTCCTGAGTGCAAGAAGGGTAAAACTGGAAAGGTACTCTACACTAAAGGCAGAGATTGGGTAGATACTTCAGATTCTGATGAAGAAGTGAACTATGCTCTCATGGCTACTACTGAATCAGAAACCTCTGAAAATCAGGTACCTCTAACTACCTATGCTTATAATATTGATGACATTGCTCAATTAAGAATTTATCTTAAGTCATTGCATATAAGTTATAGGGATCAGACTTTAGAAAATGAGAGGATAAAAGCTGAAAATTCTGAACTTAAGGTAAGAAATAAATTTGTTGAAGAAAAACATGAAAACATGCAACAAGTTCAGAAAGAGAGAGATGATGTTGTTTGTAAAGAACAGAATTTGCTTCAGAAGTATAAACAACTAGAGTCAGAGTTGGAGGAAGCAAATAATAAAATTAGGACTTGGACTAATTCTAGAAAGGACACTCAACAGATTTTTCAAACAGACACTGTTGGTCTAGGTTATAATGAGGGAGATGAACTTAGATTTCAAAATCAAGTTAAAGTCAGAACTAAATTTGTACATGGAACCAGTAAATTTTTGTCTGAAAATGAAAAAGAAGCTGTTAAAAGTGGACCAGTAAAAACTAGTGTTAAACAGGTTAATATTGGTTCAATGACAGATAAACAACTCAAGCATAAACTGAAGGAGTTAAAATCTGTTAAGAAACAGAAAGTGTCAAACAAGAACAGAAATGGAAAAGTAGGCATCACTTCAGGAAATAAACCAATGCTTGCTAGTTATGCTCCAAGAAAGACATGTCATAACTGTGGTAGTACTAAGCATCTTGCAAATTTCTGCAAGAAAAATAAAAATATAAATTCTTTACCTACAAAGTCTGAGGTAAAGAAGGATTTTGCTAGAACTAAGCCACAGACTTTATGCACACACTGTGGAAGCACTTGGCATTCCATTTATACTTGCAGAGAATATCATGCTATCTATCATAATTACTATGAACTGAAACCCAATCTGAAATGGGTTAAAGTTGATACTGCAAGTGTAAACACTGATACTGTTAGCTCAAACTCTGAAAATGTTAATTCCGCTGCAAAAGCTAACAAAGTTAAGAATGCCAAAGGATCCAAGCAAGTCTGGATCCTTAAAACTAATCCTTAGTAATTGCTTGTGATTGCAGGGTAACAGGGAGGCAACCCTAGTCGTGGACAGTGGATGTTCAAGACACATGACTGGAAATAAAGCCCTGCTATCAGACTATGAGGAGAAGGCCGGCCCAAAAGTTTCCTATGGTGATGGCAATGTAGGAAGAACATTGGGATATGGCAATATTAATCTTGGAAATGTCATCATCAACAATGTAGCTCATGTCCCAGGACTCAAGCATGACTTGTTATCTGTGAGTCTAATCTGTGACAAGGGATATCATGTAGATTTTCAACCTGAATATTGTGAAGTTATCAGCAAATCTACAGGAAAGGTTGTTCTAGTTGGTCACAGGCAAAACAACATTTATGAAATTAAGCTTTTGATAGACTCTGTTGGAAAAGCTGTTTGCCTGTCTACAAGAATGTCTAGTGAAGAGAGTTGGAAGTGGCACAAGAAACTCTCACATTTAAACTTGAACAACATCAATGAATTGATCAGAAAGGATCTTGTAAGAGGACTCCCAAAGGCTCTGTTAATTGTTGATGGCCTATGTGATTCATGTCAGAAGGCTAAACAAAGGAAGTCATCTTTCAAGAGCAAGACAGAATTTTCTATCACTGATCCCTATCATCTTCTACATGTTGATCTCTTTGGTCCAGTAAATGTTATGTCTATTGCAAGGAAGAAATATGCTTTAGTCATTGTTGATGAATACACTAGATTCACTTGGGTGTATTTTCTAGCAAAGAAGGATGAAACTGCATTAACTCTGATGGAGCATGTGAAGCTACTGGACAAAGGATCAAGTAACAAAGTCAGAATCATCAGAAGTGATAATGGAACTGAGTTCAGAAATGCAACAATGGAAGAATTCTGCAAGGACAATGGAGTGAAGCAAGAATTTTCAGCACCTGGTACACCACAACAAAATGGTGTAGTTGAAAGGAAAAATAGAACCTTGATTGAAGCTGCCAGAACTATGCTTGATGAAGCAAAATTGCCAACTTATTTCTGGGCAGAAGCTGTTCAAACTGCTTGTTTTACTCAAAATGCAACACTGATCAATAAGCATGGAAAGACACCATATGAGATGGTGAAGAAAAAGAAGCCTAACCTGAAATACTTTCATATTTTCGGGTGCAAATGTTTTGTTTTGAAGACTCATCCAGAACAGTTGACCAAGTTTGAGCTAAAGGCAGATGAAGGAATTTTTGTTGGCTATCCACTGTCAACAAAGGCATTCAGAGTTTACAATCTGAGAACTAAAGTGATCATGGAATCTATACATGTTTCTTTTGATGACAAGAAGATAACTGGACTTGAAGACAAAGATGAATATGATCAACTGAACTTTGAAAATGAAGATTTAAACTCTGATGAAGGAAACTCTGATGAAACAATTCTGACAGACTCTATTGAAACAAACTCTGAACCTCTTCTGGTAAATACTGGAGAAACTTCTCAGTCACAACAAAGGGGAGAACCAGTTGAGGGGGACCATGATCAAAATGAAGACTCAAACACTGATACTGAGTCAACTGAAAAATCTGGATCAAACTCTGATGCTTCAAACTCTGAAAATTCAAATTCTGACTCTGGGCAGTCAAGTTCAGGGGGAGTCTTAGAAAACGAAGATAGATCACAACAAAATCAGGAGAGCATGGATCAAGGGGGAGGATCACATGCTGATAGAAGTCATTTGCCTTCTGCTAGGAAATGGACTAAATCACATACACCTGATTTGATAATTGGTGATCCAGATGCAAAAGTGAAGACAAGAAGTGCTACTGCAAGTGAATGTCTGTTTCATGCATTCTTGTCTAAAAATGAACCAAAGAAAGTGGAAGAAGTTCTTCAAGATGCTGACTGGATAACAGCAATGCAGGAAGAGTTGAATGAATTTGAAAGAAATGAAGTTTGGACCCTTGTACCAAGGCCAAAGAACAGATCTATTGTTGGTACTAAATGGGTTTTCAGAAACAAGACTGACAGTGAAGGTGTTATCACAAGGAACAAGGCTAGACTGGTAGCAAAAGGCTATTCACAACAGGAAGGAATAGACTATGATGAAACATTTGCTCCAGTTGCAAGATTAGAGGCAATTAGAATTTTTCTAGCAAATGCCTCTCACAAGAAATTCAAAGTGTTCCAGATGGATGTGAAAAGTGCTTTTCTAAATGGAAAGCTTGAAGAAGAAGTGTTTGTTGAACAACCACCAGGGTTTGTGGACCCCAAATATCCAGATTATGTCTACAGGCTAGATAAGGCACTATATGGACTTAAGCAGGCACCAAGAGCATGGTATGAGACACTTGCTCAGTTTCTTCTAGAAAGTGGATTCAACAGAGGAACAATTGACAAAACTCTGTTTTATTTCAATCAAGGAAGTGACCTCCTTTTAGTTCAGATTTATGTTGATGACATTATCTTTGGGTCTACTAATGATAAACTCTGTAAGAAGTTTGCCAAGCTCATGCAGTCCAGGTATCAAATGAGCATGATGGGAGAGCTTAGTTACTTTCTAGGCCTACAGGTGAGACAAACAGATGATGGTATTTTCATTAATCAAGAAAAATATACCAGAAATCTTCTCAAGAAGTTTGGTATGCTTGACTGTTCATCTGCATCAACTCCCATGGCAACAACAACTAAATTGGACAAAGACACAGGAGTTTCAGTGGATATGACATACTACAGGGGTATGATAGGATCTCTTCTATACTTGACAGCTAGTAGGCCTGACATCATGTATGCAACCTGTCTTTGTGCAAGGTTTCAGGCAGATCCTAGAGAGCCACATCTGACAGCTGTGAAAAGAATCTTCAAGTATCTCAAGGGCACCATATCATTAGGTCTGTGGTACCCCAGAGAATCAGATTTCAAGCTACTTGGGTATTCTGATGCAGACTTTGCAGGCTGCAAGATAGACAGAAAGAGCACTAGTGGAAGTTGTCAATTTCTTGGTGACAGACTTGTTTCCTGGTACAGCAAGAAACAGAAATCAATCTCCACATCTATAGCAGAAGCAGAGTATATTGCAGCTGGTAGCTGTTGTGCACAGATCTTGTGGATGAAAAATCAATTGCTGGATTATGGATTGAGGTACAGTAAAATTCCTACTTACTGTGATAATCAAAGTGCTGTTGCTATGACAGGTAATCCAGTACAGCATTCAATGACCAAGCACATCAGCATAAGGTACCACTTCATCAGAGAACATGTGGAAGAAGGGAATATTGAACTACATTTTGTGTCTACAGAACAACAGCTTGCAGATATCTTCACTAAACCATTGAGTGAAGCTACATTTACAAGACTGGTCAATGAACTAGGAATGGTCTCTGGTTCTGACTAGGAATGTTGGTTAGATTCAAATTTTACTTATGTGGTGTACTACTCATATTTCCTGTTTGGTTAAATGCTAAGTGAACTCTGTTGAATAAACTCTGTTATGCATACTCTGTTAAACTCTGTCAGCATGCCTATATGTCATTCACTATTAATATGTTTGATAAACTCTGTGAACTCTGAGTTGATTTTTGTCTGAATGAAAAACACCAATGAAGAAATATGTATGAAGCATGATTCTCAGCAATTAATCATGAATCTTTCTGAGTTATTGTGATCTAATCTTAGATTGTGCAGAAAGTTAACACAGCATGATACTGGCTCATATTTATAGTATCTCTTAGTTTATTCTGTCCTAAACTCTGAGTCTATAAATACTGTGTGCATTACCTTACATGAAAAACTACTGATGTTGATGAACTCTAAACTCTGTTAGTTATACTCTGATAGAATAAAATGCTTACTGCAATACCCCAAAGAAAATGTATATAGGTTGTTATACTCCTTTGAGATTATGTTGGATACTAGGATGACCCAGGAACTTATTGGTATATAATATGTGCTAAAATTCTCTGATTTTTGGTGACTAGTTAAATACTAGGATGACCCAGGAACTTATCAAAATGATAAGGGCTAAAATGTTTGAATTTTTGGTGACTGGTTCCAACCTTTGATTACTGGAATGAAAAAAAAAAATAATAATAATAATAAATAAAAAAAAATGTATATAGAGGGGGTATAAAATAAAAGTTACTGTATATAGTTTGAGTACTTCAGAGTTTAGCTTTCATCATACAGTCAGTGTTTACCATGACAGTTTGTGCATCCAGTGTTTATTGATTTACTTTATGGATTTTATGAAAAATTAGATGCTCTAAAAATTGATTTAGTAAACTCTGCCTCCCACACACATATATTCACAACTGTGCAATTTATGAAAGGGTTTCGGTGATAAAGTTGGAGAATTGACAAACGCTGTTGATTTGTGATTTGTACTCTAAGGTAAATTTTCACTTGGACAATTTGAAAATCTTGGAGTAAATAGGGATTTTGACAACTGTTAATCAGTGGATTGTTGATGAATGTGTTCTTTATATGATTACTTTAATTAGTTTTCATATTCTCTTCTTAGATTTATTTCCTTGAAGAACAGTTCATAAAACATAAATAAAAATTGCAGAACACAATGAATAAGATTAGAGAAACATAATTTTTCATTGATAATAAGAAAGAGATTACAAGCAAATATTACATCTTTTTGTTCTCTCTATCTGCTAATCTATTCAATAGGAAAATAAAAGGTCAGTCCAAACCACTCCATTGTTAGCAAAAATTCCCAGATCCCATCTTTGCCACTTTATTTGGGTGGAAGTTGAAGGGATAAGGTTATTTTTGCTGACATATTCATTAACAATGGTTGGTGGTGTTGGATGAGGATGCCTTCGAGGAGAGCCATGCAAATGTTGCTTGGAGAGCAGCATCGATGTCGATCACCCTTGCAGGTTTCTCTCTCTCGATCTCTTCCAGACCGGCATCCATTTGCAGCCACAGCGTCTCAAGCTGCCTTTCCCACTCAAACGCTTCAAATTCTTCACGCGTATAGCTGAAGATGTCCCTATTCTCGACAAGATGAAGGTTCTTTTCTTTAATGGTAAGGCTGGCCATTGTTTTTCAGAGTGTTTGGTTTGAAGGGTTTGTGATTTTACAGGGGAGACTGAAAGGTTAAAGGTTTAATGAACTAATCTGAGCAAGTCTCTAGGCCTTAAATAGAGATGGGTAAGAATGAAGTTCTTAAACGCTTCGTATTCTGGTTATTAAAGGCAACAGGTAAACGCTTCATATTCTGGTTTTAATTGGGTCCAGATATTTTAAGAGAGTATTATTTGATTTTTGTTTAAATCAAATATTTTAATGTTTTAATTTGCAAAATACTCTTCTTAAAAATAAGCGCACGTGACCCACTCGCCCATTAATGTGTCCCACTTACCCATTATCGTGTCCCACTACACATTAATCTAGGAACTGATTGAGTGTTTGTTACATAAGAGATTGGGTTTTTAATTACTCTAATTACTTTTGTGTCCAAACGGTTGTGTTTTATTCTTACATCTCACAGTTCTCTCATTTTTTACTTGGGCTTTCTCGCAAACACCTTTCCTACATACATTTCTCTTGGAAATTCTTGCAAATTTCTTAACTCAATGGCTTCTAAAGCATTCACTGCTCTTGGTTTACGGTTTGTTCCTAACAACTATGAAGCTCCACTCTATCATGAACGGGTTCCAGAACCGTTTCATCTAATGCAGAATTTCTTGAGGGATTCAGAGATTGGACAAGCTCTGGTTGGACCTGCTACTCTCTCTGCGTCTCAAATTGCTACATTTTGGTAGAATTCAGTTTATGTGGATGGAGGAGAGAATGGGACTCCTAACATCATCTTCACGTATGAAGAACAAGATTATGTGATTACTCCACAGACTGTAAGAGATACAATGGGGTTTGACACACATACTTCTTATACTCTGGTTAATGAAACTTATTTGAGAGAGATGCTACAAGATATAGGTTACATGGAATCTCTTGACAACCTTGGCGGTATAAAGAGACCAAATCTCAGAAAGGAATGGAACTTTTTCTTTGATTGCATTACAAGGACGTTCCAGAAGAAAGTCACCAACTGGGATGCCATTCCAATAGACAGTCTCCAAATCGGGTATTCTCTACTCTATGGTAGCAATTTTGATTTTGGTCGATATGTTCTGATGAACTTAGGTGATAAACTGTCAGAATCTACTACTGTTTATTATGCTCGTTTTTGTCAAATGCTGTTCAATGCTTGTGTACCTGGTCTAGAAATTGATGATACTGATGAAATTGATCCTTTTAGAGTCAATAAGAGAATATTCTCTGATATGACTAATAAGGATGTTGGTAAAGCAAATCTCCCTGCTTTTGTCATGCCACTTGCTCTGCAAAATTTTCTCAATCAACCACAAGAACCACAACAACCTGAACCACAACAACCACAACAACCTGAACCACAACAACAACAACAACAACCTGAACCACAACCACAACAACAACCTGAACCACACCCTGAACCTCAACCAGAAACACTAAACATTGACCGTACTCAAAAACCAAACACTGAATCACCTACATCACCTACTCACTCAGCACCTACAAAACAATCTTCACACATTCCACAAACAAACTCTGAATCATCACAATCTCCACCAGAATCACAGTCTAAAGCACAAAGAGTTAAGAAGGCAATTACTGAACGACATGCAAGTCTAAAGCAGGCGAAAGAGACACAAAGAAAATCAAAACAGATATCTCCTGGAGCTGTTTATACTAGAAGAGTGAAAAGAATAAGACAAACGGAAAACATACCTAAATCACTCTCAGTGGTAGAACAAACTCCACCATCTAGTGAAGAGGATTCAGATAATGTACCTCTAGCAAAGCGAAGAAAACTGGTATTCTCTGATTCTGTGGATGAAGATATTGATGCTCCAGAGGTAGTTTCGCAGCAAACACCTCCTGTTGAAGTTGAGAAAGATGCAATACCTGCAGAGGTTGAAATAACTGCAGAGGTTGAAATGCCTGCAGAGGACAAAATGCCTGCAGAAGAGGATATTAGAGATGGCCTTTCTCCAATAAATGATATTCTTGATTCATTTATGCCATTCTCTGATCCTATCTCTGATACTGGTGTAGCTGATCAACCTACGGTTGTTCTTTCTGAAGCCGTGGCATCCCATACTGAGTTATTATCTGATGCTCACCAAACTGTTGAAGGAGGAGATGAAATTGATCAAGCAATCAAGGCCACTTCTCAGTCTATGCCTGTTGCTGAGCCTGAGCAACATGGAGCAAATCTTGACAGGCCTACAGAAGAAATTGCTAAAACTGTGGCTGAAGATGAACATGCTAAAGCTACAAGTGTTGAACCTGAAGGTGGAAGTAGTGCAAACTCTGATTCTTCTCTGAGTGCACCAATACAAACAGACAATAAACATACACCTTTCACTCAACCTTGTACATCTCATGAAGTTGAGAGAGCACAGTTTGCAAAGAATGCTGCTGAATGGTACAAAGAGGATTGTATTTTTCCACGAGGAAGAGCAGCTGATTTTGTTAAGCAAAATGCTGATACTATCTCCAATCCAGAGATTCTTTCTTGCTTAAAAGCAACTGTAGTGCAAGTCAAAACTCTGGATAGAAGATTTGATGACACTACACAGGCAATCACTGCTTTGAGGAATGAGGTTGTAGCTAGAGAAATGAAAATGGAAAGAGATTCAAAACTCGTGACTACAAAATTTTCTACAGTTCAAGACAATCTCTTTGCCAGACTGAGTAAAGTTGAAGAGAATCAGTCTGACTTATCTGCTAAAATTGATTCTATTGCTACCTCCTTGGAGTTAATTACATCTATTCTTATGCCTGATGATGTCAAAAAGGGGGAGAGAGTTGTCAGAAGGGATAGTGCTGGAGATGGAGGGGCAAGTAGTAAAGGAAAGAACAAGGCTGAAGAGGTTCGAACTTTGAGAACTAGCAAGTCATCTAAATCACAGTCTGTTGGGAGAAATACTGATACTCAAGGTACTTCAAAGACCAAGAGTTTGCTGTTACCTTCTAATCCACAAACTGATGAAGAATTGGCTGCTAAGCTGTTTATTGAAGAGAATGAGGAAGGAGTTACGATTGAGGACATTTAAGCTGAAGAAAAGAGTTTACAAGAAGAACATCTCAAAGCTTTAAATTCTGGTAAAGTACAGAGAGGAAAAGCTCCTAGACCTGTTGTTAAAGGTGTTGTGATCAAAGAAAGGGCTGATGTTAGTCAAAGATCTCGGTTTTCAAAGGAAGCAATGGCAGCAGAAGCTAAACTTAAGCTAAAAGGCATTGAAGGAGAAAGTTCACAGAAGAAAGTTACAACTTCTGTTGCATCACAAGTAATGCTCACACCTTTACATTCTTCTCAGTTGAAATCGGTTTTTGGGAAAGGAACAATTCATGATCCAAATGTATTATCTGGAGTTTCTATGAATGTTTCTGATGGAAAAGCTTTGTCTGGCAAGGTTGGAAATAATAAAGGTGGACTAGGTTCACACAGAGACAAAAGGCAATATACTGGTCCTAGAGATCCTTCTTCACTGGCTGTTCCAGGTCGTGGTGTTCCTCAAGAGAGTTTGGACAGATTGGAATCAGTACAGTTAGTTCATCAGAAGAGTTTAAGCAAGGATTTTCTCTTGTACTTCATGGCTGATGGGACAGTATTTAAAGTTGGTGAGAATGATATTGGCTTGAAATGTTGGGAAGAACTAGAGTGTGTTCTATATCTTCTCAAGGTGAATAGTCAAAGGACTCAATCAGTTGCTAATGTGCTCAGACAGAGAATGCTTCAGAATCTGGCAATCTGAGGAGAGAAATGTAATAGCAGATATGTTCCTAAGTACAGGGATTACAAAGGAAATCTCATTGAAATGAAGAAAGGTACTGCAAAGTTAAAGACTGATTTGGGAGTCACGGTACTTGATTTCAATTCACAGTCAGAAAAAGTCAGATTTATCAGACTGGGAAATGAGATGAGAAGGAATAAAATCTATGATCTTAGGGCTGCTATCTACCAGACAGATGAAAGTAATCCTCAGCTCAGAGAAATTAAAGAAGCTATGAAGATTGAGCTTGAAAATGCAGAAAGAAGATTGCTGATAGATTATCTCAGAGCTATGCCAGATCTTGAAGTGATAAGATATTAAGATCTGTAAGGATTTTCTTATTCTCTGTAGTTTTTGTTAAGTATAAGCTTAAACTCTGAATTTGTATAAACACTGTATTTGTCTATTTGTTTTGACATCATCAATTATTGTCATTAACTTGTGCATTTTTGCTAATGAACAAGTTGGGGGAGATTGTTAAATATAATTGATGTGTTTTAATCAGTGTTTAAGTGTTACAGTAAATTATCAGAGTTTAGCTGGAAGCAGTCAGAGTTTAGTGTAAACTCAGACAGATGGAAGCTCGAAAGAGTTTGTCAAACTCTGTCTGGAGGAAGCGATATCTTTGAAGATTGGATAGCTATCAAAGAGATCGAGTTGACTTAGGAGACGTATGACAATCTGTAATTGATATCATTGTATAGCTGATTATTAGGAATATCAATTAGAGATTGTATCGTAGCTGTATGTTATATAAATACAGTTAGGTTAACCCTAGAAGGGTATCGTACAACGAATTATCTTGATTGTAACCTAGCAGCTCTTTGTGATATTCTACATCACGAAGAGGGTTCTTAATACAAGAAGTTTTTATGTGCATAAACGTTTTTACTTGTTAAACTCTCATACGAAGTTGATTATTAATTGTGTATTCGGCCTAACAGATCAGATATTGTTGATGTCTCAAATCTAGCTGATATTGGAAGTACAAACAAAGGAGTACTAGGAT